>JAJGRX010000348.1:0-2619870 GCA_025461125.1 Carex kokanica
TACAACTGCTTTTTGGAATCATTAGACAAATTTTGGAATTTATCATAATTTTTATCACTAATTTCATCTTCCGCGTCACGAAACATTTCCTCCAGATTTTCAATAAACTCGTGTTCTACATTTTCACCAAATTCATCTCCATCTCATCATCGTCGGTTCCGGGTTCAATATTATCAAAAATTTCGGCATCCTCGTAATTCTCGATCCAATCAAGTTCAAAATTATCAGAAATTTCTACATTCTCATCATTCAATTCACAACGATTAAAATCTTTATTGGTACTACTACTTTCACCAAATTTCACACGTGCATGATCCAACATGTATACTCTTCTTAAATCCCTGACAAATTAAATGACCTCTAATTTCTTCGAAGTCCACAAATCTTAAATATTTTTACAATCTCTACAAGGACACAAAATGTCTTTTTCTTTTTTCTTCACTCTATACATCTCAGCAAATTTTATAAACTCATCAACGCGAACCAAATATTCTTCACTGTCACGTCGCAATTCATACATCCAACTTCGATCCATCTGTAAATTAAATTATAAAAATGATTTGATCAATTAATCAAGCATGGTCAACATATATTGTACCAAATTTTGGGCTTACAAAGGGCCGGTTTACAATCCTAACCCACTCTTTGAATATTATGTCTCATATGTGAACACATATTAGCAAGTTTTAATTAGTATTTGAGAAAAATTCGGCAGCATTTCCCCTTAACTCCCCAAGTATGCGTACGAACCACATACTCGTAGGAGCAATAAGGGAAAATACCGTCGAACTTTCCTCAAATACTAATTAAAACCCACTAATATGTGTTCACATCCTAAATGAGACACAATATTCAAAGAGCAGTCCCAAAACGGGGACTGTCCAAAATTAATCCCTATTGGATTAATTTTGAACGGGCATGGACCTAAAAATCATTTATAGGTCGGTTATTGGACAACAATACACTAATTATATATTTACATTACCTAATTACTAATTAAATCAAGCATGAATGCATATATTACACACCTAAGTAAATAACCAATAATTACTAAACAGAAAATTAGAGAGGAAAAAGGAAAATATGTTATACTAACCTTCAAAATTTAGAGAGGAGAAAATAAAAACTTCAAAGATGACAGCTTTCAACTAGCTATGCTAGCCTTTAATTTGCGGAAATCAGATCTCAGTTCAACACAGACAGAGGGCATATTAATTACTTGATCAAAACAGCGCAGCTGGAGCTAGAAGTCTCTGGAAGAGAAGGGCCCTTATATATTGGATAAAACCCTACACGGCTTTTCTACACGGATTTATACTTAACAATCCGTGTAGCTCTGTCACAATTTAAACACGGTTATTTATTAAAAAAGCCGTGTAGCATAACCCTTTATACACGGATATTTGATAAGAAAACCGTGTAGCTCTATAACTATTCTACACGGACATGTAACTAAAAACCGTGTAGCTCTCTTAATATTTGTACACGGTTATTTAATCAAATATCCGTGTAGCAATTCATACACAGATTTTTGTATAATATCCGTGTAGCTCTCTCAATCTTTTCCACACAGTTTCTTTGCACGCGGCTTTTTTTTCCCTAATAAACCTGTAGCTCTCTCAAAAATTATACACTGATTTATAACTAAGTGTCCGTGTATAATTCCCAATATTTTTAACCCGTTCACAATTTCATATTTGACACACGGTTTTTATATAAAATTAGAAAAAACCGTGTACAATGTGCCGTGTAGAATTAGCTTTTTTGTAGTAGTGACATTAGTTGCAGAGTTAGGGGTGTAAACGGAGCGGATTCGGAGCGGATAATGCTCATACCAAATCCGTATCTGTCTTTCAATGCACAGATACGGATACGGATAGTAAACGGATATCAAAATTCAAAACCATATCCGTCTTAACCGGATACGGATACGGAGCGGATAATATCCGAATACGGATTCGAATACGAATATGGAATGGATAATTGTCGGATATTGAGTCATATGTATTTACTTATTAGTTCAGTTCACAGTCGTGTACACACGGATCTCTTTTTCTTCTCCAGTAGCTCATCCCCAGAATCCAATTTATAGAAAATCATAAATAGTATTTACTTGAGTCGTAGCAAATGTGAGCTAAATAAAAAGCCAATTTCATAATAAAACAAGCCAATTTGAAATAATAAGTAAGAGCTCCTGAATTGAATTGAATTGATGAAGGTTTAGGTACCTTTTAGTGCTACAGTATCGTTAGGGAAATTAAAGGTTTGGTTGATTAGTTTAATTTGTAGGAGAATTAAGGTGTACCAAATTAGTTCAATTTGTAGGAATGAAAGGCGTGCCTAGCTGCCAAGCCCTCACAAAGCAGCAAATAGAAATCAAGTAGAGTTGTAGAGAGTTTTGATTTACCTAGAATTTGCCTCAAATTGTCACTCAAGCCCTTCACAGGGAGATCAGTCACTCAAGCATTCAAGCCCCTTCTTAGTCGGAGGACACAACAGGTAGGGTTTAGGATATGGAAATCAATCACTCAGCCCCGCGCAAGGGAGAGGATAAGGTAGATACCGTAGGCCGCGGCCTACGTGGTCGGTAGGCGTTTGCAAAGTGGGAGAGAGGAAGACGGTGATGGGACAGCGCAAAGAGAGAGGTGAGAAAGAGCGGCAAAGGGAAATGAAAATGAAAGGGCAGCATGTAGAGAGTAGAGACTGGGAAGTTAGAAGGTCCGGATCTCTACTAAAAATTATAAAAATTAGTCCCACAAGTGAAAAAGATATAAAAGTGAGACATCGTATATACAAATCGTTTTGCATCTGAAATGTAAGTGGGTTTCAGAGAGATGAATATTGGATACAGATATATTCGGATATCCGTTCCGTTTAGCAGTATAGAAATTTATCCGTTTCTGTATCTGTGTATTTTGACTCTGTTCAATATATATCCGGATCCAAATCCGTAAAGTATCTGTTTAAAATGGATACGGAGCGGATTCGGACCGGATAATCCGGATCCGTTTACACCCCTATGCAGAGTACCTTAGCCTCACTCAAACCATAGTCTGGGCTTTGTTGCAACTTGAAATATTAGAATTTTGTTTCTTACTTTGATGCAAACCGGCCGACAGATAGGAGAAAACTAAGTAGTAAATAAGTAGTAAAATATGTTCGGATATCCAAACGCATCCAAATTTGCTCGAATATGATGGGGAAAACTAATAGTAAAATATGTAAAGTGAATAATAATACTCTTAAAATGTATAACAATAAACATGTTATTTTATTTTTATTTTGATTACTAGCAAAAGCTTGTAAAAATATACTAGTATGGATAAATTCTGAATATTAATTTTGAACTTATATATTCATATAAAATTAAAATTAAAAAGTGAAAAAAATTTATGTTCATCTCAAAAAATATTATAAATTAAATTTAACGATTTTATTTCACATATACATTTTATTTTTATTAAAAATTAACAAGTGGAAGTATAACGGAAGTACAAAAATAAAGATATTCAAAATTAACATGTGAAAGTATCACCTCGAGACTTTTGCTCCCGAAATTTTTATTAATATTCACAAAAAATATGAAATTTAACATTCCGCATTCAAATTTGAGACAATTTGAAATCTGTCCAATCCAAAGAATAATTCTCTCGATTCAGGTCTTCTCTCTGCAAAATTATTTTTCAGATTCAAGGGTGCCTTGGTTAACGCAGACCTGAGAATAATTTTCCGGATTTGGTTTTCCGGAGAATAATTCTCCGAATTTGAGTTTTTCTTTTTTTAATTAAAATAGAAAATGTTATGATTTATTTATTTTTTGTATTGAAATACACTACTAGAATTTTCACATTTTCCATGGAGAGCAATGTTATTTCCAAGGGGAGGAAGGGCTCATGGAAATGAATTCGCTTTTTGACACACTTAACCATTTCCAACGGCAGTCTCATGGAAATAGTAGCGCATGGAAATCCCTGATGTCTGCCTTTGGAAATGGTTCATATCCACCCTTGAAAATACTTTTGCAAGACCCATTACCCGCCAAACAGACCAAATACTATATTTTATTGATAGCCCATGGAAATACCTTACATCTTACCCTTGGAAATAAGTGTGAAGGAGGGAGACATATTATTTCCATGAGCTACCCTTGGAAATGTTTTGTTTAATCTGTTTATATTATTTTATAGTGGAGGTTCATGGAAATACTGGAGCCCTATGCTCTTGGAAATGTTTTATTAGTTCAGTTTATATTATTTTATAGTTCGACTTAGTATTTCCATGAGAGTACCGTTGGAAAAGTTAAGTTCCTGGAGACAGAAACGTTTCTGTTTATTTGAGATGTCCCTTTGAATCTTTAACAAAATGAAATCACAGCAAGCATTATTCAATTGCGATATTTAAAATGAAGCATACAAATGAAAACATAAATTTTAGGTCTTTGCCAATAACAAGACATAATAAAGTTTAATTTAGATACAAAAATTTATGATAAATGCAAGTCATACATAATATCTCCCTTTGAATGACTCTTGTGTTGACACTTGTTACAAACCAAAAAAAGAGAGAACAAGGTTAGAGAAGGCATTTGACAAAAATGAAGCACGCCGGATTATAAAAATGTATAGTAACTCATAGTGAAAAACCTAACACATGTATGTTGATTTACCAATTAATACTCTTGATCGGAATCATCGGAGCCTAAGCAATCTTCTTCACAATCTTGCTCCATGTCATCATTTTGCCCCATGTCATGCTCATTCTCCTCCTCTATGTTGTTTTCGTCCCTCGCCAAACTCGGCGGTTCATTTGATGTTACCAGCAGAAGGTTCATCGTATCGATCACTAGCTCGAACTCATCTTCTCGAAGGACCATACCATCCCAATCAATGTCTTCGCCCATTGTTGGTTCAATTGGATTATCCGGTCTTTCCTCTTGGTAAAAATCAATGTTTGTATCATCGCCCTCGGCACGAAACCTCGACTTTGGGCTTGTTTTCATTGCTACCCACCATGGGCGTCTTTCGGCCTTTGCGATGCATAAGGTAGGTAGCATACTTGTGTTGCTTGAGCTGCTAATACGAACGGCTCGTAATTTGTAAGGTGAGAAGAATGCTTAACCTCAACAATACCATGTTTGCGGTCCACCTTTACACCGTTTATTATGTCGAACTAATCACACCTAAAGATAATTACCTTGTGGGCATCATATTGTAGCTCAATGACCTCTTGAAGAATTTCATAGTAGTCTATTTGTGTATTGTTTGCATCCCACTCTCCTTTAATGCAAACACCGCTACTTTTAGTTAACATATTTTGCCCATATTTTTGTGTGTGAAATCGAAACCCGTTGACTTCGCACCCTTCGTAGAAGTACGCTTCTTTGCTAGGCTTGATTCCTGCCATTCGTATGTCGTAATCGTCTTCATCACGAGAATTTATCACCTTTTTACGTAACCAAATTGCGAAACCCTCTTGACGAATTTTTGGAAGATCTAATGGGCTTGTGGCTACTCCAGAGTCGAGCATGCATGTATCAAACTCTCTGCATATTAGAACATGTCAAAATAGTAGATTTTGATAGGTTCTAGAATAGATAATTTTGAAATCATCAAAGTAAAATTTGTAAGATTGTACCCTATGTACTTCTCACAGATCTCTGGATAATTTAGGATGACATAGGTGTATGCAGCATTAGAATCTGTTTGAGAGAGAGGCCTTCGTCTTCTCCTGCCAATGCAACGGGTCGGAGTATCAAATATGGAAAGGTGTCC
Source organism: Carex kokanica (assembly GCA_025461125.1). Classification (NCBI taxonomy): domain Eukaryota; kingdom Viridiplantae; phylum Streptophyta; class Magnoliopsida; order Poales; family Cyperaceae; genus Carex; species Carex kokanica. The sequence goes on from JAJGRX010000348.1 coordinate 5,772, forward strand.
TGCCGAACGAATACTTGTTTCAACTCCTTCTTGGCCAATGGTAGATTTTTCGGCAAATTAGTGTGCGGAAAATGTACCGATTTCTTTAGCAATTGTGGCCTCTACAATTGAACCCTCCACACGTGCCTTGTTTGTGACTCTCATCCTCTGTTCTTTGTTACGCCTGTAATTACAACAATGGTTAAGTTTAGCGTTCCTTTATGTAAAATAAAAAAAAATTCCAAACCACAACGAACCTTTCACATGGAAACATCCATCGGGACCCTACTGGCCCCCCATTCTAGCCTCGTATGATACATGCAATGCCAGATGCTCCATTGAATCGAAGAAACTGGACGAAATTTTTTTTTCCGCCTTGCACATTGTGACAACAAAATCTGTTTCTAATGTCGCAATACGGTTTGGATCAATTTCCTTGGCACAAATCTCTCTAAAGAAGGCTGAAATCTCACATAAGACATCAATATGGAATCCGGGATAAAATCACGAAAAGAGACGGGGAGGAGGCGCTCCATGAAAACATGTAAATCATGACTTTTCAGTCCAATGAAGGTGATAGTGGTTAGGTTAACCAACCTTGACCAATTTGATGCGTAGCCATATGGAAACCTTACTACATCCTTGAGTCATGTTAAAACAATCTTCTTATCATTTGGAGAGAGTGCGAAGGGGGCCTTCAGTTTTTCCATCTTTTCCGAGTTGTTACGTGCCGGAATTAGGTGTTGGGTAGGACGATCACAATAAAGAGCCAAATCTTTCCTTGCTTTCTCATTATCCTTGGTTTTTCCACCTATGTTTAACAGCGTGTATAGCAAATTTTCCGTAAAATTCTTCTCGAAATGCATCATATCCAAATTGTGTTGCAACAAATTGTCTTTCCAACAGGGTAATGGTGGCGGATCATTTTTGAGCAGCTACTCTCCCGTCAATCTCGGTGGTGGCGGATCATTTTTGACTTTGCCTTTTTTGAAAATTTTCCTATCTCGACGGAATGCGTGATCCGGAGATAGGAAGCACCTTGTGCCATCAAACCAACTTGTTTTTCCACCATACTGAAGTTGAAAGGCATTTGTCTTCTCCATGCAATAAAAACACCCCAATCGGTCTTTTGTACTCCAACCACATAGCATCTCATAAGCCGGGTAATCACTCACTGTCCAAAGTAATTGTGCATGTATCTCGAAATTCACTTTCTTATACCCATCCCATGTCATTTCCCCATCGAACCACAAATGCTTCAATTCGTCGATTAAAGGTTCGAGAAGAATGTCAATGTCCCGACCCGGATGTTTTGGTCGATGACTAGCACGAGGAACATGCTATTTTCTTTCATTATCCCCGGTGGTAGGTTATATGGAAAGAAAAATCGGTCAACACGAATATGAAGCTGCACTCGAGTTGAATGGCATGAACCCATCCGTTGTGATCCCCAACCAAACATTTCTAAGCTCTTCTGCGAAGGTGGGATGTTTTCGAGCAAAATGCTTCCAAGCCTCGGGATCAGCCGGGTGCACCATCATCGGGGCTTTATGACTCACACCTTTCTTGTGACATCTCATATTCTTCGCAGATGATGCGATCATGTACATCCTTTGTAATCGTGGTGTGATAGGTAGATAACGAAGTATCTTTTGTGGGATAGGTTTAGCCTTCTTGTTAGGTCCAGATGTCTTATATCTTGATTCACCGCATACATCACACCGTGTCTTATTCTTGTTCAACTCACTGTAATATAACATACAAAAGTTAGGACATACATCTATTTTGCGAGCCTCCATGCCCAATCCATCAACCAATAGCCTTACTTGGTACCAACTTACCGGCATTTCTTCACCCGGCGGGAGCGTGCTTTTCATGAGTTCCAACATATCATTAAAACATTTTTGGCTTAATTGGTACTTAGACTTCAAAGCTATGGCACGTGACACAGCCGACAATACGGTGTGTGCTTTGCATTTCACTTCACCCATCAAGTTTAATTTCCATAGTGGTTGTTTTGACGCTTTCATCATATCGAGGAATTTCTTAGCCGCACCGGCCGGAGCCTCCTCATTCCAATTGAATTGTTGACCAGCGACATCCCTCACCATTTGATCAGTGGCATCGTTTGTGATTGGTGGACTTAGAGGTTGGTTGTTAGCAGAATTCGGATGGTGTTCCCCGTGTTTGTACCAAACATCATATAAGTTGCAAAAACCATGTTGATATAGATGTAGTTGGACGGCTTCCAAATCTTTGTTGTAAAGGTTGTCACATATTTCACATGGACATGGGATACATTGATTTCCATTAGCGTCCACACTCACAATTGAAGGCTTTGAGACAGCCGAAGCGATGAATTTGCTAACACTGCCATAAAGTCAGGTTCAAGAGTTCCTCCCGTATTTGATCGATTGGTACATCCATCCCCTATCGGTGGCCATTTGATCAGTGGGATCTATACAAATTAAAGTCAAGTATTTATCAAGACAGTGGCCATTTGATCGAGACAGTGGCCATTTTATCGAGACAGTGACCATTTTATCAAGACAGTGGCCAAGACATCAATTTATTAGAGGGACAGAAAATGGTATAAATTTCACAATTTCTCTTGTCATTTTATCAAGATAGTGGCGTTTTTATCAATTTCACAATCCTTTCAATTTCTACACGGGCGTTTAATTAAATATCCGTGTAGAAAACCTTTTGTACACGGATTATTCATTAAACGCCCGTGTACGTTTCTTAGAAGGCCAAAAAACTATTGAAAATTAAACGACCGTGGATAAAACTTTTCTTACACGAATTTTTAGGGGAAAAAATACCTTCCTACACGGATGTGTAATGAAATATCCGTGTAGCTCCCTTTGAATTTCTACACAGACATTTTATGAAACGTATAAATGTATTTGTACACGGATGTTTAATTAAATGTCCGTGTTGCTCCCTTTGAATTTCTAATGAAATTAAAAATTATTCTTAGAAAGATGGGTGTTTCACGTACTACGTACTAATTAAATTATATCAGAAATTATACAAAAATTCATGTCTAGATTATATCAAAAATTAATACAAAAAAACCTACACTAAATTATACAAATCCATATTTCTAGTTTACAAAAATTACTGTTGAAACCACTCTGCCCACATATCTAAAATAATCTATCTGGTTCTTGCTCCTGATGCAACAAAGAAATATTAGAAACGAAATAAAAACATTACAATGAGACAGAAATATCCAGAGATAAACCGGCCTTGAGTCTTTAGCTTCATTGGGCTCTCTGAAATATTATAAAAGAAATATATTATGCATTGAATTTTTTTTTTCCAAATAAGAAATATTAAAATTTTCAAGTTTAAAAGGAGTAAATATTATACATTGGATTTTTTTTTTCCTTTTCTCTTTTTTTCCACTGTTTGAACATCTTCCCATAATCCTTCATTGTGGTCAGATCTCATGTAATTTGCTTCGTCTTGTTCTGCAATTGTTGCTATCTCAGCTTGCACATCGGTACAAAATTGAGGTATCTCTTCGAACTGGTCGTACTCTTCTTCGTCGGTGACGTTTTCTACCCCAACAATCCTTCTTTTTCCGGATAGGACGACACTCCACCTATCATCACTCGGGTCAGTGACATAAAAGACTTGGGTGGCTTGCTTGGCAAGTATGAACGGATCATCCACATACCCGACTTTGTCAAAATCAACGAGGGTGAACCCGTCGTTATCAACTTTAACACCCCGGTCTTCGACCCATTGGCACCGAAACAAGGGAATGCTAAGGTGAGGATTGTAAACGAGCTCCCAAATTTCTTCAATAACGCCGTAATAAGACTTTGAAGCTATTACAGGCCGGGCATCCCCCGATCTACTGAATTCTTGGGACGTCGCCACCAACGTCACCCCACTATTTTGCATCGTGCTCTTATCACACTGTAATTTAGTGTAAAATGTATATCCGTTAATCTCGTATCTTGGAATGTTCTAACAACCATTTGGGGTCCTTCGCCCAGCAATCTAACAGTTTCATTTACGGGGGACATTTCGGGGTGTTTTCACTCTGTCTTTCATCCATCCTATAAAAGAACGGTTATGCTCGTCAGTAAGCCACTTCTGACTTCTCGTGTAGTTCTGTTGTCGAAGGATCGTCATGTGCTCATCATATATGGAGCAACATCAGCCATGTGCTGCAGTACAATAAAATGTGCCTTTCGCAGGTCATCGTTATCAGCAACTATGGCTTTCAACCCTATTGTCCCTACTCCTTGTAGCCTTCCCTCGTATCGAGATTTTGGAACGCCAATAGGACCCACACCGGTCATGTAGTTGGTGCAAAACTCAATTACCTCTTCTGTGGAATATCCCTCCACAATGCTACCTTCGGGGCGATGTCGGTTCCTTACGTAACTTTTCAAAATACCCATGAATCTCTCGAATGGATACATATACCGCAGGAACGCGGGACCACAGATCTGAATTTCCCTCACGAGATGAACAACAAGGTGAACCATAACATCGAAAAAAGATGGCGGAAAATACATCTCAAGATGGCAAAGGGTAACGACGACCTCCTTCTGCAAAGCGTCCAATTTGAGCGGGTCTATCACCTTGGAATTAATTGCATTGAAGAAAAAACAAAGCTTCGTAATGGTTTGCCGCACGGGCTTCGGTAAAATTCCCCGAATTGCAACAGGAATCATATGTGTCATTAAAACATGACAGTCGTGGGATTTCGGACCAATCAATTTCAGGTCCTTCATCGACACCAGCTTCTTAATATTCGAAGAATACCCTGATGGGACTTTAATACTATGAAGGCACTTACAAAAGCTCGTTTTCTCGATCTTCGACATTGTGCACATTGCGGGGGGGAGGTATGCCTTTTGCTTCCCTTTATCCTGCGGTGCAAGCTCGGGTCGTATTCCCATTAATTTCATGTCTTCTCGAACTTTAAGACCGTCTTTCGTCTTCCCCGAAATGTTCAATAATGTGCCAATCAAACTGTCACAGACATTTTTTTCAACATGCATGACATCTAGGCAATGTCTCACTTCTAAATATTCCCAGTATGGTAGCTCCCAAAATATGGACTTCTTTTTCCAAATATCTTTCGGTGGTGGTTTGGCACGTTTTCCAAAAACAACAGCAAGGTTTTTAACCCGCATGAAGACATTCTTCCCATCTAACGGACGACGTGCCACTCCAAGCTCAATTTTCCCGTTGAATACCTTCTTCTTCTTACGGTATGGGTGATTAACAGGAAGAAACCTACGGTGCCCCATAAAAACATTCTTTTTACAATTTTTCAACCTCAGCACCTGCGTGTCATCTTCACAGATGGGGCACGCCTTTGCTCCTTTACAAGTGTAACCCGATAAATTCCCGTACGCGGGGAAATCATTTATGGTGCAGAATACCATGGCCCGCAAATTAAATTGCTCTTTGCCGTACGCATCCCACCGGACGCCATCCCTCCACAATTTCTGGAGGTCCTCAATTAATGGTGCGAGATACACATCTATGTCATTTCCGGGTTGTCTGGGTCCTTGGATTAGTAATGACATCATTATGTACCTGCGTTTCATGCACAACCAAGGAGGAAGATTGTAGATGCATATAAGAACTGGCCAAGTGCTGTGCTGACTGCTCATGCTTCCAAACGGACTCATTCCGTCTGTGCTCACCCCTAACTTAAGGTTTCGTGATTCGCCACCAAATCCTTCGAAATGTCTATCAATGTTTCTCCATTGAATTGAATCAGCAGGGTGTCTTAGTTTACCATCTCTTTTGCGCTCTTCTTCATGCCAACGCAACAATTTCGCATCTTTGGGATTTGCAAATAACCGTCTGAATCTCGGTATTATCGGGAAATACCACACCGCCTTAGCCGGAGGCCTTGCCTTTTTTCCTCCATCACAATCGTCAGTGTCCTGGTCCTTGCGTTTATACCGTGAAACACCGCATTTAGGACAAACATGCATGGCCTCGTACTCGCCACGGTACAATACACAATCATTCGGACATGCATGTATTTTTTCAATCTTCAAACCCATTGGACAGATCAGCTTCTTCGCCTGATATATTGTACAGGGTAACTCGTTGTTATCTGGGAGCATCTCTCGTAAAAGCTTTAATAAGGACGTGAAACTCTTATCGCTCCAACCGTTGTGCTTTTAAGTTCAATAATTTCAACACAGCTGATAGTTTTGTAAATTTGGTACACCCGGGGTATAACGGCTTTTTAGATTCATTAGACAGATACTGAAATTTTTTAAAATTTTTATCACTAATTTCATCTTCCACATCACGTAACATGTCCTCTAGATTCTCAGTAAAATTGTATTCTGCATCATCCTCGTTGCAATCAAGCCCAGCATTATCGAAATTTTCGACATTCTCAAAATCATCGTTGCATTCAAATTCAAAATTATCAACAGTTTCTACATTATCATCATTCTCGTCCAAAACAAAATTTCTATTGGTTCCACTACATTCCCCAATTTTCTCACCATGCATAAACCAACATGTATAGTTTTTCTTAAATCCCCGACAAATCAAATGAGCTCTAATTTCTTCCGAATCCCCAAATCTTATATAATTTTTACAATCTCTACAAGGACACAAGATGTCGTTCTCTTTTCTGTCCACTCTATAACTCTCAGCAAATTTTAGGAACTCATCAACGCGAGCCAAGTATTCTGCACTATCACGTCGCAATTCGTACATCCAACTTCGATCCATCTGTAAATTAAAGTAAAAAAAAAAATTCCAATTAAACATATATGGTGGTCAGCATATATATTGTTCCAAATTCTTGGCTTATAAAGGGCCGGTTTACAATCCTAACCCACTCTTTGAATATTATGCCTCATATGTGAACACATATTAGCGGGATTTAATTAGTATTTGAGAAAAATTCGGCAGCATTTCTCCTTAACTCCCCAAGTATGCGTAAAAACCACATACTCGTAGGAGCAATAAGGAGAAATACTGTCGAACTTTCCTCAAATACTAATTAAATCCCGCTAATACGTGTTCACATCCTAAATGAGACACAATATTCAAAGAGCAGTCCCAAACGGGGGACTATCCAAAATTAATCCCTATTGGATTAATTTTGAACGGGCATGGACCTAAAAGCATCAGTAGGTCGGTTATTGGACCACAATACACTAATTATTTACATTATCTTAACAAATCAAGCATTAAATAATAATTGACAGAAATAATTAAGCAATATTAATCAGTAACAGAAAATTAGATAAAGAAGGGGAAATATATATGTATGACTAACCTTGGCAATAGAGAGGAGAATGCGAATTAACTTCCAAGCTATATCTCAGATCCGGCCTCGTTCCTTGTGCGCAGAAATCAGACCAATTCAATACAGAGAAGAGAGAGAAGTATTAATTGATCAAAACGGCGCCGGAAGAAGGCCTTTTATATAGTTCCAAACCCTAAAATAACCTTTCTACACGGATGATAATCTATAAATCCGTGTAAAAAAAATTACGAGAGCTACACGGACTTTTACATATGTAGCCGTTTATAAAAGATAACCTTTATACACGGACAATTATATAAACAACCGTGTGTAATATAAAAGATAAATTTTCTTCACGGACATTTAGAATTCTTTTTTTTTCCTAATTTTTGTTTTATTTTTTTTGGTTTAGCCTTCCATTATTTCGAGCAAGTATCTTTGTTTTCACGGATATTTAGCTATAAATCCGTGTAGAAAGACACACAGACTTTTATATAAACAGCCGTGTAAATTATTTTTCTACACTGTTAATTAAACAAAAATCCGTGTACTATTTCTCGTTTCTACACGGCTCTTTATTAAACGTCCGTGTATCATTTGTTTTTTTTTTTTTTTTGTCTGTCAGCTAGTTTTTTTCCCTATGTTTTTCAGAACAAACAATTTCCAAAACAGAGGAAGACATTTAAACTAAAAATTCATGTACCCTAAATTATACAAAATTAAAGCATTACAAAAGTTGGAATAAAAAGTCATATTGTAAACTAAAAATTTCCATTAAGGACTAGAATAGGGTGGTTCTTTCCTTTTGGTGCCAGTAGGGTTTACAGAGGGTAATATGAAGATACATGTTTTACTAAAGAAAGAGTTGAGTAAAAAGTTGGATGAAGGACCTAAAAAGGGAAGATGTGGATGAAGGACCGTCAGAGCCGGATGAAGAGTCGAATGAAGAGTCGGATGATCTCCGACTCTTCATTCGACTCTTCATCCGGCTCTGAAGGTCACATTCACCTCTTCATCCGGCTCTGAAGGTCCTTCACCCAACTCTTCACCCAACTCTTCGTCCAGTAAAATTGATCAGAATAGAGAGATAATTTTTTTTTCAATACTTCGATCGCATGGGAATTCGAGATGTAGGTTATCAATTGTACCAGATCGCTCATCTGTGAGCTCCCAAAACAGTAGCTCATATCGATCTAATTTTGCGATCTGAAACAATTGATAAACCTACATCTCAACCCAATTGTTAACTGTGAGAGGGGAGAGTATAAGTTGATCAAAACGGCGCTGGGGAGAAGGCCTTTTATATAACAAAAAACCTAAAATATCCTTTCTACACAGCTCTTTATTAAACGTCCGTGTAGCTCGCTCAAGGCTTTCTACTCTGTCATTTAAACAAAAAACCGTGTACAAATTCGACATTTCTACACGGACTTTATTAAACATCCGTGTAGCTCCTACGGGTTATATACACGGTCATTTAAACAAACCGTGTACAATTATTACCTTTCTTCACGGTTCTTTAATTAAATATCCGTGTAGCTCTCTCAAGGCTTTCTCCACTGTTATTTAAACAATAAGCCGTGTACATTTTCTAGTAAACGTCCGTGTAGCTCTCTCACGTCTTTCTACACTGATTCTTTTGTAAATATCCGTGTAGAGATCCTACAGATATTTCAGGCATCCAAAAATTACAACTTCTACACGGTTTTTTATAAAATTGCCAAGTCCGTGTACAATGTGCCGTGTACAATGACCATTTCTGTAGTAGTGGATTATGCAATTTTCACTGAGATTACCACCACAGCCACTTCTGATTACCTACAAGTTTGCCTTATTAATAAAAATCAGGGCATACCTTTTATCTCTGCGCTAGAATTGAGGCCATTGAAGACTAGCATTTATAAAGCTGCAATTCCACACAATCATTGGTTTACTTTGATAGGCTGAATTTAGGAGCAAGCAACATACTTAGGTATGTTAATAAATTAACTCATAAAAAAGGATAAACATGCTATTAACCAATTATTCGGGGTTAGATAATTTGTTTGTTGCCGGAATGCATCTTAATTTTGAAGTTAATTGCACAAGTTGGAGAACTAAATATTATCTTAATACGTTTGGAGATGGATAACGGTACCAAACTTCTATGATTTAATTGGCTTTATTTTGTTCTCTACGAGTTCCAAACAAAAATGAAAGTGAAAATCTACCTTAAATTTTGAATACTGTTTAATAGATTAGAAAGAGAGACAAGGTAATTAAGTTATTCTTCAGTACTCAACCTGTACTGTGTGTGTGTGTGTGTGCATGGTCATCACACTCATTTCTACTGCTTAATTGGTTAAAAATACTAAAATAGGTACCCTGCTGATCCATACGACCAGATTTGGTGGTCCTACATGGAGAAGACATGGACAAATATCTCAACCAGCTCCAACGTGGACCCAGACACAGACTTTGAGACCCCCATTCCCGTCATGCAAACTGCTGCCACTTCAAGCACCAATCAATCCCTTGATTACTCCTGGAAAAGTGCCAATGAATCCACCAATTTTTTTATAATTCTTCACATTGGTGAGATCCAGGACATACCATTCGCTGCTCGTAGGGAGTTCAATATTTTTCTGATGGAGATCCATTATTCGACCACTCTTCTATACTGCGTAAACTATATTCAGGATGGGCAACATACACTGACACAGGTTATAATGAATATAATGTGTCGCTCATTGCTACTTCAAACTCAACTCTCCCGCCTCTGATGAATGCCATTGAGGTGTATGTCATTACACATGCCACTTGGATTCCTACCAATAGCGAAGATGGTATGTTTGATCATAATTGTCTCATGGTTTACTCTCTTAGTCCTTTTAATTGTAGAACCATGGTTTAGTTTTCAATAACAGGGAATGTGATGGAAACAAGTGAACTTTGAGCTAGAAGGCTTTTTTTTTTTTTTTTAATTTGAATAAATTACAGGTTTTCCTAAACATATCATACAGAAATTTTACATCATCCCTCTTTTCGTTTCCAGAGTTGAGTTCTCCTTTCATTACTGTCAAGCAAATTTTAGTATTAACTCAAACATTAATTAAACAATTTGATTAATCAAACCTAGTAATTTTGCTTAATTAAAATGTCCTAAAGTATATTATTTCCAATTGCAGTTACTACCATGAATACAATTAAGGCGAACTACAAAGTAAACAAAGGTTGGAGTGGTGATCCTTGTGCTCCTAAGGAACTGTCGTGGAGTGGTGTCAGTTGCACTTCTGATTCCACCAAAACTCCATTAAGGATCATAGCTTTGTGAGAATTTCAAAACGTTATACTTCATACTTTCTGATTTACAGAGAAGGTACAAGAACTCTGACTAGTAAGATGTGGTGTCCTTTGCAGAAACCTATCATCAAGTGGACTGACAGGTGCCATACTACCTTCTTTTGGTAATCTAAGTGCTCTCCAGTCATTGTATGTTCCTCTAAACTAAGATGAATTTTTTTTTTAATGAGATTGATGTTTCTATCTTCAATCAAGTCATACTTTTTTCACCAATATAGTGGAGATATGGCTGATAATAGGACATAATTTTTCATTTAGTGATATGTAAATTCAATGTCTACTATTGCAATTCCTTTCTGGCATAGGTAGAATTCAATTTTGTGTTCTCATGCTAACTTAAGCTGTCGTTATTGCTACCTTTTATTTTTCAGGGATTTATCTTACAAAGACTTGTCAGGGGATCTTCCTTCTTTCCTCGATAAATTATCTGATCTTAAGTACCTGTAGGTTTGCAAATTAACCTTTATTTTCATCAAGACCGAAGATATCACGAGTTCAGTTTTAATTTTATGGAACTTTCAGGGACATAACAGGAAATGACAAGATTTCTACCACCCTGTCGGGATCGGCCGAATTGGATCGGAAAATCGGACTTTTTTGCTAGAAGCTAATTTTATACTAAAAAAATTGAAAAATTGATAAAAAGAATTTAGAAAAATTACAATCAAATAATCCACTAATACAATATAATACAAGCATTAACAACTAAAAACATACTCTTTCAATCAAATTTGCTACAAATTTGTGAGTTAGAATTAATATATATAAATTAGTTGTGACATTTAACAATAAAGTTTGAATGTTGTAGTGGTAACTATCCAAGACCCATAGTTAAAGGTCACGGGATCGATTCCCACTTGATCCAAAAAAATTTATGTTCTTTATTATATGCGTTTCAGCCGAAATTTGACTGGAACGGGCCGGAACGGGCTGAAATTTGACTGGAATGGGCCGAAATATGGCTGAAACGGCCGAAATTAGCCGAAATCTGCACTACCCGCTTAAATTGGCCTGGATCGGATCGGCACCGTCCGATCCCGCTCCGGAACGGCCGATTTTGCCTTCTATAAGCCAAACCATACAAATTCTCAAGAAGCAAACACTTCTCAGGACAATATTGCTGTGCAATATGATGCAAACATGCCGAAACCAATTGTGAACCGTCAATTCAGTTACAATGATCTGATAAGAATTACTAATAATTTTGAGATTAATATTGGCACTGGAGGATTTGGAAGTGTATATTTGGGGGCCCTGGAAAAGGGAACTCAAGTTGCAGTGAAAATGCGCTCTCACTCATCTTCACAAGGTGTTAAAGAATTCATGGCTGAGGTATCCATTTATCTTGCACTTTCATACCTTAATTAGCTATTACAAAAAAAAATAGTAACTACTAGTTATATACTTACAAAGTTTGGCTTTCGAAAAGAAAGATACAGTAATTTGCTCTGTTTCTAGGCTCAAAATTTGGCAAGGGTTCATCACAGATACTTGGTGTCACTAATTGGCTATTGCATGGATGGAGATTGCATGGCTCTTGTGTATGAGTACATGAAAGAAGGAAATCTGCAAGACAAGCTCAAGGGTGATCATTACCTTTTACTCAAATCTTTATTCAAGAGCGGGTATTGAAACTATTTTCTAGTCAATTAGGATTTAAAGTTAAGGTCTCAAATCTGTCAATTTCAGATACTGCAAGGCCTCTGAGTTGGAAACAACGGGTTCAAATTGCATATGAATCTGCACTTGGTACAAAATTTATTTAATATCTAGAATTCTCAATCATTTATTCCTTATACTATCCATAATTAACTTGAAGTGCCTTGTATCAAGAAAATAACATCATCTAATATATATCCATAAAATCAATGAAGGGTTGGATTATTTGCATACGATGTGCAATCCGCCACTAATCCATAGAGACGTTAAGACTAGCAACATTCTCTTAAATGAAAATCGCGAGGCAAGGATTGCCGATTTTGGGCTCTCCAGGGTTTTTAACAATGCCGTAAGCAGTCATGTTTCAACAAGAATTGTTGGTACCCCTGGCTACCTGGATCCTGAGTAAGATCTCTTTTTTATTTTCCTTTAATTTTCCTAATTATAACTTCATTTCTCAGAGTTTCTTCTTCTCTCTGGTTATAAAGACCTATTTTTTCTATGAATTACTATTAGCAGTTGCATTCCAATAATAACGACAATTGATATGATCAACTGATTGTAGCCAAAGAAACGTTAGGCTTTGTATACTGCTTGAATTGAAAATCTTGGTATGAAAAGCCCGGGGTATGAAAATCGTGAAATTAAGAAATCAAGCACTTAAGGTAATCCTTGGTTATATAGATTAGCACAGTGACCTAACATAAAAAAAAGTGAAAATTTTAAAGAAGTCAAATGACTTTGGATAAAAAACAGTCAAATCCATACACCTCGATGTAAGCACTACAAAGTCAGCTCCATATTTCCCACTATATTACCCAACAAGCAATGGAAACTTCTTTCCCTTCCCCATTCAAGGGCCCATTTCACATGCTTTCTCATGCCTCAGCATTCTTCTTGCATATTCCATTATCATATACCAAACAAAACAATGGAATCTGGTTATTACCTAATTTGGAAATAAACCTCTCAGAGCATAATGGAATCTTCTTTTGTACTTTCGTACTTCCATTAACATGCTTTCCGCATGCCTCAGCGTTCTTGCAGATCCCATTCACCTCAATCAAACAATCCTGTTCATGCCTAATTTGAAATAAAACCTCTCAGATAATAAGAGAAATCGACAGTTAATCCATCAAAAAGATCGAAAGGAGGCAGAAGGAGAATTTCCGAGGATGATAATTTTAATGTCCAAACATTTGGCTAATGATTGTTGAGTGACTGGCTGCTTAATTTTTGGAACTTCCTGAAGAAAATATAAAAAGAAACCTGCTCTGTTTCCCACACTTTTCTCCAACTAATTTTTTGGCACAGAGCCGCATCAGAATGCAGTGGCTCAGTATGACTCAGCAGCCGCTGTTGACTACAGCGATATCGTTAAATTTTGTAACTGTTAAGCCATGGATTTTTTTTTTATGCTACTGAAAAAAAACCGAGTTGAATGCTTTATATAGAAGGACCACATTCATTAAAGACTAAACTAAAGAAAGTAATAAACCTTCAGGTACTATTCCTCATACCAGCTAAGTGAAAAAGCGATGTGTTCAGCTTTGGAGTTGTTCTCCTAGAGATCATCACAGGACGACCTCCTACCATTCCGGGTCCAGAGGGAGGCCACCTGAAGCAATGGGTGAACCAAAAGCTATCTAGAGGAGACATAGAAAGCATTGTGGACCCAAAAATAAATGGGCACTATGACATAAACTCTGTCTGGAAGGTTACTGATTTGGCACAAAGGTGTACTGAGATCTCTGCTCATAGGCCAACCATGAGTGCAGTAATCAAGGAACTCGAGGAAAGCCTGTATTTGGAGATCTCCACAGAGAGGAACCAACGTGGTAATGCCAATTTTGCAAGTGATGTTAGTCAGAACAGTGCTTTCGAGATGACTTACATGGGTAACATGTCTGCATCAGGTCCAATAGCGAGATAATTTGCTTGTTTGTTTTGTTGGTTATTTATTTGTTCTATTTTCGGAAGTAATGTGTGGATATAAATTGGCAGTCTTTTGTGACACCAACAACTATTGTTCACAGTACATTTGCTCAATTTGGGCATAGCTTCTTTCATCTTTTTGTTAGTGTGAAGTTCCTTTTAAAATTTGCTGATCTCGCCTTAATATCTGTTTTGGTGCATTTGATATTAGCTAGCATGTTTTATGTAATAACTAATTTTTATAAAAAATAATTATATATAACTAACCAATGGCCGGAAAATTAACTGATGTAAAATAACAGCTAGTGAATGATAATGTGTCATGCTGTATTTAGTCGTGTCAAATCAGACGTGTTGTGTCATGTCGTGCTGAATAGTGCGTGAACTGGGCACAACACATCTATTCGCACATCACTTGTTGGCATGATGTGCTTAGATGTTTTTTTTGGTTTAATTCGGAGAAAACATTTAAAATAGTAAAAAAAAATATGAAAAAATGTCTAAAAACAGAAAAAACAGCCAAATATGATTTTCTTTTCTACTTCGTGTGTCTCATACGGTGCTGGTGCAACTGAATCGGTTGAGTCCACGTGACCCAAGCCCGCTCCTTTTGCATCTCCTTTTACATGGCTGGGGCCTAATTAGAGTAAGATGCTGTGACTCAATGAGCCTGTAAATAGTAGTCTTGTGTATATCAGATTCAAATGCTATCTTTCTATGGGTAAACTTTTGAACGGAGACCCGATGACAAATCCAACGGAATAAAACAGAGGATTCACCAGGTGGAAGAAAACAGAGGATTCATTCAGGCCAACGGGCAGAGTTACCTGAATAATGATGCTGTCCTCACTTGTCTTGGAGTCATATTTACAATTTCATTTTTCTAATCAAATGGAACAATCTATCTTATATCTTAATTTTGAACCCGGGAGTGAACAGTTTCGTGAATAGTGCCTCTGACAAACGACCCCCCCCTCTTCAGCGAAATGTTTTTTTTTTTCCCCTTCGTTCCTTTCTACTGTTTTCTCGCCCTCTCTGGAAAGTTGGCCCTCGCTACACATCTCCTCTCTCGAACCTTCTCGCAGCCACTTCGCTCCTTCTCTTTCAAACCTCATTTCCACCCCTCCCCATCTCCTCCCTCCGCCTCCTCAGCTTCTCCCCCAAGGCTCCTCCTCAATTCAAACCAAAGCAAATAATTACAGACAACAATCGTCAGACCGATAATAACAAATTCAATCGCTGATCGCTTCTCGTCAATGGAGGTAGAGACTGTGCTTCCAGCTCACCCGAATAATGGCGACTTCGAAACGAATCTTCTCGAATTACGGACGGGGCGTTCAAGGCGGTCAATAAACTTCAGAAGGTTTATAGGAGCTACCCAACATGGCGCATATAATAATGAAAGGTATAAAAAAAATGAAGCAGCACGTGGTACCACTTAACCTAATTGTTTCCAATATGCCGTCACAACTTTGACAATGGAAGGCAGCCAGAGAGCGGTTGTAGCATGAGGACAAAGCACAAGTCCAAGTTATTGTACTTTTTTTTTTAATTGCTTCGAGTTTGGATGTCCTTAAATTTTTTCAGTATTTGGTTATAATCACATTAAGAGCACTAAAAATCTTAATAATTTAAGGAATAGCTATATCTAAAGACAAATTCGGTTTCATTTAGATGGAGTCGCATTAGCTTGAATGCTTCTAAGGTGCTGAGACAATTTGAGTGGTTCCTATAATCTAAATTTTTATTTTTTTCTTATTGTTGCTGAAGTTTCATACATATGACTTCTTTTGTAGGTAAGATTTGCTTTAGCTCACAATTCAGAGGCTCTAACTCTCACTTTTCAAGACTGGATAGAAGCAGTAAGTCTAAGTGCTTTCTTGATTCCTAATTTCATTTTCCATTGTAGTTTAATGAATGTTCCTTTCTCTAAGGATAAGATTTTATTTTGAGTTTCATCGACAACTTAACCACTAAATAAAAAGATTTTTCAGCAGCTCCACACTTTCAGGTTATTTGACCTTTTACTCTGAAAAGGAAACAACTTGTCTTCGAACATTGAAAAAAAGAGATGGCTTGAATTTTTGTTTGACAGATTGATCCACGGCACCACTATGGGCACAACCTACACATGTACTATGACGTGTGGACTCAAAGCCAAGTCGTCAGCCTTTCTTTTACCTGGTTTGTACTTTTCTTCTGTTTTTGTGGTATAACACCTGATTGGTATGAAGTTAACTGGAATGTTAGCTTCGACAGTGTTGTAAATCTTACAGCATATCCCCCATATCTCCTTCAGCCTCTCTTCTCCTCCAACCAATCAAGATTCTGGACCAAATAAATAAACGAGTCCTAATCGTGGATTCTAACCACTTGCTCTGTTACCACCTAACCAGCTCACTCACGATCGGTCTGAGCAGTTAGCTCTAGGGAACTCTTAGAGTATCATAGGAAATGGAGTTCGACAATGATGTGCTTGCTTCCTTGGTGCCATCTGTGAGCTCAGTAAGTGCTACGAAACTCTCTACCATCTAATTATTCTCTTGACTTTATGATACCTCTGTTTTCCTAATCTAAAGGGTAGCAAGGAGCAATCAAACTTTCATTCAATTGGGAACGGCAATTAAAGCTACCACTGAGCCCAAAGGTAGTTTTAATTTTAATGAAATATCAGTTTCTATAAAATGGAAAAATTGTATGTATGTTGATATAGTGAAAACTCCTGGAGAACTGGGAGAAACTTCTAGAAGAGATATAGAAGATGAGATGCTCAGACGATGCACCAGTCGAAACAAAGGGATGTGAAAAAGCCAGCAGCCTTTTACCTCTTAAGGTAATTTTGACTTCTCTCCACCAATTTTTTTCCTTACTACTTTGTTTTTTTTTTTTTCAATTGAGGTGTATATATTTTTTCAAACAAGTTATAGAATTAACTTTTTATGATATGAGATTTGTTATTTTGATTTTCTAAACTTAACAGTAACTGTTACATAGTGGAGTTGAATCTGGTTAATGTGATTCTACCATTGCCTAAAAACTTAGTGAGTGTCAACAGTATTTTTTTTTGTTTGAACAACACTTCCTATAAATATTGGTACTTTTGCTGATTAGAGTTTTTGCATAAGAAGCACACAAAATATCATCATCTCACTTGGGATAAAAATGAATGTGCAATTCGGGTAACCTTATGTTCTAGATTGAACTTCGATTTGGTTTGCATGAACAAGAGGTGGCCAAATCCAAACTAAAAGAAACATAATAATTTGTTTTTTTGTGGGTTTGATATGTTTAAGTAAATTCTATTAAGAAATCCTGTAAACTTCTTGATCAGGTCCAAAATTGTATCAAATATGTTATCTGAAAAGTGCAATTAGTTTTAAGTTTATTGTGATACGTAGGAATGTATGTGATTGATGAGATATTTCATTTCAAAATGATATGTTGTTGTTTAGTTCAGGAGTTTTGAGGGTGTACCCTATCTATGTATGGAAAGGCACATGAAATTAGAAAATCATTTTATTTGTAGATTATAAATCGCATATTGACTGAATTGTTTGATATGCCTTTTCAGTATTTTATATTTCCAAGCAAGACACTCAGTGGTTGATATTCTTACAAGAATTATGTTCTTACAATTAGTTAATATGCCAATATTCTGGAATATCTGATGTAATTTACTCTTATTTTTCTATTCTATTATATTCAATTTGTGTCCAATTCGCTACATTTTGTTGTTTCTAATTTCTTTTCTTTCTTAATTTGCTAGACTACCTTTGATTCTTTTCATCTCTGATTGTACTTCCAGCGACAATAAGGTTAGAGAACCTAGCTTGGCTGGTATCACATTGCGTCCAAATTGAACATGATTCTTAAATCTTTGTGCAAATGAAAATGAGAACAACAAATCTCATAAAAAGCTTGAGAAACTCAATCAGTTCTTTTTGCCCCCTTTTTATTATCATAATTTTGAAATAAGAATCACCTTACGTGGTAAATTGCCTCTTTCATTTGTAATTAACCAAAATGGTGCAGTGCCATTAATGTCCCTTCCCACCCCACCCCTGATTTGAGACATTTTTCCATCTTTAGTGATGAAGTTTGCTTTATATGTAGTAGAAAAATGAGAAAAGCAATGTGGCTGTTACGGGCTTTTCTCCAGTCTAACAAGGGAATTGTCATGCATGGGTCTAATGCCTTCTTATCTGGTATGCCCGGTTAATTACCGTACTTATCCATATATCTTGAACCTATGGCATCTTATTTACATTTATGTGTAAATGTTATTGTCATTGGATACCATAAAAGTTTCTTTTGACTTTAATCTCTCATTTTTATTATGTTATCTTTTCAAATTTGCTAATTAGGATCACCAGCATGGGCAATTTTCTTAGTCCGAATGTTGGACAGTATGTACGACCTTTGTCCTTTACAATTGATTGTTATCTGTGTTTCTATTTATTTTCTCAATTTTGAAGTTGAAAATTAATTGAGGTGCCCAGCAGTAATGGGTTTGTCTTTGTTTCTTTTAATTAAATTTACAACTCTTAACTGGGATGGAAGCAATGTGTTTATTTTGCCTGGTAATAAGAAAAATAAATCAAAGGGGAAAGATAAGGTACTTAATCATTGGACTTTAATTAATTTCTTTTATTCTATATTTTATATTGGATTGAATCACCATCAGTACGTTTATCTATTCAGGATTTAAAGAGAAAGTAAAAAGCTCCTTTGAATCACCATATGTTTATTTGTTTATCTGTTTGTGCTTTGATTACGTATTAGTAAAAAGCTTTTGGTTCCATTTCTTTGCTCAGGTATTTTCTTTGATGAGTCTTTTGTTTAATTCTTTCTTTCCTCTATTTTTGTTTATTTTCTTGACCCTATAGAGAAGCTGCAAAAGCTTCTACAAGCTAAAAGCATCAAGTTACTTGGATTTGAATCTCTGTCTACCTCATTATGGTCACATACTTTGTCTTTGTATTAGTTATAATTTATCAAATTAAAAGTTTAGCTTAACTGACATAGGAAATACAAGATATCTGATGTGGCATATTCAGTTATCCGTTCTTCTAGGACTACAGGCCAAGTATGATACTTTCCAAGCTGTATACTGTTTTCCAAATGCTTCTTTATGGAATTAAGAACCATTGCCTCATTTACTATATATAAATTACAACTCTGTAGGTTGAGACTTATAAAGGAAAAGCATAGACGAGCTGTGCATTTTTTATCTACAGGAAATTCAATTTTCAAGAAGGAAGTTAATATGAATTGTTCTATATGCTGCAACAAAGAGTACTTCAACATTAACTCTCAGCCAGTGTTTTGTAAATTAGTACTTCCATGTAATACTTGCATCTATATATATAGTTATACTATCCTTTTATATTTATCAAATACTTGATGATATGTACAATATCTGAATTCAACCTATCACAGACTCACCACGATGAATGCCGAAGCAAAGCGAGGCATACTTCTAGTTCTTTAGGTTTTGTTAGACAGTAGGACATTCTGTGATTTCTTAATTTGAGGGCCATTATGTGATTTCCAGAATTTTCAGGGGACTTAAAATTTAGTGGTCTTACACAAAATCTGGAGATTTCTAGGGTGGGTCTGGTAATGTTTTCAGGGTTTAATTAAGGACTTGTTTGCGGACCTAGAAAGTAGCCAAGGGTCTTATGGAAACTTCCAGTCCCACGGTATCCCTGAAGTGTGCTCGAATCTTAAGGAGCTTTCCGGAAATTTGATTTTCGGGCTCTTTTGTTTTCTTGGGCTTCATCTTCTTTCCTCTATTTTTTGGGCTACCTTTATTTCTTACAAGCTACCGAATTCTCTGACAGAGAAGGTCCCAGTTGTCAGCTTCTCTCTTCTTTACCTCCAGTCCATTCAGTTTTTAAATCTCATCGAGATTTTGCGCTGTACTGTTTTTATTATACCACATCAGTACATCACTCACATTGTTGGATTCTTTGACTTGTCAGATATGGGTTCCCAATCACGGCGAGTTACATTCCATCTGCAATTCTCGTCACCGAAGCCAAAGAAATCTTTTGACCTCTTCGTTGGTAATCGATAGTTGTTTAGTTGGCCAAAGGGATTTTCTTGTTCTTTCTCTCTTCACTTTTTTTAACCTTAATTTTTGGATTAAGAGTAAGGGCCTGTTCGGCAACATGGGAATTTTGTGGGAATGAGAATTTTTAATATGGGAATGGGAATTTCAATTTGTCAAAACCAAAGTTATTTAAACCATGGGTAATTTTAGAATATAGGTGTTCGGCAAATGTATGGGAAATTTGTTAGGATGTTAGTTTATTTTTCTTTTTATAGAAGATATAATACTACAATTAAACTATATTAAGTGTATTAATACTAATCACTGATTATGATTAATATAATTATATATATCAGATTCTAAAAAAAATTAAATGAGTGAATTGACTATACACTGCAAAGTGATAAATGAGTGAATTGACCACACACTGCAAAGTGATAAATGAGTGTACTGACCACACACTGCAAAGTGATAAATGAGTGTACTGACCACCCACTGAAAAGTAATATCATAATTGACCATACACTACAAAATGACAAAGGAGTGATCATGACCATTTTCATTTAAAAAAAAATCTAAATTTTTTATATATAGAGCTATTGCAGCAAATGTTTCTTTACATCTTTTATAGCAAAATAATGGATCATCTTCTTCAATGGAAAATGAATAATGATGATGAGGATTATACAAATCTCATCATGCCACATATAAAGAGAAATATAATGGAACCAACTCCATGTCATACTTCAATCCTAACTGGAATGATGTATGTCAATGAAGTCTTAGATGGTCATGAGTGTCGTTGTAAGCGAGAATTTCGTATGGAGACTTTTGTTTTTCGTGCATTTGTCAAGCTGTTGAGAGACAAAGAGTTTCTCCAGGATGGACAGATGTTGATTGAAGAACAAGTTGCAATGTTCTTATACACACTTGCTAAAAATGCAAGCAATCGCACTGTGCAAGAACGATTTCAACGGTCGGGTGATACAGTAAGCCGTTACTTCCATATTGTAATTAAGGCTATTACTCGACTATCAGCAGAAATCATAATACCTCCTCGACTTCATACGCCCCAACTTATCCAATCGAGAACAATATTTAATCCTTTCTTTAAGGTAAATTTAATTTCAATCATTCTCAAATGAATGTCTTTTTAAATTAAGGTAAGTTTAATTATTCACTATTTTTTAATATACAGGATTGTATTGGTGCTATTGATGGCACACACGTTCCTATAACTGTTGCTTACGAAGATCAAGCTCCATATCGTAATAGAAAACAGACATTATCACAAAATGTTATGCTCGTTTGTGATTTTGACTATCGATTTACTTATGTAATGGCCGGATGGGAAGGATCAGCTTCAGATGCCACTGTACTAAAGAGTGCACTTGACAACGGATTCACAGTACCACGAGGCAAATATTTTTTGGTTGATGCTGGTTATGCCAATACACCGCAATTCATTGCTCCTTATAGGAGTGTGAGATATCACGTGCGAGAGCAAGGTGCAGCTAATGAACGACCGCGAAATTACAAAGAGCTCTTTAATCTTCGTCATGCTCAACTTAGAAACCATATTGAAAAGCTTATTGGCATTTTAAAAATGCGGTTTCCTATTTTAAAAGTTGCAACATATCACACAATTGATAAACAAGCGGATATAGTTCAAGCCGCATGTATTATACACAATTTTATTGTATATCATAATGGCGATGTCACTTGGACTGCGAATACTAATTTGGAAATTAATCCAAATGATATTGTGGATGTACCGGATGGAGATGAAGAATACGGCGAAGATGATGAAAGACTTAACAATCAACGTCAGGCAGGAAATGAAAAAAGAGATGAAATTGCTAGGCTTATGTGGGATGATTTTGTTAGACGTCAGAATAGGAACTTAACTTAAAATTAGCTTAATCTATTAAAATTAAGTGTTGCTAGTTTAATTATGCTTGTTTAATAATTTCTTGTATTATTAAATTGTATTTGTTTAATTAATTTTAGCCTTTGTATTATCAAATTGTGTTTGTTTAATTGAGTGCTAGATTGTACAAGTTAATTTCAATTTAATTAATTAAACAAGTATTGATTAGTATAATTCCTCTTTTAATTAATTAAACAATTAACTACATATTTTAATTTAATGAACAAAAGTTGTTATCTAAAAAGATTGAAGTAGCTCCATGAAATGGGAAAAAAAACGGAGCTTTGACCAAATTTATTTTTACCAAGCAAACTCTATGTCAAAAGGAAAATAGGGTAGTCATTTGGGAATTTAATTGGGTAAAAAATGGTGGTGCCGAACACTTCCAAGATAAAAATACCAAATGGTTACTTTTACCTTGAAAAACCCATGGGCATTGGGCTACCGAACGGGGCCTAAGAGATTGTAAGATGTTGAAAGCTTGTGAAGGTTTCATGGACCGAGTCCAAACAATGAGAACTAGCCAAGTAGGGTTTGAATAAACTGAAGACGGGTACGCTTCCCTTTTTTCTCTCCATTTCAACCTCCCTGGAAATGTCCGGTTTCTACCTTTTAATCTTTAATAATTCCCCTGTTGACCTGGACCAATCCTCTAGCAGTAAACATATTAACAATAGTAAATAGTAATCTTTTTAATAACACAACATTTTCAAAAATTTAAATATATAGCCCATTTTAATCTTCTTTAAGTATCTTTTAAGCTAATATATCTTTCCATAATGTAATTAATATTAGAGGAGGGATCGGATTACACTCTTTTTTTTGACATATTTTAACAGCTAACATTTTCAATGTCCAAATAATCGATCCAAACCGTTCAACATGATGGATATATTAAAATGTGCTTGGAGATCAAATTTTACATTTTTTTGAATTTTTTTACTATTTATTAAGATGGTTACAAAATCGTTGATTTCAGACCATTGAAAAACAGCGATTTTGTAACCATCTTAATAAATAGTAAAAAATTCAAAAAAAATGTAAAATTTGATCTCCAAGCACATTTTAATATGGTGATAATGTTGAACGGTTCAGATCGACTGTTTGGATTTTGAAATCGCAAAATTGACCTATAAAAAAACAGTGTCAAGATGTGTCAAAAAAAGGTGTAATTGTATCCCTCCTCTTAATATTATGATGATTTATTAATTATTTGATTTCCATAATTGCTATATACTCTTTGAATTTTCTTTCTTTCTAATTTTGCATTGAATAAGGATGAAAATTTTGGATCAACTTAGTATTGTGCATCACAAGAAACATACAAAGAATAACTCGATCGACTGCCAAAATTATTCATGATAGTTTGCATTCAATATGATTTGTTTTTATTATCAATTCACGTTTAATGTATATAAATATTTTATGACATTTTCTTTAGTGATTTTGCAAAACATAAAATGTCACTTTTCAAAATAAATTTTTAGAGTATATTGTGTCAAAATGTTAATATTACGACATTCTCAATAAAATAAGCGGAGCTCGTTAAAATAATCGATATATACAATGTTGAAAGATTTAAAAAAATAATAAATTCTTTCACTCTTGTATTATCTTTAAAATTCCTAAAGATGTGATGATATACCAATAACGAATATTTATTTATTTTACAAATCTAACAGTAGTGGAAAAAATACAATTAGTATCAGCCGATCAGTGTTGGATTTATCACTAAACCGATACTGATACATATTAGGAACGGTTATAATATTTGGCCGATCTTGATTGTAGTTATCAGGAACGGTTGTACATTAAAAACCGTTCCTGATAGTGCATACCATGGCATTATAAAAATGTACTTGATATACCAATAACGAATATTTATTTATTTTACAAATCTAACTTCTTTAAATAAGTACATACCATTATAATGTATGATAGAAAAACAAATTTTAAACAAAATAACATATGTACGTATTTCGTATATAGAAAAAAGTAGTGTTAATATATGCGAGAGAAGTAGTTTGAAAAGAAAATAATTAATAAATGGTAAAATTGTTTATTTATTACAAAATTTATTTTAGTCATGTTAAGTTAATAAAAAAAAGTAGTGTTAATATCGTGATCCGTAATATCGCCTTTAGTTACTCAAATATATATTTCAGTTTGATCAATTTCAAACTTACTTTTAATGGAATGTTGCTAGTAATATTTACAACGCGTAATAATAGAACCATACAAATTAAAATTATTTTTAATTCATGTCCGCTATCTAGTAAAATGAAAAAAATTATTGTCACCTCTATGAAAATAATTATTCTCTCCTTTACGGAATAGTTAATTAAATTATATGTCAGAGTAACGGAATATTTATTTAACATATAATGAATAAATATAGAGAAGTAGTAAAAGTACCAGAGTAGAACTAAGGTGTGATGTTTACCAAACTCTTTGGTGAGCATAACTCTATAATCTATCGGATTCACTTCAAGATGAATCCAAATCGTTCAAACCGATCTACTTCACGAGTGATGCGCGTACATGCAAAATTTTAAATTTTTTGAATTAATTTAGTCTAAAGTCAAGTGGTCAAAATTGATGAAAAATGAATGATCCAAAATAAAGTTTTAGAAGTTATTTAAATGCATTCATTTTTCATCAATTTTGACTGCTTGACTTTATACTAAATAAATCCGAAACATTTAAAATTTTGCATATACGCACATCACTCGTGAAGTACATCGGTTTCAACGGTTTGGATTCATCTCGTTTAAAGTGAATACGATAGATTATGGAGTTATGCTCACCAAAGTGTTTGGTGAGCACATCACATCCTAGTTCTACTCAAAGTACCAACAAATTATAAGTGAACAATTAGCACTTAATTATTATACATCTTCTCTTGATTTCTTTTTATTCTTATATAACTAGAAATGGATCTCTATCATTAGCAAACTTGACTACTTCGTAGTACTTAATTAACAGACAACATGCAATATAAAATTTTATGTTTTTGTTTTTTTAGTAGAAACTGTGTAGGTAATAAACAATACTGAACTGATTAGCATTGCTGATCAGTTCAATGTTCAATTGAAGACTTTGTCAACATGCATATGACATATAAACCTCCGTTTTATCCTAAACAAAAAATAAAAAATTGTCACAAAATGTACGAATGGTTGACTTTGAAACTTTCTCGAGAGCAAAAAAAATTTTGATCAATAAAATTGAACAAAATAATAGTATTTTCTTGTTTTAAAAAATAGGTACCTGAAATTCATATCCAATTTATACCAATTTATCCAAATTTGTACTCAAATGCAGCTGAACTAGATCTTAGTCTAGAGAAGGAAATTTGTCACGCCATGATCAGCCACGTCACGTCACGTGAGTCGATTATGTGACGTGACTCGCGTGTTGCGTGACGTGATCATTTGCGTGACATGATTGCATTCGAACGAAAAATACATGTCTCATCACGTCACGGTATGAAACATAGAGTATCCAGCTTTTTCTAGTTAATTTTCAGTTTTTTTGGTACGCATAGAACATCCATGTTTCTCTTATGGTGTAGGTTCATTGATACCGGCATTTTTGTAGTACTGGTTTTTATTTTCTCTAGTTTAATCCAATAAATATTTGTAATTTGAATTTTTAAAATAATGTCAGATACTCAACAACCTTTCCTCTAAAAAAAATTTGCAACATTATTTACTTATTTTACAATTTTTATAATTTTCATATTTTTTTATTTCTTTTTTTTTCTGAATTTCAACAATTTAAATTAAAATATAATAAAGAGTTTAAAGAGTTTATATCTTTTTTTTTTTTTCTGAATTTCACGGCGTGACTACACGTGACGTGACTGTCTGCCACTATTTTAATCACGTCACGTGACCAAATCACAGCGTGTTTGTTACGTACGTCACGGCGTGTCACGTATTTCCTTCTCTATCTTATCCTATGCTCTTGAAGAGAATACAGAAGGGGAGGGGAAGGGGAGGGGGGGAGTGACCAGACCTGATTAACATCTGTTTACTTTGTTCTACTAAATTCTTATGGGGTGAGGATGGAAGGGGAGAGTACTTGTGAACTCTGTATACAAGCTATTCAAATTTATAAAATCTCAAATCTTGGTGTGTAGAATATAAACTCGTTATACTGCCTCTCTACTCTCCCTGTCCTATACTCTAAACCATAGGAAAAGAAAATCATATTATCATGTAATATAAACAAGTTTTAAACAAAATAACATATATTCTAAATTAAACTTTGAAGTAAAAAAAATGTTATGATAATTCATGAGAGAATTAGTTTTTAAAGAAAAAATAATTAATAAAGAATAAATTTGTTTATAGTATAAAATATTGAGATTTTTGTGTTATTAATAAAAAGATAAGTGTTAATATCATAAGTTGCAATATAGACATTTGTTACTGAAATATATTTTTTCTATTTTTTCAATTCGAAACTATTTTTTTTTGGAGTTTTGATCTTGTGGCAAAATCAATGTTCTTCGTATAAGAGATCGCAAATTCGAAATCTGGAAGAAACAATTATTTCTGAATATTAAATAGTCGAGTAGGTTGACCTCCAACAATTACTCAAACTTAATTTTTTGTAGCAGGTATAGATCTTTTAGGGGGGAAATTTATTTTATTTGAGTTCCTGACTTGAGTATATGAAATATGTGTAGATATTGACAACACGTAAAAACGGAACCATACAATTAATTTTTTTTCTTCTGTCATTTATGTCCTCTATCTAGTAATTGAAGAGATCAATGGAAAAAAATTTCTCATCTACGTAGTGGCTTAAACTCGATCATTGTAAGAAAATTATAAATAAATTAATAAATGTCAGAGTAACGAATATTTATAAAAAATTTAATGAATAAATATAGAGAAATAATAAAATACCAACAAATTATAATTGCACAAGAGCTTAATTATTAAACATAGTTTCTCTTTTGTTTCTTTATATAACTTGAAATGCATGTATCATTTCCAAACTTAACTATTTCGTAGTACTTAATCGACAACATGCAACATAAATTTCTAAGTTTTTCCTTTTTTTTAATACAACTGTCTAGATAATGAACAATAATCAAAGTGATGAGCATTGCTAATCACTTGAATGTGCAATCAAAGATTTTGTCAAAATGGCAACAACCGTCACATGCAAATAATTAATGCCTGAAATTCTCCCGTTTACTTTGATATCTTCTTTGAAAAAATGATTTTGTAGATTTATTGCATCAAAACATAGAGAAATTTCCTTTTATGACCATATAATAATTTTTCTTTGTTTAAATCTTTCTTGTAGGAAGGTGGCTATCTAATTAAAATTATATGCAAGTTGCACATAATTTTTAGGAGCAGATGGAGAGTTAAAAAACATTAGTTCGAGCATTTAGTAATAATTAGACAATATATGTTGTGGTAATATTGCTTTGGATGTATCATTTGGGTCAAAGCAAACACATGTTTCATTTTTTGAATTGCAATCTAGTTGCAAAATTTCTCTCTGGAAGCCATTTCAATGAAATTATATATTTTGATTCCTCCCTCTGATTTGCAAATAGTATGGTTTTGTAATTAATCCTCTCACATAAACTCTTGTTTTGAATAGGTAAATGCTTTTAATTTTTGTATTGAGAGGTAATGATATTTTCTTGGATTTAACATGTGCAAGTTCTTTTTGTAATAGCAAGGGTGCTAGTTCCTTTTGCACAAGAGTAATTAAGTAAGCTTTTTTTTGACTGGAGCATCACAAAATTCAGTTACAACAGAAATTAGTTAACCTTGCTGTTAGGACTATAGTTAGACATTAACTGATGTAGTTAAGAGATTAATTAAGCCACTGTGTGGGCTATAAAAGAGATATAATACCACTTTGTACAATTACAAAAGAATGAAATAAAGATTCATAATTTCTTTTCTTGCTCTTAATTAAATATTGGTTGCTGGTGTGATCTATTTTTATTCAAAATTCAAAGGAGATTTCAAATATACAGAAATATTATTGTCTTCAGGAATTAAACTTTTCCAAAGGTACCCTCATGGAAATAATAAGTCTAACTACAAAATAATATAAAATGAATCAATAAAACATTTCCAAGAGCATAGTGCTACAGTATTTCCATGAATCTCTACTATAAAATAATATAAACAGACTAACCACAACATTTCCAAAGGTAGCTCATGGAAATAATATGTCTCACTATTACCATCTTATTTCTAAGGGTAGCTCATGAGGTATTTCCATGGGCTATCAATAAAATATAGTATTCGGTATGTTTGGCGGGTCATGGGTCATGCAAAAGTATTCCAAGGGCGGATAGGGAACATTTCCAAAGGCAGACATCAGGGATTTCCATCGAAGACTATTTCCGTGGGACAGCCGTTGGAAATGATTAAGTGTGTCAGAAAACTCGATTTCTTTTCCAAGAGCCCGTCCATCCTTGAAAATAACATTGCTACCCTTGGAAAAAGCGAAATTCTAGTAGTGTAATTATTATACATCTTCTCTTGATTTCTTTTTATTCTTATATAACTAGAAATGGATCTCTATCATTAGCAAACTTAACTATTTCGTAGTACTTAATTACAGACAACATGCAATATAAAATTTTACTTTTTTGTTTTTTTAGTACAAACTGTGTAGGTAATAAACTATACTGAACAGATTAGCATTGCTGATCAGTTGAATTTTCAATTGAAGACTTTGTCAACATGACATATAAACATTTGTCTTATCCTAAACAAAAAATAAAAAAATTTCACAAAATGTACGAATGGTTGACATTGAAAATTTCTCGAGAGCAAAAAATACTTTATCAATAAAATGAACAAAATAATAGTATTTTCTCGTTTTAAAAATAGGTACCTGAAATTCAGATCCAATTTATCCCAATTTATCCGAATTTGTACTGAAATGTGGCTGAACTAGATAATAAACATAGAGAAATAATAAATACCACAAATTATAATTGCACAAGAGCTTAATAATTAAACATAGTTTCTCTTTGGTTTCTTCATTACCAACTTAACTATTTCGTAACCAACAACATGCAATATAAAATTCGAAGTTTTTCCATTTTTTTTAATACAAACTGTCTAGATAATAAACAATAATCAAAGTGATGAGCATTGCTATCAGTTGAATGTGCAATGAAAGACTTTGTCAAAATGGCAACAAGTGTCACAATTAATAATGCCAGAAATTCTCGCGTTTACTTTGAAAAATTGGACGAAATACTATATTCTTGAGTTTAAAAAAAAAATATAGGTACCTGAACTTCGAACCAAATTTATCACAATTTAATTAATCGACTTTGTACTGAAATGGCTGAACTATATATAGGCTCTTAGTTAGGTTCCATCTAAATTAATAGAGCGAACCTCAAAATAATAGTGATCCTCTTGGTCCCTGAGTTTAGATTCTATGTCACAGGTTTTTGGCTGATGAATCTGACGAATTTCGTTATTAACAGAGTTTCAATTTAGGGAGAATTTCACATATACCACTCAAAAACTGTCAAATTATGTATTTACCATCCAAATTTCTATAATTACGTATTTACCATCTAAAAATCTATTAACTCACATATTTACCCAATTAATCAAAATCTTAGATTAATTAGAGATTAATTAAGTTTAAATTATAAAGAATATAATTAATATTTGGATTAGTCCCTTCCCCTTCTACACTAAAATTTATCGTTATCTCTCGCCTCCTCCTCTCTTGCTCCGGTAAAACTTTCTCCTCTTCAAAGGAATGCTGATATCAAATGGACGAAATAAATAAAAGTTTACACATCTTACATCACACCTTAACTTGCAGATGAAAATAAATAAATCAATTGCATAATCAGCATAAATAACATGAATTGAAAATTAGAAAGAAATCCTAAAATTAGCGAAACACTTTCATATCCTAGTTATGTTGCTCATGTACCTGTTGGAAAATAGAAGGCAATTACTTGTGCTGGGGCTAAGTTAATCATTGATTAATTAGATAACGTATTTAAGGAGAGAAAGCGAGGGTGCTAAGTTAATCCTTGATTAATTATAGTTTTAAGAATATTAAGCATAATTAATCTTAGTTTTGGGTATATTTGATATATACTAAAGTTACATTGGATAAATATGTGAGTTATTAGATTTTTAGATGGTAAATACGTAATTATAGAAATTTGGGTGGTAAATGCGTAATTTCATAGTTTTTGAGTGGTATATATGAAATTCTCCCTTGAATTTAGTTCTCAAATAACTGACACGTCATTGACAGATGGACTCCACTGATTGGTATTAGTTAAAACTTTGCATTTGGTGTAATTAAGAAGTAAGAAACTTAATTAGGACATGTACTACAGGTAGCTAGATAGGTACCATTTTATTGCATTGAATATTTATAACCGAGGAGTGTTCAAATGTCTTTATTTTTATTGCTTCCATTATACAAATCTCTCTAACTTTTAATGTCTAATCACATAAATTTTAAACATTATATATAAAAAATTGTTAGATTTAATATATATTTTTTTCTCTAAATACACATAACATATTACTTTTATTTATTTTTATATGAATCAATTATATAAAAAAAATTAATGTCCACCAAATCATCAAATCAGTCCATTTTTACAAGCTCTATTAATACTAATTAAGATAAAACTGAATAAGTTATTTTGATAAAGATATAATGAAAACATTTAAAACCTCTCTCTTTATAGTTATATTGTGAACTAGTGGATTCATCCCCCATATTTTAACAAAGAGAAAACTTTTTTTTGTAACATTTCAATTACATGATCTGTAAAATTTATAGATTATTTTGAGTAGAACTAGGGTGTGATGTGCTCACCAAACTCTTTGAGAGCACAACTCTACTAAAAATCGGATTCACTTCAAACGAGATGAATCCAACCGTTGAAACCGATGTACTTTACGAGTGATGCACGTACATGCAAAATTTTGAATTTTTTGAATTCATTTAGTCTCAAGTCAAGTGGTCAAAATGATGAAAAATGAATGATCCAAAATGAAGTTGTTTTAATGCATTCAAAAATTCTCAATTTGACCACTTGACTTGAGACTAAATGAATTCAAAAATTCAAAATTTGCATGTACACCATCACTCGTAAAGTACATCGGTTTCAACGGTTGGATTCATCTCGTTTGAAGTGAATCCGATAGTTTATGTAGAGTTGTGCTCACCAAAGAGTTTGGTGAGCACATCACACCCTAGTTCTACTCATATATGAATACTTGTGCGCACCAGTTGTAAAATTTTTCAAATATTAGGCGGTTCCCAAATAGTAAGTGGTCCCCAAGTAGTTTGTAGTTACTCACGTAGTTAGTAGTTACTCACGCAGTTAATGACTGGGGGAAGAAATGGGGAAATGTTACGGGGGGATAGCTAGGTGCTCCCTTATTTTTATTGATTCCGTTATACGAATGTCTCTACCTTTTAATGTCTAATCGCATAAATTTAAAAAATTATATATAAAAAATTGTTAGATTTAATATATATTTTCTCTAAATACACATACACATATTACTTTTATTTTATTTTAATATGAATTAATAATATAAAAATTAACGTCCAGCAAATCTTCAATCAGTATATTTTTACAAGCTCTATTCATACTAATTAAGATAAAACTAAATAATTTTATTTTGATAAAGATATAGTGAAAACATTTAAAAACCTTTCTCTTTATAGTTATATGTGAACTAGTGGATTCATACCCCATTTTTAATAAAGAAGAAACTTTTTTTTTTAATTGAGAATAGGTGTTGTGCTTCTATTTATTATATAACCACAATTGTGTTACATTGTTTGTTGTGGTTTACAGAGGTAACTCCATAATAGTGTATTTACATGCCAACAAGAGAAAACTTAAAACGCCAGTTTGTAATATAACTATTTAAATTGTCAGTATTAATTGTCCGTAGGGGTAAAAACGGTACGGATTATATCCGATCTGTATTAGAAAAATTAGATGTGGATATTTGATATCCGAATATCCGTGTGGATATGGATACTGATATTGTTTTTGTTTCAATTATTCGTATTCTAATAGTAGATATATATCATATGTTTTATATATATTATGAAAAAAATATTGTTATTCACCATTAAAATTTATAAATATTATGAACTTTGGTTTTTTTAATATTATTTTAATAAATATCCGATCTGATCCGTATCCGTATTTGTATTCAGTTGATATCCGATCTGTATCCGTATCTGAAAAATTAAAAAGAAATATGAATATGGTTTTACCACTATCCGCTCCGTATTCGCTCCGTTTTCACCCCTAATTGTCCGTCATTTTTCATTCTTTTTGGATCCTTTAATATCGTAACTTTTTTTTTTTCTGGAAATGGAGGAATTTCTTTTTCAAATCGATCGGTTCAGGTTCGACATACTGATCCTGGTTTGGCGAGACTGCGAGAGCATACATTAGCACATCTCCTCCAGTGGAAACAATGCAGCGAGTGGGATTGACCAACAATGAAACTATAGGTTCTTAATTCCCGGTAATGTCGTAAACTACTAGCAAACCATATAAAATAAAATTTTGCTTTCCCCTACAAACTGTCTACGTAATAAACAATTAATCAAAGTGACCAATTAATGGTTGACATTGAGAACTTCTCAGGCGGCGCATATCATGGCCTCGTCCAGCTCAACTGGGCCTGGGATTAAGTGATGGATGGCCAAGTCCTCAAGAGAAAATAGAACATCCACTTTGGATAAATTCCTGAGCCTTCTACATTCCGAACTAAAACTTAGTCCCTTCATGAAAGTTGTAGATCTCATTGTCTAGTTTTCAACTTAACTTGAATCACCTCAATATATCGGAGTTTGGATAACCGAGTTATGGCCGAAATACGAACTGCTATTAGGACCTCAATACGGTCCGTATTCCGCACCGACGCTGTGAATAGTTATGACACGTTTTGCCACTTCCAAACCGTCCAGAACTTATCCAGAACTTGAGGGGCAAGTATAGTGACGTCCCTAGGCCTGTCGGGAGTCTATATAAGCCTCCCCACTTGGAGGGATCACATCCTTAGATCTATCTCATATCTTTGTATCTTTGGTTTAGTTATTTCATTAGGTGAGAAGAGAAGAGTGTGTAGAGACTAAGTATGAGGATACTTCGTGTATGGTTGTATCTTTCTCTTATCTCTTTGTAAACATGTTGTTTCGCGGCTAAGTTTAGATTCTTAGAGTTGGCAATAAATCTTGTTACTCATGATGCTTTGATATATTTCAATTTGATCATTTTGTTGTTTTTTTGTTCGATTGCTTTTGTGTTTTATGTTCTTTCTTGGTTAATTTTATTTATTAGTCTAGACCGTCATGTGATGGCCACACATGAGAGATCGTCATTTTTGGGCTAATTGAATTGGGATAAGAGAGATCAAATACTAGATTAGTGGTGCAAAACTTAACCGGAGATACCATTAATTGGATCAACAAAAATGTACATGGGATTCTCGACATTGCTGATGAATGTCGCATTGTCGTGCCTTACCATGGGGACACCCAACATGACCAAGATAATCAAGAAAAGCCATAACAGGATAATGAAGATAACATGACCAAGATACTCAAGATAAACCTAACAGTGAGTCTGAATTCTTTTGGCTACTCACAGATCTCCTTGCACAAGTCAAGACAAAAGCCATAACGGGATCTCTTGATTATTATACGCAAAAGTGATAATCACTAAATTGGATTAGAAACCCTCATACAACAACTGAAAACCAATATCAAATAAGGTAAGAATTAAAGCGGATTGAAGTAACAACGGTGTGCCAAAACTCTAGAAATTCACATCTCTATTTTTATTTTACTTACTTTTAATTTTCACCAAATACATTGATCACAAGAATAACTCTTTCATTTCAGATTTTGTCTAGCATTTCGAAAGATTGTTGTTTAATCGCTCAAAACCTTAAACTTTATTCCCTGCAGATTGATACTCGTTTATACTACTCGATAGGATTATGCGTTTGTAATCCGACCGTTAGCAAACCGAGTTATAAATTTAAAAGCAACATGATTTCACTGATCACGTTACCCCCTATAGCGGATCAACCTATGAGATCATGTGTGTTTGCCACTAGACCAAATGCTAGTTCTTAGAAATAATCTCTATTATTAGCAAACTTAAACTATTTTCTAGTGCTTAACAGACAACAATATAGGATTCTAATTTTTTTGTTTTTTAATGCAAATTGTCTAGGTAATAAACAATACACCAAAGTGATGAGCATTGCTAATAAGTTGAATGTGCAATTAAAAACTTTATCAAAATAGCATAAACCTTCATCTTATCCTAAAAAGAAGAAGAAGAGAAACTTCGTCAAATAAATAACAATCACAAAAGTACGAAATGGTTGACATTGAAAATTCTGCGGAGAAATATTCTTCATCAAATTGGATAAATTAATGTATTCTACCGTTTGAAAAAAAAAAGTTAAAGAAATTCTGACCCAATCTAATTATCCGAATTTTTAATGAAATGGTAGAATTAGGGTGGTGTTTGGTTGAGACCTGTTTAGGGTAATTGAAACTTAGGCCAATCTAAGTTATAATTAAATCATGACATGAGTTATTTTTAGTTTGGCTAGAGATTGTGGCCTAAATCATGACTTAAATATAACTATTTTAATTTTATTTTTTAATAATCCTTTTGAAGATTAACATGTACTGGTAGAGGTAAATTACTGATACTAGTTAAAAAAAAGAGATAATTTGCTTAATGTATCTATCTTCAACACACATGCACACAGCTGCATTTGTATATATCTATGTTCAATATAAGCAAGTACAAAGGAAACTATAATGTATCAGATAACAAAATAAAAAATAATTATAAAAGGTTCAATAACGTGAGTTTTAAAATCTGAAATGCTAATTAATTTATCTTGTTTTGAAATCAGTTAGTTAGGAGCAAAATTTACTTTTTCAAAATTAGTAAGTTACCAGTAAAATCCAGTATATAATTTGATGATCAAATCTGCATAACTCTACAATTTTTTTATAAAAAATTCAAATGACCACATAAAACAAATGTTTACGAAGGACCACATTGCGGCTAGACGAATGTTTTCCAAATAAATTAGTAACAAATTGATAATGATAACAATAAGAACAACCACAACAACGAAAAAAAATATTATTGTTATATATTATTAGTAAAAATATCACTATAATATTATCGTTGTTATTGAAAACTAAAGATAATTATATATGTGAATTAAAAAGAAATGACATTTTCATAACAAAAGAAAAATGATGTTGACATTGTTTTTGAAGAAATGATTCCAATTTATTTTTAGGAGGAATTTCATGTATATCCCTCAAAAAATCACAAATTCATAATATCATATTTACCCTTCTAAATTTCAAAAACTCACAAATTTTACCGATTTTATTCTATTTTCTATTAAAATTTATTTTAAATTTATTAAGTACGCATATTACTCCTTATTAAGAATAAAAAAAAAATATGTAGCATGTTTCAGAAAAATGTAAGTCTTCTGATTGGTCGATCAAATTTTTAGGAAAAATAAGTCATTTCTCTACTTCTGACACATACACAATGACATTTAGTAATATGTGGTTATGTGAGTGTCAGAAGTAGAGAAATGACTCATTCCCCTTGGAAACATACCAACTAAAAGATTGATTTTTTTTGCAAAACATGTTGCATATTTTTTATATTCTTAATTAAGACCAAAATAAGTACTTTATAAATTTAAAATGATTTTTAATATAAAAGAGAATAATATTTGTAAATTTGTGAGTTTTTGAAATTTAGAATGGTAAATATGATATTATGAATTTTGGAGGAAGAAATATGTAATTTCAAAGTTTTTGAGAGGTATATAGGAAATTCCCCCAACATTTTCAAGGTGAAACAACGATCAAATCCAACGAAAATTTAGGAGGTTTTGACCATGTTTCGTTACGTCATAGACATCAACGTGCAACCTTAGAATTTGGTGGAGCCAAAATCATATTTATTTTGGAAAAATCAAATAAATATTGTTTAGACTTAGTTTAACAGTTGTGCCTTATAAAAAGAGTATCTGTTCCCGTGGGCACTTCAGAGGAGAAGGAAAATGGAAGTCCACTCTGAAGGAATGGATTTATTGTTCTTAGTTCTCCTGGTAATATCTGTGTCTACTCTACGGGTTAATAGCCAGCCTGATTTTAAGGGTAAGCTGAATGCAATGTTTCAAATTTACAATCACTTCATTCTCTATCTACGGTATGTTGTTTGTTACATACATTTTTTTTTTTCACTTTATCTCAAGAAAATGATATGTGCATAGAATTGTTGCTCATTGGATCGCTTTGAATACTGTTTGCTGTTATTTCTCCATCATTATATGTCTTAGTGTCTTGATTAGCTTAAACATGCATGGACATTCTTGACATAACATTATTTAAAGAAAATATGTTCATCCTCCAACATTCTGTGCTCCAAACGTCCTCCAATCTTTTTTCCCACTCCAATCTCTATTTTTAGAAGCCTAAGACTTTGAGAAAAATGTCGGCTCTCTCCCACTCCGATTCTGATCTCTTCTCAATAAAAAAAAAAGTCAGCTTTCTCTCCCCACTTTGATCCCGATCACCTCTCGCCTCCGCCTCCCACAACTCTGTCAAATCCCCTCTCAACTGCGATGCTGCTCAGAGGATCTCTCCCAAACGATCTCAGTCACGTCCATCGGCCATTAACTCGTCGGTCTTCTCTTCTCTTTCTTCTCTTTACAGATCTTATCGTAGCTGCCTCTCTGACCGCCTCCAACCTCTTCGTTCTCGGCGATTTACAAATGAAATAAGAGTTGTTTATGAAGATGAAGATGGAGGAGAGGGAGGGAGAGGGAAAAGGATATGGAGAAGGAAAACACTATTAAGATGTGTTTTGTTGCACAATTAAGACATTATGGAAGAACTATTAAAACTTTCAAAAAAAAAAATCAATATTAAGACTTCTCAAAAACAAAATTAAGACGAGAAATCCACCGTTAAATCTTTCTAAAATATCTATTAAGAATAAAGACAACGGAGCCGCCTCCAGGAAAAGAAAGAGCGAAAAAAAGTCCCAAGCGATTTCAAACCCTAGGCAGCCGCCTCTTTTCCTCCTCCAACACAACTCTACTTTCAATCTATTCCTCTGTCACCTCTTCTAGGCTTCTCTTCCGACAAAGCGTCTCCTCGCTCTCTCTCTCGTCTGTACCTTGAGAGGAGAGAAGAATGAGAGAAAGGGGAGGGATCGAAGCCGATCGGAGCCGATTGGCATCGTCGGAGTTCGGAGCATTAAGTCTCTATGCCATCTCGATTGTAGCGTGGGTGAGTAGATCCGGCCGTCGAAGTGCGGCGGTGGTCGAAAAAGCAGATCCGGTCGTAGAGAACGATAGGGAAAAGTAAGAGAGTAATTATGAGTGTATATAAGTGAGATTAAAGTTATTTAGAGTAGTTTGGATGATTTTGTAAGAATAAAAGAGTAGATATAGGTTTAGAGTTATTTGACTCGTTGTAAGTTCGTTTTTTTATTAATGAAATTGTTAGTTGGCACTTAAGTCACTAACCTTAAAAAAAAAATTTAGGAATAAAGCCTTGGAAAAGGAAAAAAAAACAAGGACACAAATATAACTCAAAAATACATGATGTATCTTATTAGAAAGAGAAAATCGAGTATAAAACGTTTGTAGTTTTAGAACAACAAAATTTCTCATAGATCTTTAGAAAAATAGACGAGAATGATCGGAGTAAAAAAAGAGTGGGTGAAAGAAATATTTTCTCTTTTTGGATTGGAAGCAAATTGGGAGAAAAAATAATTATCATTGTTAAAACTTGTTAGAAGAAATTGTATGACTTGGCTAGAACACTATTAAAACTTTTGTAAAGCACTATTAAGACTGGAATACTAAGTGTTGTTTTTTTTTAATTCGGTCGGCACCAATTTACTTGAATATGGTAGGCGCCAAAATTTGTCTAACCATGCATCAAAGTCTATGGCCGTTAAAGTTGAAAAATTGTTTGAAAATTGTAGTTGGGGACATTTATCACCATGGAGCTAGTGTATTGCAGGGTTGGGCATCTGCCCTACCCTGAATTTTGAATTTTTGTTTAACTCATATGTAATTGGATTGTTGTCTCACTCTGAAATATTTCTATTATACAATGTGAAATATGAATTCCCAAATACAGTCCAATTTCATCTCTATTTTTTTGTAGCCCAATATAAATACGTGACGTGACGCGCCTTGACTTGGGTCACGTGCTGTGATCAAGTCATGTTTCTATGTGTCATGCCCAAATTGGGAAAGACGGCCACGTCACGTGAGTCACATAGTGACTAGTTAAGTTGGGGTACATTTAACTATTTTTTTCATAATCAAGTTAGTTTTTTTTTCAAAATTCACCATTGAAGACAAGGAGGATAATTACGAAGGAAGGGTGATCAACGATGCATGAGCTCAGTCGGGCGAAGACAGACGGAATGGGCTGGACAGAAATATTTTACCCACCTCTGACTCAAATCCTAGATATGCCACTGGTTATCACGTCCCTATTTTTTTTATTACATATAGTAGGGTTAAAATGTCTCATTGGTTTTGTGTCACATCATGCCCCAACATCATTATCTCTATTTTCAAAGTCTAAATAATCAATCCAAACTGTTCACATGATCTTCATATTAAAATGTGCTTAGTTAACAAATTTTATAATTTTTATAATTTTTTTACTAATTGTTTAGAGATGTACAAAATCACTATTTTTGAATGGTCCAAAATATTATAAAAACAGTGATTATGTACCTATCTCAAAAAAAGCAAACAAATTTAAAAAAAATACAAAATTTTGCATCTAAGTACATTTTAATATGAAGATCATATTGAGCGATTCCGATCGACTGTTTAAACTTTGAAAATATAGATAATGATGTTGGGGCATGAAGGGTACAAAACTAATTAATGGGCATATTAATCCAACTCCTTTTATTAATAGTATCAATATTTTAAACTATTATATAATCTGGAGAATGGCAGTACAGGTTAATTTGAAAAAAATTATTAAAAAGAAGCAAAAAATAATAATAATATGGTTTCAACTGTTCAGTAATGGAAACTGTGTCGTACCAAACGTTATCAAATGTCTCATGTAGCTATATATAGAAGAAACCAAATAGGTTTATTTTTTTATTTTTTTAAATAAAGGCGGACTCAGCCCACTTTTTCATTGTTTCAAAAATATTAAGCTACAGAAAATAAAAAAGATTATCACCTGTTTAGGGGTGTAAATGGATCGGATATTATCTAATTTTATTCGGATCTAAATCTGGAAAATGATGAATTCAGATATAAATATTATTTGATTTGAATCCAAATAATTTTCTGACAAATATGAAATGAGGTTACGATTTTGAATATAAAACCGGATACAGATTCGGATGATTACCTTATCCGACATTTCACTTAAACCGGATCATCGGAATCGTTCACAAAAAATTTCAACCGCTTTCCAACATATCATCACGTACGCTACTATATGGGCCATTGGCCGGCTGGAGATACTTCAAAACTTAAAGAGTGTTCCCTTGTGGGACTAAGATGTCCTGAGATTATTTTTCTTTTATTTACCCGATCGAATCTGGTCCCTTTATTTATTGTACCAACATTATTTATCCGAATTACATTTTTATATATTGAGGAAACATTTTAAATTAACAACATTGTTTTTAATTATCTGAATTATATTTGTATTCGTATCTATCTGATATTCCATCTGTTATTGTATCCGTTTAACATCGTCATCCAATTTGTATCCGTATCGAGACTATCCGTATTCATATTAATATCGGCAAAATTCTAAAAGATAAAGGATCAGTTTGATCACTATTTGTCTGTATCTGATCTGTTTACTACTCAATCTATTGGTTGCAACAGGATCTTGGGTTCCATATATATTTATGGATGATGTATGACTTGTTCAATAATATTGTCATTTGTTAAGCATGTTTCGGCTGAATTTCTTCCTTTCTTTATAATTTTTTTTAAAAATAATTTGTCATCACTTTCTCTTTACAGGTTTTATAAGCATTGATTGCGGACTTGCTGCAAATTCTAGCTTGCTTGATAGCGAGACTAAGTTGACTTACGTGTC
Organism: Carex kokanica; assembly: GCA_025461125.1. Classification (NCBI taxonomy): domain Eukaryota; kingdom Viridiplantae; phylum Streptophyta; class Magnoliopsida; order Poales; family Cyperaceae; genus Carex; species Carex kokanica. The sequence goes on from JAJGRX010000348.1 coordinate 46,140, forward strand.
TGATGATCAATTCATCGACACGGGAGTCAACTACGGTATCTCTTCGGAATACACCAGCGCTAGCTCATTACAGAAATATCTAACTGTCAGAAGCTTTCCCAATGGGACCCGAAATTGCTACACCTTAAGATCCTTAAAACTAGGATCAAGGTACCTTATCAGAGGAGTATTCAAGTATGGAAACTATGATAAATTAAATAAGCTTCCAACCTTTGATATTCATTTGGGAGTCAATTATTGGGATACAATGCAAATATCCAGTGCGGATGGTTTCCACTTCACTGAGATTATTCGCACAACCACTTCTGACTACCTACAAGTTTGTCTTATTAATAAAAATCTCGGCACTCCTTTTATCTCTACGCTAGAACTGAGGCCATTGACAAGCATGTATTCATGGCTAAATTCCACACTATCATTGGTTTACTTCGCTAGGCGGAACTTAGGAGCAAGTGATCAACTAAGGTAAACATGCTAAATTAACCCCAAAAAATGAGAAACGTTTAATTTACCAATTATTTAGTGGTTAGATATTGTTTGTTGTCGGAATACATCTTAATTTTTACGTTAATTCACAAGTTAGAGAAGTACGATATAGTCTTAATACGTTTTGGCTAATTGGAGATGGACAACGTACAATGTCAAACCTCTATGATTTAATTGGGTTGATTTCGTTCTCTACTAGGTCCAAACTCAAAAAAAAAGTGCAAATGTACCGTATAAAATTTGAATCCTGCTTAATAGATTAGAAAACAGAAGGCCAGGTGATAAAGATATTATTCAGTACTCAACCAGTAATACATGCGATCATCACTCTATTCTTCCATTGCTTTGTTAAAAAAAAAAAAATAGGTACCCTGATGATCCATATGACCGACTTTGGACGCCCTACATGCAAGCGACATGGACAAATATCTCAACCAGCTCCAAAGTGGACCCAGACGCATACCCTGCAATCCCCTCTCTTGTCATGCAAACTGCTGCCACTACTTCAAGCACTACAGAACCCCTTGAGCAATACTGGATGAGCGACAATGTGTGGAAAAAATTTGAAGTATGCCTTTACTTTAGCGAGATCCAGAAGATACCATCTAATGGTAGTAGGCAGTTTGATGTATTTACCAATGGATTTTTAGTAAGTTCGTCATATAAATGGGCTTTAGGATGGGCATACAATCAAGAATATTACAGTTTAAATGTGTCGCTTAAGGCAACTTCAAGCTCAACTCTCCCACCTTTGTTGAATGCATTAGAGGTGTATATCGTTCAACCCGCCACTGGGATTACCACAAAAAATGAAGATGGTATGTTGGATCATAATTGTCTAATTCTATGTACTTAATTATTAGTCGAATTATTCGTGCGATGATTTATTATCTTAGTCCTTATAATGGGAGAACCCTGATTTAGATTTCAATAACAGGGGATGTGATGGAAACATGAGAACTTTTGCACTAGGAAGACCTTTTTTTTATGAACTAAATAAATCACAAGTTCTCATCAAGAAACCATACAAAAAGTTTCATTACCTCTTTTTTTTCTTCGAGAAAATTTTAATATTAACTTTTTGTTCCAAACATTATCTTATGGACATAACTAACTATACATTGTTAATTTGCTAAATTAACATGCCCCTATTGTTATTTTATTGCAAATGAAGTTGCTGCCATGAATACAATTAAAGCGAACTACAAAGTAAACAAAGATTGGAGTGGTGATCCTTGTGCTCCTAAAGAACTATTGTGGCGTGGTGTCACTTGCATCTCTGATTCCACCAACGCTCTCAGGATTAGAACTTTGTGAGCATTTCAATACATCATACACTTTACTTTTGGAAAAACAGAGAAGCTACAAAAACTCTTCACTAATAAGATGTCTTTTCCAGAAACCTATCATCAAGTGGACTGACAGGTGCGATAGTATCCTCTTTTGGAGATCTAAGCGCACTCCAATCATTGTATATTTCTTTAAACTAAGAACAAATTATTTTACTGAGATTGATTTGTTTTACTTCACTCCAATTGTATGTTTTTCTATAATCTCTGTGGAGCTACAACAGACAGTCGTAATATTTTCATTTTTTGTTATGCAAATTGAATGTCTACTATTTAATTTCCTTTTTGACATATCATAAATTCAGTTTTGTGTTCTCATGCTAACTTAAGCTATTGCTTGCTACCTTTATTTTTCAGGGATATATCTTATAATGACTTGTCAGGGGATCTTCCTATTTTCCTGGATCAATTATCTGCTCTTACATACCTGTAGGTTTGCAAACTAAACTATATTTTATCAAGAAAAAAGATACCACAAATTCAATTATAATTTTATGGAAATTTCAGGGACATAACAGGAAATAACAAGATTTCAACCACCCTTCCTCCTGGTCTTAATAATAAAAGCCAGAACGGGAATATGATCTTTAGGTATGTTTTTGAGTGGTATATATGAAATTCTCCCTTGTTTTTATGTGTTATTTTTGTTAAATATTTGTTTCTCATATACACTAAAATAACAGGACAATATTTGTTATCCTGGGACTTCATTGTTTATTTATTGTAGCTAGCTTCGTTAAAAAAGAAAAAACAAAACATAAAAGATAACTACAAGTCCGACTACTGCACAAGGCTTTATAATTACACTAATAAAAAAACTAGTTAATGTTATAGAAAACATAATCATCCTCATCCCCCAGTCATATAAGTGCACATCATTTGGACCAACATTATCAACCTGCAATAATTATCACCAGAAATTTGGTCCAATGGATTGTGTGTGCAGAAGAATTCGAATACTCCAAAATAATGTTTGAGAAAGGACAAATAAATAAACTCTTTTTTTGTTAAATAAGAAAACCCCAACAAGAGATCTAATGATATACCACATTAACAGTAAGAATTCTTGCTAATGACTTAAGGTAAAATCTTAGCTCGATGCCTTCTTTTCAAATAATATTTTCTACTTAGGTTTGGAGGGGCGCCTACACCTCCATATAAGAAAAAGAAAAGTCCAGTGCTTATTATCGCAGTCCCTTGTGTGGTTGTGCTGCTTCTCATTGCTGCTGCTATCATAACAGTGGTAGTGTGCTTGAGAAGACGCAAATGTAAGTCTGCCTTTTATTATTTTATTTTTTTCTTTTCTCGATAAATAAAGTCACTGTTCTCTATTGCATTGTAATTTAGACAAAGAGGTTCATTGCCTAGTGTTGTGGGCTCTTATTTGCTACATGTATCTAACTGTAATATGAGGATTGTTTAAAAGAAAAGACTGATATTTTGAATCTAAACCTGAAAATTCTAGGTGGTGCAAACCAGTACCAGTTGGGCTCTCTGTTTGAAACTAGTAATGTTAGGCTAAATGGAGTTCTTTTCTTATTTTCAAAAGAAATACCTGCCGTGGTTTATCTTCAGTATAAACAGAAAGCTCTTTTCTTTTAGCATCTAAAACATCTAGGTTATTTTCTGTTTTTAGTAGGAATTCCTTCAATTTTTTTATTTTATTCTCTAGTAATAAGATGCATACTGTTTCCTTCTTTTTATCAATCAAAGGACGGCAAGACATGACTATTTATTTTATTTTACAGATAAACAATCTAACATTCCAAGACAAATTGAAAACCATGGAACAACCCCTGAAGCATATAATCACCAGCCAAATTATGCAAATACTCCAGAAGCAAACAATCCTCCTGGCAATATTGCTGGCCAAAATTATGCAAACATATCTAATCCAAATGAAAAAGGAGAACGAATATTGGATTTTGAGAATCATCGATTCAGTTACAATGATCTTATAAGAATTACTAATAAGTTCCTGAATAAAATTGGCACTGGAGGATTTGGAAGTGTATATTTGGGGGCCCTGGAAAATGGAACTCAAGTTGCAGTTAAAATGCGCTCTCATTCATCTTCACAAGGAGTCAAAGAGTTCTTGGCTGAGGTAACTGTTTATCTTACACATTCTTACATTAGCTCTTACAAAACAAAAAAAAATAGTAAATTGTAGTTATATATACTTGCACAGGTTAGCTTTTGATAAAATTTAGATGTTAATGAGGCTAAAAAAAGCATCTTGTGAAGGTAAACAACCATGATAATTTGTTCTGTTTTCAGGCTCAAAATTTGACAAGGGTTCATCACAGATACTTGGTGTCACTAATTGGCTATTGCATGGATGGAGATTGCATGGCACTTGTATATGAATACATGCAAGAAGGAACTCTGCAAGATAAGCTCATGGGTGAATATTATCTTTTACTCAAATCAGTTCTCATGAGCAGGTTTATTGAAACTATTTTCTACTCAAGTATTTAAATTGTAAGTTCTTAACTCTGTCTATTTCAGATAATGCAAGGCCTCTGAGTTGGAAACAGCGGGTTCGAATTGCATATGAATCGGCACTTGGTACAAAACCTTTTTAATATCTAGAATTATTAAGCATTTATTCGTTGTATTAACATGAAGTGCATAGTATAGGGAAAATAGCTATTGTCAACTTAGGTTCCTCCACAAAGTTTACAATTTAAATTATTGCAATATTTGGTGTTAATATTTTTCTCGCTTCTAGCATTTAGAGACACCATGACTCAATTCAGCCATATTATCATATTGGAAAATATTCACATCATAATTAATTAATTCAAATGAAATGTATTTTTTTTATATAAAAGTGGAAAGAAAAAGTCACTTTGATCAAGAAAAAGTCAATTGAAATGTCATCATATAATAATTTTATATCAATAAAAACAATGAAGGGTTGGAGTATTTGCACAAGGCATGCAATCCACCACTAATCCATAGAGACGTGAAGACTAGCAATATTCTTTTAAATGAAAATCTCGAGGCAAGGATTGCCGATTTTGGGCTCTCCAGGGCTTTTAACAATGCTGCAAGCGATCATGTTTCAACTATAGTTGTCGGCACCCTTGGCTACCTTGATCCTGAGTAAGAGCTATTTTCCTTTTTCCTTTCCTTTTCGTAATTAGTACTTAAACTCTAAAGAGTTTCTTCTCCTCTGGTTATAAAAGACCTCTTTTTCTATGAATTAATCTTAGCATTTGCATGCTAATAATAATGACAGATGATATGATGAACTTATTGTAGCCAAAAAGGTCTAGGCTTTGTATACAGCCTGAATTGAAGGTTTTTCTGTTGGCTGCCTTTTTTTCAGTAGCATAAAAAAAAGCCCGTGTTACCAAAATCATGAAATTAAGAAATCTAGCACTACTGCTGCAGTCTGCAGCGGCTCATGGGCAACTATAGACTACAGCGACTGAGCCGCTAGGATCTGATGATGTTTAGTGCAGATAAATTAGTATACCATGATTAGATAATCCTTGGTTTTATAGATTAGCAATTTAGAATATTGACCAACTTCAATACAGTGAAATTTTTAAAGAAGACAAACTTTGGATAAAAAACAGTCAAAACCATACACACCTCGATGTAAGCACTGCAAAGTCCGCTCCACATTTCTCACTTAAATTACCCAACAAGCAATTGAATCTTCTTTCGCTCCCCCATTCAATGGCTCTTTTCGCATGCTTTCTCATGCTTCAGCACACTTCTTGCATATTCTAGTATCCTGTACCAAACAATCTGGTTATTGCCTAATTTTAAAATAAACCTCTAATCATACTGGAATTTTCTTTCCTACCTCCGTCAAGAGATCTTTTTCATGCTTTCCTCATGCCTCAGCATTCATCTTGTGTAGCAAGCAATACAGTTGTTGCCTAATTTGTAACAAGCCTATCAGATAATAGGAGAAAAACACAGTTAATTCAACGAAAAGATCAATGGGAGGGAATTTGGAGGATGATGATTTCAAAATCATAGGCCCCTTGCAGTGGGGCACTATTGATTGTTGAGTGACTGGCTGCTAAGCTTTTCGAACTTAGACAAGAAATATTAACAATAATAACAAAATAGATAGACGTATATGGTCTTTTCACGGTGATCTGGGTACAAATGCGCAAGACTCACCTGCTCTGTTTCTAACTCGAATAAAAGCCGCTGGCTTTCTTCAACAAAAGAGACAAGAAGTTAAAGTGGCAGGCTTTCTGTTTTCAGTGTTCGGTTTTACCCGCCTTTCTTTAACTAATTTCTTGGCACTGAGTGGCTGCAATCAATAATTGGAAACTGCTGCAGTCTAAAACCGCTGGAGCCGCAGCAGCACAATAGTGCTAAATGTTTAAATTTCATATTTTTAAAACCATAGGTTGTATGTTTAAAATAAAACAGACCACTTCCATAAAAGATTTAACTAAGTAAATCAATGAAACATTAGGTACTATTCCTCATTCCAGCTAAGTGAAAAGAGCGATGTGTTCAGCTTTGGAGTTGTTCTGTTAGAGATCATCACAGGAAGACCTTCTGTCATTGTGGGTCCAGAGGCAGGCCATCTGAAGCAATGGGTGAATAAAAAACTATCTAGAGGAGATATTGAAAGCATTGCAGACACAAGAATGCATGGGCAGTATGACATAAATTCTGTATGGAAGGTTACTGATCTGGCATGCAGGTGTACTGATGATAGCTCTGCTCATAGGCCGACCATGAGTGCAGTAGTCATAGAACTCAAGGAAAGCCTCGATCTGGAAATCTCTACAGAGGGGACCCGTGGAAGGAGTACAACTTCTCAGAACAGTGTATTCGAGATGGCTAATATGGGTGGCATGTCTGCAACAGGTCCCATAGCAAGATAACTTGCCCGTTTGTGTGACGTCAACAATGTTGTGTTAAATATTGAATTATGGATGTATATATGTATGTTTAATATTGTCTTCTCTATGTTTTAAATGTTGAATGTTGAATATTTGTCGAATTATGAATATATATGGATGTGTAATCATAGAAGGCAAAATCGGCCGTTCCGGAGCGGGATCAGACGGTGCCGATCCGATTCCAGGCCGATTTACGCAGACAGTGCAGATTTCGGTCAATTTCGGCCGTTTCGGCCAGATCAAGTCAAATTTTGGCCCGTTCCAGCCCGTTCCAGTCAAGTTCCTGCCGAAACGCGAATATAAAGAAGTATAAAATTTTCTGCAGCTGCGGGGATTCGATCTCTAGACCTTTGGGGTGGAGTCCATGCAAGTTACCACCACACCATCCAAAGTTTTTTGATTTATATCACAACTCATTTATATATATCAATTCTATCATAGATGATATAATACAAATCAAAGTCACGGATTGATACTGTTGTATATTCTCTTAGTATAAAACAAACTTCTGGCAAAAAAGTCCAATTTTCCGATCCGATTCGGCCGATCCCGACCGATTTTTCCGATCCGGATCGGGATCGGACGGGGCCGATTTCGATTCCGATTCTGATTTTTCCTTCTATGTGTGAAATATTGTATGTTTAATGTCTAGTAAATATGAATACTAATGAATTATAAACAACATACAAATTAATTAGATATAAAGTTTAGAGTAGAGCTAAGGTGCTCTTAAGCTCACCAAGCTTTCCGTGAGCTTAACTCAAAAACCTATTAATCCGACTTCAAACGACATTTTCAAACCGTTAGATGTTCAATCTATATTAAAATGTGCTTGGAGAACAAATTTTACATTTTTTGGAATTTTTTTACTATTTATTAAGCCGGTTTGAAAACCGCTGTTTTTATTAAAAATCTGCACCATTAGAAAACAGCGGTTTTCAAACCGGCTTAATAAATAGTAAAAAAATTCCAAAAAATGTAAAATTTGTTCTCCAAGCACATTTTAATATAGATTGAACATCTAATGGTTTGGAAATGTCGTTTGAAGTCGGATTGATAGGTTTTTGAGTTAAGCTCACGGAAAGCTTGGTGAGCTTAAGAGCACCTTAGCTCTACTCTAAAGTTTATATAGACACGGTTCTTCAATCGTGTACGCGATGTGCTTGTACACAGTTACAACTGTGTCTCATTGGCATTTTTAACTGTGTATAGTCGCCAATTCTGTTTATTATTCCTTCGTTTATCTGATGTTTCTTTCAATGTTGATCTCGCTTATTATCTGGTTTGGTGTATGTGATATTAGTTGGCGTGTTTTATGTAAGAACTAACCTTTATAAATAATAATAATATAACTAACCTACGGATAGAAAATTAACTAAAGTAAACCAATAGCTAATGATAAATGGCCTAAGACCCGTGCTAATAAATAGTGCGGGAAACAAGCATGACATGTCAACCGACACTATACATGTTGGCATGACATGCTTATTATGTGCAGGGGCGGATCCAGGATTTTCGTCAGGGGCGATCGGGTTTAAAATACCTAATCAGATTTAAATCCATTAACCAATTGGGTACTCAATAAAAAATAATGTTTTAACTTATACTTTCCAATACTTTGACTTGTAATTTCTGATTCTCTAACTTATAATTCTAATTACCAATCAAAATTGAACAAATTTATTTCAATTTTAACCTTAAATTTAATCCAAATTACAAATCAAACGTCCAGAGGGGGGCAAAAAAAAATTTCAGGGAGGCAAAGTCTGTCGAGACCGATAAATCTCCATTAAAACTCAAAATCCAGAGAGGCAGCTGCCCTCCTGGAACACTCTGGGTCCACCCTGATTATGTGTGCTAACACTACTAGAATTTTGACTTATTACATGGGCAGCACTTACTTGTTACAATGGTGTGAAGAGCCCATGCAAAAGAAATGGTAATTCTGACACACTAAAACTTGTTACAAGGGTATTCCATATAAAAAGTAACACATGTAACAAATCTGATGTTTACCCTTGTAATTATCTCTTATCTGATGTTTACAGTTTATATATAACATTGGCCCAGACGTGTTTCTTTTTCTTTTCTTTTTGTTTGATTAAGAGAAAACCGTTAAAAAAAGTAACAACAGGGAAAAATATAGAAAAATGTCTAAAAAATAAAGACAGAGTCAAATTAATTATTTTAATACTTTTCAAGTTTTTTTTTACCTCTTTTCCTTTTTTTTTAGTTTTTTGTACAATTTGAGAAAATCGTTACATGTCGTTATAAATATAATATTTGAAAAAAATATCTAAAAATAAGAAAGTTAGCAAAAATGGTATATGTTGCTAATTTTTTTTTATTTCAGATCATTTTCTAGTTTTTTCAGTATTTTACAATAATTCTAAGTGTACATAACATTTTTTGATGCAAATTGGTTGCACTTTTACAATCCATGCCCTGTCGTGTCGTGATTTTTATTAAGGAAGCTGATATGAGTACCCGCACTGTACCCGCACCTAAACTGCCATAACTGCTTGTGGGGACCGCAACCGTTCCAAAACTGTAATTTTGTTTTACAAGTGTTAATAGTAACATTGTTAAGTACATAGCTCAAACGAGACAAGTATTTATACATATACATTGAACTACATATGATATATGAATTTTTCTAAAATAATCATACCCACACCTTTTCTTGAAAAATTCTCATGTCGTACCCGCATTAGGGGACCACTCAAATGGCATGTGAGGACCACTAAAAATGTTCAACAAAAAATGTTGACTTAGCTTATGTGCAGGTAATAAAGTATTTATATCTATATACTTGTGGTATTTATACTTATGAAATAAAGTATTTACATCTATATGCTAAGCTATGACGCCCAACCAGAGGTAAAGAAAGAATTAAAGAAATGGTGCTCCTTTGACTCTTGCACAATGTAATGACCGGAGTTCAACCCAATATCTTAAATCCAACCTAATAAATCTCCAATTGACACCACACGCCAAATATATTTGACCACTTTTTTCTGTGGCCTGTCCATTTTTTAATCACCTCAAAGTCACGTTCGGTAGTTAGTGGGGACCACCACAAGTAGTTATGGAAGTTAATCGCGGGTACAGTGCGGGTACTAAAATAATTATTCTTTTATTAATATCCAAAGTTAATTAGAAATTAATAAATATGTCCAGATTCGCTGGAAATTAATAAAAATGTCCGTACCGGCCATTTTCTAGCCGGTACCGTATTATTCTGTTTTAGACCCTATAAATACTCATCTTTCTCTCTCTCCCCCTCACAATTCTCTTCCTGCCCAAATCTCGTGTTGTTTCATTTGAAAATATAGGCGTGAGAAAGAATTCAGAGTCACAATTAAATTCGCAGACGTATCATTCAAATCAGTAAAGTCCACACAAATTGTGTTATTAAAAAATTCACACAAATTGGAAATAAAAAAGTTCACAACATATAAATAAACTGGTTCACAACATGCATCTAAATCACCTATTACTACCACACCTAAAACTAATTCCGCGAAACAAACCGGTTCCGGTAGAAGGCCTACCAGATTGCCTACCAGATGGCTCTGCTTGGCTTCCAGACGGCCCTGCTTGGCTTCCAGATGCCCTTGTTGTACGCCTACTAGTTGACGTCCTCGGTTGGCTTCCAGATGACTCCCCTTGCGCTCCAACTGCCTCTTCTCCTATGGCAACTGTCTCTCTCATTGCTTCTGCAAACATAGCAGATGCATCTAAACGGTTTGTAGCTGAGGAACACTGTGACCCTCCGGACACACTTGCCCTTGCCATAAGTTGCTCATTTTCTGCCACATTTGCTGTGTTTCTTGCCTCTGCATTTGCATTTGAAAAAAATATAATTTTTGATGAATGTTACATACCTTTTCGTTGCCTATCAGTAGTGAAACGTCGAGCCTGATGCCCCCTTCACCTACCTTCCATTTCATCCATTTTCATAATGTACTCCCTAATGTTTCCTTTTCCTTTATACTTCATTGAAACAAGTTTTGTTAAAAGTCTACCAATTCCAAACTTTTCATTTTAACGAATATTTTCTCAATTTCCTCCAAAAATGGCATTAACAATCGAATTAGAAATTACACCCCTAAATGCCTTTGGTATAGCCTTCTTTATGATCATGAGACACAAGCGATTTGATCTGTCCCACTTATATTTCTCCTTTTGATAATCAGAAGTACTCTTATCTGTAATAGTGGGACAGTTTAACCTTCACGCAAGGTCCAGATCCATGATACTGAGGTTTATCAATAAACTCTCGCACCATGATTTGAAGTTAGTACTATTCAACATTGGAATGTTGTTAAGGCATGTAGCAATGCTAGCTGAAAAATAGCAAAAAATTCTAAATTTTTAATTATAAATTACATTCAAATAAATGCCCAACTTGCTTAAAATATATGAGATGATTTTCCCTTTTGTTACTATACATACGAATTTCACAACCAGGTAAGTTCCCAGGTAAGTCAGAGACCCTTAAGGATTCACTTCAAATTCTGACTTATCTAGACAAAACTTTCCTAGACATTGTTACATTCATAGTATCGTAACTTATCTTAATAAATCATCACATTTTATGAGCCTTAAAACCATCATCATCAAAGTATCGGTTTCCATTAATTGATCACCAGAGGGTAACGAATTAATTTCTTATGATACTTTGGCGCAATAATAAAGTATTAATTGACGATTCAATAACATATCGACAACATGCCTTCCGGATGGCCGACATTATTGACATATGTAACAAAACATAATAATCATCACTACACTTTATTATCACTAAATTGTACATATAATTTCAATAATTATCACCTTCTGGAGGGCCGATAAATGATCGCTTCCATTAAATGCACACTTAATTTCCTTTTATACAATGAACTTAAATCAACTTTGTCAAAAGAGGTATCGGAGGGTACGATAATGACTCAATCAATTTAATTCAAGGTATATATTTAAATTTCATGCCTTTATAAGAATTATAATTTATACCTTAACCATAAAATAAAAGTGCCATTAAATAAATATATATAATTGCATCATAATAACTGCAATTTTAATCTCAAAAAATATTATGTAATTTCCAAAGAGTTGTGCGGCCCCCACGAATTTTTGTGTTGTCTGCCAAATTAAAAAATGTATTTACTATGCTGAGTAATTGTAAAACTGCATCAAAATCCATGCAGCCGCATCTTTTTCTTAGCAACTGTAAAACTGCATTTATTATGCTGAAATTGACCCATGATCTAGAGATATTTCTTAATTTTGGAAGCACCTTAAATAACCTTTCAAATTTAGAAATTTCATTCCAAATCTGAATAACTTTTCAAATTTAAAAATTTAATTTATAATTTTGTTTTAGGAAATTTATCTGAAAATAAAATTTACCAAAATTATAATTCCATAACTGCCTATAACAAATTGAGCAGAAATTTTGTGTGGCCTCTGTGCGTCCGCACAGAGGGTTTCACAAACTCTTCTAGGACCAAATTTTTTATTAGAATTTTGTGATTTCCATTTAAAATCTTCTAGCAAATTATAACCAACTTAATAACTGAAAAATAGACAATTATGGCTGTAAACTTTTACAAGTTTTGTGCTCTCCAAATCAAAAATTTCAGATTTAAAACAATCAAGAAAAATCCTACAAAAATCCACGAAAAAATCATCCATAATTTCTAATTCTCTCTACATCCTAAAAGACTTAATCCTTCGGCATAGGAAGGCTCTGATAACACTTGTTGGGTAATCATAAAGGTCAAACAATTACGCCTTATCTAGAGATCAAACAATTACATCTTATCTAGAAGTCAAACACTTACACCCGAAAAAGGAGAAACAGTTACCCACCTTAACCTAAGGACAGACCTATACTAAAGAGACCCAAAACATAAATCAGAAGTGATGTACATAATACCAGTTTCCATGCCATTTGTCATGGAATATCCAATGCCTTGGGAGAGCAACAACCGTCTCTGTGAGCATGAGACAAGTCTTCAATAACAAGAAGCCCTTCTCACCTTTTCATCGTATGGTCGTTGATCAACTCTTCTAAGACAGCAAGATATGACCCTTGAAAAATCCTCTCCAAATTTCCTAATGTATTTCTTTTCTCTATTTTTTTATGGTGGAAGAAGAAGAAAATGCACACATAGCTGTATTTTTCTAAAGAGAAAAACGTCTTTTCAGTTTTTGTGCTTTTATGTGTTATCTTGTGTTTTGGGGACCAATTCTTATATATAATAACCTATCTAGTTATTTGCCAACTTGAAAAAAGTTATTTTGTGTAAATGCATCAAAAACCGTGCCATCACATCGAAATCCGTGCAGACGCATTGATATCTGTGTGGCCCACACAATCCTCTGAAATGACAGTTTTCTGAATTGCAAATCTCAGAATCAGTTCATCAATGATTTGATCTTTGTCTAAATTGTTTTACACATTTATAGAGCACACCTAGTGTTTTGACAAAATCTGTGGACCGCCGAATCCGCCGATTTTACCCAGACCGGTCTGGACCGTGCCCCAAACCCGTCCCGGACCGTGGTTCGGCATGTCCGGTCTAGGGACGGGACGGTTTGATTTTTTCAAACCAAACCCACACTAACCCGGACTGTCCTAACCCGCCAACCCGTCCTGGACCGGACCGCCAACCCGTCGGACCCGGGTGCTTTACCCGTCTAACCCGCACCCAAACCCGCCTCAAACCCGCCAACCCGCCTAACCCGCACCCAAACCCGCCAACCCGCACCCAAACTCACCAACCCGCCTGCTTTACCCACCAGACCCGCCCTCTGGCCCGCGTAAACTGCGCCAAGACCCGCACCCGTAGACCGCGCCTGTGAACCGTGCCCGTGAGCCGTGCATGGACCAGAAATTGAAATTTTTTTTCCCGGCATCGTGACTCGAACTTGGCTTCCCATATAAGTGCCAAAAGCTTTATCCACTGCACCAAAGTTCGTTTGTGTTATATTGTAGTAACTATAGTATTTAATATATTCTTATGTTAAGCCTTTAATTTTTTATACAAATTTGATTTAAGTCATGATTATTTAAATACAATATATAAAATAATTATGTAAAATTATGCTAAAATACAGTAAATTACGCTAAATTACGTATGAATAGGGTTGATATCTTCATTAAGAAGGCGAAAAACGACGACGAAACTTCAAACGGCCATAAAACGACGCTCGAGTGTTCGATTTCAGCAAATGACCACTTTTCGGAAAGCTTGCGAAAATGCACATGCGTTAGTGCTTGCAATGCCAGATTTTGAAATTTAGAATCGCCAAAAAACAAAGGGAAGAGCCTCAAAACTTCAGTTCAAGTTTTCGATTAAGATTTTCATTTCTATTGTTCAATCTACGTAGCTCAGTAAATTAGTTATGTAATAAACTTGTAGAATACCAATTTTTATTATTTTTGGAATTTTTTTACTATTTTTTATGATTTATGAAAGATGGCACAAAATCGGCCCTATTCATATGTAATTTAGCGTAATTTAACATAATTTAACATAATTATTGTAATTTAGAGTAATTTAGTGTAATTCAGCATAATTTAACATAATTTCAAGTAATTTAGCGTATTTTATATATCAAGTACGTGGTTCATGTTATTTCAATCTCTTGCATAAGCACCATATCTCTTATCCACTACACTATCTAACATTTGTTATCTAAAACTACTAGCTTTTGTATTTAACTTATACTTGAGTTGATTTTTTATATTTAATTTATATAATACAAGTTCAAATAATCAAATCGAAATGTTCAACATGATTTTTATATGAAAAAACATTTAGTGACCAAATTTTATATATTGTTTTATTTTTATTTTTATTTTTTTAGATAGATAAAAAATCATATGATATAAATATTCTGAAATAGGAAAATAAAAACATTGAGTTGATTTCTATTTTTCTTTATTAAGTTGGTTTATCCATGGTGATAATCAAGCAAAGAAATAGGAAACAATGCTACTTGTTTGGAAATTTCAAATTTATACGTATACCATTAATGGAATTTCAAAATTTGAATTTATTTGTCATATTTGTAAACTTTTATTTTCAAATTTTCAAATTCTCTTATAATATGTTTCTGTTACAATGTACGGACACGATACTATATTTTAATTTGGAGATCATGTTGAGTAGTTCGGATCGACTGATTAAATTAAAACAAAACAGAGATAAAAATCAATTGTTTTAAATAGGACTTAAATTATCCATGATTAATAAAATTACTAACAAAAAAAAAAGTTAGAACTCCACCTATGTTATTTTACATAGCCGGTCCCAAGTCCGGAATAAAGGAGGAGGGTAAATTTTGTTTTTAAATCAATTGTTTTAAAATAATTTGGTTTTAAAGATCAAATAATTCGTATTTTTTTTCCTAAAGTAATTGATTTAAGAAATTTTTGTAATATCAAAACCGAATTTTATTTCCTATTATTCTTATGAAGTAAATATTTTTTTAAATAGTTTCTTTTTAAATAATTTATTTTTGGGCACTGGACTGACAGCATAAATATGGTGGTCTATGAAGGACATAAAACATCCTTGATACACCATATTTATGCTCTCAGTCCAGCGTCCATGATACATTTTCAAAAAAAATGATCTAAATCGGTTTTGTTTTTAAATCAATTGTTTTAAAATAAATCAGTTTTATTTCCTATTATTCTTATGAAGTAAATATTTATTTTAAATATTTTCTTTTATTCCCTATTAGATTTATATTTTATTATAACAAAATTTGTTCGGTTCAAAACTTCAAATAACAAACTTATTGAATTGGAAAAAAAAACAACAACAAAAAGCAAAAAAAAAAAAACAGCAAAAAAAAAAAAAAACGGACCGGACCGCCCGGGACCGTGGACCGTGGACCGGACGGTCCAAAAACGGAAAGGATTCGGCCTCCCCAAATTTAACCCGCCCGGGACCGGACCGTCAAACCCGCCGGACCCGTGGACCGTGCGGGTTTGGACCGGACCGTTGTCAATACACTAACCACACCCTAATGAATACATAGATTAATTTAATATATTAGTTCTATATTAGATCACCTTAATTGTGACAATCATATATAATAGTATATAATCCATAAGTATATTGCATATATGCTCAATGTTGGATATATGATCCAACATAAATATATTAAATTAACAATAGTAAATAGTAATCTTTTTAATAACACAACATTTTTAAAAATTTAAATATATAGCCCATTTAAATCTTCTTTAAGTATCTTTTAAGCTAATATATGTTACGTTAAGAAAATTTATAATAAATTTTTTAAGTCATTTGTTTATTTAGAGTGTTTAAAACGGAATCGAAATTTGATCGACGAGCGAGGAGTGGGAAATTAAAACAAGATTAATGGGTTTATATTGAATTTTAAAGTTATCCGGACCATTGATTCACCCTAGCACGAATCGCGAAGCACCCTCTTTGATAAACCCTCACCCCTCTCTCTTCTCCCTTGTGTTTGGCCGGCCAAAGAGAAAGAAAGAGAAAGAAAGAGAAAGAGAGAGAGAGAAGAAAAGAGAGGGAGAGCTCCAAAATCCCGTCGGATTGCGCCACCGTCCGGGAAATCGAGGTTGAAACCGAGAAGGCAGCCGTAGATCTCTCCTAGCCATTCTGTCGGTAAATTTTTCTTTTCCCTTCTTCGTTTGAAAATCCGAGATTTCTCGAATCCGCGGGTTGTTCGTTTTAAACCCGAGATTAGTGTTAGAATTGATCGAACTCTAACTCCTTTGAGCTTCTCATCTCTCGTTTACCGATTTTCTCCGTGATTTCGTCTCCCATTTTGGATTTCCCATTCTAGGGTTTTGATACCAAATCCCGAATTGAAACGCGGCATTGATTGATTAGGTTAGTCCGACCGACTAGACTTGTCCTCGGTTGGGTTACCTCTTGATCGGGAAAGGTTAGAACGTGTAATGGTTAAATCGAGATTTCGACCAAATTAGGGTTACACCAATCGGCCAATCGAATTGATGCGTAAACCAGAATAGCGAACCAGTACAGGAATGAGACCTAATTGAGGTGGTATACGTGGAATGTAGGTGTAGGCTCGGTTGAGCAAAGGTTTGCGGGGCATTTCGAGGCGCCTGATCTATAGTCATGTGGTACGCCTATTGCCAGCAGGTGCGGGATTCTTGGACTTGTTTGATAATTTATATTCATGAATTAAACTGCTTCCAATTGTCATGTTGAACTGCTTGATTTATTGCATAATCGAATTGTTTGAATCATATGCATAACCGTATTAAATTAGAACTGATATGTACTGAAATCGCCTTATTGCGGGCCGCAACAACTCCCATTACGGGCCGCAATCAACAGCGTAGCTTAAAATATAGACTGACTGACTCTCTGAATACTTTTGTTGCGGGCCGCAATGAACGTAGCAGAATGAAATACTCTCTGGCTGAGAATGGAGTACTTTGTTGCGGGCCGCAACCACAGCCATTGCGGGCCGCAACCACAGCCTGGAAAATGCCAATAAGAGCTGGAAATTTTCGGGTAATTAAGTTGCGAGCCGCAATAACCCCATTTCAGTCCATAATGAATATCACAGTTATATTTGCATGTTGAATGGTATATCGTTTGTTTGTGTGCTTTTGTTTTGGAACTACGGTCGAAAGTCCCCAACAATTTATGACTATTAAGGATGGTCGGTAATGTTTCGAAATCAACGCTGGGCGATGACTCGAAACCATGTGCGCATATGAGTATAATTAATCACTGCTGGGCAGTGATTGATTAAGATCAGTCAATGCTGGGCAATGACTGATCGTGACGGAGACTTTGGGTGACTGTGAGGAAACGATGAAATGATGTCATATCCAGTCTGGGACAGGAATGACAGTTTGGTTTGACGCGTTGCGAATGGACGATTCTGAGCTTATTGCATACGAATTTTTTTATCTGATTATGAACCAGACCTTAGTTAATGGTTAAGCCAAAGCACTGCGGATGGGTGTCAGATAAAGGGTCCAGCTTGGTGGGCCATCTGTAGGTGTCAGTGACACTACAGATGTGGGTTGGAAAAGGGTCCAGCTCGGTGGGACATCCGTAGGTGCTACCAGCCGTAATAAACTGAGTTAAGCTAAAAACGTGCGTGTTTGAGATTCATCTTGGAAATTTCGTAACTTGTGTTTCATTTGGTGAATTGTCGTCGATCATATGCACTTGCTTCATTTATGAATATTCATCTGTATGAACTGCTTTTGTATGGTTTCATTTCTGAATATAGATTTTGATTGCAAGTCCAATAATCTAAACTGTGGCAAATTTCGCACTGAGAATTTATTCTCACCCCCACTCTTGGGTTATTTTGCAAGATTTGAGGCGTCGGGTTCTGGAGAGGCACGCGAGTTGTAGACCCTCGGTAGTTGCCTCTGTATGGCCTAATCTACCTTTTTGTTGTATAGTTTAGGGTTAGGCCTGATGGTTAGTATCTGTACGAGATACTTTTGTTGTATTATACTTTGACTAGACCGTGTACCCTTATATATGGATTTATGTATATATATACATAGGGATGTGCTTGATAGTAGTTAATTGTACATATTTGGATTTAACGGGTAATCGCCTTGTAAACATACACGGTGTTGTATGTTTACGGCAGGGAACTGTTGCGAACCGTGGCTGCGGGGTGTGACAATATATCTTTCCATAATGTAATTAATATTAGAGGAGGGATCGGATTACACTATTTTTTTTGACATATTTTAACAGCTAACATTTTCAATGTCCAAATAATCGATCCAAACCGTTCAACATGATGGATATATTAAAATGTTCTTGGAGATCAAATTTTACATTTTTTTTTTAATTTTTTTACTATTTATTAAGATTTTGAAAAACAGCGATTTTGTAACCATCTTAATAAATAGTAAAAAAATTCAAAAAAAATGTAAAATTTGATCTCCAAGCACATTTTAATATGGTGATAATGTTGAACGGTTCAGATCAACTGTTTAGATTTTGAAATCGCAAAATTGACCTATAAAAAAACAGTGTCAAGATGTGTCAAAAAAAAGGTGTAATTGTATCCCTCCTCTTAATATTATGATGATTTATTAATTATTTGATTTCCATAATTACTATATACTCTTTGAATTTTCTTTCTTTCTAATTTTGCATTGAATAAGGATGAAAATTTTGGATCAACTTAGTATTGTGCATCACAAGAAACATACAAAGAATAACTCGATCGACTGCCAAAATTATTCATGATAGTTTGCATTCAATATGATTTGTTTTTATTATCAATTCACGTTTAATGTATATAAATATTTTATGACATTTTCTTTAGTGATTTTGCAAAACATAAAATGTCACTTTTCAAAATAAATTTTTAGAGTATATTGTGTCAAAATGTTAATATTACGACATTCTCAATAAAATAAGCGGAGCTCGTTAAAATAATCGATATATACAATGTTGAAAGATTTTAAAAAATAATAAATTCTTTCACTCTTGTATTATCTTTAAAATTCCTAAAGATGTGATGATATACCAATAACGAATATTTATTTATTTTACAAATCTAACACTAGTGGAAAAAATACAATTAGTATCAGCCGATCAGTGTCGGATTTATCACTAAACCAATACTGATACATATTAGGAACGGTTATAATATTTGGCCGATCTTGATTGTGGTTATCAGGAACGGTTGTACATTAAAAACTGTTCCTGATAGTGCATACCATGGCATTATAAAAATGTACTTGATATACCAATAACGAATATTTATTTATTTTACAAATCTAACTTCTTTAAATAAGTACATACCATTATAATGTATGATATAAAAACAAATTTTAAACAAAATAACATATGTATTTCGTATATAGAAAAAAGTAGTGTTAATATATGCGAGAGAAGTAGTTTGAAAAGAAAATAATTAATAAATGGTAAAATTGTTTATTTATTACAAAATTTATTTAAGTCATGTTAAGTTAATAAAAAAAGTAGTGTTAATATCGTGATCCGTAATATCGCCTTTAGTTACTCAAATATATATATATATTTCAGTTTGATCAATTTCAAACTTACTTTTAATGGAATGTTGCTAGTAATATTTACAACGCGTAATAATAGAACTATACAAATTAAAATTATTTTTAATTCATGTCCGCTATCTAGTAAAATGAAAAAAAAATAATGAAAAAAATTATTGTCACCTCTATGAAAATAATTATTCTCCCCTTTACGGAATAGTTAATTAAATTATATGTCAGAGTAACTGAATATTTATTTAACATATAATGAATAAATATAGAGAAGTAGTAAAAGTACCAAAGTAGAACTAAGGTGTGATGTGTTTACCAAACTCTTTGATGAGAATAACTCTATAATCTATCAGATTCACTTCAAGATGAATCCAAACCGTTGAAACCGATCTACTTTACGAGTGATGCGCGTACATGCAAAATTTTGAATTTTTTGAATTTATTTAGTCTAAAGTCAAGTGGTCAAAATTGATGAAAAATGAATGATCCAAAATGAAGTTTTAGAAGTTATTTAAATGCATTCATTTTTTATCAATTTTTACTGCTTGACTTTATACTAAATAAATCCGAAACATCTAATATTTTGCATATACGCACATCATTCGTGAAGTACATCGGTTTCAACGGTTTGGATTAATCTCGTTTGAAATGAATACGATAGATTATGGAGTTATGCTCACCAAAGTGTTTGGTGAGCACATCACATCCTAGTTCTACTCAAAGTACCAACAAATTATAAGTGAACAATTAGCACTTAATTATTATACATCTTCTCTTGATTTCTTTTTATTCTTATATAACTAGAAATGGATCTCTATCATTAGCAAACTTGACTACTTCGTAGTACTTAATTAACAGACAACATGCAATATAAAATTTTATGTTTTTGTTTTTTTAGTACAAACTGTGTAGGTAATAAACAATACTGAATTGATTAGCATTGCTGATTAGTTGAATGGTCAATTGAAGACTTTGTCAACATGACATATAAACCTCCGTCTTATCCTAAACAAAAAATAAAAAATTGTCACAAAATGTACGAATGGTTGACTTTGAAAATTTCTCGAGAGCAAAAAAATTCTTGATCAATAAAATTGAACAAAATAATAGTATTTTCTCGTTTTAAAAAATAGGTACCTGAAATTCAGATCCAATTTATCCCAATTTATCCGAATTTGTACTGAAATGCAGCTGAACTAGATCTTAGCCTAGAAAAGGAAATTTGTCACGCCGTGATCAGTCACGTCATGTCACGTCACGTGAGCTGATTACGTGACGTGATCATTCGTGTGACGGGACCGCATTCGAGTGAAAATTATACGTCACGTCACACGAACCAGTCACGTCACGTCATGGTATGAAACATTGAGTATCCACCTTTTTCCAGTTAACTTTCAGTTTTTTTTGGTACACATAGAATATTCATGTTTCTCTTATGGTGTAGGTTCAGTGATACCAGGACTTTTGTAGTACTGGTTTTTATTTTCTCTAGTTTAAGCCAATAAATATTTGTAATTTGAATTTTTAAAATAATGTCAAATACTCAACAACATTTCTCTAAAAAAAATTTGCAACATTATTTATTTTATTTAAGTTCCTGACTTGAGTATATGAAATATGTGTAGCTAGTAATATTGACAACACGTAAAAACGGAACCATACAATTAATTTTTTTTCTTCTGTCATTTATATGTCCTCTATCTAGTAATTGAAGAGATCAATGGAAAAAAATCTCTCATCTACGTAGTGGCTTAAACTCGATTATTGTAAGAAAATTATAAATAAATTAATAAATGTCAGAGTAACGAAATATTTATATAAAATTTAATGAATAAATATAGAGAAATAATAAAATACCAACAAATTATAATTGCACAAGAGCTTAATTATTAAACATAGTTTCTCTTTGGTTTCTTTATATAACTTGAAATGCATGGATTTTGTATC
Source organism: Carex kokanica (assembly GCA_025461125.1). NCBI lineage: Eukaryota > Viridiplantae > Streptophyta > Magnoliopsida > Poales > Cyperaceae > Carex > Carex kokanica. The sequence goes on from JAJGRX010000348.1 coordinate 67,865, forward strand.
ATTTCCAAACTTAACTATTTCGTAGAACTTAATCGACAACATGCAACATAAATTTCCAAGTTTCTCCTTTTTTTTAATACAACTGTCTAGATAATAAACAATAATCAAAGTGATGAGCATTGCTATCAGTTGAATGTGCAATCAAAGATTTTGTCAAATGGCAACAACCGTCACATGCAAATAATTAATGCCTGAAATACTCGCGTTTACTTTGAAAAATTGGACGAAATAATATATTCTTGAGTTTCAAAAAAAATTGTAGGAACCTGAACTTCAAACCAAATTTAATTAATCGAATTTCGTTATTAACAGAGATTGAATTTTGTTCTCAAATAACTGACACGTCATTGACAGATGGACTCCACTGATCGGTATTAGTTAAAACTTTGCATTTGGTGTAATTAAGAAGTAAGATACTTCATTATGACATGTACTACAGGTAGCTAGATAGGTACCATTTTATTGCATTGGATATTTATAACAGAATAGTGTTCAAATGTCTTTATTTTTATTGCTTCCGTTGTACAAATGTCTCTACCTTGTAATGTCTAATCACATAAATTTTAAACATTATATATAAAAAAATTGTTACATTTAATATATATATATTTTTTTCTCTAAATACACATAAACATATTACTTTTATTTTTATTTTTATATGTATTAATTATATAAAAAAAAATTAACGTCCAGCAAATCTTCAAATCAGTGTATTTTTACAAGTTCAATTAATACTAATTAAGATAAAATTAAATAATTTTATTTTGATAAAGATATAATGAAAACATTTAAAACCTCTCTCTCTATAGCTATATTGTGAAACTAGTGGATTCATCCCCCACTTTTTAACAAAAACGAAACTTTTTTTTTTTAATTGAGAATAGGAGTTGTCACTAGTGGAAAATATGGAATCAGGATCGGTTATATATGCATATTAGTATCGGAATACAACCGATTCTGACGAAGGCGATACTGATACTACAATAATCTGGATCGGTTGTTTCAATGAAACAACCGATCCTGATAGTAACTATTAGGATCAGTTGTTTCAAACAATTGATCCTGATAGTAACTATCAGGATCAATTGTTTTAAACAACCGATCCTGATAGTTACTATCAGGATCAGTTGTTTCAAACAACCGATCCTGATGTTGTACTATCAGGATCAGTTATTTCAAACAACCGATCCTGATGTTATACTATCAGGATCAGTTGTTTCAAACAACCGATCATGATGTTATATTGGATCTAAAAAAAATATTTTTTTTTATTTGGCCAGCTTCCATATATATTTGCTGGCCAGCATAATTTTTTTTTTTATTTACCATTGATTTATTGGAGCTCAAAACCAATTAAGAACACAAAATAAAATTCATGAAACACAAAAGGAAGTACAATAGTTGAAGAAATTTGGTGCAATAGCAAAATAAAATTCAGCCACATGTATGACACTCCCTCTTTTATCGTCTCCACCAGTGCAAACTTCAAAATATGAACAAATATTTATATCATTAATTGCTTGCTTGTGCATCTTCGATACATGTATTATTTAAATTGAAAGACAAGGAAAACCTAGCTAGCATATCTCAAAGTGTACCTCTTCAACGCCGATGGAATAATCTCAAAAAGCCTTGCTCAAATGAAAAAAAATAAATAAATAAATTGAAACCATGAACTGTAATACTGCAATTTTGTGTAAATTAAAAATACAAAAGATGCTCAAATGTACATAAGAGATTTGAGGAAAAAAACAGTATGTACCTTAAGTATAATTTAAGGGCATAAGCCGGGGCATCATCCTTCATCTCATTCCATGAACTTGGAAGAGTTGGATGGCACATCCTTGTCAGTTTTCGTCTTCTTCGCCTTTTTTTGAGATGATCGAGACAGAGAGAGACAGAGATCGCTAAGTTGAGAGGCGCCGGAGACAGAGAGAGAGAGACGAAGGAGTTGAGAGGCGGGTTTGATTTTTGCTAAGTTGAAAATGAGAGGCGCGAAATGAAAATAAGAACCCTAGAAGAGGGAGATACTGAGACAGAGAGAGAGAGACGGAGGAGTTGAGAGGCGGGTTTTATTTTTGCTAAGTTGAAAATGAGAGGCGCGGGATGAAAATAAGAACCCTAGGGAGTTATCAGGATCGGTTGTTTAAAACAACCGATCCTGATAACTACTATTAGGATCGGTTGTTTTAAACAACTGATCCTGATAGTAGTAATTAGGATTTGTAATGTAAAAAAAAAGTATCAGGATCGGTTGTTTTAAACAACCGATCCTGATACTTTTTTTTTTACAGATCCTAATTACTACTGATTGTAAAAAAAAAGTATCAGGATCGGTTGTTTAAAACAACCGATCCTGATAACTACTATGAGGATCGGTTTTTTTAAACAACCGATCCTGATACTTTTTTTTTCTTTTTTACATATCCTAATTACTACTATCAGGATCGGTTGTTTTAAACAACCAATCATAATATATGCTAATTAGGATCGGTTGTTTGTTAGAACCGATTCTGATAGTATCAAGATCGGTTTTTAGAAACAACCGATCATAATAGTTCATAAATTAGGATCGGTTGATCAAAAAATCCGATCTGATTAGTTTTTAGGATCGGTTTTATTAAGAAAACTGATCCAGATAGATATTAGTATCGGTTGTTTCATATAGCCGATCTAGATAGGCCGATCCTGATTCTAGTTTTTCCACTAGTGTGTGCTTGTATTTTATTAACCATAATTTGTTACATTGTTTGTTGTGTAGTCCCTAACGGCAATTAGAGGGTATTTAAAGGGAGTCTTAGTGACTCTTAGACGTTTTTCAGTTCGACCCTCTAAACTAACAAGTCATACAAGCGTGTACAAGTAATGTAAATAGATAAGAGTTTAGAGATAGTTGACACGTAAAATGATAACAGAGTTCGGCGTAAAATGCCTACGTCTCCGGGGCAGAGCAACCTCGTTGGCGCCCCTTTCCTATTACCCAGAAAGAAATAACACAACACGTGACACGTAAGCCCAGCAATAGTGGGAAGTGACAGCCTAACTAGTGTGCAAGTTGAGCCTAAAAGCTAAAGCTGGAGAGTCCCTCGGGATCATCACACAGCTATAGGTATATATGCGAGCTGAAAAGCTCTAGCTAGTGTACCCTTCGCGCCCTACAAGCAGACCACACTAGCGGGGATGTAAAAACTATAGAACTAAATCCTAAACACCAAACTATCTCCTAAAATATAAGTCGAGTGGATTTGAGTATGTTGAGAAGATATGCCAATTAAATGTACTCAACAATGGAAGCTATCAAGAGTTGCAATAAATGCGTTTTGAAAGGTGAGAGGCGGCTAGCTTAGGAAATCTAGAGCGATGATAACTCTTTATGTAGTGGGAGAATTCAGATTTGCTAGATCCACTCTAACGGGAAGAAACCCGTTAGGTTGAATCGTACGGATATTTAAGTTAGGGTTTCTGCAAAATTATTCAAATTAATATAAATCATCCAAAACATTTATGCCCGTTTAGTCCGGTCAATATAATTTGTCTCACAAAACTTGATAGCCAACCATTATACAGATGTCATCTGTCTTGCACGAAACTAAACTGAAACCTTTTGACTTTCAATTTTACTTGATTCCATATTTATTTCGGTCAATACGGATGCTCCAGAAATCAACAAGCCTCAAATATTTAACTACTTGATTATTACACAAATCTATAGTTTCGTAAAGTCTTGTTGACTTCTAAGGTTCATGTAATTATTTTTGAAATTCAGCACTTGATGAACCTTGATTCTTCACTATAGATATTGAAATTAAAGCTTTGAACCTATTTTAGTTCTTTGCAATAGATCTTGCATCTAAAGTTTTGAACCTGCAAACTCACTAAATCATGTAATAGATTAAATTCAATTAATAAGATGAGGTGTTATATAAGATGTATGAGTTATTTTACAGGATTCATGCCTTAGTTTTATAAGATGTATGAGTTATTTTATAGGATTAGGACTTGTGAATGTTTTTTTTATAAATTATCTATGCAACATTTTACAGTATTCTTCAACTAGTTTTTCCTTATTTTGCCAATGATTTACAGGATTACGTATTGAAATGCATTAAACTATTACATAATATACTTAACATTTTTGTAGGATATATGAGGTGTGTTACAGGATTCATACAATAGTTTATAAGATGTATGAGTTATTTTACATGATTCATGCCTTAGTTTTACAAGATGTATGAGTTATTTTACAGAATTAGGACTTTGAGTGTGTTCTTTAAAAATTATCTATGCAACCTTTAACAGTTTGATGTATGAGTTATTTTACATGATTCATGCCTTAGTTTTATAAGATGTATGAGTTATTTTACAGGATTAGGACTTTGTGTGTGTTCTTTAAAAATTATCTATGCAACATTTTACAGTATTCTTCAACTAGTTTTTCCTTATTCTGCCAATGATTTACAGGATTACGTGTTGAAATGCATTAAACTATGACATAATATACTTAACAGTTTTGTAGGATATATGAGGTATGTTACATGATTCATACAATAGTTTTATAAGATGTATGAGTTATTTTACATGATTCATGCCTTAGTTTTATAAGATGTATGAGTTATTTTACAGGATTAGGACTTGTGAGTGTTTTTTTTTTAAATTATCTATGCAACCTTTTACAGTATTCTTCAACTAGTGTTTCATGATTCTACCAATGATTTACAGAATTTGGTGTTGAAATGCATTAAACTCATTTATAATATAATTACCAGTTTTGTAGGATATATGAGTTATTTTACAAGAATCATGCCTAAGTTTTATAAGATATATGAGTTATTTTATATGATTCATACCTTAGTTTTATAAGATTTATGAGTTATTTTACAGGATTAGGACTTGTGAGTATTTTCTTTAAAAATTATCTATGCAACCTTTTACAGTATTCTTCAACTAGTGTTTTATGATTCTGCCAATGATTTACAGGATTTGGTGTTGAAATGCATTAAACTTGTACATAATATACTTACCAGTTTTGTAGGATATATGAGTTATTTTACAGGATTCATGCCTAAGTTTTATAGGATGTATGAGTTATTTTACAGGATTCATGTCATACTTGAAGTTATTATACAGTAAAGATGTTTATATCATTTTTTTCTTTCAGCTCAACCTTCATGGAAATATGTTGGCATAATTCATCAGAATTGCCCAAAGCAGGCACCCAAATCAATGGATTGTGCTATTTTTATGCTGCACTTTGTGTACAATCTGATCACTGAGATGCCTATGAACTTTACATAGGTAATTTTATGATGTATATATTTTACTTTTAATACCCGTAGGCTTCCATTTCACCAACAGTAACATTACATATTTTCTGATATTAAATATTGTATAAGAGGGTAGTGTATACCCCTGATAACTGATCTTGTCAGTTCTGGCTAATTGTGCTAAACCCTATCATTTTCCTCTGTACTGATGTGCATAAATCTGAATCCCTTACAATTCTATTTTTTTAGGATAACATTTCTAAAGAACGTGACGTTCTAGCAATGAAGCTTCTCACACATCCAAATAATTCGCATCAGCGGTGTATGAAGTAACAGTCCTAAAGTGTTTTATTGCAATGATTGAACAACTTTTTGTTTGTGCTTGTTTTATATTGATGTTAGATACAGTTGATACTTTTTGTGAATAGTTAATGGTACAGTTTGTTTGTGGTACAGTTGATACTTTGGTTGTGGTTGTTTTACATTATTTGTGGTACAGTTTATGTTGTGGTGAAATGGTACAGTATATGAACTTTTTGTCACTGGTGACATTTTATAGTTTGTATATGATGTTTTTATATTTTTCTGTGTCAATTTTACAGTATTGAAATCTTGTAGTTAACATCTGTTAGATTTATAGTTTGCATCTGCTAATTTTACAGTATTGAAATCTTATTTTACATGATATATATGAATGTATAAATATTAATAATTGAACAAAAAAATGATGAAGTTAAAAAAAAAATTGAAAAAAAAATTGAAAATTTTAATTTCAAAAAAATAAAAATTTAATTTTGATGCAAAAAAGTTAATTTTGCATAATTTTAAGTGTAATTTCTAGAAGCTGGAAGCACAACCGAAAGTACAGTTGGTTTACTAGTTGCTAACAGTTTTTAACTAACTTATTTGGGACCATTTGGATTGTTAGAATTTTGAACCAGGTATTATGCATGATTTGTTGTTGAACTTACAGTATTGATTATATAATTTTACAGTATTCGCGCAAGTCAAATGACAGTTTTTTTGAGTAAAAAAACTGGGTACAACTCCTTGAGTACAATTAGTCGGACCCTTATAGTTACATTATGAAACTAGTGGATTCATCCCCCATTTTTTAACAAAGGAGAAACTTTTTTTTTAATTGAGAATATGAGTTGAATGTGTAATGAAAGACTTTGTCAAAATGGTAACAACCGTCACAAATTAATAATGCCTGAAATTCTCCCGTTTACTTTGAAAAGTTGGACAAAATAATATATTCTTGAGTTAAAAAAAATATATATATAGGTACCTGAACTTCTAACCAAATTTATCCCAATTTAACTAATCGAATTTGTACTGAAATGTCTGAACAATAGACTCTTAATTTGGTTCCATCTAAATGAATAGAGCGAACCTCCAAATAATAGTGATCCTCTTGGTCCCTGAATTCAGATTCCATGTCACAGATTTTTGGGTGATGATGAATCTGACGAATTTCGTTATTAACAGAGACTGAATTTATTTCTCAAATAACTGACACGTCATTGGACTCCACTGATTGGTATTAGTTAAAACTTTGCATTTGGTGTAATTAAGAAGTAAGAAACTTAATTAGGACATGTACTACAGGTAGCTTGATAGGTACCATTTTATTGCATTGGATATTTATAACTGAAGAGTGTTCAAATGTCTTTATTTTTAGGATAATTATATCTTCTCCATCTAACATTCTCTCATTTCTTCTCCCAACTAACTAACTTTCTTTTCTAGCCATAATTACCAATTCTAACTACCTGTTGGTCCATACAAATTAGCAGATTTTGTCTCCCTTTATTTCTTTTCTCTCTCTCCCTCCCTCTTCCACCTCCGCCTCCGCTTCCGCCTCCCTTTTCCACCTCCGCCTCCGCCTCTGCTTTTTTCCATCGATAAGCTCCCTCCCTCTCCCACCTCCGTTTCTGCCTCCGCTTTTCCATCTCTACCTGTTACTCCCGCTCTAGCGGACGTTCTGTCAGAGATCCCCCGTCACTCCATCTCATCAAGCACGCCTCCATTGGGTCAGATCCATCACGTCGACCGTCTCAAAATGAGTGCTAAATGGATTGAGTTCAACTAATTTTGTCTCTATGGATACAATTAATTTCTTTCGTGTCTATGTTCATCTTCCTCATGTATTAGCGAGTTATTTGCAAAGAACAAAACTTCATTAATGGTGAATTAGGCCAGTGTGTAGTAAGTACTAAGAAATGACAGACAAACAAATTTTGAGAAAAATAGAGGTGTATGAATAAATACTTGATGTCTTAGGTATGAATACTTCAACGTATATAAATAAATACTTGATATCTTAGGTATGAATACTTCAATGTATATGTATGAATACTTGATATCTTATGTATGAATACTTCAACGTATATGTAAAAATACTTCAATGAAGTATGTTTTGTTTCTTTTAAATATTTTTTTTGTAACATTTCAATTACATGATCTGTAAAATTTGATAGATTATTTTTGTTTTGACAGTGAAACATGTGGCAACTATTCTTTATTTTCAAAAAATAAAATTGAACTAGAAAGCAGTAAAGCGATGTTCAATACTATTCGGCTGCTCTTGTAAAATTAATCGAGGTATGCACATATGCTTGTAATACTCTTGATACATTAACTATTTACACTTACACGATGAGGTATGAATACTTGCTCGATGATGTATGAATACTTGCATGACGAGGTATGAATACTTGTGCAACGGAAAACTCGAAAGTATGTCATCATGGATCTCATTTGAAAGAGAAAATTGTGTAGAAGATGTTCGTGGTTTTAGATTTGCAAAATTTCTCACAGATCGTAAAAAATATTAGTTAGATTGAATGGAGAAAAAACTATCTCTAAAAACGTGTAAAAGATGGGTGAGTGATATGTCCAGTTTTTTTTAAAAATACTTGATATCTTAGGTGTGAATACTTTATATATTATATACGAATACTTGATGTATTATATGTGAATACTTGCGTGCACCAGTTGTACAATCTTTTAAATATTAGGCGGTCCCCAAATAGCAAGTGGTCCCCCAAGTAGTTAGTAGTTACTCAAGTAGTTAATGAATGGGAGAAGAAATGAGGAAAGGTTACGGGGGATAGCTAGGTGCTCCCTTTTTTTTATTGCTTCCGTTATATGAATGTCTCTACCTAATGTCTAATCGAATAAATTTTAAAAATTATATAAAAAAATTGTTAGATTTAATATATATTTTTTTCTCTAAATAGATAACATATTACTTTTACTTTTATTTTGATATGAATTAATAATATAAAAAAATTAAAGTCCAGCAAATCTTCAAATCAGTGTATTTTTACAAGCTCTATTAATACTAATTAAGATAAAACTAAATAATTTTATTTTGATAAATATATAATGAAAACATTTAAAACCTTTCTCTTTATAGTTATGTGAAACTAGTGGATTCATTCCCCATTTTTGAATAAAGAAGAAACTTTTTTTTAATTGAGAATAGGAGTTGTGCTTCTATTTTATTAACCACAATTTGTTACACTCTTTGTTGTGGTTTACAGAGGTAACTCCGTAGTGTATTTACATGCCAACAAAGAAAAAACTTGAACGCCAGTTTGTAATATAACTATTTAAATTCTCAGTATTAATTGGCCGTAGGGGTGAAAATGGCATGGATTATATCCGATCCGTATTCGAAAAGTTAGATGTGGATATTCGATATCCGAATATCCATGTGGATATGGATACTGATAGTGTTCTATGTTTTAATTATATATATATAGGGATGGGCTATGGTGAGACGTGGAGTAAAACAAGTTTTTACTCCACGCCTCATTATTTCTATTTTGAAAATTCAACAACCGATCCAAACCGTTCAACATGATCTCCATATTGAAATGTGCTTGGAGACTAAATTTTACATTTTTTAGAATTTTTTTACTATTTATTAAGCCACTTTGAAAATCGCTGATCCATTGGTCCAGAATTTTTTACTGTTTTGCTACTGTTCATCCGGATCAGCGATTTTCAAAGTGGCTTAATAAATAGTAAAAAAATTCCAAAAAAATGTAAATTTTGGTCTCCAAGCACATTTCAATATGGAGATCATGTTCAACAGTTCGGATCGGTTATTTGGATTTTCAAAATGAAAATATTGCGTGGAGTAAAAACTTATTTTACTCCACGTCTCACCATAGCCCATCCCTATATATATATTATGAAAAAATATTTTTATTCACCATTAAAATTAGATAAATATTATAAACTTTGGTATTTTTTAATATTATTTTAAGGGGGAATTTCACGTATACCCCTCAAAAACTTCAAAATTACATATTCCCCCCTCTAAATTTTGAAATTACGTAATTCCCCCTCTAAACATCAAAAAATCACATATTTACCAATTTATTGTTTTATATATTAAAACACATTCTAAATTCATAAAATACCCATTTTACCCTTTTTATTAAAAAACATAAAACGTCCATCTGACTCTAATTTGAATCTGAAAAGTTTCTCTATCATCCAAATTGCTTTACGATCTGTGCGTGCTAGGTCAGCACAAATCTTGAAGTGAATGCGCACGGATATTGAAGCAACATGCATAGATCTTAATGCAATGCACACGAATCAAAATTGCTTTAATATCCGTGCACACTAGATTAGCACGAATTTTGAAGCGAACACACACATATCTTATTGCGATGCGCGCGGATCGGACGGTAGAGGAACCCTTTAGATTCAAATTTGAGTTCGATGGGGGTTTTATACTTTTAATAAAGGGTAAAATGGGTATTTATAAATTTAGAATGTGTTTTAATATAAAAAACAATAAAATGGGTAAATATGTGAGTTTTGGAAGTTTAGAGGGGGAAATATGTAATTTTAAAATTTAGAGGGGGGAATACGTAATTTTGAAGCTTTTGAGGGGTATACATGAAATTCCCCCTTATTTTAATAAATATCCTATCTGATCCATATTCGTATATGTATCCAGCTGATATCCGATCTGTATCCGTATCTGAAAAATTAAAAATAAATAGGAATATGGTTTTACCACTATCCGCTCCGTATTCGCTCCGTTTTCACCCCTAATTGTCCGTCATTTTTCATTCTTTCTGGATCCTTTAGTATCGTAACTTTTTTTTTTTTCTGGAAATGGAGGAATTTCTTTTTCAAATCGGTTCAGGTTCGACATACTGATCCTGGTTTGGCGAGAGCATACATTAGCACATCTCCTCCAGTGGAAACAATGCAGCGAGTGGGATTGACCAACAATGAAACTATAGTTTCTTAATTCCCGGTAATGTCGTAAACTACTAGCAAACCATATAAAATAAAATTTTGCTTTCCCCTACAAACTGTCTACGTAATAAACAATTAATCAAAGCGACGAATTAATGGTTGACATTGAGAACTTCTCAGGCGGCGCATATCATGGCCTCGTCCAGCTCAACTGGGCCCAATGACAGAGAGTAGATCAATGACTTATTGAATATTCAAATTATATCAGTATTTAATGTTATTTTTATTTTTTTAATGAAATAAATAAATTGTTGAATAATATATTACTTTCCTTACAATATTTATATTAGGGATTCAAATTATATCTGTATCCGTGTTTGTATACGTTTAATATCCGATTTGTATTCATATCCATTTAATATGATCCACATCCATATTCCAAAAATATAAACGGATAAGTATATGATTTTTTAACGCTATCCCACCCAATGCGTATTCGATTTGTTTGCACAATTGCACCCCTATCAATGATATACATCCAACGGAAAGAAAAATAGGTGGTTGACCACATTTTATTACGTCATATATAAATGTGCTCTCTTGAAATTTTGTTGTTGGAGTCATACTTAAATTTTCAATTTTAATAAATCCAATAAATATTGTTCAGAATTGGTCAACCAGCTGGAGATGTTCCATAAAAAGGAGTCCTCTTCCCCGTTAACTCTTCAAGAGGAGAAGAGAAAGGAAGTCACCGAAGTCACCTCAGAAGGAATGGATTTAGGGTTCTTTGTTCTTCTTGTAATTTCTGTGTCTACTGTACGTGTTGATAGCCAGCTTGACTCTAACGGTACGTGTAGAATGCATTAATTATTACAAATATACAATTGTATTTGTTATTTTTTTTGAGGAAAAAATAGAGGTCATGCCCCTATATATATCTTTTCATGACAATCACTTTTTTTTTTTTTTTAAATATAAGGCTAATGATTTGGGGTCAAAGACGTAGGGCTTAGGAGTTTAATTGGTCGCTACGATCTGTATTGTAGATATAATATAGTTAGTATTATTATTGGTATTATTAATATTATTATTGGTACAATTATTACTATTAGTATTACTACTACTATTGTTGTTGTTGTTGTTATTTCATTGCTATCTATTTTAATTTTGTAACTCCGGTTGGGTTCCCTCTCTAGCCTACTCCAACTTGTTTGGGACTAGAGGCTTGATTGTTGTTGTTGTATGGTATATATTGTTATAGGCAATTATTTCTGTTGTTCGCAAGAACTGCTCTGTGCGTACGTTTGAATTTGTTCATTGGATTTCTTGTGTTTGTAATTTTTTGTCCCTTGTATATCATTAATTAGTCTCTTTTACTTAAATTGTTGGAGAATCATAAATGTCAAATAATTATACTTTATCTAGAGATCAAAGAATTGCGTCTCATCTAGGGGTCAAACACTTACACCCCAGCGAAGGAGAAACAGTTCCCCACCTTAACCTAAGGACCGTCATATGCCAAAAAGATACCCAAAACATAAATTAGAAGTACGGAACATAATACCTGATTCCATGCCATTTGTCATGGAATATCCAAAGCCTTGGTAGAGAAACAGCCATCTTCGTGAGTACGAGACAAGTCTTCAATGGTAAGAAGTCCTTATCGCATTTTCGTCATATGGTCGTGGATAAAGTCTTCCAAGACATCAAGATATGGCCCTTGAGAAATCCTCTCCAAATTTCTTAATAGATTTATCTTCTCCATTATTTGATAGTGGAAGAAGAAGAGAAGACACACAGAGCTGTATTTTTCTAAAGAGAAAAACATCTTTTCAGTTTCTGTGCTTTTCTGTGTTATCTTGTGCCTTGGAGACCAATCTTTATATATAGTAACCTATTTGGATATCTGCTGATACGTCCTATCCTGGGGGAGTACGCCGTATGATGGATGAGAGAGTTATTTTGGGCTCGTCCCGTCTTAGGTCGACGGGCTGAGACTAAGAGAAGTGGGAAGTTGTAAAGATATTAGTTCTCTATCCTCTATAATACCTTGCTTAGAGAAATTGCAACCCGGATATTTAGAAACTGTTTGCCTTAAATAGATCGCTCCCCGGCCGCTAATATGCGTTGTCAGAACTGTTAGGGAGTTCATAAAAAAGCAGTGACGCCTGCATAAGCAGCGGTGACGGGAACTCGAGCTAGTGTCGGACTTCATCGGACTCGGCCCAACTTGGTTCCGTGATTGTTTTGGGTTTGATCGAACAAGGCCCTGTTAGGACCTCGTCGGATCACAAAGTTGCTGGGCTGGAGGCCTCGTTGCTTTCGGTCTTGGGCTGGTCCCGCGAAGGAGTCCGGACCTCGAGTCAGTTTTTGGGCTTGTAGTATGTGGCCCAATCGAGCTTCGTCGGATAGGCTTATTGTCAGGCTGCAAGCCCTGTTGTTTCTGTCTCAAGCTGGCCCCGGAAGGGGATCCAAGTGCCGAGCTACGGTTCGGGCCGTGTTCAGCTTGTTAAAGGCCCTATTTCATTCAACCTCGGGTTGGTCCTTGGTAGGGTCTGAATCCCAAGTCTTTGTGGGCCAATATTAGATTAGTCAAGGGCCATTGGCACATATGTTTATCATCTGCCAACTTGAAAAAGGTATTTTGTGCGACTACATCAAAACCGTGATGTCGCATCAAATTCTGTGTGACTGCATTGATATCCATGTGGCCCACACAATCCTCTGAAATGACAGTTTTCTGAAATACAAATCTCAGTATCAGTCCATCAATGATTTGATCTTTGCTTAAATTGTTTTACACATTTATGAACCACACCCTAATGAATACATAGATTGTCTAATATATTATTTCTATATTAGATCACCTTAATTGTGATAATCATATATAATAGTATACAATCCATAATTATATTACATATATGCTCAATGTTAAATATATGATCCAGCAATCTCCCACTTGAGCAATATATCATACTCTTTTAATTATGCATTGTTAACCTTCTGTGCGGACATACTTGTCTATCATCTTCATGTATTAACAAACCAATTCCGTCCATCAATTACATTAGCAAAGGACTAAAGCAGCTTTCGTCACATTTATTTCAGTCATGACTAAACCATCAATAATCACAGTACTAATATAACCAAATGACATGAATCATGATGTGAATGTGTAACATAGAAATTACACACGATTCTGTCTTATCGTGCCAATTTATAAGTTGATATCCAACTTAAAATTTGAAACTGAATTTCATAAAACTTGTTGTAAAATGCAAAATTCAAATAAACAATTCGCAAATCACATATCCAATTGAGGTCAAACTAAAATAGAGATAGAATGTAAACAACAGCCCTTTTGCAAAACCATGCATATAACATAATCAAGTTGTTTCATATTACAAGTTACATATCCAAATTACATTAAGTAAATAGAACATAAAAAATAAATAACAGACTCTCACTAAAACTGAATTTTCCTAACAGAAATTATACCCATATGAGCAACATGCTCTTCAAACTTATTGGGTGGTAATCTTTTAGTAAGTGAATCCGCTAACATGGAGTCTGTCCCTATATGTTCTATGGATAAGACCATTCTGTACTCTTTCTTTTACCACCAAAAAATTAATGTCCATGTACTTGGACTTTGACAAACTTCGGTTGTTAGTTGCATATAACACCACTGAATTGTTGTCACAATACAATTTTAGTGGTTTCTTAATAGATTCCACTATACGTAGTCTAGTGACAAAATTACGAAGCCATACACCATGATTTGATGCTTCATAGCATGCAATGAATTTTGCGGTCATTGTGGAAGATGCTATAAGTGACTGTTTAGCACTCTTCCACGAAATAGCTCCTCCAGCTAACACGAAGATGTAGTCGGATGTCGAATTCATGCTATCTTGACATCCTCCAAAATTAGAGTCGGTATACCCAATGGCCTCTAGCTTGTCTGATCTCCGATACATGAGCATGTGTTATTTTGTTCGCTTCAGGTATCTCAAGACCCGTTTGGCTGTTTTCCAATGATCTAGACTTGGATTTGATAAGTATAGGCCCAACATGCCAGTGATGAATGCAATATCTGGATACGTACATACTTTGTGCATACATGATGCTCCCAACAATTGAGGCATATGGATACTTTAGCATTGCTTCCTTTTCTAAAAAAATCTTTGGGCATTGGCTGAGACTAAACTTGTCTCCCTTTTCCACGGGGGTATTTCCAGGTTTACTACCTTGCATGCCATACCTTTTGATGACCTTTTCGATATAAGTCCTTTGGGACAAACCAAATATACCTTGGGTTCTATTCCTCTGTATTTCAATTCCTAGGACAAATGATGCATCACTAAGATCTTTCATCTCAAAATTCTTCATTAGAGGTTCTTAGTTTGATGCAACATATATATATCATTACTGGCAAGCAATATATGTCATCAACATATAAAACCAGGAACAATCTTACTCCCACAAAATTTAAGGTATATACAGTCATCCACAATATTTGACTCAAAACAAAACGAGATAATCACATTGTGGAATTTGTAGTACCATTGACGAGACGCTTGCTTTAGCCCATAAATGGATTTCTTCAGCTTGCACACTATAGACTTTGCGTCTTCCGACATATAGTTTCTTGGTTGCACACATAGATCTTTTCTTCAATGCCACTATTTAGAAATGTTGTCTTAACATCCATCTGATGAAGCTCTAAATCGAAATGCGCAACTAATGCTAATATAATTCTTAAAGAGTCTTTCAATGAAACTGAAGAGAAAGTCTCTTTATAATCGATGCCTTTATTTTGTGTAAAACCCTTAGCAACAAGGCGAGCATTATATTTCTCCACATTACCTTTCGAATCCCTCTTGGTTTTAAATATCCATTTACAACCTATATGTCTCGTACATTTAGGGAACGGGACAATTTCCCAAACATCATTGTCAACCATTAATTTTATTTCTTCATTCATGGCATTGATCCACTTGTGAGAGTTAGAGTCTTCCATGGCTTGTTTGAAATTGATTGGGTCATTTTCTAACATGCCAACATCAAACTCAGGTTCCTGAAGGTAAACTATATAATTTGAAGATATTGCAGACCTGTTCTCTCTAATGGATCTTCTTATTGACACTTCTAAATTTTCTTGAGGGTTTCCAGCATTATCTGCAACAATTTGGCTAACAACAACATTTTCCAAGGATTACAGATGATCCTGCACCACACTTGTCACACCCCGCGGCCAAGGGTCGCGATAGTCCCCCGCCGTAAACATACAACACGTGTATGCTTACCAGGCAATTAATATTTCATTCAGAAAATACACAACAAATGATATAAAACAAGTTTCTAGATACGAATCAGAGTACACATTCTGGTCAGAGTATAATACAACATAAGTATCTCATCTGGATACCAACCATCAGGCCTAACCTAGAACTATACAACAAAATATATCTATGTCTAGGGTCATATCAGGGCATTCTACCAAAGACCTACTACTCGCGTGCCTCCCCAGAATCAGTCGCACCTGAACCTGTAAAAATTACCCGAAGGGTGGGGGTGAGAAAAAATTCTCAGTGCGAGTTTGCCACAATCAAGTTATTGGACTTGCAATCAGAATTCACATCCACAAATGAAATTCATACAACATTACATTAACAGTTCTAACACAATATATAAATGAATGCACATGCTTGACAACAATAATCGAATAAAATACAACTTACGGAATTTCCAAAATGAAATTCAAACAAACACGTATTGACCTAACTCATTTTATTATGACTGGTAGCACCAACAGATGTTCAATCGAGCTGGACCCTTTATCAAACCCTCATCTGTAGGGTTACTGACACCTACAGATGTTCCACCGAGCTGGACCCTTTATCTGACACCCATCTGCAGTGCTTTGGCTTAACTATTTACTAAAGTCTGGTTCCAAGTCAGCTATACAACTCGGCTTTACAAATGCATTTCCACGGAGTCAAAGTCAGCCATACGGCTTAACTTTGCAATTTCATTCAAATAGGATCAAAGTCGGCTATACAGGTCAGCCTGGCAAATTCATTAAACAGGTCAACGGATAGGTCACCGTCACCTTATCCAGCCACCTCTACAGGTCAGCCTGGCAAATTCAGAAACAGGTCAACGGATAGGTCACCGTCACCTTATCCAGCTACCTCTACAGGTCAGCCTGGCAAATTCAGAAACAAGTCAACGGATAGGTCACCGTCACCTTATCCAGCCACTTCTACAGGTTAGCCTGGCAAATTCAAAAACAGGTCAACGGATAGGTCACCGTCACCTTATCCAGCTACCTCTACAGGTCATCCTGACAAATTCAGAAACAGGTCAACGGATAGGTCACCGTCACCTTATCCAGCTACCTCTACAGGTCAACTTGGCAAATTCAGAAACAGGTCAACGGATAGGTCATCGTCACCTTATCAAAGCCATCTATACAGGTCAGCCTTGTAGATTCATTCACACACAGAACAATTAATAGAACACATTAATTGACAACCATACGAATATGCAAATCAACCATCTCATAACAATTCAGTTCTAATTTAATTGGGTTATGCACATGAATCACACAATTCCAATTATGCAGCAATCAACATACAACATGACAATCGAAAAATAATTTAATTCCTGAAAATGAAACATCAAACAAGTCCAAGAACCCTGCACCTGTTTACGACGAGCGTATTGTTTAACTATGGACCAGACGTCTCGAAACGTCCCGCGAATTCCTGCTCGACTGAGCCTACACCTATATCACATATGTATTAAATCCTGATTCAATGGTCGAATGTAGAGAGGGAAAAACGTGCCGTGACCAAGTAAATTTTTCACGTGCCGTGCCGTGCCGTGACAAAAATTACGAGGGGTGGTCATGGCACGCGAATGGTCACGGCACGCGAGTCACGTCGTGACTCGCGTGCCGTGACTAAGTCGTGCCGTGACTAATTTGTGCCGTGACCAAACGTGCCGTGACCAAACGCGTGTTAGTCAAGTTTGATCGCATTTAACGTTTAAAAAAAATATATGAAACGATTATTTAAAATTCAAATGTTTTAATTGAAATTTAAATGTAAATATTTTAATTAAAATAAAATTGTACTTTATAGGAAGGTATGTTAGTGTATTGCTTCGCTATTGCTGTGACTGCCGTGACTGGCATGTCTTCCGTTCCGTGACTCGCGTGTCCCGTGCCGTGCCGTTTCCGTGTTCCGTGTCGTGCCGTGACCAAGACAATTTCCGTGCCGTGCCGTGTCTTCTTTGCCAACAGTTGGTCACGGCACGCGAATGGTCACGGCACGGGACACGCGAGTCACGGCACGTGACCGACACGCGTGCCGTGCCGTGCCGTTCCGTGCCGTTCCGTGCCGTTCCGTGCCGTTCCGTGACGGAGCCGGCTCCGGCGTGCCATTTTTGCCACTCTAGTCGAATGCTTACTCAGGTTTAGTAAGGGCTTATACCTTCCTTACCCAATTCTTATTTTTTTTTGTATCGATTCTTTTGATTCCTTCTTTCTTACTAAAAACCTCTAAAACTTCACACAGTTACTCTAGGTTCTCTAACCACATACAATTCTAATTTGGTCAATCTGTAGGTATACCCATTTACCATCTCACTATTTTGGTTCTCGCAACATTTCACTTTGCCGATTAATTAAACCCTAATTTCGTTGAAATTCAAATTAATCGCTAAATGTCAAGGTTGAGGGAGAGGTTTACCGATTACGAGTCTATTCAGTCGGACTAGCCTAATCAATCAACGACATTTTCCAAATTTCTGATTTGGTACCAAAAACCCTAGAAAAGGGAAATCCAAAATCGAGAGGAATTCGAGAAAAGAATCGACAAATAAACAGCAAGGAGGTCGAAGGAGATGACTACCAGCAATTTAAACACAAATCTCAGGTTAAAAATGAAAATCCAAACAATCGAGAAATCTGAGATTTTGGAGAGAAAAGGGAAGAGAAGGGAATATCGAATATGAGGGTTAGAAGAGATCTACGGCCACTTTCTCGGTTCCAACTTTGATTTCTCGGACTTTTGAGCGACTTGGAGGGATTTGGAGCTCTTTTTCTCTCTTTTTTCTTTCTTTTGGCGGACCACACAAGGGGCAGGGAAGGGGGCGGAGTGAGAGGGAGAGAGAGAGACACACAAAAATTTCATAAAATAAATCTTCAATACATCCAGTGCGGATCAATCACCCGCACTGGATCTGAGTGCGGACGCACTCAGTACTTAGTCAAATTTCATCAAACCCTCAATACATCCAGTGCGGATCATTCACCCGCATTGGATCTGAGTGCGGACGCACTCAGTATTTTTAGTCAAATTTTCGTCAAAATCTCACTTGTCAAGAAAAATCCGAGCCTAATGCGTCCGTATTCTCCTCCAGTGCGGTCACTCCATCCGCACTCACTACTTAGTCGTTTTCAAGAAAATCAAAGCAGCACATGAGATTCATGAGTGCGGACGCACTGATATCCAGTGTGGGTGGTTGACCCGCACTCACAGAAATTCAGAAAACAAATTAAGGAACACAGGTGCCAGTGCGGATCGGCCACCCGCACTCACCACCAGTGCGGACGCATTGAAACTGCAGATTGTCAGAATTTCATGTTTTCAACACAGTTTCTTTTTTTTAGCGAACTAGGGACGCGTTTTAAAGGTCAAAACTAGATATACTTGTCCGGGTACATTGTTTTAGATTTTTTTTTTAGATTCCTAGTTTATCAATAGAATTTTCGATTATGTTTTTTAAACATTTTAATTATTTTATTGTTGAAAATTTCTTAACGTAACAACATTGTGCGACCGCTCATAATCCTCTGTGGCTATACCAATCCCCTGAATCTCAATTTGTGATGTTTGATCTTGTTGAGTTTGGTCTCCAATAATGGTTTCGTTTTAGATAATTGTATTTTGAATTAAAATAGGTTCTATATCCACAAAAGTCGCAACACCTGTGGAAATATTTACATACTCCTCTTCGAATTCAAAATTCATTATTGTATCTCCTCCTGCAAACTCAACATCCTCAATAAATTTTGCATTTCCCGTCTCAAAAACTGAATGTTCTATAGGATTATAAAACTTATAACCCCTTGAGCGAACCAGGTAATGTATACTGAGGCATAATGCCGCATTTATCTATGAATTGTGCAAAATGCCCTCGACATTGTTCACCTGATCCATTATATCTGCCGTAGTATTCACCACCACGATCAGATCTGATAGCCTTAATGCGTTTGTTAAGTTGTAACTAAACTTCTGTTTTGAAACTTTTGAACATATCAGGGG
Organism: Carex kokanica; assembly: GCA_025461125.1. Taxonomy (NCBI): domain Eukaryota; kingdom Viridiplantae; phylum Streptophyta; class Magnoliopsida; order Poales; family Cyperaceae; genus Carex; species Carex kokanica. Next base: position 87,702 of record JAJGRX010000348.1, read on the forward strand.
CTTGAGCTTTTTATTTAATTAAATATATGTAGCCATATCTAGAATAGTCGTCTATGAAACGAATAAAATACCGTTGACCATTTCTTGTAGCCATTGGAAACGGACCACGGATATCGGTATGAATTAATTCCAAGACTTCTAAACACCCTATGGATTCATATTTCCTTAAATTGGTTTGTTTTCCTTTTATGCAATTTATACAATCATTGAGATCAGAAAAAATCATTCAAGGGATCAAGAATTTCATTAGACACAAGACGTTCAATTCTTCGTTTAGAAATGTGACCTAATCGCCTTTGCCATAATGAGGCTGAATTCTCATTTGTTAATTTACGTTTAAGACTTCTTGTATCTGTATGCAAGACATCCAAATAGGAGCTATTGACATCCAAAGAATATAGATTATCATAAACTGAAAGAAAACTAGAACCAACTAGCTTTGAATTAAGAGACAAATCAAATTTTCCATCTCTAAACGTACAAGTAAATCCATACTTATCTAATGCAGAAATAGAAACCAAATTATGTCTAAAAGACAGTACAACAAATGTCTCATACAAATTCAAATAAAATTCAGTTTTCAACAATAATCTAAACTTTTTAATAGCTTCCACTTCAACTTAATTACCATCGCCCACAAAGATGAATCTTTCAGCATCACTTGGCTTCTGGTAATTTAGGCAACCCTGCAATGATACACTTATGTGAGTAGTTGCACATGAATCTATCCACCAAGTGTATCTAGATACATAAGTCAAATTAACTTCAGTACAAACCAAAGCAAGAGTCATACCTTTCTTAGCACGCCAAGCGTGATAATTCTGGCAATGAATTTTCTTATGTCCAACTGCATCACAAAAGAAACAACCGGTACCTTCTGATTTGGCAATTGCCTTGCCCTTGTCCAGTTTCTTTTGAGTAGTTGCTGCATCATCCTTTTTATCCTTAGACTTTTCTGATTGTTTGTGCTTCTTTGAAACCTTATATTTGGAGGTTGAGGCAAAATGAGCACTTTCTGTCTGATCTTGTTTCGGTCTTTCCTCTTCCTGCACACATTTTGAGATGAGCTCATTGAGAGACCAAGTGTCTTTCTGACAATTGTAGCTCACCTTAAACTGACCAAAGTGTGTGGGAAGGGATATCAATGTTAAGTGCACTAAAAGATCATCAGAAATCTCAAGCTTGAGTGCTCTCAATTTTGAAACAACATTAGACATTTTCATAATGTACTCCCTAATGTTTCATTTTCCTTTATACTTCATTGAGACAAGTTTCGTTAAAAGTGTACTAATTTCAGAATTTTCATTTTTAACGAATCTTTTCTCAATTCCTCCAAAAATGCCTTAGCATTAACAATCGAATTAGAAATTACGCCCCTAAATGCCTTTGGTATAGCCTTCTTTATGATCATGAGGCACAAGCGATTTGATTTGTCCCACCTATCTTTCTCCTTTTGATCATCAGAAGTACTCTTATCTGTAATAGTGTGACAGTTTAACCTTAACGTAAGGTCCAGATCCATGATGCCGAGGTTTATCATTAAACTCTCGTGTCATGATTTGAAGTTAGTACCATTCAACGTTGAAATGTTGTTAAGGCCTGTAGCAATGCTAGCCGAAAAATAGTAAACAAAAAACACAATTTAGCAAAAAATTCTAAATTTTTAATTATAAATTACATTCAAATAAATGCCCAACTTGCTTAAAATATATGAAATGATTTTCCCTTTTGTTACTATACATACAAATTTCATAAGCAGGTAAGTTCCTAGGTAAGTCAGGGATCCCTAAGGATTCACTTCGAATTCCGACTTGTCTAGACAGAACTTTCCTAAACATTGTTACATTCATAGTATTGTAACTTATCTTGATAAATCATCACATTTTCTGAGCCTTAAAACCATCATCATCGAAGTATCGGTTTCCATTAATTGATCACCAGAGGGCAACAAATTAATTTCTTATGACACTTTGGCGCAATAATAAAGTATTATTGACGATTCAATAATATATCGACAACATGCCTTGCGGAGGGCCGACATTATTGACATATGTAACAAAACATAATAACTATCACTACACTTTATTATCACTAAATTGTACATATAATTTCAACAATTATCACCTTCCGGAGGGCTGATAAATGATCACTTCCATTAAATGCACAATTAATTTCCTTTTATACAATGAACTTAAATCAACTTTGTCAAAAGAGATATCGGAGGATACGATAATGACTCAATCAATTTAATTCAAGGTATATATTTAAATTTAATGCCTTTATAAGAATTATAATTTATACCTTAGCCATAAAATAAAAGTGCAATTAAATAAATATATATAATTGCATCATAATATCTGCAATTTTAATCTCAGAAAATATTCTGTAATTTTTCAGAGAGTTGAATGGTCCCCACAGAATTTTGTGTTGTGTGCCAAATTAAAAAAAGGTATTTATTAAGCTAAGTAATTGTAAAGCTGCATCAAAATCCGTACAGCCGCATCTTTTTCTGAGTAACTGTAAAATTGCATTTATTATGCTGAAATTGACCCATGATCTTGAGAGATTTCTTAATTTTGGAAGCACCTTAAATAACTTTTCAAATTTAGAAATTTAATTCTAAATCTGTATAACCATTCGAATTCAGAAATTTAATTCCAAATCTCTATAACCTTTCAAATTTAGAAATTTAATTTCAAATCTGGATAACTTTCAAATTTAGAAATTTAATTCCAAATATGATAATTTTGTTTTAGGAAGTTTATCTATAAATAAATTTTACCAAAAACCCTAATTCCATAACTGCTTATAAAAAAATGAGCGGATTTTGTGTGGCCTTTGTGCGTCCTCACGGAGGGTTTCACAAACTCTTCCAGGACTGAATTTTTGATTAGAATTTTGTGATTTCAATTGGAAATCTTCTACCAAATTCTAACCAACTTAATAACTAAAAAATAGGCAATTATGGTGGTAAACTTTTACTAGTTTTTTGCTCTCCAAACCAAAATTTTCAGATTTAAAATAATGAAGAAAAATCCAACAAAAATCTGCGAAAAAATCATCAATAATTTCCAATTCTCTCTAGATCCTAAAAGACTTAATCCTTTGGCATGGAAAGACTCTGATAGCACTTGTTGTGTAATCATAAAGACCAAACAATTACGCCTTATCTAGAGATCAAACAATTACATCTCATCTTGGGGTCAAACACTTATACTCCGGGAAAGGAGAAACAGTTATCCACCTTAACCTAAGGACAGACCTATGCTTAAGAGACCCAAAATATAAATCAGAAGTGTAGAACATAATACCAGATTCCATGTCATTTGTCATTGAATATCCAATGCCTTGGTAGAGCAACAACTGTCTCCGTGAGTACGAGACAAGTCTTCAATGGCAAGAAGTCATTCTCGCCTTTTTGTCATATGGTCGTCGATCAAGTCTTCCAAGACAGCAAGATATGACCCTTGAAAAATTCTCTCCAAATTTTCTAATGAATTTCTTTTCTCTATTCTTTGATGGTGGAAGAAGAAGAAAATGCACACATAGTTGTATTTTTCTAAAGAGAAAAACGTCTTTTTAGTTTCTGTACTTTTCTGTGTTATCTTGTGGTTTGGGGACCAATCCTTATATATAGTAACCTATATGGTTATCTGCTAACTTGAAAAAGTTATTTTGTGCGACAACATAAAAAAATGTGCCATCACATCAAAATCTGTGCGGCTGCATTGATATCCATGTAGCCCACATAATCCTCTGAAATGACAGTTTTCTGAATTGCTAATCTCAGAATCAGTAGATCAATGATTTGATCTTTGCCTAAATTGTTCTACACATTTATGAACCACACCCTAATTAATACATAGATTGTTTAATATATTATTTCTATATTAGATTACCTTAATTGTGACAATTATATATGATAGTATATAATCCATAAGTATATTACATATATTCTCAATGTTGGATATATGATCCAACATAAAATTTTTTTGTTTTTGAAGGTTGGGCGGCGATAGCCGACAACAGATATATTTGATAAAGAAAAGTAATAATTACACAATTGCAAAGAAAAAACTTGCTTCCCCATCACTATACAAAGAAGCCCCTACGGATTAAAATAATTGAAATTTTCTAGCCCCAAGATCCAACATAAATATCATTGGATTGCTTGAAAAAAAAGCTGATGAGATGTATTTAGAGCACTGTAGTTTGTATATTAAATTGTGTATCAAATGCCCTTTATTGCTGCTGTAGAGGAAAATAATAATTGTTGCTAAAGAATACTCAAGCCTCAAATGTCGATACCATTTCGGAGCATTGAACAATCAGTTGATATTTGGCTTAAAGATAGAACACACAGATTCTGATAGGCAATCCATTTTAGTAAAACCTTAACCTGAGCTGTTGCGCATTCAAATGGACAGATACTTCTTCAATAATAGGCCTGGAAAACTACGTAAAATATTCTACAAAATTTTCTTCAGAATGTATAGATGATTTACGACTTGTTGAATAATAGTGCGAATTATGCTTCACTTGAGTAATTGAGTTACCTTTTTGTTGTTTTGTTAAAACGAGTTTGCGGTTCCTTTCTCTTTATTGCAGGTTTTATAAACATTGACTGTGGACTTGCTGCAAATTCTAGCTCTCTTGATACCGATACTGAGTTGGCCTACCTGCCGGATGATCAATTCATTGACACGGGAGAGAATCACATAATTGCCTCTCATCACACCAAAGGCATATTACAGCAATATCTGACTGTCAGAAGCTTTCCCAAGGGAACCCGAAATTGCTACACATTAAGATCAATAACAATAGGATCAAAGTACCTTGTTAGAGCATTATTCATGTACGGAGACTATGATAAATTAGATAGGCTTCCAACCTTTGATGTTCATTTGGGAGTAAATTATTGGGATACTGTTCAAATAACCACTGTAGATGCTGGAATTTACACTGAGATTATTACAACAGCCACTACTGACTACCTACAAGTTTGCCTTATTAATAAAAATCAGGGCATACCTTTTATCTCTGCGCTAGAATTGAGGCAATTGAAGGCGAGCATTTATGAAGATGCAAATTCCACACAATCATTGGTTTTCTTCAATAGGTTGAATATAGGAGGAAGCAATAGTATTGTCAGGTAAACATGCTAAATTAAATAAGAAAAAGGATAAACATGATATTAACCAATTATTCTTGGTTAGATACTGTTTGTTGCGGAATATGATATAATCTAAGTACGTTTGGTTAATTGGAGGTCTATAACGGTACCAAATTTCTTTGATTTAATTGGCTCGATCTCGTTCTCTAGGTCCAAAATAAAAAGAAATTACAAATCTGCAACATAAAATTTGTAGTCTATTTAATAGATTAGAAAAGAGAAACTGCAGTAGTATTATATGGTCATCACACTCTTTTCCGCTGTTTTGTTAAAAACTAAAATAGGTACCCTGATGATCCATATGACCGGATTTGGCAGTCCTACATGCAGAAGACATGGTCAAATGTTTCAACCAGCTCCAAAGTGGAGCCGGACACAGAGTTTGCAACCCCCTCTCTCGTCATGCAAACTGCTGCCACCACTTTAAACACCAAACAATCCCTTGATTACTCCTGGAAAAGTGCCAATGAATCCACCAAATTTTTGATAATTGTCCACATTTCTGAGATTCAGGACATACCATCCACTGCTCTTAGGGAGTTTGATATATTTTTTGATGGAATTAGAGTATACACAAACCATACTGTAGGAAAATTATTTTCATGGTGGGCATGCATTATAACAGATTACACTAATGTGTCGGTTAAGGCTACTTCAAGGTCAACTCTCCCGCCTCTATTGAATGCGTTTGAGGTGTATGTCATAACACCCACCACAGGGATTTCCACCAATAGTGAAGATAGTATGTTTTTAGTTATCCCATTCTATGTACTTACGAGTTACGATTAATTATTTATGCTATGATTTACTCTCTTAGTACTATTATTGTGAGAACCCTGGTTTAGTTTTTTTTGAAACAAGGGATATGATGGAAACATGAGTTCTTTACTTGGAAGGCTTATTTTAAATCATAGGTTTTCCTCAAGAAACCATACAGAAAATTTGCATCCCTCTTTTCCTTTCAAGAGTTGAGCTCTCCTTCCATTACTGTCAAGCAAATTTAGATTCAACTCAAACATTATCACAAAGTATGATGAATCATACATAGTAACTTTGCTTAATTAACATGTCCTAATGTATATAATTCCCAATTGCAGTTACTGCCATGAATACAATTAATGCGAACTACAAAGTAAACAAAGGCTGGAGTGGTGATCCTTGTGTTCCCAAGGAACTGTTGTGGAGTGGTGTCAGTTGCACTCCTGATTCCACCAAAACTCCAAGGATCACAGCTTTGTGAGCATCTAAATACATCATACTTCTTACTTTATGATTTACAGAGAATGTACAATAATTCTGACTAGTAAGGTGTGTCCTTCGCAGAAACCTATCATCAAGTGGACTGACAGGTGCCATAGTACCTTCTTTTGGTAATCTAAGCGCTCTTCAGTCATTGTATGTTCCTTTAAGCTGAGATTAAGAATGTATTTTTTTTTTGAGATTGATGTTCTTACCTTCAATTAATTCATAATTTTTTCGCTGATCTCGGTGGAGATATGGCAGATAATAGGACGTAATATTTCTGTTCTGTGTTATTTAAATTTAATGTTTAGTGTTGCAATTTCTTTCCAGCATAGGTAGAATTCAATTTTGTGTTCTCATGCTAATTACTTAAGTTGTTGGTGTTGATACCTTAATGTTTTTTCAGGGATTTATCTTACAATCACTTGTCAGGAGATCTCCCTACTTCCCTAGATAAATTATCTTCTCTTACCTACCTGTAGGTTTGCAAATTAACCTTTATTTTCATCAAGAACAATGATATGGCAAATTCAGTTATAATTTTATGGAACTTTCAGGGACATAACAGGAAATGACAATATTTCTACCACCCTTCCACCTGGTCTTCAAAGTAAAAAAAATGATGGAAATCTAATCTTTAGGTATGCTTTATTGTTTTTATGGGGTATTTTTGTTCTCTTCTACACTAAACTAGCTGGACAATATTTTGTTATCCTGGGACTTCATTATTTATTGCGTTCAGTTAAAGGAGTGAAGTAAAAGTAGTTTTTCAGCCAAAAATGAATTGTTATTTTATTAGATGAGCCCTTGGGCTTATATAGAGCTTACAACTTACAACCAAGTCCCTCGACTTCCCATAATGTCCTTTTATCATAAGGACCCTAACAAAGCTACTAATATGAAAACATACAAATATATCAACAGTAAACATAAAAGATAAGTAGAAGTCGCACAACAGCGCAAGGCATTATAAAAAACAATTGATGTAAAAGAAAAGATAATCATCCTCCAGTTAGATATATAGCACATCATTAGGTCCCAAATTATCAATATGCAATGAGATTATAACCAGACATTTTTCAAATAGAATGGCTGTGTCGTAGATAATATATACACCGAAATAACAATTTAAGAAAGGGACCTCCAACTAGGGTTTTAACCATACTGCCGGTACATTTCTTAAAACTGCACATAGTAGTTGTCCATCTGCATACATCTCTGTTCTTTTTCACAAATAGAAGTAAACTTTTGCCGGCCTATTGTAATGAAGTTAGGAAAAGCTGAAAACCTATCATGTTACAGAAAATGATATCAGATCATGAAAAAGTCAATCTATTGGCAATAAGAATACATGCGAATGGCACAATAAAATCCTTGCTTGATGCCTTCTTTTTATAACATAGTTGGGAATGAGCCCTCCATACTTCTAATCTGTTTGCCTTCTGAATTTATTTTTATATACTTAGGTTTGGAAGTGCAACTCCATCTACAGGGAATGATACCAAAAAGAAAAGTCCAGTAGTTATTATAGCAGTCATCGTTGTGGTTGTGCTGTTTCTGATTGCAGCAGCCATTATAATAGTTGTGTGTCTGAGAAGGCACAAATGTAAGTCTGCCTTTTCTTTATTTTTTTTTTCCTATCTTGATAAACAAAATCACAGTTCTCTACTGAAATTGTGTAATGTTAAGGCCTCTTGCTGGCTACATTTATTTAAATAAAAGATGAGGATTGTTTAAGATTGATAATTTGGATATTAACTTGAAAATTCTAGGTGGTCAACTCAAAACCAGTTGGGCTCTCTGTTTGATACTAGTCGTCTTAGGCTAAATGGAGTTTTTATTTGTTTTTTTAAAGAAATACCTACTGGCCTATATGTTCAGTAAAAACAGAAAGTTTTTTTTTCTATCATCTACATCCTCTTTGTTATTTTCTGTTTTTAGTAGGAAACTCTTCAAATTTTTTTATTCTTTCTATCATATAAAAACTCTGTTTTAAACTGTATATTTCTTTTTATCAATCAAAGGTTTGTAAACATAACTCTGCTTATTTTATCTTACAGCTAACAAATCAAACATCCCAAGACCAATTGACAGCTACAAGCCAACCCCTCAAGAATATAATCACCCGCCAAACCTTACAAATACTCAAGAAGCAAACATTCGTCAGGACAATATTGCTGTGCAATATAATGCAAACGTGTCTAAACCAAATGATGCAAGAGTAATATGGGGTCCTGACAATCGTCGATTCAGTTACAATGATTTGGTAAGAATTACTAATAAGTTCCAGAATAATATCGGCACTGGGGGATTTGGTAGTGTATATGTTGGGACCCTGGAAAATGGAACTAAAGTTGCAGTGAAAATGCGCTCTCATACATCTTCACAAGGAATGAAAGAGTTCCTGGCTGAGGTAACCATTTATCTTACACATTCTTGCCTTAGCTCTAACAAAACCAGAAATTGGTATATACTCATACTAACACAGTTTGGCTTTCAATAAGATTTAGATGTTAATTAATGAGGCTAATAAAATCATCTTGTGAAGGTAAGTCGAACAAAGATACAATAATTTGCTCTGTTTCCAGGCTCAAAATTTGGCAAGGGTTCATCACAGATACTTGGTGTCACTAATTGGCTATTGCTTGGATGGAGATTGCATGGCACTTGTATACGAGTACATGCAAGAAGGAACTCTGCAAAATAAGCTCATGGGTGATTATTACCTTTTAACTCTAATATTTTCTCAATAGTGGGTTTTTTTAAAGGTATTTTCTAGTCAAGGATTTGTATTTAAGGTCTCAAATCTGCCAATTTCAGATACTGCGAGGCCTCTGAGTTGGAAACAACGGGTTAAAATTGCACATGAATCTGCACTTGGTACAAATGCTTTTTAGTACCTTGAATTCCTATTCATTTATTCCTTAACGTGAAGTTCCTAATCTCTAGAAAATAACAACAATCAACTTAGGACACTCCATAAAATTTTCAATTTTATCAAGTATTCCAATGATTTGTGTTTTTTTTTGCCGTTTATTCTTTTAGCATACCCGACCAAAAATTTATAGACACCACTACTCCATACAGCTGTATCTCATATTGGAAAATATTGACATCACAAGTCAAATGAAATATCATCATCTAAGTATATATCAATAAAACAATGAAGGGTTGGACTATTTGCATAAGGCGTGCAATCCGCCGCTAATACATAGGGACGTGAAGACAAGCAACATTCTTTTAAATGAAAACCTCGAGGCAAGGATTGCCGATTTTGGGCTTTCCAGGGCTTTTAACAATGCCGCAAGCAATCATGTTTCAACTGTAGTTGTTGGCACCCCTGGCTACCTGGATCCGGAGTAAGACCTCTTTTCTTTTCATAATTATTACTAAAATCCACTGAACTTCTTTTCTTTGGTGATAATAGACCTGTTTTTCTTTGAATTAATCTGAACAGTTGCATGCCAATAATAACGACAAATGATATGGTCAACTGATTATAACTATAAGAAAGGTATAGGATTTGTATATTACCCGAGTCTAAAGGCTTTTAGTCGGATGCCTTTCTTTCAGTAGCATGTATAAAAATCGCGAAATTTATCCACTACTGCTGCGGCAGTCAGCATCAGTTCATGTGCCTCTATAGACTACAGTGACCAACTTAAATAAAGTGAAAATTATAAAAATACAAAGCTTGGATGAAAAACAGTGAAAGCCATACACCTCGACGTAAGCTCTATAAGGTCAGCTCCATGCTTATCAATTCTCACCTAAATTTTACCAAACAAGCAAAGGAATCTTCTTTCCCTACCCCATCCAAGGGCTCTTTTCACATGCCTACCCTCATCTTCTTATTGCCTAATTTGGTAATAAACCTCTCAGATAATGATGGAATCTTCTTTCTTACCTCTGTCAAGATCTCTTTTTACATGCTTTCCTCATGCCTCAGTAATCTTCTTGCATATCTCATTAAACTCCAGCAAACAACACAATTATTTCCTAAATTGAAATAAGGTCTCTCAGATAATAAAATAAAACGACAGTTAATCCAATGAAAGATCAACGGGAGCCGGAAGGAGAATTTTGGAGGATGATGATTTCAAAGTTTCAGGCCCATTGCAGTTGCCCACTATTGATGGTTGAGTGACTGGCTGCTTAATCTTTATAAAACAAAATTGATCAGATCTGCATGGTCTCTAGACTCACCTCCTCAGTTTCTATTTCAATTAAATTTTAAGGGGGGGGGAGGGGGGCTTACTTCAAGAGAAGCGGAGAAGAATTGAAAGTGACAGGCGTTCTGTTTGCAGCGCTCTGTTTACCAGGCCTTCCTCAAAACTAATTTCTTGGCACTGAACCACTCCAGATTAAATCAACTCAATAAATGGGAGCTGCTGTAGATTGAAATGACTATGAATCAATGAAAGAGTGTTAAATTTTGAAATGTTGTAATTTTGACTTCACGGATTTAATTTATTCTTTCTGATGCTACAAAAAAAAAAACGAGTTAAATGCTTTAATTAAAAAGGACCACTTTCATAAAAGAAAAAACTAAATAAATCGATGAAACTTCAGGTACTATTCCTCATACCAGCTAAGTGAAAAGAGTGACGTGTTCAGCTTTGGAGTTGTTATGCTAGAGCTCATTACAGGACAACCTCCTATCATTGCGGGTCGAGAGGGGAGCCACCTTAAGGATTGGGTGAATCAAAAGCTATCTAGAGGAGACATTGAAAGCATTGTAGATCCAAGAATGCATGGGCATTATGACATAAACTCTGTTTGGAAGGTTACTGATCTCGCACGCAGGTGTACTGATAACAGCTCTGCTCAGAGGCCGACCATGAGTATAGTAGTTATAGAACTCAAGGAAAGTCTGGATCTGGAGATCTCCACAGAGAGGACCCGCCGTGCAAATGCCAATTTCTCAAGTGATGTTAGTCAGAACAGTGTTTCCGAGATGGCTCACATGGGGGACATTTCTGCATCAGGTCCCATAGTGAGATAATTTGCTTGTTTGTTTTGTTGGTTGGTTTCTTTGTTCTATTTTGGGCTGTCACTTGTGGATATAAATTAGTAGTTTTGTGACGTCAACAACTCTTGTTCTCAGTACATTGGCTTAATTTGGGTGTTCTTTCATCTTTTTATTTATGTGAAGTTCCTTTTAAAATTTGCTGAGCTTGCCTTAATATCTGTTTCGGTGTATTTTCTATCCATAGGTTACTTTAATGCACGGAATATTATTATATGCAATTATTTCTATTGATCGTAAGAATAATTTTGATCACAAAAATATGAAACATGATTGAGACATAAAAGACATAAAGACATGACCTATTTAAACCCTACTCTAAATATAATCATTCATAGATACATACGCCTTTCGAGACTTTATTAACTCTTCATCATTTTCACCTGCTTAACAGAAGCACCTGCAATCATTGATTAATAAAAAAAGGGAAAAAAAAATGTACTTTTACATAACGCCTCGTCACCAACTGTACATCAGTAATGCACACCTACATGAATCTAGAGGTATTCATGACGATTAAAAATCATTATTGCTGAAGGTAAACCGATAGAATTTGGTCTTTTCTTTTTTTCTTGAAGGTTGGCAGAGCCAACAATTATATTGATGAATTTACTATTTTCAAGAGTATCACATTTACCGACAGGGATATCTGCGAGGATACCGACACAATTAAGAACTTTTACCCTGACTGATACTCATAAATTTTTATAATATATATATGAATCTGTGAGTGTAAAAAAGGACTATTGCCGAGAGCAACCCAACAAATTGCTATTTCCGATAGTATCTCTATTATCAACGAAAATAACCATGAGGATACCGACAATGTTAGACAGTTTTACTCTTGTAGGCATTCAGATATTCTTGTAATTACAGTTTAATTTTTATATTATCTGAAAAGCTGTTTTCCACAGCTCAGATCAAGCGGACTAAATTAATAATATAATAATTTAATGTATTCATATGAATAGGATGAACAATTCGCTAGAATGGAGTGTACGCAAGGACAGGCAGTTGTACAAACAAATTAAATACAGATACAGCCGTTCACACGTTATCTTTCGATATGGATGAGACAATTTCCTTTTCTAGTGTAAAAAATGTAGCGGGTGAGATTACAACCAACAACAACCCACTACATGTTATTTCTTACGGGTAATGTACTACGATACTTTATATGTTTTTAATGTTTTTTAATGGAAAGACATGGATTGAACTGATTTGTAATAAATTTTAGTTAATAAAAAAGAAACACAAAATTGAAAACTGACGACGGCATCAAACAACTCCAAGATTCCCCCGGCAATATCGCCTTTTGTCATTCAAAATACATATTTTTCATATTTTCAATTTCAAACTTAATTTCTCGTAGCAGGTGTTCTTTTCGGGCGAAAATTTATTTTACTTGGGTTCCTGATTTTGACTAAATGAAATATAACTGTAGCTAATAATATTGACAACGCCTAATAACGAAACCATACAAATTTTAATTTTTAATTTTTTTTTTGTCGTTTGTTCCTCTATCTAGTATATCACTTTTACCAGCAGTGTATTTAGGATTTTTGTGGAGCTCGGGACAATTTATTTGGAATAGAATTGGAGTAGAACTAAGATGTTCTTAAGCTCACCAAGCCCCTTTGTGAGCTTAACTCAAAAACTTATCCGATTGACTTCAAACTGTTAGATAGTAATATAGCAGTCAATCATAATTGTACTTTGTTCATGAATTAGATGATTAATATATATCATTTTGTTCCATGAGTTTTATTGCCTTTATGAATCATTTTAAGTTCATGACTGAAATTATGAAACTTCATAATATAGATGATAAATACTCTAAATAGTCACTAGCCGTGGTAATTAGCAGGAACACTAATTAACCATTATAAGGTTAGTATGTGGATTAAATGATGGTTAAGTTTCACAGACCATAGACAAAAATTTGTCATTTAATCACATAAATACATGTTATCAACATGATATTTGACTAACCCTAAATGAAACGTTAAATGGTAATGTGTTTGTGTCATTAACGGTTTCATTTCAGTGTTAAGTTCTACAGTATGAGGTGTGGTCTTTCCTACATGAGAAATGTGTATTCGTAAGTGTCATCAAACTCTATCTGTAAAAAGTAGTTATAAAGGTGACATTTCAGTACACATGACTTGTGCAGAGAAAGAGATGCTCACCAAAAGTACTATCGTCCCTCATATTATTATACGAGTGATAGTAACACTGGGCCCCTTGATAGGAGTAGGATTATACGTATACGGTATGATTAATAAAGATTAATCATATAAAAATAATCTACTCAAATATCAAAAAAAGATTAGGTTTGCAGGGATGACACATACCTACCCTGAACCTGATCTGTTGCTATGAGACGAAAGAATTAACACAAGTAAATTAATAAGTTTACTGCAGGATCATGATATTGTACTAGACAACATCATCTGTGTAATTGGTGGTCACAGTGCACTGCCAAGTGCCAACTATGATCTATAGAAATTAAAACAGTTTTAATTCTATTGCCAATATAACACAGATCCTATCGGGTCACACCATATAGGAACCGGATCAGAGAATCTTATTATTAATTATAAATAGTCATAATTAATAAATAAGATGGCAAAACATTAAATATAAATGTTATAATTAATATAGAAATATTATTGAGATGATAGGCTTAAACAGATTAAAATTACAAGCGTGTATGACACGTTTTGTAATTATTGTTACAACCACAAAATAAAATATAATTGTTCAGAATAATTATATATATGGAATAGTATATTCGGGCCTTAATTATATTTAGAATATAATTAAGAAAGCCCAAAAACCCAGGTCTGATACTATTCAGTCTGGGCCATTATGGGCCCTTGTACTATTTACATTGGGCCCAAATCAAAGCCCAAAATTTGCATGCCCAATAACCATTTATTATGGGCCTTTTTGGGCCTTGAACTATTCATTCTGGGCCTTTGTGGGCCCATAACTATTCATTTTGGACCCTGTAAATACATTATTGGGCCAGGAGCATTTTGGTCTTTTCACCCCAAGCCAAACCGACTTTATTCGCCTATAAATAGGGGTGGAGGGGTTAGTTCATGATATACCATTTCTATTTCCAAGTTTGAGTGAAAACTTGACTGAACGTCTGCGGAAGCCAGGTTCCTCTGATTCTCGGAATCCCTCTCAAATAGTGATTGTGTGAGGTTATAAATATATACGTATAGACGTATATAATTTGAGTGGTAAGCGGTTGTAATTTTTCGTAATCAGCGGTAACTCTGCTTTTACACATATGTTGTGAATCAAAGTATCTGCAAAGCACGAGACAATTTGTTTAGCTAAGTGTTGCGAGTATAGTATTTCTGGTAGGAGAAATACTTGCTCTCTGATCATTCCTGGTGTACTACTCATAGAAGCACTACACATCTGTTGCTGTTGTCCGAGGAGTAGCAGCAGCAGCAGTAGCAGCGAGGCAAGCGCAGCGGCAGTTCCAATTCAAATTTGGAACCAAGGTATAATGTTATATTAATTTATTTAATTGTTAACTAAATTTAGTTTTAGAAATCAATCATAGAGATAGATCCTCGGCTTAAGTTATACGTAATTTTTTTTGTTTTTCGGTCTTTTTCCGCACTTAAGCCAGTACAAGGGTAGCACCAAAACTCAACACAAACAACACAATCAAACCGTTGAAACCGATCTACTTCATAAGTGATGCGCTTACATGTAAAAATTTTAATTTTTTAACTAATTTAGTATGAAGTCAAGCGATTAAAAAAATATGATTTACAAGTTAATTTTAATGAGTTCAATTTTCATCATTTTTTGACCGTTTGACTTTAACTAACTAGTTCGAAAAATTATAAATTTGACATGTAAATGCATCACTCGTGAAGTATAACGGTTTCAACGGTTTGGATGTGTCATTTGAAGTCAATCCAATAGATTTTTGGGTTAAGATCACAAAGGGGCTTTATGAGCTTAAGAACACCTTAGTTCTACTCATAGAATTGTGCATCTATATTGCAATATTGAGTGCCATAGCAGTCCAGCACATTCCGTACGATGTGCAATGTAGAAATTGGTAGAAACAGGCTTGATTAATTGCTCCTTTATACATGTCGACTTGTTTTGTGCTCCCTTTGATTCAAACTTTTGACACTATCTATCTGTTAAATATGAACAAATTAAAATAATGTAAAATGAAATAGTCCTTTTTATCTTGCTGCATGCATTGGTTAACAGGTGGATGCGATACTTGTTGAGATGGTGCACAAATACGTGCCAAAGAAATGGTCGACAATCGCACAGGCACTTCCGGGACGTATCGGAAAGCATGGTAGCAGTCCAATAGCACAGCTTGTCTAGTACCTCCAGGTTTTACCTTTACTGGGCTTGGTTAGTTCAGTAATACCTTCATTGTTGGTAATTGTGGGCACTAATACGGGCAGTTATGCCTTTTATCAAAAAAAAAAAAAAAATTGTGGGCTCCACTTAATATGTCACTGAGGTTTGTTCTTTGAAATCTTAGACACTTAGTAAGTTATCTCAATGAAATTAAACTATTCACTTTTCTTCTGATAAGTTATTTTTAATCTTTTCACATATAGGCTTCTAAAATTAAAAAATGACAAGAGGCTCACCAAAATAAAAACTGTCATATGATGCTGCTCTTTCTAGGTTAATTACTGTTCCTTACTTTTTTCAATGCTTTGCATGGTGATCTTGGATTGAATTTGTAGCTTGTTGAGATGGTCTTATATGTATAATATTTTACATGATAAACTTAACAGTTTTATAGGATGTATCAATTATTTTACAGCTTTTATGCAATAATTTTCATTATATTTATTTTACATATCATGGATTAACTTTGCAGCTTTTTGAAATAGTCTTAAATGTACAATATTTTACATGATCTACTTAACAGTTTTATAGGATACAATAGTTATTTTACAGGTTTTATACAATAGTTTTTATTCTATTTATTTTACATATCATGGATTGATATTGCAAGCTTGGAGTACCACTGGCACACCATCAGCTGGCTTAAAGAACTTCTTTCCTGGAGAACTTGTGAGTATTTGTTTTAAAAATTTTCTATTCAATCTTTTACATGATTGTTCAACTAGTTTTTTACGATTTTGCCAATGATTTACAGGATTAGGACTTGAAATGCATTAAACTATTACATGATCTACTTAACAGTTTTATATGATATATTAGTTATTTTACAGGTTTTATGCAATAGTTTTATATGATGCATCAGTTATTTTGCAGGTTTCATTTAATAATTTTTCAGGTTTCATGCAATAATAATTTTATAGGATATATAAGTTATTTTACCGGTTTTTTGCAATAGTTTTATATGATGTACCGTTATTTTATAGCATTTATGCAATAGTTTTTCAAGTTTCATGCAAAAGTTTTATAGGATCTATCAGTTATTTTACAGGTTTCATTCAATAGTTTTATATGATGTATCAGTTATTTTATAGATTTTATGCATAGTTGTTCAACTAGTTTTTAAGGATTTTTCTAATGATTTACGGGATTAGAACTTGAAATTTTTATCAATTGTTGATATCAATTTTTCTTTCAGCTAAACCAAATTGGAAAGATGTTGGTATTTTTGAAGAGATGTGCCCAAAGCAGGGAGAAAGATCAATGGACTGTGCTATTTTTGTTTTGCGCTTTGTCTACAATCTGTCATCAAAACGCCTCTCACTTTCACACAGGTAATTTTTTTTAACTTTAAGTTTATGATGTAATTCCTATTTGTAATTTTATTCTTTCAGTCAGGTAACTCCAATTTATAACCTTGTTTAATTTATTTTTTGCAGGATGATATTTCAAAGGAAAATGTTGTTCTAGTTATGAGGCTTCTCACTCATCCAAATAATGTTCACCAGAGGGATATGAAGTGACAAACTTTGTTTGTTGAATAGTATGCGATGTATTTGTGTGTTCAATGTTGTTGTTTGTGTTGCTAATGTTAAACAATGTGGTTGTGACCAGTGACATTTTATGTTTGTGAACAGTTATTTTTGTTAAACAATTTGTTTTATAGTATTGATGTTTTATAGTTTGCATATGTTAGTTTTATAGTTTACATCTGCGTATTTTACAGTATTGAAGTTTTATATTTTGTATATGTTTGTTTTATAGTTTTAGGTGTTAGTTTTACAGTATTAAAGTTTTATAGTTTATATATGTTAGTTTTATATTTTCAGGTGTCAGTTTTACAATATTCATGTTTTATTTTACTTTTCAATATCCTTCTTCTGGTTATAATATACATAGATTTGTTTTACAGTATGTATAGTATTATTTTATATGATCTAGATGCATATATAAATATTAATAATTGAAGAAAAAAATTATGAATTAAAAAAAAAATTAAAATTTGAATTTCGAAAAAAAAAAATTTGATGCAAAAAAATTAATTTTGCATAATTTCATATGTTATTTTAGAAATAATTGCAAGTTTGAGAAGTGGTTCCGTTTTGAAATCTTCTAGAAGTTGTCCCTCTGAAAGTATAACATGTGGTCCCAGAGGAAGTACAGGCAGTTGTGCAAGTTGTGCAGGTTGCAAATCGTTAGCAACAAAATCGGGACCACTTGCAAGAGTCACTGGTTGTTATAATTTTTAATTACGTATTATCAAGGTTATAAAATGCGGTTTTCATGCGATATGCGGAAGGTCACCGCATACCGCATATACGGTATACGGCCGCATATGCGGATTTTTATGCGGACTTATATATGCGGATTAAATAAAATATTAACACAATAATTATTATTGTTAAGATAGTAGGGTCCATGTAATGAATATATTTAACGTTAAATGAATTGATTCAAATAATGGCCCAACAGCTTCGGCCCAAAAGCTTTCTTTCAAAATTGCATGTAGTATTGGCCAAAATTGCTCGCCAGGCTGTGCATTGAGCAGACGTGACATTAATAATAAAATAAAGAAAACTTTGCTGAATACGCTGAATTTGCTTAAAGCGTCCGGTATATTCAACGGTTTATAGTCCCACATTACCAAACAAAAACAAAGGCATCAACCAGGAGCCTATATAAGCAGCGCTGGGGTCTGAGGACAAACACAAAAACCACTTAACTGGATGAAACTCCGGATAAGAATTTGAATTGGATTTCAGTTCATATTGGATATTTGATCCGTATTAAAAAATTTCGGATCCGATTTTGGATTTGTTTTTGTTAATAAATAAAATTTTTAAATGGTGGTCATATGCGGTCTTATGCGGCCATACATGCGGTTATATGCGGCTATATATGCGGCCGCATATTCAAATCCGCATAAATAGGACTGCATGAGGATTTCTATGCGGAGTTCCACTGCATACGCATATGCGGCCGCATATGCGCCGCATGGAACCGCATTTTATTACACTGCGTATTATATATGATTTGTTATTGAAGTATACAGTATTGAATATAAAGTTTTACAGTATTCGCACAAGTCAAATGACAGTTAATTTCAGTACAAACTAGATACAACTCACTGGGTACAATTAGTGACTTCCAATAACTTACCCTACAGACTTGGTTCCCCACCCATTGTACGGCTGTACAAGGGATTATCTGTTAAGACGTCCGGGCCTGAGTCAACATGGCACAGGCTAATGAGAGTAAGATGATTTGAGCTGACATTCACTACTAGAATTTTGGTTTCTTACATGAGTAAAATTTTGGGTTGTTGCATGAGCTCACCCATGTAACAAGCCCGAAAAAGACTTGTTGCATGGGTTACCCATGTAACAACTACCCATGGTACAAGCCTCGATGCAAATACTCAATTTCAGACTTGTTGCATGGGTTACCCATGCAATAACTTTTTCCAATCTTGTTGCATGAGCTTTCTCATGTAACAAGTACGCATGCAACAAGTTTGAGAATTGGCGCCTACAGGAAGTATTTGCAAGGATAGAGGGCGTGGGCCCCATCTTAGTATTTGCAAGGATAAAGAGCGTGGACCCCATCTTAGTATTTGCAAGGATAAACAACTGAGTAATTGCAAGGATAAAACAAGTGGGTCCCACACGGGTTATTGCAAGGCAAGTGAAGGGAGTAATTGCATGGATAGAGAAGGTGGGCCCCCTGTTTATTTGCATGGGTAATGACAGTGGGCCCCACCAGGTTATTTGCATGGTTAACGCTGGTGGGCCCCACCAGATTATTTGCAAGGATATCATTTGGACCTTTTGCATGCAATGTATTACCCCATATTTGTAATGAAATTCCGATGAAAATAATTGACGTTCCAGCAAAATATTATAATGCCAAATTTCTATAATCCTCCCGGTACCAATTTGGTACCAACCCGATGGCAACCAAGAAATCTTTTACATTTCCAATTGAAACATAATAAGAACAACACAATAAAACATGAAGATTAACATTTTCATTATCATTATTCAACATAGTAAATTCAAGCATGCATTATTAACATAAGACCAAAAAGATTGCAATCACATAACTATAAATAACTTGTTTCTATACCCAAAATATACGCGACCCATCACCAAAAATTTACAAAATAGGCTATCCCAAGGATTTTCATAATTTTGAGCTTCATTGTTATAAACATTAAAGGTGAGCACCATTGTTATAAACATTAACCTGAGAAGAAAAATAGAAGATGATGGAAATTAGAAGGTAACAATTTGGAAACTGTAAAATAGATAATTGTAGATATTGGGAATTAAAATATACCACAGTAGCTTCATCTCTACTGTTATTTGGTCAGTTGTACTCCTGTCACAGCCATTCAACTCCTGATAAAAAATAACAATTGAATCAAGTATATTAAAATAATTACATCAATTACCAGTGCATAATCTAATAAATTTAAGAGGAAAATTGAAGAGAAAACTTAATCTAATAATTTTTTTTTGCCAAAGTAATTTACCGAGACAAAACCGACAAGGAGTGAGTCCACAATTTGAGACGCATCAGCTGATGCAATCCGATATTGTCCAGATTAGGCTTCTCAGCTGCTCTCTTGTTTCCAATATGAGCAACCCACTAACACATAAAAAACCCAATTAGTGAATAATTGGTATATTAACCTATGAACTTTATTAAGATTAGGCAATATATATATATATACCTCTTACTTTAGACAAGGCCTCTTTTCTTCTTTTTACAACCTGATATAAATATGACAATTACAATTATTTGGGATATAGAGATTTTGCAAATACCACCTAATACTCAATAGCTTTTTCAAAAGAACACACAAAAGATTAAGGAAAACAAGCTTGTGATAAAAAACCCTAAGTAAGCGACAGCCCCCTATTGCTAACTCAAGATCAAAAACCATAAGTGTCTTGCTTTCGATTGACACATCTTTTACAAGATACTTGTTGGCCCCAATGTATAACACGGTGTCATTGCCATCACACTGCAACTCATAGGCCTTCAACTTGCATGTTCCAGGAAGATGATAAGGATAAGTGATGTTACCAAGCTCTTCACATGAAGAAGAGCTGGAACTTCCAAAATTGTAAAAGAGGAAGAGAACAATTAGTATGATTAAAAATTTCATGCTTCTACTTTTTTGGTTATTGGTTAGCATATAAATCAGCTGAAGAACATCAAATTATTACCAATACAACAACAAATTATTACCAATACAACCGAACAAAAGCATCTG
This sequence comes from Carex kokanica, assembly GCA_025461125.1. NCBI lineage: Eukaryota > Viridiplantae > Streptophyta > Magnoliopsida > Poales > Cyperaceae > Carex > Carex kokanica. Next base: position 108,843 of record JAJGRX010000348.1, read on the forward strand.
TGCTGGGTTGATTTCAGATTACACAATTTTATCAATTCTCCCACATTTAAACAGACTACACAATTCATTAATCAATTTCTGAAAATTCATTAATCGATTTCAGATTTTTCGTAAGGTTCTCAATTCAACAATTCATAGCATAAAAATTAAGGATGAACAAGAAGTCGGTGCTCAGCCCACATACCATTAACAACCATATAAACAAGGAAATCAAACACAAAGGGCTAAACCCTAAATTTCTTCAACAATTCATAACCTAAATTTCAAGGTCATCAAGCAATTCGAACCCCAATCAAGCAAAATCAGCAAGCAATTCGCAAAGGCGTAGATTTAACTCAACACGAGTTCAGATTTCAAGCCATACAAGGCACCACAGAGAATTAAAAAATGAGCAAGGAGGCGTGGATTTACCTAAGAAATGAGAGTTTGAGGCATCCACGGCTAGAGAGTGATCAGCGGAGGTGGTGGCTAGGGTTACTTTAGGGTGCGACGGAGGAGGTAGCGGAGTAGCGACGAAGGAGGACTGGTGAGGGAGACGGGCAATCTGTGAGGAAGAGGGAGAGTGGCAATGGTGATGGCTGATTCACCGCGGCCTCGCCACCGCATCTCTGTTGGAAGCGGCTCCGCCTCTTCTCTGAGGACGGAGTAATTTATTGAATGTGATGCAAATGGAGAGTGAAATGAAAGGAGACGGAGGTAGCAAGTGATCTTGCATGGTCTAGATTTCATCATAAAGCAAAGTGAATTCAAGTAGCAGGTGTTCTATACCAGGAACAAACAGTTTCCAGCCATTGCAAAATTAATGAATCTAGTCAGCAGGCTAGGGTTAAAAGAGAGAGCGGTGAAGGAGAGCGGGAGATGAAAAGAATTTTGGGAGAGCATGAAATTTCGGAGGGAATTGAACGAGGGAAAGTGAAAATTTGGGGTTTTGGTACAATCGTGCTTGTTTTATTTAGAAAGTACACAGGAGAGGAGATATCTCGCTGAGTCCAGAGGAAAAATAGAAAGGTTTGTATCATATTTACTTTGAGGTAACATAATATTTGTGTTTAGATCGGAACCGTTTGATCATTATTATGTACGAATATTAAAAGGACATGTGCATCATCTAGGGCAGGATCTAAACAACAATATTATGTTACTTCAGAGAATAGAGACTCCCTTTTGGCAGAGAGGGTGAAATTTTTGGCAGATGGTTTAAAATTTTTGCTAGGAAGATAAATATAAAAGTTAGCAAAATAATTTGTATATATAGAATTAGTTTATATAGATTGATTTTTACGAAAATTAATTTTTGCAAAAGTTTAAGAGATAAGTGAAACTTTGACAAATTAGTTTGGACATTTGAAATTAGCTTATTTATGTTGACAAATTAGTATTTATAAGTCAAGTTTAATTCTTTAAATAATTAAGTCATGTTTTGTGAAAAAACAAATTAGTTTAATTTAGAATGATATTGATAAAATTTATATCAAAATATAATGTTAGAACATTTTTATTACATTATTAAATAATTTTGACAAATTAAATTGTATAGTTATACATGCATGTTGCATCAATGACTTATGTCAAACATGCATGACCATAGAACATCAACTCTTGTTGGGTGAGTTAATGAAGGAACAAAGACAAACATTGTCCGTTGGTCGATCAGAACCGTTCAAATTAAAGAGTGCTCCATTAATTTCATTGTTGGTAAGTTTGATCTAATTTGATGTTCATTTACACATCCATCCAAGCGACGGAATATAACGACATCGTAGGGCTATAAATACTACACATTGGATCGAAGCTTATAATTGTTGGAACTCCAAATTTTTTTCGTTTTTAAGGTTGTCGGTACTAACTTGATCATTTTAAAAGAAATTAGGCGTTATTTCATTGCAGATCAACCGTTGAATGCTCATGTGGAAATCAACGGTCCATAATTTTTGGCTCAATTTGAAGAGGCTACAAATAATGAAATTCTATAAAATTGTCAATTGTTGTTATGATTTGTTAATAGAAATGTAAAAAACTATTTTTTTTTATTTTTTCATATTTAATTATGTACAAGTGTTTAGAATCAGATTAGGGTTGTGAATATCAGCCGTATGATCTGTGATGAAGTGTGCATATTTCTGTTTAGATCTGTGATGTGGATAAGGAGTGTTATAATCCGATCATCCTGAATTTGCACAAATCTCAAGGTCCCTAAAATCCCTATTGAAATTTGGAGAAGGCTGTCATTAACCAAATTGGAGAGTGTGGTTTGGATCCGCACCTCTCTCTCTCTCTCTCTGACTACACAGCCCCACCCCCTAATAAATCCCTTCCCCTTTACATCTTTCTTTCTTCCTCTCTCTTACCAGCGGGCCCTTGTCTCTCCCTCCCCCTGTCACTTCTTGGAGAAGGAACGACACTCCTCTCTCCATCTCTTCTTCCTCACGCCACTCCGTACGCTCGCGGACCTCGAGGTTGGTTAGAAGCAAGGTGGAGAAGGCAACAACCATCTACAACCTCGGTACCGACCGCCTCTCGTCAAACCCTCGGAGAAGCAAAGTCGGAGAGACAGCGGCAAGCAAGGCCCGACCCCCTTCGCTGCGGTACCTGTCGACACGCGTCAAGGGATACTCTTAGCATTTCCTGGTAACATTGCAAATCTCTGACTTCCTTTCCTTATGCCTTGTGATGGCATGTGGGTTGAGCCCCTCTGATTTGTGTTTGTGTATTTGCTCGTTGATGGTAGTCATTTGCGCATTTTGTATATGCGATCTAAGTCCTTCATGACTCTTGAACTTGTGAAAATTTGAATTGTTGAAATGAGCTTGATGTGTAAATTACTTGTTGATTTGTTCTTGCTCCGGTTCATATCTGATTTATCGTTTAGAATTTGTCTAATTGCTTAAATGTATGGTCATTTGGCCCCCCTGTTCTTTATCTGTGTATAGGACGGCCATGGTCATGGTGAATTTGCTAAGACATGGACCAAAACGTAAATATAATAATTTTGTGGGGTCATTAAATTTTATGCCCTTTGTGTGAATTTTTCCTAATCAAAGCTTGCTTTAGCTCTCCGTACATCATCAAAGCTTGTATGTATTCTTAAGCTGAATTTTATTAATTTGTTTTTTTTTCTCTTTTATTTCTAAATCCCTGAATTGTCAGTAATTCTGTCTTTTCATACACCTGTATAGGTAACAGATCAGAACCTTGATGTGTGGCCGAACAACTCGGCATTTGTCTCTGATGCCTTACGTCGTTATTACTATCAGTACCTCTCCTCATCCTCTGAGGCAGCTGAGGTAATTTTCTTATATAATGCTTATTTTGATCAAAGTTTACTATAAAGATACTGTTATAATGAATTTTGTAAAATCTGATCTGAAGACTACCGGTTGAAACACTGAACACTTGGATCGATCATTTATTCAAGTTTTACTCTTTCTTGTTTTCTATTATTTTTGTTCCTTAATTGGAAAGGGATGTATCATAATGGCTAACTGTTAAGTTTGTTGCCGACAGACTTCCGTGATCCCACCACTGCCTGGTATGACCATTAATTAGTCTATTATCCCGAACTAATAGTATTATGTAACAAGGTACCTCATGGATATTTGTTGTTTATCTCTTATTGTCACAATTAATCCTACTTCTTTCAGTAATAAGTTGTCATTTTACAAATTTCTATAAGAAAATAGTCATATTTTAGATTTTACCTTGCCATACATGGGCAACAACTGATGGTACACTTCAAACTATGTTATAATTTCAGATTGTGTGCTTTACTTTTGGCTGGTGTAGAGTTAGAGAAGTTCAAAGGCAGAAAGGAGATACTTGTCGAAATCGGTGTCTATTTTCAAGTGCAAGTAACAAAATCTTCTTTAATTTATAAGAAAAAGTATCTCCCTTAGCTTTTATTTTATATATTCAACGAAATTATATATTTTGATTCCTCCCTCTGATTTGCAAATAGTATGGTTTTGTAATTAATCCTCTCACATAAACTTGTTTTGGATAGATAAATGCTTTAATTTTTGTGTTGAGATGTAATATCAGATGTAATGATATTTTCTTGGATTTAAGATGTGTAAGTTCTTTTTTATAATTGCGAGGGTGCTAGTTCCTTTCATGAAATAGTGGCGTAGTTCTTTTTATAATTTGGGTTTAAGATGTGTAAGTTCTTTTAAAGATGTGCTAGTTCCTTTTAAGAAATTTATTTTGGTTTGGTTTTAATCGGTTGTTAAGTTTAATTCGGTCGGTTCGGTTCTATTTTTGAAAACTGAATAAAACTTTGGTTAAGGCATTTCAATTGTGATTAATTGTATCACTTATTTCGGACCAAATTGTTCTATTTAAATGGGATAATAAAAATCATGTCAATTCAAAATTTATGACAATTTAAATTGTCAAAATTTTAGAGAAAAGTTGTTGTTGCTTAATTACATTTCAATTGTGATTAGATTAGTATTAATTAAAATAATAAGAAATATTTTCTAATCATTAAACAACAATTAAGGCATTAAATTGGAAATTTTTATTGAAAAAGACATTCATTAAACACTAATTGTCTCTTATATTATTATTTTTTATAGTGAAAATGTTTATTGAACAAGACAGTATTATTTGCCATAAAGAAAATTCCTACAAGTACATCATTATAACTATATTAAATAATCATGTTTAGAATGACACCTATATTATCTTGAAACAATTATTATTACATTATCTTGAAAAATAATGGTTTGGATCTAGATTATAGGTTTTAAATCAAATACTTCTTGACCAGCCAGATTAATTACATGGGTAGTGTAGGACTTCTTACATGGATCTTTGGAATAAAATAATAAAAAACGAATCATCAAAACTTGTTACATGGGTAAGCCCTTGGAAATGTTTCGCCTCAATTCTATAAACTTATTACATGGGTAGTGTAGGACTTCTTACATGGACCTTTAGAATAAAATAATAAAATAAGAATCATCAAAACTTGTTACATGGGAAAGCCCATGCAACTGTTGGGGCTCAGTTCTGCAGACTTGTTACATGAGTAATTCTTTTGGTTATTGCATGGACCTTCATTAAAATATATTATCGGGCATGGCTGGCGGGTCACGGGTCGTCAATTATTAGTTGCATGGGTCGGCAAGAGACAGTTGCATGGATAAACATCAAATCTTTTGCATGGGTTACTTTTTCCATGGGACACCCATGCAACAGATATTACTGTGTCAGAAACACCAATTCTTTTGCATGGGACCTTCATATCCATGCAACAACTAAGTGTTACTCATGCAACAAACCAAAATTCTAGTAGTGATTTTCATTAATATCCAAAGTTAATTACAAATTAATAAATATATCCAGCAAGTTTGGGAATTTATAAAACTATCCATACCGGCCATTTTTTCGCCGGTTTTAATTGTTTTCGGTACCGATCAGAAAATGGCCGGTACAATTTTTTTTTAGAGACAAATAGCAAAAATGCTGAAATCTAACACTAAAAATTTGAATTTTTTTTAAAAATATTTGTTAGATTATTTTTTTATTATATATAATTAGCATATTTATACTAAAATACGCTAAATTACATGAAATTATGTTAAATTACGCTGAATTACACTAAAATATGCTAAATTACAATAATTATGTTAAATTATACTAAAATAAGGTAAATTACGCTAAATTACATATGAATAGAGATGATATCTTCACTGAGATGGCAAAAAATGACGACGAAACTCCAAACGGCTATATATAAAACGGCGCTTGAGTGTCCGATTTCAGCAAATGACTACTTTTCGAAAAGCTTGCGAAAATACGCATGCGTCAGTGCTTGTTTTGTTGGATTTCAAAATTCAGAATTGCCAAAAAATAAAGGAAAGAGCCTCAAAACTTGAGTTGAAGTTTCTGATTAAGATTTTCATTTCTATTGTTCAATCTACATAGCTCAGTAAATTAGTTATATAATGAACTTGTAGAATACCAATTTTTTTTATTTTTGGAATTTTTTTACTATTTTTTATGATTTATGAAAGATGGCTCAAAATCAACCTTATTCATATGTAATTTAGCGTAATTTAGCGTATTTTGACATAATTTAACATAATTATTGTAATTTAGCGTATTTTAGTATAAATATGCTAATTTTATAAAAAAAAAAAGTAATCTCACAAATATTTAAAAAAAATTCGAATTTTTACTGTTAGATTTCAGCATTTTTGCTATTTGTCTCTTAAAATTTAGTACCAGTCATTTTCTAACTGATACCGAAAACAATTAAAACCGGCTAGAAAATGGCCGGTATGGATAGTTTTATAAATTCCTAAAAGACTTGGGTATATTTATTAATTTGTAATTAGCTTTGGATATAAATAGAAATCACAGTGCTTTGAGGCTATGAGACCAGGAATAGTTGTCTTGAGTATATCAGATTTAAATGTTATTAATTTATGTTTTTGTTTTTTCAGTAAAGGTTGGAGGTCAAGCTAATTAAACTATTTAATACTCCTGTTATTACAACAAATGATTTTCTCCATTTGAGTTTCTAATTCATGACCTCCGACATAAAAACCATGTGCCTTTGCCACTAGATCAAAGGCTAATTGTTATTTAAATGCTATCTATCCGTGAGCTAGATCTCTATTATTAGCAAACTTAAACTATTTTGTAGTGCTTAACATAACAATATAAGATTCTAATTTTTTTCTTTTTTTAATGCAAATTGTCTAGCCGTCTAGGTAATAAACAATACACCAAAGTCATGAGCATTGCTAATAAGTTGAATGTGCAATTAAAAAACTTTATCAAAATAGCATAAACCTGCATCTTATCCTAAAAAAAGAAGAAGAGAAACTTCGTCAAATAAATAACAATCACAAAAGTACGAAATGGTTGACATTGAGAAACATTCTTCATCAAATTGGATAAATTAATGTATGCTCTAGAGTTTGAAAAAAAAAAAAAGGGTTAATGAAATTCAGACCCAATTTAGTTATCTGAATTTTTAATGAAATGGTAGAACTAGGGTGTGTTTGGTTGAGACCTAAAAGTTTGGAGGTTAAATTAGGCCGGCCTATGCTAAAATTAATTCTTCACTTGAGTTTTTCATGTTTGGTTAGAGATTGTGGCCGAAATCATGACTTAAAAAAAAGAGATAATAATCCTTTTGAAGATGAACCTAACATGTACTGGTAGAGGTAAATTACTGATACTAGTTAAAAAAAACAAGATAATTTGCTTAATGTATCTATCTTCAACAGACGTGCACACAGCTGCATTTGTATATATCTATGTTCACTACAAGCAAGTACAAAGGAAACTATAATGTATCAGATAACAAAATAAAAAATAATTATATAAGGATCAATAACGTGAGTTTTAAAATCTGAAATGCTAATTAATTTATCTTGTTTTGAAATCAGTTAGTTAGGGGCAAAATTTACTTTTTCAAAATTAGTAAGTTACCAGTGAAATCCAGTATATAATTTGATGATCAAATTTGCATAACTCTACAAATTTTTTTATAAAAAATTCAAACGACCACATAAAAGAAATGTTTACAAATGACCACATGGCGGCTAGACAAATGTTTCCCAAAGAAAATAGTAAATTGATATTGATAACAACAACAACAACCACAACAACGAAAAACATATTATTGGTAAAAATATCACTATAACATTATCGTTGTTATTGAAAAATAAAGATAATTATATATATTAAAAAAAAACTAAAAAGAAATGGCACTTTCAATACAAAAGAAAAATGATGTTGACCTTGTGTTTTTGAAGAAATGATCTTTCAAATTAATTTTCTCTTTTTTATTTATATTTTGCACCAACATGTATTTAATACTTTTCTTCGGATATTTCACACCAAGCACCAGCAATTCTACAATTCATATCTATTTCATATGTCGCATACGATGCATGTGAACCGGTCGCGTCCATGCATGAATGGTACCGGTGACACTACGCACTTGGTTGTTCTTGGAAATAACTCAATTGCTCTTGGAAACCGACCAATTAAAATACTGATTTTTTTTTAAAACACGCTGCATATTTTTTTTATTTTTCTTAATTAAGAGTAAAATGATTACATTATAAATTTAAACTGAGTTTTAATATAAAAGACAATAAAATGGGTAAATGTGTGATTTGTTAAATTCAAAAGGGTAAATATGATATTATGAATTTTAGAGAGAGAAATACGTAATTTTGGAGTTCTTGAGGGGTATACATGAAATTCAACCAACATTTTAATTAAAGGAGAAACAACGATCAAATCCAACGAAAAATTAGGAGGTTTTGACCACATTTCGACAGACATATATAGACGTGCAACCTTACAATTCGGTGGGAGCCAATATTTCATATTTATTTTTTGAAAAGTCAAATGTATATTCTTTGGACTTAGTTTAACAGTTGTACCTTATAAAAAGAGTGCCTGTTCTCGTTAGCACACATCAGAGGAGAAAATGGAAGTCACCACAAAAGGAATGGATTTAGGGTTCCTAGTTCTCCTGGTAATATCTGTGTCTACTCTACGGGTTAATAGCCAGCCTGATTCTAAGGGTAAGCTGAATGCAATGCTTCAAATTTACAATCACTTCATTCTCTATCTACGGTATGCTGTTTGATTGTTACATACATTTTTTTAAACTTTATCTCAAGAAAATGATATGTGCATAGAATTGTTGCTAGTTGGATTGCTTTTAAATTAATACTGTATGCTGTTATTTGTCCATCATTAATCAAACATGTATGGACATTCTTCACATAATATTTTTTAGAGAAAATATTTCCATCCTCCAACCTTTTATCCTCTAACGTCCTCCAATCTCCTTTCCCACTCCAATCTCTATTTTTAAAGTCTAAGACCTTTTATCCTTTTATCCTCTAACGTCATATCAAACTAATAAGATACTTCACAACTTCAGAATATGCTATTTTGAGGTTAGATTATTCGGAATAGCTTGTTCTATGTTTGATTGGTTTGATTGGTTTGATTAATTTGAATAGGAAATCTTAACTTTTTGTTTTATAATTAGAATTGACTATTCCTACAAAAAAAATAAGATATGGCTATTCTATAAAGACAAATGGAAACTTGGCTATTCTAGCTATTCTAGATGTGCATCCAAATGAGAAATTTGGGACTAAGAAGTCGGGAGATTCTTTTTGTTTTTTGTATCCGAATTTGGTTCCCTTTTTCTTATTTCCGAATTACATTCCGTAATTAAAAGTAAGGAAAGTATCCGAATTCGGTTCTCTTTTTTATTTCTTAATTACATTCTTTTCATTTACTTTACCAACATTATTTATCGTAATTACATTTTTATTTTGGGGAAACATTTTAAATTACCAAGACTGTTTTTAATTATCCGAATTATATTCGTATCCGTCAGATATTTTTAATATCTGTATTTGTATCCGTTTAGCATCTGATTTGTATCCGCATCGAGACTATCTGTATTTGTATCCATATTCAAAAAATTATAACATATAAGGATACGATTTAATCACTAGCTGTTCGTATCTGATCCGTTTACACCTCTATCTATTGGTTCCAACATAGTGTTGGATTCCAAATACATTTATGGATGATGTATTACTTGTTCAATAATAGTGTCATTTGTGAAGCATGTTTCGGTTGAATTTCTTCCTTTCTTTATAATTTTTTTTTAAAATAATTTGTCATCACTTTCTCTTTACAGGTTTTATAAGCATTGATTGCGGACTTGCTGCAAATTCTAGCTTGCTTGATAGCGAGACTAAGTTGACTTACGTGTCTGATGATCAATTCATCGACACTGGAGTCAACTACGGTATCTCTTCGGAATACCGCACAAATGGCATATACCAGAAATATCTAACTGTCAGAAGCTTTCCCAATGGGACCCGAAATTGCTACACCTTAAGATCCTTAAAACTAGGATCAAGGTACCTTATAAGAGGACTATTCATGTATGGAAACTATGATAAATTAAATAAGCTTCCAACCTTTGATATTCATTTGGGAGTCAATTTTTGGAAAACAATGCAAATACCCAGTGCGGATGGTGCCTACTTCACTGAGATTATCGCCACAACCACTTCTGACTACCTACAAGTTTGTCTTATTAATAAAAATCTCGGCACTCCTTTTATCTCTACGCTAGAATTGAGGCCATTGACAACGAGCATTTATCGATGGACAAATTCCACACAATCATTGGTTTACTTCGATAGGCGGAACTTAGGAGCAAGTGATCGACTAAGGTAAACATTCTAAATTAACTCAAAAAAATGAGAAGCATTTTATTTACCAATTCTTAAGTGGTTAGATATTGTTTGTTGTCAGAATACATCTTAATTTTTACGTTAATTCACAAGTTAGAGAACTACGATATAATCTTAATACAATTTGGCTAATTGGAGATGGACAATGTATGATGCCAAACCTCTATGATTTAATTGGCTTGATCATTTCGTTCTCTACTAGGTCCAAACTCATGAAGAAAGTGAAAATGTACCATATAAAATTTGAATCCTGCTTAATAGATTAGAAAAGAGAAGGCCAGGTAATAAAGAAATTATTCAGTACTCAACCAGTAATACATACAGTCATCGATCTATTCTTCCATTGCTTTGTTAAAAAACTAAAATAGGTACCCTGACGATCCATATGACCGATATTGGAGGCCCTACATGCAAGCGACATGGACAAATATCTCAACCAGCTCCAAAGTGGACCCAGACGCAGACTATGCGGTCCCCTCTCTTGTCATGCAAACTGCTGTCACTACTTTAAGCACTACAGAACCTCTTGAGCAATACTGGACCAGTGACAATACATCCACAACATTTGCTGCAATCCTTCACTACACAGATATCCAGAACATACCATCTAATGCTAGTAGGAATTTTGATGTATTTGCTAATGGGTTCCTACTAGATTCGAGATTTAAAATTGCTGCAGGATGGGAATACATTGACACAGGTAACAATAGTTATAATGTGTCCCTTAAGGCTACTTCCAGCTCAACTCTCCCGCCTCTTTTGAATGCATTTGAAGTGTATATCATTAGACCCGCCCCTGGGATTACCACCAATAGTGAAGACGGTATGTTTGATTATAGTTTTCTCATTCTGTGTACTTCAAACTTTTCGTTCATGCTATGAAATACATCCGCAAATAGGAAGGCCTTATTTTTAACTGAATAAATGAAAGGTTTTCCAAAGAAACCATACCAAAAGTTTCCATTCCACTTTTGTTTTCCAGAGTTAAGCTCTCCTTCCATTACTCTCCATACAATATTTAATAATAACTTTTATTTCAAACATTTATGATCTGAAGGACAAAACTAACTATAACTAGTAACTTTGCTTAATTAATTAACATGCCATAATGTGTTTTCATTGCAATTGAAGTTGCTGCCATGAATACAATTAAAGCGAACTACAAAGTAAACAAAGATTGGAGTGGTGATCCTTGTGCTCCTAAAGAACTATTGTGGCGTGGTGTCACTTGCACCTCTGATTCCACCAACGCTCTCAGGATTAGAACTTTGTGAGCATTTCAATACGTCATACACTTTACTTTTGGAAAAACAGAGAAGCTACAAAAACTCTTGACTAATAAGATGTCTTTTCCAGAAACCTATCATCAAGTGGACTGACAGGTGCCATAGTATCCTCTTTTGGAGATCTAAGCGCACTCCAATCATTGTATAATTCTTTAAACTAAGAACAAATTATTTTACTGAGATTGATTTTTTTAACTTCACTCCAATTGTATGTTTTTCTATAATCTCTGTGGAGCTACGACAGACAGTCGTAATATTTTCATTTTTTGTTATGCAAATTGAATGTCTACTATTTCATTTCCTTTTTGGCTTATCATAAATTCAGTTTTGTGTTCTCATGCTAACTTAAAGCTATTGCTTGCTACCTTTATTTTTCAGGGATATATCTTATAATGACTTGTCAGGGGATCTTCCTATTTTCCTAGATCAATTATCTGCTCTTACATACCTGTAGGTTTGCAAACTAAACTATATTTTATCAAGAAAAAAGATACCACAAATTCAATTTTAATTTTATGGAAATTTCAGGGACATAACAGGAAATAACAAGATTTCAACCACCCTTCCTCCTGGTCTTAATAATAAAAGCCAGAACGGGAATATAATCTTTAGGTATGTTTTTAAGTGGTATATATGAAATTCTCCATTGTTTTTATGTGTTATTTTTTATAAATATTTGTTTCTCATATACACATAAATAACAGGACAATATTTGTTATCCTGGGACTTCATTGTTTATTTATTGTAGCTAGCTTCGTTAAAAAAGAAAAAAACTAAACATAAAAGATAACTACAAGTCCGACTACTGCACATGGCTTTATAATTACACTAATAAAAAAACTATTTAATGTTATAGAAAACATAATCATCCTCATCCCCCAGTTATATATACATGTGCACATCATTTGGACCACATTATCAACCTGCAATAATTATCACCAGAAATTTGGTCCGATGGATTGTGTGTGCAGAAGAATTCGAATACTCCAAAATAATGTTTGAGAAAGGACAAATAAATACACTCTTTTTTGTTAAATAAGAAACCCCCAACAAGGTATCTAACGATATACCACATTAACAGTAAGAATTCTTGCAAATGACTTAAGCTAAAATCTTAGCTCGATGCCTTCTTTTCAAATAATATTTTCTACTTAGGTTTGGACTTGGAGGGGCGCCTCCACCTCCACCTCCATATAAGAAAAAGAAAAGTCCAGTACTTATTATCGCAGTCGCTGGTGTGGTTGTGCTGCTTCTCATTGCTGCTGCTATTATAATAGTGGTAGTGTGCTTGAGAAGACACAAAAGTAAGTCTGCCTTTTCTATGTTTTTTTTTTCCTTTCTAGATAAATAAAATCACTGTTCTCTATTGGATTGTAAATAAGACAAAGGGGTTCATTGCCTAGTGTTGAGGGCTCTTATTTGCTACATTTATCTAAATGTAATATGAGGATTGTTTAAAAGAAAAGACTGATATTTTGAATTTAAACCTGAAAATTCTAGATGGTGCAAACCAGTACCAGTTGGGCTCTCTGTTTGAAACTAGTCATGTTAGGCTAAATGGAGTTCTTTTCTTATTTTTAAAAGGAATACCTGCCGTGGTTTATCTTCAGTATAAACAGATAGCTCTTTTCTTTTAGCATCTAAAACATCTAGGTTATTTTCTGTTTTGAGTAGGAATGCCTTCAATTTTTTTATTTTATTCTTTAGTAATAAGATGCATACTGTATCCTTCTTTTTATCAATCAAAGGACGGCAAGACATGACTCTATTTATTTTATTTTACAGATAAACAATCTAACATTCCAAGACAAATTGAAAACCATGGAACAGCCCCGCAAGCATATAATCACCAGCCAAACTATGCAAATACTCCAAGACAAATTGAAAACCTCGGAACAACCCCTGAAGCATATAATCACCAGCCAAACTATGCAAATACTCCAAGACAAATTGAAAACCACGGAACAACCCCTGAAGCATATAATCACCAGCCAAACTATGCAAATATTCCAGAAGCAAACAATCCTCCTGGCATTATTGCTGGCCAAAATTATGCAAACATATCTAATCCAAATGAAAAAGGAGAACGAATATTGGATTTTGAGAATCGTCGATTCAGTTACAATGATCTAATAAGAATTACTAATAAGTTCCAGAATAAAATTGGCACTGGAGGATTTGGAAGTGTATATTTGGGGGCCCTGGAAAATGGAACCCAAGTTGCAGTTAAAATGCGCTCTCATTCATCTTCACAAGGAGTCAAAGAGTTCTTGGCTGAGGTAACTGTTTATCTTACACATTCTTACATTAAATCTTAGAAAACAAAAAAAATAGTAAATTGTAGTTATATATACTTGCGCAGGTTAGCATTTGATAAAATTTAGATGTTAATGAGGCTAAAAAAACCATCTTGTGAAGGTAAACAAACATGATAATTTGCTCTGTTTCCAGGCTCAAAATTTGGCAAGGGTTCATCACAGATACTTGGTGTCACTAATTGGCTATTGCATGGATGGAGATTGCATGGCACTTGTATATGAATACATGCAAGAAGGAACTCTGCAAGATAAGCTCATGGGTGAATATTATCTTTTACTCAAATCAGTTCTCAAGAGCGGGGTTATTGAAACTATTTTCTACTCAAGTATTTAAATTGTAAGTTCTAAACTCTGTCTATTTCAGATAATGCAAGGACTCTGAGTTGGAAACAGCGGGTTCGAATTGCATATGAATCCTCACTTGGTACAAAACCTTTTTAATATCTATAATTATTAACCATTTATTCGTTGTATTAACATGAAGTGCATTGTCAAATTAGGTTCCTCCACAAAGTTTACAATTTAAATTATTGCAATGATTGGAATTAATATTTTTCTCCTATTATGCTTCTAGCATAATAGACTAAAATTTAGAGACACCATGACTCCATTCTGCCATATTATCATATTGGAAAATATTCACATCATAATTAATTAATTCAAATTAAATAATGTATTTTTTTTTATATAAAAGTGGAAAGAAAAAGTCACTTTGATCAAGAAAAAGTCAATTGAAATGTCATCATTAATAATTTTATATCAATAAAAACAATGAAGGGTTGGAGTATTTGCACAAGGCATGCAATCCACCACTAATCCATAGAGACGTGAAGACTAGCAATATTCTCTTAAATGAAAATCTCGAGGCAAGGATTGCCGATTTTGGGCTCTCCAGGGCTTTTAACAATGCTGCAAGCGATCATGTTTCAACTAAAGTTGTCGGCACCCCTGGCTACCTTGATCCTGAGTAAGAGCTCTTTTCCTTTTTCCTTTCCTTTTCGTAATTAGTACTTTAAACTCTAAAGAGTTTCTTCTCCTCTGGTTATAAAAGACCTGTTTTTCTATGAATTAATCTTAGCATTTGCATGCTAATAATAACGACAGATGATATGATGATTGATGAACTTATTGTAGCCAAAAAGGTCTAGGCTTTGTATACAGCCTGAATTGAAGGTTTTTCAGTTGGCAGCCTTTTTTTCAGTAGCATAAAAAAAAGCCTGTGTTACCAAAATCATGAAATTAAGAAATCTAGCACTACTGCTGCAGTCTGCAGCGGCTCATGGGCAACTATAGACTACAGCGACTGAGCCGCCAGGATCTGATGATGTTTAGTGCAGATAAATTAGTATACCATGATTATATAATCCTTGGTTTATAGATTAGCAGTTTAGAATAGTGACCAACTTAAATACAGTGAAATTTTTAAAGAAGACAAACTTTGGATAAAAAACAGTCAAAAACATACACACCTCGATGTAAGCACTGCAAAGTCCGCTCCACATTTCTCACCTAAATTACCCAACAGGCAATTGAATCTTCTTTCGCTCCCCCATTCAATGGCTCTTTTTGCAAGCTTTCTCATGCTTCAGCACTCTTCTTGCATATTCTATTATCCTGTACCAAACAATCTGGTTATTGCCTAATTTTAAAATAAACCTCTAATCATACTGGAATTTTCTTTGCTACCTTCGTCAAGAGATCTTTTTCATGCTTTCCTAATGCCTCTGCATTCATCTTGTGTATCCCATTAATCTCTAGCTAGCAATACAATTCTTGCCTAATTTGTAATTAATAACTAATAAGCCAATCAGATAATAGGAGAAAAAGACAGTTAATTCAACGAAAAGATCAATGGGAGGGAATTTGGAGGATAACGATTTCAAAATCTTAGGCCCCTGGACTGACTGGCTGCTAATATTTTCCAACTTAGACAAGAAATATTAACAATAATAACAAAATAGATAGATGTATATGGTCTTTTCACGGTGATCTGGGTACAAATGCGCAAGACTCACCTGCTCTGTTTCTAACTCGAATAAAAGCGGCTCCCTTTCTTCAACAAAAGAGACAAGAAGTTAAAGTGGCAGGCTTTCTGTTTGCAGTGTTTTACACACCTTTCTTTAACTAATTTCTTGGCACTGAGTGCCGGCAATCAGTAATTGGGGACTGCTGCAGTCTAAAACCGGTGGAGCTGCAGTAGCACAATAGTGCTAAATGTTTAAATTTCATATTTTTAATACCATAGGTTGTATGTTTAAAATAAAACGGACCACTTCCATAAAAGATCAAACTAAATGAATCAATGAAACTTCAGGTACTATTCCTCATTCCAGCTAAGTGAAAAGAGCGACGTGTTCGGTTTTGGAGTTGTTCTGTTAGAGATCATCACAGGACAACCTTCTGTCATTTCTGGTTCAGAGGGATGCCATCTGAAGCAATGGGTGAATAAAAAACTATCCAGAGGAGATATTGAAAGCATTGCAGACACAAGAATGATTGGGCAGTATGACATAAATTCTGTTTGGAAGGTTACTGATCTGGCACGCAGGTGTGCTGATGATAGCTCTGCTCATAGGCCGACCATGAGTGCAGTAGTCATTGAACTCAAGGAAAGCCTCGATCTGGAAATCTCCACAGAGGGGACCCGTGGAAGGAGTACAACTTCTCAGAACAGTGTATTCGAGATGGCTAATATGGGTGGCATGTCTGCACCAGGTCCCATAGTAAGATAACTTGCCCATTTGTTTCGTTGGTTGATTTCTTTGTTCTATTTTGGGGAGTCACTTGTGAATATAAATTGGCAGTTTGTGTAACATCAACAATGTTGTGTTAAATATTGAATTATGGATGTATATATGTATGTTTAATATTGTCTTCTCTATGTTTTAAATGTTGAATGTTGAATATTTGTTGACTTATGAATGTATATGGATGTGTAATATTATATGTTTCATGTCTAGCAAATATGAATACTAATGAATTATAAATAACATACAAATTAGATATAAAGTTTATATAGACACGGTTCTTCAATCGTGTACGCGATGTGTTTGTACACAGTTACAACTGTCTCCTGGGCATTTTTAACTATGTATAGTCGCCAATTCTGTTTATTATTCCTTCCTTTATCTGAAGTTTCTTTCAATGTTGATCTCTCTTAGTATCTGGTTTGGTGTATGTGATATTAGTTGGCATGTTTTATGTAAGAACTAACCTTTATAAATAATAATAATATAACTAACCTACGGATAGAAAATTTGGCCTAAGATGTGCCGTGCTAATAAATAATGCAGGAACCGAGCACGACATGTCAACCGACACTATACATGTTGGCATGACATGCTTATTATGTATTTATGTGTGCTACCATTGGCCCAGACGTGTTTCTTTTTCTTTTTTCTTTTTGTTTGATTAAGAGAAAACCGTTAAAAAAAGTAACAACAGGGAAAAATATGGAAAAATGTCTAAAAATAAAGAACAGAGCCAAATTAATTATTTTAATACTTTTCAATTTTTTTTACCTTTTTTCCTTTTTTTACTTTTTTGTACAATTTGAGAAAATCGTTACATGTCATTATAAATATAATATTTAAAAAAATATATTTAAAAATAAAAAAGTTAACAAAAATGGTATATGTTGCTAATTTTTTTTAATTCAGATCATTTTCTATTTTTTCCAGTATTTTACAACAATTCTGAGTGTACATAATATTTTTTGATGCAAATTGGTTGCACTTTTACAGTCCATGCCCTGTTGTGTCCAAGCGTGTTAGCTGCGTGTTCTAGCGTGTTCATGCTATCAATTATTTTAGAAATCTGATGTGTACAATTTTGTTAAATTGAATCTGTGCTTAGTATCAATATGCTTAACTTAGTTTCATGTTAGCATTATTCTACAAAAAAAATTATTGTAAAAAAGAAACAACGAACCCCTAATAAAATATTCCATGTACATGCAAAACACCTACATTCAAAATTTTCTCATGAATTTTTTTAACCGGAGAATTTACAAATTGGTATTCTTTGACAAACAGAACAAAGAGTGTAGGGCTCGGCTCATGATTTTCTTTTGTACTTCTTACGTCTCATGCGGTGCTTGTGCACATTAACCTGTCGAGTCCATGCACTTGATCCTACCCCGCTCCTTATACAGCTGTACTAGTGATTATTTGTTAAGACTTTCAGGGCTGAACCATAAATACAGTAAACTTTCAGGGCTGAAAAGTTAACCTGTCGAGACACGATGAGCCCATAAATAGTCGTTTTGCGTATATCAATTTCAATTGCTATTTCTCTATGGGCAAACTTTTCAATGGAGAGCTGCTGCTGCAATTCCAACAAAAGAAAACAGAGGATTGATCAGGCCTACGGGCAGAGTTACCAGAATACTGAATAATAGCGTTGTCATCAATTGTTTTGTTGGAGTCATATTTAGTATTTATATTGTCATTTTTGATAAATTAAATGGACATTGTTTAGGCTTTTTGTTAAACCGTTGGGTACATATATTGTAAAAAGGAGCCCTAATCACCTTTAACTCTTCAAGAGGAGAAGAAAAATTGAAGTCCCCTCATATGGAATGGATTTATGGTTGATAGCCAACTTGACTCTAACTGTACCACGGTATATTGTTATATCAAATTATTTATCTTGATCGCACGAATTGCTTTATGCTTGTGAACTTGTGCATTTGATAATTTCAATCAATTTTGTTACCAGTTATGTAATAATATTATATTCAACTTAGCAATTGAAATATTGGTAATAAATATTTTGTTATTTAAGATACAGTTAGAAAAAAAAAATGGAAAACAATGAAAGAAAATAGCTATATAATTATATAAGTGTGTCATATCAATTGTCTTTTGCTTGCTGTACACGGAACTAAAATTATTATTAGAAAATTCCCGAGTCCAAAAATGTCTATACCTTTTTTGGATCATTGAACAATCAGTAAATATTTGGCTGAATAATCTAGCAAAAATTTTTTTATATGCAATCTAAAAACTCTTTGTTATTTTCTGTTCTAAGGAGGAACATTGGCGAGGCTAACAAAACCATATCTTGCACATTATTTCCTTAGCTCATACTTAACAAAAAAATGGTAAATACTAGTTATATGTATTTGCACTATATGGCATCTGATAATGATTTAGATGTTCGTGAGGCTAACAAAACCATCTTGTGAAGGTAACTCAAACAAATATGATAATTTGCTCTGTTTCCAAGCTCAAAGTTTGGCAAGGGTCAATACTTGGACATTGCATGCATGGAGATTACATGGCACTTGTAAATTGTATACGAGTACATGAAAGAAGGAACTCTCCAAGATAAGCTCATGGATGACTATTATCTTTAACTCGAATGTTTTCACAAAATTAAACGGGTTTATTAAAACTATTTTCAACTCAAGTATTTAAAATTTAAGGTCTCAAATCTGTCAATTTCAGATAATGCAAGGCCTCTGAGTTGGAAACAACGGGTTCGAACTGCATATGAATCAGCACTTGGTACAAAAACTTTTTAATATCTAGAATTCTTAAGCATTTATTCATTGTACTATCCATAATTAATTAACATCAAGTGCCCAGTATCAAGAAAATAACTAGAGTCTACATAGGACCTAGCTAGGACCCTCCATAAAGTTTTCAATTTATAAATTATTGCAATAATTGGAGTGAGTATTTTTCTCCGATCATGATTCTAGCATACCAGACAAAAAATTTAGAGACATCATGACTCCATTCAGCCATATCCCATATTGGAAAATATTCACATCATTGTTAAGTCAATTGAAATGTGGTTTTCTTTTTGCTAAAAGTGATTGGAAAAAGTTAATTGAAATTTCATCATTTAAGTATACATCAATAAAAACAATGAAGGGTTTGATTATTTGCTCAAGGCGTGCAATCCGCCACTAATCCATAGAGATGTGAAAACTAGCAACATTCTTTTAAATGAAAATCTCGAGGCAAGGATTGCCGATTTTGGTCTCTCTAGGGCATTCAACAATGCTTCAAGCAGTCATGTTTCTACTATAGTTGTCGGCAGTACTCCTAGCTACTTGGATCTTGAGAAAGATCTCTTTTCTTTTTTCCTTTCCTTTTCATAATTATTATTTAATTCCTAAGAGTTTCTACTCCTCTGGTGATAGTGACCTGTTTTTCTGTGAATTAATCTTAGCATTTGCAGGTCAATAATAATGAAAGTTTTAGGCTTTCTATACTGCCTGAATTGAAAGTTTTTCAGTTCGATGCCTTATTTGTCAGTAGCAAAAAAAAAACCCTCTATGAGCGGTAGCAAAATCGTGAAATTTGGAATCTAGCACAACCACTGCAGTCTGCAGCGTCTCCTGTGCAACTATAGACTGAGATAGGAGTAGGTTCAATTGGACCTACTTTTAGGTTCAATTGACTCTAGCACCGTACGATTAGCATTAAATCTGTGCGCACGGAAATTGATATAGACTCGCATTGATTTTGATGCATAGTACACGAATCTTCATGCTGATCACATGGTCATCACACCCATCGAACCAAAGTAGGTCCGATGGGCATCGGACCTACTCTGAATAGCTATAGACTACAGCAACATAGCCGCTAGTATTGGTAGCGGTTTAGTGCTGCACTAGTGGAAAAACAGGAATCGGGATCGGCCTATCTGAATCGGCTATAATAAATAACCGATCCTAATAAGTATCTGGATCCGTTTACTTAACAAAACCGATCTTAAAAACTTATCAGATCGGGTTGTAACGTTAACCGATCCTAATGTCATACCTATTAGGATCGGTTGTAAATAAAAACCGATCCTGATACTATCAGAATCGGTTTTAATACACAACCGATCCTAATAAGTCAGAAATTAGGATCGGTTGTTTATATAAAACCGATCCCAATAGTATCAGGATCGGTTCTATCTTACAACCGATCCTAATAGTTCAGAAATTAGGATCAGTTGCTTGTTAGAACCGATTCGGATACTATTGGGATCGGTTTTTACTATTAACCGATCCTAATACATGATTTACACTAGTAGATGTACATTTTTTCAGAAACTAGAAATAAATTTTTTTTTTTCATTCCATAGAAAAAACATATGAGTTATACACATTAAATGCAAAATTGGCCGATATCACATATTTCACTTGCTCTCTCTCTCTCTCCACACTCTGAATGGTTGGAATGGCGAAAAAATTCGATGTGGGTGCATGCCGTTACTGCTGCAATTGAAGTAGTACGTCCAGAGAATAACAGTGGAAAAAAAATTACTTGATTAATGGAAAGTACATGAGTTTGAAGCAAACTGAGCTCTCCAGGAAGTCGGTATGGATTGTGGCTATCTCATTTACTTCTCCAGTCTCGTTTTGAGGAGATGTAGGACTTAAAGTCTTTCCTCCCTTGGTTTTACTCTAAGACGGAGGATTCAAAGTCTTTCCTCCCTTGGTTTTACTCTAAGACGGAGGATTCAAAGTCTTTCCTCCCTTGGTTTTACTCTGAGAAGACGAAGGATTCAAAGTACTTATTTTCTCCGCTTGGCCATTTCGCCTTCGCCTTCCATGTCGTCCGAGAATAATTTCTCAATTGCAATCGTTCAGAGTGTGGAAAGAGAGAGAGAGAGAGCAAGTTTCATATGATTATTCTATGGAAATAAAAAAAAATTATATCTTTCTAGTTTCTTAAAAATATATCTACTACTTAATTCTCAAATGTTAAAAAAATTGCATAATTTATATTAGGATCAGTTGTTTCTGAAAACCGATCCAGATAGTATTAGGATCGGTTTCTTAGCTTAGAACCGATCCAGATAATTATCTGGATCGGTTCTGATAAACCGATTCAGATAATCTATATGGATTTTAGTTTAATTCATTTTAAAAAATCCTAAAAAACTATCTAGATCGGTTTATAAACTATAAACCGATCCAGATAACTATCAGAATCGGTTCTGAGCTAGAAACCGATCCTGATAGTTATCTGGATCGGTTTATAGTTGCAGAACCGATTCAGATAGATTAGCAAAAATTTTGATTAAATTATCCTGTATGTGTATGCTGGTTTATAATTTATTTTAATAAATTATCTTAAAAATTATTTTAGTATAGTAGGTTATAGTATATTTGTATAAATTATCTTGTAAGTAATTTTAGTATATTATCTTCTAAATTATTTTCGTATATTATCTTAATATCTTGAGAATTACTTAGAACATGAAATAAACAAAAAATGAACCTTAAAATTTTTAACCAAAAACTAATGAAAATAATAATCTGGATCAGTTGTAGACGTAAACCGATCCTGATGGTATCAGTATCGGTTCTCATGATAAACCGATCCAGATTTGATCCAGATTTATATGCATTAAGATCGGTTTTTTTTATTATGAACCGATCCAGAAACTATCAGGATCGGTTTTTAACATAGAACCGATCCTAATAGTGCATATAAGTTTAAAGTCCGATTCTTGACAGAAACTTTCTTTCTTCCTCAGTCCTCGCCTCCATTAATTATCATAGCAGCCAGCTGCGCGCTATCTCGCCATGCATTAATTCAGCTATCTAGCTCAGCTCCCTTTTCTGATCAGGTACATTAGTTAATTGGTCATCTCTTTTATCAAGTTTGCTTTTAATGGAGCTTATTGGATCCGATTTGGCTCAAAACCCTAAATCCCTAATGCTTTTAATGGAGCTTATTGCTTTTAGTGACTATGATCCCGGCTCAAAATCTAAATATAGGCCTTGATTCAGCTCTCTTATTGATTACACCCGCTTTTAAATTTGAATACCTCTCCTAATATCAAGTTTTTCTTTATATGTGGAGATTGACATATATATGCTATATATATATATATGTTAAATATATGATGAATATGCATATATTATATGCATATGTGCTATATATGAGCTATATATATTATATATGAGCTAATTTATGCTATAAATGAGCTATTATTGAGTTTCTTTTTTATTTCAAGTTTTAGAATAGCATGATATATATATACATCTCTTAATTAGGTTCCGATCGATGGTTTAATTTGTAGATTGGCTATTATTGAGAGATTTGGTGCATCGATCTTCATCTCACTCGATCCGACATCCAAAAAAAAGTTGTAAGTACAACCTAAAACTCATGTTTAATTAGTTTTGTGCATGAATGTGTTTTTTTTATAAGAGTATAGATAGCTAGAGTACGTAAATGTGTATTTGTATTATGTATGTGCCTAGAGTATTGTTTTATGAGCCACAACCGCATGGTTAATGCCTTTAGGTCATGATACCCGTTCAAAATTAATCCAGTAGGGATTAATTTTGAATAGTCCCCGATTTGGGACTGCTCTTTGAATACTTTGTCTCAATTAGGAGGTGACCACGTGTTAGTCGTGTTTTAGTATCTAAGAAAATTTCGGCAGCATTTCCTTATTAGTTCCCTGACTATTCGGGGAACTAATAAGGAAATGCTGCCGAAATTTTCTTAGATACTAGAACACGACTAACACGTGGTCACTACTGAGACAAAGTATTCAAAGAGTGGGATAGGATGGTAACCGGCCCAATGTAAGCCATATTGTGAACGGAATTTAGTACACCAACCTTGTTCTTAATTAATTGTGTTTTATTATAATTGCAGATGGACCGCAGTTGGATGTACGAAGCATCACGTCTGTCGGATGAATATACGACAGGTGTCGAGGAATTTATCAGAGTTGCTATGGAAGATATGGCGAATAAGGGGAGTGCACTGATGTCGTGTCCCTGTCGTGATTGTAACAATGGTCACAAATTTTCCAACCCGAACCAAGTGAGAAACCATTTAATCCGTCGTGGATTCAAGCAAGGGTATCAGTGTTGGATATGGCACGGTGAGAGTTTGCCAACCGACATAGGTACTGGTTCTGAGCATCAGGAACACCATATCGGTGGAGATGACGGGAATGATCTACGGGGATTGGAAACCCACGTAGGCACTCGTACTGAGCATCAGGAATACCATACCGAAGAAAATGATGATACGGTGGTAGATAAATGTGATAATTTTGATCAAATGTTACGTGATTTAGAAGAGGATTTTGATAATGATAAGCAGTACTGTTTATTTGAGAATTTGTACGAAGATTCTAATAAGGAACTGTATCCTGGTTGTTCTAAATTTTCAAAACTGAAAGGTGTATTAAAATTGTATAACCTTAAAGCATCTAACGGTTGGAGTGATAGAAGTTTTACTGAGTTATTACAGACTTTGAAAGAAATGCTTCCGGATGGAAACGAGATACCACCTAATGTTTATGAAGCGAAGAAAATATTATGTCCAGTGGACTTGGAAGTTCAAAGAATACACGCGTGTCCAAATGATTGTATATTATATCGAAATGAGTATAAAGATTTTCACGAGTGTCCAAAATGTGGTGCCTCACGTTACAAACCAAAGCAGTTAACCGGCGATAAAAGTGATGATTGTAAACCGAATAAGGGACCTCCGGCAAAAGCATTGTGGTACCTCCCCGTGAAACCGAGATTGAAACGCTTATTCTCAAATGCTAAAGATGCGAAACTAGTGCGTTGGCATGCCGATAACCGAAAAAAAGACGGAAAATTACGGCACCCCGCTGATTCTCCTCAGTGGAGGAATATTGAT
This sequence comes from Carex kokanica, assembly GCA_025461125.1. Lineage (NCBI taxonomy): Eukaryota > Viridiplantae > Streptophyta > Magnoliopsida > Poales > Cyperaceae > Carex > Carex kokanica. The sequence continues at coordinate 133,340 of JAJGRX010000348.1, forward strand.
AGAGAGTTTCCCGAATTCGGACGTGACCCGAGAAATCTAAAGCTTGGGCTGAGTGCAGATGGAATAAATCCGCACAGTAGCATGAGCAGTAAGCATAGCAGTTGGCCGGTTCTGTTGTGCATTTATAATCTTCCGCCTTGGTTATGTATGAAACGCAAATACATCATGTTAACCTTGCTCATATCAGGACCCAAACAGCCCGGGAACGACATAGATGTGTATCTAGCGCCATTGATCGAGGATTTAAAAGAATTATGGCAACCCGGAGTGCAGATATTTGATGCATATAGGAAGGAGAAATTCACTTTACGGGCCATGATTTTCTGCACCATTAATGATTTTCCGGCTTATGGAAATTTGTCGGGTTACAGTGTCAAAGGAGAGAAAGCGTGCCCCGTTTGCCTGGACGATACAGTCGATCTGTGGCTACCTAATTCCTCTAAAAATGTGTACATGGGTCATCGTAGATTTCTTCCTGCCAACCACGCACACCGAAAGAGAAAGATAGAATTCAATGGAAAGACCGAGAATAACAGGGTAAAGTATCCGTTGACCGGTAAAGCTGTTTATTCGCAAGTGAAGGATATCAAAGTTCAATTTGGAAAATTTAAAAAAAAGGTGGTGAGAAAGAAAGGGGCACCGAAAATTATTTGGAAGAAGAGGTCAATATTCTGGGATCTACCGTACTGGGAGCACTTAGATGTTCGACACTGTCTCGATGTGATGCATGTGGTTAAAAATGTGTGTGACAGCATGGTTGGAACATTATTGAATATTCCGGGTAAGACTAAGGACGGTATCAATGCTCGGAAAGACATGCAATTCTTGAACATACGACCGGATCTACAACCAGCAGAGAAGGAAAGGACAAAAGGGAAATTTTGTACATATCTAAAACCCGCAATGCATACGCTGTCGAAAGAAGAGAAAAAAAGCTTATGTGGATGCCTTCATGGTGTCAAGGTTCCATCCGGGTATTCGTCAAATATTAAAAACCTAGTTTCACTGGAAGATTTAAAATTGACAGGAATGAAGTCTCACGACTGTCATGTTTTAATGACACAGCTTCTTCCCGTTGCAATTCGGGGCATATTGCCACCTCCTGTTAGGCAGACCATCACGAAGCTTTGTTTTTTCTTTAACGCTATTTGTTGCAAAGTAACTGATCCTGACACGTTAGATGCTCTGCAGAAGGAGGTTGTCGTCACTCTTTGTCATCTTGAAATGTATTTTCCACCTTCTTTTTTTGATATTATGGTTCATTTGACCGTTCACCTGGTTAGAGAAATTAAGATGTGTGGACCTGTTTTCTTGCGGTACATGTATCCGTTCGAGAGATACATGGGATTGTTAAAGGGATATGTCAGGAACCGATATCGTCCTGAGGGCAGCATTGTAAGATGTTATGCTGCCGAAGAGGTTATTGAGTTCTGTACTAATTATTTGGATGATGTCAAAGCTATCGGCATCCCTAAATATCGGCACGAGGGTAGACTTCACGGGGTAGGCACAATCGGTGCGAAATTATTCATGCCCGATAATAAAACCATGTCACTAGCACATTTCCATGTTTTGCAACACCTCACTGACGTTCATCCTTTCTGGGACGAGCATATGACTCTCTTGCGGCGACAGAATTCTAAGAAATCCGACAAGTGGTTGATCGGCGAACACAATAGCAAGTTTCTAGAATGGTTTACACGTAGAGTCATGCAAGCTCCGAAAACAGAAAACATTAAAGAAATTATCAAATTATTGGCTCTTGGTCCAGTCCATGTCGTGAGGACCTTCCAAGGATATGACATCAACGGGTACACATTTTACACAAGAAATCAAGATTCAAAGAGTACCGTTCAAAACAGCGGAGTGACGTTAGTAGCCGTTTCGAGTGATTTTTCAGATCCTAAAGGTGCCGGACCATCGCATGCATCGATGTCATATTACGGGTTTGTTGAAGAAATTTGGGAGCTAGATTATAGAAAATTTAACATCCCGTTATTTATGTGTAAATGGGTCGATAACCGTAGGGGGGTTAAAGTCGACGACGATGGTTTTATTTTAGTGGATTTCAGTAAGGCTGGATACAAGGATGATCCATTTATACTTGCAAGACAAGCCACGCAAGTGTTCTACGTAACGGATCCGGCTGATCGTTCAAGACATGTTGTCCTCTCAGGAAAAAGACGTATCATCGGGATTGATAATGTAGAAGACGAAGAAGCGTACGATCATTTTGATGAGATACCACCGTTTTCCACTGGCATGGCATCTTTACCAACCGGTGAAGATAATGAAACAAGTCACGTGCGCAACGATCATAATGAAGGAGAATGGGTTGAAGAAGTTCCCATTGATCGACAACGATCAAAATGAAACAATTCATACCTAATTTTTATTGGTATGTTATACAAATAAAATTTTAATTGGTTTCAAAATATAAAATAAATTTAATATTCATCAATACCGATGACTTACGGATTTTATTTTTTTCCTTCAGGGATGCATTGAAACACTGGACAACGGGAAGCATGCAAGATATAATTCTTCAATATTTATGACTTTTGTAATTCATGTTAATATATAGCTCTTTTTTTGCATGTTATTTGTAATTTATTATGAGTTCTTGTTTAGTAGCTTTTTTTTTCATGTTATATGTAATTTATAAGCTTTTTTTTTTTAATTTTAAGGTTCATTTTTAGTTTATTTCATGTTATAAGTAATTTATTAGCTTAGTTTTTAAAATTTTAAGGTTCATTTTTGGTTTATTTCGTGTTCTAAGTAATTCTCAAGTTATTAAGATAATATACAAAAATAATGTAGAAGATAATATACTAATATAACTTACAAGATAATTTATAAAAATATACTATAAGCTACTATACTAAAATGAATTTTAAGATAATTTATTAAAATAATTATAAACCAGCATACACATACAGGAAAATTTATGCAAAATTTTTGGTAATTTATCTGGATCGGTTTGTAAGCTAAGAAGCGATCCAGATAACTATCAGGATCGGTTCCATAGATTATCAACCGATTCTGATAGTTATGTGGATCGGTTCATAGATTACAAACCGATCCAGATAGTGTATATGTAATTTAGTTTAATTTATTTAAAAAAACTATAAAAAACTATCTGGATCGGTTTGATCACTAGAACCGATTCAGTTTTTGTATATGTATTTTAGTTTAACTCATTTTAAAAAAAAATTTAGAAACAATCTGAATCGGTTCTCAAAAAGAAACCGATTCAGATAACTATCAGAATCGGTTTTAATCTAAGAAACCGATTCTCATAGTTATCTGGATCGGTTTCTAGTTAAGAAACCGATCCAGATAAATTAGAAAAAATTCTGAATAAATTTATCCTGTAGGTGTGTGATGTTTTATAATTTATTTTCATAAATTATCTTAAAAAATATTTTAGCATAGTAGCTTATAGTATATTTGTATAAATTATCTTGTAAGTTATTTTAGTACATTAGCTTCTAAATTATTTATGTATATAAGGTGGCAATAAATTGAGAATTACTTACAACATGAAATAAATCAAAAATGAACATTAAAATTTTAAAAAAGAAGCTAATAAATTAAGATAATATACAAAATTAATTTTTGGTTTAAAATGATGTTTAAAAATTCATTTTTGGTGTATTTCATGTTGTAAGTAATTCTCAAGTTATTAAGATAAGAGATGGGCTATATGTTGTGCTTTGCAAAGTAAAGCCATCGTTTTACATCGGCTTACTTTTTGGATTTTGAAAGTCCAAAACGTAGATCCGACCGTTCAAGTTGATCTACATATTGAAATGTGCTTGCAGACCAAATTTTACATTTTTTGGAATTTTTTTACTATTTATTAAGCCACATTGAAAATTGCTGATCACATGGTCCAGAAAAAACAGTGCAACAAAATTCTGGACCATGTGATCAGCAATTTTCAATGTGGCTTAATAAATAGTAGAAAAATTCCAAAAAATGTAAAATTTGGTCTGCAAGCACATTTCAATATGTAGATCAACTTGAACGGTCGGATCTACGTTTTGGACTTTCAAAATCCAAAAAGTAAGCCGATGTAAAACGATGGCTTTACTTTGCAAAGCACAACATATAGCCCATCTCTTATCTTAATAACTTGAGAATTACTTACAACATGAAATACACCAAAAATGAATTTTTGAACATCATTTTAAACCAAAAATTAATTTTGTATATTATCTTAATTTATTAGCTTCTTTTTTAAAATTTTAATGTTCATTTTTGGTTTATTTCATGTTGTAAGTAATTCTCAATTTATTGCCACCTTATATACAAAAATAATTTAGAAGCTCATGTACTAAAATAACTTACAAGATAATTTATACAAATATACTATAAGCTACTATGCTAAAATATTTTTTAAGATAATTTATGAAAATAAATTATAAAACATCACACACCTACAGGATAAATTTATTCAGAATTTTTTCTAATTTATCTGGATCGGTTTCTTAACTAGAAACCGATCCAGATAACTATCAGAATCGGTTTTTTAGATTTAAACCGATTTTGATAGTTATCTGAATCGGTTTCTTGTTGAGAAACCGATTCAGATTGTTTCTAAATTTTTTTGGTTTAATTCATTTTAAATTTTTTTTAAAAACTATCTGAATCGGTTACTTAACTATAAACCGATTCAGATAAATGTCAGAATCGGTTCTGGAAGTATAACCGATCCAGCTACCTATCTGAATCGGTTCCTTTACTAGAAACCGATTCTGATAATTATCTGGATCGGTTATTTGTTTAGAAACCGATTCTGATTGTGTATATGTATTTGAGGTTATTTCATTTTAAAAAAAAATTAAAAAACTATCTGAATCGGTTGCTTTACTAGAAACCGATCCAGAAAAGTACCAGAATCGGTTTAATGCTAAGGAACCGATGCTGATAACTATCAGAATCGGTTTCTAGTTAAGGAACCGATTCAGATAGTTTATTTTTAAGATGCCGCCCGAGAACTTAGCTAAATTTTGAATCCCTTATTTCTCTCTTTCTCTCTTTCTCTGTTTCACTCTAGGCCTCCCTCTCCTCTTCCAAAAACCCTCTCCTCTTCCGAAAAGTAGAGAAGGAGATCGCCCTCTCCTCTGTCTAGCCACTCTAGCCGTTGAGCAACCGCGCCGACGCCCTCTCCTCTGTCTAGCCACTCTAGCCGTTGAGCAACCGCGCCGACGCCCTCTCCTCTAGCCGCTGCCCTCTCCTCCGTCGCCGCCCTAGCCGTCGAGCCGCCCTCTCTCTGATCAGACCTAGCCGCCGCCCTCTCTGATCTAACGAGGTAATTAACTCTCTTGCTCTGCTTGTTTCGATTGTTGCCATTTACTTGTGTCTTTGCCGGCCGGGTTGTTGATTTTCCCGGAAGGCATTAGTTGATTCACTTGCTTGTTAAAAAAATAGACTTCTTCTATCGGTAATTTGAGAAAAATGCAGTAATTTGTGAATTGCATGAATTGCTTGTCAATTTCTGAATATATTGGTTGCCAATTTCTGAATTGCATGAATTGCATGAATTGCATGAATTGCATAACCTATATTTCTGAATTAGTGCATATATTGCACTAATTAGTGCATATATTAGTGCATATATTGCTTGTTAAAAAAATGAATATATTGCACTAATTAGTGCATATATTTCTGAATTGCACTAATTAGTGCATATAGTGCATATAGTGCATATATTGCATATATTGCACTAATAATTAGTGCATATATTTCTGAATTACACTAATCAGTGCATATAGTGCATATATTGCATATATTGACTAATTAGTGCATATATTGCTTCTATTAATGTAGTGCAACTATTGCTTGTTAAAAAAAATGAATATATTAGTGCATATAGTGCATATATTGCACTAATTAATTAGTGCATTTATTTCTGAATTGCATGAATTGCATAACATATATTGCTTGTTAAAAAAAAGTGCAGATATGGAAGGTGATGGTGAGCCAGCCCCGGTTAAGAAACGAGGAAGAGGGCGTAACCAAATTAAGGACAAGTTTAATGAGAAAGGCAAAAAGCTTGAAATTGACAAATTTTTCCGGCCGATTATTACTCGAGAGACAACTTGTTTTTCGACGGAATTTGGGATATTGGTACGAAAGAATGTTCCTATAAGGTACCAAAGATGGAAAGATGTTCCAGAAGAGTTCAAACTCAAAATATGGGAAACACTTAAGGTAAATAAAAGGTGTACTAATTAATTTCAAAAGCTTTCGTTTGATATTAACTAACTCTACATTGTTTTTTCTATTTGTTTGGCAGCTGGACTGGGGTATAAGGGACGAGGAAGAGGTGAAGAAATATTACTATCAGAGAATGGCAGAGCGTCACCGGAAGTGGCGAACCGATATGACTAAACTGTGGCGCGAGGGTGGGACGCCAGATTTTGCCAAAGAACATATTGAAGAAAATGACTGGGAAGTATTTGTCGCGTACCGAGAGACGGAGGAATTTGGTGTATGTTTATTTATACCGACCACCTACCTTATCTCTAATTTAAGAATTCAATTTTTTTTATAATTAAAGCCAATTGTTTCTTTTTCAAATTGCAGATTGCCAGCCGGATTGGGAAGGATAATCAGGCCCAAAACAAGTACCCGCATTTCTTAGGATCCAGAGGTTATAACGGGGAGGGTTTCCAGAATAGGCTTAGAGATGCTATGCAGGCGATTGCAAACGAGAAAGCATCTAGTGATCCGTCTTCCCAGGGTTCTTGTAGTACTGCATTGACACAAGACGATGTTATTGAGATGTCGGTTGAGCATAGGCACGTCTGCTGGAAACTAGGAAGACAGAAACTCAACGACGAGACCAAGGAACGCTATTATCCAGATACTTACGCACCGGTCATCAACAGAATTGTGAGGATTTATATATTGCCATTAATTTAATTTCAACTTTAATTTATTATGTTATAATAACATGCATGTTGTCATTTCAGGAAGAACAAGAAGCGGCTTTCAAACAAGGATTGTTGGCCGTCGCACGATATGACGATGTTCTGGGAAAATCTCTGCCAAATCCAGAACATCCTGGGAGGGTGAGAGGAGTGGGAGGCCTGGTTCCAATGACGAAAACATACGGGAGGTGCTCAACGAGGAAGACACGCACTCCCTCGAGGTCTGAAGAAGATTTTGACGCGAGAGTGGATCAAAGAGTGGAGGAGAGAGTAAGAGGACTAGAGGACAGATTACGACAAGAAATGAGACAAGAGATGAAATCTGAAATGGCAATTTTGCTTCGGCAGGCAATGGGCCAACCAGAACCGGTGTTTAGCCCAACAATCGTTCAGAGCAGCTGCCAGTCAGTCAAACCTTTGGAAGATCTTTCCGGGTTTACTGAGGTAATGCAAATTCAAATTTATTTTACATTACATGTCTTAGTTTCATACATATTATTTTATTCGAGTACAAACGTTTATTTGTACAGGAGAGGGAACTGAGCTGTAGACTCCAGGCGGATGTAGGTGGAAATATTCTTTCTGTGGCTAGAGGGACAATTCACCTTCCAGTCGTAGAAGGTGCAACAATTCACGGTGTGCCTATACCGCCCGACTATGCAAGAGTAACGGTGGATGCTATTGAGGATGCGGATTTCTTAGAACTCCCCTTACCTCTACCAAATGGCGAGCACGCAGATCTTGCATCGGTCCTCGCTAGTTTCACTGCATGGCCGATGTCCATGATATTGACATGTCCAGTTGAGGTATATTGTTATTACAACTTCTTATACTTCTTAATTTGTATCTATATGATAGAGTTGTAGTTGATCCTTGATTTTATTTCAATTTATTGTGGAATTTGCAGGAACCAGGCAATGAGTTACAAGCTCCTGGAGGTGGGAAAGCAACGAGTCACATCAAGGCGTTTGATCCTATCAATTTTGACAAGCTGGGACGAACATTCAAGCAGCTGCGTGATCGGTTTTCGGAGCTAGATGGCAGTCCATTCGAAATCGATCCGCCACTTGATCTTTTCTGTTCGACAAGCTCCATACACGTTTATGCAGATGATTATGCGACCTTGCTTACACCAAAGGAGTGGCTCAGTGTACCAGTTATTCAGATCTGGATGCTGTGAGTTAATATTCGTAATAATTGCAGAATCTAGTACTTTCAATTTAATTTTAATCACCTGTATACCTTTTTTTTGCAGGCATTTGCACAAATTCATAAAGGAGGAATTTCCCGATGAGCAGATTGGTTTCATGGACCCCGGTCGAACAAATGCCATGATATTGAATGAAAATCGAGGTCGTGTACTTCAATACATAGGGACAGTGCTCAAGGAAAATCGGGACAAGCGATTGATATTCATACCTTACCATCAAGTGTTAGTGTTATATATATATTCTAATTTTATTATATTTCTTTCAATTCATACAAATTGTAGAATATGACATGCTACAAACCTAACATGCAGAGATCATTGGATATTGACCGTGCTTATGCCAAGAGAAAGTGCTTTGTACGTGTACGATTCCAATAAGAAGTTTAAAATAATGCTAATGATCACTGCTGCGATCGAGGAGTAAGTGCCTTCCTAATTTTTTTATTATTTTGTCATTTTAAATTTCACTCATAAGTACTGATTGTTCAATGTGTTCATATTTCAACAGTGTCTTCATCAAGGAAATGGGTACTCCTTTAACGGTTCATAAAGATTGCAAGGTAATACTTTCTATTGAGATATGATTATAGGGACTTAGATGCAAAAAGTTGTGAATATCTAGACATATAAGCCATTTGTAGGCTTATTAAGTTATTAACCTACATTTCAATTTTCTCAAACTTGTTATATAGTGCCCGCAACAACCGGCCGGTTGGGAATGTGCATATTATGTTATGTTGCTTATGCAAGACATAATAAAAGAACACCTCAATGATTTTCCGAACTTAACGGTATGTATGCATTTAAATATTATCCAAAAGTAATTAAGCATTGTTGCTTCACTTATAATGAAATAGACAATTAATTGTGCATGCTCTTCTATCTTTAAAAAAATGCAGGATATTCCTCCTAGACATACTATACAACGCGTGAGCGAATTTCGGAAAATGTGGGTTCAAATGTTCCTAGATGAGATAAAGCCGAGAAGAATTTAGGATGGATGTGTAAGCTTAATTTGCATGAACATGAATTTTTTGTAACAATTTTTATTTTTTGTGTGATATTTAATTTAGTATGTTGTAGTTGATAATTTAGGATGTGATTTAATTTAGTATATTGTATTTGATAATTTAGGATGTGATTTAATTTAGTATGTTGTATGCAAAAAAACAATATTTTGGCATTTGCGGCCAGCATATATGGAAGCTGGCCAATTAATTAAAAAAGTTTTTTTTTCATTTAATAAAACAACAGGATCGGTTTCTAGTTAAAAACCGATCTAGATACCTATTTTTATTTATAAAAAAAATTACAAATAACTATCAGAATCGGTTCTAAAGAGAAGAACCGAGCCTGCTATGTATCTGGATCGGTTATAGATTTTAAACCGATCCTGATTTATGGATATTAAAAAAAAAAAAAAGTTTTAGAATCGGTTCTTAGATTCGGAACCGATTCTGATTGTTTGATATAAAAAATTCAGTAAAAAAGTATTAGAATCGGTTTAAACAACAACCGATTCAGATAGTTATCAGAATCGGTTCTTAAATTGAGAACCGATTCTGATTGTTTTATATAAAAAATGAGTTTAAAAACTATTAGAATCGGTTCCAACTAAAAACCGATTCAGATAGTTATCAGAATCGGTTCTTAGATTGAGAACCGATTCTGATTGTTTGATATAAAAAATGAGTAAAAAAACTATTAGAATCGGTTCTAATTATCAGCCGATTCAGATAGTTATCAGAATCGGTTCTTAGATTGACAACCGATTTAGAATAATGTTTATTAGAATCGGATAAATTTAAGAACCGATTCTAATAGTTTCTAGTTTAGATCGGTTATTTAGACAACCGATTCTAATAGTCACTAATCTGGATCGGTTATTTAACCGATTCAGATTATTATCGTATCAGTAACGCCTGGGTCAGGATCGGTAGTAATCCGATACTGATATGCGTATATAACCGATTCTGATACCTTATTTTCCACTAGTGCTGAGAAATTAGTATACCATAATAAGGTAATCCTTGGTTTTATAGATTAGCAGTTTAGCACAGTGACCAAATTAAATACAGTGCAATTTTTAAAGAAGACGAACTTTGCATAAAAAACAGTCAAAACCATACACCTTGATATTAGCACTGCAAACTCCGCTCCACATTTCTCACCTAAATTAGCCAACAAGCAATGGAATCTTCTTTCCCTCCCCCATTCATATAAAAACAAATTTTAAACAAAATAACATATTTCGTATATAGAACTTTTAAAAAAGAAAATCCTATGATAATATATGCGAGAGAAGCAGTTTTAAAAGAAAATAATTAATAAATGGTAAAAGTGTTTATTTATTACAAAATTTAAGTCATGTCAAAGTTAATAAAAAAAGGGGAGGGTTTCAAATGCCTCCATTTTTGTGCCTCCACCATGCTTCTATTTTTAAAAATATTAATAAATAAAAATTTAAATTATAAATGTTTAAATAAAACCGTTAGATGTGATCTATATGTCATTTGAACCCTCCTCATAAAAAAAGTTGTGTTAATATCGTGATCCGCAATATCGCCTTTAGTTACTCGAATATATATTTCAGTTTGTTCAATTTCAAACTTACTTTCTTGTAGCAGGTATTCTTTTTGGTCGAAAATTAAAATGGAACTGTTGCTAGTAATATTTACAACGCATAATATATAATAGAACCATACAAATTAAAATTATTTTTAATTCATGTCCTCTATCTAGTAAAATGAAAAAAAAAATTATTGTCACCTCTATGAAAATAATTATTTTCTCCTTTACGGAATATTTATTTAAAATATAATGAATAAATATAGAGAAGTAATAAAAGTACCAACAAATTATAAGTGCACAATTAGCACTTAATTATTATACATCTTCTCTTGATTTCTTTTTATTCTTATATAACTAGAAATGGATCTCTATCATTAGCAAACTTAACAATTTCGTAGTACTTATATAAAATTTTATGTTTTTGTTTTTTAGTACAAACTGTGTAGGTAATAAACAATATACTGAACTGATTAGCATTGCTGATCAGTTCAATGTTCAATTGAAGACTTTGTCAACATGACATATAAACCTCTGACTTATCCTAAACAAAAAATAAAAAAATTGTCACAAAATGTACGAATGGTTGACTTTGAAAATTTCTTGAGAGCAAAATAAATTCTTGATCAATAAAATTGAACAAAATAATAGTATTTTCTCGTTTTAAAAATAGGTACCTGAAATTCAGATCTAATTTATCCCAATTTATCAGAATTTGTATTGAAATGCGGCTAAACTAGATCTTAGCCCAGAGAAGGAAATTTGTCACGTTGTGATCAGTCACGTCACGTCATGTGAGTCGATTACGTGACGTGACTCGCGTGTTGCGTGACGTGATCATTCCCGTGACCTGACCGCATTCGAGCAAAAATAACACGTCACGTCACGTCACGCGAACCAGTCACGTCACGTCACGGTATGAAACATAGAGTATTCAGTTTTTTCAAGTTAATTTTCAGTTTTTTTGGTACACATAGAATATCCATGTTTCTCTTTTATGGTGTAGGTTCAGTGATACCGGCACTTTTGTAGTACTGGTTTTTATTTTCTCTAGTTTAATCCAATAAATATTTGTAATTAAATTTTTTTTAAATAATGTCAGATACTCAATAGCCTTTCCTTTAAAAAAAATTTGCAACATTATTTACTTATTTTACAATTTTTATAATTTTCATATATTTTTATATTTTTTTCTGAATTTCAACAATTTAAATTAAAATATAATAAAAAAGTTTCACGTGATTAATTTATGTGACGACATATCACGTCACGTGTAGTCACAGCGTGACTACACATTACGTGACTATTCGTGTGACGTGACTGTCTGCCACTATTTTAATCACGTCACGTCACGTGACCAAATTACAACGTGTTTGTCACGTACGTCACGGCGTGTCACGTATTTCCTTCTCTATCTTATTCTATGCTCATGAAGAGAATACAGAAGGGGAGGGGGGAGTAATCAGACCTGATTAACATATGTTTACTTTGTTCTACTAAATTCTTATGGGTGAGGATGGAAGGGGAGAGTACTAGTGAACTCTGTATACAAGCTATTCAAATTTATAAAATCTCAAATCATGGTGTGTAGAATATAAACTCTTTACACTGCCTCTCTACTCTCATTATCCTATACTCTAAACCATAAGAAAAGAAAATCATATTATTCTAAATTAAACTTTGAAGGAAAGAAAAAGTTATCATAATTCATGAGAGAAGTAGTTTTTAAAAGAAAAATAATTAATAAAGAATAAAATTGTTTATGGTATAAAATATTGAGATTTTTGTGTTATTCATAAAAAGATAAGTGTTAATATCATAACTTGCAATATAGACATTTGTTACTGAAATATACTTTTTCTATTTTTTCAATTCCAAACTATTTTTTTTGGAGTTTTGGTCTAGTGGTAAAAGCAATGTTCTTCATATAAGAGATCACAAATTTGAAATCCGGAAGAAAAAATTATTTCTGAATATTAAATAGTCGAATAGGTTGACCTCAAACCATTTGTAGCAGGTATAGATCTTTTCGGGGGGAAATTTATTTTATTTGAGTTCGTGACTTGAGTATATGAAATATCTGTAGCTAGGAATTTATGAAGAAATTTCATATTTCAATGAAGAAGTACTCGATTCAGATCAAGAGGAACAAGAATCAGAAGAATCCATAGAATCTGAACACGATATACCTTACATGGATAATGTCAATTCTTATCAAAGAAAAACATGTTTGACTGACTCTGTTCAAACAGGAATAGGTCAACTCGACAGAATACCTGTAGCACTTGTGGTTATGGATTTTGAGTTTATCGGAGCAAGTATGGGATCGGTAGCGGGTGAAAAAATAACCCGTCTAATTCAATATGCTACAAGAAAATCCTTATCGCTCATCATTTGTTGTGTTTCTAGAGAAGCTCATATGCAAGAAGGAAATTTCAGCTTAACACAGATCGGTAAACTATCTTTGACTTTATGGAATTTTCTAATATTGACAACACGTAAAAACGGAACCATACAATTAATTTTTTTCTTCTATCATTTATATGTCCTCTATCTAGTAATTGAAGAGATCAATGGAAAAAAATCTCTCATCTACGGAGTGGCTTAAACTCGATTATTGTAAGAAAATTATAAATAAATTATTAAATGTCAGAGTAACGAAATATTTATATAAAATGTAATGAATAAATATAGAGAAATAATAAAATACCAACAAATTATAATTGCACAAGAGCTTAATTATTAAACATAGTTTCTCTTTGGTTTCTTAATTTATACAACTTGAAATGCATGGATTTGTATCATTACCAAACTTAACTATTTCGTAAGTCGTAACCAACAACTTGCAATATAAAATTCGAAGTTTTTCCTTTTTTTAAAAAATACAAACTGTCTAGATAATAAACAATAATCAAAGTGATGAGGACTGCTATCAGTTGAGTGTGCAATCAAAGACTTTGTCAAAATGGCAACAAGCGTCACAAATTAATAATGCCTGAAATTCTCGCGTTTACTTTGAAAAATTGGACGAAATAATATATTCTTGAGTTTAAAAAAAAAATATATCCCAATTTAATTAATCGAATTTGTACTGAAATGGCTGAACTATATATAGGCTCTTAATTAGGTTCCATGTAAATTAATAGAGCGAACCTCAAAATAATAGTGATCCTCTTGGTCCCTGAATTCAGATTACTTGTCACAGGCTGATGAATCTGACGAATTTCGTTATTAACAAAGACTGAATTTATTTCTCAAATAACAGACACGTCATTGACAGATGGACTCAACTGATTGGTATTAGTTAAAACTTTGCATTTGGTGTAATTAAGAAGTAAGAAACTTAGTTAGGACATGTACTACAGGTAGCTAGATAGGTACCATTTTATTGCATTGGATATTTATAACCGAAGAGTCTTCAAATATCTTTAATTTTATTGCTTCCATTATACAAATCTCTCTAATTAACTTTAACGTCTAATCACATAAATTTTAAACATTATATATAAAAACAATTGTTCGATTTAATATATATTTTTTCTCTCAATACACATAAACATATTACTTTTATTTTTATTTTTAAATGAATCAATTATATAAAAAAAATTAACGTCCAGCAAATCCTCAAATCAATGTATTTTTACAAGCTCTATTAATACCAATTAAGATAAAACTAAATAATTTTATTTTGATAAAGATATAATGAAAACATTTAAAACCTCTCTCTTTATAGTTATATTGTGAAACTAGTGGATTCATCCCCCACTTTTTAACAAAGAAGAAACTTTTTTTTTTTAATTGAGAATAGGAGTTGTGCTTGTATTTTATTAACCATAATTTGTTACATTGTTTGTTGTATAGTGCCTAACGGCAATTAGAGGGTATTTAAAGGTAGTCTTACTGACTCTTAGACGTTTTTCGGTTCGACCCTCTAAACTAACAAGTCATACAAGAGTGTACAAGTCATGTAAATAGAGAAGAGTGTAGAGACAGTTGACACGCAAGATGATAACGGAGTTCGGCATAAAATGCCTACGTTTCCAGGGCACAGCAAGCTCGTTGGCGCCCCTTTCCTATTACCCAGAAAGAAATGACACAACACGTGACACGTAAGCCCAGCAACAGTGGGAAGTCACGGCCTAACTAGTGTGCAACTTGAGCCTAAAAGTTTTAGCTAGAGAGTTCCTCAGGATCGTCACACAGCTATGGGTATATGCGAGCTGAAAATCTCTGGCTAGTGTACCCCTTCGCGCCCTACAAGCAGACCACACTAGCAGGGATGTAAAAGTTCTAGAATTAAATCCTAGACACCAAACTATCTCCTCAAAAAATAAGTCGAGTGGATTTGAGTATGTTGAGAAGATATGCCAGTTAAATGTACTCAACAATGGAGGCTATCAAGAGTTGCAATAAATGCGTTTTGAAAGGTGACAGGCAGCTAGCCTAGCAAATCTAGAGCGATGATAACTCTTTATATAGTTGGAGGATCCAGATTTGCTAGATCCACTCCAACGGGAAGAAACCCGTTAAGTTGAATTGTATGGATATTTAAGTGTTGGTTTCTGCAAAATAATTCAAATTAATATAAACCATCCAAAATGTTTATGCCCAATTAGTTCGGTCAATATAATTTGTGTCACACCCCGCGGCCCCACGAGGCGCGACAGGTGCTCCAGCCGTAGTCATACGGTTGCCCGTATAACTACTAGGCAATTACGATATGATAGAAATAAAACATAACACGCAAACAAAACAAACAAATAACATAAACAGATCTCAAATCCCATCTGGTCAGGTTACAGTATACAAAACCCGTATCTCGATGGATACACATCACCAAATGACACAGAGAATATATATATATACAACCAAAACATAACTATATACATAATCTCTAATGTCACAATACCAGACAAGCTATGTAGAGGTGAAACCAGGGCCTACCGTCCTCGTGCCTCTCTCGGATTCACCGAACCGGAACCTGAAAATATTACCCAAAGAGGGGATGAGAATTGAATTCTCAGTGCGATAATTGCCACAAAATAAATCCCTGGACTTGCAATCACAGATTATATTCATAATGAAACACAAATAAAGCTCGAATCAATTCATAACCGTATGTAAACATGAATGCATAAATCCAACAACATATATATATATATCCAAACGAAATCGCAAGTTAGGAATTGCCAAGATGAAATTCAATCACACAATATTTGGTTTACTCGGTTTCAGAATATCTGGTAGTAACAGGCCTAACCGTTTAATTAAAAGTCTGGTTTCAATTCTCGTCCAGAAAATACATATACAGCGAATTGACCATCCAAACGCGTTACCCCCTGGGTAATGCCTCCGATACACAAGCCACATATAATCACAATCATAATACAACGTCACTTACCCCTCGTCCCAACCGGTACTGGAACAGCCTGAGGGCCAGACGATCTAAAGCTTTAGAACACTGGGTATCAAAGTCCCTGCAGAGGACTTTGACAAATCCGGTTTCACCCCCTGGGTGATGTCATCACGATGGATGACCACAATCCACCAACCGATGGTGATGTAAAGCACGGTGACTTTAATTCCAAAAATCAGATCTTTCAGATCAACACAATTTATAACCGTACCAGCATGCAAGTCAATCAGATAAAACAATCCGAGTTTCACTTTATTTGGGCAATGTAATGCATATGCAACACAATCCATTAATGCAATTCAAACGATATTCAACATGTCAATCGAACACAGTTTAATTCTGAATATAAGCTATCAAACAAGTCCAGAAATCCCGCACCTGAATATGATGATCGCTAGTATACCTTACGTCTAGTGAACTCCCTTATCCGGTTGCCCTCTTGCTTCTAATTATAATATACACACCGTTGTTATTATAAGTTATACGAATGCCGTTTAATTAGAACTAATACGCTTACGGTTCGATCCCGACCAAATTTGGTTTAACAATACTTATAGACCACCTCTGAATACCCTCTTGCGGCCCGCAAAGCCGGGGATCCGGCCCGCAAGGAATACCGCCTGCTTTATTGCTCTCTGGTTCAAACTTTGCGGCCCGCAAGGATTTTAATCACGGCCCTCAAAGAACATACTCAATTTGTACTGCTCACTGTGATGGACCTTGCGGCCCGCAATGGCATTGGTCACGGCCCGCAATGCTTTCCATCAATTCAAATGCTCTCTGGTTTGGATCCTGCGGCCCGCAATGTTTGAACTACGGCCCGCAAGGCATATGAAAAATATAACCCCTGTTCTAAACGGCTCTGTCTTGTTTCTTGCGGCCCGTGGCCCTATCCTTTGCGGCCCGCAACGACTGGTAACAGAGTCAAGTTTTTTGGTACCAGACTGGTACAGTTATTTGGTGCAATTCAAGCCTGATAAGTCCCTGCAGTTCTATAGATGTTTAACCCAATATTAGAAGTTCTAAATTCACCGATAACCAGACCAATCGACAAATTTCGCACCTTTTTCGGTTTACCAAACTTTAATTCCATCATGAACTCTAAAACCCTAATTTCAACCCTAATTAATGAAATCAACTCAAAAATTCGAATTCACTCGATCCAATGAGAACTAGGGTTATAGGTTCTTCAATTCTAAACACAATTTCGAGTTCCAATCGAAAATATCCAACGCAAGAGATTTAGGGTTTCGAAAGGTATAGAGAAGATGTAATTGTATACCTAATTGAGTGTTCAGATGGGTTGAGAACTCGATTCTGACCTCAGATCTCGGATCAGATCGATCGATTGCGCGATTCTCCAGCTTCTCCCTTCCTTTCTCTTGCGCCACACACTACACACCACTCACGATTCTTTTTCTTTGGAATTTAGATGGGTATACGGTGGAGAAGGAAGATTAACTTAATTAATCATGTAACATTTACACTTAGGTCCTCCAAATTCTTTCATATTACCTAAGGGTGTAATAATTGTATATATAACCTTTAACTAAACTTTTTATTCTCTTTGGTCCTTTGGCTATATTTTCTAATATATACACACATGTAACTTTTAAGAATTATATTCATAATCCTATATATATATATATAGGATTTCATAATCAAATTGGTTGCCAATTTATATGCATATAAACCCTTACCCGAAATTTTTATTACCTATAGGCCACTATGTAGAGGTTTTCATTATTATATAATTCATAATGTCACATTTCTCCCCCCCTTAAAATAAAGTTCAGTCCGCTGAACTTGATTACGTACCTGTATCGTCGAACAATTCCGGATATTTCTCGCGAATACTCTCTTCGCTTTCCCACGTCGCCTCCTTATTCGAATGACGACCCCATTTTATTAATACGAGCCTGATCACCTTACTTCGAAGCCGTTGCTCTTTTCGATCCAATATTTGCATTGGTTCTTCCTGATACGTCAGATCATCTTGCACGTATAAACCCGAATGATCAATACAATGCGACGGATCTCGCACATACCGGCGTAACTGCGACACATGAAACACCGGATGAACCCGGTCTAGCGCTGGTGGTAACGCAAGTTCGTACGCCACTGGCCCAACTCGTCGCAAAATCTGAAAAGGTCCGATGTATCGGGGACTTAGCTTACCTGAAACACCAAATCGATGCACGCCTCTGACAGGCGAAACTCGAAGCCATACATGATCACTTTCTTGGAATTCCAACGGTCTTCGATGAATATCAGCGTATTTCTTTTGTCTTTCTTGAGCCGACTTGAGCCGACTTAGAACCATCTTCGTTTTCTCAGCAATTTCTTCTAACATTTGCGGTCCCGTAGGCAGATAAGTACCCGCTGGTCCCCACCACAGCGGAGTACGGCACTGCTGTCCTGTCAGCGCCTCTTGCGGTGACATACCAATACTCGAATGATAACTGTTGTTATACGCAAACTCCACCAGATACAAATGATCAACCCACGAACCTTGTAAACTTAGCGCGCAGGAGCGCAACATGTCTTCTAACGTCTGAATAGTGCGCTCAGACTGACCGTCAGTCTGCGGATGGTGCGCAGTGCTGAATCTCAACTTGGTACCCATTGTCTCTTGAAAACTCTCCCAAAAATGAGAAGTAAACCGAGGATCTCGGTCAGAAATGATATTGCGCGAGCAGCCATGATACTTGAACTGATATTTCAGAAATAATTCCGCCAATTCTTGCCCAGATGTCTCAATTCGAAGCGGAATGAAATGCGCTATCTTCGTCAGCCGATCCACAATTACCCAAACGGTATTATACCTTCCAACCGTCCTCGGAAATCCACTTACGAAATCCATTGTGATTGATTCAAACTTCCTTGTAGGTATCTCCAGCGGTCGCAGCAATCCGGCTTTTCTCCGCCGATCCGCTTTAACCTGTTGACATATTTGACATTTTTCAACATACCTTTGCACTTCTCGCTTCATTCTCGGCCACCAAAAATATTTCTTTAGATCTTGATACATCTTTACTTCTCCCGGATGGATAGCATAACCCGAGTCGTGCGCTTCCGATAAAATCAGATCTTTCAACTCCGAATTACTTGGTACACAAATACGGTTGTGAAACCGCAAGATATCATCTCTTTGAACTTGAAATGGTGAATCAGCATTTGACTCATAGTGCAGTTTAAATTTCTGACATTTCGGATCATTTTGTTGCTCTGTACGAATTTGCTCTTGTAACTCTGATCGGATCTCAACCGCTGCTAGTACAACTGATGCAATTGCGGGTGTACCCGCTTCAACTCCACCTCCAATACACTTAGATGCAATATCCAACGCAAATTCGCGTGATGCGCCAACATGTATTTCCAATCTGCGCATTTCTTCAAGAAGATGCGTTTCACTTGTAATTACTGACGCCAGGTTTACCTGACTCTTTCTGCTTAATGCGTCTGCTACACTGTTCGCTTTTCCTGCATGATACTGGATATCCAAGTCATAGTCTTTCATCAATTCTAACCACCTCCTTTGTCTCAAGTTCAGTTCTTTTTGCGTGAATATATATTTCAAACTTTGGTGATCTGTAAATATACGGCATCTCACGCCATACAGATAATGCCGCCAAATCTTTAGCGCAAATATCACTGCCGCCAACTCCAAGTCATGAGTCGGGTAGTTTTGCTCGTGCGGTCGCAATTGCCGAGATGCATAGGCAATTACATGATCATCTTGCATCAATACACAACCCAAACCCGATTTAGAAGCATCGGTGTAAACCGTATACTCTTTATCAATAGTCGGCATAACAAGGACTGGCGCGGATACCAGCCGACTCTTTAATTCCTCAAAACTTTTATCTTGCGCGGTACCCCAGTCGAATTTCACACCTTTATGCAATAATTTTGTAAGCGGTGCAGCTAATTGCGAAAACCCGAGTACAAATCTCCTGTAGTACCCGACTAATCCCAGAAAGCTGCGGATTTCAGTAACTGTCTCTGGCTTCTTCCAATCTGTCACAGCCCGAATCTTTTCGGGATCCACTGCTAACCCTTTTCCAGATACCACATGCCCCAAAAATGAAATTTCTTCCAACCAGAACTCACATTTCGAAAATTTTGCGAATAACTGATGTTCGCGCAATCTTTGCAAAACAATTCTTAAATGTACCTCATGTTCCTCTCGCGAGCGTGAATATACAAGTATATCATCAATGAACACCACAACCGTCGAATCCAACAAATCATGAAATACGCGGTGCATCAAATCCATGAACGCTGCCGGTGCGTTCGTCAGTCCAAACGGCATGACCAAGTATTCATAATGCCCGTACCTTGTACGGAATGCTGTCTTATCCACATCGCTCGGCCTAATCCTCAATTGGTGATACCCTGTTCTCAGATCAATCTTGGAATATATTGAGGATCCCTGCAACTGATCAAACAGATCATCAATCCGAGGTAACGGATATTTATTTTTCACAGTTACCTTATTCAGCTCGCGGTAATCAATGCATAACCGCAATGTTCCGTCTTTCTTCTTGACAAACAACACTGGCGCGCCCCACGGCGACGTGCTAGGTCTGATAAACCCGCTTTCTAACATATCTTCCAGTTGCGCCTTGAGTTCTTTCAGTTCTGCCGGTGCCATTCGATACGGCGCTTTTGAAATCGGTGTTGTGCCCGGTACCAGTTCGATACCGAACTCCACTTCTCGCTCTGGTGGCATTCCCTCAATCTTTTCCGGAAATACATCCTCAAATTCTGAAACTACCGGAATACTGTTGATCTCTGAAACTGCTGCAGCCGCATAAACCACGACCGCCAAATAAGCATCGCACCCTGATTCTATTAGCCGCCTCATTTTAACGGCTGAAACACAAGTTGTTAGTTTCCCAATTTCTCGACAATTTAGAACACATGACATACCTCTCGAATTCGAAAAATGAACCCTTCGATGCGGACAGTCAATGGTTGCCGCGTGCCTCGTCAACCAATCCATTCCCAACAATACATCATATCCCATGATATCCATAACGATTAAATCAGCTTCGAACTCCCTTCCTCCCACTTTAATTCTTAGGTTACGGCATATCGAAATTTCTTGATCGGTCGAACCAAACGGAGTTTGAACGTTTAAAACTTGGTTATTTTTTTCAACTAGCCAACCCCCTTTTTCTACCAACTCCCTCGAAACAACTGAGTGGCTGCACCCCGTATCAATCAAACAATACGCATTCTGACCAGATATAGAGAGTATACCTGTCATGACATCAGTCTGGCCATCCCCCAGCGTAGTTGCAGCGTTGCGCAAAGTTCCAGCAATGTTAAGCGCATGCGCCGCTACACCGCCGTTGTTCCTGCCGGCGCTGCCAGCCCTGCTTGCGTTAGCCCCGCTAGCATGAGATGCGCCACGTCCGCGCCATGTTGGCGCACCGCGCCCAACACTAGCAGACCCTCCCACGCTACCAGCGCCTCGCATCCGCATAAGTGCATTAGGGCACTCCCTCGCCCAATGTTCTGTGCTACCACACACGAAGCAAGTATTAGCCTTGCGTCTACAATCAACCTCATCATGCGCTTGATTGCATGATCGGCACCACTGCAAAGGCATCTCCGGTCTAACACTCGGCATGGATGCTTGTCTGAACGGGGGTCTCGGTGCTATACTCGGCCGAGCGGATCTAGCAAATGAGGGTCCTCCCCTCGACCTCGACATCTGCCCACTCTGAGCCTCTTTCTGTTTCACATTCCTTTCAGCCACTTGTTCCTTCCTTCGCTTTCCATGCATTTCAATTTGTTCCGCATGATCCATCATTGCTTGCAACTCTGTTGCCATCGGAGTATCCACGATCATAGAGATTTGTCCATCCAACCCATCCAAGTATTGCCTATGGTACCTTTCCACATCATTTCTTCTATCCGTAGCATAACGCGACAAAGCCAAAAATTCACTGTTGTATTCAGCTACCGGACGACCATTTTGCTTTAACTCCAAGAATTTTCTCCGCAGTGTTTCACGCTGTATATTGCTCAGAAACCTTCTATTGAAATGCTGTTCGAACCATTCCCACGGAATCTTCGCTTCCTCTCCATCATAACTTCCTCGGGTTCCATCCCACCAGAATCGAGCATCACTCTCCAGCTGTTGCTCAACTAATTCCACTTTATCTTCCTCAGGAGCACGGCATAATTTCAACTTCGCATTTATTTGTGCCAACCATTCCTCCGCTGCCGCATACCCGCCGGTTCCATCATAACGCGGCGGATTCAAGCGCAAAAATGCATCATATAACTTTCTGAAATCTTCAGGTGCTCCCCCGTGAGCTACCGGTGCTGCCTCTCGCACCTGTGCTTGGCGACCTCTCTCATAGGCCGCAATCAACCGGTCATCCAAGTCCCGGTCTCTACCAGCTCCTCCAGCACCAGCTGGACCAGCTCCAGCCTGATCCACAACTGGCTCGATAACCAACTCTGGGTTTGGTTCCGGATTCCTCCGAGGTCTGCCTCTGCCTCTACCTCGGCGTCGTGCTTCCATTTCTGAATAACCACAATTAGTTTATAACATTTGGTATTCTTTACTTATCATACGAAATTCGTAGCTTGTCGCCCCCAATTAATACGTATACCACTCTCGTATCCAAACAAGTCTAGTTCGGGTTTTAAACCATGCTCTGATACCACCGAAGAAGGACCTGTCACACCCCGCGGCCCCACGAGGCGCGACAGGTGCTCCAGCCGTAGTCATACGGTTGCCCGTATAACTACTAGGCAATTACGATATGATAGAAATAAAACATAACACGCAAACAAAACAAACAAATAACATAAACAGATCTCAAATCCCATCTGGTCAGGTTACAGTATACAAAACCCGTATCTCGATGGATACACATCACCAAATGACACAGAGAATATATATATATACAACCAAAACATAACTATATACATAATCTCTAATGTCACAATACCAGACAAGCTATGTAGAGGTGAAACCAGGGCCTACCGTCCTCGTGCCTCTCTCGGATTCACCGAACCGGAACCTGAAAATATTACCCAAAGAGGGGATGAGAATTGAATTCTCAGTGCGATAATTGCCACAAAATAAATCCCTGGACTTGCAATCACAGATTATATTCATAATGAAACACAAATAAAGCTCGAATCAATTCATAACCGTATGTAAACATGAATGCATAAATCCAACAACATATATATATATATATCCAAACGAAATCACAAGTTAGGAATTGCCAAGATGAAATTCAATCACACAATATTTGGTTTACTCGGTTTCAGAATATCTGGTAGTAACAGGCCTAACCGTTTAATTAAAAGTCTGGTTTCAATTCTCGTCCAGAAAATACATATACAGCGAATTGACCATCCAAACGCGTTACCCCCTGGGTAATGCCTCCGATACACAAGCCACATATAATCACAATCATAATACAACGTCACTTACCCCTCGTCCCAACCGGTACTGGAACAGCCTGAGGGCCAGACGATCTAAAGCTTTAGAACACTGGGTATCAAAGTCCCTGCAGAGGACTTTGACAAATCCGGTTTCACCCCCTGGGTGATGTCATCACGATGGATGACCACAATCCACCAACCGATGGTGATGTAAAGCACGGTGACTTTAATTCCAAAAATCAGATCTTTCAGATCAACACAATTTATAACCGTACCAGCATGCAAGTCAATCAGATAAAACAATCCGAGTTTCACTTTATTTGGGCAATGTAATGCATATGCAACACAATCCATTAATGCAATTCAAACGATATTCAACATGTCAATCGAACACAGTTTAATTCTGAATATAAGCTATCAAACAAGTCCAGAAATCCCGCACCTGAATATGATGATCGCTAGTATACCTTACGTCTAGTGAACTCCCTTATCCGGTTGCCCTCTTGCTTCTAATTATAATATACACACCGTTGTTATTATAAGTTATACGAATGCCGTTTAATTAGAACTAATACGCTTACGGTTCGATCCCGACCAAATTTGGTTTAACAATACTTATAGACCACCTCTGAATACCCTCTTGCGGCCCGCAAAGCCGGGGATCCGGCCCGCAAGGAATACCGCCTGCTTTATTGCTCTCTGGTTCAAACTTTGCGGCCCGCAAGGATTTTAATCACGGCCCTCAAAGAACATACTCAATTTGTACTGCTCACTGTGATGGACCTTGCGGCCCGCAATGGCATTGGTCACGGCCCGCAATGCTTTCCATCAATTCAAATGCTCTCTGGTTTGGATCCTGCGGCCCGCAATGTTTGAACTACGGCCCGCAAGGCATATGAAAAATATAACCCCTGTTCTAAACGGCTCTGTCTTGTTTCTTGCGGCCCGTGGCCCTATCCTTTGCGGCCCGCAACGACTGGTAACAGAGTCAAGTTTTTTGGTACCAGACTGGTACAGTTATTTGGTGCAATTCAAGCCTGATAAGTCCCTGCAGTTCTATAGATGTTTAACCCAATATTAGAAGTTCTAAATTCACCGATAACCAGACCAATCGACAAATTTCGCACCTTTTTCGGTTTACCAAACTTTAATTCCATCATGAACTCTAAAACCCTAATTTCAACCCTAATTAATGAAATCAACTCAAAAATTCGAATTCACTCGATCCAATGAGAACTAGGGTTATAGGTTCTTCAATTCTAAACACAATTTCGAGTTCCAATCGAAAATATCCAACGCAAGAGATTTAGGGTTTCGAAAGGTATAGAGAAGATGTAATTGTATACCTAATTGAGTGTTCAGATGGGTTGAGAACTCGATTCTGACCTCAGATCTCGGATCAGATCGATCGATTGCGCGATTCTCCAGCTTCTCCCTTCCTTTCTCTTGCGCCACACACTACACACCACTCACGATTCTTTTTCTTTGGAATTTAGATGGGTATACGGTGGAGAAGGAAGATTAACTTAATTAATCATGTAACATTTACACTTAGGTCCCCCAAATTCTTTCATATTACCTAAGGGTGTAATAATTGTATATATATCCTTTAACTAAACTTTTTATTCTCTTTGGTCCTTTGGCTATATTTTCTAATATATACACACATGTAACTTTTAAGAATTATATTCATAATCCTATATATATATATATAGGATTTCATAATCAAATTGGTTGCCAATTTATATGCATATAAACCCTTACCCGAAATTTTTATTACCAATAGGCCACTATGTAGAGGTTTTCATTATTATATAATTCATAATGTCACAATTTGTCTCACAAAACTTGATAGTCAACCATTATACGGATGTCATCTGTCTTGCACGAAACTAAATTGAAACTTTCTGACTCTCAAGTTTACTTGGTTCCATATTTGTTTCGGTGAATACAGATGCTCCAGAAATCAACAGGTCTCAATTATACTTTACTTAACTACTTGATTATTACACAAATCTATAGCTTCGTAAAGTCTTGTTGACTTCTCAGGTTCATGCATTCATCCTTGAAATTTAGCACTTCATGAACCTTGATTTTTCATTATAAATATTGAAATTAAAGCCTTGAACCCATTTTAGTTCTTTGCAATAGATCTTGTACCTAAAGCTTTGAACCTGCAAACTCACTAAATCATACAATAGATTAAATTTAATTAGTGTATGTTTTACAAATATAGTCAAATAAAGTATTAGAAGATTGCATACAGCCAACAATCTCCCCTTTTGATAATTTACAAACCTTACATATAAGCAAGTGCATAAACATGTTTAAGTCGATTTAATTATCCCAATGTCATGTTTGTCTATCTCTTGCTTTTTCGCCTCCTTTTGGGAATCAACTAAAGAGAGGAAAATACAGAGTACAAGAGTGCTCCCCCTCAATTATAAATAAATGTCAGGGTAACGTATTTCTTATATAAAATTTAATGAATAAATATAGAGAAATAATAAAATACCAACAAATTATAATTGCACAAGAGCTTAATTATTAAACATAGTTTCTCTTTGGTTTCTTTATATAACTTGAAATGCATGGATTTGTATCATTGCCAAACTTAACTATTTCGTAACCGACAACATGAAATATAAAATTCGAAAATTTTCCTTTTTTATTTAGTACAAACTGTCTAGTTAATAAACAATAGTCAAAGTGATGAGCATTGCTATCAGTTGAATGTGCAATGAAAGACTTTGTCAAAATGGCAACAAGCGTCACAAATAATGAATGCCTGAAATTCTCGCGTTTACTTTGAAAAATTGGACCAAATTAATAATATATTCTTGACTTTAAAAAAAAATATAGGTACCTGAACTTCGAACCAAATTTATCCCAATTTAATTAATCGACTTTGTATTGAAATGGCTGAACTATAGACTCTTAATTAGGTGAACGCGTATTCTCTGCATTAACTCAAAAGGAAATCTTTTTAGTAAATGAATCTCAACCACTTGATTTTAAACGGAGTCAATCCGACTCCTTCCTATAACATAGGGGAGCTTTTAAGTATTAGTTCGGATCAAGCTAGTAATCTTAAAACAGATCAGATGGTTCAGATTTATTAAAAAGATTCCTTGCAGAGGATACGAATTCTAATTAGGTTTCATCTAAATTAATAGAGCGAACCTCCAAATAATAGTGATCCTCTTGGTCCCTGAGTTCAGATTCCATGTCACAGGCTTTTGGCTGATGAATCTGACGAATTTCGTTATTACCAGAGACTGAATTTAGTTCTCAAATAACTGACACGTCATTGACAGATGGACTCCACTGATTGGTATTAGTTAAAACTTTGCATTTGGTGCAATTAAGAAGTAAGAAACTTAATTAGGACATGTACTACAGGTAGCTAGATAGGAACCATTTTATTGCATTGGATATTTATAACTGATGAGTGTTCAAATGTCTTTATTTTTATTGCTTCCGTTATACAAATGTCTCTACCTTTTAATGTCTAATCACATAAATTTTAAACACTATATATAATTTTTTTTTGTTAGATTTAATATATATTTTTTCTCAAAATACACAAACATATATATTTTTTTTATATGAAAACAATTAACGTTCAGCAAATCTTCAAATCAGTGTATTTTTACAAGCACTATTAATACTAATTAATATAAAACTAAATAATTTTATTTTGATAAAGATATAATGAAAACATCTGAAACCTCTCTCTTTATAGTTATATTGTGAAACTAGTGGATTCATCCCCCATTTTTTAACGAAGAAGAAACCTTTCTTTTTAATTGAGAATAGGAGTTGTGCTTCTATTTTATTAACCATAATTTGTTATATTGTTTGTTGTGTAGTCCCTAACGGCACTTAGAGGGTGTTTAAAGGGAGTCTTAGTGACTCTTAGACGTTTTTCGGTTCGACTGTCTAAACTAACAAGTCATACAAGCATGTACAAGTAATGTAAATAGAGAAGTGTTTAGTGACAGTTGACACGCAAGATGATAACGGAGTTCGGCGTAAAATGACTACGTCTCCGGGGCAGAGCAACCACGTTGGTGCCTCTTTCCTATTACCCAGAAAGAAAAGACACAACACGTGACACGTGAGACCAGCAACGGTGGGAAGTCACGGCCAAACTAGTGTGCAAGTTAAGCCAAAAAGCTAAAGCTAGAGAGTCCCTCAGGATCATCACACATTTATGGATATATGTGAGCTGAAAAGCTTTGCCTAGTGTACCCCTTCGAACCCTACAAGCAGAGCACACTAGCGGCACTAGTGGAAAATATGGAATCAGGATCGGTTATATATGCATATTAGTATCGGAATACAACCGATCCTGATGAAGGCGATACTGATACTACAATAATCTGGATCGGTTGTTTCAAACAAACTGATCCTGATAGTAACTATCAGGATCGGTTGTTTCAAACAACTGATCCTGATAGTATAACATCAGGATCGGTTGTTTCACTATCAGGATCGGTTATATATGCATATTAGTATCGGTTATATATGCATATTAGTATCGGTTGTTTGAAACAACCGATCCTGATGTTATATTGGATCTAAAAATTTTTTTTTTTTTTTTTGGCCAGCTTTCATATATATTTGCTAGCCAGCATAATTTTTTTTTTATTTACCATTGATTTATTGGAGCTCAAAACCAATTAAGAACACAAAATAAAATTCATGAAACACAAAAAGAAGTACAATAGTTGAAGAAATTTGGTGCAATAGCAAAGTGTACCTTTTCACCGCCGATGGAATAATCTCAAAAAGCTTTGCTCAAATGAAAAAAGATAAATAAATAAATTGAAAATACAAAAAAAAATGTGTTTTAAAAGTATAATAATGAGAAAATTAGATAAAGCTAATACCGTGATAGTTGATCGGCCGGATGATTAAGTAACTTGAGCGAGATGTCCTCAAGACTGAAAAATAATATACAAACACCATTAATTAATTTTTGAAACAATAAAAAAAATTAAAAATTGACACAATTGAGCCGGAGGTTCGAGAGGCTCGGCTTTGAGAGGGAGAGACGGAGACAGAGAGAGAGAGACACGGAGGAGAGGGAGAGACGGAGACAGAGAGAGGAAAGACACGGAGGTCTGAGGATTTGAGAGGGAGAGACGGAGACACAGAGAGAGAGAAAGACGCTAAGTTGAAAATGAGAGGCGCGAAATGAAAATAAGAACCCTAAGCAGGAGTTATCAGGATCGGTTATTTCAAAATTACCGATCCTGATTGTTTTTAGAATCGGTTATTTCGAAAGAACCGATCCTGATTATTTTTAGGATCGGTTATTTATTGAACCGATCCTATTAGTATTGAGTCCTAAAATTTTTTTAAGTACAAGACGCGAAACATAATTAAACCCTAGCGTCAAATTAGCATTAGGATCGGTTATTTCAAAAAAACCGATCCTAATAGTACTATTAGGATCGGTTGTTTCATGATACTTTTTTTTTTAATGTTGCTTCTCACAAAACTTGATAGTCAACCATTATACAGATGCCATTTTGCTAGCACAAAACTAAATTGGAACTTTCTGACTTATCAATTTTAGTTGGTTCCATATTTGTTTTGGTCAATACGGATGCTCCAGAAATCAAGAAGCCTCAAATATACTTTACTTAATTACTTGATAACTACACAAATCTATATCTCGTAAAGTCATGTTGACTTCTCAGGTTCATGTAATCATCCTTGAAATTTAGCACTTCAAGAACCTTGGTTTTTCATTATAAATCTTGAAATAAAGCCTTGAACTTATTTTAGTTCTTTGCAATAGATCTTGTACCTAAAACTTTGAAACTGCAAACTCACTAAATCATGTAATAGATTAAATTCAATTAGTGTATGTTTTACAAATATAGTCAAACAAAGTATTAGAAGATTGCATACAGCCAACAATCTCCTCCTTTTGATGATTTACAAAATATACATATAAGCAAGTGCATAAACATGTTTATCCCGATTTAATTATCCCAATGTCATGTTTGTATATCTCTTGCTTTTTCTCCCCTTTTGGAAATCGACTAATGGAGGAAAATACAGAGTATAATAATGCTCCCCTCAAATAAAAATAAATGTCAGAGTAACGAAATATTTATATAAAATTTAATGAATAAATATAGAGAAATAATAAAATACCAACAAATTATAATTGCACAAGAACTGAATTATTAAACATAGTTTCTCTTTGGTTTCTTTATATAACTTAAAATGCATGGATTTGTATCATTACCAACCTTAACTATTTCGTAACCGACAACATGCCATATAAAATTCGAAGTTTTTCCCTTTTTTTTAATACAAACTGTCTAGATAATAAACAATAATCAAAGTCATGAGCATTGCTATCAGTTGAATGTGCAATTAGAGACTTTGTCAAAATGGCAACAATTTTAGGAGGAATTTTATGTATATCTCTCAATAATTTTGGAATTCAATATTTTCTATAAAATTCATGATATCATATTTACCCTTCTAATTTCAAAAACTCACAAATTTACCGATTTTATTCTATTTTTATTAAAATTTATTTTAAATTTATTAAGTACGCATATTACTCCTTATTAAGAATAAAAAAAAAATGTAGTATGTTTTAGAAAATTGTAAGTCTTCTGATTGGTTGATCAAATTTTTAGGGAAAATAAGTCATTTGTATAATTCTGACACATACACAATGACATTTAGTAATATGTGGTCACGTGAGCATCAGAAGTAGAGAAATGATTCATTCCCCTTGGAAACATACCAACTAAAAGATTGATTTTTTTTGCAAAACATGTTGCATATTTTTTATATTTCTTAATTAAGACCAAAATAAGTACTTTACAAATTTAAAATGATTTTTAATATAAAAGAGAATAAAATTTGGAAATTTGTGAGTTTTTGAAATTTAGAATGGTAAATATGATATTATGAATTTTGGAGGAAGAAATATGTAATTTCAAAGTTTTTGAGAGGTATATAGGAAATTCCCCCAACATTTTAAAGGTGAAACAACGATCAAATCCAACGAAAATTTAGGAGGTTTTGACCATGTTTCGTTACGTCATAGACATCAACGTGCAATCTTAGAATTTGGTAGGAGCCAAAACATATTTATTTTGGAAAAATCAAATAAATATTCTTTAGACTTAGTTTAACAGTTGTGCCTTATAAAAAGAGTATCTGTTCCCGTGGGCACTTCAGAGGAGAAGGAAAATGGAAGTCCACTGTAAAGGAATAGATTTATGGTTCTTAGTTCTCCTGGTAATATCTGTGTCTACTCTACGGGTTAATAGCCAGCCTGATTCTAAGGGTAAGCTGAATGCAATTAATGCTTCAAATTTACAATCACTTCATTCTCTATCTACGGTATGTTGTTTGTTACATACATTTTTTTTTTTCACTTTTATCTCAAGAAAATGATATGTGAATAGAATTGTTGCTCATTGGATTGCTTTTAATACTGTTTGCTGTTTTTTCTCCATCATTACATGTCTTAGTGTCTTGATTATCTTAAACATGCATGGACATTCTGGACATAATATTATTTAGAGAAAATATGTTCATCCTCCAACATTCTGTCCTCCAAACGTCCTCCAATCTTTTTTCCCACTCCAATCTCTATTTTTAGAAGTCTAAGACTTTGAGAAAAATGTTGGCTCTCTCCCACTCCGATTCTGATCTCTTCTCAATAAAAAAAAAAGTCAGCTCTCTCTCCCCTCTTTGATCCCGATCACCTCTCGCCTCCGCCTCCCACAACTCTGTCAAATCCCCTCTCAACTGCGATGCTGCTCAGAGGATCTCTCCCAAACGATCTCAGTCACGTCCATCGGCCATTATCTCGTCGGTCTTCTCTTCTCTTTCTTCTCTTTACAGATCTTATCATAGCTGCCTCTCTGATCGCCTCCAACCTCTTCGTTCTCGGCGATTTACAAATGAAATAAGAGTTGTTTATGAAGATGAAGATGGAGGAGAGGGAGGGAGAGGGAAAATGATATGGAGAAGGAAAACACTATTAAGATGTGTTTTGTTGCACAATTAAGACATTATGGGAGAACTATTAAAACTTTCAAAAAAAAAATCAATATTAAGACTTCTCAAAAACAAAATTAAGACAAGAGAAATCCAATGGAGCCGCCTCCAGGAAAAGAAAGAGCGAAAAAAATAGTCCCAAGCGATTTCAAACCCTAGGCAGCTGTCTCTTTTCCTCCTCCAACACAACTCTACTTTCAATCTATTCCTCTGTCACCTCTTCTAGGCTTCTCTTCCGACAAAGCGCCTGCTCTCTCTCTCGTCTCTACCTTGAGAGCAGAGAAGAATGAGAGAGACGGGAGGGATCGAAGCCGATCGGAGCCGATCGGCATCATCGGAGTTCGGAGCATTAAGTCTCTACGCTATCTCGATCGTAGCGCGGGTGAGTAGATCCGGCCGTTGGAGTGCGGCGGCGGTCGAAAAAGTGGATCCGGTCGTAGAGAACGATAGGGAAAAGTAATAGAGTAATTATGAGTGTATATAAGTGAGATTAGAGTTATTTAGAGTAGTTTGGATTATTTTGTATAAGAATAAAAGAGTGGATTTAGGTTTAGAGTTATTTGACTCATTGTAAGTTCGTTTTTTAATCAATGAAATTGTTAGTTGGCACTTAAAGCCACTAACCTTCAAAAAAAAATTTTAGGAATAAAGCCTTGGAAAAGGAAAAAAAAACAAGGACACAAATATAACTCAAAAGTACATGATGTATCTTATTAGAAAGAGAAAATCGAGCATAAAACGTTTGTAGTTTTAGAACCGCAAAATTTCTCATAGATCTTTAGAAAAATGGATGAGAATGATCGGAGTAAAAAAAGAGTGGGTGAAAGAAATATTTTCTCTTTTTGGATTGGAAGCAAATTGGGAGAAAAAATAATTATCATTGTTAAAACTTGTTAATTAGAAGAAATTGTATGACTTGGCTAGAACACTATTAAAACTTTTGTAAAGCACTATTAAGACTGGAATACTAAGCGTTGTTTTTTTTTAATTCGGTCGGCACCAATTTACTTGAATACGGTAGGCGCCAAAATTTGTCTAACCATGCATCAAAGTCTATGGCCGTTAAAGTTGAAAAATTGTTTGAGAATTGTAGTTGGGGACATTTATCACCGTGGAGCTAGTGTATTGCAGGGTTGGCATCTGCCCTACTCTGAATTTTGAATTTTTGTTTAACTCATATGTAATTGGATTGTTGTCTCACTCTGAAATATTTCTATTATACAATGTGAAATATGAATTCCCAAATACAGTCCAATTTCATCTCTATTTTTTTGTAGCCCAATATAAATACGTGACGTGACGCGCCTTGACTTGGGTCACGTGCTGTGATCAAGTCATGTTTCTATGTGTCATGCCCAAATTGGGAAAGACGGCCACGTCACGTGAGTCACATAGTGACTAGTTAAGTTGGGGTACATTTAACTATTTTTTTTCATAATTCAAGTTAGTTTTTTTTTTTTTTTTTTTCAAAATTCACCATTGAAGACAAGGAGGATAATTACGAAGGAAGGGTGATCAACGATGCATGAGCTCAGTCGGGCGAAGACAAACGGAACGGGCTGGACTGAAATATTTTACCCACCTCTGACTCAAATCCTAGATATGCCACTGGTTATCGCGTCCTTATTTTTTTATTACATATAGTAGGGTTAAAATACCTCATTGGTTTTGTGTCCCATCATGCCCCAACATCATTATCTCTATTTTCAAAGTCTAAATAATCGATCCGAACTGTTCAACATGATCTTCATATTAAAATGTGCTTAGTTAACAAATTTTATAATTTTTATAATTTTTTTACTAATTGTTTAGAGAGGTACAAAATCACTATTTTTGAATGGTCCAAAATATTATAAAACAGTGATTATGTACCTATCTCAAAAAAAAGCAAACAAATTTAAAAAAATACAAAATTTTGCATCTAAGTACATTTAAATATGAAGATCATATTGAGCGGTTCGGATCGACTGTTTAAACTTTGAAAATATAGATAATGATGTTGGGTCATGATGGGTACAAAACTAATGGGGCATATTAATCCTACTCCTTTTATTAATAGTATCAATATTTTTAAACTATTATATAATGTGGACAATGGCAGTATAGGTTAATTTGAAATTTTTTATTAAAAAGATTCCAAAAAAAACTAATAAGATGGTTTCAACTGTTCAGTAATGAAAACTGTGTCGTACCAAACGTTATCAAATGTCTCATGTTGCTATATATAGAAGAAACCAAATAGGTTTATTGTTTAAAAGATTAAGCTACAGAAAATAAAAAGATTATCACCTGTTTAGGGGTGTAAATGGATCGGATATTATCTAATTTTATTCGGATCTAAATCTGAAAAATGATGAATTCAGATATAAATATTATTTGATTTGAATCCAAATAATTTTCTGACAAATATGAAATGATGATACGATTTTGAATATAAAACCGGATCATCGGAATCGGTCACAAAAAATTTCAACCGCTTTCCAACATATCATCACGTACGCTAGCTACTATATGGGCCATTGGCCGGCTGGAGATACTTCAAAACTTAAAGAGTGTTCCCTTGTGGGACTAAGATGTCCTGAGATTATTTTTCTTTTATTTATCCGAATCTGGTCCCTTTATTTATTGTACCAACATTATTTATCCGAAATACATTTTTATATATTGAGGAAACATTTTAAATTAACAACATTGTTTTTAATTATCTGATTTATTTTTGTATTCGTATCTGTCTGATATTCCACCTGTTATTGTATCCGTTTAACATCCTCATCCAATTTGTATCCGTATTGAGACTATCCGTATTCATATTAATATCGGCAAAATTATAAAAGATAAAGGATACAGTTTGATCACTATTTGTCTGTATCTGATCTGTTTACTACTCAATCTATTGGTTGCAACAGGATCTTGGGTTCCATATATATTAATTTATGGATGATGTATGACTTGTTCAAATAATATTGTCATTTCTGAAGCATGTTTCGGTTGAATTTCTTCCTTTCTTTATAAATTTTTTTTAAAATAATTTGTCATCACTTTCTCTTTACAGGTTTTATAAGCATTGACTGTGGACTTGCTGCAAATTCTACCTTGTTTGATAGCAGGACTAAGTTGACTTACATGTCTGATGATCAATTCATCGACACTGGAGTCAACTACGGTATCTCTTCGGAATACACCAGCGCTAGCTCATTACAGAAATATCTAACTGTCAGAAGCTTTCCCAATGGGACCCGAAATTGCTACACCTTAAGATCCTTAAAACTAGGATCAAGGTACCTTATAAGAGGAGTATTCCAATATGGAAACTATGATAAATTAAATAAGCTTCCAACCTTTGATATTCATTTGGGAGTCAATTTTTGGAAAACAATGCAAATACGCAGTGCGGGTGGTGCGTACTTCACTGATATTATCGCCACAACCACTTCTGACTACCTGCAAGTTTGTCTTATTAATAAAAATCTCGGCACTCCTTTTATCTCTACGCTAGAATTGAGGCCATTGACAACGAGCATTTATCGATGGACAAATTCCACACAATCATTGGTTTTGTTCTTTAGGCGGAACTTAGGAGCAAGTGATCAACTAAGGTAAACATGTTAAATTAACCCAAAAAAATGAGAAACGTTTTATTTACCAATTATTTAGTGGTTAGATATTGTTTGTTGTCGGAATACATCTTAATTTTTAAGTTAATGCACAAGTTAGAGAACTTTGTACGATATAATCTTAATACGTTTTGGCTAATTGGAGATGGACAACGTACAATGCCAAACCTCTATGATTTAATTGGGTTGATTTCGTTCTCTACTAGGTCCAAACTCATGAAGAAAGTGCAAATGTACCATATAAAATTTGAATCCTGCTTAATAGATTAGAAAAGAGAAGGCCAGGTGATAAAGATATTATTCAGTACTCAACCAGTAATACATACAGTCATTGATCTATTCTTCCATTGCTTTGTTAAAAAACTAAAATAGGTACCCTGACGATCCATATGACCGACATTGGAGACCCCACGTGAAGGCGACATGGACAAATATCTCAACCAGCTCCAAAGTGGACCCAGACGCAGACTATGCGGTCCCCTCTCTTGTCATGCAAACTGCTGTCACTACTTTAAGCACTACAGAACCACTTGAGCACTACTGGCCCAGCGACAATACGTCCACAAGATTTGCTGCAATCCTTCACTACACAGAGATCCAGAACATACCATCTAATGGTAGTAGGCAGTTTGATGTATTTGCCAATGGATTTTTATTAAATTCGTCGACATATAAAACGGCTTCAGGATGGGCATACAGTCACGACGGTTACAGTAAATATAATGTGTCGCTTAAGGCTACTTCAACCTCAACTCTTCCGCCTTTGTTGAATGCATTAGAGGTTTATATCATTCAATCCGCCACTGGGATTCCCACAAATAATGAAGATGGTATGTTTGATCATAATTGTCTGATTCTATATATGTACTTAATTATTAGTCGAATTATTCGTGCTAATGTGCTATGATTTACTATCTTAGTCCTTACAATGGGAGAACCCTGATTTAGATTTCAATAACAGGGGATGTGATGGAAACATGAGAACTTTTGCACTAGGAAGACCTTTTTTTTTATGAACTAAATAAATCACAAGTTCTCGTCAAGAAACCATACAAAAAGTTTCGTTACCTCTTTTCTTTTCTTCGAGAAAATTTTAAAATTAACTTTTTATTTCAAACATTATCTTATGGACATAACTAACTATACATAGTTACTTTGCTAAATTAACATGCCCCTATTGTTATTTTATTGCAAATGAAGTTGCTGCCATGAATACAATTAAAGCGAACTACAAAGTAAACAAAGATTGGAGTGGTGATCCTTGTGCTCCTAAAGAACTATCGTGGCGTGGTGTCACCTGCACCTCTGATTCCACCAACGCTCTCAGGATTAGAACTTTGTGAGCATTTCAATACGTCATACACTTTACTTTTGGAAAAACAGAGAAGCTACAAAAACTCTTAACTAATAAGATGTCTTTTCCAGGAACCTATCATCAAGTGGATTGACAGGTGCAATAGTATCCTCTTTTGGAGATCTAAGCGCACTCCAATCATTGTATAATTCTTTAAACTAAGAACAAATTATTTTACTGAGATTGATTTTTTTAACTTCACTCCAATTGTATGTTTTTCTATAATCTCTGTGGAGCTACGACAGACGGTCGTAATATTTTCATTTTTTGTTATGCAAATTGAATGTCTACTATTTCATTTCCTTTTTGGCATATCATAAATTCAGTTTTGTGTTCTCATGCTAACTTAAGCTATTGCTTGCTACCTTTATTTTTCAGGGATATATCTTATAATGACTTGTCAGGGGATCTTCCTATTTTCCTAGATCAATTATCTGCTCTTACATACCTGTAGGTTTGCAAACTAAACTATATTTTATCAAGAAAAAAGATACCAATAATTCAATTATAATTTTATGGAAATTTCAGGGACATAACAGGAAATAACAAGATTTCAACCACCCTTCCTCCTGGTCTTAATAATAAAAGCCAGAACGGGAATATAATCTTTAGGTATGTTTTTGAGTGGTATATATGAAATTCTCCCTTGTTTTTATGCGTTATTTTTGATAAATATTTGTTTCTCATATACACTTAAATAACAGGACAATATTTGTTATCCTGGGACTTCATTGTTTATTTATTGCAGCTAGCTTCGTTAAAAAAGAAAAAACAAAACATAAAAGATAACTAGAAGTCCGACTACTGCACAAGGCTTTATAATTACACGAATAAAAAAACTAGTTAATGTTATAGAAAACATAATCATCCTCATCCCCCAGTTATATAAGTGCACATCATTTGGACCACATTATCAACCTGCAATATATAATTATCACCAAAAATTTGGTCCGATGGATTGTGTGTGCAGAACAATTCGAATACCCCAAAATAACGTTTGAGAAAGGACAAATAAATACACTCTTTTTTGTTAAATAAGAAACCCCCAACAAGGGATCTAACGACCACATTAACAGTAAGAATTCTTGCTAATGACTTAAGGTAAAATCTTAGCTCGATGCCTTTTTTTCAAATAATATTTTCTACTTAGGTTTGGACTTGGAGGGGCGCCTCCACCTCCACCTCCATATAAGAAAAAGAAAAGTCCAGTACTTATTATCGCAGTCGCTGGTGTGGTTGTGCTGCTTCTCATTGCTGCTGGTATTATTATAATGGTAGTGTGCTTGAGAAGACGCAAAAGTAAGTCGGCCTTTTCTTTGTTTTTTTTTTCCTTTCTAGATAAATAAAATCACTGTTCTCTATTGGATTGTAATTAAGACAAAGGGGTTCATTGCCTAGTGTTGAGGGCTCTTATTTGCTACATTTATCTAAATGTAATATGAGGATTGTTTAAAAGAAAAGACGGATATTTTGAATTTAAACCTGAAAATTCTAGGTGGTACAAACCCGAACCAGTTGGGCTCTCTGTT
The DNA here is from genome assembly GCA_025461125.1 of Carex kokanica. Taxonomy (NCBI): domain Eukaryota; kingdom Viridiplantae; phylum Streptophyta; class Magnoliopsida; order Poales; family Cyperaceae; genus Carex; species Carex kokanica. Next base: position 171,443 of record JAJGRX010000348.1, read on the forward strand.
TGAAACTAGTCATGTTAGGCTAAATGGAGTTCTTTTCTTATTTTTAAAAGAAATACCTGCCGTGGTTTATCTTCAGTATAAACAGAAAGCTCTTTTCTTTTAGCATCTAAAACATCTAGGTTATTTTCTATTTTTAGTAGGAATGCCTTCAATTATTTTTATTTTATTCTCTAGTAATAAGATGCATACTGTATCCTTCTTTTTATCAATCAAAGGATGGCAAGACATGACTCTATTTATTTTATTTTACAGATAAACAATCTAACATTCCAAGACAAATTGAAAAGCATGGAACAACCCCGCAAGCATATAATCACGAGCCAAACTATGCAAATACTCCAAGACAAATTGAAAACCACGGAACAACCCCTGAAGCATATAATCACCAGCCAAACTATGCAAATACTCCAGAAGCAAACAATCCTCCTGGCAATATTGCTGGCCAAAATTATGCAAACATATCTAATCCAAATGAAAAAGGAGAAGGAATATTGGATTTTGAGAATCGTCGATTCAGTTACAATGATCTTATAAGAATTACTAATAAGTTCCAGAATAAAATTGGCACTGGAGGATTTGGAAGTGTATATTTGGGGGCCCTGGAAAATGGAACTCAAGTTGCAGTGAAAATGCGCTCTCATTCATCTTCACAAGGAGTCAAAGAGTTCTTGGCTGAGGTAACTGTTTATCTTACACATTCTTACATTAGCTCTTACAAAACAAAAAAAATAGTAAATTGTAGTTATATATACTTGCACAGGTTAGCTTTTGATAAAATTTAGATGTTAATGAGGCTAAAAAAATCATCTTGTGAAGGTAAACAAACATGATAATTTGCTCTGTTTCCAGGCTCAAAATTTGGCAAGGGTTCATCACAGATACTTGGTGTCACTAATTGGCTATTGCATGGATGGAGATTGCATGGCACTTGTATACGAATACATGCAAGAAGGAACTCTGCAAGATAAGCTCATGGGTGAATATTATCTTTTACTCAAATCAGTTCTCAAGAGCGGGTTTATTGAAACTATTTTCTACTCAAGTATTTAAATTGTAAGTTCTTAACTCTGTCTATTTCAGATAATGCAAGGCCTCTGAGTTGGAAACAGCGGGTTCGAATTGCATATGAATCCGCACTTGGTACAAAACCTTTTTAATATCTATAATTATTAAGCATTTATTCGTTGTATTAACATGAAGTGCATAGTATAGGGAAAATAGCTATTGTCAACTTAGGTTCCTCCACAAAGTTTACAATTTAAATTATTGCAATGATTGGAGTTAATATTTTTCTCTGATTATGCTTCTAGCATAATAGACTAAAATTTAGAGACACCATGACTCCATTCAGACATATTATCATATTGGAAAATATTCACGTCATAATTAATTAATTCAAATGAAATGTATTTTTTTTATATAAAAGTGGAAAGAAAAAGTCACTTTGATCAAGAAAAAGTCAATTGAAATGTCATCATATAATAATTTTATATCAATAAAAACAATGAAGGGTTGGAGTATTTGCACAAGGCATGCAATCCACCACTAATCCATAGAGACGTGAAGACTAGCAATATTCTTTTAAATGAAAATCTCGAGGCAAGGATTGCCGATTTTGGGCTCTCCAGGGCTTTTAACAATGCTGCAAGCGATCATGTTTCAACTAAAGTTGTCGGCACCCCTGGCTACCTTGATCCTGAGTAAGAGTTCTTTTCCTTTTTCCTTTCCTTTTCGTAATTACTACTTAAACTCTAAAGAGTTTCTTCTCCTCTGATTATAAAAGACCTGTTTTTCTATGAATTAATCTTAGCATTTGCATGCTAATAATAAATACAGATGATATGAAAAACTTATTGTAGCCAAAAAGGTTTAGGCTTTGTATACAGCTTGAATTGAAGGTTTTTCAGTTGGATGCCTTTTTCTCAGTAGCATAAAAAAATCCTGTGGTACCAAAATCATGAAATTAAGAAATCTTGCACTACTGCTGCAGTCTGCAGCGGCTCATGGGCAACTATAGACTACAGAAACTGAGCCGCTAGGATCTGATGCGGTTTAGTGCAGATAAATTAGTATACCATGATTAGAAAATCCTTGGTTTTATAGATTAGCAGTTTAAGGAAGACAAACTTTGGATAAAAAACAGTCAAAACCATACACACCTCGTTGTAAGCACTGCAAAGTCCGCTCCACATTTCTAATCTAATTTACCCAACAAGCAATTGAATCTTCTTTCGCTCCCCCATTCAATGGCTCTTTTCGCATGCTTTAGCACTCTTCTTGCATATTCTATTATCCTGTACCAAACAATCTGGTTATTGCCTAATTTTAAAATAAACCTCTAATCATACTGGAATTTTCTTTGCTACCTCCGTCAAGAGATCTTTTTCATGCTTTCCTAATGCCTCTGCATTCATCTTGTGTATCCCATTAATCTCTAGCAAGAAATACAGGTCTTGCCTAATTTGTAATAAGCCTATCTGATAATAGGAGAAAAAGACAGTTAATTCAATGAAAAGATCAATGGGAGGGAATTTGGAGGAGAATGATTTCAAAATCTTAGGCCCCTGGAGTGACTGGCTGCTAATCTTTTCGAACTTAGACAAGAAATATTAACAATAATAACAAAATAGTGACCGGCAATCAGTAATGGGGACTGCTGCAGTCTCAAACCGGTGGAGCCGCAGCAGCACAATAGTGCTAAATGTGTAAATTTCATATTTTTAATACCATTGGTTGTATGTTTAAAATAAAACGGACCACTTCCATAAAAGATCAAACTAAATGAATCAATGAAACTTCAGGTACTATTCCTCATTCCAGCTAAGTGAAAAGAGCGACGTGTTCGGTTTTGGAGTTGTTCTGTTAGAGATCATCACAGGACAACCTTCTGTCATTGCTGGTCCAGAGGGATGCCATCTGAAGCAATGGGTGAATAAAAAACTATCCAGAGGAGATATTGAAAGCATTGCAGACACAAGAATACATGGGCAGTATGACATAAATTCTGTTTGGAAGGTTACTGATCTGGCACGCAGATGTACTGATGATAGCTCTGCTCATAGGCCGACCATGAGTGCAGTAGTCATAGAACTCAAGGAAAGCCTCGATCTGGAAATCTCCACAGAGGGGACCCGTGGAAGGAGTACAACTTCTACAAACTCCAATAGTTATTCAAGGAAAGACAGATATGGAAATGATGTTAGTCAGAACAGTGTTTTCGAGATGGCTAATATGGGTGGCATGTCTGCAACAGGTCCCATAGCGAGATAACTTGCCCATTTGTTTCGTTGGTTGATTGCTTTGTTCTATTTTGGGAGTCACTTGTGGATATAAATTGGCTGTTTTGTGTGACGTCAACAATTAATGTTGTGTTGAATTATGTGTAATAATTGTATTTTGGATGTGTATGTATATGTATGTTGAATATTGAATTATGGATGTATATATGTACATTGAATATTGACTTTTGTATGTTTTAAATGTTGAATGTTAAATATTTATTGAATTATCAATGTGTATATGTGTAAATACCGAGATTTTTATTAATACCCTAAAAAAAAATATATATATATTAAAAATGCCCTCAGTTTAAATTTTTTTTTAAAAATGCCCTAACCGCCTGTTTATTGGGCGGTTCACCCTACCCACCCAACCGCCCCTTCACTGGGCGGTTCACTTGCTCTACCCAACTGCCCAGTGGTTGGGCGGTCCAGACGAATTTTTTATTTTTTTTAACTCCGCTGGTTCCCCTTCTCCCCCCTCTAACCCTACCCGCCCCCCCCCATATTTCCTCCTACCCCCCCCGACCACCCCCGCCCACCCCCGCCCACCCCCGCCCCACCCCCGCCCACCCCCGGCCTCCCCTCTACCCGGCCACCCTACCCCCGGCCTCCCCTCTACCCGGCCACCCTACCCCCGGCCTCCCCTTCCCCCCCTCTACCCGTTCTCTCCTCCTCTCTACCCGGCCGCCCCTCCCCTCCCCCACCCCGCCACCACCCCCCTACCCGAACCAGCCCCACCCCCCCACCGGCCACCCTCTCTCCCTCTCTCGGCCACCCTCTCTCCCTCTCTCAGCAACCCCCTCTCTCTCTCTCGGCCAACTTTCTCTCGATCGGATTTTTTCTGGTACGTTTATGAAATTATTAATTTATTTTTTGTAGAATTAAGAGGATTTAGTTTGGAAATTGAATTGCCGTGTGCGGGTTGTTGATTTTCCCGACGCGATTAAGTTGATAAAAATTAGAGTTTAGGGTTCAGTTTGGAAATTGAATTGCCGTGTACGGGTTGTTGATTTTCCCGACGCGAGTAAGTTGATAAAAATTAGAGTTTAGGGTTTAGTTTGGAAATTGAACTGCCGTGTGCGGGTTGTTGATTTTCCCGACGCGAGTAAGTTGATGAAAATAAGGGTTTAGGATTTAGTTTAGATATTGAACTGCCGTGTGCGGGTTGTTGATTTTCCCGACGCGAGTAAGTTGATAAAATTAGGGTTTTAGGGTTCTGTTTAGAAATTGAATTACCGTGTACGGGTTGTTGATTTTCCCGACGCGAGTAAGTTGATAAAAACTAGGGTTTAGGGTTTAGGATTTAATTTAGAAATGAAATTATTTAATTGCGGCCTAATTTAGAGGGTTTAGTTTATAAATTAAATTACGGTTTAATTAGGGTTTAGGGTTCAATTTGTGAAATTTAATTTATTTGAAAATTGTGCACTACAGATACTATGGAGAGGGGCGGTAGTTCGTCTAGCACAGAGGATCCCAGTGCATCCGGTGCAGAGGCTCTCAGTGTAGACCACGCTACACATGCAGCTGATACATTCAGCCCTCTTCTGTGGATTCCACACGTTCAGCACAGGGTCGCGCTCGCATCTACATAGGTACGTTGATTTTTAAACAATTTAGTTCAAATTACAGATTTTTAATATGGCATATAATAAGTCGCTTAGACTGAAATCATTGTTAAATACAGGATGAGACGATGTTGACCGTGAGACATCGCACCTCCGGGATACCGTACGTCGGTCATCCTTTGATGGAGTAGTGCATTATGAATCTCAGCTTGTATCAACTCGCTACCATGCCTCAGGGTCAGATCGATCAGGCTCTGATGAGCGGGCTCGCGGAGAGATGGCGACCAGAGACTCATTCGTTCCATCTACCCTTTGGGGAGATGATCGTGACCCTAGCAGATGTGAGCGCTCTATGGGGTCTACGGATCAATGGGGAGCCTATCAGCGGTGTCTTTCGACAGTCCACTTCACGTAGGGATGATACGGCAGCTTCTGGGGGTAGAGGATCCAAAGATGCTGCAGAAGAAGAAGAAGAGGAAGGATGACGAGGAGTTCCGGTATTCGGGGTACTGCATTAGCCTAGCGTCGCTCCGTGATCACTTCTTCCTACATCGGATCACAGCTGAGGCCATTGATCTGGAGGCCGTCAGGAGGTAATAATTAAAATCTTGAAATTAAAATATGTTACGAACCCAACAGTGAAAATCATTATTTATATGTACTATTTTATATTTTTAGGTATGTGAGGGCCTTTGTGCTGGATCTCTGTGGCAGCATCATGTTCATGGACTCCAGCGGTGACGCGGTTCCGATTATGTTCCTCTCTCTGCTTACAGAAATTGAGAAGCCATCGAACTGGAACTGGGGCGGAGCTGTGATCGCCCACTTATACCGGAGCCTGTGCCATGCTTGCTTGGTAAGTTTTCACAAATATTTCGAAATTTGCATTACAATAATTAGGGTTCAATAATCACCAACATATTCACCTCATGTCCAAAATATAGGTGAAGAACATGCAGATCCACGGACCACTTCTTCTACTCCAGTAATGGTCGTGGTCTCATTTGCCGGTATGTCGGCCAGTTCGTCCGTCTCTTGTCCCATTCTTGAGGAGACAGGATGCCCAGAGGTGTCCCGCGTACGGTGCCATATGGGGTAGTCACCACAGGTACGAGAACATGGGCAAGGGGAGAACTGTGGGGATTTCATATGTCCGGAGTCAACTCTAGATGCTTCATGAGAGTAGCGTCGACTGGTTCCCCTACCGGGAGTTCTACGAAAGGAACGCATTTTGTCGACTGACATTGGAGCAGAGGCATCTCTGGTTTTATCGGGGGCCGTGTATATGTTACTGGATTGTTGAGTACACATGGCCAGATCGCGTGACCCGACAGTTTGGTCTGGATGCATTTGTCCCGCAGTTCCCAGACCTTGGAGAGGCTAAGACCACCAAGCTGCACAAGTAAGTTAAAATTACTTAATTGCTCTATTACCGTTACTTGTTCAGTTCTGCACTTGATTAACATTCTTTTTTAATTTAAATGTACTGCAGGACTAAACACAATAAGCCCAACGTCTACTGGAGAACGCGCCACGCAGATCATTTCCTCCGAGCACAGTCTCCACATTTTCACATGTGGCAGCCTCCTACGGCCGATGATGTCACACTGGGCGCAGGGCCTGGGGGATTGAGGTACTTAGTCTGGTACCAGAGGTGGGGCATGCCCTCGGCATACCTCACGGGCCATTGGGGTGAGACCCTTCGACGGAGGCTTTCTCGTGCAGGGTCGAGAGGTTTTATGTCTTTCGGACCGATCCAGGCTCGCCAGGTAATTACTTATGAAACTAACATATTTAAAGCATTAAATGTTTATTTAGTTTTTCCTAAAAAATTTAAAAATACACTTTGTGCAGATTCTTACCGGTATCAAAGGAGTGGCACACAGCTTGGTGTGCATGGCACAAGAAGGTTGGCGAGCAGTGGGATGTACAATGCTCCAGCACACTGCTCCTATGGTGGAGGACTCCGGCTTTGACGGTCGCCTCATTGGCATGTTGCATGACAGTGGGGAGAACATAAACTGGCGCGAGATAGAGCCCACACCACTAGATCCGGATCAGCCCAGAGTCGCTATCTACGCTGATGAGATGCCGCCACCTCCTCCAGGTAATTTGATTTTGTTGTACACAGTCATTTCTCGTTAAAAAAACTATTCTCATTAATTTGTCTTATATTTTGCAGTGGATGACTCAGGTTGGGGCTTCCACGAATGGGTGCTGAATAACAATGCGTGGAGCGCTTACTACAATGAGCATGGAGTTCCGGTGCAGGTTGGACAGGTAGCAAAAATTTATTATTTATTCAACTTACTATTTATTTGTATGTAGCAAAACTAACATTGTTTTCATCAAGGATGGAGCTCTCCCACGACATGCCACTCCGGAGTTCACTATGGCTGACCTTACCGGAGATTATGCCGGGGATGAGGGACCGAGCATCCACATACCACGATATCCGGATGCCAGACAGCACGATGACGAGGCTAGTGGGAGTGGAGCACAGCATGCAGATGCCTATGCATCTGCTATATTTGGCACACCACCTCCTCCGCCTACGTATCCATCGACCTGGGAGCCATGGGAGGTGCCTACTATGCCGCCCATCCCCCCACTGGTGGAGGATCCATGGGCCGAGGCGGATACAGCCGCACAGGAGGAGGAGGTTCACGTCAGGCGTGTACAGCCCCCCAGGGACCGTCATCCACCTCGTAGGTTGGATCTCTCTGGTCGTCGCCCTCGCCCTCGCCGTTAGGTTTTTTTATATTTTGTAGTTTGATAGGTTTCTACTATTGTGTATTCGATCTGGACTGTTTTGCATGAGTTGTGGACATTTATTTTACGTAGTTTGGATTTTTTTTTATGTGGACTTACGATTTAGATTACATATTTTTCACTGTTTACCACGTTAGCCAAATCGACAATCAGTACAACAACCATATAACCGCATCAAAACTCAACTCACTTTTATTGAAAATTACAATAAAAAAAATTAAGCACTTTCCTTCATTTTTATATAAAATCTACAATAAAAAATATATATATCAATATATTTTTCCTTACAATAATATATATCTTAGTAAACCAAAATATATCTTAAACAATATATACATCTTAAAAAAAAATATACCAATATATATTTTCTTATAAATATATATATCTTAAAAAATAAAAATATATCTTAACAATATATACATTTACTTATAAATATATATATATCTTAATAAAAAAATATATATATCTTAACAATATATACATCTTAAAAATATATATACATCAATATACATTTCCTTATAAAAATATATACCTTAACAAACAACAATAAATCTTAAAAATATATAAAATCTGAAAAAAAAAAAAACACTGAACCGCCCCACCTCTGGGCGGTTATCTGGAGGAAGTGGACCGCCCAGAAAGAGGGCGGTTTGCTAGCACCAGTGGACCGCCCCATTATGGGGCAGTTTGGGCATTTTTAAATTTTTTTTCAAAATGAGGACATTTTTAATATATATATATTTTTTTAGGGTATTAATAAAAATCTTGGGTGTAAATATTGTATATTTAATGACTAACGAATATGAATGATTGTCAATTATAAACAACATATAAATTGCATATAAAGTTTATGATGACACAGTTCTTTAATTGTCTGTATGACGCGTTTGAGCTTGATTACAGAACTGTGTGTTGTTGGTATTTTTAACCATATATAGTTACCGATTCTGTAGTGGTGAATTCAACTATTGTTTTCTATACATTTCTTCATCTTTTCTTGTTTTTTTTTTGTTTATCTGAAGTTTCTTTCAAATATGTTATTCTCGATTAATATCAGGTTTGGTGTATGTGATATTAGTTGGCATGTTTTATGTAATAACTAATCTTTATTAATGTCACACCTCAAATACAGATATAACAGTATGCCGCTAATCCACCACTAATCCATATAGACGTGAAGACTAGCAATATTCTTTTAAATGAAAATCTCGAGGCAAGGATTGCTGATTTTGGGCTCTCTAGGATTTTAACAATGCTGCAAGCGATCATGTTTCAACTATAGTTGTCGGCACCCCTGGCTACCTTGATCCTAAGTAAGAGCTCTTTTCCTTTTTCCTTTCCTTTTTGTAATTTGTACTTAAACTCTAAAGAGTTTATTCTCTGGTTATAAAAGACCTGTTTTTCTATGAGTTAATCTTAGCATTTGCATGCTAATAATAACGACAGATGATATGATGAGCTTATTGTAGCCAAAAAGGTCTAGGCTTTGTATACAGCCTGAATTGAAGGTATTTCAGTTAGCTGCCTTTTTTTCAGTAGCATAAAAAAATGCCCGTGTTACCAAAATCATGAAATTAAGAAATCTAGCACTACTGCTGCAGTCTGCAGCGGCTCATAGGCAACTATAGACTACAGCGACTGAGCCGCTAGGATCTGATGCGGTTTAGTGCAGATAAATTAGTATACCATGATTAGATAATCCTTGGTTTTATAGATTAGCAGTTTAGAATACTGACCAACTTAAATACAGTGAAAATTTTAAAGAAGACAAACTTTGGATAAAAAACAGTCAAAACCATACACACCTTGATGTAAGCACTGCAAAGTCCGCTCCACATTTCTCACCTAAATTACCCAACAAGCAATTGAATCTTCTTTCCCTCCCCCATTCAATGGCTCTTTTCGCATGCTTTCTCATGCTTTAGCACTCTTCTTGCATATTCTATTATCCTGTGGTAATTGCCTAATTTTAAAATAAACCTCTAATCATACTGGAATTTTCTTTGCTACCTCTGTCAAGAGATCTTTTTCATGCTTTCCTAATGCCTCTGCATTCATCTTGTGTATCCCATTAATCTCTAGCAAGCAATACAGTTCTTGCCTAATTTGTAATAAGCCTATCAGATAATAGGAGAAAAAGACAGTTAATTCAACGAAAAGATCAATGGGAGGGAATTTGGAGGAGAATGATTTCAAAATCTTAGGCCCCTGGAGTGACTGGCTGCTAATCTTTTCGAACTTAGACAAGAAGTATTAACAATAATAACAAAATAGATAGATGTATATGGTCTTTTCATGGTGATCTTCTAACTTGAATAAAAGCGGCTCCCTTTCTACAACAAAAGAAACAAGAAGTTAAAGTGGCAGGCTTTCTGTTTGCAGTGTTTAACACGCCTTTCTTTAACTAATTTCTTGGCACTGAGTGCCGGCAATCAGTAATTGGGGACTGCTGCAGTCTATAACCGGTGGAGCTGCAGCAGCACAATAGTGCTAAATGTTTAAATTTCATATTTTTAATACCATTGGTTGTATGTTTAAAATAAAACGGACCACTTCCATAAAAGATCAAACTAAATGAATCAATGAAACTTCAGGTACTATTCCTCATTCCAGCTAAGTGAAAAGAGCGACGTGTTCGGTTTTGGAGTTGTTCTGTTAGAGATCATCACAGGACAACCTTCTGTCATTGCTGGTCCAGAGGGATGCCATCTGAAGCAATGGGTGAATCAAAAACTATCCAGAGGAGATATTGAAAGCATTGCAGACACAAGAATGCATGGGCAGTATGACATAAATTCTGTTTGGAAGGTTACTGATCTGGCACGCAGGTGTAGTGATGATAGCTCTGCTCATAGGCCGACGATGAGTGCAGTAGTCATAGAACTCAAGGAAAGCCTCGATCTGGAAATCTCCACAGAGGGGACTCGTGGAAGGAGTACAACTTCTCAGAACAGTGTATTCGAGATGGCTAATATGGGTGGCATGTCTGCACCAGGTCCCATAGCAAGATAACTTGCCCGTTTGTCTCGTTGATTTTTTTTTTTTTGATAAAAGGCAACATATTGCCCGTTTCATTCAAGAAACCAGTAGTGTTAATTTACAGACTCTATCAGCTTAATAACATAAAGCATAGGGAAATATTTCAATAAAGCAAAAACAATAAGCTCTACGCTTAATAGTCCACCAAAACAACGTAATTGTAAAGTAAGAAAGAGCTAGGCATCCTAGAGGGGGGCTGAAAACTACTGATCCTATACTTGGATCTGGACAAACTTTTTGTTGTATCTTCATGAAATTAATTAGCTGGAGATCCAGCTCCCGACTCCATAGCTAAGTCCACATCTGCATCTTTGTGGAACCTTAGTATTCTACCAGGTGACTATCAGCTGGGTCCCACACCTGGAGTGGAATAGCATGTAACGCAGTGGGCAACCAATCTGCAATTGCTTCTTTGAGTTTTTTATCCAAGGGACCTGTCCAATATTCACAAACTGAGATAATAAGCATAAGAAGAGAGCGATTAGTTTTAATGGGAAATTGAGAAAAAATAACATCATTTCTATGTTTCCATAAGGTCCAATACATAGCTCCAAATACAATTAAAAAACCTCTTTGTTGAATCTTGTTTAAAGTCTTTGAAAAATGAAAAACATCAGTTATAGAATGTCAATCACTGAAAATATCTTGACTATTACCCAGCCAAAACCCGAGTTGCTTGGCCATAGGACACTTTAAAAAAAGGTGAGTAGTGGATTCATCTAATGGGCAGAATTGACAAGTTAAAGATCCAGTCCACCCTCGTCTGTGTAAATTCGTTTTGGTAAGAATTCTATTGTTAACCAATAACCACATGAAAATTTTGATTTTGGGTGGAATAGGGACAACCCACCAAATATTGTAGGTTGGTTGGCTTATACCTCTAAAATTAATGAATTGATAGGTAGATTTCACAGTATACTTCCCATTTGTGGACCATCGCCATGACATTTTATCCGAATTGTGAGTGAAGCTACATTGGCTAATTAAACTTAGGATCTCATGCCATTCCACTAATAATGTACCTCCTAACTGTCTTCTAAATCTAAAGAGCAGACCCTTGAGAGTTAATGACAGCAGCAAGGGTAATATGGGGATTAACACTTAATTGATATTATTGTGGGTAAGTGGTAGCTAAACTACAATTGTTGACCCAAATAGTATTCCAGAAGGAGATTTGAGAGTGAGAACCTGGTTCATAGCTCACACTTAATTTGCTTATATTATCTAGTTTAAGGATTGATTTCCAGAATGGAGAATAAGGGATCCTATGTTGATCAGAATAATATTTTTCTAAGATGAGCGTTTTCCATAAACCCTGTATGAGGAATCATGAAATTTCCACCACCAGGTTAGTAAAAGAGCAATATTCATAGAGTGAAGATCCAAAATACCTAAGCCACCATGACTTTTTGCAATACAAGCGCGAGACCAGTTAAGTAATACATATTTTCTCCTAGATCTAGATGTTCCTTGCCATAAAAATCTATTTCTAATTACATCTAGCTTCCTAATGACTGTTTTGGGAGCTCTAAATAAAGACAATGTATAAAGTGGAATAGCCGATAAAACTGCATTGAGTAAAGTAAGTCTACCACCTATAGATAGTAATTGGCCCTGCCAATGTTGTAACCTACTAGCTACTTTATCTAAGAGGGACATCCAATCTTCCATAGCTAATTTATGATCTTACATTGAAATGTAGTGGCAAAACTATCAGCTAGACAGTTAATAGAATACAATTCAGTTTTTATGAGGTTCATTTTGATCCCAGAGAGAGCTTCAAACCCAATCATGCCCCACCAAGCTGATTCTACATTAGAATGTGTAGCTTTTAAAAACAGAATTGTGTCATCAGCATAATGACAATTAGTAATAGCTTTCCTATCAAAGCATGGAGGTCCTAAGCCAATTAAAGTATTGCTTTGTCTCCCTTTAGAGAATATTTTAAAAAGAGTGTCTGCTGCCAAGATAAATAAGAAAGGTGAGAGAGGGTCACCTTGTCTTACTCCTCTTTTGCAATAGAAATAATGTGTGAATTCTCCATTTGAAATTAATACAAGACTGTGAACTAAACAGCCAGTCTGTGATCCATCTAATCCACTTTGTTCCAAACCCTCTACTAGCTAAGATCTCTACTATATAGTCCCAATTTATTTTATCACAAGCCTTCTCGAAATCTATCTTAATAACCACACCTGGTTGTTGTTGGACTTTACAATGATGAATTATTTCTTGACCAAGTACAACATTATCTAAAATATATCTATTTTTAAGAAAAGCTGATTGACTTAATTACATCTATTATTCTACTCATAATTGGGTCTAGTCTAATAGTAAGAATTTTGGAAATGAGTTTAAAACTACAATTAACTTGGCTAATAGGTCTATATTTAGTAATAGAGTGAACATCTTTTTCCTTGGGGATTAAACATATGACTGATTTATTGAGTCTATGTAGATCTAATTAATCTATGTGAATGAAAATGTTGACAAAGGAGAAGGAGATCACTTTTAACTAGGTCCCAGAAAGATTGATAAAATAAGGAGAACCCATCAGGGCCTGGAGCACCCTGACTTGAGGAACTAAAAAGAGCTATCCTAATTTCTTCCTCTGTAATGGGAAGTTCCAAGGACTGAGCCTCTATAGGAAGAAGTTTGTCTTGAGGATCCCAAAAATGATTATCTAAGTGAGCAAATTTATTACCAGATTCTCCAAGCAACTGTTTATAAAAGTGAACTACATGTTTTTTCATTTGACTTGCATTAGTGGTAACAGAGCCAGCTATTTCTAGTGAATTAATCCTATTTTTTTTGGACCTATGATTAGCTTGCAGATGGAAATATTTAGAGTTTTGGTCTCCTTCTGCAAGCCATTGCTGTCGAGACCTAGTTCTCCAATATTGCTCTTCCTCTAAATACATTTGATCTAGTTGAGCTTTAATGGAAGACCAGTGGAGAAACTGTGCCTCACTAAAAGCAGCTGATTCCTGAAGGAGCTCTAAATTATACAGTTCATTTATCAATTGAGATTTGAGTCTTTTTTTCTCTCCATAGTGATTTTTAGCCCATCCCCTAATTTTTTGTCGCATAAACTTAATTTTTTTAGACCAACTAAGAGCAACCTGATTATGATCTAATGGACTTTCAGGCCACCATTTAACAATTAGAGCTATGAAGGATTCTTGTGTGAGCCATTCTGGGTCAATTCTAAAAGAGGGATTGGTAGGCTTAGGACCTTGTCCAAGGTGGAGCACTAAAGGGCAGTGGTCAGAACCACTTTTCTGTAAATCTTGGACTAAACTATTGGGGGTAATTTTGTTCCCAAGGGAGAGAGGTAAAAAATATATCAAGGAGAGCAAATTTAGAACCACTGGACCATGTAAATTGTTGAGTGTTAAGGTGTTGTTCAACTAAAGAATGTTTATTGATAAATGTATTGAAGTCAGTACTAACCCTTGGGTCAAAATTGGAACCTGATTTTTCCTTTCGATGTCGAATGGCATTAAAATCGCCACATAGAACTCAAAGAGGAATATGAGACTGTCTCACTTGTTCAAGAGCCAACCATAACTCGTGTTTCAGATTTCGAAGAACAAGACCGTAAACTATAGTGAATTGCCAAGTGGAAGAATCTATTTTATTTTCAAAAATGACATCTAGATAATAGCGATGAGTATGGTAATGTCTAGCCTTAATTTTATTGCTGTCACAGCCAAACAATATCCCCCCTGATCGACCTATAGAAGGTACCCATTGCCATTCATCAAGCCTAGAAGAAAGATTCCTAAGAAATCGTAGTGTAAACTCCTCTTTTTTAGTTTCCTGTATAGCTACAATGTCTATTTTATGATCTCTAATTAATTCATGTAAGACTTGTTTTTTCCTACTAGAATTAAGTCCTCTACAGTTCCAGCTCAGAATATTCATAAAGTAGTTGAATCCCCACTATGTACAATTACAGCATTCGAATCAATTAGATCTAACGTAAGTCTAAAGGGAGCAGTACTAGATTTAGATGTCTGAATAATATCCTTAATCCTACTTTCGAATTGCGATCTACCCATATTCTGAATTGCTTCTATTATAGGTATTTTATCCTTAGAGCTATGACCTAATTGTATCTGATATATTTGAAACAATTCACATATTTGATCTACTGTTAATCTACTATATGGAAATGATGTAATTAACGGAATACCTGTAGAGCTGTTTGATCCTATTTCTTTAGTGCGCACCCTTTTCTTAATTTTACTCATAGTAGAAGAGGGGTCAGCCAGCACTTGCAACCTCAGACTTTGGCGAGGCGCGAGAACCGTGGTTCCCATGGAGGCGGTATCGACTACTTCAGGTGTGGCGGTAGCAAGGGGCTGGTCAGAAGAATCGGTCATCACTATCACCTCCGTAACAAGAGTAGTTTTAGACATTGAACTGCGCAGCCGAGTGGCTATGCCGTGCTTACTGTTACTGCCCAGTGTCACTTTTTTCTTAAGGGTAATAGGACTCTGTTTTTTCTTTTTCCCCCAAGTGGATCTTGTCTTATACTCTGGTTTAGGGAGGGGAGCCCGAGGTATGTCAGAAGCTAGATTCTGTCCTTTGCCTGTGGGAGGAGTGTGTTTAATTCTTGGTTCTTCTTCACTATCAGAGGCTGTAGGAGTCGGGGAGGAGGTTGCTGTTAGAGCTTGGAACTGGTTGGAAGAAAAACAGAGAGAGGTGGAGCGGGTTCTGGTATGAGTGGCACCAGAACCGCGTGGTTTGGTCCCTGACACGCCTGGTTTGTGTCCGGTACCAGTCAGCTTGGCTGGTTGGGGATTCTTTCCAGGCCCGAGAGAGCGTTTGTCTCGTTGATTGATTTCTTTGTTCTATTTTGGGGAGTCACTTACAGATATAAATTGGCAGTTTGTGTGACGTCAACAATGTTGTGTTAAATATTGAATTAGATGTATATATGTATGTTTAATATTGTCTTGTCTATGTTTTAAATGTTGAATGTTGAATATTTGTTGACTTATGAATGTATATGGATGTGTAATATTATATGTTTCATGTCTAGCAAATATGAATACTAATGAATTATAAATAACATACAAATTAGATATAAAGTTTATATAGACAAGGTTCTTCAATCGTGTACGAGATGTATGTATAGTCGCCAATTCTGTTTATTATTCCTTCGTTTATCTGAAGTTTCTTTCAATGTTGATCTCTCTTAGTATCTGGTTTGGTGTATGTGATATTAGTTGGCATGTTTTATGTAAGAACTAACCTTTATAAATAATAATAATATAACTAACCTACGGATAGAAAATTAACTAAAGTAAACCAATAGCTAATGATAAATGGCCTAAGATGTGCCGTGCTAATAAAATAGTGCGGGAACCGAGCACGACATGTCAACCGACACTATACATGTTGGCATGACATGCTTATTATGTATTTATGTGTGCTAACATTGGCCAGACGTGTTTCTTTTTGTTTGATTAACAGAAAACCGTTAAAAAAAGTAACAACAGGGAAAAATATGGAAAAATGTCTAAAAATAAAGAACAGAGCCAAATTAATTATTTTAATACTTTTCTTTTTTTTTTACCTTTTTTCCTGTTTTTAGTTTTTTGTACAATTTGAGAAAATCGTTACATGTCATTATAAATATAATATTTAAAAAAAATATCTAAAAATAAGAAAGTTAACAAAAATGGTATATGTTGCTAATTTTTTTTAAATCAGATCATTTTCTATTTTTTCCAGTATTTTACAACAATTCTGAGTGTACATAATATTTTTTGATGCAAATTGGTTGCACTTTTACAGTCCATGCCCTGTTGTGTCCAAGCGTGTTAGCTGCGTGTTCTAGCGTGTTCATGCTATCAATTATTTTAGAAATCTGATGTGTACAATTTTGTTAAATTGAATCTGTTCTTAGTATCAATATGCTTAACTTAGTTTCATGTTAGCATTATTCTACAAAAAAAATTATTGTAAAAAAGAAACAACCAACCCCTAATAAATATTCCATGTACATGCAAATGAAAACACCTACATTCAAAATTTTCTCATGAATTTGTTTAACCTGAGAATTTACAAATTGGTATTCTCATTGACAAACAGAACAAAGAGTGTAGGGCTCGGCTAATGATTTTCTTTTGTACTTCTTACGTCTCATGCGGTGCTTGCGCACGTTAACCAGTCGAGTCCGTGCACATGATCCTACCTACCCCGCTCCTTATACAGCTGTACTAGTGATTATTTGTTAAGACTTTCAGGGCTGAACCATAAATACAGTAAGAAGCTGAGACGCGATGAGTCCATAAATAGTCGTTTTGCGTATATCAATTTCAATTGCTATTTCTCTATGGGCAAACTTTTCAATGGAGAGCTGCTGCTGCAATTCCAACAAAAGAAAACAGAGGATTGATCAGGCCTACGGGCAGAGTTACCAGAATACTGAATAATAGCGTTGTCATCAATTGTTTTGTTGGAGTCATATTTAGTATTTATATTGTCATTTTTGATAAATTAAATGGACATTGTTTAGGCTTTTTGTTAAACCGTTGGGTACATATATTGTAAAAAGGAGCCCTAATCACCTTTAACTCTTCAAGAGGAGAAGAAAAATTGAAGTCCCCTCATATGGAATGGATATATGGTTGATAGCCAACTTGACTCTAACTGTAGCACGGTATATTGTTATATCAAATTATTTATCTTGATCGCACGAATTGTTTTATGCTTATGAACTTGTGCATTTCATAATTTCATTCAATTTTGTTACCAATTATGTAATAATATTATATTCAACTTAGCAATTGAAATATTGGTAATAAATATTTTGTTATTTAAGATACAGTTAGAAAAAGAATGGAAAACAATGAAAGAATGTCTATACCTTTTTTGGATCATTGAACAATCAGTAAATATTTAGCTGAATAATCTAGCAAAAAGTTTTTTTTTATGCAAAACCATATCTTGCACATTATTTCCTTAGCTCATACTTAACAAAAAAATGGTAAATACTAGTTATATGTATTTGCACTATATGGCATCTGATAATGATTTAGATGTTCGTGAGGCTAACAAAACCATCTTGTGAAGGTAACTCAAACAAATACGATAATTTGCTCTGTTTCCAGGCTCAAAATTTGGCAAGGGTTCATCACAGAAACTTGGTGTCACTAATTGGCCATTGCATGGATGGAGATTGCATGGCACTTGTAAGTTGTATACGAGGACATGAAAGAAGGAACTCTCCAAGATATGCTCATGGGTGATTATTATCTTTAACTCGAATCTTTTCTCAAAATTAAACGGGTTTATTAAAACTATTTTCAACTCATGTATTTAAAATTTACACTAGTGGAAAAATGCACATCAGCATCGGCCTATTAGGATCGGACTTTTCAAAATTCGACACTGATCTATATCTGAATCGGGCTTTATAAACAACTGATCTTAAAAAGAACAATCAGGATCGGCTAAATATTAACAACCGCTCTTAAAAGTGCTGGCCATATCAGAATCGGTTCTTTAACAAAAAACCGATTCTGATTATCTACTTATTAGCATCGGTTAAATTAAATAACCGATTCTAAATACTATTAGCATCGGTTATTTAATTAACCGACTCTGATTTCTTTGTTTTAGAATCGGGTTATTTTTAACCGACCCTGATTTCTTTTTGCTTCACAACTTAAGCGAAAATTCAATCTTCTTCAAAATTTTCAAAACTCAGCGCTCTCTCTCCGTGGCTCACTCTCTTCCTCAAATTTCAAAACAGCTCTCTCTCTGACTCAATTTCATTTTGCTCCGTAAATCTCTCTCTCTCTGTGGCTCACTCTCTTTCTCTCGGGTTCTGTCTTCGCCGCTCAGTAGGTTGAGGCGAGGGTTCCGACTCTCCGGAGGTGAGGTGAGGCGGCCGTGAGATGAGGCAAATAGGTGCGGTTAGGTGAGGCGATGCAGCCACCAGCCACCAGCCACCTATTTAAAATCGTGAGTTCTGAAAATTTTGCGAATTGGTTGATTAATTTTGCGATTTGGTGGATTAATTTTGCGATTTGATGGATTAATTTTGAAAATCTCAAAATACCAGCTACCTATTTGGGGGATTAATTTTGCGATTCGGTACTGGTTCTGACACAGCATCAATACTGTTTTCTGATTTCTTTGATTTCCCTAATTATGTAAATACAAAATAAGCCATACATACTGATTGTTCAGCATGCCCACCAACAATGGTACCATACCAGTAATTGTCAGATTGTTCGTGACTTGGGACAGTTTTCACTAATACATCTGACAAACAATCTAATTAACTTTGGTGTTTGCATTGTGCTCATGCAAGTGAATTTGTGGAGTACATACCGACAAGGGAGTACTACCACAGGCACACACGGTGTCTGTACTGGGAAGGAAAGCTGATCCTGCCGTTTGCTGACCAGTGGTGGTTCAGGTGGTCCCTGGGCTGGCTGATGCCACCAAAGGTTTCCCTCCTCAAGGCCACACAGGGTGAAGCCGTCAGGAACTACTATCATGACATGCATGTCATCCAGGACATCCTCGTGCCCCTCTACATAGTCGGTGAGGCCATGGAGTTTGTCCACAAGGAGATGGAGGTATGCTCTCTCTCTCTCTCTAGCAAGTGCTTTCTTGTTGTGCTTTGCAGTTTTAGAATTAACTCTTTAGAATGTTGAACCAATTTTGAGGGATTGGTAATCTGAAAATTTTGTTGGTTCTTTAATACTTGTGCACTTTTATCTGAAATTGTTGTACCAATTTTATGCATGAAGTTTCTATTGACTGCTTTAGCAAGCCAAAAAAAGTGAATAAAAAGAAGAAGAAGACATGATTGAGAAACTGTAACAATAATGTAAGTGAATGTACAGCAGGTTTTATTGGCCTCTATCATGAAATTTTACCAGCATGTAGAATGTCATCTCCTGAGCATTTTGATATAAAGAACACTAAATTCGGTTTAGTAGATCTCTCAGAATGATTTTCTAAAGGTAGCACTTACAGCAGTTTTCTGGTTTCTTTTTCTGAACTTTGAAAATCAATTCCTGACAATTGGCTAAACCAAATTTTGTGTTCTTTTTATGATTTTACAGAGGGTAATACAATCTATAACTCTGTAAATTTTCATGATTTTAAGAATTTTCTTCTTATGCCTAATAACCATGCAAAGTTAGAGGCAAAGAAGTCATGTGTGCAACAAAATATGCAGTTTTTGTATTTTTAAGGGCCAACTTTGAAAATGGCTAGAAAATAGTAGAAAAATCCGAATGATGCAAAGTTTAGCTCTAAACCATTTTTTTTTCTGTCCTTTATTTAACTGTATAACTAAACTTTTGATTTGGGCTTTGGATCAGTCTGCACTGACTGATCTGTTACAAAGGGCCATGTGAAGCAGATGGTACTTTGTTTGGATTTGAAGAAGTGAACTTTAGACAGCCACCATTTCTCACTGGATTACTCAAATTGAGTAATTCTTTTTTTTTTTACTCATATGAGAGTGCTCTACTTTCTGGTAAAATTTCATGAAATTTGAGGCTTCCTAGCTGTACCAGAAAGGGGTCTAAACACAGGGGTAAGCTGGGAACTGTGCTGGTATTTTGCTGGTTTTTTTTCATTTTTCAAAGGCTGAATATTTAGAAAATCATAGAAAATGCATAGAAAATGCTATGAATGTAAAATTTGGGTCTAAGTTGTGTGTTTTTGAGTCCTCTCTCTAACTGTATCATTTATTTTACTATATTACCCTTTTATCAGTAGGTTCTGTGCAGATTTTGGATGGTGGTTTTGTGGACTGTTTTCTGATAAATGGAGCAGCAAAGGTGATACAATCTATGACTCTATGAATTTTCATGATTTTACAAATTTTCTTCTTATACCTAATGACCATGCAAAGGTAGGGGCAAAGAAGTCATGTGTTCATGCAAATTGGTAGAGCATACTAGTGGTGTATAATTGCTTATTAGTTTTCTTTTATTTTGGTTCTTTGCAGTGTGATCAATTAAGAGCTGATAATCTCATGAGGAAATTTGGACCAAGCCTTAAAAAGGTTCAATGATTTAAAACTTTTCTTTTAAGTAAAGAAGCTTCAGTTCAGGCACTTTTGGTTGTTTTAGATTTGTTCTAAACTGTTTCTTTATGAAATGTTTGATATAGTTGTAAATTAGTGTACAAATGCTAGTTAGATGATTCTATGTAATTGTGATATTTTGATAATTCATTTGTTATTATTTTGTTAAGTGACATGGTTGATATATAGTTTGATTAATTGTTGGAATTGTGATTGTTGAATATTATTTTGATAATTCTTTTGTTTGTGATTGTGGCATATTAATTATTGACCAGCCCCCCCCCCCAAAAAAAAAAAAATTTAAAATTAGTGTCAGTTATCTACAGTAACCGATGCTAAAAGTTTGAATTAGCATCGGTTATTTACAAACATCCGATGCTAAAAGTTTGAATTAGCATCGATTATTTACAAATAACCGATCCTAATTGAGACATTAGGATCGGTTATTTTAAATAACCGATGCTAATTCAAACTTTTAGCATCGGATGTTTAACCGACCCAGATTACTTTTACATTTGTATCGCCTGGGTCAGCATCGCCTCTAGGTCCGATCCTAATGTGTGTAAATAACCGATCCTGATGTGTGTTTTTCCACTAGTGTTAAGTTCTCAAATCTGTCAATTTCAGATAATGCAAGGCCTCTGAGTTGGAAACAATGGGTTCGAATTGCATATGAATCAGCACTTGGTACAAAACCTTTTTAATATCTAGAATTCTTAAGTATTTATTTCTTGTACTATCCATAATTAATTAACATCAAGTGCCTAGTATCAAGAAAATAACTCGAGTATATACATAGGACCTAGCTAGGACCCTCCATAAAGTTTGCAATTTATAAATTATTGCAATAATTGGAGTCAGTATTTTTCTCCGATCATGATTTTAGCATACCAGACAAAAAATTTAGAGAGACCATGACTCCATTCAGCCATATCCCATATTGGAGAATATTCACATCATTGTTAAGTCAATTGAAATGTGGTTTTCTTTGTAAAAGTGAGAGGAAAAAGCTAATTGAAAATTTGAAATTTCATCATCTAAGTATACATCAATAAAAACAATGAAGGTTGGATTATTTGCTCAGGGTGTGCAATCCGCCACTAATCCATAGAGATGTGAAGACTAGCAACATTCTTTTAAATGAAAATCTCGAGGCAAAGATTGCCGATTTTGGGCTCTCCAGGGCTTCAACAATGCTTCAAGCAGTCATGTTTCTACTGTAGTTGTCAGCAGTACTCCTAGCTACTTGGATCCTGAGTAAGATCTCTTTTCTTTTTTCCTTTCCTTTTCATAATTATTATTTAATTCCTAAGAGTTTCTACTCCTCTGGTGATAGTGACCTGTTTTTCTGTGAATTAATCTTAGCAGTTCCAGGCCAATAATAATGGAAGTTTTAGGCTTTCTATACTGCCTGAATTGAAAGTTTTTCAGTTCGATGCCTTATTTGTCAGTAGCATAAAAAAAGCCTCTATGAGAGGTAGCAAAATCGTGAAATTTGGAATCTATCACAACCGCTGCAGTCTGCAGTGTCTCCTGTGCAACTATAGACTACAGCAACATAGCCGCTAGTATCGGTAGCGGTTTAGTGCTGAGAAATTAGTATACCATAATAAGGTAATCCTTGGTTTTATAGATTAGCAGTTTAGCACAGTGACCAAATTAAATACAGTGCAATTTTTAAAGAAGACGAACTTTGGATAAAAAAACAGTCAAAACCATACACCTTGATATTAGCACTGCAAACTCCGCTCCACATTTCTCACCTAAATTAGCCAACAAGCAATGGAATCTTCTTTCCCTCCCCCATTCATATAAAAAACAAATTTTAAACAAAATAACATATATAAATCGTATATAGAACTTTTAAAAAAGAAAATCCTATGATAATATATGCGAGAGAAGCAGTTTTAAAAGAAAATAATTAATAAATGGTAAAATTGTTTATTTATTACAAAATTTAAGTCATGTCAAAGTTAATAAAAAAAGAGGGTTTCAAATGCCTCCATTTTTTGTGCCTCCACTATGCTTCTATTTTTAAAAATGTTAATAAATAAAAATTTAAATCATAAATGTTTAAATAAAACCGTTAGATGTGATCTATATGTCATTTGAACCCTCCTCATAGAAAAAGTTGTGTTAATATCGTGATCCGCAATATCGCCTTTAGTTACTCGAATATATATTTCAGTTTGTTCAATTTCAAACTTACTTTCTTGTAGCAGGTATTCTTTTTGGTCGAAAATTAAAATGGAACTGTTGCAAGTAATATTTACAACGCGTAATAATAGAACCATACAAATTAAAATTATTTTTAATTCATGTCCTCTATCTAGTAAAATGAAAAAAAAATAATGAAAAAAAAAATTATTGTCACCTCTATGAAAATAATTAGTTTCTCCTTTACAGAATATTTATTTAAAATATAATGAATAAATATAGAGAAGTAATAAAAGTACCAACAAATTATAAGTGAACAATTAGCACTTAATTATTATACATCTTCTCTTGATTTCTTTTTATTCTTATATAACTAGAAATGGATCTCTATCATTAGCAAACTTAACTATTTCGTAGTACTTAATTAACAGACAACATGCAATATAAAATTTTATGATTTTGTTTTTTTAGTACAAACTGTGTAGGTAATAAACAATTAATACTGAACTGATTAGCATTGCTGATCAGTTGAATGTTCAATTGAAGACTTTGTCAACATGACATATAAACCTCCGTCTTATTCTAAACAAAAAATAAAAAATTGTCACAAAATGTACGAATGGTTGACTTTGAAAATTTCTCGAGAGCAAAAATTTTTTTGATCTATAAAATTGAACAAAATAATAGTATTTTCTCGTTTTGAAAAATAGGTATACCTGAAATTCAAATCCAATTTATCCCAATTTGTACTGAAATGCGGCTGAACTAGATCTTAGCCTAGAGAAGGAAATTTCTCATGCCGTGATCAGTCACGTCACGTGAGTCGATTACGTGACGTGACTCGCGTGTTGCGTGATGTGATCATTCGCGTGACGTGACCGCATTCGAGCGAAAATTACACAAACGTCACGTCACGCGAACCAGTCACGTCACGTCATGGTATGAAACATAGAGTATCCAGCTTTTTCTAGTTAATTTTCAGTTTTTTTTGGTACGTATAGAATGTCCATGTTTCTCATATGGTGTAGGTTCAGTGATACCGGCACTTTTGTAGTACTAGTTTTTATTTTCTCTAGTTTAATCCAATAAATACTTGTAATTTGAATTTTTAAAATAATGTCAGATACTCAACAGCCTTTCCTTTAAAAAAAATTTGCAACATTATTTACTTATTTTACAATTTTTATAATTTTCAAATTTTTTTATATTTTTTTTCTGAATTTCAACATTTTAAATTAAAATATAAATAAAAAGTTTCACGTGATTAATTTACGTGTCGACATATCACGTCACGTGTAGTCATAGCGTGACTACACATGACGTCACTATTCGTGTGACGTGACCGTCTGCCACTATTTTAATCACGTCACGTCACGTGACCAAATTATAGTGTGTTTGTCACGTACGTCACGGCGTGTCACGTATTTCCTTCTCTATCTTATTCTATGCTCTTGAAGAGAATACAGAAGGGGAGGGGGGAGTAACCAGACCTGATTAACATATGTTTACTTTGTTCTACTAAATTCTTATGGGTGAGGATGGAAGGGGAGAGTACTAGCGAACTCTGTATACAAGCTATTCAAATTTATAAAATCTCAAATCATGGTGTGTAGAATATAAACTCTTTACACTGCCTCTCTACTCTCCCTATCCTATACTCTAAACCATAAGAAAAGAAAATCATATTATTCTAAATTAAACTTTGAAGGAAAGAAAAAGTTATGATAATTCATGAGAGAAGTAGTTTTTAAAGAAAAAATAATTAATAAAGAATAAAATTGTTTATAGTATAAAATATTGAGATTTTTGTGTTATTAATAAAAAGATAAGTGTTAATATCATAACTTGCAATATAGACACTTGTTACTGAAATATATTTTTTCTATCTTTTCAATTCCAAACTTTTTTTTTTTGGAGTTTTGATCTAGTGGCAAAAGCAATGTTCTCCGTATAGGAGATCACAAATTTGAAATCCGTAAGAAATAATTATTTCTGAATATTAAATAGTCGGATAGGTTGACCTCCAACCTTTACTCAAACTTAATTTTTTGTAGCAGGTATAGATCTTTTTGGGGGGGGGGGGGGGGGTGGGGGGGGTGAGGTGGGGAATTTATTTTATTTGAGTTCCTGACTTGAGTATATGAAATATGTGTAGCTAGTAATATTGACAACACGTCAAAACGGAACGATACAATTAATTTTTTTCTTCTGTCATTTACTCATTTATATGTCCTCTATCTAGTAATTGAAGAGATCAATGGAAAAAAAATCTCTCATCTACGTAGTGGCTTAAACTTGATTATTTTAAGAAAATTAATAAATGTCAGAGTAACGAAATATTTATATAAAATTTAATGAATAAATAGAGAGAAATAATAAAATACCAACAAATTATAATTGCACAAGAGCTTAATTATTAAACATAGTTTCTCTTTTGTTTCTTTATATAACTTTAAATGCATGTATCATTTCCAAACTTAACTATTTCGTAGTACTTAATTGATAAGCCTAAATTTCATATATCTTTTAAGTAGGATTTGGTCTCTAAATCTACCATTTTGTTGGTTTAAAGCCATTTAGTTTAGATAATGCACCAAGTTCGAGATTCTGCTATGTTTTCATGTATTTTCAGGTACTAGAAGCAAATGGGAATAATTTGGAGCAAGTTCGGACACGATCGGAAGCTAGACGGCACGTAGAGGCAAGTTTCAGAGAAAAATTGCGACCTGCAATAATTTATTGCCACCCACAATAACACAACTTCTACTAAAACAGCTCACTGCCACAATTTTGCACCATTATTGCGACCCGCAAATTCTTCACTGCTTCCAAATTTTCAGCTGCTACAGACCCAGAATCGTTCTTATAGCCCACACCTTCTTCCCCAAGAGGGGGAGGCCACCATTAGACACTTCTTTTGAGCTAGGAACGTTTTCAAGAGCTAGGGTTTCAAATATAGGGCGATTTGGAGAAGGAGAAACTTAAGGGAGAAGAGATTTGTGCTTGGATTTGTATTATCTACTCTATTTTTCTCTCTCTAGGCTTTGTTAACAAACTGTTTATCCCATTTGTAACTATTTGCGCCCATATGAGAGGATAATCTCCTCTCTAGAGGCGATGGCATGTAAAACTCGAAACTAGGTGCACTCTTTCTTACTCGATTTGTGGATTTTATTGACTATTAGCAATTTACTCTTTTAATGCTTGATTTATGCATGGATTGTGTGATTTAACCTTACTCCTCCAATACATGGATTAGGGATTTTTTTCAATGACTGAAAATCACTTGCATTAACTCCCCGAACAAAAAGAGTAAAGAATAGGTTATTAGGACGAAGTACTTAACCGAGAAGTCCGAGGTAACCTAAAAGTACGATATTAGAACACGAAGTACTTAACCGTGAAGTGCACGCTATTATCACTTTAGACAGAACACCCACGCACGCTTTAGAAACACAAATCGAGTAAATTGAGACCCTAATAGATAGGAATGCCAAAGCTCCTGGAACTCCTACACTTGAATCAGACCCAAAACATTTATTATTTGCTTCTTTCGATTTAATTAGATTTAGAAACCAACTCAAACTTTTTCTATCTAGCTTAATGAATTGGTGAGAACCAGTACTTTATGAGTTGTCCCTGTGGATTCGACACCCGAAATACTACTAGGCAAGATTGTATGCTTGCAATCAAATTAGGTGTATTAGGATTCATAATAAGCTATAGAAAAACACGAACATTAATCGACAACATGCAACATAAATTTCTAAGTTTTTCCTTGTTTTTAATACAACTGTCTAGATAATAAACAATAATCAAAGTGATGAGCATTGCTAATCACTTGAATGTGCAATCAAAATTTTTGTCAAAATGGCAACAACCGTCACATGCAATAATTAATGCCTGAAATTCTCGCGTTTACTTTGAAAAATTGGACGAAATAATCTATTCTTGAGTTAAAAAAAAAAAAATATATATATATATATATAGGTACCTGAACTTCGAACCAAATTTAGCCCAATTTAATTAATCGAATTTCGTTATTAATAGAGATTGAATTTAGTTCTCAAATAACTGACACGTCATTGACAGATGGACTCCACTGGTTGGTATTAGTTCAAACTTTGCATTTGGTGTAATTAAGAAGTAAGAAACTTAATTAGGACATGTACTACAGGTAGCTAGATAGGTACCATTTTATTGCATTGGATATTTATAACCGAAGAGTTTTCAAATGTCTTTATTTTTATTGCTTCCGTTATACAAATGTCTCTACCTTTTAATGTCTAATCACATAAATTTTAAACATTATATATAAATAAAATTGTTAGATTTAATATTTTTTTTCTCTAAATACACATAAACATATTACTTTTATTTTTATTTTTATATGAATCAATTATATATAAAAAATTAACGTCTAGCAAATCATCAAATAAGTGTATTTTAATTTACAAGCACTATTAATTCTAATTAAAATAAAACTAAATAATTTTATTTTGATAAAGATATAATGAAAACATCTAAAACCTCTCTCTTTATAGTTATATTGTGAAACTAGTGGATTCATCCCCCATTTTTTAACAAAGAAGAAATTTTTTTTTTAATTGAGAATAGGAGTGGTGCTTCCATTTTATGAACCATAATTTGTTATATTGTTTGTTGTGTAGTCCCTAACGGCACTTAGAGGGTGTTTAAAGGGAGTCTTACTGACTCTTAGACGTTTTTCGGTTTGACCGTCTAAACTAAGAAGTCAAACAAGCCTGTACAAGTAATGTAAATAGAGAAGAGTTTAGAGACAGTTGACACGCAAGATGATAACGAAGTTCGGCGTAAAATGCCTACATCTCCGGAGCAGAGCTACCTTGTCGGCGCCCCTTTCCTATTACCCAGAAAGAAAGAACACAGCACGTGACACGTGAGCCCAGCAACGGTGGGAATTCACGGCCTAACTAGTGTGCAAGTTGAGCCTAAAAGCTAAAACTGGAGAGTCCCTCGGGATCGTCACACAACTATGGATATATGCGAGCTGAAAAGCTCTGGCTAGTGTACCCCCTTCGCGCCCTACAAGCAGAGCACACTAGCAGGGATGTAAAAGCTCTACACCTAAATCATAGATACTAAACTATCTCCTAAAATATAAGTCGAGTGGATTTGAGTATGTTGAGAAAATATGCCAGTAAAATGTACTCAACAATGGAAGCTATCAAGAGTTGCAACAAATACGTTTTGAAATGTGAGAGGCGGCTAGCTTAGCAAATCTGGAGCGATGATAACTATTTATATAGTGGGAGGATCCAGATTTTCTATATCCACTCTAGCGGGACGAAACCCATTAGGTTGAATCGTACGGATATTGAAGTTAGGGTTTCCGCAAATATTTCAAATTAATATAAACCGTCCAAAACTTTTATGCCCGTTTAGTCTGGTCAATATAATTTGTCTCACCAAACCGGCGGCCCACTTATATAGGCCTCACAGGGGACCACTCAGCCGATATGCGGCCCCAGGGGCCGCTCAGTCGATATGCGGCGCCAATTCTGGGGCCGCTCAGCCAATTTGCGGTCCCCAGTAAATGGGGCCGCTCAGCCGATCTACGGCCGTGCTAAATCTGGAATTTCCAGGAATCGGTGTCGTTTTGGTTTTTTTTTTCTGTACTATATTTAAAAATTTCGGGTCCTGGACCAATCCTCTAGCAGTAAACATATTAACAATAGTAAATAGTAATCTTTTTAATAACACAACATTTTTAAAATTTTAAATATATAGCCCATTTTAATATTTTTAAGTATCTTTTAAGCTAATATATCTTTCCATAATGTAATTAATATTATGATAATTTATTAATTATTTGATTTCCATAATTGCTATATACTCTTTGAATTTTTTTTCTTTCTAATTTTGCATTGAATAAGGATGAAATTATTCATGATAGTTTGCATTCAATATGATTTTTTTTTATTATCAATTCACGTTTAATTTATATAAATATTTTATGACATTTTCTTTAGTGATTTTGCAAAACATAAAATGTTACTTTTCAAAATAAATTTAAAGATGTGATGATATACCAATAGCGAATATTTATTTATTTTACAAATCTAACTTCTTTAAATAAGTACATACCATTATATTGTATGATATAAAAACAAATTTTAAACAAAATAACATATATATTTCGTATATAGACTTTAAAAAAGAAAATCCTATGATAATATATGTGAGAGAAGCAGTTTTAAAGGAAAATAATTAATAAATGGTAAAATTGTTTATTTATTACAAAATTTAAGTCATGTTAAGTTAATAAAAAAGTAGTGTTAATATGGTGATCCGCAATATCGCCTTTAATTAGTTACTCAAATATATATTTCAGTTTATTCAAATTTCAAACTTACTTTCTTGTAGCAGGTATTCTTTTTGGGTGAAAATTAAAATGGAATGCTGTTAGTAATATTTACAACGCGTAATAATAGAACCATACAAATTAAAATTATTTTAAATTCCTGTCTTCTATCTAGTAAAATGAAAAAAAAATTATTGTCACCTCTATGAAAATAATTATTCTCTCCTTTACGGAACAGTTAATTAAATTATATGTCAGAGTAACGGAATATTTATTTAAAATATCATGAATAAATATAGAGAAGTAATAAAAGTACCAACAAATTATAAGTGCACAATTACCACTTATTTATTACACATCTTCTCTTGATTTCTTTTTATTCTTATATAACTAGAAATGGATCTCTATCATTAGCAAACTTGACTACTTCGTAGTACTTAATTAACAGACAACATGCAATATAAAATTTTATGTTTTTGTTTTTTTAGTACAAACTGTATAGGTAATAAACAATACTGAATTGATTAGCATTGCTGATCAGTTCAATGTTCAATTGAAGACTTTGTCAACATGACATATAAACCTCTGTCTTATCCTAAACAAAAAATAAAAAAATTTCACAAAATGTACGAATGGTTGACATTGAAAATTTCTCGAGAGCAAAAAAATTCTTGATCAATAAAACTGAACAAAATAATAGTATTTTCTCGTTTTAAAAAATAGGTTAATGAAATTCAGATCCAATTTATCCCAATTTATCCGAATTTGTACTGAAATGCGGTGAACTAGATCTTAGCCTAGAAAAGAAAATTTGTCACGCCGTGATCAGTCAGGTCATGTCACGTCACGTGAGCTGATTACGTGACGTGATCATTCGCGTGACGTGACTGCATTCGAGTGAAAATTATACGTCACGTCACGTCACACGAACCAGTCACGTCACGTCACGGTATGAAACATAGAGTATCTAGTTTTTTCTAGTTAATTTTCAGTTTTTTTTTTGTATGCATAGAATATCCATGTTTCTCTTATGGTGTAGGTTCAGTGATACTGACACTTTTGTAGTACTGGTTTTTATTTTCTCTAGTTTAATCCAATAAATATTTGTAATTTGAATTTTTAAAATAATGTCAAATACTCAACAACCTTTCCTCTAAAAAAAATTTGCAACATTATTTATTTTATTTAAGTTCCTGACTTGAGTATATGAAATATGTGTAGCTAGTAATATTGACAACACGTAAAAACGGAACCATACAATTAATTTTTTTTTTTTCTGTCATTTATATGTCCTCTATCTAGTAATTGAAGAGATCAATGGAAAAAAATCTCTCATCTACGTAGTGGCATAAACTCGATTATTGTAAGAAAATTATAAATAAATTAATAAATGTCAGAGTAACGAAATATTTATATAAAATTTAATGAATAAATATAGAGAAATAATAAAATACCAACAAATTATAATTGCACAAGAGCTTAATTATTAAACATAGTTTCTCTTTGGTTTCTTTATATAACTTGAAATGCATGGATTTTGTATCATTTCCAAACTTAACTATTTCGTAGAACTTAATCGACAACATGCAACATAAATTTCCAAGTTTCTCCTTTTTTTTAATACAACTGTCTAGATAATAAACAATAATCAAAGTGATGAGCATTGCTATCAGTTGAATGTGCAATCAAAGATTTTGTCAAATGGCAACAACCGTCACATGCAAATAATTAATGCCTGAAATACTCGCGTTTACTTTGAAAAATTGGACGAAATAATATATTCTTGAGTTTCAAAAAAAATTGTAGGAACCTGAACTTCAAACCAAATTTAATTAATCGAATTTCGTTATTAACAGAGATTGAATTTTGTTCTCAAATAACTGACACGTCATTGACAGATGGACTCCACTGATCGGTATTAGTTAAAACTTTGCATTTGGTGTAATTAAGAAGTAAGATACTTCATTATGACATGTACTACAGGTAGCTAGATAGGTACCATTTTATTGCATTGGATATTTATAACAGAATAGTGTTCAAATGTCTTTATTTTTATTGCTTCCGTTGTACAAATGTCTCTACCTTGTAATGTCTAATCACATAAATTTTAAACATTATATATAAAAAAATTGTTACATTTAATATATATATATTTTTTTCTCTAAATACACATAAACATATTACTTTTATTTTTATTTTTATATGTATTAATTATATAAAAAAAAATTAACGTCCAGCAAATCTTCAAATCAGTGTATTTTTACAAGTTCAATTAATACTAATTAAGATAAAATTAAATAATTTTATTTTGATAAAGATATAATGAAAACATTTAAAACCTCTCTCTCTATAGCTATATTGTGAAACTAGTGGATTCATCCCCCACTTTTTAACAAAAACGAAACTTTTTTTTTTTAATTGAGAATAGGAGTTGTCACTAGTGGAAAATATGGAATCAGGATCGGTTATATATGCATATTAGTATCGGAATACAACCGATTCTGACGAAGGCGATACTGATACTACAATAATCTGGATCGGTTAAATAACCGATCCTAATAGTTATTATCAGGATCGGTTGTTTCAATGAAACAACCGATCCTGATAGTAACTATTAGGATCGGTATCCTGATAGTTACTATCAGGATCGGTTGTTTCAAACAACCGATCCTGATGTTGTACTATCAGGATCAGTTGTTTCAAACAACCGATCATGATGTTATATTGGATCTAAAAAAAATATTTTTTTTTATTTGGCCAGCTTCCATATATATTTGCTGGCCAGCATAATATTTTTTTTTATTTACCATTGATTTATTGGAGCTCAAAACCAATTAAGAACACAAAATAAAATTCATGAAACACAAAAGGAAGTACAATAGTTGAAGAAATTTGGTGCAATAGCAAAATAAAATTCAGCCACATGTATGACACTCCCTCTTTTATCGTCTCCACCAGTGCAAACTTCAAAATATGAACAAATATTTATATCATTAATTGCTTGCTTGTGCATCTTCGATACATGTATTATTTAAATTGAAAGACAAGGAAAACCTAGCTAGCATATCTCAAAGTGTACCTCTTCAACGCCGATGGAATAATCTCAAAAAGCCTTGCTCAAATGAAAAAAAATAA
The DNA here is from genome assembly GCA_025461125.1 of Carex kokanica. Lineage (NCBI taxonomy): Eukaryota > Viridiplantae > Streptophyta > Magnoliopsida > Poales > Cyperaceae > Carex > Carex kokanica. The sequence goes on from JAJGRX010000348.1 coordinate 203,810, forward strand.
ATAAATAAATTGAAACCATGAACTGTAATACTGCAATTTTGTGTAAATTAAAAATACAAAAGATGCTCAAATGTACATAAGAGATTTGAGGAAAAAACAGTATGTACCTTAAGTATAATTTAAGGGCATAAGCCGGGGCATCATCCTTCATCTCATTCCATGAACTTGGAAGAGTTGGATGGCACATCCTTGTCAGTTTTCGTCTTCTTCGCCTTTTTTTGAGATGATCGAGACAGAGAGAGACAGAGATCGCTAAGTTGAGAGGCGCCGGAGACAGAGAGAGAGAGACGAAGGAGTTGAGAGGCGGGTTTGATTTTTGCTAAGTTGAAAATGAGAGGCGCGAAATGAAAATAAGAACCCTAGAAGAGGGAGATACTGAGACAGAGAGAGAGAGACGGAGGAGTTGAGAGGCGGGTTTTATTTTTGCTAAGTTGAAAATGAGAGGCGCGGGATGAAAATAAGAACCCTAGGGAGTTATCAGGATCGGTTGTTTAAAACAACCGATCCTGATAACTACTATTAGGATCGGTTGTTTTAAACAACTGATCCTGATAGTAGTAATTAGGATTTGTAATGTAAAAAAAAAGTATCAGGATCGGTTGTTTTAAACAACCGATCCTGATACTTTTTTTTTACAGATCCTAATTACTACTGATTGTAAAAAAAAAAGTATCAGGATCGGTTGTTTAAAACAACCGATCCTGATAACTATTATGAGGATCGGTTTTTTTAAACAACCGATCCTGATACTTTTTTTTTCTTTTTTACATATCCTAATTACTACTATCAGGATCGGTTGTTTTAAACAACCAATCATAATATATGCTAATTAGGATCGGTTGTTTGTTAGAACCGATTCTGATAGTATCAAGATCGGTTTTTAGAAACAACCGATCATAATAGTTCATAAATTAGGATCGGTTGATCAAAAAATCCGATCTGATTAGTTTTTAGGATCGGTTTTATTAAGAAAACCGATCCAGATAGATATTAGTATCGGTTGTTTCATATAGCCGATCTAGATAGGCCGATCCTGATTCTAGTTTTTCCACTAGTGTGTGCTTGTATTTTATTAACCATAATTTGTTGCATTGTTTGTTGTGTAGTCTCTAACGGCAATAAGAGAGTATTTAAAGGGAGTCTTAGTGACTCTTAGACGTTTTTCAGTTCGACCCTCTAAACTAACAAGTCATACAAGCGTGTACAAGTAATGTAAATAGAGAAGAGTTTAGAGATAGTTGACACGTAAAATGATAACAGAGTTCGGCGTAAAATGCCTACGTCTCCGGGGCAGAGCAACCTCGTTGGCGCCCCTTTCCTATTACCCAGAAAGAAATAACACAACACGTGACACGTAAGCCCAACAATAGTGGGAAGTGACAGCCTAACTAGTGTGCAAGTTGAGCCTAAAAGCTAAAGCTGGAGAGTCCCTCGGGATTGTCACACAATTATGGATATATGCGAGCAGAAAAGCTCTGGCTAGTGTACGCCTTCGCGCCCTACAAACATAGCACACTAGCGGGGATGTAAAAACTCTAGATCTAAATCCTAGACACTAAACTATCTCCTAAAATATAAGTCGAGTGGATTTGAGTATGTTGAGAAGATATGCCAATTAAATGTACTCAACAATGGAAGCTATCAAGAGTTGCAATAAATGCGTTTTGAAAGGTGAGAGGCGGCTAGCTTAGGAAATCTAGAGCGATGATAACTCTTTATGTAGTGGGAGAATTCAGATTTGCTAGATCCACTCTAACGGGAAGAAACCCGTTAGGTTGAATCGTACGGATATTTAAGTTAGGGTTTCTGCAAAATTATTCAAATTAATATAAATCATCCAAAACATTTATGCCCGTTTAGTCCGGTCAATATAATTTGTCTCACAAAACTTGATTGCCAACCATTATACAGATGTCATATGTCTTGCACGAAACTAAACTGAAACCTTTTGACTTTCAATTTTACTTGATTCCATATTTATTTCGGTCAATACGGATGCTCCAGAAATCAACAAGCCTCAAATATTTAACTACTTGATTATTACACAAATCTATAGTTTCGTAAAGTCTTGTTGACTTCTAAGGTTCATGTAATTATTTTTGAAATTCAGCACTTGATGAACCTTGATTCTTCACTATAGATATTGAAATTAAAGCTTTGAACCTATTTTAGTTCTTTGCAATAGATCTTGCATCTAAAGTTTTGAACCTGCAAACTCACTAAATCATGTAATAGATTAAATTCAATTAATAAGATGAGGTGTTATATAAGATGTATGAGTTATTTTACAGGATTCATGCCTTAGTTTTATAAGATGTATGAGTTATTTTATAGGATTAGGATTTGTGAATGTTTTCTTTATAAATTATCTATGCAACCTTTTACAGTATTCTTCAACTAGTTTTTCCTTATTTTGCCAATGATTTACAGGATTACGTGTTGAAATGTATTAAACTATTACATAATATACTTAACATTTTTGTAGGATATATGAGGTGTGTTACAGGATTCATACAATAGTTTATAAGATGTATGAGTTATTTTACATGATTCATGCCTTAGTTTTACAAGATGTATGAGTTATTTTACAGAATTAAGACTTTGAGTGTGTTCTTTAAAAATTATCTATGCAACCTTTAACAGTTTGATGTATGAGTTATTTTACATGATTCATGCCTTAGTTTTATAAGATGTATGAGTTATTTTACAGGATAGGACTTTGTGTGTGTTCTTTAAAAATTATCTATGCAACATTTTACAGTATTCTTCAACTAGTTTTTCCTTATTCTGCCAATGATTTACAGGATTACGTGTTGAAATGCATTAAACTATGACATAATATACTTAATAGTTTTGTAGGATATATGAGTATGTTACATGATTCATACAATAGTTTTATATGATGTATGAGTTATTTTACATGATTCATGCCTTAGTTTTATAAGATGTATGAGTTATTTTACAGGATTAGGACTTGTGAGTATTTTTTTTTTAAATTATCTATGCAACCTTTTACAGTATTCTTCAACTAGTGTTTCATGATTCTACCAATGATTTACAGAATTTAGTGTTGAAATGCATTAAACTCATTCATAATATAATTACCAGTTTTGTAGGATATATGAGTTATTTTACAAGAATCATGCCTAAATTTTATAAGATATATGAGTTATTTTATATGATTCATGCCTTAGTTTTATAAGATTTATGAGTTATTTTACAGGATTAGGACTTGTGAGTGTTTTCTTTAAAAATTATCTATGCAACCTTTTACAGTATTCTTCAACTAGTGTTTTATGATTCTGCCAATGATTTACAGGATTTGGTGTTGAAATGCATTAAACTTGTACATAATATACTTACCAGTTTTGTAGGATATATGAGTTATTTTACAGGATTCATGCCTAAGTTTTATAGGATGTATGAGTTATTTTACATGATTCATGTCATACTTGAAGTTATTATACAGTAAAGATGTTTATATCATTTTTTTTCTTTCAGCTCAACCTTCATGGAAATATGTTGGCATAATTCATCAGAATTGCCCAAAGCAGGCACCCAAATCAATGGATTGTGCTATTTTTATGCTGCGCTTTGTGTACAATCTGATCACTGAGATGCCTATGAACTTTACATAGGTAATTTTATGATGTATATATTTTACTTTTAATACCCGTAGGCTTCCATTTCACCAACAGTAACATTACATATTTTCTGATATTAAATATTGTATAAGAGGGTAGTGTATACCCCTGATAACTGATCTTGTCAGTTCTGGCTAATTGTGCTAAACCCTATCATTTTCCTCTGTACTGATGTGCATAAATCTGAATCCCTTACAATTCTATTTTTTTTAGGATAACATTTTTAAAGAACGTGACGTTCTAGCAATGAAGCTTCTCACACATTCAAATAATTCGCATCAGTGGTGTATGAAGTAACAGTCCTAAAGTGTTTTATTGCAATGATTGAACAACTTTTTGTTTGTGCTTGTTTTATATTGATGTTAGATACAGTTGATACTTTTTGTGAATAGTTAATGGTACAGTTTGTTTGTGGTACAGTTGATACTTTGGTTGTGGTTGTTTTACATTATTTGTGGTACAGTTTATGTTGTGGTGAAATGGTACAGTATATGAACTTTTTGTCACTGGTGACATTTTATAGTTTGTATATGATGTTTTTATATTTTTCTGTGTCAATTTTACAGTATTGAAATCTTGTAGTTAACATCTGTTAGATTTATAGTTTGCATCTGCTAATTTTACAGTATTGAAATCTTATTTTACATGATATATATGAATGTATAAATATTAATAATTGAACAAAAAAATTATGAAGTTAAAAAAAAAATTGAAAAAAAAATTGAAAATTTTAATTTCAAAAAAATAAAAATTTAATTTTGATGCAAAAAAGTTAATTTTGCATAATTTTAAGTGTAATTTCTAGAAGCTGGAAGCACAACCGAAAGTACAGTTGGTTTACTAGTTGCTAACAGTTTTTAACTAACTTATTTGGGACCATTTGGATTGTTAGAATTTTGAACCAGGTATTATGCATGATTTGTTGTTGAACTTACAGTATTGATTATATAATTTTACAGTATTCGCGCAAGTCAAATGACAGTTTTTTTGAGTAAAAAAACTGGATACAACTCCTTGAGTACAATTAGTCGGACCCTTATAGTTACATTATGAAACTAGTGGATTCATCCCCCATTTTTTAACAAAGGAGAAACTTTTTTTTTAATTGAGAATATGAGTTGAATGTGTAATGAAAGACTTTGTCAAAATGGTAACAACCGTCACAAATTAATAATGCCTGAAATTCTCAAGTGTACTTTGAAAAATTGGACGAAATAATATATTCTTGAGTTAAAAAAAATATATATATATAGGTGGCTGAACTTCGAACCAAATTTATCCCAATTTAACTAATCGAATTTGTACTGAAATGTCTGAACAATAGACTCTTAATTAGGTTCCGTCTAAATGAATAGAGCGAACCTCCAAATAATAGTGATCCTCTTAATTCAGATTCCATGTCACAGATTTTTGGCTGATGAATCTGACGAATTTCGTTATTAACAGACACTGAATTTATTTCTCAAATAACTGGCACGTCATTGACAGATGGACTCCACTGATTGGTATTAGTTAAAACTTTGCATTTGTTGTAATTAAGAAGTAAGAATTACTTAATTAGGACATGTACTACAGGTAGCTAGATAGGTACCATTTTATTGCATTGGATATTTATAACTTAAGACTGTTCAAATGTCTTTATTTTTAGAGTAATTATATCTTCCTGCATCTAACATTCCCTCATTTCTTCCCCCAACTAGCTAACTTTCTTTTCTAGTTATAATTATCAATTCTAATTACCTGTTGGTCCCTACAAATTAATTAGTAGATTTTGTCTCCCTTTATTTATTTCCTCTCTCACCCTCCCTCTTCCACCTCCGCCTCCGCCTCCACTTTTTGCATTGATAAGCTCCCTCCCTGTCCCACCTCCCACCCTCTCCCACCTCGTAAATATGATAAGCTCCCTCCGTCTCCCACCTCCGCATCCGCCTCTGCTTTTCCATCTCTGCCTGCTACTCCCGCTCCAACGGACGTTCTGTCGGAGATCCTCCGTCACTCCATCCCAATTAAGCACGTCTCCTCTAGGTCAAATCCATCACTGTCGACCGTCTCAAAATGAGTGCTAAATGGATCGAGTTCAACTAATTTTGTCTCTGTGGATGCAATTAATCCCTTTCGTGTCTATGTTCATCTTCCTCATGCAGTAGCGAGTTATTTGCAAAGAACAAAGCTTCATTAATAGCGAATTAGGCCAGTGCGTACTAAGTACTAAGAAATGACAAAAAAAAAACAAAATTTGAGAAAATAGTGGTGTATGAATGAATACTTGATGTCTTAGGTATGAATACTTCAACGTATATTATGAATATTTGATATCTTATGTATGAATACTTCAACGTATATGTATGAATACTTCAATAAAGTATGTTTTGTTTCTTTTAAATATTTTTTTTGTAACATTTCAATTACATGATTTGTAAAAATTGATAAATTATTTTTGTTTTGACAGTGAAACATGTGGCAACAATAAAATAAAATTAAACTAGAAATCAATAAATCAATGTTCAATACTATTCGGCTACTCTTGTAAAATTAATTGAGGTATGCACAAATGAGGTATGCTCTTATAAAATTAATTGAGGTATGCTCTTGTAAAATTAATTGAGGCTGCTCTTGTTCAATACTATTAGCCAATACGGACCGTATTCCGCACTGACGCTGTGAATAGTTATGACACATTTTCAATTCCAAACCGTCCAAAACTTATTCAGAACTTGAGGGGCAAGTATAGAGACGTCCCTAGGCCTGTCGGGAGTCTATATAAGCCTCCTAAACTGAAGGAAACTCATCTCTCCCCACTTGGAGGGATCACATCCTTAGATCTATCTCATATCTTTGTATCTTTGGTTTAGTTATTTCATTAAGTGAGAAGTGAGAAGTGTGTAGAGACTAAGTAGGAGGGTACTTCGTGTATAATTGTATCTTTATCTTATTTCTCTGTAAACATGCCATTTTGCCGCTAAGTTTAGATTATTAGAGTTAGCAGTAAACCTTGTTACTCATGATGCTTTGATATATATTTCTATTTGATCATTGTTTAGTTTTTTGTTGTTCGATTGCTTTTGTGATTTATGTTCTTTCTTGCTTAATTTTATTTATTAGTCTAGACCGTCATGTGATGGCCACACATGAGAGATCGTCATCTTTGGGCTAGTTGAATTGGGATAAGGGAGAATCAAATACTAGATTAGTGGTGGAAATCTTAACCGGAGATACCATTAATTGGATCAACAAAAGTGTACATAGGATTCTCGACATTCGCAGACGAATGTCGCATTGTCGTGCCTTACCATGGGGACACCCAACATGACCAAGATAATAGGGTGACGAACCTAACAGTGAAGTCTGAATTCTTTTGGGCTAGTCACAGATCTCCTTGCACAAGTCAAGACAAGCCATAACGGGATCTCTTGATTAGTAGGGTGGTTATACGCGAAAGTGATAATCACTAAATTGGATTAGAAACCCTCATACAACAACTGAAAACCAATATCAAATAAGGTAAGAATCAAAGTGGATTGAAGTAACAACGGTGTGCCAAAACTCTAGAAATTCACATCTCTATCTTTATTTTACTTACTTTTAATTTTTGCCAAATACATTGATCACAACAACTCTTTAATTTCAGATTTTGTCTAGCCTTTCGAAAGATTGTTGTTTAATCGCTCAAGACCTTAAACCTTATTCCCTGCAGATTGATACTCGTTTATACTACTCGATAGGATTATGCGCTTGTAATCCGACCCGATAGCAAACCGAGTTATAAATTCAAAAGCTACATGATTTCACTTATCATGCGTACACCCTATAGCGGATCAACCTATGAGATCATGTGTGTTAGCTACTAGACCAAATGCTAGTTCTTAGAAATAGATCTCTATTATTAGCAAACTTAAACTATTTTCTAGTTATTAACAGACAACAATATAAAATTCTAATTTTTTGTTTTTTAATGCAAATTGTCTAGGTAATAAACAATACACCAAAGTGATGAGCATTGCTAATAAGTTGAATGTGCAATTAAAAACTTTATCAAAATAGCATAAACCTGCATCTTATCCTAAAAAAGAAGAAGAAGAGAATTCGTCAAATGAATAACAATCACAAAAGTACGAAATGGTTGACATTGAAAAATTCTGCGGAGAAATATTCTTCATCAAATTGGATAAATTAATGTATTCTACCGTTTGAAAAAAAAAAGGTTAAAAAATTCAGACTCAATCTAATTATCCGAATTTTTAATGAAATGGTAGAATTAGGGTGGTGTTTGGTTCAGATCTAAAATTTTCAAGGTAATTGAAACTTAGGCCGATCTAAGTTATAATTAAATCATGACATGAGTTATTTTTAGTTTGGTTAGAGATTGTGGCCTAAATCATGACTTAAATATAACTATTTTAATTTTATTTTTTTAATAATCCTTTTGAAGATGAACCTAACACGTACTGGTAGAGGTAAATTACTGATACTATTTAAAAAAGAGAGATAATTTGCTTAATGTATCTATCTTCAACACACGTGCACAGCTGCATTTGTATATATCTATGTTCAATATAAGCAAGTACAAAGGAAATTATAATGTATCAGATAACAAAATAAAAAATAATTATATAAGGATCAATAACGTGAGTTTTAAAATCAGAAATGCTAATTAATTTATCTTGTTTTGAAATCAGTTAGTTAGGAGCAAAATTTACTTTTCGAAATTAGTAAGTTACTAGTAAAATCCAGTATATCATTTGATGATCAAATCTGCATAACTCTACAATTTTTTTATAAAAAATTCAAATGACCACATAAAACAAATGTTTCCAAAGGACCACATTGCGGCTAGACGAATGTTTTCCAAATAAATTAGTAACAAATTGATAATGATAACAATAAGAACAACCACAACAACGAAAAAAATATTATTGTAATATATTATTGGTAAAAATATCACTATATAGTATTATCGTTGTTATTGAAAACTAAAGATAATTATATATATGATTTAAAAATAAAATAAAAAGAAATGACATTTTCATAACAAAAGAAAAATGATGTTGACATTGTTTTTGAAGAAATGATTCCAATTTATTTTAGGAGGAATTTCATGTATATCTCTCAAAAAATCAAAAAATCACAAATTCATAATATCATATTTACCCTTCTAATTTCAGAAACTCACAAATTTACCGATTTTATTCTATTTTCTATTAAATTTATTTTAAATTTATTAAGTACGCATATTACTCCTTATTAAAGAATAAAAAAAATATGTAGTATGTTTCAGAAAAATGTAAGTCTTCTGATTGGTCGATCAATTTTTTTGGGAAAATAAATCATTTATCTAATTCTGACACATACACAATAACATTTAGTAATATGTGGTTATGTGAGCGTCAGAAGTAGAGAATTGACTCATTCCCCTTGAAAACATACCAACTAAAAGATTGATTTTTTTTTGCAAAACATGTTGCATATTTTTTATATTTCTTAATTAAGACCAAAATAAGTACTTTATAAATTTAAAATGATTTTTATTATAAAAGAGAATAAAATTTGTAAATTTGTGAGGTTTTGAAATTTAGAATGGTAAATATGATATTATGAATTTTAGAGGAAGAAATATGTAATTTCAAAGTTTTTGAGAGGTATATAGGAAATTTCCCCAACATTTTAAAGGTGAAACAACGATCAAATCCAACGATCAAATCCCCCAACAGTTTGTGAGGTTTTGACCATGTTTCGTTGCGTCATAGACATCAACGTGCAACCTTAGAATTTGGTAGGAGCCAAAATTTCATATTTATTTTGGAAAAATCAAATAAATATTCTTTAGACTTAGTTTAACAGTTGTGCCTTATAAAAAGAGTATCTGTTCCCGTGGGCACTTCAGAGGAGAAGGAAAATGGAAGTCCACTCTAAAGGAATAGATTTATGGTTCTTAGTTCTCCTGGTAATATCTGTGTCTACTCTACGGGTTAATAGCCAGCCTGATTCTAAGGGTAAGCTGAATGCAATGCTTCAAATTTACAATCACTTCATTCTCTATCTACGGTATGGTGTTTGTTACATACATTTTTTTTTCACTTTATCTCAAGAAAATGATATGTGCATAGAATTGTTGCTCATTGGATCGCTTTTAATACTGTTTGCTGTTATTTCTCCATCATTACATGTCTTAGTGTCTTGATTAGCTTAATTATGCATGCATGGACATTCTTGACATAATATTATTTAGAGAAAATATGTTCATCCTCCAACATTCTGTCCTCGAAACGTCCTCCAATCTTTTTTCCCACTCCAATCTCTATTTTTAGAAGTCTAAGACTTTGAGAAAAATGTCGGCTCTCTCCCACTCCGATTCTGATCTCTTCTCAATAAAAAAAAAGTCAGCTCTCTCTCTCCCCACTTTGATCCCGATCACCTCTCGCCTCCGCCTCTCACAACTCTGTCAAATCCCCTCTCAACTGCGATGCTGCTCAGAGGATCTCTCCCAAACGATCTCAGTCACGTCCCGCGGCCATTATCTCGTCGGTCTTCTCTTCTCTCTCTTCTCTTTACAGATCTCATCGTAGCTGCCTCTCTGACCGCCTCCAACCTCTACGTTCTCGGCGATTTACAAATGAAATAAGAGTTGTTTATGAAATTGAAGATGGAGGAGAGGGAGGGAGAGGGAAAATGATATGGAGAAGGAAAACACTATTAAGATGTGTTTTGTTGCACAATTAAGACATTACAGAAGAACTATTAAAACTTTGTAAAAAAAAATCAATATTAAGACTTCTCAAAAACAAAATTAAGACGAGAAATCCACCGTGAAATCTTTCTAAAATATCTATTAAGAATAAAGACAATGGAGCCGCCTCCAGGAAAAGAAAGAGCGAAAAAAAAGTCCCAAGCGATTTCAAACCCTAGGCAGCTGCCTCTTTTCCTCCTTCAACACAACTCTACTTTCAATCTATTCCTCTGTCACCTCTTCTAGGCTTCTCTTCCGACAAAGCGCCTGCTCTCTCTCTCGTCTCTACCTTGAGAGGAGAGAAGAATGAGAGAGAGGAGAGGGATCGAAGCCGATCGGCATCATCGGAGTTTGGAGCGTTGAGTCTCTACGCCATTTCGATTGGAGCGCGGGTGAGTAGATTTGGTCGTCGGAGCGCGGCGGCGGTTGAAAAAGCGGATCCGGTCGTAGAGAACGATAGGGAAAGGTAATAGGATAATAATGAGTGTATATAAGTGAGATTAGAGTTATTTAGAGTAGTTTGAAGGATTTTGTAAGAATAAAAGAGTAGATTTAGGTTTAGAGTTATTGACTCGTTGTAAGTTTATTTTTTTTATCAATGAAATTGTTAGTTGGTACTTAAAGCCACTAACCTTTAAAAAAAAAATTTAGGAATAAAGCCTTGGAAAAGGAAAAAAAAAAACAAGGACACAAATATAACTCAAAAGTACATGATGTATCTTATTAGAAAGAGAAAATCAAGTATACAACGGTCGTAATTTTAGAACTGCAAAATTTCTCATAGATCTTTAGAAAAATGGACGAGAATGATCGGAGTAAAAAAAGAGTGGATGAAAGAAATATTTTCTCTTTTTGGATTGGAGGCAAATTGAGAGAAAAAATAATTATCATTGTTAAAACTTGTTAGAATAAATTGTTAACACTATTAAAACTTTTGTAAAGCACTATTAAGACTGGAATACTAAGCGTTGTTTTTCTTTAATTTGGTCGGCACCAATTTACTTGAATACGGTAGGCGCCAAAATTTGTCTAACCATGCATCAAAGTCTATGGCCGTTAAAGTTGAAAAATTGTTTGAAAATTGTAGTTGGGGACATTTATCACTGTGGAGCTAGTGTATTGCAGGGTTGGCGTCTGCCCTACCCTTAATTTTGAATTTTTGTTTAACTCATATGTAATTGGATTGTTGTCTCACTCTGAAATATTTCTATTATACAATGTGAAATATTAATTCCCAAATACAGTCCAATTTCATCTCTATTTTTTGTAGCCCAATATAAATACGTGACGTGACGCGCCTTGACTTGGGTCACATGCTGTGATCAAGTCATGTTTCTATGTGTCTTGCCCAAATTGGGAAAGACGGCCACGTCACGTGAGTCACATAGTGACTAGTTAAGTTGGGGTACATTTAACTATTTTTTTCATAATCAAGTTAGTTTTTTTTTTTTTCAAAATTCACCATTGAAGACAAGGAGGATAATTACGAAGGAAGGGTGATCAACGATGCATGAGCTCAGTCGGGCGAAGACAAACGGAACGGGCTGGACTGAAATATTTTACCCACCTCTGACTCAAATCCTAGATATGCCACTGGTTATCATGTCCCTATTTTTTTATTACATATAGTAGGGTTAAAATGCCCCATTGGTTTTGTGTCCCATCATGCCCCAACATCATTATCTCTATTTTCAAAGTCTAAATAATCGATCCGAACCGTTCAACATGATATTCATATTAAAATGTTCTTAGTGAACAAATTTTATAATTTTTATAATTTTTTTACTAATTGTTTAGAGAGGTACAAAATCACTATTTTTGAATGGTCCAAAATATTCTAAAAACAGTGATTATGTACCTATCTCAAAAAATAGCAAACAAATTTTAAAAAATACAAAATTTTGCATCCAAGTACATTTTAATATGAAGATCATATTGAGCAGTTCGGATCGACTGTTTAAACTTTGAAAATATAGATAATGATGTTGGGACATGATGGGTACAAAACTAATAGGCATAATAATCCTACTCCTTTTATTAATAGTATCAATATTTTAAACTATTATATAATATGGAGAATGGCAGTATAGGTTAATTTGAAAAAATTTATTAAAAAGAACCCAAAAAAAAAACTAATAAGATGGTTTCAACTGTTCTGTAATGGAAACTGTGTCGTACCAAACGTTATCAAATGTCTCATGTTGCTATATATAGAAGAAACCAAATAGGTTTATTTTTTTAATTTTTTTAAATAAAGGCGGACTCAGCCCACTTTTTCATTGTTTAAAAGATTAAGCTACAGAAAATAAAAAGATTATCACCTGTTTAGGGGTGTAAATGGATCGGATATTATCTAATTTTATTCGGATCTAAATCTGGAAAATGATGAATTCAGATATAAATATTATTTGATTTGAATCCAAATAATTTTCTGACAAATATGAAATGAGGATGCGATTTGAATATAAAACCGGATACAGATTCGGATGATTACCTTATCCGACATTTCACTTAAACCGGATCATCCGAATCGGTCACAAAAAATTTCAACCGCTTTCCAACATATCATCACGTACGCTACTATATGGGCCATTGTGGGACTAAGAAGTCCTGAGATTATTTTTCTTTTATTTATCCGAATCTGGCTCCTTTATTTATTTTTTATTCTTACTTACATTATTTTTATTTATTGTACCAACATTATTTATCCGAATTACATTTTTACATATTGAGGAAACATTTTAAATTAACAACATTGTTTTTAATTATCTGAATTATATTTGTATTCGTATCTGTCTGATATTCCACCTGTTATTGTATCCGTTTAACATCCTCATCCAATTTGTATCCGTATTGAGACTATCCGTATTCATATTAATATCGGCAAAATTATAAAAGATAAAGGATACAGTTTGATCACTATTTGTCTGTATCTGATCTGTTTACTACTCAATCTATTGGTTGCAACAGGATCTTGGGTTCCATATATATATTAATTTATGGATGATGTATGACTTGTTCAAATAATATTGTCATTTCTGAAGCATGTTTCGGTTGAATTTCTTCCTTTCTTTATAAATTTTTTTTAAAATAATTTGTCATCACTTTCTCTTTACAGGTTTTATAAGCATTGACTGCGGACTTGCTGCAAATTCTACCTTGTTTGATAGCGGGACTAAGTTGACTTACGTGTCTGATGATCAATTCATCGACACTGGAGTCAACTACGGCGTTTCACCGGAATACACCAGCTCATTCCAGAAATATCTAACTGTCAGAAGCTTTCCCAATGGGACCCGAAATTGCTACACCTTAAGATCCTTAAAACTAGGATCAAGGTACCTTATAAGAGGAGTATTCAAGTATGGAAACTATGATAAATTAAATAAGCTTCCAACCTTTGATATTCATTTGGGAGTCAATTATTGGGATACAATGCAAATACGCACTGAGAATAATGGTACATTCTTCACTGAGATTATCGCCACAACCACTTCTGACTACCTACAAGTTTGCCTTATTAATAAAAATCTCGGCACTCCTTTTATCTCTACGCTAGAATTGAGGCCATTGACAACGAGCATTTATCGACGGACAAATTCAACACAATCATTGGTTCTCTTCAATAGGCGGAACTTAGGAGCAAGTGATCAACTAAGGTAAACATGCTAAATTAACCCAAAAAAATGAGAAACGTTTTATTTACCAATTATTTAGTGGTTAGATATTGTTTGTTGTCAGAATACATCTTAATTTTTACGTTAATTCACAAGTTAGAGAACTACGATATAATCTTAATACGTTTTGGCTAATTGGAGATGGACAACGTACGATGCCAAACCTCTATGATTTAATTGGCTTGATCATTTCGTTCTCTACTAGGTCCAAACTCATGAAGAAAGTGCAAATGTACCATATAAAATTTGAATCCTGCTTAATAGATTAGAAAAGAGAAGGCCAGGTAATAAAGATATTATTCAGTACTCAACCAGTAATACATACAGTCATCGATCTATTCTTCCATTGCTTTGCTAAAAAACTAAAATAGGTACCCTGACGATCCATATGACCGACGTTGGAGGCCCTACGTGCAGGCGACATGGACAAATATCTCAACCAGCTCCAAAGTGGACCCAGACGCAGACTATGCGGTCCCCTCTCTTGTCATGCAAACTGCTGTCACTACTTTAAGCACTACAGAACCCCTTGAGCAATACTGGACCAGCGACAATAAGTCCACAGTATTTTATGCAATCCTTCACTTCAGGGAGATCCAAAACATACCATCTAATGGTAGTAGGCAGTTTGATGTATTTGCCAATGGATTTTTATTAACTTCGCCGACAGCTACAGGATGGGCATACAGTCACTACAGTTACAGTAAATACAATGTGTCGCTTAAGGCTACTTCAACCTCAACTCTTCCGCCTTTGTTGAATGCATTAGAGGTTTATATCATTCAATCCGCCACTGGGATTCCCACAAATAATGAAGATGGTATGTTTGATCATAATTGTCTGATTCTATGTACTTAGTTATTAGTCGAATTATTCGTGCTAATGTGCTATGATTTACTATCTTAGTCCTTATAATGGGAGAACCCTGATTTAGATTTCAATAACAGGGGATGTCATGGAAACATGAGAACTTTTGCACTAGGAAGACCTTTTTTTTTTTTATGAACTAAATAAATCACAAGTTCTCGTCAAGAAACCATACAAAAAGTTTCATTACCTCTTTTCTTTTCTTAGAGAAAATTTTAATATTAAGTTTTTATTTCAAACATTATCTTATGGACATAACTTGCTATACATAGTTACTTTGCTAAATTAACATGCCCCTATTGTTATTTTATTGCAAATGAAGTTGCTGCCATGAATACAATTAAAGCGAACTACAAAGTAAACAAAGATTGGAGTGGTGATCCTTGTGCTCCTAAAGAACTATTGTGGCGTGGTGTCACTTGCATCTCTGATTCCACCAACGCTCTCAGGATTAGAACTTTGTGAGCATTTCAATACGTCATACAATTTACTTTTGGAAAAACAGAGAAGGTACAAAAAATTCTTGACTAATAAGATGTCTTTTCCAGAAACCTATCATCAAGTGGACTGACAGGTGCGATAATATCCTCTTTTGGAGATCTAAGCGCACTCCAATCATTGTATATTTCTTTAAACTAAGAACAAATTATTTTACTGAGATTGATTTTTTTAACTTCACTCCAATTGTATGTTTTTCTATAATCTCTGTGGAGCTACGACAGACAGTCGTAATATTTTCATTTTTTGTTATGCAAATTGAATGTCTACTATTTCATTTCCTTTTTGGCATATCATAAATTCAGTTTTGTGTTCTCATGCTAACTTAAGCTATTGCTTGCTACCTTTATTTTTCAGGGATATATCTTATAATGACTTGTCAGGGGATCTTCCTATTTTCCTAGATCAATTATCTGCTCTTACATACCTGTAGGTTTGCAAACTAAACTATATTTTATCAAGAAAAAAGATACCACAAATTCAATTATAATTTTATGGAAATTTCAGGGACATAACAGGAAATAACAAGATTTCAACCACCCTTCCTCCTGGTCTTAATAATAAAAGCCAAAACGGGAATATAATCTTTAGGTATGTTTTTGAGTGGTATATATGAAATTCTCCCTTGTTTTTATGTGTTATTTTTGATAAATATTAGTTTCTCATATACACTTAAATAGTAGGATAATATTTGTTATCCTGGGACTTCATTGTTTATTTATTGTAGCTAGCTTCGTTAAAAAGGAAAAAAAACTAAACATAAAAGATAACTACAAGTCCGACTACTGCACAAGGCTTTATAATTACACTAATAAAAAAACATGTTAATGTTATAGAAAACATAATCATCCGCATCCCCCAGTTATATAAGTGAACATCATTTGGACCACATTATCAACCTGCAATAATTATCACCAGAAATTTGGTCCACTGGATTGTGTGTGCAGAAGAATTCGAATACTCCAAAATAACGTTTGAGAAAGGACAAATAAATACACTCTTTTTTGTTAAATAAGAAACCCCCAACAAGGGATCTAACGATATACCACATTAACAGTAAGAATTCTTGCAAATGACTTAAGCTAAAATCTTAGCTCGATGCCTTCTTTTCAAATAATATTTTCTACTTAGGTTTGGACTTGGAGGGGCGCCTCCACCTCCATATAAGAAAAAGAAAAGTCCAGTACTTATTATTGCAGTTGTTGGTGTGGTTGTGCTGCTTGTCATTGCTGCTGCTATCATAACAGTGGTAGTGTGCTTGAGAAGACGCAAAAGTAAGTCTGCCTTTTCTTTGTTTTTTTTTCCTTTCTAGATAAATTAAATCACTGTTCTCTATTGGATTGTAATTAAGACAAAGGGGTTCGTTGCCTAGTGTTGAGGGCTCTTATTTGCTACATTTATCTAAATGTAATATGAGGATTGTTTAAAAGAAAAGACTGATATTTTGAATTTAAACCTGAAAATTCTAGGTGGTGCAAACCAGTACCAGTTGGGCTCTCTGTTTGAAACTAGTCATGTTAGGCTAAATGGAGTTCTTTTCTTATTTTCAAAAGAAATAGCTGCCGTGGTTTATCTTCAGTATAAACAGAAAGCTCTTTTCTTTTAGCATCTAAAGCATCTAGGTTATTTTCTGTTTTTAGTAGGAATGCCTTCATTTTTTTTTTTTATTCTCTAGTAATAAGATGCGTACTGTATCCTTCTTTTTATCAATCAAAGGATGGAAAGACATGACTCTATTTATTTTATTTTACAGATAAACAATCTAACATTCCAAGACAAATTGAAAAGCATGGAACAACCCCGCAAGCATATAATCACGAGCCAAACTATGCAAATACTTCAAGACAAATTGAAAACCACGGAACAACCCCTGAAGCATATAATCACCAGCCAAACTATGCAAATACTCCAGAAGCAAACAATCCTCCTGGCAATATTGCTGGCCAAAATTATGCAAACATATATAATCCAAATGAAAAAGGAGAAGGAATATTGGATTTTGAGAATCGTCGATTCAGTTACAATGATCTTATAAGAATTTCTAATAAGTTCCAGATTAAAATTGGCACTGGAGGATTTGGAAGTGTATATTTGGGGGCCCTGGAAAATGGAACTCAAGTTGCAGTTAAAATGCGCTCTCATTCATCTTCACAAGGAGTCAAAGAGTTCTTGGCTGAGGTAACTGTTTATCTTACACATTCTTACATTAGCTCTTACAAAACAAAAAAAATAGTAAATTGTAGTTATATATACTTGCACAGGTTAGCTTTTGATAAAATTTAGATGTTAATGAGGCTAAAAAAACCATCTTGTGAAGGTAAACAAACATGATAATTTGCTCTGTTTCCAGGCTCAAAATTTGGCAAGGGTTCATCACAGATACTTGGTGTCACTAATTGGCTATTGCATGGATGGAGATTGCATGGCACTTGTATACGAATACATGCAAGAAGGAACTCTGCAAGATAAGCTCATGGGTGAATATTATCTTTTACTCAAATCAGTTCTCAAGAGCGGGTTTATTGAAACTATTTTCTACTCAAGTATTTAAATTGTAAGTTCTTAACTCTGTCTATTTCAGATAATGCAAGGCCTCTGAGTTGGAAACAGCGGGTTCGAATTGCATATGAATCCGCACTTGGTACAAAACCTTTTTAATATCTAGAATTATTAAGCATTTATTCGTTGTATTAACATGAAGTGCATAGTATAGGGAAAATAGCTTTTGTGAACTTAGGTTCCTCCACAAAGTTTACAATTTAAATTATTTCAATGATTGGAGTTAATATTTTTCTCCGATTATGCTTCTAGCATAATAGACTAAAATTTAGAGACACCATGACTCCATTCAGCCATATTATCATGTTGGAAAATGTTCACATCATAATTAATTAATTCAAATGTAATGTATTTTTTTTATATAAAAGTGGAAAGAAAAAGTCACTTTGATCAAGAAAAAGTCAATTGAAATGTCATCATATAATAATTTTATATCAATAAAAAAAATGAAGGGTTGGAGTACTTGCACAAGGCATGCAATCCACCACTAATCCATAGAGACGTGAAGACTAGCAATATTCTTTTAAATGAAAATCTCGAGGCAAGGATTGCCGATTTTGGGCTCTCCAGGGCTTTTAACAATGCTGCAAGCAATCATGTTTCAACTATAGTTGTTGGCACCGTTGGCTACCTTGATCCTGAGTAAGAGCTCTTTTCCTTTTTCCTTCCCTTTTCGTAATTAGTACTTAAACTCTAAAGAGTTTCTACTCCTCTGGTTATAAAATACCTATTTTTCAATGAATTAATCTTAGCATTTGCATGCTAATAATAACGACAGATGATATGATGAACTTATTGTAGCCAAAAAGGTCTAGGCTTTGTATACAGCCTGAATTGAAGGTTTTTCAGTAGGCTGCCTTTTTTTCAGTAGCATAAAAAAAAGCCTGTGTTACCAAAATCATGAAATTAAGAAATCTAGCACTACTGCTGCAGTCTGCAGCTGCTCATGGGCAACTATATATAGACTACAGCGACTGAGCCGCTAGGATCTGATGCGGTTAAGTGCAGATAAATTAGTATACGATGATTAGATAATCCTTGGTTTTATAGATTAGCAGTTTAGAACAGTGACCAACTTAAATATAGAGAAATTTTTAAAGAAGACAAACTTTGGATAAAAAACAGTCAAAACCATAAACACCTCGATGTAAGCACTGCAAAGTCCGCTCTACATTTCTCACCTAAATTACCCAACAAGCAATTGAATCTTCTTTCGTTCCTCCATTCAATGGCTCTTTTTGCATGTTTTCTCATGCTTCAGCACTCTTCTTGCATATTCTATTATCCTGTACCAAACAATTGTCACATACCGACAGCAGGACAGACAACCCGCTTCGCTTATCAGTGCAAGGCGATCATATTCTGAATTACAACATATACATAAATACATTACCAATGACACATAATTGAACCACAATACCTGAAGTAAATTTCTTAAATCTAATTTGTTTTACATGTCTCAAAGCTTGACAAAATGAATCTGCTATAGTTTAAATACGTACGATTGGAGTACCATAACTGATTTGTTTGATGAAAATATAAACAAAGTACTTATGTTTGTGGCAACCACCGCAATCATTCGTGACATCTCACTTTTGTCTCTTGGGCTTTGTACCTGGAACCCACAAACTGGAACGCTGAGAGATTGAAATCTCCCAGTGCGGTATTCAGTTCCAGGCTTAGTTGTTGTTGTTGTTGTTGGAAACTCTTAGCTGCAGCTGCCAAGTTGTGCTTTCAGAAATTGCCATTGGTGACTACAAAGTTTTCATAAAAGCGTTTCCAATTTTTTTTTTTCAATGCTGATATTATCATGATTCAGTATTTTACCGTTGGATTGTGACCAAGGAGCATAAAGAGCTCTGTATTTCCTATATGAATATAAACGTTTTCAGCATAAGCATCAAATTCAAGGTCTTCAAAATCGTGATTTGCTAAACACATTTTCTAAACATTAAAGGTGTTTAAATTTGCACACCTAAATCCGGAGACAACATTACTAAAATTAATTGAATGTTACAATCGGGGACCGTGGGGCATTCAATTTGAATTAAGATAGCCAAGAGATTCTCTCTGACATGTTCTGATCCTTAACTAGTGAACTCGGTCCAGTCCCAGATTTTAGGCTGCTACTTTTTTAAATGCACATTACTTTAATTTAGATAAATTTACAAAGGATCATAAAAATATTTGGAAATTCATATTTCTATTTTTAAACGCACATTACTTTAATTTAGATAAATTTTCAAGGATTCGAAATCTAGGATGTTACAACAATCTGGTTATTACCTAATTTTAAAATAAACCTCTAATCATACTGGAATTTTGTTTCCTACCTCCGTCAAGAGATCTTTTTCATGGTTTCCTCATGCCTCAGCATTCATCTTGTGTAGCCAGCAATACAGTTCTTGGTTAATTTGTAACAAGCCTATCAGATAATAGGAGAAAAAGACAGTTAATTCAATGAAAAGATCAATGGGAGGGAATTTGGAGGATGATGATTTCAAAATCTTAGGACCCTTGAAGTGGGGCACTATTGATTGTTGAGTGACTGGCTGCTAAGCTTTTCGAACTTAGACAAGAAATATTAACAATAATAACAAAATAGATAGATGTATATGGTCTTTTCACGGTGATCTGGGTACAAATGCACAAGACTCACCTGCTCGGTTTCTAACTCGAATAAAAGCCGCTGGCTTTCTTCAACAAAAGAGAAGAAGTTAAAGTGGCAGGCTTTCTGTTTGCAGTGTTCTTGTTTTACAAGCCTTTCTTTAACTAATTTCTTGGCACTGAGTGGCTGCAATCAATAAATTTTTTTTTTTTTAAAGAGGCTAGTGCCCATTTTATATCATTAGATAATTACACCCCACAGTCAACCAACATTCATTCACTGCTGTCATAGCAATGAATCTGAACAAACCAGCACATAGTAGATCCATAAACATATAATAGCTAAAGACCAAAAATAATCAAGAGTCGCTAAAACTAAGCCACTTAATAAAGGGCTAAGGTTAGAGTGCGCTAAGTAACAAAATTGGCACTGTATAATAGACTTCATCAAAACTAAGGTGTCACAGGAGGAGGATCCCCAGAACCTCCTGGTGCTGCATCTCCAACTGGAGCTCCATACACTACCACCTCCATAGGCATGAAATGAGCGAGGGGAATAGCATCTTCTATAACTGGCATCCAATCATCCACAGCTTCCTTCAGTTTCTTGTGCAAGTGTCATGTCCAATATAAACTAAGTGACTTAATTTGTAATATAAGAGATCTAGCTAGCTGTTTTGGAATTACAATGAGTAAAGCAAACTTCATTTCGGTTTCTCCATAAACACCAGCATACTGCACTAAGCACCACTAAAAACCCTAATTTTTCAAATTTTGAAAGGGACAAAGCATAGTAAAAAATATCACTCCATGTATCCCATTCTAACATAATTTGTTGACTTTTCCCAAGCCAAAACCAAACCTGATGAGCCAAAGAGCATTTTAAGAATAAGTGGTCAACATATTCTAAATCATGGCAGAATAAGCAATTTGGATTTCCTATCCAATTCTTATGAAGAAGGTTATCTTTAATCAAAATTTTATTGTGTTCAACTAACCACATGAATACCCTTATTTTTGGTAGAATTGGTAAGTTCCACCAAACCATAGCATTAGGGGGTTGGATCCCTCCACAATTTAAAATTATATATATATACTGAGTTGAGAACTGCCCTAAATGTTTCCATCTCCAAGCAACTTTGTCATATGGCAGTGTAAAGGATGTAGTGCTCAGGATGTATAAAATTTCCAGCCAATCAATATAATCTCTACCTACTAAAGTTATTCTAAATTTCACCATTTTCTCCTGAGAAAGGACAGCATCAGCTAAGGTTATATCTTGGTCAATACACTTGGTAAATAGATGATAATATCTAGTGGCTAAGGAACAGTTTTGGTACCAAATATCTGTCCAAAATTTGAGTTGAGTATGTAATCCAGGTTCATACGAAACACTAAGGGTGCCTATGTTATATATTTTAGAAAGAGCTTTCCAAAAAGATGAAACTTGACCTCTAGGGTTATATACAACATATTTATATTGAATCATAGTTTTCCAAGGGCTAGAGTAGTCAGAATTTTTGAGTTTCCACCACCATTTAAGTAACAAATAAATGTTCATGTGATGCAGATCTAAAATCCCTAACCCTCCAAATTGTTTGGGTAAACAAGATGTATATCAATCTATAAGAATATATTTCTTTTTTTTAGAATTACCTTGCCATAGAAATTTTCTTCTAATCTTATCTATTTGCTTAATCACAGTAATGGAAAGTTTATAAACAGATAATGAATATAAAGGAATGGAAGTTAAAACCGAATTGAGTAATGTGAGTCTACTCCCAATTAATAACATTGAGCCTTTCCAATGTGAAAGTCTACTTTTTACTTTGTCTATCAAGAAAGTCCATTCATTAACATGAAATTTCCTATAATGCATGTAATGGTAATCCTAGATACTTAATTGGAAATTTACTCCATTGGCATCTAAAAATTCGATTCAACTCTACTGACCTATCTACATTAAGAGAGTACATTTCAGTTTTGTCAAAATTCATTTTAATACTAGAAATAGACTCAAAAGACAGCATAGCCCACCATGCAGCTTCTACATTTTCCTCTTGAGCTATCAAGAACAAAATGGTATCATCTGCATAGTGACAATTTGTGATTGCTGTCCCATCCAAATATTCTGGACCTAAACCTTTGATTACCCTAGCTTGTCTACCTTTATTAAAAATCTTACTAAGTGTGTCAGCAGCTAAAATATATAAAAAAGGGATAGAAGATCCCCTTGACGTACACCTCTTTTACAGTATTAGTAATCAGTTAGTTCTCCATTGATATTTAAATAAGATTGGGAACTGTACAATAGTTCTCCATTGATATTTAAAACCGCTGGAGCCACAGCAGCACAATAGTGCTAAATGTTTAAATTTCATATTTTTAATACCATAGGTTGTATGTTTAAAATAAAACGGACCACTTCCATAATAGATTTAACTAAATAAATCAATGAAACTTTAGGTACTATTCCTCATTCCAGCTAAGTGAAAAGAGCGACGTGTTCAGCTTTGGAGTTGTTCTGTTAGAGATCATCACAGGAAGACCTGTCATTGTGGGTCCAGAGGCAGGCCATCTGAAGCAATGGGTAAATAAAAAACTATCTAGAGGAGATATTGAAAGCATTGCAGACACAAGAATGCATGGGCAGTATGACATAAATTCTGTATGGAAGGTTACTGATCTGGCACGCAGGTGTACTGATGATAGCTCTGCTCAGAGGCCGACCATGAGTGCAGTAGTCATAGAACTCAAGGAAAGCCTCGATCTGGAAATCTCCACAGAGGGGACCCGTGGAAGGAGTACAACTTCTCAGAACAGTGTATTCGAGATGGCTAATATGGGTGGCATGTCTGCAACAGGTCCCATAGCAAGATAACTTGCCCGTTTGTTTCGTTGGTTGATTTCTTTGTTCTATTTTGGGGAGTCACTTGTGGATATAAATTGGCAGTTTGTGTGACGTCAACAATGTTGTGTTAAATCTTGAATTATGGATGTATATATGTATGTTTAATATTGTCTTCTCTATGTTTTAAATGTTGAATATTGAATATTTGTTGACTTATGAATGTATATGGATGTGTAATATTATATGTTTCATGTCTAGCAAATATGAATACTAATGAATTATAAATAACATACAAATTAGATATAAAGTTTATATAGACACGGTTCTTCAATCGTGTACGCGATGCGTTTGAACACAGTTACAACTGTGTCTCCTTGGCATTTTTAACCGTGTATAGTCGCCAATTCTGTTTATTATTCCTTCGTTTATCTGAAGTTTCTTTCAATGTTGATCTCGCTTAGTATCTGGTTTGGTGTATTTGATATTGGTTGGAATGTTTTATGTAAGAACTAACCTTTATAAATAATAATAATAATATAACTAACCTACAGATAGAAAATTAACTAAAGTAAACCAATAGCTAATGATAAATGGCCTAAGATGTGCCGTGCTAATAAATAATGCAGGAACCGAGCACGACATGTCAACCGACACTATACATGTTGGCATGACATGCTTATTATGTATTTATGTGTGCTAACATTGGCCCAGACGTGTTTCTTTTTCTTTTTTCTTTTTGTTTGATTAAGAGAAGACCGTTAAAAAAAGTAACAACAGGGAAAAATATGGAAAAATGTCTAAAAATAAAGAACAGAGAGTCATATTAATTATTTTAATACTTTTCAAGTTTTTTTTTACCATTTTTCCTTTTTTTAGTTTTTTGTACAATTTGAGAAAATCGTAACATGTCGTTATAAATATAATATTTGAAAAAAAATCTA
The DNA here is from genome assembly GCA_025461125.1 of Carex kokanica. Classification (NCBI taxonomy): domain Eukaryota; kingdom Viridiplantae; phylum Streptophyta; class Magnoliopsida; order Poales; family Cyperaceae; genus Carex; species Carex kokanica. Next base: position 228,178 of record JAJGRX010000348.1, read on the forward strand.
AAAATAAGAAAGTTAGCAAATATGGTATATATTGCTATTTTTTTATTTCAGATCATTTTCTATTTTTTTCAGTATTTTACAACAATTGTGAGTGTACGTACAGAACATTTTTTGATGCAAATTGGTTGCACTTTTACAGTCCATGCCCTGTCATGTCCAAGAGTGTTAGCCGCCTGTTCTAGTGTGTTCGTGCTATCAATTATTTTAGAAATCTGATGTGTACAATTTTGTTAAATTGAATCTGTGCTTAGTATCAATATGCTTAACTTAGTTTCATGTTAGCATTATTCTACAAAAAAAATTATTGTAAAAAAGAAACAACCAACCCCTAATAAATATTCCATGTACATTCAAATGAAAACACCTACATTCAAAATTTTCTCATGAATTTGTTTAACCTGAGAATTTACAAATTGGTATTCGCAGGGCTCGGCTAATGATTTTCTTTGTACTTCTTACGTCTCATGCGGTGCTTGTGCACGTTAACCAGTCGAGTCCGTGCACATGATCCTACCTACCCCGCTCCTTATACAGCTGTACTAGTGATTATTTGTTAAGACTTTCAGGGCTGAACCATAAATACAGTAAGAAGCTGAGACGCGATGAGCCCATAAATAGTCATTTTGCGTATATCAATTTCAATTGCTATTTCTCTATGGGCAAACTTTTCAATGGAGAGCTGCTGCTGCAAACCCAGCAAAATAAAACAGAGGATTGATCAGGCCTACGGGCAGAGTTACCAGAATACTGAATAATAGCGTTGTCATCAATTGTTTTGTTGGAGTCATATTTAGTATTTACATTGTCATTTTTGATAAATTAAATGGACATTGTTTAGGCTTTGTTAAACCGTTGGGTACATATATTGTAAAAAGGAGCCCTAATCACCTTTTAACTCTTCAAGAGGAGAAGAAAAATGAAGTCCCCTCATATGGAATGGATTTATGGTTGATAGCCAACTTGACTCTAACTGTAGCACGGTATATTGTTATATCAAATTATTTATCTTGATCGCACGAATTGTTTTATGCTTATGAACTTGTGCATTTCATAATTTCATTCAATTTTGTTACCAGTTATGTAATAATATTATATTCAACTTAGCAATTGAAATATTGGTAATAAATAATTTGTTATTTAAGATACAGTTAGAAAAAAAAATGGAAAACAATAAAAGAATGTCTATACCTTTTTTTAATTTGGATCATTGAACAATCAGTAAATATTTGGCTGAATAATCTATCAAAAAGTTTTTTATATGCAAAACCATATCTTGCACATTATTTCCTTAGCTCATACTTAACAAAAAAATGGTAAATACTAGTTATATGTATTTGCACTATATGGCATCTGATAATGATTTAGATGTTCATGAGGCTAACAAAACCATCTTGTGAAGGTAAAACAAATACGATAATTTGCTCTGTTTCCAAGCTCAAAATTTGGCAAGGGTCACTAATTGGCCATTGCATGGATGGAGATTGCATGGCACTTGTAAGTTGTATATGAGTACATGAAAGAAGGAACTCTCCAATATAACCTCATGGGTGATTTTTATCTTGAACTCGAATGTTTTCGCAAAATTAAACGGCTTTATTAAAACTATTTTCAACTCAAGTATTTAAAATTTAAGGTCTCAAATCTGTCAATTTCAGATAATGCAAGGCCTCAGAGTTGGAAACAACGAATTGCATATGAATCAGCACTTGGTACAAAACCTTTTTAATATCTAGAATTCTTAAGCATTTATTCCTCGTACTATCCATAATTAATTAACATCAAGTGCCTAGTATCAAGAAAATAACTAGAGTCTACCTAGGACCTAGCTAGGACCCTCCATAAAGTTTGCAATTTATAAATTACTGCAATAATTTGAGTGAGTATTTTTCTCCGATCATGATTCTAGCATACCAGACAAAAAATTTAGAGACACCATGACTCCATTCAGCCATATCCCATATTGGAGAATATTCACATCATTGTTAAGTCAATTGAAATGTGGTTTTCTTTTTGCTAAAACTGAGAGGAAAAAGTTAATTGAAATTTCATCATCTAAGTATACATCAATGAAAACAATGAAGGGTTGGATTATTTGCTCCAGGCGTGCAATCTGCCACTAATCCATAGAGATGTGAAGACAAGCAACATTCTTTTAAATGAAAATCTCGAGGCAAAGATTGCTGATTTTGGGCGCTCCAGGGCATTCAACAATGCTTCAAGCAGTCATGTTTCAACTGTAGTTGTCGGCACTCTTAGCTACTTGGATCCTGAGAAAGATTTTTTTTTTTTTTTTCCTTTCCTTTTCATAATTATTATTTAATTCCTAAGAGTTTCTACTCCTCTGGTGACAGTGACCTGTTTTTCTGTGAATTAATCTTAGCAGTTGCAGGCCAATAATAATGAAAGTTTTAGGCTTTCTATACTGCCTGAATTGAAAGTTTTTCAGTTCAATGCCTTATGTATCAGTAGCATAAAAAAAGCCTCTATGAGCGGTAGCAAAATCATGAAATTTGGAATCTAGCACAACCGCTGCAGCCTGCAGCATCTCCTGTGCAACTATAGACTACAGCGACATAGCCGCTAGTATCGGTAGCGGTTTAATGCTGAGAAATTAGTATGCCATAATAAGGTAATCCTTGGTTTTATAGATTAGCAGTTTAGCACAGTGACCAAATTAAATACAGTGCAATTTTTAAAGAAGACGAACTTTGGATAAAAAAACAGTCAAAACCATACACCTTGATATTAGCACTGCAAACTCCGCTCCAAATTTCTCACCTAAATTAGCCAACAAGCAATGGAATCTTCTTTCCCTCCCCCATTCATATAAAAACAAATTTTAAACAAAATAACATATATATTTCGTATATAGAACTTTTAAAAAAGAAAATCCTATGATAATATATGCGAGAGAAGCAGTTTTAAAAGAAAATAATTAATAAATGGTAAAATTGTTTATTTATTACAAAATTTAAGTCATGTCAAAGTTAATAAAAAAAGAGGAGGGTTTCAAATGCCTCCATTTTTTGTGCCTCCACCATGCTTCTATTTTTAAAAATGTTAATAAATAAAAATTTAAATTATAAATGTTTAAATAAAACCGTTAGATGTGATCTATATGTCATTTGAACCCTCCTCATAAAAAAAAGTTGTGTTAATATCGTGATCCGCAATATCGCCTTTAGTTACTCGAATATATATTTCAGTTTGTTCAATTTCAAACTTACTTTCTTGTAGCAGGTATTCTTCTTGGTCGAAAATTAAAATGGAACTGTTGCTAGTAATATTTACAACGCGTAATAATAGAACCATACAAATTAAAATTATTTTTAATTCATGTCCTCTATCTAGTAAAATGAAAAAAAAAATTATTGTCACCTCTATGAAAATAATTATTTTCTCCTTTACGGAATATTTATTTAAAATATAATGAATAAATATAGAGAAGTAATAAAAGTACCAACAAATTATAAGTGCACAATTAGCACTTAATTATTATACATCTTCTCTTGATTTCTTTTTATTCTTATATAACTAGAAATGGATCTCTATCATTAGCAAACTTGACTACTTCGTAGTACTTAATTAACAGACAACATGCAATATAAAATTTTATGTTTTTGTTTTTTTAGTAGAAACTGTGTAGGTAATAAACAATACTGAACTGATTAGCATTGCTGATCAGTTCAATGTTCAATTGAAGACTTTGTCAACATGACATATAAACCTCTGTCTTATTCTAAACAAAAAATAAAAATATTGTCACAAAATGTACGAATGGTTGACTTTGAAAATTTCTCGAGAGCAAAAAACTTCTTGATCAATAAAATTGAACAAAATAATAGTATTTTCTCGTTTTAAAAAATAGGTACCTGAAATTCACGGTATGAAACATAGAGTATCCAGTTTTTCTAGTTAATTTTCTTTTTTTTTGGTACGCATAGAACATCCATGTTTCTCTTATGGTGTAGGTTCAGTGATACCGGCATTTTTGTAGTACTGGTTTTTATTTTCTCTAGTTTAATCCAATATATATTTGTAATTTGAATTTTTAAAATAATGTCAGATACTCAACAACCTTTCCTCTAAAAAAAATTTGCAACATTATTTACTTATTTTACAATTTTTATAATTTTCATATTTTTTTATATCTTTTTTTTTCTGAATTCAACAATTTAAATTAAAATATAATAAAGAGTTTAAAGAGTTTATATCTTTTTTTTTTCTGAATTTCACGGCGTGACTACACGTGACGTGACCGTCTGCCACTATTTTAATCACGTCACGTGACCAAATCACAGCGTGTTTGTTACGTACGTCACGGCGTGTCACGTATTTCCTTCTCTATCTTATCCTATGCTCTTGAAGAGAATACAGAAGGGGAGGGGAAGGGGAGGGGGGGAGTGACCAGACCTGATTAACATCTGTTTACTTTGTTCTACTAAATTCTTATGGGGTGAGGATGGAAGGGGAGAGTACTAGTGAACTCTGTATACAAGCTATTCAAATTTATAAAATCTCAAATCTTGGTGTGTAGAATATAAACTCTTTACACTGCCTCTCTACTCTCCCTGTCCTATACTCTAAACCATAAGAAAAGAAAATCATATTATCATGTAATATAAACAAGTTTTAAACAAAATAACATATATTCTAAATTAAACTTTGAAGTAAAAAAAATGTTATGATAATTCATGAGAGAAGTAGTTTTTAAAGAAAAAATAATTAATAAAGAATAAAATTGTTTATAGTATAAAATATTGAGATTTTTGTGTTATTAATAAAAAGATAAGTGTTAATATCATAAGTTGCAATATAGACATTTGTTACTGAAATATATTTTTTCTATTCCAAACTTTTTTTTTTTAGTTTTGATCAAGTGACAAAAACAATGTTCTTCGTATAAGATATCACAAATTTGAAATTTGGAAGAAACAATTATTTCTGAATATTAAATAGTCGAGTAGGTTGACCTCCAACCATTACTCAAACTTAATTTTTTTGTAACAGGTATAGATCTTTTTTTTTGGTGGGGGGGATTTATTTTATTTGAGTTCCTGACTTGAGTATATGAAATATGTGTAGCTAGTAATATTGACAAAACGTCAAAATGGAACCATACAATTAATTTTTTTCTTCTGTCATTTATATGTCCTCTATCTAGTAATTGAAGAGATCAATGGCTTAAACTCGCTTACTGGAAGAAAATTATAAATAAATGAATAAATGTTAGAGTAACGAAATATTTATATAAAATTTAATGAATAAATATAGAGAAATAATAAAATACCAACAAATTATAATTGCACAAGAGCTCAATTATTAAACATAGTTTCTCTTTTGTTTCTTTATATAACTTGAAATGCATGTATCATTTTCAAACTTAACTATTTCGTAGTACTTAATCGACAACATGCAACATAAATTTCTAAGTTTTTCCTTTTTTTTAATACAACTGTCTAGATAATGAACAATAATCAAAGTGATGAGCATTGCTAATCACTTGAATGTGCAATCAAAGATTTTGTCAAAATGGCAACAACCGTCACATGCAAATAATTAATGCCTGAAATTCTCGCGTTTACTTTGAAAAATTGGACGAAATAATATATTCTTGAGTTAAAAAAATAATCACGGCGTGACTACACGTGACGTGACCGTGACCAAATCACCGTTTGCCCCTATTTTAATCACGTCACGTGACCAAATCACAGCGTGTTTGTCACGTACGTCACGGCGTGTCCCGTATTTCCTTCTCTATCTTATCCTATGCTCTTGAAGAGAATACAGAAGGGGAGCAGAAGGGGAGGGGGGAGTGACCAGACCTGATTAACATCTGCTTACTTTGTTCTACTAAATTCTTATGGGGTGAGGATGGAAGGGGAGAGTACTAGTGAACTCTATATACAAGCTATTCAAATTTATAAAATCTCAAATCATGGTGTGTAGGATATAAACTCTTTACACTGCCTCTCTACTCTCCCTATCCTATACTCTAAACCATAAGAAAAGAAAATCATATGATAATGTAATATAAACAAATTTTAAACAAAATAACATATATTCTAAATTAAACTTTGAAGGAAAGAAAAAGTTATGATAATTCATGAGAGAAGTAGTTTTTAAAGAAAAAATAATTAATAAAATTGATAGTATAAAATATTGAGATTTTTGTGTTATTAATAAAAAGATAAGTGTTAATATCATAGCTTACAATATAGACGTTTGTTACTTAAATATAATTTTTCTATTTTTTCAATTCCAAACTATTTTTTTTTTTTTTTTTAGTTTTGGTCTAGTGGCAAAAACAATATTTTTCGTATAAGAGATCGCAAATTTAAAATCCGGAAGAAATAATTATTTCTAAATATTAAGTAGTCAAATAGGTTGACCTCCAACCATTACTCAAACTTAATTTTTTGTAGCAGGTACAGATCTTTTCGGGGGAAAATTTATTTTATTTGAGTTCGTGACTTCAGTATATGAAATATCTGTAGCTAGGAATTTCCAAAGAAATTTCATATTTCGATGAAGAAGAACTCGATTCAAATCAAGAGGAATAAGAATTAGAAGAATCAACAGAATCTGAAGAAGATATACCTTACATGGATAAGGTTATCTTATTAAAGAAAAACAGGTTTGACTGACGCTGTTCAAACAGGAATAGGTCAACTCGGCGGTATCCCTGTAGCTCTTGTGGTTATGGATTTTGAGTTTATCGGAGGAAGTATGAGATCGGTAGTGGGTGAAAAAAATAACCCTTCTAATTCAATATGCTACGAAAAAATTCTTACCTCTCATCATTTGTTGTGCTTCTGGAGGAGCTCGTATGCAAGAATGAAGTTTCAGCTTAATACAGATCAGTAAAATATATTTGACTTTATGGAATTTTCTAATATTGACAACACGTAAAAACGGAACCATCCAATTAATTTTTTTCTTCTATCATTTATATGTCCTCTATCTAGTAATTGAAGAGATCAATGGAAAAAAATCTCTCATCTACGTAGTGGCTTAAACTCGATTATTGTAAGAAAATTATAAATAAATTAATAAATGTCTGAGTAACGAAATATTTATATAAAATTTAATGAATAAATAGAGAGAAATAATAAAATACCAACAAATTATAATTGCACAAGAGCTTAATTATTAAACATAGTTTCTCTTTTGTTTCTTCATTACCAAACTTAACTATTTCGTAACCAACAACATGCAATATAAAATTCGAAGTTTTTCCCTTTTTTTTAATACAAACTGTCTAGATAATAAACAATAATTAAAGTGATGAGCATTGCTATCAGTTGAATGTGCAATGAAAGACTTTGTCAAAATGGCAACAAGCGTCACAAATTAATAATGCCTGAAATTCTCGTGTTTACTTTGAAAAATTGGACGAAATAATATATTCTTGAGTTTAAAAAAAAAAATAGGTACCTGAACTTCGAACCAAAATTTATCCCAGTTTAATTAATCGAATTTGTACTGAAATGGCTGAACTATATATAGGCTCTTAATTAGGTTCCATCTAAATGAATAGAGCGAACCTCAAAATAATAGTGATCCTCTTGGTCCCTGTGTTCAGATTCCATGTCACAGGTTTTTGGCTGATGAATCTGACGAATTTCGTTATTAACAGAGACTGAATTTAGTTCTCAAATAACTGACACGTCATTGACAGATGGACTCCACTGATTGGTATTAGTTAAAACTTTGCATTTGGTGTAATTAAGAAGTAAGAAACTTAATTAGGACATGTACTACAGGTAGCTTGATAGGTACCATTTTATTGCATTGGATATTTATAACGGAAGACTGTTCAAACACGTGACACATGAGCCCAGCAACAGTGGGAAGTCATGGCCCAACTAGTGTGCAACTTGAGCCTAAAAGCTTCAGCTGGAGATTTCCTCGGGATCGTCACACAGCTATGGGTATATGCGAGCTAAAAATCTCTGGCTAGTGTACCCCTTCGCGCCTTACAAGCAGACCACACTAGCGGGGATGTAAAAACTCTAGAACTAAATCATAGACACCAAACTATCTCCTAAAAGATAAGTCGAGTGGATTTGAGTATGTTGAGAAGATATGCCAGTTAAATGTACTCAATAATGGAAGCTATCAAGAGTTGCAATAAATGTGTTTTGAAAGGTGAGAGGCGGCTAGCTTAGCAAATCTAGAGTGATGATAACTCTTTATATAGTAGGAGGATCCAGATTTGCTAGATCCACTCTAACGGGAAGAAACCCGTTAGGTTGAATCGTACGGATATTTAAGTTAGGATTTCCGCAAAATAATTCAAATTAATATAAACCATCCAAAACGTTTATGCCCGTTTAGTCCGGTCAATATAATTTGTCTCACAAAACTTGATAGTCAACCATTATACGGATGTCATCTGTCTTGCACGAAACTAAATTGAAACTTTCTGACTTTCAATTTTACTTGGTTCCATATTTGTTTCGGTAAATATGGATTCTCCAGAAATCAACAAGCCTCAAATATACTTTAATTAACTACTTGATTATTACACAAATCTATAGCTTCGTAAAGTCTTGTTGATTTCTCAGGTTCATGTAATCATCCTTGAAATTCAGCACTTCATGAACCTTGGTTCTTCATTATAAATCTTGAAATTAAAGCCTTAAACCTATTTTAGTTCTTTGCAATAGATCTTGTACCTAAAGCTTTGAACCTGCAACCTCACTAAATCACGTAATAGATTAAATTCAATTAGTGTATGTTTTACAAATATAGTCAAACAAAGTATTAGCAGATTGCATATAGACAACAATCTCTCCGTTTTGACAATTTGCAAAACATACATGTAAGCAAGTGCATAAACATGTTTAACCCGATTTAATTATCCCAATGTCATGTTTGTATATCTCTTGCTTTTTCTCCCCCTTTTGGAAATCGACTACAGGGAGGAAAATACAGAGTATAAGAATGCTCCCCCTCAATTATAAATAAATGTCAGAGTAACGAAATATTTATATAAAATTTACTGAATAAATATAGAGAAATAATAAAATACCAACAAGTTATAATTGCACAAGAGCTTAATTATTAAACATAGTTTCTCTTTGGTTTCTTTATATAACTTGAAATGCATGGATTTGTATCATTACCGAACTTAACTATATTTCGTAGTACTTAACCGACAACATGCAATATAAAATTCTAAGTTTTTCCTCTCTTTTTTAATTAATACAAACTGTCTTACACAATAATCAAAGTGATGAGCATTGCTAATTAATCAGTTGAATGTGCAATGAAAGACTTTGTCAAAATGGCAACAAGCGTCACAAATAATGCCAGAAATTCTCGCGTTTACTTTGAAAAATTGGACCAAATAATATATTCTTGAGTTTAAAAAAAAAATATAGGTACCTCAACTTCGAACCAAATTTATCCCAATTTAATTAATCGACTTTGTACTGAAATGGCTGAACTATAGACTTTTAATTAGGTGAACGTGTATCCTCTGCATTAACTCAAAAGGGAATCTTTTTAGTTAATGAATCTTAACCATCTGATTTTAAACGGAGTTAATCTGACTCCTACCTATAACATAGGGGCTTTTCAATATTACTGCGAATCTAGCTGGTAATTTTAAAAAAGATTAAATGGTTGAGATTCATTAACTCAAAAGATTTCTTTTTGAGTTATTGCAGAGGATACGAATTCTAATTTAGGTTCCATCTAAATTAATAGAGCGAACCTCCAAATAATAGTGATCCTCTTGGTCCGTGAGTTCAGATTACATGTCACAGGTTTTTGGCTGATGAATCTGACGAATTTCGTTGTTAACAGAGACTGAATTTAGTTCTCAAATAACTGACACGTCATTGACAGATGGACTCAACTGATTGGCATTAGTTAAAAGTTAAAACTTTGCATTTGGTGTAATTAAGAAGTAAGAAACTTAATTAGGACATGTACTACAGGTAGCTAGATAGGAACCATTTTATTGCATTGGATATTTATAACTGAAGAGGGTTTAAATGTGTTTATTTTTATTGCTTCCGTTATCCAAATTATAATGTCTCTACCTTTTAATGTCTACTCACATAAATTTTAAACATTATATATAAAAAAAAATTGTTAGATTTAATATATATTTTTTCTCTAAATACACATAAACATATTACTTCTATTTTTATTTTTATATGAATCAATTATATAAAAAAAATTAATGTCCATCAAATCTTCAAATTAGTGTATTTTTACAAGCACTATTAATACTAATTAAGGTAAAACTAAATAATTTTATTTGGATAAAGATATAATGAAAGCATCTAAAACCTCTCTCTTTATAGTTATCTCGTGGAACTAGTGGATTCATCCCCCATTTTTTAACAAAGAATAAACTTTTATTTTAATTGAGAAGAGGAGTTGTGCTTCTATTTTATTAACCATAATTTGTTATATTGTTTGTTGTGTAGCCCCTAACAACACTTAGAGGGTGTTTAAAGGGAGTCTTATTGACTCTTAGACGTTTTTCGGTTTGACCGTCTAAACTAACAAGTCATACAAGCATCTACAAGTAATGTAAATAGAGAAGAGTTTAGAGACAGTTGACACGCAAGATGATAACGGAGTTCGGCGTAAAATGCCTACGTCTCCAGGGCAGAGAAACCTCGTCGGCGCCCCTTTCCTATTATCCAGAAAGAAAGGACACAGCACGTGACACGTGAGCCCAGCAACGGTGGGAAGTCACGGCCTAACTAGTGTGCAAGTTGAGCCTAAAAACTAAAGCAGGAGAGTCCCTCGGGATCGTCACACAGTTATGAATATATGCGAGATGAAAAGCTCTGGCTAGTGTATCCCTTAACGCCCTACAAGCAGAGCACACTAGCAGAGATGCACTACTACAGAAATGGTCATTGCACACAGCACATTGTACACGGATTTGGCAATTTTATATAAAAACCGTGTAGAAGTTGTAATTTTTTGGATGCCTGAAATATCTGTAGGATATCTACACGGATATTTATTAAAGAAGCAATGTAGAAAGACATGAGAGAGCTACACGGACGTTTACCAGGAAATGTACACGGCTTATTGTTTAAATAACAGTGAAGAAAGCCTTGAGAGAGCTACACGGATTCTTAATTAAAGAACCGTGAAGAAAGGCAAGAATTGTACACGGATAAATATTTAAATGACAGTGTAGTTAACCTGTGGGAGCTACACGGATATTTAATAAAGAGCCGTGTAGAAAGATCGAAATTGTACACAGTTTTTTGTTTAAATGACAGAGTAGAAAGCCTTGAGAGAGCTACACGGACGTTTAATAAAGAGCTGTGTAGAAATGATATTTTAGGTTTTTGGTTATATAAAAGGCCTTCTCTCCAGCGCCGTTTTGATCAATTTATACTCTCCTCTCTCACAGTTAACAATTGGGTTGAGATGTAGGTTTATCAATTGTGTTGGATCGCAAATTATATCGATATGAGCTACTGTCTTAGGAGCTCACAGATGAGCGATCCGATATAATTGATAACCTACATCTCGAATTCCCATGAGAAGTGCTTCATTTCCCCAATGAATTGGTCTGATTTCTCCGCTAAATTGTTTTTCGAGGGTAAAGATGTTATAACTGGAGGCCGGATCTGAGATATTGGAAGTTAATTTGTATTTCTCCTCTAGATCTTGCTAAGGTGTTTAGTTTAGGACATATAACCAAAAGGCTACTTAGGTTAATGTAACTAAAGTAGTCCTTACTTTGGTTACATTAACCTAAGTAGTATTTTGGTTAGTTCTTTGCACATGTCCTAAACTAATTCGGGCAAGCAAGATCCAGAGGAGAAATTATCTCTCTTCTGATCAATTTTACTGGACGAAGAGTTGGGTGAAGGACCTTCAGAGCCGGATGAAGAGGTGAATGTGACCTTCAGAGCCGGATGAAGAGTCGAATGAAGAGTCGGAGATCATCCGACTCTTCATTCGACTCTTCATCCGGCTCTGACGGTCCTTCATCGACCTCTTCCCTTTTTTTTATGGTCCTTCATCCAACTTTTTACTCAACTCTTTCTTTAGTAAAACATGTATCTTCATATTACCCCTCTGTAAACCTTACTGGCACCAAAAGGAAAGAACCACCCTATTCTAGTCCTTAATGGAAATTTTTATATGAATTTTTATTCCAACTTTTGTAATGCTTTAATTTTATATAATTTAGTGTACATGAATTTTTAGTTTAAATTGCTATGTTTTGGAATTCTGGATTTTAAATGTCTTCCTCAGTTTTGGAAATTATTTGTTTTGCTATCTGAAAAACATAGAAAAAAAAACTAGTTGACAGCCAAAAAAAAAAAAACAATGCTACACGGACGTTTAATAAAGAGCCGTGTAGAAACGAGAAATAGTACACGGATTTTTGTTTAATTAACAGTGTAGAAAAATAATTCTACACGGCTATTTATATAAAAGTCTGTGTGTCTTTCTACACGGATTTATAGCTAAATATCCGTGTACAAAAGGTTATTTACTGATAAAACATAATTAGGAAAAAAAAAGAATTCTAAACGGCTGTTTATATATACACGGCTGTTTATATAAATATCCGTGTAGAAAGGTTATTCTAAACGGCTACCTATATAAAAGTCCGTGTAGCTCTCTTAATGCTTTTTACACGGATTTATAGATTATTATCCGTGTAGAAAGGTTATTTTAGGGTTGGAACTATATAAAAGGCCTTCTTCCGGCGCCGTTTTGATCAATTAATACTCTCTCTCTCTCTGTATTGAATTGGTCTGATTTCTGCGCACAAGGAACGAGGCCGGATCTGAGATCTAGCTTGGAAGTTAATTCGCATTCTCCTCTCTATTATTGCCAAGGTTAGTCATACATATATATATTTCTCTTTTCTTTATCTAATTTTCTGTTACTGATTAATATTGCTTAATTATTTCTGTCAATTATTATTTAATGCATGCGTGCTTGATTTGTTAAGATAATGTAAATAATTAGTGTATTGTGGTCCAATAACCGACCTACTGATGCTTTTAGGTCCATGCCCATTCAAAATTAATCCAATAGGGATTAATTTTGGATAGTCCCCCGTTTGGGACTGCTCTTTGAATATTGTGTCTCATTTAGGATGTGAACACATATTAGCGGGATTTAATTAGTATTTGAGAAAAGTTGGACAGTATTTCTCCTTATTGCTCCTACGAGTATGTGGTTTTTACGCATACTTGGGGAGTTAAGGAGAAATGCTGCCGAATTTTTCTCAAATACTAATTAAATCCCGCTAATATGTGTTCACATATGAGGCATAATATTCAAAGAGTGGGTTAGGATTGTAAACCGGCCCTTTATAAGCCAAGAATTTGGAACAATATATATGCTGACCACCATATATGTTTAATTGGAATTTTTTTTTTTACTTTAAATTTACAGATGGATCGAAGTTGGATGTACGAATTGCGACGTGATAGTGCAGAATATTTGGCTCGCGTTGATGAGTTCATAAAATTTGCTGAGAGTTATAGAGTGGACACAAAAGATGACGACATCTTGTGTCCTTGTAGAGATTGTAAAATTTTTATAAGATTTGGGGATTCGGAAGAAATTAGAGCTCATTTGATTTGTCGGGGATTTAAGAAAAGATATACATGTTGGTTTATGCATGGTGAGAAAATTGGGGAATGTAGTGGAACCAATAAAATTATGTTTTGGACGAGAATGATGATAATGTAGAAACTGTTGATAATTTTGAATTTGAATGCAACGATCATTTTGAGAATGTCGAAAATTTCGATAATGCTGGGCTTGATTGCAACGAGGATGATGAGCTGGAGATGAATATTGATGAAAATGCAGAATACGAGTTTACTGAGAATCTAGAGGACATGTTACGTGATGTGGAAGATGAAATTAGTGATAAAAATTATAAAAAATTTCAGTATCTGTCTAATGAATCTAAAAAGCCGTTATATCCTAGGTGTACCAAATTTACAAAACTGTCAGCTGTGTTGAAATTATTGAACTTAAAAGCAGACAACGGTTGGAGCGATAAGAGTTTCACGTCCTTATTAAAGCTTTTACGAGAGATGCTCCCAGATAACAACGAGTTACCCTGTACAATATATCAGGCGAAGAAGTTGATCTGTCCAATGGGTTTGAAGATTGAAAAAATACATGCATGTCCGAATGACTGTGTATTGTACCGTGGAGAGTACGAGGCCATGCATGTTTGTCCTAAATGCGGTGTTTCACGGTATAAACGTAAGGACTAGGACACTGACGATTGTGATGAAGGAAAAAAGGCAAGGCCTCCGGCTAAGGCGGTGTGGTACTTCCCGATAATACCGAGATTCAGACGGTTATTTGCAAATCCCAAAGATGCGAAATTGTTGCGTTGGCATGAAGAAGAGCGCAAAAGAGATGGTAAACTAAAACACCCAGCTGATTCAATTCAATGGAGAAACATTGATAGACATTTCAAAGGATTTGGTGGCGAATCACGAAACCTCAAGTTAGGGGTGAGCACAGACGGAATGAGTCTGTTTGGAAGCATGAGCAGTCAGCACAGCACTTGGCCAGTTCTTATATGCATCTACAATCTTTCTCCTTGGTTGTGTATGAAACGCAGGTATATAATGATGTCATTACTAATCCAAGGACCCAGACAACCCGGAAATGACATAGATGTGTATCTCGCACCATTAATTGAGGACCTCCAGAAATTGTGGCGTGATGGCGTCCCGGTCTGGGATGCGTACGACAAAGAGCAATTTACTTTGCGGGCCATGGTATTCTGCACCATAAATGATTTTCCTGCGTACGGGAATTTATCAGATTACACTTGTAAAGGAGCAAAAGCGTGCCCTATCTATGAAGATGACACGCAAATGCTGAGGTTGAAAAATTGTAAAAAGAATGTTTTTATGGGGCACCGTAGGTTTCTTCCTGTTAATCACCCATACCGTAAGAAGAAGAAGGTATTCAACGGGAAAATTGAGCTTGAAGTGGCACGTCGTCCGTTAGATGGGAAGAATGTCTTCGTGCGGGTTAAAAACCTTGCTGTTGTTTTTGGAAAATGTGCCAAACCACCACCGAAAGATATTTGGAAAAAGAAGTCCATATTTTGGGAGCTACCATACTGGAAATATTTAGAAGTGAGACATTGCCTAGATGTCATGCATGTTGAAAAAAATGTCTGTGACAGTTTGATTGGCACATTATTGAACATTTCGGGGAAGACTAAAGATGGTCTTAAAGTTCGAGAAGACATGAAATTAATGGGAATACGACCCGAGCTTGCACCGCAGGATAAAGGGAAGCAAAAGGCATACCTACCCCCTGCAATGTTCACAATGTCGAAGATCGAGAAAACAAGCTTTTGTAAATGACTTCATAGTATTAAAGTCCTATCAGGGTATTCTTCGAATATTTAGAAGCTGGTGTCGATGAAGGACCTGAAATTGATTGGTCTGAAATCCCACGACTGTCATGTTTTAATGACACATATGATTCCTGTTGCAATTCGAGGAATTTTACCGAAGCCCGTGCGGCAAACCATTACGAAACTTTGTTTTTTCTTCAATGCAATTAATTTCAAAGTGATAGACCCGCTCAAATTGGACGCGTTGCAGAAGGAGGTCGTCGTTACCCTTTGCCATCTTGAGATGTATTTTCCGCCATCTTTTTTTGATGTTATGGTTCACCTTGTTGTTCATCTCGTGAGGGACATTAAGATCTGTGGTCCCGCATTCCTGCGGTATATGTATCTATTCGAGAGATTCATGGGTATTTTGAAAAGTTACGTAAGGAACCGACATCGTCCCGAAGGTAGCCTTGTGGAGGGATATTCCACAGAAGACGTAATTGAGTTTTGCACCAACTACATGACCGGTGTGGGTCCTATTGGCGTTCCAAAATCTCGATACGAGGGAAGGCTCCAAGGAG
Organism: Carex kokanica; assembly: GCA_025461125.1. Classification (NCBI taxonomy): domain Eukaryota; kingdom Viridiplantae; phylum Streptophyta; class Magnoliopsida; order Poales; family Cyperaceae; genus Carex; species Carex kokanica. Next base: position 244,099 of record JAJGRX010000348.1, read on the forward strand.
TAGGGACAATAGGGTTGAAAGCCATAGTTGCTGATAACGATGACCTGCGAAAGGCACATTTTATTGTACTACAGCACATGGCAGATGTTGCTCCATATATAAATGAGCACATGACAATCATTCGACAACAGAACTACAAGAGAAGTCAGAAGTGGCTTACTGACGAGCATAAACGTTCTTTTATAGGATGGATGAAAGACAGAGTGAAATCACACCCCGAAAGGTCCCCCGTAAATGAAACTATTAGATTGCTGGGCGAATGACCCCAAATGGTTGTTAGAACATTCCAAGGATACGAGATTAACGAATATACATTTTACACTAAATTACAGTGTGATAAGAGCACGATGCAAAATAGTGGGGTGACGTTGGTGGAGACATCTAAAGAATTCAGTAGATCGGGGATGCCCGGCCTGCAATAGCATCAAAGTCTTATTACGGCGTTATTGAAGAAATTTGGGAGCTCGTTTACAATCCTCACCTTAGCATTCCCTTGTTTCGGTGCCAATGGGTCGAAGACCGGGGTGTTAAAGTTGATAACGACGGGTTCACCCTCGTTGATTTTGACAAAGTCGGGTATGTTGATGATCCGTTCATACTTGCCAAGCAAGCCACCCAAGTCTTTTATGTCACTGACCCGAGTGATGATAGGTGGAGTGTCGTCCTATCCGGAAAAAGAAGGATTGTTGGGGTAGAAAACGTCACCAACGAAGAAGAGTACGACCAGTTCGAAGAGATACCTCAATTTTGTACTGATGTGCAAGCTGAGATAGCAACAATTGCAGAACAAGACGAAGCAAATTACATGAGATCTGACCACAATGAAGGATTATGAGAAGATGTTCAAACAGTAGAAAAAAAAAGAGAAAAAGGAAAAAATATCCAATGTATAATATTTACTCTTTTAAACTTGAAAATTTTAATATTTCTTATTTGGGAAAAAAAATTGCAATGTATAATATTTATTTCTTTTAAATTATTTCAGAGAGCCCAATGAAGAGTCAGACTAAAGACTCAAGGCCGGTTTACAATCTTGGATATTTCTGACTCATTGTAATATTTTTATTTCGTTTCTAATATTTCTTTTTTGCATCATGAGCAAGAACCAGATAGATTATTTTAGATATGTGGGCAGAGTGGTTTCAACAGTAATTTTGTAAACCAGAAATATGGATTTGTGTAATTTAGTGTAGGATTGTTTGTATTAATTTTTGATATAATCTAGTGTACATGAATTTTTGTATAATTTTCTGATATAATTTAGTGTACGTGAATTTTATATTTTATTTGTTTAAATAAAAAAATCCATCTTTTTAAGAAAAATCTTTTAATCACGGATGTTTCATTAGAAATTGAAAGGGAGCTACACGGACATTTAATTAAACATCCGTGTACAAATACATTTATACACGTTTCATTAAATGTCCGTGTAGAAATTCAAAGGGAGCTACACGGATATTTCATTACACATCCGTGTACAAATACATTTCTACACATATGTTTAATTAACATCCGTGTAGAAAGGTATTTTTTCCCCTAAAATTACTCTCAGAGAAAAGTAATCAAAACGGGGGAGTTTCTCAGATTATATTGAATTTTGAAGTCGTTTCGTCTTCTCAGAATTAAAAAGATAAGGCAACTTCTCGAATTCCGTATAACCTGATCGAATTAAACGTTTTAACTTAAAATTGGACACAGACGTTTAACTAAAAATCCGTGTAATAAAAGTTTTCTACACGGTCATTTAATTTTCAAGAGTTGTTTCGCCTTCTAAGAAACGTACACGGGCGTTTAATGAAAAATCCGTGTACAAAAGGTTTTCTACACAGATATTTAATTAAACGCCCGTGTAGAAATTGAAATATTCAAATTACATAATCATTATTTTTTAAAATACTTTACTTGAACAACAGGGACTAAATTGCATGTTACAACAGCGTCCCTGTTATTTTGAAATATTTTTTTTAAAATAATATACTTTTGAAATATTTACTTGAACAGAAGGTATTTTTTTTCCGAAAAATTATTCTATGGTTGTTTTATAACTCATATCAAGTAAAGTGTTCATTTATGTTTTCAAATCGGATTATTTAGAGAGCATTAAGCATTAATTATTCTATGATATTATTTAGACAGATTATTTAAGTTAATTTTAAATAATTTTTTTTTAAATAATTTACTTTGTAGTGATTATCCATAATGAATTATTTGTTGGTTGTTTTGTACTGCTAATTTATATCTATAACAGTATTTATTTAGATAGCATGAAGTATTTAACAAAATAGTTAAACGGATAGAAAACAAAATGCTGATTAAATTAATAACAAAAATATATTACATCAAAACAAAACGAAAAAAAAAAAGCTAACTTAATTAAACACTCCTTCACTGGCCTGGCTGGATTGCTCCTTGGCCTAACCCCCTCCTTCTAATTCAGGGTCTCTTTGGCCTGATCCAGGGATTGCCCCTCCTTTTGTAGGGCTTTGGTGGTGGGTGCTCCCTTGGGCTTCGCCGTGGCACATTTGAGGGCGGGCCCATGTCCTCCTGTAGTTGGGAGGAGGCATTTCATAGCCGGGAGGGACTTCCAACACGGGAGCATCTTCGGGAGGGACATAGCCGGGGGGCCATGGCCATGGCACATTTGCGTCTTCCGGTGGCACCGAAGCGGCCATTTCTTCTTCCAAATCTCAGAGACAAGTAATCGAAACGGGGGAGTTTCTCATATTATATTGAATTTTGAAGAGTCGTTTCGTCTTCTCAGAATTAAAAAGATAAGGCAACTTCTCGAATTCTGTATAAACCTGTTTGAATTAAACGTTTTAACTTAAAATTGGACACGGACGTTTAATTAAAAATCCGTGTAAGAAAAGTTTTCTACACGGTCGTTTAATTTTCAAGAGTCGTTTCATCTTCTAAGAAACGTACACGGGCGTTTAATTAAAAATCCGTGTACAAAAGGTTTTCTACACGGCCGTTTAATTTTCAAGAGTTGTTTCGCCTTCCAAGAAACGTACACGGGCGTTTAATGAAAAATCCGTGTACAAAAGGTTTTCTACACGGATATTTAATTAAATGCCCGTGTAGAAATTGAAATATTTATTATTAAGTTCTGCTAGATACTCGAAGATACATGGATAAAATAGTTTTCAAGCTAAATAAAACTGAAATTAGGTTCCTTTTTATTTTTAAGTTTTCCATTTTGAAAAATATGGAATTTGAAAAATTAATCTAGAAAAACCATATATAGGCGTGCATTTCATAATTTCGCGTAAACTAATTATACACGGGTGTTTAATTAAACGTGTAGCTCTCTTACGTTTCTACACGGTTGTTTAGTTAAATGTCCGTGTTAATTTAGTGTACGCGAAATAAAATGCGCGCCTCGTCTCTGTCGCTCGATCTTTTCAAAATCCCCTCGTCTCCCCTAAAACCTAAACCCCCTAGTCTCCTATCTCTTTCTGTGGTGCTGCCATCGTTCTCTCTCTCGGTGCTAGCTCGGTCTCCTCTGTCGCTCTCCTCTGAACTCGCCAATTGAATCTCTAAGCTCCTCTCGCGCGGTTGATGTTCTCTCTTTGAAAGGTTCTCTCTCTCTCTAAGTTGCAATGCTCCCTGTATCTTGGTTAAATCAAAACCCTTATCTCTGATTGTAGTTTGGTTAAGTGAAAAGTTACCTCAACTGACCTATTCTGGTGACATGGACACCTAATGTTACAGGGACTAAATTGCAAAACCAACACTATGATTGAACAAAGGACCCAACAACACATAAGTTAGACCTAAATTTTACATTTCATAGCATTTGTAATAATGTTTCTTTTTTGTAGAAAGAACTATGTCACAGTCAGATGAGAATGCAGATATGATTTTGGAAACAATGGAACCGCAGGTAGATATGGTAGTGGAAGAAGAGGACCCGCAGGCTCAGACAGAAAAGAGGAAAAGAGGTCCGACAATGTGCATGAAGACCTCAGAGGCGAAGGATTTGCAAATCGAGTTCAACAAAATCGGATGTCCGAAGGGTCCACGTAGGGCAGAGTACACAAATTGGTGTAACAATTTGGTGAAGCAGAAGGCATCTATCTTGGTTGAGAGGTGGGACAAATTCGATGACAAAGATAAGAACGAATGGTGGAACATTGTGAAGGTAAAGTACCTAACAATTATAAACCTTATTTTGATTATTGTTCATGATCGGTAATTGGAACGATGGCTGCGTTATCCTTGACTGGAACACCCACCAACCTTCATGTGTAGTTCTTTCTTTAATCTCTTGAGTTATATTTTTCAGGACCATTTAGTAATTGAAAAAATCTATAAAACTGTACATGCATTATATATTCATTTTTCCTATTCTCTCCCTGTTTGTTATTTCTTTTTTTGTTGGATACAAGTTTTCTAGCATGTCTTAACCTTAGCATAGTTGGAATTTGCTTTTATAATTAAATAATAACTTTTTCAAATTGCTATGCATCATGTAGTTGTCTTCCTGCAAGTTATAATATGTCTATACCTGACCTGAAAACTTGAATGAACTTACATGCAGTAATTTTGTTGTCAATCATGCAGGCTCATTGGAACATCCAGGATGACGACCCAAAGTCCGCGAAAAAGAAAAAGACTCTAAGGAAAATGAATGAAGCTTGGAAGCAATTCAAGAGCACGTTGAAGACGGATTTCATGGAGAAAGGGAGAAATCCGGTAGGCTACTATAAATGGCTGAAACAAGAGGACTAGGAGGAATTTCAAGCTTTGAAGTCCACAGCAGAGTTCAAGGTATATAAATTTAGCCAACTTTGTCTTTGTTCTTTCTCGATATGTACTTATCTTCCTTAAACTAGCTAATTGATATACCTTGATGTGTGAAGATAATAAGTGACGAGGGCAGGAGGATCGCAAAATTGAACAAGTACCCGCACAAATTAGGGTCAGGTGGTTACGAGGGTAAGTCGGCCGAATGGGCGGCAGTACTGGACAAAAACAAAGATTCTGACTCACCTGTGGTTAGGATCCAAAATCCTAGGACCCAACTCTGGCTCATGGGACGATCCGAGGTAACCGCTGACGGGAGGATAGTAAGAGTCTTTGTGGTAACTTTGTGTACATTACTTTGTATTTTGCTATAACTATTTTTTTTAACAGTTGGATGTGGAGGAGGAGGTAAATTCGGGCTCCATGACTGTCAAAAGAGTGGATGATTCCTTGTCCGCAGTGCTCGGGAGTAAAGAACACACGGGTCGAGTTAGGGGTGTCTCGGTCTACAGTGGCTAGAAGGAGGTATACGACAGACCAAAACTAAAAAGAAGACCGCGTGCCAAAGTTAGCACGGACGAGATGGAATCAAGGTTGGCGCAGGTACGCGAGGAGATCAGAATGGAGTACGATGGAAGGATGGCTGACTTTGAATCAAGGTGGATGAACCAAATTACATCTCTTACGCAGCAATCCGAGCAACAACCTCCCGTTTCGCCGGGATTTTGGCGAAGCAGTCAAGCATCCGGGACCGAAGTGCTGGGCGTGTTGGACAATCTACAGGTAATCACTACTTGTTCATAATCTACCCGTAATTTTGACTTGTTCATTAACTAATTGCTGATAATTATTGCAGGAGGCCACAGCATGCGACCTCGTCATGTGGCACGATAAAACTCCTCTGACCCTTGCTAAGGGCATTGTACATCCCCCAGCCGGTTATCAGCTAAGGCCCAACCATCTCCCCGTAACGGTTGACATGTTCATGACCGAATGGGCTCCCCGCATACCTTTTCCTGTCACTACCGACGACATGCTGGTGCTTGATGAAGCCCGTGGACATATTATCTAATGGCCCAAGTGTCAGATTATTTTGGATCAGGTAATCTCTAAATAAAACACGAATATCTTATGTTACATTCAAATCATTATTTTGAAATACTTGAAAAAAGGTTCAAAATTTGATACAGACCCGAAGAGGCATTTCCAACGCTGCGGACGAAGCTTTGTCACCGGTACGGCAAGGCTTGGAAGTAGTCGTCGGGGCTGATGCGCAAGAATCTCCTGCTGCGCCAGCCGCTGCGGGGGTAGACCGTACGGGGCTCTCGGAAGAAGAGGTTAGCCGTTTGCCCAAGGATTTGCAGAATCTCCACGCCTGCCTGGTTAAGGCACCAGATTCTATGCAGGACGTAGTATTCGCTGTCCCCCCCGAGATTCTCCTACACGAAGGCAGGACGGTCCTGCTGGCTTTCAAAGAATTCAAGGACTTTCTACATGCCTCGTCAAGCGATAAATGGCTCGATGTGGGAGTCATCACCGTTTTTCTCATGTTAGTGACCAAAAATCATATATATCATGTGTATAGCACTCAAATATATATTCTAATGTGAAATGATGATTTTTCAGGATGTTACAACGAAAACATTCTGTGGATTGTGGGAAAGATAAGGTGAACTCCTGTGCATTCTTGGATCCCGGCAAAACTAATGGTACGATGGTTAACTATCATCCAGAAGATACTGTCGAGTACTTGTGTTCAGCGATGCATAAGGCTCATTCGGGGAACAAGAGATTTATTCTCCTGCCATACCACCAGAGTGGCCACTGGTGTTTGATTGTGATTGTGCCACTTGAAAATTTGGTTTTCATCATGGATTCTTCACAGCCCACACCGGGCATCACTCCTCAGCAGTCCAAAATGATCTGCACTCAGATAAGAGAGTAAGCAATAATAATTTACTTGGTTTGATTTTTTCCCAATTATATATAACAAATTGTGGAATTGCTAATTACATTCACTCAATTTTGTAAGGGTTTTTCTGCAATATATTAAAGATGGAGGAATGCAAAGCACGAATCCGAAGCTGAAAAATAAGTTGAGTTGGAGGTGGCAGCCGGTGAGCACACTATAATTTTATAATTTCATATTTTTGTTCAAAAAATTATTGTCATTCTAACATAGGCCGCTAAATGAAAATTTCAGTGCCCGCAACAGTTGGCGGGTTGGGGTGCGGTTATTACACGATGATTTGTATGTTTTACTTTGTCGAACACATGCAATTCAAGAGGCCACGATATCCGGTATGTAATTGTTGCACCAAAAGGTAATGCACAAAGTTTCAGTACAGTAAATTGTACCTTTTAAACCTTAAATACACCTTCGGTTCAGACTGCAAGTGCACAGTCCTATCGAGTAGTATATTGTCGGGTATCGATCACAGGGACGGTTTGACAATTACTGGACTTTACTTAAACTACAGAGATTCTAGAAGTCTGCAAAGGTTGATTTGGGGTATTACGTGTCCTAACAGTTCAAATAACAAAATTCAGAACAGTAAAATAAACTTTGATTTGGGATTAATAAAATTAAAAAGGGGTTCCTAGGGTTTCTGATTTCATCTCAGCTTGGTCCGTGTGCCCGGTCCATGCACTTTCATGCACGGGCCATGTGGGATGTACACAGGCCGTGTACTCTCGTACACGGTCCGTGTGGCCCTCGAGTTAATACAGCAGCTACTGGTTTCTGTGTTGATTTTCCTGTGCAGGGTTCTATTGACCGAACCAAAGTACCTAGACCTCAACTCTCGCATGTTGGCTTAATTACTCGGTGTGGGATTCAATTTCTGCCCTCCTAGGGTTCTCAAACTTCAACTTTCGCTTGTTGGCTTAATAATCCTAAGTCACTTGTTGGTTTACTAAAGATATCCTCGATCTCTCGATACGAGGAAAAGTTCACCTCTCGGCTACTACTTGGTTTCACCTCTTGGATCGTAAACCTATCTCAAATACTTAGTTTGGTCGAGTGAATATCAAAGTTATTTAATTTCCATCTAGATGAGGCCTTTCATCTAACGGATTAACAATTCAATTCAAACAATTTCCACTAAGCAATAAAATAATACTCAATCAAGCAAGCACAAGTTTCAACACTAATTCCAAATAACTAGCAAATAAAACTAAGCATTCGACTACATCATAACCCTAGAAACATAAAAGTCTACTCAAGCATGATTAAAAAGCAAATAAAACAAATAGCAACAAGAAAGTTCATGACAAAACTCGAAGAGAGAGATGAAGATTCGTCCCCAAAACTCCTTCTCCAAGCCAAGTTTTCTTCCCAAGAGCCAGCCGTCCCCTTTAGGTCTGCAATCTCCTCCTTTTAATGCCCAAAATTGCGTATTCAAAGCCTTCCTTTTCGACCTCCCCAGCTGGCATCTTTTTCCATCGCCAGACTGGACTTCCGGATTTTCTGTGCACAGTCCGCACAAGAATGTGTACGGACCGTGTGCCTGTGCGTTTGAGTTATAGAAATTTAGCCTCTTCACGAGAACTCTCTGTCCGATCGAGTGGTTAGTGCACGGTCCGCACAAGAATGTGCACGGACCGTGTGAAAGTGTGTCAAAGGCAAAATCTTCCTTGTTTTTCGCCCGTTTTCTGCAAATCAATAAACAAAGCATAGCATTACCACATTCTATTGATATTTGAATGAAATGTTCACACTTTTAGGCTTTTAGGCATAGGTTTATATATGAATTGGGGTCGGAATATAGACATAATGGAGAGATATCAAATTCCCCCAAGCTGAAATCTTGCTTGTCCTCAAGCAAAAATCTCAACTTAGGCATTGGGCCGGTACTTGGATTTACCTAAATGCAATTTAAATTATTAAAAGTGATAAATTTGCATGATCTTGCATTCGTTAGAAACTTATGAGAATTTTTTGGATGATAAATTGGTTTTCCCTTGATCAATTTTGATTCAACCCACAATTCGATCAATTAAACTTTATAATCAAAGATGCTTTAATACTTGTGAAAACTAGTAAACCGAATCCATCGATAGTTCATTTTTTTCAATCTATGCCCCCTCATTTGTGGTGATTTATCTTTTTAAGCTCCCCCAAGCTTGTTACAAGCTTGGGTTAGAAAGTTGCGAATTTCGTGTGTTGATGTATTTATATATTTTTACAAATTGGGAGACGAGCTCAAAGGCGCCTTGTAAGACTTATTGCCAGTACTCTTATTTTCTCCATCTTTTAATACATCATGAATACACACATTCAATGGCATTCTTTCATACCAATGAATATCCCAATCTTTCTTTTATTTAAAATCCCAATTCCCTATTTTTAAAAGGCATAGTTCGGTTTCGAAATGCTTTCTCGACACAATTCAATTTTTTTTATTTTCTCAAAATCTCAAAACATCCTATCTTATGCAATTCTTTCAATCAAACATGGGGTTATTTCTAATTTCACAACTTCATCCAAATTATAACCAAAAATTTTCAAATTAGCTCCTAATTCCAACAATCACACAAATTTATCACTAAAGTGCAAGAAAATAAATATGACCTAAATGCAAAATGCAACTACATGCAACTATCATCCCCCCAAGCTTAGTCCGAGCATTGTCCCCAATGCTTCAGAACATGTAACTAAAAAAAAGTAAAATAGATAATAAAAAGTAAGATTAAAGCCTGGGGTGAAAAGAACGAACCTGATCAGTAGTCGGAAGAGGGGTCGGCGTCGAACCACCAGTCGCGCATCGCGTCCTCAATGTGTCCTAGCCTGGTCCCATACACGTCAATGTGTGCGCCAAACTCACTGAGTCGATCGGTCTGGCTAGTGGTCTGGCGCTGGATGTCTAGAATGGAAGTGCCCTGCTCCTGCTGGGTGGAACGGATGTCGGTCATCAGCCGGTAAAGATCCCGAATAGTCGGGTCAGCAGGGTAGGAGCCCTCAGGAGCTGGTGTGACAGGTGGCTGGTGAGAGGAGCTAGGTATGTCTGTCGTAGGGACGGGAGGAGGTGCAGAAGTGGCAGTGACAAGCCAAGTGAAGGGGTCATCGAAAGAGAGTGGTGCAGGAAATGGAAGCTCGCGCTGAGTACCATCCTCAAAGCGCCAATAGTAGCGGTCCATGTGACCAGCGGCTCCGCGCACTGTCCTAGTGAAATGGGCAAAACGAAACCCCTCAGTGTCAAGAGTGGTGGGACCTCTACATAGCTCACGGCCAGGGTCATCTATGGCAAGACGCTCCTTGATGAGGGTGACATATGCGCCAATTTTTATCTTGCCACCCGACCGAGTCGAACCCTGGAGACCGATCCAATGATGAACCATAAGCATGGCAAGGTCTGGACGGTCTAGATGAGGGCGAAGCATCTGATCAATCAGAAGAAGGTCATCCTTGTTCGCGCGGTTGACTGTCTCACCGCGCGCGAAAATGGTGCATGCAAGAGCCCGCTGTACGATGCAGATGACAGGGTGTGGAATGAAACGGGCTTTGAATTCGTGGTTATCGGCCCCTTGTTTGCCAGTTAGCATGGCCCAGAATGTGGCTTTCTCCAGATCTTCGCGAAAGGTCAGATCCTCAATGGTTGGTACGGCGTGAAAGCCTAACCAGATGCGGAGAATGCGAAGGTAAACCTTTTGAGTGGAGTTGCACAACCTGAACTTGATGTAAGGATCATCATGTTCATCAACTTTGAGTTGGAGGGACGAGAGAAACTCGTGGGTATCGACCTTGTAGGATTCGTGTTCTATGAGCCAAAAAGAGGGGTCGAACCCGATCCTCCCAGTGAGTTGGAGGAAATCCTCCTGAACTCCGAATCGAGGCAGTGTCGGCATGTCAATTCTTTAAGTGTTTTCGAACACTCTGGTGGATAGGTTTTTGAAATATTTTAACATCCGTTTAGTGGGGATGCAAAAATGAGTCACCTCGTATGGTGCCGCAGAGTCAGTGTACTCTCCAGAAGAGTACTGTCAGAATCGTAGCGTTCCGGTGAAGATGGTGGAGAGACTGGTGGTGGTGGTGGAGGTGGTGGTGGTGGGTGCCTTTTCTCGTGGACGCGCTTGGAGAGAATTTCGCGTTGCATGTTGTGGACTGTGGTTGTGTACGGCCCGTATGGGGAGTTTGTGCGGACCGTATGATAGTAATTTTCTCCTCTGGTTGGTGACTGGTTAGTGTGCGGGCCGTGTGGATTTTTGTACAGTCCGTACGGGTTTAGGTTTGTGGTTGAGAAAAATGGCGGCTGCGATCTTGTCGGAAATCAAAGAAGAAGACAGAGAAAGAGAGAAATAGAGAGAAGTACCGTGGAGAAGAGGCGGCGGCAAAAGGAAGAGAGAAGAGAGGGGTTGCGGCGCCGAGAGGAGGCCGGGTAGATCAGCGGAGTAGATCGGCAAAAAAGAGAAGCGGCGGTGCGAAAATGAGAGAGGTGGAGTAGATCGACAGCGGGAGAAGGAAGAACGGCGATGATCGGCGGAGAGTAGTGGTGGCGGCGGGGTTTTGGTTGCACGTGGGGTTTGCTCGGACCGTATGGAGGAAGACGACAAAAATTAGGGTGGGGTCGGTGGGGTGGGTGGGGTGGTCCTTAAAAAGGGAGAGGGTCGAACCGATGGGTCGCGACTCTTCGGATCGCGCTTGTTGGATTTGCACGGTCTGTGTGAAGTTTTGTGCGGGTCGTGTGCGCGTGAAGAAATTCGAAAATCCTCTCTGACTTGAAATTGGTTAAGACACGGCCCGTGTGGAATTTTGTACAGTCCGTGTGCTTGAAAAAGAATTCCGAAAATCCTCTCTGACTTGAAATGAGTTAAGACACCGCCCGTGTAGAATTTTGTGCGGTCCGTGTGAACTCCAGAAACTTGCATTCCTCTACTTGATCAGAACTAAAAATGCAGTATGGAAAATTAATAAAAATAATTGAAATAAAACTTGTAAATATGCAAAAAAAAAAATAAGAAAAATAAAAAAAAATGCTTGGGTTGCCTCCCAAGAAGCGCTTGTTTTAGGTCTCGAGCTTGACCACCTTTCTCTAAGTCTCGGTTGGAGCGGGGTCAGAGAGAGCCTGAACAAACCGCTCGTTGAGAGAGTGATCAGCAATATAGTTCTTGAGACGCTGACCATTGACCTTAAAGGTCCCGCATTCTTCATTTGCAATGTCAACTGCACCGAAAGGGTACACCTTCTTCACTTGAAATGGGCCAGACCATCTGGATTTGAGTTTAACTGGAAAAAGTCTTAACCTGGAATTAAATAAGAGTACAAGATCTCCTTCCCTGAATTCGCGAGGCGTGACGCGCTTGTCATGAATCCACTTTGTTCTTTCTTTGTAGATCCTTGCATTCTCATAGGCGTTTAGACGCATCTCCTCCAACTCGTGCAAGTTAAGGATGCGTTTGTCTCCAGCTGCAAGCATGTCCATGTTGATTGCTCACGTGGCCCAGAACGCCTTGTGCTCAATTTCGACTGGTAAGTGACACGGTTTCCCGTACACTAGCTTGAAAAGACTCATGCCAATCGGTGTTTTGAAGGCTGTTCGGTAGGCCCAGAATGCATCACTCAGCTTGAGCGACCAGTCCTTCCTTGTTCTTGCTACGGTTTTTTCCAAGATAGATTTGATTTCCCTGTTAGAAATTTCATCTTGACCGTTAGTTTCAGGGTGATAAGAGGTGGATACCTTATGTGTGACCCCATGTCGGCTCAAAAGATTGTCGAACTGTCGGTTGATGAAGTGCTTGCCCCCGTCAGTGATAACAGCACGAGGCACTCCAAAATGAGGAAAAATAACATCCGTGAACAGCCACTTCACTGCATTCGAATTGGCCGTGCGACACGCCACTGCTTCAACCCATTTAGACACGTAGTCTACTGCCACCAAGATATACTCATACCCGCGAGATGACGGGAATGGTCCCATGAAATCTATGCCCCATACATCGAAAATCTCTACCTCCAGAATGGAGTTTAGAGGCATTTCACTGCGCCTTGTTATGTTCCCGGTTTGTATCTTTGAAAATAGTGGGCCAATAGAAACCTGATTGCAATACCTTAGCGGCTGTCTTAGAGAACGAGGCATGTCCCCTATAAGCAGATGAGTGGCAGTGTGCAATAATGGAGCGTGTCTCCTTGTATGGTACACAACGTTTGAATATCCCGTCGATTCCAACTTTGAAAAGAAAAGGATCCTCCCAGAAGTAGTACTTGGCGTCTGATTTGAGCTTCTTCTTTTGCTGGTAGGTTATTGTGGCAGGCAGTACCCCGGATGCAAGATAGTTTGCGAAATCTGCATACCAGGGGGTCGAGTTGGAGTGTGCACGGTCCGTATGGTTTTGTGTACGGCCCGTGTGATGGTGTGTGCGGCCCGTGTACATGGATTCCAGATTAGTGTTTATGGACAGCAGTTGCTCGTCTGGAAATGAGTCATTAATTGGCAGTTTGGTAGTACTGTTATCCTCCCAATGAAGTCGGGATAGATGGTCGGCCACAGAATTTTCAACTCCTTTCTTGTCTCTGATTTCGAGATCAAATTCCTGCAAAAGAAGAATCCATCTGATTAATCTGGGTTTTGCGTCTTTCTTATTCAAAAGATACCTGAGTGCGGCATGGTCTGTGTAGACAATTATTTTCGAGCCAACTAAGTATGATCTAAACTTGTCGAGGGCAAATACAACGGCGAGAAGCTCCTTCTCAGTTGTTGTGTAGTTCATCTGGGCCGTGTCTAGCACCTTGCTAGCATAGTAGATAGCGCATGGCTTCTTGTCTTTCCTTTGCCCGAGAACTGCCCCGACTGCATAGTCACTCGCATCACACATGAGCTCAAATGGCAGAGACCAGTCAGGTGGCTGCAAGATAGGCGCTGAAATGAGAGCTTCTTTTAATCTGCAAAAAGACTTGACACAATCATCTGTAAAAACAAAGTCAGAATCTTTAATGAGTAAATTGGTCAGTGGTTTCGCGATTTTCGAGAAGTCTTTGATGAAGCGGCGGTAGAACCCCGCATGGCCTAGAAAGCTTCGGACACCCTTGACATTGGATGGGGTCTTGAGTTTCTCAATTACTTCTATTTTTGCCTTGTCTACTTCAATTCCTTTGGAAGTGACAACATGTCCTAGAACAACGCCTTCTTGTACCATGAAGTGACATTTCTCCCAATTGAGAATCAAATTCACTTCCTCGCATCTCTGCAAAATCTTACAAAGGTTTGTCAAACAAGAATCGAAAGAAGTACCATAGACAGAAAAATCATCCATAAAAATCTCGACTTCTTTCTCAATGAAATCAGAAAAGATAGCCATCATGGCTCTTTGAAAAGTTGTTGGTGCATTGCAAAGACCAAAGGGCATCCTACGGTATGCATAGGTACCATATGGGCATGTAAAAGTGGTCTTTTCTTGGTCCTGTGGGTGGATGGGTATTTGAAAGAAACCAGAATAACCATCAAGATAACAAAAATAAGAGTGATTTGCAAGCCTTTCAAGGAGTTGATCAACAAAGGGTAATGGAAAGTGATCCTTGCGCGTGGCTATGTTAAGCTTTCTGTAGTCTATGAACATCCTCCAGCCGGTCACGACGCGTGTTTGGATCATCTCATCCTTGTCATTCTTTACTACTGTTGCTCCTCCTTTCTTTGGCACCACATGGACAGGGCTCACCCATTTGCTATCGGAAATCGGGTAGATGATACCTGATTCAAGAAGTTTTAAAATTTCCTTTTTTACTACCTCTCTCAGATTTGGGTTGAGCCGTCTCTGGTGTTCAACAGATGGCTTGTGATCTCCTTCCAGCAAGATTCTGTGCGTGCAGATGGTTGGGTCGATCCCTTTTAAGTCCTTGATTGAGTATTCGATCGCGCCTTTATGAGCTTTCAACTTCTCCAAGAGCTTGGCGGTTTGATCGGAGTTGAGATCTGCATTTATAATCACTGGACATGTTTTATTTGGTCAAAGGAACTCATACCTGAGATTAGCTGGAAGAGGTTTGAGCTCGGGAGTCGACTGCTCCATCTGGGCTGGTGTACGGTCCGTGCAAGAGTTGTGCGGTCCGTGTTCGGCTCCCGTGTGAACTGTGTGCTCCCCTTGTGCCTCCTTGTTCTCCAGCTTCTCTGATGTTGTTGTACGGTCCGTGTGTGGTTCATACGGTCCGTGTGTCAGTTCCAGATTGTGAAATGTTGCTTCTGCTGCACAAATCGAGTCCTGCTCGCTTGTTTCAATCTGCAATTCAGACAAATAGTTGTAATGATACCTTAGCGAGCTATTGACTTGCTAAAGAAAGTAGTCCTCGGCCAAATTTGTCAAGCATTCTTCGATCACATCTACTCTGAAGCAAGATTCGGTTGATGAGGGATACTTCATGGCTCGATCAATTTGGAATCGCACTTTCTCCTCTCCAATGTTCAGGGTCAATGTTCCTTTATGCACATCAATTATCGCACCTGCAGTTCTTAGAAAAGGTCGTCCCAGAATAATGGGGACTTCCTTATCTTCTTTCATTTCCATTACAACAAAATCAGCAGGTACATAAAATTTACCAACCTGAACTGGTACATCTTCCACTATGCCAAGTGGTAATCTTACCGAGGAGTCTGCCAGTTGTAGAGTCATTTGCGTAGGTCTGAGCTCACCTACTCCCATTCGATCAAAAATGGTGCGTGGCATGAGACTCACGCTAGCTCCCAAATCGCATAGAGCTTTCTTAATCGTGGCTTTCCCTATATTGCAAGGAATAGAAAACTTACCAGGATCTTCCAATTTGGGTGGTAACTCGCTTCTCAGAATGGCACTGCACTGTTCCGTCAGTTTCACCGTCTCATGCCCCCCAAGCTTTGCTTGTTGGAGAGGATGTCTTTGAGAAACTTGGCGTATGTGGGCATTTGGGTCAAAGCTTCGGTGAATGGATAGTGATGTGTAATTGCTTGAGAACATCGATGAATTTAGCGAATTGTTCATTCAATCTGGTATCAACAAGCCTTTGAGGAAATGGTACAGGTGGCCGGTAAGGTGGAGGTTTCTCAGCCCCTGTCTTCTTCTGACTTTCAGGTTCTTTTTGCACGGGCCGTGTGACATCTGTACGGTCCGTGTGAACAGTTGTTTCAATGTTTCCCGCTGATTGTTCGAGCTCTGCACGGTCCGGATGGTCAGTTTCTTCAGCAGGTGGGGAGTGCACGGTCCGTGTGGAATCTGTACGGTCCGTGTCTTTGACAGTGGGATCAGTTGCAATGACTGGAGGTGTGACTTTCTCTTGGTCAGATGTTTGCACGGGCCGTGTAACATCTGCACGGTCCGTGTATATTAGCGATTGGTCAGGAATGGCAGGTCCTTCGTATTGGGTCCCACTTCTCAATGTCACCGCTTTAGCTTCCCCTCTAGGGTTAACCTCTGGTTGGCTGGGTAGCCTTCCAGGTGGTGTTTGACTTGAAGTAGCTTGGTGACTCATTTGCTCAATCAACTTGCGCTGAGCAGCTATTTGATCATTCATTGTTTGCATTTGCTCGTACAACATCTGGTTCATCTTCCCTTGCTCATGCATGAAGTCATTCACTGCGGGTGCGATGTATGGTTTGGGAGGAACCGATTGAGCTGCTCGGTTGTTTGGGTTGTTGAAAGATGCATTCTGATAAAAGTTTCGGTTATTGTTGTTGCCAGAAGGGTTGTTGAAGGAATTGTTGAATGGCGCAGGATTGTTCTGTTTCCACCTCCAGTTTTGTTGCTCAACCGGGTCTTTGGAATAAGACCGGTTGAAAGGAGGTTTCGGAAAATAAGATGGTTCATTGTTGAGAGAGTTCACTTGCTCGGTTTCTTCATCTCTCTGCGCCAACGGGCATTGCTCGTAAGCATGACCTTCGTCTCCACACATGACACAAGTTTGTTGTTGCTGGTTGACTGATTTTACACTCATCTTGTCGAAAGCTTTCTGCATAGCATCAAGCTTGGCGGTTAGAGCAGTGATCTGATCGACTTCAAATCGGCCACCTCCTCCAGCTCGGGTGTTATTGCGGCCGAACCATTGTTGGTTCTGAGCCATGTTGTCGATCAGTTCCATGGCTTCAAGAGGTTCCCTTGACATAAGTGCTCCACCTTCAACAGCATCAATAGAGGTGCGAGTACTATCAGTCAAACCATCATAAAAGGTCTGAATAAGCAACCAGTCTGGTATACCATGGTGTGGACAAGAGTATTGCAATTCCCTAAACCTTTCCCATGCCTCATTCAATGGTTCATCAGGTCTTTGTTTAAAACTGGTTAATTGGGTCCTAACCTTAGCAGTTCTTTTGTGAGGGAAAAATCTAGTCATAAATAGTTTAGATAATTCCCTCCACGTTGTTATCGAATCTCTTGGTAAAGACCCTAACCATTTCTTGGCTTTATCTCTAAGAGTAAAAGGAAATAATGCAAGTCTAATGTAATCAGTGGTTGCGCCATTAGTTTTAATGGTTGTGCAACACTCAAGAAATGTCTGAAGGTGAGCATGTGGATCCTCATGATCCAGTCCATGGAAAGTGTTCTGCTGCACGATATTGACAACACTAGGATTGAAGTTCGGTTGGTTTCCGACAATCCTTGGCAGTCTGATTGCTCCCCTCACATCTCCAGCTCTTGGCACATTGAATTCTCGCAAAGTCCTTGGAACAAAGTCAGCCATATCATCATCATCAGAGTTGTGGACATCATTCCCGTCCTCTTCTCTATCGTCTCCGTTGTTACTCATGTCTCCTCTGCTCTGGTTGTCTGAGTGCACGGACCGTGTATCTTCTGTACGAACCGTGTGCAAAGGTGGTGGTGCAGGAACAGCTGTGTTCTGGATTTGGGTCGGATCTGGAGGAGTTTCTGTGTTCGAGGTTTGTGCTCTGCTCCTCAGATTGTAGTCACCCTTGGGTGGTAGTACGTGTTCCAGCTTGATCCTGTGGTGAGAGAAAAATAAAAGAAAAAGTTAAAATCTAGAATTTAGCAAAATAAGCAAAAATCCAAAATTTTCAATGCTGTTCCCCGGCAACGGCGCCAAAAACTTGTTGCACCAAAAGGTAATGCACAAAGTTTCAGTACAGTAAACTGTACCTTTTAAACCTTAAATACACCTTCGGTTCAGACTGCAAGTGCACAGTCCTATCGAGTAGTATATTGTCGGGTATCGATCACAGGGACAGTTTGACAATTATCGGACTTTACTTAAACTACAGAGATTCTAGAAGTCTGCAAAGGTTGATTTGGGGTATTACGTGTCCTAACAGTTCAAATAACAAAATTCAGAACAGTAAAATAAACTTTGATTTGGGTTTAATATAATTAAAAAGGGGTTCCTAGGGTTTCTGATTTCATCTCAGCTTAGTCTCAAGGTGCCCGGTCCGTGCACTTTCATGCACGGGCCGTGTGGGATGTACACGGTCCGTGTGGCCCTCGAGTTAATACAGCAGCTACTGGTTTCTGTGTTGATTTTCCTGTGCAGGATTCTATTGACCGAACCAAAGTACCTAGACCTCAACTCTCGCATGTTGGCTTAATTACTCGGTGTGGGATTCAATTTCTGCCCTCCTAGGGTTCTCAAACCTCAACTTTCGCTTGTTGGCTTAATAATCCTAAGTCACTTGTTGGTTTACTAAAGATATCCTCGATCTCTCGATACGAGAAAAAGTTCACCTCTCGGCTACTACTTGGTTTCACCTCTCGGATCGTAAACCTGATGTCTCATTATTAGATCTACTGTTTCGACCTATTTCCAAACCAGACATGATGTTTTGAACCACTAAATTGCACTGTTTACATTGAATATCGATAGAATATGGTACTGCTGCAGTTTGGTTATGACTTTGCAGGAAATGGGCGAAAACAAGCAAAAGAGCAGAGTTCTGACATCCTCCATGCGGGCCGCGTCTCACCTGATGCGGGTCGCATCACAGCCCAGCGCGACCTCAGACGCGACCCTCATAGCGCGCACCAGACCCAACCCGACGCGGGTCGCATCCGAACCAATGCGGGTCGCGTCGAATTAATTGCGCCAGGGCCCAATTGAAGCCCAGTAAGATTTCTATATATACAGCTGGGCCTGCGCGAATTAAAGGAATCCAGAAAATCATTTCAGAAACAGACAGAGAGAGATCGGGGATTTGAAGAGGGAGTTTGGCGCGCGACTGAAGAGAAGTCGATCTGGAGCCAAAGGTGGAATTCGGCCAAGATCTCGATTGAAGCTCGATCCTCTTCAATTCTCTTCTTCTCCATCATGATTTGCCTTTTCTCTATCTCTTCTATCTTGTTTTCTATCATGCTTGAGTAGTTTTTGTAGTTTTGAGGGATTTGGATGTAGTCTAAAACTTTGCTTGATAATGAATGTTGTTTGAATCTGAATTGTTATTCGTGTTTCTTGATTCTTGTATTAATGAGATTGCTTGACCTAAATTGCTTGATTGATTCTTGATTGTCTACTATTGATTGCTTATGGCATTTCTTTTTGTAATTTGGCCTTGATGTTTCTTGCAAGTTAGGTTAAGTACTTGAGGTACGTCTAAGATCCGAGAGGTGAGATCAATAGTAGCCGAAAGGTGAAATTTCTATTTGTCGAAAGATTGTGGATACCTTTAGTAAACGGAATTGAGAACTTAGGTTTGAATTAAACCTAAGAAGGTGAAATTGCAATTCCGTACCAGGTCTGTTAAGCCAATACACGAGAGTTGAGGTTTAGTAACATTAGGTACGGTCAATCGAACCTTACACGACTGAAACAACCAGAAACAGAAACATGCAGTATCAGCTCCAGGACCACGCGGGTCGCGTGTGAAGGCACGCGGGTCGCGTCACAAGGTCGCATACGAGAGTATGCGGGTCGAGTGAAAGGTCCAGAGTGGCTTGAGGGCTACGCGGGTCGCGTGTGAGAGCACGCGGGTCGCGTCACAAGGGTCGCATACGAGAGTATGCGGGTCGCGTGACAGGTCCAGAGCAACAAAGTTGAAGATGAAGTCTGAAACCTTGAAACGCCTTTATTTTACAATAGTCCAAAAACAAAACATTTAATTGCTTTCATTTTCTGTTATTAAATTTGTTGATTGAATTTAGGAAATATAAACAAACCCAAACACCCTTTTCAACTTCTAGTACCTAGCTAAGTTGAGTCGAAATTCGGAAATTGAGTCGTCCCTGTGGATCGATACCCGACTATACGAACGAATAGGACTGTGCACTTGCGGTCCTAAGCGAGAGTATACGAAGGATTTAAAAAGTACAGCTTGTCTGTACTGAAACTCTTCTCTAATCCTGAGAGAACAAAACCTATCTCAAATACTTAGTTTGGTCGAGTGAATATCAAGGTTATTCAATTTCCATCTAGATGAGGCCTTTCATCTAACGGATTAACAATTCAATTCAAACAATTTCCACTAAGCAATAAAATACTACTCAATCAAGCAAGCACAAGATTCAACACAAATTCCAAATAACTAGCAAATAAAACTAAGCATTCGACTACATCATAACCCTAGAAACATAAAAGTCTACTCAAGCATGATTAAAAAGCAAATAAAACAAATAGCAATAAGAAAGTTCATGACAAAACTCGAAGAGAGAGATGAAGATTCGTCCCCAAAACTTCTTCTCCAAGCCAAGTTTTCTTCCCAAGAGCCAGCCGTCTTCTTTAGGTCTGCAATCTCCTCCTTTTAATGCCCAAAATCGCTTATTCAAAGCCTTCCTTTTCAACCTCCCCAGTTGGCATCTCTTTCCATCGCTATACTGGACTTCCGGATTTTCTGTGCACGGTCCGCACAAGAATGTGTACGGACCGTGTGCCTGTGCATTTGAGTTATAGAAATTTACCCTCTTCGCGAGAACTCTCTGTCCAATCGAGCGGTTAGTGCACGGTCCGCACAAGAATGTGCACGGACCATGTGAAAATGTGTCAAAGGCAGAATCTTCCTTGT
The DNA here is from genome assembly GCA_025461125.1 of Carex kokanica. NCBI lineage: Eukaryota > Viridiplantae > Streptophyta > Magnoliopsida > Poales > Cyperaceae > Carex > Carex kokanica. Next base: position 264,744 of record JAJGRX010000348.1, read on the forward strand.
TTTTCGCCTGTTTTCTGCAAATCAATAAACAAAGCATAGCAGTACCACATTCTATTGATATTTGAATGAAATGTTCACACTTTTAGGCTTTTAGGCACAGGTTTATATATGAATTGGGGTCGGAATATAGACATAATGGAGAGATATCAGTAATTCATATTAAATGTAATTCATATGTTTGCCTTGACTTGTCCATATAATTAATATTGATCTCCTCTAATATTTTATTATACTAAATTTGTTTTATTAGTTGCATTGTTATAATTACAATATTTATTTTTATAAAGCAAAACAGAGATGTAGTTGTTATATTGTATTTTTCTAATAACCTACATATTTTGAATTTTTGGTAGCATAAATCGAAGAAACAGGCAGGGCATTACACCAAGGACCAGATAGATTATTTCAGATGTATGTGGGCAAGGTGGTTTCAGCAGGAATTTTGTAAACCAGAGTATGGATTTGTATAATTTAGTGTGCATGAACTTTTGATATAATTTAGTGTACATGAATTTTTGTATAATATTTGATATAATTTAGTGTAACATGAATTTTGTTTAGGGGTGGTATTCTGATATATTGGAAATTCTTTGTTTTGGAATTGATTTTTAATGGCTAGCAAAATGGAGGCTAGCCAAAACATAAAATAAAAATTGAAAAAAAAATATTACCATTCTACACGGATATTTCACAAAAGTCCGTGTAGAAAGCCAAATAAAGAGCAAATAAAAATATAAGATAGCTACACGGCTGCTTATGTAATGATCCGTGTAGAAATAGTTATTCTACACGGATATTTAGATAGACGTCCGTGCAGAAACGTGATCGTACACGGCCGTTTAGTTAAACATCCGTGTATAAATCTCCAGTAATTGTACACGGTTGTTTGTGTAATAAGCCGTATAGACTAACTATTTCTACACGGATATTAACCTAAAAGTCCGTGTAGATAGAGTAATCGTACACGGATGTAATAATCAGCTCGGCGAGCGCCACTGGCAAGGAATTGGACACGGTTGTTTATGTAATAAGCCGTGCATAATAACTATTTCTACAAGGATATTAACCTAGAAAGTCCGTGTAGACAGAGTAATCCTACACGGCTGTTTATGTTCCAATCCGTGTAGCTCGGCTTTGGAGAGCGCCACTTGGCAAGGAATTGGACACGGTTGTTCAAGTAATAAGCCGTGCATAATAACTATTTCTACACGGATATTAACCTAAAAAGGCCGTGTAGACAGAGTAATCCTACACGGCTGTTTATGTTACAATCCGTGTAGCTCGGCTTTGGAGAGCGCCACTTGGCAAGGAATTGAACACGGTTTTTTATGTAATGATCCGTGTAGCTCTCAGGAATTGCACACGGGTAAATATCCGTGTATAAATTTATTCAGGGATTATACACCCTCGCACTCCACACGGCAGGAAATCCGTGTAGCTCCCCTGTTTATGTCCGTGTACAATGACCATTTCTGTAGTAGTGATGTAAAAGCTCTATAACTAAATCCTAGAAACTAAACTAGCTCCTAAAATATAATTCGAGTGGATTTGAGTATGTTGAGAAGATATGCCAGTTAAATGTACTCAAACATGGAAGCTATCAAGAGTTGCAACAAATACGTTTTGAAATGTGAGAGGCGGCTAGCTTAGCAAATCTGGAGCAATGATTACTATTTATATAGTGGGAGGATCCAGATTTGCTATATCCACTCTAATGGGACGAAACCCGTTAGGTTGAATCGTATGGATATTGAAGTTAGGGTTTCCGCAAATAATTCAAATTAATATAAACCGCCCAAAACATTTACACCCATTTAGTCCGGTCAATATAATTTGTCTCACAAAACTTGATAGTCAACCATTATACGGATGTCATCTTGCACGAAACTAAATAGGAACTTTCTGACTTATCAATTTACTTGGTTCCATATTTGTTTCGGTCAATACGGATGCTCCAGAAATCAAGAAGCCTCAAATATATTTTACTTAACTACTTGATAACTACACAAATCTATATCTCGTAAAGTTTTGTTGACTTCGCAGGTTCATGTAATCATCCTTGAAATTTAGCACTTTATGAACCTTGGTTCTTCATTATAAATCTTAAAATTAAAATCTTGTACTTATTTTAGTTCTTTGCAATAGATCATGTACCTAAAGCTTTGAACCTGCAAACTCACTAAATCATGTAATAGATTAAATTCAGTTAGTGTATGTTTTACAAATATAGTCAAACAAAGCATTAGAATATTGCATATAGCTAACAATCTCCTCCTTTTAACGATTTACAAATATACACATAAGCAAGTGCATAAACATGTTTAACCTGATTTAATTATCCCAATGTCATGTTTGTATATTTCTTGCTTTTTCTCCTCCTTTTGGAAATTGACTAAAGGGAGGAAAATATAGAGTATAAGAGTGCTCCTCCTAATTATAAATAAATGTCAGAGTAACGAAATATTTATATAAAAATTTAATGAACAAATATAGAGAAACAATAAAATACCAACAAATTATAATTGCACCAGTGCTTAATTATTAAACATAGTTTCTCTTTGGTTTCTTTATATAACTTGAAATGCATGGATTTGTATCATTACCAAACTTAACTATTTCGTAACCAACAACATGCAATATAAAATTCGAAGTTTTTCCTCTTTTTTTAATACAAACTGTCTAGATAATAAACAATAATCATAGTGATGAGCATTACTATGAGTTGAATGTGCAATGAAAGACTTTGTCAAAATGGCAACAAGCGTCACAAATAATGCCAAAATTCTCGCGTTTACTTTGAAAAATTGGACGAAATAATATATTCTTGAGTTAAAAAAAAAAAATATAGGTACCTGAACTTCGAACCAAATTTATCCCAATTTAACTAATCGAATTTGTACTGAAATGTCTGAACAATAGACTCTTAATTAGGTTCCATCTAAATGAATAGAGCGAACCTCCAAATAATAGTGATCCTCTTGGTCCCTGAATTCAGATTCCATGTCACAGATTTTTGGCTGATGAATCTGAATTTCGTTATTAACAGAGACTGAATTTATTTCTCAAATAACTGACGCATCATTGACAGATGGACTCCACTGATTGGTATTAGTTAAAACTTTGCATTTGGTGTAATTAAGAAGTAAGAAACTTAATTAGGACATGTACTATAGGTAGCTTCATAGGTACCATTTTATTGCATTGGATATTTATAACTGAAGAATGTTCAAATGTCTTTATTTTTAGGATAATTATATCTTCCACCATCTAACATTATCTCATTTCTTTCTCGAACTAGCTAATTTTCTTTTCTAGCTATAATTACCAATTCTAACTATCTATTGGTCCCTACAAATTAATTAGCAGATTTTGTCTCCCTTTATTTCTTTCCTCTCTCTCCCTCTCCTCCTCCGCTCCGCCTCCCTCTCCCACCTCCGCCTCCGCCTTCCACCTCTGCCTCCGCCTCCGCTTTTTCCTTCTATAAGCTCACTCCCTCTCCCACCTCCCACCCTCTCCCACCTCGTAAATACGATAAGCTCCCTCCCTCTCCCACCTCCTCCTCCGTCTCCGCTTTTCCATCTCTGCCTGCTACTCCTGCTCCAGTGGACGTTCTGTCGGAGATCCTCCGTCACTCCATCCCAATCAAGCACGCCTCCGCTGGGTCAGATCCATCACTGTTGACCGTCTCAAAATGAGTGCTAAATGGATCGAGTTCAACTAATTTTGTCTCTGTGGATGCAATTAATCCCTTTCGTGTCTATGTTCATCTTCCTCATGCAGTAGCGAGTTATTTGCAAAGAACAAAGCTTCATTAATGGCGAATTAGACTAGTGCGTACTAAGTACTAAGAAATGACAGAAAAAACAAATTTTGAGAAAAATAGAGGTGTATGAATGAATACTTGATGTCTTAGGTATAAATACTTCAACGTGTATGAATGGATACTTGATATCTTAGGTATGAATACTTCAATGTATATGCATGAATACTTGATATTTTAGAGTAGAACTAGGGTGTTCCTAAGCTAAGCCTTTCGTGAGCTCGACTTTAAAACCTATCGAATTGACTTCAAACGACATTTTCAAACCGTTAGATGTTCAATCTATATTAAAATGTGCTTGGAGACCAAATTTTACATTTTTTGGAATTTTTTTACTATTTATTAAGATGTTTTGAAAATCGCTGTTTTTATTAAAATTCTGCACCATTGGAAAACAGTGATTTTCAAACCATCTTAATAAATAGTAAAAAAATTCCAAAAAATGTAAAATTTGGTCTCCAAGCACATTTTAATACAGATTGAACATCTAACGGTTTTGGTCTCCAACCCTAGAAATTTACATCTCTATCTTTATTTTACTTACTTTTAATTTTCGCGAAATACATTGATTACAACAACAACTCTTTGATTTCAGATTTTGTCTAGCCTTTCGAAAGATTGTTGTTTAATCGTTCAAGACCTTAAACCTTATTCCCTGCGGATCGACACTCGTTTATACTACTCGATAGGATTATGCACTTGTAATCCGACCCAATAGTAAACCGAGTTATAAATTTAAAAGCAACACGATTTCACTGATCACGCGTACACCCTATAGCGGATCAACCTATGAGATCATGTGTGTTTGCCACTAGACCAGATGCTAGTTCTTAGAAATAGATCTCTATTATTAGCAAACTTAAACTATTTAATTTCTAGTGCTTAACAGGCAGCAATATAATATTCTAATTTTTTGCTTTTTTAATGCAAATTGTCTAGGTAATAAACAATACACCAAAGTGATGAGCATTGCTAATAAGTTGAATGTGCAATTAAAAACTTTATCAAAATAGCATAAACCTTCATCTTATCCTAAAAAGAAGAAGAAGAGAAACTTCGTCAAATAAATAACAATCACAAAAGTACGAAATGGTTGGCATTGAAAAATTCTGCGGAGAAATATTCTTCATCAAATTGGATAAATTAATGTATTCTACCGTTTGAAAAAAAAAAGTTAAAGAAATTCTGATCCAATCTAATTATCCGAATTTTTAATGAAATGGTAGAATTAAGGTGGTGTTTGGTTGAGACCTAAAATTTTCAGGGTAATTGAAACTTAGGCCAATCTAAGTTATAATTAAATCATGACATGAGTTATTTTTAGTTTGGCTAGAGATTGTGGCCTAAATCATGACTTAAATATAACTATTTTAATTTTATTTTTTAATAATCCTTTTGAAGATTAACATGTACTGGTAGAGGTAAATTACTGATACTAGTTAAAAAAAAGAGATAATTTGCTTAATGTATCTATCTTCAACACACATGCACACAGCTGCATTTGTATATATCTATGTTCAATATAAGCAAGTACAAAGGAAACTATAATGTATCAGATAACAAAATAAAAAATAATTATAAAAGGATCAATAACGTGAGTTTTAAAATCTAAAATTCTAATTAATTTATCTTGTTTTGAAATCAGTTAGTTAGGAGCAAAATTTACTTTTTCAAAATTAGTAAGTTACCAGTAAAATCCAGTATATAATTTGATGATCAAATCTGCATAACTCTACAATTTTTTTATAAAAAATTCAAATGACCACATAAAACAAATGTTTACGAAGGACCACATTGCGGCTAGACGAATGTTTTCCAAATAAATTAGTAACAAATTGATAATGATAACAATAAGAACAACCACAACAACGAAAAAAAAATTATTGTTATATATTATTAGTAAAAATATCACTATAATATTATCGTTGTTATTGAAAACTAAAGATAATTATATATATGATTTAAAAAGAAATGACATTTTCATAACAAAAGAAAAATGATGTTGACATTGTTTTTGAAGAAATGATTCCAATTTATTTTTAGGAGGAATTTCATGTATATCCCTCAAAAAATCACAAATTCATAATATCATATTTACCCTTCTAATTTCAAAAACTCACAAATTTACCGATTTTATTCTATTTTCTATTACAATTTATTTTAAATTTATTAAGTACGCATATTACACCTTATTAAGAATAAAAAAAATATATAGCATGTTTCAGAAAAGTATAAGTCTTCTGAGTGGTCGATCAAATTTTTAGGGAAAATAAGTCATTTCTCTACTTCTGACACATACACAATGACATTTAGTAATATGTGGTTATGTGAGCGTCAGAAGTAGAGAAATGACTCATTCCCCTTGGAAACATACCAACTAAAAGATTGATTTTTTTGCAAAACATGTTGCATATTTTTTATATTTCTTAATTAAGACCAAAATAAGTACTTTATAAATTTAAAATGATTTTTAATATAAAAGAGAATAATATTTGAAAATTTGTGAGTTTTTGAAATTTAGAATGGTAAATATGATATTATGAATTTTGGATGAAGAAATATGTAATTTCAAAGTTTTTGAGAGGTATATAGGAAATTTCCCCAACATTTTAAAGGTGAAACAACGATCAAATCCAACGAAAATTTAGGAGGTTTTGACCATGTTTCGTTACGTCATAGACATCAACGTGCAACCTTAGAATTTGGTAGGAGCCAAAATCATATTTATTTTGGAAAAATCAAATAAATATTCTTTAGACTTAGTATAACAGTTGTGCCTTATAAAAAGAGTATCTGTTCCCGTGGGCACTTCAGAGGAGAAGGAAAATGGAAGTCCCCTCTAAAGGAAGAGATTTATGGTTCTTAGTTCTCCTGGTAATATCTGTGTCTACTCTACGGGTTAACAGCCAGCCTGATTCTAAGGGTAAGCTGAATGCAATGTTTCAAATTTACAATCACTTCATTCTCTATCTACGGTATGTTGTTTGTTACATACATTTTTTTTTTTCACTTTATCTCAAGAAAATGATATGTGCATAGAATTGTTGCTCATTGGATCGCTTTGAATACTGTTTGCTGTTATTTCTCCATCATTATATGTCTTAGTGTCTTGATTAGCTTAAACATGCATGGACATTCTTGACATAATATTATTTAGAGAAAATATGTTCATCCTCCAACATTCTGTCCTCCAAACGTCCTACAATCTTTTTTCCCACTCCAATCTCTATTTTTAGAAGTCTAAGACTTTGAGAAAAATGTCGGCTCTCTCCCACTCCGATTCTGATCTCTTCTCAATAAAAAAAAAGTCAGCTCTCTCTCTCCCCACTTTGATCCCAATCACCTCTCGCCTCCACCTCCCACAACTTCGTCAAATCCCCTCTCAACTACGATGTTGCTCAGAGGATCTCTCCCAAACGATCTCAGTCACGTCCTGCAGCCATTATCTCGTCGGTCTTCTCTTCCCTCTCTTCTCTTTACAGATCTTATCATAGCTGCCTCTCTGACTGCCTCCAACCTCTTCGTTCTCGGCGATTTACAAATGAAATAAGAGCTGTTTATGAAGATGAAGATGGAGGAGAGGGAGTGAGAGGGAAAAGGATATGGAGAAGGAAGACACTATTGAGAGAGAGAGAGAGAGAGAGAGAGAGAGAGGGATAGAGACAGAGATGGAGAATAGAGGAGGAGAGAGAGAGAGAGAGGATGGAGTTCAGCGCAGCTACGCAACAGGAAGGATAGTGGCAGGAGGTGCGCCGCCGCTGTCGTTTCCCTAGGAACTGGAGTACCCTGTCCGCTGGTGTCCCGGGAGTGAGGGGCTACCAACCCTACTCAGACTACCCCACCTACACAAACATGGTCAGGCACCCGGCAGCTGTTCCTAGGAGGGTGCAGACCCAACAAAACACCTCTCCGGCCACTTCACGTCCCTCCTCGCCTCCCACCCCCCTGGGAACTAACTACTACGTATCACCCCACAACCCCTCCCTTCTCCGCTTCCCCCCGTCAACTAGGTTTGGAGAGTGGCGCGGCCGTTTGTTTTAAGTGCTGTAGGACAGGCCATACAATGGCGACCTGTTGTAACCCGAAGAAATGTGGTCGTTGTTGGCACGATGGTCATATAGGGTCTCAGTGTAAGCGGCCGGTGGCTCAGCAGGCCAATCAGACAAGGTCACAGGTGCGGCCAGCCCCATGCAGTGGGTATGAGAGTAGAGGAGAACCGAGTTTTGATGAACTATTGACAGATTCTTACCCATACGAGACCCCGGAGATGCCTGGGCACTGTTTTGTTGAGAGGGAAGAAGACTACTTTCGTGAAACACAAAAGCTACAGCACCATGTAGTGGTTATGAATATCGGCTCCTGCCAGTGGGATCTTTCTTCTGAGAATATAGCTAGTTATGCAGCCAAAACAAAGCTTGTCACTAAGGAGGAGGTCCAGGTCAGTGGTCTTCGAGGCTCTAAGTACCTAATCATGCTGCCACGGGGGGTGATGCCGGATACATTTATAAAAGTCATGCCGGAGGATGTGTGGGAAGAGAGCTTTAATTTCCAGCTATGGTCTCCTCACGATGGAGCCTCGATATCAATCCCGCAATTCAAAGTCCTAGTTGCCCTCCATGGCATGCCGCCACACTTGTCACGAGAGAGGGGGGCAATTAGAGTGGTGGGACAGTTTGGAGTATACCTTGGCACGGTGGGTCAGGAACACCCATCCAACTTGGCAGCCTACTGGGCAGTGGTACGAGTTGATGATCTGCTACATGTTACCCATGAAGTTGCCATGCATGCGGGAGGCTTTGTTTACGATGTGCAGATCAGCCCCTTGAAGTGGAAGAAGGTCATGTTATACACAGAGGAGGATCTCCCCCCTCTTCCTTTGGTGTATGCGAAGCCTCCGGTGCTAGACGGGTCGTCAACGCCATCTCCATCTCCACCAGACTCCGAAGACAACAACCCCGAGTCTGATGACCTTGAGGTGGTTTCGCTAACCAGAAAGATGATCTGAGATATATGTAGAGGGAGAGACTCGCAAACCTTGTCGGAGATGAAAGGCCATAGGAGGGGGCCACACGGGTAGACAAGGGCAAAGGGATTGCTACCTCACAAGGGTCACAAAGTCTCTCTGACACACGGAATTGGCAAATGGTGGCCACAGTGGATCTAGGCGTTGATGGCGGAAGGAATCCCTACGGCTCGGAGCGCATGGCTGCTGATGTGGTGACTAACAAGAGAGAGATAGTATCACTTCAAGATTGCAGAGCAAAAGCAGGTTCAACCACAAAGAATCTGGGGGGGCTTCGCATACTCACAAGGTCACACGCAACAGTCACGCTGAGGCCTCTGCAGGAGAAGGACAAACCAGAAAATTGCCAACCCACCAATGTACTTCTTGGTGCAGGACAGAGTGACTTTTCTTGTACTCAAGAAATAGTGTAGGGTAATGTTTCACGCGAAAAGACCTCAAATGGGAATGTTCTGCAGCCTACTACTATTCCTAGTATGGCTCAACTTACTAGTCCGAGGAAGCCTAGAGAGAGGCAAGAAGTGGGTCAAAGCTCCTCATTAATTCTTAATACCTTGGGTTTCATTGATTCCCCGAACGGTGGGTCCGATGGGTTTCATTGATTCTTAATACGGTGGGTCCGATGGGTCTGATGGGTTTCATTGATTCTTAATACCTCAGGTTCTAGGGTGGTGGTGAATGGAGAATTGTCAGATAGCAACAAGGATCCCAGAATCACTCCTGGCATTGCAGTATGCCGATGATACGGCTCTAATTGCTAATGCAATCGATGACTTGGAGACGGTGATGGTTCTCAAGTTAGTGCTTAGGCTCTTCACAAAGATTTCGGGGTTGCACATAAATTATAAGAAGAGTTGCTTCATATAGTTTAACCTATCGGATCAGACCTTGGTCAAGGTAAATGCGATACTCATGAGGTGCCCACAGATGAACCTCCCGGTCACATATCTCGGGATGCCGCTTACGATTAAGAGGCCACATAGGGCGCAATTCTTGCCACTGATTGAAAAGTTTGAAAAGAGATTGGAAGGTTGGAAATGAAGAGGAGGTAGACTACAGTTGGTCAAGTCGGTTTTATCATCGCTACCAGTTTACTTCATGTGTTGTTTTCTGTTATCAGTTTGGGTGATTAAAAGGTTGGACCAAATTCATAGATAGTTCCTATGGGGAAAAATGAGGTGGACAAGGTGGGGATATCATTAATGAATTGGGAGGAGGTGTGTCAGCCAAAGAAGTATGGAGGTATGGGGGTAGCGAACTTGCGCACTCACAATATTGCACTGCTCCTGAGATGGTGGTGGCGGCCTTATTCAACACCGTCTGCACTTTGGACGGTCACAGTAAATAAGCTGCGTTGGATTGGCACATACGCTGATGGCCCAAATTTTTGGTCTGCCCAAGGCTCCTTTTTCTGGAAGCAACTGCTTCGAATAAAACATTTGTTCCATTGGTCCATCACGTGGAAAATTAGGTCTGGTCAGGGGATCTCATTTTGGGAAGACGCATGGGATGGGTTGCCTTTGGAGAATGAGAAGGAAAACATACCACCAGGGCCATTCATGGCTTTGAGGGATGTGGTGCCGGCAATAGAAATCATTGCGCCCGACTTTGCCGACAGGGTGAGGGATATCGTGTTCACACAGCAAAGGGACGAAATAAAATGGAGATGGGAGAAGGGGGTGACCTACACGGCGAGATCGATATACAAGATGATGACGGAAGGAGGACTTATCCGGGATATACACGTAGGACTTTGGAAAATCAAAGCACCGCCAACAGTAAAGATTTTTGGCTTCCTATTTTTACAAAACAGACTCCTGACACATGACGTGATGAGAAGATGAAACATTCGATGCGAGATGTCTTGTGCTATGTGTGGAAATTGTCCGGTCCAGTCAGCTTTCCACATTTTCTTTCTTTGCCCTTCGTGGTGCAGATATGGTTTCTACTAGGTAGAAAAGCCGATTTCACTTTAATCCGGCTTGGCCCAGATATACAGGCTACATGGACTCGCTCTGTCCTCAATGTTAGAGGAAGGGGGGTGCAGTGGAAACAAAAAGGTGCCTCTATTTTGATGTGTGCTCTTTGGATAATCTGGAAGGAGCGAAATGCCAGAATTTTTTCTAGAATTCGGGTGCCACCATAGGTCTTGGTAGAAAGGATAGCTGAAGAAGCAGAGCTCTGGATGCAGAACTGCTAAGGGTGTGGGAAAGATGCTGTTTACTTTAGAGGATGTATTTTGATGATTTTTGATGTTTTGTCTTAGCTGCTATGTGCTGTTTTGGGTGTTTTTCTCTTCGGTGTTATGATCATATGATGTAAGGATAAGGATGTCTTTTATTTTCATAATCAATAAAATTTTAACACCTTAGCAGCCGCTGCCAAGTTTTTCAAAAAAAAAAGGAAGACACTATTAAGATGTGTTTTGTTGCACAATTAAGACATTATGGAAGAACTATAAAAACTTTCTGAAAAAATCAATATTAAGACTTCTCAAAAACAAAATTAAGACGAGAGAAATCCACCGTTAAATCTTTCTAAAATATCTATTAAGAAAAAAGACAACAGAGCCGCCTCCAGGAAAAGAAAGAGCGAAAAAAAAGTCCCAAACAATTTCAAACCCTAGGTAGCCGCCTCTTTTCCTCCTCCAACACAACTCTACTTTCAATCTATTCCTCTGTCACCTCTTCTAGGCTTCTCCTCCGACAAAGCGCCTCCTCTCTCTCTCGTCTCTACCTTGCGAGGAGAGAAGAATGAGAGAGAGAGGGGAGGGATCGGAGCCGATCGGCATCGTCGTAGTTTGGAGCGTTGAGTCTCTATGCCATCTCGATCGGAGCGCGGCGGCGGTCGAAAAAATGGATCCGGTCGTAGAGAGCAATAGGGAAAGGTAATAGGGTAATTATGAGTGTATATAAGTGTGAGATTAGAGTTATTTAGAGTAGTTTGGAGGATTTTGTAAGAATAAAAGAGTGAATTTAGGTTTAGAGTCATTTGACTCGTTGTAAGTTCTTTTTTTTTATCAATGAAATTGTTAGTTGGCACTTAAAGCCACTAACCTTAAAAAAAATGTTAGGAAAAAGGAAAAAAAAAAAACAATGACAAAAATATAACTCAAAAGTACATGATGTATCTTATTAGAAAAAGAAAATCAAGTATAAAACATTCGTAGTTTTAGAACCGCAAAATTTCTCATAGATCAGTAGAAAAATGGATGAGAATGATCGGAGTAAAAAAATAGTGGGTGAAAGAAATATATTGGGAGAAAAAATAATTATCATTGTTAAAACTTGTTAGAAGAAATTGTATGACTTGGCTAGAACACTATTAAAACTTTTGTGAAGCACCATTAAGACTGGAATACTAAGCGTTGTTTTTCTTTAATTCGGTCGGCACCAATTTACTTGAATTCGGTAGGCGCCAAAATTTGTCTAACCATGCATCAAAGTCTTTGGCCGTTAAAGTTGAAAAATTGTTTGAAAATTGTAGTTGGGGACATTTATCACCGTGGAGCTAGTGTATTGCAGGGTTGGACATCTGCCCTACCCTGAATTTTGAATTTTTGTTTAACTTATATGTAATTTTCTGACAAATATGAAATGAGGATACGATTTTGAATATAAAACCGGATACAGATTCGGATGATTACCTTATCCGACATTTCACTTAAACCGGATCATCGGAATCGTTCACAAAAAATTTCAACCGCTTTCCAACATATCATCACGTAATCTACTATATGGGCCATTGGCCGGCTGGAGATACTTCAAAACTTAAAGAGTGTTCCCTTGTGGGACTAAGATGTCCTGAGATTATTTTTCTTTTATTTATCCGAATCTGGTCCCTTTATTTATTGTACCAACATTATTTATCCGAATTACATTTTTATATATTGAGGAAACATTTTAAATTGACAACATTGTTTTAAATTATCTGAATTATATTTGTATTCGTATATGTTTGATATTCCACCTGTTATTGTATCCGTTTAACATCCTCATCCAATTTGTATCCGTATTGAGACTATCCGTATTCATATTAATATTGGCAAAATTATAAAAGATAAAGGATACAGTTTGATTACTATTTGTCTGTATCTGATCTGTTTACTACTCAATCTATTGGTTGCAACAGGATCTTGGGTTCCATATATATTTATGGATGATGTATGACTTGTTCAATAATATTGTCATTTGTGAAGCATGTTTCGCTTGAATTTCTTCCTTTCTTTATAAATTTTTTTAAAAATAATTTGTCATTACTTTCTCTTTACAGGTTTTATAAGCATTGACTGCGGACTTGCTGCAAATTCTACCTTGCTTGATAGCGAGACTAAGTTGACTTACGTGTCTGATGATCAATTCATCGACACGGGAGTCAACTACGGTATCTCTTCGGAATACTCCAGCTCATTCCAGAAATATCTAACTGTCAGAAGCTTTCCCAATGGGACCCGAAATTGCTACACCTTAAGATCCTTAAAAGTAGGATCAAGGTACCTTATAAGAGGAGTATTCAAGTATGGAAACTATGATAAATTAAATAAGCTTCCAACCTTTGATATTCATTTGGGAGTCAATTATTGGGATACAATGCAAATACCCAGTGCAGATGGTGCATTCTTCACTGAGATTATCGCCACAACCACTTCTGACAACCTACAAGTTTGCCTTATTAATAAAAATCTCGGCACTCCTTTTATCTCTACGCTAGAATTGAGGCCATTGACAACGAGCATTTATCGATGGACAAATTCCACACAATCATTGGTTTTGTTCTATAGGCGGAACTTAGGAACAAGTGATCAACTGAGGTAAACATGCTAAATTAACCCAAAAAAATGAGAACCGTTTTATTTACCAATTATTTAGTGGTTAGATATTGTTTGTTGTCGGAATACATCTTAATTTTTAAGTTAATGCACAAGGTAGAGAACTACGTACGATATAATCTTAATATATACGTTTTGGCTAATTGGAGATGGACAACGTACGATGCCAAACCTCTATGATTTAATTGGGTTGATTTCGTTCTCTACTAGGTCCAAACTCATGAAGAAAGTGCAAATGTACCATATAAAATTTGAATCCTGCTTAATAGATAAGAAAAGAGAAGGCCAGGTGATAAAGATATTATTCAGTACTCTACCAGTAATACATTCAGTCATCACTCTATTCTTCCACTGCTTTGTTAAAAAACTAAAATAGGTACCCTGACGATCCATATGACCGAATTTGGAGTACCTACATGCAGGCGACATGGAAAAATATCTCAACCAGCTCCAAAGTGGACCAAGACGCAGACTATGCGGTTCCCTCTCTTGTCATGCAAACTGCTGTCACTACTTTAAGCGCTACAGAACCCCTTGAGCAATACTGGACCAGCGACAATACGTCCACAATATTTGCTGCAATCCTTCACTACACAGAGATCCAGAACATACCATCTAATGGTAGTAGGCAGTTTGATGTATTTGCCAATGGATTTTTATTAAATTCGTCGACATATAAAACGGCTTCAGGATGGGCATACAGTCACCAGGGTTACAGTAAATATAATGTGTCGCTTAAGGCTACTTCAACCTCAACTCTTCCGCCTTTGTTGAATGCATTAGAGGTTTATATCATTCAATCCGCCACTGGGATTCCCACAAATAATGAAGATGGTATGTTTGATCATAATTGTCTGATTCTATGTACTTAATTATTAGTCGAATTATTCGTGCTAATGTGATATGATTTACTATCTTAGTCCTTATAATGGGAAAACCCTGATTTAGATTTCAATAACAGGGAATGTGATGGAAACATGAGAACTTTTGCACTAGGAAGACCTTTTTTTTTTATGAACTAAATAAATCACAAGTTCTCATCAAGAAACCATACAAAAAGTTTTGTTACCTCTTTTCTTTTCTTCGAGAAAATATTAATATTAACTTTTTATTTCAAACATTATCTTATGGACATAACTACCTATACATAGTTAGTTTCCTAAATTAACATGCCCCTATTGTTATTTTATTGCAAATGAAGTTGCTGCCTTGAATACAATTAAAGCGAGCTACAAAGTAAACAAAGATTGGAGTGGTGATCCTTGTGCTCCTAAAGAACTATTGTGGCATGGTGTCACTTGCACCTCTGACTCCACCAACGCTCTCAGGATTAGAACTTTGTGAGCATTTCAATACATCGTACACTTTACTTTTGGAAAAACAGAGAAGCTACAAAAACTCTTCACTAATAAGATGTCTTTTCCAGAAACCTATCATCAAGTGGACTGACAGGTGCCATAGTATCCTCTTTTGGAGATCTAAGCGCACTCCAATCATTGTATATTTCTTTAAACTAAGAACAAATTATTTTACTGAGATTGATTTTTTTAACTTCACTCCAATTGTATGTTTTTCTATAATCTCTGTGGAGCTACGACAGACAGTCGTAATATTTTCATTTTTTGTTATGCAAATTGAATGTCTACTATTTCATTTCCTTTTTGACATATCATAAATTCAGTTTTGTGTTCTCATGCTAACTTAAGCTATTGCTTGCTACCTTTATTTTTCAGGGATATATCTTATAATGACTTGTCAGGGGATCTTCCTATTTTCCTAGATCAATTATCTGCTCTTACATACCTGTAGGTTTGCAAACTAAACTATATTTTATCAAGAAAAAAGATACCACAAATTCAATTATAATTTTTTGGAAATTTCAGGGACATAACAGGAAATAACAAGATTTCAACCACCCTTCCTCCTGGTCTTCATAATAAAAGCCAGAACGGGAATATGATCTTTAGGTAAGTTTTTGAGTGGTATATATGAAATTCTCCCTTGTTTTTATGTGTTATTTTTGATAAATATTTGTTTCTCATATACACTAAAATAACAGGACAATATTTGTTATTGTAACGCCACGTAAATCGAAATACTAAATTAAGGTATGACATAAATAATTGATATATATTTTTTTGTCTTTCTATTTTATTATTATTTTTTTCTCCCTTCATATAGATAGATCTATTTAACAAATTACTCTAATTAAAATACCTTGAATAAAAACCAATATGTTCCGAATTATATCAATATTTAAATAGTATATAATTATAAGTTAACCAAACACATCAGACCCGATTTAACATATTAGTATCAGCAGCCCACAATATATATATATATATATATATATATATATATATTGTGAATTACTCAAATTAAAATAATAACTTCTAAAATAACTACCAAATCCCTGTTCAAATTCTCCGCCGGCACCCTTGATCAAATAACTGCTAAAAGTAGCACCTTGATCAAATCCTGCCCCTTATATATATTATCATGACTCATGTATGTTAATTAAAACCATACATCCTTTCAACTCTCTGCTGGCTGCCGCAATATCTCTCTCATTTATTCTTCATAGCCACCAAAAAGGTACTCTAAATTATGATATTTTCTTTATAAGTTGATGCATGAATTTCATCGATTAAGAAATACGATAATAGAGATGTTGATTCGAATTAAGTGTTGTTCTTAGATTGTAGGGATTTATGATTGTATACATTGATATTATAATATGAAAATCTACCTCTTTTATGATATTATAATCTGGAAATTTTCTAGTTTATAGTAATTCCTTTAGTTATCAAAATTCTAAAACCATTCTCTTGATTTTTATTCATTTGCGATAATACAGATGGTCATATAAATTGTTATTATTAGTAATTTAATTATTTCAAATCCGCTTTCATTGTTGGAATGATATAAATAAATCATTTTGATCTATGTATGTACATGATGGTATTTAATATATATATCTTCTTATTAAATTTTTTGAAGTGAATAGTTAAATTCTAAAATTTCTAACTCCTATTCTTGTAGAATTGAATACTATGTTTCAATAAAATAGTATATGCTAATTTATTCTATGATAAATTATATTATTATATTAGAAGTTCAAACCTATACTCATATTTAATTGGATATCCTTTTTTTTTAATCTAGTCAAAACTGTCGGTTATAAAAATGATCAAAGTGACAGAAGCAAAATCATTGATCATATTTTTATCTTATTCTTTTTTATTCTTTTTATCCTCGTTATACTAAAAACTGAGGTTAGATATTTAATTATTTTAATCAAATTTAAGATTGTCAGAGTTTTAATAAAGAGAATATATAACATCATATATCATATATATGAAATTCAAACAGCGTTAATTAAAAATATATGTTTATGCTTTAATTCGAAGTTTAAAGATTTAAATGACTTACGAGACAATAAATGATTCACTTCGACCTCAGGTACGGGTTTCCTGGACATTGTCAAATTGTTACTTATCGTTTTGTTTGCATTTATTTATTTATGGAATTATACATGTTGAATCGAACGATCCCTTTGGCTTTGTTTAGAGAATAATAGAATAGGATTATTCATTTGATCAACGGACTTATAGGATGTGTTGTGTTGAGTATGATCTTTGTGTGATTAAACGAACGAACGTGGAAAAGTAATGGATAAGTTAAAGGAAAAGAGTCAATGTGCGTTGAACACATGTTGGAATGTATACATTGGGTCTAGTAGCCGACTGGACCCCTCGTTAACGTGGCGTTGGTTGGACTTCCCGTCACGGGTCAATATCTTGCGGTGGTTCGAGTCCCCGTTGAGTGAGACAGTTGAACTAGTGGTGGTTCGAGTCCCCGTCTAGTGGCACGGCCAAGATCTAGTGGGGTTTGAGTCCTCCTGGTAGGCAGTTAAAAACTTGAAAGATAATTAAAGAAGTGTGTGTATTTTAAATAGGCACTAGTAAGATTGCATGTGAGGATATAATTTTGATATCTTGTTTGTGTTAAAAAGTTAATTGACAAACTCCGGAACTGGAGCTAAATCCTGTACTGAGAGACTGTTCGATCTCTCACCCGTTCCACTCTTATGTGAGTTCCAGGAAATGATGAGGCCGACATGGAGCACGAATAGGAGCGATGCAGTTCGGGTGGACAACGAGCAGATGGCTCATGTATCTTTTATTTTATTTTTAGTTAAACTTGAAATTCTCTCTTTGAAAGTGGATACATTGACTGACATGGCAATTATCGGTTTGTTTGTCATGCTGTCTTGATCTCATGTTGAATGTATGTTATGTTCTTGAACTATTTATGATTTTAAAATACTTTGTTTGACTTTAAAATTTTGCATGAGTATTTATTATTGATAATGTATGTAATGTGCACACGCCTTACGTGTAAATACGTGCGGGTTGTCTCGGGGTGTGACAGTTATCCTGAGACTTCATTGTTTATTTATTGTTGCTCGTTAAAAAATAAACTAAACATAAAAGATAACTACAAGTCTGACTACTGCACAAGGGTTTATAATTACACTAATAAAAAAACTAGTTAATGTTATAGAAAACATAATCATCCTCATCCCCCAGTCATATAAGTGCACATCATTTGGACCACATTATCAACCTGCAATTATTATCACCAGAAATTTGGTCCGATGGATTGTGTGTGCAGAAGAATTCGAATACTCCAAAATAACGTTTGAGAAAGGACAAATAAATACACTCTTTTTTTGTTAAATAAGAAACCCCCAACAAGGGATCTAACGATATACCACATTAACAGTAAGAATTCTTGCTAATGACTTAAGGTAAAATCTTAGCTCGATGCCTTCTTTTCAAATAATATTTTCTACTTAGGTTTGGAGGGGCACCTCCACCTCCATATAAGAAAAAGAAAAGTCCAGTACTTATTATCGCAGTCACTGGTGTGGTTGTGCTGCTCATTGCTGCTGCTATCTGATGCAATATGGTCCTGCGCATGCTTCACGAAAAGGAGTGTAACTTTTGATCCGTCCGTCGGATCGGGCTGAAATTTTGACAGGAACTCCACAGCCCAAAGTCGGATCCGAAACCCATCTATGATCAGTTTCGCCCATTTTGCGGGCTCAGATTCGCGATCCGAGTCTTCCTTCATGGACTTTTGGACCTTTCTTTATAATTTCAGCGTTTTTAGGGTCTTTTATGCATTTTCTGTTCTAGGGTTTTGTATTTAAAGAGACTCATGTCTTGTGGCAGAAGTTAGTTTTTTGATGTATCAGTTTTTATCAAAGAATTGAGAATCTGTGTGATCTCAGAACCAAATCTATCTTTCCATTACTTATTTTCAATTTCTTGATCGTTCGTGCATCACTATCATAACAGTGGTAGTGTGCTTGAGAAGACGCAAATGTAAGTCTGCCTTATTTTATTTTTATTTTTTTCCTTTCTAGATAAATAAAGTCACTGTTCTCTATTGCATTGTAATTTAGACAAAGGGGTTCATTGCCTAGTGTTGTGGGCTCTTATTTGCTACATTTATCTAAATGTAATATGAGGATTGTTTAAAAGAAAAGACTGATATTTTGAATCTAAACCTGAAAATTCTAGGTGGTGCAAACCAGTACCAGTTGGGCTCTCTGTTTGAAACTAGTCATGTTAGGCTAAATGGAGTTCTTTTCTTATTTTCAAAAGAAATACCTGCCGTGGTTTATCTTCAGTATAAACAGAAAGCTCTTTTCTTTTAGCATCTAAAACATCTAGGTTATTTTCTGTTTTGAGTAGGAATGCCTTCAACTTTTTATTTTATTCTTTAGTAATAAGATGCATACTGTATCCTTCTTTTTATCAATCAAAGGACGGCAAGACATGATTCTATTTATTTTATTTTACAGATAAACAATCTAACATTCCAAGACAAATTGAAAACCATGGAACAACACCGCAAGCATATAATCACCAGCCAAACTATGCAAATACTCCAAGACAAATTGAAAACCATAGAACAACCCCTGAAGCATATAATCACCAGCCAAACTATGCAAATAATCCAGAAGCAAACAATCCTCCTGGCAATATTGCTGGCCAAAATTATGCAAACATATCTAATCGAAATGAAAAAGGAGAACGAATATTGGATTTTGAGAATCGTCGATTCAGTTACAAACTTACAATGATCTTATAAGAATTACTAATAAGTTCCGTAATAAAATTGGCACTGGAGGATTTGGAAGTTTCTATTTTGGGGCCCTGGAAAATGGAACTCAAGTTGCAGTTAAAATGCGCTCTCATTCATCTTCACAAGGAGTCAAAGAGTTCTTGGCTGAGGTAACTGTTTATCTTACACATTCTTACATTAGCTCTTACAAAAAAAAAAAAATAGTAAATTGTAGTTATATATACTGAGTAGAACTAGGGTGTTCCTAAGCTCACCAAGCCCTTCCGTGAGCTCGACTCTAAAACCTATCGAATTGACTTCAAACGACATTTCCAAACCATTAGATGTTCAATCTATATTAAAATGTGCTTGGAGACCAAATTTTACATTTTTTGGAATTTTTTTACTATTTATTAAGCCGGTTTGAAAACCGCTGTTTTCCAATGGTGCAGAATTTTAATAAAAACAGCGGTTTTCAAACCAGCTTAATAAATAGAAAAAAAATTCCAAAAAATGTAAAATTTGGTCTCCAAGTACATTTTAATATAGATTGAACATCTAACGGTTTGGAAATGTTGTTTGAAGTCAATTCGATAGGTTTTAGAGTCGAGCTCACGAAGGGCTTGGTGAGCTTAGGAACACCCTAGTTCTACTCTATATATACTTGCACAGGTTAGCTTTTGCTAAAACTTAGATGTTAATGAGGCTAAAAAAACCATCTTGTGAAGGTAAACAAACATGATAATTTGCTCTGTTTCCAGGCTCAAAATTTGGCAAGGGTTCATCACAGATACTTGGTGTCACTAATTGGCTATTGCATGGATGGAGATTGCATGGCACTTGTATATGAATACATGCAAGAAGGAACTCTGCAAGATAAGCTCATGGGTGAATATTATCTTTTACTCAAATCAGTTCTCAAGAGCGGGTTTATTGAAACTATTTGCAGATAATCCAAGGCCTCTGAGTTGGAAACAGCGGGTTCGAATTGCATATGAATCCGCATTTGGTACGAAACAGCGGGTTCGTTGTATTAACATGAAGTGCATAGTATAGGGAAAATAGCTATTGTCAACTTAGGTTCCTCCACAGTTTACAATTTAAATTATTGCAATGATTGGAGTTAATATTTTTCTCCGATTATGCTTCTAGCATAATAGACTAAAATTTAGAGACACCATGACTCCATTCAGCCATATTAATTATCATATTGGAAAATATTCGCATCATAATTAATTAATTCAAATGAAATGTATTTTTTTTATATAAAAGTGGAAAGAAAAAGTCATTTTGATCAAGAAAAAGTCAATTGAAATGCCATCATATAATAATTTTATATCAATAAAAACCATGAAGGGTTGGAGTATTTGCACAAGGCATGCAATCCACCACTAATCCATAGAGACGTGAAGACTAGCAATATTCTTTTAAATGAAAATCTCGAGGCAAGGATTGCCGATTTTGGGCTCTCCAGGGCTTTTAACAATGCTGCAAGCGATCATGTTTCAAGTAAAGTTGTCGGCACCCCTGGCTACCTTGATCCCGAGTAAGAGCTCTTTTCCTTTTTCCTTTCCTTTCCGTAATTAGTACTTAAAACTCTAAAGAGTTTCTTCTCCTCTGGTTAAAAAAGACCTGTTTTACTATGAATTAATCTTAGCATTTGCATGCTAATTATAACGACAGATGATATGATGAACTTATTGTAGCCAAAAAGGTCTAGGCTTTGTATACAGCCTGAATTGAAGGTTTTTCAGTTGGCTGCCTTTTTTCAGTAGCATAAAAAAAAGCCCGTGTTACCAAAATCATGAAAGAAATCTAGCACTACTGCTGTAGTCTGCAGCGGCTCATGGGCAACTACAGACTACAGTGACTGAGCCGCTAGGATCTGATGATGTTTAGTGCAGATAAATTAGTATACCATGATTAGATAATCCTTGGTTTTATAGATTAGCAATTTAGAATATTGACCAACTTCAATACAGTGAAATTTTTAAAGAAGACAAACTTTGGATAAAAAACAGTCAAAACCATACACACCTCGATGTAAGCACTGCAAAGTCCGCTCCACATTTCTCACTTAAATTACCCAACAAGCAATTGAATCTTCTTTCGCTCCCCCATTCAATGGCTCTTTTCGCATGCTTTCTCATGCTTCAGCACACTTCTTGCATATTCTAGTATCCTGTACCAAACAATCTGGTTATTGCCTAATTTTAAAATAAACCTCTAATCATACTGGAATTTTCTTTCCTACCTCCGTCAAGAGATCTTTTTCATGCTTTCCTCATGCCTCAGCATTCATCTTGTGTAGCAAGCAATACAGTTGTTGCCTAATTTGTAACAAGCCTATCAGATAATAGGAGAAAAACACAGTTAATTCAACGAAAAGATCAATGGGAGGGAATTTGGAGGATGATGGTTTCAAAATCTTAGGCCCCTTGCAGTGGGGCACTATTGATTGGTGAGTGACTGGCTGCTAAGCTTTTCGAACTTAGACAAGAAATATTAGCAACAATAACAAAATAGATAGATGTATATGGTCTTTTCACGGTGATCTGGGTACAAATGCGCAAGACTCACCTGCTCTGTTTCTAACTCGAATAAAAACCGCTGGCTTTCTTCAACAAAAGAGACAAGAAGTTAAAGTGGCAGGCTTTCTGTTTGCAGTGTTCTGTTTTACACGCCTTTCTTTAACTAATTTCTTGGCACTGAGTGGCTGCAATTAGTAATTGGAAACTGCTGCAGTCTAAAACCGCTCGAGCCGCAGCAACACAATAGTGCTAAATGTTTAAATTTCGTATTTTTAATACCATAGGTTGTATGTTTAAAATAAAACAGACCACTGCCATAAAAGATTTAACTAAATAAATCAATGAAACTTTAGGTACTATCTCTCATTCCAACTAAGTGAAAAGAGCGACGTGTTCAGCTTTGGAGTTGTTCTGTTAGAGATCATCACAGGAAGACCTTCTGTCATTGTGGGTCCAGAAGCAGGCCATCTGAAGCAGTGGGTGAAAAAAAAACTATCTAGAGGAGATATTGAAAGCATTGCAGACACAAGAATGCATGGGCAGTATGACATAAATTCTGTATGGAAGGTTACTGATCTGGCAAGCAGGTGTACCGATGATAGCTCTGCTCATAGGCCGACCATGAGTGCAGTAGTCATAGAACTCAAGGAAAGCCTCGATCTGGAAATCTCCACAGAGGGGAACCGTGGCATGAGTACAACTTCTACCAACTCCAATAGTTATTCAAGGAAAGACAGATATGGAAGTGATGTTAGTCAGAGCAGTGTATTCGAGATGGCTAATATGGGTGGTATGTCTGCACCAGGTCCCATAACAAGATAACTTGCCCGTTTGTTTCGTTGGTTGATTTCTTTGTTCTATTTTGGGGAATCACTTGTCGATATTGTATGTTTAATGCCTAGCAAATATGAATACTAATGAATTATAAACAACATATAAATTAGATATAAAGTTTATATAGACACAGTTGTTCAATCGTGTACGCGATGTGTTTGTACACAGTTACTACTGTGTCTCATTGGCATTTTTAACCGTGTATAGTCACCAATTCTGTAGTAGTGAATTTAACTATTGTTCTCCGTACATTTCTTCATCCTTTTGTTTATTATTCCTTCGTTTGTCTGAAGTTTCTTTCAAATATATTGATTTTGCATAATATCTGGTTTGGTGTATGTGATATTAGTTGGCATGTTTTATGTAATAACTAACCTTTATAAATAATAATAATAATAATAATAATAATAATAATAATAACAATATAACTAACCTACGGATAGAAAATTAACTAAAGTAAACCAATAGCTAATGATAAATGGCTTAAGATGTGCCGTGCTAATAAATAGTGCGGGAACCGAGCAGGACATGTCAATCGACACTCACACTATACATGTTGGCATGACATTGGCCCAGACGTGTTTCTTTTTCTTTTTTCTTTTTGTTTGATTAAGAGAAAACCGTTAAAAAAAGTAACCACAGGGAAAAATATGGAAAAATGTCTAAATTTAAAGAACAGAGTCAAATTAATTATTTTAATACTTTTCAAGTTTTTTTTTTACCATTTTTTTTTTTAGTTTTTTGTACGAATTGAGAAATTCGTTACATGTCGTTATAAATATAATATTTGAAAAAAATATCTAAAAATATGAAAGTTAGCAAAAATGGTATATATTGCTATTTTTTTATTTCAGATCATTTTCTATTTTTTTTAAGTATTTTACAACAATTCTGAGTGTACATAACATTTTTTGATGCAAATTGGTTGCACTTTTACAGTCCATGCCCTGTCGTGTCCAAGCGTGTTAGCCGCGTGTTCGTGCTATCAATTATTTTAGAAATCTGATGTGTACAATTTTGTTAAATTGAATCTGTGCTTAGTATCAATATGCTTAACTTAGTTTCATGTTAGCATTATTCTACAAAAAAATTATTGTAAAAAAGAAACAACCAACCCCTAATAAATATTCCATGTACATGCAAAACACCTACATTCAAAATTTTCTCATTAATTTGTTTAACCTGAGAATTTACAAATTGGTATTCTCATTGACAAACAGAACAAAGAGTGTAGGGTTCGGCTAATGATTTCTTTTGTACTTCTTACGTCTCATGCGGTGCTTGTGCGCGTTAACCAGTCGAGTCCGTGCACACGATCCTACCTACCCCGCTCCTTATACAGCTGTACTAGTGATTATTTGTTAAGACTTTCAGGGCGGAACCATAAATACAGTAAGAAGCTGAGACGCGATGAGCCCATAAATAGTCGTTTTGCGTATATCAATTTCAATTGCTATTTCTCTATGGGCAAACTTTTCAATGGAGAGCTGCTGCTGCAAATCCAGCAAAAGAAAACAGAGGATTGATCAGGCCTACGGGCAGAGTTACCAGAATACTGAATAATAGCGTTGTCATCAATTGTTTTGTTGGAGTCATATTTAGTATTTATATTGTCATTTTTGATAAATTAAATGGACATTGTTTAGGCTTTGTTAAACCGTTGGGTACATATTTTGTAAAAAGGAGCCCTAATCACCTTTAACTCTTCAAGAGGAGAAGAAAAATTGAAGTCCCCTCATATGGAATGGATTTATGGTTGATAGCCAACTTGACTCTAACTGTAGCACGGTATATTGTTATATCAAATTATTTATCTTGATCGCACGAATTGCTTTATGCTTGTGAACTTGTGCATTTTTTAATTTGAATCAATTTTGTTACTAGTTATGTAATAATATTATATTCAACTTAGCAATTGAAATATTGGTAATAAATATTTTGTTATTTAAGATACAGTTTGAAAAAAAAAATGGAAAACAATGAAAGAAAATAGCTATATAATTATATAAGTGTGTCATATCAATTGTCTTTTGCTTGCTGTACACGGAACTAAAATTATTATTAGAAAATTCCCGAGTCCAAAAATGTCTATACCTTTTTTGGATCATTGAACAATCAGTAAATATTTGGCTGAATAATCTAGCAAAAAGTTTTTTATATGCAATCTCAAAACTCTTTGTTATTTTCTGTTCTAAGGAGGAACATTGGTGAGGCTAACAAAACCATATCTTGCACATTATTTCCTTAGCTCATACTTAACAAAAAAATGGTAAATACTAGTTATATGTATTTGCACTATATGGCATCTGATAATGATTTAGATGTTCGTGAGGCTAACAAAACCATCTTGTGAAGGTAACTCAAACAAATACGATAATTTGCTCTGTTTCCATGCTCAAAATTTGGCAAGGGTTCATCACAGAAACTTGGCCATTGCATGGATGGAGATTGCATGGCACTTGTAAATTGTATACGAGTACATGAAAGAAGGAACTCTCCAAGATAAGCTCATGGATGACTATTATCTTTAACTCGAATCTTTTCTCAAAATTAAACGGGTTTATTAAAACTATTCAACTAAAGTATTTAAAATTTAAGGTCTCAAATCTGTCAATTTCAGATAATGCAAGGCCTCAGAGTTGGAAACAACGGGTTCAAATTGCATATGAATCAGCACTTGGTACAAAACCTTTTTAATATCTAGAATTCTTAAGCATTTATTCCTCGTACTATCCATAATTAATTAACATCAAGTGCCTAGTATCAAGAAAATAACTAGAGTCTACCTAGGACCTAGCTAGGACCCTCCATAAAGTTTGCAATTTATAAATTACTGCAATAATTTGAGTGAGTATTTTTCTCCGATCATGGTTCTAGCATACCAGACAAAAAATTTAGAGACACCATGACTCCATTCAGCCATATCCCATATTGGAGAATATTCACATCATTGTTAAGTCAATTGAAATGTGGTTTTCTTTTTGCTAAAACTGAGAGGAAAAAGTTAATTGAAATTTCATCATCTAAGTATACATCAATGAAAACAATGAAGGGTTGGATTATTTGCTCCAGGCGTGCAATCTGCCACTAATCCATAGAGATGTGAAGACAAGCAACATTCTTTTAAATGAAAATCTCGAGGCAAAGATTGCTGATTTTGGGCGCTCCAGGGCATTCAACAATGCTTCAAGCAGTCATGTTTCAACTGTAGTTGTCGGCACTCCTAGCTACTTGGATCCTGAGAAAGATTTTTTTTTTTTTTTTCCTTTCCTTTTCATAATTATTATTTAATTCCTAAGAGTTTCTACTCCTCTGGTGACAGTGACCTGTTTTTCTGTGAATTAATCTTAGCAGTCGCAGGCCAATAATAATGAAAGTTTTAGGCTTTCTATACTGCCTGAATTGAAAGTTTTTCAGTTCGATGCCTTATTTGTCAGTAGCATAAAAAAAGCCTCTATGAGCGGTTGCAAAATCGTGAAATTTGGAATCTAGCACAACCTCTGTAGTCTGCAGCATCTCCTGTGCAACTATAGACTACAACGACATAGCCGCTAGTATCGGTAGCGGTTTAATGCTGAGAAATTAGTATGCCATAATAAGGTAATCCTTGGTTTTATAGATTAGCAGTTTAGCACAGTGACCAAATTAAATACAGTGCAATTTTTAAAGAAGACGAACTTTGGATAAAAAAACAGTCAAAACCATACACCTTGATATTAGCACTGCAAACTCCGCTCCACATTTCTCACCTAAATTAGCCAACAAGCAATGGAATCTTCTTTCCCTCCCCCATTCATATAAAAACAAATTTTAAACAAAATAACATATATAAATCGTATATAGAACTTTTAAAAAAGAAAATCCTATGATAATATATGCGAGAGAAGCAGTTTTAAAAGAAAATAATTAATAAATGGTAAAATTGTTTATTTATTACAAAATTTAAGTCATGTCAAAGTTAATAAAAAAAGAGGAGGGTTTCAAATGCCTCCATTTTTTGTGCCTCCACCATGCTTCTATTTTTAAAAATGTTAATAAATAAAAATTTAAATTATAAATGTTTAAATAAAACCGTTAGATGTGATCTATATGTCATTTGAACCCTCCTCATAAAAAAAGTTGTGTTAATATCGTGATCCGCAATATCGCCTTTAGTTACTCGAATATATATTTCAGTTTGTTCAATTTCAAACTTACTTTCTTGTAGCAGGTATTCTTCTTGGTCGAAAATTAAAATGGAACTGTTGCTAGTAATATTTACAACGCGTAATAATAGAACCATACAAATTAAAATTATTTTTAATTCATGTCCTCTATCTAGTAAAATGAAAAAAAAATAATGAAAAAAAAAATTATTGTCACCTCTATGAAAATAATTATTTTCTCCTTTACGGAATATTTATTTAAAATATAATGAATAAATATAGAGAAGTAATAAAAGTACCAACAAATTATAAGTGCACAATTAGCACTTAATTATTATACATCTTCTCTTGATTTCTTTTTATTCTTATATAACTAGAAATGGATCTCTATCATTAGCAAACTTGACTACTTCGTAGTACTTAATTAACAGACAACATGCAATATAAAATTTTATGTTTTTGTTTTTTTAGTAGAAACTGTGTAGGTAATAAACAATACTGAACTGATTAGCATTGCTGATCAGTTCAATGTTCAATTGAAGACTTTGTCAACATGACATATAAACCTCTGTCTTATCCTAAACAAAAAATAAAAATATTGTCACAAAATGTACGAATGGTTGACTTTGAAAATTTCTCGAGAGCAAAAAACTTCTTGATCAATAAAATTGAACAAAATAATAGTATTTTCTCGTTTTAAAAAATAGGTACCTGAAATTCATATCCAATTTATCCCAATTTATCCGAATTTGTACTCAAATGCGGCTGAACTAGATCTTAGCCTAGAGAAGGAAATTTGTCACGCCATGATCAGCCACGTCACATCACGTGAGTCGATTATGTGACGTGACTCGCGTGTTGCGTGACGTGATCATTTGCGTGACATGATTGCATTCGAACGAAAAATACATGTCTCGTCACGTCACGGTATGAAACATAGAGTATCCAGTTTTTTCTAGTTAATTTTCTTTTTTTTTGGTACGCATAGAACATCCATGTTTCTCTTATGGTGTAGGTTCAGTGATACCGGCATTTTTGTAGTACTGGTTTTTATTTTCTCTAGTTTAATCCAATAAATATTTGTAATTTGAATTTTTAAAATAATGTCAGATACTCAACAACCTTTCCTCTAAAAAAAATTTGCAACATTATTTACTTATTTTACAATTTTTATAATTTTCATATTTTTTTATATCTTTTTTTTTCTGAATTCAACAATTTAAATTAAAATATAATAAAGAGTTTAAAGAGTTTATATCTTTTTTTTTCTGAATTTCACGGCGTGACTACACGTGACGTGACCGTCTGCCACTATTTTAATCACGTCACGTGACCAAATCACAGCGTGTTTGTTACGTACGTCACGGCGTGTCACGTATTTCCTTCTCTATCTTATCCTATGCTCTTGAAGAGAATACAGAAGGGGAGGGGAAGGGGAGGGGGGGAGTGACCAGACCTGATTAACATCTGTTTACTTTGTTCTACTAAATTCTTATGGGGTGAGGATGGAAGGGGAGAGTACTAGTGAACTCTGTATACAAGCTATTCAAATTTATAAAATCTCAAATCTTGGTGTGTAGAATATAAACTCTTTACACTGCCTCTCTACTCTCCCTGTCCTATACTCAAAACCATAAGAAAAGAAAATCATATTATCATGTAATATAAACAAGTTTTAAACAAAATAACATATATTCTAAATTAAACTTTGAAGTAAAAAATGTTATGATAATTCATGAGAGAAGTAGTTTTTAAAGAAAAAATAATTAATAAAGAATAAAATTGTTTATAGTATAAAATATTGAGATTTTTGTGTTATTAATTAAAAGATAAGTGTTAATATCATAAGTTGCAATATAGACATTTGTTACTGAAATATATTTTTTCTATTCCAAACTATTTTTTTAGTTTTGATCAAGTGACAAAAACAATGTTCTTCGTATAAGATATCACAAATTTGAAATTTGGAAGAAACAATTATTTCTGAATATTAAATAGTCGAGTAGGTTGACCTCCAACCATTACTCAAACTTAATTTTTTTGTAACAGGTATAGATCTTTTGGGGGGGGGGGGGGGGGGGGGGGGGGGGGGATTTATTTTATTTGAGTTCCTGACTTGAGTATATGAAATATGTGTAGCTAGTAATATTGACAAAACGTCAAAATGGAACCATACAATTAATTTTTTTCTTCTGTCATTTATATGTCCTCTATCTAGTAATTGAAGAGATCAATGGCTTAAACTCGCTTACTGGAAGAAAATTATAAATAAATGAATAAATGTTAGAGTAACGAAATATTTATATAAAATTTAATGAATAAATATAGAGAAATAATAAAATACCAACAAATTATAATTGCACAAGAGCTCAATTATTAAACATAGTTTCTCTTTTGTTTCTTTAAATAACTTGAAATGCATGTATCATTTCCAAACTTAACTATTTCGTAGTACTTAATCAACAACATGCAACATAAATTTCTAAGTTTTTCCTTTTTTTTTTTAATACAACTGTCTAGATAATAAACAATAATCAAAGTGATGAGCATTGCTAATCACTTGAATGTGCAATCAAAGATTTTGTCAAAATGGCAACAACCGTCACATGCAAATAATTAATGCCTGAAATTCTCGCGTTTACTTTGAAAAATTGGACGAAATAATATATTCTTGAGTTAAAAAAATAATCACGGCGTGACTACACGTGACGTGACCGTGACCAAATCACCGTTTGCCCCTATTTTAATCACGTCACGTGACCAAATCAGAGCGTGTTTGTCACATACATCACGGCGTGTCACGTATTTCCTTCTCTATCTTATCCTATGCTCTTGAAGAGAATACATAAGGGGAGGGGAAGGGGAGGGGGGGAGTGACCCGACCTGATTAACATCTGTTAACTTTGTTCTACTAAATTCTTATGTGGTGAGGATAGAAGGGCAGAGTACTAGTGAACTCTATATACAGGCTATTCAAATTTATAAAATCTCAAATCATGGTGTGTAGGATATAAACTCTTTACACTGCCTCTCTACTCTCCCTATCCTATACTCTAAACCACAAGAAAAGAAAATCATATGATAATGTAATATAAACAAATTTTAAACAAAATAACATATATTCTAAATTAAACTTTGAAGGAAAGAAAAAGTTATGATAATTCATGAGAGAAGTAGTTTTTAAAGAATAAAATAATTAATAAAATTGTTTATAGTATAAAATATTGAGATTTTTGTGTTATTAATAAAAAGATAAGTGTTAATATCATAACTTACAATATAGACGTTTGTTACTGAAATATAATTTTTCTATTTTTTCAATTCCAAACTATTTTTTTTTTTTTTTTAGTTTTGGTCTAGTGGCAAAAACAATGTTTTTCGTATAAGAGATCGCAAATTTAAAATCCGGAAGAAACAATTATTTCTGAATATTAAGTAGTCAAATAGGTTGACCTCCAACCATTACTCAAACTTAATTTTTTGTAGCAGGTACAGATCTTTTCGGGGGAAAATTTATTTTATTTGAGTTCGTGACTTCAGTATATGAAATATCTGTAGCTAGGAATTTCCAAAGAAATTTCATATTTCGATGAAGAAGAACTCGATTCAAATCAAGAGGAATAAGAATTAGAAGAATCAACAGAATCTGAAGAAGATATACCTTACATGGATAAGGTTATCTTATTAAAGAAAAACAGGTTTGACTGACGCTGTTCAAACAGGAATAGGTCAACTCGGCGGTATCCCTGTAGCTCTTGTGGTTATCGATTTTGAGTTTATCGGAGGAAGTATGAGATCGGTAGTGGGTGAAAAAATAACCCTTCAAATTCAATATGCTACGAAAAAATTCTTACCTCTCATCATTTGTTGTGCTTCCGGAGGAGCTCGTATGGAAGAATGAAGTTTCAGCTTAATACAGATCAGTAAAAACGGAACCATCCAATTAATTTTTTTCTTCTTATCATTTATATGTCCTCTATCTAGTAATTGAAGAGATCAATGGAAAAAAATCTCTCATCTACGTAGTGGCTTAAACTCGATTATTGTAAGAAAATTATAAATAAATTAATAAATGTCTGAGTAACGAAATATTTATATAAAATTTAATGAATAAATAGAGAGAAATAATAAAATACCAACAAATTATAATTGCACAAGAGCTTAATTATTAAACATAGTTTCTCTTTTGTTTCTTCATTACCAAACTTAACTATTTCGTAACCAACAACATGCAATATAAAATTCGAAGTTTTTCCCTTTTTTTTAATACAAACTGTCTAGATAATAAACAATAATCAAAGTGATGAGCATTGCTATCAGTTGAATGTGCAATGAAAGACTTTGTCAAAATGGCAACAAGCGTCACAAATTAATAATGCCTGAAATTCTCGTGTTTACTTTGAAAAATTGGACGAAATAATATATTCTTGAGTTAAAAAAAAAAAATAGGTACCTGAACTTCGAACCAAAATTTATCCCAGTTTAATTAATCGAATTTGTACTGAAATGGCTGAACTATATATAGGCTCTTAATTAGGTTCCATCTAAATGAATAGAGCGAACCTCAAAATAATAGTGATCCTCTTGGTCCCTGTGTTCAGATTCCATGTCACAGGTTTTTGGCTGATGAATCTGACGAATTTCGTTATTAACAGAGACTGAATTTAGTTCTCAAATAACTGACACGTCATTGACAGATGGACTCCACTGATTGGTATTAGTTAAAACTTTGCATTTGGTGTAATTAAGAAGTAAGAAACTTAATTAGGACATGTACTACAGGTAGCTTGATAGGTACCATTTTATTGCATTGAATATTTATAACGGAAGACTGTTCAAACACGTGACACATGAGCCCAGCAACAGTGGGAAGTCATGGCCCAACTAGTGTGCAACTTGAGCCTAAAAGCTTCAGCTGGAGATTTCCTCGGGATCGTCACACAGCTATGGGTATATGCGAGCTAAAAATCTCTGGCTAGTGTACCCCTTCGCGCCTTACAAGCAGACCACACTAGCGGGGATGTAAAAACTCTAGAACTAAATCATAGACACCAAACTATCTCCTAAAAGATAAGTCGAGTGGATTTGAGTATGTTGAGAAGATATGCCAGTTAAATGTACTCAATAATGGAAGCTATCAAGAGTTGCAATAAATGTGTTTTGAAAGGTGAGAGGCGGCTAGCTTAGCAAATCTAGAGTGATGATAACTCTTTATATAGTAGGAGGATCCAGATTTGCTAGATCCACTCTAACGGGAAGAAACCCGTTAGGTTGAATCGTACGGATATTTAAGTTAGGATTTCCGCAAAATAATTCAAATTAATATAAACCATCCAAAACGTTTATGCCCGTTTAGTCCGGTCAATATAATTTGTCTCACAAAACTTGATAGTCAACCATTATACGGATGTCATCTGTCTTGCACGAAACTAAATTGAAACTTTCTGACTTTCAATTTTACTTGGTTCCATATTTGTTTCGGTAAATATAGATTCTCCAGAAATCAACAAGCCTCAAATATACTTTAATTAACTACTTGATTATTACACAAATCTATAGCTTCGTAAAGTCTTGTTGATTTCTCAGGTTCATGTAATCATCCTTGAAATTCAGCACTTCATGAACCTTGGTTCTTCATTATAAATCTTGAAATTAAAGCCTTAAACCTATTTTAGTTCTTTGCAATAGATCTTGTACCTAAAGCTTTGAACCTGCAACCTCACTAAATCACGTAATAGATTAAATTCAATTAGTGTATGTTTTACAAATATAGTCAAACAAAGTATTAGCAGATTGCATATAGACAACAATCTCTCCGTTTTGACAATTTGCAAAACATACATGTAAGCAAGTGCATAAACATGTTTAACCCGATTTAATTATCCCAATGTCATGTTTGTATATCTCTTGCTTTTTCTCCCCCTTTTGGAAATCGACTACAGGGAGGAAAATACAGAGTATAAGAATGCTCCCCCTCAATTATAAATAAATGTTAGAGTAACGAAATATTTATATAAAATTTACTGAATAAATATAGAGAAATAATAAAATACCAACAAGTTATAATTGCACAAGAGCTTAATTATTAAACATAGTTTCTCTTTGGTTTCTTTATATAACTTGAAATGCATGGATTTGTATCATTACCGAACTTAACTATATTTCGTAGTACTTAACCGACAACATGCAATATAAAATTCTAAGTTTTTCCTCTCTTTTTTAATTAATACAAACTGTCTTACACAA
This sequence comes from Carex kokanica, assembly GCA_025461125.1. Lineage (NCBI taxonomy): Eukaryota > Viridiplantae > Streptophyta > Magnoliopsida > Poales > Cyperaceae > Carex > Carex kokanica. The sequence goes on from JAJGRX010000348.1 coordinate 298,309, forward strand.
TAATCAAAGTGATGAGCATTGCTAATTAATCAGTTGAATGTGCAATGAAAGACTTTGTCAAAATGGCAACAAGCGTCACAAATAATGCCAGAAATTCTCGCGTTTACTTTGAAAAATTGGACCAAATAATATATTCTTGAGTTTAAAAAAAAATATAGGTACCTCAACTTCGAACCAAATTTATTCCAATTTAATTAATCGACTTTGTACTGAAATGGCTGAACGATAGACTTTTAATTAGGTGAACGTGTATCCTCTGCATTAACTCAAAAGGGAATCTTTTTAGTTAATGAATCTTAACCATCTGATTTTAAACGGAGTTAATCTGACTCCTACCTATAACATAGGGGCTTTTCAATATTACTGCGAATCTAGCTGGTAATTTTAAAAAAGATTAAATGGTTGAGATTCATTAACTCAAAAGATTTCCTTTTGAGTTATTGCAGAGGATACGAATTCTAATTTAGGTTCCATCTAAATTAATAGAGCGAACCTCCAAATAATAGTGATCCTCTTGGTCCGTGAGTTCAGATTCCATGTCACAGGTTTTTGGCTGATGAATCTGACGAATTTCGTTGTTAACAGAGACTGAATTTAGTTCTCAAATAACTGACACGTCATTGACAGATGGACTCAACTGATTGGCATTAGTTAAAAGTTAAAACTTTGCATTTGGTGTAATTAAGAAGTAAGAAACTTAATTAGGACATGTACTACAGGTAGCTAGATAGGAACCATTTTATTGCATTGGATATTTATAACTGAAGAGGGTTTAAATGTGTTTATTTTTATTGCTTCCGTTATCCAAATGTCTCTACCTTTTAATGTCTAATCACATAAATTTTAAACATTATATATAAAAAAAAATTGTTAGATTTAATATATATTTTTTCTCTAAATACACATAAACATATTACTTTTATTTTTATTTTTATATGAATCAATTATATAAAAAAAATTAATGTCCAGCAAATCTTCAAATTAGTGTATTTTTACAAGCACTATTAATACTAATTAAGGTAAAACTAAATAATTTTATTTGGATAAAGATATAATGAAAGCATCTAAAACCTCTCTCTTTATAGTTATCTCGTGGAACTAGTGGATTCATCCCCCATTTTTTAACAAAGAATAAACTTTTATTTTAATTGAGAAGAGGAGTTGTGCTTCTATTTTATTAACCATAATTTGTTATATTGTTTGTTGTGTAGCCCCTAACAACACTTAGAGGGTGTTTAAAGGGAGTCTTATTGACTCTTAGACGTTTTTCGGTTTGACCGTCTAAACTAACAAGTCATATACAAGCATCTACAAGTAATGTAAATAGAGAAGAGTTTAGAGACAGTTGACACGCAAGATGATAAAGGAGTTCGGCGTAAAATGCCTACGTCTCCAGGGCAGAGCAACCTCGTCGGCTCCCCTTTCCTATTATCCAGAAAGAAAGGACACAGCATGTGACACATGAGCCCAGCAACGGTGGGAAGTCACGGCCTAACTAGTGTGCAAGTTGAGCCTAAAAACTAAAGCAGGAGAGTCCCTCGGGATCGTCACACAGTTATGAATATATGCGAGATGAAAAGCTCTGGCTAGTGTATCCCTTAACGCCCTACAAGCAGAGCACACTAGCAGAGATGCACTACTACAGAAATGGTCATTGCACACAGCACATTGTACACGGATTTGGCAATTTTATATAAAAACCGTGTAGAAGTTGTAATTTTTTGGATGCCTGAAATATCTGTAGGATATCTACACGAATATTTATTAAAGAAGCAGTGTAGAAAGACGTGAGAGAGCTACACGGACGTTTACCAGGAAATGTACACGGCTTATTGTTTAAATAACAGTGAAGAAAGCCTTGAGAGAGCTACACGGATTCTTAATTAAAGAACCGTGAAGAAATGCAAGAATTGTACACGGATAAATATTTAAATGACAGTGTAGTTAACCTGTGGGAGCTACACGGATATTTAATAAAGAGCCGTGTAGAAAGATCGAAATTGTACACGGTTTTTTGTTTAAATGACAGAGTAGAAAGCCTTGAGAGAGCTACACGGACGTTTAATAAAGAGTTGTGTAGAAATGATATTTTAGGTTTTTGGTTATATAAAAGGCCTTCTCCCCAGCGCCGTTTTGATCAATTTATACTCTCCCCTCTCACAGTTAACAATTGGGTTGAGATGTAGGTTTATCAATTGTGTTGGATCGCAAATTATATCGATATGAGCTACTGTCTTAGGAGCTCACAGATGAGCGATCCGATATAATTGATAACCTACATCTCGAATTCCCATGAGAAGTGCTTCATTTCCCCAATGAATTGGTCTGATTTCTCCGCTAAATTGTTTTTCGAGGGTAAAGATGTTATAACTGAAGGCCGAATCTGAGATCTTGGAAGTTAATTTGTATTTCTCTTCTAGATCTTGCTAAGGTGTTTAGTTTATGACATATAACCAAAAGGCTTCTTAGGTTAATGTAACTAAAGTAGTCCTTACTTTGGTTACATTAACCTAAGTAGTCTTTTGGTTAGTTCCTTGCACATGTCCTAAACTAATTCGGGCAAGCAAGATCCAGAGGAGAAATTATCTCTCTTCTGATCAATTTTACTGGACGAAGAGTTGGGTGAAGGACCTTCAGAGCCGGATGAAGAGGTGAATGTGACCTTCAGAGCCGAATGAAGAGTCGAATGAAGAGTCGGAGATCATCCTACTCTTCATTCGACTCTTCATCCAGCTCTGACAGTCCTTCATCGACCTCTTCCCTTTTTTTTATGGTCCTTCATCCAACTTTTTACTCAACTCTTTCTTTAGTAAAACATGTATCTTCATATTAACCCTCTGTAAACCCTACTGGCACCAAAAGGAAAGAACCACCCTATTCTAGTCCTTAATGGAAATTTTTATATGAATTTTTATTCCAACTTTTGTAATGCTTTAATTTTATATAATTTAGTGTACATGAATTTTTAGTTTAAATTGCTATGTTTTGGAATTCTGGATTTTAAATGTCTTCCTCTGTTTTGGAAATTGTTTGTTTTGCTATCTGAAAAACATAGAAAAAAAAACTAGTTGACAGCCAAAAAAAAAAAACAATGCTACACGGACGTTTAATAAAGAGCCGTGTAGAAACGAGAAATAGTACACGGATTTTTGTTTAATTAACAGTGTAGAAAAATAATTCTACACGGCTGTTTATATAAAAGTCTGTGTGTCTTTCTACACGGATTTATAGCTTAATATCCGTGTACAAAAGGTTATTTACTGAAAACAAAGATAAAACATAATTAGGAAAAAAAAAGAATTCTAAACGGCTGTTTATATATACACGGCTGTTTATATAAATATCCGTGTAGAAAGGTTATTCTAAACGGCTACCTATATAAAAGTCCGTGTAGCTCTCTTAATGCTTTTTACACGGATTTATAGATTATTATCCGTGTAGAAAGGTTATTTTAGGGTTGGAACTATATAAAAGGCCTTCTTCCGGCGCTGTTTTGATCAATTAATACTCTCTCTCTCTGTATTGAATTGGTCTGATTTCTGCGCACAAGGAACGAGGTCGGATCTGAGATCTAGCTTGGAAGTTAATTTGCATTCTCCTCTCTATTATTGCCAAGGTTAGTCATACATATATATATTTCTCTTTTCTTTATCTAATTTTTTGTTACTGATTAATATTGCTTAATTATTTCTGTCAATTATTATTTAATGCATGCGTGCTTGATTTGTTAAGATAATGTAAATAATTAGTGTATTGTGGTCCAATAACCGACCTACTAATGCTTTTAGGTCCATGCCCATTCAAAATTAATCCAATAGGGATTAATTTTGGATAGTCCCCCGTTTAGGACTGCTCTTTGAATATTGTGTCTCATTTAGGATGTGAACACATATTAGCAGGATTTAATTAGTATTTGAGAAAAGTTCGACAGTATTTCTCCTTATTGCTCCTACGAGTATGTGGTTTTTATGCATACTTGGGGAGTTAAGGAGAAATGCTGCCAAATTTTTCTCAAATACTAATTAAATCCTGCTAATATGTGTTCACATATGAGGCATAATATTCAAAGAGTGGGTTAGGATTGTAAACCGGCCCTTTATAAGCCAAGAATTTGGAACAATATATATGCTGACCACCATATATGTTTAATTGGAATTTTTTTTTTTACTTTAAATTTACAGATGGATCGAAGTTGGATGTACGAATTGCGACATGATAGTGCAGAATATTTGGCTCGCGTTGATGAGTTCATAAAATTTGCTGAGAGTTATAGAGTGGACACAAAAGATGACGACATCTTGTGTCCTTGTAGAGATTGTAAAATTTTTATAAGATTTGGGGATTCGGAAGAAATTAGAGCTCATTTGATTTGTCGGGGATTTAAGAAAAGATATACATGTTGGTTTATGCATGGTGAGAAAATTGGGGAATGTAGTGGAACCAATAGAAATTATGTTTTGGACGAGAATGATGATAATGTAGAAACTGTTGATAATTTTGAATTTGAATGCAACGATCATTTTGAGAATGTCGAAAATTTCGATAATTATGGGCTTGATTGCAACGAGGATGATGAGCTGGAGATGAATATTGATGAAAATGCAGAATACGAGTTTACTGAGAATCTAGAGGACATGTTACGTGATGTGGAAGATGAAATTAGTGATAAAAATTATAAAAAAATTCAGTATCTATCTAATGAATCTAAAAAGCCGTTATATCCTGGGTGTACCAAATTTACAAAACTGTCAGCTGTGTTGAAATTATTGAACTTAAAAGCAGACAACGGTTGCAGCGATAAGAGTTTCACGTCCTTATTAAAGCTTTTACGAGAGATGCTCCCAGATAACAACGAGTTACCCTGTACAATATATCAGGCGAAGAAGTTGATCTGTCCAATGGGTTTGAAGATCGAAAAAATACATGCATGTCCGAATGACTGTGTATTGTACCGTGGAGAGTACGAGGCCATGCATGTTTGTCCTAAATGCGGTGTTTCACGGTATAAACGTAAGGACTAGGACACTGACGATTGTGATGAAGGAAAAAAGGCAAGGCCTCCGGCTAAGGCGGTGTGGTATTTCCCGATAATACCGAGATTCAGACGGTTATTTGCAAATCCCAAAGATGCGAAATTGTTGCGTTGGCATGAAGAAGAGCACAAAAGAGATGGTAAACTAAGACACCCGGCTGATTCAATTCAATGGAGAAACATTGATAGACATTTCAAAGGATTTGGTGGCGAATCACGAAACCTTAAGTTAGGGGTGAGCACAGACGGAATGAGTCTGTTTGGAAGCATGAGCAGTCAGCACAGCACTTGGCCAGTTCTTATATGCATCTACAATCTTTCTCCTTGGTTGTGCATGAAACGCAGGTATATAATGATGTCATTACTAATCCAAGGACCCAGACAACTCGGAAATGACATAGATGTGTATCTCGCACCATTAATTGAGGACCTCCAGAAATTGTGGCGTGATGGCGTCCCGGTCTGGGATACGTACGACAAAGAGCAATTTACTTTGCGAGCCATGGTATTCTGCACCATAAATGATTTCCCCGCGTACGGGAATTTATCGGATTACACTTGTAAAGGAGCAAAAGCGTGCCCTATCTATGAAGATGACACGCAGATGCTGAGGTTGAAAAATTGTAAAAAGAATGTTTTTATGGGGCACCGTAGGTTTCTTCCTGTTAATCACCCATACCGTAAGAAGAAGAAGGTATTCAACGGGAAAATTGAGCTTGGAGTGGCACGTCGTCCGTTAGATTCGAAGAATGTCTTCATGCGGGTTAAAAACCTTGCTGTTGTTTTTGGAAAATGTGCCAAACCACCACCGAAAGATATTTGGAAAAAGAAGTCCATATTTTGGGAGCTACCATACTGGGAATATTTAGAAGTGAGACATTACCTAGATGTCATGCATGTTGAAAAAAATGTCTGTGACAGTTTGATTGGCACATTATTGAACATTTCGGGGAAGACTAAAGACGGTCTTAAAGTTCGAGAAGACATGAAATTAATGGGAATACGACCCGAGCTTGCACCGCAGGATAAAGGGAAGCAAAAGGCATACCTACCCCCCGCAATGTGCACAATGTCGAAGATCGAGAAAACAAGCTTTTGTAAATGACTTCATAGTATTAAAGTCCCATCAGGGTATTCTTCGAATATTTAGAAGCTGGTGTCGATGAAGGACCTGAAATTGATTGGTCTGAAATCCCACGACTGTCATGTTTTCATGACACAAATGATTCTTGTTGCAATTCGTGGAATTTTACCGAAGCCCGTGCGGCAAACCATTACGAAACTTTATTTTTTCTTCAATGCAATTAATTTCAAAGTGATAGACCCGCTCAAATTGGACGCGTTGCAAAAGGAGGTCATTGTTACCCTTTGCCATCTTGAGATGTATTTTCCGCCATCTTTTTTTGATGTTATGGTTCACCTTGTTGTTCATCTCGTGAGGGAAATTAAGATCTATGGTCCCGCGTTCCTGCGGTATATGTATCTATTCGAGAGATTCATGGGTATTTTGAAAAGTTACGTAAGGAACCGACATCGTCCCGAAGGTAGCCTTGTGGAGGGATATTCCACAGAAGACGTAATTGAGTTTTGCACCAACTACATGACCGGTGTGGGTCCTATTGGCGTTCCAAAATCTCGATACGAGAGAAGGCTCCAAGGAGTAGGGACAATAGGGTTGAAAGCCATAGTTGCTGATAACGATGACATGCGAAAGGCACATTTTATTGTACTACAGCACATGGCAGATGTTGCTCCATATATAAATGAGCACATGACAATCCTTCGACAACAGAACTACAAGAGAAGTCAGAAGTGGCTTACTAACGAGCATAAACGTTCTTTTATAGGATGGATGAAAGACAGAGTGAAATCACACCCCGAAAGGTCCCCCGTAAATGAAACTGTTAGATTGCTGGGCGAAGGACCCCAAATGGTTGTTAGAACAATCCAAGGATACGAAATTAACGGATATACATTTTACACTAAATTACAGTGTGATAAGAGCACGATGCAAAATAGTGGGGTGACGTCTCAAGAATTCAGTAGATCGGGGATGCCCGGCCTGTAATAGCATCAAAATCTTATTACGGCATTATTGAAGAAATTTGGGAGCTCGTTTACAATCCTCACCTTAGTATTCCCTTGTTTCGGTGCCAATGGGTCGAAGACCAGGGTGTTAAAGTTGATAACGACGGGTTCACCCTCGTTGATTTTGACAAAGTCGGGTATGTTGATGATCCGTTCATACTTGCCAAGCAAGCCACCCAAGTCTTTTATGTCACTGACCCGAGTGATGATAGGTGGAGTGTCGTCCTATCCGGAAAAAGAAGGATTGTTGGGGTAGAAAACGTCACCGACGAAGAAGAGTACGACCAGTTCGAAGAGATACCTCAATTTTGTACTGATGTGCAAGCTGAGATAGCAACAATTGCAGAACAAGACGAAGCAAATTACATGAGATCTGACCACAATGAAGGATTATGGGAAGATGTTCAAACAGTGGAAAAAAAGAGAAAAAGGAAAAAAAAATCCAATGTATAATATTTACTCTTTTAAACTTGAAAATTTTAATATTTCTTATTTGGGAAAAAAAATTGCAATGTATAATATTTATTTCTTTTAAATTATTTCAGAGAGCCCAATGAAGAGTCAGACTAAAGACTCAAGGCCGGTTTACAATCTTGGATATTTCTGACTCATTGTAATATTTTTATTTCGTTTCTAATATTTCTTTTTTGCATCATGAGCAAGAACCAGATAGATTATTTTAGATATGTGGGCAGAGTGGTTTCAACAGTAATTTTGTAAACCAGAAATATGGATTTGTATAATTTAGTGTAGGATTGTTTGTATTAATTTTTGATATAATCTAGTGTACATGAATTTTTGTATAATTTTCTGATATAATTTAGTGTACGTGAATTTTATATTTTATTTGTTTAAATAAAAAAATCCATCTTTTTAAGAAAAATCTTTTAATCACGGATGTTTCATTAGAAATTGAAAGGGAGCTACACGGACATTTCATTACACATCCATGTACAAATACATTTATACACGTTTCATTAAATGTCCGTGTAGAAATTTAAAGGGAGCTACACGGATATTTCATTACACATCCGTGTACAAATACATTTCTACACATATGTTTAATTAACATCCGTGTAGAAAGGTATTTTTTTCCCCTAAAATTATTCTCAGAGAAAAGTAATCGAAACGGGGGAGTTTCTCAGATTATATTGAATTTTGAAGTCGTTTCGTTCTCAGAATTAAAAAGATAAGGCAACTTCTCGAATTCCGTATAACCTGATCGAATTAAACGTTTTAACTTAAAATTGGACACGGACGTTTAACTAAAAATCCGTGTAAGAAAAGTTTTCTACACGGTCGTTTAATTTTCAAGAGTTGTTTCGCCTTCTAAGAAACGTACACGGGCGTTTAATGAAAAATCCGTGTACAAAAGGTTTTCTACACGGATATTTAATTAAACGCCCGTGTAGAAATTGAAATATTTAAATTGCATAATCTTTATTTTTTAAAATACTTTACTTGAACAACAAGGACTAAATTGCTTGTTACAACAGCGTCCCTGTTATTTTGAAATATTTTTTTAAAATAATATACTTTTGAAATATTTACTTGAACAGAAGGTATTTTTTTTCCGAAAAATTATTCTATGGTTGTTTTATAACTCATATCAAGTAAAGTGTTCATTTATGTTTTCAAATCGGATTATTTAGAGAGCATTAAGCATTAATTATTCTATGATATTATTTAGACAGATTATTTAAGTTAATTTTAAATAAATTTTTTTTAAATAATTTACTTTGTAGTGATTATCCATAATGAATTATTTGTTGGTTGTTTTGTACTGCTAATTTATATCTATAACAGTATTTATTTAGATAGCATGAAGTATTTAACAAAATAGTTAAACGGATAGAAAACAAAATGCTGATTAAATTAATAACAAAAATATATTACATCAAAACAAAACGAAAAAAAAAAATCTAACTTAATTAAACACTCCTTCACTGGCCTGGCTGGGTTGCTCCTTGGCCTAACCCCCTCTTTCTAATCCAGGGTCTCTTTGGCCTGATCCAGGAATTGCCCCTCCTTTTGTAGGGCTTTGGTGGTGGGTGCTCCCTTGGGCTTCGCCGTGGCACATTTGAGGGCGGGCCCATGTCCTCCTGTAGTTGGGAGGAGGCATTTCATAGCCGGGAGGGACTTCCAACACGGGAGCATCTTTGGGAGGGACATAGCCGGGGGGCCATGGCCATGGCACATTTGCGTCTTCCGGTGGCACCGAAGCGGCCATTTCTTCTTCCAAATCTCAGAGACAAGTAATCAAAATGGGGGAGTTTCTCATATTATATTGAATTTTGAAGAGTCGTTTCGTCTTCTCAGAATTAAAAAGATAAGGTAACTTCTCGAATTCAGTGTAAACCTGTTCGAATTAAACGTTTTAACTTAAAATTGGACACGGACGTTTAATTAAAAAATCCGTGTAAGAAACGTTTTCTACAATGTCATTTAATTTTCAAGAGTTGTTTCGCCTTCCAAGAAACGTACATGGGCGTTTAATGAAAAATCCGTGTACAAAGGTTTTCTACACAGATATTTAATTAAACGCCCGTGTAGAAATTAAAATATTTATTATTAAGTTCTGCTAGATACTCGAAGATACATGGATAAAATAGTTTTCAAGCTAAATAAAACTGAAATCAGGTTCCTTTTTATTTTTAAGTTTTCCATTTTGAAAAATATGGAATTTGAAAAATTAATCTAGAAAAACCATATATAGGCGCGCATTTCATAATTTTGCGTAAACTAATTATACACGGGTGTTTAATTAAACGTGTAGCTCTCTTACGTTTCTACACGGTTGTTTAGTTAAATGTCCGTGTTAATTTAGTGTACGCGAAATAAAATGCGCGCCTCGTCTCTGTCGCTCGATCTTTTCAAAATCCCCTCGTCTCCCCTAAAACCTAAACCCCCTAGTCTCCTATCTCTTTCTGTGGTGCTGCCATCGTTCTCTCTCTCGGTGCTAGCTCGGTCTCCTCTGTCGCTCTCCTCTGTCGCTCTCCTCTGAACTCGCCAATTGAATCTCTAAGCTCCTCTAGCGCGGTTGATGTTCTCTATTTGAAAGGTTCTCTCTCTCTCTAAGTTGCAATGCTCCCTGTATCTTGGTTAAATCAAAACCCTTATCTCTGATTGTAGTTTGGTTAAGTTAAAAGTTACCTCAACTGACCTATTCTGGTGACATGGACACCTAATGTTACAGGGACTAAATTGCAAAACCAACACTATGATTGAACAAAGGACCCAACATCACATAAGTTAGACCTAAATTTTACATTTCATAGCATTTGTAATAATGTTTCTTTTTTGTAGAAAGAACTATGTCACAGTCAGGTGAGAATGCAGATATGATTTTGGAAACAGTGGAACCGCAGGCAGATATGGTAGTGGAAGAAGAGGACCCGCAGGCTCAGACAGAAAAGAGGAAAAGAGGTCCGACAATGTGCATGAAGACCTCAGAGGCGAAGGATTTGCAAATCGAGTTCAACAAAATCGGATGTCCGAAGGGTCCACGTAGGGCAGAGTACACAAATTGGTGTAACAATTTGGTGAAGCAGAAGGCATCTATCTTGGTTGAGAGGTGGGACAAATTCGATGACAAAGATAAGAACGAATGGTGGAACATTGTGAAGGTAAAGTACCTAACAATTATAAACCTTATTTTGATTATTGTTCATGATCGGTAATTGGAACGATGGCTGCGTTATCCTTGACTGGAACACCCACCAACCTTCATGTGTAGTTCTTTCTTTAATCTCTTGAGTTATATTTTTCAGGACCATTTAGTAATTGAAAAAATCTATAAAACTGTACATGCATTATATATTCATTTTTCCTATTCTCTCCCTGTTTGTTATTTCTTTTTTTGTTGGATACAAGTTTTCTAGCATGTCTTAACCTTAGCATAGTTGGAATTTGCTTTTATAATTAAATAATAACTTTTTCAAATTGCTATGCATCATGTAGTTGTCTTCCTGCAAGTTATAATATGTCTATACCTGACCTGAAAACTTGAATGAACTTACATGCAGTAATTTTGTTGTCAATCATGCAGGCTCATTGGAACATCCAAGATGACGACCCAAAGTCCGCGAAAAAGAAAAAGACTCTGAGAAAAATGAATGAAGCTTGGAAGTAATTGAAGAGCACGTTGAAGATGGATTTCATGGAGAAAGGGAGAAATCTGGTAGGCTACTATAAATGGCTGAAACAAGAGGACTAGGAGGAATTTCAAGCTTTGAAGTCCACAGCAGAGTTCAAGGTATATAAATTTAGCCAACTTTGTATTTGTTCTTTCTCGATATGTACTTATCTTCTTTAAACTAGCTAATTGATATACCTTGATGTGTGAAGATAATAAGTGACGAGGGCAGGAGGATCGCGAAATTGAACAAGTACCCGCACAAATTAGGGTCAGGTGGTTACGAGGGTAAGTCGGCCGAATGGGCGGCAGTACTGGACAAAAACAAAGATTCTGACTCACCTGTGGTTAGGATCCAAAATCCTAGGACCCAACTCTGGCTCATGGGACGATCCGAGGTAACCGCTGACGGGAGGATAGTAAGAGTCTTTGTGGTAACTTTGTGTACATTACTTTGTATTTTGCTATAACTATTTTTTTTTAACAGTTGGATGTGGAGGAGGAGGTAAATTCGGGCTCCATGACTGTCGAAAGAGTGGATGATTCCTTGTCCGCAGCGCTCGGGAGTAAAGAACACACGGGTCGAGTTAGGGGTGTCTCGGTCTACAGTGGCTAGAAGGAGGTATACGACAGACCAAAACTAAAAAGAAGACCGCGTGCCAAAGTTAGCACGGACGAGATGGAATCAAGGTTGGCGCAGGTACGCGAGGAGATCAGAATGGAGTATGATGGAATGATGGCTGACTTTGAATCAAGGTGGATGAACCAAATTACATCTCTTACGCAGCAATCCGAGCAACAACCTCCCGTTTCGCCGGGATTTCGGCGAAGCAGTCAAGCATCCGGGACTGAAGTGCTGGGCGTGTTGGACAATCTACAGGTAATCACTACTTGTTCATAATCTACCCGTAATTTTGACTTGTTCATTAACTAATTGCTGATAATTATTGCAGGAGGCCACAGCATGCGACCTCGTCATGTGGCACGATAAAACTCCTCTGACCCTTGCTAAGGGCATTGTACATCCCCCAGCCGGTTATCAGCTAAGGCCCAACCATCTCCCCGTAACGGTTGACATGTTCATGACCGAATGGGCTCCCCGCATACCTCTTCCTGTCACTACCGACGACATGCTGGTGCTTGATGAAGCCCGTGGACATATTATCTAATGGCCCAAGTGTCAGATTATTTTGGATCAGGTAATCTCTAAATAAAACACAGATATCTTATGTTACATTCAAATCATTATTTTGAATACTTGAAAAAAGGTTCAAAATTTGATACAGACCCGAAGAGGTATTTCCAACGCTGCGGACGAAGCTTTGTCACCGGTACGGAAAGGCTTGGAAGTAGTCGTCGGGGCTGATGCGCAAGAATCTCCTGCTGTGCCAGCCACTGCGGGGGTAGACCGTACGGGGCTCTCGGAAGAAGAGGTTAGCTGTTTGCCCAAGGATTTGCAGAATCTCCACTCCTGCCTGGTTAAGGCACCAGATTCTATGCAGGACGTAGTATTCGCTGTCCCCCCCGAGATTCTCCTACACGAAGGCAGGACGGTCCAGCTGGCTTTCAAAGAATTCAAGGACTTTCTACATGCCTCGTCAAGCGATAAATGGCTCGATGTGGAAGTCCTCACCGTTTTCCTCATGTTAGTGACCAAAAATCATATATATCATGTGTATAGCACTCAAATATATATTCTAATGTGAAATGATGATTTTTCAGGATGTTACAACGAAAACATTATGTGGATTGTGGGAAAGATAAGGTGAACTCCTGTACATTCTTGGACCCCAGCAAAACTAATGGTACGATGGTTAACTATCATCCAGAAGATACTGTCGAGTACTTGTGTTCAGCGATGCATAAGGCTCATTCGGGGAACAAGAGATTTATTCTCCTGCCATACCACCAGAGTGGCCACTGGTGTTTGATTGTGATTGTGCCACTTGAAAATTTGGTTTTCATCATGGATTCTTCACAGCCCACACCGGGCATCACTCCTCAGCAGTCCAAAATGATCTGCACTCAGATAAGAGAGTAAGCAATAGTAATTTACTTGGTTTGATTTTTTCCCAATTATATATAACAAATTGTGGAATTGCTAATTACATTCACTCAATTTTGTAAGGGCTTTTCTGCAATATATTAAAGATGGAGGAATGCAAAGCACGAATCCGAAGCTGAAATAAGTTGAGTTGGAGGTGGCAGCCGGTGAGCACACTATAATTTTATAATTTCATATTTTTGTTCAAAAAATTATTGTCATTCTAACATAGGCCGCTAAATGAAAATTTCAGTGCCCGCAACAGTTGGCGGGTTGGGAATGCGGTTATTACACGATGATTTATATGTTTCACTTTGTCGAACACATGCAATTCAAGTGGCCACGATATCCGGTATGTAATTGTTGCACCAAAAGGTAATGCACAAAGTTTCAGTACAGTAAATTGTACCTTTTAAACCTTAAATACACCTTCGGTTCAGACTGCAAGTGCACAATCCTATCGAGTAGTATATTGTCGGGTATCGATCACAGGGACGGTTTGACAATTACTGGACTTTACTTAAACTACAGAGATTCTAGAAGTCTGCAAAGGTTGATTTGGGGTATTACGTGTCCTAATAGTTCAAATAACAAAATTCAGAACAGTAAAATAAACTTTGATTTGGGTTTAATATAATTAAAAAGGGGTTCCTAGGGTTTCTGATTTCATCTCAGCTTAGTCTCAAGGTGCCCGGTCCGTGCACTTTCATGCATGGGCCATGTGGGATGTACACAGGCCGTGTACTCTCGTACACGGTCTGTGTGGCCGTCGAGTTAATACAGCAGCTACTGGTTTATGTGTTGATTTTTCCTATGTAGGGTTCTATTGACCGAACCAAAGTACCTAGACCTCAACTCTCGCATGTTGGCTTAATTACTCGGTGTGGGATTCAATTTCTGCCCTCCTAGGGTTCTCAAACCTCAACTTTTGCTTGTTGGCTTAATAATCCTAAGTCACTTGTTGGTTTACTAAATATATCCTCGATCTCTCGATACGAGGAAAAGTTCACCTCTCGGCTACTACTTGGTTTCACCTCTCGGATCGTAAACCTATCTCAAATACTTAGTTTGGTGGAGTGAATATCAAAGTTATTTAATTTCCATCTAGATGAGGCCTTTCATCTAACGGATTAACAATTTAATTCAAACAATTTCCACTAAGCAATAAAATAATACTCAATCAAGCAAGCACAAGTTTCAACACAAATTCCAAATAACTAGCAAATAAAACTAAGCATTCGACTACATCATAACCCTAGAAACATAAAAGTCTACTCAAGCATGATTAAAAAGCAAATAAAACAAATAGCAATAAGAAAGTTCATGACAAAACTCGAAGAGAGAGATGAAGATTCGTCCCCAAACTTCTTCTCCAAGCCAAGTTTTTCTCCCAAGAGCCAGCCGTCCCCTTTAGGTCTGCAATCTCCTCCTTTTAATGCCCAAAATCCCGTATTCAAAGCCTTCCTTTTTGACCTCCCTAGCTGGCATCTCTTTCCATCGCCAGACTGGACTTCCGGATTTTCTATGCACGGTCCGCACAAGAATGTGTACGGACCGTGTGCCTGTGCGTTTGAGTTATAGAAATTTAGCCTCTTCGCGAGAACTCTCTGTCTGATCGGGTGGTTAGTGCACGGACCGTGTGAAAATGTGTCAAAGGCAGAATCTTCCTTGTTTTTCGCCCGTTTTCTGCAAATCAATAAACAAAGCATAGCAGTACCACATTGTATTGATATTTGAATGAAATGTTCACACTTTTAGGCTTTTAGGCACAGGTTTATATATGAATTGGGGTCGGAATATAGACATAATGGAGAGATATCAAATTCCCCCAAGCTGAAATCTTGCTTGTCCTCAAGCAAAAATCTCAACTTAGGCATTGGGCCGGTACTTGGATTTACCTAAATGCAATTTAAATTATTAAAAGCGATAAATTTGCATGATCTTGCATTCGTTAGAAACTTATGAGAATCTTTTTGGATGATAAATTGGTTTTCCCTTGATCAATTTTGATTCAACCCACAATTCGATCAATTAAATTTTATAATCAAAGATGCTTTGATACTTGTGAAAACTAGTAAACCGAATCCATCGATAGTTCATTTTTTTCAATCTATGCCCCCTCATTTGTGGTGATTTATCTTTTTAAGCTCCCCCAAGCTTGTTACAAGCTTGGGTTAGAAAGTTGCGAATTTCGTGTGTTGATGTATTTATATATTTTTACAAATTGGGAGACGAGCTCAAAGGCGCCTTGTAAGACTTATTGCCAGTACTCTTATTTTCTCCATCTTTTAATACATCATGAATACACACATTCAATGGCATTCTTTCATACCAATGAATATCCCAATCTTTCTTTTATTTAAAATCCCAATTCCCTATTTTTAAAAGGCATAGTTCGGTTTCGAAATGCTTTCTCGACACAATTCAATTTTTTTTATTTTCTCAAAATCTCAAAACATCCTATCTTATGCAATTCTTTCAATCAAACATGGGGTTATTTCTAATTTCACAACTTCATCCAAATTATAACCAAAAATTTTCAAATTAGCTCCTAATTCCAACAATCACACAAATTTATCACTAAAGTGCAAGAAAAATTAAATATGACCTAAATGTAAAATGCAACTACATGCAACTATCATCCCCCCAAGCTTAGTCCGAGCATTGTCCCCAATGCTTCAGAACATGTAACTAAAAAAAAGTAAAATAGATAATAAAAAGTAAAACAAAAGCCTAGGGTGAAGAGAACGAACCTGATCAGTAGTCAGTAGAGGGGTCGGCGTCGAACCACCAATCGCGCATCGCGTCCTCAATGTGTCCTAGCCTGGTCCCATAGTCGTCGATGTGTGCGCCAAACTCACTGAGTCGATCGGTCTGGCTAGTGGTCTGGCGCTGGATGTCTAGAATGGAGGCGCCCTGCTCCTGCTGGGTGGACCTAATGTCAGACATCAGGTGGTAAAGATCCCGGAGAGTCGGGTCAGCAGGGTAGGAGCCCTCAGGAGCTGGTGTGACAGGTGGCTGGTGAGAGGAGCTAGGTATGTCTGTCGCAGGGACGGGAGGCGGTGCAGAAGTGGCAGTGACAAGCCAAGTGGTGGGGTCATCGAAAGAGAGGGGTGCAGTAAATGGAAGCTCGCGCTGAGTACCATCCTCAAAGCGCCAATAGTAGCGGTCCATGTGACCAGCGGCTCCGCGCACTGTCCTAGTGAAATGGGCAAAACGAAACCCCTCAGTGTCAAGAGTGGTGGGACCTCTACATAGCTCACGGCCAGGGTCATCTATGGCAAGACGCTCCTTGATGAGGGTGACATATGCGCCAATTTTTATCTTGCCACCCGACCGAGTCGAACCCTGGAGACCGATCCAATGGTAAACCATAAGCATGGCAAGGTCTGGACGGTCTGGATCAGTGCGAAGCATCTGATCAATCAATAAGAGGTCATCCTTGTTCGCGCGGTTGACTGTCTCACCGCGTGCGAAAATGGTGCATGCAAGAACCCGCTGTATGATGCAGATGACAGGGTGTGGAATGAAGCGGGCTTTGAATTCGTGGTTATCGGCCCCTTGTTTGCCAGTTAGCATGGCCCAGAATGTGTCTTTCTCCAGAACTTCGCGAAAGGTCAGGTCCTCAATGGTTGGTACGGCGTGAAAACCGAACCAGATGCGGAGTATGCGAAGGTAAACCTTATGAGTGGAGTTGCACAACCTGAACTTGATGTAAGGGTCATCATGTTCATCAACTTTGAGTTGGAGGGACGAGAGAAACTCGTGGGTATCGACCTTGTAGGATTCGTGTTCTATGAGCCAAAAAGAGGGGTCGAACCCGATCCTCTCAGTGAGTTGGAGGAAATCCTCCTGAACTCCGAATCGAGCCAGTGTCGGCATGTCAATTCTTTGAGTGTTTTCGAACACTCTGGTGGATAGGTTTTTGAAATTTTTTAACATCCGTTTAGTGGGGATGCGAAAATGAGTCACCTCGTATGGTGCCGCAGAGTCAGTGTACTCTCCAGAAGAGTACTGTCAGAATCGTAGCGTTCTGGTGAAGATGGTGGAGAGACTGGTGGTGCTGGTGGAGGTGGTGGTGGTGGGTGCCTTTTCTCGTGGGCTCGTTTGGTACGGATTTCGCGTTGCATGGTGTGGACTGTGGTTGTGTACGGCCCGTATGGGGAGTTTGTGCGGACCATATGATAGTAATTTTCTCCTCTGGTTGGTGACTGGTTAGTGTGCGGTCCATGTGTATTTTTGTACGGACCGTACGGGTTTAGGTTTTTGGTAGAGGAAGAGAGCGGCCGCGATCTTGGCGGAAATCAAAGAAGAAGACAAAGAGAAAGAGAGAAATAGAGAGAAATACCGTGGAGAAGAGGCGGCGGC
Organism: Carex kokanica; assembly: GCA_025461125.1. Lineage (NCBI taxonomy): Eukaryota > Viridiplantae > Streptophyta > Magnoliopsida > Poales > Cyperaceae > Carex > Carex kokanica. Next base: position 315,976 of record JAJGRX010000348.1, read on the forward strand.
AAAAGGAAGAGAGAAGAGAGGGGTTGCGGCGCCGAGAGGAGGCCGGGTAGATCAGCGGAGTAGATCGGCGAAAAAGAGAGGCGGCGGTGCGAAAATGAGAGAGGCGGAGTAGATCGACAGCGGGAGAAGGAAGAACGGCGATGATCGGCGGAGAATAGTGGTGGCGGCGGGGTTTTGGTTGCACGTGGGGTTTGCTCGGACCGTATGGAGGAAGACGACAAAAATTAGGGTGGGGTCGGTGGGGTGGGTGGGGTGGTCCTTAAAAAGGGAGAGGGTCGAACCGATGGGTCGCGACTCTTCGGATCGCGCCTGTTGGATTTGCACGGTCCTTGTGAAGTTTTGTGCGGGCCGTGTGCGCGTGAAGAAATTCGAAAATTCCTCTCTGACTTGAAATCAGTTAAGACACGGCCCGTGTGGAATCTTCTACGGTCCGTGTGCTCGTAAAGAATTCCGAAAATCCTCTCTGACTTGAAATGAGTTAAGATACCGCCCGTGTAAAATTTTGTGCGGTCCGTGTGAACTCCAGAAACTTGCATTCCTCTACTTGATCAGAACTAAAAATGCAGAATGAAAAATTAATAAAAATAACTGAAATAAAAACTTGTAGATATGCAAAAATAAAAATAAGAAAAATTAAAAAAAATGCTTGGGTTGCCTCCCAAGAAGCGCTTGTTTTAGGTCTCGAGCTTGACCACCTTCCTCTAAGTCTCGGTTGGAGCGGGGTCAGAGAGAGCCTGAACAAACCGCTCGTTGAGAGAGTGATCAGCAATATAGTTCTTGAGACGCTGACCATTGACCTTAAAGGTCCCGCATTCTTCGTTTGCAATGTCAACTGCACCGAAAGGGTACACCTTCTTCACTTGAAATGGGCCAGACCATCTGGATTTGAGTTTAACTGGAAAAAGTCTTAACCTGGAATTAAATAAGAGTACAAGATCTCCTTCCCTGAATTCGCGAGGCGTGACGCGCTTGTCATGAATCCACTTTGTTCTTTCTTTGTAGATCCTTGCATTCTCATAGGCGTTTAGACGCATCTCCTCCAACTCGTGCAAGTTAAGGATGCGTTTGTCTCCAGCTGCAAGCATGTCCATGTTGATTGCTCGCGTGGCCCAGAACGCCTTGTGCTCAATTTCGACTGGTAAGTGACACGGTTTCCCGTACACTAGCTTGAAAGGACTCATGCCAATCGGTGTTTTGAAGGCTGTTCGGTAGGCCCAGAGTGCATCACTCAGCTTGAGCGACCAGTCCTTCCTTGTTCTTGCTACGGTTTTTTCCAAGATAGATTTGATTTCCCTGTTAGAAATTTCAGCTTGACCGTTAGTTTGAGGGTGATAAGAGGTGGATACCTTATGCGTGACCCCATGTCGGCTCAAAAGATTGTCGAACTGTCGGTTGATGAAGTGCTTGCCCCCGTCAGTGATAACAGCACGAGGCACTCCAAAATGAGGAAAAATAACATCCGTTAACAGCCGCTTCACTGCATTCGAATTGGCCGTGCGACACGCCACTGCTTCAACCCATTTAGACACGTAGTCTACTGCCACCAAGATATACTCATACCCGCGAGATGACGGGAATGGTCCCATGAAATCTATGCCCCATACATCGAAAATCTCTACCTCCAGAATGGAGTTTAGAGGCATTTCACTGCGCCTTGTTATGTTCCCGGTTCTCTGACACCGATCGCAAGCGAGAACAAAGGCTCGTGTATCTTTGAAAATAGTGGGCCAATAGAAACCTGATTGCAATACCTTAGCGGCTGTCTTAGAGAACGAGGCATGTCCCCCATAAGCAGATGAGTGGCAGTGTGCAATAATGGAGCTTGTCTCATTGTATGGAACGCAGCGTCTGAATATCCCGTCGATTCCAACTTTGAAAAGGAAAGGATCCTCCCAGAAGTAGTACTTGGCGTCTGATTTGAGCTTCTTCTTTTGCTGGTAGGTCATTGTGGCAGGCAGTACCCCGGATGCAAGATAGTTTGCGAAATCTGCATACCAGGGGGTCGAGTTGGAGTGTGCACGGTCCGTATGGATTGGTGTACGGCCCGTGTGATGGTGTGTGCGGACCGTGTACAGGGATTCCAGATTAGTGTTTATGGACAACAGTTGTTCGTCTGTAAATGAGTCATTAATTGGTAGTTTGGTAGCACTGTTATCCTCCCAATGAAATCGGGATAGATGGTCAGCCACAGAATTTTCAACTCCTTTCTTGTCTCTGATTTCGAGATCAAATTCATGCAAAAGAAGAATCCATCTGATTAATCTGGGTTTTGCGTCTTTCTTATTCAAAAGATACCTGAGTGCGGCATGGTCTGTGTAGACAATTATTTTCGAGCCTACTAAGTATGATCAAAACTTGTCGAGGGCAAATACAACGGCGAGAAGCTCCTTCTCAGTTGTTGTGTAGTTCATCTGGGCTGTGTCTAGCACCTTGCTAACATAGTAGATAGCGCATGGCTTCGTGTCTTTCCTTTGCCCAAGAACTGCCCCGACTGCATAGTCACTCGCGTCGCACATGAGCTCGAATGGTAAAGACCAGTCAGGTGGTTGCAAGATAGGCGCTGAAATGAGAGCCTCTTTTAATCTGCAAAAAGACTTGACACAATCATCTGTAAAAACAAAGTCAGAATCTTTAATGAGTAAATTGGTCAGTGGTTTCGCGATTTTCGAGAAGTCTTTGATGAAGCGGCGGTAGAACCCCGCATGGCCTAGAAAGCTTCGGACACCCTTGACATTGGATGGGGTCTTGAGTTTCTCAATTACTTCTATTTTTGCCTTGTCCACTTCAATTCCTTTGGAAGTGACAACATGTCTTAGAACAACGCCTTCTTGTACCATGAAGTGACATTTCTCCCAATTGAGAATCAAATTCACTTCCTCGCATCTCTGTAAAATCTTACAAAGGTTTGTCAAACAAGAATCGAAAGAAGTACCATAGACAGAAAAATTATCCATAAAAATCTCGACTTCTTTCTCAATGAAATCAGAAAAGATAGCCAGCATGGCTCTTTGAAAAGTTGCTGGTGCATTGCAAAGACCAAAGGGCATCCTACGGTATGCATAGGTACCATATGGGCATGTAAAAGTGGTCTTTTCTTGGTCCTGTGGGTGGATGGGTATTTGGAAGAAACCAGAATAACCATCAAGATAACAAAAATAAGAGTGATTTGCAAGCCTTTCAAGGAGTTGATCAACAAAGGGTAATGGAAAGTGATCCTTGCGCGTGGCTGTGTTAAGCTTTCGGTAGTCTATGCACATCCTCCAGCCGGTCACGACGCGTGTTTGGATCAGCTCATCCTTGTCATTCTTCACTACTGTTGCTCCTCCTTTCTTTGGCACCACATGGACAGGGCTCACCCATTTACTGTCGGAAATTGGGTAGATGATACCTGCTTCAAGAAGTTTTAAAATTTCCTTTTTTACTACCTCTTTCAGATTTGGGTTGAGCCGTCTCTGGTGTTCAACAGATGGCTTGTGATCTTCTTCCAGCAAGATTCTGTGCGTGCAGATGGTTGGGTCGATCCCTTTTAAGTCCTTGATTGAGTATTCGATCGCGCCTTTGTGAGCTTTCAACTTCTCCAAGAGCTTGGCGGTCTGATCGGAGTTGAGATCTGCATTTATAATCACTGGACATGTTTTATTTGGTCCAAGGAACTCATACCTGAGATTAGCTGGAAGAGGTTTGAGCTCGGGAGTCGACTGCTCCATCTGGGCTGGTGCACGGTCCGTGTAAGAATTGTGCGGTCTGTGTTCAGCCCCTGTGTGAACTGTGTGCTCCCCTTGTGCCTTCTTTTTCTCCAGCTTCTCTGACGCTGTTGTACGGTCCGTGTGTGGTTCATACGGTCCGTGTGTCAGTTCCAGATTGTGAAATGTTGCTTCTGCTGCACAAATCGAGTCCTGCTCGCTTGTTTCAACCTGCAATTCGGATAAATAGTCGGAATGATACCTTAGCGAGCTATTGACTTGCTCAAGAAAGTAGTCCTCGGCCAAATCTGTCAAGCATTCTTCGATCACATCTACTCTGAAGCAAGATTCGATTGATACTTCATGGCTCGATCAATTTGGAATCACACTTTCTCCTCTCCAATGTTCAGGGTCAATGTTCCTTTATGCACATCAATTATCGCACCTGCAGTTCTTAGAAAAGGTCGTCCCAGAATAATGGAGACTTCTTTATCTTCTTCCATTTCCATTACAACAAAATCAGCAGGTACATAGAATTTACCAACCTGAACCGGTACATCTTCCACTATGCCAAGTGGTAATCTTACCGAGGAGTCTGCCAGTTGTAGAGTCATTTGCGTAGGTCTGAGCTCACCTACTCCCATTCGATCAAAAATGGTGCGTGGCATGAGACTCACGCTAGCTCCCAAATCGCATAGAGCTTTCTTAATCGTGGCTTTCCCTATATTGCAAGGAATAGAAAACTTACCAGGATCTTCCAATTTGGGTGGTAACTCGCTTCTCAGAATGGCACTGCATTGTTCCGTCAGTTTCACCGTCTCGTGCCCCCCCAAGCTTCGCTTGTTGGAGAGGATGTCTTTGAGAAACTTGGCGTATGTGGGCATTTGGGTCAAAGCTTCGGTGAATGGAATGGTGATGTGTAATTGCTTGAGAACATCGATAAATTTAGCGAATTGTTCATTCAGTCTGGTATCAACAAGCCTCTGAGGAAAGGGTACAGGTGGCCGGTAAGGTGGAGGTTTCTCAGCCCCTGTCTTCTTCTGACTTCCAGGTTCTTTTTGCACGGGCCGTGTGACATCTGCACGGTCCGTGTGAACAGTTGTTTCAATGTTTCCTGCTGATTGTTCGAGCTCTGCACGGTCCGGATGGTCAGTTTCTTCAGCAGGTGGGGAGTGCACGGTCCGTGTGGAATCTGTACGGTCCGTGTCTTTGACAGTGGGATCAGTTGCAATGACTGGAGGTGTGACTTTCTCTTGGTCAGATGTTTGCACGGGCCGTGTAACATCTGCACGGTCCGTGTATGTCAGCGATTGGTCAGGAATGGCAGGTCCTTCGTATTGGGTCCCACTTCTCAATGTCACCGCTTTAGCTTCCCCTCTAGGGTTAACCTCTGGTTGGCTGGGTAGCCTTCCAGGTGGTGTTTGGCTTGAAGTAGCTTGGTGACTCATTTGCTCAATCAACTTGCGCTGAGCAGCTATTTGATCATTCATTGTTTGCATTTGCTCGTACAACATCTGGTTCATCTTCCCTTGCTCATGCATGAAGTCATTCACTGCGGGTGCGATGTATGGTTTGGGAGGAACCGATTGAGCTGCTCGGTTGTTTGGGTTGTTGAAAGATGCATTCTGATAAAAGTTTCGGTTATTGTTGTTGCCAGAAGGGTTGTTGAAGGAATTGTTGAATGGCGCAGGATTATTCTGTTTCCACCTCCAGTTTTGTTGTTCAACCGGGTCTTTGGAATAAGTTCGGTTGAAAGGAGGTTTCGGAAAATAAGATGGTTCATTGTTGAGAGAGTTCACTTGCTCGGTTTCTTCATCTCTTTGCTTGCTCATAAGCATGACCTTCGTCTCCACACATGACACAAGTTTGTTGTTGCTGGTTGACTGATTTTACACTCATCTTGTCGAAAGCTTTCTGCATAGCATCAAGCTTGGCGGTTAGAGCAGTGATCTGATCGACTTCAAATCGGCCACCTCCTCCAGCTCTGGTGTTATCGCAGCCGGACCATTGTTGGTTCTGAGCCATGTTGTCGATCAGGTCCATGGCTTCAAGAGGTTCCCTTGACATAAGTGCTCCACCTGCAACAGCATCAATAGAGGTGCGAGTACTATCAGTCAAACCATCATAAAAGGTCTGAATAAGCAACCAGTCTGGTATACCATGGTGTGGACAAGAGTATTGCAATTCCCTAAACCTTTCCCATGCCTCATTCAATGGTTCATCAGATCTTTGTTTAAAACTGGTCAATTGGGTCCTAACCTTAGCAGTTCTTTTGTGAGGGAAAAATCTAGTCAAAAACAGTTTAGACAATTCCCTCCATGTTGTTATCGAATCCCTTGGTAAAGACCCTAACCATTTCTTGGCTTTATCTCTAAGAGTAAAAGGAAATAATGCAAGTCTAATGTAATCAGTGGTTGCGCATTAGTTTCAATGGTTGTGCAACACTCAAGAAAGGTCTGAACATGAGCATGTGGATCCTCATGATCCATGCCATGGAAAGTGTTTTGCTGCACGATGTTGACAACACCGGGATTGAAATTGGGTTGGTTTCCGACAATCCTTGGCAGTCTGATTGCTCCCCTCACATCTCCAGCTCTTGGCACATTGAATTCTCGCAAAGTCCTTGGAACAAAGTCAGCCACATCATCATCAGAGTTGTGGACATCATTCCCGTCCTCTTCTCTGTCGTCTCCGTTGTTACTCATGTCTCCTCTGCTCTGGTTGTCGGAGTGCATGGACCGTGTATCTTCTGTACGAACCGTGTGCAAAGGTGGTGGTGCAGGAATAGCTGTGTTCTGGATTTGGGTCGGATCTGGAGGAGTTTCTGTGTTCGAGGTTTGTGCTCTGCTCCTCAGATTGTAGTCACCCTTGGGTGGTAGTACGTGTTCCAGCTTGGTCCTGTGGTGAGAGAAAAATAAAAGAAAAAGTTAAAATCTAGAATTTAACAAAATAAGCAAAAATCCAAAATTTTCAATGCCGTTCCCCGGCAACGGCGCCAAAAACTTGTTGCACCAAAAGGTAATGCACAAAGTTTCAGTACAGTAAACTGTACCTTTTAAACCTTAAATACACCTTCGGTTCAGACTGCAAGTGCACAGTCCTATCGAGTAGTATATTGTCGGGTATCGATCACAGGGACGGTTTGACAATTACCGGACTCTATTTAAACTACAGAGATTCTAGAAGTCTGCAAAGGTTGATTTGGGGTATTACGTGTCCTAACAGTTCAAATAACAAAATTCAGAACAGTAAAATAAACTTTGATTTGGGTTTAATATAATTAAAAAGGGGTTCCTAGGGTTTCTGATTTCATCTCAGCTTAGTCTCAAGGTGCCCGGTCCGTGCACTTTCATGCACGGGCCGTGTGGGATGTACACGGGCCGTGTACTCTCGTACACGGTCTGTGTGGCCCTCGAGTTAATACAGCAGCTACTGGTTTCTGTGTTGATTTTCCTGTGCAGGATTCTATTAACCGAACCAAAGTACCTAGACCTCAACTCTCGCATGTTGGCTTAATTACTCGGTGCGGGATTCAATTTCTGCCCTCCTAGGGTTCTCAAACCTCAACTTTCGCTTGTTGGCTTAATAATCCTAAGTCACTTGTTGGTTTACTCAAGATATCCTCGATCTCTCGATACGAGGAAAAGTTCACCTCTCGGCTACTACTTTGATTCACCTCTCGGATCGTAAACCTGATGTCTCATTATTAGATCTACTGTTTCGACCTATTTCCAAACCAGACATGATGTTTTGAACCACTAAATTGCACTGTTCACATTGAATATCGATAGAATATGGTACTGCTGCAGTTTGGTTATGACTTTGCAGGAAATGGGCGAAAACAAGCAAAAGAGCAGAGTTCTGACATCCTCCATGCGGGTCGCGTCCCACCTGACGCGGGTCGCATCACAGCCCAGCGCGACCTCAGACGCGACCCTCATAGCGCGCACCAGACCCAACCCGACGCGGGTCGCATCCGAAGCCATGCAGGTCGCGTCGAATTAATTGCGCCAGGGCCCAATTGAAGCCCAGTAAGATTTCTATATATACAGCTGGGCCTGCGCGAATTAAGGGAATCCAGAAAATCATTTCAGAAACAGACAGAGAGAGATCGGGGATTTGAAGAGGGAGTTTGGCGCGCGACTGAAGAGAAGTCGATCTGGAGCCAAAGGTGGAATTCGGCCAAGATCTCGATTGAAGCTCGATCCTCTTCAATTCTCTTCTTCTCCATCATGATTTGCCTTATCTCTATCTCTTTTATTTTGTCTTTGATCATGCTTGAGTAGTTTCTTTTAGTTTTGAGGGATTTGGATGTAGTCTAAAACTTTGCTTGATAATGAATGTTGTTTGAATCTGAATTGTTATTCGTGTTTCTTGATTCTTGTATTAATGAGATTGCTTGACCTAAATTGCTTGATTGATTCTTGATTGTCTACTATTGATTGCTTATGGCATTTCTTTTTGTAATTTGGCCTTGATGTTTCTTGCAAGTTAGGTTAAGTACTTGAGGTAGGTCTAAGATCCGAGAGGTGAGATCAATAGTAGCCGAAAGGTGAAATTTCCATTTGTCGAAAGATTGTGGATACCTTTAGTAAACGGAATTGAGAACTTAGGTTTGATTTAAACCTAAGAAGGTGAAATTGCAATTCCGTACCAGGTCTGTTAAGCCAATACACGAGAGTTGAGGTTTAGTAACATTAGGTATGGTCAATCGAACCTTACACGATTGAAACAACCAGAAACAGAAACATGCAGTATCAGCTCCAGGACCACGCGGGTCGCGTGTGAAGGCACGCGGGTCGCGTCACAAGGTCGCATACGAGAGTATGCGGGTCGAGTGAAAGGTCCAGAGTGGCTTGAGGGCTACGCGGGTCGCGTGTGAGAGCACGCGGGTCGCGTGACAGGTCCAGAGCAGCAAAGTTGAAGATGAAGTCTGAAACCCTTGAAACGCCTTTATTTTACAGTAGTCCAAAACCAAACATTTAATTGCTTTCATTTTCTGTTATTAAATTTGTTGATTGAATTTAGGAAATATAAACAAACCCAAACACCCTTTTCAACTTCTAGTACCTAGCTAAGTTGAGTCGAAATTCGGAAATTGAGTCGTCCCTGTGGATCGATACCCGACTATACGAACGAGTAGGACTGTGCACTTGCGGTCCTAAGCGAGAGTATACGAAGGTTTTAAAAAGTACAGCTTGTCTGTACTGAAACTCTTCTCTAATCCTGAGAGAACAAAACCTATCTCAAATACTTAGTTTGGTCGAGTGAATATCAAAGTTATTCAATTTCCATCTAGATGAGGTCTTTCATCTAACGGATTAACAATTCAATTCAAACAATTTCCACTAAGCAATAAAATACTACTCAATCAAGCAAGCACAAGTTTCAACACAAATTCCAAATAACTAGCAAATAAAACTAAGCATTCGACTACATCATAACCCTAGAAACATAAAAGTCTACTCAAGCATGATTAAAAAACAAATAAAACAAATAGCAATAAGAAAGTTCATGACAAAACTCGAAGAGAGAGATGAAGATTCGTCCCCAAAACTCCTTCTCCAAGCCAAGTTTTCTTCCCAAGAGCCAGCCGTCCCCTTTAGGTCTGCAATCTCCTCCTTTTAATGCCCAAAATCGCATATTCAAAGCCTTCCTTTTCGACCTCCCCAGCTGGCATCTCTTTCCATCGCTAGACTGGACTTCCGGATTTTCTGTGCATGGTCCGCACAAGAATGTGTACGGACCGTGTGCCTGTGCGTTTGAGTTATAGAAATTTAGCCTCTTCGCGAGAACTATCTGTCCGATCGAGCGGTTAGTGCACGGTCCGCACAAGAATGTGCACGGACCGTGTGAAAATGTGTCAAAGGCAGAATCTTCCTTGTTTTTCGCCCGTTTTCTGCAAATCAATAAATAAAGCATAGCAATACCAAATTCTATTGATATTTGAATGAAATGTTCACACTTTTAGGCTTTTAGGCACAGGTTTATATATGAATTGGGGTCGGAATATAGACATAATGGAGAGATATCAGTAATTCATATGTTTGCCTTGACTTGTCCATATAATTAATATTGATTTCCTCTAATATTTTATTATACTAAATTTTTTTTATTAGTTGCATTGTTATAATTACAATATTTATTTTTATAAAGCAAAACAGAGATGTAGTTGTTATATTGTATTTTTCTAATAACCTACATATTTTGAATTTTTGGTAGCATAAATCGAAGAAACAGGCAGGGCATTACACCAAGGACCAGATAGATTATTTCAGATGTATGTGGGCAAGGTGGTTTCAGCAGGAATTTTGTAAACCAGAGTATGGATTTGTATAATTTAGTGTGCATGAATTTTTGATATAATTTAGTGTACATGAATTTTTGTATAATATTTGATATAATTTAGTGTAACATGAATTTTGTTTAGGGGTGGTATTCTGATATATTGGAAATTCTTTGTTTTGGAATTGATTTTTAATGGCTAGCAAAATGGAGGCTAGCCAAAACATAAAATAAAAATTGAAAAAAAAATATTACCATTCTACACGGATATTTCACAAAAGTCCGTGTAGAAAGCCAAATAAAGAGCAAATAAAAATATAAGATAGCTACACGGCTGCTTATGTAATGATCCGTGTAGAAATAGTTATTCTACACGGATATTTAGATAGACGTCCGTGCAGAAACGTGATCGTACACGGCCGTTTAGTTAAACATCTGTGTATAAATCTCCAGTAATTGTACACGGTTGTTTGTGTAATAAGCCGTATAGACTAACTATTTCTACACGGATATTAACCTAAAAGTCCGTGTAGATAGAGTAATCGTACACGGATGTTTATGTAATAATCAGCTCGGCGAGCGCCACTGGCAAGGAATTGGACACGGTTGTTTATGTAATAAGCCGTGCATAATAACTATTTCTACACGGATATTAACCTAGAAAGTCCGTGTAGACAGAGTAATCCTACACGGCTGTTTATGTTCCAATCCGTGTAGCTCGGCTTTGGAGAGCGCCACTTGGCAAGGAATTGGACACGGTTGTTCAAGTAATAAGCCGTGCAGAATAACTATTTCTACACGGATATTAACCTAAAAAGGCCGTGTAGACAGAGTAATCCTACACGGCTGTTTATGTTACAATCCGTGTAGCTCGGCTTTGGAGAGCGCCACTTGGCAAGGAATTGAACACGGTTTTTTATGTAATGATTCGTGTAGCTCTCAGGAATTGCACACGGGTAAATATCCGTGTATAAATTTATTCAGGGATTATACACCCTCGCACTCCACACGGCAGAAATCCGTGTAGCTCCCTTGTTTATGTCCGTGTACAATGACCATTTCTGTAGTAGTGATGTAAAAGCTCTATAACTAAATCCTAGAAACTAAACTAGCTCCTAAAATATAATTCGAGTGGATTTGAGTATGTTGAGAAGATATGCCAGTTAAATGTACTCAAACATGGAAGCTATCAAGAGTTGCAACAAATACGTTTTGAAATGTGAGAGCGGCTAGTTTAGCAAATCTGGAGCAATGATAACTATTTATATAGTGGGAGGATCCAGATTTGCTATATCCACTCTAACGGGACGAAACCCGTTAGGTTGAATCGTATGGATATTGAAGTTAGGGTTTCCGCAAATAATTCAAATTAATATAAACCGCCCAAAACATTTACGCCCGTTTAGTCCGGTCAATATAATTTGTCTCACAAAACTTGATAGTCAACCATTATACAGATGTCATCTTGCACGAAACTAAATAGGAACTTTCTGACTTATCAATTTTACTTGGTTCCATATTTGTTTCGGTCAATACGGATGCTCCAGAAATCAAGAAGCCTCAAATATATTTTACTTAACTACTTGATAACTACACAAATCTATATCTCGTAAAGTTTTGTTGACTTCTCAGGTTCATGTAATCATCCTTGAAATTTAGCACTTTATGAACCTTGGTTCTTCATTATAAATCTTAAAATTAAAATCTTGTACTTATTTTAGTTCTTTGCAATAGATCATGTACCTAAAGCTTTGAACCTGCAAACTCACTAAATCATGTAATAGATTAAATTCAGTTAGTGTATGTTTTACAAATATAGTCAAACAAAGCATTAGAATATTGCATATAGCTAACAATCTCCTCCTTTTAACGATTTACAAAATATACACATAAGCAAGTGCATAAACATGTTTAACCTGATTTAATTATCCCAATGTCATGTTTGTATATTTCTTGCTTTTTCTCCTCCTTTTGGAAATTGACTAAAGGGACGAAAATATAGAGTATAAGAGTGCTCCTCCTAATTATAAATAAATGTCAGAGTAACGAAATATTTATATAAAAATTTAATGAACAAATATAGAGAAACAATAAAATACCAACAAATTATAATTGCACCAGTGCTTAATTATTAAACATAGTTTCTCTTTGGTTTCTTTATATAACTTGAAATGCATGGATTTGTATCATTACCAAACTTAACTATTTCGTAACCAACAACATGCAATATAAAATTCGAGTTTTTCCTCTTTTTTTAATACAAACTGTCTAGATAATAAACAATAATCATAGTGATGAGCATTACTATGAGTTGAATGTGCAATGAAAGACTTTGTCAAAATGGCAACAAGCGTCACACATAATGCCAAAATTCTCGCGTTTACTTTGAAAAATTGGACGAAATAACATATTCTTGAGTTTTAAAAAAAAATATAGGTACCTGAACTTCGAAACAAATTTATCCCAATTTAACTAATCGAATTTGTACTGAAATGTCTGAACAATAGACTCTTAATTAGGTTCCATCTAAATGAATAGAGCGAACCTCCAAATAATAGTGATCCTCTTGGTCCCTGAATTCAGATTCCATGTCACAGATTTTTGGCTGATGAATCTGAATTTCGTTATTAACAGAGACTGAATTTATTTCTCAAATAACTGACGCATCATTGACAGATGGACTCCACTGATTGGTATTAGTTAAAACTTTGCATTTGGTGTAATTAAGAAGTAAGAAACTTAATTAGGACATGTACTATAGGTAGCTTCATAGGTACCATTTTATTGCATTGGATATTTATAACTGAAGAATGTTCAAATGTCTTTATTTTTAGGATAATTATATCTTCCACCATCTAGCTAACTTTCTTTTCTAGCTATAATTACCAATTCTAACTACCTATTGGTCCCTACAAATTAATTAGCAGATTTTGTCTCCCTTTATTTCTTTCCTCTCCCTCCCTCTTCCACCTCCGCCTCCGCTCCGCCTCCCTCTCCCACCTCCGCCTCCGCCTTCCACCTCTGCCTCCGCCTCCGCTTTTTCCTTCTATAAGCTCACTCCCTCTCCCACCTCCCACCCTCTCCCACCTCGTAAATACGATAAGCTCCCTCCCTCTCCCACCTCCTCCTCCGTCTCCGCTTTTCCATCTCTGCCTGCTACTCCTGCTCTAGTGGACGTTTTGTCGGAGATCCTCCGTCACTCCATCCCAATCAAGCACGCCTCCGCTGGGTCAGATCCATCACTGTCGACTGTCTCAAAATGAGTGCTAAATGGATCGAGTTCAACTAATTTTGTCTCTGTGGATGCAATTAATCCCTTTCGTGTCTATGTTCATCTTCCTCATGCAGTAGCGAGTTATTTGCAAAGAACAAAGCTTCATTAATGGCGAATTAGACTAGTGCGTACTAAGTACTAAGAAATGACAGAAAAAACAAATTTTGAGAAAAATAGAGGTGTATGAATGAATACTTGATGTCTTAGGTATAAATACTTCAACGTGTATGAATGGATACTTGATATCTTAGGTATGAATACTTCAATGTATATGCATGAATACTTGATATTTTAGAGTAGAACTAGGGTGTTCCTAAGCTCACCAAGCCCTTCGTGAGCTCGACTCTAAAACCTATCGAATTGACTTCAAACGACATTTTCAAACTGTTAGATGTTCAATCTATATTAAAATGTGCTTGGAGACCAAATTTTACATTTTTTGGAATTTTTTTACTATTTATTAAGATGGTTTGAAAATCACTGTTTTCCAATGGTGCAGAATTTTAATAAAAACAGCGATTTTCAAAACATCTTAATAAATAGTACAAAAATTCCAAAAAATGTAAAATTTGGTCTCCAAGCACATTTTAATACAGATTGAACATCTAACGGTTTTGGTCTCCAACCCTAGAAATTTACATCTCTATCTTTATTTTACTTACTTTTAATTTTCGCGAAATACATTGATTACAACAACAACTCTTTGATTTCAGATTTTGTCTAGCCTTTCGAAAGATTGTTGTTTAATCGTTCAAGACCTTAAACCTTATTCCCTGCGGATCGACACTCGTTTATACTACTCGATAGGATTATGCACTTGTAATCCGACCCAATAGTAAACCGAGTTATAAATTTAAAAGCAACACGATTTCACTGATCACGCGTACACCCTATAGCGGATCAACCTATGAGATCATGTGTGTTTGCCACTAGACCAGATGCTAGTTCTTAGAAATAGATCTCTATTATTAGCAAACTTAAACTATTTAATTTCTAGTGCTTAACAGGCAGCAATATAATATTCTAATTTTTTGCTTTTTTAATGCAAATTGTCTAGGTAATAAACAATACACCAAAGTGATGAGCATTGCTAATAAGTTGAATGTGCAATTAAAAACTTTATCAAAATAGCATAAACCTTCATCTTATCCTAAAAAGAAGAAGAAGAGAAACTTCGTCAAATAAATAACAATCACAAAAGTACGAAATGGTTGACATTGAAAAATTCTGCGGAGAACTATTCTTCATCAAATTGGATAAATTAATGTATTCTACCGTTTGAAAAAAAAAAGTTAAAGAAATTCTGATCCAATCTAATTATCCGAATTTTTAATGAAATGGTAGAATTAGGGTGGTGTTTGGTTGAGACCTAAAATTTTCAGGGTAATTGAAACTTAGGCCAATCTAAGTTATAATTAAATCATGACATGAGTTATTTTTAGTTTGGCTAGAGATTGTGGCCTAAATCATGACTTAAATATAACTATTTTAATTTTATTTTTTAATAATCCTTTTGAAGATTAACATGTACTGGTAGAGGTAAATTACTGATACTAGTTAAAAAAAAGAGATAATTTGCTTAATGTATCTATCTTCAACACATGCACACAGCTGCATTTGTATATATCTATGTTCAATATAAGCAAGTACAAAGGAAACTATAATGTATCAGATAACAAAATAAAAAATAATTATAAAAGGTTTCAATAACGTGAGTTTTAAAATCTGAAATGCTAATTAATTTATCTTGTTTTGAAATCAGTTAGTTAGGAGCAAAATTTACTTTTTCAAAATTAGTAAGTTACCAGTAAAATCCAGTATATAATTTGATGATCAAATCTGCATAACTCTACAATTTTTTAATAAAAAATTCAAATGACCACATAAAACAAATGTTTACGAAGGACCACATTGCGGCAAGACGAATGTTTTCCAAATAAATTAGTAACAAATTGATAATGATAACAATAAGAACAACCACAACAACGAAAAAAAATATTATTGTTATATATTATTGGTAAAAATATCACTATATAGTATTATCGTTGTTATTGAAAACTAAAGATAATTATATATGTGAATTAAAAAAAGAAATGACATTTTCATAACAAAAGAAAAATGATGTTGACATTGTTTTTGAAGAAATGATTCCAATTTATTTTAGGAGGAATTTCATGTATATCTCTCAAAAAATCAAAAAATCACAAATTCATAATATCATATTTACCCTTCTAATTTCAAAAACTCACAAATTTACCGATTTTATTCTATTTTCTATTAAAATTTATTTAGTACGCATATTACTCCTTATTAAGAATAAAAAAAATATGTAGCATGTTTCAGAAAAATGTAAGTCTTCTGATTGGTCGATCAAATTTTTAGGGAAAATAAGTCATTTCTCTACTTCTGACACATACACAATGACATTTAGTAATATGTGGTTATGTGAGTGTCAGAAGTAGAGAAATGACTCATTCCCCTTGGAAACATACCAACTAAAAGATTGATTTTTTTTGCAAAACATGTTGCATATTTTTTATATTTCTTAATTAAGACCAAAATAAGTACTTTATAAATTTAAAATGATTTTTAATATAAAAGAGAATAATATTTGTAAATTTGTGAGTTTTTGAAATTTAGAATGGTAAATATGATATTATGAATTTTGGAGGAAGAAATATGTAATTTCAAAGTTTTTGAGAGGTATATAGGAAATTCCCCCAACATTTTAAAGGTGAAACAACGATCAAATCCAACGAAAATTTAGGAGGTTTTGACCATGTTTCGTTACGTCATAGACATCAACGTGCAACCTTAGAATTTGGTGGAGCCAAAATCATTTTATTTTGGAAAAATCAAATAAATATTCTTTAGACTTAGTTTAACAGTTGTGCCTTATAAAAAGAGTATCTGTTCCCGTGGGCACTTCAGAGGAGAAGGAAAATGGAAGTCCACTCTGAAGGAATGGATTTATTGTTCTTAGTTCTCCTGGTAATATCTGTGTCTACTCTACGGGTTAATAGCCAGCTTGATTCTAAGGGTAAGCTGAATGCAATTCTTCAAATTTACAATCACTTCATTCTCTATCTACGGTATGTTGTTTGTTACATACTTTTTTTTTTCACTTTATCTCAAGAAAATGATATGTGCATAGAATTGTTGCTCATTGGATCGCTTTTAATACTGTTTGCTGTTATTTCTCCATCATTACATGTCTTAGTGTCTTGATTAGCTTAAACATGCATGGACATTCTTGACATAATATTATTTAGAGAAAATATGTTCATCCTCCAACATTCTGTCCTCCAAACGTCCTCCAATCTTTTTTCCCACTCCAATCTCTATTTTTAGAAGTCTAAGACTTTGAGAAAAATGTCGGCTCTCTCCCACTCCGATTCTGATCTCTTCTCAATAAAAAAAAAGTCAGCTCTCTCTCTCCCCACTTTGATCCCGATCACCTCTCGCCTCCGCCTCCCACAACTCCGTCAAATCCCCTCTCAACTGCGATGCTGCTCAGAGAATCTCTCCCAAACAATCTCAGTCACGTCCCGCGGCCATTATCTTGTCGGTCTTCTCTTCTCTTTCTTCTCTTTACAGATCTTGTCGTAGCTGCCTCTCTGACCGCCTCCAACCTCTTCGTTCTCAGCGATTTACAAATGAAATAAGAGTTGTTTATGAAGATGAAGATGGAGGAGAGGGAGGGAGAGGGAAAATGATATGGAGAAGGAAAACACTATTAAGATGTGGTTTGTTGCACAATTAAGACATTACGGAAGAACTATTAAAACTTTGTAAAAAAAAATCAATATTAAGACTTCTCAAAAACAAAATTAAGACGAGAAATCCACCGTGAAATCTTTCTAAAATATCTATTAAGAATAAAGACAATGGAGCCGCCTCCAGGAAAAGAAAGAGCGAAAAAAAAAGTCCCAAGCGATTTCAAACCCTAGGCAGCCGCCTCTTTTCCTCCTTCAACACAACTCTACTTTCAATCTATTCCTTTGTCACCTCTTCTAGACTTCTCTTCTGACAAAGCGCTTGCTCCCTCTCTCGTCTCTACCTTGAGAGGAGAGAAGAATGAGAGAGAGGGGAGGGATCGAAGCCGATCGGCATCGTCGGAGTTCAGAGCATTAAGTCTCTACCCTGAATTTTGAATTTTTGTTTAACTCATATGTAATTGGATTGTTGTCTCACTCTGAAATATTTCTATTATACAATGTGAAATATTAATTCCCAAATACAGTCCAATTTCATCTCTATTTTTTGTAGCCCAATATAAATACGTGACGTGACGCGCCTTGACTTGGGTCACATGCTGTGATCAAGTCATGTTTCTATGTGTCTTGCCCAAATTGGGAAAGACGGCCACGTCACGTGAGTCACATAGTGACTAGTTAAGTTGGGGTACATTTAACTATTTTTTTCATAATTCAAGTTAGTTTTTTTTTTCAAAATTCACCATTGAAGACAAGGAGGATAATTACGAAGGAAGGGTGATCAACGATGCATGAGCTCAGTCAGGCGAAGACAAATGGAACGGGCTGGACTGAAATATTTTACTCACCTCTGACTCAAATCCTAGATATGCCATTGGTTATCACGTCCCTATTTTTTTATTACATATAGTAGGGTTAAAATGCCCCATTGGTTTTGTGTCCCATCATGCCCCAACATCATTATCTCTATTTTCAAAGTCTAAATAATCGATCCGAACTGTTCAACATGATCTTCATATTAAAATGTGCTTAGTTAACAAATTTTATAATTTTTATAATTTTTTTACTAATTGTTTAGAGAGGTACAAAATCACTATTTTTGAATGGTCCAAAATATTATAAAAACAGTGATTATGTACCTATCTCAAAAAAAGCAAACAAATTAAAAAAAATACAAAATTTTGCATCTAAGTACATTTTAATATGAAGATCATATTAAGCGGTTTAGATCGACTGTTTAAACTTTGAAAATATAGATAATGATATTGGGGCATGATGGGTACAAAACTAATTAATGGGCATATTAATCCAACTCCTTTTATTAATAGTATCAATATTTTAAACTATTATATAATCTGGAGAATGGCAGTATAGGTTAATTTGACAAAAATTATTAAAAAGAAGCAAAAAAAAACTAATAAGATGGTTTCCACTGTTCAGTAATGGAAACTGTGTCGTACCAAACGTTATCAAATGTCTCATGTTGCTATATATAGAAAAAACCAAATAGGTTTATTTTTTTATTTTTTTAAATAAAGGCGGACTCAGCCCACTTTTTCATTGTTTAAAAGATTAAGCTACAGAAAATAAAAAGATTATCACCTCTTTAGGGGTGTAAATGGATCGGATATTATCTAATTTTATTCGGATCTAAATCTGGAAAATGATGAATTCAGATATAAATATTATTTGATTTGAATCCAAATAATTTTCTGACAAATATGAAATGAGGATACGATTTTGAATATAAAACTGGATACAGATTCGGATGATTACCTTATCTGACATTTCACTTAAACCGGATCATCCGAATCGGTCACAAAAAATTTCAACCGCTTTCCAACATATCATCACGTACGCTACTATATGGGCCATTGTGGGACTAAGAAGTCCTGAGATTATTTTTCTTTTATTTATCCGAATCTGGCTCCTTTATTTATTTTTTATTCTTAATTACATTATTTTTATTTATTGTACCAACATTATTTATCCGAATTACATTTTTAAATATTGAGGAAACATTTTAAATTAACAACATTGTTTTTAATTATCTGAATTATATTTGTAGTCGTATCTGTCTGATATTCCACCTGTTATTGTATCCGTTTAATCCTCATCCAATTTGTATCCGTATTGAGACTATCCGTATTCATATTAATATCGGCAAAATTATAAAAGATAAAGGATACAGTTTGATCACTATTTGTCTGTATCTGATCTGTTTACTACTCAATCTATTGGTTGCAACAGGATCTTGGGTTCCATATATATTTATGGACGATGTATGACTTGTTCAATAATATTGTCATTTCTGAAGCATGTTTCGGTTGAATTTCTTCCTTTCTTTATAATTTTTTTTTAAAATAATTTGTCATCACTTTCTCTTTACAGGTTTTATAAGCATTGACTGCGGACTTGCTGCAAATTCTACCTTGTTTGATAGCGGGACTAAGTTGACTTACGTGTCTGATGATCAATTCATCGACACTGGAGTCAACTACGGAATCTCTTCGGAATACACCGGCGCTACCTCATTCCAGAAATATCTAACTGTCAGAAGCTTTCCCAATGGGACCCGAAATTGCTACACCTTAAGATCCTTAAAACTAGGATCAAGGTACCTTATAAGAGGAGCATTCAAATATGGAAACTATGATAAATTAAATAAGCTTCCAACCTTTGATATTCATTTGGGAGTCAATTATTGGTATACAATGCAAATATTCAGTGCCGATGGTGCCTACTTCACTGAGATTATCGCCACAACCACTTCTGACTACCTACAAGTTTGTCTTATTAATAAAAATCTCGGCACTCCTTTTATCTCTACGCTAGAATTGAGGCCATTGACAACGAGCATTTATCGATGGACAAGTTCCACACAATCATTGGTTTTATTCTATAGGCGGAACTTAGGAGCAAGAGCAATACTAAGGTAAACATGCTAAATTAACCCAAAAAAATGAGAAACGTTTTATTTACCAATTATTTAGTGGTTAGATATTGTTTGTTGTCGGAATACATCTTAATTTTAAGTTAATGCACAAGTTAGAGAACTACGTACGATATAATCTTAATACGTTTTGGCTAATTGGAGATGGACAACGTACGATACCAAACCTCTTTTATTTAATTAGCTTGATCATTTCGTTCTCTACTAGGTCCAAACTCATGAAGAAAGTGCAAATGTACCATATAAAATTTGAATCCTGCTTAATAGATTAGAAAAGAGAAGGCCAGGTAATAAAGATATTATTCAGTACTCAACCAGTAATACATACAGTCATCGATCTATTCTTCCATTGCTTTGTTAAAAAACTAAAATAGGTACCCTGACGATCCATATGACCGACGTTGGATGCCCTACGTGCAGGCGACATGGACAAATATCTCAACCAGCTCCGAAGTGGACCCAGACGCAGACTATGCGGTCCCCTCTCTTATCATGCAAACTGCTGTCACTACTTTAAGCACTACAGAACCCCTTGTGCAATACTGGACCAGCGACAATACATCCACAAGATTTGCTGCAATCCTTCACTACAGAGAGATCCAGAACATAACATCTAATGCTAGTAGGAATTTCAATGTATTTGCTAACGGATTTTTATTAAATTCGTCGACATATAATACTTCACGATGGGCATACAGTCATGACGGTTACACTAAATATAATGTGTCGCTTAAGGCTACTTCAACCTCAACTCTTCCGCCTTTGTTGAATGCATTAGAGGTTTATATCATTCAATCCGCCACTGGGATTCCCACAAATAATGAAGATGGTATGTTTGATCATAATTGTCTGATTCTATGTACTTAGTTATTAGTCGAATTATTCGTGCTAATGTGCTATGATTTACTATCTTAGTCCTTATAATGGGAGAACCCTGATTTAGATTTCAATAACAGGGGATGTGATGGAAACATGAGAACTTTTGCACTAGGAAGACCTTTTTTTTATGAACTAAATAAATCACAAGTTCTCGTCAAGAAACCATACAAAAAGTTTCGTTACCTCTTTTCTTTTCTTCGAGAAAATTTTAATATTAAGTTTTTATTTCAAACATTATCTTATGGACATAACTAACTATACATAGGTACTTTGCTAAACTAACATTCCTCTATTGTTATTTTATTGCAAATGAAGTTGCTGCCATGAATACAATTAAAGCAAACTACAAAGTAAACAAAGATTGGAGTGGTGATCCTTGTGCTCCTAAAGAACTATTGTGGCGTGGTGTCACTTGCACCTCTGATTCCAACAACGCTCTCAGGATTAGAACTCTGTGAGCATTTCAACACGTCATACACTTTACTTTTGGAAAAAAAGAGAAGCTACAAAAACTCTTTGACTAATAAGATGTCTTTTCCAGAAACCTATCATCAAGTGGACTGACAGGTGCCATAGTATCCTCTTTTGGAGATCTAAGTGCACTCCAATCATTGTATAATTCTTTAAACTAAGAGCAATTTATTTTACTGAGATTGATTTTTTTAACTTCACTCCAATTGTATGTTTTTCTATAATCTCTGTGGAGCTACGCCAGACAGTCGTAATATTTTCATTTTTTGTTATGCAAATTGAATGTCTACTATTTCTTTTCCTTTTTGGCATATCACGAATTCAGTTTTGTGTTCTCATGCTAACTTAAGCTATTGCTTGCTACCTTCATTTTTCAGGGATATATCTTATAATGACTTGTCAGGGGATCTTCCTATTTTCCTAGATCAATTATCTGCTCTTACATACCTGTAGGTTTGCAAACTAAACTATATTTTATCAAGAAAAAAGAAAATTCAATTATAATTTTATGGAAATTTCAGGGACATAACAGGAAATAACAAGATTTCAACCACCCTTCCTCCTGGTCTTCATAATAAAAGCCAGAATGGGAATATGATCTTTAGGTATGTTATATTGTTTGGGAGTGGTATTTTTGTTAGATATTTTTATCCTCCTATACACTACAATAACTGGACAATTTTTTATATACTGGGAACTCATTATTATTAAGGCTCATAAAAGAAGTAAACTAAACATAAAAGATAAGTAGAAGTCCAACAACTGCAGTAGGTATTATGTCCAATATTATCAATACTGCATGTACATGCATCTCTTCAAAGTGCACAGATAATTGTACATCAAATACGTACATCTCTCTCCCTTTTTCACAAATAAAAGTCAAACAGGGTCGGCCAATCATAATCCATGAAGTAACAGAAAACGATATCGGCAGATAGAAAATTTAAATACAATAACAGTAAAAATACATGCGAATCGTTGGAGTAAACTAAACCGGTCCTTGCTTATTAATTCTTTCATTCTAAAAATTTAGCTGGGATTGAGCTCTCTGAAATACTAATCTTCAGGTGTCGAGAGGATCCCATTCATCCGAAAAAGAAAAGTCCAGTAGTTATTATAGCGGTCGCTGGTGTGGTTGTGCTGCTTCTCATTGCAGCTGCCATTTTAATAGTTGTGTATTTAAGAAGGCGCAAATGTAAGTCTGCCTTTTCTTTTCTTTTCTTTTTTTTGTTTCTTAGAAATATAAAATCACAATTTTGTATTATATTGTAGTTTTAGACGAAGGGGTTAATATTGTAGTGTTTAGGACCTAGAGGTGTTATACAGACTTTTTAACTTTTCATAAAATTGTTGGTGAGCAATCAGCTCACCCTTTAAAAAAGAAAGCATATGTAAAGACTGATTATTTAGATCTCCACCTGAAAATCCTAGGCGGTGCAAACCAGTACCAGTTGGGCTCTCTGTTTGAAGCTGGTCGTCTTAGGCTAAATAGAGTTCTTTATTTATTTTTTCAGAAAGACCTGCTGTGGTATATCTCAGTAAAATAGATAAGGCTATTTTCTCGATCATCTGAATCCTCTATTTTATTTTCTGTTTTTTGTAGGAACCTCTTCAATTTATTATTTCATTAAAATAATAAGCTGCATACTGTATCTTTCTTTTTATCATTCAAAGGTTGGAAAGACATAACTCTGGTTCTTTTCTTACAGATGCCCATTCCAAAATTCCAAAAACAATTGATAGCCACGGAACAACCCCTCAAGCAAATAGTCCTCAGGGCAATATTTCTAGCCAAAACTATGCAAACGTATCTAAATCAAATGAAGCAGGACAAAGAATATTGGATTTTGAGAATCGTCAATTCAGTTACAATGATTTGATAAGAATTACTAATAAGTTCCAGAATAATATTGGTACTGGAGGATTTGGAAGTGTATATGTGGGGGCCCTGGAAAATGGAACACAAGTTGCAGTGAAAATGCGCTCTCATACATCTTCACAAGGAATGAAAGAGTTCATGGCTGAGGTGACCATTTATGTCTTATGCATTCTTATCTTAGCTGTTGCAAATCCAGATATTAGTAAACACTAGTTACACATAGTCACACATTTTAAAAAAGATTTAGATGTTAACTAATTAGGACGCTAACAAAACCATCTTGTGAAGGTAAGTCAAATAAAGATACAACAATTTGCTCTGTTTCCAGGCTCAAAATTTGGCAAGGGTTCATCACAGGAACTTGGTGTCACTAATTGGCTATTGCATGGATGGAGATTGCATGGCACTTGTATACGAGTACATGCAAGAAGGAACTTTGCAAGATAAGCTCATGGGTGATTATACCATTTTATTCAAAATCTTTTCTCAAGAGCAGTTTTATTGAAACTATTTTCTAGTCGAAGGATTTTAATTTAAGGTCTCAAATCCTTCAATTTCAGATAATGCAAGGCCTCTGAGTTGGAAACAACGGGTTCGAATTGCATATGAATCCGCACTGGGTAGAAAAGCTTTTTAATATCTAGAATTCTCAAGCATTTATTCCTCATACTTCCAATAATCAACTCAAGACAACATGTCAGGAAAATATCTGTATTAAATCAACCTAGAGTACACTCCATAAAAATTGTAACAGTACTGATTATTATAATGACTTGATATTTTTCCCTCCTATGTTTATTTAGAAAACCAGACAAAAATTTAGAGAAACCAGATCTACAATAAGTCACAAACCATGTCTAAAAATATTGACATCATGAATCAATGCAATATCATCATTTAATTTACTACATGTATACACAAATATAATGAAGGATTGGAGTATTTACATAAGGCGTGCGATCCACCACTAATCCATAGAGACGTTAAGACCAACAACATTCTTTTAAATGGAAATCTGGAGGCAAAAATTTCTGATTTTGGGCTTTCTAGAGCTTTTAACAATGATGCAAGCAGCCATGTGTCGACAGCAATAGTAGGCACCCCCGGTTATCTGGACCCCGAGTAAGACCCTCTTTATTTTTTCTTTTCTTTTTTAGTTTTTTTTACAATATAATATTTGTTCCCTTTTCATTTTGTCATAGAAGACTTGTTCATCTATGAATTGACAATTGGATTTTCCAACCAATTATTATAATCCAATCATAATATCAACTGATTATATAGGTTAAAAATTTTGTTGTACGATCTGAACGAAAATGTTTTCAATTGGTTGCTTCAAATATAAATGTCTTCTTTCTTGAAAGATGGAACAGTATAACTCAATGATCCTTCAGGTACTATTCCTCATACCAGCTAAGTGGAAAAAGCGATGTGTTCAGCTTTGGTGTAGTTCTCCTAGAGATCATCACAGGACAACCTCCTATCATTGCGGGTCCCGAGGGAGGCCACGTGAAGCAATGGGTACATAAAAAACTATCAAGAGGAGACATAGAAAGCATAGTGGATCAAAAATTTCATGGGCAGTATGATATAAACTCTGTTTGGAAGGTTACTGACCTGGCGCACAAGTGCACGGAACCCACCTCTGCTCAGAGGCCTACCATGAGTGTAGTAGCTGCAGAACTCAAGGAAAGCCTTGATTTGGAGATCTCTACAGAGGGAACCCGTAGCGGGACTACAACTTGTACACACCCGCATAATTATTCAAGAAATGACAATTTTGTAAGTGATGTTAGTCAAAACAGTGTTTTTGAGATGGCTTTCTTGGGTGACAGGCCTGCACCAGGTCCCATAGCAAGATAATTTGATCGTTTGTTTCTTTGGTAAATTTCTTTGTTATAATTTTGGTAGTCACTGTGGAAATAAATTGGTAGTTTTTCTTTGGCGTCAACAGTTTAACTATTGTTCTCAGACATTGGCTCAATTTGGGCATTCCTTCATTCATCTTTTTTGTTATTTTTTTTCCTTAATTTCTTTAAGTGATTTTTTTTAGTTCTCTGATCTCGCCTTAATTTTATGTCTGGTGTATGTAATATTAGCTAGCATGTTTCATGTAATAACTAACCTTTACTTCAAAAATTTATATATATGTATACGTTACCTACTGCTAGATAATTAACTAAAGTAAACCAACAGATTAACTCTTATAAGAACACCAAAGATCCGCACTAGGCCACCTATGGTAGCTTTCAAAGGAGAGTAAAGGAAACTGCAAACGGAGGAATTCAAATTTATTTAATTTTTGCCAACTAATCACTCTACACAGGTGAGTTCAAATATGACTCTGAAAAACAGAATCGGAAATGAAATTGGAATCGGTAAGTTGACCATGAAATCAGAACTGGAATCAGAATTGGAATCTGTTAAATCGGTATGAATCAGCTGAATCGGACTCGGATTTTTTTTCTTTTGAAAAAAGCTTATTTTGTATTCAAAAAATAGGAACAAAATGATAAAGAAATTTTTGTTGACAGAAAGCATATCATGTCTATATAGTTTGTTCATAGTGTAGAAATTAAGTTGGAGATTACAATAATAAATACTCAATAATTACGAGATTTCATCAATATCGCAGTTTGTCCTGGTCACCGTTGTCTATTTAATAATTGATATGACCGATTTTTTATTAATAGAATAATAAATAAAAAAATATCAATAATGGAGAACGAATCTGTGAAATTTCAAAATATAGAAAACCGTTATGGTTTATAACGTCTCGCGGATGTTATGAACCATGACTTCCCTGTAATCCAAAATTCTTAATCCCAGTTTGCTAATTAACAAAAAGAAAAAATTCAGACCGTTATGGTGTATAACGTCCAGACTACAAGAGAAAATAAAAATAAAATAAATGGGCCGTTATTCTTCATGACGTCCAGATCAGCGGAAACAAAAACCTGCCCGTTATTTACCATGACGTCCGGAGCCTTTACTTTTCTCCCGCCGAGTTTTACACAAATTGAAATAATATCCTCACAAAGACATTGCTTAAAAATGAGGCGTCGTTTAATGTGAATTAATTATATCAATTAATTGCTCCATGTAAATCCGCACAACTTTTAATTAATTCATCCCTATATTAATTAATTACTATACATGTCAAGATATATTAATTAAATTATAATTATATAGAACACTTATTAAAAATTACAATTTGTCTAAAAGTGCTATAAACATAAAAAGTTGTAATTACTTTACAAATTTACAAATAACATGAACATCTACATTTCTGCAATTCCAAAAAAAAAAAAAAATCTCTGTCAGTATTAAAATTATTATTTCTTACTGTAAATTGAAATTTGAAAAATGGAAGCATTCTTAAATTGATATTCTTAAATTGATGTGAGTAAATTTCTGATGTAATAAATAAATTCAATTTTTTGTAATTACAAAATAGAAATGCTCTAACGGTGTTAAATTTGTTGAATATATCATGGCATGTATAGCAATTAATTAATATAGGGAAAGTTGTGCGGATTTACAAGGAGCGATTAAATGATATAATTATTCACATTAAACCGACTCATTTTTAACCAATGTTTTATGAGGATATTAATTCAATTTGCATAAAAATTAAAGGCACCGGACATTATGATAAATAACGGGCAGTTTTTTTTTCCTGTGGTCCGGACGTCATGGAGAATAACGGCCTGGATTTTTCTTTTGTTTAATTAGCGAACTGAACGGGTTAAATATTTTGGATTACCAGGACGTTACGAACCATAACGATTTCCTATATTCTGAGATTTCACGGATTCGTTCCCCATTGTCGATATTTTTCTATTTTTTTTCCTATTAATAAAAAATCGGCTGATATGAATATAGTCCACTATGAATAAAGTTATATTCTGAAAACAAATCAGTACAATAACACGTATAGTACACCAGTGCACCAGTACACCATTTCTATATCATATATATTTTATAATGCTTTAAAGTATGAACTCCTTTCTGAGTCGCTTCAATTTTCCTCCCCAAATCTCTTTGACAACCATGTAAAATACCAAATTGGTTCGACTGAATTACCAAAACAGTATAATTTTGCTTTAGAGACAAAATACTGAGTGGAACTTCAGCTGATTGTTTCGATTCACCATCAATTTTATTGGTTTTCTACTCATAACTCTGCCAGTCGAGTCAACTCGGAAAAAATAAGTTTGCCTCATGCCAATTTCGCTTCGACTCAGTCGAGTCAATTCAGAATCGGCCTATTTTTCAAGCCACTTCAAACAACGCAAATAATAAAGAAATAGCATTAAATGTGACGATATTTGTATTGAACTATTAATGCAATATCCCATATAGCCTAGGCTCCATATTGGAGACATCCATTCCGCAATAAATCACCGGAAGCATCCGTTTTTTGTATCAACCGGTGTTCCATGTCAGCAAAGGTGTAAGGGCAGATGCAAAATAGAATTCAGATCCAGTGCAATATCTGCGTGTAGAACAAGATTCGAGTCGTCTGTTTTAATCTAACACAAATTTCAAAGTGGACTTCCTATATTTTAAATACATATCAAATTCATTTTAATTCAGAAAATACACACGTCCATCTGGTCCCCAGTTCCAAAGGATTTGACAGCAGAGTCATGCTTTTCCGATCCCAACCATTCAAAAAATTTCATTCATGTATCTCGATAAAGAAACTTTTGCATGCACAAATCTCAACGAGTTTAAATAGTTGAAATCGGAAAATCAGGACTCTACTTTTCTCTAAAAAAAGCAGCAGAGTCCATTCCCGCTTGAACGGCTGAACTAGTGATAATCTGTTAATACTTCATGAGGGTCTGAGTAAACATGGCCGGGGCTTAATTAGTGTAAGATGCTGAGAGGTTATGAGCCCATATATAGTCCTTTTGCGTAGATCAGATTGATGCAAACTTTTCGGTGACATGATGATGCAAATTCAACGAAAGAAATAGAGGATGACCAGGCCTGACGGCCCACCTCAATAATAAAAATCAGGCCTACGGGCCACCGAATAATAATGCTGTGCTTGATTGTTTTGACGTTGTTAGTCACATGAAGCTTAGGTGTTCTAAATTTGAAATTATGAACATCTCTTTGCTTGCTAAATGGTGTGGTGGTATAGGTATGATGATTCTACTGTTAAAGGGAAATGGAATCATGGAATGAAATTATTTGTGCTAATGGCAGATTTCAAATTGAATGTTATTCATTAAACAGATTTCTTATTTTTAGAAATGAATCATTACATACAGGTTTCAACAAAAAATGTTGGCAATGGAAAAAACACAGCATATTGGACAGGCAGATAGCTAGCGGACTGCGTCTTTAGCAGTATTTATTCTAATCTTTTCTCCATTACCACTAATGGCACTGTTACAGTAGCTGGGGTAAGCCTGAATATATTATCACAAATATATATATATGCAAGCGCTTCTGTTTACAAACATAACTAAGAACCAAAAATCCATTCCTTCTGATCAGGTAAATTTCATTTTTATTTTTCATATTAAAAATATTTGTACTTCAATTTAAAATATCACCGTATAAAAATAAAACAAAGACCAAATAACGGCCGGGCATCTTTATCCACAATTTCAAATCCAAATTAAAGCGTCATTTTATGGATAGCATGATCTTTAGCCTTCGAGCCAGCTCATATCAGTTGAGCTTTTTAATACTACTAAAAAGAAATATATGAAAAAAAAATCAGCCGAACTTTCCAATAATTGCATTTTTCATTAATGTATAAAAATATCCGGTTAGACTCGTTATATATGGACCAATTCAACAAGTAAATTTCTCGCTTCAAATAAAACATGCATTGAAAATTATGAAAGAAAATTAAAATCGGCATCAAAGCCCAGAAACCACAATCTAAGAAGATCAATAACAATGCGCAGGTAAACATATAATATTATTATATTTATGAGTGTTTTTGGATCATAAAAAATTAGTTTCATTTCTCAAAAAATTAAAATACTTAAAATTTTGTTTAAATTATATAATTTTAAATTGTTCTAAGAAATTAACATAAAAATTTCGTTGAACTCAAGGTGTACTAATCTTACACTATTAATGCATAAAAAAGACTGAATTAGCATTACAGCTATCACTATTTTCAACCTTCGATTAAATGTTTAGATTGCAAATAAATTAAAATAATGATGGTATGTCAAAAATATGACTATATATATATTATTGACAATCTTATTATTATACGAATATATATTCCGATAGTACAGGTTTCAATCACTAATGGGGGTTGGCGAATATCATCTCATATTCTCATGTGCTGTTATTTTACCGCTCAGATCGAATTGACTAAAAATACAACGTATTTTTGGTATCAACATCCCAAATCTGAAATATATTACATTTGTTAACCATAGTTCTAACCATAATCAATTACAGCTAACCAATTCGGTTACTGTGATGACATCTCTAATACATCTCCTAATAAAGATAAATATAATATTACTAACTAGGATAGTTCCCAACCAATAGCAAAACTTATTAACTATTTCATTGTGCTTAACAAACAACCATATAAATTTTTTTTTTTTCTGTACTAACTGTCAAGGTAATAAACAATACATGCACCAAAGTGATGAGCGCATTGCTAATCATTTGGGTATGCAATAAAAAACTTCGTCAAAATAAGCAATCATCAGGAATAATATTATAGTGACAAATTTAAATTGATAACAATCACAAAAAGTACGAATGGTACGTTGACTTGGAAAATGATCATCCGGCGCACATGACCTGGTCCAGCCCAACATAACATGGCCGGGCACTAATGAGAGTAACGATGATAAGAGCCCATTAATTTGGAAATAAATCTGCTGCGATTCTTTGGAATCGCAGGATCCTGCTTTTTCAAATCCAACTGTTTATATATTTTGAGATTCGTGCATAGCAACCAACTTTCTTTTGAGATTCGTGCATTTCAAAAAATTAATGGTTGGATTTGGAAAAGGAGGATCCCTGCGATTCCAAAGAATCGCAGCAGATTTATTTCCCATTAATTTGGTTATCAGACTCGGAGTATCTCTGTGGACAAACATTTTGACGGAGCCACGATGATACTATATAAACTGGGGCCGCAGTGGTATTGGATAGTCCCTAGTCTTTGGGGCGCTAAATGGTTTGGCGGCCTGGGTATTTAAAAAATTTCTAGAATATTTTGAGGTGATTCGATTTATTAATTTTGTTATTACGGTATAAATAAAAATTTCGCCTATTATTTGAGCTTTGATATTTGTGTAGAACATATTTTAACGGTTGAGATTTTTAAAAAATCACGCAAAATATGAGATATCTCAGATGATGCGAATTCGATTGTTATTGGAGTGTGCACATTTATATGGTCTAACTGGTTACGATAGGCTCGTGGACCGTTTTTTTTATTGAGTCAAGTCAAGGGCTCACATGCAAGAACATGATGTCCTTGCGACCTGGTGAGATGCTAAGAAACTGAAGTTCTTTATTTGCAAGTGGAGATTACTTGTGACTAATTAGCAGTTGCGCTTTAAAAAAAAACAGTCGTTCTTGCTCAGCTTTTTCCAGACGACAAGAACAGGAATTGTCCTTGTCAGAAATGGTGCGGAGGTTCTCAGTTCTTCTGGTACTAGCTGTGGTTATAATTGGGGTCCATAGCCAGCTTCATTCTCTAGGTAAGATTGCTATGTCGTATGCATTACATTTGCCTAGTTTCTCTCAGTATTTTCTCTGTTTTTTCTTCAATTAAATTGTTATTAGTTATTAGTATGAAACGACTATATAAGCACATAAATCAATCCAACGAACTCCAAAATCCATCTAAAAATCGGTTTTTTACTAAATGGTTCGCTGGTTTTTATAAAAGCCAGTCAATAAACCAAGTTTTGATGGCCGGTTTTAATGCTTCTCGGAATGATCTCTGTTTCCGGGTTTTTTTTTTTCTGGCCGGACCGCCCAATCCGGTCCGGGTTTAATAACAGCTTCTAGAACTGCTTTTATTGACTTAACGATACTATGTCCTTAATTTCATCTTCTCAGTTGCTTTATTTTTATTAATGTCAATAAAATTATGACCTGCGTCATCCAGAAGTTACCATTTTTAGTCCTAAACTGCGGGTAACATTGGAAAAAAAAAATTTAGTAAAAGTTGAAAGTCAAGTCACCCAAATATTTAATATCTTCAGAGAATTATCCTTTCTGAGTTTTGAACCTGCAATCTTCCACACGGAGATTATTGCCTTTGCTACTAGATCAAAGGCGGGTTCTCAGTAGCATTAGAATTTGATTAAAGTCTTTACAAAATGAAATAAAACTGACAATGTACTAATTAAGGACCTAAGGGCTATAAATCATAGGATATATCAAAGATCTTTGGGGTAAAAAAAATTATATCAAAGAATTATTCTTTCTGGGTTATGAACCTGCGTTTTTCCAACCCTAGACCCGGTAAGGGCTTTCAGCACAGGCCGCGCGGCTCTAACCAGCAAAGGCCACCTCTTTTACACAATCCACCTCCTAGATCCAGTTCTTCTAGACGGCCCACCTCAAATTCATTCACCAGGCCGAACTCTAATAGGGCCAATCAAGGCTTTAATGTGGATAGAAATAATGTGTAAGATTTCTGCAATGAGAGGCTATAATGCCCTGATCTGTTGGTACAAAACAGACCTGCTTAATTACCCAGATTAGGCCCAACAGCTGTTTCAGGCTCATCTATCCCCGGTTTTCAATAATGCACAAACCGCTTCTTCATCCCCGGGACCCGAGTGGTACCTAGATTCAGGCGCCACTCATCATGTTACTAATGATCTTAATAATCTCTCTTCTTATTTGTCATATGAGGGCTTTGATTCTCTTTACATTGGAGATAATCTAATTTGTAACATAGGCTCTTGCATCTACGTTCACTTTCATTTTGAAAGATGTATTACATGTCTCTACTTTTACCAAAAATCTTTTGAGCTTATCTAAACTCCTACATGACATTCTAACTCCGAATGATCTGTCGTTGTATATTTATAAGTTCTTAATTACAAACTTTCTTGAGTGAGGCTATAGTGCTATGCATAGCACACATGACTAGTGTACTACGGCTCAATATGGTACTTTTTAAAATCCTAACGGTCGATCCGACCGTTCAATGTGATAATCATATGAATATGTACTTGCAAACTAAATTTTACATTTTTTTGAATTTTTTTACTATTTTTTTAGATAGGTAGAAAAATCAGTGTTTTTTTAAAATTCTGGACCATCAAAATTCTACCTATCTAAAAAAATAGTAAAAAAATTCAAAAAAATGTAAAATTTAGTTTGCAAGTACATATTCATATAATTATCACATTGAACGGTCGGATCGACCGTTAGGATTTTAAAAAGTACCATATTGAGCCGTAGTACACTAGTCATCCGTGCTATGCATAGCACCATAGCCTCACTCAACTTTCTTAATATATAATTAATGAAAGGTTCTTATAAATATATTTATATAAAGAGAGATTACAATTCACATTAATTATATTATTACTCCTTTTGGTTGACCTAATTAATGTTATTATACATAATTTATTGGGTTCAATGGAGCTTGCCTTCCGGGTTACAACAGAATGATCGATAACGATGTTGTGAAAATTCAAAATTAAATATCTGTACAGAAATGATGTACAAATTATTCGTCCATAAATT
The DNA here is from genome assembly GCA_025461125.1 of Carex kokanica. NCBI lineage: Eukaryota > Viridiplantae > Streptophyta > Magnoliopsida > Poales > Cyperaceae > Carex > Carex kokanica. Next base: position 348,836 of record JAJGRX010000348.1, read on the forward strand.
AATTATTCCAATAAAAGTGAATTCTATATAAAATTTTAATTTGCATAGAGTTCACACTTTTTACTTTTTTTTCTTATTAGTTTTGTGCATTCTATTGGCTGCTAATCTGGAGGAGAAATTTCATAAGGCGAGAGAATATCACTTTCTTTAATTTCTAAGATTTAGTAGGATGTTTTTCCATTAAAATATCATTCAATAATAGAAAAATAAACTAATTTCATTTGAGTCGCCCTTTTAGAAGTCTTATGTACTTGTTCGATATGCCTTCTTAATTAGCCTTCTTAGCCTCTTTTGATTTCCTTAAAACTTACCACTAAACTCACTCCATTTCCCTGCTAAGGAATATCACCATGTTATGGATTAAAATTGAACCTCTTTCTTATAAGCTTGGTGTGATTAAAATTTACCTCTTTCTTATAAGCTTGGTGTGATTAAATTTAACCTCTATCCAGAGTAATTAATAATTTGACCGATATCCCTTCCAACATTAGTCCCATTCCTATGCTAAATGCATGTCACAAGCTTTAAAATATAACAAGAAAAAAAATGGAACAGCTTTAAAGCTTTACAGGTTTCTTCTCTTTAGTCCCATTCCAACATTAGTCTATCAACAGTAATATTAGATGATTACTCCAAAAGAAAAAAAAAATCACTCAAAATTGACGAAAACATTTTGATCAACAATTACAATTTTCTTCTCTTTGCAGGTTTTATAAACATAGACTGTGGTATTACAAGCAACACTAGTTATGTTGACAGCTTCACAGGTTTAACATATGAATCTGACGATCAATATATTGGCACGGGGTTGAATGGCAAAATCTCTAGTCAGTATTCGGTGAAAAAAAATTACATAAATCTTGAGACCCTCAGGAGCTTCCCTAACGGTACTAAAAACTGTTACATTGTAACGCCAGTAACAAAAGGTTCAAAATATCTTGTGAGAGCAACATTCTATTATGGAAACTACGACGGATTAAAAAATAGTCCCAGCTTTGATTTATATTTTGGTGTCAATTTCTGGTTTACTGTTAACTTGTCTCGACCTGATTATTTTTACGCCCCCGAGATAATTGCTATCGCCCCTGCTAATTATATACAAGTTTGTCTGGTGAACACGGGACTCGGGACTCCTTTCATCTCCGCGCTGGAGTTGAGACCATTGAGTAGCACTCTTTATGAAATTGCAAACGCTACACAATCTCTGCATCTCTTTGATAGGAGTGACTTGGGATCGAATAATTCATTGGTACTGAGGTATGCATATATATACATAGCATTTATCAAAGATAAGGACAACTTCATTTGCTCATTCAGGGATTATTTTTTTGTTATAATATTACTTCGACATGCATCCTGAATTTGTCAGTTGTGAGAATTTATTGATCAAATATGTTAATCGTCCATATTATCTGGACTTTCTATATTCTTCTAATTAACCTACAATAGTTTATTTCAAACCCCAAATTGGCAGGAAACGTTCAATTCACCTCAGGAACTCAAGTGATATATTTTTTTAATTATATAAAGTTCAGTAATTTATAAAATTCTATTTAGAAAACTGATATTGTGCAGAATATAATTCAATAATTAGGAATCTATTTTGTTGGCGGGCAGGTACCCTTACGATTAACACGACAGGATATATTTTTTTAAATATATAATGTTCAGTAATTTATAAAATTCCATTTAGAAAACTGATATTGTGCAGAACATAATTCAATAATTAGGAATCTCTTTTGTTGGTTACGAGCAGGTACCCTTACGATGAACACGACCGGCTATGGTATAGTTACACAGAATCTTCATGGAATGTAACATCCACCAGCTCCAGCCTTGAGGGCTTTACTTTTGAAGTGCCATCCTTGGTGCTACAGACAGCTGTTGTTCCCTCAACAGCAAGCAGCCCCATTGACATAACATGGTCGATATCTAACAAGTCGACTATCTTCTTTGTGGTGCTCCATTTTGCTGAGATCCAGATTGTGCAAAACACTAGTCTCAGGGAGTTCTATGTTTATACAAATGGAGAAGAAGCCTTCAAGGACCCTGTTCCCTTAATGTACCTTACCCCAGGATATTTTTCAGGCACAATTAGAGGCCAGACGAATCTTAATGTGTCACTCAAGAATTCCGCAAGAGCAACTCTCCCACCCATACTTAATGCATATGAGTTGTATACAATCTTACCAGTGACGATGTTGCCAACAGATGCCACAGATGGTACATCTCTATAATTTTCAATATCGAGTCTCAATATTGTTCATTCAGTGGATTAAGTCAGCTACTGACAAACAAACTTTATTAGAAATAGTTTAGAATATCTAAAAGAATTTTAATCTTCTATGCAGTTAGTGCCATTGAATCAATCAAGGCAATATATAGTATCAGAAAATATTGGAACGGTGATCCTTGTCTTCCAACAAACAACAGTTGGGCTGGGGTTATTTGTACAATTAATTCCTCGCATATTGCCAGGATCACAGTTTTGTGAGTTTTACATCCAATATAATGCTTTCTTAAAAAATTTCTTTCTGTATCAATACTTCTGCACAAGCAATTAAGTTCTATTATTTGCAGAAATCTATCATCCAGTGGATTAACCGGGGCAATGGTATCTGCATTTGGATACCTAACTGAGCTTGAGAAATTGTAAGTCCGTTTAACATTCAGAAAAAGTAAATTATTTTAGGCAAGTTATTACATCACTTACATTCTTGTAACATAGCAATTAAACAGTTTCTGACATGAAATTCTCTTTTATAATTCTTTCAGAGACTTATCTCACAACAATCTGTCGGGCAACATTCCTAATTCTCTGGATGAATTAACATCACTTACATTCTTGTATGACAAAAAAAGTAAAAAACCCTTTCTTTTTTAGCCAGAGCATCAATTTCCCACATCTCATTTAATGTTCTTTTTTATTGCAGGGACCTTTCAGAAAACAGTATCCTTTCAAGAACACTTCCTCCTGGTCTCCAAAAAAGACAAAAGGATGGTCATTTGACAGTGCTGTATGTCTAATTTTCCCATGTCGATCAAACTAATGATCCTTTGATCCTACCACTTGTTTGAAATGTCATTTCTTTAGTTTAGAAACTTGTTTACTAAGTTGAGTCATCCATAGGCAGTGAGAGCCGGGCATCCCATGCTTTGATGTTCTAAAACTGCCCAAATCAACACTATCAGACATTAATTGCTCGGTCCTTATCTTATTTTGATTCTGTTTATCACTATTCATGTTGTTCTGTCATTTGGTAATGTAGCTTTCCATATGCTCTCTTAAGGGAGCAATAGAAACAATTTCACAAATAACTAAAAAAGAATGAACGATCGAGGAGCATGTATACATATAATTTGACCAAATTATTAAATGTCAGTTTCAACAGCACTGATGGTGGATCAGGACACAAGAAATCATCGAAAGCAGTTATCTTTATAATCGTGGCAGTAGTTATCGTGTTGCTGATTGTTGGAGCAGTTGTACTATTCTTTTTGTGCCACAAGATGAAGATGAAAGGTAATTGTTCCATAATGATGAAGTTTATTTTTTTTTGAAAAAAAAAAGATGAGAATCAAGAGTTCAAGACTTTGAACTCTAAATATTTCAATTAAATCCCCCAGTAGAGTTTTGAACTTGCAGCCTCTCACACGGAAGGCAATGCAATGACCAATAGAACAAAGACTGGTTCTCAATATAAATTAATTTTACATTACAAACTTTTCTTTCTAGGATGGCATGAGATCAATAACATTTTTATTGGTTTATGTATATATGTAATTTTGAAAGGCATCAGATCATTGAATACTACCTACAATGCAAAACAAAACATAAATATAATGAGAACTTGTACCCGCAGATCAGAGAAATGAAAATTGACCTGGCAATCTCTCCTCACTGGAGTTAACTGAATTACCTACACTGTTTGCCTAATTTTTCATATAACCTTATTGTTGCATTTATTCAACACATTTTATAACTGCTTTAATATTTGTAGATAAACGCATCAACCCACCTACATCCCACGAGGATCCTAGAATATTTGGTACGGGAAATAGCTCTCATGTACGTGATGAACCAAATGACCATGGCGAGTCTGTGGCTGGAGGAAAGGGTTTAAATTTCGATAAAAAGCAATTTAGCTCTGCTGAGCTGAACCTTATCACAAATGACTTTAGAGAAAAAATTGGAATTGGGGGATTCGGTGAAGTTTTTAAGGGAAAACTAGGAAATGGAAACGAAGTTGCTGTTAAAGTTCGTTCTGAGTCATCTTCGCAAGGGACTCAACAGTTTTTGAATGAGGTAAAAGGATTATCTGTCATTTACTGTTGTAGCATGCGTCATGCATGATTAACTATATTTTGCATCAGTAATCAGGACAATGTACATCTGTGCTCTGCATTTCTTCTCACAGGCGCTTAGTTTACCAGAATGTTCATACTTTAAAGGAAGTAATTCTTTGAACATATTGTATACTATGCAAATAATTAGATCAGAGTATAATTTTAAAGGTACAGCATCTAATGCAGAATATATCTCAAATTGTTATCTAGGTTGAAAAGTTGTCAAAAGTTCATCACAAGAACTTAGTCTCACTTGTTGGCTACTGTAATGACGGAAATTGCATCGCTCTCATCTACGAGTACATGCAAGAAGGAAATCTGCAAAATTGGCTGAGAGGTTGTCAAGTTGCAGAACTAAAAGTTTTTTCGCTTGTTCCAAATTAGATTATTATCAATATTTTTGCAAGTTCTTCACTGCACCAATTTATTGATAAACACTTTGATTTAAATCAAGTATCCAAAATGTCAAATTCAATCAGATAAAAACTTGGCAGTCTGCAGGATGAGGATCTAATGTTACTAAAAAACAAGGTGCTAAACAACCAGGGGATCAAAATTTGGCTTGCAAATTTAATAATTGATATATTTGACTTGTAGGTAATGCTCAGCCTTTTTCATGGAAACAACGACTCAGAATTGTGTATGAATCTGCCCAAGGTCTGTAAATTTTGTAACTGTTGCCATCAAGGAACAACTTGATTCATATGTTATTAGTGACCTGATATTTGCATTTCGTACAGGATTGGAGTATCTTCACAAAATGTGCAATCCACCACTAATTCACAGAGACGTAAAAACCAGCAATATTCTTCTCACTAGAAATCTCGAAGCAAAAGTTTCTGATTTTGGTTTAGTCCGGGCGTTCTCAGGCACTCATGTCTCCACCAGAGTCGTCGGGACACCTGGTTATTTGGATCCCCAGTATGTTCTCCCTTCCTATCCAATCTTTTATTTCTGACTTGTCTGTTCTAACCATTTTTAGGATGTATTGGTACTAGACCCAGATTCCTTCCTATGTGAGGGGATGTGTTGCCCCTGTAATGCTTGTTTGCCGAATTACCTTCAAACTTAAAATAAAAACAGTAATTTGTGTAACAAAAGGATATTAAGGTACTAACTCCCCTATATATTATAATTTACAATAGTCGTACTTAGGAGCGGTGCGAGATTTTCAAGCTATAGGGTCAAACGTGAATAAGAGTCAATCATATAAATTTTTTATGTTGCGAATGAGGATCAATTTTACACTATTCATAGCATATTACTCTAAACTATATTGTAAATAAGGCACAAGTACAAAAATTTTGAAAATAAATGGAGGTCAATTGACCCCCATTCCATCCACATGGCTTTGCCATTGGTCGCAGTCATGTTCTACCGGGTCATCAACAATTTCTCTTTTTGTTTCCATTTTGTAAGGGTAGAAAGGACATTGTCTACCAAATTTTATATTAAAGTAAACAAAATGTATATAAATCGAAATTTATAGAATGTTCATTGAGGGGGAAATTAATCTATTGTTTCTAGTTTTCATTACTTCATGTACTTGTTTATTAGTTTGTTAATTTGTTTCATATTTCTGCAGTTATGCCTCGACCTCCCAGCTCATAGAAAAAAGTGACGTTTACAGTTTTGGGGTTGTCTTGCTAGAAATCATCACAGGCAAAATGCCAATCTGCCAAGGCCCACAAGGGAATGAGCATTTGACTCAATTTGTGCAGCAAAGGCTCTCCAAAGGAAACATAGAAAGCATATTGGACCCATATATAGGAGGCCAATACAACTTGAACTCTATTTGGAAGGTTGCTGAACTGGCACTTAGGTGCACTGACCTACCTGCTAAGAGGCCTGACATGACAGCAGTTGTAGCAGAGCTCAAAGATAGCCTGAGTCTAGAAATGCCTAGCACTGAAACTTGGAGTGAAGCTTCTGGGGACATAAGCAGTGATTATCAAACAAATTCTTTTGGTGGTGTTAGCCTTAGTGGCAATTTTGAGATGGCGCATATTGGGATTTCAAAGCTACCACCAGATTATGGTCCTTTGGCAAGATAAATATCAGTTTTAGATAGCATGGTGCTGCATTGCCTTTGTGTCCTTTGTCAATGGTATGGTTTAACATAAAATTGTTCATTAAAAAAAAAGCCGGCCATGTTGTTTTGTTTGTAATTTCAGCTTTTACACATTCAGCATATCAATTGTTTAAGTTTTTTTCTTTGTGAGGTTGAAAGTACGGAAAATGGAATTTACGGCACGAGGTGCTATTGAGAAGACAAAAACTCTGTTAGTATAATAAAACAATTTATCATGGTTTTACAAACTGAAACTATATATATTAAGCTATTGTAGAACAATATATAGAAATGATCTTTCAATAATTGCTGTTGTTTGTCAACCTCTTAATTAATCTCTGATTAAAGCACCCTAACCCCATAACATCACATATGCAAACAGTCTACGAGAAACATTTTTTTCTCAGGCACTGATGTCTAGTATCTTTTGTTCAGTTCTTCAACTAAAATAACGAGAAATAACGGACACTTAAGAGCAAAATTAATGCTACATTTCTCTTTATAACAAAAGTCATGTATTTTATAATCCTTTTTTTATGAGAATCGTTTAAAATTTTTTTGATGAGACCATGTATTTTATAATCCTATATATCTTTTTTGAACAGCACATTACTAAATAATGATTAATCTAAGGTAAAATATAGCTGTAAGTTGTATGAGAAACTCTTCTATGTAAATTGTGAATTTTATCTTTTTTTTTATGTGCTACATCCAAAAACTACAATTTATATTTTGAATTCTGTAAAATTTAATGTAAAACTCTGTAACATGGTGCTCTAAATGATCTTTTAGGTTTACATAATATGCTCCACATCCTTTATCTCTGTTTTCAAAGTCCGAACAGTTGATCCGAACCGCTCAACATGATTTTCATAATAAAATATTCTTGGAAACCAAATTTTATATTTTTTAGAATTGTTTTACTATTTTTTTACATAGGTGCAATATCACTATTTCTGATGTTCCAGAATAATTCTTAAAACAGTTATTTTGTACCTATCTAAAAAAATAGTAAAAAAATTCAATATAAAATTTGGTTTCCAAGTATATTTTATTATGAAAATCATGTTGAGCGGTTCGGATCGACTGTTCGGACTTTAAAAACTGTGATAAAAATGTAGAGCATATTAGAGTACAACGATATTTTGAATTATTTAAGAACTCTCTAATTTTTGACCCAGCCACCAGCGAATGACGCATGAGGTGTCATTTATCGAATCGTAGACTAGATATCTGTGCACAGTCTCCAATAAAGTGATGTGTGCTCGCGGGGAAAGCTATAAGAAATAGTTGAAATTGAAACAAGATATGGATCCGAGTTCAAGCAATATATTAGAATTTTTTTTCAAAACCATAATTAGAAAAAACAAAATTAGCAAACCAACATAATTAGTCAGATTTTTACAAAAATCATAAGAACCGAATTGGCAATTTGGGTCCGACATTTTTTTTCCCTGGACCCGAAATGCCAATTCGGGTTCCCCCATTTTCCCAGTTTTTCCGCAGCGCAGAAACGGTGTAGCTGTTGGTGTAATGCCTTGGACCCGAATTGGGATTTTGGGTCCCATTACTTCTTTTTTTTTTTTTTTTTAGAGACAAATAACTAAAATGATGAAATATAATACTAAAAAATCGAATTTTTTTTTCCCTTTGTCAAATTACTTTTTTGATAGCATATTTATACTAAAATATTATAAATTACTTGAAATTATATTAATTTATGTTGATTTACACTAAATTACTTGAAATTATGTAGAATTATGCTAAAATACGGTAAATTACGCTAAATAACTTATGAATAGGGATGATATCTTCACTGAGAAAGCGAAAAACGACGATGAAACTTCAAACGGCCATAAAACGGCGCTCGAGTGTCCGATTTCAGCAAATGACCATTTTTCGGAAAGCTTGTGAAAATGCACATGCGTCCGAACTCGGTTTGCTAGATTTTCAAATTCAAAATCGCCAAAAAACAAAGAGAAGTGCCTCAAAACTTCAGTTGAAGTTTCCGATTAAGATTTTCATTTCTATTCTCCAATCTATGTAGCTCAGTAAATTAGTTATATAATGAACTTGTAGAATACCAATTTTTATTATTTTTGAAAATTTTTACTATTTTTTATGATTTAGGAAAGATGGCACAAAATCGTCCCTATTCATACGTAATTTAGCGTAATTTAGCGTAATTTACCATATTTTAGCATAATTCTACGTAATTTCAAGTAATTTAGTGTAAATCAACATAAATTAATATAATTTCAAGTAATTTATAGTATTTTAGTATAAATATGCTATCAAAAAAGTAATTTGACAAAGGGAAAAAAATTCAAATTTTTAGTATTATATTTCATCATTTTAGTTATTTGTGTCTAAAAAAAAAAAAAAAGTAATGGGACCCGAAATCCCAATTCGGGTCCAAGGCATTACACCAAAAGCTACACCGTTTCTGCGCTGCGGAAAAACTGAGAAAATAGGGGGAACCCGAATTGACATTTCGGGTCCAGGGAAAAAAAAAGTCGGACCCGAATTGCCAATTCGGTTCTTATGGTTTTTGTAAAAACCCGGCTAATCATGTTGGTTTGCTAATTTTGTTTTTTCTAATTATGGTTTTTAAAAAAAATTCAATATATTATGCTAATTAACATAGAAAAAAATTTGACATTCCCGGCCCTACACAATTTTACTTGGTTCCGTGCACAATTTCCAATCTGTTTAACCTTCCAGAAATGAAGAAGAGGAGGGTTAAAATGCACCATTCCTTTTGTGTCTAACTTGCTCCTCTATCTCAACCGTACATCTAATTTTGTAAACTCCTCGATCAATTCTCTAAACATTGAGATTGTAAAATTGTATGGTCAAAATCTATCAAATTATTGCTAAGTGAGAATCAATACAAACTCCTCGTTATATATAAAACAGTAGAAAGGTCAGCATAGCTAGGCATCAAGGATTAGGTCAATCCAATGTTGTTGTTTATATTTAACAATCTCAAAATTGAGTTTCTTATCTATCTTATGTTTCAATTGCTGATTACAATTTATCATAGCAATTTATGTTGGGTCATGCAGTGCTTATTCTCTCAACCTTTTTAGAAGCCACCACCTGCTTTGAGGAGTATTACTTCAAAGAATCAAGTATGACAACTTTTTACTGTACCAAAACCAATTAATAGAGGTGCAGGTATAAATCAATCAATTTGACAACTTCCGCACAAAAAACAAAAATGCCGATGTTATGGAAGATGCATGAGTTGGTTGAAAAATCTCCATTCATGGTATAAGCTACACAGCATGAGTTCCTTTTTTGCTCCAACTAAATAAAAATTTTAGCTTTAGTTCAAATTTAAAATGATTCTGGTTTGTTCTTCGATCTTGTATTCACAGTGAAAGAGACAATATGAGAAATGGCATTAAAGGTTAATGTGCTTAGATTTTCTTGCAAAGATGTGACGTTGTAGTGTTAAAGGTGCAGGGGCATTTTGGTAAATAGTGGTGCTAGTTTTTATGTTCTTTTTTGGATATGTTAGTTTGATATGTAAAATCGTGTACCATGTTGTAAAGGTTTAGATTTGGATATTTAGTTACAAGTTTGTTGGATGTTACTTGTCAGTATATGATGATATATTAAAATATGCTTTATGCTAATTAGTCAAAGAATCAAACATTTTCTAAAGAATCTGGTCATATTTGTTTTTGTGATTTTGGAGTTTTCAATGCGTGAAGTTTTGCTTCTCTCTTTTTTTTAGTACAAGTCATTGTGCTTGTTGTTTTATTGTTATAACATATACAATACTGATTAGTACGATATTGTTTTGTTATAATGAAATATCAGTGTTCTAATTAAGTAGCTAGCTATAACGGTGTTATAGTGTTTTTGAATTTTAAAAGCTAAACTATAGAATAAAGTGCTCTAATTTAACTACGACCGTTATAACGATATGCTACATGAATTTAAAAGATAAACTATATAATAGCACTCCGCTATGCTACATGAATTTTTTTTCTTTGTTTTTCGTAATTTGTATGGGCTTTAGAGCTCAAATTAAAATTAATTTAGTATGATATCTTCTAATATTGTTCTAAATAATTAGTTATAGTGTCTGAGAACTATATGAGGTTTTAATAGATCATTGTCAGATCACGGAAGACTGAGTTGATCGAATTGTGAAACTGTAATGTTGTTAAACGTTAGTTGTATGGTGTTGTTTGATGTGATCAGTGCACGCTATAAAAATATGCTATTATTTACAAGGATAAAAAATTATTATTGTCGAGGGCACGTACACCGACATAAATTGTTATTTTCAAATGTATCGATATTACTGACAGAAGTATCCGTGTAGATACCGTTAGTAAAAAATATTTTTACTCTCGCAGATAGTGATAGATTTTGTAGTACGTTTGAACAAGCTAATAATTAATGTGTGTGAATGATCCAAAGAGATGTTCGTTCATTACTCCATAACCCTATTAAATATGTCAAAAAATTGAAGGATTTTTTATATGATGTTTGATCATAAAAAAAAAAAGAGAGAAGAAGTTATGTCACGACCTAACATACATACTATTGAAATGCAATTAAAAAGTGAATCATCAACTTAGACGCAAAAAGAGCTCGCAAACTTTTATGGTCGTCCAAAGCTATATAAAGTATGTAGTACTTCGTGTTGCGGATATAAATAATAAATATTGTGATTCGTTTCATATATTACTACATTTTCTACAGAAAATCAAAAGTCAATATCTCAGAAGTTACAGTTTGAGTAATGGCAAGTTGGACATATTTTATTTTAATATTTACGACTTTCGAGTTTGTAGTGACAAATATAATTTGGTAGAATGGGTAAAAAGGTATATGATGACAGCCGTGATTTTTATAAATATCCAAAGTTAATTACAAATTAATAAATATACCCAAGTCTTTTGGGAATTTATAAAACTACCCATACTAGCCATTTTTAGCCGGTTTAATTGATTTTGGTACTGGTCAGAAAATAGCCGGCACTAATTTTTGTTTTTTTAGAGACAAATAGCAAAAATGCTGAAATCCAACACTAAAAATTTGATTTTTTTTAAATATTTGTCAGATTACTTTTTTTATATATAATTAGCATATTTATACTAAAATACGCTAAGTTACTTAAAATTATGTTAAATTACGCTGAATTACAATAAATTACGCTAAATTACAATAATTATGTTAAATTATGCTAAAATACGGTAAATTACGCTAAATGACATATGAATATGGCCGATTTTGTACCATCTTTCATAAATCATAAAAAATAGTAAAAAAATTTCAAAAATAATAAAAATTGGTATTCTACAAGTTTATTACATAACTAATTTACTGAGCTACGTAAATTGAACAATAAAAAGGCTCTGCCCTTTGTTTTTTGGTAATTCTGAATTTCAAAATCTGGCACCACAAGCACTATCACATGCGTATTTTCGCAAGTTTTCCGAAAAGTGGTTATTTGCTGAAATCAGACACTCGAGCGCCGTTTTATGGCCGTTTGAAATTTCATCATCGTTTTTCGCCTTCTCAGTGAAGATATCATCTCTATTATGTTGGGTTCTTATGGTACTTAAGGCAGCGAAATTTCAAATTTTGACAAGAAAAGTACCAAAAGAAATAATCATGTGTGACTGAAATCAAACCAAAATATATTTCCAAATCAATAAGCATCATACATTTAGTTTCTTGTCTCTAACAAGAAAGGAAGGTCCTTGAGATGTAGGGTTGTAGCCTCCACCTCCTTGTTGATGCTAATGGTGGTTGATGCCTTGCAGCACCTTGGTGGTTGATGTGTGCGTGACCTAGAACACCTTGCACCAAGATGAGACTCCAAAGTAGAAGTCATCCACAGTATCCACCAAGAAATTAATTAGAAACCAAAGTTTCCTCTTGCTAGAGAGTACTAACTTGGTTGCTCCTTAATCCCTATCCTCCAAGAGAACTAGATCTTGAACTTTTAGGGTTTGTGAGTTCTCAACACATGAGAGAAAAACAAGAGAGAGAGTTTTGGCAGAACTTCAACTCTCAAAAACGAATTCAATTCAAAAGGAATGAGAGGAAGAATATATATAGCAAAACAAGGAATGTGAATTCTGTTCCCAAAGTTAACCCCACGTTCTACCACGTTTTTGACCACGATCTAATTCGAATTAGATTCTGTCACAGAAGGAGAAGTTATAGATCTTTCTTTTACCTTTCCATCCATATATTATACGCCCAAAACGGACATCGTATGAGAGAGTTATGGTCCAAATACGAAACATGCGCAGCAGTCACAGAACATGGCGGTTCAAATTAACCACCACGTTCTATCGCGTTTTTGACCATGATCTGTTTCTAATTTGGCTTTCCTCCAGAGAGGCAAAGTTCTATATATTTCTTTTACCTTTCCAGAAATATATAGAATGTTAAAAACGGATTTATTATGAAAGAGATATGGTCAAAATAAGAAATGCTGCGCAGCAGTTATCAGAAAACGTGGTAAACTATTTTGGGTGAACTTTTAATTAAGGAAACAATTCATAAAATAAACATGGGCCATAATTAACAACAGCCATTAGGCTTTGTTTATTGGGCCAAGTTCTATTTTTCCTTGTTTGCAATAATCAAATACAATTAATCTAATTAATTGTAGTATCATATATAATTATCTCAAATAATTATATTTCTCATGGTTTGATGGAGAAACCAATTTATTTGTCATGTCATACATGTCAAATAAATTAAGGAGCATTTCTAATTCATTTCTTATTGGTGTGACCCTGTGGGATCTATGTCACATGGCAATGGAATCTGAAACTCCTTTCGATTCCATAAACTACAAGCGGCACCTAGCAATATGCATTGTAGTTACCCAAATGACACAGATGATAAGTACCATACTGTATCACGATCCCTGAGCAACAATTGCCTCGTGTCAATTCCATGTCTCATGATATCATGAATAGATCCAAGGTAGGAACGTGTCATCCTTGCAAATCTACTCGTTTCTTGATTCCGAAATAATTCAAAAATTATGATTAACTCCTTAATCATATGTGCACATACTTATATTATTTCATCAAGGGGCCCAGTGATATCATCACTCATTTACACGAGGGACATTGGTATTCTTGATAATTAATATCTCTCCACATGAGAGACACATACTGAGATAGAATCTGTATGACTGTCAGTTACTGACAGCGTTGGATAATACCCACGAATATGTATTCTCATGTGAGAGAAACAATTATCTCATACCTTAGAATTCCATACACTAATAAAATATTAATGACACAAACACAATCCATATTAAATATTTTATTTTGGTCACGTCCAATCCCTGATCTCCATCAGGTATCCATTTGATTAGATTGACAACCCCTTGTCACATGATCTGCAGAACATAATCATCATCTAATCCAAATGCTAATCTTATACCGGTAATTTAATGTTCCTTGTTAATTACCAAGACTAGGGACACTTTAGAGTATTTATTAACTCCTTTATAGAGTTCCACAATTCCAAGTCCTCAACTTGAATGATCTATAAGTAATGAAATACTCAAGGAACAAAATGATAAATAAATCATTCAATTACATGAACAAAACTTAGAAAACAATCATCCTATGATTGGCTTCTAGATCACAACACTAACATATTCATACGTAATTTAGTGTAATTTACCATATTTTAGCATAATTTAACATAATTATTGTAATTTAGCGTAATTTAGTGTAATTCAGCGTAATTTAATATAATTTCAAGTAATTTAGCGTATTTTAGTATAAATATGCTAATTATATATAAAAAAAAGTAATCTAACAAATATTTTAAAAAAATCAAATTTTTAGTGTTAGATTTCAGCATTTTTGCTATTTGTCTCTTAAAAAAAAAAATTTAGTACCGGTCAATTTCAGACCGGTACCGAAATCAATTTAAAACCGGCTAAAAAATGGCCGGTATGAGTAGTTTTATAAATTCCCAAAAGACTTGAGGTATATTTATTAATTTGTAATTAACTTTGGATATTAATAAAAATCACGGTGATGACAGGGTGACCACATATGGTTGAATGGGTAAAAGGGTATATATATATATATATATATCTGTGTGTGTGTGTGTGTGTGTGTGTGATCACAGGGTGACCACATAATGAAGAACTTGATAGTGGACAATAATTTAACAAATTTATTACTCAATTATATATATTGTCGTACTAATATATATGATGATGTTGAAATATGGCATATTTCATTAAAAAATTGATAGTTTATGCTATGATATTTAAAATAGAAAAAGGTAGATAATTTATGATATTACTAGAGATATTTTAAATAGCAATTTGGACTTTGTACTGGTTCAATATGAATATTATAATTTTTTAATTAATTTGGTATTACTTATTGTTCTATGAGACTTTAGATAATGTTGATAATTAGTAGAAATATAGAATATAATTTTTGAAAATAAATAAACATGCTATGTAAAATTTCAAAATCTATTATATGACATGTGTGCACAAGAAATATTTGGACATGTGCGTTAAACATATTATAAAAGAACAAAAACAAATTCTCATACAAAATGACGTATTTTCATAAAAAATAATATAGACCCATGAAAAGTATAATAATTCAACAATATTAATGAATAATATTAAAATAGATTGGTTTCAAATAAAAATTATAAATAAAAAGTCAATTAGTATAATAACCAACTTGGCTTGCGTGACAACGTCAACGTCAACTGTTTATTAGAAAATTACAAAAGAAGATAGAAAATAAACAACTTGTTTGCGATACATCATTAAACAAGAACAGGCTAGCTATCACTAATTAAATTTACCCTAAATCCTCCCTTAAATCAATATTAGCAAAGTCATACATATGACGGGGTCAATTAATTAGGTTAATTTCTTGGCTAGTATATATAAATACTGTATGTGTGACTTGAGGGGTAAAAGGGATCATATATGTTTTAACTGCTAATTGGGAAGAATGCATTTGTGGTGCTCATATCTTCTGATATTGCTGCTCCTGGTCTTCGTTTGTGTTCAAGGCCAGAACCAAAATCCAAACGGTAATATTTTTTGTTTTATTTTTCCCTTAATCTAATTTAAAGCTTGATTTTATAGTTGATTCTGTTAATATTGGAAAGTTACCGATCCAAGTGTTTTGTTGGAATGAGGCTATGATGAAATGCATATTACAAGTTTATCCATACTATGGGTCTATATCTCTTTTTTGAATGAGTGAGTACTTATATGTACTATGCATAGCACGGATTGGTCCGTACTACGGATCAATATTTTCGTTTTCAAAATCCTAACGGTCAATCCAAACCATTCAACATGATTTCCATATGAGAATATACTTACAGGCTAAATTTTCTATTTTTTAGAATTTTTTTACTATTCTTTTTAAATAGGTAGAAAATCACTGTTTTTGGATGGTCCATAATTTTCAGAACAAGTGATTTTCTACCTATCTTAAAATATAGTAAAAAAATTCAAAAAAATATAAAATTTAGTCTGCAAGTACATATTCATGTGGGGATCACTTTGAACGGTTCGGATCAACAATTACAATTTTCAAAATGAAAATACAGCTCCATAGTACGGATTAATCCGTGCTATGCATAGTACCAGAGACTCACTCTTTTTAAATTTTAAGTTCAAAACAGTCGATCAAGCTGCTTAATATAATCTCAATAGTAAAATGTATATACTTGGAGACAAAAATTTACATTTAAAAAAATTAACTAGTATTTTAAGTAGGTAAAATATCACTTGATATAAAATTTTTGTACTTCCGGGATTCTTTTAAGAGTAGAACTAGGGTGTGATGTGCTCACCAAACTCTTTGGTGAGCACAACTCTACATAAACTATCGGATTCACTTCAAACGAGATGAATCTAACTGTTGAAACTGATGTACTTTATGAGTGATGCGCGTACATGCAAAATTTTGAATTTTTTGAATTCATTTAGTCTCAAGTCAAGTGGTCAAAATTGATGATTTTTTGAATGCATTAAAACAATTTCATTTTGGATCATTCATTTTTTATCAATTTTGACCACTTGACTTGAGACTAAATGAATTCAAAAAATTCAAAATTTTGCATGTACACGCATCACTCGTAAAGTACATCGGTTTCAACGGTTGGATTCATCTCGTTTGAAGTGAATTTGATAGTTTATGTAGAGTTGTGCTCACCAAAGAGTTTGGTGAGCACATCACACCCTAGTTCTACTCTTCTTTTAATATTGGAAAGTTACTGATCCAAGTGTTTTGTTGGAACGAGGCTATGTTGAAATACATATTACAAGTTTCTCCATACTATGGGTCTATATCTCTTTTTTTAATTTCAAGTTTAAAACAGTCGATCAAGCCGCTTAATATAATCTCAATATTAATATATATACACTTGGTGACAAAAATTTACATTTAAAAAAAAATTAACTAGTATTTTAAGTAGGTAAAATATCACTTGATCTAAAGATTTTGTACTTCCGGGATTCTTTTTGTTGAGATTAATTGTATGTTTGTGTCTTTATAGAAAATATAGGGACCTTTTGGTAAGAAAGGAATATAGTCAATTGTAGGGACTTGTATGAAAGATGTAATGCCTATAGAGGCACAAGAGAACCAGAAATGAAATACAATTCAGTTTTCTATTATTCAAAATGGTATCAGAGCCATTTTTCTGGAAAACCTAAAAATGCGTTACTGTAGCAAACCCACGTTACTGTAGCAGATCTCCGACCCACCCCTCCGCCAGCGCCGCCTGAGCTCCGCCCGCCATCGCCTGGCCCCGCAGACACTCCGCCTGGCCCGCCTGAGCTCCGCCGCCGCAGATCTGGCCTCAGCTGCCTAAGTCGACTGCTGGTCTCAGCAGCCCAGATCTGGCTCTGCCCGTCTAGAGCCGCCGCTCCGCTCTACCCAGTCGCCGGCCTCTCTTCCTGCTCCGCCTTCTCTCTCTTGGCCGAGCACAACTCCACCTAGGTCCGCCCAGCCACCGCTGCCACTTCTCCTTCTTCTTCTCTCTCTTGGTTTGACCTAGCTAGGCCGAGCCACCTCCTTTAAGGCCGGCCAGCCACCTAGGGTAAGCTTCTTTGGGTTGATTTGGCCGGCGTGGGGGCCTATACCCCACGATACCCGAGAAGCGGGTTTGGCTCGAATCTTGATGAGATAGATCAAGATCGGGTCGAGAGAGAAGAAGAAGAAAGGAGGAGATGACCTAGATCCGTCTTGAGGGTGCAAGATCGGATCTAAGAGGTTATTAGGAGTGATTTGGACCAAGATCGATACGTGAGGCATAGATCTGAGTCCGATCAATACCGGGAATGCGTTTGCGAAGGCTTGTGCGAAGCTGACTCCTGATGAGCTCGCTGTCGTGGTGCGAGCATTGGCCGGGAGCCAAGCTCCTGTTGAGAGCAAGCCGAAGTTACAGAAGTTGGACCTTCAATCGGTGGACATAAAACTGGATGGGCCAGCCACGTATTTGAGCTGGTCGCGTCGGGTTAAGAGGGCTCTAGTAGGGAAGAACCTGGATGGGTATATCACAGGTGAGATGGACGTGCCAGCTGAGGGCTCAGCTGGGTACAGTGAGTGGAGGTCTACAAACAGTCTGCTACACACTTGGCTCCTAAACTCTATGGTTGCATCTATTGCCAAGACGGTTGATGGCATAGAGGCCGTGAGTGATGTCTGAGGGAAGTTGATGAGGATCTATGCAGGGATTGACAACAATATGAGAGTGTTCCAGATCGAGAGAGAGATAGAGGAGGTAGCACAGAGAGGTAGGTCGATTCAGGAGTATGCCGCAGATTTGGAGCGACTGTGGGCAGATTACGACCACTTCTCTCCTGCTGAGTGCTGTTTGGATCCAAATTGCAAGAAGGGTTTGAGAGATGTCCAGAGGAGGACTATGCACTTTCTGAGGCATCTGGACTCAGCATTCGAGCAGAGGAGCGCAGTGTTGCTAGCCCATTCGAAGATCCCCTCTCTGGATGAGTCGATCTCTGCGATGATACAGGAGGAGAGCCGTATAGGATTACAGGCTGGGACAGGAGGACTTCCAGGAGTGAAGTCAGCACTAGTGGTCTCCAACTCAGGTAACACAGGGTACAAGGGCGAGACTCGACAGTGCTACAACTGTGGTGAGGTGGGTCACCTGAAGCAGGCTTGCCCGAAGCCACCAAAGGAGAGAGATACAGGTGGGAGGGGGCAGTTTGGGAGTCGTGGTCGCGGCCGTGGAGGTCGGAGAGGTGGAAGAGGAGGCAACTGGGCACATCTGATGGTTGCAGAGGAGGAAGAAGAAGCTGGTGGGGATCTTACAGAGGAGGATCAGGCACTCGTGGAGGCCTATTCTCAGGCACTCAGGAACAGGCAGAAGCTGACAGGTGATGGGAAGAGTGTGAGAGATGATGCATCTACCTCATCTTCATCCAGGGGTAACTTTGCTTCTCTTGCCCACACAGCCATAGGTACTCATGATACATTTTCTCTAGCCTCTATATCCACCAGATCACCAGATTGGATAGTCGACTCTGGTGCGTCTCGCCATGTGACTGGTGCTGCTAGGGAGTTTTCTTCCTATACTCGCCTAGCAGTCCCAGAGAACATTCAGACTGCCGATGGTACGGCTCAGCCCGTAGTTGGTAAGGGTAATGTGAAATGTACCAACACTTTGACTTTGTCTAATGTTTTGCATGCTCCTTCTTTTCCTGTGAATCTCTTATCCATAAGTGTCATTATATCACAACTAAAATGTGTTGTTTTGTTTGATATTCCTAAGGTGATCTTCCAAGAGAAGGGAACCGGCAGGTTGCTTGGGACTGGCACTTGGCATAGTGGGCTGTGGTACATGGATGGGGGGGGCATGGACTCGGCCCTCTCATCCATTGTAGAGAGAGCTGGAGGAGTTGAGAGGAGTGTGAAGGACTTACTGCTGCTCCATCATAGGCGCTTAGGTCATTCCTCATTTCCTATTTTGAGTAGGTTGTATCCGTCTTTATTTGAAAAGGCTAATAAGGAAAAACTGGTGTGTGATGCGTGTGAGTTAGGCAAGCATACTAGGAGCTCTTATGCTAGCTCTGGTAGTAGGAGTTCTTATATGTTTGATTTGATTCACTCTGATGTATGGGGACCTTGTCCCACAACTACTTTGAATGGATTTAGATATTTTGTTTCTTTCATTGATTGTTTTTCTCGTGTGACTTGGCTTTACTTGATGAAAAACAAGAGTGATGTGCTTGCTTGTTTCAAAGATCTCCATAAAATGGTTCAGACTCAATATAGTGCTGTTGTAAAGGTATTGAGGTCTGACAATGGAACAGAGTACACCAATAGGGCATTTGGGGAGTACCTGTCATCTCAGGGGATACAACATCAAACCACGTGTCCGTACACACCAGAGCAGAATGGGGTAGCAGAACGGAAGAATAGGCATCTCCTTGAGGTAACTCGGAGTATGATGATCTCGATGAAAGTCCCAAAGTACTTGTGGGGGCAAGCAGTTCTGACAGCAGCCTATTTGATCAACAGGATGCCCTCGCGGGTGTTGGATTGGAAGTCTCCGATTGAGATGCTAAAAGGTAAGAATGGAACTATTCTTCCCCTTAAAACCTTTGGATGTGTGTGCTTTTTGCATGACAAAAGACCAAATGTAGGAAAACTGGATCCTAGGGCTGTGAGATGTATCTTTGTTGGGTACTCGGGTACTCAAAAGGGTTATGTGTGCTGGAGCCCAGAAGAGAAGAGACTATTTGTGAGTATGGATGTTACATTCAGAGAGCTCGAACCATACTATTCCACAGATGCGACATCACCCTTTGGAGAATCGCTCGATACAGGAGGTATGAGGCGAGAGGGGGAGAGTAGTAGTGAGGGTGAGAGGAGGATGGTGAGTGTGGGTAGTATTCCTTGTCCTGTACTTGAGAATTCGGCTGTAGTTGAGCCGGAAGTTGAGAGGAATGAGCCCGAAGGTGGTAGAACTCAGGCTCAGGGGGAGTTGAGATACCGTAAGGTGTATGTTAGGAGAACACAGCAGAATGATGGAACCGTGCCTACAGTGTCACTTGTGCCAAGTCCCTTGTCCCTGCCTACTCCGACTCTTGAGACACCTTCACCAACCACCTCAGACCCAGAATACACAGGTGATATGATTCCTCTCTCTACTCCTCCTACTCCCCTGTCGGTAAGGCGGACTGTTCGTGAGAATGCGGGCATTCCTCCTGACCGATATGGTTTTCCACATGATATTGCCCAGTTTGTCTCTTACTCACACATATCATCTGTACATGGAGCATTCATTGCATCATTAGACACTGTCTCTATTCCCAAGTGTTGGCAGGTTACTAAAGGAGATCCGAAATGGAAAGCCGCCATGATAGAAGAGTTCGGGGCCCTCACCAAGAACGAAACATGGGAGCTTGTGTCACTACCACCAGGCAAGAAGGCTGTTGGATGCAAATGGGTCTTCACAGTGAAGCAGAATCCAGAGGGTCTGGTTGAGCGCTACAAGGCTAGGTTGGTAGCGAATGGATACAGTCAGACCTATGGCATCGACTATGATGAGACCTTTACACCCGTGGCTAAGATGAGCACAGTAAGGACACTGGTTTCCATGGCAGCGAATGGAGGATGGCAGTTACACCAACTCGACGTGAAGAATGCCTTTCTTCATGGTGATTTGTTGGAGGAGGTGTATATGAAGGTTCCACCAGGGTTTGGCACAAACCAGACAGTAGGTTAGGTGTGCAGGCTCAAGAAGTCGCTTTATGGGTTGAAACAGTCTCCCTAGGTCTGGTTTGATAGGTTCAGGAAGGCTATGGTAGGCATGGGCTACCAACAGATCAATGCTGACCACACGGTGTTCTTTCGACAACATGGTGGTCACATTACTATGCTGGCTGTGTATGTTGATGATATGATCATTATTGGGGATGATGAGGGGGAAATTGCAAAGTTGAAGACAAAATTGGGAAAGGAATTCGAGGTGAAGGATTTGGGACAGCTTAGGTACTTCCTTGGGATTGAGGTGGCTCGTGGAGCAGAGGGGATTGTTCTATCCCAAAGGAAGTATGTCCTAGACTTGCTCACAGAGACAGGCATGTTGGGGTGCAAACCTTCATTTTCCCCAATTGATGTGAAGGCCAAGATAAGCGCAGAGATAGGAGAACAAGTTGATCGTGAGAGGTACCAGAGACTGGTAGGCAGATTGATCTATTTGAGTCATACTCGTCCCGATATCTCATTTGCAGTGAGCGTGGTGAGCCGCTACATGCATGACCCTAGGAAGGTCCATATGGACGCAGTGTATCACATTCTGAGGTACCTGAAGAGTGCACCGGGGAAGGGCTTGATTTTCAGGCAGAATGGGCACATGAATATTGAGGGCTATTGTGACTCTGATTGGGCTAGTTCTCTCGATGACAGGAGGTCCACATCTGGCTATTGCATGTTCGTAGGGTGTAACTTGGTCTCTTGGAAGAGCAAGAAGCAACCGGTTGTCGCGAGATCGACAGCAGAAGCCGAGTACAGGGCTATGGCATTGGGAGTTGCTGAGATGCTGTGGCTAAAGATGTTGTTGGAAGAGCTCAAGTGAAATTGTGGTGCGATAGCAAGTCAGCGATCAACATTGCCAACAACCCTGTGCAGCATGACAGAACCAAGCATGTGGAGATCGATAGGTTCTTCATAAAGGAAAAGCTGGAAAGTGGACTATTGGAGCTGAGTTATGTAGCTACTGGAGATCAAGTAGCTGACTACCTCACCAAAGGACTTAGCTCAATTGATCTAGTTAGATTTTGTGACAAGATGGGCTTGATGGATATCTTTTGCCCATCTTGAGGGGGAGTGTTGAGATTAATTGTATGTTTGTGTCTTTATTGAATATATAGGGATCTTTTGGTAAGAAAGAAATATAGTCAATTGTAGACTTGTATGAAAGATGTAATGCCTATAGAGGCACAAGAGAACCAGAAATGAAATACAATTCAGTTTTCTATTATTCCAAACTTTTAATATTGGAAAGTTACTGATCCAAGTGTTTTGTTAGAATGAGACCAGTATTTTTTACTATTTTGATACTGTTCATCCAGATCAGCGATTTTCAAAGTGGCTTAATAAATAGTAAAAAAATTCCAAAAAATGTAAAATTTGGTCTCCAAGCACAATTCAATATGGAGATCATGTTGAGCGGTTCAGATCGGTTGTTTGGATTTTCAAAATGAAAATATTGCGTTGAGTACAAACTTGTTTTACTCCACGTTTCACCATAGCCTATCCCTATATATATATATATATAGAGCTAGGCTATGGTGAGTTGCGAAGTAAGATGTCATTTTTACTTCACGCTCATATTTTTATTTTGAAAATCTAAACAACCGATCCGAACCGCTCAACATGTTCTCCATATTGAAATGTGCTTGGAGACCAAATTTTATATTTTTTGGAATTTTTTTACTATTTATTAAGCCACTTTGAAAATCGCTGATCGAATGGTCCAGAATTTTTTACTGTTTTTTACTGTTCATCCGAATCTGGGATTTTCAAAGTGGCTTAATAAATAGTAAAAAAAATCCAAAAATGTAGAATTTGGTCTCCAAGCACATTTCAATATGGAGAACATGTTGAGCGGTTCGGATCGGTTGTTTAGATTTTCAAAATAGAATATGAGCGTGCGTTTTACTTCACAACTCACCATAGTCGATCTCATATGGTATGTATATATATATATAGGAAATGGCTACGGTGCTACGCGTAGCATATAGGGCCTCCGTGCTACGGCTCAATATTTGAGTTTTCAAAATCCTAACGGTCGATTCGAACCGTTTAACATGATCTCCATATGAATATGTACTTGCAAACCAAATTTTACATTTTTTAGAATTTTTTTACTATTTTTTAGATAGGTAGAAAATCACTTGATATGAATGGTACAGAATTTTTCAGATCAAGTGATTTTCTACCTATCTAAAAAAATAGTAAAAAAATTCTAAAAAATGTAAAATTTGGCTTGCAATTACATATTTATGTGGAGATCATTTTGAACGGTTCAGATCAACTGTTAAGATTTTGAAAACTCAAATATTGAGCCGTAGCACGGAGGCCCTCTGTGCTACGCGTAGCATGCTAGCCATTTCCTATATATATATATGCCCCATTTAGAAAAAAAAAAAAAAAAAAAAACTGTTATTGTACATATGGATCAGTGGCAACATTGGTGCGTAAGGGCCTTACCAGTATATATTAGATGACTCCGGAAGAAAATAATCACTCAAAATTAATGAAATCATTTTGATCAACAATTACAATTTTCTTCTCTTTGCAGGTTTTATAAACATAGACTGTGGTATTACAAGCAACACTAGTTATGTTGACAGCTTCACAGGTTTAACATATGAATCTGACGATCAATATATCGACACGGGGTTGAATGGCAAAATCTCTAGTCAGTATGATCCGGTGAGAAAAGAATACAGAGATCTTGAGACCCTCAGGAGGTTCCCTAATGGTACTAAAAACTGTTACAGTCTAACGCCAGTAACAAAAGGTTCAAAATATCTTGTGAGAGCAACATTCTATTATGGGAACTATGACGGATTAGAAAATAGTCCCAGCTTTGATTTATATTTTGGTGTCAATTTCTGGTTTACTGTTAGCTTGTCTCGACCTGATTATTTTTACGCTCCCGAGATAATTGCTATTGCTCCTGCTAATTATATACAAGTTTGTCTGGTGAACACTGGACTCGGGACTCCTTTCATCTCTGCGCTGGAGTTGAGACCATTGACTAGTACTCTTTATGAACTTGCAAACGCTACACAATCTCTGAATTTATTTGAAAGGAGCGACTTGGGATCGAATAATTCATTGGCAGTGAGGTATGCAAAATATAGCATTTATCAAGAAAAGGAAAACTTCGTTTGCTCCTTCAGGGCTTACTTTTTGGTTATAATATCACTTAGATATGCATCCTGAATTTGTCAGTTGGGATAATTTATTGATCAAACATTTTAATCATCCATATTATCTAGACTTTCTATATTCTTCTAATTAACCTACAATAGTTTATTTCAAACCCCAAATTGGCAGGAAACGTTCAATTCACCTCAAGAAACTAGTGACATTGTTTTTAAAATATATTAAGTTCAGTAAAATATAAAATTCTATTTAGAAATCTGATATTGTGCAGAACATAATTCAATAATTAGGAATCTCTTTTGTTGGTTGCGAGCAGGTACCCTTACGATGTACACGACCGGCTATGGTATTGGTATAGTTACTCATCACAATCTTCATGGAATGCAATATCCACCGACTTCAGCTTTCAAAACTCTACTTTTCAAGTGCCATCCTTGGTGCTACAGACAGCTGTTGTTCCCTCAACAGCAAACAGCTCCATTGACATAACATGGTCGACATCTAAGAAGTCAACTATCTTCTTTGTGGTGCTCCATATTACTGAGATCCAGATTGTGCAAAACACTAGTCTCAGGGAGTTCTACATTTATGCAAATGGAGAACAAAAGAACCAGGACCCTGTTCCCTTAAAGTACCTTACCCCAGGATCTTTTTATGGCGCAGTTGGATTCCAGACAAATCATAGAGTGTCGCTCAAGAGTTCCACTAGAGCAACTCTCCCACCCATACTCAATGCATATGAGTTGTATACAATCTTACCAGTGACGATGTTGCCAACAGATGCCACAGATGGTACATCTCTATAATTTTCTATATTGAATCTCAATATTAATTGTGCTACTGACAAACAAACTTTTTCAGAAATAGTTTACATTATCTGAAATAATTTTAATCTTCTATGCAGTTAGTGCCATTGAATCAATCAAGACAAAATATAGTATCAGAAAATATTGGAACGGTGATCCTTGTCTTCCTACAAACAACAGTTGGACTGGGGTTATCTGTACAATTAATTCCTCTCGTATTCCCAGGATCACAGTTTTGTAAGTTTTACATCCAATATAATGCTTTCTTAAAATATTCTTTCTGTATTGATCCTTCTGCAGAAGCAATTAAGTTCTATTTTTTTTCGCAGAAATCTATCATCCAGTGGATTAACCGGGGAAATGGTATCTGCATTTGGAAACCTAACTGAGCTTGAGAAATTGTATGTTTGTTTAACATTCAGAAAAAATAAAATTATTTTAGGCAAGTTATTATAACATCACTTACATTGTTGTAACATAGCAATTAAACAGTTTCTGACATGAAATTCTCTGTTATAATCCTTTCAGAGACTTATCTCAGAACAATCTGTCGGGCAACATTCCTAATTCTCTGGATGAATTAACATCACTTACATTATTGTATGACAAGAGAAACTTTCTTTTTAGCCAGAGAATCAATTCCCACCATCTCATCTAATGCTCTTTTTTATTACAGGGATCTCTCAGAAAACAGCGGGCTTTCAAAAACACTTCCTCCTGGTCTCCAAAGAAGACAAAAGGATGGTCATTTGACAGTGCTGTATATCTGTTTTCCCCATGTTGATCAAACTAATAATCCTTTAGTTCTACCACTTGTTTGATATGCCATTTCTTTAGTTTCGAAATTTGTTTACTAAGTTGATACATTTATAAGTAGTGACAGCCTGGCATCTCATGCTTGGATGTTCTAAAACTGTGCAAAAACTATCATATATTAAATGCTAGATCCTTATCTTATTTTGATTGACTCTGTTTATCATTAGTCATGTTGTTCTGTCTTTTGGTAAGGTAACTTTCCACATGCTCTCTTAACGGAGCAACAGAAATAATTTCACAAAAAACTAAAAAAGAACAAACTAGTAGCATGTATACACATAATTTGACCAAAGTATTAAATTTCAATTTCAACAGCACCGACGGTAGATCAGGACACAAGAAATCGTCAAAAGCAGTTATTTTTATAATTGTGGCTGTAGTTATCGTGTTGCTGATTGTTGGAGCAGTGGGACTATTCTTTTTGTGCCTGAAGATGAAGAAGAAAGGTAATTGTTCAATAATGATTAATTCTTTTAATAAAAAACAAAGGTGAAAATCAAAACTTCCAATTCTAAATAAACCGTGAGATCCTCCAGTATAGTTTTCAACCGGCAATCTCTCCCATGGAAGGTATACCCGCAGATCAGAAAAATGAAAATTTGACCTGGCAATCTCTCCTCAATGGAGTTAACTGAATAAATTAGCTACACTGTTTGCCTAATTTTTCATATTAGTTGATTGTTACATTTCTTCAAAACATTTGATAACTGATTTAATATTTGTAGATAAACGCATCAACCCACCTACATCTCACGTACTTGATAAATTATTTAATATTTGTAGATCCTAGAACATTTGGTACGGGAAATAGCTCTAATGTAGTTGATGACCAAATAGCACTAGCGCGTCTGGAGCTGGAGGAAAGGCATTAAATTTCGACAAAAAGCAATTTAGTTTTTCTGAGCTGAAGCTTATCACAAATGACTTTAGAGAAAAAATTGGAATTGGGGGGTTTGGCGAAGTTTTTAAGGGAAGACTTGGAGATGGAAACGAAGTTGCCGTTAAAGTCCGTTCAGAGTCATCTTCACAAGGGACTCAACAGTTTTTGAATGAGGTAACAGGAGTATCTGTCATTCACTGTTATAGCATGTGTCATACATGATTAACTATATTTGGCATCAGTAATCAGGACCTAGTACATCTATGCTCTGCATTTCTTCTTACAGGCGCTTAGGTTACCTGAATATTTATACTTTATAGGAAGTAATATTTTGAACATGCATGTTGTATACTATGAAAATCTTTATATCAGAGTATCAATTTAAAGGTATAGCATCTAATGCACAATGTATCTCAAATTGTTATCTAGGTTGAAATGTTGTCAAGGGTTCATCACAAGAACTTAGTCTCACTTGTTGGCTACTGCAACGACGGAAATTACATTGCTCTCATCTACGAGTACATGCAAGAAGGAAATCTGCAAGATCGTCTCAAAGGTATTTCGGCAAGATCTTCACTGCACCAATATTTTTTGATAAACACTTTGATGTAAATCAAGGACCCAAAATGTCAAAATTCAATTTAACAAAAACTTGGCAGTCTGCTGGATGAGGATTTAATATTACTAAAAACAGGTGCTAAACAACCAGGAGATCCAAAATTTTGGCTTATAGATTTAATAATTCACATATTTGACTTATAGGTAATGCTCAGCCTCTTTCATGGAAACAACGACTCAGAATTGCATATGAATCTGCCCAAGGTCTGTAAATTTTGTTACTGTCATCAAGGAACAACTTGATTCATATGGAACCGTGGGCGTCCGATGGGCATTGGACAAAAATCATTCCTATGCCCGGTTAGAGCCGTCCAATTACTGTCAAGATGTGTGTGTAGAACTTTAAGATTTGTGTGGAGCAAGATTGCGCAAATCATAAGTTCATAACACTAATTGGACGGCTCCGACCGTGTATCAGATAGATTTTAATCCGATACACATTGGGCACCCCCCCCCCCCCCCTTCTTCCAATACATATGTTATTAGTGATCTGATCTTTGTATTTCGTACAGGATTGGAGTATCTTCACAAATGTGTAATCCACCACTAATTCACAGAGACGTAAAAACCACCAATATTCTTCTTAGCAGAAATCTCGAGGCAAAGGTTTCCGATTTTGGTTTAGTCCGGGCTTTCTCAGGCACTTCTGTCTTCACCAATGTCGTTGGGACACCTGGTTATTTGGATCCCCAGTATGTTCTCCCAGCCTCCTCCAGTCTGTTCTTTCTGACTTGTCTGTTCTATTCATTTTTTAGGATGTATTGGTACTAGACCAGACTCCTTATGTGAGCGGATTTGTTGCCCTGTAATGCTTGTTTGCCAAATTACCTTCAAAACTAAAAAAGTAATTTGTGTAACATTAAACTACTAATCTCCCCTATATGTTAGATATTACAATAGTCATTCTCATGTTCTACAAGGTCCTCAGCATTTTTTCTTTTTGTTTCCATTTTAAAAAGTAAATTGTCGACCAAATTTTATATTAAAAAAAAAAAAAAAATGTATAAATCAAAGTTTATAGAATGTTCAGTGAGGGGGGATAAGATCTATTGTTTCTAGTTTTCATTATTTCATGTACTTGTTTGTTAGTTTGTTGATTTGTTTCATATTTCTGCAGTTATGCCTCAACCTCCCAGCTCATAGAAAAAAAGTGACATTTACAGTTTTGGGGTTGTCTTGCTAGAAGTCGTCACAGGCAAGCCGCCAATTCGCCAAGGCCATCAAAGGAGTGAGCATTTGACTCAATTTGTGCAGCAAAGGCTCACCAAAGGAAACATAGAAAGCATATTTGACCCTTATATGGAAGGCCAATACAACATAAACTCAATTTGGAAGGTTGCTGAACTGGCACTTAGGTGCACTGACCTACCTGATAAGAGGCCTGACATGACAGAAGTTGTATCCGAGCTCAAAGAAAGCCTGAGTCTAGAAATGTCTAGCACTGAAACTGGTAGCGAGGCTTCTGGGAACATAAGCAGTGGTTATCAAAGCAATCTTAATCCTTTTGGTGGTGTTAGCCCTAGTGATACTTTGGAGATGATGCATATTGGGGGCTCGAGGCTACCAGATTATGGTCCTTTGGCAGATAAATATCGGTTTTAGATAGTACGGTTCTGCAATATTGCCTTTGTGTGCTTTCCTGTCATGGTTTGGTTTGATATAGAATTGTTCATATAAAAAATTAGTTATCTGGTTGTTTTCTTATTGTAATTTAAGCGTTTATACATTCAGCAGATCATTTGTTAAATATTTTTCTTTGTGACATTGAAAGTATGAAAAATGGAACCTATGGCACCATGTGCTATTAAGAAGACAAACTGTTATCCTTGTACAATAAAACAATTTCCATGGATTCCTTGTGGTTCATTTCAGTTGATTCACATAGATGGCTAGAAACCCGAATTGATCATGGGGTTCACAAAATGAAACCATTATACTAGTGCAGAACAATAGAAATGACCTTTCAATAATTGCTGCTAATCATTAAAGCATCGTAACCCATTACATCACATAAGCAAACAGTCTACAAAAACATTCACTTTTTCTGTTATTTGAAATGTTACAGAAAAGATAAAACTCCCCATTGCATATAGGTTCGGCAACACAAGTCCAAAGTCTCAGTTGACAAGTTAAACAATAACACTAAGGTTGTAATAATTCTTCATGAGTTGCATAAATTATGGAAATAATATACAAAAAACTAGGTCAAATCCTATCTTGCAGCTGGACCTGACACTATATGTCCCATCTCATATGTCTGACTAACCTCTCCCACACCACTAGGATACGTGAAAGCATTATCATTCCTCATATACATTGAACTTGTAGTACTACTAGGGTTTGAACTATGACCTTTCTCATTGACAGTCTCAAGCCCCAAGCATTCTTTCAGCTCAGCAACGACATCAGCCATAGTGGGTCTTTGAATTGAGGTATGAGAAACACACCGCAATGCCAGATCAGCAACCTTCCATACAGAGTTCACGTTATATTCTCCTTGCATGTTGGCATCTACAACATCCTCAATGTCTCCTTTGGATAGCCTCTGGCGGACCCATTGTACTACATGACCCCCTTGTGGGCCCGCAATTATTGGGGGCTGTCCCTGTTACGAGCTCAAGTAGAACAACTCCAAAGCTGTATACATCACTTTTCTCGCTGAGCTGGTATGATGTGTAGTACCTTAAAAGTAAGAAAAGAAAACAAACATTCAGTAATTTTCTTGACGTTGCAGATACTTATTTAACTGTTAATTTAAGAAACACATTTAAATATTCATAGCAATATTAATAAAAAAATTCTGACCAAATTGATATTCTTTTTCTTATGAACAGTTGAGTCATAACTTCACACCTTTCCTTAGTATCCTATTATCCTACAACTAGATGGCTCTTTTGAAAATATTTAAATTTCAATACATTTATGTAATAGAATGAAACCATAAATACTGATGATGAAATGGTCATACTCTGGATCTAGGTATCTCCGGAGTTCCAACAACCGCAGTGGAGATATGAGAGTGGACATCATTGTTGAAAGCCTTTGACAGGCCAAAGTCGGCAATTTTTGCCTCTAACTTTGAATTGAGGAGAATATTGTTGGTCTTTGACATCCCTGTGAATTAGAGGAGGTTTGCATGCCTTGTGTAAATACGCCAAACCTACATTTCATGGAAGGACACATCAACAACTTTTCTTTTCTTTACCACACTTATCAAACAAAAATTTAAAAGCTGACCTTGTGCAGATTCAAGTCCAATTCTCAGTCGATTTTGCCAATCCATTGGTTTTGCTTCTGCAGCAGGTCCTGCATTTGATATTTAAAAGTCAAATCTTTAATTAAATTGTCCTTGGGTGTGTTTTATCTTTCATTTAGTTGTCAATGGTAAATTACCTCTGAGCTTGTCTTGTACGGTTCCCTCAGGCATGTATTCGTAAACCAGTGCAGAGTATTCTCCATCCTTACAGTAACCGATCAAAGACACAAGATTCCTGTGGTGAACTCTTATCAAGTGTTGTGCCTGTATAAATTCATTCTTAGTGCTGTTATTTTTCCTTTGTTGCATTATCTTATAGTAACTTTATCGAGAAAATAGCAAAAGATAAAATAAAAAAAAGGGAGCACTGTATGCTATAAAAATGGTGCAGTAAGATAAATATAAATCAATTAAACATAACTACATATCCTTCCAATGAACAAACGAACAACAAAAGATAAAGAATAATTACCTCACCGAGGAACTCATTGATTCCCTGCGCAGCAGACTCTGACCTCATTTTCACTGCAACTGGAGTTCCATCTTCAAGATACCCAAGATATACCATCCCAAACCCGCCTTTCCCTATGCCTTTCTCAAAATCATTTGTTATCATCTTCAATTCTTTATGAGTGAAACGCCGGTTATCCAGTTGCAATGAATTATCTTCGTCATAATTCCCTTTAGCACTACTGGCTCGTGGCCTCACATAGGCATCTATGTTTCATTTTTTATTTAATTAGATGCTTGGTGTTTGTTTATAAATTGAAAGAGGCTAAAAACTTATCCACTTCTGAAATGTAATAGTATATAAAACTGAAATTACTAAAATATACAAGTTCTCAAATAAAATGCTTTGATAAAAAAATAAAAAGAGATTTAAGTAGGTGAGTTTTCATGATAGATAAATGTTGGCAAGGGTTAAAAGAAAGCAATATACAAGTTCAAAAGTTGTTGATAATTACCATGTGGTCTTCTTTTTTTTCTTAGCACAATAAATAGTACCACAAGGGAAATGACTACGACTGTAACAGTTACACCTGCGATAACACCTGATTTGTTCATCTTGTTTTCTGACGCAGAACCACTCGGCTTGATGAGTTATTACTACGAGACGGACTAGAGCCACTGACAGGTCCAGGGCCAGGGCTTCCATTATCATTGGCTCTAGAATTGCCAGGGAAAACAATATTAGTGTGAGATATTTATAATATAATTAGGAGTGATATCTTTTAGCAAATTTCATGTGCAAGTGCAATCAATAAATGGTAAATTCCATCACTGCCTTCTCTCATCTTAAAACTATCCCTGGTCCTTCTAGTCTAGAACATAATTAGGAGTGATATCTTTTGGTTATAATTTGAACAAAAATGATATATTGAGAATGAGGACTTATGGTGATAAATTCTGATTTGCAAGGTTAAAGGAGATATTTTAGAGTTTAGAGGTAATCCTTTGATTCTCCTTTTGTATTTTGATTCAGTATCTCACATACGTCAGTTTCAATGGTTGCAATACCTTAATGTTAGAGTGCCATCTTGTGATTTCTTTTGAAGAGCTGAAGGAACAGATCCACTAGCTGGTTAAAGGACAAATCTCTGTATAGAAAAGATCATATAAAAAGTTTTAAATTAATAGAACAATTCTTAATATAAGCTAAGTGAAAGATGATTTAAATACTTACAGGAAAGTGAGCAATGGCAAGAGTGCCAGAAAATCAGGTATAGGCCCTGTTAAGTTGTTGTGAGATAAATCCCTGAAAATGATGATTGTTCATAGTTAATAATTATGCCAAACTCTTATGCCTAAAGTGGAATCCTCATTTGGCAAGGTTCTTATCCTTGTATAAATATGTACTAAACCAGGCCAAGTAATAGGACTCTGTTACAAGTTACAACTATACCGCTACACAAAGGAATTCTCTGGAGCATATCATCGAACACTTCATGTGCAGAACCAACATTGGTCCATGGTACAACAATAGCACCACTATGCCACTCGTGCAAACTGGCTCCGATCGAGATGCAATATCAACAAAGCACACAGACACACCAAGTCACCCTCCAAAGCCCAAATACATTATACACAAATCTCAAAGCAAAATAATACTGGCCCCCTTCGCTCTCCCCGAATAGACACCGTACACGTCGGTCACGCAAAATTTGTGATATCACAGAGAATACACCCTATTTGAAATGGAGGGTCAGTTTAACGTGCTTTGAAATTCGTACAGAAAGAATTTAAATGGTTCAGATTTTGTACAGATTCAATTGAGTTTGAGATATCTCATAGGATGCGAATTCGAAAAGAACCTGGGTATAAGTGACTATTGGGCCCTTCATCCATTTACCTCTCGAATTAACCTAATCGGATATGTTTGGGTCCCATTTGATCAGGCCCAAATTTTTAGCTAAATAGGCCCCACGCACAACAGTTACCAACTTGGGCTGACTCAAACTTAACTGGATTTATTGATTGATTGATCCCAAGAAAAAAATTCAAAGTACTTGGAACAAACTTGATCAAAGCCAGACCCAAACTGTGAGATCTACATCGAGATTTGTACGAATAATATAGAACTTATTAATTTAAAGGGCTCGGTGAATCTAAACTGTCCACATAAATTTTGACAAAGATGAGACGATTTAAGTTTTGCTATTTTCGGAAATTTTTGGTTTAATCAAGCAAAAAAAACTTACAGAGACTGAAGCTCCGTAAAGTTGGAGAAATAACTCGCAATCTCACCACTCAATCCAGTGGACGACAAGTTTGCATGTCAAAGGGAAAAAAAATGAGATTAAAGCAATTGTGACTTAAAAAGGAAAAAAAAAGAAAAAAAAAGAGGGGGATGGTTTCCAAATTCGTATCCTCTGCATTAACTCAAAAGAGAATCTTTTGAGTTAATGCATCTCGACTGTCCGATCTATTTTAAAATTCGTGCAAACTAGATCTGTATTAATATTAAAGGACCTCTATGTTATAGGCACGAGCCGGATTGGCTCTGTTTAAAATCAGAAGACTGAAATTCATTAACTCAAAAGATTCCCTTTGAGTTAATGCAGAGGATACGGATCCGAAAGTTTCCTAAATCAAGAAATGAGAGTATGAGACACCCAAGCTTGTTGTCTCATATATTGTTGTTCAAGAATACACAAAGACTTAGGAGCTACGTACATTATATTTGTCAAACAAATCCAAAACATTTCTTCTTAGGAGGCTAGGAGCTACATTATAATTTTTAAGATGCATTCTTCTTCGAATGGATTAAAAGAAGAAAACTTACAAAGAGATGATACGAGGAGGTGTAGCAATACCATAATTGCATGTACTCCAGTCCACAAAAGTACTTTGGATTACAAGGATCTCCTGTCCAGTTCTTCTTCATCAGTAGATATTGTTCTCTGATTGCCATTATGGCAAGAACTGTTTTTTTTTTCCTGTCAAAATTTCAGCCCGATCCGACGGACGGATCAAAAGTTATGCCCTTTTTTGTGAAGCATGCGCAAGACTGAACCATCACAAGGCTCAAATGAGCTCAACTTGATATTATACAGGATCAAGTGCCTTCTGGAAAACCATTTCATACTGATGCAAGCACAACTTGATATTACACATATCTGACAGCTCAAGCTTAAGGCACACTTGATTCAAGCAACAAGCTTAAGGCACAAGACTACAGGTTGGTGTATATGAATATTAGTTGATCAAAACGGCGCTGGAAGGAGAAATCTCTGGAAGAGAAGGGGTTCATTTATATTGGATAAAACCCTACACGGCTTTTCTACACAGATTTATACTTAACAATCCGTGTAGCTCTGTGACAATTTTCACGGTTATTTATTAAAAAAAGCCGTGTAGCATTACCCTTTATACACGGTATTTGATAAGAAAACCGTGAAGCTCTCTTAATATTTGTACACGGTTATTTAATTAAATATCCGTGTAGCAATTCATACACGAATTTTTGTATAATATCCGGTAACTCTCTCAATCATTTCCACACGGATTTTTTATCCCTAATAAACCGTGTAGCTCTCTCAAACAATTATACACTGATTTATAACTAAGTGTCCGTGTATAATTCCCCAATATTTTTTAGCCTTTCACAATTTCATATTTGACACACGGTTTTTATATAAAATTAGAAAACCGTGTACAAGTGCAGTGTAGAATTAGCTTTTTTGTAGTAGTGGTTAATATTGAAATTTGGATTACAGAAGCGATATGATGAAAGGGAAAAGGGAGACCCTGCTAGCTGTTCCTCAGGAAAATCAACACGAGCTATTTTCAATGAATTCTGAATTCGGAATCTCCTAATTACGAATTTCCTTTAGGCATGTTCGGCGCCAAAGAGGAATGGGCATGAGCACATAAATTGAACTGAATTTTACTGTGCACGTGGGGAAAAAAAATTCAATCAAAGTGAACTTTTATTCTCCCACGAGCACAGTAACGCGCCGAACAGGCTCTTATTTGCAGTAAAGTTTGGGAGTATAGAGCATGCTTATAAGGTTGATAAATCGCACTGCTCCATTGACAAAGATCTGATTAGATATCAAAACCAAAAACTGAATGATTGTTACGAGGAGGGTTCAAATGTGTTGCACCAAAAGGTAATGCACAAGTTTCAGTACAGTAAACTGTACCTTTTAACCTTAATACACCTTCGGTTCAGACTGCAAGTGCACCGTCCTATCGAGTAGTATATTGTCGGGTATCGATCACAGGGACGGTTTGATAATTACCGGACTTTACTTAGACTACAGAGATTCTAGAAGTCTGCAAAGGTTGATTTGGTGTATTACGTTTCCTAACAGTTCAAATAGCAGTAATTAAAAGCAGTAAAGTAAAGTTTGATTTGGGTTTAATTAATTAAAAAGGAGTTCCTAGGGTTCTGATTTCATCTCAGCAGTCTCAAGGGTGCCCGGTCCGTGCACTTTCATGCACGGGCCGTGGTGTAATGTACACGGGCCGTGTACTCGCGTACACGGTCCGTGTGGCTCTCGAGTTAATACAGCAGCTACTGGTTTCTGTGTTGATTTCCTGTGCAGGGTTCTATTGACCGAACCCAAAGTACCTAGACCTCAACTCTCGCATGTTGGCTTAATTACTCGGTGCGGGATCTTTTTCTGCCTCCTAGGGTTCTCAAACCTCAACTTTCGCTTGTTGGTTTAATAATCCTAAGTCACTTGTTTGGTTTACTAAAGATATCCTCGATCTCTCGATACGAGGAAAAGTTCACCTCTCGGCTACTACTTGGTTTCACATCTCGGATCGTAAACCTATCTCAAACTTAGTTTGGTCGAGTGAATATCAAGGTTATTTATATTCCATTTAGATGAGGCCTTTCATCTAGCGATTAACAATTCAATTCAAACGAATTCTACTAAGCAATAAAAATACTACACAATCAAGCAAGCACAAGATTCAACACAAATTCCAAGTAACTAGCAAATAAAACAAAGCATTCGACTACATCATAACCCTAGAAACAATAAAAGTCTACTCAAGCATGATTGAAAAGCAAAAACAAACATAATAAATAATAAAGTTCGACAAAACTCAAAGAAAGAGATGAAGATTCGTTGCCAAACTCTTCTCCAGCCAAGAGTTCTTCCAAGAGCCAGCCGTCCCCCTTAGTTCTGCAATCTCCCCCTTTTAATGCCTAAAATCACGTATTAAAACCTTTCCATTTCGACCTCCCCAGCTGGCATCTGTTTCCATCTCCAGTCTGGATTTCCGGATTTTCTGTGTACGGTCCGCACAAAAATGTGTACGGACCGTGTGCCTGTGTTTTAGAGATTTAGCACTCTCTGTGTGGTTGGGCAGTTAACGTACGGTCCGCACAAAAATGTGTACGGACCGTGTACCTGTGTATTGGCTCAGATTGTAGATCTTGTCGCAAGCTTTCCGAAAAGTGGTCATACACCCAAAACGGAGTTACGAGTCAAAATCTATGACTGTTTAATTTCAGGTGCTGAAATTTCAGCATATATCAGGTCGTGTGGATGGTGTCCTGGTCGTGTTTGTGGTCGGATAGAGGGTTGTACGGTCCGCATCAGAAGGTACACGGACCGTATAACCTTTGAATTCCATATTCTTCCTCGGTTTCGCCTGTTTCTGCAAAGTAAGAACAAATGCGCAGCAGTACTACATTCTATAGATATTCAATGAAATAAAACACGATTTGACAGTTTTAGGCACAGGTTTTGGTACAAAGTTTGGTCGGAATATAGATAAGAAAGCGAGATATCAAAATGCACCCATGATTTTGTGCTCTAATATGCTCCACATCCTTATCTCTGTTTTTTAAGTCTGAACAGTCGATCCGAACCGCTCAACATGATCTTCATAATAAATATTCTTGAAAACCAAATATTTATTTTTTATAATTTTTTACTATTTTTTTACATATGTACAATATCACTTCTAGAATCTTCTTAAAACAGTTATTTTGTACTTATCTAAAAAAATAGTAAAAAAATTCTAAAAATATAAAATTTGATTTCTAAGTATATTTTATTATGAAAATAATGTTGAACGGTTCGGATCACTGTTCAACTTTAAAAACAAAGATAAAGAATGTGGAGCATTTCGGAGCACAACGATATTTTGAATTATTTAGAACTCTCTAATTTTTGACCCAGCCACCAGCGAATGCATGAGGTGTCATTTATCGAATCGTAGTCTACATATCTGTGCAGTCTCCAATAAAGAGATGTTGGAGCCTTGGTCAGCCTTGACTAGAGAAGGAAATACGTGACACGCCGTGACGTGACGTGACAAACACGCCGTGATTTGGTCACGTGACGTGACGTGATGTGATCAATGTTTTTTTTCACGTGACGTGACGTGACGTGATCAAAATAGTGGCAGACGATCACGTCACGCGAATGGTCACGTCACGTGTAGTCACGCCGTGACTACACGTGACGTGATATAACGTGACATAAATTAGTCACATTGAACTTTTTTTATATTTTAATTTAAATTGTTGAAAATTCAGAAAAAAGTATCAAAAAATATGAAAATTATAAAATTTGTAAAATAAGTAAATAATGTTGCAAAAATTAACTAGTAAAATATTCTAAAATTGCCAAATTTTTGGATAAAAGATATTTAAGCCGTTTCATTAAGAACATAGTTTTTACAAACAGCCACAAAAGAAAAGTCTGAATATACTATGAATATACTACAGAAACATAGCCTAATAGTGCTAATAGGAATAGGACTACTAGAGTTTGTCCTCAAAACATGCTGGAACTGACAAAATATAACAGTACGTGATCACGTGATGTGTTTTATAACGTGACGTGACGTGACGTGATCACGTGACGGACGTGACGTGACGTATAATTTTTGTTAAATACGGTCACGTCACGCGAATAGTCACGTCACGCAACACGTGAGTCACGTCACGTAATCGACACACGTGACGTGACGTAACGTGACGTTACGTGACGTGACTGATCATGCCGTGACAAATTTCCTTCTCTACCTTCGACCAGCGAAACTGGGTTGGATCAAGCCTATGCTCGCGGACAAAGATAAAGCATCTACAGTAGTAATTTATTTTAAATTGCTAATCTGACGTGTTAATTGCTAATATAATTACTGAATTGTAAGCTGATTTTTGAAAAAAAAAATTTACTATAAAGCAAATGATTTCTTTTAAACATGCTGGTACTATATATCTCTCTTTCCTATTGGTTCGGACCCCTTCATTTTCTTTCCTATTGGCTCTGATTCAATTTCTGGAATAGAGAAGTTAAGAAATTAAAAAGAACTTAATTTTAAACAGTGCTTTACAGCTATTTTTTATTTTTACAGATTACTGAGTTGGAGATGCTATAAAATAGTTGAAATTGAAACAAGATATGGATCCGAGTTCAAGCAATATATTATGCTAATTAACATAGAAAAAAATTTGACATTTCCGGCCTACACAATTTTACTTGGTTCAGTACACAATTTCCAATTGTTTAACCTTCCAGAAATGAAGAAGATCGATGAGGGTTAAAATGCACCATTCCTTTTGTGTCTAACTGCCCTCTATCTCAACGTACATCTAATTTTGTAAACTCCTCGATCAATTCTCTAAACATTGAGATTGTAAAATTGTATGGTCAAAATCTATCAAATTTGCTAAGTGAGAATCAATACAAACTCCTCGTATATATAAAAACAGTAGAAAGGTCAGCATATCTAGGCATCAAGGATTAGGTTAATCCAATGTTGTTGTTTATTTAACAATCTCAAAATTGAGTTTCTTATATATCTTATGTTTCAATTGCTGATTACAATTTCATAGCATTTATGTTGGGTCATGCAGTGCTTATTCTCTCAACCTTTTTAGAAGCCACCACTGCTTTGAGGAGTATTACTTCAAAGAATCAAGTATGACAACTTTTTACTGTACCAAAACCAATTAATAGAGGTGCAGGTATAAATCAATCAATTTGACAACTTCCGCACAAAAAACAAAAATGCCGATGTTATGGAAGAGCATGAGTTGGTTGAAAATTCTCCATTCATGGTATAAGCTACACAGCATGAGTTCCTTTTTTGCTCCAACCTATAAAAATTTTTTAGCTTTAGTTCAAATTTAAAATGATTCTGGTTTGTTCTTCGATCTTGTATTCACAGTGAAGAGACAATATGAGAAATGGCATTAAAGGTTAATGTGCTTAGATTTTTTGCAAAGATGTGACGTTGTAGTGTGAAAGGTGCAGGGGCATTTGGGTAAATAGTGGTGCGAGTTTTTATGTTCTTTTTTGGATATCTTAGGTTTGATATGTAAAATCGTGTACCATGTTGTAAAGGTTTAGATTTGGATATTTAGTTACAAGTTTGTTGGATGTTACTTGTCAGTATATGATGATATATTAAAATATGCTTATGCTAATTAGTCAAAGAATCAAACATTTTCTAAAGAATCTGGTCATATTTGTTTTTGTGATGTTGGAGTTTTCAATGCGTGAAGTTTTGCTTCTCTCTTTTTTTAGTACAAGTCATTGTGCTTGTTGTTTTATTGTTATAACATATACAATACTGATTAGTACGATATTGTTTTGTTATAATGAATATATCAGTGTCTAATTAAGTAGCTAGCTATAGCGGTGTTATAGTATTTTTGAACTT
Source organism: Carex kokanica (assembly GCA_025461125.1). NCBI lineage: Eukaryota > Viridiplantae > Streptophyta > Magnoliopsida > Poales > Cyperaceae > Carex > Carex kokanica. The sequence goes on from JAJGRX010000348.1 coordinate 388,704, forward strand.
AAAAGCTAAACTATAGAATAAAGTGCTCTAATTTAACTACGACCGTTATAACGATATGCTACATGAATTTAAAAGATAAACTATATATAGCACTCCGCTATGCTACATGAATTTTTTTTCTTTGTTTTTCGTAATTTGTATGGGCTTTAGAGCTCAAATTAAATTAATTTAGTATGATATCTTCTAATATTGTTCTAAATAATTAGTTATAGTGTCTGAGAACTATATGAGGTTTTAATAGATCATTGTCAGATCACGGAAGACTGAGTTGATCGAATTGTGAAACTGTAATTGTTGTTAAACGTAGTTGTATGGTGTGGTTGTTGATGTGATCAGTGCACGCTATAAAAATATGCTATTATTTACAAGGATAAAAAATTATTATTGTCGAGGGCACGTACACCGACATAAATTGTTATTTTCAAATGTATCGATATTACTGACAGAAATACCGTTGTAGATACCGTTAGTAAAAAATATTTTTACTCTCGCAGATAGTGATAAGATTTTGTAGTACGTTTGAACAAGCTAATAATTAATGTGTGTGAATGATCCAAAGAGATGTTCGTTCATTACTCCATAACCCTATTAAATATGTCAAAAAATTGAAGGATTTTTTATATGATGTTTGATCATAAAAAAAAAGAGAGAGAAGAAGTTATGTCACGACCTAACATACATACTATTGAAATGCAATTAAAAAGTGAATCATCAACTTAGACGCAAAAAGAGCTCGCAAACTTTTATGGTGATCGTCCAAAGCTATATAAAGTATGTAGTACTTCGTGTTGCGGATATAAATAATAAATATATGATTCGTTTCATATATATACTACATTTTCTACAGAAAATCAAAAGTCAATATCTCAGAAGTTACAGTTTGAGTAATGGCAAGTTGGACATATTTTATTTTAATATTACGACTTTCGAGTTTGTAGTGACTAAATATAATTTGGTAGAATGGGTAAAAGGTATATGATGACAGCCCGTGATTTTTATAAATATCCAAGTTAATTACAAATTAATAAATATACCCAAGTCTTTTGGGAATTTATAAAACTACCCATACTAGCCATTTTTAGCCGGTTTAATTGATTTTGGTACTGGTCAGAAAATAGCCGGCACTAATTTTTGTTTTTTTAGGAGACAAATAGCAAAAATGCTGAAATCCAACACTAAAAATTTGATTTTTTTTAAATATTTGTCAGATTACTTTTTTATATATAATTAGCATATTTATACTAAAATACGCAAGTTACTTAAAATTATGTTAAATTACGCTGAATTACAATAAATTACGCTAAATTACAATAATTATGTTAAATTATGCTAAAATACGGTAAATTACGCTAAATGACATATGAATATGGCCGATTTTGTACCATCTTCATAAATCATAAAAAATAGTAAAAAAATTTCAAAAATAATAAAAAATTGGTATTCTACAAGTTTATTACATAACTAATTTACTGAGCTACGTAAATTGAACAATAAAAGGCTCTGCCCTTTGTTTTTTGGTAATTCTGAATTTCAAAATCTGGCACCACAAGCACTATCACATGCGTATTTTCGCAAGTTTTCCGAAAAGTGGTTATTTGCTGAAATCGGACACTCGAGCGCCGTTTAATGGCCGTTTGAAATTTCATCATCGTTTTTCGCCTTCTCAGTGAAGATATCATCTCTATTATGTTGGTTCTTATGGTACTTAAGGCAGCGAAATTTCAAATTTTGACAAGAAAAGTACCAAAAGAAATAATCATGTGTGACTGAAATCAAACCAAAATCTATTTCCAAATCCAATAAGCAATCATACCTTTAGTTTTCTTGTCTCTAACAAGAAAGGAAGGTCCTTGAGATGTAGGGTTGTAGCCTCCACCTCCTTGTTGATGCTAATGGTGGTTGATGTCTTGCAGCGCCTTGGTGGTTGATGTGTGCGTGACTTAGAACACCTTGCACCAAGATGAGACTCCAAAGTAGAAGTCATCCACAGTATCCAACCAAGAAATTAATTAGAAACCAAAGTTTCCTCTTGCTAGAGAGTACTAACTTTGTTGCTCCTTAATCCCTATCCTCCAAGAGAACTAGATCTTGAACTTTTAGGGTTTGTGAGTTCTCAACACATGAGAGAAAACAAGAGAGAGAGTTTTGGCAGAACTTCAACTCTCAAAAACGAATTCAATTCAAAAGGAATGAGAGGAAGAATATATATAGCAAAACAAGGAATGTGAATTCTGTTCCCAAAGTTAACCCCACGTTCTACCACGTTTTTGACCACGATCTAATTCGAATTAGATTCTGTCACAGACGGAGAAGTTATAGATCTTTCTTTACCTTTCCATCCATATATTATACGCCCAAAACGGACATCGTATGAGAGAGTTATGGTCCAAATACGAAACATGCGCAGCAGTCACAGAACATGGCGGTTCAAATTAACCACCACGTTCTATCGCGTTTTTGACCATGATCTGTTTCTAATTTGGCTTTCCTCCAGAGAGGCAAGTTCTATATATTTCTTTTACCTTTCCAGAAATATATAGAATGTTAAAAACGATTTATTATGAAAGAGATATGGTCAAAATAAGAAATGCTGCGCAGTAGTTATCAGAAAACGTGGTAAACTATTTGGGTGAACTTTTAATTAAGGAAACAATTCATAAAATAAACATGGGCCATAATTAACAGCAGCCATTAGGCTTTGTTTATTGGGCCAAGTTCTATTTTCCTTGTTTGCAATAATCAATACAATTAATCTAATTAATTGTAGTATCATATATAATTATCTCAAATAATTATATTTCTCATGGTTTGATGGAGAAACCAATTTATTTGTCATGTCATACATGTCAAATAATTAAGGAGCATTTCTAATTCATTTCTTTTGGTGTGACCCTGTGGGATCTATGTCACATGGCAATGGAATCTGAAACTCCTTTCGATTCCATAAACTACAAGCGGCACCTAGCAATATGCATTGTAGTTACCCAAATGACACAGATGATAAGTACCATACTGTATCACGATCCCTGAGCAACAATTGCCTCGTGTCAATTCCATGTCTCATGATATCATGAATAGATCCAAGGTAGGAACGTGTCATCCTTGCAAATCTACTCGTTCTTGATTCCGAAATAATTCAATAATTATGATTAACTCCTTAATCATATGTGCACATACTTATATTATTTCATCAAGGGGCCCAGTGATATCATCACTCATTTACATGAGGGACATTGGTATTCTTGATAATTAATATCTCTCCACATGAGAGACACATACTGAGATAGAATTTGTATGACTGTCAGTTACTGACAGCGTTGGATAATACCCACGAATATGTATTCTCATGTGAGAGAAACAATTATCTCATACCTTAGAATTTCATACACTAATAAAATATTAATGACACAAACACAATCCATATTAAATATTTTATTTTGGTCACGTCCATCCCTGATCTCCATCAGGTATCCATTTGATTAGATTGACAACCGCTTGTCACATGATCTGCAGAACATAATCATCATCTAATCCAAATGCTAATCTTATACCGGTAATTTAATGTTCCTTGTTAATTACCAAGACTAGGGACACTTTAGAGTATTTATTAACTCCTTTATAGAGTTCCACAATTCCAAGTCCTCAACTTGAATGATCTATAAGTAATGAAATACTCAAGGAACAAAATGATAAATAAATCATTCAATTACATGAACAAAACTTAGAAAACAATCATCCTATGATTGGCTTCTAGATCACAACACTAACATATTCATACGTAATTTAGTGTAATTTACCATATTTTAGCATAATTTAACATAATTATTGTAATTTAGCGGTAATTTAGTGTAATTCAGCGTAATTTAACATAATTTCAAGTAATTTAGCGTATTTTAGTATAAATATGCTAATTATATATTAAAAAAAGTAATCTAACAAATATTTAAAAAAAAATCAAATTTTTAGTGTTAGATTTCAGCATTTTTGCTATTTGTCTCTTAAAAAAAAAAAATTTAGTACCGGTCAATTTCAGACCGGTACCGAAATCAATTTAAAACCGGCTAAAAAATGGCCGGTATGAGTAGTTTTATAAATTCCCAAAAGACTTAGATATATTTATTAATTTGTAATTAACTTTGGATATTAATAAAAATCACGGTGATGACAGGGTGACCACATATGGTTGAATGGGTAAAAGGGTATATATATATATATATATATATATCTGTGTGTGTGTGTGTGTGTGTGTGTGTGTGTGATCACAGGGTGACCACATAATGAAGAACTTGATAGTGGACAATAATTTAACAAATATTTATTACTCAATTATATATATTGTCGTACTAATATATATGATGATGTTGAAATATGGCATATTTCATTAAAAAATTGATAGTTTATGCTATGATATTTAAAATAGAAAAGGTAGATAATTTATGATATTACTAGAGATATTTTAAATAGCAATTTGGACTTTGTACTGGTTTAATATGAATATTATAATTTTTTAATTAATTTGGTATTACTTATTGTTCTATGAGACTTTAGATAATGTTGATAATTAGTAGAAATATAGAATATAATTTTTGAAAATAAATAAACATGCTATGTAAAATTTCAAAATCTATTATATGACATGTGTGCACAAGAAATATTTGGACATGTGCGTTAAACATATTATAAAAGAACAAAAACAAATTCTCATACAAAATGACGTATTTTCATAAAAAATAATATAGACCCATGAAAAGTATAATAATTCAACAATATTAATGAATAATATTAAAATAGATTGGTTTCAAATAAAAATTATAAATAAAAAGTCAATTAGTATAATAACCAACTTGGCTTGCGTGACAACGTCAACGTCAACTGTTTATTAGAAAATTACAAAAGAAGATAGAAAATAAACAACTTGTTTGCGATACATCATTAAACAAGAACAGGCTAGCTATCACTAATTAAATTTACCCTAAATCCTCCCTTAAATCAATATTAGCAAAGTCATACATATGACGGGGTCAATTAATTAGGTTAATTTCTTGGCTAGTATAAATACTGTATGTGTGACTTGAGGGGTAAAAGGGATCATATATGTTTTAACTGCTAATTGGGAAGAATGCATTTGTGGTGCTCATATCTTCTGATATTGCTGCTCCTGGTCTTCGTTTGTGTTCAAGGCCAGAACCAAAATCCAAACGGTAATATTTTTTGTTTTATTTTTCCCTTAATCTAATTTAAAGCTTGATTTTATAGTTGATTCTGTTAATATTGGAAAGTTACCGATCCAAGTGTTTTGTTGGAATGAGGCTATGATGAAATGCATATTACAAGTTTCTCCATACTATGGGTCTATATCTCTTTTTTTAATGAGTGAGTATATGTACTATGCATAGCACGGATTGGTCCGTACTACGGATCAATATTTTCGTTTTCAAAATCCTAACGGTCAATCTGAACCATTCAACATGATTTCCATATGAGAATATACTTACGGGCTAAATTTTCTATTTTTTAGAATTTTTTTACTATTCTTTTTAGATAGGTAGAAAATCACTGTTTTTGGATGGTCCAAAATTTTCAGAACAAGTGATTTTCTACCTATCTTAAAATATAGTAAAAAAATTCAAAAAAAAATATAAAATTTAGTCTGCAAGTACATATTCATGTGGGGATCACGTTGAATGGTTCGGATCGACCATTAGAATTTTCAAAATGAAAATACAGCTCCATAGTACGGATTAATTTGTGCTATGCATAGTACCATAGACTCACTCTTTTTTAATTTCAAGTTCAAAACAGTCGATCAAGCTGCTTAATATAATCTCAATAGTAAAATGTATATACTTGGAGACAAAAATTTACATTTAAAAAATTAACTAGTATTTTAAGTAGGTAAAATATCACTTGATATAAAATTTTTGTACTTCCGGGATTCTTTTAAGAGTAGAACTAGGGTGTGATGTGCTCACCAAACTCTTTGGTGAGCACAACTCTACATAAATTATCGGATTCACTTCAAACGAGATGAATCTAACTGTTGAAACCGATGTACTTTATGAGTGATGCGCGTACATGCAAAATTTTGAATTTTTTGAATTCATTTAGTCTCAAGTCAAGTGGTCAAAATTGATGATTTTTTGAATGCATTAAAACAATTTCATTTTGGATCATTCATTTTTTATCAATTTTGACCACTTGACTTGAGACTAAATGAATTCAAAAAATTCAAAATTTTGCATGTACACGCATCACTCGTAAAGTACATCGGTTTCAACGGTTGGATTCATCTCGTTTGAAGTGAATTTGATAGTTTATGTAGAGTTGTGCTCACCAAAGAGTTTGGTGAGCACATCACACCCTAGTTCTACTCTTCTTTTAATATTGGAAAGTTACTGATCCAAGTGTTTTGTTGGAACGAGGCTATGTTGAAATACATATTACAAGTTTCTCCATACTATGGGTCTATATCTCTTTTTTTAATTTCAAGTTTAAAACAGTCGATCAAGCCGCTTAATATAATCTCAATATTAATATATATACACTTGGTGACAAAAATTTACATTTAAAAAAAAATTAACTAGTATTTTAAGTAGGTAAAATATCACTTGATCTAAAGATTTTGTACTTTCGGGATTCTTTTTGTTGAGATTGATTGTATGTTTGTGTCTTTATAGAAAATATAGGGACCTTTTGGTAAGAAAGGAATATAGTCAATTGTAGGGACTTGTATGAAAGATGTAATGCCTATAGAGGCACAAGAGAACCAGAAATGAAAATCAATTCAGTTTTCTATTATTCAAAATGGTATCAGAGCCCTTTTTCTGAGAACAACCTAAAAATGCGGTACTGTAGCAAACCCGCGGTACTGTAGCAGAACTCCGCCCCACCCCTCCGCCAGCGCCGCCTGAGCTCCGCCCGCCATCGCCTGGCCCCGCAGACACTCCGCCTGGCCCGCCTGAGCTCCGCCGCCGCAGATCTGGCCTCAGCCGCCTAGGTCAGCTGCTGGTCTCAGCCGCCCAGATCTGGCTCTGCCCGCCTAGAGCCGCAGCTCCGCTCCACCCAGTCGCCGGCCTCTCTCCCTGCTCCGCCTTCTCTCTCTTGGCCGAGCTCAACTCCTCCTAGGTTCGCCCAGCCACTGCTGCCACTTCTCCTCCTTCTTCTCTCTCTTGGTTTGACCTAGCTAGGCCGAGCCACCTCCTTTAAGGCCGGCCAGCCACCTAGGGTAAGCTTCTTTGGGTTGATTTGGCCGGCGTGGGGGGCCTATACCCCACGATACCCGAGAAGCGGGTTTGGCTCGAATCTTGATGAGATAGATCAAGATCGGGTCGAGAGAGAAGAAGAAGAAAGGAGGAGATGACCTAGATCCGTCTTGAGGGTGCAAGATCGGATCTAAGAGGTTATTAGGAGTGATTCGGACCAATATCGATACGTGAGGCGTAGATCTAAGTCCGATCAATGTCAGAGGAGGAGACCGGGAATGCGTTTGCGAAGGCTTGTGCGAAGCTGACTCCTGATGAGCTCGCTGTCGTGGTGCGAGCATTGGCCGGGAGCCAAGCTCCTGTTGAGAGCAAGCCGAAGTTACAGAAGTTGGACCTTCAATCGGTGGACATAAAACTGGATGGGCCAGCCACGTATTTGAGCTGGTCGCGTCGGGTTAAGAGGGCTCTAGTAGGGAAGAACCTGGATGGGTATATCACAGGTGAGATGGACGTGCCAGCTGAGGGCTCAGCTGGGTACAGTGAGTGGAGGTCTACAAACAGTCTGCTACACACTTGGCTCATAAACTCTATGGTTGCATCTATTGCCAAGACGGTTGATGGCATAGAGGCCGTGAGTGATGTCTGAGGGAAGTTGATGAGGATCTATGCAGGGATTGACAACAATATGAGAGTGTTCCAGATCGAGAGAGAGATAGAGGAGGTAGCACAGAGAGGTAGGTCGATTCAGGAGTATGCCGCAGATTTGGAGCGACTGTGGGCAGATTACGACCACTTCTCTCCTGCTGAGTGCTGTTTGGATCCAAATTGCAAGAAGGGTTTGAGAGATGTCCATAGGAGGACTATGCACTTTCTGAGGCATCTGGACTCAGCATTCGAGCAGAGGAGCGCAGTGTTGCTAGCCCATTCGAAGATCCCCTCTCTGGATGAGTCGATCTCTGCGATGATACAGGAGGAGAGCCGTATAGGATTACAGGCTGGGACAGGAGGACTTCCAGGAGTGAAGTCAGCACTAGTGGTCTCTAACTCAGGTAACACAGGGTACAAGGGCGAGACTCGACAGTGCTACAACTGTGGTGAGGTGGGTCACCTGAAGCAGGCTTGCCCGAAGCCACCAAAGGAGAGAGATACAGGTGGGAGGGGGCAGTTTGGGAGTCGTGGTCGCGGCCGTGGAGGTCGGAGAGGTGGAAGAGGAGGCAACTGGGCACATCTGATGGTTGCAGAGGAGGAAGAAGAAGCTGGTGGGGATCTTACAGAGGAGGATCAGGCACTCGTGGAGGCCTATTCTCAGGCACTCAGGAACAGGCAGAAGCTGACAGGTGATGGGAAGAGTGTGAGAGATGATGCATCTACCTCATCTTCATCCAGGGGTAACTTTGCTTCTCTTGCCCACACAGCCACAGGTACTCATGATACATTTACTCTAGCCTCTATATCCACCAGATCACCAGATTGGATAGTCGACTCTGGTGCATCTCGCCATGTGACTGGTGCTGCTAGGGAGTTTTCTTCCTATACTCGCCTAGCAGTCCCAGAGAACATTCAGACTGCCGATGGTACGGCTCAGCCCGTAGTTGGTAAGGGTAATGTGAAATGTACCAACACTTTGACTTTGTCTAATGTTTTGCATGCTCCTTCTTTTCCTGTGAATCTCTTATCCATAAGTGTCATTATATCACAACTAAAATGTATTGTTTTGTTTGATATTCCTAAGGTGATCTTCCAAGAGAAGGGAACCGGCAGGTTGCTTGGGACTGGCACTTGGCATAGTGGGCTGTGGTACATGGATGGGGGGGTATGGACTCGGCCCTCTCATCCATCGTAGAGAGAGCTGGAGGAGTTGAGAGGAGTGTGAAGGACTTACTGCTGCTCCATCATAGGCGCTTAGGTCATTCCTCATTTCCTATTTTGAGTAGGTTGTATCCGTCTTTATTTGAAAAGGCTAATAAGGAAAAACTGGTGTGTGATGCGTGTGAGTTAGGCAAGCATACTAGGAGCTCTTATGCTAGCTCTGGTAGTAGGAGTTCTTATATGTTTGATTTGATTCACTCTGATGTATGGGGACCTTGTCCCACAACTACTTTGAATGGATTTAGATATTTTGTTTCTTTCATTGATTGTTTTTCTCGTGTGACTTGGCTTTACTTGATGAAAAACAAGAGTGATGTGCTTGCTTGTTTCAAAGATCTCCATAAAATGGTTCAGACTCAATATGGTGCTGTTGTAAAGGTATTGAGGTCTGACAATGGAACAGAGTACACCAATAGGGCATTTGGGGAGTACCTGTCATCTCAGGGGATACAACATCAAACCACGTGTCCGTACACACCAGAGCAGAATGGGGTAGCAGAACGGAAGAATAGGCATCTCCTTGAGGTAACTCGGAGTATGATGATCTCGATGAAAGTCCCAAAGTACTTGTGGGGGCAAGCAGTTCTGACAGCAGCCTATTTGATCAACAGGATGCCCTCGCGGGTGTTGGATTGGAAGTCTCCGATTGAGATGCTAAAAGGTAAGAATGGAACTATTCTTCCCCTTAAAACCTTTGGATGTGTGTGCTTTTTGCATGACAAAAGACCAAATGTAGGAAAACTGGATCCTAGGGCTGTGAGATGTATCTTTGTCGGGTACTCGGGTACTCAAAAGGGTTATGTGTGCTGGAGCCCAGAAGAGAAGAGACTATTTGTGAGTATGGATGTTACATTCAGAGAGCTCGAACCATACTATTCCACAGATGCGACATCACCCTTTGGAGACTCGCTTGATACAGGAGGTATGAGGCGAGAGGGGGAGAGTAGTAGTGAGGGTGAGAGGAGGATGGTGAGTGTGGGTAGTATTCCTTGTCCTGTACTTGAGAATTCGGCTGTGGTTGAGCCGGAAGTTGAGAGGAATGAGCCCGAAGGTGGTAGAACTCAGGCTCAGGGGGAGTTGAGATACCGTAAGGTGTATGTTAGGAGAACACAGCAGAATGATGGAACCGTGCCTACAGTGTCACTTGTGCCAAGTCCCTTGTCCCTGCCTACTCCGACTCTTGAGACACCTTCACCAACCACCTCAGACCCAGAATACACAGGTGATATGATTCCTCTCTCTACTACTCCTACTCCCCTGTCGGTAAGGCGGACTGTTCGCGAGAATGCGGGCATTCCTCCTGACCGATATGGTTTTCCACATGATATTGCCCAGTTTGTCTCTTACTCACACATATCATCTGTACATGGAGCATTCATTGCATCATTAGACACTGTCTCTATTCCCAAGTGTTGGCAGGTTACTAAAGGAGATCCGAAATGGAAAGCCGCCATGATAGAAGAGTTCGGGGCCCTCACCAAGAACGAAACATGGGAGCTTGTGTCACTACCACCAGGCAAGAAGGCTGTTGGATGCAAATGGGTCTTCACAGTGAAGCAGAATCCAGAGGGTCTGGTTGAGCGCTACAAGGCTAGGTTGGTAGCGAAGGGATACAGTCAGACCTATGGCATCGACTATGATGAGACCTTTACACCCGTGGCTAAGATGAGCACAGCAAGGACACTGGTTTCCATGGCAGCGAATGGAGGATGGCAGTTACACCAACTCGACGTGAAGAATGCCTTTCTTCATGGTGATTTGTTGGAGGAGGTGTATATGGAGGTTCCACCAGGGTTTGGCACAAACCAGACAGTAGGTAAGGTGTGCAAGCTCAAGAAGTCGCTTTATGGGTTGAAACGGTCTCCCCAGGCCTGGTTTGATAGGTTCAGGAAGGCTATGGTAGGCATGGGCTACCAACAGATCAATGCTGACCACACGGTGTTCTTTCGACAACATGGTGGTCACATTACTATGCTGGCTGTGTATGTTGATGATATGATCATTACTGGGGATGATGAGGGGGAAATTGCAAAGTTGAAGACAAAATTGGGAAAGGAATTCGAGGTGAAGGATTTGGGACAGCTTAGGTACTTCCTTGGGATTGAGGTGGCTCGTGGAGCAGAGGGGATTGTTCTATCCCAAAGGAAGTATGTCCTAGACTTGCTCACAGAGACAGGCATGTTGGGGTGCAAACCTTCAGTTTCCCCAATTGATGTGAAGGCCAAGATAAGCGCAGAGATAGGAGAACAAGTTGATCGTGAGAGGTACCAGAGACTGGTAGGCAGATTGATCTATTTGAGTCATACTCGTCCCGATATCTCATTTGCAGTGAGCGTGGTGAGCCGCTACATGCATGACCCTAGGAAGGTCCATATGGACGCAGTGTATCACATTCTGAGGTACCTGAAGAGTGCACCGGGGAAGGGCTTGATTTTCAGGCAGAATGGGCACATGAATATTGAGGGCTATTGTGACTCTGATTGGGCTAGTTCTCTCGATGACAGGAGGTCCACATCTGGCTATTGCATGTTCGTAGGGTGTAACTTGGTCTCTTGGAAGAGCAAGAAGCAACCGGTTGTCGCGAGATCGACAGCAGAAGCCGAGTACAGGGCTATGGCATTGGGAGTTGCGGAGATGATGTGGCTAAAGAGGTTGTTGGAAGAGCTCAAGTGAAATTGTGGTGCGATAGCAAGTCAGCGATCAACATTGCCAACAACCCTGTGCAGCATGACAGAACCAAGCATGTGGAGATCGATAGGTTCTTCATAAAGGAAAAGCTGGAAAGTGGACTATTGGAGCTGAGTTATGTAGCTACTGGAGATCAAGTAGCTGACTACCTCACCAAAGGACTTAGCTCAATTGATCTAGTTAGATTTTGTGACAAGATGGGCTTGATGGATATCTTTTGCCCATCTTGAGGGGGAGTGTTGAGATTAATTGTATGTTTGTGTCTTTATAGAAAATATAGGGACCTTTTGGTAAGAAAGGAATATAGTCAATTGTAGACTTGTATGAAAGATGTAATGCCTATAGAGGCACAAGAGAACCAGAAATGAAATACAATTCAGTTTTCTATTATTCAAAACTTTTAATATTGGAAAGTTACTGATCCAAGTGTTTTGTTAGAATGAGACCAGTATTTTTTACTATTTTGATACTGTTCATCCAGATCAGCGATTTTCAAAGTGGCTTAATAAATAGTAAAAAAATTCCAAAAAATGTAAAATTTGGTCTCCAAGCACAATTCAATATGGAGATCATGTTGAGCGGTTCAGATCGGTTGTTTGGATTTTCAAAATGAAAATATTGCGTTGAGTACAAACTTGTTTTACTCCACGTTTCACCATAGCCTATCCCTATATATATATATATATATATATATATATATATATATATATATAGAGCTAGGCTATGGTGAGTTGCGAAGTAAGATGTCATTTTTACTTCACGCTCATATTTTTATTTTGAAAATCTAAACAACCGATCCGAACCGCTCAACATGTTCTCCATATTGAAATGTGCTTGGAGACCAAATTTTATATTTTTTGGAATTTTTTTACTATTTATTAAGCCACTTTGAAAATCGCTGATCTGGATGAACAGTATCAAAATAGTAAAAAATACTGGTCTCATTCTAACAAAACACTTGGATCAGTAACTTTCCAATATTAAAAGTTTTGAATGGTCCAGAATCGCTGATCGAATGGTCCAGAATTTTTTACTGTTTTTTACTGTTCATCCGAATCTGGGATTTTCAAAGTGGCTTAATAAATAGTAAAAAAAATCCAAAAATGTAGAATTTGGTCTCCAAGCACATTTCAATATGGAGAACATGTTGAGCGGTTCGGATCGGTTGTTTAGATTTTCAAAATAGAATATGAGCGTGAAGTAAAACGACGTTTTACTTCACAACTCACCATAGTCGATCTCATATGGTATGTATATATATATATAGGAAATGGCTACGGTGCTACGCGTAGCATATAGGGCCTCCGTGCTACGGCTCAATATTTGAGTTTTCAAAATCCTAACGGTCGATTCGAACCGTTTAACATGATCTCCATATGAATATGTACTTGCAAACCAAATTTTACATTTTTTAGAATTTTTTTACTATTTTTTAGATAGGTAGAAAATCACTTGATATGAATGGTACATAATTTTTCAGATCAAGTGATTTTCTACCTATCTAAAAAAATAGTAAAAAAATTCTAAAAAATGTAAAATTTGGCTTGCAATTACATATTTATGTGGAGATCATTTTGAACGGTTCAGATCAACTGTTAAGATTTTGAAAACTCAAATATTGAGCCGTAGCACGGAGGCCCTCTGTGCTACGCGTAGCATGCTAGCCATTTCCTATATATATATATGCCCCATTTAGAAAAAAAAAAAAAAAAAAACTGTTATTGTACATATGGATCAGTGGCAACATTGGTGCGTAAGGGCCTTACCAGTATATATTAGATGACTCCGGAAGAAAATAATCACTCAAAATTAATGAAATCATTTTGATCAACAATTACAATTTTCTTCTCTTTGCAGGTTTTATAAACATAGACTGTGGTATTACAAGCAACACTAGTTATGTTGACAGCTTCACAGGTTTAACATATGAATCTGACGATCAATATATCGACACGGGGTTGAATGGCAAAATCTCTAGTCAGTATGATCCGGTGAGAAAAGAATACAGAGATCTTTGGACCCTCAGGAGGTTCCCTAATGGTACTAAAAACTGTTACAGTCTATCGCCAGTAACAAAAGGTTCAAAATATCTTGTGAGAGCAACATTCTATTATGGGAACTATGACGGATTAGAAAATAGTCCCAGCTTTGATTTATATTTTGGTGTCAATTTCTGGTTTACTGTTAGCTTGTCTCGACCTGATTATTTTTACGCTCCCGAGATAATTGCTATTGCTCCTGCTAATTATATACAAGTTTGTCTGGTGAACACTGGACTCGGGACTCCTTTCATCTCTGCGCTGGAGTTGAGACCATTGACTAGTACTCTTTATGAACTTGCAAACGCTACACAATCTCTGAATTTATTTGAAAGGAGCGACTTGGGATCGAATAATTCATTGGCAGTGAGGTATGCAAAATATAGCATTTATCAAGAAAAGGAAAACTTCGTTTGCTCCTTCAGGGCTTACTTTTTGGTTATAATATCACTTAGATATGCATCCTGAATTTGTCAGTTGGGATAATTTATTGATCAAACATTTTAATCATCCATATTATCTAGACTTTCTATATTCTTCTAATTAACCTACAATAGTTTATTTCAAACCCCAAATTGGCAGGAAACGTTCAATTCACCTCAAGAAACTAGTGACATTGTTTTTAAAATATATTAAGTTCAGTAAAATATAAAATTCTATTTAGAAATCTGATATTGTGCAGAACATAATTCAATAATTAGGAATCTCTTTTGTTGGTTGCGAGCAGGTACCCTTACGATGTACACGACCGGCTATGGTATTGGTATAGTTACTCATCACAATCTTCATGGAATGCAATATCCACCGACTTCAGCTTTCAAAACTCTACTTTTCAAGTGCCATCCTTGGTGCTACAGACAGCTGTTGTTCCCTCAACAGCAAACAGCTCCATTGACATAACATGGTCGACATCTAAGAAGTCAACTATCTTCTTTGTGGTGCTCCATATTACTGAGATCCAGATTGTGCAAAACACTAGTCTCAGGGAGTTCTACATTTATGCAAATGGAGAACAAAAGAACCAGGACCCTGTTCCCTTAAAGTACCTTACCCCAGGATCTTTTTATGGCGCAGTTGGATTCCAGACAAATCATAGAGTGTCGCTCAAGAGTTCCACTAGAGCAACTCTCCCACCCATACTCAATGCATATGAGTTGTATACAATCTTACCAGTGACGATGTTGCCAACAGATGCCACAGATGGTACATGTCTATAATTTTCTATATTGAATCTCAATATTAATTGTGCTACTGACAAACAAACTTTTTCAGAAATAGTTTACATTATCTGAAATAATTTTAATCTTCTATGCAGTTAGTGCCATTGAATCAATCAAGACAAAATATAGTATCAGAAAATATTGGAACGGTGATCCTTGTCTTCCTACAAACAACAGTTGGACTGGGGTTATCTGTACAATTAATTCCTCTCGTATTCCCAGGATCACAGTTTTGTAAGTTTTACATCCAATATAATGCTTTCTTAAAATATTCTTTCTGTATTGATCCTTCTGCAGAAGCAATTAAGTTCTATTTTTTTTCGCAGAAATCTATCATCCAGTGGATTAACCGGGGAAATGGTATCTGCATTTGGAAACCTAACTGAGCTTGAGAAATTGTATGTTTGTTTAACATTCAGAAAAAATAAAATTATTTTAGGCAAGTTATTATAACATCACTTACATTGTTGTAACATAGCAATTAAACAGTTTCTGACATGAAATTCTCTGTTATAATCCTTTCAGAGACTTATCTCAGAACAATCTGTCGGGCAACATTCCTAATTCTCTGGATGAATTAACATCACTTACATTATTGTATGACAAGAGAAACTTTCTTTTTAGCCAGAGAATCAATTCCCACCATCTCATCTAATGCTCTTTTTTATTACAGGGATCTCTCAGAAAACAGCGGGCTTTCAAAAACACTTCCTCCTGGTCTCCAAAGAAGACAAAAGGATGGTCATTTGACAGTGCTGTATATCTGTTTTCCCCATGTTGATCAAACTAATAATCCTTTAGTTCTACCACTTGTTTGATATGCCATTTCTTTAGTTTCGAAATTTGTTTACTAAGTTGATACATTTATAAGTAGTGACAGCCTGGCATCTCATGCTTGGATGTTCTAAAACTGTGCAAAAACTATCATATATTAAATGCTAGATCCTTATCTTATTTTGATTGACTCTGTTTATCATTAGTCATGTTGTTCTGTCTTTTGGTAAGGTAACTTTCCACATGCTCTCTTAACGGAGCAACAGAAATAATTTCACAAAAAACTAAAAAAGAACAAACTAGTAGCATGTATACACATAATTTGACCAAAGTATTAAATTTCAATTTCAACAGCACCGACGGTAGATCAGGACACAAGAAATCGTCAAAAGCAGTTATTTTTATAATTGTGGCTGTAGTTATCGTGTTGCTGATTGTTGGAGCAGTGGGACTATTCTTTTTGTGCCTGAAGATGAAGAAGAAAGGTAATTGTTCAATAATGATTAATTCTTTTAATAAAAAACAAAGGTGAAAATCAAAACTTCCAATTCTAAATAAACCGTGAGATCCTCCAGTATAGTTTTCAACCGGCAATCTCTCCCATGGAAGGTATACCCGCAGATCAGAAAAATGAAAATTTGACCTGGCAATCTCTCCTCAATGGAGTTAACTGAATAAATTAGCTACACTGTTTGCCTAATTTTTCATATTAGTTGATTGTTACATTTCTTCAAAACATTTGATAACTGATTTAATATTTGTAGATAAACGCATCAACCCACCTACATCTCACGTACTTGATAAATTATTTAATATTTGTAGATCCTAGAACATTTGGTACGGGAAATAGCTCTCATGTAGTTGATGACCAAAATAGCACTATCTCGTCTGGAGTTGGAGGAAAGGCATTAAATTTCGACAAAAAGCAATTTAGCTTTTCTGAGCTGAAGCTTATCACAAATGACTTTAGAGAAAAAATTGGAATTGGGGGGTTTGGCGAAGTTTTTAAGGGAGGACTTGGAGATGGAAACGAAGTTGCCGTTAAAGTCCGTTCAGAGTCATCTTCACAAGGGACTCAACAGTTTTTGAATGAGGTAACAGGAGTATCTGTCATTCACTGTTATAGCATGTGTCATACATGATTAACTATATTTTGCATCAGTAATCAGGACCTAGTACATCTATGCTCTGCATTTCTTCTTACAGGCGCTTAGGTTACCTGAATATTTATACTTTATAGGAAGTAATATTTTGAACATGCATGTTGTATACTATGAAAATCTTTATATCAGAGTATCAATTTAAAGGTATAGCATCTAATGCACAATGTATCTCAAATTGTTATCTAGGTTGAAATGTTGTCAAGGGTTCATCACAAGAACTTAGTCTCACTTGTTGGCTACTGCAACGACGGAAATTACATTGCTCTCATCTACGAGTACATGCAAGAAGGAAATCTGCAAGATCATCTCAAAGGTATTTCGGCAAGATCTTCACTGCACCAATATTTTTTGATAAACACTTTGATGTAAATCAAGGACCCAAAATGTAAAATTCAATTTAACAAAAACTTGGCAGTCTGCAGGATGAGGATTTAATATTACTAAAAACAAGGTGCTAAACAACCAGGAGATCCAAAATTTTGGCTTATAGATTTAATAATTCACATATTTGACTTATAGGTAACGCTCAGCCTCTTTCATGGAAACAAAGACTCAGAATTGCATATGAATCTGCCCAAGGTCTGTAAATTTTGTTACTGTCATCAAGGAACAACTTGATTCATATTGAACCGTGGGCGTCCGATGGGCATTGGACAAAAATCATTCCTATGCCTGGTTAGAGCTGTCCAATTACTGTCAAGATGCGTGTGTAGAACTTTAAGATTTGTGTGGAGCAAGATTGCACAAATCATAAGTTCATAACACTAATCTGATGGCTCCGACCGTGTATCAGATAGATTTTAATCCGATACACATTGGGCACCCCCCACCCCTCCTTCCAATTCATATGTTATTAGTGATCTGATCTTTGTATTTCGTACAGGATTGGAGTATCTTCACAAAATGTGCAATCCACCACTAATTCACAGAGACGTAAAAACCACCAATATTCTTCTTAGCAGAAATCTCGAGGCAAAGATGCGTGTGTAGAACTTTAAGATTTGTGTGGAGCAAGATTGCACAAATCATAAGTTCATAACACTAATCTGATGGCTCCGACCGTGTATCAGATAGATTTTAATCCGATACACATTGGGCACCCCCCACCCCTCCTTCCAATTCATATGTTATTAGTGATCTGATCTTTGTATTTCGTACAGGATTGGAGTATCTTCACAAGATGTGCAATCCACCGCTAATTCACAGAGACGTAAAAACCAGCAATATTCTTCTTACCAGAAATCTCAAGGCACAGGTTTCTGATTTTGGTTTAGTTCGGGCTTTCTCGGGCACTCATGTCTTCACCAATGTTGTTGGGACACCTGGTTATTTGGATCCCCAGTATGTGCTCCCAACCTCTCTAGTCTGTTCTTTCTGCCTTGTCTGTTCTATTCATTTTTTAGGATGTATTGGTACTAGCCCACTCCTTATGGGGCAGAATTGTTGCCCCTGTAATGTTTGTTTGCCAAATTACCTTCAAAGCTAAACTAAAAAATTAATTTGTGTAACAATAAACTATTAATCTGCCCTATATATTATATATTACAATAGTCGTACTCATGTTCTACAAGGTCATCAGCATTTTCTCTTTTTGTTTCCATTTTAGAAAGTAAATTGTCTACCAAATTTTATATTAAAAAAAATGTATATAAATGAATAGTTATAGAATGTTCATTGAGGGGGTAAGATCTATTGTTTCTAGTTTTCATTACTTAATGTACTTGTTTGTTAGTTTATTAATTTGTTTCATATATCTGCAGTTATGCCTCAACCTCCCAGCTCATAGAAAAAAGTGACATTTACAGTTTTGGGGTTGTCTTGCTAGAAATCGTCACAGGCAAGATGCCAATTTGCCAAGGCCATCAAAGGAGTGAGCATTTGACTCAATTTGTGCAGCAAAGGCTCACCAAAGGAAACATAGAAAGCATATTGGACCCTTATATGGGAGGCCAATACAACTTAAACTCTATTTGGAAGGTTGCTGAACTGGCACTTAGGTGCACTGACCTACCTGCTAAGAGGCCTGACATGACAGCAGTTGTAGCAGAGCTCAAAGATAGCCTGAGTCTAGAAATGCCTAGCACTGAAACTTGGAGTGAAGCTTCTGGGGACATAGGCAGTGATTATCAAACAAATTATTTTGGTGGTGTTAACCTTAGTGGCAATTTTGAGATGGCGCATATTGAGAATTCAAAGCTACCACCAGATTATGGTCCTTTGGCAAGATAAATATCAGTTTTAGATAGCATGGTGCTGCATTGCCTTTGTGTCCTTTGTCAATGGTATGGTTTAATATAAAATTGTTCATTAAAAAAAAGATGGCCATGTTGTTTTGTTTGTAATTTCAGCTTTTACACATTCAGCATATCATTTGTTAAAGTTTTTTTCTTTGTGAGGTTGAAAGTACGGAAAATGGAATTTACGGCACGATCGAGGTGCTAATGAGAAGACAAAAACTCTGTTAGCTAGTATAATAAAACAATTTATGATGGTTTTACAAACTGAAACTATATATTAAGCTATTGTAGAACAATAGAAATGATCTTTCAATAATTGCTGTTGTTTGTCAACCTCTTAATCTCTGATTAAAGCACCCCATAACATCACATATGCAAACAGTCTACGAGAAACATTTTTTTTCTTCCGTGCTTTGAAATATTACAGAAATGATAAGACTCACCAATACATTTTCTTTTCTCAGGCACTGATGTCTAGTATCTTTTGTTCAGTTCTTCAAATAAAATAACGAGAAACAGACAATAAAGAGCAACATTAATTAATGCTACATTTCTCTTTATAATAAAAGTCTTGTATTTTATAATCCTTTTTTTATGAGAATCGTTTAAATTTTTTTTGATAAGACCATGTATTTTATATCCTATATATCTTTTTTGAAAAGCACATTACTAAATAATGATTAATCTAAGGTAAAATATAGCTGTAAGTTGTATCAGAATGCATAAAATGCAGATCACTAAAAGGTACATCCTGCAAGTTATATCCGGAAAATAATATAATTTTGGAAAGTGTACAAGACCAATTAAAGAAGAAATAGTAGCTTGCATCATTAAGGATTAACTCTGTTGTAGTTGTCATATTAGAATTGTCTTATTCAACAGTCAGGAAATGTATGAAATAAGTAATTAACTTACGGTTGTATAACCATGGTTCACAAAATCAGAATCGTGATCAGTCACTTAACCATAGAATCAGAATCGGATGAATCGGTCGAATCAAATTGAAAAATCGATATTTTTTTGTAGAAGCTTGTTTTGTACTAAAAAAAAATAGGAAAAAATGGATAAAAAAATAATTTGCCAAAAAATAATATTAAGATAAATGATTACACTCACATAATCCACTAAAACAATATACTACAAGTATTACAATCATAACATTTTTTTTATTGCCAGAAACTGTGTCGAGCTAGTTGGATGACCTATTCGTCCGCTGTATTAAAATACAAAGGGCTATTGTTGTACATACTCAAATAATGAAGACATTAGTCAAATGAAGGATTATTAACATCCTCATATTCAACATATGGATTGTATGTGCTCGAAAATTCTTGGATACTACTTGAATTGTAGTATGGTTGTATTTCATATGCATATGATATCACATTATATCCCCACTGAACTCTAAATTAATATTTTGACGCTTTGTTAATTCATAATTGATATCTCTATATCATCTTTTCACAGGTTCACAGGTTCATGTTGTGTTGCCGTTAAATAGCGCGCTATAGAACCACTATAGTGTTTTCGGACTACAAAAGCTATGGCGCTATAGCACGCTATAGCGGTGCAATATGACAATAGTGTCGTTTTTTTAGCCATTCCGCTATGACACAATAAACGCTATTGAAACCTTTGTTGTTAACATCTTAGCAGTAGAAAATGACTCTAATCTTCTGCGATACCATTCTGCCTGCAAATTTAGAATAGTGTATATTGATTATTTTGGAACAACATATCAGTTTACCTCTATTTCTGGCTTTATTTGTAAGAGCTATCAAGTTGTAATTTTCCAATCACATTTATAAGAACACTCATTACTTCAGTATTGTTTGGGCTCATTTTTTAAAACTAGAATCTTGGATTGAGAAAATATCCTATAAAAAAAGGTAATAACATTAGTTACTTCATTTGATAAAAAAAAGTAACGCTAAAAATATAAAATAGCTATATCATTCCAGGCTTGTCTGATGCCCAAACATGTCCTCTGTTATGTACTTTTGAATAATTAAACTCAAATAATTTCAAAGAACTTTAACCACATTCTCAACATGTTTTCTTTTTGGGAAAATTTCTAGTGAGCCCAAGCAAACTTTTAAAATAACCAATTTACCCATCAAAACTCCATAATATCCAATATCTCCACAAAAACTTAATATTCTATCCAATATCCCCTTTTATTTATTTAACAATCTATTTAGTTATTTAACAAAATAAATTGACAAATATACCCTTTAAGCATCATCTCTCATTTGTTATATTGAAAATCGTTCTTTCCCTTCCTCGGTTGAATATAAAATTTGGGAAAATTTCTAGTGTGCCCATGCAAACATTTAAAATAGTCAATTTCCCCTCAAAACTCCATAATATCCAATATCCCCACAAAAACTTAATATTCTATCCAATATCCCCTTTTATTTATTTAACAATCTATTTAGTTATTTAACAAAATAAATTGACAAATATACCCTTTTATTTGAAAACCTTATTTCTCAAAACCTTATCTCTCCTCTGTAAATCCCACCTAAATCTACCTTGCTGGTCCGATGCAAATCTATTGCCGATCATACCTCCATGGTTTGGTTTGAGGCATCGCAAGATTTTCATGTTCAGTTCAAATTTGATGAGTTAAATTGGGCTAATTTATTTCATATTAAATTGGGCTTATCTGAGGATTGAAAATAACATTCGTTGTTGATTTACCTGAGGCGTAAATCAAATTGATCTAAGCAAAAGAAAGGAAATCTAATTTTGAATAGAGAGTATCATGAGCCTCATGGTTAATATTGAAATTTGGATTAAAGAAGCGATATGATGAAAGGGAAAAGGGAGACCCTGCTGTTCCTCTCAGGAAAACCAACAACGAGTGCTATTTTCAATGAATTCGGAATTCGGAATCTCCTAATTACGAATTTCCTTTAATTTACAGTGAAGTTTGGGAGTATAGAGCATGCTTATAAGGTTGATAAATCGCACTGCTCCATTGACAAAGATCTGATTAGATACCAAAACCAAAATCTGAATGATTTTTATGAGGAGGGTTCAAATGTATCATGATTTTGTGCTCTTATATGATTCACATCTTTTATCTCCGTTTTCAAAGTCTGAACAGTCGATCCGAACCGCTCAACATGATATTCATAATAAAATATTATTGGAAACCAAATTTTATATTTTTTAGAATTTTTTTACTATTTTTTTACAGAGTTACAATATCACTCTTTCCGATGTTTCAGAACCTTCTTAAAACAGTTATTTTGTACCTATCTAAAAAGTAGTAAAAAAATTCTAGAAAATATAAAATATGATTTTCAAGTATATTTTTTATGAAAATTATGTTGAGTGGTTCAGATTAACTGTTCGGACTTTAAAAACGGAGATAAAGAATATGGAACATACTCGAGCATAACGATATTTTGAATTATTTAAGAACTCTCTAATTTGTGACCCAGCCACCAGCGAATGACGCATGAGGTGTCATTTATCGAATCGTAGACTAGATATCTGTGCAGAGTCTCCAATAAAGAGATGTGTTCTCGCCGGGAAAGCTATAAGAAATAGTTGAAATTGAAACAAGATATGGATCCGAGTTCAAGCAATATATTATGCTAATTAACATAGAAAAAAAATTTGACATTCCCGGCCCTACACAATTTTACTTGGTTCCGTGCACAATTTCCAATCTGTTTAACCTTCCAGAAATGAAGAAGAGGAGGGTTAAAATGCACCATTCCTTTTGTGTCTAACTTGCTCCTCTATCTCAACCGTACATCTAATTTTGTAAACTCCTCGATCAATTCTCTAAACATTGAGATTGTAAAATTGTATGGTCAAAATCTATCAAATTATTGCTAAGTGAGAATCAATACAAACTCCTCGTTATATATAAAACAGTAGAAAGGTCAGCATAGCTAGGCATCAAGGATTAGGTCAATCCAATGTTGTTGTTTATATTTAACAATCTCAAAATTGAGTTTCTTATCTATCTTATGTTTCAATTGCTGATTACAATTTATCATAGCAATTTATGTTGGGTCATGCAGTGCTTATTCTCTCAACCTTTTTAGAAGCCACCACCTGGTTTGAGGAGTATTACTTCAAAGAATCAAGTATGACAACTTTTTACTGTACCAAAACCAATTAATAGAGGTGCAGGTATAAATCAATCAATTTGACAACTTCCGCACAAAAAACAAAAATGCCGATGTTATGGAAGATGCATGAGTTGGTTGAAAAATCTCCAATCATGGTATAAGCTACACAGCATGAGTTCCTTTTTTGCTCCAACTAAATAAAAATTTTAGCTTTAGTTCAAATTTAAAATGATTCTGGTTTGTTCTTCGATCTTGTATATTCACAGTGAAAGAGACAATATGAGAAATGGCATTAAAGGTTAATGTGCTTAGATTTTCTTGCAAAGATGTGACGTTGTAGTGTTAAAGGTGCAGGGGCATTTTGGTAAATAGTGGTGCTAGTTTTTATGTTCTTTTTTGGATATGTTAGTTTGATATGTAAAATCGTGTACCATGTTGTAAAGGTTTAGATTTGGATATTTAGTTACAAGTTTGTTGGATGTTACTTGTCAGTATATGATGATATATTAAAATATGCTTTATGCTAATTAGTCAAAGAATCAAACATTTTCTAAAGAATCTGGTCATATTTGTTTTTGTGATTTTGGAGTTTTCAATGCGTGAAGTTTTGCTTCTCTCTTTTTTTTAGTACAAGTCATTGTGCTTGTTGTTTTATTGTTATAACATATACAATACTGATTAGTACGATATTGTTTTGTTATAATGAAATATCAGTGTTCTAATTAAGTAGCTAGCTATAGCGGTGTTATAGTGTTTTTGAACTTTAAAAGCTAAACTATAGAATAAAGTGCTCCAATTTAACTACGACCGTTATAACGATATGCTACATGAATTTAAAAGATAAACTATATAATAGCACTCCGCTATGCTACATGAATTTTTTTTCTTTGTTTTTCGTAATTTGTATGGGCTTTAGAGCGCTCAAATTAAAATTAATTTAGTATGATATCTTCTAATATTGTTCTAAATAATTAGTTATAGTGTCTGAGAACTATATGAGGTTTTAATAGATCATTGTCAGATCACGGAAGACTGAGTTGATCAAATTGTGAAACTGTAATGTTGTTAAACGTTAGTTGTATGGTGTTGTTTGATGTGATCAGTGCACGCTATAAAAATATGCTATTATTTACAAGGATAAAAAATTATTATTGTCGAGGGCACGTACACCGACATAAATTGTTATTTTCAAATGTATCGATATTACTGACAGAAGTATCCGTGTAGATACCGTTAGTAAAAAATATTTTTACTCTCGCAGATAGTGATAGATTTTGTAGTACGTTTGAACAAGCTAATAATTAATTAATGTGTGTGAATGATCCAAAGAGATGTTCGTTCATTACTCCATAACCCTATTAAATATGTCAAAAAATTGAAGGATTTTTTATATGATGTTTGATCATAAAAAAAAAAAAGAGAGAAGAAGTTATGTCACGACCTAACATACATACTATTGAAATGCAATTAAAAAGTGAATCGTGAATTAGACGCAGAAAAGAGCTCGCAAACTTTTATGGTCGTCCAAAGCTATATAAAGTATGTAGTACTTCGTGTTGCGGATATAAATAATAAATATTATGATTCGTTTCATATATTACTACATTTTCTACAGAAAATCAAAAGTCAATATCTCAGAAGTTACAGTTTGAGTAATGGCAAGTTGGACATATTTTTGCTTTGATATCCGTGCAGAACGTATTTGAACGGTCAAGATTTTTCAAAAAAACACTCAAAGTTTGAGATATCTCAGAGGATGTAAATTCGGTAATTTAGAGGCAACCTGGAAAGGGGTAGCAGTACTGGAGAGCGATCTGGGATGTTTTCTGGCTGATCCAGTGCTCTGATCTGCACGGATCTTAGCGCAGATCCAAAGATTAAGAAAGGAGAGCGGATTAGGAGCACCAAAGGAATGACCCATGTTAACCCTCCTCTATGAAAAAATAAAGTCTGAATACATCCGATCAGACTAATATGGCAAGAAAACAAAATATATAAATGATAAATAAATAAGTGAATAAAGAAATGAAGGAATGATGAATAAATATTTAGTATGCTTTTTTTTGCTTGCGACTGATGAAAGATATAAGAATCCACAATCAAAAAATAAATTTGTATGGTAAATATTTAGTATACCTTGGTGTGTCCCTGGTACATTACAAAGCAAACTCATCAGAATTTATACTCTTATATTTTTGACATCTGAATTTTTATATTTGTGAATAGTTAATTATGTTATATTTAATTATAAAATAATACATGCACGCCAGAAGTCGTAAATTTTTTGACGTAAATGTGAATGGTTAATTATGTCATTAATATTTTTTGACGTCCGCACGCCCGAAGTCGTAAAATTTGAAATTAATTAATTTGTGCAAGGAGATTGGAGTACAGATAAGATGTACGAATAATGGTACGAAACAGAATAGAGTAATTAATTATGCTAATATGAAATCAATCCGATTCATGACATATATATATCCGTTGACTTCTAAATTTATTATTATAAATACTACATATATAATACTCTCCCATCCTCTACAACTCAGGAAGCGCACAAAGCTGTACGATTTGCGCGGAAGGTGTCCTGTATTATGGAATAGCGCAAATCTCAATACAAGAAGAAAAATCGGATGGGCGTTTCACACTTTCTAATATAGCAGTGGATCTGAATATGACCGTGTCTTGCGTGACTGCATCAACTGTTTATTAGAAAATAAACAACTTGTTTGCGATACATCATTAAACAAGAACAGGCTAGCTATCACTAATTAAATTTACCCTAAATCCTCCCTTAAATCAATATTAGCAAAGTCATACATATGACGGGGTCAATTAATTAGGTTAATTTCTTGGCTAGTATAAATACTGTATGTGTGACTTGAGGGGTAAAAGGGATCATATATGTTTTAACTGCTAATTGGGAAGAATGCATTTGTGGTGCTCATATCTTCTGATATTGCTGCTCCTGGTCTTCGTTTGTGTTCAAGGCCAGAACCAAAATCCAAACGGTAATATTTTTTGTTTTATTTTTCCCTTAATCTAATTTAAAGCTTGATTTTATAGTTCATTCTGTTAATATTGGAAAGTTACCGATTTAAGTATTTTGTTGGAATGAGGCTGATAGGGCCATGTTCCCAAGGCCCTTTATTAATGAACTTTAGGTCTATGAAAGCCCGGGATTCGGATCTCCTTTTAGGAGCCAGCCCGGAGCCAAGGTAAAGAGGCCCAAAGTCCGAGATGGTTAAAAGACCCAGGCACAGAATAGGCCGAAGGCCCTGAAAAGGTCGAACTCGGCCCGAAATGAGCCTGTACCGCCTTAATGCGGGATAACCACCAAACGTGGTCACAATAACCGCTTCACCGCCTTAAGGAGAAATAACCAGCGAGATAGCGGTTATGGAGCAGTTATGATTCAGCATATATAAGGCTAAAATCCCCATTGAACGGGGGTCGAGATTTTTACACACACAGAGAGATATCGCATAGGTCAGAGTCAGAATCTCTCTACACCCACCTCGTTCTTTAACTCTTACACACTCCACACATCTCGGACTGCCATCTCGTGACAGGGCGAGATCATCCAACCACCTCTCACATACGGACTACTCTCCTCGGGAGATAAGACGTATCAACCACCGTGGGGCCACCTCGCTCCAACACTGAAGCATCCGATGGAGGCGCAAGATGTTTCGAGTCCCCCTCCTCCGGGAACCAACAAAGACACCACAGGAGGTAAGGATACGGCAAACACCGCAAGACCCTCTCCGAGAACCGACAACAACCCTGCAGGAGAGAAAGACAACCGGCGTACTGCCAACCCACCGAAAAGCCAACCCGGGGTCGGTTTAGGGGTGACCTCTCAAAATCCCCCTGTTACTGTAACCTCAAGTCGGGTTTTTCCACCAGGCACCACGCCGATAAAACCACCCCTCAGCTCAACCGCGACGCGGCCGATGTCGCCCCGACCACAACAACAATACCGGTCACCTTTTGCATCATACCAGCCACAAACGCCCGTATACTATTACGGGACGTACCCCTACTCACCGTATGGCCCACCGGTACCGCAATACCCGTATATGACCCCGCCCGGTCAAATGACCCAGGAAGGCCCTCCGGGAACCTATCACCCCGGTATTGCAGCACCTTATCCCCTGGCTCCACCCACTTATCTTCCCTTCCAACAAGCACAGCAGCACTCTGCCCAGATAGTAGCCACGTGCGCTGCGCCAACGAAGCCAACAAAGCCTCTCTCCAAGAACCTCCAGGCAGCTATCTCGCCCCGAAACCTTAACTCTGACTTTATTAAGGTCCGGACAGCGAATAGTCAGGAAATAGACACTCCTAGCCCCCAAAACCACGCGGTGCAACACGGCCCCGAGCCGATCGAGCAGGAAGGCCAGGGTGAGAACCAAGGTAAGGAATAAGGACAGGGAGCCGGGGTGGAACGCAACCCGTCACCTCAAAAGGAACAAAGATCAGTCCACGGCGGAGAGCGGGGACGATCCCATCATAGCAAGCAGTCTCGCTCTCGTTATGAGCGCGAGGGTAGCCATCCGCGAGGCAGACACATGACGCGAAAAGGTGACAGAAAGAGCACCCGACGGTCCCCCACCCCTACCAGAGGAATTAGCATGACTCAAGTGGAAGAACTGATCCAGACCCGACTCAATGCTAAAATGGCCGAGATCGAGTCCCAAAAAGCAGGCACCTATTCTAAACCGATGGGGATTGCGGATGGACCACTATCGGCCAATATATACGGAGCATCCATGACAGACTTTAAATACCCCGCGTTCCTTCCAAGTTTCCGAGGTAACGGGGACCCCGCAGACCCGCACAACTTTGTATACGGGTTCTTGGAGCGATTACGGCTCTTGGGAGCTACGGACGCGATCACATGCCGAGTCTTCACAACTTGCCTCCAAGGAGAAGCTTGGGACTGGTACATGAACCTCCCCCGAGGTTCGATCACTAAGTTTGATGACCTCGTTAAGGCCTTCTTGGAAAGGTACACCGTGATCAGGCCCCCTCAGATCACCAGCGAGATGCTCCTGGACATTGTTCAAGGTCCAAGGGAAAGAACCGGCGATTTCGTCAACCGCTTCATACAAGCATCTCGTCAAGTACAGAACTTGAATGAAGAATTTGCCCTGGATGCTATTAAAAAAGGGCTCCGTAAAGGCGGCCCCGGTACCCTGAGGTATGACGCGCACGTAAAGAAAATGACTACCTTACGCGAGTTCGTTGCCTTCGCTGAAGGGTACATAAGGGCCGAAGAAGATAATGGCAGCCCCCCAAGAATCCGACCCAGGTCACCTCGACAACAGAACCACTGGCCTCCTCAAAATGATCAACCTCGGGCGCAGGTCGAACCTCGGACCCAGAATGAAGCCCGTAGACACGATCAGGACAAGAAGGGAGGGCACAAACCGAATGAAGCAGAGTACCGCTCCCACTATGTGCGGTACGCCCCCTTCACCAAAAAGCGGCACGAGATGTACCATATTGTGAAGGACATGTTTAATCTACCCCCCATTGCCCAAAGAAATCTTCGAAATACAGGACAAATATAAGGAATGCCTGTTTTATGGATTCGAGGGACATTCGACAAGCGACTGTCTCCAGTTACGCGACATACTGGAAAGGCTAGCCCGGGAAGGAAAATTAACCGATTTCATTCAACTCGACTTCTACAAAAAGTACACTTGGAAGTACAATGGGCGCGGCCGAGATTACAAGAAGAAAATTCCATACAAGAAGAATTACAACGGTGACCGACGTCCCGATCAAGGACCCAACACTGATGATGGATCAGGTCCACAGCGCGGGGAGCGACAAAGCAGCCCGGTCGTCAACACGATCAGCGGTGGCATCAGGAATTACCCCCGCAAGATTGAAACCCGCCCAAAGACTAAACCTTACCCCACCATTTTGAATGTCGAGCAGGATACAGACAAGAAACGACCGAGAATGGATGAGGTAATTGTGTTTTCCGAGAAGGATCAGGGCGAGATCGTTGGCCCGCATGTCGACCCAATTGTGCTCAGCCTAAAAATCGATACACACAGGGTAAAAAGGGTCCTAGTAGACACCGGAAGTTCAGCCGACATCCTTTACTTGTCCGCTTTCCGCAAAATGGGACTCAAGACTGATACACTCAAAAGGATAACACCCCCCTCATCGGTTTCACAGGCGATGCCCTCCGTCCAAAGGGTATGGTCCGGCGACGTTTGCTTCCCCTTTTTCAAAGCAATGCGTAAATCCGCCAAATTTGAATGGACTGACGAGTGCGCGGTGGCTTTCGACAAAATCAAAGCTTACATCGCTGACCCACCTTGCCTCAGCAGACCCGCAGCGGGCGATATCCTTGTCCTTTACTTGGCAACCACCACCCATGCTGTCAGTGCAGCCTTAGTCCGAGAAGAAGAGCGGGAACAGCGGCCCGTATATTTTGTGTCACATGTACTCCGCGATGCCGAAACAAAATATACACAAATCGAGAAAGCAGCGTATTCTCTGGTAGTGGCGGCAAGGAAGCTGTGACCATACTTTTGGTCGCACCCTATCAAAGTATACACCGGGGTACCTCTCAAGAAGGTCCTCGCTAACTTTGATTCTTCTGGCAGACTATTAGCTTGGGCACTAGAGCTCTCCGAGTTCGACATCTCATTCCACCCGCATAATGCTCTCAAGTCGTAGATCTTTGCCGACTATATCACGGAATACTCGGGAGCACCCCCCGAATTAGAAGGACGATGGACGTTATACGTTGATGGGGCATCCTCCCTACAAGGGGCCGGCGCCGGTGTCTCCCTTATCGGACCACAGGGTGAAGTCCTGAATTATGCGCTCCACTTTCAGTTTCCTGTGACCAACAACACGGCAGAATATGAAGCAATGATAGCCGGGCTCAAGTTAGCCAGAGAACTCGGGGCACGCGAGGTTTACCTCCATAGCGATTCCGAGTTGGCTGTTAAGCAGATCAATGCCGAATGTCGCGTTATAGATGACAAGTTGCGCAAATACCGGGAACAGTTCAACCACCTGAAGGACCAATTCGATAAGGTTGAGATCCAACATGTTTCTCGCAACAAGAATTGCCAGGCCGATGCCCTCATTTCCGATAATGGCACGCAGTTCAACGCAGCCAGCACGATCGCGTTCCTATCAGGCCTCGTTATCCACAACAACTTCACGTCGGTCAGCCATCCCGCCAGCAATGGGCTTGCCGAGGTCACCAACCGGACCATTTTGGAAGGCATCAAACGCAAGGTAGAAGCCAACCGAAAAAACTGGCCTAATATGTTGGACGAAGTCCTTTGGGCATACCGAACAACCCCGCGGGAAGCAACGCAACAGACACCTTACTCGCTAGTATTTGGCATGGAAGCAGTCACCCCTTTGGAACTTATAGAACCATCCCTTCGCACTGCGACATATTCTGTTAAAGGAAATCCAGGCTCTCGCGAGTTCGATCTCGAGCTCCTTCATGAAACCAGAGAAAGAGCCCGTGTCCGGATAATGGAGTACCAACGGCGGGTCAAACGTGCTTTTGACAAACACGTTATACCCCGCGACTTCCAACCAGGTGACCTCGTTCTAAGGAAGGTCGAAGCGACGGGTAAACATGTAGGCAAGCTCGAGCCAAATTGGGAGGGCCCATACTGGGTAGTCACCCTCAGAGGAAAAGGCGCGTATGAGCTAGAGGACTTGCAGGGGACTCCGCTCCCGAGACCATGGAATGCAGGCCATCTCCGCAAGTTTTACACTTAAACTGGCATGACATGCCTCCAAACCCATTGAAAGGCGTTATAGGCCGAATACATGTGGTGCGACCAGCTCTCAACAAGGCGAGATATGCCGAATGCAAGGCGAAATATGCCGAACGCAAGGCGAGATATGCCGAACACTTTACCATAGGCGAGATAGGCTTTTAGTTACTTTTAGCGAGATGCTTTTCCATCTCATGTAACTTTTTTATATCTTTGTATGCGACGTTATAAGCATATTTTATATATGAATTTCCAGTTTTAAAGAAGTTCTATCGCTAATTTACTTTAGCGTATGCTTTCTTAGCAGTATTTCGTATTATGTCGGAAACAACCAACGAACGAAAACCCTTCGGGGTAACGAATACGAGTTTACCGATCACAGTATTATTTTGACCGACGTTTTCTATGTCGGCCTTTTATATTTTCAAATTTTTATAATAAACAAAAAAGAGAGAGAGACAAGGAAGAAGAAGCGAGACATATCATCAACTGTCAAGACACTGTCACAACATTAAAACTCGCACAGACAAATGACAAATGACGTCGCAGAATAAATACCATGCTGACATAAAAGAATAACAGGTAAGTATGTTTTTCATTTCCAACATTGTTAATTTCCCACATCTCGGGAACAAAAATAACTATTTCTTACAAACATTCTTTGTTTAACCCCCACATCCCGGGGGTATAAAATATTACAACAATAAAACTAAGGTAAGAAGTCGGCCAAATGCGCAGCTCATCCATGTATAGCCGCTACACCTCGGGTCATCGTTCCTATAACAAGCACTTGCTACATTTAGTTCCACAATAAATAAATAAATATATATATATATATATATATATATATATATATATATATATATATATATCTTTACACAAAAGGATTGCTATAATTGTACATACAAATCAAGAATAGGAACGACTTACAAATCAAGGAGTTTTGAGAAGATCCCGAGGTGTCGCTATTGGAGACGCAACCTCGGGATGAGTACTATCTCGTACTTCCCCTCGGTCGCTTTCTTCTTCCTCTTCATCCTCCTCATCACCCTCCTTTCCTTCTCCTCCTGCTATCCCTCCTCCAGCCATCTCGTCAACGGGATCGGGAAGGTTTTTCGGCCATTTGAATCTCCCCCACCACGGGTACGGGAAGTACGCTTCATGATCATCAAGTGGGAGTTGCTGGTCAAAGATAGACCCATCTAGGTTTACCAATCGATCCCGCGCCTCATCCCACCGGTAATCGGTCAACTGCCGCACCTTAACATCTTCTGGGGGGACTGCCTTAAACCCAGCATGTTCCGGCGTGAACGGATAATGATGTCCGACCTTCCGCAACTCGTTATAAATAACGGCCTTCATTGGTTTATACAAGGCCAGCGCCGCGGCTTGCGCAAAGGCCTGGCTACCCAAGAACCGATTCAGTGTAAGGCCAGGAGCTCGTTGAAACTCCCCCTCTAACCGAGATGTCTCGGTTTCTTTCTCCGAGATGGTGAGATCCTTTTTTGCTGCTTCCAAGGTAAGAGCGGAGATCTGTGCCTCAAGAGATTTAATTTGATCTTCTTGAGTCGCTATCTGAGCATCTCGGACCTTGATCCATTCTTCTGACTCCTGCAATTTTCTTATCTGAGCTTTTTGGAATGCTATTTTTTCGGCTTGCACATTTATTTTAGTCTGAGCGACTTCGAGGCGATTGGTTTGCTCTATGGCCAGGTTGCGAAAATAATCCCGTTCCAGAACGGCCTTCTTGACCATATCCCTGTCAGAATCAACAAAGAGCATATTGTTTTGCTCTTTGTCAATCAGGTCCTTGTAATGACCAAGGATAGCCCTGATATCATGAACGGCCGAGATGGCATGGTTGAGCGTCACCTCGGGCTTCTCCCGAATTGTCTCCTTTTGATAGGTAGTCTCTGTTACCTTGAACATTTCCCGAGCATACCGGGCGTGCAGGTTTTTGTTCTCTTCCCGTGACTGTTGCATAATGGAATGACCCGGGAGGTGCAGGCCCAAGCTATCCGCAAAATCGGGTACAAGTCTTTCTTTAAACACAACCCCGGTAACCATCTCTTGACCCAGAACGGTCGCCTGTAAGAAACTTTGGAGATCGATGTTACGGCTCCACTATATCAGCCGTGATGGCAGGGGTGGCAAACCTCGGAGTGGTTGCCAAGGAGATACCCTCCTGGTGAGAATGTGCGCTAGCACCAGCTGGAGACGCCCCATTAACCGGGCCAGCCTCAACAATTGCCGTATCAGACGCCCTTCTCGATTTCTTCTTTTTAGGGTGTTCAGGCGCTAAGCCCTTACCCTTAACGGCCGAGGTGAGGGAACCGCTAGGGGTTTCCTTCCGTTTGCGAGATGGGGCGTCCTCCAAGATACCTCGTGTTGGGGAATGCACGGGCTCCTCAACAGCTAGACTGGCTGAAGTCTCAGCCTTGGAATCTTTCCGGGGAACCTTTGACCCCGCTTTCTTCCCCTTTTGACCCGCGGTTGCAATGGAAGTACTCTTCTTCGGGGCTGCGCGATTTGGGACGTGTGACGCACTAGTCCAGATTAGATCCATACAGCCTTCTCCTGCACAAGCAACAAA
The DNA here is from genome assembly GCA_025461125.1 of Carex kokanica. Taxonomy (NCBI): domain Eukaryota; kingdom Viridiplantae; phylum Streptophyta; class Magnoliopsida; order Poales; family Cyperaceae; genus Carex; species Carex kokanica. The sequence continues at coordinate 422,361 of JAJGRX010000348.1, forward strand.
AAATATAATTCACATTAAACTCCGCAATTGGATAAATCGAGATGAGGATAAGCATAAAATAAATTGCAACCAAAACCCGCGAGAACAAGAATCACTTCTCACAAGTTCCCTCAATTCATGCGCAGCAGCCTCTTCTTGTATATCAAGTTTCTTAGACACTGCCGGGATCAATCCCTTCCCGGAGTTCAATGGCCTCCACCTCGCATTTACACCTTGCAGACAAGACACTTGGCGCCAATTCTCTACATACACCCATCCATGATCACAGGCCTCTATTTTGTTTATCTTTTTATCCTTCTCAAACAAGGCCTGTTCATGTTTCGGTGTTTTTTGACGAAGCGCGAGATGGCCCGAGTCCACGTAAAGTGTGGAAAAGAAATGGAAAAATAAATTAATGGTAGGCCTGCTCATTCCGAGCTCAGCCTTGAATTCCTTGAAGATTGCCTGAAAGCTACGTATGTAGCTCCATGACACCCCGGTCAATTGCGCGGGAGCCACCTTCATGAAGTTGAGAAGTTTTCTCTCAAATTGCGTCAGCCTTAAGTGGAAGCCGCATTTCGGCATTTTCCAGTAGATACACATGCCGCGCTCATGATCATGCGCCCGATCCTCCGGGCCAAGCGCCCGCAGTACAATTTGATCCCGGGGAAACTTGTCTTTGGTTAACACCAACTCCTCATAAAAGGCCTCTACCTAAGCCTGATCTTGAACCTCGGGCACGGGGGCTCGCAGTAATGAATGGGGGAATTGCATGTCATTTTGATACCCGGCCTGAGGACTTACGTCGGTTAGCGTTCTAGCTCCGGCTTTCGATTTGGGACCCTTTCGAATTGATGTCCCGACTTCAGCCGAGATGCGCTCACCCCGAGATGACGCTTCTGGGCTTGAATTAAGTATGTCAACCTCCACGTCGGTGGCTCCACCCCCTCTACATCCCCTGCTTCTTCTTCCTGGTCCATGTCATACAAATCCCCGCTCGACTCTTGCGAGATGTTCTCCTCACTATCAGCTTCTTCCTGATAGACCACATCAGCCGCCCTCTCGAGCATAGCTTCTATGCTCTTGCCAACGCCGTGATGAGGAGTAGGCGCTGTTTGCTTATGAGAGAACCCGGGGGAACCAGAGTGATCCCCCGAGATGGATGGATTTTGTTCTACTGATTTGGACCGGTTTTCTTCAGATCTTGCATCAGAATGGTCAGCCATTTCTACGATTAACAAAGGGATCGGCTTAGGTACAGACTTATTCGAGGTTGGTACATAGTTAATTCGGGTTTTGGTTCTACAAATATACCGAGTTGGCCTATTTATTTACACTTTTAGTCCCGGGGTATACCGATTTCTATTAAACAAGTTGTCCCGAGGTCTAGGAATCACTAACCTTATCAATGCGAGGTCCTCTTTCACTGTTCTTACGTCTTCTGTTGATCTTTGAATTGGTCGCTTCAAGTTCTTTATATCCGAGATAACAGTTGTTCGATCAGAAAAAGCGAAAATGATGGGGACGGGGGTATATATAGGTCCGATTTGTAAAACTTTTTTCCGCCCGGATCCCGAGGAATGACACCTAGCGCCATCTATGGCGTTCATCCAGGCGACGTTTCGTCTCCCGACCGTTTACTTCGAGATTAGCGCTCTTCCCGATTTAATAGGCGACAGCTGTCGCCATAATGTCGAAACGACGTTTCGAATACTCGCGTCCTTTACTCGAGTTAACGGCTTAACGAACGGCACGTATAACTCCGTTTCCGCTATAATTAACGGTTATCTCCGTTCGAATAAACACATTACAACAGCAGGATTACATGTCCTAACCCGAGGTGCACATCACCTCGGAGGGACATGACACCTCGCGTAAGGCTTTTACTCAGTAATACATACTCATTAATGGAGAGCAGTTGGGAAAACGGCAGTACTGTCCTGACAACTTTATTATCATTAATGCTACCGTGTACGACTCTTATTATAAATAGAGTACCCCCGAACCACAACCACTTCACTTTCCCTTTGCTTCTCCCACAAACACTTCTACCTCGCATCAATTATGTTTGTTCAGAGACATATTGAACAGTTCCTAGCAGAGCGTGAGAAACAGCGCCGAGCTATTCACCGCCGAGTTATTCTATCTTGTTCTGCTGGTCCATCCAGCTCAAGCCGAGGTCCTCAACGACGTGTAATCACGTCCGCGGAAAGGGAGCAGTTAATCCAAGACATTCCCAATGACTTGGATTGAATGCTGGCCAACGAGTCCCTCACCGTTCAAGACTTTCTGAACTATAAGCTGGCGACGTACAAAGAGTTGGACGATGAAATCGACATCGCCGAACTCCTTGGACCTCTTCGCGACTGCCTAGCATGTGGGCAGGCAGCCTCAAAGGAGGACATGATCAAATGTTGGGGCTGTCGCGCATGGTGGCATCCCTCTCATTTTCTGATCCATGACCGATCGGATCCCCGACGTCGCTTCTTCAAGTGTTTATCCTGCCAAAATCGACATCCCAAGGGACCCACATTGGCCACAGCCACTCCGGCCCAGATTTGGGCAAATGATCATTTCGAAGATCCTGATAGCGAGATGTTGGATTTCCTCCCTCCGCCTCCGGGACTTGCTTGATAAATCACATAAGGACTTACTCATATGTTTTAAGTTAGATAAATTAGCCTTTTTTGCATTTCTAGCTTACTTCGAGTTGTAACAAGTCCTTATTAATATATTGACGTTCCTTTACATTCTTCTGGCATTTCTTTCCGACGTTTTTTAAAAAAAAAAAAATTAACTTGGCTATTACGACGTGATGTCAGTATAGCGACATTACAATATTGTACGACATCACAACACACGACATCACACTTAACAAACGTCACAAATAACAACATCTCGGGACATCATAAATAACTTTACATATTTTTTGTTCCCATGACTAAGTAATATCAAGTCAGAAGCATCTCGCTATGCATTCTGACTTCGGGGGCTAATGATAGGGCCATGTTCCCAAGGCCCTTTATTAATGAACTTTAAGCCTATGAAAGCCCAGGATTCGAATCTCCTTTTAGGAGCCAACCCGGAGCCAAGGTAAAGAGGCCCAAAGCCCGAGATGGTTAAAAGACCCAGGCACAGAACAGGCCAAAGGCCCTGAAAAGGTCGAACTCGGCCCGAAATGAGCCTGTACCGCCTTAATGCGGGATAACCACCAAACGTGGTCACAATAACCGCTTCACCGCCTTAAGGAGAAATAACCACCGAGATAGCGGTTATGGAGCAGTTATGATTCAGCATATATAAGGCTAAAATCCCCATTGAACGGGGGTCGAGATTTTACACACACAGAGAGATATCACATAGGTCAGAGTCAGAATCTCTCTACACCCACCTCGCTCTTTAACTCTCACACACTCCACACATCTCGGACTGCCATCTCGTGGCAGGGCGAGATCATCCAACCACCTCTCACATACGGACTACTCTCCTCGGGAGATAGGACGTATCAGAGGCTATGATGAAATGCATATTACAAGTTTCTCCATACTATGGGGTCTATATCTCTGTTTTTAATGAGTGACTCCATGGTACTGTGCATAGCACGGATTGGTTCGTACTATGGATCAATATTTTCATTTTCAAAATTCTAATGGTCAATCCGAACCGTTCAACATGATTTCCAGATAAGAATATACTTGTGGGCTAAATTTTCTATTTTTTAGAATTTTTTTACTATTTTTTTAGATAGGTAGAAAATCACTGTTTTTGGATGGTCCAGAATTTTCAGATCAAGTGATTTTCTACCTATCTTAAAATATAGTAAAAAAATTCGAAAAAATATAAAATTTAGTCTGCAAGTACATATTAGTGTGGGGATCACGTTGAACGGTTTGGATCGACCTTAAAATTTTCAAAATGAAAATACAGCTTCATAGTACGGATTAATCCGTGCTGTGCATAGTACCATAGACTCACTTTTTTTTAATTTCAAGTTCAAAACAATCGATCAAGCTGCTTAATATAATCTCAATATTAAAATATATATACTTGGAGACAAAAATTTACATTATAAAAAAATTAACTAGTATTTTAAGTAGGTAAAATATATATCACTTGATCTAAAAATTTTGTACTTCCGAGATTCTTTTAACATTGGAAAGTTACTGATCCAAGTGTTTTGTTGGAATGAGGCTATGATGAAATGCATATTACAAGTTTCTCCATACTATGGGTCTATATCTCTTTTTTTTAAATTCAAGTTTAAAACAGTCAATCAAGCCGCTTAATATGATCTCAATATTAATATATATATACTTGGAGACAAAAATTTACATTTAAAATTTTTTTAACTAGTATTTTAAGTAGGTAAATATCACTTGATCTAGAGATTTTGTACTTTCGGGATTCTTTTAATATTGGAAAGTTACTGATCCAAGTGTTTTGTTAGAATGAGGCTATGATGAAATGCATATTACTAATTAAGTTTGTTCATACTATGGGTCAATATCCCTTTTTCGTTTCAAGCCGCTTAATATGATCTCAATATTAAAATATATGTACTTGGAGACAAAAAGTTACATTTAAAAAAAATTAACTAGTATTTCAAGTAGGTAAAATATCACTTGATTTGAAGATTTTCAACTATCCGAAAGTAGTGATTTTATATCAATCTAAAATAATAGTTAAAAAAATTTAAAAATCATAAAATTTGTTATCTATGTACATTTTCCATCAGTGTTCTTTTTCATGGTTCATTGTGTGTCTTGATATCCTTCAAGGAAAGAGAATCTTGTATTGATGTTGTGTGACTTGATTACAATTACATGGAGCCTAGTTATAGACTGACTATGATATATTGCTAAACATCTCCACTAATATCTCCTACCTACCACTCTTGTATTCCTAATTATCTCCCACATTGTAGACTCACTAATATCTCCAGTGTATATCTCTATCGCTCAACAAATGTTGCGTAAACATTTTTCCAACATCATTTGGGCTAATAGTTCCACCCGCTCTCAAAAATTTTCCAATATTCATTTGGGTAAACAACTTGGTTTGACTGCTTTTATGTATTTTTTTGTACGTGAATTTGTGGAAATTAATTTTCCAGGTTTCATGTTCATGAATTTTGTATGCATGAAATTTATGTTGCCAAACAAACCTTTTTTAAAACTATACTATCTTTTAACAAAAAGCTATTATTGTAAATATGGGATTAGTCGAAACATTGGTGCGCAAGGACCTCTTCAATATATATTAGATGATTACTCCAAAGGAAAAAATTCACTCAAAATTGACGAAATAAATTTGATCAACAATTACAATTTTCTTCTCGTTGCAGGTTTCATAAACATAGACTGTGGTATTGCAAGCAATACTAGTTATGTTGAGAGCTTCACAGGCTTAACATATGTATCTGACGATCAGTATATCGACACAGGGTTGAATGGCAATATCTCTAGTCTGTATCAAGTGTACAAAAAATTACACAAATCTTGAGACCCTCAGAAGCTTTCCTAATGGTAATAGAAACTGTTACACCCTAACACCAGTAAGAAATGGATCAAAATATCTTCTGAGAGCATCATTCTATTATGGGAGCTATGACGGATTAGAAAATCCTCCCAGCTTCGATTTATATTTTGGTGTCAATTTTTGGTCTACCATTACCATCTCTGAACCTGATTATTGGTACCCTTACGAGATAATTGCTATTGCCCCTGCAAATTATATTGAAGTTTGTCTATTGAACACGGGACTCGGGACTCCTTTCATCTCCGTGCTGGAGTTGAGACCATTGACTACCACTCTCTATGCACTTGCAAACGCCACTATATCTCTGAATCTCATATATAGGGGAGATGTGGGATCAAATAATTCAGTGGTGAGGTATATAAAATATAGCATTTATCAGGAAAAAGAAACTTCATATGCACTTTCAGGGCTTATTTTATGGTAATAATATCACTTGGACATCCTGAATTTGTCTGTTCTGAAAATTTATTTATAAGACATTATAGTAGTCCATATTCCCTAGACTTTATATTAGTATAATTGACCTACAATTGCTTACTTCAAACCCCAACTGAAGTGATATTTTTTTAATTAAATGAAGTAGTAAAATTTAAATTTCTATTTAGAAAATTAATATTGTGCAGAACGAAATTCAACAATTAGTCATCTCTTTTGTTGTTTGAGAGCAGGTACCCTGATGATAACCACGACCGGTTATGGTTGAATTACACGACGTCTTCATGGGGAAAAATATCCACTGGCTCTAGCATTGACGGCTTTCTATTTGAGGTGCCATCCTTGGTGCTACAGACAGCAGCTGTTACCTCAACAGCAAGCAGCCCCCTTGGCATAACATGGTCGACATCTAACAAGTCTACTATCTTCTTTGTTGTGCTCCATTTTGTTGAGGTCCAGATCGTGCAAAACACTAGTCTCAGGGAGTTCTACATTTATGCAAATGGAGAGCTAGAATTCGAGGACCCTGTTCCCATGCAGTACTGTAACACAGTTTATTCTTGGTACTTAGATACAGGTCGCACAAATTATAATATGTCCCTCAATAGTTCTGCAAGAGCAACTCTCCCACCCATACTCAATGCATTTGAGTTGTACACAATCTTACGTGTGACAATGTTTCCTACAGATACCATAGATGGTATATCTCTACACATTTCTAATTTAAGTCTTAATGCTGTTGATTGTACTCAGTGGAATAATTCTTTTACTGACAAACAAACTTTATAAGAAATTGGTTAGAATATTTGACAGAATTTTTTTAATCTTCCATACAGTTAGTGCCATTAAATCAATCAAGGCGAGTTATAGTATCAGGAAAGATTGGAATGGTGATCCTTGCCTTCCTACAAGTTACACTTGGAGTGGGATTAGCTGTACAATTAATTCCTCCAATATTCCCAGAATCAAAGTTCTGTGAGTTTCACATCCAATACAATAATGCCTTCTTGAAATCTTTCTTTCTGTAGAGGAAGCAATTAAGTTCTATTTTTTTCAGAAATCTATCATCCAGTGGATTAACCGGGGCAATGGTATTTGCATTTGGATACCTAACTAAGCTCGAGACATTGTAAGTTCGTTTAACATTCAGGAAAAATAAAATTATTTTCAGCAAGTTATTATAATTTAAATTACATTATTGTAACATAGCAATTAAACAGTTTCTGACATGAAATTCTCTTTTATAATCCTTTCAGAGATTTATCTCACAACAATCTGTCAGGCAACATTCCTAATTCTCTGGAAAAATTAGAATCACTTGCATTCCTGTAAGACAAGAAAATGCTTTATTTTTAGCCAGAGCATCAATTCCCACTTCTCATCTAATGTTCTTTTTTATTGCAGGGACCTTTCAGAAAACAGTGGCCTTTCAAGAACACTTCCTCCTGGTCTCCAAGAAAGACAAAAGGATGGTCATTTGACAGTGCTGTATGTCTAATTTCCCCATGTTAATCAAACTAATGATCCTTTAATCCTACCATTTGTTTGAAATGTCATTTCTTTAGTTTAGAAACTTGTTTACTAAGTTGAGTCATCCATAAGCAGTGAGAGCTGGGCGACCCATGCTTTGATGTTCTAAAACTGCGCAAATCAACACTATCAGACATTAATTGCTCGGTCCTTATCTTATTTTGATTCTGTTTATCACTATTCATGTTGCTCTGTCATTTGGTAAGTGTAGCTTTCCATATGCTCTCTGAAGGGAGCAATAGAAACAATTTCACAAATAACTAAAAAAGAATGAACGATTGAGGAGCATGTATACACATAATTTGACCAAAGTATTAAATTTCAGTTTCAACAGCACCGACGGTGGATTAGGACACAAGAAATCGTCAAAAGCAGTTATCTTTATAATTGTGGCTGTAGTTATCGTGTTGCTGATTGTTGGAGCAGTGGGACTATTCTTTTTGTGCCTGAAGATGAAGAAGAAAGGTAATTGTTCAATAATGATTAATTCTTTTAATTAAAAACAAAGGTGAAAATCAAAACTTCCAATTCTAAATAAACCATGAGATCCTCCAGTATAGTTTTCAACCGGCAATCTCTCCCACGGAAGGTATACCCGCAGATCAGGAAAATGAAAGTTTGACCTGACAATCTCTCCTCAATGGAGTTAACTGAATAAATTAGTTACACTGTTTGCCTAATTTTTCATATTAGCTGATTGTTGCATTTCTTCAAAACATTTGATAACTGATTTAATATTTGTAGATAAACGCATCAACCCGCCTACATCTCACGTACTTGATAAATTATTTAATACGTGTAGATCCTAGAACATTTGGTAAATTATTTAATACTTGTAGCTCTCATGTAGTTGATGACCAAAATAGCACTAGCTCGTCTGGAGTTGGAGGAAAGGCATTAAATTTCGACAAAAAGCAATTTAGTTTTTCTGAGCTGAAGCTTATCACAAATGACTTTAGAGAAAAAATTGGAATTGGGGGGTTTGGCGAAGTTTTTAAGGGAAGACTTGGAGATGGAAACGAAGTTGCCGTTAAAGTCCGTTCAGAGTCATCTTCCCAAGGGACTCAACAGTTTTTGAATGAGGTAACAGGAGTATCTGTCATTCACTGTTATAGCATGTGTCATGCATGATTAACTATATTTTGCATCAGTAATCAGGACCTAGTACATCTATGCTCTGCATTTCTTCTTACAGGCGCTTAGGTTACCTGAATATTTATACTTTATAGGAAGTAATATTTTGAACATGCATGTTGTATACTATGAAAATCTTTATATCAGAGTATCAATTTAAAGGTATAGCATCTAATGCACAATGTATCTCAAATTGTTATTTAGGTTGAGATGTTGTCAAGGGTTCATCACAAGAACTTAGTCTCCCTTGTTGGCTACTGCAATGACGGAAATTACATCGCTCTCATCTACGAGTACATGCAAGAAGGAAATCTGCAAGATCATCTCAAAGGTATTTCGGCAAGATCTTCACTGCACCAATATTTTTTGATAAACACTTTGATGTAAATCAAGGACCCAAAATGTAAAATTCAATTTAACAAAAACTTGGCAGTCTGCAGGATGAGGATTTAATATTACTAAAAACAAGGTGCTAAACAACCAGGAGATCCAAAATTTTGGCTTATAGATTTAATAATTCACATATTTGACTTATAGGTAACGCTCAGCCTCTTTCATGGAAACAAAGACTCAGAATTGCATATGAATCTGCCCAAGGTCTGTAAATTTTGTTACTGTCATCAAGGAACAACTTGATTCATATGGAACCATGGGCGTCCGATGGGCATTGGACAAAAATCATTCCTATGCCCGGTTAGAGCTGTCCAATTACTGTCAAGATGCGTGTGTAGAACTTTAAGATTTGTGTGGAGCAAGATTGCGCAAATCATAAGTTCATAACACAAATCGGATGGCTCCGACCGTGTATCAGATAGATTTTAATCCGATACACATTGGGCACCCCCCACCCCCCCTTCTTCCAATTCGTATGTTATTAGTGATCTGATCTTTGTATTTCGTACAGGATTGGAGTATCTTCACAAAATGTGTAATCCACCACTAATTCACAGAGACGTAAAAACCACCAATATTCTTCTTAGCAGAAATCTCGAGGCAAAGGTTTCCGATTTTGGTTTAGTCCGGGCTTTCTCAGGCACTTCTGTCTTCACCAATGTCGTTGGGACACCTGGTTATTTGGATCCCCAGTATGTTCTCCTAGCCTCTCCAGTCTGTTCTTTCTGACTTGTCTGTTCTATTCATTTTTTAGGATGTATTGGTACTAGACCAGACTCCTTATGTGAGCGGATTTGTTGCCCCTGTAATGCTTGTTTGCCAAATTACCTTCAAAACTAAAAAAGTAATTTGTGTAACATTAAACTACTAATCTCCCCTATATGTTAGATATTACAATAGTCATTCTCATGTTCTACAAGGTCCTCAGCATTTTTTCTTTTTGTTTCCATTTTAAAAAGTAAATTGTCGACCAAATTTTATATTAAAAAAAAAAAAAAATGTATAAATCAAAGTTTATAGAATGTTCAGTGAGGGGGGATAAGATCTATTGTTTCTAGTTTTCATTATTTCATGTACTTGTTTGTTAGTTTGTTGATTTTTTTTGATGAAATTGTTAGTTTGTTGATTTGTTTCATATTTCTGCAGTTATGCCTCAACCTCCCAGCTCATAGAAAAAAGTGACATTTACAGTTTTGGGGTTGTCTTGCTAGAAGTCGTCACAGGCAAGCCGCCAATTCGCCAAGGCCATCAAAGGAGTGAGCATTTGACTCAATTTGTGCAGCAAAGGCTCACCAAAGGAAACATAGAAAGCATATTTGACCCTTATATGGAAGGCCAATACAACATAAACTCAATTTGGAAGGTTGCTGAACTGGCACTTAGGTGCACTGACCTACCTGATAAGAGGCCTGACATGACAGAAGTTGTATCCGAGCTCAAAGAAAGCCTGAGTCTAGAAATGTCTAGCACTGAAACTGGTAGCGAGGCTTCTGGGAACATAAGCAGTGGTTATCAAAGCAATCTTAATCCTTTTGGTGGTGTTAGCCCTAGTGATACTTTGGAGATGATGCATATTGGGGGCTCGAGGCTACCAGATTATGGTCCTTTGACAAGATAAATATCAGTTTTAGATAGTACGGTTCTGCAATATTGCCTTTGTGTGCTTTCCTGTCAATGGTTTGGTTTGATATAGAATTGTTCATATAAAAAATTAGTTAATCTGGTTGTTTTCTTATTGTAATTTAAGCGTTTATACATTCAGCAGATCATTTGTTAAATATTTTTCTTTGTGAGGTTGAAAGTATGAAATATGGAACCTATGGCACCATGTGCTATTAAGAAGACAAACTGTTATCCTTGTACAATAAAATAATTTCCATGGATTCCTTGTGGTTCATTTCAGTTGATTCACATAGATTGCTAGAAACCCGAATTGATCATGGGGTTCACAAAATGAAACCATTATACTAGTGCAGAACAATAGAAATGATCTTTCAATAATTGCTGCTAATCATTAAAGCACCCTAACCCATTACATCACATATGCAAACAGTCTACAAAAAACATTCGCTTTTTCTGTTATTTGAATTGTTACAGAAAAATAAGACTCCCCATTACATATAGGTTCGGCAACATGAGTCCAAAGTCTTAGTTGACAAGTTAAACAATAAGACTAAGGTTGTAATAATTCTTCATGAGTTGCATAAATTATGGAAATAATATACAAAAAAACTAGGTCAAATCCTATCTTGCAGCTGGACCTGACACTATATGTCCCATCTCATATGTCTGACTAACCTCTCCCACACCACTAGGACACGTGAAAGCATTATCATTCCTCGTATACATTGAACTTGTAGTACTACTAGGGTTTGAACTATGACCTTTCTCATTGACAGTCTCAAGCCCCAAGCATTCTTTCAGCTCAGCAACGACATCAGCCATAGTGGGTCTTTGAATTGAGGTATGAGAAACACACCGCAATGCCAGATCAGCAACCTTCCATACAGAGTTCACGTTATATTCTCCTTGCATGTTGGCATCTACAACATCTTCAATGTCTCCTTTGGAGAGCCTCTGGCGGACCCATTGTACTACATGGCCCCCTTGTGGGCCCGCAATTATTGGGGGCTGTCCCGTTACAAGCTCAAGTAGAACAACTCCAAAGCTGTATACATCACTTTTCTCGCTGAGCTGGTATGATGTGTAGTACCTTAAAAGTAAGAAAAGAAAACAAACATTCAGTAATTTTCTTGACGTTGCAGATACTTATTTAACTGTTAATTAAGAAACACATTTAAATATTCATGCAATATTAATAAAAAAATTCTGACCAAATTGATATTCCTTTTCTTATGAACAGTTGAGTCATAACTTCACACTTTTCCTTAGTATCCTATTATCCTACAACTAGATGGCTCTTTTGAAAATATTTAAATTTCCATACATTTATGTAACAGAATGAACCATAAATACTGATGATGAATGGTCATACTCTGGATCTAGGTATCCCGGAGTTCCAACAACAGCAGTGGAGATATGAGAGTGGACATCATTGTTGAAAGCCTTTGACAGGCCAAAGTCGGCAATTTTTGCCTCTAACTTTGAATTGAGGAGAATATTGTTGGTCTTGACATCCCTGTGAATTAGAGGAGGTTTGCATGCCTTGTGTAAATACTCCAAACCTACATTTCATAGAAGGACACATCAACAACTTTCTTTTCTTTACACACTTATCAAACAAAAATTTAAAAGCTGACCTTGTGCAGATTCAAGTCCAATTCTCAGTCGATTTTGCCAATCCATTGGTTTTGCTTCTGCAGCAGGTCCTGCATTTGATATTTAACAGTCAAATCTTTAATTAAATTGTCCTTGGTGTGTTTTATCTTTCATTTAGTTGTCAATGGTAAATTACCTCTGAGCTTGTCTTGTACGGTCCCCTCAGGCATGTATTCGTAAACCAGTGCAGAGTATTCTCCATCCTTACAGTAACCGATCAAAGACACAAGATTCCTGTGGTGAACTCTTATCAAGTGTTGTGCCTGTATAAATTCAATTCTTAGTGCTGTTATTTTTCCTTTGTTGCATTATCTTATAGTAACTTTATCGAGAAAATAGCAAAAGATAAAATAAAAAAAAGGGAACACTGTATGCTATAAAAAATGGTGCAGTAAAGATAAATATAAATCAATTAAACATAACTACATATCCTTCCAATGAACAAACGAACAACAAAAGATAAAGAATAATTACCTCACCGAGGAACTCATTGATTCCCTGCGCAGAAGACTCTGACCTCATTTTCACTGCAACTGGAGTTCCATCTTCAAGATACCCAAGATATACCATCCCAAACCCGCCTTTCCCTATGCCTTTCTCAAAATCATTTGTTATCATCTTCAATTCTTTATGAGTGAAACGCCGGTTATCCAGTTGCAATGAATTATCTTCGTCATAATTCCCTTTAGCACTACTGGCTCGTGGCCTCACATAGGCATCTATGTTTCATTTTTTATTTAATTAAATGCTTGGTGTTTGTTTATAAATTGAAAGAGGCTAAAAACTTATCCACTTCTGAAATGTAATAGTATATAAAACTGAAATTACTAAAATATACAAGTTCTCAAAATAAAATGCTTTGATAAAAAAATAAAAAGAGATTTAAGAAGTAGGTGAGTTTTCATGATAGATAAATGTTGGCAAGGGTTAAAAGAAAGCAATATACAAGTTCAAAAGTTGTTGATAATTACCATGTGGTCTTCTTCTTTTTCTTAGCACAATAAATAGTACCACAAGGGAAATGACTACGACTGTAACAGTTACACCTGCGATAACACCTGATTTGTTCATCTTGTTTTCTGACGCAGAACCACTCGGGCTTGATGAGTTATTACTACGAGACGGACTAGAGCCACTGACAGGTCCAGGGCCAGGGCTTCCATTATCATTGGCTCTAGAATTGCCAGGGAAAACAATATTAGTGTGAGATATTTATAATATAATTAGGAGTGATATCTTTTAGCAAATTTCATGTGCAAGTGCAATGCATAACATGGTAAATTCCATCACTGCCTTCTCTCATCTTAAAACTATCCCTGGTCCTTCTAGTCTATGAACATAATTAGGAGTGATATCTTTTGGTTATAATTTGAACAAAATATGATATATTGAGAATGAGGACTTTTGGTGATAAATTCTGATTTGCAAGGTTAAAGGAGATATTTTAGAGTTTAGAGGTAATCCTTTGATTCTCCTTTTGTATTTTGATTCAGTATCTCACATACGTCAGTTTCAATGGTTGCAATACCTTAATGTTAGAGTGCCATCTTGTGATTTCTTTTGAAGAGCTGAAGGAACAGATCCACTAAGCTGGTTAAAGGACAAATCTCTGTATAGAAAAGATCATATAAAAAGTTTTAAATTAATAGAACAATTCTTAATATAAGCTAAGTGAAAGATGATTTAAATACTTACAGGAAAGTGAGCAATGGCAAGAGTGCCAGAAAATCAGGTATAGGCCCTGTTAAGTTGTTGTGAGATAAATCCCTGAAAATGATGATTGTTCATAGTTAATAATTATGCCAAACTCTTATGCCTAAAGTGGAATCCTTATTTGGCAAGGTTCTTATCCTTGTGTAAAATATGTACTAAACCAGGCCAAGTAATAGGACTTTGTTACAAGTTACAACTATACCGCTACGACAAAGGAATTCTCTGGAGCATATCATCGAACACTTCATGTGCAGAACCAACATTGGTCCATGGTACAACAATAGCACCATTATGCCACTCGTGAAAACTGCCTCCAATCGAGATGCAATATCAACAAAGCACACAGACACACCAAGTCACCCTCCAACAACACCACCCCCACCCAATTCAACGGAAAAATCGGATTACAAAGGTTAAAAAGATGCTTGCTACACTTTCGCATACTCTTCAGATTCAATGTAGCAATATTAGTGGAAAAAGGCTCTTCCGATCTCTCAAACTCAAATCTGTCAACACTGGAAGAAAATCTTCGACTTTAACTTTTACATTGCGTTTTTTCTCCATTCTATACACTTTTATCGACGTCGAAAAGAAAGAATCCGGATCCTCTGAGATATCGCAGTGGATTCTATTCAGTGCCACGCGCGCATCCTCTGAGATATCTCAAACTTTGAGTGTTTTTTTGGAAATCTCAACCGTTCAAATACATTCTACACAAATCTCAAAGCAAAATAATACTGGCCCCCTTCGCTCTCCCCGAATAGACACCGTACACGTCGGTCACGCAAAATTTGTGATATCACAGAGAATACACCCTATTTGAAATGGAGGGTCAGTTTAACGTGCTTTGAAATTCGTACAGGAAGAATTTAAATGGTTCAGATTTTGTACAGATTCAAAATTGAATTTGAGATATCTCATAGGATGCGAATTCGAAAAGAACCTGGGTATAAGTGACTATTGGGCTCTCGAATTAACCTAATCGGATATGTTTGGGTCCCATTTGATCAGGCCCAAATTTTTAGCTAAATTGGCCCCACCCAGAACAGTTACCAACTTGGGCTGACTTAAACTTAACCTGGATTTATTGATTGATTGATCCCAAGAAAAAAATGTTTATACAAGAAATTGGGTTCTATTCAAAGTACTTGGAACAAACTTGATCAAAGCCAGACCCAAACTGTGAGATCTACATCGAGATTTGTACGAATAATATAGAACTTATTAATTTAAAGGGCTCGGTGAATGTAAACTAGGGCTGCAAACGAACCGAACCGAATCGAACTTACCTCCAGTTTGAGTTTGGTTTGAATTAATTTCGAACTAGGTTTGGTTTGAATTAATTTCGAACGAACTCAATTTCGAACGAACCCAATTTCGAACCGAATTTTTTACGAACTCAATTTCGAACATTTACGAACTTTGTTACGACTTACGATTTATGACTTCTAACTAGGCCATAGTGCGAAATTACAGCACTTCAATAAAAACTCAAGTATTCAAAGTACAATTTAAATAAAATCCAAATATCAATAGAAATACAACTTAAATAAAAACTCAAGCACTCCAAAGTATTCAAAATACAATTTAAATAAAACTCAATATCAATAGAGTACAATTTAAATAAAAACTCAAGCACTCCAAAATTAATTATAACCAAATACCACACTCAGTTTGAATGTACGCAACAGGGAATTTGGGCGAGAGATGAGTCTTTGTTGTGAGAGGCCACCAGAGAGAGAGAGAAGACGTGAGGGAGATTATTTTGGTACTTAGCGCGAGAGGAATTTGGGCGAGCGGTTTTGGCGTAAATTAGCGGGAAGAGGGAAAAAAATTGGAGGCAATGGCGGAAAAAATAGCGGGTTAATTGGTTGAATAGAAAGGGAGCGGATTGATGACATGGAAGAGATCTAGACGTTGGTAAGAGGATAAATCTAAGGGTGTGAAATTATTGAGGTGATCGGATTGCAGGATTTATGGGGTCACTCGCTTAGTTAATATTTTATTGAGTGAGTCTAAAAGTGTATTGCAGTGATACAAAATAAAATTAGGCAGCAAATAATTTGGAAAAAAATAAAAATATATATTTTCAAACTTTTTACATTTTTTTTTAGTTTTTGCATGTTTTTTTTTTTTTATTTTTTATCAAATAAATAAGTATTTTTTGCATTTTTGAATTTTTTTTTTACAGCAATACATATAATTTTTTTTTCTAAATGAATAGCTGATCAATAACAGTATTTTTTGCATTTTTTAGACATATAAAAGAAATATTGTACATTGATCATTTTTTTTGACAGCAATACATTTATTTGCATTTTTTGGCATTTTTTTGGCATTTTTTGCATTTATTTTCGGACCATTCGTTTTACCGCGGGAATTCAACGGTCGATCTACAACAAAATCATTCCAAATCTGATATAGAATGATCAAGGTACAATATTGGACGTAACCAACATAAAAATTCGGAAGTTTTATTATGTATGAGCTTTGATCCAATACGAAATGTTTATGGTCATACGATGCTTCAATTTTCGATCAACTAGATGGATGGGTAAATGAAAACAAAATTTTATCAAACTTTCATGGAAGACGATAAATGCAATGCTCTTTGATTTCAACGGCTCCAATTGGTCAACGGACGACATGTTTACATGCGCCTTCATTAACTTAGAAAGCAAGAGTATATGTTTCATGAGACATAAACTCTTGCCTTGTGAGTTATGAAGGCGCACAAAAATATATCGTCTGTGGTTCGATCGGGACCGTTGAAATCAAAGAGCACTGCATTTATCATCTTCCATGAAAGTTTGATAAAATTTTGTTTTGATTTACCCATCCATCTAGTTGATTGAAAATTGAAGCATCGTATGGCCATAAACATTTCGTGTTCGATCAAAGTCATACATAATAAAACTTCTGAACTTTTATGTTGGTTACGTTCAATATTGTACCTTGATCATTCTAGATCAGATTTGGAATGATTTTGTTGTAGATCGACCGTTGAATTCCCGCAGTAAAACGAACGGTCCGAAATAAATGCAAAAAATGCCAAAAATGCCAAAAAATGCAAATAAATGTATTGCTGCCAAAAAAATGATAAATATACAATATTTATTTTATTTATTTATTTATTATTTATTATTTTTTAATAGTTTCTTAAAGCTGAAATTAATTGAACAAATTTATCAAATTAATAATAACTTTATCAAAACAAAGAAAAAAACGAGAGAGTTGAGACTGGATTACCCGAAAAACTCAGAATCCTACCATAAAAAGCAAAATTTCTGGTATAAACATGTGAATTTTTTTATTTGAGCTTTGTTGTTGAATTTTTTTATTTGAGCTTGTAATTGGACCTGACTTTCTGTTTCAGAAGTCAAAATTCAAAGCAATTATGGATTGGATAGCTTATATTTTCATCAGTGAACATAAGTTATCAGCAGAAATTAGCGGTTCACGTTTGAGTTAATTTCGAACTAAATTTGGTTTGCGAACCTATTTCGAACGAACTAGGTCCAGTTTGAGTTTGGTTTGAATTAATTTCGAACTAAGTTTGGTTTGAAATAATTTCGAACGAACTCAATTTCGAATCGAATTTTTTCCGAACTTTTTCGAATCAAACTCGAATCGAATTACGAACTACGAATTTTTTATGCAGCCCTAATGTAAACTATCCACATAAATTTTGACAAAGATGAGACGATTTAAGTTTTGGTTTAATCAAGCAAAAAACTTACAGAGACTGAAGCTCCGTAAAGTTGGAGAAATAACTCGCAATCTCACCACTCAATCCAGTGGACGACAAGTTTCTGCATGTCAAAGGGAAAAAAAATGAGATTAAAGCAATTGTGACTTAAAAGGAAAAAAAAAAAAAAAAGGGGGGGGGGGGGGGGATGTGCCGTGCCGTGATCAAAATGTCAAGGGGTGATCACGCTACGCGAATGGTCACACCAAATGAGTCACGCTGTGCCTAACATGCTGTGACCATACGTGACTCGCGTGACCATTTAATCATAATTTAGGTTAGTTTATTCAAGATTCACCATTAAATCAATATCTAATGGTCCTAATTACACGTGACTCGCGTGACTACGTGTCGTGACTAAATCTTTCACGTGCCGTGCCGTGCCAAAGTTTCAAAAGATGAGCACGGCACGGGACACGTGAGTCACGACACATAACTGACACGCGTGCCGTGCCGTTCCGTAACAGAGCCGGCTCCACCGTGCCATTTTTCCCACTCTAGGAGGGATGGTTTCCTAAATCAAGAAATGAGAGTATGAGACACCCAAGCTTGTTGTTGAAGAATGCACAAAGACTTAGGAGCTACGTACATTATATTTGCCAAACAAATCCAAAACATTTCTTCTTAGGAGCTAGCTACATTATAATTTTTAAGATGCATTCTTCTTCGAATGAATTAAAAGAAGAAAACTTACAAAGAGATGATACGAGGAGGTGTAGCAATACCGTAATTGCATGTAACTCCAGTCCACAAAAGTACTTTTGGATTACAAGGATCTCCTGTCCAGTTCTTCTTCATCAGTAGATACTGTTCTCTGATTGCCATTATGGCAAGAACTGATTTTTGTTTTGGATAAAATGACAAGAAAACTATAATTAGTTTTTTTTTTCATTTATTTTTTGCATTTTCTGCAAGTAATCTAATTGCCATTATGTGTCTAATTATAACGTTCATATAATGTTGTGAAATTCTATTTCACTGATAATGATCAAGTTTTTTTAAGAAACTCAAGAATAAAAAACAAAAAAATAAAAAGAGAGGAAAGATAGGATAAATTTGCAATTGAGGAAGAAAGAACAAAAACCTACAGTCGCTGCTGTCTGTAGGCAAATCAGCTGTCGGTAGAACTACAAATATCTCAACCGCATTTAGTATCGGTGCCAGTGTGGCATTGTCGGTTGGTTGAAGCAATACATTATACTGTGTATAGGTAGTTGGCTGAGTGTACCCATAAACTTCGCTAGTCATTAGATACTGGGGCACAACCGGCAAATCATACCACATATATCCATTAATGGAAATGCTAAACTCCCTAAGTTGGTTGGTGCTGTTGCCTCTGCCCTTCTTGGGTGGCTTTTTCGGGTCTGGCCCCGGGTTAGGTGAAGGAGGCGGCACTAACTCTGCAAAGTACATTACAACGAAATATGTCGGGGATTTGTATTCCAATCCTATCACCCAGTAGAAGCGGATCTGGTAGCCTGGATCGTTGGAGGAACCAGATTGCATCACCATAGAAGGTGCCTCAAACATGTCATTTGGGGGGGTTTTCACGGGGGACGTTGTATTCACTTGGGTCCAGCTGCCAGGACTGTTGAACGGCTCCCAAATTCGGTCAAGCGGGTCAGCTGGGTACCTTCAACCATACACACTCCCATTGTGAGAAGATAAAGAACATGTCTAGACTGGTGTTATTATTTTTTGCCTACTGGCATGGAGTATGTGCCAGTAACAAATCTGGTTTGAGTGAGGCTATGTATTATGCATAGCGCACTTTGGTCCGTACTATGGATGCATATCCTACTTTCAAAGTGCAAGCAGTTGATCTGTTCTACTCAACATGATCTCCATATGAAAATGTGCCTGGATGGCAAATTTTACTTTTTTTATAAAGTTTTTACTATTTTTAAATAGATACAAAATCACTTGATCATTCATTTGAATATTCTGGACCATTCAAAAGTAGTGATTTTTTACCTATCCGAAAAAATAGTAAAAAAGTTCTAATAAAATGTAAAATTTGATCTTCAAGTACATTTTTATATGAAGATTCGGATTGATTATTTACACTTTGAAAATGAAGATATGGATCCATAGTACGGACCAAAGTGCGCTATGCATAGTACCGTAGCCTCACTCATCTGGTTTTCTGCCTAAGATATTGAACTAAATTTGAGAATCTTTTCTGATGTGCTTCATAAATCTTGCATAAGAGAAACCAAAATGAAAATGGATACTACATTACCTTACCAACACAGAATCATCTACTCCAGCATTCAGCCGCCTGTGAAGCGACATTGAAACTGTAGCATTTGCCACTGCAGGATACAGACCAGGCTTTAGTGGCCTCAAATCAAGGCTAGATATGAACGGTGTTCCTTGTCCCTTATCCAGAAGGCAAACTTGTACATAGTTGTTTGTCACGATGGTAATTACTTCCGCAATATACGCGAAAGATGCATCACTGATGTTCATTCTTCTCCAGAAGTTCACACCGATATAGAGATCGAATATTGGGGGCTTACTCAAACCATCATAATCTCCATACATGAAAGTTGCTCTGATCAGATACTTTGACCCGGAAGTCAACGACCTCAAAGTGTAGCAGTTTCGAGGTCCAGTTGGGAAACTCCTGACGTCGTAATAATGCTTTGACACAGCAGATGTGATATAGACGCCGGAAACATTGTGGTTTGTTCCTGTATCTATGTATTGTGCATCTGAGACATAAGTTAAACCGGTGATTTTGTCGATGTAAGTAGAATTTGGTGGAAGCCCGCAATCAATGCTTATGAAACCTAGAGAAGATTTTATCAAAATTTTGGTTAGAACTTGCTGGTACTTCACAGTGTTTGGAGTAAATAGCTAGAATTGTTTGATAGATAACTAGTCATTTTCCTAGATAATTGCATGTTTAACAAAAGAAGAAATAAAAATCTTATTCACCAAATTCCAGAAACTTCAAGTACTAAGTAGACTATGATCATTTCTCCTTTGGTTGCTAACAACTCTGTTAAAAAAATTTACATTTCCATATACTGATAAGAGATAATTAAGTTGAAAATGCAACCATACCAAGAGAGTCAGGCTGGCTAAGAACACCAACTGAGATGTGGAGAAGAAATAAGCACCAAAAGGGCACCTTGACCTTCATTTTGGGGCTCTTATTATCTTGCCAAGGAAAAAAATGGTTTAGGAATGAAGCTTCAAATAATGCTCTCTATATGTACTTACTTATTTGGGAACTTCTCCATTTTCCCCAGTTTAAATTCGCATTTTTAAATCAGAAAAATGATTACATATGCTTGGGCTTTTTTATTAAACACAAGTTATTGGAAATGGCGATTATTAATGGACCAAGTACATTTTCCCTTTTTTCTACTTAACCTTGCAAAAATAAATAAATAAAAGGAACCGAGTCTCCTACTCCCCTGTGGGCAGGAAATTTATATCTCTAAAGTCACTGACACGTAGGTTCGGAGTGAATTTTGATATTTAAATATTGAATATAATTTTGTCTCAAAATTCACCCCCGACCCACGTGTCAGTGACTTTAGGGGCAGAAATTTCCTGCCCACATGGGCAGGAGATTCGGTTTCTAAATAAAACTTCAAATGCAAACAGCAAGTTATTGGCTAGATGTGTGAAATGCAGAAACTCAGGGTTACATATACAATTTTCCAGAATTATAAATTATCTCTCAGACCAATCCAGTTTGCACGTCCCTAAATTTTTTTTGTTGTATAAAACAGTTACAACATCCACAATTATACAAGCGAGGATGGCACGTTGATGGAAGTCCAAAAGTCTATTCTCTTAAAAAAAAAAAAACAGCCTCATTGACCATGTCCTGACTAACTCAATGTGTTTATGGTCCGGGTACCGTTTTTGCCATACATATATTATTTTATACCTGAAGTACAATTTTTTATTGGTAATGTTTTTTTCATCAACATTTTTTTTTTTTAGAATGTGCATCTTTTTTAACTATAGTATTGTTTTGACTTTTTTGTATTTGAGGTCTCTTAATTATTTAGTAGAACATCACTACCCAAGAAATTATGGACAGATCCGTAATCAATTTATTTTACAATAAAAAACAAACCCCACTCCAGAGAGACTAAGCACATGTAATTAATATGGACCAAGCCCAGACAAGCTAAAAGGCCCTTCCCAGAGGGACCCAACGGTTAATTCGGATCCCCTCATGTAATCAAGTTAAATATGGGTCCGACTCTGCTGCTTTTATGATAGAAAAGTAGCAGCCAGTTTTTTCAGATCTAATTATTCAAATTCGTCAAGATTTGTGCATGAAAAAGTTTCTGTATTGAGATGCGCGAAATGAAAAATTTTGAATGGTGGGATGCAGAAAAGCAGGACCCTGCTTTTCTGTCGGAAAAGCAGCAGAGTCCATTCCGTTAAATATGAACCGTACGTTACATCTCAGCACGAATCTAAAAGTGTTCGTGTGAATCTAAACAGCAATACACGGCCGACCAGACAGCCAAGAGCAAGAACTCAACCAGTACGAGATGCACTGCACCAGGTACTAACGAACCCATCCGCTGGTGAATTCGCATCCTCTGAGATATCTCAACTTTTGCGTGTTATTTTGGAAAATCTCAACCGTTCATATACATTATGCACGAATCTCAAATCACAAATAATACTGGTTCCCCGCACTATCCCCGAATAGGCACCGGACACGTCGGTCACGCAAAAGTTGAGATATCTCAGAGGATACGCACTATTCGTTGGTATCAGAGGATATAAATCTGCTGTTATTCCAAAGGGATCACTAACCCTGTTATTTCTATCACAACTGATCAAAGTTTTTCATGCACAAATCTCAAGAAAAAAAGTTTTTCGTACCCGAATCTTGACAAAGGTCAACGGCTGGAATCGGAATAACAGAGTCCTGTTATCTCTTGTTGGAATGACAGCAGATTTATTTCCAGTATCAGATGATGACGCTACCTCACAAAACATCTAACGGCAAAGAGAAAACAGTGTGAATTACATATTTTTTTCGGTTCAACCATTATAATAGATGACTATGTTACTAGTATAAAAATAATAAAGAAAAATTAACAAGTAAAATTAAAAAAAATCATGGTTGGAAAAAAATTTAGCTTGGTTCCGAATCTGATCAAGGTTGCTTCTCGCATTTGTTTCTTAATTATAAGCTCAACTTGTTAAGGAAGTATGACCGGATGGATTAAGTAAAATACAAAATTTGAACAATTCAAAAGTTCAAGAGCGTTTTTTATAAAAAAATTTATTAAATTTTAGCACCATAACATAAATAAAATGTTCAAACATAATAGCAAGATCTTAAAAAATCACAGATTTTGTAGTAATTGAAGAGATTGTGATAAAAAGTTTCATAAACAAAAAAAAAAACAATAAAGGTTGGAGGTCAAGACACCCAACTATTTCATACTGTGGTTATTACAATAATGAATTGCCCCCATTCAGATTTCGAACACATAATTAATCTCTCACATCAGAGATCATGTGTCTTTACCGCTAGACCAAATGTTAGTTCTTAAAAAAAAAACTCAAGTATTAGAAATGACTTTTTTATCCTTTAAAAATTGATGGATATATGATGATGTACAGTTAATTGGGTGTACATTATATCATGGATACATACTCGAAACATCCAAAATATAATAATCTACAATTTAGAGATGTTTCAGTCAAAGTTGTCAAGTTAATTAGTTGTTATGAATGTTAAACTTCCACTAAAACTAGGGTATTTTTAAGTTTATCAAGTTATTTTGTGAATTCAACTCTAAAATCTATTAGATTTGCTTCAAATAACGAATCCAAACTGTTAAAATCCATCTACCTTATGAGTGATGCGTCTACATATGAAAATTTTAAATTTTCAAATTAATTTTGTATAGCGTCAAGTGGTATAAAGAATTCAAAAAATGAATGCATTAAAATTAATTTATAAACCTTCCAATTTTTTACGTTTGACTTTCTACTAAATTAATTAATTCGAAAGTTTAAATTTTTTTCATATAGACGTATCATTTGTAAGATAATGAATTTTTAACGGTTTGAATTCATTAATTGAAGTTAATTAATAGATTTTAGAATTGAGTTCACAAAATGTGAACAGTACCGTATAAGAAAGGGGCTAATTTTTTTGTCTATAATTACTATACTTTTCTAATGTCAGAAGCTGGCCACTTAAATTATTTGATCAATTTTTCAGTTCTCCAGCCACATGTATTATGGATCGATGCCTTAAGCAATAAATAACATTGACTAACACTGTCCACACTTCTCAAAAAAAAAAAAAAAAAAGACTAATACTGCCCACAAAAAGTGCTGATATGAATGATGGGTTGGAACCTTTTTATATTCAAATGACTATACAGAGGAGGCTCGGATTACATCTTTTTTTTTTATACATTTTGATACGTACTATTTTCAAAGTTCAAATAATCGATCAAAACCGTTCAACATGATGGATATATTAAAATGTGCTTGGAGATCATATATTTTATATTTTTTTTTCAATTTTTTTACTATTTATTAAGATAGTTACAAAATTGTTGTTTTCAGACTATTGAAAAACAACGATTTTGTTACCATCTTAATAAATAGTAAAAACATTCAAACAAATGTAAAATTTGATCTCCAAGCACATTTTAATATGGTGATCATGTTGAACTGCTCGGATTGACTGTTTGGATTTTGAAATCGCAAAATTGACCTATAAAAAAACAGTGTCAAGATGTGTCAAATCTCATATATTTTTAGCTGATTTTGTTGAGTATCTAGGATATAACTAGTGGCAACAACACTTAATATGTTAATTACTTCTCAATACTTTGACCAGTTAATTAAGTATACGTATCAAATGACAGTCCGAACTGAACTTCAACCAAACCAAAAATTTTGAAAAAAAAAAAGTCTCACAATCATTAAATGACTTTACAAATGTCAATATCAAATCAATTATTGGAAAATTGGTTATTTGCCACTCCAAAACCTTCAAATTGTAAAAATACTATCCCAAAATTTGAAATTGTAAAAATGCCACTCTAAACTTCATTAATTCCTAATTTTGTCATTTATACTCTATTCTTGTACTATTTTTATTAAAAATAACAAAGGTATCGATCCAAAGAAATACGTATACTATATTCTTGTACTCTGTATTTCCGGAGGGTATGAATTTTTCAGTTAATTTTTAATAAAAATAGTACAAGAATAGAGTATAAATGGCAAAATTAGGAATTAATGAAGTTTAGAGTGACATTTTTACAATTTCAAATTTCGGGACGACATTTTTACAATTTGAAAGTTTTGGAGTGGCAAATAACCAATTTTCCCATCAATTATATACTTAATTTATAACTTACCTCATACCGTTTCAAAACTATTAGAGGAACAAAAATGGAGGAACAAATGATGTTGCTGATTGATGATGTTAATTTATCTAGCAGCCGGTCTTGGTGCCGGTGCCATTTGACCCAAGTAAGCCATCTCTGGAATACTACTGTCACTAACATCAATGATGTAGTTGTTATTCCTGGAATAATTATTCTGGCTGCTGCTGGAGTATGTATGTGTTGTACTTTCAGTACCAGTATCCTCTGTGGCGATCTCGAGATCTAGACTTTCCCTGAGCTCTGTGACTACTACATTCATCGTCGGCCTTTGAGCGGATGTTTGCTCAGTGCACTTACAAGCAAGATCAGTGACCTTCCAAACGGAGTTTACGTCATATTGGCCATGAATTCTGGGGTCTATTATGGTATCAATGTTTCCTCTCGAGAGCCTTTGGCGCACCCATTCTGCCAAATGGCCCCCTTGTGAACCAGAAATAATCGGTTGTTGGCCTGTGATGATCTCTAGCAAAACAACTCCGAAGCTGAACACGTCGCTCTTTTGGCTCAGTTTGAATGAGGTATAGTACCTGAAGGTGCAACAATTAGTTAAGCCTGTATATCTATTGCAATTGTCTCTTTTCTAAGCAACCAACTGACAAAAATTAAATTAGGTACTCAACTAATTAGATATATCTAAATTTTTATGAGGGATGCTTCGGTGGACATAAGGACCTATTTGTAAAATAAACATATTTTCATTTTCAAAGTTCAAACAGTCGATCCGACCGTTCAACATTATCTCCATATTAAAATGTACTTGGAGGTCAAATTTTACATTTTTTTGAATTTTTTTACTATTTATTAAGTATTTTACAAATTCAATGGTCTGAATTTGACTAGTTTTTGTAAAATACTTAATAAATAGTAAAAAATTCAAAAAAAATGTAAATTTGACCTCCAAGTACATTTTAATATGGAAATAATGTTGAACGGTCGAATCGACTGTTTGAACTTTGAAAATGAAAATATGTTCATTTTACAAATAGTTCCTTATGTCCACAGAAGCAAATGCCAATTTGTATATCCATTTGAAAACAAATTTGTCCTCGATCCCTGTTCAGTAAATATTGAATTTACCTCAATTATGTAAATTTGTGTCTTTCCACATCCCAGGAAAAAGGATAGGGAATAAATTTTTTGTTGTGTTAGCCTTTGGATAAAAGAGAGGAATGAAGGGAGACAAATTTTCGAATTTATTATTATGTTAACCTATTTCAGGATGGGAGATGAAGCAACTAATTAGGACTCTAAGAAAGTTTAATTATTTCCTGAGGAACAACAAAATTTCAGGGAGTGGGGTGGAAATTCTATCTGATGACTGATTGAAGTCATTTGATCTATGTCAAGATACGTACGTGCACACGAATATTGATGCGGATCGAACAACTACAATAGTCCTGTTGTATGCATATGTACAGCACTTTAAATATATAATAATTTAAGTTGTAGAACAAAAGCTGAATAACTACATGTTTTTCAGAATTTGTTATTGAATTCAGAGTAGGTCCGATGCCCATCAGATCTACTTTGGTTCGATAGGTTTAATCACCATCCAACCAACATTAAGATGCGTGCGCTCTGCATTAAAATCCATACGTGTCTGCTTTAATTTCCATGCGCACAGATCTTAATACTAATCGGACGGTGCTGGAACTAATTGAACCCAAAAGTAGGTCCGATGCCCATCGGACCTACTCCTATCTCTTTGTTATTACATTGGTTAATTAGACTACCAATTGGATGAACTTTAGTACTAATTAATTAATGGATGCAAATTAAGAACAAGAAAGGAGGTTGTGGTGTTAAAGAGAAAATAAAAATAAAAATTTTACTCTGGGTCCAAGTAGCCGGGAGTCCCTACTACAGTCGTTGAAATAAGACTGCTTCCATCCATATTAAAATCTCTTGATAGTCCGAAATCTGCAATTTTTGCCTCCAGATTTGCATTTAGAAGAATGTTGTTGGTCTTCACATCTCTGTGAACTAGTGGCGGATTACACCCTTTATGCAAGTACTCCAATCCTTCATTGTACAAATTTTTTTAACTAGAGTATAAGATTTCAATAATACTACAAGAATGTAACAGTATCTGCGATAGTAAAAAGTGACTATCTGCATGGGTATACCGACAAAAAGGTGTTTTTTCTATTAGCGACGGAAATATCTGCGAGGGTATACCGACAGTATCTCTCGCGGATACTGTCCCATTATTGTAGATATATATGATCGATGCTTTGTGTGATGTGTTAAATATGGTTTAACTGTAGTTTAATGAACGGTGGTGAATTTCATTCTTTGCAAAAATGGCGCCTTTGTTGTTTCAAATTCAGGGAACTGAATCTCCTGCTCATAGATGAGCGGGAAAATCCTGCCAAAATGGTCTATCTGTCTATCCATTCATGATTCAAACAGTCATGATTGAAGAATGCAGAGTATTTAGGTTTTGAGAGACAACCAATTCTTTAATCATGACTGTCCGGATTATGAATGGATTGATAGATGACCATGTTGGCAGGATTTTCACAACATTTTTAGTGATATTTTGCTTATTGAAATTGTAGAAATTGTTTTGGTATTTGCTATTAAAATTGGAACTTGTAACCTCGTTCAATTTGTTTGAGAGAAGTATATATGCTTCCTATGATGCAAAAGTTTGTCAGGCTTTTATGTGTCCTGTGTAATCAAAGAGTCTGTACTTGTCAGGACTCGTTGCATAAAGCATATTTTGTAAGTGTAATGTTATAAAAAAAATCATGTTGCAAATGAAAAACTCAAGGTTTTGTGAAATTTGTGTACCTAGTGAAGATTCATATGCAATTCGAAGCCTTTGTTTCCAAGTAAGAATCCGTGTATTATCTGCATTCAAAGAATACAGGAATTAATTAATAAAATACCAATTAAAATCTTGAGAATTGATGAAGAGAAATTGAAAAGTACCTCTGAGCTTGTCTTGTAGAGTTCCTTCCTGCATGTACTCGTACACCAGCGCCATGGAATTTTCATCCAGGCAATATCCAATCAGAGAAACCAAGTTTACGTGATGAACTCTTGTCAAGTTTTTAGCCTGAAAAATAGGTCAACTCTGGTCAACTCTTGTCCAAAATATTTCAATAATTAATGTCTTATAAATTTTTTGATTATGTATGTCTGATCAGCGTTGAGATTCGTGATAGATGAATTTAGAATCGTACGAGTCTAAATTGTCACATAAATTTAAATTGTTCGTGGAAATCTCCACATAAATCAGACGATTTAGATTTAACTTTAACTAAAAAAAATTCCTAGTTACTTCCGGCAAGTTCTGAATTCTTTTTGAAATTACATCTGTATTGTGGGAATCGGAGGCGGAGGCGGTCCAATCCACTTTAAAGTTCGTGTGGATACAACATGCACGAATATTGAAGTGGATTGAATGGCTCTGATCAAGCATTGGACCAAATTTGGTCCAAAGCCTATCGATCTGCCCCCCAGTCGCTATACTGGGGATCTGTATCCTCTGCATTAACTCAAAAGAGAATCTTTTGAGTTAATGAATTTCAACCGTCTGATTTTAAACGGAGCCAATCCGGCTCGTGTCTATAACATAGGGGGTCATTTAATATTAGTGCAGATCTAATTTGCACGAATTTTAAAGAATTTTAAAATAGATCGGACAGTCGAGATTCATTAACTCAAAAGATTCAGAATCTTTTGAGTTAATGCAGAGGATATGAATTAATTCCTATATTGGTACATTAATTAGCTAGAGTGAGTACGGTACAACATATTTTGCAAGATAGGAGCAGAAGATGTATGTATAAAATTAAAATGGGATATATAAATAATGAATTACCTCAGCCAAGAATTCTTTAACTCCCTGAGAAGACGTGTGAGAACGCAGCTTTACTGCAACTTGAGTTCCATTTTCCAAAACACCCACATACACACTTCCAAACCCTCCAGTGCCGATGTTGCTTCGGAAATTATGTGTGATTTTCCTCAAATCATTGTAACTGAACTGACGATTCTCAAAATCAAAAAGCTCATGTGCAACCACTTTCTTTGATTGAGATGTGTTTGACTGAGCTTGGCTTGTGATTGTGGCATCATTCCTATAATCAATTTTTGGTTTCGGAAAAGGATTACCTGCATAAATATATTATGCCATCCATCATTAATTGCTTGCATATACTATAGTGGTGTTAATGTTTCAATATTGTTTATGAAAAATATCTGTGATCACTAGTTTCATATATTTTATTGTGATGGTTACTTAATTATTATGAGCAAATGTTCCTCCTTTTCCAAGAGTCCCTTTAAGATTCGTGCTAGTATATAATGAACGGGCCAGATTCAAACTGATGTAATCATATGGATTCCTTTTTTGAGGTATGTACATATATATATATGAGGAGGGATCCGATTACACTACTTTTGAGTTACCACAAAATTACTTTTCTCATTTTCTTACATTTTCAAAGTCCAAATCGTCAATTCAAATCGTTCAACATTATTATCTATATAAATTGTGCTTGCAGATCAAATTTTACATTTTTGACCTAGTTTTTACTATTTATTATGTATTTTACAAAAACTAGTCAAATTCAGACCATTGAATTTTGCACCCATCTTAATAAATAGTAAAAAAATTCAAAAAAATGTAAAATTTGATCTGCAAGCACATTTTATTTAGATAATCACGTTGTACGGTTTGGATCAACGATTTGGACTTTGTAAATGTAGAAAATAAGAAGAGTAACTTTATAATAATTCAAAAGTGGTGTAATCGGAGCCCTCCTCTGTATATATATAGAGAGAGAGTGGTTATTACTTTAGAATATGAAAATAAACAGGGAAAGAGGTGAAACTTACATCTGCATCTTCTAAAGCAGCAACACAGCAAAATGAGGAATAGAAGAAGAATTAACACACCTCCCCCAGCAAGCGCTAATGTTGGTACTTTTTTGTTAACCAATGGAAGCTCTGACAAAACAAGCATTCCCCATTAATTACACAATAAATCAAGAAAATTACAAACACAAACAAATTATTAAACTAATCACTCAAAACAACACGATTCAGGCAAACAGCTCTTATTGTGGTCAAGCTTTCCAATTTTAAATATTTATAAGAAACATTTAAGTTCAATTTCAAATCAAACTGAAAGATCCCTTATGGATACTTAAAGTTAGGTTGACTCCATTTTCATATAAAAATAATAATAATATTAAAGATGGGTTCTCAAAATAATTGTAAGTTTTAAAACATGAAACTATAATTTTTTTTTGAAGTTTGAAAACTTCAAGTTATTTTTTAAAATACATAACAGCTTTAATTTTGGTTACTAAGATTTATGGAAAATATACGGTAAGAAAAATCAACATTTGAAAAAAAATGCACAGAATTTATATTCATTGTTTAATAATTGAACTGATGAAAATATTTTTTAATTTACCTGGATAAAACAGAACAATAATTAAAATTATCAAGTTTAAAATTTTGACTAAAGAAATTTTGTATTGGAATATATCAGATTTTTTGTCTTAATTTTATAAAGAATTCCAATGGATTTATCTACCCATACTAAAAGGAAACCAAAAGAAGAAATAGTATATTCATGGAAATATTTTCTTTAATAAATACGACCATGTCTATTTTAAATTTTATTAAATAAATAAAGAATTTACAAGTCGAAGAGAAGAAAATGAGTCCTCCTTAATTCTTCTATACTCAAAAATATTTAATTTATAATTAAATTTTTAGATTGTCATTGTTTTTTTTTTTTCAAGAATTCATAAGGAATTCAACGTAATAGCCGTGTTTAGATATTTCTACACCATGCCATAATTAGAAGAAAAAAATAAAAAAAATTAGGAGAAAAAATGTTAAAGGAAACAAATATATAAGTATCAAGATCGGTATGTACTTGATCAGTACAAATCGGATGGGTCCTACCGATGATCTCCCAACTAGGGTGTTCAACCGGTCGGTTCGGGTCAAACCAAACTTTTTTGCTGAACTGCGGTTTGAACCGAATTTTGAAAATCAAATCGAATCGACCGAATTAAAATTTCAAACCCATCTAAAACTGAACCGATTAAACCGATTTAAACTTCGGTTTGTTCGGTTGAACCGAATACAAACATTTCAAGTTACAAATAAACAATTCAAAACCGGTTGGTTCGGTTCAAACCGATTTGGATAACATTTTTGATAACCACACAAGCCGGTTTTTGATAAACCGATCAATTTTTTATTAAACCGGTTGGTTCGGTACAAACCGATTTGGAGATTCCAAAACCGAATCAAATCATTTAAACCGAACAACCGATCCAATTAAACCGAAATTTGCCGGTTCGGTTTAAAACCGAATAAACCGATCCATTTGAACACCCCTACTCCCAATGCCAATATTACACTAGTGACTAGTCATAGGGAACTTACTGACAGAACGCGGCACGCCAATGCCATCGACTCCGTTAATAGCCATGAGCAGCACCAGAAGATTAAGGTGCCATATAACCACCATTTTTCCTCGACGAGAATTTCTTGCTTCTCTCGCCTAGAAGATTTTGCCTGGAAAAGACAGCTTTTGTAAAGGAGCTGTACTTCTACCAGGAAACTAATCATATAAAGAATGTTCATATGCCAAATATATGATATCATCCATAAACAAGGGCACCACGTTTTGCCCTAAGAGGTATTAGAAAGGTCAACCGACCCTTTCTCAAGAATTAATTGCATTTTTTTAATTATTAGGTTAAATATTAATTCTCAATTTGATTATAATTTTTTTTATAAGAAATTTGGCCAGTAAATATTCATGCGATCCAACGTAACTTCAATTGGTGAAGACTGAAATTTTTATTAATACCATTTCAAAAAAAAAAATTTAATCAAACACCACTGAAATTGGAGAATTTGAAAAATATCAGGGCCTCCAATTCAATCTTGGGGGGCGTAGATTGAATTGGAGACCCCCCAAAAACCTAAATATCAGTATATTACAGTACATTTTTTGGATTTTTGGAGGCCCCAATTCATTATGCGCCCCTTAGAATGGAGCTGCAGATTGAATTGGAGAACCTAGTATTTTTCGAATTCTTCATAATTTGTGGATTTTTTTTACAGTGGTATTAATAAAAATTTCGGTGGCGAAGATCATTATATATCATTTCATGAATGAAATTAATTCAGCTCGAAATAAACACATAGCTACCGAGCAATTAAACTTGAAATTATATTTAGTCGCTTTGAATAAATAATTAAGTAGGATAGCACGTTCTAATATGCCACCTTTTTGTGCAAGTGCATATTAATTAAATAATTATCACAAGATGGTAAAGCACAACTCATTGGCCTTAATATGGTACATCTTTTATATAGTTGCACTGAAAAATTAAATATGATAGGAATAATTAGCAATATATTAATTTAATACTTTTGACAATAAGAAAAAACATTTTCTGGTTTTAAAATCTGATATTTAGAATGTGATTTACATTGTACTTCTTTCATGCCTATAAAATATATTATAATTTAATTCAAATTTTAACATTAATTAAATAACTATTAAATTTAATATACAAATAATATTTGGGGTCAACGATATGTCCATAATTTTCTTTTAGTTTAAACATTCTTCTAGCTTAAAAATTTAATATACAAATTTAATATACTACATACAGCTAGAAACCAATCTGTCCTTTTTTTTTTTTGTTGATAGCCAAAAAATAATGCCCATTGCCAATGAAAGGAAGGGAATTAAGACACTACGTACACAGTCTTTTTAAGTAAATTTTAATAGTATTAATTTGTATTTTTAATTATTTAAATTAAGAAATGGTTACACTTATAATGAGCAGGGTTCAAATGACTTATATGTCTTTATCTTATTCATGTCTCTAATTCTTATTTTTGTTTTCAATATATAGAATGTCAATGTCCATGGAGATCATATTAAACAGTTAGAGCTAGAGCCGACTAAGAACACTACGTATACAGTCAATCCGAACTGCTGAATGTTATCTCTATATTAAAATGTACTTAGAGATCAAATTCTATATTTTTTTTCGTGATTTTGTACATATCTAAATATAGTAAAAAAAAAAAAATTTGGTGGGTCTGAAAAATAGAACATTGAAAAAATAATAAATGTGACTGGAGAGAAATTTGAGTAGAGAAATTATGTGGCGGTCTCTAACTAAGCAAATTTTATCAAAGAAAGAAAAGATAAAATAAATAATAAATAGAAAAAGAATTGTTTGACAAAAATTTTTGAGTGTAACCTTTTAAGTTAAATATAATTTTTTGACATTTTTTATAATTTTTTTTTTCTAAATTACGAGTTATTGGTCCAATTTGATCGATTTCTATGGATTCATTCGATTTAAATTTCATGATTAACTTAACAATTTCGATTCCAATTTTCAGAACTATAGTTCTCAATTTGACATCTATGTCATGCCCCATAATCGGCTATAGCGCCCTTTCGTAAACCCCAATCACTACATTGTGTTCTCCCCACATCCCTTCTTCTTTCTACTATTCATTTTCTCACTGTTTAAGAAAGAAAAACAACAGAAAAATAAAAATGATGCGAGTTGCGGCTGTGTGGTGGCACCAATAACTCCTGTTTTACTGTTTGTAAGATTTGTTTGTCTACCTGATAAAAATTCTGGTTATGTCCCTGATTTGAAATCTTCTTATTTTCATTTTTATATTAAACACGTAGATGTCCTAATTCGCTAACGATTGTGATTAAAACAGTGTTCTAAATAGCGCGCTATAGCGCCGCTATAGCGTTTTTGGACCCCAAACGCTACGCTATGACATCAAAATGCGCTATTTGCGCTACGGCCGCTATAGCGGTCCGCTATTTGCGCTATACAATATGGGTTTTTATTTTTTTTATTTTTTTAAGTAATTTATATGGGTTTTAAATAAAGATAAAAAAATCTCAAACCGAAATTGAATTTGTTGCTACTTGCTACAAATAAATCAATTTGAAATTGGGAATAAAAATTGAAATTTGAATAGAAAAAAAATAGATTATGTCATGAATCATGATGCTTAAGATATTTTTAATAGGAAAAATCGATAGTTTATGATATTACTATGGATATTTTGAACCGCAATTTGGACTTTGTACGGGTTCAATATGAATATTATAATTTCTTAATTACTTTGGTGTTATTTATTGTTCTATGAGACCTTAGATAATATTGATATTTAGTATTATACGAAATGTAAAAAAAAAAACGCTATTTGGAATAGCTTCCGCTATAGCGACGCTATTCGCTATAGCTTTTTTTTTAGCCTTCCCGCTACGACGCTATAAACGCTATTTAGAACCTTGGATTAAAATATGAAATTTTGAATTAAATATTAGCACTCCAATCAAATAGTTTGCTTTTGTTTTGATTTTGTGCATCTTTTTTTTATTTTTATTTACATGTAAAAGTCTAAAATTATTTAGATACGTACTTGCCACATGTAAATTGTATGATCTTTTTTATTTCTTTCTATTTTGTAAATGTTATTTAAGAAATTTTTAGATTAATTTATAATTGATTGGTAATGTCTTCGTTTATTTTCATTTTTTTTATATCTTTTAAGAAATGTTATTTTTCATTTAATATGTCATTTTGTATGAGACTTTTGTATGAAAATATGTCAAAAAAAAAAAAATGTATGTCATTGAAGGAATGCTATTTCGTGTAGATGTTATTGAATATGTCTTCTATAAATGTTATTTGTTATTTTGTCTAATTTTTTTTATAAAAATATGTTATTTTGTATGAATTTTTTTTATCTTGTACTATATTTCCGTTGCAACATATGGTCACAAACTCACAATACTAGAATATAAAATATGTGAATTTAAATTGGATATATCTAATTTTGAAATTTTGATAAAAAGATATCTACATATATCCAAATTTCTCTAATCCCAGTTTTGGGGAGCTCAGATCCAATAGGATATACTCTCTGTGTAGAATTAGGACGTGTTTGGCTGCAATCAAACACATGGGAATTTTTTAGCTTTTGAATCAGGTAGAAATTATTTCCTTCACCCTGTTTGGTTACAATTTTTTTTTTAGATCTTTTCCCACATTTGTTCCCATTTCTTTGTTATTTGGTGGGAACAAAATAATTTGATCTGATTGAATATTTTTTTTTCCCACGTGTATTACTTGATGCTTCTCTCTTTATTGAACAATATTAATGCAATTAACCCATAAAAATAAACTACCAATTGATTAATTATGTGATGGCACGTTAACTTTTATTTTATTTTTAGGAAAACATAGTTGCTATTAGAGCATATATATCAAAATAATTTTTGTCAGATAATCTCTATTCTTTTAATTGGAACACAGAATATCATGTCACGTCAACACACCAACAATTATTTCATAATTTTTTTTTACAAATATATCAGTATTTTAGTAATTATTTATAATATAAAATGATGAAGTGTTTTTGCATTATATATGTATTTAAGAAAATCACAAAAAATTTACATTATCGAATTGTTTATGAGTAAGAAATAAATTATTATTATGTTTACAAATTATTACATTATATCTTCTCACTTAATTTAATTTGCTAATTATAATATAATATTTTTCAGTTATAAAAAATCATAATGATTTTTGTCATTATTTTAATATCATTATAAAAAATCATAATAATTTTCTATTTCTATTTCTATTTCTATTTTTATTTAATTATTTGCTACTCATTTAAAAAAATAACATTACCTACACATTATTTCAATTTAATACAAAATAAACAGATAAGTCAGCAAATTTTTTTTTCTCAATAGATAAGAAATTAAAATAAATACATATATTCTCATAATAAATTAATATTTCCCACAACTAATTTTACAGACAACCAAATACTCATTTCAGCACATTTTCATTACCAATTTCATGCGTATCTGTGTTCATGGTTTCCATTTTTTTCAAAAGTAGGTCCCATCCCATGAAATTTCATACCGTCACAAAGGAACACGCCCTTAGTTGGGATCGACTGCTGATAAGCATAAATTATATACACATTTGATCTAGTTTTTATTATAAAATAACCCCAATTATCATGTATTTTGAATATAAAATGAATGAATTACACCTAGAATCAAGTTACTGCAGTAGTTTGGCTTTAAAATGCAGGAAAAGACGAAAAATGAAGTAATTAACACTGAGTGCGGATCAGCCACCCGCACTGAGATTCAGTGCGGACGCACTCAGTACTTAGCCGAATTTCCAGCATCTCAGCAAAGCCAGAATTTTTCCCGAGCGTAATGCGTCCGCACTCACACGCCAGTGCGGGTCATCCACCCGCAGTTTATACTTGGTCGGATTTTCAGAAACTGCAGATCAGCACAGAAGTTCAGCAGTGCAGGTCCTCCATCCGCACCCACCACCAATGCGGACGCACTCAGAAGATTACGCAGGATTTTCGCCAAGTTAAAAAAGAAAAGTTCAATCCAGTGCGGATCAATCACCCGCACTGACCATCAGTGCGGACGCACTGAACACGCAGACTGCCAGAATTACCCGATTTCAATGCAGTTTCTATTTTTGGCACTCCAAGGACACGTTTTAAGAAGCCAAAAATAGACATGCTTGCCAGGAAAGCAATGTAAAAAGGGCACCCACTAACTCCACATTCTAGCCTCTAAATTGGGCATGATCTCTTGCTTTAAAAGGAGGGACTCATTTCCATTCAAAGATCATCCTACAACACATCTCATTCTCTCTCTACACACAAAACTTAGCAATAATTTCTGAAGGAGGTAAAGCTTTCAAGTAAGGAGAAGAAGGATTTCCTGAGCAAGATTCGGCAAGATTGAGGTTCTAGATTAAAATGGTGTAATTATTCTTTATTTCATTTCCTCTTATTCTTTGCCAAACTTTGCAATGTTTCTCTCCAAGAGGGAGTAGTTCTCTCTCTAGGGGTGTAGGTCAATATGCATGAACTTGTTTAATTCTATTTTATTCGGTTATTTGCTTTTATTATGATTGTTTTATCGGATTTGATTGTTAATTTCCGTGATTTAAATAATTTGTGTTAAATACATAATTAGTACTTGAATTGTAGCATCTCGTTTTGGTTTTTAAAAGAACCAAAATTGACTAGGATCAATAGGATAGTACCAAATTGTGAATGTAAATACCTTAGGTTTAGATTAAGATTCTAACCAATTTAATATAAGCCGGAACTACATAAATTAAGGTTAGGGACTTGGTGAAGAACCTAACCGTGAAGTCAAACTCTAATTAGGACATCTCAAATCGAGTCAGATATTGGTATCATGGACTTAATTGTGAAATACCAATATTCGAGGAGAGGAGAGACTAACAAGAGCTTATGGTCTAAGTAGCTAGGGTGAAGGACCTAAACGTGAAGTCTGAATTACTTAGACACGTTATTAATTTATGAAAGTGACCCTTAATGACATATTAGGTTAGAAACCTCGTCAAATCATACATGAATTTAAGTAAATACCGAATAAATAGAGTTAACAAGAGATTGTAGACCAAAGACCCCTAGATCTCTTAATCTTGAAAACAAACCAACTTTTCTTTCTTTTAATTGTTTAAAGAGTGAGGCTATGGTACTTCGGCTAGTGTACTATGGCTAGTGTACTACGGCTCAATATGGTACTTTTTAAAATCCTAATGGTCGATCCGATCGTTCAATGTGATATCCATATGAATATGTACTTGCAAACTAAATTTTATATTTTTTCGAATTTTTTTACTATTTATTTAGATAGATAGAATTTTCAGTGTTTTATACAAATTCTGGACCATCAAAATTCTACCTATCTAAAAAAATAGTAAAAAAATTCGAAAAAATATAAAATTTAGTTTGCAAGTACATATTCATATGGATATCACATTGAATGGTCGGATCGACCGTTAGGATTTTAAAAAGTACCATATTGAGCCGTAGTACACTAGCCATAGTACACTAGCCGAAGTACCATAGTCTCACTCTTGTTTAAAAACTCCTTTTTTCAGGTATTGAACCCAACCTTAGAATTTTTAGTACAAACCCCCCAAATTTACTTTATTGCACTTTACTTTCTTTCTTTTCTGAAATTTATCATCTAAAAGTTGAAAACTAAGTATTTATCTTACTCCTTGTGGTTCGATACCCGATAATATACTACACGGTAGGATTGTATACTTGCAATCTGAACCGAAAGTGTATTTGAGGATAAAGCTTTTTACATATACCCTTTGGACGTATCAACTGCTAGACTATAAAACCATCGTTCAGTCGGGATCAATTGACGTTTCGTAGATTGCGTAGAGTGATGAGCGGGATCCAGAGCTTATGTTTTTCGGATCCGACCCTACTGTCTTTCTGCTTT
The DNA here is from genome assembly GCA_025461125.1 of Carex kokanica. NCBI lineage: Eukaryota > Viridiplantae > Streptophyta > Magnoliopsida > Poales > Cyperaceae > Carex > Carex kokanica. The sequence goes on from JAJGRX010000348.1 coordinate 460,894, forward strand.
TCTGATCTCAATTATTTAAAAAAATTTATTTGCGTATCTTGATAAAAAAGAATTTCATGCACAAATTTCAACAAATGACTGGAATTGAAAAAGCAGGATGTGCTTTGCTCTGAGAAAAACACGGATTTGTATCCTCTGCATTAACTCAAAATGAAATCTTTTGAGTTAATGAATTTCAACCGTCTGATTTTAAACGGAGTCAATCCGACTCGTATCTATAATATAGGGGGCCCTTTAATATTAGTGCAGATCTAGTTTGCACGAATCTTGAAACAAATCGGACAGTCGAGATTCATTAACTCAAAAGATTCGAGTTAATGCAGAGGATATGAATTCGAAAAACACTTTGAGTTGGTTCACGCTTTTCGGGCTCCTCCCTAAATCCTCCTCTTCGTCGTCGACGACACAGGGCCCAAGATATGTGCAAAACCCCTGTCTCTTGCCCTCCTTCCTCTTTCCCCCTCTCGCACTCTATGATGCCGGAAAAGTCAGATTAGATTAGCGGCCGCACGGATGGAGGGACGGGAGCGACGAAGCATGGAAGGTGAAGACTGAAAGGTCGCACGGCCTTCAATAAATTGGGAATCCAAAATAGGTGAGGGTTTTGCTCCGCAGTGTTGGATGTTTCGAACTGAGAGTTGAGAAGAAGAGGTACTTGACCATCACACAGACGGTTAGAACTCCTTATAATTTTCTCATTGATTTTTTTTTTTTTGTTATTATGCTGCTCGTTTTTATTTCCCTCTTCTTCTCCATAATTGGGGCTCCTGATACTTGAAAAAAGTGTCTTGTATCCTGATTTCAACAATTAATTTCAAACTTCCATTAAATGGTTCTGATAGATTTTTTTGTTATATTTTGATTAAGTTGACCTGAAATTCCAAATGACTAACAAATTGGACTTCCCGAATCATTAATTGACTTGAAATTCCCATTCGATTACACTTCATCTGATTGTTTAAGTGAATGATGATATTTAATTTTGAAACTGAGAATAATTAGTTGTTGTTGTGTAGTTCAACTAGTCTACCCTGGGTTTGTAAAAAGCTTTTTTATCAATGGAAAATGTAAGATGGCTCCTTGTCACCTTACCTTCAAAAAAACTAGTCTTCCCTGGGGTATTGGGTGTAAAACTAAATAGTTGGACCTACCAGGTAGCAATTTTGGCAATTATTCCTATTGTTTAATAAATAGTTACCAGTTTATAAAAGAAGATAAACATGATCTTTTCATTTTAAAACAACTTCAAAAGTTCGCTTGGTTATTCGTCACTTGGCAGAGAAGCCATACTGAAGTATGGGTTTGCTAAAGTAGAGACAGCAAAGAGGGTTTCGCATGGCAGAGAACGACTCTACTTAGTTATTTGTTACTTGAGTACGTATTGGTTATATTGCTAAAATTTAAAATGAAAAAAATTCGTGTCAGGTCTAATTGGGGCTGATATGGGCATATGGCCAAGTAAATTTATTGCACTATGCAGAAAAGTTCTAACAAAAAAAAAATATATTAAAATAGAAAGGAATGCCCAAAATGATTGTAGACAATTTACTAAAGATACCACAATTTGGTTCACAAAAAGACTGCCAATTTATTTATCGCATGGGATTACAAAAACAAAGCCCTTCAAGGAAATAGACAGATAAATTATCTCGTTGTGGGACCTGGTGCAGGCATGCCTTCCATGTTGGCATTCTCGAAATTACTTACAAAATTGTCATTTCTTGAATAATTATGAGGGTTTGTACTCCCGCTACGGGTGCCCTCTGTAGAGATCTCCAAATCAAGGCTTTCCTTGAGTTCTGCAACTACTACACTCATGGTAGGCCTCTGAGCAGAGCTATTATCAGTACACCTGCATGCCAGGTCAGTAACCTTCCAAAGAGAGTTTATGTCATACTGCCCATGCATTCTTTGATCCACTATGTTCTCTATGTCTCCTCTTGATAGTTTTTGACTTACCCAATCTATCACATGGTCTCCATCCGGGCCTGCAATGATGGGAGGCTTGCCTGTAATGATCTCTAGCAGAACTACTCCAAAGCTAAACACATCACTCTTTTCACTTAGCTGGTACAAGGTATAGTACCTGAATTTGCACAGATTTAATCATATCAGATGGAAAGGAACTTCTTAATTTAATCTAGTGTGTAATGTATGAAGGCTTTTTTATCTAATGCTGCAGAAATAAAATAATTCAATTCAAATGGTGTAACACAATTGAATTTATGTCGGTGCTGCATCAGGTGATTAATTGTTACATTTGTCGTTACTTTGTAGGCAACTACTAAGGTAAATTCTGAGGTAAATTACTTTTTAATCAACAAAGGAGAATAAAATTCTCAAGAATTGAAAAAAGCTGGTTACTGTGTTAAGAAGATCAAAGAAGATAAATTAAAAAGAGTAAGCTAAATCAAAAGCAAATAAGAAAGGGGTCTTACTCAGGGTCTAGGTAGCCTGGGGTGCCAACTACTGCAGTTGAAACATGAGTACTTGCATTGTTAAAAGCTCTAGAGAGCCCAAAATCGGCAATCTTTGCTTCAAGATTTGCATTTAAAAGAATGTTGCTCGTCTTCACATCTCTATGTATTAGTGGTGGATTACATGCCTTGTGCATATACTCCAACCCTTCATTTTTTTTGTATTGATAAACACTTAGTTACAGGATGATATTTCAATCAAGACATGTTACTCCCAGTATTTTACCCTATGATATATATATAGGGAAATGCTAAAATGAGCCATAGAGTAAAACAAGTTTGTACTCCACGCCTTATTATTTTCATTTTGAAAATCCAAACAACCGATCTGAACCATTCAACATGATCTCCATATTGAAATCTGCTTAGAGACCAAATTTTACATTTTTTGGAATTTTTTTACTATTTATTAAGCCACTTTGAAAATCGCTGATCCATTGTTCCAGAATTTTTTACTGTTTTCTACTATTCACCCGGATCAGCGATTTTCAAAGTGGCTTAATAAATAGTAAAAAAAGTTCAAAAAAATGTAAAATTTGGTCTCCAAACACATTTTAATATGGAGATCATGTTGAGCTGTTTGGATTTTCAAAATGGAAATATGACGTGGAATACAAACTTGTGTTGTACTCCATGGCTCACCCTAGTCCATCCCTATATATATATGAATATGGGTGTTCAAGTACTTTCATTTTTCATTCTTCGATCATGCTCTACTTTTTAAATCCTCAATAAAAAAACTTCTAAACCTCAATGACAATAAAATTGTAACTTATGTCAGTTTCTCTGCTTGTACTTGTGGTAGGCAAGTACTTGACAAAATTTACGTCCAGAAAAAGGATATATGCATCAGATTTCCATTTGTGAAATGCTGTTCTACCTTGTGCAGATTCGTATCCAACTTGAAGCCGTTGTTTCCAAATCAATGGCTTTCCATTATCTGCAATTCGACAAAATAAAACCTTATATTATACACCACATAACTATTTCAGTAACCTCTTGATTATGAGAAAAGACCATTGTGTAAAAAGTAGTTGACCTCCGAGCTTATCTTGTAGAGTTCCTTCTTGCATGTATTCATACACAAGCGCCATGCAATCTCCATCCATACAATAGCCCATCAGTGACACCAGGTTCTTGTGATGAACTCTCGTTAAATTTTGAGCCTGAAAGCAAAGGAAAAGCATATATATTTAAGTCAAACTGTTATGTTAGCCTCATAGTTTGGATTTTTTAAAAACTCTGGACAGTTTCAATTAGAACATACTGGTCATGTGGGAAATAAATCAGCTGTTATTCCAAGGGAACCTGTTATTCCAATCCCAACCCTTCAAATTTTTTCAATGCACGAATCTCAACGAAGAAACTTTTTCATGCGCGAATCTCAACGAAGAGCAACAGTTGGGATAACAGAAAATTTATTTCCGGTCATGTGACATTAGAAAGGATTAACTTATGGAAATCTGAACTAAAAAGTGTTACCTCAGCTAAGAACTCTTTGACTCCTTGTGAAGATGAATGAGAGAGCACCTTCACTGCAACTTGAGTTCCATTTTCCAGGATGCCCACATACACACTTCCGAATCCTCCAGAGCCAATTTTATTCTGGAAGCTATTTGTAATTCTCTCCAGCTCACCATAAGTGAATTGACGGTTTTCGAAATTCAACATTCTGTCTCCCACTCCATTTGGTTTTGCATGCTGATTTGCTAGTGGGGTTGATCCGTAGCTTTCATTTGGTTTTGGTATTTTTATTTGGTTGTCTGTGAGATAAAAAGGTTGAAGGAATATCTTGTCAGCCTTAAATTAAAAAAAGCAAATATAAAGCTAGATTTAAACTGATGCAGATGTGAACATTCTGTTTTAATTAATGATATGCTCAGCAGAATTTAGTTCACAATTATTAATTGATGTTAGGTTTATAACATCTGAATCAACAAATAGAAATGGAGGAAAGAACTCCATATAATCACATAAAATCAGCACCAGAAAGACAACCAAACTGGTACTAGTTAGGAACAGCTGAATTTTTGTTGTTACGTGTTGAACCCAGTATAAAGTTTCCTGTCCTTTTTTAAGATGGTTACATGGCATGAGAGGCTTTAAGAACACATTAAATAAACTTAGTCATATAAAACAGACAAGCAGAGCGTAGTTGTTTCATTTATCTAAAAGAGAAAAAAAAAACAAAGAAATGGCATGGCTTACATTTGTTCCTTTTCAAGCACAGGATTACTATAATTGCAACTGCAATGAGAAGCACCCCGATCACCACAACGACTGATTTTTGAACTACTGAGATTTTCTTTTTCTTAGCCGGCTTTGTAGAATCTTCAAACCTATGTAACAAAAGAAATTAAAATTGCCAACCTATTATAAGCTTGAATAGCTCGAGACCTGCTGAGCTTTAATAGCCTATGGTGGAACAAGAACGCAATCAGTTTTTCCAATGATATGTTCACTTGCATGATTTGTGGGGCCCAAGTAGGTCCTTTGCACTTTGATTTTATTTGTGATAAGAGGACAAGGAGCTCTCTCTGTTTGGAGCTTGACATCTTCTCTACTATCGGACTCGTGTGAAACAGCCAAACAAGAGGAACAAAATAAAAATGTAAAAGGAAGTTGCGGAAACTGGATATTGACTATTGTTTGCAATTACCCTCTATGATCCTATGAGATGTACTTGATGGACTGTAATCCTCTCAGCTAGGTATAGACTGTTTAAACGCAAAGAATTAGAAAATTTCCTGATAGATGTTTCCTCAATTAGGTAGAAGGCTACAGATAGGTTGGCCCGCTTTGTATATTGCATCTTTTCTATAGATAGGTAGAAGGCTACAGACAGGTAATCTCTCTTTTACTTTTCTTCAACTAATTTACTTTTATGTGTCTGATGATAAAGCTGTATGCACTTGTTTTCTTTTAGCTGAGCTTTTCTGCTGGGCTATGAATGTGACCTTTTGTAATAAATTATGTAATCCCAAAGAAAAAATCAGCCATTTTACTCAAAACAACAAAACATACTGTTGAACAAAAATTAATTAAACCACTCAAAACAAGAAAACATACTTATATGTTAGGGTCCCATCTTGTTGTTTTTTCTGAAGACCAGGAGGAAGGGTGGTAGAAATATTGTTGTTTCCTGTTATGTCCCTGAAGTTTCATCAAATAATTACCTAATGGATGGTGATGTTTTTGTTTGAACAAAATATAGGTTAATGTAAAAACCTACAGGTATGTAAGAGCTGTTAGTTGTTCAAGGAATGTAGGGAGACCTCCTGACAAGTTGTTACTGGACAAGTCCCTGAAAAAAGCAAAATAAAGGACACATCAGGCAATAGAAAAGTTAATATGAGAAAAATGAAGACGAGTTTGACAGCCACTGTCAAACCTTTAAAAAAATATATATAGAAAATGAAGACACCCCATACTATTGATTTCAATAGTGTTTTCCCAGAGTTCAGTTGAGAACTAAGGATTCTAAAGACAATAATCTCAACTAAGAACTTAATATTAGCTTATTTAAAAAGAACTTACAATGACTCAAGAGAGCTTAGATTTCCAAAAGAAGATACTATTGCACCTGTCAATTCACTGGATGACAAGTTTCTGAAAGAAAAAAAAAAGTTTCTTACTAGTCACATTACCTTCTTATTTCAAAATGAAACATATGTAGTAAAATAAATGCTTACAGGGCTGTGATTCTTGGAATATGGGTAGAATCAGCGGTGCAGGTGACACCAGTCCACGAGAGTTCCGTAGGTACACATGGATCGCCATTCCATCCTTTGTTTACTTTGTAGTTCGCCTTAATTGTATTAATGGTAGTAACTGCAATTAAAAATTTATACATTGTATCATCACTTGGAAAAACAAATCGATCATATTCAAATTAATGCAAAGTTTTGAGAACTCAACAAGCAATTTGGCATCATTAGTTAATTCTTTTTATTTATCATTAACTCTCTTGTGAGATAAGGAAACAGTGCTCAACATCAAGCTTTGTCCTTTCAAAAGAGATCGAAATTATCAATTGAATTGCAAAATGAGTTAGATGATCATGCTCAAACTTACCATCTCCACTACTAGTGGGAACCCCAGTGACGGACCTATTGACATAGATCTCAAGTGCATTCAATAGAGGCAGGAGAGTTGAGTTTGTTGTAGCCTTAAGCGACACATTATATTCATTGCGACCTCTGGTGACGTATGATCCCCATCCTGAATATAGTTTATCTGGTACAATAGAGTTGAATACTCGTTTTTCATTGGAAAATATATCAAACTCCCTATGAGCAGTGGATGGTATATCTTCGATCTCGCCAATGTGAAGAATTACTAAAAATTCTATGGAACTGTTGTCACTGGTCCAATAGTAATCAAGGGATTGGTTGGTGCTCAAAGTGGTGACAGCAGTTTGCATGACGAGAGTGGGGGTCGCAAAGTCTGAGTCTGATTCCACAGGGAAGTTTGTTGAGATCTCTGTCCATGTCTCCAGCGTGAAGTTCGCCCAAACCCGGTCGTACAGATCGTTAGGGTACCTGTTTCAGTTTGTAAGAAAAACCAAGGTAAGAAGAATACTAGTGCAGGCCATATAACACACACACACACACACACAAATTAATTAGAATTAAGTAGGTGATGGAGAAAACAAAAAACATCACAAACAAATTAATTGGTCCAAACAATAATTTGCTACTTTAAAGAAAAAGTACCTACCAAAGAATTCGTTATTAAGATGATTACCTTAATTTTGGGTAATTGCTTCCTCCTAAGTTCAGTCTTTCAAAGAAAACCAAAGAATTTGTGGAATCTACAAATTGATCATAAGTGTTCTTCATTGGCCTCAACTCCAGCCAAGAGATAAATGGAGTACCCTGATTTTTATTTATGAGACAAACTTGTAGGTAATCAGCAGTGGTCCTGATGATAATCTCAGTAAAGTGATAATCATATGCAGGAATTTTGTTAAATGTGTCCCAATAATTGACCCCCAAATGGATATCAAATACAGGGGGTTTATTTAAGTTATCATAATTCCCATACATAAATATTGCTCTAACAAGGTAGTTTGATCCTATTGTTAAGAATCTTAAGGTGTAGCAGTTTCGGGTTTCATTAGGAAAGCTTCTGACTGTCAGGAGTTGCTTGCGTACTTTGTCGGCATAGTCTGGATGAACTTGGGAGTTTACTCCGGTGTCAATGAATTGCTCATCAGATAAATAAGTCAACTTTGTTTGGTTGTCAACAATGGATGATTGTGCAGGAAGTCCACAGTCAATGCTAATAAAACCTGGAAAAAAATAAATAAACCACGAATCCTTTTTCAAACAATTAATATTTTTTTCTGATGGACCTACATACCTATAATATTTTCTCCAATTAATAGTTTTTCTGGTGCATTGGATTGATTGTTTTGTGTTTATAATAGTCGTTTTGTACTAATAGCAGCACTTGAAGAAGAAAAAAATATATAGTGAAAATAGAGAGACAAAGTAAGCAAATGTAATACACATATACTTGACATAACAGTCTTACCTAGAGAATCAGGTTGGCTATGGATTCCAATAATAACCACAGCTAGTACCAGAAGAACTAAGCAACCCCGAACCATTTTTGGCAAGAACAAGAATAATAACTAGAGAAGGTATTGTTAAGATTAGAAATGGCAAATGTGGGAAAGAGCTGAGAAAGCTATTTGCTCGCTCATGGAGAGAAGATTTTTTTTTTTTTTTTTTGTTGATTGAAGAGAGAAGAATTGCTAGCAGAGGAGAGGAATTTTGAGCGGAGAGGGTTTCTGAACCGTGAGCAATTATCTTGGATTTCTTCATGGCTATATTTTCGTTTTGCAATTATTATTAATTCAGCAATGTAATGGTTTTGCAATTAGTGTACGGTTAGTCCTTGACATGTTAGTCGGACATGATGTAATTGTCTCTTTTTTTGCTTATTTGTGAAAGATTTAAAAAAGACTGGAAAAAATTCTATGCTAGTTAGCATAATTAAATTGTTTGAACTTATTAACACAAATGGCAATGTCATCACGTAGCTAACTTTTAATAGGTCACCAATTATAAGTGGTAATGTTATTATGTAGATAACATTTGATAGGTACTCACCAATTGAAGAATTTATACATGTACATGAAAAATAGGGACGTATAGTTTGGAAGTCTTCTTCTTATCTCTATTAAAACTTTTTTTTTTTTTTTGAGAAACTTGGTAGATGCTACCAAGGGTTTGAATTCAATAGAAAATCGTTCTTACAATAACATATTACATAATGGCTGCATCAAACAAACGAATAGCTACATCACTGATACTATTCCTAGCAAAGTTTAATTTAAAATGACTTATTAGTGTACATGTATAAATTAGCGGCCGCAAAAGCCAGATTAGATTAGATTAAATTCTCGCTCTCTCCCTATGCCGCCGCAAAAGCCAGATTAGATTAGCGGCCGCACCGCCCGCACGGGTGGTTGGACGGCAGTGATGAAGCATGGAAGGTAAGGAAGATTGGAGGTCGCACGGCCTTTCATAAATGGGGAATCCAACATGGGCGAGGGTTTTACTCCGCAGTGTTGAAGAGTTGAGAAGAGGCACTTGACCATCACACAGAGGGTTAGAACTCTTTTATAATTTTCTCATTGCTTTCTTGTCTTATTGGCCATTGGGGCTCTTGATCCTTGAAAAGAAGTGTCTTGGTATCCTGATCTCAACAATTAACTTGACTTAAACTAAATGCTTCTGATTGATTTTTTTGTTAATATTTTGATTAAGTTGACCTGAAATTCCAAATGACTAACAAAATGCCGAACTTCAAAATTGACTTGAAATTCCCATTCGTTGACACTCAATCTGATTGTTTAAATGGATGTTAAGATGTGATTTTAAAACTTAGAATGGTTAGTTGTTGTGTAATTCAACTTGAGTTGCTTGTGGTATTGGGTGTAAAACTAAATAGTTGGACCTACAAGATAGCAATTTTGGCATTTTTTTCTATAGTTTATATAATTAGTTACCAGTTTATAAAAGAGAGATAAAATGATGTTTTCTTTTCAAAACTACTCCAAAATTTAACTTGTCTATTCGTCACATATAAAGAAGCCAAACTGGGGTTCACAAAAGTAAGACGGCGAACTGGAGTATGTATTTATTGCTAAATTTAAAATGAAATTTTTTGTGTCCGGTCTATATGAACCTTTTGTTTTCTCTTTTGAAAATACAGTAACAACATATGAAATAATAAGTCAAAGTAAAGATTAGTGGGCCCATATGGTTTCATTTGTTTAAAAGAAGCACATTTGGAGCCTAGAAATTGTTGTTATTTTACACAACATATGCTAGATAATATCACAATCACAAACTAGAAATTAATGCAAGTGTAGCAAAGTACTAACCAAAAAAACAAATTAAAATAGAAAGGAATGCCCAAAATGTTTTAGACAATTTGCTAGAAGGTACCTCAGTTCTTTCCACAAAAGACTGCCAATTTATTTATCACAAGAGATTACCAAAACAAGGCAATCCACTAAGGGAAGAGACGGACAAATTATCTCACTGCTGGACCTGGTGCAGGCATGCCTTCCATGTCGGCCATCTCGAAAGCACTGTTTTGACTAACATCACTTACAAAATTGTCATTCCTTGCATAATTATTCGGGCCTTTATATGTTGTACTCCCATTACGAGCGCCCTCTGTAGAAATTTCCAAATCAAGGCTTTCCTTGAGTTCTGCAACTATTACACTCATGGTAGGCCTCTGTGCAGTGCACTTGCGCGCCAGGTCAGTAACCTATAAACAGAATTTATATCATACTGCCCATACATTCTTCGACCCACTATGCTTTCTATGTCTCCTCTTGATAGTTTTTGACTTACCCATTTTGCCACATGGCCTCCATCTGGTCCTGCGATGACGGAAGGCTTGCCTGTAATGATTTCTAGCAGAACTACTCCAAAGCTAAACACATCACTCTTTTCACTTAGCTGGTACGAGGAATAGTACCTGAATATGCACAGATTGAATCATATCTGATGTAAAATAACTTCTTAATTGAATCTATTGTGTAATGTATGAAGGCTATTTTATCTAATGCAGCAGACATAAAATAATTCAATTCACATGGTGTAACAAATTTGAATCTATGTCAGGGCTTAATCAGGTGTTTAATTGTTACATTTGTCATTACTTGGTAGGCAACTGCTATGGTCAATTCTGAGGTAAATTACTCTTTAATCCACGGAGAAGAAAACCCTTGAGAATGAATGAAGCTGGTTATGATATTAAGAATATCAAAGAAAAGATTTTAAAAAGAGATTGCTACATAAAACGAATTAAAGAAAACAGGTCTTACTCAGGGTCTAGGTAGCCGGGGGTGCCAACTACTGCTGTTGAAACATGACTTGCATCGTTGAAAGCTCTGGAGAGGCCGAAATCGGCAATCTTTGCCTCAAGATTTGCATTTAAAAGAATGTTGTTGGTCTTCACATCTCTATGGATTAGTGGTGGATTACATGCCTTGTGCAAATACTCCAAACCTTCATTGTTTTTGTATTGATAAACACTAGTTAAATGATGATATTTCAATTAAGTAATTTCACCCCCAGTATTATAACCTATGATATATAATTTTGAATATGACAGTTCAAGGGCTTCCATTATACATCTTTCCATCATGCTCTACTTTTTAAATCCTGGATTTCCAAAAATTCTAAACCTCAAATGACAATGGAATTGTAATGTATGTTACTGTCTCCACTTGTACTTCAAAATTATGATATTTGGACTTTTCTTTAATAGGAATAGAAATTTCGAAAAAAATTCATGTCCAGTAATTATCAACATCATTGAGCAAAAGGATATACGCCTCAGGATTCAGTTTTTAAAAAGGTGTTATACCTAGTGAAGATTCGTATGCAATTCGAAGCCGTTGTTTCCAAGTCAATGGCCTTCCATTATCTGCAGTCCGACAAAATAATTATTTGAATAACCTTGATCATGAGAAAAGACAATGATTGGGTAAAAAGTAGTAATGACCTTTGAGTTTATCTTGTAGAGTTCCTTCTTGCATGTACTCATACACAAGCGCCATACAATCACCAAGTACCTGTGATGAACCCTTGCCAAATTTTTAGCCTGGAAACAAAGAAAAATGGCATATATCTTTAACCAGAAATTGTTATGTTAGCCTCCTAATTAGAACCAAAAAAATCCGAACATTACCAATAAGAACAGACTGTTAGCAAGGGCTAAGATATGAAAAATGTAATATAAAATGGTTACCTCAGCTAAGAACTCTTTGACTCCTTGTGAAGATGAGTGAGAGCACATCTTCACTGCAACTTGAGTTCCATTTTCCAGGATGCCTCCATACACACTTCCGAATCCTCCAGTGCCAATATTATTCTTGAAGCTGTTTGTAATTTTCATCAGATCACTGTAAGTGAATTGGTGGTTTCAAAATTCAACATTCCTTCTCGTGCATAATGATTTGCTAGTGGACTATTTCCATAGTTTCCTGCATAATGATTTGCTAGTGGGGTGGATCCGTAGCTTTCATTTGGTTTTGGTATGTTTATTTGGTTTTCTGCGAGATAAAAAGATTGAAGGTATATATTGTCAGCCTTGAATTTTAAAAAGCAAATATAAAGAAAATATATATCTAGCTTTAAGCTGATGCAGATGTGAACATTCTGTGTTTATATAATAAACGATGATGTACCGCAACATTTAGTTCATAAATTATTGCTTAATGTTAGGTTTTTGACATCTAAATCAACAAACAGAAATGGAGGAAATAACTCCATGTAACCACAGAAAACCAGCACCAGTAAGACATCCAAACTGGTACAAGTTTGGACCACCTGAATTTTCCTGATTATAGTCCAATATTTCCTGGTTGTGTTAAACTGTATCATTTGAAACAGACAATTGGAGAACAGTTCTTTCTTTTATCTTATTGGCATGACTTACGTTTGGGCCTTTTCAAGCACAGGATTAGTATAATTGCAACTGCAATGAGAAGCACCACAATCACCACCACGACTGCTATTAGAAATACTGGGATTTTCTTTTTGTTATTACTCGGCTTTATAGAATCTTCAAATCTATACAGCAAAAAGAAATTGAAAATGCCAACATAATTAGAAATTTGAATAGCTCCAAACTTGCTGAGTTTTTTTTGACAAATGAGGCCAACATAATTAGAAGCCATCTTGCAAGTTAATTTTTATAACCTGTGATGGGATCAGAATGCAGTCAGCTCTGCTGATGTTATTTTCACTTTTCATGATTCGCTTTAAGCCTCTCCCTACTTACTAGATCCAAAATTGGCCTCAGGCAGTTTCACTTTATTTCTGGTAAAAGGACAGTAAGCCAAACGTGGGGAAGAAAATAAAAGAGTAAAAGGAAGTTGTGGAAGCTGGATATTGATTCCTGCTGTCAAGGGACACACAGGTGATGTGCACAATTACCCTGTAAGATGCTAAGGAATGTACTGGATGTACTGTAATTCTTTCAGCTAGGTATAGACTTTTTAGCCCCAAAGCATTAGGAAAATATCCTGGTTGATCTTTCCTAAATTAGGTAGAAGGGTATAGATGGGTTAGCCCGCTATGTAAATTGCATCGGTTTCTTACATTATTTTTCGGTGGACATTTTATCATGTGCACATAAATTGTTCGATGAAATGTCCAAGTAGTGGTTCATGCGGTATTGAGAATTTGGGACCACACAGGTAAATTTTCGTTTTACTTTTCTTTAACTAATTTTTAATTTTCTATGTGTGTGCATTTGTTTGATTCAACTGATATCTGCTGGGCTAAATATGTGACGAGCTGTAATAAACGAAGTAATCCTAAAGAAAAAAATTCAACCGTTTACTCAAATACATTCCAAAACTTACTTGTATGTTAGAGTTCCATTTTCTTGTTTTTTCTGAAGACCAGGAGGAAGGGTGGTAGAAATATTGCTGTTTCCTGTTATGTCCCTGAAAATTTCATAATATAATTACATAATGGATGATGGCGTTTTGTTTGAAAAATATATGGGTTAATGCGAAAACCTACAGGTATGTAAGAGCTGTTAGTTGTTCAAGGAAAGCAGGGAGACCTCCTGACAAGTCGTTACTTGATAAGTCCCTGTAAAAGGAAACAAAAGGACAAATCAGGCCCTAGAAAAGTTAATATGCGGAAACGGTTGAAATCTACCAATGTAGGAAATGAATTCTCAGATTTAATTTTTAATTTGCACAACACAAGATAATATTCTCTATACTATTGATTTTCAACTGTGTTTTCGCAGATTTCAGTGCTGAAGTTGGAATTCCAAAGTAATCTCAACTAAGAACTTAGTTTTAACTTGAAAGGAACTTACAATGACTTGAGAGAGCTTAGCTTTCCAAAAGAGGATATTATTGCCCCTGTCAATCCACACGATGATAGGTTTCTGAAAGAAAAAGAATTTTCTTACAAGGTACTAGCTTCTTATTTGAAAAAGAATTTTGATGTAAAATAAATACTCACATGGCTGTGATCCTTGGAATGCCAGTGGAATCAGTGGTGCATGTGACACCGGTCCACGAGAGTTCTGTAGGAGCACAAGGATCACCACTCCAACCTTTGTTTACTTAGTAGTTCGTCTTAATTGTATTAATGGCAGTAACTGTGATTACATACAATATGGCATCACTTAAAAAAACAAATCAATGATATTAAAATTATTGCGAAGTTTTGAGAACTCAACAAGCAATCAAAACATGTGGCATTATTAGTTAGTTCTTTTCAACTTCAAAAGCAGAGCTCAATTTCAAACATCGTCCTTACAAAAGAGATCCAAATGATCAATTATAAAAGGGTGAGAATTGTCAAAAACAACCCTGGAAAATAAATAAACGAAATATTAATGAAATATGAAATAAAAATGAAGGATCTAAAGGATAGGACGAATGATAAGTTGTGTTATTCCTTTTATTAGGGAACACTGTGAGTCTATGACTTGCTCAATTGTGGTTCTCTCATGGTCACACGACACCCCTGTTTTTTGATCCATTAGATCAAGATTCTTGCATTGAACGGATTAACAAAACCAGTTAATGATCACATGATTGGTTAAGCAAAAATAAATCAGATTACATTTCTAGTAGCTGTTTTGGTTATGTAATAGCGTAAACACTTCATTAGATACCAGAGGTTTGGTATATAATAACAACACTTTTGTTTCAATGAAACCAGTGGGTTGTACCTTGTAAAAAAAGGTAAAATAAATTAGAGGAGACTACTATATATATAATCAAACATACCATCATCACTATTGGTGAGAATCCCAGTAGCGGGTGTAATGAGGTACCGCTCAAACGCATTCAACAGAGGCGGCAGAGTTGAGTTTGAAGTAGCCTTAAGCGAAACATTATACTCAAGGTTTTTTGTGTGGGTGTATCTGGCTCATCCTGAATATAGTTTATTCGGTACAGTTGACTCGTTGAACACTGGCTCTCCGTTGGCATATATATCAAACTCCCTTAAATCAGTGGATGATATGTCCTCGATCTCGCTGTAGTGAAGGATTACAAAAAATACTGAGTATGTTTTGTCACTGTTCCAGGAGAGATCGAGGGATTGTTCGGTGCTTAAAGTGGTGGCAGCAGTTTGCATGACACCAGAGGGGGTCGCAAAGTCTGTGTCCGGGTCCACTTTGGAACTGGTGGAGATATTTCTCCATGTCTTCTTCATGTAGGGCGACCAAATCTGGTCATATGGATCATCAGGGTACCTATTTTTTTAATTAGGTTTTCAACAAAGCAGTTAAAAAAGAGAGTGATGACCATATATATATATATACACTACTGGTTGAGTACTGAAGAACATTACCTGGCCTTCTCTTTTCTAATCTATTAAAATGGATTTATATTTTATATGGTAGATGTGCACTTTCTTATGAGTTTGTACCCAGTAGAGAATTAAATCAAGCCAATTAAATCTAGAAGTTTGGTACCATTATCGATCTTCAATTATACAAAACCTATTAAGATTCCGGCAACATTGAAATAAAAATTAAGATGTATTACAGTAACAGACAGTATCTAACCACTATAATTGGTTAATAAAACACTACTTTTTTTTTCAGTTAATTGAACATGTTTACCTTAGTTGATATCTTGCTCCTAAATTCCACCTTTGGAAAGTAACCAATGATTGTGTGGAATTTGCCAATTTATAAAGAATAATTATTTTAATACCCGCATCTGAGTACCCGCAAAATCCTCACATACTTTCTGACTCAGTTAACCTTCCAATTTAACTGTTGACTTTCTAAAATACACTCTCTTTCCCATTAGCAATATAAATCGGCTCTCAGTCAGATCTGCTTCTAAAAAAAATAAAAAAATCTCATGTCGTGTCAGCAGCCTCCGGCACCCGAACTACACCCCCCACCTCACTAACGTCCGCCTGCACTCTGCCTGTGCGCCC
This sequence comes from Carex kokanica, assembly GCA_025461125.1. Lineage (NCBI taxonomy): Eukaryota > Viridiplantae > Streptophyta > Magnoliopsida > Poales > Cyperaceae > Carex > Carex kokanica. The sequence continues at coordinate 476,840 of JAJGRX010000348.1, forward strand.
CCTGCACGCTTCCTCTACTCACCACCTCTTTTTATCGGGTACAAAACCCGGATCCGATCTGCCTGGATTAGATTCCAACTTCCCAGCCTGGGCGAGAAGCTGGGAAAGCGAGGCGGACTTCAAGGTGAGTGCGAAGCAGTCTCCGATCTGATGAGGTGCCCTCCAAGCGACGTGTATACAGCTGGATCAGCTTCCAACATCCCAGCCTAGGTGAGAAGCTTAGAGGAATACGAGGTGGAGTTCAAGGTGAACGTGGAGCACAGTCTCCAATCCGATGAGATGACCTCCAGGCCCAGGCGACGTGTGTACAACTGGAGCGAGTTTCATTTGTTAATCAACACTAGTTGATTGTATAGGTATAAATACTTGACATGTTTGAGATATATACTTCACAGTATTACTATTAAATTTGGGAAACAAAATTACTGTTTTGGAACAGTTGCGGTCCCCACATGCCGTTTGAGTGGTCCCCCAATGCGGGTACAACATGAAAATTTTACAAAAAAGGTGCGGGTACAGTTATTTTAGGAAAATTCATATATCAGAAGTAGTTGATTGTATAGGTATAAATACTTGACATGTTTGAGATATATACTTCACAGTATTACTATTAAATTTGGGAAACAAAATTACTGTTTTGGAACAGTTGCGGTCCCCACATGCCGTTTGAGCGGTCCCCTAATGCGGGTACAACATGAAAATTTTACAAAAAAGATGCGGGTACAATTATTTTAGAAAAAATCATATATCAGAAGTAGTTGATTGTATAGGTATAAATACTTGACTTGTTTGAGATATATACTTCACAGTATTACTATTAAATTTGGGAAACAAAATTATTGTTTTGGAATAGTTGTGGTCCCCACAAGCAGTTATGACAGTTTAGGTGTGGGTACAGTGCGGGTACTGTAGCGTGGGTACTCATATCAGCTTCCATTTATAAATGCTCGTGCTCAATAGCCTTAATTCTAGCGCAGAGATAAAAGGAGTGCCAAGATTTGTATTAATAAGGCAAACTTGAAGGTAGTCAGAAGTGGTTGTGGCGATAATCTCACTGAAGAAGGCATCATCTACCGTGGTTATTTCAACAGTATCCCAGTAATTGACTCCCAAATGAACATCAAATTTTGGAAGATTGTTTAATTTATCATAGTTTCCATTCATAAATAATCCTCTTATAAGATATTTTGATCCTACTTTTAATGATCTAATGGTGTAGCAATTTCGCGCCCCGTTGGGAAAGCTTCTGACAGTCTAATATTCCTTGTATAAGCTGTTTGTGGCATACTGCGAAGAGATACTGTATTTCACTCCCGTGTCTATGAATTGATCATCAGACACGCAAGTCAAATAAGTATGAGTGAGGCTATGGTGCTATGCATAGCACCAATAGCTAGTGTACTACGGCTCAATATGGTACTTTTTAAAATCCTAACGGTCGATCCAACCGTTCAATGTAATATCCATATGAATATGTACTTGCAAACTAAATTTTATATTTTTTTCGAATTTTTTTACTATTTTTTTAGATAGGTAGAAAAATCAGTGTTTTTTGAACATTCTGGACCATCAAAATTCTACCTATCTAAAAAAATAGTAAAAAAATTCGAAAAAATATAAAATTTAGTTTGCAAGTACATATTCATATGGTTATCACATTGAACGGTTGGATAGACCGTTAGAATTTTAAAAAGTACCATATTGAGCCGTAGTACACTAGTCATCCGTGCTATGCATAGCACCATAGCCTCACTCACTAAGTATCGCTATCAACAGAACTAGAATTTGCAGGAAGTCCACAATCAATGCTTATAAAATCTGTAAAGAAAAAGTGATGACAAATTATTTCTAAAAAATTCAAAAAGAAAGGCAGAAATTCAACTGAAACATGATTTTTGCAGTATTATACTATTATTGAACAAGTCATACATGGATCATCCATATATCCTGAAGAAAAGGTGGTACAATTATTCATACTTTTCCAAGCCAATAAACTATAACTGCAAGAATTTGTTTTATCCAAGGTTCTAAATAGCGTTTATAGCGTCGTAGCGGGAAGGCTAAAAAAAAAGCTATATCGAATAGCGTCGCTATAGCGGAAGCTATTCCAAATAGCGTTTTTTTTTTTTACATTTCGTATATTCAATATTTGTACTAAATATCAACATTATCTAAAGTCTCATAGAACAATAAATAACACCAAAGTAATTAAGAAATTATAATATTCATATTGAACCCGTACAAAGTCCAAATTGCGGTTCAAAATATCCATAGTAATATCATAAACTATCGATTTTTCCTATTAAAAATATCTTAAGCATCATGATTTATGACATAATCTATTTTTTTTTCTATTCAAATTTTAATTTCGGTTTGGACTTTTTTTCTATTCAAATTTCTATTTCTATTCCCAATTTCAAATTGATTTATCTGTAGCAAGTAGCAACAAATTCAATTTCGGTTTGAGATTTTTTTTTTATCTTTATTTAAAACCCATATAAATTGCTTAAAAAAAAACTCATATTGTATAGTGCAAATAGCGGCCATAGCAAATAGCGCATTTTGATGTCATAGCGTAGCGTTTGGGGTCTAAAAACGCTATAGCGCGCTATTTAGAACACTGGTTTTATCACTACAAAAATTTGGCTTACCCTCGCCACAAAGCTCAGTAGGAAACATAATTTTAATATTCCAAGTTGCTCAAAGCTCAGCTTTAAGTTTTTACTAGTGCTTGCATATCCGAAACTTTTTGCTTGAATTGTCAGCCAAATATTAACTGATTGTTCAATGATCGGAAACTTTTGTTTCATTAAATTTTTAACTAAAACGATAATACATGCACCTCTCACAAAGAAAAAAAAAAGACTGTTAATGCATATGCATTACTATTAGGGCTGAAAACAGATATGGATAATCCGTGGATAATCCGCTCCGAATCTGGATTAAACGGATACGGATCCGGATAATTTTTAGAAGGGTGCAACAGTATCCGAATAAGGATACGGATTCGAATAGAAATGAATTAGCGGATTGGATATCCGCATGTATCCGGATCAGTGATTTAAACTTTAAATTTTAAAAAAATATTCAATTCAAAACCCATTAAAGGAGCTCCAAACCAGATCCATAACCCATTATCTGAGTCAGATTCGAATCCAAGACCGATTATCTGAGTCCCGGATTTGTCCAGTTAAAAAGATCAGCCTCCCCAGCTTCTTTTATAAGGATTCCAGTGCATTGAAACTTCTCTTTTGAAGTTGTGGTTCAAATGAAGTACAAACAGGAATTCTATTGGCTTGGCTGCTGGCCTGCTGAGGCGTTGGGCGCTGGGCATTGGGCTGCTGGTTGGCCCAAATAAATTAAAGAGAAATTTGGATATATACCCATCATAAATTCATCAATTAGATATCTCCCCATCAACATTTCAAAATTAGTTATTTACCCATCTAAACTTATCTAATTTATTAATATCCCCATTTTTTATTTAAACACTTAAAAATTGAAAATAATATTAATAAAAATTAAAAGGACTATTTTACCCTTACTTTATAATACAGTGTTGCTAATCTCTCCCCCTTCTCTGTCTCCGACCTCCAATAATCTCTCACTTCCCATTAGCTGAGATAGCTCTAAAAAAACACTCCATGCTTGAAGCTTCATATTTTCTAGGCATTGAGGTTGATTGTTGCTCATATGGCCTCTTTAGAAAACAACAGCCTTTTTTAATAGCTCTCAACTATGCCTCTGAAATTCGTAGATGTCGTTTGCTATAAACTTTGCAATCTAATTCAAAGCTACAAGAATTCCAAATTGGCCTAGCCTAGATACAGGGGCAACTAAAAAACAGAAAATGAGTAAATTTTATTTTATAAAAAGTAATTTTTGTATAATAATTTCACAGTAGCATTGTCTTATGCTAGTAAGAATTCCTTCAATTTTTGGGGGCAAACAAAACAAGCACAAGAAATGGTGATGAAATATTGATGCAGCACAGTTAGGCATACCAGTTCAAAAGTCTTTGATTTCTTTGCTAATCTTATCTGCACTTTCTACTGTAATGAAAACTTTGATTTCTTTACTAATCTTTGATTTCTTTGCTTCCACTTTTTGTCTAACTAAATGAAAACTTCTCTGTTGACTATCTCATGTTGTTTGCATGTCTGGCGGGGAATGCGAAATTGAAATCATATTACTGTCATAATCGCAAGTAGGCTTGAGAGCCTTTGTTTTGAGATCCATTGACGAACTCAAATCATATTCTTTGCTTCCTACGTTTGTCAGCAAGGACAAAACAGTCCTTTTTTATTTTGTATTAATATTAATTTGAATTTTTAAGTGATTAAATTAAAAAATGGGGATATTAATAAATTAGATAAGTTTAGATGGGTAAATAACTAATTTTGAAATGTTGATGGGGAAATATCTAATTGAAGAATTTATGATGGGTATATATCTAAATTTCTCTAAATTAAACAATATTATAATGCAATTTAGAGTTTAGATCTGGCCCGCCGATTGAATAAAGAAATGAATAAAATTAAATAAACTTACATAAACTATCTAATTATGTTTTAATTTGATTTTTTCACAGATTAAATTATAAACTTAAATAAACTAACATAAATTATTTATTTTCATATTTGAATTTTGTTAATCAGTATTTGTATCTTAAAGTTCAATTATCCGACAATTATTTGTTTTGTATCCGTATTCGAATCTGTATTCGTGGATTATCCGCTCCGTATCCGTATCCGTTTAAGGTGGATTTGATTTTGCATTTTGACATCCATTTACTATCCGTATCCGTTTAAGGTGGATTTGATTTTGCATTTTGACATCCATTTACTATCCGTATCCGTATTCGTATCCGCTCATTGAAATATAGATATGGATATGGTTTTACCACTATCCGCTCCGTTTTCAACCCTAATTACTATATATATATATATGGGGTGCTGGGCTTAGCTAAGCCATGGTGTAAAACGACTTGGTGCTCCACGCCTCATTATTTCCATTTTGAAAATCCAAACGACCGATCCGAACGCTCAAGTTATTCTCCATATTGATATGTGCTTGGAGACCAAATTTTACATTTTTTGGAATTTTTTTACTATTTATTAAGCCACTTTGAAAATCACTGATCCGGCGGTCCAGAAATTTTTACTGTTTTTTACTGTTCATAAGGATTTTCAGATTTTCAAAGTGGCTTAATAAATAGAAAAAAATTCCAAAAAATGTAAAATTTGGTCTCCAAGCACATTTCAATATGAAGAACATGTTGGAAGGTTCGAATCGACTATTTGAACTTTGAAAATGAAGATATGACGTGGAGTACCAAGTCGTTTTACTCCATGGAGTAGCCTAGTCGGACTCTATATATGGGCTATTGTGAAGTAAAACGATAGCTTTACTTTGCAAAGCACAATAGCTCATCTCTATATATATGAGTGATACTACGATGCTTTGGGAAAGTAAATAGGTGGTTTTACTTTCCGCTCATATCTCCATTTTCAAAGTTCAATCAATCGATCTAAATTTCTCAACATGATCTTTATATTGATATGTGCTTGGAGACCAAATTTTATATTTTTGGAAATTTTTTACTATTTATTTAGAATTTTTGAAAATCAGTGTTTTGTGAAATTTTTTTATTTAATGAAAAGCTGTGATTTTCAAAAATTCTAAAAAATGTAAAATTTGGTCTCCAAGCACATTTTAATATATATTAAATATCTAACAGTTTGGATCAACTGTTTGAACTTTGAAAATTGGAGAACCGAATCGTTTGTTCCTGAGTCCAGGAACAAACATATATATATATATATAGGAATTGGCTACGGTGCTACGCGTAGCATAGAGGGCCTCCGTGCTACGGCTCAATATTTGAGTTTTCAAAATCCTAACGGTCGATCCGAACCGTTCAACATGATCTCCATATGAATATGTACTTGCAAACCAAATTTTTCATTTTTTAGAAATTTTTTACTATTTTTTTAGATATGTAGAAAATCACTTGATATGCATGGTATAGAATTTTCAGATCAAGTGATTTTCTACCTATCTAAAAAAATAGTAAAAAAATTATAAAAAATGTAAAATTTGGTTTGCAAGTACATATTCATATGGAAATCATGTTGAACGGTTCGGATCGACCATTAAGATTTTGAAAACTCAAATATTGAGCCGTAGCACGGAGATCCTCTATGCTACGCGTAGCATGCTAGCCATTTCCTATATATATATATATATATATATATATATAGAGAGAGAGAGAGAGAGAGAGAGAGAGAGATAGGCTAATATGCTTTTAGTAGCATATGGGCCGATATGCTTCCAACCCAAAATCAGATTTTCAAAGTCCAAACGGTCGATCCGAACAGTTCAAGTTGATCTACATATTGAAATCTGCTTGGAGACCAAATTTTATATTTTTTGGAATTTTTTTACTATTTATTAAGCCACTTTGAAAATTGCTGATCCGGGTGAACAGTAAAAACACCCTCTTTACTTCCCAAAGCATGATAACCTTGTAGGGGTTTGAGGCTACCCAAAGCCATTAGGCTTAAGCTGCGGAAAGACCGTAAAACAAAATTTTTACTTCTAACTTAAGCCAAAAAGGATTGAAGTGGTATGTCGGATAATCTACCGAGAGTTACATACCTGTTCAATCCTTTTCTTAGATTAAAAACCGTAAGTAAAACTTTACTCATTCAGATCATAGATTAAGTAGTATGTCGGATAATAACCGAGAGTTACATACCAGATTAATCCTGTATAGACCCAAAGTAGTAAAACTGTATTTACTTGTATTTTAATCAGTTTATAGATCTACTCCTTTGATTGATTTCTAAAAGATTAAATCTATTTAACAATTAAATAGATTAATATAACATTTCTTTACCTTGCTTCCAAATTCAAATTGGAATGCAGTCTGACCCGGCTGTTTGACCCGGCTAAGCAAGCACCAAAAATATAGTGCCTCTATCGGTTATCCACCAGGAACTACCAGAGAGTTGGTATTTCTTTTGCCAGAAATACTATACCAACGGTATTCGAAAAGTCGCGGTTTTCGGTAAATCACTATTCACCGAAAGTACGAAATTTCTGACAAAACACTATTCACAAGAATAACTTTTATTCTCGCAAAAATATATATATGGATAATCAGATTTTCTGCAAATCACTATTTGGGAGAGAAAATTAGATACGAATCGAATCGGATTCTGATTCGTACTTTGATTTGGACTTCAAATGCAACTTCTAATATTTTCTCACATTTTTCACCTATTTATAACCATATAAGGTCGGTTCAAAATCAGCCATAAATTGTGGCGGTTTTAGAAATCAAAATCAAATTTGATTTGTCATTATTTGTTTAATATATTAATTAAACATTTTCATTTAATTTATTTAATTTAATTTAGGCTTTTAATTAAATTCTAAATTTAATTAAGGCCTAAATTCAAATTGGACTTTTGGTCCAAAATATTAATTCATAATTAATATTTTAATCCATATAATATATATATACAATTATTCTGAATAATTGTATTTCTTGCGTTTGCGATAAATTTATACGACGTGTCATACACGTTTATAAATTTAATTCGGTTTAAGCATGTCATCTCCATGACATATATTTTATTCTTAATTATAACACTTTATAATTAATCATAAAATTTCTCTGATTACTTTCCTATTGGTGTGACCCGATAGGATCTGTGTTATGTTGGTAAATAGAATTAGAACTATTCTAACTTCTATAATCATAGGTGGCACCTGGCAAGTACATTATGACACCAATTACACAGATGATGCTGTACCGTACAATATCACGATCCAGTAAACGATTTACTTCGTGTTAATTCTTTTGTCTCATAGCTATCAGATTAGTTTCAAGGTAGGTGTGTGTCATCCTTGCAAACTTAATCTTTTCTTGATCCTGAATAGATTATCAAATATGTTTACTCTTGTAATCATACTGGATCCAGATAATCATATTCTATCAAGGGGCCCAGTGATGCTATAGCTTGTATTGAGATACGAGGGACAATAGTACTTTTGATAAACCATCTTTTCCTCCGCATAAGCTATGTATACCGAAGAACTACCCTTATAGCTACTTTTTACGGATAGCGTTAGATAGCAATCACACATATACATCTCTTATGTAGGAAAAATGAATATCTCATACTTTAGAACTTAACACTAAAATGAAAACATTAATGACACAAACACAATTTCATTTAATGTTTCATTTGGGGTCTGTCAAATATCATGTTCTCTAACATGTATCTGTGTGATTAAAATGACAACTCTTTGTCTATGGTTTGTAAAACTTAACCATCATTTAATCCACACACTAACCTTATCGCGGTAATTAGTGTTCCTGCTAATTACCTTGGTTAGAGGCTTTTAAGAGTATTATCATCTATATTATGAAGTTTCACAATTCCAGTCATGAACTCGAAATGATTCATAAATTCAATAATACTCAAGGTAACAAAATGATTAAACACAAAATGATTAATCATTCAATTCATGAACAAATATATATGATACATTTATTGTTTTATTGACTTCTAAATTATTACACTAACAAACCTATCCCTATATATATATATAGAGAGAGAGAGAGATGGACTTAGCTAGGCCATGGAGTAAAACGCTTTGTACTCCACGCCATATTTCCATTTTGAAAATCCAAAGTACCGATCCGAACCGCTCAAGTTGTTCTTCATATTGAAATGTGCTTGAAGACCAAATTTTACATTTTTTGGAATTTTTTTACTATTTATTAAGCCACTTTGAAAATCGCTGATCCGGATGAACAGTAGCAAAACAGTAAAAAATTCTGGACCAATGGATCAGCGATTTTCAAAGTGGCTTAATAAATAGTAAAAAAAATCCAAAAAATGAAAAATTTGGCCTCCAAGCACATTTCAATATGGAGATCATGTTGAGCTAGAGTGGGAAAAACGTGTCGTGCCGTGCAGTGACTTTGGTCACGTGCCGTGCCGTGACAAAAATTATAAGGGGTGGTCACGGCACGCGAGTCACGCCGTGACCAAACGTGCGTTAGTCACGTTTGATCGTATTTAACGTTTAAAAAAAATATATGAAACGATTATTTAAAATTCAAATGTTTTAATTGAAATTTAAATGTAAATATTTTAATTAAAATAAAATTATATCTTATAGGAAGGTATGTTAGTGTATTGCCTCGTGACTGCCGTAACTGGCGTGTCTACCATTCTGTGACTCGCGTGTCCCGTGCCGTGCTGTGCCATGACCAAGGCAATTTCCGTGCCGTGCCGTGCCGTGTCTTCTTTGCCAACAATTGGTCACGGCACGCGAATGGTCACGGCACGGGACACGCGAGTCACGGCACGCGAAGGACACGCGTGCCATGCCATTACCGTGCCGTTCCGTAACGGAGTCGGCTCCGGTGTGCCATTTTTCCCACTCTACACCGAACCATGCATAAACCAGAAACAGCTTTAACAGATAAGGGAGAAACGATACGTGGAACAGTTGGTAGAGAAAGAAGAAACCTTTACTTTTGTTGTTCCATTATTTTTCCCCCCTTTGATGGGTAATGTCCTAATGGGATAGGAGAAAGCAATTATAAGAGATTAAACTTGTATATATGGCTAATTTGAATTGTGACCCCAAATATCTTTGATATATCCTTTTATGATTTTTAGCCCTTTGACATATGTACCTAATAATCCCAGAAACAATTTGATCAGAATTAATTAAATTTCATTTTATCAAGATTCTAACCAAATTCTAAAGTTACCCGCGGTTTACGAGTAAAAATTGAAAACTTTTGGATGACACAATTTGTATATTAATTGACATAATGAAAATCAAGCAATTGAGACACAGATGAAACGGACATAATGTCGTTAATTTGATTATAAAACCAGTTCTAGATGTAAACCAACAACTAACTAATTTCGGAAGGACCTACGTACATAACCTTGATTTTTTTTTTCTCTAATAATTAATGAAGTTTCCCAGGGCAACTCGAATTTTGGTGTTCAACATTGCTGAAATTTTTATTTATACCATATTTAAAAATAAATAAATTAAAAAACCATGTTTTGTGGAGATTTCGAAAAATACCAGAGCCTCTAAGTCAATCTGCAGCTCTATCTTTGAGGCCGCTGATTGGCTTGGCGGCACCCAAAAAAAAAAAAATATATGCACTGTAATATTAAATATATTTTGGTTTTTGAGAGACCTCCAAATCAATCTACGATCTCCCAAAAATGAAAACACAGATTGATTTGGAGGCCCTGGTATTTTTCGAATTCTCCATAATTTTGGACTGTTTTGGTTTATTTTCTTTTTGAAATGATATAAATAAAAATTTCAGTCGACATTGTATTGATTGTTTCATGCTCATATAGTCGATTTATACTAATAACATCACTTGAAAAAAAAAAAAGAGAAAATACATTGAGAAAATTGGTAAATGTAATACATTAAACATGTGAGAGAAAGCAATCTTACCTAGAGAATCAGGCTGGCTATGGACTCCAATTACAACGGCAGCTAATGCAAGAAGAACTAAGCAACCCGTAGCCATTTCTGACAAGGACAATTCCTGTTCTTGTCTTCTTATAAAGCTGAGCGAGAACACTGTTTTTGACAGCGCAACTACTAATCAGTATTCAGTGATAAGGAATTTTCAGTTGCACATAAAGAATATAATGTCACTTTCTTGCATGTTCTTGCATGTTCTTGCATGTGAGTCCTTTGACTTTGACTTAATAATGAAAAAGTCAATAAGACATTTGTGGCGTAATTAAATCATCTTGACTATCGTTACTAGTTTGAACTTTGAAGAATATAAATTAATGCATACACTCGTAACAACCCACTCGTCGGTTCCACGCCGCGCCTCTCGTATGATTTCTTTTAGAAATTAAAATTTTAAATCTTCGAATTTTTTTTCTTTTAAAAAAATAAAAGAACTGCACTAATAATAGGCTTCACCAGGTGTAGATTTTTGGAATCGCAACAATAATGTTGTTTTATTATTTTTCAGACATTAAATTACATTTTGACCACAAATTTGTTTAAAAATTGCTGGAATCGTTTCATCAGCCTATTTTTAAAGAAACCACACACCTAGGGTGTGAAGAATAGAGAATATTAGAATAGGAGATATTCGGAATAACAATGTGAATCCAAACAATATTTTTGTTATTCGGAATAGCTAAAATAGTTGCTATTTTCTAATCATTAAATGTTGGAATAACTACTATTCGAAATCGTGAAGAGAGAGAAAAAAAAATTGCTTCTCGGATTTCCGCAAACACAGTTTCGAAATGACAAAGTTGACACCACTTCTGCTATCTCAACGTCACGACAATTCTTTTGAGACCCCACTTGCCTATTTTTCCTCTTAATTAACACATTGTTAGCATTATTCTTTCTTGATTACAGCTATTAACTATTCCAAATTTATAATCTAAACAACATTTTTATTAATCCAAATAGCATCATTTTCACACTAATATGAAAATCACTACTTTTTCTCTATTCTCATATACTAACCTTAAATTTTGCTATTCTAGCTATTCTAACTCCAATCCAAACATACCGTTACTCTTTTTGTAGAAAAAAAAAATAATTTCTTTGTCGAGGATTTGAATTTTTAATTCAAAAAAAAAATATCTTCTCCGGACTTGTAGCAAGATGAAGTCATAATATTAAAATATTATAAAATGTGTACGGCTAGGGTGTCTTAAATATATTTTTATAATTTTATGTTTAAGGCTAGGGTGTCTCAGTTATCACATTGTTGCTGTGCCCTGGCTGGTTCAATTTATATCCATTACAGTTTTAGAAAGGTGCTATAGTGTACATCTAATAGATAATACTTGTCAAAATTAGAGTGAAGCTATGATTGTTGTACATAGTGCACAATGATCCGTACTATAGATTAATATTTTCATTTTCACAATTCAAATAATCAATTTGAATTGTTCAACGTGATCTCCATATAAAAATATATTTGTAGATAAAATTTGAAAGTTTTAGAATATTTTTCATTATTTTTTAGAGAGGTAGAAAATCACTTGATCTATATAAAAAATACTGATTTTCTACCTATATAAAAAATGAAAAAATGTAAAATTTTTAAAAAAAAGTAAAAATTAAAAAAAAAAAAACAGAGACTTTTGCTCAGCAATCTAATATAATGTGTGAATAGTTAATTTTGTAAAATTTTCATACTGAGAATGAGATCTATTATACAACACCTATTATATAGAAAATTATATATAATATAATTTTTAAAAAATAAATGGAGATCAATTAATCCTATTCATTGTAAATATTTCCGCTGCTGACGTCCATTTTTTTTTTTTCTTCTAATAATGAAGTTCTCATGGCAAACTCTTTCACTTCCTGAATTTTGGTGTTAGACATTGGATTGATTGTTTCATGCTCATATAGTTGATTTATACTAAGAGAAGGGATCAAATTACATCTTTTTTGGTGACACACTTTGACACCTACCATTTTCAAAGTCCAAATAGTCGATCCAAACCGTTCAACATGATGGATATATTAAAATGTGCTTGGAGATCAAATTTTACATTTTTTTGAATTTTTTTTACTATTTATTAAGATGGTTACAAAATCGTTGTTTTCAGACCATAGAAAAAAAGCGATTTTGTAACCGTCTTAATAAATAGTAAAAAAATTCAAAAAAAAATGTAAAATTTGATCTCCTAGCACATTTTAATATGGTGATCATGTTGAACGGTTCGGATCAACTATTTGAATTTTGAAATCGCAAAATTGACCTATAAAAAAAACGGTGTCATGATGTGTCACCAAAAAAGGTGTAATTGGATCCCTCCCGAGATTTTTATTAATACCCTAAAAAAAAAAAAAATATTAAAAATGCCCTCAGTTTTAAAAAAATTTTAAAAATGCCCTAACCGCCCCATAATGGGGCGGTCCACTTATGGCAGAAAACCGCCCTATTTCTGGGCGGTCCACCTCCTCCAGAAAACCGCCCAGAAATGGGGCGGTTCAGTGTTTTTTTTTTTTTTTCAGATTTTATATATTTTTATAAGGAAATGTATATTGATGTATATATATTTTAAGATATATATATTGTTTAGATATATTTTTCTTTTTTAAGATATATTGTTAAGATATATATATTGTTAAGATGTATATATTTTTAATGATTTAAGATGTATATATTTTTAAGACGTAGGTATTTTTATTGTTGTTTGTACTAATTATTAATGATTTATGTTGTATATTGTATTCCTTGAAGTATTTATTCCATCTAGTTATTGTTTATTTATGTTTTATGTTGTCAATCTGTGCATATTTAATTGCGTTATGAAAATAACAAAACTGAAGCATATAAAATAGTTACAAACTACGAATTAAATCAGTTCACAAACTCATCGACGACGACCGAACAAATTTAGAAATCGACGAGTTCTGGATCTGCTTCCAGTCTGTTGTGCGACACTACTACCGCTACCGGATGCCTCTACATGACTACTACCGCTACCGGTGGCCTCAGCAACAACTCTAGCATTTTCTCTTTCGTTGGCTTCGTTGATGGCCTCTGCATTTCAGTTCACAAAAAATGATATGTTATTGAAATCGAAAAATATAAAATGAATTATAAAATACAAGATGAAATGTACCTGCTCGCTGCCTGTCACAAGTTGAACGGCGAGCCTGATGTCCCATTCGCCTACCCTGCATCTCATCCATTGTCATTACAGCACGCTTGTGGGGCCTTCTCCCTTTCCTGATATAAAAAGAAGTTAAATAACTATATTAAAAAGATGGTCAGTGCATATACAAAGTATTCTCCCTAACCTGATCTTCTTGGGTGGGTTGAGTTCATCCCCAACGTAGGCTGGTCAAGCATGCTGGTTGGGATAAGGATGGAAGGATGCACCCCAAGTACTCGCAAGGTAATCGGTACGGTACATGTCGGCGACAAAATCATCCTCACGGAAGTTTCTCACTCGGCACACCGCCATAACATGAGAACAAGGTAGGTGAGCTAGTTGGATTCCTTGGCATGTACATGTTACAGTATTGTCCACTCCGATAATGACAACATACTTGTATGGTCTTTTAATAAACTCCATAGTCCCATCTGCTCTACGGCTGGTTGGAACATACTCATTCGGAGAGTGCACTTCGAATTCCAAGGTGCGATCCCCATACGGGACAACGGTTATAACTGAACCCTTCTCCCTATGTTTACGTAGTTTGCCCTCCACCCTTGTTGAAAATGCCTGGTTCCTGAAGAGTAATTCTCGTGCTTTAACACGCCGGTCAACGAACCATGCATTTAGCTTGTAGAAAGTGTCATCCACAATGGCTGCCACGGGCAACATTCGGCTCTGCTTGAAAACAGCATTCAAGGACTCGGACCCATTTGTCGTCATTATTCCCCATCTCCAACCTCCATCTTTTGCTTGAAATATTTTCTCATATGCGGGTGCTTCTTGCAGATCTCTCGGATTATTTTTCCCCACCTTGAGTAAGTACGAATTTGCCTTCGGACAGTACTACACAGAAATAAATTTTCAGATTAGAAAAATATAAGTAAATAGTTTATTAAAATTTCATCTAAAATATACATACCTTGGCAAACTCTTTGAACATCTCTTCCAGCCTCCTCGGCTTCTTCCTTCTGCATCCAATTTTAAATGTATCTGCAACCCATTGGTCGTTCCCGACATGCTTGTGGAGGTTCTCTGCAACGTGCTGCATACACAGCCTGTGCACACATTCGCCGTGAGCTGTCGACCACCCGAAATCTGTTCGATCAAAGACATACTTGATTCCTTTGTGCTGGTCTGATATGACGCAGAAGAACCTGTTCCCAACCACCTCTCTTCGCAAGAAACTCATGAAAAAACCCCAATTTTCACCGTCCTCCTTCTCGACAATTGCAAATGCCAAAGGCAACAACTGGTTCTCGGCATCATATGCACATGCTATCAACAGCCTCCCCTCGTAACGGCCAGACAAGAAGCATGCATCTATACTGATAACAGGTCTAATATATGGCACAGCTTGAATGCACGGACCAAACGCCCATGCTATGGCCTTGAACTGCATCGCGTCGCGCTTCTCAGGATCGGTGACATTCCAACATTCAAACTTTGTGCCGGGATTTGTACTTGATATGGCATGGAGCAGTGGTGCAAGCAAGTTGTATGAACCCTTCCAACTACCGAACAATCTGCAAATCGCAAGTTCACGCCCTCTCCACAACCTGTTGTACTTTGGGGTTACATGGTCGTAAGCGTGTCTCACCGCTCTGCCGACCTCCTTAAGGCTGATCGACGGGTCGTCCTTAACATCCCTCTCAATTACATCGGCAATAAGTGATGCCGTAAGCTGTGCATGGTCTGTCCTTGACGACGCAGACTTGCATGTATGAGGTGGTTCACATTTCTTAATGATCCATGCGTCCCCCTTACCCACAGGGGTTGCATACAGTCGGAACTCGCATCGCGGTGAGTCTTTGCAAACAACAACTAATCTTTTTCGATCTCGCTTTTGTATTGTGCACTCCCAGTTGCCGTGAATATGAGTTTCTTGGACTTTCTTCACAAGTTCCTCTATGTTGGTATAAACCTGATTCGGAGCAAGTTCTGTGTTGTAAACGACACGCTTCCCAAAATAACTTATGTCTGCTTCTTCAAAAGCAGTAGTATCGTTGAATGTGGCGACCGGATGTCTGTCTGTCCGACCTCTAATAGGAAATCTGTCATGGCTGGGTGCATAATCTCCATCACCGTCTGATAATGCATCAGAATTCCAATCCCCGTCCCAACTATCACCCGAGTTAATTTCATGTTCCGGTATGGCATCAACCCCTTCAGCCTCCAACATAGCATCTCTCCGGGGAACCATAACAGGTACAATTATAGGTACGGACGGTGGTACAGAAGGAAATCTGGCTTGGATTACGGGTTGAATAGGAGGCGGCGGCGGCGGTGGTGGTAGGTCGGTGGTATAATCAGTGGTGTAATCAGTGGTATACTCAGTGGTGTAATCAGCGGTGTAATCAGTATGAACGGGTGGTGCATGACCGAAGTTTCGGTCACCCGAGTTGTCATAACCCGAGTGTTCAAAACCCGAGTGCTGCTGCACCGGGCTATCATGACCTGTATTGTCCGTAGAAGGTCCAACCCCGGACCGACGCAAGACCTTTCTGGAATATAACTCCATTATCGGGGTACCCGCAGATTGAAAAGTATTATAAACACATCTCCAACCATCCTCATCTGTTATTGGATACTTTACATAGTAAGGTCTATCCCTCCCTGTGTCAACCCGAGTAACTAAATCTATGTCATACCGGTTGTTGTTTACACCAATCCTTTCGAATACCTTTTGCTTAAGTTCCATAAATGAGGTGTTTTCGTTAACCTCAAAGCCGTGGGTTGGATCTTTCGTGTAATATACTCCCTCCACACCCACCACGAACTTCCCGCCCATATGCAGTGTAACCAACATTTTGATAGCTACATTAATAAACAATTTTTTTATCACTTACAAAATAACAATACACAATTAAATTATTAGTAAACAACAACAATTAAAATTATATTAAAATAAAAAAAATTACAAAAATAATAATAAATAATAAACAGTAATAATGAACGATAATAATGAACAGCAATCTGCAGTAATCTACAGTAATCTACAGTAATCAGCAGTAATCTACAGTAAGCTACAGTAAGCTACAGTAATCTACAGTAATCTACAGTGAGCTACAGTGAGCTACAGTGATCTACAGTATCTACAGTGATCTACAGTGAGCTACAGTAATCTACAGTATCTACAGTAATCTACAGTAATCAGCAGTAACCTACAGTAATCTACAGTATCTACAGTAATCTACAGTAATCAGCAGTAACCTACAGTAATCTACAGTATCTACAGTAACCTACAGTAATACACATTAACTAAATAATAATAAAATAAAATTATAAAAAATACCTTCGGAGCACAGTAAAGAGCGAGAGGCGGGGCGAGAGCGAAAATGAAGTGTGAGGGAGAGAGTGCGCAGTTTGCTGGGATTTTATAGTATGTATAGTGGACCGCCCCATAGGGGGGCGGTTTTCTCGGCCAACAGAACCGCCCAACCATAGGGCGGTTTGGCGGGTATGGTGAACCGCCCCTTCATGGGGCGGTTAGGGTATTTTTAAAAATTTTCCCAAATTGAGAGTAGATTTGATTTTTTTTTTTTTTTTAGGGTATTAATAAAAATGTCGGGGATCCCTCCTCTTGTACTAATATCATCACTTGAAAAGAACAGAGAAAATACTGAGAGAAATTAAGCAAATGTGATGCATGTGAAAGATAGCAGTCTTACCTAGAGAATCAGGCTGGCTATGCAATCCAGTTATAACCGCAGCTAATGCAAGAAGAACTAAGCAACCCGGAGCCATCTCTGACAAGGACAATTCCTGTTCTCGTCGTCTTATAAAGCTGAGCGAGAACACTGTTTTTGACAACGCAACTACTAATCAGTATTCAGTGGTAAGGAATTTTTAGTTGCAAATAAGAAGAGTAGAACTAGGGTGTGATGTGCTCACCAAACTCTTTGGTGAGCACAACTCTACATAAACTATCGGATTCACTTCAAACGAGATGAATTCAACCGTTGAAACCGATGTACTTTACGAGTGATGCATGTACATGAAAAATTTTGAATTTTTTGAATTCATTTAGTCTCAAGTCAAGTGGTCAAAATTAATGAAAAATGAATGATCCAAAATGAAGTTGTTTTAATGCATCAAAAAATTCTCAATTTTGACCGAGATGCCACAGAAAATCGAATTTTGATGGGGATCCGAGATCCCATTTCGGTCCATGTTTTTTTCCACCTGGGACCGAGTAGCCATTTCGGGTCCCCACCAATTTTTTTTTTAACCCCGAGAACCCCTCTGGCTTCCCTTTTTCCTTCCTTCCCCTCCTTCCTCCCTTCCCCTTCTTTCTTCCCACCCGAACCTAACCCTTTTTTTTTTCCAACACTTAAAACTTCGTTTTTTTAATTCTAATCACATATTTTAGTGTAATTTTGAGAGGTGATCAAGAAGAACTTCAGATCTACAAGTTTCGTAAGGTATGTAGTTAAATTTATTATTTTGAGTAAATAATCCGAATTTTAGTTATTGTAGATTTGTGGTAATTGTATTGTAATTTTAGTAATCCGAATTTTTAGTTAATTGTTGAATAAATTCGGATTTTTAGTTATTGTGGCAATTGTAGTGTAATTTTAGTTATTATGGTAATTGTAGTGTAATTTTAGTTATTGTTGAATAAATAATCCGAATTGTAGTTTAATTTTAGGAATTGTAGAATGATAATTTAATAAATATAGAGTAATTTAGTTTTAGTAATTTTAGGAAGTTTGCATGTAGAGTAATTTAGTTTATCTAAATTTATTTTAATAAATGTAGAACAATTTAGTTTTGGTTTAGTGTAATTTAGGTTTTTTTAGTGATAGATAAATAGTTGTAGAATTGATTTATTTTTTTATGTAGAGTAAATTAGGTCATGAATATTTTTAGTGTAATTTTAGTAATTGTAGAATGGTAATTTAATACATGTAGATTAATTTAGTTTTAGTAATTTTAGTAAGTTTGCATGTAGAATAATTTAGTTCATAAAATTTATTTTAATAAATGTAGACCAATTTAGTTTTTTTTAGTGTAATTTAACTAATTGTAGAATTTATTTATTTTGTTTGTAGAGTAAATTTGGTCATAAATTTTTTTATTGTAATTTTAGTAATTGTAGAATGGTAATTTAATGCATGTAGATTAATTTTGTCTTAGTAATTTTAGTAAGTTTTCATGTAGAGTAATTTAGGTCATAAAACTTATTTTAATAAATATAGAACAATTTAGTTTTTTTAGTGTAATTTAACTAATTGTAGAATTTATTTATTTTATTTGTAGAGTAAATTTGGTTTTAGTAAATTTAGAATTCGGCCAAGTACAAAAATTGATCATTTCAGCCAATTTATTTATGCCAAGTAAAAAATTATGTAATTCGTCTATGCATGCATTAATCCAATTCGGCCAATTTGTTGAGATGTATTTTTTTGTATGAAATTGTTTTAATTTGTAATTTATTGATATTGTAGTGCAAAATGGATGATGAACAACCCTCCCAGACCTTATTGCAGTTGTCTGAAGTACAGCACAAATTATTCAAGGCGAATACGCAGGTATTTGTTTAATTTCCGTTTGGATCTAAAATTACGAATGGACTTGTAAGTTAGATTTAATTGTTGTGGTTAAAATTACGAATGGACTTGTAAATTTTTTTTTGCATACCAAGGTCAGAGTTTGTGTCTGAGTCAGTATCATTATTCAGCCGGTCAAAATAATTACACAAATCATCCGGTATTTGGGGTGGGTCATCACAATATATGGGTGAATTGTGCACTGGTATGCCTCTGCTACTTCCAGGTACACTTCCTGGGTATGGGTCATAATTGGTCTGACTAACAACTGGTACTGACTCAACCACTAATTCAAGAAGTTTAAAATTCAGTACCGTAGTGGCATTTCCAAGCACCATATGCCATATCATTTCCTGGTCTACGTTAAATAACTGGTATTTTTCTGTTGAGCCAGGTGGTGCCGTGTTCAACCGTGCCCTGATTGTCAGATCGAACTCGCCAGGGAGCAAACGAATGCCAACATATATACGTCTTCTTAGCTCATCAAGACTAGTTGAGTTAGTAACAGGAAATGTGCAGGTCGGTGCGTCTAAAATTGCGCGTCTGTGATACACATTTATTAATATTTTAGACATCCCCTGAAAAAAAAATTCCACAATCAATCTTCAATATCATTTTCAATTTTACAACCTAAAATATGATCGTAATTGAAAAAAAAAACTTACTGCGTTCTTCACCAAACAGCTAAAAGCACAATGCAGGGACTGATCTGTAAATAATAACTTTTTTTAACACTCAAATTTTGCACTATTTAACATGGAGGAAAGAAAAAAAATTCGGCTCTAAGCTCTCTGGAGGAAAGTCTGAGCTCTCTGGAAGATGCGTCTGCGAAGAAGAGAAGTTATAGGCAGATTCGGAAAAAAAAGGGGGGTGGACCGAAATCGCAATTCGGTCCCCACATAAAAATCCCTGGACCGAATTGTGATCTTGGTCCCAGGGCACCACACGAAAATTACACCATCAATTCGGAAAAATTGTGAAATTGGGGGGGGGGACCGAAATGCCTATTCGATCCCAGAGAAAAAAAAATTTGGAGACCGAATTGGCATTTCGGTTCTTATGATTTTTGAAAATAACCAACTAATCATATGGTTTGCTAATTTTAATTTTTTTAATTATGATTTTAAAAAAAAATCCCTCGTGACAACCCACTCCTTGAAAATAAATCTGTTGCAACCCCCAGTCAGTCCAGTGAATAGTATCCTAAAATTCTTGTAATTTTGAATCTAGTCGTCCAATTTTTGTTAAAACGCATCTCGAAACAGCTGATTTTTCCGTACACACATCTCGCAACAGTTCGACGGCTGGATTTGAATTGCAGAAATTTCAATATCAGTGTTCACTGGTCTCGAATTACAGCAAATTCGGGCTCCCCACTCCTTGGCTCTACAGAGAATTTTTTACATATAGAAAATATTAAAAAAGATGAGAGAAATAAAAAAGTACTAACATATTTTCATGAGTAGAAGGATAGATAGAAAATCTACCGATTTAAAATTCTTACCGATTCAAACTAGCTGTTTTTTCTATTTTATTTATTAAAATATAATTTTTTTAAGAAAATAGATGTAGTTCTTCTGGTATATTTAAATTTTAAGATTTTTTTTTAATTTTTTTTTAACTTTTTATATTTTAATAAAAATTAAAAAAAAAACTGATTTAACTTATGAATAAGTAAAATTGTTGCCAATCCTTCAACTCATAGAAAATTAGTACTCTTTCTGTTTTTTGCTCTTCTTTTTAATATTTTCTATAATAAAAAAATTCTCAGTTCTAGACGGCACTTGTCTTATGATTTCTATTATAAATAAAAAAATTTAATCTTCAAAATTGCTATTTTTCTAATAGAACCGTACCAATAGTACAACTTCATCATGTGTATATATTTTTGGAGTTGCACCAATAATATTGTTTCAGTATTTTTCAAACATTAAATTATATTAATTTTGACCATAAATTTGATTAAAGAAAAAAAAACTGTTGGGCCGTTCCATCAGACATTTGTAAAATTACAGTAAAATTATGCAAAAAAATATATATTGTTTATGATTTTCTTCGTAAAAAAATATATAGTAAAATTATGCAGACATTTGTAACTTTTTGGGTTAAGAACAGGAGCGGAGTAAAACTTTCAGATTATGGAGGTCAAATGTGAATGGAAGATCAAGCATATAAAATTTTTCTACTATGAATATGGATCAATTTCACACTATCCATAATATTTTAATTTAAACTATATTAAAAATAGAGTATAAATAAAAAGAAACTGAAAATAAATAAGATGAATTGACCCTATCCATTGAATGTGGTTAAGAATAGCAAGTGCCTTTAATTATCACATTGTGCGACTGGCTGGTTCAAATTATATCCACTACTGTTTTAGAAAGTTCCTAGCTAATTAGTATCTCTAATGATAACACTTTATAAAAAAATTTAGATTTATAGCGAAGCTACCGTAATATGTACATAGCGCTCGCATAATGATTCGGATTAGGGGTGACAAAAAAGCTCGTAGCTCGATTGTGACTCGTATCTGACTAGCTCGTTAACAGTTCGCTCGTTACTGGACCGAGCTGTTAACTGTCTAGCTCGGTCCAGCTCGGTTAAAACAAGATCCAGCAAGACCTAGCGAGCTAGCTCGGGCTGACTCGTCACGATTTCGAGCTGAGGTTTTAGCTCAGATGCCCTAGGTCCAGCTCGCTCGGTAAGAGCTCGGTCCAGAATTAACGAGCTGAGCTTGGGCCAGCTCGGCCTGAGTCAGCTCGTTTACAGCCCTAATTCAAACTATGATCAATATATTTCTATTTTTAAAGTTCAAATAATCAATCTGAACTATTTACTGTGATCTTGTATAAATTTTTTTTTGTAAATAAAACTTTTCATTTCATAGAATCATTTTCATTATTTTTTTAATATATAGAAAATCACTTGATCTAAAAGTTCCAAGCCATTCAAAATATTGATTTTCTACTTGTATAAAAATAGTAAAAATATTAAAAAATATATAATTTAGTTGGCAAGTATAATTTCATATGTAAATCACGTTGAACCGTTCAGATCGAAAAAATATTAATCCGTAGTACGAGCCAATCTATGCTTATACATAGTACCATACCCTCACTCCAAAAGATTATGTTTCTTTAAAATTCACGCCATATAAAAAAACCTTCCTAAAATTTTAAGAACACGTGATGTTGGAACTTGGAACCCTTCTAGAAATCTAGCACCATCTTTGATGAGGAATGAGAGTAGGTCCGATGCCCATCCGATCTGCATCAAGATTCGTGTGTTATGCATCAAAATCCGTGTAATACTGTATCAATTTCTGTGCGCATAGATCTTGATGCTAATCGTACGGTGTTAGAGCTAATTGAACCTAACTCTAGGTCCGATGCCCATCGGACCTACTCCTATCTCCTTTGATGAGTACGTATTCTATGAGTTATCTCAACTTTTGCGTGACCGACGTGTACTGTGTCTATTCGGGATTCGGGGATAGCGCAGGGCCAGTATTATTTGTGCGTTGAAATTCGTGCAAAACATATTTGAACGGTTGAAATTTCCCAAAAAAAAACACTTAAAGATTGAGATATCTCAGACGATGCGGATTCATCTTTGATGGGATCAAATTGGACTATTTCAAAGTTTTTCAAGCAAAAAGGAATGTAATTAATATAATTGTTAATTAAAATAAGATAAAAGTGCACACTTTCCAAGTAAAACTTCTATTCCCCATTACCTCTTCATTAATACATATTTTTTTGATAAATCCCATCTAGACTCCGTAAGCCCTGTTCGGCACGCCACAATTTCGTCGGAATTAGATAGGATTGGGGTCAATTATCTATTTTTTTTCAAGCTCTGTTCGATTGGCTATTATTATCCCGACGGGTTCCCAAATGTATCCCAAAATAGTTCCTATATTAGTGCAATTTTTTGAGAAAAAAAACTATTATCTCAGACTCAATAATTTTTTTCTCAAATTTTCTCTCTCATCAATTTTCTCTCACTTCATATGGTCTTCTGACTCAGCCTATCTCTTTCTCATCAATTTTTATCAAGGTTCTAAATAGCGTTTATAGCGTCATAGCGGGAAGGCTAAAAAAATAGCTATAGCGAATAGCGTCGCTATAGCAGAAGCTATACCGAATAGCGTTTTTTTTTTTACATTCCGTATATTCAATATTTGTACTAAATATCAACATTATCTAAAGTCTCATAGAACAATAAATAACACCAAATTAATTAAGAAATTATAATATTCATATTGAACCCATACAAAGTCCAAATTGCGGTTCAAAATATCCATAGTAATATCATAAACTATCAATTTTTTCTATTAAAAATATCTTAAGCATCATGATTCATGACATAATCTATTTTTTTTTCTATTCAAATTTTAATTTCGGTTTGGACTTTTTTTCTATTCAAATTTCAATTTCTATTCCCAATTTCAAATTGATTTATATGTAGCAAGTAGCAACAAATTCAATTTCGATTTGAGCTTTTTTTTATCTTTATTTAAAACCCATATAAATTGCTTAAAAAAAAAAACCCATATTGTATAGCGCAAATAGCGGACCTTTATAGCGCTATAGTGGCCGTAGCGCAAATAGCGCATTTTGATGTCATAGCGTAGCGTTTGAGGTCCAAAAAGCTATAGCGCGCTATTTAGAACACTGATTTTTATTGTTGGTATAGTTTGTTTTATAATTCGAAGTGACAATACTCTTTCGCCGAGATTTTTATTTATATCCAAAGTTAATTACAAGTTTATGAGCAAAAGTATTGTTATGAAATAATAATTAATAAATATTATAATGTTATTGTTTAATCATTTTATTTAATTATATCAATAATTATTAATAAGAATAATCGTACTGATATTAAGAATTTTATTTAATTGCATTATTGGTATTTTATTTTATTTATTTATTTAACTACATGTAATTGTTGACAAAAATAAGAAAATACCTTTTGTTTTGTTTTATATATTTCTATTTTTCATCTCTGTATTTAAATAAAAATACATAATTTATAAATAAATCAATATTTCTCACAACTAATTCCACAGTACAACCGAACACTCATCAACAAATTCTCATAATTATTCTTGTGCGTTCCCATGAATATGGATTCCCGCAAATCAAAAAGTGGATTTCCGAACCCGTAAAATCCCATCCCGCACAATCCCATGACATCCGAACAGGCCCTAAAAAGGCCTAAATCATTATTATCCCAATTGGGAAATTTTTGTGAAAGGAGTTCGTATCGGATCATTTTCGAGACAAGTAAACAGAAGTCGAGTCCAATTTTTTTTTTGTGAAAATAAAAAAAATAAAAATATCGCTAAAGGGTAGCATTTTTGTGAAAAATCGAAATGTAGGAAAAATGAGATTAATTATTTCGTCCAACGGATAGTACAAACAATTCCGTCCTGATAATTCAAATCTCGGACCATAATTAACAAAACAAAACAAAAATCCAAACGGAATAATCCATCCCGTCCATGATCAACAAAAAAAAAAAATATGCACAGTACAATCCCAACTCCTACACTGAATTGGCATCCACTGAGACATCTCATATTTTGACTTTTTGGGAAATCTCAACCGTTGAAAGAAATTCGCATCCTCTCCATTTGTATTCTCACCCCTTTCTTTTGTCAATTTGCATCAGGTTATCTCAGGGTTTATTTCCTGTATAAACTGTTTTGGGTTGTCTTGAACCCTAGGAACTTTAGTTAAAAAGTGTGCAAATTGAGGTATGAAGAGGAGTATGCCAGAAAAGACAGTTAAGCTTAGTGGGTTAGTGAGTTGCTGCATTTGCCAGATGTTTCATCAATACGAGGTATCTTAAATTTTTTTTTTTTTTGGTGTTTGAGACGGAACGGGATGGCTCACAACGTCTCGGTTTTTTTTTTTTTTTCTGGATGGGATGGATTTCAACATCCTAAATTATTTTTTGCGTTATCTTCTGGGATAAATCAATCTGTTTTACCTACAAATCGAAATTCCATAAAAACGACCCTTTTGTAATATTTTTTATTTTTATTTTCGATTAATAAAAATATTGGAAATTTGCTTAGTTCCATCAAGAAAAAGTACGGACCTTTTAATTCAGTTTCAAGAATGTGGGAGAGTTTCTTATTTAGAAACAATGCAGTAAAATTTCTTATTAAGAAACTGTTTATAAACTCCATGCTGATCAATTGATTGGCTCAAATTATTTCTCCTTTTAAATTTGTTGTTTAATGGAAACTCTAAAATTAATTTCAAGAATATGAGAGTTAGAAACTTTAGAAACCTTAATTTCTAAAAAGTAGTTAACAGTTATTTAAAAAGTCATTTGAGTTGCTGAGATGTAAATGCTCTAAGTCACTAATTCGAATCCTCTGAGATATCTCAAACTTTAAGTGTTTTTTCAGAAAATCTTAACTGTTCAAATACGTTCTGCACGAATCTCAAAGCACATATATTTCTGGCCCCTGCCCTATCCCCGAATAATCACCGTACACGTCGGTCACACATAAGTTAGAGATATCTCAGAGGATACGCACCCATGCCGGATTGAGTTCGACAGTTTGTACATTTTAATGATTTTACAACACTTTCGTACAAACGGGTAATTTGCTGTTTTTAATCCTGGGCCGTTCCTGCCCGTACGATGGCTTGTCTCAATTTTTGTAAGGTGGAGGATTACCCGGTTTAAATTAAGAACGATTACACGTGTGCGGTCAGTGATTCACCGTGAGCCAGTACATTTTAGTTCACTTTTGTTCCTCATTTCATTTCCGATCATCTCTGATCCCAGTTTCCTGCGCCGCGCGCGCGCCCCTATCCCCTTGTTCTTCTTCCTGCGCCCCTCTACGATGCCGGATTAGATTAGCGGGCCGCACGGGGAATTCATATCCTCTGTAATACTCGACTGAGTACGATGAGGTCTCAGTCGTCAGATTTAACTTTACACGAATCTCAAAGCACAAATAATACTGCCCCCTCCAATCACCCGAATAGGCACCGGCTGAGAGTAAATCCGGGCCGTAAAGTGATTTACTGTTCTGTACAATATTACAGAGGATACTGGTCCGCCGCACGGGTGGAGAGACAGCAGCGATAAAGCATGTAAGGTGAAGATGGAGAGGTTGCACGACCTTTCATAATGGAGAATTTAACATTGGGGAGGGTTTTGCTCCGAAGTGTTGGATCTTCCGAGCTGAGAGTTGAGAAGAAGTAGTGGTACTTGACCATCACACAGAGGGTTAGAACTGTTTATAAATTTCCCATTTACTTTTCTTTTTTTTATTTCCTTGTTCTGCTCAGTTATTGGGTTCCTGATCTTTCAAAAAAGGGTCTTGGGATTCTGATCTCAACAATTAATTTGACTTAGTTATATATATGGGTCTGATTGTTTTTTTATTAATGTTTTGATTTAGTGGACCTGAAATTCCAAATGGCTAACAAAATGGACTTACTGAAACCTAAATTCACTTGAAATTACCATTTGTTTGTATTTGATCTGATTGTTTAAATGGATGATGAGATTTGATTTGAAACTGAGAATAGTTAGGAGTTGTTGGGTAATTCAGTTAGTGTTGCATGTGGCATTGGGTGTAAAACTAAATAGTCGGACCTACCAGATAGCAAAGATTTGCAATGATTCCTATAGTTTATATACATAGTTACCAGTTTATAAAAACAACAACAACAACAACCAAGCCTTTAGTCCCAAACAAGTTGGGGTAGGCTAGTTACCAGTTTATAAAATAGAGATAAAATGATTTTTACTTTTTAAAATTTAAAACAACAGCAAAAGTTAATTTGGCTATTCATCACATAATAAAGAAGCCAAACTGGGATTCACAAAGGTAGAGACAACAAACTGGGTTTTGCATGGTAGAGGACAACTCTACTTAGTAATTTGTCACATTAAAATGAAATTTTTTTGGGTCAGGTCTAATTGTGGATGGGATGGCTAAGCCAGCTTATCACACAACGGCTATATGAACCTTTTGTTTTCTCTTTGGAAAATACAATAACAAACATATGAAATAATAAGTCAAACTAAAGATTAGTTGGCTCCAGATGGTTTCATTTGTTTAAAAGAAGCACATTTGGAGACAAGAAATTATTGTTATTATTACAAAACATATGCTAGATAATGTCACATTCACAAACTAGAAATTAAAGCAAGTGTAGCAAAGTTCTAATAAAAATAAATTAATTAATTAAAATAGAAAGGAATGCCCAAAATGCTTGTAGACAATTCACTAAGGAAAGAGATGGATAAATTATCTTGCTATGGGACCTGGTGCAGGTATGCCTTCCATGTAGGCCATCTCGAAAGCACTGTTTTGACTAACATCACTTACAAAATTATCATTCCTTGCATAATTATTCGGGTCTATATAAGTTGTACTCCCGCTACGGGTACCCTCCGTAGAGGTCTCCAAATCAAGGCTTTCCTTGAGTTCTGCAACTACTACACTCATGGTAGGCCTCTGAACAGAGGTGTGCTCGGTGCACTTGCGTGCCAGGTCAGTAACCTTCCAAACAGAGTTTATATCATACTGTCCATGCATTGTTTGATCCACTATGCTTTCTATGTCACCTCTTGCTAGTTTTTGAGTTACCCATTTTGCCACATGGCCTCCATCTGGTCCTGCGATGATGGGAGGCTTGCCTGTAATGATCTCTAGAAGAACAATTCCAAAGCTAAACACATCACTCTTTTCACTTAGCTGGTATGATGAATAGTACCTGAATTGCACAGATTTAATCATATGTTATCTCAGGGCTGAATCAGGTGTAACGAAATTGAATTTATGTCAGGGCTGAATCAAGTGATTAATTGTTACATTTGCCATTACTTGGTAGGCAACTACTAAGTTAAATTCTGAGGTAATTCTCTTTAATCAACAAAGGAAAAGAAAACAGTCGAGCATGAAAAAAGCTGGCTACTAAGAAGATCAAAGAAAAAAGAATTAAAAAAAGAATTCTAAATTAAAAGTAATAAAGAAAAGGGGTCTTACTCAGGGTCTAGGTAGCCTGGGGTGCCAACTACTGCAGTTGAAACATGAGTACTTGCTTCGTTGAAAGCTCTTACCAGCCCGAAATCGGCAATCTTTGCCTCAAGATTTACATTTAAAAGAATGTTGTTTGTCTTCACGTCTCTATGGATTAGTGGTGGATTACATGCCTTGTGCAAATACTCCAAACCTTCATTGTTTTTGTATTGATAAATACTTAGTTAGATGATGATATTCTAATCAAGTAATGTCACACCCAGTATTTCCATGATGCTCTACTTTCTAAATCCTCATTAAAAAAAATTGTAAACCTCAGATGACAAGGAAATTGTAATTTATGTTACTTTTTTTTAATATGAGGCAAAAACTTGAAAAAGAAATTATCCACATTATTGAGCAAAATGATATATGCCTCAGAATTCAGTTTAAAAAGGTTGTTATACCTAATGCAGATTCGTGTGCAATTCGAAGCCGTTGTTTCCAAGTCAATGGCCTAACATTACCTGCAGTTCGACAAAATAAAATGTTTAACTATATGATCACAGCACAACTATTTGAATAACCTCGATCATGCTAAAAGACAATGATTGGGTAAAGTGTAGTAATGACCTCTGAGTTTATCTTGTAGAGTTCCTTCTTGCATGTACTCGTACACAAGCGCCATGCAATCTCCATCCATGCAATAGCCAACTAGTGACACCAAGTACTTGTGATGAACCCTTGTCAAATTTTGAGCCTGGAAACAAAGGAAAAAAAACATATATCTTACCCAAAATAGTTACCTTAGCCTTCTAGTTAGGATTAAAAAAAAAAAAAAAACAAACAAACAGTGCAATCATTAAGAACAGACATTGTGCAAGGAGTAAAATATGGAAATGTAAAATCAAAAGGTTACCTCAGCTAAGAACTCTTTGACTCCTTGTGAAGATGAGTGAGAGCGCATCTTCACTGCAACTTTAGTTCCATTTTCCAGGGTACCCACATACACACTTCCGAATCCTCCAGTGCCAATATTATTTTGTAAGTTATTTGTAATTCTCATCAGATCACTGTAAGTGAATTGACGGTTTTCAAGATTCAACATTCCTTCTGCTGCTCCATTTGGTTTAGATAGGCTTGAATAATTGGAGCCAACACTGTTGGCTTGAGGAATGCTTGGTTGAGGACTATTTGCATAGTTTCCTGCATAATGATTTGCCAGAGGGGTGGATCCATAGCTTTCATATGGTTTTGGTATGTTTATTTGGTTCGCTGCGAGATAAAAAGATTGAAGGTATGTCTTGTCAGCCTTGAATTTAAAAAGCAAATATAAAGGTTGATTTTAGCTGCGCAGATGTGAGTGTTCTGTTTTTAATTAATGATAATGTACCCCAGCATTTAGTTCATAACTTTTAGTTAATGTTTCGTTTTTAACATCTGAATGAACAAATAGAAATGGAGGAATGAACTCCATGTACCACTAAAAAACAAGCACCAAGAAGACAGCCAAACTGGTACAAGTTAGGACCACCTGAATTTTCCTGGTTATGTGTTGAACCCAGTCCAATATATTTTTCTTGGTTGTTGTTCTGATGATTGGATGCAATGATAGGCTTTAATAACACAATGAATAAACTGTATAATATGAAACAGGCAATTGGAGAACAGTTATTTCTTATCTCTTAAAGGGAAAAAAAAAAGAAAAAGAAATGGCGTGACTTACGTCTGGGCCTTTTCAAGCACAGGATTAGTATAGTGGCAACTGCAATGAGAAGCACCGCAATCACCACCACCACGACTGCTATTAGAGCTCCTGAGAATTTCTTTTTTTTACTCGGCTCTTTAGAATCTCCAGACCTATACAGCAAGAAGAAATTGAAAAAAAAAAGGCCAACATAATTAGTAAATGAAAAGCTTAAATAAAGCTGCTGGTTTTTTTACAAATGAGGAACCAAGCGAGAATTTTACTCTAAGCCATCTTGCAAGTTAATTTTTTATAGCCTTTGATGCAACCAGAATGCAGTCAGTTCTTCTGATTCTATTTCCACTTGGATGTTTTATTTTAAGCCACTCTCTACTCACTGGGGCCGAAATAGGCCCTGTGCAGTTCTACTTTATTTCTGTTTGGAACTTAACAGCTTCTCTGTCATCAAGCTTGTGTGCGCAATTCCAGACTTGTGTTGGACATCCAAACGAGGGGAAGGAATAAAAGAGCAAGGAAGTTGAGGAAGCTGTATATTGATACCTGCTGTTGTTAGTCGTATTGCTCTCAGAATTGGAATTGGCCGGAATCGGCCAGAATTGGTTCAGAATCGGGTGGAATTGGCTCAGAATCGGGTGAATAGGCCCCTTGATTGTAGAATCGGAATCGGGTAAATCAGTTGGAATCGGATCGGAAACTCGGATTTTTTTGGGAGAAACTTATTTTGTATAAAAAATAGGAAATGTTTTGTTAAAAAAATAATTTGTCAAAATTTTATGTCAAGACAAGATTAATGAAAACATCAATAATTTTATGGATGATATTATAAAAAAACAAAATATAGAGCATAAATTAGATCTTAGAATTATTGAAATAGATGTAAGTGATGATAAGAAAATAATATAAAATATTTCGTTGATACTAAATCTTAGATAAAAATGTAAATGAAAAATAAGTATTAAATAATGAAAGGCCCAAAAAAGGTTGGCCGGTCCATTTTCTTAGAATTGTAATGTAGGTTAAATGTTATCTCTTTCATTCTATTTAGGAAATAGATTATTGTAGATTCGGGAAAAATGAAATACTCAAAATTCCACCAAAGCTCAGAAGGAATCAGCTCAAGAATCAGACTAACTCGGAATCTTGGACTAAAAGTCGACTAATTCGGCTGAGTCAACTCAGTTTAACCGATTTTTGGTGGAAAACCTAACCGATACCAATCTGACTCGGCCGAATCAACTCGGAATAGGCGGATTTTCCAAGTCATGGTACTTAGTACTGGATGTACTGGAATATGCTAGTTGATCTTTCCTCAATTAGGTAGAAGGGTACTGATTGTTATTTCTGTGGATATTTTATCATTTGCACAAAAATGCACAAAAATTGTTCGATGAAATGTCTAAGTGGTGGTTTCATGCGGTGCTCAGAATTTGGGGCATCACAGTTAATTTTTTTGTTTACTTTTCTTCAAATCATTTTCACTTTTCTATTACACTATAGCTTAAAAAATAGACGACAAATTAATTAAACAACTCAAAAAACAACAATACATACTTATATGTTAGAGTCCCATCTTGTTGTTTTTTTTGGAGACCAGGAGGAAGGGTGGTATAAATCTTTCTGTTTCCAGTTATGTCCCTGAAAATTTCATAAAATAATTACCTAATGAATGATGATTTTTTTGTTTGAACAAAATATAGGTTAATGTGAAAACCTACAGGTATGTAAGAGCTGATAGTTGTTCAAGGAAAGCAGGGAGATTCCCTGACAAGTCGTTTTTAGACAAGTCCCTGAAAAAAGGAGAAAGAGAAACAAAAAAGCAGGCAATAGAAAAAAAATTAATATCTGAAGAAAGTTTGAAATATACCAACACAACACAAATTGAAGATGTTACAAAGTATTGATTCCAGTTGTGTTTTCCCAAGACACTAATCTCAACTAAGAACTTAATTTTAACTCAAAAAGGAACTTACAATGACTTCAGAGAGCTTAGATTTCCGAAACTAGTTATTATTGCACCTGTCAAACTACTGGATGACAGGTTTCTGACAGAAAAAGGAAAAAAAAATATCACAAAGTTAATAGCTGCTTCTTATTTGAAAATGAAATTTATGTTGTAAAATATATACTTACAGGGCTGTGATTCTTGGAATGTTGGTGGAATCAGCGGTGCAGGTGACACCAGTCCACGAAAGTTCCGTAGGACCACAAGGATCACCACTCCATCCTTTGTTTACTTTATAGTTGGTCTTAATTGCATCAATGGCAGTAACTGCAATTAAATTTATATACATTATGGCATCACTTGAAAACACAAATGGATTATATTCAAATTAATGAAAAGTTATGAGAACTTAACAAGCAATCAAAACATTTGACATCATTTATTAATCAATTAGAGTTAAAATGTACCATTGGTTTTGTGCCCCAACCATACCCCACATCTCTATCTCCGTTTTCAAAGTTCAATCAGTCGATCCGAACCGCTCAACATGATATCCGTATTATAATATATTTAGAGACCAAATTTTATATTTTTTGAAATTTGGTCTCTAAACACATTTTAACCGTTCGAGTCTTTTTTTACTTTGTAGGTCGCTTTAATTGTATTCATGGCAGCAATTTCGATTGCAAGAAAATACATTAGGGCATGTGAATAAAGCAAAGTTACTATGTAATAATTAATTATCTCCTTTGGATAAATGTTTAAAATAGAAGTTAATAGTAAAATTTTCTTGAGATTAATGGAAGGAGTGCTCAATTGTAGAAAAGAAAGAGGGATGGAAGTTTTATATGGTTTCTTGAGGAAATCTATGATTTATTCAGATAAAAAAAGGCCTTCCTAGTGCAAAAGTTCTCATGTTTCCATCACATCCCCTGTTATTAAAAACTAAACCAGGTTCTCGCATTAATAGGACTAAGAGAGTAAATCATAGCACTAATAATTCAACGAAGTACATAGAATGAGATAACTATGATAAAACATACCATCTGTACTATTGGTGGTAATCCCAGTGGCGGGTGTTTGGACATACACCTCAAGTGCATTCAACAGAGGCGGGAGAGTTGAGTTTGAAGTAGCCTTAAGCGACACATTATATTCATTATAACCTGTGTCAGGGTATGATGCCCACCATGAATATAGTTTTGTCAGTATAGTAGAGTTGTCGAATAATTGAACTCCATCAGAATATATATCGAACTCTCTAACAGCAATGGATGATATGTCCTGGATCTCAGCAACGTGGAGAATTATAAAAAATTTGGTGGATTCATTGGCACTTTTCCATGAGTAATCAAGGGATTGTTTGGTGCTTGAAGTGGTGGCGGCAGTTTGCATGACGAGAGAAGGAGTCGCGAAGTCTGTGTCTGGGTCCACAATTGAGCTGGTTGAGACATTTGTCCATGTCTGATGCATAGAGGGCAACCAAATCCGGTCGTATGGATCATCAGGGTACCTATTTTAGTATTTTAACAAAGCAGTGGAAAAGAGAGTGATGACCTACTAGTGGTT
The DNA here is from genome assembly GCA_025461125.1 of Carex kokanica. NCBI lineage: Eukaryota > Viridiplantae > Streptophyta > Magnoliopsida > Poales > Cyperaceae > Carex > Carex kokanica. Next base: position 510,348 of record JAJGRX010000348.1, read on the forward strand.
GAGTACTGAAGAGTATCTTAATTACCCGGCCTTCTCTTTTCTTATCTATTAAACAGGATTCAAGTTTTATATGGTAGATTTGCATTTTGTTTTTAGTTTCAACCTAGAGAACGAAATCAAGCCAATTAAATCAAAGAAGATTGGTATCGTTATCCATCTCCAATTAGCCAAACATATTAAGAGTATATCATAGTTCTCTAACTTGTGACATTTAACTTACAAATTAAGAACCATACCGGCAACAAACAGTATCTAACCACGAATAAATGGTTAATAGCATGTTTATCCTTTTTCTTATTTTAATTTAGCATGTTTACCTGAGTAAATTGCTTGCTCCTACATTCAGCCTATCGAATAAAACCAATGACTCTGTGGAATTTGCAGCTTCATAAATGCTCGTCGTCAGTTGCCTCAATTCTAGCAAAGTGATAAAAGGGGTGCCGAGATCTTTATTAATGAGGCAAACTTGTAGGTAGTCAGAAGTGGCTGTGGCAATGATCTCAGTGAGGAATGCATCACTTTCAGGGGTTAGTTTAACTGTCCTCCAAAAGTTGACCCCCAAATGAACATCAAATGTCGGCGGCTTATTTAGGTTATCATAGTTTCCATAGTTGAATATCCCTCTAACAAGGTACTTTGATCCTATTGTTAAGGATCTTAATGTGTAGCAATTTCGGGCCCCCTTGGGAAAGCTTCTTAGAGTCTCATATTTCTCTGAGAAGTCTTTGGCATACTGGGGAGCAATTATGCGGTTCACTCCCGTGTCGACGAATTGATCGTCAGACACGTAAGTCAACTCAGTATTCGGATCATATAAGCTAGTATTTGCAGCACGTCCACAGTCAATGTTTATAAAACCTGTAAAGAGAAAGGATCCACGAGCTCTTTTTAACAAAATGAAAAGAAGGTAACTCATCAATTACTCAACTGAAGTATGCTTGGCATGTTATTGAACAAAATAGTAGCATTATTAGACATTTTTTTTAAGCCTATTATTGAAAAAATATCTGTCCATTTGCATTGAACCCATATGAAACACAATTTTAGTATTCCAAGTGGCAACAGCTCAGGTTATGGTTTTACTAAGAGGGATTGCCTATCATAATCTTTGTGCTTCACCTTTAAGCCAATTATTTGTATAATGCTTCACCTTTAGCATTCATTTTTATTTTCCTGTACAGCAGCAAGCCAGCAAATGATATTTGCTACGACACAGTTCCTTATACGGACTATACAGTGCACTGGAATCCATCTTAAAATCTATTTTGTTTCATTTTTTCAACCTTTTCTAGTATTAAATTAACCAAATTTGAATATCATTTTAGTTTAGCCAAGTATATCAAATTATAAATGGCATTTATGGATTTCACAATTGGGGATATTTTGTTTCATTATTATTTTATTTTTTTTGAAGGTTAGTGACTTTAATGCCTACTAATAATTTGATTGATAAAAAACGTATTTACAACGAGTTAAGTGACTATAATTTCTAAATCTATTTCTTTATTCTCACAAAATTCTCAAAATTACTCTAATCATTCTTAATCACTCGCTAAATTTCTAGATCTATTCTTCTAATCCTATTTACCGGATCTGCTATTTCGACCGCTGCCGCGCTTTGATAACCGGATCTACTCACCGTCGCACTCCGATCGAGATGATGACTCTACGCTCCGAACTCCGACGATACTGCGCTCTTGGCTCCGGTCGGCTCAGCTCCCTCCCTCTCCCTCATTCTCCTCTCCGCTCGAAGAGGTAGAGCCGAAAGAGGGGAGGATATTGTTGTCGGAGGTGAGGCCTAGATTCTAGATGGAAGGGGTGAAATGGAGGGGTGAAGGATGGAGGAGGGGAGTTGGCGGCTGCTCTAGTGTTCGGTCTCCTTTAGAATCGTTTTTTTTGGAAGAGCGAAAGTTGATTGGAAGGCTCGTTATTGTTTCATTATTTATTAACTAAGAATGTCAATGCACGCTCCTCTCGAAAAGAAAGAGAATGTTAATGCATGTGCATTGCAATTTTTCAACTAAGACTCACCGAACCATATTCATTATATCTTTGTTTTTTATCAAAAAAAAAGATGTTCTGAAATAGAAGTTGAAGTGACGGAAGAACAGGAAAAAAATACTCAGTTTGGAAAGTTTCTTTTTTAATCCATCCATAATAAATTAATTGATAAAAAGATTTACAATAAAGAGATAAAAGATGGATGCCATGTGTGTAGAGGTGAAACAGTATGGATAATATCCGATCTGTATTTGAAAAATTAGATGTGGATATCCGATATCCGAATATCCATGTGGATATGGATATTAATATGGTTTTACATTTCAATTATCCGTATCCGAATGGTAGATATAATCATATATTTTAATATATATTAAGAAAAATAGTGTTATTCACCATTAAAATTAGATAAATATTATGAACTTTGGTATTTTTTAATATTATTTTAATAAATATCTGAGCCGATCCGGATCCGTATCCGGCTGATATCCGATCTGTATCCGGAAAACTAAAAAGGATATGAATATATGGTTTTATCACTATCTGCTCCGTATTCGCTCCGTTTTCACAACTACATGTGTGTTTCAAGCAAAGATTGGTTAAACTTAATGGTGGGCACGATTTTCGAGGATTTCGTAAAAAAGCTAAATCTTAAAAATTCTGTCCACCATTGAGTTTAGCCAACAGGGTGGGGGAGAGCAATTAAGAGATTATGGCTATAGAGATAAATTAAATTGTGACCCCAAATTAAGATATTTGATATATTCTATGATTTATAGCCATTTGGCTTCTGTAAATAATAATTCCCCAAAAAAAAAAAGTAATCAGTACTAATTAAATTCTCTTTTGCGTTTTCAGAATTATTTCATTTTATCGAGACTAACCAAATCAAGTTACTCGCAGTTTACCAGTAAAAAAAATGGAAACTTCTGCATGACGCAGTTCATAATTTAATTGACATAAATGAGAATAAAGCAACTGAGACCCAGATAAAATTACAGACATAATATCCTTAAGTCAATAAAACCAGTTCTTGACACTGTTATTAAACCCGGACAAGAATGGCTGGTTCGGCCAGAAAAAAACCGGACCAGAAGATCATTCCGAGTTGGTACAACGACAAAATTGGATATGCATTTAAACCGATAAAAACCGGATTTATTGCTGGTTTTTACTAAACCTGTGAACCATTTAGTAAAAATGGAATTTTAAACTGAAGCGGCGCTTTGTAGCGAGGCACTTTCTTGAGTCGATAAAGCTTCGGGTTAATCATTATTAAGTTCTCACAACAACATTCATTTGCTTTCTTTCACTTCCTGAATTTTGAGGTTCGTTGGAATTTATACTAATAACAAAATTACATGAAAAACAAAACAGAGAAAATACTGAGAGAAACTAGGCAAAAGTAATGCATACTAGACATAGCAGTCTTACCTAGAGAATCAAGCTGGCTATGGGCTCCAATTATAACCACAGCTAGTACCAGAAGAACTGAGCAACTCCGCACCATTTCTGACAATGACATTTCCTGTTCTTGTCGTCTGGAAAAGCTGAGCAAGAAGCAAGAACGGCTGTTTTTTATAGCGCAACTGCTAATTAGTCGCAAGTAATCTCCACTTGCAAATAAACAACATCACTTTCTTAGCATCTTACCAGGTCGCAAGGACGGACGGACATCATGTTCTTGCATGTTAGTCCTTGACTTGACTCAATAAAAAAAATAGTCAACGACTCTATAGTTACCAGTTTGACCATATAATTAAATGCACACTAATCCACTTGTTGGTTCTACGCCTCTTTATCTATTTATGAGGACTTGACTTGTTGCAGGATGAAGTAAGAACATTTTATAAATTGAGGCAAAAAATTTGAATGAGATATAATTTTACGATTTTACGATTATAAGACTCTAAGTACATTAAAAAAAAAAAAATTAAAAAAGGTATTCATCAGGGTTCAATTTTTGTGCACAACGGTTTTGATGAACACCACATGGAATGACAAATCTAAACCTAGAGATAAAACATGTTAGTTATTAAGATTTTAAAAAATTAAATAGAAATGGAATTAATCTGATAAGAATGCAATTGAACTCAAAATTAATTAATTTGATAACATGTGTTTATAAAATAAGAATGCAATTGAACTCAAAATACATATATATACAAATTCATAAATTCAATTGAACTGGTTCAATTGATCATGGCACAAATGAATCTTACACGGATATTGAGATAAATCCGTGTTCGGATATTTGTACAAAACATACACGTTTTCTAAACTATTAACTGTATAGAGACCTCAAGTCGTACACAGTTTAGTATTAACAAACTATGTACAAATATTGGTGACTTGTGTTATTGTGATAAGAGTTATCATTCTCTCCCTAAAATTTATATGTATTTGTGTACCAATAAAATTATGTTTATTTAAATTAGATAATTAAATGACAAATAACATTTCTTATATGATATAAAAAATGGAAAGAAATAAAGACATGACCAATCAATTATCAATCAATTCAAAAAATTCTTAAATGACATTTTAAAAATGGAAAGAAATCGTGACCAAAAGAATGTAGACTAAATAAACTTGTAACAAGTACATGTGACGTGACGAGTACGTACTTAAAATAAATTTAGACTTCTATACGTCAAAAAATATAAAAAAAATGCATAAAATCAAAAGAAGATAGACTATTTAATCAGATGGATGATATCCAATATGAAAATTCATCTTTAATCACAGCCGTTGCGGATCAGGACATCTCCGTACTTAACATAAGAATAAAGATTTCCAAAAGTATCACTATATCGAGTTCATTAAAGAATAATAATAAAATTATGATGAAAGCAATATATTTTTATTTTTTTAATCCATCGTACTTGGTTAATTTGTATTTCTCGTACACCTTCTAGTCGAATTTTTTATATCGCATATTACGTATGTTTCCCACATGTTGTAAAAAAAATAAAGTCATCCCATTTTGCATGATTGTTTTCTTTGATCTGACACGACTGAGCTAGAGGAAGCATGTTGTATTTCCTCTTTTTTTTTACCCGGTTACCTATTAAAATAATTCATTACACATACAACAGCATAGATTGCTATTCATAAGTCACTGGGAAAATTTTAATTGAGATTCTAACGAATTTAGATCATCCGATTTAACATTTGTGCATTACGTCCGTGGATTGAACGGAGGGGATCAACGACACTGAGGAGGTAGTTTCGCTTGGCCCGTTAGAAAAATTCAGATCCAGCGCAATATTTGACAAAGTACAAGATCTGAGTAGTTAGTTTTAATTTGACGCGAACATTCAAACCAGATCCCTATATCTAAATAGACATTGAATTCCAATCACCCGGTTGAGAGTTAATATGAGCTAATTGTACTCAGTCGAGTACCTGAGGATACAGATTCCCTTTGGAACCAGGTGTTGCTAATTAAGCTCATCATCCAGCTTCTTCTTTATGAGCTGAATTAAAAAAAATATCATATTGACTTTAAACGATAAATCCAAATCGTTAAAACCGATCTAATTCACAAGTGATATGTTTGTGTCAAATTAACTTGCAAATTTAATTTTATATAAATTCAAGGAGGGCAAAAAATTATTTATAAATTTAGTGCGTTCATTTTCCTTCATTTTTTTTACTTCAAGAAATTAATATATTAGTTTTTTATAAAAAGTGATAAAGGTCTAACTTCAATCTATTAATTAATTAGGTATTATCAAAGTAAAAAAAAGCACTAGTACTTATGATTAAGTAAGCATAATAACAGATTGGTGACATCATACGCCTCTGTCACTGACGGGTTCAATTTTTGTGCACAACAGTTTTGATTAGAAAGGTTATAATGTAAATCTAATGGATAATGCATTGTAATAAAAAAATTATGTTTCATCAAAATATGAAATAGATTTTTTTTTATTAAGGACACATTATATCGTTACGCCAGTATTTATCAGGGTTCTAAATAGCGCGCTATATTGTTTTCGGACCATAAAAGCTATGTCGCTATTGGCGCTATAGCTGCCATAGTGTCGTTTTTTTAACCATTCTGCTATAACGCGATAACGCTATTTAAACCTTTGATATTCATACATAAACTTTAAATGTTTATAAACTAAATTACAATAATAAGCAAAAAAAGAAAAAAGTTAATTGACCAAAGTTTTTTTAGCCGTGTTTACTTTATAACAAATTAAAACCTCTGCTCTACGTAATTCTTTCTTTGTTGTTTTGTACTTTGCATATACAAAAAAATAATTAAAAGAAATTTATTCTCAAGTAGAATATTTTTTTCAAAAAAAATTCAATTTCTAAATACTATAAAAGGAGGAGGGTTGAAATGCATCTATTTTTTTTGTCTTTGTCATGCCTCCACTATTTAATATTTTAATTGTAAAAATTCTTCAATTTATATGTCAAAATAAAAACGTTAGATGTGATATATATTATTTTCTCTACAAGGACATAAAAGATGATCATTTTTCGATTTTGGTTTTTATATGAATTTGTCTACACGGTGTATTTTTGCAAACTCTTGATATTAATAAAAACAAAATCGAAATGATGTGATTTTTTACGTGTGGATAGATAAAAGCATATATATATCTAATGGTTATATTTTAACAATTAAGTTTTAAATTTAAGTTCTTATTGTTCTAAAAATAGAGAATAAAAATGAAGGCATTTGAACTCTCATTAATGAGATATACATATAGTAATACTTATTAAGTTATTGTTCAAAAATCGGAAGAGGTAATATGTTTGTGCAATTTCAAATACTAACATATCATTATGTTTTATGATTCAAGATAAATTTATCCAACTATTTTTTAAAACTATTTATATTATATAAGTATATTTCTTTTTACAAAATACTTTTGTATTAATATAAAACCATATGAGACACTCGTGTGCTTATCCGTGCGAGTTAGGTTGACGACGGATGGTTAGTTCCTTGTTTGATGTTTATTTACCAAAGCCCAACGTTTTCTGCTTTATTCGACTTACTCGGCCCAAAACACGGCCCAGCATACTTCAAACTTCTATATTGAATCAAGACTGGTGCGGAATTGGGGCGAAACGGGTCGTTTTTGACCCGGGAGGACGTCGCGAAGAAGAAACAGGCGGGCTGCTCGATCAGTAGCGCGGTCAGACGAGAATCAATTTCTCTGAGGTAACAGAATATTTTTGTTTGGATTACGGCCGTTCGATCTGAATCTGAGCAATCTGGCCTCTTTAATAGTCGTGCGGATTCTTATTTACCGTCCAGATTCAAACAAATATATTCTGTTACCTTAGGTGATTCGAATTCCTGCCTGACCGTTTGATAGTCTTGGCCCCGTTTTTATTAAATTACCCGTGAGTCCGTGACCGTTTGAGCGACACAATAGTTGACGAGTGGGCCACATAATTCAGAAATGGAGAATACAGCAGCGTGTGAACTGGAGGCCACGCGATTCATCCTGCTAAAGAGTTGTGGGGCCACTGTAGTCCACTGGTACGGTGATGCCAGGAACTGTACTGTGAGCCGTTATTTGATGAAGATTGAAGAGACATAATCCACAGTTGTTCCCTGAAGAACACACAGATGAATCAAATGGTGGTGTGTAGTACAGATCCATATCGTAAAAATTCTCAACTCTCAATTGGGTAGAGAGGGACAAACTTCAACACATGAGAGGTGAAATTGATGGCTATTGGGAACTTGCCCCTATTTATGGTATCCTGTAAAGCAAAAATGGTCTTGCTATACTTTTACCTTAATAGATCCCAATGTATTTAATATTGTGCACACAAGATGTATGATGAAATGTCTAAGTGAAATCTCCCTTAGTATGTTGGGAGTTGGGACTAAACTAAACTGTCTTTCATCATCTAATTAAGTGTCAGTTATAATTATTACCTATATGTAACAAACTGTGATAAAATATAGATGCCATCATTCATATATGAAAACTATCCAACCTTTGGTTCTGCTGTATGCATGTATCCAAGTGCAAGAACAAACAATAAAAAGGGACCAACTTGAAGAATAAAGCATAATTGTTTCTTTATCTTAGTATCTTGTCTTGTTGATCTTTTATTCTGTTGATCAAGTTGTCTCTCTTAGTATCCCGACTTGTAGATTTTGAAAGTCAGAATTTTGAGGAGTTGATGCATTAATTAACAGAGTCTTTGCAACCCGTTTACATCCACGAATGCATGTAATGTACAAACTACAAATCATTCATTCAGACTATGCATGATCTTGAATGCATCATCATTCACAAGCATGCGGCATTCCCATATTACAACCCCTTTTCACACCCAAACAAAATTAAAACATCCTTACTAAAGAATAACTTTTTTCAAACACCATTCTCTGTTAGCTAGATTACTAGATCTCACCATTTCAAACCAGGTCGATCGATCCAGCTTTTGATCCATTGCTTGACCTATCCTTCTTCTTACCATTATGTTCTAACTGTTCTTCCCCAACTATGAAATCTTTCAAAACCTGGCCACTGATATAATTCTCTGGTATTGTGATAACAACACTGGGGACGATCAATGGGGAGTCAGCATAAGCTGATCGATACCTGACTGAAAAAAATCTCCTTTCAATTTAGAAAAATCAAACTTAAAATCACAAAACAAAATAGCAAAATGATAGTAATATTTCTATGCAAATTAATATAAAAGAGCGAAGGAAAAGACATTTGATATGACAGTTTCTAATACAAACTATATATTGTGCGTTTATTTGAAATCATCTGAAAATCTAATTTTTTTCTTTTCTTTTAATCATTCTTTTCTAATTACAACTTAAATTATCAAAATTTACCAGTGTTCTAAATAGCGCGCTATAGTGTTTTTGGACCCCAAACGCTACGCTATGACATCAAAATGCGCTATTTGCGCTACGGCCGCTATAGCAGCCGTTACAGCGCTATAGCGGTCCGCTATTTGCGCTATTTGAGCTATAAAATATGAGTTTTTTTTAAAAGCAATTTATATGGGTTTCAAATAAAGATAAAAAAAAATCTCAAACCGAAATTGAATTGGTTGCTACTTGCTACAAATAAATCAATTTGAAATTGGGAATAGAAATTGAAATTTGAATTGAAAAAAAGTCCAAACTGAAATTAAAATTTGAATAGAAAAAAAAATAGATTATGTCATGAATCATGATGATTAAGATAATTTTAATAGGAAAAATCCATAGTTTATGATATTACTATGGATATTTTGAACCGCAATTTGGACTTTGTATGGGTTCAATATGAATATTATAATTTCTTAATTACTTTGGTGTTATTTATTGTTCTATGAGACTTTAGATAATGTTGATATTTAGTACAAATATTGAATATACGGAATGTAAAAAAAAAAAAAATGCTATTTGGAATAGCTTCCGCTATTCACTATAGCTTTTTTTTTAGCCTTCCCGCTATGACGCTATAAACGCTATTTAGAACCTTGAAATTTACCAATATTGAAAAAGTAAAGTTGAATATCATTTTTAGTTTGGCCAAGTATCAAATTCTCAAAGATAGACTCCTCACTCATGAGCTCATGGTAAGAAGAGGTTTTGATATATCTCCAAACTGTGAGTCTTGTAACAGGGGGGCATTTGAGTCGACATTGCATTTGTTTTTCCAATGTCCAATGGCAGTAAGATTATGGGAAAGGATGGCTTGTATTCTAGGAGTGCCTCTTATGCACATGGATACAACAGTACAGGGGACGTGGCAAACTTCAGTCTCTAGAGCAGCTGCAGCTGGTATGAGGAAGAGGCAATGGCAAGCTTACTTCGTCTCAACCTACTGGTCTATCTGGAAACAACGTAATAAAAATATTTTTGAAGGGCAAGTGGTTCCACTTAAGGCAGTGGAGGAGCACATCTTGCAAGAGGCGAAGTTGTGGTTGAGATTGTGCTAGAGATTATCATAACTATTGTGTTTTTATTGTTGTTTGTTGTATCTTTTTTTCTTTCCTTTTTTTAATTAGTTTCGGACAATTGATCACTGACAGCCGCTGTCAGTATTTTAAAAAAAAAAAAGAGCTTCTTCCGACATGTTTAAGAAAATATATGTAAAAGAGACTGATAAGCATATACAAACAGAGCAGTTCTTGCAAACAAGAGAAATAATTAATTGCATATAACAATATATACCTTATATTTAAAAAAAAATGACTGTGATCATAAAACAAAGAACATGACCTCCCATTTTTTCCTCAAAAAATAAAATAAATAATTGTGTATTTTTAATAATGCATTCAGGCTTACCGTTAGAGTCAAGCTGGCAATGAACCCGTATAGTAGACACAGAAACTACAAGAAGAACTAAGATCCATAAATCCATTGCTTAAGTGGGGACTTCCAATTTTCCTCTCCTTTTGAAGAGTTAACGAGAAATGGACCCCTTTTTATGGTATATATCCAACCGTTTAAAATGAAAATGTAAGTATGATTCTAACTAAACAATTAAGGAGAGCACGTTGATATTTGACTTAAAGAAACTGTGGACACACACACACACACACACATATTTGAAGTAAAGGTTAGTTATGACATAATACATGCAAGCTAATATCACATACACCAGACCATATATTTGAGACGAGATCAGCAATTAAAAAATCACATAAACAAAGGAAAGAGAATAAAAAAAGATGAAAGACGAAATGCCCAAATTGAGGCAATATCTGAGAACAATAGCTGAAGTGTTGAACTGTTGACGCCAAAGTAAAACTACCAATTTATTTCCAAAGTGACTACCAAAAATGGAAGAAATTAATCAAAACAAATGGGCAAATTATCTCTCTATGGGACCTGGTGCAGACGTGTCATCCATGTAAGCCATCTCGAAAACACTGTTCTGACTAACAACATCACTAACAAAATTGTCATTTCTTGAATAATTATGCGGGTTTATATAAGTAGTACTCCCACTACGGGTGCCCTCGGTAGAGATCTCCAAATCAAGGCTTTCCGTGAGTTCTGCAACTATTACACTCATGGTAGGCCTCTGAGCAGAGCTATTATCAGTACACCTGCGTGCCAGATCAGTAACCTTCCAAACAGAGTTTATGTCATACTGCCCATTCAATTTGGGGTCTACAATACTTTCAATATCTCCTCTAGATAACTTCTGATTCACCCATTTCTTCAGGTGGCCTCCCTCTGGACCCGGAATGATAGGAGGTTGTCCTGTGATGATCTCTAGGAGAACTACACCAAAGCTGAACACATCGCTTTTTTCACTTAACTGGTATGAGGAATAGTACCTGAAGGATCATTGATCAGTTACCCATTTTGTAAGAGCACTACTATTTTTTAATCTTTGAATAAAGAAGACCTTTATATTTTAAGCAACCAACTGAAAACATTTTCGTTCAGGTAGTTCAACTGTTCAACAAAACTTTAACCTATATAATCAGTTGATATTATGATTGGAATAAGTGGATGGAAAATACTATTGTTGATTCATAGATAAACAACTCTTCTATTACCAATGGACAAGAAACTCAAGAGAACAAATATTATATTGTAAGAAGAAATCTAAAAAAAGAAAAAATTAAATAGGTCTTACTCGGGGTCCAGATAGCCGGGGGTGCCTACTATTGCTGTCGACACATGGCTGCTTTCATTATTGTCAAAAGCTCTAGAGAGCCCAAAATCAGCAATCCTTGCCTCAAGATTTCCATTTAAAAGAATGTTGTTGGTCTTCACATCTCTATGAACTAGCGGCGGATTGCACGCCTTGTGCAAATACTCCAATCCTTCATTATATTTGTGTATAAAGTAGTAAATTAAAAGATGATATTGTGTTGATTCTTGATGTCAATATTTTCGGACATGATTTATGCCTTATTTTAGATCTGGTGTCTCTAAATTTTTGTCTGGTTTTCAAAATAAACATAAGAAGAAAAAAAATATATCAAGTCATTATAACAATCAGTACTGTTACAATTTTAATAGAGTGTACTCTATAGGTTTATTCAATACGGTTATATATTTTCCTGATATGTTGTCTTGAGTTCATTTCGGAAGTAATAAATCATATTGCTTGAGAATTCTAGATATTAAAAATCTTTTGTACCCAGTGCGGATTCATATGCAATTCGAACCCGTTGTTTCCAACTCAGAGGCCTTGCATTATCTGAAAGTAAAAGGATTTGAGATCTTAAATTTAAATCCTTCACTAGAAATTAAATACTTTAACCCACTCTTGAGAAAAGATTAGATTAAAATGTTATAATCACCAATGAGCTTATCTTGCAAAGTTCCTTCTTGCATGTACTCGTATACAAGTGCCATATGATCTCCATCCATGCAATAGCCAATTAGTGATACCAAGTATCTGTGATGAACCCTTGCCAAATTTTGAGCCTGGAAACAGAGCAAATTATCTTTGCTTAAATTACCTTCCCAAGAAGGTTTTGTTAGCCTCAATAATTAACATCTAAATCTTTTTTTCAAAAGAAAAACTGTGTGAGTATGTGTAGTGTAACTGGTGTTTACTAATATCAGGATTTGTAACAGCTAAGGTAAGAATGTGTAAGACATATAAATGGCTACCTCAGCCAAGAACTCTTTCATTCCTTGTGAAGATGTATGAGAGCGCATTTTCACTGCCACTTGAGTTCCATTTTCCAGGGCCCCCACATATACACTTCCAAATCCTCCAGTGCCAACATTATTCTGGAACTTATTAGTAATTCTTATCAGATCATTGTAACTGAATCGATGATTCTCCAAATCCAATATTCCTTCTCCTGCATCATCTGTTTTGGATATGTTTGCATAGTTTTGGCCAGAAATATCGCCACGAGGAGTATTTGCTTGAGGGGTTGTTGCGTAGCTTTCAGTTTGTTTTGGAATTTTCGAATGAGCATCTGTAAGACAATTAAATACCAGAGTTATTTCCAACCTTTGATTGATAAAAAGAAATATAGAGTATGTAGCAAAGAGGATTCAGATGATCGAGAAAAGAGCCTTCCTTTTTTTACTGAAAATATACCACAGCAGATATCTCTTAAAAAATAAATTAAAAAATTCCATTTAGCCTAAGATGATCAGCTTCAAACAGAGAGCCTGAGTGGTACTGGTTTGCACCGCCTATTTCAGGCCGAGATCCAAAATATCAGTCTTTTCTTATAAACAATCCTTATCTTACAGTTAGATAAATGTAGCGAATAAGAGCCCTAAACAATACAGTATTAGCTCCTTCATCTAAAACTACAATCCAATACAGAACTGTGACTGTGATTTTATTTAACTAGAAAGAAACAAAAATAAAGAAAAGGCAGACTTACATTGGTGCCTTCTCAAACACACAAGTGTTACAATGGCAGCTGCAAAGAGAAGCAGCACACCCACAACAACAACTGCTATAATAACTACTGGACTTTTCTTTTTCGTATCCTTTACTGCACTTCCAAACCTAAGTAGAAAAAATAAATTGAGAAGTCAAACAATTAAGAATTTCCGATCCGATTCTGCCAATTCCAACCCGATTCCGATTCCGATTTTTCCTTCTATGGATTTTACTCCAGCAATTTCCAAGTATATATCCTTACTGCTAATGGATTAACTTTTCATCTGTTGATACCATATCTCTACCATGATTTTTTTTCAGCTTTTCCTTCATGGATTAAAATTGTCCCGCCCAATTTGACTTTTATTTGTGAAGAAGGGAGAGAGATGTGCACAGATGTACAAATACTCTGTGCAGTTTTAAGAGATGTACAAGAAGTACGGTTAAAATTGTCTAGTTATTTTAGTGTCTAGGTAAACAAAAATGTTTAATAAATACCACTTAAAACAAGAAAACATACTTAAAGATTAGATGCCCATCCTGTTCTTTACGCTGAAGACCAGGCGGAAGGGTGGTTGTAATGTTGTCATTTCCTGTTATGTCCCTGAAAGTTCGTAATATTATAACAAAATTTGTGGTATATTTGTTCTTGATGAAAATAAATATTATTTTGCAAACCTACAGGTATGTAAGAGTGGATAATTTATCTAGGAAGAGCGGAAGATCTCCTGACAAGTCATTATAAGATAAATCCCTGGAAAAGAAAAAAGGTAGCAAGCAACAGCAATGAGAACTCAAAACTGAAATCTACCTATGCCCAAAGGAAATGCAATAGAATACATTTCATTTGCATAACACCAAATGAAAATATTACATATTATCAACCTTATTTAGCTCCATGTACTGGAGATTAGTCAAAACTTGTCATTTTAATTACTGAAGCTAAAAATATCATTCTCAACAAAAACAACTCGATCGATCTCAGTTTAAAGGAACATACAATGACTGGAGAGCACTTAGATTTCCAAAAGAAGATATTATCACACCTTTCAGTCCACTTAATTGTAGGTTTCTGAAAAAGACACATATTACTAGTCAGAGTTTTGTAGCTTCTCTCTTTTTGAAGAAGGAAAATGTATGATGTATTGAAATGCTCACAAAGTTGTTATCCTTGGAGCTTTGGCAGAATCAAAGGTGCACATGATACCACTCCACGAGAATTCTTTCGGAGCACAAGGATCACCACTCCAGTTTTTGCTTACTTTGTAGTTCGCTTTAATTGAATTCATGGCAGTAACTTCAATTGCAATAAAATTCATTAATTAGGGCATGTTAAACAAGCAAGTTACTATGTACAATTAATTATGTCCTTCACATAATTTTTGAAACAAAAGTTAATATTAAAATTTTCTTGAGAGTAATGTCTGGAGGGAAATTTTCTGTTTGGTTCATTGAGGAAAACCTATGATCTATTCAGTTCGAAAGAGGTCCTTCATAATGCAAAACTTCTTATGTTTCCATCACACTCCCTGTTATTTAAAGCTAAACCAGGGTTCTCGCATTAAAAACACTAAGATAATAAATCATAGAACAAATAATTCATCGAAGTACAAAGAATGAGACAACTATGATAATACATACCATCTTCACTATTGGTGGCAATCCCAGTTGTGGGTTTAATGACATAACACTCAATTGCATTCAACAGAGGCGGGAGAGAGGAGTTTGATGTAGCCTTAAGCGACACATTATAGAAATCTTTAGTTGTCTGGGTATATGATGCCCAACCTGAATATAGTTTATCCGGTACAATAGAGTTAAATAATAGCTGTCCAGTGGCAAATATATCAAATTCCCTATGAGCAGTTGATGCTATGTCCTCGATCTCGCCAATGTGAAGAATTATTACAAATTTTGTGAACGTATTGTCGCTGTTCCAGTAGAGATCAAGGGATTGTGTGGTGTTTAAAGTGGTTGCAGCGGTTTGCATGACGAGAGAGGGGGTTTCAAACTCTTTGTCAGGCTCCACTTTGAAGCTGGTTGAGACATTTTTCCATGTCTTCTGCATGTAGGGCACCCAAAGCCGGTCATATGGATCATCAGGGTACCTATTTAAGTTTTTTAACAGAGGAGTGGAAGAACAGAGTGACCATATATACTACTGGTTGAGTACTGAAGGATATCTTAAACCCGGATTTCTCTTTTCTAATCTATTAAACAGGATTCAAATTTTATATGGTACTTTCCAGTAAGTTTGGACCTCGTAGAGAACGAAATCAAGCCAGTTAAATCATAGAAGTTCTGTACCGTTATCCTTTTCCTATTGGCCAAATTAAATGCATTAATTAAGATTATACCATAGTTCTCTAACTTGTGACATTAACTTAAAATTTAAGATGTGCCCCAGCAACAAACGGTTTTTTAACCATGAATAATTGATTAATCGAATGTTTATCCTTTTTTTGAGTTAATTTAGAATGTTTACCTGAGTTGATTGCTTGCTCCTAAATTCAACCTACCGTAGTAAACCAATGATTGAGTGGAATTTGCATATTCATAAATGCTCGTCTTCAATGGCCTCAATTCTAGTGCAGAGATAAATGGAGTGCCGAGATTTGTATTAATAAGGCAAACTTGTAGGTAGTTAGAAGTGGCAGTGGCAATGATCTCAGTGAACAATGTACTATCTGCAGTAGTTACCACAGTGTCCCAATAATTTACTCCCAAATGAACATCAAAAGTCGGAGGCTTATTTAAGTTATCATAGCTTCCATACTTGAATGTTCCTCTAACAAGATACTTCGATCCTATTGTTAAGGATCTCATCGTGTAGCAATTTCGGGTCCCATTGGGAAAGCTTCTAAGAGTCTGATAATGCTCAAATATGCTTGTAGCATACATGGGAGCAATTTTGTTATTCACTCCCGTGTCGATGAATTGATCATCCGACACGAAAGTCAACGCAGTACTGCTATCAACAAAGCTAGAATTGGCAGCACGTCCACAATCAATGCTTATAAAACCTGTAATCAGAAAGGAACCACAAACTTTTAATAACAAAAATAATTAAAATAAATGTAACTCAATCACTCAACAGATTAGTATGGCTTGGCCCTTATTTTTTCTCAAAAAAATAAGTACTCAACAGAAGCATACTTCGCACTATATATTATTAAAATAGTAGCATTATTTCAAAACGAAAATAGTAGCATTATTTTACTTGTCCAAGCCTATTATTGAAGAAGTATCTGTCCATTTGCATTGAACCAATATGAAACAGAATTTTAGTATTCCAAGTTACAACAGCTCAGGTAAAGCTTTTACTAAGAGGAATTGACCTATCAGAATCTTTGTGCTTTATCTTTACGCCTAATATCTCATTATTGTTCAATGCTTCGAAATGGTATAGACATTCAAGGCATGAGCATTCCCTAGCAACTATTTTTGTTTTACCAAGAGGGATTTCACAATTAATTGGTTACAAATTTGATTGTAATAAAATTATTACAGTAAGCATGTTCCGACATGTTTACGCTATTAAATATAAGTAAATGAGAATGATGATGTACAAACCCTAGCCGCCAGCCCACATCCCCCCTCCTCTCTTTCCGTCCACCCATCTCCGTTTCTTATTCACGTCTCAGAGTCGTCCACTCCGCACCAGCACAGCACTCCTCCTTCCACCCTCCTTCCGTTTCTCCACTCCCGTCAGTACAGTAACCTCTGTCTTCCTCTTTTCTCTCCGGTATCTCTGCACGACTTGGTAATCGGAGGCTCCGACTTCGAGGGAGAGGGAAAACCCTAGAATTGGCACCTCCTTACCTCTAAACCCGTTACACCAAACCCTAGGAAGGGTTGGGGGAGGCTGCGGTGCTTGCCGGCCTCCCCCACCCGCCACCATACTAAAAAAAAAAAAAAAAAAAGAGATGCCTCATCCAGCTCGGTGGATGGCAGAGGAGATTGGCGACCGGTTGTAGTGAGTAGCTAGATGCTGTGAGGTTAGATTTTGTGTTATGTTGTTAGATGTTTTGATGTATTGTTAATAATCTAGATGAAGATGTTGATGTGTTGATGTTGTGGTAGATATGATCGATGGATGTAATTTTATTTTATTGAATGAATTATATTTGACCGCCGCTGTTAAGATTTCAAAAAAGAGAATGATGATGTACAAGGGACAGAAAACTAATAAACTGTATTCAAGCAATCCAATGAACTAAAGTTCATACCGCACAGAGCAATTCATGGCAACAATAGAAATTGTTTCATATAACAATGTATACCATATGTTTAAAAAACAAATGGCTTACCGTTAGCGTCAAGCTGGCTATCAACCCGTATAGTAGATACAAAAATTACAAGAAGAACTAAGAACCATGAATGCATTCTTTCTGAGGTGACTTCCATTTTTCTTCTCGTCTTGAAGAAAGAGTTAACGGGCCAAGAAAATTAAGGACTCCTGTTTATGATGTGTATATACTACATCCAACGGGTTAACAAATTTTAAATAATTATCTATATTGGATTTATTAAAATTGAAAATGTAAGTACGACTCCAACAAAAATTGAGGAGAGCACGTTTATATATGACATAATAAAATGCGGTCGAATCCCTATATTTTATTTCGTTGGATGTGTATCCAAATCGGACAACCAAATTTATGCTCTTACTCCCATTCCGAAATTTTTATTCATAACTAAGAAAATAAAAAAATATTAAAAATAAGAAACGCTGTGTGGAAAATTTAAAAATTGGAAGGCGGTCACGGGCCATGTCTTGCAGGGACGTCATGACACATCTCAACACCGTGAAAAAATGAAAAAAAATAAATACCGAAGTGAGACGCCATGGCACATCTCAACACTAGAAGAAAGAAAAAAAAGTGGGCCGCCATTACCCAGCCCAACCAAAGAAATGAAAAAAAAAATGAAAATGGGACGGCATGACTCTCACAGATTCACTGCTTGCCCTCATATCTCCCATCGATCTCTCCCATTTACTCCATAGCAGTGACAAAAAAAAAAAAAAAAACTTGCCCCTAAAACAGCGATGGGATGGCCGAAGGCGTCCCACTTCGTTGTAATTTTTTTTTCATTTTTTTCTCGTTAGTGTCTTCTCATTTTAAAATTTTTCACACAACATTTTCTATTTTCAATATTTTTTTTTCCATTTTCTTATGAATAAAAATTTCGGTACTCACATTAGTCCCTGGCCATGATGGGCTGGACCCGTTATTTGCGCCGCATGAGAATATTTCAAAGTCAACTTACCATTGGTACTTTTTGTTATTGTTATTTTTGTCACTATAACAATATTCTTCGAAGAATTTTAACAAATTTTATAATTACTTTGTGTGGAACAAGCATAATTTTTAGAATTTTATATGGTTGTTTATTAAGCACTTTGACGTCATAAATAAGTTTGTTATTAAATAGAATTCTTGTTAGGAATATTATATTTATCTTTCCACGCTCCACCTTCAAAACAGCTACTATAAGAATCTATCACTTGCCACTGTCAAATCTTTCAAAAAAAAAGAAAAAAAAAATCTATCACTATTTGCAGATACTCCTGTCAGTAATGGCCAGGGGCAGATGCAGGATTTTTGTCAGGGAGGGGCAGGAATCGGATTCAAATAGCTTATTGGGTTCAAACCTATTAGCTTCACGACTCGTTCTAGTGGGGGGTTTGTTGAATCCTAAAAATTTGAGAATTCATTTAAGAAATTTATCCAATTAATTTCTTAGAAAATTGGTCAATTCAATGCCTTAAAATCTATTTTTTTTAAATTCACAAAAATGAGATTTAGATTTATTGAAAATAAAATTCATGGTAATATTCTACGCGTTAAACCGAGAATTTCGATATGAAGAACGCAAAAATTCTCCAAACGGTTGATTTTATATGGATTTTACAAGATTTAACGCACATTTGGGTGCAACTTGGGTGTGGTTGATGGCCATCCGACCAGTGGGGCCCACTGTCATAGAGGCACCATTTGAAATAGTTTGAACTCATTTAATGTGGCCTCTTCATTTTGGGTACATCCACGCCCATAGACCAAAGCATGAGAAGACATGAGGCTTACCATAAACCAAGCCTACCTGAAAATTACAATAGAACAAGAAGCATTCTATTGGGTCAATGACATGTGGGACCTCTTTGTAAGACTCTTCTCCCTCCTTTGCTATCCGAAAACTGGCCTAAAGAATAGGATTTTTAGAGCTACAAAATTCAAGAGAAAGAGAGAAGCTTGTGGCTTGTTCTCACCAGCAATCAAGACTCAACAGAGAAAGAACCAGGCTCGTTTTTCTCCAAGGAGGGGCAAAATAGAACTAAACCCTTTTTCTCTATTAAATTTCAAAATTCAGGAGAGCAGTTGCCCCCGTGGACCAATGTGGGTCAACCCTTGGTAATAGCAATATCTTCGAAAATGATGATTGTTATGAACTTACTTTTGATAATAATCATTTTTAACCTCGTAGATAGTGACAGATTATTATTGCTATTTTGAGCCAACTTTTTTAAATAAACTAAATGAATAAATGACAAGTGTTTTATACAAAATGCATTAAGAAAACTAACGGCACATTGTAGGGTGGTTTAGACTTAAATTAAAATTTAAAATAACATGTATGCATTATTAAAAGTTAATTCTAATTCAATATTAAATTAGAATTACTAAATCACACTGTAAGAATGGAACAGTATCCGTAAAAGTAAAAAGTGACTATTTGCAAGAGTATACCGACAGAAAGGTGTTTTTTTTTATTAGCGACAGGAATATCCGTGAGGATATACCGAGAGTATCTGGGGGTCGAGATAGCCAGGGGTGCCTACAATTGCTGTCGACACATGGCTGTGCTTGCATCATTGTTAAAAGCTCTATAAAGCCCAAAATCAGCAATCTTTGTCTCAAGATTTCCATTTAAATTATGATTAAACCATCTTTGTAATGTTGTTCGGGCAGAACCCGGTTTTTAATATACCCCTATTGGCAGCTTCTGCCAGTATTTAAAAAAAAAACGGATGGATTTGAGGAAAAGTAAAGCATATAGAAATCTCAAATAGACATGGTGTACTTTCATATAATATAGAAATGAAAAATATCATTTGGTCCATAGTGAACTATGGGCAACGAAAAATTTCTCATGAGAAAGAGAATGGAATAAAAAACAGGATTTTTGTAATTTGACTTGTTGGGCTTATTCAAACAATATTGGGCTCAAGTATGGCTAAATGTCAGTTGAGTCCTGTACTGCTAAATGTCCGTTGAATCCTACCCGGATTTCAAGTACATATCAGACAGTCAGAAACTTATTGGGCTCATTCAATCAAATTGTTTAAATCACAAACCATACTTAATAATATAATTATTATTGTTTCCAATTAAGATTTTCCTTTTTCATACATTTGAAATAATTTTGAAATTTGAAGTTAAAAATATAACGTATAATGTTTGGCTAACTTACTTGTAATAAACTTTTGCAATATTCATTTTAAATTAATTTTTCCTATTTTTTTTAGTACAACTCAAACTTAAGTAAATAATTTTGAGTTTCCGATCCGATTCGGCCGATTGCTACCAATTCAGATTTTACGGTCAAGTGACCGATCTCAATTCTGATTCTGATTTTGCGAACCATATTTACATGAAACATGCTAGCAAATATAACATAGTCCGAACCATATAATTAAGGGAGTTCATCGAATTAAAAAAAAAATCACATAAACAAAGAAAAATGAAACAAAAGAGATGAGAGAAGGAATGCCCAAATTCAGCCAAAGCACTTAGAACAAAGAAATCACAAGTGACTGTCAACAGAAGTACTGTCAATTTATATCCACAAGTGACTGCACAAAATAAAACAAAAAAATCAACCAACGAAACAAACGGGCAAATTATCTCGCTATGGGACCTGGTGCAGACATGCCACCCATGTAAGCCATCTCGAATACACTGTTCTGACTAACATCACTTCCATATCTGTCTTTCCTTGAATAATTATTGGAGTTGGTAGAAGTTGTACTCATGCTACGGTTCCCCTCTGTGGAGATTTCCAGATCGAGGCTTTCCTTGAGTTCCGTCACTACTGTGTTCATGGTCGGCCTATGAGCAGAGCTATTATCAGTGCACCTGCGTGCCAGATCAGTAACCTTCCAAACAGAGTTTATGTCATACTGGCCATGCATTCTTGGGTCTGCAATGCTTTCAATATCTCCTCTAGATAATTTTTGATTCACCCATTGCTTCAGGTGGCATCCCTCTGGACCCGCAATGACAGGAGGTTGCCCAGTGATGATCTCTAACAGAACAACTCCAAAGCTGAACACGTCGCTCTTTTCTTTTAGTTGGAATGAGGAATAGTACCTAAAGGTTCATTGATTTATTTAGTTCAATCTTTTATGAACACTGCAAACAGAAATTACTGATTACAGCAGCTCAGTGCCGAGAAATTAGTTGAAGACAGGCGTGTCAAACAGAACACTGCAAACAGAAAGCCCACTGCTTTAACTTCAAGAAAGCCGGCCCCTTTAATATTTTAATCAAGTTAGAAACAGAGCAGGTGAGTCTAGCGCATTTGTACCCAGATCACCATGAAAAGACCATACACATAAACATCTATCTATTTTGTTATTCTTTTTTATGTCTTATCTAAGTTCCAGAAGTTAAGCAGCCAGTCACTCAACAGTAAATAGTGGCTTACTGCAAGGAGAATGACTGTCGTTGGATTAACTGTCGTTTTCTCTTATTATCTATTTTGTTATTCTTTTTTATATCTCAACCTCCAACTCTCCGAATTCCCATTGATCCTTTGGTTTTTCTTTTTTATATCTCATCCTCCAACTCTCCGAATTCCCATTGATCCTTTTGTTAGATTAACTGTCGTTTTCCCTTATTATCTGAGAGGTTTGATTCAAATTAGGCAAGAACTGGATTGTCTGGTAGAGATTAATGGGATACGAAAGAAGAATGCTGAGGGATGAGGAAAGCATGTATAAGGATCTCTTGACAGAGGTCGGAAAGAAGATTCCAGTATGATTAGAGGTTTATTTTAAAATTAGATAATAACCAGATTGTTTTATAGAGGATAATGGAATATGCAAGAAGACTGCTCATGAGTCATGACTCATGAGAAATCATGTGAAAAGAGCTCTTGAATGGGGAAGGGAAAGAAGATTCCGTTCCTTGTTGGCTAATTCAGGTGAGAAATGTGGAGCGGAGTTTGCAGTGCTAATATCGAGGTGTATGGTTTTGACAGTTTTTTATCCAAAGTTCGTCTTCTTTAAAAAATTCACTGTATTTAATTTGGTCACTGTGCTAAACTGCTGATCTATAAAACCAAGGATTACCTTATCATACTATACAAATTTCTTAGAACTAAACTGCTACAGATCCTAGCGGCTCAGTCGCTGTGGTCTATAGTTGCACAGGAGACGCTGCAGACTGCAGCGGTAGTGCTAGATTTCGAAATTTCACGATTTTGGTACCACAGGCTTTTTTTTTTATGCTACTGACAAATAAGGAATTGAACTGAAAAACTTTCAATTCAGGCAGTATACAAAGACTCAAACTTTCTTTTGCCTACAATCAGTTGATCATATCATTTGTCGTTATTATTGGCCTGAAACTGATAAGATTAATTCGCACAAAAACAGGTCACTATCACTAGAAGAGTAGAAACTGTTGAGGAATTAAATAATAATTATGAATAGGAAAGGAAAAAAGAAAAGAAATCTTACTCAGGATCCAAGTAGCCAGGGGTGCCGACAACTATAGTAGAAACATGACTGTCTGCAGCATTGTTAAATGCCCTGGAGAGCCCAAAATCGGCAATCCTTGCCTCGAGATTTTCATTTAAAAGAATGTTGCGAGTCTTCACATCTCTATGGATTAGTGGCGGATTGCACGCCTTGTGCAAATAATCCAACCCTTCATTGTTTTTATTGATGTATACTTAGATGATGACATTTCAATTGACCTTTCCCTCTCACTTTTAATTAGCAAAAAGAAAACGACATTTCAATTGACTTAACAATGATGTGAATATTTTCCAATACGGGATATGGCTGAATGGAGTCATGGTGTCGCTAAATTTTAGTCTGGTAAGCTAGAAGCACGATCGGAGAAAAATACTAACTCCAAATATTGCAATTATTTATAAATTGCAAACTTTATGGAGGGTCCTATGTCCTAGGTTGACAGTACATATTTTCTTGATACTAGGCACTTCAAGTTAATTAATTAATGATAGTACAAGGAATAAATGCTTAATAATTCTAGATATTAAAAAGGTTACGTACCAAGTGCTGATTCATATGCAATTCGAACACGTTGTTTCCAACTCAGTGGCCTTTCATTATCTGAAATTGACAGATTTGAGACCTTAAATTTAAATACTTTGAGTTTAAAATACTTTTAATAAACCTGCTTAATTTTGAGAAAATATTGGAGTTAAAGATAATAAGCACCCATAAGCTTATCTTGCAGACTTCCTTCTTTCATATACTCGTATACAAGTGCCATGCAATCTGCATCCATGCAATGGCCAATTAGTGACACCAAATATCTGTGATGAACCCTTGCCAAATTTTGAGCCTGGAAACAGAGCAAATTATAGTATTTGTTTGAGTTACCTTAACAAGATGGTTTTGTTAGCCTCACCAACATCTAAATCTTTATCATATGCCATACAGTACAAATATATATAAGTTGTATTTACTAATTTTTTGTTTTGTATGAGCTAAGGAAAGAATGTGCAAGATAAATGGTTACCTCTGCCAAGAACTCTTTGACTCCTTGTGAAGATGAGTGATTGCGCATTTTCACTGCAACTTGAGTTCCATTTTCCAGGGCCCCCAAATATACACTTCCAAATCCTCCAGTGCCAATTTTATTCTGGAACTTATTAGTAATTCTCAAAAGATCATTGTAACTGAATCGACGATTCTCAAAATCCAATATTCCATCTCCTTTTTCATTTGGATTAGATAAGTTTGCATAATTTTGGCCAGCAATATTGCCAGTAGGATTATTTGCTTCTGGAGTATTTGCATAATTTGGTTGGTGATTATATGCTCCAGGGGTTGTTCCGTGGTTTTCAATTTGTCTTGGAGTATTTGCATAATTTGGCTGGTGATTATATGCTTCAGGGGTTGTTCCGTGGTTTTCAATTTGTCTTGGAGTATTTGCATAGTTTGGCTGGTGATTATATGCTTGCGGGCTTGTTCCATGGTTTTCAATTTGTCTCGGAATGTTAGATTGTTTATCTGTAAAATAAAATAAAAGAAGGATACAGTATGCATCTTATTACTAGAGAATAAAATAAAAAAATTGAAGGCATTCCTACTAAAAACAGAAAATAACCTAGATGTTTTAGATGCTAAAAGAAAAGAGCTTTCTGTTTATACTGAAGATAAACCACGGCAGGTATTTCTTTTGAAAATAAGAAAAGAACTCCATTTAGCCTAACATGACTAGTTTCAAACAGAGAGCCCAACTGGTACTGGTTTGCACCACCTAGAATTTTCAGGTTTAAATTCAAAATATCAGTCTTTTCTTTTAAACAATCCTCATATTACATTTAGATAAATGTAGCAAATAAGAGCCCTCAACACTAGGCAATGAACCCCTTTGTCTTAATTACAATCCAATAGAGAACAGTGATTTTATTTATCTAGAAAGGAAAAAAAAGAAAAAGAAAAGGCAGACTTACTTTTGCGTCTTCTCAAGCACACTACCACTGTTATAATAGCAGCAGCAATGAGAAGCAGCACAACCACACCAGCGACTGCGATAATAAGTACTGGACTTTTCTTTTTCTTATATGGAGGTGGAGGCGCCCCTCCAAACCTAAGTAGAAAATATTATTTGAAAAGAAGGCATCGAGCTAAGATTTTACCTTAAGTCATTAATTAGCAAGAATTCTTACTGTTAATGTGGTATATCGTTAGATCTCTTGTTGGGGTTTTCTTATTTAACAAAAAAAGAGTGTATTTATTTGTCCTTTCTCAAACGTTATTTTGGAGTACTTGAATTCTTCTGCACACGCAAGCCATTGGACCAAATTTCTGGTGATAATTATTGCAGGTTGATAATGTTGGTCCAAATGATGTGCACTTATATGACTGGGGGATGTGGATGATTATGTTTTCTATAACATTAACTAGTTTTTTTATTAGTGTAATTATAAAGCCTTGTGTAGTAGTCGGACTTGTAGTTATCTTTTATGTTTAGTTTATTTTTTAACGAGCTACAATAAATAAACAATGAAATCTCAGGATAACAAATATTGTCCTGTTATTTTAGTGTATATGAGAAACAAATATTTATCAAAAATAGCACATAAAAACAAGGGAGAATTTCATATATACCACTCAAAAACATACCTAAAGATCATATTCCCGTTCTGGCTTTTATTATGAAGACCAGGAGGAAGGGTGGTTGAAATCTTGTTATTTCCTGTTATGTCCCTGAAATTTCCATAAAATTATAATTGAATTTGTGGTATCTTTTTTCTTGATAAAATATAGTTTAGTTTGCAAACCTACAGGTATGTAAGAGCAGATAATTGATCTAGGAAAATAGGAAGATCCCCTGACAAGTCATTATAAGATATATCCCTGAAAAATAAAGGTAGAAAGCAATAGATTAAGTTAGCATGAGAACACAACTGAATTTATGATATGCCAAAAAGGAAATGAAAAATTAGACATTGAATTTGCATAACAAAAAATGAAAATATTACGACTGTCTGTCGTAGACTCGTAGCTCCACAGAGATTATAGAAAAACATACAATTGGAGTGAAGTTAAAAAAATCAATCTCAGTAAAATAATTTGTTCTTAGTTTATAGAAATATACAATGATTGGAGTGCGCTTAGATCTCCAAAAGAGGATACTATGGCACCTGTCAGTCCACTTGATGATAGGTTTCTGGAAAAGACATCTTATTACTCAAGAGTTTTTGTAGCTTCTCTGTTTTTCCAAAAGTAAAGTGTATGACGTATTGAAATGCTCACAAAGTTCTAATCCTGAGAGCGTTGGTGGAATCAGAGGTGCAAGTGACACCACGCCACAATAGTTCTTTAGGAGCACAAGGATCACCACTCCAATCTTTGTTTACTTTGTAGTTCGCTTTAATTGTATTCATGGCAGCAACTTCATTTGCAATAAAATAACAATAGGGGCATGTTAATTTAGCAAATTAACAATGTATAGTTAGTTATGTCCATAAGATAATGTTTGAAATAAAAAGTTAATATTAAAATTTTCTCAAAGAAAAGAAAGAGGTAATGAAACTTTTTGTATGGTTTCTTGATGAGAACTTGTCATTTTTTTAGTTCATAAAGAAAAAAAAAAGGTCTTCCTAGTGCAAAAGTTATCATGTTTCTATCACATCCCCTGTTATTGAAATCTAAATCAGGGTTCTCCCATTATAAGGACTAAGATAGTAAATCATCACACGAATAATTCGACTAATTAATAATTAAGTGCATAGAATCAGACAATTATGATCAAACATACCATCTTCATTATTTGTGGGAATCCCAGTGGCGGGTTGAATGATATACACCTCTAATGCATTCAACAAAGGCGGGAGAGTTGAGCTTGAAGTAGCCTTGAGCGACACATTATATTTACTGTAACCTGCGTGAATGTATGCCCATCCTGAAGCCGTTTGAAATGTCGAAGTTAATAAAAATCCATTGGCAAATACATCAAACTGCCTACTACCATTAGATGGTATGTTTTGGATCTCGCTGAAGTGAAGGATTGCATAAAATACTGTGGACTTATTGTCGCTGTTCCAGTATTGCTCAAGGGGTTGTGCGGTGTTTAAAGTGCTTGCAGCAGTTTGCATGACGAGAGAGGGGGTCTCAAAGTCTATGTCTGGGTCCACTTTGGAGCTGGTTGAGACATTTGTCCATGTCTGTCGTGTGTAGGTACTCCAAATCCGGTCGTATGGATCATCAGGGTACCTATTTTAGATTTTTAACAAAGAAGTGGAAGAAGATAGTGATTTCCATATATATAACAGGTTGAGTACTGAAGAATATCATAATTACCTGGCCTAAGCTTTTCTAATATATTAAACTGGATTCAAATTTTATATGTTAGATTGGCACTTTCTTTTGAGTTTTAGACCTAGTAGAGAACAAAATCAAGCCAATTAAGTCATATTTAGTTTGGTACCGTTATCCAACTCCGATTAGGCAAAAAGTACTATACCATAGTTCTGTAACTTTTGACATTAACTTACAAATTAAGATGTATTCCAACAATAAACAATATCTAACCACTGATAATTGGTTAATAAAAAAATTATCCTTTTTTTATTTAATTTAGAATGTTTACCTTACTTGGTCTCTTGCTCCTAAATTCCGCCTATCGGAAACAACTAATGATTGTGTGGAATTTACCAATGTATAAATACTTGTTTTCAATTGCCTCAATTCTAGCGCAGAGATAAAAGGTGTGCCCTGATTTTTATTAATAAGGCAAACTTGTAGGTTGTCAGAAGTGGCTGTGGCGATAATATCAGTGAAGAATCCATCATCCGCAGTGGTTAATTCAATTGTATCCCAATAATTGACTCCCAAATGAACATCAAAGGTTGGAGGCTTATTTAAGTTATCATAGTTTCCATACATGAATAATCCTCTTATAAGATACTTTGATCCAATTTTTAAGGATCTTAAGGTGTAGCAATTTCGGATCCCATTGGGAAAGCTTCTGACAGTTAGATATTTCTTCAATAAGCTGTTTGTGGCATACTCCAAAGAGATACGGTAGTTTACTCCCGTGTCGGTGAATTGATCATCAGAAACGTAAGTCAACGTAGTCTCACTATCAATCAAGGTAGAATTTGAAGCAAGTCCGCAATCAATGCTTATAAAACCTGTAGAGAAAGTTATGACGAATTACATGTAAAAAAAATTAGATAGAAAGGCAGAAATTCAACCCCACAGTCAGAATTTCTATGTCGCCGTTAAAGCTGTGACTAAGCAGTGTCCGAACCAAAGTTTAGGTTAACCCATGCCTGGATCGAAACTTTGGTTCGGTCCTTGCTATTTTGAAGAGAAAAAAAACAATCAATTTGCTTGCTGATAATTTGATTTTTTATTTTCGAAAAATAAAAAACAGTAGATCTAAAACCATCGAATTATTTTATTTTTTCTTCATCTTTTTAATAAACTTTTCCAAATTAACCTATATTGGCATTTTCCAGATTATATAATAGTTTGCAATATTGATGTTATTAATAAGAAGTATTTTGTCAAGAATATCCATACATGTTTAAGCAAATCAAGAAATTAAGGCATCTGACGAGGGAGAAATAACAGCAAACAGTATTAAAAACGATCCAACGAGCAACAATTCTATGTACTCATCATTTTCTTGCTATAAAGATAGCTAATTGTAACAAACAACAAACCGTAGATATATAGAGAGAAGTGATTGTAAATTTGAAGCATTGCATTCAGCTTACCCTTGGAATCAGGCTGGCTATCAACTTGTATAGTAGACACAGATATTACCAGGAGAACTAGGAACCATAAATCCATTCCTTTTGAGGTGACTTCCATTTTCTCCTCTGATATGCTAACTAGAACAGACACTCGTTTTATAAGGCACAACTGTTAAACTAAGTCTAAAGAATATATATTTGATTTTTATTAGGCACAACTGTTATCAGGCACAACTGTTGCACGTTTGTCTATGACGTAAAGAAATGTGGTCAAAACCTCCTATGTTTTCGTTGGATTGGATCGTTGTTTCTCCTTTAATTAAAATGTTGGGAGAATTTCATGTATACCCCTGTAAAACTTCAAAATTACATATTTTTCATCGGCATCAACCAAAATATACAAAATTGATACTGACCACGGCATCAACCATCTCCAAGATCTACCCAGCAAATATCCCTTTTTGTTACTCAAAATACATATTTTTCATCTTTTCAATTTCAAACTTAATTTCTCGTGAAAGGTATTCTTTCCAGGTTAGGCGAAAATTTATTTACTTGGGTTCCTGACTTTTGAGTATATGAAATATAACTGTAGCTGGTAATATTGGCAACGCCTAATAACGGAACCATAAAAATTTAATATTTTTGTGTATCTTTTGTTCCTCTATCAAGTGAAAATGAGGAAATTAATATAAAAAAAAATGTTCTCTCCTACGGACTTATATATATATATATAGAGTGATGCTAAGGTGCTTTGGGAAGTAAAGATGGTGTTTTACTTCCCGCTCATATCTCTATTTTCAAAGTTCAAATAGTCAATTCAAACTCCTCAACATGATCTTCATATTGAAATGTACTTGGAGACCAAATTTTACATTTTTTGAAAAAAATTTACTATATTTTTAGAATTTTTGAAAAACATTGTTTTTATGAATTTTTTATTATTATTTTATTTAATGAAAAGCTGTGAATTTCAAAAAATCTAAACAAATAGTAAAAAAATTCAAAAAAATAAAAAATTTGGTCTCCAAGCACATTTTAATATGAAGATCATGTTGGAATGTTCATATCAACTGTTTGAACTTTGGAAATAGAGATATGAGCGGAAAGTAAAACATCATCTTTACTTCCCAAAGCATGATAGCCTATATATATATATATATATATATATGAGTAGAACTAGGGTGTTCCTAAGTTCACCAAGCCCCTTTGTGAACTCAACTCTAAAACCTATTTGATTGGCTTCAAATGACGAATCTAAATCGTTGAAATCCTTTTACCTTACGGATGATGCGTTTACATGTGAAAATTTTAAACTTTCGAATTAATTTAGTATAAAGTCAAGTATTCACAAGTGGTATAGAGCATTGGAATGATGATGAGAGTTTATCGATAGACCACCCCGCTGATTTTGACATTTAGCTATATCTTGTCTAATTTGTTAGCTGATGATTTTCTGTTGCAAATTGCTTAGCTTTTCTAGTTTAATAATGTAATAGGATATGTGCTGGCATATGATGTACTAATTGCTATGTTTTGAGATATGGCAGACAGGTACCAGAGGTTTGGTACCACGTCTGATAAAACTCTGTAGGTTTCGTTTCTCAATGAAATCGGTGGTATATACCACTTTTATCAAAAAAATAATAATAATAAAGTCAAGTATTCAAAATTAGAAGGTTTATAAATTAATTTAATGCATTCATTTTTTGGAACCTTTTGAACACTTGACTCTATACAAAACTAATTTAAAATTTTAAAATTTTCACATGTAGATGCATCACTCGTAAGATAGAATGATTTCAACGGTTTGAATTTGTCGTTTGAAGTCAATACAATTGGTTTTAGATATAGTTGAGTTCACAAAGGGGTTTGGTGAACTTAGGAACACCCTAGTTCTACTATATATATATAAGGAGGAAACGGATGACACTCTTTTTTTATGACATCGGATGACACCCTGTATTTTTAAAGTTTTTAATGGAAAAATAGTTGATCCAAACCGTTCAATATGATGGATATATTAAAATGTGCTTGTAGATCAAATTTTACATTTTATTTTATTTTTTTACTATTTATTAAGTATTTTACAAAATCGTTATTTTGAGAAAATATGCCATACTGACGGGGAACTCAGTGGCTGCAGCGTTGCACTTGGAACCACCCATCGCCTAGCTCTATCGCCTTTGTTCTCATCCTCCTCAGTCGCTCTTTTTTTAAGAATTCTCTAAGTTAATTAACAACAGGACAAACAATAATAACACTATTCAGCTGGTTAATGTGTTAAAATAGTACGACAACAGTATTAATTCAGACAGAATGTGATGATTGTTAATTTGGAACGTATATTTTTATTATACGTTCCAAATTAACAATCATCACATTCTGTCTGAATTAATACTGTTGTCGAACTATTTTAACACATTAACCAGCTGAATAGTGTTATTTTTGCATTATTCTTCCGACAATCCAAATGCACCGAATTTTTTATTTATATCCAAAAAATAATGGAAATTTCAAAAAATACCCCTGTTCTGTTGAAAATTCGAAAAATACCCAAACCGGAAATTTTTTTTCCGGATTTGGCCTCTAAATCCGGAAAAAAAATTTCCGGAAACAGAAATACAAATCCGGAAATTTTTTTTCCGGATATAGAGGCCAAATCCGGAAAAAAATTTCCGGTTTCGAGGGAAATGGAGGGTCTGTTTTGCGGAAAAAAATTTCCGGATCCGGGGGCTATATAACCCCATCTCGCTATCTCTCCCAGCTCAGCTCTCTTCCCTCCAACGACAGGTTTTTTTTTTTTTTTTTTTTAATATATTTAATTATTTAATTATATATTTTTAAATAGTTTATAATTTGTAGAATGGTCCAGAATAATTTAGAATTTGTAAAATGGTCCAGAACAGTTTCGAAAATACCAGAATAGTCCAGAATTTTTTAGAAAATACCAGAATGGTCCAGGGTAATTTAGAAAATACCAGAATGGTCCAGAGTAATTTAGAAAATACCAGAATGGTCCAGAGTAATTTAAAAACTACCAGAATGGTCCAGTATTATTTAGAAAATAGCAGAATGATCCAAAATAATTTAGAAAATACCAGAATGGTTCAGAATAATCTAAAATGATTTAGAATTTTTTTAGGAACCACTTTTTTCTCGGATCTCTTTCGGAGCTCTGACTGTCTGATCACTCGGCTCTTCGACTGAGGTTTTTTTTAACTTTTTTAATTTTAATTTATACTGCAATTAATTAGTTTATTTTAAATGATTTAGAATATTGTGCGAATAATTTAGAATTTGTTAGAAAATACCAAAATAGTCCAGAATAATTTAGAAAATACCAGAATGGTCCAGAGTAATTTAGAAAATACCAGAATTGTCCAGTATTATTTAGAAAATAGCAGAATGGTCCAGAATAATCTAAAATGATTTAGAATTTTTTTAGGAACCTCTTTTTTTCTCGGATCCCTTTTGGAGCTCTGACTGTCTGATCACTCGGCTCTTCGATTGAGGTTTTTTTAACTTTTTTAATTTTAATTTATAATACAATTAATTAGTTTATTTTAAATGATTTAGAATATTGTCCGAATAATTTAGAATTTGTTAGAAAATACCAGAATAGTCCAGAATAGTTTAGAAAATACCAGAATGGTCCAGAGTAATTTAGAAAATACCAGAATTGTCCAGTATTATTTAGAAAATAGCAGAATGGTCCAGAATAATTTAGAAAATACCAGAATGGTCCAGAATAATTTAGAAAAATTCAAGATAATTTAGAATATTGTTCGAATTTTGTAGTATGACAGACTTAGTACTCAGGCATACATTGAGCCCCTTGTTGTGGATAGCTCACGGCAACCATAGGGTATCTCAGGCGTCGAAGGAGATAAGCATTTACTTATTTTGTTTTTCATAACTTGGTCAGTAATCAAATTATATTGTAATTGATTTTTTTCCCTAATTTAGAGTAAAGATATTTTAACGGTGAGACACTATCGCCACAAATGCGAGTATCACAAGGACTATGCACCGTTATTAATTCGAATGGGCTTATATCAGCTCGCAACAATGCCTGATATCGCCCTCGATGCGGCCCTCATTCATGCACTTGTCGAGCGGTGGCGTCCGGAGACGCACACCTTTCATCTTCCTTTCGGAGAGATGACAGGTATTAACTGAGTCAAATAAATTTGTTTTTTAGTTTCTTACTGACATGCAAAAATAAATTACAGTAACGTTAGAGGATGTGAGTTGTTTGTGGGGTTTGCCTATTTCGGGGGATCCTGTAACGGGAACTACAGACACGACGAGGATTCAAGGCCGACTGTATGAGCTGCTAGGCATCCAAGATAATGAAATCAAGAGGTTCATGAAAAAGCTGGGAAATGATGACATTATTGTATTTGATTTCTCATCCACTAAATATCTTCACATAAATAGTTGTCATTTTAAGTTTCGACTGGTCTGGCAATTTAAAAAATAACAACATATAAGTAATTAAAAATTGTCCGGACCTCTAAAAATTATTCTATAACCATTTTATAATTTTCTAAATTATTCAAGACCATTTCCGATATTTCTAAATTAGTCTACATCATTTTGTAATTTTTTAAATTAATAGGGCAATATTCTAAACTAAAATTCTAAACTATTTGGACAATTTTCTAAAAAATAAAAATGTATTTGGAATGAACTAATTAATTATAATACAAATTAAAATTAAAATAAAAAAATAACCTGAATCGAAGATCGGATCAATCAGACAGTCAGAGCTCCGGAATGGATCCAAAAATGAAAGAGGTTCCTAAAACAATTCTAAATCATTTTAAAATTTTCTAGACCATTTTGATAATTTTTAAATTATTCTACACCATTTTGAAATTTTTTAAATTAATTTAGCAATATTCTAAACAATTTTGGAATTTTAAAAATTATTATGAACCATTTTGGAATATTCTAAATAATTCTAAATTATTTGGACAATATTCTAAAAAATAATACATTATTTGGAATGAACTAATTAATTATAATACAAATTAAAATTAAAATAAAAAATAACCTGAATCAAAGATCGGATCAATCAGACAGTCAGAGCTCCGGAAGGGATCCAAAAATGAAAGAGGTTCCTAAAACAATTCGAAATCATTTTAAAATTTTCTAAATTTTTCTATACCATTTTGATAATTTCTAAATTATTCTACACTATTTTGCAATTTCCTAAATTTAAATAATAAATTTAAATAATTTAAATAATAAATTTAAATAATTTAAATAATAAATTTAAATAATTTAAATAATTTAAATAATAAATTTAAATTTAAATGATTTAAAATAATTTAAAATAATTTAAATAACTTACTGTGAGAGAGCGCGAATTGAAGCAGAAGCAGAACCGCTGAGTGAAAGCGAGAGCTCCGCGGTTCTTATAATCAAATTGGGTGCGATCACGGAAATTTTTTTTCCGGAAATAACCTCTAAAACCGGAAAAAAAAATTCCGGAAATAAAAACCGGAATTTTTTTTTCCGGATTTAGAGGCTAAATCCGGAAAAAAATTTTCCGGAAATAGAGATTAAATCCGGAAATTTTTTTCCGGATTTAGAGGCCAAATCCGGAAAAAAAATTTCCGGTTTGGGTATTTTTCGAATTTTCAACAGAACAGGGGTATTTTTTGAAATTTCCATTATTTTTTGGATATAAATAAAAAATTCGGCAAATGCACCCATAAATGTAATATTATCATATGTTAGTATGCCCTATTATTATTGATCTATTTAATCTTTCTTAGATTGTGGGCATTACAGAATTATTATCATTTGTTACCCTGTCGACCTTTATAAATCTGGTATGCACATTTTGATAAATCTTTCATAAACGGTCAACCAACTTGAACTTTTCCATGCATATTTTTATTTTAATCTAAAATTAAGTTGTCTTGTTGAATTGGTCATTCATATATAACGAATCAAACCGGAATTGTATAAAATTAACAAAAAAATGTAATTATTAGAAAGTTTCTGCTGTTTTTTTATGTTGCTTTTTAGTAGAATAAAAGTCTAAAGTAATGTGAGCTGGCTCAAAGGCTTAAGACCAGTGTTCTAAATAGCGCGCTATAGCGTTTTTGGACCCCAAACGCTACGCTACGACATCAAAATGCGCTATTTGCGCTACGGCCGCTACAGCGCTATTTGCGCTATACAATATGGATTTTTTTTTATTTTTTATTTTTAAGCAATTTATATGGGTTTTAAATAAAGATAAAAAAAAATCTCAAACCGAAATTGAATTTGTTGCTACTTGCTACAAATAAATCAATTTGAAATTGGGAATAGAAATAGAAATTTGAATAGAAAAAAAAGTCCAAACCGGAATTAAAATTTGAATAGAAAAAAAAAATAGATTATGTCATGAATCATGATACTTAAGATATTTTTAATAGGAAAAATCGATAGTTTATGATATTACTATGGATATTTTGAACCGCAATTTGGACTTTGTACGGGTTCAATATGAATATTATAATTTCTTAATTACTTTGGTGTTATTTATTGTTCTATGAGACCTTAGATAATGTTGATATTTAGTACAAATATTGAATATACGAAATGTAAAAAAAAAAAAACGCTATTTGGAATAGCTTCCGCTATAGCGACGCTATTCGCTATAGCTTTTTTTTTAGCCTTCCCGCTACGACGCTATAAACGCTATTTAGAACCTTGCTTAAGACCATACTTTTCATAAAACGGCGCTTTTGAAATTGTGGGCAAAGATTAAAAAAAAAAAAAAAAGGACATAGAAGTACTCAAAAGATTGAGGCTCTTGAATTCGCGCAATAGCGACTCAGCGAGAAAGAAATGCTTATATATTATCATTAAACAACAGTGACTGTTTTAATAAAAGAACTGTCGGTCAAATTCACCAATTTTTTTATTAATGACCTCAAATAAAAAAAAAATAACAAATATAACCCTGATTTTTTTTTTTTAAATATAACCTAACCGTCTCCTGCTGGGGTGGTATACTGAGCCAACAACCCTTTAGGCGGGCGGTCCAATACACATAGCCAACCACCCCCTAAGCGGGGCGGTTCACCTCTTTTTTTTTTTAATATAGGCAGCCCCCCCTTCCACACCCCTCTAACCTAACTGCCCCCTCCTCTGTTTTTGAACCCGACCCGACAGTGACCCCACCCCCCCCCTCTACCCCAACCCCTCCCCTCCTCTCCCCTCCCCCTACCCGGCCACCACCTCCCCTCCCCTCCCCTCCCCTCCCCTCCCCTCCCCTTACCCGAACCAACCCCCCACCTCTCTCTCTCGACCACCCTCTTTCTCTCGATTGATTTTTTTGGGTAAGTTTTCGTAAATTATTCTTTTTTTTGTAGGAATTGAGGTGTTAACCGTGTGTGGGTTGTTGATTTTCCCGACGCGATTGAATTGATGAAAATTAGGGTTTAGAGTTTATAAATTACAGTTTAATTTAGAGGGTCTAGTTTATAAATTGAATTGCCATGTGCGGGTTGTTGATTTTCCCGATACGAGTAAGTTGATTAAAATTAGAGTTTAGAGTTTATAAATTACGGTTTAATTTAGAGGGTTTAGTTTATAAATTGAATTGTCGTGTGCGGGTTGTTAATTTTCTCGACGCGAGTAAGTTGATTAAAATTAGGATTTAGGGTTTAGGGTTTAGGTTTTAATTTAGAAATTGAATTGTTAAATTGTGCGGGTTGTTGATTTTCCCGATGTGATAAAATTGATCAAAATTAGGGTTTAGAGTTTACAAATTACGGTTCACGGTTTATTGTTTATGGTCTGTTTAGAAATTGAATTGATCAAAATTAAGATTTAGTGTTTATAAATTACGTTTTATGGTTTAGCGTTATAAATTAGGAGTAAGGGGTTATAAATTAGGGTTTAGGGTCCAAAATTAGCATTTCGGTCCAAAATTCCTACATTATACTTTTTTATATCCAAAATTGTGAAATTTAAGTTATTTGAAAATTGTGCAGTGCAGATACTATGGAGAGAGGGGATAGTTCGTCTAGTACAGAGGCTCCCAGTGCATCCGGTGTAGAGGCATCTGGTGCAGAGGCTCTTGGTACAGAGTACCCCACACATGCAACTAATACATTCAGTCCTCTTCTGTGGATTCCACACGTTGGCGAGCAGTGGGATGTGCACTGCTCCAGCACAGTGCCCCTATGGTAGAGGACTCCGGCTTTGACGGGCGCCTCATTGGCATGTTGCGTGACAGTGGGGAGAACATAAACTGGCACGAGATAGAGCCCCCACCACTTGATCTGGATCAGCCCCCAGTCGTTATATACGCTCCTGAGATGCCATCACCTCCTCTAGGTAATTTGATTTTGTCGTACACAGTCATTTCTCGTTAAAAAACTATTCTCATTAATTTATCTCCAATTCTGCAGTGGATGACTTAGGTTGGGGCTTCCATGAATGGGTGTTGAATAACAATGCGTGGAACGCTTACTACAATGAGTATGGAGTTCCGGTGCAGATTGGTCAGGTAGCAAAAATTTATTATTTAATCAACTTACTAGTTATTTGTATGTAGCAAAACTAACATTGTTTACATTAAGGATCGAGCTCCCCTACGACATGCCACCCCGTAGTTCACTATGGCTGACCTTATTGGAGATGACGCCGGGGATGAGGGATCGAGCCTCCACATACCACGATATCCGGAGGCCAGACAGCACGACGACGAGGCCAGTGGGAGTGGAGCACAGCATGCAGATGCCTTTACATCTACTATATTTGGCACACCACCTCCTCCGCTTACATATCTATTGACTTGGAAGGCCAACCCATGAGAGATGCGTACCATCCGGCGATCCCCCTCTGGTGGAGGATCCATAGGCCGAGGCGGATACAGCCGCATAGGAGGAGGAGATTCACGTGAGGCGTGTACAGCCGCCCAGGGACTGCCATCCACCTGATAGGTTGGATCTCTCTAGTTGTCGCCCTCGCCCTCGTCGTTAGGATTTTTATGTTTTATAGTTTGATAGGTTTCTACTATTGTATATTCGGTTTGGACTATTTTGTATGAGTTTGTGGACATTTATATTACATAGTTTTGATTTTTTTTTGTGGACTTACAATTTAGATTACATATTTTCCACTGTTTACCACGTTAGCCAAATCGACAATCAATACAATAGTCGTATAATCGACAATTATTATAAAAGAATTGACAGTTCTAACGTCAAACGACGCGTCCAAACTCAACTCAATTTTATTGAAAATTACAATAAAAAAAAAATTAAGCATAAGTATGTCATTTTTATATAAAAATTACAATAGAAAAAATATATCTTACAAAAATAATATAAACTTAACAAAAATATATATCTTAATATATCTTAATATATCTTACAAATATATCTTAATAAAAATATATCCACAAAAAAAAGAAATCTTAATATATCTAAAAAATATATATATATCCTATAAATATATCTTAATAAAAATAGATCTTAAAAATAAAATAAAATCGGGGTTATATGTGACATTTTTTTTGAGGTTATTAATAAAAAAATCGGTCAAATTCATAAATATTGTTAAAATTATAAACCTGATAACTGTTATTAGATTCAATCCCGCTGAAATCTCCTAAATATCTTTGACTAGGACCACATTCTAGAAAGTCGTTAGTACCTTTACAGCTGACACTAATTGGTGTACACAAATCTTTAAAATACGGGTGCAAGTTTTTAAATATAGCATACGAAGTCTTTTAAATTTAGCATGACAAGAAAAAAACAGGAACATAAATATAACTTAAAAATAATTCATCATGAATTTTATTTAAAAGTGAAAATTGAATATATATAGAGATGGACTTAGCTACTTCATGAAGTAAAACGACTTTGTACTTCACGTCATATCTTCATTTTCAAAGTTCAAATAGTCGATTCGAACCTTCCAACATGTTCTTCATATTGAAATGTACTTGGAGACCAAATTTTACATTTTTTGGAATTTTTTTACTATTTATTAAGCCACTTTGAAAATCTGAAAATCCTTATGAACAGTAAAAAACAGTAAAAATTTCTGGACCGCCGGATCAGTGATTTTCAAAGTAGCTTAATAAATAGTAAAAAAATTCCAAAAAATGTAAAATTTGGTCTCCAAGCACATATCAATATGGAGAACAACTTGAGCGGTTCGGATCGGTCGTTTGGATTTTCAAAATGAAAATAATGAGGCGTGGAGCACCAAGTTGTTTTACTCCATAGAGTAGCTAAGCCCATCACTATATATATATATATATATATATATATATATAGAGTGAGGCTATGGTACTTCGGCTAGTGTACTATAGCTAGTGTACTACGGCTCAATATGGTACTTTTTAAAATCCTAACGGTCGATCCGAACCGTTCAATGTGATATCCATATGAATATGTACTTGCAAACTAAATTTTATATTTTTTCAAATTTTTTTACTATTTTTTTAGATAGGTAGAATTTTCAGTGTTTTATACAAATTCTGGACCATCAAAATTCTACCTATCTAAAAAAATAGTAAAAAAATTCGAAAAAATATAAAATTTAGTTTGCAAGTACATATTCATATGGATATCACATTGAACAGTTCGGATCGACCGTTAGGATTTTAAAAAGTACCATATTGAGTCGTAGTACACTAGCCGAAGTACCATAGCCTCACTCATATATATATATATATATATATATATATAGAATTTTGCTATTGTGCTTCATGAAGTAAAACCAATATTTTACTTCACGCTCATACACCCATTTCCAAAATCCAAATCGTCGATCCGACCGTTCAAGTTGTTCTCCATATTGAAATGTGCTTGGAGACCAAATTTTACATTTTTTGGAATTTTTTTACTATTTATTAAGCCACTTTGAAAATCGCTGATCCATTGGTCCAGAATTTTTTACTGTTTTTTACTATTCACAATGGATCAACGATTTTCAAAGTGGCTTAATAAATAGTAAAAAAATTCCAAAAAATGTAAAATTTGGTCTCCAAGCACATTTCAATATGGAGAACAACTTGAACGGTTCGGATCGACGATTTGGATTTTGGAAATAGGAGTATGAGTGTGAAGTAAAACGAAGTTTTACTTTACGAAGTACAATAGCCCTCTATATATATATATATATATATATATATAGAGTCCGGCTAGCGTCCAAACGTTTGGATAGAGGCCTATATCCAAACGGTTCATTTTTGTGATTTCAAAGTCCCAAAAGTCAATCTAAAGCACTCAACATGTTTGGAATATTAAAATGTGCTTGGAAACTAAATTTTACATTTTTTGGAATTTTTTGTTATTTTTTTAGAATTTTTTAAAATCTTTGTTTTGATGAATTTTTTATTATTTTTTTTTCATATCAAAACAACGATTTTCAAAAATTCTAAAAAAATAGCAAAAAAATTTCGAAAAATGTAAAATTTAGTTTCCAAGCACATTTTAATATTCCAAACATGTTGAGCGCTTCAGATCGACTTTTGGGACTTTGAAATCGCAAAAATGAACCGTTTGGATATAGGCCTCTATCCAAACGTTTGGACGCTAGCCGGACTCTATATATATATATATATAATTGGCTAATATGCTACGCGTAGCATATAGGGCCTCCGTGCTACGGCTTAATATTTGAGTTTTCAAAATCCTAATGGTCGATCCGAACTGTTCAAAATAATCTCCATACGAGTATGTACTTGCAAACAAAATTTTACATTTCTTAGAATTTTTTTACTATTTTTTTTAGATAGGTAGAAAATCACTTGATCTGGAAATTCCGTATCATTCAGATCAAGTGATTTTCTACCTATCTAAAAAAAATTCTAAAAAATGTAAAATTTGGTTTGCAAGTACATACTCGTATGGAGATCATGTTGAACGGTTCGGATCGACCGTTAGAATTTCAAAAACTCAAATATTGAGCCGTAGCACGGAGGCCCTCTATGCTACGCGTAGCACCGTAGCCACTTCCTATATATATATATATATATATAGATTGGCTATGGTGAGTTGTGAAGTAAAACGTCGTTTTACTTCACGCTCATACTCCATTTTGAAAATCTAAACAACCGATCCGAACCGCTCAACATGTTCTCCATATTGAAATGTAATTGGAGACCAAATTTTATATTTTTTGGAATTTTTTTACTAT
Source organism: Carex kokanica (assembly GCA_025461125.1). Classification (NCBI taxonomy): domain Eukaryota; kingdom Viridiplantae; phylum Streptophyta; class Magnoliopsida; order Poales; family Cyperaceae; genus Carex; species Carex kokanica. The sequence continues at coordinate 551,318 of JAJGRX010000348.1, forward strand.
TTATTAAGCCACTTTGAAAATCCCAGATCCGGGTGAACAGTAAAAAACAGTAAAAAATTCTGGACCATTCGATCAGCGATTTTCAAAGTGGCTTAATAAATAGTAAAAAAATTCAAAAAATTATAAAATTTGGTCTCCAAGCACATTTCAATATGGAGAACATGTTGAGCGGTTCGGATCGGTCGTTTAGATTTTCAAAATAAAAATATGAGCGTGAAGTAAAAATGACATCTTACTTCGCAACTCACCATAGCCCAGCTCTATATATATATATATATATAGGAAATGGCTACGGTGCTACGCGTAGCATAGAGGGCCTCCGTGCTACGGTTCAATATTTGAGTTTTCAAAATCCTAACGGTCGATCTGAACCGTTTAACATGATCTCCACATGAATATGTACTTGCAAGCCAAATTTTACATTTTTTAGAATTTTTTTACTATTTTTTTAGATAGGTAGAAAATCACTTGATATGAATGGTACATAATTTTCAGATCAAGTGATTTTCTACCTATCTAAAAAAATATTAAAAAAATTCTAAAAAATATAAATTTTGGCTTGCAAGTACATATTCATGTGAAGATCATGTTAAACGGTTCAGATCGACCGTTAGGATTTTGAAAACTCAAATATTGAGCCATAGCACAGAGACCCTCTATGCTACGCGTAGCATGCTAGCCATTTCCTATATATATATATATATATATATATATATATATATATATATAGAGATGGGCTATGGTGCATTGCAATGCATAGGCACCCTTGTGCATTGGACCATAAATCACCGATTCAAAGTCCAAATGGCCGATCCAAACCGTTCATCTTGTTCTCCATATTAATATGTACTTGGAGACCAAATTTTACATTTTTTGGAATTTTGTTACTATTTATTAAGTCACTTTGAAAATCGCTGATCCAATGGTCACAGCTCCGAAACAGTGAAAAATTCTGGACCAATGGATCAGCGATTTTCAAAGTGGCTTAATAAATAGTAAAAAAAAATCCAAAAAATGTAAAATTTGGTCTCCAAGCACATATTAATATGGAGAACAAGATGAACGGTTTGGATCGGTCATTTGGACTTTGAATGGGTGATTTATGGTCCAATGCACAAGGGTGCCTATGCATTGCAATGCACCATAGCCCATCTCTATATATATAGTGCTGGGCTTAGCTACTTCATGGAGTAAAACGACTTGGTGCTCCACGCCTCATTATTTCCATTTTGAAAATCCAAACGACCGATCCGAACCGCTCAAGTTGTTCTCCATATTGATATGTGCTTGGAGACCAAATTTTACATTTTTTGGAATTTTTTACTATTTATTAAGCCACTTTGAAAATCACTGATCCAGCGGTCCAGAAATTTTTACTGTTTTTTACTGTTCACCCGGATTTTCAGATTTTCAAAGTGGCTTAATAAATAGTAAAAAAATTCCAAAAAATGTAAAATTTGGTCTCCAAGTACATTTCAATATGAAGAACATGTTGGAAGGTTCGAATCGACTATTTGAACTTTGAAAATGAAGATATGGCGTGGAGTACAAAGTCGTTTTACTCCATGGAGTAGCTAAGTCAGACTCATATATATATATATATATATATATATATATATATATATATATATATGATGAAGGATCTAATTACACCTTTTTTGGTGACACACTTTGACACCTACCATTTGCAAAGTCCAAATAGTCAATTCAAACCGTTCAACATGATAGATATATTAAAATGTGCTTGGAGATCAAATTTTACATTTTTTTTGAATTTTTTTGCTATTTATTAAGATGGTTACAAAAATCGCTGTTTTCAGACCATTGAAAAACAGCAATTTTGTAACCATCTTAATAAATAGTAAAAAAATTCAAAAAAATGTAAAATTTGATCTCCAAGTACATTTTAATATGGTGATCATGTTGAACGGTTCGGATCGACTGTTTGGATTTTGAAATCGCAAAATTGACCTATATAAAAAACGGTGTCATGATGTGTCACCAAAAGAGGTGTAATTGGATCCCTCCTCTATATATATATATAGAGTAGGGCTATTGTACTTCGCGAAGTAAAACAAAGTTTTACTTCACGCTCATACTCTCATTTCTAAAATCCAAATCGTCGATCCAAACCATTCAAGTTGTTCTCCATATTGAAATGTGCTTGGAGACCAAATTTTACATTTTTTGGAATTTTTTTACTATTTATTAAGCCACTTTGAAAATTGCTGATCCATTGTGAATAGTAAAAAATAGTAAAAAATTCTGGACCAATGGATCAGCAATTTTCAAAGTGGCTTAATAAATAGTAAACAAAATCCAAAAAATGTAAAATTTGGTCTCCAAGCACATTTCAATATGGAGAACAACTTGAACGGTCGGATCGACATTTTGGATTTTGAAAATGGGAATATGAGCGTGAAATAAAATATTGGTTTTACTTCGCGAAGTACAATAGCAAAATTCATATATATATATATATATATAGTGAGTGGCTAATATCAAAACGTTTGCACCAAGCCCCTCGTGCAACCAAGTCATTTTCAGATTTTCAAAGTCCAAACGGTCGATCTAAACCGTTAGATATGATCTCTATATTAAAATCTACTTGGAGACCAAATTTTACATTTCTTGGAATTTTTTTACTATTTATTAAGCCACTTTGAAAATTGCTGATCACATGGTTCAGAATTTGGTTGTATTATTTTTACTGTTCACCCGGATCAGCAATTTTCAAAGTGCCTTAATAAATAGTATAAAAATTCCAAAAAATGTAAAATTTGGTCTCCAAGCAGATTTTAATATAGATTGAACATCTAACGGTTTGGATCGACTGTTTGGACTTTAAAAACACGAAAACGACTTGGTTGCACGAGGGGCTTGGTGCAAACGTTTTGATATTAGCCACTCTATATATATATATATATATATATAGAGGAGGGATCCAATTACACCTCTTTTGGTGACACATCATGACACCGTTTTTTATATAGGTCAATTTTGCGATTTCAAAATCCAAACAGTCGATCCGAACCGTTCAACATGATCACCATATTAAAATGTACTTGGAGATCAAATTTTACATTTTTTTGAATTTTTTTACTATTTATTAAGATGGTTACAAAATTGTTGTTTTTCAATGGTCTGAAAACAACGATTTTTGTAACCATCTTAATAAATAGCAAAAAAATTTAAAAAAATGTAAAATTTGATCTCCAAGCACATTTTAATATATCCATCATGTTGAATGGTTTGAATCGACTATTTGGACTTTGAAAATGGTAGGTGTCAAAGTGTGTCACCAAAAAAGGTGTAATCGGATCCCTCCTCATATATATATATATATATAGAGCTGGGCTTAGCTAAGCCATGGAGTAAAACGACTTGGTGCTCCACGCCTCATTATTTTCATTTTGAAAATCCAAACTACCGATCTGAACCGCTCAACATGATCTCCATATTGAAATGTACTTGGAGACCAAATTTTACATTTTTTGGAATTTTTTTTACTATTTATTAAGCCACTTTGAAAATCGCTGATCCATTGGTCCAAATTTTTTTACTGTTTTGCTACTGTTCATCTGAATCAGCGATTTTCAAAGTGGCTTAATAAATAGTAAAAAAATTCCAAAAAATATAAAATTTGGTCTCCAAGCACATTTCAATATGGAGAACAACTTGAGCGGTTCGGATCGGTAGTTTGGATTTTCAAAATGGAAATATGACGTGGAGTACAAAGCGTTTTACTCCATGGCCTAGCTAAGTCCATCTCTATATATATATATATATATTTTGCATATTGATTGTTATGTTTGGCGATGTTTTTTTTTACATGTTTATTTGTTTTTCTATTAGTTTTTTTATACGATTAGAGTTATGTTTTGTCTTACTATAAAGGAATCCTAATAAACTAAAACATAATAAATACTACAGTTCAAACATTAAATATCCAACAAAAAGTACCAAATATAGAATAGCAAACATAAAATACTACAAAACAACCTAACTACAACTACAACACTAACATAAAAGCTAGGCTCCACCGCGACTACGACAACCACGGCGTGCTGGACGGAGCTCTGCAAGGGGTGAGGGAGAGTGACGACCACCAGAGAAAGACCATTGATGTGGTCGCATTCCCCTGGTAACTCCCCCTGCTGCAATGCCTACATACAAATAATCTTTATTTTGATACATACAAATAATCTTTATTTTGATACATACAAATAATCTTTATTTTGATACATACAAATAACTAGTAACTTAATAATAAAAAATATGACATACCTCAGGATGCAACACTGGTACTCCGCGATCGTCATAGTATGCTCTCACGATGTGCACCCAATTGTGTAATCCCACTCCGCATCCTGTACTAGGGCCTCTGGCTTATTCATCGAATTGACATCCGGTGGGTCAGACTCATGACTCTCAACCTCGCACCAGTGAAGAGTCTCTCCTGCGTCTCGTAACATGTTGATGAGCTTCATGTCGAACCCGGCTTCAGTTTTTAATATTAAGGCAATTAAAAATAAACATTTTAGTAAATAAATATGTTCAGTGGGGGATGTAGGCTTAGGACCCGTCACCTTCTGGTTTCTGGCGAAGCTCCTCACCATAGTCTCCCTACAGGTATACAGATGCCATGCAGGACTCCTCGAACCAGACCCGATATCTCAACCATGGATGTCATGGGGTCAGGTCCAAAAGGGGCGTAAAGACATCAGCCACCCCAGGAAACTGTGTAGTGGGGTAATAATCACAAAAGTACTCACTTCAGTCTCTCCCTGCTACCAAATGTTGTGCACTGTACATAAATAAATTAACATATTAGTTACGATCCAAATGAAACAAGTAATGAAAATTATACTTACTCATGTAGCCTATTTATGTACTGGCAATGCAGTTTGATCAGGAATCAACGGTAGTTGCCCAAATTGTTTCAGTACTTGGTTAGGGTACTGGTTGTCTTTCATGTTCTACTGGTTGTCTTTCATCTTCTTCTAGTTGTCTTTCATCAAGTACTAGTTGTCTATCATCTTTTATTAGTTGTTTTTAATATTCTTTTGGTTATCTTTCATCTTCTACTAGTTATTTTCCATCTTCTTTTAGTTGTCTTTCATATTATACTGGTTGTCTTTCATATTCTATTGGTTCTCTTTCAATTACTACTAGTTTTCCTTAATCTTCTTCTAGTTGTTTATCTTCTTATACTAGTTGTCTTACATGTTCTATTGGTTATCTTTTGTGTTCTTCTAGTTGTCAATCATCTTCTCCTAGTTGTTTTTCATCTTCTTCTGGATGTCTTTCATCTTTTATTAGTTGTTTTTCATTTTCTACTAGGTTTCTTTCATCTTGTACTGATTGTATTTCATGTTCTACTGGTTGTCTTTCATCTACTACTCGTTGTATTTCATCTTCTTCGTTTTGTCTTTCATCTTTTTCTAATTGTTTTTCATTTTGTATTTGTTGTCTTTCATTTCTACTGACTGTCTTTCATCTTCTGCTAGTTGTCTTTCATTTTCTTCTCATAGTCTTTCATCTACTCTAGTTTCATTTCATCTTCTTCTAGTTATACTCCACTCCTACGCGCTTGTGATCTGAACATAAGTTAAATTAGGGTTAAAAGGTATATTAATTTATACTAGTTGTATTTCATCTTCTTCTAGTTGTGTCTCATTCTCTCCTAGTTGTGGTTCATCTTGTACTGGTTTTCTATCATATTGTATTGTTTGTCTTTCATCTTCTACTAGTGCTCTTTCATCTTCTTCTAGTTGTTTATCATCTTCTACTTATTGCTTTTTATCTTTTACTAGTTGTCTATCATCTTCTACAGGTTGTCTTTCATCTATTGTTGGTTGCATTTTATTTTCTTCTAGTTGTATTTTATTCTCTTTTAGTTGTGTTTCATATTCTTTTAGTTGTCTATTATCTTGTAATGATTGTCTTTCGTCTTCTTCTGGTTGTCTTTGATCTACTAATAGTTGTATGTCATCTTGTTCTAGTTGTGTTCCATTCTCTTTTAGTTGTGGTTCATCTTGTATTAGATGTCTTTCATCTTCTACTGGTTGTTTATCATTTTCTACTTGTAGTTATTCATCTACAAAAAGTTATACTTTATCTTCTTCTAGTTGTGTTTCATTCGAATCTAATTGTGGTTCATCTCGTACATGTTGTCATTCATTTTTTTACTTGTCATTTTTCATCTACTAATAGTTGTATTTCATCTTCTTCTTGTTGTGCTTCATTATCTTCTATTTGTAGTTCATCTTCTTTCATTCTCTTCTTGTTGTTTCATTATCTTTCATATTCTTCTTGTTGTGTTGCATTCTTCTATTTGTGTTTCATTCTCTTCTAGTTGTAGTTCATCTTGTTGTGTTTTCATTCTCTTCTAGTTGTATTCCATCTACAAATAGAAGATGACAAAATAAAACATGTAGTAGATGAAAGACAATATGTACAAGATGAACTACAACTAGAAGATAATGAAACACAACAAGAAGAAAATGAAATACAACTATTAGTAGTTGGAAAACAATAAGTATAAAATGAAAGACAACATGTATGAACCACAACTAAATTCAAATGAAACACAACTAGAATAATATGAAAGACAACTTTTAGTAGATGAAGAACAACAGGTTGAAGATTTTTGACAACTAGAAGAAGATGAAAGACATCCAGCAAAAGATGAAAGACATTAAATACAAGATGATAGAACATGAACAAGATGAACCACAACAAGAAAAGAATAAAACACAACTAAAAGAAGATAAAATACAATCATTAGTAGATGAAAGACAACATAAGAGGAAAGACAACTAGAAGAAGATGAAATAAAAATAGAAGAAGATGAATGACAACATGTACAAGATGGAAGACAACTAGATTAAGATAAAAAAACAACTAATAGACAACCAAAACAAGATAATAGACAACCAGAAGAAGATGAAACACAATTAGAAGAGAATTAAATATAACTAAAAGAAAAAGAAATACAACCAGTAGTAGATGAAAGACAACTATAGAAAATGAAAAACAACCAGTAGAACATGAAAGACAACCAAAACAAGATGAAATATGACTAGAAGAGAATGAAATACAACTAGAAGAAAAAAAAATACAAGTAGTAGATTATAGACAACCTGTAGAAGATGAAATACAATTAGTAGAACATGAAAAGCAACAAGTAGAAGATGATAGACAAATGGAAGAAGATTAAAGACCACCAGAAGACATTGAAAGACAACTACTACAAGATGATAGAAAACCAGTACAAGATGAACCAAAAATAGTAGAGAATGAAATACAACAAGAAGAAAATAAAAAGACGACATTAGTAGATGAAATACAAGCAATACAAGATGAAAGACAACTAGTAGACATGAAACACAATCAGAACAAGATGATAGATAACTAGAAGAAGATGAAATACAAATAGAAGAAGATGAAATAAAACATGTAGTAGATGAAAGACGACCTATACAACATGAAAGACAAGCAGCAGAACACGAAAGACAACAAGTACAAGATGGAAGACAACCACAGTAGAATATGAAAGACAATAAGTACAAGATGATAAAAGTAGAAGAAGATGAAACACAAATAGAAGAGGATGGAATACAATATGAAGAAAATAAAATACAACTAGTAGTTCATGAAAGACAACTTGTGGACAACCTGTACAAGATGAACTGCAACTAGAAGATAATTTATACAACAAGAAGAAGATTAAATACAACCATTAGTAGATGAAAAATAACAAGTAGAAAATTAAAAACAACCCTCACATGATGATAGACAACACGTACAAGATGAAACCACAACTAGATTTGAGTGAAAGACAACTAGAAAAAGATGAAGTACAACTTTCGGTCGATGAAATACAACCAGTATAAGATGAAAGACAAAATGTACACAATGATAGACAACATGTACACAATGATAGACAACTTGTACAAGATGAACTACAACTAGAAGAGAATGAAACACAACAAGAAGAAGATGAAATACAACTATTAGTAGATGGAAAACAGTAAGTAGAAAATGAAAGACAACATATACAAGATGAACCACAACTAGATTCGAATGAAACACAACTAGAAGAATATGAAGTACAACTTTCAGTAGATGAAGAATAACAAGTAGAAGATGATTGACAACTAGAAGAAGATGAAAGACAACCAGTATGAGATGAAATACATTAGTACAAGATGATAGACAACCTGTACAAGATGAACCGCAACAAGAAAAGAATGAAACACAACTAAAAGAAGATAAAATACAACCATTACTAGATGAAAGACAACTAGTATAAGAGGAAAGACAACTAGAAGAAGATGAAATACAAATAGAAGAAGAATGACAACATGTACAAGATGAAAGACTACCAATAAAACATGAAAGACAACCAGAAGAAGATGAAACACAACTAGAAGAGGATTAAATCTAACTAAAATAAAACGAAATACAACCAGTATTAGATGAAAGGCAGCCTATTGAAGAAGAAAAACAACCAGTAGAACATGAAAGACAACCAGTACAATATGAAATATGACTAGAAGAAGATGAAATACAAAAAGAAGAAGATGAAATGTAACTAGTAGTAGATGAAAGACAACTAGTAGAAGATGAAAGACAACCAGTACAAGATGAAACACAACAAAAAGGAGATGAAATACAACTATTAGTAGATGAAAAACAACAAATGGATGATGAATGACAACCAGTACAAGATGATAGTCAACAAGTACAAGTATGAACCACAACAAGAAGACGATGAAACACAACTAGAAGAAGATGAAATACAACTATTAGTAGATGAAAAACAAGTAAAAGATGAAAGACAACTAGTAGAACATGAAACAAAATCAGAACAAGATGATAGATAACTAGAAGAAGATGAAATACAAATAGAAGAAGATGAAAAATAACAAATAGAAGATGAAAAACAACCAGTACAAAATGATAAACAACAAGTAGAAGATAAATGAAACACAACTAGAAGGGAATGAAACACAACAAGAAGAAGATTAAATACTACTATAAGTAGATGAAAAATTGTAGACAACCAATAGCAGATGAAAGACAACTAGTACAAGATGATAGACAACAAGTACAAGATGAACCACAACTAGAAGAAGATGAAATACAACTAATAATAGATGAAAGACAACCAGTACAACATGAAAGACAAACAGAGGAAGATGAAAAACAATCAGTATAAGATAATAGACAACTACAAGAAGATGAAACACAACCAAAATAGAATGAAATCCATCTAGAAGAAAAAAAAATACAAGTAGTTGATTATAGACAACCTGTAGAAGATGAAATACAACTAGTATAAGATGAAAAGCAACAAGTAGAAAATGATAGACAACTAGAAGAAGATTAAAGACCACCAGAAAACAATGAAAGACAACCACTACAGGATGATAGAAAACCAGTACAAGATGACCAGAAATTAGAAGAGAATGAAATACAACAAGAAGAAGATAAAAATACAACATTAGTAGATGAAATACAACCAATACAAGATGAAAGACAACTAGTAGAACATAAAACACAATCAGAACAAGATGATAGATAACTAGAAGAAAATGAAATACAAATAGAAGAAGATGAAATAAAACATGTAGTAGATGAAAGACGATATAGAACATGAAAGACAAGCAGTAGAACACGAAAGACAACAAACAAGTACAAGATGGAAGAGAACTGTAGTATAACGTGAAAGACAATAAGTACAAGATGATAAAATAGTACAAGAAGATGAAAGACAACCAGAAGAGGATGAAATACAATACGAAGAAAATAAAATACAACCAGTAGTACATGAAAGACAACTTGTAGACAACCTGTACAAGATGAAGTACAACTAGAAGAGAATTTATACAACAAGAAGAAGATTAAATACAACCATTAGTAGATGAAAAACAACAAGTAGAATATTAAAAACAACCCTCACATGATGATAGACAACATGTACAAGATGAAACCACAACTAGATTTGAGTGAAAGACAACTAGAAAAAGATGAAGTACAACTTTCGGTAGATGAAATACAACTAGTACAAGATGAAAGACAACCAACATAAAATGAAAGAGAACCTGTACAAGATGAACTACAACTATAAGAGAATGAAACACAACAAGAAGAAGATGAAATACAACCATTAGTAGATGGAAAACAATAAGTAGAAAATGAAAGACAACGTACAAGATGAACCACAACTAGATTCAAATGAAACACAACTAGAAGAATATGAAGTACAACTTTTAGTAGATGAAGAATAACAGGTAGAAGATGATTGACAACTATAAGAAGATGAAAGACAACCAGTACAAGATGATAAACAAGTACAAGATGAACCGCAACAAGAAAAGAATGAAACACAACTAAAAGAAGATAAAATACGACCATTACTAAATGAAAGACAACTAGTATAAGAGGAAAGACAACTAGAAGAAGATGAAATACAAATAGAAGAAGATGAATGACAACATGTACAAGATGAAAAACAACTAAATTAAGATGAAAGACTACCAATAGAACATGAAAGACAACCAGAAGAAGATGAAACATAACCAGAAGAGGATAAAATACAACCAGAAGAAAATAAAATACAACCAACAGTAGATGAAAGGCAACCTATAGAAGATGATATACAACTTGTAAAAGATGAAAAACAATAAATAGAATATGATATACAACTAGAAGAAGATGAAAGACCACCAGTAGAAGAAGAAAGACAACCAGTACAAGATGATAGAAAACCAGTACAAGATGACCTACAACTAGAATAGAATAAGACACAACTAGAAGTAGATGACATACAACTATTAGTAGATCAAAGACAACCAGTACAAGATAAAAGATAACTAGAAGAAGATGAAAGACAACCAATGAAGATGAAAGGCAACCAGTACAAAATAATTGACAACTAGAAGAAGATGAAACAACTAAAATAGGATGAAATACAACTAGAAGAAAATAAAATACAACCAATAGTAGATGAAAGACAACATGTAGAAGATGGAATACAACTAATAAAAGATGAAAATCAATAAATAGAAGATGATAGACAACTAGAAAAAGATGAAAGACAACCAGTAGAAGATGAAAGACAACCAGTTGAAGTTGAAAGACAATCAGTACAAGATGATAGATAACAAGTACAAGACGAACCACAACTAGAAGAGAATAAACACAACAGGAAGAAGATTAAATACTACTATAAGTAGATGGAAAATAACAAGTAGAATATTGTAGACAACCAATAGAAGATGAAAGACAACCAGTACAATATGATAGACAATAAATACAAGATGAACCACAACTAGGATAGAATGAAACACAACTAGAAGAAGATGAAACACAACTAATAATAGATAAAAGACAACCAGTACAAGTTGAAAGACAAAAAAATAAAAATAAAAGACAATCAATACAAGATAAAAGACAACTACAAAAAGATGAAACACAACCAGAAGATGATGAAATACAACTAGAAGAAAATAAAATACAACAAGTAGTAGATTATAGACAACCTGTAGAAGATGAAATAAAACTAGCAGAAGATGAAAAGCAACAAGTAGAAGATGATAGACAACTAGAAGAAGATTAAAGATCACCAGAAGACAATGAAAGACACTATAGGGTGATAGAAAACCAGTACGAGATGAACCAGAAACTAGAAGAGAATGAAATACAACAAGAAGAAGATAAAAATACAGTATTAGTAGATGAAATGCAACCAATACATGATGAAAAAACAACTAGTAGAACATGAAGCACAATCAGAACAAGATGATAGATAACTAGAAGAAGATGAAATAAAACATGTAGTAGATGAAAGATGACTTACAACATGAAAGACAAGCAGTAGAACAAGAAAGACAACAAGTACAAGATGAAAGACAGCCATAGTAGAACATGAAAGACAATAAGTACAAGATGATAAAATAGTACAAGAAGATGAAACACAACCAAAAGAGGATGGAATACAATACGAAGAAAATAAAATACAACCAGTAGTACATGAAAGACAACTTGTAGACAACTAGAAGAGAATTTATACAACAAGAGGAAGATTAAATACAACTATTAGTAGTTGAAAAACAACAAGTAGAAGATTAAAAACAACTCTTACAAGATGATAGACAATGTACAAGATGAACCACAACTAGATATGACTGAAAGACAACTAGAAAAAAGATGAAGTACAACTTTCGGTAGATGAAATACAACCGGTACAAGATGAAAGACAACCAGTATAAGATAAAAGACAATATGTACAAAATGATAGACAACCTGTACAAGATGAACTACAACTAGAAGAGAATGAAACACAACAAGAAGAAGATGAAATACAACTATTAGTAGATGGAAAACAATAAGTAGAAAATGAAAGACAACATGTACAAGATGAACCACAACCAGATTCGAATGAAACACAACTAGAAGAATATGACGTACAACTTTTAGTAGATGAAGAACAACAGGTAGAAGATGATTGACAACTAGAAGGAGATGAAAGACAACCATAGAAGATGAAAGACATGTACAAGATGATCCACAACAAGAAAAGAATAAAATACAACTAAAAGAAGATGAAATACAACCATTAGTCGATGAAAGACAACTAGTATAAGAGGAAAAATAACTAGAAGAAGATGAAATACGAATAGAAGAAGATGAATGACAACATGTACAAGATGAAAGACAACTAGATTGAGATAAAAGACAACCAACAAAACATGAAAGACATCCAGCACAAGATGATAGACAACCAGAAGAAGATCACAACTAGAAGATGATTAAATATAACTAAAAGAAAACGAAATACAACAAGTAGTAGATGAATGACAACATGTAAAAGATGAAAAACAACCAGTAGAACATGAAAGACAACCAGTACAAGATGGAATATGACTAGAAGAAGATGAAATATAAGAAGAAGAAAATGAAATGCAACCAGTAGTAGATGACTAACAGTACAAGATGAAATACAACTAGAAGTAGATGAAAGACAACCAATAGAAGATGAAAGAGAAACAGTATAAGATGAACCACATCTAAAAGATAATGAAACACAACAAGAAGGAGATGAAATACAACTATTAGTAGATGAAAAACAACAAATGGAAGATGAATGACAACCAGTACAAGATGATAGTCAACAAGTACAAGATGAACCACAACTAGAAGAGGATGAAACACAACTAGAAGAAGATGAAATACAACATTAGTAGATGAAAAACAACAAGTAGAAGATGATAGATAACTAGAAGAAGATAAGACAAATAGAAGATGAAATATAACCAATACAAAATGATAGACAACAAGTACATGATGAATGAAGCACAACTAGAAAGAAGATGAAATACAACTAATATTAAATGAAAGACAGTCAGAAGAAGATGAAAGACAATTTGTACAAGATAATAGACAACTAAAAGAAGATGAAACATAACCAGAAGAGGATAAAATACAACTAGAAGAAAATAAAATACAACCAACAGTAAATGAAAGACAACCTGTAGAAGATGATATACAACTTGTAAAAGATGAAAAACAATAAATAGAAGGTGATATACAACTAGTAGAAGATGAAAGACAACTAGTACAAGATGATAGAAAACTAGTACAAGAAGACCCACAACTAGAATAGTAAGACATAACTAGAAGTATATGACATACAACTATTAGTAGATCAAAGACAAGTAAAAGATGAAATACAACTAGAAGAAAATAAAATACAACCAATAGTAGATGAAAGACAACCATTAGTAGATGAATGACAACCATTAGTAGAGGAAATACAACTAGAAGAAGATGAAATACAAATAGAATAAGATGAATGACAACATGTAGAAGATGAAAGACAACCTGTTGAAGATGAAAGACAACCAGTACAAGGTGATAGATAACAAGTACAATATGAACCACAACTAGAAGAGAATAAAACACAACAACAAGAAGATTAAATACTACTATAAGTAGATGAAAAACAACAAGTAGAAGATGATAGATAACCAATAGAAGAGGAAAGACAACCAGTACAAGATGATAGACAATAAGTACAAGATGAATCACAACTAGAAGAGAATGAAGCACTACTAGAAGAAGATGAAATACATCTACTAATAGATGAAAGACAAACAAAGAAAGATGAAAGACAATCAGTACAAGATAATAAACAACTACAAGATGATGAAACACAACCATAAGAGAATGAAATACAACTAGAAGAAAATAAAATACAACAAGTAGTAGATTATAGACAACCTGTAGAAGATGAAATATAACTAGTAGAAGATGAAAAACAACAAGTAGAAGATGATAGACAACTAGAATAAGATTAAAGACCACCAGAAGACAATGAAAGACAAGCACTACAAGGTGATAGAAACAAGTATAAGATGAACTAGAAACTAGAAGAGAATGAAATACAACAAGAAGAAGATAAAAATACAAATATTAGTAGATGAAATACAACCAATACAGGATGAAAGACAACTAGTACAACATGAAACACAATCAGAACAAGATGATAGATAACTAGAAGAAGATGAAATACAAATAGAATAAGATGAAATAAAACATGTAGTAGATGAAAGACGACCTATATAACATGAAAGACAAGCAGTATAACACGAAAGACGACCTATACTTGTTGTCTTTTGTGTTGTACTACTTGTCTTTCATGTTGTATAGGTCGTCTTTCATCTACTACATGTTTTATTTTATTTTCTTCTATTTGTATTTCATCTTCTTCTAGTTATCAATCATCTTGTTCTGATTGCGTTTCATGTTCTACTTGTATTGGTTGTATTTCATCTACTAATATTATATTTTTATCTTCTTCTTGTTGTATTTCATTCTCTTCCAATTTTTGGTTCATCTTGTACTGGTTTACTATTATCCTGTAGTGGTCGTCTTTCATTGTCTTCTGGTGGTCTTTAATTTTCTTCTAGTTGTCTATCTTCTACTTGCTGCTTTTCATCTTCTACTAGTTATATTTCATCTTCTACTACTTGTTGTATTTTATTTTCTTCTAGTTGTATTTCATCCTCTTCAGGTTGTGTTTCATCTTCTTGTAGTTGTCTATTATCTTGTACTGATTGTTTTTCATCTTCCTTTATTTGTCTTTCATCTTGTACTGGTTGTCTTTCATCTATTATTAGTTGTATTTCATCTTCTTCTAGTTGTGTTTCATTCTCTTCTAGTTGTGGTTCATATGTACTTGTTGTCTATCATCTTGTACTGGTTGTCTTTCATCTTCTATTGGTTGTCTAGTAGTATTTAATCTTCTTGTTGTTGTGTTTTATTCTCTTCTAGTTGTGGTTCATCTTGTACTTGTTATCTATCATCTTTTACTAGTTGTCTTTCATATTGTACTCGTTGTCTTTCATCTTCTACTAGTTGTCTTTAATCTTCTTCTAGTTGTCTATCATGTTCTACTATTTGTTTTTCATCTACTAATAGTTGTGTTTCATCTTCTTCTAGTTGTGTTTCATTATCTTCTATTTGTGGTTCATCTTGTACTTGTTGACTATCATCTTGTATTGGTTGTCTTTCATCTTCCATTTGTTGTTTTTCATCTACTAGTAGTTGTAATTCATCTCCTTCTTGTTGTGTTTCATTTTCTTCTAGTTGTAGTTCATCTTGTACAGGTTGTCTATCATCTTGTATATGTTGTCTTTCATCTTCTACTTGTTGCTTTTCATATTCTACTAGTTGTATTTCATCTTTTACAGGTTGTCTTTCATGTACTACTGGTTGTATTTTATTTTCTTCTAGTTGTATTTCATCCTCTTCTTCTGGTTGTCTTTTATAGACACGTCTCTCTTCCTCCTCTAACGAGGCCTAGGCCACTCCCATCACGGCCATGCCCCTCCCACACAGAAGCTGTGGGGAAAAAGCCCTTAACACGGGCAATAGAAGAGCAGCTGGAAGGTGATGGGTCAAAATCAGAGTTAATAATATTTATAACCCTAATTGTCTATTTTACAATCAATTCAGAAGTGCATCAATCTATCGTATAGTATAGATCGGGCTGTCAGTCCACGGGGATAGTGTATTAAAGATCTAACAATCAAGTCTAGGTTTTTGGTTGTTTATTTATTTGATTTGGTTGTAGGAACCATTAATCAGTAAAGTAAATGTTTTGTGCATAGAAGATGACTTCTCGGGATAAGGCTATCTCTCCTTCTTACTTGTTTAATCTAGTTTCTGGTTGAAGAAAGCAATTGTATGTGGTGCTATCCCTAACCACATGCGAGTGCTAAACCTGTCAATTATAATTTCTAACTCTAGTTAGGATTGTATGTGGTTTGATCATAGCCGTGTGCGCCCTATACTGGTATCAAATGCAAATCTGAGAGTTGCTAATCCTAATTTAGTGCTAATCACAGGTACGCTATAACACCCTAACTAAAAATGACTGGTAAGGGGATGGTACCCAAACTTCTCCCTAATCAATCGCATAAAGATCAATGATAAATCTCCATTACCAAGACTAGAAGGATTTAAGTTCATAGCTACATCCTTCCTTTATACCTTCCGTAGTTGAAATAACCGTGATTACCCCACTATTAGTCTATAGAATGTGATGTTTTTCTGCATATCTATATCATATTAGGTTTTTAACTAAGATCGGATCACAAGAGATCAACAGCTACGTCTATTTCTTTTATTGGGTCTAGATAATTGTACCGTATTTCTAATAGGTCAACCTTATACGCCTAAATACTATGGTGTGGCCATTACCATATGGACGAGGTTAGCACGCACGAAATTAAGATAGAAATACAAAGAATAAAGTGCAGTAGAATTCAGATCAAACGCAAATGATAAATATAAATGAAACTATATTAAAGTCATAAAAATTCAAGATTATATGCCTTCACCCTAGAAAGGTGTTTCTTAGCCGCTTATGGTGATATCAACAACAAAAGATACAAGGGACATGATTAAAGCATTAAAAGAGAGAGATAGAAGGAGTACACCTAAAAAATCTTTGTTAATCTTCTACACGCTGTCTTCACCTCTTGTACTTATCCTCTTCTAATGGAGTTTTTATGCGTTCTTCTCTATTTGGCTATCCTAATATCTAATAACATATCTAGAAAACCCTATATCTATTATATTTATATTCTACTAAGTTTTCTACTCATGTTCAGATAAAGAGATTATTGTGATTCGTCCATCATGTGTTAGTGGACTTAGTGGAACTTTGCTGCCAAGTTTAGTGTTGTAACTGTTGTCTGCCAGTTATCGCATGCGGTTGCCTATATTGCATGTGGTTGCATTATTCATCCGCATGGAATTATTGCTCAGCGTATTCTTCTCTATTTGCGATGCACCTGTATGCATTTTATGCTTGCCGATGAATGGGCAACCACATGCTGGGACCAGTGTGTCCAGAATGCTTCGTTTTATGCCTGTTTTAGCCCTAAAAAACCAGAAATATGCAATTCAATGAAATCAAGTGAAATGGCAAAATTAATCTGATTCAACATAAAATAAATAACTGTAACTCGAATTTTGGCAATATTTTAGGATAAGTGATAGGGAAAATCACTACTTATTTCAGCCCTATGAGAAGGAGAGGCGCTGTGGTGGAGAGGGGTTAGGGTTTGGTGGATGGACGGAAGAGAGCGGAGGGATTTGGCGGAGTCGTTGTTTTTGGCAGAACGAAGCGTATGCAGACGGGATGGGAGAAAAAAACACGCATGGTTTTTAATGAAAGCTCTCATACCAAATTGATTTTTCAGCAAAAGATAAATTTCATTACTCCACCCAAAGAGATATATAGAGTGTGCATCTTACATATAAGTCTCTAACCTATTCTATAATTATCATTTACATAATTACCCTTTTATTTAACTTGATTCTCAACACTATCAAGGTTAATTTGCATTACCTAACTTATCCCGTAGAGGAAGCGCATAGTTTCTTCCATAAGCTAGTTCGATCTGCCTTGCACTCTTAGGTCCAGCACCCCTATGCCACAATTTTTCTTTTGTTATGGAGACAATACTGATGGCCCTGTAGAACTTCAGGACTATTGTAAAATATAATATATAGGGGAGTTTCATGTCCTTTTGTTACACTAATTACTGCCTTGATTTTAGGTTTGAAGGTAACTCGACAAATTATAGGGGTTACCAATCCCCTCATATACACTAGTGGAAAATAAGGAATCAGAATCGGTTATATACGCATATCAGTATCAGAATACAACCGATCTTGACCCAGGCAATATGATACTACAATAATCTGGATCGGTTAAATAACCGATCCAAATAGTTACTATTAGGATCGGTTGTTTAAATAACCGATCCAACTTAGTAACTATTAGGATCGGTTGTTTACTATAGCCGATCCTAATAGGCATTAATCTGGATCGGTTCTGGAATATATCCGATCCTAATAAGCATTAATCTGGATCGGTTCTAAAGCTAAGAACCGATCCTAATAGTTTTTTTACTCTTTTTTTAATATCAAACAATCAGGATCGGTTGTGAAGCTTAGAACCGATCCTGATAATTATCAGGATCGGTTGTTTATTAGAACCGATCCTAATAGTTTTTTTACTCTTTTTTTAATATCCAACAATCAGGATCGGTTCTGAAGCTAACAACCGATCCAGATACCTATCAGGATCGGTTCTTAGCTTTAGAACCGATCCTGATTGTTATCTGTAAGTTTTTTTAAAAATAAAAATAGGTATCTAGATCGGTTTATTAGTGGAACCGATCCTGATGTTTTATTAAATGTAAAAAAAAAACATTTTTATTTAATTGGCCAGCTTCCATATATGCTGGCCCCAAATGCAAAATATTATTTTTTTGCATACAACAATCACATCCTAAATTATCAACTACAACATACTAAATTAAATATCAAACACATCTAAAATTAAATATCACACAAAAATTAAAAATTGTTACAAAAATTAAAGAAATTTGCACAACTTAGAGGGATACACTCATGAACAGGAAAGACAAAAATCAAAGAGACTTAGCAACACAGCAAGCACTCCGAACTAGTGCCTTCCGGGAAAATCAACAACCCGGCAAGGACACAAGCAAATCGCAACAACCCATTTCATAACAAGTTTTGATTTAGATACTCACCCGAGAAAACTTCACAACGAAGAACTCGGGACAGCAGCCGGTTTCCAAGGATAGAATACTACCATAAACGTACCCAATCGAGCACAAATCAATCAAGAAGAGCAAGAGAGTTACCTCGTTAGAGAGAAGTGCAACTAGAGTTAACAGAGGGGCACTGGCGGCGGCTAGGGTTAGCAGGCTCGACAGAGGAGAGGGCGGAGATGGTCTGATCAGAGAGAAGAATGCTCCACGGACTCGATGGCGGCGGCTAGGGTGGCTCGACGGAGGAGAGGGAGATGGCTCCACGGAATCCCAACCGTTATTTTTAATTTTCGGAGGAGGAGAGGGAGGAGAGAAAGAGAGAAAGAGAGAAAGAAGGGTGATGACTTGAAAACTCAAAATTTATCTAAGTACTCAGAGGCGCGAAATGACATATCAAATGAATTACACTATCTGGATCGGTTCATTAACTAGGAACCGATCCAGATAACTTTCTGGATCGGTTCTTAGCTAACGAACCGATCTAGATAGTTATTTTTAATTTTTTTTAAATAAATTAAACTATCTGGATCGGTTCCTAGTTAACCAACCGATCCAGATAGTGTAATTCATTTTATATGTCATTTCTATATTATCTTATAAATTATTAGTTTAGAACAAATAGTGTAATACATGTCATTTCTATATCTTATAAATTATTTTATTATATTATCTTAATAACTTGAAAATTAGTTGGAACATGAAATAAACAAAAAATACTTGAAAAATTAAAAATAACATATCTGGATCGGTTCCTTAGCATAGAACCAATCCAGATAGGTATCTAGATCGGTTCCTAGTTAAGGAACCGATCCAGATACACTATCTGGATCGGGTCTTAGTTAAATAACCGATCTGGATGTTTAATTCACAGTTTTTTTTGGTTTTTTTTGGTGACAAATGGCCCTTAGGCAAAGAACAGTACTTGTTATATCATAGGTGTTGTACCAAAAATAGTACATAAAGACCCCAAAAAAAAAAAATTTCCAAGATGCACCGTTTATCTTTCGACTACGCATTATAGAGAAATGCAATTTTAATTTATTTTTATAACATAAAAAGACAATCATCCAAGTAATAAAAATATATGCTCCCATAGAATTAGCAGATGCTTCTCCTTCTACTATGCATTGATTAACATTTTTCTTTAAAAACATTTTTTGTTAACATTTTTCTTTAAAATGCAATTTTTTGTTAACATTTTTCTTTGCAAACAAATAGAATGAGAAGGTTCTGGAAATTTTTTAATTTATCAAGTATGCAGCTAATAACTGCACACCAGTACCAGTCAGAGCAGAACCAACTCAAAATGTATTAAGATGCTTTGAGCTCTTGACTAACATTGGAAATATGTGAGAAACAGATAAGGATTCATTTAATGTTACCTTGACTCTCGGACCAATATACTATTGGCTAATTTCATATCAGACTTGTTAACTATTTACGTTTTCATTGTTAGAAGTTACCTTGATAGTATCAGGATCGGTTTTTTACTAACAACCGATCCTGATAGTCATATATCAGAATCAGTTGACTATATAAAACCGATCCTGATAGTATCAGGATCAGTTGTACACAAGAACCGATCCTGATACTAGCTGAATCAGTTTTATATAGTCAACTGATCCTGATAGTATCAGGATCGGTTTTATATTGTCAACCGATCTTAATATACGAACTATCAGCATCGGTTGTACACAAGAACCGATCCTGATACTATCTGGATCGGTTTTATATAGTCAACTGATTCTGATAGTATCAAGATCGGTTTTATATTGTCAACCGATCCTAATATACGAACTATCAGCATCGGTTGTACACAAGAACTGATCCTGATACTATCAGGATCGGTTTTTTCTAACAACCGATCCTGATAGTTGAAATATTAAGATCGGTTGATCAAAAAACCCGATCTGATTAGTTTTTTGGATCAGTTTTGTTAAGAAAACCGTTCCAGATAGGTATTTGTATCGGTTGTTTCATATAGCCGATCCAGATAGGCCGATCCTGATTCCTGTTTTTCCACTAGTGATAGCAGTCGGATCTAGTGCCAACATGTCTTAAAAAATGATACTAGAACAGACAAGTTAGAAAGAAGAGACTGGAGAGGCAGGGGGAACATACTGGGGATCCACATAACCAGGTGTCCCGACGACTTTGGTGGAGACATGAGTGCCTGAGAAAGCCCGAACTAAACCAAAATCGGAAACCTTTGCATCGAGATTTCTGGTAAGAAGAATATTGCTGGTTTTTACATCTCTGTGAATTAGTGGTGGATTGCACATTTTGTGAAGATACTGCAATCCTGGACGAATTGCAAAGATCATCAGGTCACTAATGACATATGAATCAAGTTGTTCCTTGATGGCAACAGTAACAAAATTTACAGACCTTGGGCAGATTCATATGCAATTCTGAGTCGTTGTTTCCATGAAACGGGCTGAGTATTACCTACAAGTCAAATATGTCAATTATTAAATTTATAGGCCAAATTTTGATCTCCTGATCTTTTAGCAACTTGTTTTTAGTAACATTATATCCTCATCCTAGCCTGCAGCCTGCCATGTGAGTAAGTGATTGAAATTTACATTTTGGGTCCTTGATTTACATCAAAATTTTTATAATAATATTGGTGCAGTGAATAACTTGCAGAAATATTGATACTAATCTAATTTGAAACAAGGGAAAAAACTGTCTTGCAACTTTACAACCTCTAAGCCAATTTTGCAGATTTCCTTGTTGCATGTAATCATAGATGAGAGCGATGTAATTTCCATCCATGCAGTAGCCAACAAGTGAGACTAAGTTCTTGTGATGAACCCTTGACAACATTTCAACCTAGATAACAGTTTGAGATACATTCTGCATTAGATCGATGCTATACCTTAAAATGATACTCTGATCCAAAGATTTTTCATAGTATACAATATATATGTTCAAAGTATTACTTCCTTAGAAGTATGAATTTTCAGGTAACCTAAGCACCTATAAGAAGAAATGCAGAGGATACAGGGGCGGAACTAGAAATTCACGATAGAGTATGCTAAAACTTAAAATAAATAATGTGTTATTGGTGGGAATTGAACTCAAGCTCTCTACAACTACAAAATAGACTCTAACCACTAGGTTACAAGTAGACATGAGATATGTTATGAGGGAGATTGAAATATATAAAAGGTTCTAAAAAAATAAAATTCAATTAAATTTCAATATAGAAAATTAGGGGTGACTTAGCACCCGTACTGGTGATTGTAGATCCGCCTCTGAGAGTATAGATCTACTAGGTCCTGGTTACCGATGCAAAATATAGTGAATCATGCATGCCGCATGCTACAACAGTGAATGAACAGATACTACAGTTACCTCATTCAAAAACTGTTGAGTCCCCTGCGAAGATGACTCACAACGAACTTTGACGGCAACTTCATTTCCATCTCCAAGGCTCCCCTTAAAAACTTCACCAAACCCCCCCCCCATTCCAATTTTTTCATTAAAGTCATTTGTAATAAGCTTCAGCTCTGCAAAACTAAATTGCTTTTTGTCGAAATTTAATCCCTCTCTTCCAGCCGCAGACTCACCAGGGTCATTTGGTTCATCAAGTACATGAGAGCTATTTCCCGTACCAAATATTCTAGGATCCTCGTACAATGTAGGTGGGTTGATGGGTTTATCTACAAATATATTAAATCATTTATAAAATGTTTCGAAGAAATGCAACAATCAGCTAACATGAAAAATTAAGCAAACAGTTTAGGTAATTCAGTTAACTTCATTGAGGTGAGATCGCCAGGTCAATTATTTCATTTCTCTGACCTGCAGGTGTAAGTACTTTTTATATTTATGGCTGTTTTGCATTGTAGGTGGTATCCAATAAAATGTTTCGTGATGCCATCCTAGAAAGAAAAGTTTGTAATGTAATATTAATCAATATTGAGAACCAATCTTTGTTCTATTGGTCAAGGCAATGCCTTCCGTGTGAAAGGTTGCAAGTTTGAAACTCTACTAAAGGATTTAATGTGAATATTTAGAATCGGAAGTCTTGATTCTCATCTTTATTTAAAAAAAAATTTAATCATTATGGAACAATCACCTTTTTTCTTCTTCTTCTTCTGGCACAAAAATAATAGTGCCACTGCTCCAACAATCAGCAACACGATAACTACTGCCACAATTATAAAGATAACTACTCTCGAGGATTTCTTATGTCCTGATCCACTGTCAGTGCTGTTGAAACTGACATTTAATACTTTGGTCAAATTACATGTATACATGCTACTCTTTCATTCTTCTTTAGTTTTTTTTGTGATATTATTTCTGCTGCTCCGTTAAGAGAGTATATGGAAAGTTACCTTACCAAATGACAGAACAACATGACTAATGATAAACAGAGTCAATCAAAATAAGATAAGGACCTAGCATTTAATGTCTGATAGTTATTGCACAGTTTCAAACATCCAAGCATTGGATGCCAGGCTCACTAGTGGAAAAACAGGAATCGGGATCGGCCTATCTGAATCGGCTATAATAAATAACCGATCCTAATAAGTATCTGGATCCGTTTACTTAACAAAACCGATCTTAAAAACTTATCAGATCGGGTTGTAACGTTAACCGATCCTAATGTCATACCTATTAGGATCGGTTGTAAATAAAAACCGATCCTGATACTATCAGAATCGGTTTTAATACACAACCGATCCTAATAAGTCAGAAATTAGGATCGGTTGTTTATATAAAACCGATCCCAATAGTATCAGGATCGGTTCTATCTTACAACCGATCCTAATAGTTCAGAAATTAGGATCAGTTGCTTGTTAGAACCGATTCGGATACTATTGGGATCGGTTTTTACTAATAACCGATCCTAATACATGATTTACACTAGTAGATGTATATTTTTTCAGAAACTAGAAATAAATTTTTTTTTTTCATTCCATAGAAAAAACATATGAGTTATACACATTAAATGCAAAATTGGCCGATATCACATATTTCACTTGCTCTCTCTCTCTCTCCACACTCTGAATGGTTGCAATGGCGAAAAAATTCGATGTGGGTGCATGCCGTTACTGCTGCAATTGAAGTAGTACGTCCAGAGAATAACAGTGGAAAAAAAATTACATGATTAATGGAAAGTACATGAGTTTGAAGCAAACTGAGCTCTCCAGGAAGTCGGTATGGATTGTGGCTATCTCATTTACTTCTCCAGTCTCGTTTTGAGGAGATGTAGGACTTAAAGTCTTTCCTCCCTTGGTTTTACTCTAAGACGGAGGATTCAAAGTCCTTCCTTGATTTTACTCTGAGAAGACGAAGGATTCAAAGTACTTATTTTCTCCGCTTGGCCATTTCGCCTTCGCCTTCCATGTCGTCCGAGAATAATTTCTCAATTGCAATCGTTCAGAGTGTGGAAAGAGAGAGAGAGAGAGAGCAAGTTTCATATGATTATTCTATGGAAATAAAAAAAAATTATATCTTTCTAGTTTCTTAAAAATATATCTACTACTTAATTCTCAAATGTAAAAAAATTGCATAATTTATATTAGGATCAGTTGTTTCTGAAAACCGATCCAGATAGTATTAGGATCGGTTTCTTAGCTTAGAACCGATCCAGATAATTGTCTGGATCGGTTCTGATAAACCGATTCAGATAATCTATATGGATTTTAGTTTAATTCATTTTAAAAAATCCTAAAAAACTATCTAGATCGGTTTATCAACTAGAAACCGATCCAGATAACTATCAGAATCGGTTCTGAGCTAGAAACCGATCCTGATAGTTATCTGGATCGGTTTATAGTTGCAGAACCGATTCAGATAGATTAGCAAAAATTTTGATTAAATTATCCTGTATGTGTATGCTGGTTTATAATTTATTTTAATAAATTATCTTAAAAATTATTTTAGTATAGTAGGTTATAGTATATTTGTATAAATTATCTTGTAAGTAATTTTAGTATATTATCTTCTAAATTATTTTCGTATATTATCTTAATATCTTGAGAATTACTTAGAACATGAAATAAACAAAAAATGAACCTTAAAATTTTTAACCAAAAACTAATGAAAATAATAATCTGGATCAGTTGTAGACGTAACCCGATCCTGATGGTATCAGTATTGGTTCTCATGATAAACCGATCCAGATTTGATCCAGATTTATATGCATTAAGATCGGTTTTTTTATTATGAACCGATCCAGAAACTATTAGGATCGGTTTTTAACATAGAACCGATCCTAATAGTGCATATAAGTTTAAAGTCCGATTCTTGACAGAACCTTTCTTTCTTCCTCAGTCCTCGCCTCCATTAATTATCATAGCAGCCAGCTGCGCGCTATCTCGCCATGCATTAATTCAGCTATCTAGCTCAGCTCCCTTTTCTGATCAGGTACATTAGTTAATTGGTCATCTCTTTTATCAAGTTTGCTTTTAATGGAGCTTATTGGATCCGATTTGGCTCAAAACCCTAAATCCCTAATGCTTTTAATGGAGCTTATTGCTTTTAGTGACTATGATCCCGGCTCAAAATCTAAATATAGGCCTTGATTCAGCTCTCTTATTGATTACACACGCTTTTAAATTTGAATACCTCTCCTAATATCAAGTTTTTCTTTATATGTGGAGATTGACATATATATGCTATATATATATATATGTTAAATATATAATGAATATGCATATATTATATGCATATGTGCTATATATGAGCTATATATATTATATATGAGCTAATTTATGCTATAAATGAGCTATTATTGAGTTTCTTTTTTATTTCAAGTTTTAGAATAGCATGATATATATATACATCTCTTAATTAGGTTCCGATCGATGGTTTAATTTGTAGATTGGCTATTATTGAGAGATTTGGTGCATCGATCTTCATCTCACTCGATCCGACATCCAAAAAAAAGTTGTAAGTACAACCTAAAACTCATGTTTAATTAGTTTTGTGCATGAATGTGTTTTTTTTATAAGAGTATAGATAGCTAGAGTACGTAAATGTGTATTTGTATTATGTATGTGCCTAGAGTATTGTTTTATGAGCCACAACCGCATGGTTAATGCCTTTAGGTCATGATACCCGTTCAAAATTAATCCAGTAGGGATTAATTTTGAATAGTCCCCGATTTGGGACTGCTCTTTGAATACTTTGTCTCAATTAGGAGGTGACCACGTGTTAGTCGTGTTTTAGTATCTAAGAAAATTTCGGCAGCATTTCCTTATTAGTTCCCTGACTATTCGGGGAACTAATAAGGAAATGCTGCCGAAATTTTCTTAGATACTAGAACACGACTAACACGTGGTCACTACTGAGACAAAGTATTCAAAGAGTGGGATAGGATGGTAACCGGCCCAATGTAAGCCATATTGTGAACGGAATTTAGTACACTAACCTGGTTCTTAATTAATTGTGTTTTATTATAATTGCAGATGGACCGCAGTTGGATGTACGAAGCATCACGTCTGTCGGATGAATATACGACAGGTGTCGAGGAATTTATCAGAGTTGCTATGGAAGATATGGCGAATAAGGGGAGTGCACTGATGTCGTGTCCCTGTCGTGATTGTAACAATGGTCACAAATTTTCCAACCCGAACCAAGTGAGAAACCATTTAATCCGTCGTGGATTCAAGCAAGGGTATCAGTGTTGGATATGGCACGGTGAGAGTTTGCCAACCGACATAGGTACTGGTTCTGAGCATCAGGAACACCATATCGGTGGAGATGACGGGAATGATCTACGGGGATTGGAAACCCACGTAGGCACTCGTACTGAGCATCAGGAATACCATACCGAAGAAAATGATGATACGGTGGTAGATAAATGTGATAATTTTGATCAAATGTTACGTGATTTAGAAGAGGATTTTGATAATGATAAGCAGTACTGTTTATTTGAGAATTTGTACGAAGATTCTAATAAGGAACTGTATCCTGGTTGTTCTAAATTTTCAAAACTGAAAGGTGTATTAAAATTGTATAACCTTAAAGCATCTAACGGTTGGAGTGATAGAAGTTTTACTGAGTTATTACAGACTTTGAAAGAAATGCTTCCGGATGGAAACGAGATACCACCTAATGTTTATGAAGCGAAGAAAATATTATGTCCAGTGGACTTGGAAGTTCAAAGAATACACGCGTGTCCAAATGATTGTATATTATATCGAAATGAGTATAAAGATTTTCACGAGTGTCCAAAATGTGGTGCCTCATGTTACAAACCAAAGCAGTTAACCGGCGATAAAAGTGATGATTGTAAACCGAATAAGGGACCTCCGGCAAAAGCATTGTGGTACCTCCCCGTGAAACCGAGATTGAAACGCTTATTCTCAAATGCTAAAGATGCGAAACTAGTGCGTTGGCATGCCGATAACCGAAAAAAAGACGGAAAATTACGGCACCCCGCTGATTCTCCTCAGTGGAGGAATATTGATAGAGAGTTTCCCGAATTCGGACGTGACCCGAGAAATCTAAAGCTTGGGCTGAGTGCAGATGGAATAAATCCGCACAGTAGCATGAGCAGTAAGCATAGCAGTTGGCCGGTTCTGTTGTGCATTTATAATCTTCCGCCTTGGTTATGTATGAAACGCAAATACATCATGTTAACCTTGCTCATATCAGGACCCAAACAGCCCGGGAACGACATAGATGTGTATCTAGCGCCATTGATCGAGGATTTAAAAGAATTATGGCAACCCGGAGTGCAGATATTTGATGCATATAGGAAGGAGAAATTCACTTTACGGGCCATGATTTTCTGCACCATTAATGATTTTCCGGCTTATGGAAATTTGTCGGGTTACAGTGTCAAAGGAGAGAAAGCGTGCCCCGTTTGCCTGGACGATACAGTCGATCTGTGGCTACCTAATTCCTCTAAAAATGTGTACATGGGTCATCGTAGATTTCTTCCTGCCAACCACGCACACCGAAAGAGAAAGATAGAATTCAATGGAAAGACCGAGAATAACAGGGTAAAGTATCCGTTGACCGGTAAAGCTGTTTATTCGCAAGTGAAGGATATCAAAGTTCAATTTGGAAAATTTAAAAAAAAGGTGGTGAGAAAGAAAGGGGCACCGAAAATTATTTGGAAGAAGAGGTCAATATTCTGGGATCTACCGTACTGGGAGCACTTAGATGTTCGACACTGTCTCGATGTGATGCATGTGGTTAAAAATGTGTGTGACAGCATGGTTGGAACATTATTGAATATTCCGGGTAAGACTAAGGACGGTATCAATGCTCGGAAAGACATGCAATTCTTGAACATACGGCCGGATCTACAACCAGCAGAGAAGGAAAGGACAAAAGGGAAATTTTGTACATATCTAAAACCCGCAATGCATACGCTGTCGAAAGAAGAGAAAAAAAGCTTATGTGGATGCCTTCATGGTGTCAAGGTTCCATCCGGATATTCGTCAAATATTAAAAACCTAGTTTCACTGGAAGATTTAAAATTGACAGGAATGAAGTCTCACGACTGTCATGTTTTAATGACACAGCTTCTTCCCGTTGCAATTCGGGGCATATTGCCACCTCCTGTTAGGCAGACCATCACGAAGCTTTGTTTTTTCTTTAACGCTATTTGTTGCAAAGTAACTGATCCTAACACGTTAGATGCTCTGCAGAAGGAGGTTGTCGTCACTCTTTGTCATCTTGAAATGTATTTTCCACCTTCTTTTTTTGATATTATGGTTCATTTGACCGTTCACCTGGTTAGAGAAATTAAGATGTGTGGACCTGTTTTCTTGCGGTACATGTATCCGTTCGAGAGATACATGGGATTGTTAAAGGGATATGTCAGGAACCGATATCGTCCTGAGGGCAGCATTGTAAGATGTTATGCTGCCGAAGAGGTTATTGAGTTCTGTACTAATTATTTGGATGATGTCAAAGCTATCGGCATCCCTAAATCTCGGCACGAGGGTAGACTTCACGGGGTAGGCACAATCGGTGCGAAATTATTCATGCCCGATAATAAAACCATGTCACTAGCACATTTCCATGTTTTGCAACACCTCACTGACGTTCATCCTTTCTGGGACGAGCATATGACTCTCTTGCGGCGACAGAATCCTAAGAAATCCGACAAGTGGTTGATCGGCGAACACAATAGCAAGTTTCTAGAATGGTTTACACATAGAGTCATGCAAGCTCCGAAAACAGAAAACATTAAAGAAATTATCAAATTATTGGCTCTTGGTCCAGTCCATGTCGTGAGGACCTTCCAAGGATATGACATCAACGGGTACACATTTTACACAAGAAATCAAGATTCAAAGAGGACCGTTCAAAACAGTGGAGTGACATTAGTAGCCGTTTCGAGTGATTTTTCAGATCCTAAAGGTGCCGGACCATCGCATGCATCGATGTCATATTACGGGTTTGTTGAAGAAATTTGGGAGCTAGATTATAGAAAATTTAACATCCCGTTATTTATGTGTAAATGGGTCGATAACCATAGGGGGGTTAAAGTCGACGACGATGGTTTTATTTTAGTGGATTTCAGTAAGGCTGGATACAAGGATGATTCATTTATACTTGCAAGACAAGCCACGCAAGTGTTCTACGTAACGGATCCGGCTGATCGTTCAAGACATGTTGTCCTCTCAGGAAAAAGACGTATCATCGGGATTGATAATGTAGAAGACGAAGAAGCGTACGATCATTTTGATGAGATACCACCGTTTTCCACTGGCATGGCATCTTTACCAACCGGTGAAGATAATGAAACAAGTCACGTGCGCAACGATCATAATGAAGGAGAATGGGTTGAAGAAGTTCCCATTGATCGACAACGATCAAAATGAAACAATTCATACCTAATTTTTATTGGTATGTTATACAAATAAAATTTTAATTGGTTTCAAAATATAAAATAAATTTAATATTCATCAATACCGATGACTTACGGATTTTATTTTTTTCCTTCAGGGATGCATTGAAACACTGGACAACGGGAAGCATGCAAGATATAATTCTTCAATATTTATGACTTTTGTAATTCATGTTAATATATAGCTCTTTTTTTTCATGTTATATGTAATTTATTATGAGTTCTTGTTTAGTAGCTTTTTTTTTCATGTTATATGTAATTTATAAGCTTTTTTTTTTAATTTTAAGGTTCATTTTTAGTTTATTTCATGTTATAAGTAATTTATTAGCTTAGTTTTTAAAATTTTAAGGTTCATTTTTGGTTTATTTCGTGTTCTAAGTAATTCTCAAGTTATTAAGATAATATACAAAAATAATGTAGAAGATAATATACTAATATAACTTACAAGATAATTTATAAAAATATACTATAAGCTACTATACTAAAATGAATTTTAAGATAATTTATTAAAATAATTATAAACCAGCATACACATACAGGAAAATTTATGCAAAATTTTTGGTAATTTATCTGGATCGGTTTGTAAGCTAAGAATCGATCCAGATAACTATCAGGATCGGTTCCATATATTATCAACCGATTCTGATAGTTATCTGGATCGGTTCATAGATTACAAACCGATCCAGATAGTGTATATGTAATTTAGTTTAATTTATTTAAAAAAATTATAAAAAACTATCTGGATCGGTTTGATCATTAGAACCGATTCAGTTTTTGTATATGTATTTTAGTTTAACTCATTTTAAAAAAAAATTTAGAAACAATCTGAATCGGTTCTCAAAAAGAAACCGATTCAGATAACTATCAGAATCGGTTTTAATCTAAGAAACCGATTCTAATAGTTATCTGGATCGGTTTCTAGTTAAGAAACCGATCCAGATAAATCAGAAAAAATTCTGAATAAATTTATCCTGTAGGTGTGTGATGTTTTATAATTTATTTTCATAAATTATCTTAAAAAATATTTTAGCATAGTAGCTTATAGTATATTTGTATAAATTATCTTGTAAGTTATTTTAGTACATTAGCTTCTAAATTATTTTTGTATATAAGGTGGCAATAAATTGAGAATTACTTACAACATGAAATAAACCAAAAATGAACATTAAAATTTTAAAAAAGAAGCTAATAAATTAAGATAATATACAAAATTAATTTTTGGTTTAAAATGATGTTTAAAAATTCATTTTTGGTGTATTTCATGTTGTAAGTAATTCTCAAGTTATTAAGATAAGAGATGGGCTATATATTGTGCTTTGCAAAGTAAAGCCATCGTTTTACATCGGCTTACTTTTTGGATTTTGAAAGTCTAAAACGTAGATCCGACCGTTCAAGTTGATCTACATATTGAAATGTGCTTGCAGACCAAATTTTACATTTTTTGGAATTTTTTTACTATTTATTAAGCCACATTGAAAATTGCTGATCACATGGTCCAGAAAAAACAGTGCAACAAAATTCTGGACCATGTGATCAGCAATTTTCAATGTGGCTTAATAAATAGTAAAAAAATTCCAAAAAATGTAAAATTTGGTCTGCAAGCACATTTCAATATGTAGATCAACTTGAACGGTCGGATCTACGTTTTGGACTTTCAAAATCCAAAAAGTAAGCCGATGTAAAACGATGGCTTTACTTTGCAAAGCACAATATATAGCCCATCTCTTATCTTAATAACTTGAGAATTACTTACAACATGAAATACACCAAAAATGAATTTTTAAACATCATTTTAAACCAAAAATTAATTTTGTATATTATCTTAATTTATTAGCTTCTTTTTTAAAATTTTAATGTTCATTTTTGGTTTATTTCATGTTGTAAGTAATTCTCAATTTATTGCCACCTTATATACAAAAATAATTTAGAAGCTAATGTACTAAAATAACTTACAAGATAATTTATACAAATATACTATAAGCTACTATGCTAAAATATTTTTTAAGATAATTTATGAAAATAAATTATAAAACATCACACACCTACAGGATAAATTTATTCAGAATTTTTTCTAATTTATCTGGATCGGTTTCTTAACTAGAAACCGATCCAGATAACTATCAGAATCGGTTTATTAGATTTAAACCGATTTTGATAGTTATCTGAATCGGTTTCTTGTTGAGAAACCGATTTAGATTGTTTCTAAATTTTTTTGGTTTAATTCATTTTAAATTTTTTTTAAAAACTATCTGAATCGGTTACTTAACTATAAACCGATTCAGATAAATGTCAGAATCGGTTCTGGAAGTATAACCGATCCAGCTACCTATCTGAATCGGTTCCTTTACTAGAAACCGATTCTGATACTTCTCTGGATCGGTTATTTGTTTAGAAACCGATTCTGATTGTGTATATGTATTTGAGGTTATTTCATTTTAAAAAAAAATTAAAAAACTATCTGAATCGGTTCCTTTACTAGAAACCGATCCAGAAAAGTACCAGAATCGGTTTAATGCTAAGGAACCGATTCTGATAACTATCAGAATCGGTTTCTAGTTAAGGAACCGATTCAGATAGTTTATTTTTAAGATGCCGCCCGAGAACTTAGCTAAATTTTGAATCCCTTATTTCTCTCTTTCTCTCTTTCTCTGTTTCACTCTAGGCCTCCCTCTCCTCTTCCAAAAACCCTCTCCTCTTCCGAAAAGTAGAGAAGGAGATCGCCCTCTCCTCTGTCTAGCCACTCTAGCCGTTGAGCAACCGCGCCGACGCCCTCTCCTCTAGCCGCTGCCCTCTCCTCCGTCGCCGCCCTAGCCGTCGAGCCGCCCTCTCTCTGATCAGACCTAGCCGCCGCCCTCTCTGATCTAACGAGGTAATTAACTCTCTTGCTCTTCTTGTTTCGATTGTTGCCATTTACTTGTGTCTTTGCCGGCCGGGTTGTTGATTTTCCCGGAAGGCATTAGTTGATTCACTTGCTTGTTAAAAAAATAGACTTCTTCTATCGGTAATTTGAGAAAAATGCAGTAATTTGTGAATTGCATGAATTGCTTGTCAATTTCTGAATATATTGGTTGCCAATTTCTGAATTGCATGAATTGCATGAATTGCATGAATTGCATGAATTGCATAACCTATATTTCTGAATTAGTGCATATATTGCACTAATTAGTGCATATATTAGTGCATATATTGCTTGTTAAAAAAATGAATATATTGCACTAATTAGTGCATATATTTCTGAATTGCACTAATTAGTGCATATAGTGCATATAGTGCATATATTGCATATATTGCACTAATAATTAGTGCATATATTTCTGAATTGCACTAATCAGTGCATATAGTGCATATATTGCATATATTGACTAATTAGTGCATATATTGCTTCTATTAATGTAGTGCAACTATTGCTTGTTAAAAAAATGAATATATTAGTGCATATAGTGCATATATTGCACTAATTAATTAGTGCATTTATTTCTGAATTGCATGAATTGCATAACATATATTGCTTGTTAAAAAAAAGTGCAGATATGGAAGGTGATGGTGAGCCAACCCCGGTTAAGAAACGAGGAAGAGGGCGTAACCAAATTAAGGACAAGTTTAATGAGAAAGGCAAAAAGCTTGAAATTGACAAATTTTTCCGGCCGATTATTACTCGAGAGACAACTTGTTTTTCGACGGAATTTGGGATATTGGTACGAAAGAATGTTCCTATAAGGTACCAAAGATGGAAAGATGTTCCAGAAGAGTTCAAACTCAAAATATGGGAAACACTTAAGGTAAATAAAAGGTGTACTAATTAATTTCAAAAGCTTTCGTTTGATATTAACTAACTCTACATTGTTTTTTCTATTTGTTTGGCAGCTGGACTGGGGTATAAGGGACGAGGAAGAGGTGAAGAAATATTACTATCAGAGAATGGCAGAGCGTCACCGGAAGTGGCGAACCGATATGACTAAACTGTGGCGCGAGGGTGGGACGCCAGATTTTGCCAAAGAACATATTGAAGAAAATGACTGGGAAGTATTTGTCGCGTACCGAGAGACGGAGGAATTTGGTGTATGTTTATTTATACCGACCACCTACCTTATCTCTAATTTAAGAATTCAATTTTTTTTATAATTAAAGCCAATTGTTTCTTTTTCAAATTGCAGATTGCCAGCCGGATTGGGAAGGATAATCAGGCCCAAAACAAGTACCCGCATTTCTTAGGATCCAGAGGTTATAACGGGGAGGGTTTCCAGAATAGGCTTAGAGATGCTATGCAGGCGATTGCAAACGAGAAAGCATCTAGTGATCCGTCTTCCCAGGGTTCTTGTAGTACTGCATTGACACAAGACGATGTTATTGAGATGTCGGTTGAGCATAGGCACGTCTGCTGGAAACTAGGAAGACAGAAACTCAACGACGAGACCAAGGAACGCTATTATCCAGATACTTATGCACCGGTCATCAACAGAATTGTGAGGATTTATATATTGCCATTAATTTAATTTCAACTTTAATTTATTATGTTATAATAACATGCATGTTGTCATTTCAGGAAGAACAAGAAGCGGCTTTCAAACAAGGATTGTTGGCCGTCGCACGATATGACGATGTTCTGGGAAAATCTCTGCCAAATCCAGAACATCCTGGGAGGGTGAGAGGAGTGGGAGGCCTGGTTCCAATGACGAAAACATACGGGAGGTGCTCAACAAGGAAGACACGCACTCCCTCGAGGTCTGAAGAAGATTTTGACGCGAGAGTGGATCAAAGAGTGGAGGAGAGAGTAAGAGGACTAGAGGACAGATTACGACAAGAAATGAGACAAGAGATGAAATCTGAAATGGCAATTTTGCTTCGGCAGGCAATGGGCCAACCAGAACCGGTGTTTAGCCCAACAATCGTTCAGAGCAGCTGCCAGTCAGTCAAACCTTTGGAAGATCTTTCCGGGTTTACTGAGGTAATGCAAATTCAAATTTATTTTACATTACATGTCTTAGTTTCATACATATTATTTTATTCGAGTACAAACGTTTATTTGTACAGGAGAGGGAACTGAGCTGTAGACTCCAGGCGGATGTAGGTGGAAATATTCTTTCTGTGGCCAGAGGGACAATTCACCTTCCAGTCGTAGAAGGTGCAACAATTCACGGTGTGCCTATACCGCCCGACTATGCAAGAGTAACGGTGGATGCTATTGAGGATGCGGATTTCTTAGAACTCCCCTTACCTCTACCAAATGGCGAGCACGCAGATCTTGCATCGGTCCTCGCTAGTTTCACTGCATGGCCGATGTCCATGATATTGACATGTCCAGTTGAGGTATATTGTTATTACAACTTCTTATACTTCTTAATTTGTATCTATATGATAGAGTTGTAGTTGATCCTTGATTTTATTTCAATTTATTGTGGAATTTGCAGGAACCAGGCAAAGAGTTACAAGCTCCTGAAGGTGGGAAAGCAACGAGTCACAGCAAGGCGTTTGATCGTATCAATTTTGACAAGCTGGGACGAACATTCAAGCAGCTGCGTGATCGGTTTTCGGAGCTAGATGGCAGTCCATTCGAAATCGATCCGCCACTTGATCTTTTCTGTTCGACAAGCTCCATACACGTTTATGCAGATGATTATGCGACCTTGCTTACACCAAAGGAGTGGCTCACTGTACCAGTTATTCAGATCTGGATGCTGTGAGTTAATATTCGTAATAATTGCAGAATCTAGTACTTTCAATTTAATTTTAATCACCTGTATACCTTTTTTTTGCAGGCATTTGCACAAATTCATAAAGGAGGAATTTCCCGATGAGCAGATTGGTTTCATGGACCCCGGTCGAACAAATGCCATGATGTTGAATGAAAATCGAGGTCGTGTATTTCAATACATAGGGACAGTGCTCAAGGAAAATCGGGACAAGCGATTGATATTCATACCTTACCATCAAGTGTTAGTGTTATATATATATTCTAATTTTATTATATTTCTTTCAATTCATACAAATTGTAGAATATGACATGCTACAAACCTAACATGCAGAGATCATTGGATATTGACCGTGCTTATGCCAAGAGAAAGTGCTTTGTACGTGTACGATTCCAATAAGAAGTTTAAATTAATGCTAATGATCACTGCTGCGATCGAGGAGTAAGTGCCTTCCTAATTTTTTTATTATTTTGTCATTTTAAATTTCACTCATAAGTACTGATTGTTCAATGTGTTCATATTTCAACAGTGTCTTCATCAAGGAAATGGGTACTCCTTTAACGGTTCATAAAGATTGCAAGGTAATACTTTCTATTGAGATATGATTATAGGGACTTAGATGCAAAAAGTTGTGAATATCTAGACATATAAGCCATTTGTAGGCTTATTAAGTTATTAACCTACATTTCAATTTTCTCAAACTTGTTATATAGTGCCCGCAACAACCGGCCGGTTGGGAATGTGCATATTATGTCATGTTGCTTATGCAAGACATAATAAAAGAACACCTCAATGATTTTCCGAACTTAACGGTATGTATGCATTTAAATATTATCCAAAAGTAATTAAGCATTGTTGCTTCACTTATAATGAAATAGACAATTAATTGTGCATGCTCTTCTATCTTTTAAAAAATGCAGGATATTCCTCCTAGACATACTGTACAACGCGTGAGCGAATTTCGGAAAATGTGGGTTCAAATGTTCCTAGATGAGATAAAGCCGAGAAGAATTTAGGATGGATGTGTAAGCTTAATTTGCATGAACATGAATTTTTTGTAACAATTTTTATTTTTTGTGTGATATTTAATTTAGTATGTTGTAGTTGATAATTTAGGATGTGATTTAATTTAGTATATTGTATTTGATAATTTAGGATGTGATTTAATTTAGTATGTTGTATGCAAAAAAACAATATTTTGGCATTTGCGGCCAGCATATATGGAAGCTGGCCAATTAATTAAAAAAGTTTTTTTTTCATTTAATAAAACAACAGGATCGGTTTCTAGTTAAAAACCGATCTAGATACCTATTTTTATTTATAAAAAAAATTACAAATAACCATCAGAATCGGTTCTAAAGAGAAGAACCGAGCCTGCTATGTATCTGGATCGGTTATAGCTTTTAAACCGATCCTGATTTATGGATATTAAAAAAAAAAAAAGTTTTAGAATCGGTTCTTAGATTCTGAACCGATTCTGATTGTTTGATATAAAAAATTCAGTAAAAAAGTATTAGAATCGGTTTAAACAACAACCGATTCAGATAGTTATCAGAATCGGTTCTTAAATTGAGAACCGATTCTGATTGTTTTATATAAAAAATGAGTTTAAAAACTATTAGAATCAGTTCCAACTAAAAACCAATTCAGATAGTTATCAGAATCGGTTCTTAGATTGAGAACCGATTCTGATTGTTTGATATAAAAAATGAGTAAAAAAACTATTAGAATCGGTTCTAATTATCAGCCGATTCAGATAGTTATCAGAATCGGTTCTTAGATTGACAACCGATTTAGAATAATGTTTATTAGAATCGGATAAATTTAAGAACCGATTCTAATAGTTTCTAGTTTAGATCGGTTATTTAGACAACCGATTCTAATAGTCACTAATCTGGATCGGTTATTTAACCGATTCAGATTATTATCGTATCAGTAACGCCTGGGTCAGGATCGGTAGTAATCCGATACTGATATGCGTATATAACCGATTCTGATACCTTATTTTCCACTAGTGGCTGTCATTACTTATGGATGTATCAACTTAGTAAACAAATTTCTAAACTAAAGAAATGGCATTTCAAATAAGTGGTACGACCATAGAAGGCAAAATTGGCCGTTCCGGAGCAGGATCGGACGGTGCCGATCCGATTCCAGGCCAATTTACGCGGACAGTGCAGATTTCGGTCAATTTTGGCCGTTTCGTCCGTATTTCGGCCAGATCCAGTCAAATTTCGGACCGTTCCGGCCCGTTCCAGTCAAGTTCCTGCCGAAACGCGAATATAAAGAAGTATAAATTTTTTTGCAGCCGCGGGGATTCGATCTCTAGACCTTTGGGGTGGAGTCCATGCAAGTTACCACCACACCATCCAAGTTTTTTGATTTATATCACAACTCATTTATATATATATATATTAATTCTATCATAGATGATATAATCATAGAAGGCAAAATCGGCCGTTCCGGAGCGGAATCGGCCGTTCCGGAGCGGGATCGGACGGTACCGATCCGATTCCAGGCCGATTTATGCGGACAGTGCTGATTTTGGCCGTTTCGGCCAGATTTCGGCCAATTCCAATCAAATTTCAGTCCGTTCCGGGCCATTCCGGGATGTTTCGGTCAAATTTCGGCCGAAACAAGAATATAAAGAAGCAGAAAATTTTTTTGAAGCCGTGGGGATTCAATCTCTAGCCTTTAAGGATGGAGTCTAAGCAACTTACCACCACACCATTCAAGTTTTTTTGATTTATATCACAACTCATTGATATATATACCAATTATATTACAAATTGATATAATACAAATAAAAAAAGTCCAATTTTCCTATTTTTTTTCTATTTTTTTAGTATAAAACAAGCTGGCAAAAAAGTCCGATTTTCCGATCCGATTCGGCCGATCCCGACCGATTTTTCCGATCCGGATCATCCATTTGTCTTTTTTGGAGACCAGGAGGAAGTGTTCTTGAAAGACCACTGTTTTCTGAGAGATCCCTGCAATAAAAAAGAGCATTAGATGAGAAAGTGGAAATTGATGCTCTGGCTAAAAAAGAAAGGGTTTTTTACTTTTTTTGTCATACAAGAATGTAAGTGATGTTAATTCATCCAGAGAATTAGGAATGTTGCCCGACAGATTGTTGTGAGATAAGTCTCTGAAAGAATTATAAAAGAGAATTTCATGTCAGAAATTGTTTAATTTCTATGTTACAAGAATGTAAGTGATATTATAATAACTTGCCTAAAATAATTTATTTTTTCTGAATGTTAAATGGACTTACAATTTCTCAAGCTCAGTTAGGTATCCAAATGCAGATACCATTGCCCCGGTTAATCCACTGGCTGAGGGCCTGTTCGGCTGCTCCCCAAATTTTACTATTCACGTGGGAAAAAAAAATTCACTTAGACTGAATTTTTTTTTTCCCACGTGAACAGTAAAAATTAGTTAAAAAAAAAAAATTTCCCGTGCCCATTCCCCAGCCCACTGTGCTATCGAACAGGCCCTGATAGATTTCTGCAAATAATAGAACTTAATTGCTTGTGCAGAAGTATTGATACAGAAAGGAATTTTTTAAGAAAGCATTATATTGGATGTAAATATTTTCTAGAGGTCTCCAGTTACTAGTTACACAAAATTAATTTACTTTTTATTCTCAGCAAATTCCTTTTTTTTGCAAACTGACGCGCCTGTAGGCACCAAAAAGGCATTGCCTTTATCACTAGACTAAAGATTGTCTGACCGAATGTGTTGACTTTTTTGGTTTATTTCTAGAAGGTTATTTTTATAGTAAATTTGGGAATCAAGTCATTCAACTGTTTTAATATCCACAAGAGATATTTATCCAGGTCTCAAACGTTCAACCTCTCACAAAGAGGGCATTGCTTTTGTCACTAGAACAAAGACATGTTCTCATTTCTAGAAGGTTTAAAACAGATTGGAAATTGTAAATTGAGCGATGTAAAATTGTTTAGGGCCGGGAATGTCAAATTTTTTCTATGCTAATTAGCATCATAAATAGTTTGAACTTACGAAGACAAATGGGGAGATCCCATTTGAGTCATTTCTATTGTTCTACAACAGTTTAATGGATTTCATTTTCTAATCCCCATTATTAATTCTTGTTACTGGCCATCTATGCAAGTCAACTGAAATGAACCAAAAGGAATGCATAGAATTGTTTTATTATAAAAGGAAACAGAGAGTTTAGGTCTTCTTAATAGCACGCCTCTTTTCAGGTACGTAAGTCGGTTCACCTTATTGCTAGTTTAGATTGTTGGAATTGAGACGTTAATTTCAATTAATTAAGTTTGGACTACGTGTTATATGATTAATATATCACATACTGTCAATAATATTATGAGGAATAATATAAGATATGTCTTAATGTGATTGACTGAAATAATGGCATAGTACGTAATTTCGCTAAGTTTTGAGACACGAATGCATATAGAACATAATGTAAATTAATTATAATTGTTGATGGACCAATTATAATTAATTCAACTAATACTAGTGATAAATGTAAGAATTATTATTTGGACCTAATCAATTGATTGGATCAAGATACCAAACAAAATGGGCCAAAAAATAATATGCATATTTGATCAACACTACTACAAAAAAAGAGATTATACACGGACAATAAAGGAGGAGCTACACGGATTTCCTACCGTGTTTAAATCGAGGGTGTACGATTAGTTCAATAACTACACACGGACTTTTGCCCGCGTGCAATTTTAAATATTCTACACGGATAACTTCACAAACAGCCGTGTACAAAGACCAGAATGTGTCGCTCTCCATTTTACCGAGCTACACGGATATTACCTAAAAAACCGTGTACGATTCTTTTTGTACACGGGCATTTAACTAAAAAACCGTGTAGCTTGACTCTTTCTACACGGACATTTAGTTAAATGTCCGTGTAGCTCTACTCTTTCTACACGGACATTTAACTAAATGTCCGTGTAGCTCTCTCTTTTTCTACATGGACATTAGTTAAATGTCCGTGTAGAAATAACATTTTTTTTTTTTGTATTTTTTGTTTTTCAGCTAGCCTCCAGTTTTGCTAGCCAGTTTAATTTGTTACAGAACTATTCCAGATTTCATATAACAAGAAATCCATATTTTCCAAATTAGCAATAAATCCATTTTTTCCAGATTAGCAAGAAATTCATATTTTTCATATTAGTCAGAAATTCATATGCAATAAATTATACAATATTCATATACACCAAATTATACAAAATTATGGAAATCCATGTTGAGCATTGCAAAATTCCATTACAAACCACCTTGCCCACACACACCTGATATCGTCGATCTGCTCCTTGGTGTAATGCGGTTCCTTTGGCAAATTCTACAATTACAATTTGGTATTAGTTAGTAACAAGAAAAGGTAGATGAAATACAGTTGCAAATATCAATTGATATTATATAGGAACAATTAATATGAATTGCATACCGCGTTTGGAAATTGGAATTGTATTCTTTCGACAAAGTCAAACATGAAAATCATCGTGTAGTAAGCGCATTCCCAACTCTCCAACTGTTGCGGGCCCTGAAATTTGCATTTAGCGGCCTATGTTAGAATGATAATATTTTTTTGGACAATATATATGAAATTATAAATTTATAGTGTGCTCACCAGCAACCACTTCCAACCCAACTTGGTTTTCTTGCTCTTATTATGCAATCCTCCCTCTTTAACATATTTCGCAAAAGCCCTTACACAATTGAGTGGATGTTTATAGCAATTTTATAATTTGATATAATTGAAAAAAATTCAAACCAATTAAATTATTATTGCTTACTTGTTGACATAAGGGAAGATATCTTTGCACTTGTTAGCTGGGATATTTCCTCCAGGCTTACAAGAATCAACAATTATGCTCGTATTTAGGTAAGGCACAATGATTATCAGACACCAGTGCTTGCTGTGGGAGGATAAAAATTAAAGTACTTTAGCATATAATAGTAACACGAGTGTTTGCTAATATGAACAATACATAAGCTAAGGTTAGAATTAACCTCTGGTGGTACGGCACGATAATGAATTTCTTCTCCTCCTCCTCAGCACGATGCAGCGCTGAACACATGTACTCGATACCCTCCTTCGAACAACTTCTCAGCATTGTGGCACTCACTAGCTCGGGGTCCAGAAATATGCACAAGTTCTTCCTTTGTACCATCTCATTACAGTTTCGGATTAGCTTCCTGAAAACTCAAAATTTTACATTAGAATTATATTTGAGTTGTATACAATAATGAAAATAATTTTGAGTCACTAACATGAGGAAAATGGAGATGAACGACACATCGAGCTATTTATCAGATGACGAGTGGTGGAGAATGTCCCTGAAATCTTTGAACGACATAGTGATAATACCGCCGTCATGTAAAAACATCCCAGGTGGGACAGGGATGAAGATATCCCTCATGCCTTCGGGTGCCGACATCAAGCGGTCGTGGAGAAGGCGCAAATCACCGGGCAAACGGCTGTATTCTTCTTCGGTGACCAAAGGACGGTCGGTGATCCTGGCGCGTCAGCCCCAACGTCGCAAGCCACAACAGTCCGTACCGGTGACATCAACTCCTGTGCACCGATGTCATCATCTCCTCGTGTATGCATTAAAATTAACATATCTTCTTCAATTATTTGAAAAAGAATGATTTGAATGTAACAAAAGAAATGGATTATTTAGAGATTACCTGATGCAAAACAATCTGACTCCTGGGCCATTGGACAAATGACTTGCGGGCATCATCAAGAACAACCATATCGCCGGTAGGGGTAGGAAGAGGTACGCGCCCCCATCCCTCCACGACTGAGTCAACCTGCACGCATGCATAGTCAGGCATGAGCTGAGCATGGTGTACACTTGGGGCTCCTGGAAGTACAACGCCCTTGGCAACGGTCAGAGGAGAACTACCCTGCCACAGGACGAGGTCGCATGCTCTGGGGTCCTGCAATTATCAAAAAGTTGTTACTTTTTAATGGTGCGATGTTGTCTAACAATGCTACAAACAGGTATGAATTACCTTTAGACTATAAAACAGTAGTGATTACCTTTAGATTTTCCAAATCATCTAAGGCCCAAGTCCCGGATGCTTGGCTACTTCGCCGAACTCCTGGCGAAATAGGAGGTGGTTGCTCGGATTGCTGCGCAAGAGATGAAAACCGGTTCAACAACCTTGATTCCATCTCAGCCATCTTTGCGTCGTACTCTTTGCTGACCTCCGCACGTACCTGCGCAACTATCTGGTCTTTATCAACTCTGGTACGAGGTTTTCTTCGAGGTTTTTCACCCTCAACTCGGAACACCTCCTTCCAGCCCCTGTAGGCCCCTACACCCCTTACCCGGCCCGTGTGTTCTGGATTCCCGAGCGCTGCGGCCAAGGAATCATTTTGTCGTTCGACCGTCCGGGCACCCGAACTGACCTCCTGCTCCACCTCCAACTGTTAATAGAAATATTAGTTAGAGCAAAAGACCGAGTGATGTACATTCGGAGTTATAATTTCGTTTGAATGACACAAAGTTATAGGAAAGGACTTTTACCATTCTCTGAGCCACGGGTTGCAATTTCTCTGGGAGTACTATCCTTCCGTCAGCAGTTAACTCGGATCTACCCATGAACCAATATTGGCCCCTAGGATTTTGGATCTGGACCACGGGTGAGTCGGAATCTCTGTTTTGCTCCAGTGCTGTCTTCCACTCTGCCGACTTACCCTCGTAACCACCTGACCCTAAATGGTGCGGATACTTGTTCATGGCAGCGATCCTCTTGCCTTCGGCACTTTTTATCTTCACATGTGCAAGAAAATCAATTAGTTTTAGAAAAATAATTGAAGATCGAGAAAAAACATAAACTACTTTGGATAATGTTACATACCTTGAACTCTTCTGTGGACTTCAAAGCTTGAAACTCCTCCCACACCTCTTGTGTTAGCCAAGGATAGTACCCTACCGGATTTCTCCCTGTCTCCATGAACTCTGTCTTCAGCGTGCTCTTGAATTGCTTCCAACCTTCGTTCATGATCCTCAGAGTCTTGACCTTTGGGGTATCGCTCTCGATGTTCCACTGAGCCTGATTGACACCAAATTCACTGTATTTAATTTCATGTACAACAATGAAAATAAAGTAAAGAGTTGTTCGGTACTTTACCTTCACCATGTTCCACCAGTCGTTCTTCTCCTCTTTATCAAACTTATTCCAACTCTCTACAAGGATACTTGCCTTTCGCTTCACCAAATTGCAACACCAATTTGAGTACGCCATTCGGTTTGGACCTTGCGCACGCCCGTCGTCCGTGAACCGGATTTCTAACTGCTTCTTCTCGGACGTGCTTGTGCACATTGTCGGACCTCTTTTCCTTCTTTCTGATGAGGCAGTAGCTTGCTGATCCTCTTCTGCCATCGCATCTATGTGCTCACCCTCATCCGACATGGTTCTGCCATACAAAGAAATATTAGAAGAAAGTAATGGACCTATGTGTAAAATAGTGAGGAAACAGAGAAATAAAATGCAA
The DNA here is from genome assembly GCA_025461125.1 of Carex kokanica. Lineage (NCBI taxonomy): Eukaryota > Viridiplantae > Streptophyta > Magnoliopsida > Poales > Cyperaceae > Carex > Carex kokanica. Next base: position 595,532 of record JAJGRX010000348.1, read on the forward strand.
AATGAACACCACGATTAAATGGAAGACTTCAAAACACACAACATGGACATTAATTTCATATTTTTCTGATTTTTTTTCTATTTTATATAAATTTCCAAAGTTCAGCCTCTCAAAATGAAAATTCTGCACCTTTAAATAGCAGAAAATATGAATTAAAAAGCTGAACTTTGAAAAATCATATAAAATTGAAATATAATCAGAAAAATATGAAATTTGTGTCCATTTTGTGTGTTTTGGAGTCCTCTGTCTGTTGGTCATGTCATAAATCTGTTTTGGGTAAACCTAACAGCTCATTGGTCAGGTTTTGCATACATCCACCTAACAGCTCATTGGTCAGCTCAATGGTATTGTATTGTTTTTGCCTTGTCTGTTGGAGTACATACATACATACCATCTATAATCAATTAGACCTAATCAATTTAGTTAATAGGTTTTGCATACATCCACCATAATTTAGATAAAACAGTAAAATATGTAAATTAAATCTATTTGTGTACTTGGTAAAATCAGTTTTTAAATCAAAGCAGAAAAAAATAAAACAGAAAAAATGCAGCAGATTTTATATAAAACAGAAAAACTAATTTTAATTAAAACTGAAAAACTAATTTCGATTTTTATTATAGCAGAAAAAATAAAATATAAAAATTACAACTTTGTTAAACCCTAACTCGGCCAAAATCAGTTTGGAGTGGTGGCAGTGGAAATACAGCAGATTTTTCTGTGTTTATCTAATTTTATGTAAAATCTGTTTTGAACTCGGGAAAATCAACAACCCGAACTCGGCCAAAATCAGAGAAGTGAAGAGTACTTTACCGAGAGAGGAGAGGGTGGACCGGAGAGGTGGCAGAGGACCGACAATGGCGGAGTGGACCGGAGTGGTGGCAGTGGCTGGAGAGATTTTGGAGCTTTTGGAACTCAAACGGCGCGCAGCTAATGAAAATTTAGAAGAGAAATGTCTTTTGAATTATATTTTTAACTCTTTCTACACGGATTATTAAGTTGAAGGCCGTGTACATTTGTTACCTTTTTCTACACGGATTATTAACTAATTGTCCGTGTACAATATGTCTTTTTACACGGACAAACAAGTAAACATCCGTGTACAATTCACTTTTGTACACGGACATTTATTTAATAGACCGTGTAGCTCTCTTCCCCTTTCTACACGGTTTTATAGTTAAATCCGTGTGCAATGCCTATTTATACACGGACTATTTACTAAAAGTCCGTGTACAAAGGGGAAAACATATTCAATTATGTTTCTTTTTATTTTTTATATTATTTAAAGTAATAATAAATTAACTAAAATATATAGTATATCACATCTAATATATATAAAACTTATACTAATATTAACTAATACCCTGTTTTTTTATTATTATTAATATTTCAACTATAGACAATTAAAATTTTGTACTAATATTACCTAATACTAATAGTAACTAATATTAACTAATATTAGACAATTAAACTTATACTAAAATTAACTAATATTTTATATTTTATTTTTGTTATATAATATCTTAACTAATATTTTGAAAACTAATACTAATATTTGAAATAGAAATTTTGTACCATTATTATAAAAAATGAACTAACATTTGAACCTGAGAAATCTAATATTTGATATTTGAACTACAAATATTTTATTCATAATATTTAATATTCCTACTAATATGTAAAAACTAATACTAATATTTTATTTTTTATTTCATTATTTCAGAATTCACTAATATTTTAAAAACTAATACTAATATTTGAACTAGAAATTTTTTAATATTACTAAAAAAAATGAACTAATATTTGAAATAGAGGAATATAATATTTGATATTTGAACTACAAATATTTTATTCTTAAAGTTTAATATTCATACTAATATTTAAAATCTAATACTAATATTTGAACTAGAAATGTTTTATTATTACAAAGTTGTTTCTAAAAAAGAAATATTACAAGTTTAAATTTTAAACAAAAAATAAATATTACACACCGGCTTTTTTTTTTCCTTTTTCTCTTTTTTTTTCTCCTTTTCAACAGTACTCTCGGCCCATATTCCTTCATTGTGGTCGGATCGCATGTAGTTCGCTCCGTCGTTTTCTTCAATTGTTGCTACCTCAGGGTCCATGTCGGCACAAAATGGAGGTATTTCGTCGAATTGGTCATACTCTTCTTCATCGACGACATTTTCTACCCCGACAATCCTTCTTTTTCCAGATAGGACGACGCTCCACCTATCATCACTCGGGTCAGTGACATAAAAGACTTGGGTGGCTTGCTTGGCGAGTATAAACGGATCATCAACATACCCAACTTTGTTAAAATCAACGAGTGTGAACCCGTCGTTATCAACTTTAACACCCCGGTCTTCGACCCATTGACACCGAAACAAGGGAATGCTCAGGCGAGGATTGTAACGAGCTCCCAAATTTCTTCAATGACTCCATAATATGACCTCGATGCTATTACAGCCCGGCCATCCCCAGATCTACTGAATTCTTGAGACGTCGCCACCAATGTCACCCCACTATTTTGCATTGTACTCTTCTCACTTTGCCGTTTAGTGTAAAAAGTATAACCGTTAATTTCGTATCCTTGGAATGTTTTGACAACAATTTGGGGTCCTTCGCCCAGCAGTTTAACAATTTCAGGTACGGGGTGTGACTTCACTCTTTCTTTCAGCCATCCTATAAAAGAACGATTATGCTCGTTAGTAAGCCACTTCTGACTTCTCGTGTAGTTCTGTTGTTTAAGGATTGTCATGTGCTCATCTATGTAGGGAGCAACATCTGTCATGTGCTGTAGTACAATAAAATGTGCCTTCTGTAGATCATTTATATCAGCAACTACGGCTCTCAACCCAATTGTCCCGACTCCTTGGAGCCTTCCCTCGTATCGAGACTTCGGAACGCCAATTGGATCCACACCGGCCATGTAGTTGGTGCAAAACTCAATCACCTCTTCTGTGGAATATCCTTCTATAATGCTACCTTCGGGCCGATGTCGGTTCCTCACGTACTTTTTCAAGATGCCCATGTATCTCTCGAACGGATACATATACCGCAGGAACACGGGACCACAGATCTGAATTTCTCTCACAAGATGAACAGCAAGGTGAACCATAACATCGAAAAAAGATGGTGGAAAATACATCTCAAGTTGGCAAAGAGTAACGACGATCTCCTTTTGCAAAGAGTCCAATTTTAGAGGGTCTATCACTTTGGAATTGATTGCATTGAAGAAAGAACAGAACTTCGTAATGGTTTCCCGAACCTCCTTTGGTAAAATTCCCCGAATTGCAACAGGAATCATATGTGTCAGTAAAACATGACAGTCGTGGGATTTCAGACCAACCAATTTCAGGTCCTTCTTCGACACCAGCTTCTTAATATTCGAGGAATACCCCGATGGAACTTTAATACTATGAAGGCATTCACAAAAGCTTGTTTTCTCTTTCTTCGACATTGTGCACAGTGCGGGGGGTAGGTACGTGCGCTTCCCTTTCTCCTGCGGTGCAAGCTCGGGTCGTATTCCCATTTCAACCATGTCTTTTCGAACTTTAATACCATCTTTAGTCTTTCCCTTAATGTTCAACAGTAAACCGATCAAACTGTCGCAGACATTTTTTTCAACATGCATGACATCTATGCAATGTCTCACTTCTAAAAATTCCCAGTACGGTAGATCCCAAAATATGGACCTTTTTTTCCAAATATTCTTCGGTGGTGCTTCGGCACATTTTCCAAAAATAACATCAAGGTTTTTTACCCGATTGAAGACACTTTTCCCGTCTAATGCACAACCAAGGAGGAAGATTATAAATGGATATAAGAACTGGCCAAGTACTGTGCCGACTGCTCAAGCTTCCAAACGGACTCATTCCATCTGTGCTCACCACAATCCTAAGGTTTCTAATTTCGGAACCAAATTCTTTGAAGTGTCTATCAATGTTTCTCCACTGAGGAGAATCGGCCGGGTGCCTTAGTTTACCGTCTTTTTTGCGCTCTTCTTCATGCCAACGCAATAATTTCGCATCCTTGGAATTCGCAAACAACCGTTTGAATCTCGGTATTATCGGCAAATACCACAACACCTTAGCCGGAGGCCGGCCCTTTTGTCCTCGTTACAATCATCAGTACTGTCATGGTCCTTACGTTTATACCATGAAACACCGCATTTAGGACAGACATGCATGGTCTCGTACTCGTTACGGTACAATACACAGTCATTCGGACATGCATGTATTCTTTCGATCTTCAACCCCATTGGACATATCAATTTTTTCGCCTGATATATTGTACCGGGTAACTCGTTGTTATCTGGGAGCATTTCTCGTAAAAGCTGTAATAAGGACGTAAAACTCTTATCGCTCCAACCATTGTCTGCTTTTAAGTTTAATAATTTCAACACAGCTGACAGTTTCGTAAATTTGGTACACCCGGGATACAACTGCTTTTTGGAATCATTAGACAAATTTTGGAATTTATCATAATTTTTATCACTAATTTCATCTTCCGCGTCACGAAACATTTCCTCCAGATTTTCAATAAACTCGTGTTCTACATTTTCACCAGAATTCATCTCCATCTCATCATCGTCGTTTCCGGGTTCAATATTATCAAAAATTTCGACATCCTCGTAATTCTCGTTCCAATCAAGTTCAAAATTATCAGAAATTTCTACGTTCTCATCATTCAATTCACAACGATTAAAATCTTTATTGGTACTACTATTTTCACCAAATTTCTCACCGTGCATGATCCAACATGTATATCTCTTCTTAAATCCCCGACAAATTAAATGACCTATGATTTCTTCGGAGTCCACAAATCTTAAAATATTTTTACAATCTCTACAAGGACACAAAATGTCTTTTTCTTTTTTCTTCACTCTATACATCTCAGCAAATTTTATAAACTCATCAACGCGAACCAAATATTCTTCACTGTCACGTCGCAATTCATACATCCAACTTCGATCCATCTGTAAATTAAATTATAAAAATGATTTGATCAATTAATCAAGCATGGTCAACATATATTGTACCAAATTTTGGGCTTACAAAGGGCCGGTTTACAATCCTAACCCACTCTTTGAATATTATGTCTCATATGTGAACACATATTAGCAAGTTTTAATTAGTATTTGAGAAAAATTCAGCAGCATTTCCCCTTAACTCCCCAAGTATGCGTACGAACCACATACTTGTAGGAGCAATAAGGGAAAATACCGTCGAACTTTCCTCAAATACTAATTAAAACCCACTAATATGTGTTCACATCCTAAATGAGACACAATATTCAAAGCGCAGTCCCAAAACGGGGACTGTCCAAAATTAATCCCTATTGGATTAATTTTGAACGGGCATGGACCTAAAAATCATTTATAGGTCGGTTATTGGACAACAATACACTAATTATATATTTACATTATCTAATTACTAATTAAATCAAGCATGCATGCATATATTACACACCTAATTAAATAAGCAATAATAATTACTAAACAGAAAATTAGAGAGGAAAAAGGAAAATATGTATATACTAACCTTCGAAATTTAGAGAGGAGAAAATAAAAACTTCAAAGATGACAGATTCCAGCTATGCTAGCCTTTAATTTGCGGAAATCAGATCTCAGTTCAAAACAGATAGAGGGCGTATTAATTACTTGATCAAAACGGCGCTGGAAGGAGAAGTCTCTGGAAGAGAAGGGCCCTTTTATATTGGATAAAACCCTACACGGCTTTTCTACACGAATTTATACTTAACAATCCGTGTAGCTCTGTCACAATTTAAACACGGTTATTTATTAAAAAAAGCCGTGTAGCATAACCCTTTATACACGGATATTTGATAAGAAAACCGTGTAGCTCTCTAACTATTCTACACGGACATGTAACTAAAAACCGTGTAGCTCTCTTAATATTTGTACACGGTTATTTAATCAAATATCCGTGTAGCAATTCATACACGGATTTTTGTATAATATCCGTGTAGCTCTCTCAATCTTTTCCACACGGTTTCTTTCCACACGGATTTTTTATCCCTAATAAACCGTGTAGCTCTCTCAAACAATTATACACTGATTTATAACTAAGTGTCCGTGTATAATTCCCCAATATTTTTTAGCCTTTGACAATTTCATATTTGACACACGGTTTTTATATAAAATTAGAAAAACTGTGTACAATGTGCAAATTACCTTTTTTGTAGTAGTGCAATTACACAATTTGTTTGTCAGCCAAATATAATTGATTTGTATAATTGAATAGAAAAGGAAAATATGTTATGCATATTTGATTGGTTACCAAAAATGCACAAACGAATATCTTTGAGAAAATATGTCATATATTATGTATAATTTTTGACATGAATAAGATCTCTCAACGATACATTTTCACTAGTATAAAAGGCGCTGGGTCTCCAAGCAATCTGGGTAAGAAAATTTTTAGGGCACATGTGTTGTGCATAGCCACCTTATTCTCCCTCCATTAGATAATAATACTCTTGAGCTCCGTTCGTGACTCGAGAGAGAAGAAAGGCACCAGGGCTTGCTTGGAAGGACTCGAGAGCGTACCAATCAAGCACCATCTAAGTCAACTCGTATCAAGTGAAGTTTGCAAGTGAGATTGCAAAGCATGGATCCAAGTAAGTAACTAATGCTTCCGCTGTGTATTTTAATTCTTTTTCTTGCGCGGAATTTTGAGTTTAGGAATTGCAATTGCTAGTTAATTTAGGAATTTGGTATTTGACTCTTTAACCTAAATTGAAATTGCACCCCTTACAAGTGGTATCAGAGCCACCTCCGTGTCAAGATCTAGGATTTTTTTTATTAATTTCTGATTTAATTTGTGCGTCATATAAAAATCTGTTTGATACGCCTATGCTGCGCACCAGTCAATGTTTTCTATGCCCAAGATTGTGTGTACCGAATTAAAATTCAAGCCATACATTTTTTTGAAAACTAGACTTGAGCACCTTTCTGGAAATATAAAGAACACAAAAAAAAAAATTTGTTTATTATTTTGTGAGAAAATTACATTTCAATCTTGGATTTCAATTCTGAAAACAGATTGTTGTTGTCTCTGTAATTTTTAATTTTACACAAAATCCGTAATATTTTTGTATTACAAAATATAGTTTTCCAGAAACTAGATTTCATTATCTTTCTAATGATATGTGACACACAAAAATCCATTCAGCCAAATTCGAGATATGCTATTTTGAATCTTAACAAAAACAGAAAACTGGATACAGGAAAATCCAGTGCTGTACTCGTTTTGTCATTTTTTGTTTACCCTATTAAAACAATCTAAAATCTCTGTTTTATTTTTGAATCTTCATCCACACATCATAAACTGATGTAAGAATTTTTTTTGATTCACAAAATCATGATTCAAAATTACCAAAATAACATATTGCCTTAAGGACTTAAATTTTACAAATTATGAAATATTTTGGAATTTTTGATATGTGCGCACAAATTGACTTGACAAGAGATCTCTTGCTTTTGCAAGATATCTATTTTTTTTTGGAAATTTGGCAAAGAAAATCTGAACTGACAGGGAACCTTCTTGAATTGTGCCAAAATTTCCAGAATTTGCTGAAATTTCCAGATTTGGATATTTTGAATTGTGCCTTTTATGCAAAAACAACCAAATCTGGAATTAGGAGTAGCTGTAAATTAATTATAATATGTATATATATATGTATATATATATATGTGTATATTTATATTTATAATATGTATATATATATATGTATATTTAGGACGAGTAGTTTTCAATTAGGATACGTCCCAAAATAAACAGATACATGATTTCAAAACCTTATTAAGACGCAATTAGGAGTACATGCCTCATCTTGCCAAACAATATTGTTCCCTCCGGAACATTATTGCTAAAGTTTTTAGGGCAAGATGACCCATGATAAGTTAAAAAGACGTATATTGACAACAAATTATTAATTTCTCCCTCCGGAGGATTAATTAAACAAAGTTAGTTGTTTAATATACATAAAGTAAGGTGCATCAAGAAAGGAAATGAGATACTGTGTGCTAGTGATGTCTAAGAAAAGCATTTGGGATTTTTGGTACTTAAGTAGTCCGTTTGTGGCTCACCTCCCCCACTTGACTGGCCTGGTCATTAGCATGTGGGTATGTCAATCTACCCTCCGGTAGAGCGACAGAGGTTCATTTAATACTTGTGCATAACACCACAATACCTAAGAGTACTGACTGCTCCCTCCGGGGCCTCATGCTGGCTAGTATTGTTGGTTAATATGAAATTTAAATGGAGAATTTCTAGGTCTTTTGTCAAAGCCTCTTAATAAACCTTTGAAATTATGATTAAAAATTGTGATGCATAATCTAATAGTTCTCTTGTTCAAAAAAAAAAAAAACAATTTCTAGGCAACATGACTGCCATAAGTCAAATTCCTTATATCAATGGATCAAATTATAAGCAATGGGAATCAAAACTGAGGCTGTTTCTAGGGATGATGAAATATGATCGTGCCTTACGTTATGATCGACCAAAGCCAGCCAAGCAAGGGGAGGAAACTCCTACTGAAAAGGCTGACATTGAGGGTTGAGATCATAATGACAGGATGTGTTGCATGATCATCAAGTTGACAACCCACGAAACACTTCAAGGTTGTGTACCTGAAAAAGATTCTGGTGCTAAGGACTACATTAAAAATCTAGAGGAAAAGTTTGCCATGAGTAAAAAGGTAGACATTCGTACACTCATGGTCAAACTCAATACTCTGAAGTACAAGGGCAAGACTGGAATTAGAGAGCACATTACTGAGATGGTTAAGCTCCAACGTGCACTTAAGTCGCATAGTTTTGACATCTCAGATGACCTTCTCATAGAATATATTTTTATGTCTCTCCCCTCCTCATACAGTCAATTCAGTATGACTTACAACTGCATCAAGGAAACTTGGTCAGTAACTGAGCTTGAAGCTCAGCTGGTGCAGGAGGAAGAGAGACAGAAGATAGCTAAGAGAGAGGAGGCCCATGTTGCAACATCTAGTACTGGCTCTAAGAATAAGAATAAGTCTAAGCGCAAGAATTCTAAGGGAAAAGGACCCGCTATAGAAGCTGCAGACAATGCTAAGAAACAGAAGAAGGACAATACTCCTACGAAATCGGGAGATCAGATCATCTGTCACTTCTGCAAGAAGCCTGGGCACATCAAAATTCACTGTACCAACTACCACTCGTGGTTAAAGAAGAAAGGTATGTGCTCTGCTTTAGTTTGTTCTGAAGTTAATTTAAGTACTGTATCAAGATATTCTTGGTGGTTAGATTCAGGTGCAACATCTAACATCAGTATATCTATGCAGGGCTGCCTAAACCTCCGCAAGCCAAATGAGGCCGAACGCTACATCTATGTAGGGGATGGGAGGAAAGTCGAAGTTGAAGGCATTGGAAAATTTAGATTATTATGTAGGACTGGGTTTTATTTGTATTTTGATGCATTAGTGGTTCCTTCCTTCAGAAGGAACCTAATTTCTATTTCCTATTTGGACAAAAATGGCTATGTATGTTCTTTTGGTAATGGAAATTTCAGTTTATATCAGAATTCAAAACAAGTTGCTTCTGGTTCTTTATCTTCTTATGATAATCTTTATTTTCTTGAATTAGACACTTCACACTTAGAAGCTCTACATATTGATAACATAAAACGTAAATTAACTAATGAGAATTTAGCTGCGTTATGGCACAAGCGTTTGGGACATATTTCTATGAAAAGAATCGAACGACTTGTATCCAATGATATTCTCAAACCTTTAGATTTCACAAACTTAAATGAATGTGTAAATTACATAAAGAAAAAACAAACTAATAAACGCAAGTATGAAGCCAAAAGATGTAATGATGTCTTAGAATTGATACATACCGATATCTGTGGTCCTTTTCCAAAGGCCACTAGAAATGGTCACCGGTATTTTATCACCTTCATAGATAACTATTCAAGATATGGCTATATTTACTTGATTAAAGAAAAGGCTGAAGCATTAGACATGTTCCAAAGTTTTAAAGCGGAAGTTGAGTTACAACTTAACAAACGCATAAAGGCTGTCAGATCTGATCGTGGTGGTGAATACTACGGCAGATATGATGGATCAGGAGAACAATGTCCAGGACCCTTCGCAAAATACTTAAAGGAATGCAGAATTGTACCACAGTATACATTGCTAGGTTCACCTGCAATGAATGGTGTTGCTGAAAGGCGCAATCGCACTCTCAAAGACATGGTGAGAAGTATGATTACTCGTACGACTCTACCTGAGAATTTGTGGGGAGAAGCCTTAAAGACTGCAGCTTATATTATAAACAGAGTTCCAACTAAAGCAACTAACAAAACCCCATATGAGATTTGGTTTGGACGTAAGCCCAACCTAAGTCACATCCGGATTTGGGGATGTCCAGCAGAGGCTAGACCTTATAAGCCGACAGAAAGGAAACTGGATGAAAGAACAGTTAGTTGTTATTTTATTGGATATCCTGAAAGATCCAGAGGGTACAAATTTTATAATCCAACAGAACACACCATTTTCGAGTCCGGTAATGCGAAATTTTTTGAGGATAATGAGTTTGCGGGGGGAGATATGACCATGGATAACATTTTCGAGGAAGAAAGGGATAGTGATTACTCCTCGGGCCTCCGTCCAGGTTTAGTCACTATTCCTGATGATACTTCGGGCCTCCGTCCGGACGCTGTCACTATTCCAGTACCGGTAAGCCTTGAAAATGCATCTCATGTCAATAGGCAAACTACACTCCCTACTCAAATTCCACAGGATAACGTGAATACAAATGGACCCAAATCAAACTCAAATAATGACATTGTTATGAACGATGTCAGTGGCCCTGAGCCTGTGGGAGATCCGGAAGTTGGTAATGATGTTCACGAACCTGTTCCTCATGAAATAATAGAACCAGTAAGAAGATCTACTAGAGATAAAAGATCTACACAATCGAAGGGTTATGCATATCTTCAAGAACATGAGTTTGACATTGGCATGTTTGAAAATAATCCTGTTAATATCAAACAAGCTGTGGAAAGTTCTAACTCTCAAATGTGAATTAATGCCATGAATGAAGAGATGAAATCTATGTATGACAATGACGTTTGGGATATCATTCTGTTGCCTAAAGGCAAGAAACCCGTTGGTTGCAAATGGATATTTAAAACCAAACGGGATTCTAAAGGCAATGTTGCAAAAATACAAGGCACGTCTTGTCGCAAAAGGTTTCACACAGAAAGAAGGCATTGATTATACGGAAACTTTCTCTTCAGTTTCTTCAAAAGATTCATTGAGAATTATACTGGCACTAGTAGCGCATTACAACCTTGAGCTCCATCAAATGGATGTAAAGACAGCGTTTCTAAATGGAGACATTAATGAAACAATTTATATGAGGCAACCGGAAAACTTTGTGATCGGTGACCCAAAGTCCATGATTTGCCGACTAAAGAAATCCATTTATGGGCTCAAACAGGCATCTCGACAGTGGTACTTAAAATTTCATGACATAGTTAGTTCATTTGATTTCAAATCTAACTTAGTTGATGAATGCATATACCTTAAGTTCTGTGGGAGTAAATTTACATTTATGGTCTTATATGTTGATGACATACTACTTGCAAGTAACGATAAAGACATGTTACATCAAACCAAGAACTTTCTATTTAGAAACTTCGAGATGAAAGATCTTGGTGATGCCTCATTTGTTCTAGGGATAGAAATACTGAGGAACAGATCCGAAGGTGTTTTGAGACTATCCCAAAGAAATTATATCGATAAAATATTGAGTAGGTATGGCATGAAAGACTGTAAAGTAGGAGATACCCCTGTTTCAAAAGGAGACAAATTAAGTCGAGATCTATGTCTCAAAACTGATCCAGAAAAGGAAGTCATGAAAGACATCCCTTACGCATCCGTTGTAGGCAGTCTCATGTATGCTCAAGTGTGCACGAGACCAGACATAGCCTTCATCACTGGAATGCTAGGGCGATACTTAAGCAACCCAGGTATGGAACACTGGAAGGCAGCCAAGAGAGTACTCAGATACCTAAAGCGAACCAAAAATTTTATGCTCACATATCGGAGGTCGGAGAAGCTGGAGGTCATAGCATATACCGACTCTGATTTCGCAGGATGCGTGGATAGCATGAAGTCAACACTAGGATACATCTTCATGATGGCAGGCGGCGCTGTGTCGTGGAAAAGTGCTAAACAGACATTGACAGCACCTTCCACAATGGCAGCCGAGTTTATTGCATGCTACGAAGCCTCGAACCATGGATTATGGCTCAAGAATTTTGTCACTGGGCTGAAAGTTGTTCCTTCTATCAAGAAGCCGTTGAAACTGCTTTGTGACAACAATTCAGCTGTAGTCTATGCAAACAACAATAGAAGCTCGACTAAGTCCAAGTACATAGACATCAAGTTTCTGGCTGTAAAAGAGAGAGTACAAAACAATGAGTTGAAAATAGAACATATAGGTACAGACTCCATGATAGCAGATCCCCTTACAAAAGGACTACCGCCTAAGAAGTTTCATGAGCATGTTGCTCATATGGGTGTAGTGCATGTTTAGGATAGTTAAGGAAAATGCGGGAGTCTGATTTTATTTTAAAGTTCTATGCAATGTAATTTATAATAAGTTTTGATATATGCAAATTATACTTTGAGTCTCAATTAGTTTCTCTCTTTAAAAGTTTTGACCTCACTAAAGTAAAGAATAAGGGTGACCCATTCGGAAATAGGCATGTATAATCACACCTTCGTGTAATTTCTGAACTATATGACCAAAACTAATTCATATCATCTAATTATATTTGGCATTGTGATTTCTATCGATAAAGTCACGAAGTAAATGTGACAACTGTCGTTTAAGTCCCTTGTTGGTATAATTAGTGGACCGAATTGTTTGAGAAAGTACGAAAAGAAAGACAGAAAAGTTAAAGTAATTTGCGCAGATTCAGATATATGTAATCAAAAGGACCACACTTGTCCATGTGGGAGATTGTTGGAATTGAGACGTCAATTCCAATTAATTAAGTTTGGACTACGTGTTATATGATTAATATATCACATACTGTCAATAATATTATGAGGAATAATATAAGATATGCCTAAATGTGATTGACTGAAATAATGGCATAGTACGTAATTTCGCTAAGTTTTGGGGCACGAATGCATATAGAACATAATGTAAATTAATTATAATTGTTGATGGACCAATTATAATTAATTCAACTAATACTAGTGAGAAATGTAAGAATTATTGTTTGGGCCTAATCAATTGATTGGATCAAGATACCAAACAAAATGGGCCAAAAATATAATATGCATATTTGATCAATTATATCAATCAATTATACGATTTGTTTGTCAGCCAAATATAATTGATTTGTATAATTGAATAGAAAAGGAAAATATGTTATGCATATTTGATTGGTTACCAAAAATGCACAAACGAATATCTTTGAGAAAATATGTCATATATTCTGTATAATTTTTGACATGAATTATAAGATCTCTCAAAGATACATTTTCACTAGTATAAAAGGCGCTGGGTCTCCAAGCAATCCGGGTAAGAAAATTTTTAGGGCACATGTGTTGTGCATAGCCACCTTATTCTCCCTCCATTAGAGAATAATACTCTTGAGCTCCGTTCGTGACTCGAGAGAGAAGAAAGGCACCAGGGCTTGCTTGGAAGGACTCGAGAGCGTACCAATCAAGCATCATCTCAAGTCAACTCGTATCAAGTGAAGTTTGCAAGTGAGATTGCAAAGCATGGATCCAAGTAAGTAACTAATGCTTCCGCTGTGTATTTTAATTCTTTTTCTTGCGCGGAATTTTGAGTTTAGGAATTGCAATTGCTAGTTAATTTAGGAATTTAGTATTTGACTCTTTAACCTAAATTGAAATTGCACCCCTAACATAGATACCTTCCAAATAGAGTTTAAGTTGTATTGGCCTCCCATATGTCCAATATGCTTTCTATGTTTCCTGGGGAGAGCCTTTGCTTCACAACTTCAGTCAAATGCTGACTCATTTCTGGGCCTTGGCGGATTGGAGCCTTGCCTGTGACGATTTCCAGCAAGACAACCCCAAAACTGTACACGTCACCTTTTTCTATGAGCTGAGAGGTGGAAGCATAACTGAAAAAATAAGAAACAAATTAACAAACAAACAAGTACTACATGAAGTAATGAAAACTAGAAATAATGGACTACTGTAGAATATGAGTAAGTACAACTATATATTGTAGGATAATATATAGGGGAGTTCAATGTACTTTGGCAACACTAGTTACAGCTTTAAATTTAGGTTTGGAGCTAATTCGGCAAACAATCATTACAGGGAAAGAAATCCATCACATAGGAGTCTGGTCGAGAGCCAATATGTCCTTAAATCCATGTTTCACCGGCACTCTCATTTTAACTTGTTTCAGGAAAATAATTTAAGTGCCCATATATACAAACATTACTAGAACCGAAAAGTTAGAAAGAACGGACTGGAGAGGCAGGTAGAATATACTGGGGATCCAAATAACCAGGTGTACCGACAACATTGGTGAAGACATGAGTGCCTGAGAAAGCCCGGACTAAACCAAAATCAGAAACCTTTGCCTCAAGATTTCTGGTAAGAAGAATATTGCTGGTTTTTACGTCTCTGTGAATTAGCGGTGGATTGCACATCTTGTGAAGATACTCCAATCCTGTACGGAAAAAAAGATGTGGTTACTAATGAAGTTGTTGCTTGATTGACAAATGACAACAGTATCAAAATTTACAGACCTTGGGCAGATTCATATACAATTTTAAGACGACGTTTCCATGAAAGAGGCTGAGGGTTACCTACAAGTCAAATATATCAATTATTACATTTATAAGCCAAAATTTTAATCATCTGGTTGTTCAGCACCTTGTTTTTTAGTAAGACTAAATCCTCATCCTGCAGACTGTCAATTTTTATCTAATTAAATTTGACATTTTGCATCATTGATTCATCAAAGTGTTAATTTATGAATATTGGTGCAGGACATAATTTTCAGAAATATTGGTGCAGGGCATAATTTGTATTAAGGGAAAAAACTTCTAGTTCTGTAAATTTACAACCTCTGAGACAATCTTGGAGATTTCCTACTTCCATGTACAAGTAGATGAGAGCAATGCAAGTTCTGTCCTTGCAGTAGCCAACTAGTGAGACTAAGTTCTTGTGATGAACCCTTGACAACTTTTCAACCTAGAAAGCCATTTGCAATACATTATGCATTACATGTTGTGCCTTTAAAATGATAAAAGTAGACTAGTGTAGTGGTAAACAGATTTGTACCTCAACCCATGGGGCACGGGTTCAATTCACACCGAAGACAATTTATTGTACCTTGACAGCCTCTGTCAAGACTTACAAAAAATAAAATGATACTCTGTTCTAAAGTTTCATAGTTATACAGCTGTAAGTTTATTCAAAGTGTGATCATTTCCATTTAAGTATAAAATTCAAGTAACCTAAGAGCCGGTAAGAAGAAATGCAGAGCACATATATACTTGATCCTTATTACCTCATTTAAAAACTCTTGAGTCCCTTGTGAAGATGACTCAGAGCAAACTTTTACAGCAACTTCATTTCCATTTTCAAGTCTGCCCTTAAAGACATCACCAAACCCCCCAGTTCCAATTTTTTCTCTAAAGTGATCTGTAACAAGCTCCAGCTCAGAAAAACTAAATTGCTTTTTGTCGAAATTTAACCCCATTCCTCCTGCCCCAGAATTGCCAGGGTCATTTGGGTTATCAAGTACATGAGAGTTATTTCCCGTTCCAAACCTTCTAGGGTCCTTGTGAGATGTAGGTGGGCTGATGTGAGTATCTACAATAATAAATTATTTATAAAATGTTTCTAAGAAATGCAACAATCAGCTAATATGTAAAACTAGGCAAACAGTGTATGTAATTCAGTTAAGTCCAATGAGGAGAGATCGTCATGTCAATTTTTCATTTCTCTGATCTGCTAACAAGAGTTTTTTTTTTTTTTTGAGGGTAAGCTGGCGATTTGCCATCCTACGGATTTTCATTAATAGAAAAAGTATTTACACAAACCCAAATGGGTCTCTGATAGAAAATTAAATATTTACACTCGTAGAAATATTATTAACCCTAAGTGAGAATGTGATCCTAGGTCAATCTATTGATGCCTCCGCAGTGCATCACCCATTGTCGCGCCTCAATCGCCATCTCAATTGACAGGTTCATTACTGTTTTGGATTTGTGCGCAAATATTCTCCTGTTTCGTTCTCTCCAAGAGTTATTTTTTTATTTATGGTGTTGTTTGGTATTGTAGGTCGTATTCACTAACCCAATCCCTTCCAAAAACACATATATTCAGGTACTAATTAACCAAAACATTATTGATCTCATGCATGCCATCCTAGAAAGAAAAGTGTGTCATGTAAAATTAATCAATATTAAGAACTAGTATTTGGTCTAATGATGACTAGCTAAGGCAATTCCTTCTGTGTTGATGGTTGTTGCTTTGAAACTATTCTGGAAGATCTCATGTGAAAATATAAAATTGGGAGGCTTCATCCACTTTTTTATCTCAAAAAAATATAAAAATAATTAACCATTATGCAACAATTACTTTTCTTTTTCTTCTGGTGCAAAAAGAATAGTCCCACTGCTCCAACAATCAGCAACAAGATAACTACAGCCACAATTATAAAGATAACTGCTTTCGAAGATTTCTTTTGTCCTGATATACCGTCAGTGCTGTTGAAACTGTCATTTAATACTTTGGTCAAATTATGTGTATTCTTGCTAATTGTTCGTTCTTTTTTGAGAAATTATTTCTTCTGTAACCCCTAAGCCAGCATTTATTGACAAAGGGCACAACAACATGACTAATGATAAACAGAGTTACTCAAAATTGATCAGGGCCTAGCATTTATTGTCTGATAGTTTTTCCACAGTTTTAGAAGATCCAATTATAAAATGCTAGTTTTTGCACAGTTTTAGAAGATTCAATTATAGTAAACAAATTTGTAAACTAAGGAAATGGGTGTTGATCATTAATCTGATCAACATGGGGAAAATAGACGTACAGCACCGTCAAATGACCATTCTTTTGTCTTTTTTGGAGACCACGAGGAAGTGTTCTTGGAAGGCCACTGTTTTCTGAGAGGAGCCTGCAATAAAAAAAGAACATTTGATGAAACGTTGATAATTAATGTTCTGGCTAAAATAGAAAGGGTGCTCTTGTCTTAAAAGAATGCAAGTGATGTTAATTCATCCAGGGAATAAGGAATGTCGCCCGAGAGACTGTTGTGAGATAAGATTCTGAAAGGATTATAAAAGTGAATTTCATGTAGGAAACTGTTTAATTGCTATGTTACAAGAATGCAAGTGATGTTATTCTGACTTGCTGAGAATAATTCTTTGTTTCTGAATGTTAAACGAACTTACAATGTCTCAAGCTCAGTTAGGTATCCAAATGCAGATATCATTGCCCCGGTTAATCCACTGAATGATAGATTTCTGCCAAAAAAATATTAACTTAATTAATTGTTTCTTTATACGAGAATTGAAGGATCAATATAGAAAAAAAGATTTCAGTTAAGCATTGTATTGGATGTAAAACTCACAAAACTGTGATCCTGGGAATATCAGAGGAATTGATTGTGCACTTAACCCCAGTCCAACTGTAACTTGTAGGAAGACAAGGATCACCATTCCAATCTTTTCTGATACTAAAACTCGTCTTGATTGATTTAATGGCATTAACTGTATTGAAGATTAAAGTATTCTTTCAAATAATATTCTAAACTATTTCTTATGAAGTTTGTTGGTCAGTAGCAGAATATTTCCACTGAGGACAATCAACAATGTTGAGACTTAAATTAAAAAATTATGGAGTTATACCATCTGTGGTATCTGTCGGAAACATTGTCACTTGTAAGATTGTGTACAACTCAAATGCATTATGGGTGGGAGAGTTGCTATTGCAGAACTATTGCCATGTTAGTCTGACTGGATGTATTGAAACTTCATTTCTTCATTATTTCTGGAAGGTTTAAAACAGATTGGAAATTGTACATTTAACCAAGTAAAATTGTCAGGCCGGGAATGTCAAGTATTTTGTATGTTAATTAGCAAAATAAATTGTTTGAACTCGGATCCATATCTTGCTTCAACAATTTCTTCAATTCTTAACTGGGATCTCCAGCCTTCAGGCCTGGCACATTTTAGGCTCCGCCAGCCTATTTTAGACCACATGTGTTTTCCTTGATCCAGCCCAGTTTCGCTGGTGGAGGCCTGGAGAGGCAATACCATTTTGAGGAGACCCAGGCCACAGGTTAGTAGGGGTGCAAACGGATTGGATACGGATTGGATACGGATCGGATAGTGGTAAAATCATATCTGTATCTACTTTTATTTTTCGAATACGGATGCGGACTGGATATTACACGGATACGTACGGATATGAATTGGATATCGGATATCCGTAAATACATATATAAATATTTTCATAATATATATTAAATTATATTGTATATCTACTATTCAGATACGGATAATTAAAATTCAAAATCATGTCCGTATCCGTATCAGCATGGATATTCGGATATTGGATATCCGTATCTAACTTTCGAATACATATCTAGATACAGGCGGATAATATCCAATCCGTTTGCACCCCTACAGGTTAGACAAGAGACGCCTGTGATGAAAGCTGACCAGACTCCAACCTCTCTTTATTGGAGACTAATAAGAGTATAATGGATACGTCCAGTTCAAGCATCAAGACTGATAACAAACATTCTAATTCAAGTTGTTATAACAAATAAATTAGTTACATAGACTACGTAATTAGGACAAACTTAGTGAGCTCTCTGTTTGTAATCCTACTACAAAAATGGAACAGTATCCGCGTGAGATACTGTCGATATACCCTCATGGATGCTTCCGTCACTAATAGAAAAAACATTTTTCTATCGGTATACCCTCGTGGATAGTCACTTATTACTCTCGCGGATACTGTCTCATTCTTGTAGTATATACTCAAGGTATGTTTGGTTGTAAAATAAGAATAGCTAGAATAGCCAAATCAAGAATAGCTATTGTTTGTCTTATTAGAATAGTCAAATTTCAAAACTCTTAGAAATAACATATTCTAATAAAAACAAAAAAATTTAAATTCCTTATTCTAGCTATTCTAACTCAACCAAAGTACAAGTGATATTGTAATTATGACACCTTTCATCCAAAAAAAATATATAACACCGTCCCTCAAGGATGCTTGTTACGGATCTAGTAAGGCTACAGGGTGACCCGGGTCAAAAACTGGTCATAGAGGAGCCACTACGCAAAGACAAGGGGTGTAAACGGATCGGATATTATCCGATTTTGTCCAGATCCGAATCCAGAAAATTACTTAAATTATCCGATTCATATCTGTATCTGAGACTATCTGTATCCGTATTCGTATCTAAAAAATTATAACATATAAGGATACGGTAAGATTTTTAACTATCCGTATTCGACCATTTACACCCCTAAACCACAACAAATGTACTCTATGTTCTTAAATTGATTTATTAAATTGCATATACATACTAATAATTTATTAAACTGCATATTCATATATATTCTGATGAACAATAAAACACTATGACATGATTAGTGACTAATACTTTGATAATTTGATATATGTTTTGTAACCAACAAACTTATTATAAAAAATATTAAATCTAATTTATGAATAAAAAATTATATTTAGATGTTAATTTTTACTAGAATGTATATTAATAATTTATTTTTAATTATGCGAATTATATTCGTGTCCGTATTCATATCCGTTTGATATCTAATGTGTATCTATATCCATTTAATATCCGGTCCGTACACTCCTAGCAAAGACTCACATGTCCGAGAAGGGGTGACAGGAGAAGTTTCACCAAAAGGAAGCTCAGCCGTTGACCATTTCAAGGGGGACCCGAATCGGTTCACTAAACAATACCCTCACTAGCTCACAAGGCCCCAAGCAAGATTTCAAAACCGGTTGGTTCGGTTCAAACTAATTTGGATAACATTTTTTATAACAACACAAACTGATTTTTGATAAACCGATTCATTATAAACCGATCCATTTTTTATTAAACTGGTTGGTTCAGTTCAAACCGATTTGGAGATCTCAAAACCGAACCGAACCATTTAAACCGAACCGAGCCATTTAAACAGAACAACTGATCCAATTAAACCGAAATTTGCCGGTTCAGTTTAAAACCTAATAAACTGATCCATTTGAACACCCCTATGGGTGCGGGGATAGCTAGACGACTTTTGGCGAGAAAGTGTCATAACGCAATAAGCTGTTTCAGGTGTCACCGAACCGGGCATAAGGCCTTAACAGTCCAATAAAGCAGGACGAGGCGCTCTCAAACACTGGGCGGATCCAGGATTTTCGTCAGGGGGGGGCAAAAAAAATATCGAATCGGATTTAAATACCTAATCGGGTTTAAATCCATTAACCAATTGGGTGCTCGATAAAAAACAATACTTTAACTTATACTTTCCAATGCTTTGACTTGTAATTTATGATGTTTTGACTTATAATTCTAATTACCAATCAAAATTCAACAAATTTATTTCAATTTTAACCCTAAATTTAACCCAAATTACAAATCAAACGTCCAGAGGAGGGCAAAAAAAATTCCAGGGGGGGCAAAGTCGGTCGGAACCACTAAATCTCCACTAAAACTCAAAATCCAGGAGGGGGCAGCTGCCCCCCCTGGATACACTTGGGTCCGCCCCTGCTCCTCCCCGTCCTAGCTTCCTAAACCTACTTACGAATATCGAAAGACCTTTAAAATAGTTTCAAGGATACTTCAAGTTAGATATAATTTATCAAATTATTATAGAGTTTGTAAAAAAATTCCGTAATTAATTTTTACCTTTCCTTTCGATAAAATAAGAGTAAGGAAAGTTTGTTTTTTTTTTTAGAGAAAAATGAAAATCAAGCCTCCAAGTTCCATTAATAAAATAACAGAGGTGTCAATTGTACAAAGTCTTGGCAAAACGTCTAAATAACAAATTACAATAATTAAAGTACTTTTGTAATTAAATAAAGAAAATGGTAGTACTGTTAAACCATCTTTGAAACTCCGATAGTACTTCCAATACCAATTTGTGTACAGTTTTGTTCTCTTCTACAAAAATTCTTCTGCAGCGCTCCCTCCAAATTACAAAGCAAATAGTGATCTGCATTTTCCTCATTTCATAATGTTGTGAGTAGAGTATAGCTTCTTGATACCTGCCATTGCTGAAGAACTGACATGTATGTAAAGCCGGCATTGTAGTTGTGATCTTGCTTTCGAGGGAGACATAATATGCGCAAGTTGTAAAAAGGTGATGCATTGATTCTTTAGCCTATCTACATAGAGAGCATCTATTGGGTATGCACCATCCCTTTTTTATCAGGTTATCAACTGTTAATATTGTATTTCTCAGCATTAACCATATGAATACTGTGACCCTATGTGGTGCCTTAAGGTCCCAAATTGTGGATCTTCTGTCTGTAATTTGTGGGTGGAGAGTCATAACTTTGTAAGCTATGCTGACAGAGAATGTTTTTCCCAGGGTCCTTTTCCGCAACAGGATATCATCTTGGTGGTGTTGGTGGTCAATGTGTGGTACTGTCTGTAGCTGCATCAAGAGTGAGGTTCTTTTTTCCAGTGCGAGATCAGTAAAGTAGGTTTCAGTCTCCAGGTTCCATTGATCATTATGCCTGGCCTGAGCCAGTGTAGCTCCCTTTTCATTGACCTGCTGGTAGAGGTTAGGGTATTGATATTTGAGGGGCATATATGTCCAGCTGTCATGCCAGAACCTGATTGTTGTTCCTGCTCCTGGGATAAATTGTATAGATATGTGCATGAAGTATCTGAGGGTTGCTAATGCTCTTCCTAATGGTGTTGGATCAGATAGGTCCCAGGGTTTAGTGTGTGGTAGGATATGCATCCACCATGGTCTTTCTGGCTGTACCCATTTCCAAGCAATTTTTGCAAGCAGTGTTCTATTCATAATTACTAGATCTTTGATTCCAAGTCCTCCTAGTGTTTTGGGCTTGAGTACTATTTCCCATGATACTAAGCTCATATACCTTGCTCATTGTTGTTGTGTCTTGAGTCCATGCCACAGAAAACGCCTTCTAACTCTATCAATTTTATTTATGACCCATTTAGGTAGGAGAAATACAAACATGATATAGATGGGCATTGTTGATAGAGTAGCATTAATTAGTGTAACCCTTCCTCCTATGGAGAGTGTGTTTGCTCTCTATGTTGAGAGTTTTCTTGTTACCCTTATAATGAGTGATTGGTATTGAGATTTGACGAGTCTCTTGATTGACAATGGCATTCCCAAGTATTTCATTGGGAATTTAGAAGCTCTGCAGCTTATGATATCCTCCATGTATTTTATTTCCTGGTCTGTTGCTACTGTCATTGGGAATTCTGATTTGCTGAGGTTGATTTTTAGTCCAGATATCTCTCCAAAGATGTGTAGCACTACTTTGAGAAATCTGAGTTGCTGAATTTATGGTTGGATAAGGAATAGGGTATCATCTGCATATAAGAGGCACTGTTTGTAGTCTTGAAATGGAATGGTGAACAGACCCCTTTGTACTAGCTTATCAAACCAAGTGGATAGAAAATCCATTGTCAATATGTACTAGTAAGGTGCCATGAGGTTACCCCTTCTGAGTGTGATGTTTTTGCCCCTCTGTATTAGCTTATCAAACCAAGTGGATAGAAAATCCATTGCCAATATGTACAAGTAAGGTGCTACGGGGACCCCCCTTCTGAGTGTGATGTTTTTGCCAGCCACCGAGTTGATGAGCACCATTGTTGTTCCTTCCAACACTGCTTTTCTTACCAGTGATATCTATGCATTGGGAAACCCCTTTGCTGATAGCACTTCTTGTAGAAAGTCCCATGATATAGTATCAAACGCTTTGAAAACATCCGCCTTCAACAATCCCAGCTTTTGTTTTTGTCTTGTCGCCATTGTTACCACCTCGTAGGCATATAGGAATCCCTCACTGATGTATCTTCCTTTTATGAATCCAGTCTGAGCCTCTGAAACAAAGTCTGATATTACCAATTGCAACCTATTTGCCTAAATCTTGGAGAAGATCTTTAGCACAGAGTTGATTAGGCTAATTGGTCTAAAATTAGAGGGTTTCATTGATCCTTCTTCCTTTGGTACCAGTACTATGTAAGAGTCATTGAGGGGTTGCATTGTGGATTGTGGGTTTGTCAGCATATAATTGTATGCTTTGATAAGATCTGGCAACAGAAGATCCTTGAATTTTTTATAAAACTCCCCTGTCAATCCATCCGGTCCAAGTGCCTTATTGTTACCTAAAGTGGTGATAGCTGTATTGATTTCCTTCACTGTGATAGGGTTAGCCATGACTCTCACTTTGTGTTGTTGTGATGTGAAGAGGGATTGTGTATTGAACAGTATTGCAGAAGTTTGATGAGAGCCCATGAGTTGAGAGAAGTATCTGTGAAATACTGTCGCATTTTGCCCATGACTATAGTGATGTTGCCTTGCTTCTTATACAACATGTATGAGGTTGGCTCTTTTTCTTTTTGTTACCAATTGGTGAAAATATCTTGTGTTGTTGTCCCCTAATTTCACCCAATTTTTCTTAGCTCTCTAATGCCATTTTTGTTCCTCAATATGACAGAGAGTGGAGTGTCTCTCCAATACCATTTCCTTTAATAATCTTTCCACCCTGGTAAGAGATTTGATTTCTGACTGATGTGCTAGCCAGTGCAAACATTGCTTGCAGAGATCAGTCTACTGTTGTTTTTCCTGTGAATACTGCTTCTTCCATTTTATGATTTCTTTCCTCAGTTGTATCAGTGTGTTGCCTAACTCAATTGGTGTTTAAGCTGTGGGGGAGAGAGACCATGTATCTTGTATCAATTGCCTGAACTATTGAGAACTTAACCATGTATTCTCCATTCTGAAGATGTTAGAGCTGGGAAACTTGGTCTGAGCTTGACACAACTATTGGACACTGATCTGAAGCTATATTAGGAAGTGCAGTTTGAGTTGTGTTGGGGAAGGAGGAAGCCCAAGAGGTGGAGACCAGAAATCTGTCCAACCTGGCAAAGGCCAAATTTTCTCTGTCATTGGACCAAGTGTAGGCTCTTCCTTGAAGCCTTAGATCCAATAATTGCAGTTGATCAGTGACTACTTTGAATCTTATCATGTGATGGAGGTGATTAGTGTTATCTGTCCTATCCTGTGAGTTCATTGTGACATTTGGCTCCCTGGAGTTCTGCATAGAAGCCTTGCTTATCTCAAATGTTAGCAGGCCCATATAAGCCTGTAACTCTAAATATTGAATCATCCATTTTAATGGCTAGGTCTACCGAAAGACAGTATTTATTAGATTGTTGCCCTATCTTGGTGAAAATGATGAATTCCATGCCAATAGTATCCCTACCTATTATGCCTTGTGCTAGTACCAGTAAATACTGATCCAAGGCCCTACCAACTGTTTGCTTAACAAAATTTGTGTTTAGGACTGACCACTTTGTTTCTTGCAAGCACACTCTAGAATCATTTTCCAAGTTGTAGTTCTCTTTCTTTTTTCATTTAATCCCCTCAGTCAAGAATTTAAGAAATTTAAATTTCATTAAATAAGAAATGGTACACCTCCTTCAACCCTTCCATCATACCCTGCTTCCTCCTACTATCAATATATTCCCCTTGTACAATATTCTACTAACTGGACCTTGACAAATCCCAACTAATCTCCTATTACAAAATCTAATATCCCAGAGCACCTCAGTTGGGTCCCTGTATTCCACCTTTTCTTATCATTAATAAACTTATGTTGGATATAATCTTAAATTTATGGAGGAGGGAAGAGAGAATACAAACTCAAAATATATTTCTTATATTAAAACAAGAGTACAAGAGGCTTCTATTACAAGACTTTCATTCTTCACACATCCACTACACTCTACAAAGTTCATACCTCTATTTATACTAATACAAAAGTAGGTTAAACTCTAGACCTTTCATGAAACTACATAAAGTACAACAAGAGAATTTGAGTTTGATAACTCATATTAAAATATAACAAGAGAAGTTCAATTTGAAGTTTGCCACTACTATGGAGAAGTTCAATTTGAAATTTGTCACTTCTAATAACCCACATAATTCTAGTATCTTCTTTCAACTTCTACCAAATTCAAGTTTAATTCTTAACACCCCCTGTAAACTTGACTTTTTTCACAACTCTCATAATTTCTCTAAGCTGCTGAAATCTTTCAACTTTGAGGGGTTTTGTGAAAATATCAGCGACTTTGTCAACAGTTTTGATGTACTCTACTTCAATTTCCTTCCTTGCGATGCAATCTCAAATAAAATTAAACCTTGCATCAATGTGTTTGCTTCGATCATGGAACACCGGATTCTTCGCTAAAGTTATTGCAGATTTGTTATCCACCAAAATTTTAGTTGCTTCATCTTGGGCAAAATAAAGTTCTCTTAGCAATCTTCTTAGCCATATAGCATGACATGTACCGGTTGTTGTAGCAACATACTCCGATTCACACGTTGAGAGCGTAACAATCGGTTGCTTCTTAGAACACCATGAAATTACATTATCTCCATAAAAAAATATAAACCCGGTAGTACTCTTCCGATCATCTATATCACCGGCATAATCACTATCACAATACCTTTTTAAACAAGCCTCTTTTTAAACACTCCATTGGAGTATTGACCAGATTACAATTCATCATCCTGAACTTCTTTAAAATTTCTTTTGCATAGCCTTCTTGAGAGATAAATATCCCTTCATTCCATTGGTTTACCTCAATTCCCAAATAATATGACATAAGTCCCATGTCACTCATCTCAAACTCTTGGACCATCGCC
The DNA here is from genome assembly GCA_025461125.1 of Carex kokanica. NCBI lineage: Eukaryota > Viridiplantae > Streptophyta > Magnoliopsida > Poales > Cyperaceae > Carex > Carex kokanica. The sequence continues at coordinate 621,517 of JAJGRX010000348.1, forward strand.
TTATTAAAATCACGATACATTTTTGGATTATTTACCGTAAGAATGAGATCATCCACATAAATGCACACAAACAAAATATCATATTTTTCTTTCTTAGAATAAAGTGTATATTCATGAACGCATCTTGAGAAACCATTTTCTTGAAGATATTTGTGAAGGCGACTATACCACGCTCTTGGTGCTTGTTTGAGGCCATACAATGTCTTCTTCAACCTGAACACTTTGTTCTCTTGTCCTTCATTCATGAACTCTTGTGGTTGTTCTACATACACTTCTTCTTCAAGTGTGCCATTTAAAAATGCGGACTTTACATCCATTTGATGAATTGACCACTGATTTTGAGCCGCAAGAGCAACCAACAATCGGATAGTCTCCAAACGAGCAATGGGAGCAAACACTTCTTCATAGTCTACACCATGTCTTTGTTGCTTGTATCTTTCAACTTCGCTTTTAGCATTTTTCTTCACCTTATACACCCATTTGACTCCAATTGCTTGATGATCACTTGGTAATATTGCTAATTCCCAAGTGTCATTTTTTTCAATTGAGTGTATTTCGTCTTTTATTGATTGCACCCATTTTTTTATCTTTTATGGCTTCTTCAAAATTCAAAGGTTCATCATTCGCAAATAAACAAAATAAATTCTCACCATCAATTTGTACGGTAGCTTCATAAAGATCACTTATGCTTCGAACCCTTTGAGATCCTTCACTTGAGCTTGTTGAGGAAGAACTTGGTGTCGAAGAAGTTGAACTCTCACCTTCGATTTCTTCACCCTCTTCTTCATCTTCTTCAATATATGGTAGAAAATCATATGATTCATCTTGATTAATTACTCCAATCTCATGAGGATTCTTCCTCAAACTCCACATCTTTACTAACCACCACTTTCTTAAATGAGATCAAAACACTTGTACCCTTTAGCATTTTCGGCATAGCCAATAAACACCATCTTCTTGCTTCTATCATCAAGCTTTGTTCTATCTTACTCAGGAACATAGACATAGCAAATAGACCCGAAAACCTTCAAATGTCTCACACTTGGCTTCTATCCGCTCCATGCTTCTTGAGAGGTCATCTTCTCTAAAATTCTTATAGGTGAACGGTTTGAGAGATAAACCGCACATGCAACCTCCTCGGCCCAAAATTCTTTAAGCATGCCCTTACCTTTTAACATTGATCTCGCCATGTTTAGGATTGTCCTATTTTTTCTTTCAACAATCCCATTTTGTTGTGGTGTTCTTGGTACCATTATAGGACACCGAATCCCATGCACCTCATAAAAACTTTGAATTCATTAGAAGTAAACTCTCCACCTCTATCGGTCCTTAGTGCCTTGATTTTCCTTCTCAACAAGAGACTTAAATTTCTTAAAAATCCCAAAAACTTCACTCTTATTTTTCAAAAAATAGACCCATGTCTTCCTTGAGTAATCATCGATAAAGAGCAAGAAATATGAACTCTTACCAAATGATTGAGGTTTAATAGGACCGTGATCAGAGTCAAAATGATGATGAATTATGTAGGATTTTGGCTTAGGTTTTGCATATTAGCTCTCACTTATGTTTAATTAATTAGAAAAAAGGTTACTGTCACCCTTCTTTATGTTTATTGCAGGAAACACGTTTTGGGACTATTTCACATCAAATGGAGCAAGAATCAGGTAAATCAGAGAAGCAATGCTCATCGACTAAGTCACTGTTACGGTCCGTACTGACTGATACGGACCTAGTCGAATACGAACCAGGAGATGGCATGATACGCATTAAACCCCTCAACGACATGGTGTGTATACAGACCGTATCAGTCAATACGGTCAGTAACCAGAGGAGCCCTTTGGGGATAACCGCTACAGCTGTATCCATATTAGTTTTCTTGGCCTCCACTCATCTCCAAACGTCCCCTCACTCCTATATAAAGCACCCTGGACAGAAGAAGAAGTTATATTTGTAATTTTGGTAATTGGGGTTAGATTTGATTAAGTGAGAAAGAGAAGAGTGTTGTAATGATGCCGTTCCGCGGCTAAGTTCTTTTCTTAGGGGCTAGGCAATAAATCTTGTTACTCATGATACTTTGATATATATTTTTTTGTTGATTATAATCTCTTGTTGTTGATTAAAATGTTTTTGCAATTTATTCTCCCTTTACCTGATTTCGATGATCTAGTTTAATCCATTAGGGTAGTGACAGTACTTTAATGGTAAGAAAAACTATGATGGAAGAGTTAGCCTCGTTGGGAGCCATTAGATTTATGTGAAGAAAACCTTCGCGGGGAAATTATAAATCGAAACCACAAAACGCAAATCAAGTTCTGTCATTTACGTAAGATAAATCGCAGTGTCCTATGTAGTAACTTGTGTATTTAGAGATCTGTCATGTGCGTAAGATAACTCGCAGTGTCCTATGTAGTATCTCGATGAAAGTCCCATCATTTACGTAACTCGTAGTGTCCTATGTAGTGTCTTCCATAAACAACAACAGGAAATCAGACCCGACAGAAGTAGAATATCAAAAAGGATTGAGTAGCAATGGTGTGCCGAAACCTTAAGAATTCTCATGTCTATCTATATTTTAATTACTTTTAATTGTTGCCAAATTTACATTGATCACAACTTCAACTCTCAAATTTTCAGATTTTATCTAGCCTTTCGAAAGATTGTGATTTGATCACTCAAGACTGTAGACCAATATTCCCTGTGGATCGACCTCGATTATATTACTCGATAGGATTGTGCGCTTGCGATCCGAACCGATAGCATTTCTGAGTTTATAAATTTTAAAAGATAACATCGTTCTCTTTTGAGTGATCAGACCGCACAAGTCAGCGTGTACAAGTTGGAGGGGTTTGGTTGCTCGGGATAATGACGCCTTTGGAAAACTCTTCCTTGCTTGTTTGTCGAGTAGACACGCCTCACACAATTGGCTTGGGTGATCAATATGAGGAACTCCTTTCACCATACTCTTTTTGCTTAGCATTTTGAGCCCTTCAAAGTTGAGATGCCCAAATCTCATGTGCCAAATCCAAGAAGGATCCTTAACACATGATTGTAAACATTTTACTTCGGCCATCTTCACATTTAGCACAAACATTTGATTTTTCATCATGGCAACCTTTGCAATGATCCTATCTCGATCTCGTAGCCACAACAAATTATCCTCCATCTTCACTTTGTGCCCATTCTCCAAAAGTTGGCCGATACTCAAAATGTTACTTTTCATTTTGGGGATGTAGTAGCATTGTTCAGAATTTTGTGATCACCATTTTTGTAGCTAAAATTATAGAACCTTTTTCTTTAATTTCTACCTTCGTATCATCTCCAAAACGAACATTACCCATCACCTTCGTGTCTAACTCTGCAAATTTGCTTCTATCTCCCGTCATGTGGTTGCTTGCACCGTTGTCGAGGTACCATGTGACATCTTTCTTTATGACACCTTCTTTTTGAGTGAACAAGAGGGCATCACCTTCTACCTCCTTATGCTCGATAAGGTTTGTCTCTTCATCAACATTTTTATTATGACATTCCCATGAATAATGTCCATATTTACCACATGTGCAACACTCTAGTGTTTTGAAAAAACCCCCACGGGTCAGACCCGACCCGGCCCGCCCGGGACCCGTGCCCGCCCTGCCCGTGCCCGTGCACGGGTTCACGGGTTAAACGGGTATGGGTTGAGAAGGGCCGAGCACGGATTTTTTTTAAATTTACCCGTGATACCCGTACCGTTTCAAACCCGTACCCGCCCGTACCGACCCGTGAACCCGTATTACTCGTACCCGTATCCGTACCCGCAAACCCATGCCCATCTACCCGTAGACCCGTGCCCGCCTACCCGTACCCGAACCCGAACCACAACTCCTGTACTTTTTTTTTTTTTTTTTTTGAAATTCGAATTTTTTCCCCCCCAATCCCCAGCCCCCTGCCCCCGTCCCCCCCGGACCCCTACCCCCTCTTTTCAGTTTTTTTATTTTTTTAAGTTTTATTTTAAAATTTCAAATTATACCCCCCCCCAAACAAAACTCTTTAAATACACCCCCATCCCTCACAAATTTTCACATCCCAATCTCAATATTTTCCTCTCTCATTCTCTAATCTCAATATTTTCATTATTCTCAATTTTAATTTTGTTGTTAAAAAAAAAATATTTGTAAATTTAATTCAATCTACGAATACGCAACGGAATTACGAAGGTATTGAAATTACGAAGTTCGTCACCTCCCGCAAAATTTTCCCGCGAGATTTAAAGGTTAGATTTATTTCATGTTAGATTAAATTTTGTTAAATTGAAATATAGAATGTTAAATTTATAGTTTGTTTCAACTAGTTTAACTTAAATTAGTTTTTGTTAGATTTTGTATAGAATATTAGTATTAAAATTGAATGTTAGATTTTTTTTTTGTAGAGTAATTATATTTGTTTTTCCTAGAGTAATTTAAAATTTAAGCTATTAGATTTATTTTTGAATAGGTTAGTTTTAATTTTTGAAATTCGGATTTATTTTTAATAGGTTAAATAAGTATGTTAGATTTATTTTTTGAATATGCTAAGCTATTAGATTTATTTTTGAATAGATTAGATTTAATTTTTGAAATTCGGATTTATTTTTTAATAGGTTAAAGAAGTATGTTAGATTTATTTTTTGAATATGCTAAGCTATTAGATTTATTTTTGAATATGTTAGATTTAATTTTTGAAATTCGGATTTATTTTTAATAGGTTAAATAAGTATGTTAGATTTATTTTTTGAATATGCTAAGCTATTAGATTTATTTTTGAATAGGTTAGATTTAATTTTGAAATTCGGATTTATTTTTAATAGGTTAAATAAGTATGTTAGATTTATTTTTTGAATATGTTAAGTAATTTGCATTTATTTTTGAATAGGTTGGATTTAATTTTTGAAATTCGGATTTATTTTTAATAGGTTAAATAAGTATGTTAGATTTATTTTTTGAATATGCTAAGCTATTAGATTTATTTTTGAATAGATTAGATTTAATTTTTGAAATTCGGATTTATTTTTAATAGGTTAAATAAGTATGTTAGATTTATTTTTTGAATATGTTAAGTTATTAGATTTTTTTTTAATAGGTTAGATTTAATTTTTCAAATTCGGATTTATTTTTAATAGGTTAAATAAGTATGTTAGATTTATTTTTTGAATATGTTAAGTTATTAGATTTATTTTTGAATAGGTTAGATTTTATTTTTTAAATTCGGATTTATTTTTAATAGGTTAAATAAGCATGTTATATTTATTTTTTGAATATGCTAAGTAATTTGCATTTATTTTTGAATAGGTTAGATTTTAGCCGCGAGAATGTCCAACGACCCCGCCGCGAGATTGTCCATAGCATCGAGTCAATTCACTTCCCCTATAGAAGGTACTCCTTCGACAAGTGTCCCTGAAATTCAAGCCGAAGATGTCCCTCTTTCGACAAGTGCTCCCGAATATAATGCGGATTGGATGTCCTGGTATGACGCGACCTACCTAGAGGATGGCACTCTGCAATATCTAACTTGTAAGGTAAAAGTTGCAAGAGTAAGACTTTTGAGTATAAAAAAACCAGTGGTACGATTAATTTTAAGAGACATGCCGAGAGTCACCGAAGAAAGTGGTACCGAGCCACGGCCCGAGGCTAATTTGGATTCAGACGGTGCGGAAGAGAGCAACCAATGGTATATGAATGCTACCTTCTAGATAGGTAGTGTCGGTATAAATTTCTAACCTCTTTTAATCTTTATGGTTATTCTTTAAATTATTAATTTCTAAACATTTCAATTAGTTTTTAAATTATTCATTTTAAATAAGAACTACTAACAAAAAAAAAGTTAGAACTCCGCCTATGTTATTTTACATAGCCGGTACCAAGCCCGGAATAAAGGAGGAGGGTAACTTTTATTTTTTAATCTATTGTTTTCAAATAATTCATTATTATTTTTAAAGTAACTGATTTAAGAAATTTTTTATTTATATTTTATTGTTTTAAAGTAATTGATTTAAAATATTTTAAAGTAATTGATTTAAGAAATTTTTAATTTATATTTTATTGTTCAAAATTTAAAGTAATTGATTTAAGCAATATTGTTTTAAAATAATTCGTAACTTTGATTTTGATTTTAGTATCACAAAAATTATTGAGTTCAAATATGCAATCATGTTAAATGAATTTTGATTTGTATTTTATTGGTTTAAAAAGAAAACAAAAACAAAAACAGAAAAAAAAACAGCAAAGAAAAAACAGCAGCCTAAAAAAAAAAACTGCCCGGACCAGACCCGTGCTACCCGGACCTAAACCCGCCTACCCGTGACCCGTGTTGCCCGTGACCCGTGTTGCCCGGGGGGTTTGAGAGGGGCCGGGTAGGATTTTTCAAAAAAATACCCGTCCCGTGTCGCCCGTGACCCGCGTTGCCCGCGACCCGCATTGCCCGTGACCCGCCACGGGTTTTGCCCGTGCCCGCCCGCCCGTGCCCGTTTGCAAAACACTACAACACTCTACTTGTCTTTTGTCTTTATTCACATAATTATTCATCTCATGACCATGACCTCTACCATTACCCCTATAATTTCTTCCATATTGTGAATAATTTTGTTCACTTTTTTCTTGGTTTTGACTATTTTGACCTTCTCCTCTTCCATAGCCATACCCACGGCCTCTACCACGACCATAACTGTGACCTCTATAGCCACGACTTTGTCCTTTTCCTCCTCTATCATTTTCTTTAGGATTAAAAGAAACTTTTGCTTGCAAAGCTTGCTCCACCGGCTCTTGTTGGCTTCTTTTCATTCTCTCTTCATGGGCTAGCAATAAACCATTCAACTCATCGATCGTCATGGACTCTGTGTCCTTCGACTCTTCAATTGCCACCACCACATAATTAAATTTCGCATTGAGAGAGCGCAATATCTTCTCTACAACTCTCACATCTTGCATGTTTTCACCAAGCCTCTTCATTTGGTTTACCATCGTCAATACTCGAGTGAAATAGTCTCCTATGGACTCACTCTCCTTCATCGCAATCGACTCAAACTCAGTCCTTAGAGTTTGGAGCCGCATTCTTCACTTTATCAACTCCAACCACCGAATTTCTAAGAATTTCCTATGCATCATTAGAACTCGTCTCATTGGCAATCTTCTCGAACATGTCATCATCCAAACCTTGATAGATGATACTTATCACGCATTGATCTCCACTTCTTTTCTTTTGCAAAGCATTTAACTCAGCTACTGTGAGTTCGCTATCATCTTCGGGTTCTTCAACGCCATTTTCGACAATGTTCCACAAACCATGAGCGCCAATAATGGTCTTCATTCGCAACGACCATTGATCATAATTGGTTTTGGTTCGAATTGAATATTGGAATGAGATATTTGGATTTCTAGTGGCCATTTGTGTGACATTATGAATTATATAATAATGAAAACCTCTACATAAGGGCCTATAGGTAATAAAAAAATTTCGAGTAAGGGTTTATATGCATATATATTGGTAACAAATTTTATTATGAAATCCTATATATATATATATAGGTATATGAATATAATTCTTAAAAGTTACATGTGTGTATATATTAGAGAATATAGCCAAAGGACTTAGAGGTAATAAAAAGTTTAGTTAAAGGTTATATATACAATTATTACACCCTTAGGTAATACGAAAGAACTTGGAGGACCTAAGTGTAAATATTACATGGTTAATTAGGCTAACCTTCCTTCTCCACCGTATATCCATCTAAATCGTGAGTGTGTATGTGTGTGTGTGCCGAACCAAAGAGGAAGAGAGAAAGAGAGAGTGAAATTAGTGAGACCGATCGAACCGTTCGTAGTTTCGAGATCAGAACGAAGCCCTCTACTCAATTCTAAGCTCTAATTTGGTATTTCATTTTTCTCCTCTTCTCTCAAAATCTGAAATTTATCTCAATTGTTTAGGGTTTTGATCAAATCTGGAATTTTTGTATAAGTTGTGAGTAATCTATCTCCATGAAGCTTCTATGTTGTTAATTTGGTAATTCATTTCTCAATTCCATCTCAATCTTGATTTTCTATCTAGGGTTGGTCTCAAATCCGAAAATTAGAGAAGAGTTGTGATTAATCTAGTCTAATCAAACAAATAGAGGTGTTAATTGGTAAGTTACTCTTTCTTTAAAATCTGAAATTATTTTGGTTTGATTGATCTAGGGTTTGAGTAGTGGGAAAAATTGAATTGTTATCTCTTAAATCTTTTATGTGTTCAACCATCCAATTTGGTATAAGAATCAATTGATAACCATCAAGTGATAAAGGTGAATAAAGTGTTGACAAATAAACTTGAGTCGCTATTAAATTCGTGACTGCACAGTGGACAGATTTTGGGGCTGATTAATGAGCTAATTTGAAAGGGCAATTCTAAATCATTCTGGACAAATGAGGAGTCTAGTTGAAGTGTCTTGGAGTCTAGTTTCTAGTGGTACAAGTTTCAAGTCGTTTGGAATTTCCTATAAAAAGTTCTTGCAATTTTAGTAACCAAGGGTCAGGATTTAGGACTGCTGTTTAGAATTCTGTTTTTCACTTGTTTTGTGTACGAATTTTAAGAGTTTAATTTAAGCAAAGTATAAAGAAATTAATATAACTCAAGTAAGCCTATCAATTGCTGAACAAAGATTAAATCAATTATATATGTTGACATAGGGGTAGGCTCGGTTGAGCAAGATTTTGCGGGACCTTTCGAGACGTCCGAACCATAGGTGCGCTTTAGGCTTTTCGTAATCAGGTGCGGGATTTCTGGACTTGTTTGATAGCTTATATTCAGAATTAAACTGTGTTTCGGTTGACATGTTGATTATTGATTGAATTGCATTATCGGATTGTGTTGCATATGCATTGCATTGCCCAAATAAAGTGAAACTTGAATTGTTTTATCGGATTGACTTGCATGCTGGTATGGTTATAAATTGTGTTGATCAGAATGATCTGATTTTGGAATTAAAGTCACCGTGCTTTATATCACCATTGGTTGGTGGATATGGTATTATTGTCATCCGCCGTGATGATGTCACCCAGGGGGTGAAACCGGATTTGTCAAGGTCTCTGCAGGGACTTTGACACCCAGTGTTCTAAAGCTTTAGATCGTCTGGCCCTCAGGCTGTTCCAGTACCGGTTGGGACGAGGGGTAAGTGACTTTGTATTATAATTGTGGATATATGTGACTTGTGTATCGGAGGCATTACCCAGGGGGTAACGCGTTTGGATGGTCAGTTGACTTTATAAGGATTTCTGGATGTGAATTAGAACCAGTCTTTTAATTAAACGGTTAGGCCTATAACTACAGATGGGTGTCATATGCAGTTTCCAATAGGGTGGTCCATCTGTAGGTGTCTGGGACCCTACAGGTGTCGACGGGCTAGTGGTCAGGGTGGAACATCTGTAGTTATTACCAGATATTCTGAAACCGAGTAAACCAATTATTGTGTGATTGAAATTCATCTTGGCAATTCCTGAATTGTGATTTCATTTGGATATATATGCTGTCAGAGTTATGCATTTATCTGTATATGCCGTTATATAAATGTGGTATGCTTTATTTGTGTTTCTTTTTGAATATAATCTTTGATTACAAGTCCAGGGATTTATTTTGTGGCAATTATCGCACTGAGAATTCAATTCTCATCCCCTCTTTGGGTAATATTTTCAGGTTCCGGTTCGGCGGATCCGAGAGAGGCACGAGGTCGGTAGGCCCTGGGTTTTCCGCTGCATAGTTTGTCTGGTATGGTGACATTAGAGATTATGTATATAGTTGTGTTTTGATTGTATATATATATATTCTCTATGTCATTTTGTGATGCGTATCCATCGAGATACGGGTTTTGTATACTGTAACCTGACCAGTTGGGATTTGGGATCTGTTTATGTTATGTATTTGTTTGGTTGCGTGTTATGTTTTACTGGTTATTATATCGTAATTGCCTAGTAGGTATACGGGCAACCGTATGCCTACGGCAGGAGCACCTGTCGCGCCTCGTGGGGCTGCGGGGTGTGACAATTTGAACTTGCTCTGATACTACTTTGTTAGATATAATCTTAAATTTATGGAGGAGGGAAGAGAGAATACAAACTCAAAATATATTTCTTATATTAAAACAAGAGCACCAAGGCTTCTATTACAAGGCTTTCATTCTTCACACATCCACTACATTCTACAAAGTTCATACCTCTATTTATACTAATACAAAAATAGATTAAACTTTAGATCTTTCATAAAACTATATAAAGTACAACAAGAGAATTTGAGTTTGACAACTCATATTAAAATATAACAAGAGAAGTTCAATTTGAAATTTGCTACTTCTAATGACCCACATAATTCTAGTATCTTCTTTCAACTTCTACCAAATTCAAGTTTAATTCTTAACAACTTCTTCCTCAGCACAAAATACTCAAAAAAATATATATATATACTTAAAAAACACATAAAATTCATAAAAACCTAAAAAACAACTTTGGTTCCTTTGCTCTTCTTGCGCAGCCGTAGATACCTCTCTATTGTTGGACTGAGCCGACCTGCTGGCTCTGATCTCCCTCTTGGAGTATCTCCACATTAATTCTGACAGCCAACTGAGGTAAAAAAAAATTAAAAATTAATTTTAATGCATTAAATTGATAAATTAAAAAAAAAAGCGAATGTTTGCTTTAAATTGATTAAAAAAAAACATTAAAATTAAAGTTAAGCTCACTAAAAAAGTCGGTGAAAAAACATATTTATAATAGGTCGATGACCGTAATTTCTAAATCTATTCTTTTATTCTCATGAAATCTTCTAAACTACTCTAATTTTCTAATTCTACTTATATACCCTTAATCACCTTAATATCTTAATCCTCATCTTGCTCCACAACCGAATTTGCTTCTTCGATCACCGCCGCGCTCTAACGACGACTGGATCTATTCACCGTTGCACCCCATTCGAGATGGAAACTCTATGCTCCGAGCTCTAACGATACAACACTTTCGGCTCCTTTCAGCTCCGGTCCCTCCCCTCTCCCTCATTCTCCTCTCCGCTCGAAGAGGTAGAACCGTGAGAGAGAGGAGTGTTGTGTTGGGATGAAGCCGGCAAGGAGTAGAAAGAACAGAGATGGGTGGAGGGGGAAAGAGGTGTTTGCTTTTCTAAAATTGTTTATATACTAAAATATTGAGATAGTGTTGTTTTAATAAATAAAAAGTGTAAATATCATGAAACTGTTCTTGCTCCAAAATTCCAATTTACATAGGTGAGTGAATCTCATAAAAATGATCTGATTTTTCAAATCTAAATTGGACAGTCGGTTAATTATACGAATTGGAGAGTAGCTTGACTCCAAAAATCAACCGATGCAAAGTTTTTTCTCTTGTCAACACAAGTTTAATTATACGCATACACACACTGTCACGTTAAGAAAATTTTATAATAAAATTTAAATCATTTGTTAATTTAGAATGGTTAAAACGGAATTGAAATCTGATCGACGAGCGAGGAATGGGAAATTAAAACACGTTAAATGAGTTTATATTGAATTTTAGAATTATTCGGACCATTGATCCATCCTAGCACGAATCGCGAAGCACCCTATTTAATAAACCCTAACCCCCCCCTCTCTTCTCCCTTGTGTGTGGCCTGCCAACGAGAAAGAGAAAGAAAGCAAGAGAAAGAGAGAGAGAGAGAGAAGAAAAGAGAGAGAGAGCTCCGAAATCCCGTCGGATTGCGTCACCGTTTGAGAAATCGAGGTTGAAACCGAGAAGGCAGCTGTAGATCTCTCCTAGCCATTCTGTCGGTAATTTTTCTTTTCCCTTCTTCGTTTGAAAATCCGAGATTTCTCGAATCCGCGGTTTGTTCGTTTCAAACCCGAGATTAGAGTTAGAATTGATCGAACTCTAACTCCTTTGAGTTTCTCATCTCTCGTTTACCGATTTTCTCTGTGATTTCGTCTCCCAATTTGGATTTCCCAATTCTAGGGTTTTGATACCAAATCCCGAATTGAAACGTGGCATTGATTGATTAGGTTAGTCCGACCGACTAGACTTGTCCTTGGTGGGGTTACCGCTGGATCGGGAAAGGTTAGAACTTGTAATGGTTAAATTGAGGTTTCGACCAAATTAGGGTTACACCAACCGGCCAATCGAATTGAGGCGTAAACCAGAATAGCGAACCAGTACCGGAATGAGACCTAATTGAGATAGTATACGTAATGTAGGTGTAGGCTCGGGTGAGCAAAGGTTTGCGAGGCATTCCGAGGCGCCGGATCGATAGTTACGCGGTACGCCTATTGCCAGCAGGTGCGGGGTTCTTGGACTTGTTTGATAATTTAGATTCATGAATTAAACTGCTTCCAATTGTCATGTTGAACTGCTTGATTGATTGCATAATCGAATTGTTTGAATCATATGCATAACCGTATTAATTTAGAAATGATATGTACTGAAATCGCCTTATTGCGGGCCGCAACAACTTCCATTACGGGCCGCAACCAACTGCGTAGCTTAAAATGCAGGCTGACAGCTCTCTGACTACTTTGTTGCGGGCCGCAATGAACTCATTGCGGGCCGCAATGAATGTAGCAGAATAAAGGATAGTCTCTGAATACTTTGTTGCGGGCCGCAATGAATTCATTGCGGGCCGCAATGAATAGAGTAGAATTCAATAAACCCTCTGAATGCTTTGTTGCGGGCCGCAATGAGATCCATTGCGGGCCGCAATGAGAGCCTGAAAAATGTCAAATGGAGCTGGAAATTGTCTGGTAACTAAGTTGTGAGCCGCAATAACCCCATTTTAGTCCATAATGAATATTAGAGTTATATTTGCATGTTGAATGGTATATCGTTTGTTTGTGTGTTTTTGTTTTGGAACTACGGTCGAAAGTCCCCAATAATTTATGACTATCTAGGATGGTCGGTAATGTTTCGAAATCAACGCTGGGCGATGACTCGAAACCATGTGCGCATATGAGTACAATTAATCACTGCTGGGCAGTGATTGATTAAGATCAGTCAATGCTGGGCAATGACTGATCGTGACGGAGACTTTGGGTGACTGTGAGGAAACGAGGAAATGATGTCATATCCAGTCTGGGACAGGAATGACAGTTTGATTTGACGTGTTGTGAATTGACGATTCTGAGCTTATTGCATATGAATATCTATCTGATTATGAACCAGACCTTAGTTAATGGTTAAGCCAAAGCACTGCGGATGGGTGTCAGATAAAGGGTCCAGCTGGTGGGCCATCTGTAGGGGTCAGTGACACTACAGATGTGGGTTGGAAAAGGGTCCAGCTTGGTGGGACATCCGTAGGTGCTACCAGCTGTAATAAACTGAGTTAAGCCAGAAATGTGCGTGTTTGAAATTCATCTTGGAAATTCCGTAACTTGTGTTCCATTTGGTAAATTGTTGTCGATCATATGCACTTGTTTTATTTATGAATATGCATCTGTCTGAACTGCTTTTGTATGGTTTCATTTCTGAATATAGATTTTGATTGCAAGTCCAATAATCTAAACTGTGGCAAATTTCGCACTGGGAATTTATTCTCACCCCCACTCTTGGGTTATTTTACAGGATCTGGGGCGTCGGGATCCGGAGAGGCACGCGGGCTATAGACCCTTGGTAGTTGCCTATGTGTGGCCTAATCTACCCTTTTGTTGTATAGTTTAGGGTTAGGCCTGATGGTTAGTATCTGTACGAGATACTTTTGTTGTATGATATTTGACCAGACTGTATAACCTTATATATGGATTTATATATATATGCATAGGGATGTGTTTGATATTAATGAATTGTACATATTCTGATTGAACGGTTAGTTGCCTTGTAAACATACACGGCGTTGTATGTTTACGGCAGGGAACTGTTGCGACCCGTGGCTGCGGGGTGTGACAGTTCTCTTTGGTGGTATCAGAGCTCAAAGTTTTAAGCCCTAACCGGACCGATAGGATACGTGAGTGGGGTACGTTACAATTGGGTCATTCCGATGAGCGACTGGTATATTACATGAATTGTGTACATATAAATTGAATAAAGATTTTATTGCAATTTAGAATCATGGACGGGCGTCGAGGCAGGGGACGAGGTAGGGGACGACCGCCTCGCACGAGAGCTGGTGGACGAGTTCAGGACATAGTGGTCGAACCCGCTACTAGCAGAGCTGAGACCGGACCGGCAGGGCCGGAAGGTCAAGGAGTTGAGCTTGGGCCTAGAGGTGTACAGGACCGAGATCGAGCTCTCGACGAGAGGTTGATAGCGGCGTACGAGAGAGGTCGCCAAGCAGAGAGACGTGATGCGGCACCTGAGGTCCAGAGAAATGCTCCCGAAGAATTTAGGAGGTTGTATGACTCCTTCCTGCGCCTCCATCCACCGCGTTTCGATGGCACGGGTGAGTTTGCAGTGGAGAGGAATGGCTCGCGAGTATGACCGCGAAGCTGGTGCTATGTCGAGCGCCAGAAGAAGACATGGTAGAGCTGGCAGAACAGCAGTTGGAGGGTGATGCCAGATTTTGGTGGGATGGAGCCCGACGTAGTTTTGTCGGGGAGGAGGCAAGGATTCCGTGGGAATGTTTTGAGCAGCAGTTCACCCGACGGTTTCTGAGTAACTTGCAGCGAGAGGCGCTGCGAAGGAAATTCTTGGACTTAAGGCAGGATGGGAGATCAGTGGCAGAATACAACAAGGAATTCCTCGCCTTGTCAAGGTACGCAGTAGACGTACAGAATGATGTGGTGAGATACCACAGGCAGTATTTGGACGGGTTGGATGGGGGTATCTCGATGATTGTTGATACCCCGTTAGCTACTGAGCTTCAGGCGATGATGGACCACGCAGAGCAGGTAGAGCTGCACAGCAAAAGAAAGAGGACCCAGATGTCCGAGAGGAATGTCAAGCAGAAAGAGGATCAAAATAGACAAATCGCGAGGTCAAGTGGTGGACCGTCGACTGCTAGACCACCCCCTAGACAGATGGGGACACCGAGACCCCCTTTCAGGCAGATCGACGCACCGGGATTTAGGCCGGGGTTTGTTCCGACGTGGTGCCGTACCTGCAACCAGGAGCACTCTGAGATCCAATGTAGGCGTCGCAACAGTGCGTGTTTTACATGCGGCAGTATGGAACATTGGGCGAGAGAATGCCCGAATGCGGCACTGGAGTTTCAGGGGTACAGGGGACCTGGAGGGACTGCAGGACGCGGGCAGGGTAGACCACCATTCCGCAGTCGAGGCGTTCCCCAGATCGGCGGGGGCAGGACCGGAGGTCGAGTAGCGGTTCATGCGATTGAGGCACCGGGGTTAACATCCGATGCAGTAGGGATTCTGGAGGAGAGGGATGACATGAAACCATCTGGTTCTCGAGCGGATGTGATGACAGGTATACTTTCTATCTCAGGTTGTTGTGCGCACTGTTTGATTGATACCGGGTGTAGTCATTCCGTAGTGTCAAAGAAGTGGGTAGAGAAATGTAACTGGCCAACCGAAACCTGTAACCAAGTCCTTAGTGTCCAAACCCCTTTCGGTTCGAATGACCGAGAAATTACCACATGCCGAAACTGAAAGGTCAGAGTTGATGGGAGGGATCTCGAGATAGACCTGTTGGTCATGGAGATCACCGGATATGATGTTTTATTAGGGATGGATTGGTTGACAAGACATGCGGCGACAATCGATTGCCCGCACCGCAGGGTCTGTTTTACAACTTCAAGAGGTAGTACGTCGTGCATGCTGAACTGTAGGAAGGTCGGGGGATTAATACCGTGTATTTCAGCGGTGGAAGTTAGGCATCTGATCGATTCAGGATGCCATGCGTATTTGGCAGCGATAGTGTATACTGCTACGGAAGTTCCTGAGATGAGTGAGATACCGGTGGTGGCGGAGTTCGCAGATGTGTTCCCGGATGAAATAATTGAACTACCACCCGTACGAGAAGTGGAATTCGGCATCGAATTGGTGCCAGGTACGACGCCAATTTCCAAGACTCCGTATCGGATGGCTCCTGCGGAGTTGAAGGAGCTTAAGGCACAGTTGGAAGAGATGCTGGAGAGCGGGTTCATCAGGCCAAGCACATCTCCATGGGGTGCTCCCGTGCTGTTTGTGAAGAAGAAAGATGGTACCTTGCAATTATGTATCGACTACCGCGAACTGAACAAGGTGACTGTGAAGAATAAATACCCGATACCCCGAATCGATGATTTGTTTGATCAGCTGCAAGGGTCTTCGATCTATTCCAAAATAGACCTGAGAACGGGGTACCACCAATTGAGGATACGGCCGACTGACGTGGAAAAGACAGCTTTCCAAACACGCTATGGGCACTACGAATATCTGGTGATGCCGTTTGGGCTGACGAACGCACCCGCCGCGTTTATGGATCTTATGCACCGGGTGTTTCATGATCTGCTGGACTCGACAGTAGTGGTTTTCATTGATGACATCCTGGTGTACTCGCGATCACGAGAAGAGCATGAGATACACCTGCGGATAGTGTTGCAGAGGCTGAGAGAGCACAGGCTGTTCGCAAAATTCTCGAAATGTGAATTCTGGCTTGAGAAAGTGACTTTTCTCGGCCATGTGATATCAAGAGAAGGATTGGCGGTAGATTCCGAGAAAATTCGGGCAGTGACCGAATGGAAAAGACCAGAAACAGTTACAGAGATTCGCAGTTTTCTGGGGCTAGCAGGATACTACCGACGATTTGTGCTTGGATTCTCGCAGTTAGCGGCTCCTCTTACGAAGCTGTTGCACAAGGGGGTGAAATTCGAGTGGGGTGCTGAACAAGACCAAAGTTTTCAGGAACTGAAGGATCGGCTGGTGTCCGCACCGGTTCTTGCCATGCCAATTATGGACGAAGAATACACCGTTTACACCGATGCATCCCGAACAGGTTTAGGATGCGTGTTGATGCAGAAGGAACATGTGATTGCATATGCCTCTCGACAGATTCGACCGCACGAGCAGAATTATCCGACCCATGATCTGGAGCTAGCTGCAGTAATCTTTGCTTTGAAAATTTGGCGGCATTACCTGTATGGAGTGAGGTGTCGTATTTTTACGGATCATAAAAACTTGAAGTACATCTTTACGCAACGAGAGCTGAACTTGAGACAGAGGAGATGGCTGGAGTTGATGAAGGATTATGACCTGGACATTCAGTATCATGCGGGAAAAGCGAATGTGGTAGCAGATGCTCTAAGCAGGAAGAGTCAGGTAAATCTGGCATCGATTATCACCAGTGAGACGCATCTCCTCGAGGAAATGCAAAGGATGAATTTGTACGTCGGTGCATCCCATGAGTTCGCATTGGAGACATCGTCCCGCTTGATGGGAAATAGTACTAGGGCAGGCACGTCTGCTGTCGTGTCGGTTATCTTGGCTGCGGTCGAAATTCGACCGGAATTACACGAACAGATTCGAACAGCACAACAGGAAGACTCAAAATGTCAGAAGTTCCGACAACATTATGAGTCGAATGCAGACTCGCCATTCCAACTTCGCGAAGACGGTATCCTATGGTTCCACAATCGCATATATGTTCCGAATGACTCAGAACTGAAGAATTTGATTCTATCAGAAGCACATGACTCGGGGTACACCATTCACCCCGGAGAAGTTAAGATGTATCAAGATTTGAAGCAACACTTCTGGTGGCCAAAGATGAAACGGAACGTGCAACATTACGTCGAGAAGTGCCAGGTGTGTCAACAAGTCAAGGCAGATAGACGGAGGAGGGCGGGATTACTAAGGCCCCTTGCGATACCCACCCGAAAATTTGAGTCGATTACCATGGATTTTGTGACTGGATTTCCAAGAACGGTCGGAAGATACGATGCCATCTGGGTGATTGTGGACAGGCTGACGAAGATTGCGCACTTCATTCCGCTTCGGATCGAGACCTCTGGAAGAGAGTTAGCGGATTTGTTCTTGAAGTATCAATTCAAATACCACGGCTGCTCGCGCAACATTATCTCCGACCGAGACCCCCGATTTACCTCCCACTTTTGGGAAAGCTTTCAAGAAGCCATGGGTACGAAGTTGAGATTCAGTACCGCGCATCATCCTCAAACCGACGGTCAATCCGAACGAACCATACAAACGTTAGAAGATATGCTGCGATCCTGTGCCCTGAGTTTCCGAGGATCTTGGATCGATCACTTGTACCTGGTGGAATTTGCATATAACAATAGTTACCATTCGAGTATCGGAATGTCACCACAGGAGGCTCTTACGGGACAGCAGTGTCGCACACCGCTGTGGTGGGGACCAACAGGTACATATTCACCTACCGGCCCTCAGATGCTTGAGGAGGTCACGGAAAAGATGAAAGTCGTCCTGAGTCGCCTTAAATCAGCACAAGAGAGACAAAAGAAGTACGCAGATGTTCATCGACGGCCGTTGGAATTTCCGGAAGGAGACCATGTTTGGCTCCGAGTTTCACCCGTCAGGGGCGTACACCAGTTTGGCGTCTCAGGTAAATTGAGTCCCCGCTATATTGGGCCGTTTCAGATTACGCAGCGAGTGGGACCGGTGGCATATGAGCTCGCATTGCCACCAGCATTAGACCGGGTTCATCCGGTGTTTCATGTGTCACAATTGCGCCGGTACGTGCGAGATCCATCTCACTGCATTGATCACTCCAATCTGCATGTCCAAGAGGACTTGACATATCGAGAAGAACCGATGCAAATACTGGACAGAAAAGAGCAGCGACTTCGGAGCAAGGTGATCAAACTTGTTTTGGTCAAGTGGGGACGCCATTCAGATAAGGAAGCAACATGGGAGGGTGAAGAAAGTATCCGCGAGAAGTACCCCGAACTATTCGACGATTCAGGTATGGAATTAAGTTCAGAGGACTGAACTTTATCTTAAGGGGGGGAGAAATGTCACGTTAAGAAAATTTTATAATAAAATTTAAATCATTTGTTAATTTAGAATGGTTAAAACGGAATTGAAATCTGATCGACGAGCGAGGAATGGGAAATTAAAACACGTTAAATGGGTTTATATTGAATTTTAGAATTATTCGGACCATTGATCCATCCTAGCACGAATCGCGAAGCACCCTATTTAATAAACCCTAACCCCCTCTCTCTTCTCCCTTGTGTGTGGCCTGCCAACGAGAAAGAGAAAGAAAGCAAGAGAAAGAGAGAGAGAGAGAGAAGAAAAGAGAGAGAGAGCTCCGAAATCCCGTCGGATTGCGCCACCGTTTGAGAAATCGAGGTTGAAACCGAGAAGGCAGTTGTAGATCTCTCCTAGCCATTCTGTCGGTAATTTTTCTTTTCCCTTCTTCGTTTGAAAATCCGAGATTTCTCGAATCCGCGGTTTGTTCGTTTCAAACCCGAGATTAGAGTTAGAATTGATCGAACTCTAACTCCTTTGAGTTTCTCATCTCTCGTTTACCGATTTTCTTTGTGATTTCGTCTCCCAATTTGGATTTCCCAATTCTAGGGTTTTGATACCAAATCCCGAATTGAAACGTGGCATTGATTGATTAGGTTAGTCCGACCGACTAGACTTGTCCTTGGTGGGGTTACCGCTGGATCGGGAAAGGTTAGAACTTGTAATGGTTAAATTGAGGTTTCGACCAAATTAGGGTTACACCAACCGGCCAATCGAATTGAGGCGTAAACCATAATAGCGAACCAGTACCGGAATGAGACCTAATTGAGATAGTATACGTAATGTAGGTGTAGGCTCGGGTGAGCAAAGGTTTGCGAGGCATTCCGAGGCGCCGGATCGATAGTTACGCGGTACGCCTATTGCCAGCAGGTGCGGGGTTCTTGGACTTGTTTGATAATTTAGATTCATGAATTAAACTGCTTCCAATTGTCATGTTGAACTGCTTGATTGATTGCATAATCGAATTGTTTGAATCATATGCATAACCGTATTAATTTAGAAATGATATGTACTGAAATCGCCTTATTGCGGGCCGCAACAACTTCCATTACGGGCCGCAACCAACTGCGTAGCTTAAAATGCAGGCTGACAGCTCTCTGACTACTTTGTTGCGGGCCGCAATGAACTCATTGCGGGCCGCAATGAATGTAGCAGAATAAAGGATAGTCTCTGAATACTTTGTTGCGGGCCGCAATGAATTCATTGCGGGCCGCAATGAATAGAGTAGAATTCAATAAACCCTCTGAATGCTTTGTTGCGGGCCGCAATGAGATCCATTGCGGGCCGCAATGAGAGCCTGAAAAATGTCAAATGGAGCTGGAAATTGTCTGGTAACTAAGTTGTGAGCCGCAATAACCCCATTTTAGTCCATAATGAATATTAGAGTTATATTTGCATGTTGAATGGTATATCGTTTGTTTGTGTGTTTTTGTTTTGGAACTACGGTCGAAAGTCCCCAATAATTTATGACTATCTAGGATGGTCGGTAATGTTTCGAAATCAACGCTGGGCGATGACTCGAAACCATGTGCGCATATGAGTACAATTAATCACTGCTGGGCAGTGATTGATTAAGATCAGTCAATGCTGGGCAATGACTGATCGTGACGGAGACTTTGGGTGACTGTGAGGAAACGAGGAAATGATGTCATATCCAGTCTGGGACAGGAATGACAGTTTGATTTGACGTGTTGTGAATTGACGATTCTGAGCTTATTGCATATGAATATCTATCTGATTATGAACCAGACCTTAGTTAATGGTTAAGCCAAAGCACTGCGGATGGGTGTCAGATAAAGGGTCCAGCTGGTGGGCCATCTGTAGGGGTCAGTGACACTACAGATGTGGGTTGGAAAAGGGTCCAGCTTGGTGGGACATCCGTAGGTGCTACCAGCTGTAATAAACTGAGTTAAGCCAGAAATGTGCGTGTTTGAAATTCATCTTGGAAATTCCGTAACTTGTGTTCCATTTGGTAAATTGTTGTCGATCATATGCACTTGTTTTATTTATGAATATGCATCTGTCTGAACTGCTTTTGTATGGTTTCATTTCTGAATATAGATTTTGATTGCAAGTCCAATAATCTAAACTGTGGCAAATTTCGCACTGGGAATTTATTCTCACCCCCACTCTTGGGTTATTTTACAGGATCTGGGGCGTCGGGATCCGGAGAGGCACGCGGGCTATAGACCCTTGGTAGTTGCCTATGTGTGGCCTAATCTACCCTTTTGTTGTATAGTTTAGGGTTAGGCCTGATGGTTAGTATCTGTACGAGATACTTTTGTTGTATGATATTTGACCAGACTGTATAACCTTATATATGGATTTATATATATATGCATAGGGATGTGTTTGATATTAATGAATTGTACATATTCTGATTGAACGGTTAGTTGCCTTGTAAACATACACGGCGTTGTATGTTTACGGCAGGGAACTGTTGCGACCCGTGGCTGCGGGGTGTGACACACACTACTCCGTTAGATAATTCTTTATTGAGTGAGGCTATGGTGCTATGCATAGCACCAATGGCTAGTGTACTACGGCTCAATATGGTACTTTTTAAAATCCTAACGGTCGATCCGACCGTTCAATGTGATATCCATATGAATATGTACTTGCAAACTAAATTTTATATTTTTTCGAATTTTTTTACTATTTTTTCAGATAGGTAGAAAAATCAGTGTTTTTTGAAAATTCTGGACCATTAAAATTCTACCTATCTGAAAAAATATTAAAAAAATTCGAAAAAAATATAAAATTTAGTTTGCAAGTACATATTCATATGGTTATCACATTGAACGGTCGGATCGACCGTTAGGATTTTAAAAAGTACCATATTGAGCCGTAGTACACTAGCCATCCGTGCTATGCATAGCACCATAGCCTCACTCTTCTTTATTTGTAATTTGCTTGAAAATAACATCTCTACACAAGCAAAAAAATAAAAATAAATAAATAACATCTTTATCAACATTAATTACGACAAAATAATTTAATAATACTAAATTAATTGTCGAGAAAATTATTAACATACAAAATATGAATAGAAAAAAAGTAAATTAATTAATGAAGCTATCCAATGAATTAAAGTCTTTTCAAACAAAAAGAAATATCACCTGGCATCGCAAAATTTTAAGGTCGTGCATATGACAACCAATTTCCAGTTCTACAAAGAAATACATATATAGAGAAATAAATGGATTTGTTCTGACTTGTTAAAGTAGGCCTTCAATTGCTTTAAACATTGGAAGAAATTGGTTATCTGACATAGCAAAGCTCCTTGGTAGGTGCTATTCACGTGTTATCTGACATAGCAAACCAATTTCCAGCCCCAGTGCACGTATCCAGGCCGTATCCAGAAGTGTCAGGGCCGTATCGGAGACCGTATCAAGAGTTAAGGATACGCCACGCACTACTAGAATTTCCGTTTTTTCCAACGGTAGCAATTGTTATTTCCAACGGGAGGAAGAGTCGATGGAAATGAAATTGCATTTTCTGACACCATTAACAATTTCCAACGGTATCTCCATGGAATAGTCGCGGTTGGAAATCCCTGTTGTTTGCACATGGAAATGTTTCCTATCCGCCGTTGGAAATACTTTTGCATAACCCATGACCCGCCAAACAGACTAAATATTATATTTTATTGAAAGTTGATGGAAATACCTCTCCCCATGCCGTTGGAAATAAGTATGAAGTAGGGAGACATATTATTTCCATGAGCTACCGTTGAAAATGTTTTGTGTAATATATTTATATTATTTTATAGTAAAAGTCCATGGAAATACTGAAGCACTCTGCCGTTGGAAATGTTTTATTGATTCAGTTTATATTATTTTATAGATAGACTTATCATTTGCATGGGGCTACCGTTGGAAAAGCTAAGTTCCTGAAGACAAAAACATTTATGTTTATTTGAGATCTCCCTTTAAATGGTGCATAAAAATAAATTACAGCAACAAGCTAATGTATTTAATTGAGATACAAAACATTGTGTCAAATAAAAACAGTATATAAGATCTCCCTTTGAATGTCTCTTTTGTCCTCCTGCAATATATGTTTTTAAACATATTAGTGTTACTAAATTAGAAAAATTAGCATAAAATTAAAGTAAGATATAAAACTATACTTGAAACAAATATAGACTGTGCTCAAAAGCACATTTGCAAATAAAATAGAGAGAAACATGAGCCTCCAAATGACATTAAATTTTAAGAAAATTAATAAAGCATAAACTTGAGAAAAAAAACAGCATAAACAAAAATTAAGAGTGACAGTCAACCTAGTTGTATATCAGTTTGATTGTTGCTTTATTCTTACCTAGAACTTGACAAAATATTACCATATTACCCCCAAAATACTTAACACCAAGCATAATCAATTTTGTAAAGATAACACAAAAATTTGATCTACATAACATTTAAAATTGATGTTCTAGTTTGTGTTATAATGTTCTAATTTGTGTCAGTGCATTTATTTGTATTTTAAGACACATTTGAGTGCTCACATATGGATGTATTTATATGACTTTGTACGCATGTGACAATTTTACCCTCTTCCAACTACTAATCTTTGGAGAATTGTTCTGATCAATTGGCTACAAGGATTTTTGGTTTCTTTATCTCAGAATGTATGTTATATTATGAATTATATGCACAAAAATTAGTAAAAATTAATATGCATCAGAACTGGTTCAGTTTGTATTATTGTGAGACTCGATTTTAGTACCAGCATTTTGCACAATGCAGTTTTGCCCTTTTGGTCAGTCAGAATTTGGAGAATTATTCTGACCGATTGGCTACATGGAAATTTTATTTCTTTATACGGAAATGATGGTAATCTCACATACAACATTCTCAAAAAGTTTCAAAAATTATAGAAGTCGAGAGCTATTTTTGGTTCACCAATTTGTTAAGGGCAATTCATATGCCAGCATAACAACAGTGAAAGTGTTTTTTTTTCTGCTGACTGAGGTTTCAAAAATCGTTTAAAAACCCTTTAAAAATTCCTATAAATGGAAAATCAGGTGTAGTAATGTTTATTAGGTATACTCTAACTGAGTGTACATTTTGGAGACATTTGACGGCCTGTAGCTATAAGAAAGAGGTATGTTTATGAGGCTCAGCTAGTGCGCATGTGCAGCATTTTCTGTTTTCAGGATATAAGATTCAAATGGCCACAATAAATTGTAGAAAATTCCAAATTGGGAAATTCTTTTTTCAGTATGCTTGTATATGTATCTAATATATGTCCATGCAATGGTTTGGTCATATTCGTTCTAGAATTCCCTGTATGGTTAATTTACTGGCAGAAGGTCAATCTTGACTGTTTTAGCAACTACCATACCAGCATGCATTGTTTTAAGTTTTGACTATGTTTGGTGTTGGTACAGGTATCAAGTCAGGTACAAGGGTGTGTTCAAAAGTCTTTGCACCAGGGGTGGAGGTTTATCACTAATTAAGTCTGGTTTTGAGGCATGAAGGCCATGAAGACCAAACATCATCAGAAGTAAATAAAAATAAAGGACATTGTCAGACAGAAGCAAAGAGAAATTTGCAAAGAAATCATTTTATGTTTTACTTATTCATGTGCTTCGTTTATATTCATTTTTTAGGGCAAAATCATTGGATTCATAAGGTTCAAGCATTATATTTTCCCGACATATCATGGGCATGAAATGCCTATTGTTTAGTTGCTTTGAACCTTGATCCTCACATATTAGCAATTAGGTCCCTCAATTTGTAAGTAATTAGCAAGTTTTTTAATGAATGAGAATTTTAAACAAGAGTAACCCAACCAAAACTTTCAGGTGACTCTTTGAATTATTATTTCTTAACAAAATTAACCCTCCCAAACACTTGCACAGGAATTATTTTTCAACATAGATTCGAAATTTGAGAAGAACTTCCATTGGCTACACCTTCCAATTATACTCAATTCAACATGGAACGAACATAAGAATTGAACCATACAAGTCAATTCAGTGCTTTAATCCCCTTCGCCGTTTTTAAATCCAACAAAAAGAAATTAAATGTCAAGCTTACCTGCAAGCTTCCCCTTCTTAAATTAAATTGAGTTGCCGTAACAGTTCCAGCATTCTAGTCGATGGACTGTCCAAGAAAGGCTATACTATGGGTGATGCAACCTAAACCAATGCAATCAGAAAAATTGGCTCAGGTTAAAAAAAAATTAACATCAAGCTATATTGCTGGTGATGCATACATTACTTGAGGATCTGACAAAATTGAGTGAGTTACGCACAAGTAAACAAACAAAACATCTCGAAATGAATTACCTGGGTACTTGTATGAAAATCGCACAAGACTGAGTACTGTTAACCATGCTATACAAATGATTCACATGAAGGTAACATATCAGAAATTTTATAATTGGGCTATGAAATTCTAGTATTTTGGTTCAAGCATTTCGTTAAACACTTTAAATGCATTCATCAATGACATCAAGTTATCCCACAATTACACAGAGGGTTTCAAGCAACATAGAGGAAACAAACCATAAATTTGTTTCGCCTAACACAAGCAATCGACAACAATTCATCAAGCACAAACATCGATCAAGCATGCAAAAATTATCAGTTTACTAAAAACATTTACACTTATGTCATTTCATCAAACACCTTGTGTGTACGTAATCAAACACTCGTATACAACTAAAAAACTAAAAAAATAAACCTTGGCACTGTCAAACCTTGCCCATTTCACCCTTGGGAGCGGTGGTTTCTTCAATCACGATGGCTGTTCAGAATCTGATGTGGCGGAGAGAAAGAGGGAAACGAAATTGTTTTAGATGGTTAGATGGTTAGATGGTTCTGTTGTTTTAGATGTGGCTGTTCAGAATCTGATGTTTTAGATGGCTGTTCAAACCTTGCCCATTTCACCCTTGAAAATTTGGTTGAAGGGGGTTAGATGGTTAGATGGTTCTGTTGTTTGGGGTTTTAGAGGGAAACGAAATTGTTTTAGAGGGAAACGAAAAGAGGGAAGGTTGTAAGAAAATAAAACAAAACAGCTAACCAGAATATGGATTATTTCCTCTCTGGATGCAATGAGGAACAAAAAAAGTTGCCAAGTACAAATATTAACAGAGCAGTTTTAATTTCAAAAAGCTTGTTAAAAATATTGGATGCTCTTTGAATTATATAGGCTGTGTGCTGCATAAAATGAAAACTGCTCTGCTAATAAAATCACCCAAATGAAGACATCAGGACCGTCATTGCTTATCGGACGGCTTAGAGTTTGATATTTACTAATTAGGTAATGCATGTACAACAAATAATATGAAAAAAGTTCAAAAAATAATTTAATTTTTTTTTACAACTTCTATGACCAAATCATACTTATCATATCAATTTTAAATAATTTCATCATTATTTGTCCTTTCAAATTTAGTAAATATTTGAGGACCGTTCATTGTCCCTTGATCATTTCGACGGTTGATCTGAAACAAAATGATTCAAATTTGTTTTGAAATGATCAAGAGAAAATATTGAACATAACAAACATGAAAGTTCTGAATTTTTATTGTGTCCAAGCTTCGATCCACAGTGAATGCTTATAGTCGTTCGATGTTTTAATATTTCATCGACTCGATGGATAGGTAAATGAAATTTTTTTTTTGCCAAACTTTGCTGCAAGAGAATAAATATAATTCTTTTTAATTTCAACAGTTCTGATCAACCAGCGGACAATATATTTTTGCGTGCCTTCACTAACTCACAAGTTAGAGTTTTATGTTTCATAAGACATAAACTCTTGTTTTGTGAGTTAGTCAAGGCATACGGGAACATATTGTCCGTTGTTCGATTGGAACCGTTGAAATTAAAGAGCATCGCATTTAGTTTCTTGTAGCGAAGTTTGATGAGATTTTATTTTTATTTACTTATCCATCGAGTCAATGAAATATTAAAACATCGAACGACTATAAACACTTCACCGTGGATCGAAGCTCGGATACAATAAAAATTCAGAACTTTCATGTTTGTTATGTTCAATATTTTATCTTGATCATTTCAAAACAAATTTGGAATCATTTCGTTTCAGATCGACCGTCAAAATGATCAAGGGACAATGAACGGTCCTCAAATATTTACTAAATTTGAAGGGATAAATAATGATGAAATTATTTAAAATTGATAATAATAAGTATGATTTGGTCATAGAAGTTGTAAAAAAATTGAAAATATTTTTTTGTAATTTTTTAATATTTTTTGCTGTGCAAGCATTAATTAATTTGTATATATGTAAATCTGAACCGTCCGATTGAAAATGTGTTGTTTTGATTATCAATGAATATGACCATCTATTTTGTGTATTAATTCTGGACTGGAGATAGAATAGAGGATGACAAATGGGTCCCACTTGACACATCACATCAGATATGAATAGCGAAATTTTTGTCAAACAAAGGCGCGCAGTGAAATTTTTGGAAAATATTTCTCCCCTTTCCTATTCTCTAAGTCCCATTGAGGCGCACAACGAAAATTTTGTCAAAATATTCCCCCCTCTTCAATTGCTCTCCCTAAAATTCCCCAAGTCCACCACTAATTTCATGATTTCGCTTACACATTGCCACAGATCATCAAAGAAATAGTTCACCTTCCTTGCCCAAGGGATGGTATCCTTTCTGCTTACTAACCCTTTTCCTGGATTAAGGGCTTTACCCGAGCCTAACCGAATCGCCGGTAGATTCCTCTTTTTTTTTTGGAATAAAGGCAAATCTTGACTTAGCCACCTAAATCTGCACAGCCCTTCAATTTCAATTGCGCAGCCTTCCTATTCTCTGAGTCCGTAACCTAATCCCCACCAGCGAGGCAGCGAAGCGACCAGGCACCCCCCACCCCACCCTGCAGACGTGCCGCACACGGCGTACTCAACGATCTGCGTCTCCGGCCTCCGCCTCCTTGGTCCTAGGTTTTTGCTCTTCTCCAAGGTTTTCTCTTTCTAACTCTCTCTCTCTCTCTCTCTCTTCTCTGACCCTCGTTCTCCAAGGTTTCTGATCATGCCATAGCTATTTGGTTATTGCTGAAGTGTTGGATTTGATTTTGGGTAAAATAAAGGAGGAAGATGGTAGGATATTTATAGGGTAAAATAAAGGATGAAGGTTTCAATTTTTGCAATTGATGCTTTTGGTAACTATTTATGGATTTTGTAAGTTCACAATCAATTTATTACATGGTACCTGTAGTTGGCACCGTAACATGGTACTGTAGAGAGGGATAAAGAGGATGAACTGTTGTATTGAAATGGCCATTTAACTTTTAAGTTTAATCCAGGTTCAACTAACTTTGTGAAAAATTGCTTAATCTTGTTCCATTTTGTTTGAGTTCCCTTTTAATGTTCATTTTGTTTGAGTTCTGCTATACACCTTTAAAATCATGCTTTTTTGTATTGGGCTTACTAGGTTTGCTTGTTAATTGAGATATCTAATTAGTGAGCTGCTTGATAACTACTGTTGAACCGATTTAGTTCAAATACTCTTCAATGTTTATATTTTCTAATAGTATAACCTTATGATAAGTATGTGCAGCTAAAATTCTTTATTTGGTTAAGCTTCTATTGGATATTTTGGGAGTTCAATTGGAAGAAAAAATCAAGTCAGATTTTGCTACTTTCTCAACTTGTGTAGTGTAACCAAGATTCACTGAGTGCAGTTGTTCTTCTTCTACCCTGTAAATTTTTTTACCTTTTGCTACTTTCCCAACTTACCTTTTCACCATCCTGCAGAATTGTAAAGGTATTTTTTTTTTCTCTTTTTCTCTCTTATATTCTCTTATGAATATTTCCAACTTCACTGCTGATATACCTCTAATGTTGGTCCAGCACTTTATAGCTTGAACATAGAACAGTGTTATATCACATCAAGAACAATTCAGAAGGTTGCTGACGCACTGCATGAAGATCATTTTAAACCATCTGGGGTCTAAATGGTTTAAAATGTTGAAATTGGAATAATGGCAATGAGATCATTTGTAATATTTTTGCACACCCATGTACTGGTCATTTTAGTTATGGACCTTGTCCTTCTGCTTCTTTTGCGCATGTCACAAACCATTTTCAAACACTGTTGAGTTGTGATATTTTCTCAAAGTTCCTTACTATATTTATTTCACCTATAAATTTTATTCATTGGCAGGGAAAAATAGCCCGATATCTGGGAATGCCATGATCAATCTACTCTCCAAAGTTGCATCCTTGAAAAGGTCAGCACACTAAATTTATTTGTCATAATTTTGTGGTGTGCTACCACGCTTATCAGTTGATTTCGTATGAAATTTCCAATTATTACTGCAGGTTTTCAGAACTAAGCCTTACTGGTATTAGACTCAACAAGCTCATACTTGACCAATTATGCAAACTTGCCAACACAACAAGTCTTTCTGGCTTGTTTCTAGGGGCTACTTCAATTGGAACTGTGAGCTTTCACTTTTTTCTTTATCCCTTGTTTGGTTTATGTTTTTAGTAAAAGCTAGTTTTTTCTGCAAGACTCTAATTTTGCTGTATATTGTAAAAATCGGAAAAAGTTTTGTTCCATAATTTCATGCTAGAGTACCAATTTGACCCTAGTCAGCTGTAAAATCCTAGCAAAGCATGTGTGAGAAAAAGAAACTGGTTACTTGGTTTCTACCTGACTGGTATATAGAGGTGTTGTACCTGTACTGGACCCAATGGTGACATACTGGGGTTTAATGTAACATTCAACTAAACCGAAGAGAAAGAAAAGAGGGTTAGAAAAATCCAATAGCCCTTGTTTTAGTTGGAACAGTGCCTATGGATATGGTAAGTTGCTTCCTAATTTAGATTATTCTTATATCTTAAGAAGAAAAGAGTCATGTTTTTCTTAATTTGTTCAACTTAATCCAAAGCTATTCAGTCTTGGTTGTAGTATGCCGATGTATTTAATTATTCATCTTTTGTATTTATGCAGGAGACATTGGTGGCACCGGCATCATTTTCAGAAGGGAGATTAGTAGATAAGCTAAACTCAGCTGCTTTGCTAATTCCAGTAGCATACTTGACCCACATGCAAACTCCTCTTGGTATTATTGCTGCTAAAGCCTTTGTTGGAGAGGTAATAATAGATCATACTTCTTGTACCAGTAACAATATCAGCACCAGTACCAAAAATATTATAAAAGGGCTAATTGAAGGAAAGAACAAATTATATTAAGATGTATATCATAATTTTCATTTCTTATTTCTCACGAAACAGGTCATCATTAATTGTCTTGGGGTAGCTGAATTTAATCCTTCAAGGTCTGTCACTCTAGCGATGGCAATTCTTTTTATCTGAAATTCTGAACATTGTTCATATTAACAATATTGTATTTATAAGAAACAACAAAAGAAATCTAAACTTTAGTTCTTTTCAATTTGACCATCAAACTTTCTCTTTCTATATCAGGAAATTGATCTGTGCATCTTTTAGCTGTGCAGTCTTCTTTATTATTGGTACTGATAAAAAAGATGTGTGATATGTTTAGTTAATAATTAAATAATCTCATCTATTTCTCTTCGAATGTATTATGGATGATAATATGGTAAATGTACTATGATTTAGTTTAGTGACAATGTGATATGTATTTAATGGTTCTTATTTATAACATGTTAATCTTAGCTGTAATTTCAATGTGTTTGTTAATTTGGATGAATGAGAATTGGGGAATGTAAATGGGTCGATACTGGGTTGGTACAAGGAGGATTGTAGAATGAGGGCATGCTTATATGATACCATTTAGACTTGTTATTACCATGGGTAATCTATTGAATAATGAAAATAATTTTTCCATGCAAATATTAGCCCTTGGAAATAAATAGGTGGGCTCCACATTCGTTTGCCTTGGAAATACTGGGGTGGGTCTCACGTATTCTGCCCTTGGAAATAAACAGGTGGGCCCCATGTTCGCTTGCCTTGAAAATACTGGGGTGGGTTCCATGTACTTTGTTCTTGGAAATGCTCTGGAGGGTTCCACAGACGCTGTCTTTGGAAATAAACAGGTGGGCTCCGCGCGTTCGCTGTCCTTGGAAATACTCGGGTGGAAACCACTTGCGCTTCCTTGGAAATACTTAGGTGGGTCTCACGTTCTCTGCCTTTGGAAATACTCCAGACAGTGTCCAAGGGTGAAAGTATTTCCAATGGTCCTTTTTCCAAGAGTAGCGCATGGAAATACTCAGAAATGAGTATTTCCAACGGCGTCGATGGAAATAAGTACTATTTCCATCGAGGGTTGTTGCAACGGGAGTATTTCCAACGGTAGCGGATGGAAATGACGATTTCAGGGCTTGTTCCAACGGTACGCCCATGGAAAAGCTGATTTTCTACCGTTGGAAAAAGCGGAAATTCTAGTAGTGACGTAAGCTGATACGCCAGTTGGCGTATCGGATACTTATCTTGGCCGTATCGGGCGCATATCCGTGTCCGGTACGTATCCGACACGGGTACGAAGCCTATATTGGAGTATCCGAGTAATATAGCTGATTATTTTTATTTTTTTGAAAAAGAACTGAACATTAAAGTAATTGAATGAAATACAAACACAACCAGGTCCCTCGCACACTCAACAAATATCAGAATCCAGACCATTTCCCAGATATAGATGATTATTAATCTTATATAATAGGACACATTTTTTCTGTAATCTTGATCGGCTTGAAAATAACATCTCTAAACAAGCAAAAAAATAAAAATAAATAAATAACATCTCTATCAACATTGATTACGACAAAATAATTTAATAATACTAAATTAATTGTCGAGAAAATTATTAACATACAAAATGTGAATAGAAAAAAGTAAATTAATTAATGAAGCTATCCAATCAATTAAAGTCTTTTTTAAACAAAAAGAAATATTACCTGGCATCGCAAAATTTTTAAGGTCGTGCATATGACAACCAATTTTCAGTTCTACAAAGAAATACATATACAGAGAAATAAATGGATTTGTTCTGAGGAAGAAATTGGCCTTCAATTGCTTTAAACATTGGAAGAAATTGGTTATCTGACATAGCAAAGCTTCAGTATTGGTTGGAAGAGAACCTAGTCAACTCATTAATAAGAAAAAAGATTTCATGTTACACTTGTCGTGTATCTATATATATAGCGAATCATTTTGTTGTGGCCTCATAATTTGCTACAAGAAAACTGGGGATGTGGAACGCTTATGAAAAATCAAACAGTGACATCTGGTTACAAGTTGCTTGAATTTTAAGAGGAAAAAGCTATCACAGATTTGCTCATAATAAGAAACAAAAGGATAATAAAAATATGTTATTAAGCAAGTAACATTCTGCCGCCGGTAACAGCATATGCCAAAACCATCACAATTTATGACAAAATTAATCACTAGTGGAGAATTATTAAAATATTTTTCAGGCATGTATCTCAACTAATATGAGATATCTGTAATATCAAAGCCAAGGAAAAGCAATTTTATGAAAATTATATGATTTTGTGGGCTGCATGCATTAATATGCCTAGCCGTAACAGGGGTTCGTCTACCTATTTATTTGTTCGTTTTGAATACTAAAAGGGTCGATTGGCCGAGAAGACGAAGAGGCCGGGATCATGGTCGTCTGTGTTATAGTGAGCAAATTTATGAAGATGGTGGTTTTATGGTATATTATTTTCTCCACCTTGTTCCTCACTGAGGGGTTTACACTCAATGATCAAGGTATATATCTGACAATTAAGAAAAAGTTAATTGATACAATATCCAAAAAGATTTCTTTATATCTTTATTTTGATTTTGAAGAGATTTAGTAACCTGTCAATCAGCCGAGTTCCCTAGTTTTATATGCTATAAGAACATATATAAACAACTTTTACCCCTTTTTCTCTGTATGTTTTTCCTTTCAAGTGCTAATGGAGGTTTAAATTTGTTGCTTCATAATTTTTTCCATGATTGCAACTATTGGTAATTTTACGGATATATGATGTTATGAACTCTTCTTCCAAATCAGTGCCTTCACATCTATGCAATTTCCTTGAAAATAGTTGCTCTTTTTTATTCATTAATGATTTTTTTTTCCGTTAAGGCTGTATGTGAATTAGTAATTAAAGAGAAAAAGAAGGTAGCACAGTTGGTTAGAAAAAAATCTTAGAGCATCTACATCCCTGAAACTATTAGAGTTTCTAAATAACTGTTAACTGTTTTTTAGAAATTAAACCTCTCTTAATTTTTAAGCCTCCACATCCCTGAAACTAAAATTAGAGTTTCCTAATTGCCACATCACAACTTATAAAATTTCTTATTAAGATATATTTGCAAGAGAAATGAATCTCAGCGAATCATTTCGCCACGTCACAGTTTATAAACGATTTCTTATTAAGAAATTATTGAGCAAAGTTGCTAAATAAGAAATTCATCTACATTCCTGAAACTGGTTTAGCAACTGCCACATCAGATTAGAAACTCTAAGAGTTTCAGGGATGTAGATGCTCTTAGGACCGTTGATTATCTCAAGATTGAGAGTTAGATTCCCCCTCATGACTTTGCAGTCTCTGCGAAGGTTTTCAAAAATAAAAAAAAATTAGTAACTAATCCTCACGGGGAAAAGCATTTATGAGGTTAAAAAAAAAATATATATATAGAGTTCTATACCATCAAATTTGTAGTACTATCAGACCCAATTATGCTCTTAGGGTTGATAATGCAAACACCCTAATACTGTAGTTTAACTTTAGTTTTTCATTGGTATTATTTACCAGTGTAATACATAACAAGGGACATAATGCTCTGCTCTTTCCCTTTCAGGTTTCATGAGCATCGATTGTGGCATAAGTACCGATTCCAGTTACTATGACCCAAGCACAGGCTTATTATATGTGTCTGATGGCCAATTCATTGACAGTGGGTCAAATGTCAAAGTTTCAAGCAACTACATCAATTCAACCCTACAACCACAGTATCAAACAGTTAGAAGCTTTCCTACAGACCACAGGAACTGCTACACCCTACCAAATGTCACCATGGGTCAAAAGTACTATATAAGAGCCTCTTTCATGTATGGAAATTATGATGGGCTAAACAGTGTACAACCAAACAAGAGTTTACAGTTTGATCTGCACATAGGGGTCAATCCATGGATGACAGTTAACATAACCGATGCATCACAGACATACCGGTTTGAGGCTGCGACAGTTGCTCCAGCATCCTTGATATGGCTTTGCCTTGTAAATACTGGTCATGGGACTCCTTTTATATCTATCTTGGAAATCCGGCCACTGAAAAAAACCCTATATCCATATGTTTCTGACAACCAATCAATATCTTTTGAATTCCACCTCAATTTTGGACCCACAAATCGAACAATTAGGTATGTTACCATTATTTGCGCATGATATATGACAAAATTAGCGAATTCTATGTTATTAGCACAGGTAGATATATGCCTTTGCCAGAATATTAATGGGAATTATGAATAACAGGTATCCTGACGACAAGTATGATCGCATATGGGTCCCCCAATCGTATGACCCTAATACTTATACGGGGCTTTCCACTACTGACAACATCAGCATTAATCAAAATATTTATGAGGCACCCCTTGCAGCCCTTCAGACAGCTATTATCCCAGCAAACAATGAGACAAACATCACCTTCCTTGAATGGTCTCCTGATAATCCCAAGAACAGTTACGTTTTTGTTGCATTCTATAGCAACGTCATAGTTCCTTCCATGAATAGATGGAGGTTTTTCAGTGTTTTCTTGAATGGAAAGTTTAGTAGCGGCCCATATAATGTTCCGCCATACCTCCAGGGGGATTTTGTATGCACTCCTTTACCTATCGTCGGGGATTATTTTTCGTGGTCCTTCAATGCTGAATTCAACTCGACACTTCCACCGATTATCAATGCACTTGAAGTTTTCTCTATTCTCCCTATGCAAAACACCTATACTGACTTTAATGATGGTATGCAAAAATAAAACAAAAATACCATTATACAATGAGTTTGTCAATTGATATGGTTCTTAGACCAAGGTCACAAATTTGTTTTGCAAATTCTTGCTAGGACAATATATACTAGCATGTAGCTTATTTGTGCAGCAGGGAATCTTGTTCTGGCCAGCATTTTATCTCATTTACCGAAAGGTTCAATACATTTAAACAAATTAAAATAGAAAGATTACTTTGATGCATAATTAGTAAATTTAGTACATGAATCACCACTATTTACTGCTATTTTGTTTATCTATCATTGATCACTTTGTTCTTGCTATTACCATAACATTACACAATTGAATTTAACATGTATTTCCTTCTATTTTTCTCACTACTCAGTTGCAGCCATTAATACTATTAGAGCACAGTATCAACTAAAGAGAAGTTGGGAGGGAGATCCATGTAGCCCACAGCAATATTCATGGAGTGGCATAAATTGCAGCTACCTCATTAGCCAGTCCCCGAGAATAGTTACTCTGTGAGTTTCTATTAGCAAAACTTAGCTTTCCAATATCCACTTGTAATGCTTCTGCAAGAAAAGCTCTAACAATAAAATGAATGCAGAGATCTCTCTTCAAGTGGATTGAAAGGCGCAATATCAGATTCCTTCTCTCAGTTTTCTGCTCTTCAACACCTGTTTGTACAATCACTTTCATTTTCTTTAGTTTGATTTGTGTTTAGATCACCAAAACCAAATCCTTCATCTCCTCTGTTTCTGGTTATAAAAGTACCAAAGAAATTGTCAGAAATAATAGCATGCCATTACATTTAATTACAGTTATTACTGAAGTAATGCACCTTATAAGTTACACAAGATTCCAAGTTCGAGGTGTGATTTACTGTTAGTGAAGCATAAATATTGAGAAACCTAATGCTAATTTTCTTTATATAACAGGGACTTGTCATGTAACAATTTAACAGGGATCATTCCAGATTCGTTAGCAATAATTCCATCCCTTCAAGTCTTGTATGTACTAGCTACTTTAAAATTGATCTAACAATATCATTTTGTTGATGCAAAAATTTGATCTTTCTTATTTTCTGGTAGAAATTTGGCAGGAAATTATTTCACAGGAGCAGTCCCTTCGAACCTCAAAAAGAAGGCAGAAGCTGGAATTATTGTCCTAATAATGTAAGTTTTAATTAATTTCTGAATTGCACTTTCTCACCAACAATTGACATTTTGACAGAATTGGTGATTGACATCTGTTAGCAAATTTCCTTTATAATTCAAGTTCAAAACTTTTAGTACATATATGCTTCTAGCACACTGCACACCAAAAATCAGAATCCAAAGACCTGACAATATTTGTTCAATATCAATTTCCGCACCCCTCCCTTTAAGTTTCATTTGGTGATCAATAGCAAAGCGTACATTTTGTGACCATATGGCAAACTGAAACCATGATATTCTAGAAAAGTGCTAATATCACTTCTATAAATTTCCTTATAAATTTATTTTCAGCATTCAGAACTTTTAAATGTTAAGAAAAAGAGGGGAAAAAACATGGTAAAATGGGACACTTACCAACTCTCCTTAAAATTAACGAAACTCGCCCTTCAAGAAATGTGCTGATTGAGTTTATCATTGCTGCTAGATCTCCTTCATGCAATTCCTCGCCATCATCTTCAGGAAAGTCAAACAAAACTCTGATTCTGATTCTTTCAACTGCAATTCCTGCTTCGGTGGTAGCAATCGCAACAGCAATTATTATAATTGTCATGCGAAAAAAGCCGAACTGTCAAGGTATTCTCCACTAACGAATCCCAACCTTTGTCACCTGAATGTACTTTTTTTATTCTCGGAATTTTCCAAAGAATTGCCATACTTAGTTATCCATTACCATAGGTCCATGTGGATCTTTGAAATAAAGTAAAACACTTCTGTATATTTCTAATGGATTAGTATACTTATAACTAGATATGGTATTGTCCTTTGTTCATTGCTAAACAATGGCATGTATCTCTGCATCCAAGAGAAGGAAAAAGAAAAATGACATTAAGCCTCAATTACAATAGCAAATATATACTAGTACAGAAGAAGATAACAGAAAGTATAATGCAGTTCAGATATGGATACAATATTACTATTTGTACTCAACCAAATTAAGAATAATTCTCTAATTTTTTTTTTCTTTGAAGAAATGTTTGCTATTATAGGGCCCAAAAGACAATCTCCAAGGTCATCTGCAGCAGTAGATGATGAGTTGAATATTGAGCTTCAGCGTTTCACTTATACACAGTTAGAAAACATAACCAATGACTTTTCGGTAGTAATTGGAAGAGGGGGATTTGGAACTGTCTACCATGGAAAATTAGATAACTCAACTCAGGTTGCTGTAAAAGTTTCCTCTCAACCTACAGCATTTCACATGAATAGGCAGTTTCTTACCGAGGTATGATATTTTATGTCTAGGTCAATATTTATGTAAAATTACTGGTAGTAGAATAGTTAATTAAGATATATATGCTCAACAATAACCCTAGAACAGATCATAATGTACATGTTGTGGTTCCTAGTTAGTTCTTGCCTTTAATTGTTCTCATGGATTTCTTGAAAATTACTTAAAACAATGAATGACCAATATTTAGTTACTGCATTTAAATGAGATATTTTGACGACTCATTACTTTCCATGTTTCACAGGTCAGAAACTTACTTCAGGTTCACCATAATAATTTAGTCAATTTGATTGGATACTGTAAAGATCAAGAGCATCTTGCACTCATCTACGAGTACATGCCTCTAG
Source organism: Carex kokanica (assembly GCA_025461125.1). NCBI lineage: Eukaryota > Viridiplantae > Streptophyta > Magnoliopsida > Poales > Cyperaceae > Carex > Carex kokanica. The sequence continues at coordinate 659,113 of JAJGRX010000348.1, forward strand.
GAAGCCTTCACGATCACCTTAGAGGTACACCACTCAAGCATACTTGAGGATGAATATATATCATTTAAATCGGATGCCTGTGTAAAGAAAAAGAAAATCACTTCAATACTGAAATCAATTTCAACAATATAGAACAACAACAATCTAGTGCATATATGTCTTCCTAAACAGAAGTCCAATGACTAAAGATCAAAATGTAACAAGATAAATGACAAATAATGTTATAAATGGAACTGAAAATGATCAAAAGTTCTAATGGTAGAATATTCATTTCCACAAGTTTTTGAGACCATGATCATTTTATGCAGGTAAATATGATACATCTAGAGCCTTAAACTGGGCAGAGCGGCTCCGTATTGCACATGATGCAGCACAAGGTTTGTGGCAAGTTGAATTTGATTTTTCTCTATAATATTTGCTACATATCAATTTTACATGTATATTTTTCTCTTTTTTTAAGCAATGTAGGGTGTATTATTGAGTATTTTATTTGAAAACTGCTTACAGGATTGCACTATCTACACACCGGATGTAATATAATTCATAGAGATGTCAAAACCAGTAACATACTTTTAGGAAAAAATCTAGAGGCTAGAATAGCAGATTTCGGATTATCAAAGGTGACCGGCAACAATTCAAGCCCCACAATTTTCTCAGTTGTTGGGACACTTGGCTACATTGATCCAGAGTATGTATGCTTTCATCAATCTTTACAATTTCTTTCCTGAAATGTAATATACTATCAATAATTTTAGAAAATGAATCCACACACTATTTCAGTATAAAACTCATGGTCCTGAATTTAAGGTCCACCAGGATTTTTCTCTTCATATGGTGGTATATTTAAGAAAGACCGAGGCTATAGTACTATGCATACAGCAGATTGGTCCGTACTACGGATCAATATTTTTGTTTTTAAAGTCCAAATAGTCAATCTGAACCGTTCAACGTGATCTCATACTTGCAGACTAAATTTTCCTCTTTTTTTTAATTTTTTTACTATTTTTTATATAAGTAGGAAATCACTACTTTTGAATGGTCTAGAAAATTTAGATCAAGTGATTTTCTATCTATCTAAAAAAAATATTAAGAAAATTCTAAAAAATGCAACATGTGATCTACATATACATTTATATATGGAGATCATGTTGAACGGTTCAGATCAATTATTTGGACTTAGAAAATGGTGAATGATCCATAGTACGGACCATTATGCGCTATGCAGTACCATATATAGCCTCACTCCTTAAGAAAAATCATTAAATATGTTCTTTCTGTTTTCTTGTGTAGGTCTCATCGAACTCAGAGCCTTAATGAAAAGAGTGATGTGTACAGTTTTGGAGTGGTACTCTTGGAGTTAGTGACAGGAGAGTCTCCTGTCGTGACAAAACGAGAGAGTGTTCACATAGTTGAGCATGTCAAAGGAGAGCTTGCCAAAGGAAACATTGACGACATCTGTGATCCAAATATGAAAGGAGAGTATGACACTTATTCTGTTTGGAAGGTTATAGATGTAGCAATGAGGTGTACAGCTGAGACAGCTGATCAGAGGCCAAAAATGGCTGAAGTTGTATCACAGCTAGACGAAAGCCTTCAAGCAGAATTGATCTGGAGGAGCAAAAATGTAAATACTGAAAGTTCAAACAGTGGACCTAGTGGCGGTGTATTATCACTAAGCTCAATGGGTCCGTCGGCAAGATAATCAGGTATCTGTTGATTGTGAGTTCATTATGTTCACCCTTTTACTGGTGGGGATCTAGTTTTGTCAATTCATCAAATTTCTTCTTGAATTCATCCAGGGGAAAAGAGTTTATTTTGTTTTGTATTTTGTTCATTATATTTTTGATAAATTTAGGTACAGATATTGTGAGACTCCATCTCTGTATTTCCACATAGAACTTAATTTGGATATTCCCCTTTGTCTTTTATGACTGTGCTTCATAAAAGAAAAGACAAGACAAGCTTGTAAGCTATTTTTTTATTTGTTAATTCTTTTTTTTTTTAACTATTTCCAAGTGTGGTATGTAAACATTCCTTATATTTGTTGTACATTATTATGAAATGTTGTAATTTATGAAGCTATGTACTTACATCTTCTGGTAACAAATTTATGACAGTGGTGCCCATAACAATATTTTTTGGTGCAAGTCTGATAATTGGTTATTGGATCATACACAAGAAATGCTTGCTAATAACATCTTAGATATAAAATTCAACATTAAAATGACATATAGAATTGACTGCTAATATTATTGCCTTTAAATTATGAGACCGATATGTTTGAGCTTCTCCACAATCACCAAAGCTAATAAACAAAAATAACTTGTGACAAGAAGGGCAAATATGAAACTTGCAATCACTATTGCTCATGAAATCATAAATACGAAATGACCCCCAAACGAATGAAATCAAATTAGGCTCTAATCGAACCAATAACAATTCGCAAAAAAACAAAACAGACGGGTTGGGTCGATCGCCAAAACAAAACAGAGGAGAAAGGTGCCCTTGCCCCACACTTGTCAGCCATAACTCTCCTAAATGCATCTAGTAGTGAAGGTTCAGGTTAGTGGAGAGCGAGAGCGATAGCGATAGCATGAGACGATGGAATCCGTATCCCTCAGGTAAGAACGGTCTGGATTTAGTCCCAGCCAGTTGGCTGGGTCGATCGTGCCAGGATTTGTACCCTCCGGTACACGAGGATCCGAATTTGAGACGAATCGGATAGGATTGAATGCTGGGTTTGCAATTAGCAGAGCCATTTGTTTGTGTTCTAAGAGCATCTTCATTTCACTTGTAATTAAATTACAAACGCTGATATGATAATTGCAATTATTAATTTAGTAATCTTCCTAAATAATATCACAGTACCATTTGCAATTGCTTTCAAGTGTCAATTTTAGAAGAAAAAAAATTACAAAAATATATTAAGATATTCAGCATGTTTCATAAATTTAAATTAGAATGTAATTGTGGGAGTGGAGATGGTTCGAAAGTAACTATGGAATAAATTTTAAAATCAGTGATGTTGTATAAAAGATTTGTTTTATTAATTATAATGATGAAGATGTGTTCTAAAGTAATCTTTGGTAGGGCAATAAACTAGCAAACACATGATTATTTTAATAAATGGGATGACATGGTATATATCTGGCAGCTTCTGCCAAGAATTTTCACAAAAAAAAAAAAAATTGACATGGTACTACAACCATGCGAGTTCATTCGAGATAAATGTCTAAATCAGGTAATATTAGCTTTGTGACTTTACTATTTGTTTTTGTGTTACACCCTGTAAAGATTTATCAACATGTTTGTACTTCCCCTTTCAGAGATATTACCCAATAATTGTATTAGAAATTAAAACTAAATGGGAACAATACAGCCTTGGCAACAAAACCACGCCACTAAAATTCCCAAAACTGCCCCTGCGAAAACCTGAGAGGGAGTGTGACCTAAGAGCTCCTTCAATTTTCTTTCACTTATTGGATGCCCCTGAAATAGGTCCTCAATGATCTTATTGAGCACCTAAATTTCACAAAAGGAAAACAAGATAAATATAAAAAAAAAAGAAAAAAGAAATTAAAATATACACAAAATTATAGCAAATATAAGGATTTGAACAATAATCCAATAACAATACTCACCATAACTTTGTTCCCCACCTAATATTAAACCTTTTTTGCAACTTTCAATAGTCAAATTGTCCCTTATTTCATCTATATATTACTTTATTTCGATTTTGGTACAATCTTAGTTTGCTTTTGGGTAGACCAATCTGAGACTCTTGAGCTCTTCATTTCTGTTGTATTTGTTAAACAGTTTCTTCATAGCTTATCTTACCAAAATTGGTACTGTACTGTTGTTTCCTAGTACTAGTCTGTAACCATCCCAATACTAACAAACAATTCTTAAATTAAACATATTTGATGTGGATTGTTTCCTAGATCAGTCATAATGGGCACCACCATTGTGTTTGACAAAATGCCTCAGAAAGAAAATTTGAGGTACATAATGATAATCTCCCTGTTGATCATATTAATTCAACACTAATTTACTGGAAATTTAAAAGCCAGATAGAATATTTTACCTCGGCTTGCATCCCGGCATGCCTTCTGACACCAATGGCATCATACATCACAATCGAACTAAACCCCAAACAAACAGGAAACAGCGAGTCGCTAATCCCATGGCACAACGCCACAGAGGCTGTCAGAGCCGTACAAAGAGAAGAGTGCGAAGAAGGCATCCCACCAGAACTAAAGAAAATTCCCCAATCCCACTTTCTCTCCACGAAAAAATTCAGAAAAACCTTCATAGTCTGTGCCAGAAACCAGGCGACTAATCCGGAAACAAAGGTCGGATTGGCAGCCAATGTGCATAGAAACGGGCTCACACGCGACTTGGAGATAGCGGCTGCAGTTGTGCTCATGAGGATAGTACTAATGCCAGCTTGGCACTTGAACTGAGGCCTACTGGTGGGGTCAGAGAAACCGCCATGGAGGAAAGATTGAAGCCTTGGGAGAGATTGGAGTAAGGAAAAGATGAAGAAGAAATGAGGAATCGCATTGGATTGTTTTTGTAATGTTTCGAATCGGGGGATTTTCAGAGGAAATGACCTGAACTTGGAAAAGGCGGGTGAGTAAGGTCTGGTTGAGATGGAACTGAATTTTCTTGAATTAGGGTTAGCGTTAGACTTTCGCGGGAGGAGAGAGGAGGAAACCCTAAAACAGGGCTTCAAGCTTACAATTTCCATGGCTGCTCCGCATCGCCACTGAAGAGCGGAGGAGAGACCCCAACTGGAAAATAGTGAAGATGCTGCCCTTTATCTATTGGGTGTTAATAATTAAGAAATCGACTGTTATTTGCCCCCGAGTATGAGAGAAATTAACCAGACGAGATGGTAACGGGGAGGGTAGATGGTGGCTCTTTTCGTAATTTGATATGTTGTTTGACGTTTCAGGGGTAGCAAATGGCATAAAGGCGCGGATATTACGGGAAGATTCGAATTCAGATCGAGTGGAGTCCTCAAAAATTGGGTTTTGGATCGGGACCGTCCGATTCGAATCCGTGACTATGGAGCGCACGCATCCCGAGAGACAGGTTCGAATCTCGAAGCGATCTCGAGCGACGGATTCGATTCGGACGGTCCCGATCCAAAACTCAAAAATTGGGTTACTTTAGGGGATCCGGACCCGGAAGATTCTGGGTAGTGGGTAGTCCTTTTCTTTTCCTTGTTATCGCACTTCCATGGAGGCTTCTTCAATGTACAATGTACAATGTACTAGGTTGAATGGATTAGGCAGCGAAAGGAGACGAGGACCGCTAGATTTTCAAATAAGTTCGGCGATTTGAGTTGCACGAAATTTTATAAAGATCGAACGGATCAGATTCTAAGCTAAAATGTGCTGCGCGGCACAGGATCACAATGTGAATTAGTCGATCAATTTTCAGGACGTTTCGTATGTTTCTAAGATTGGCCAAAAGTGATTATTTTATTATCAATTAATTTGATATTTTTTTCAATATTTGGTCTATCATAAAGAATAAAATTTGCAACAATATAATATTAATCATTTTCTATTGAATTAATTGATACATAAATTGTATGAAGTAATATACAACCAATTTATAAAGTCAATTACATATCTAAAACGACAAAACCTTTTCTATTCCTTCTGCAAATTATTTTGAATTAATTTGAAAATAGTCAAGTTAACTATTCGTCAATCGGCCCTAATTCATTTCCCTCATAACTTGAGTAGATTTAAAATTTTGGATTTTTGTCTGTTTGTTATAAAATAAATATAAAGAAAAGAAACACGACTGGAAGAACATATAAAAGATGACAATCTCTTTTCATATATTTTTCATGTGTTTTACATATATACAATATAATATTACAAAGTCTCTGTTTATAAGCTATAAATTGTAAATGAAAAGTCATCTAAATTAATATAATAATAAATGGGAAAATGAATTCCAATAGTAGTGGATAATGAATTGAGGTGATTAATGTTGAGAGTTACAAAATGAAAAGTTGCAAATAGGTGAACATTCACATTAATATTTTATTCATAACACTCCCCCTTAGATGTTCATTACGTAAGAATATGCCTCATTAAAATCTTACTAGAAAACCCTATGGGATGAAAATCTAATGAAGGAAAAAAAATACATTATTCTTTTAATACGCAACTACAACCTTACCAGGAAAATCTTGTGGAAAAAAATCATGGTAAAGCAAAATGTAATGCATATTAACTCCCCCTCATGACAACATTAATCAAGATATTTAAGTCGATCAACTCCAATATTACGGATCACATTTTCAAATATTAGAGTATGGAGTGCCTTAGTGAATAAATCTGTTAGATTCTCACTTGAACGAATTTGCTGAACATTTATAGCATTATCCTTTTGGATATCATATGTGAAAGGAATTGTTAGTGAAATATATGTTGTTCTAACTCCTTTAATGTATCATTCATTTAATTTTTAGCAATATATGCAATATTATCTTCATATATGATCGTTATGATCATTTCTTCAGAAGACAAGCCACATATCTAATGAATATGTTGAATCACATATCTTAACCAAATACATTCTCGGCTTACTTCATTTATTGCTAAAATTTCTTGGAGGTAGCGAAGCATATATTTAATTTCATTCTAATGTCTTCGCATGAGAGAAGAACTATATATTGCTAATAAATTTGCAGCAAATGATATCATGTATTGTATGTACAGTAAGATACATAAGTGTTTTTCTATTACACTAAGACATGATACTTCAGGACCAAATAGTTCTTCATCAAATGTTCTTTCATCACACATGCAATATACCTTTCTAGATGTATAAAAATGATATTTTTGTTGGGTTCTTATGGTACTTAAGGCAGCGGAATTTCAAAATTTTGACAAGAAAAGTACCAAAAGAGATCATCATGTGTGATTGAAATCAAACCAAGATCTATTTCCAAATCAATAAGCATCATACCTTTAGTTTCTTGTCTCTAACAAGAAAGGAAGGTCCTTGAGATGTAGAGTTGTAGCCTCCACCTTCTTGTTGATGCTAATGGTGGTTGATGCCTTGCAGCGCCTTGGTGGTTGATGTGTGCGTGACTTAGAACGCCTTGCACCAAGATGAGACTCCAAAGTAGAAGTCCTCCACGGTATCCACCAAGAAATTAATTAGAAACCAAAGTTTCCTCTTGCTAGAGAGTACTAACTTGGTTGCTCCTTAATCCCTATCCTCCAAGAGAACTAGATCTTGAACTTTTAGGGTTTGTGGGTTCTCAACACATGAGAAGAAAACAAGAGAGAGAGAGTTTTGGCAGAACTTCAACTCTCAAAAACGAATTCATTTCAAAAGGAATGAGAGGGAGACTATATATAGCAAACAAGGAATGTGAATTCTGTTTCCAAAGTTAACCCCACGTTCTACCACGTTTTTGACCACGATCTAATTCGAATTAGATTCTGTCACAGAAAGAAAAGTTATAGATCTTTCTTTTACCTTTCCATCCATATATTATACGCCCAAAACGGACATCGTATGAGAGAGTTATGGTCCAAATACGAAACATGCGCAGCAGTTACAGAACATGGCGGTTCAAATTAACCACCACGTTCTATCGCGTTTTTTACCATGATCTGTTTCTAATTTGGCTTTCCTCCAGAGAGGCAAAGTTCTAGATATTTCTTTTACCTTTCCAGAAATATATAGAATGTTAAAAACGGATTTATTATGAAAGAGATATGGTCAAAATAAGAAATGTTGCGCAGCAGTTATCAGAAAACGTGGTAAACTATTTTGGGTAAACTTTTAATTAAGGAAACAATTCATAAAATAAACATGGGCCATAATTAACAACAGCCATTAGGCTTTGTTTATTGTGTCAAGTTCTATTTTTTCTTGTTTGCAATAATCAAATACAATTAATCTAATTAATTGTAGTATCATATATAATTATCTCAAATAATTATATTTCTCACGGTTTGATGGAGAAACCAATTTATTTGTCATGTCATACATGTCAAATAAATTAAGGAGCATTTCTAATTCATTTCTTATTGGTGTGACCCTGTGGGATCTATGTCATATGGCAATGGAATCTGAAACTCCTTTTGATTCCATAAACTACAAGCGGCACCTAGCAATATGCATTGTAGTTACCCAAATGACACAGATGATAAGTACCATACTGTATCACGATCCCTGAGCAACAATTGCCTCGTGTCAATTCCATGTCTCATGATATCATGAATAGATCCAAGGTAGGAACGTGTCATCCTTGCAAATCTACTCGTTTCTTGATTCCGAAATAAATCAGTAATTATGATTAACTCCTTAATCATATGTGCACATACTTGTATTATTTCATCAAGGGGCCCAGTGATATCATCACTCATTTACATGAGGGACATTGGTATTCTTGATAATTACTATCTCTCCACATGAGAGACACATACTGAGATAGAATCTGTATGACTGTCAGTTACTGACAGCGTTGGATAATACCCACGAATATGTATTCTTATGTGAGAGAAACAATTATCTCATACCTTAGAATTCCAGACACTAATAAAACATTAATGACACAAACACAATCCATATTAAATGTTTTATTTTGGTCACGTCCAATCCCTGATCTCTATCAGGTATCCATTTGATTAGATTGACAACCCCTTGTCATATGATCTGCAGAACATAATCATCATCTAATCCAAATGCTAATCTTATACCGGTAATTAATGTTCCTTGTTAATTACCAAGACTAGGGACACTTTAGAGTATTTATTAACTCCTTTATAGAGTTCCACAATTCTAAGTCCTCAACTTGAATGATCTATAAGTAATGAAATACTCAAGGAACAAAATGATAAATAAATCATTCAATTACATGAACAAAACTTAGAAAACAATCATCTTATGATTGGCTTCTAGATCACAACACTAACAATTTTTTAAATTTTCATTTTGCAATCTAAGGCAAAAATTTGTTCTTTCAAGATCTTTCATCTTCATTCTTTCTTTAAACAATTTACTTATTTTGGAAGCTCTTCAGGAGTTCCAATGATACTAAGATCGTCAACATAAACTGCAATTATAACAAACTCATTTTCATAACTTTTCATGAAAATACATGGACAAGTTCTATCATTTTTATATCTATATTTCAATAAATATTCACTTAGATAATTATACCACATGTGTCTATATTGCTTTAATCCATATAAAGATTTAAATTTTATTGAATAATATTCTTGAGAACCTAAATTACATACTTCAGGCACCTTAAATCATTCAGAGAGTTTCATATAAATATCATTATCAAGCGAGCCATATAAATATGTTGTAACAACATCTATTAGACGCAAATCAAGTCCTTTATGTATTACCAAATTAATTAATTATCGAAAAATTATTGCATCCACCACAGGTGAGTATATCTCAAAATTTCACCTTTCTCATTTTGTTTCGCGTAAATATCAGTTTCTATTTTTTGGACTTTATGCCTTCAGTTATTGGGACTACAGGTCCAAAACCCTTTTTAAGAGAATTTAATTTTGTCTCAATTGTGCCTTTCTATTTTTGGCCAATCATTTCCTTGTCAACATTCTTTTATAAACTTTGGGTCTTGATCCTCAATATTCATTATATTAAGCGCTATATTATATGCAAAAATATCATTGACATCAATTTCATCTCGGCTTCTTCTTATTTCATTCATGATATAATTTATCGAGATCTCTTCATTTCATGAATTTTAGATACCTGAGTTTCTGCTGGAACTCCAATATTACTTATTTGATTATCTTCTGGAGTTTTATCTGAAATTATCATATTCTCGACTTGACCATTTTCATTCTTTACTCCTTTTCATTTTCAAGGATTTTTATCTTTGGAACCTATTGGTCTTTCATGTTTCATGCGTGTTAAAATTTCATTAGTCTGTTCAACAAGGACATTGACTTTAATTGAAGCATTAGCAGTTGGTACATGCGATTTGGTCACATTCTTTAAGTCGGTAAATGCGTCTGGCAATTGATTAGCTAATATTTGCAAATGAATTATCTTTTGAATATTTAATTTGCATTCTTTAGTACAATGATCAAAATGAGACAATGATAATTCATTCCAACTAATTTTTTTTTCCAGTTGATTGTTTTCTCTTCCTAAGGTTGGAAATTTTAATTCATCAAAATCACAATTGGAAAAACTAGCCGATGAATAAATCTCATGTCAATGATTCTAGATACTCTATCATATACGGAGATTCAAATCCAACATAAATTTCCAACCTTCTTTGAGTTCCCGTTTTATTGCATTGTGGTGGAGCAATCAGAACTTATACTGCACATCAAAAAATTTATTATATGGAAAATATTAGGTATGTGACCAAAACCAATTATAATAGAGAGGTTTTATTATAGCTAATTGGCCTGATGCGAATTACTGTTGTTGCATGTAAAATAACATGTTTTTCATTTTGTGTATGAACATAAGCTACATGATGTTCAACATCAATTCCAATGCACATGCATTATCTGAGAAATAAATTCACCATCATTATCTAAATGTATTTTCTTATTTGAATAATCATAAAATTATGTTATTAATCAAATCAATTGAGTAAGTAATCTCACAAACATCAGGTTGCGAGTTGATAATAAGCATACATGTGACCATATTATTGATGCATTATTTTAAAATCATAAAATATATAAACGGTCACATGGTGGATATATTGGTCCACAAATATCACTTTGTTAGTTTGTATACGTTATAGAAATGAAATCAACACATAAATATTCATTAGATTAAATAATCTTCTGGCTCTTTAATAAATGTCCACATTAATTCTCTAATATTTTTCGCATCATTATTGATCTGGAATGGCCCAACCGGTTATGCCAAATTATAAACATATTATTATCTGTAAACTTCTGGTTTACAATAACATGTGCTTCAATTGTACTAATATATATGTAGTACAAATCAGAGAAAAAATATAAGCAATTTTTTCAATATGCATTTTTATCTGAGATTATACTAGTAATATAAATATATTCGATATTTTCTTCACTAGTTGTCTCAACATGATACTCATTTTGGCAGATATCCTTAAAACTTAACAAATTCCTTTGAGACTTAGAAAAATATAATACATCGTCAATATAAATTTGTGTTCCTCTATGTAACAAGAAAGTTGCTCTTCGCGAGCCTTCAATCAATTTTGGACTACCCAAAATAGTATTAAAGATTTGCTTGTTGTATTAAGAAAAAAAAATTATCTTCGAAGATGATATATAAAATAATATTATTTAAATTTTATATTTTGATAGGGCATTTTTCTTATCATTGGATATCCTTAAAAGAATTACAGTGGCAAACACTAACGAAGCTAATGTACTACTTAAATGATCAATGGTCAAATTCCGTTTATTTAAAATGTTGCATAAAATATTTTTCAAAAAAAAAAACTGTTGCATTTTTAGATTAATGGTCACTCTTTAATAGAGGTGTACTAATGCAACGCAAAATTCATCATTAATCCTTTATTGATTGGAGATATAATGAAAACGTTGCGAGAGACAACCCATAAATGATATCATCCTTTTTATTTTCTCACAATTAGAACAAAATAAATTATACAAATGCATCCCTCCTTAGAGCTCTTCTTTATTTTTATTTATTATTATTATTATAAAGAACCTATACTTAAATAGAACTTTAGCTCTAAGTTTAAACTTTGCAATATTTACAATAATATATTAGTAAATTATTGATGTCATTGTTAACAAAAAAAATATTCATGCTTTATTGAAACAAAAATAATAATAATAAAGACCACTTCAACAATAAACAATAAAATAAATAAATAAGTAGTTAAACTTTTATTCTTTATATAAATAAATACAATAAACACTAATGCAACAATAACAATAACAAAAATCAAATTTAATTAATTAGTTTATTTCATTTATAATCAAGTGATTAGTTTTTTTTTTATTTGATAAAGAAATCATCAACATCAACATCCAAATGAGTAATATTAATTTGTTTCGATCTTTTTCTCCTTATTTTTTTTTCAATGATGCTTGATAAATGTCACCATGCATGATATCGGCGTACTACAGGTACGTTGGCATACGACATGTACGTGACCAATAATAGCATGAATTTTCTTGTTTGTTATTTTTTATATTTCTCTTTCTTATTATTTTCTTCATTATCTTTCCACTCCCAGTGAAAATGTGTGTTTTTGGAATAATCACCATGATAATAACCTCGATCCTGTCCATGTCCACGAGTTTGTCCAAAATTGTTATTATTATATATATCTACATTCACTTTAGGAAATGGAGAATGACCAATTGAAATATTTTGTTCAAGCATAAGGAGATAATAAATCAACTAATAATATTTTTTTTGAATCTTCTTCAGGAAGATTAAATTATTAAAAAAATAATATGAACATCATGTAAATTTTTCACATCGTATAAATTTTCTTCATGAAAATCTTCTTAATATTTTTTTGAAATCTTCTTTGCAAAGATTAAATTATTGAAAAAAAATAATATATTGCACAAATATTAGAAAAATTGAAAAGACGTTACTTGATAATAATTGGTATTTACTCTTTGTCAGTTTTTGTTTTACAACCTCTTCCGTAAAGAGGTGCAACTCCTCATTATTTATACAAAATATATTGCAACAATTATTTGTGATATACTTTATGATCGAATTGATAAAACAAAACTATTGTGTATCGGAGAACAAAAAGAAACAAAATAAAAAATTCCTTTTCTTGTTACCACATAAAATAAAATAAATCTATTTGATTTATTTCCCTATTTCTTCAATAATTTAATCTTATAATTGAGCTTCGGGCCAATTGATAAAATTACTAAAATGATTTCGGACCAATTGATAAAACCGAGAATTTATTATTAACAGATGGCTTCGGACCATTACGTTATTCATATGGCTTCGGGCCATTTCATTAACATAATTTATATTTAACGCAAAATAATGTAAAAAAATAACATAATATAAAACAGAATATTATCATAATATAATATAAAAAGTAACATAATTAACATATTAAAAAAATACCTTTAATCTTCAACTAGTAGAGCTTTCGTGCTGATAACGTGTTATAAAATAAATATAAAGAAAAGAAACAAGATAGGAAGAACATATAAAAGATGACAATATTTTTATTAATATATTTCTCATGTGTCTTACATACGTACAATACAATATTACAAAGCCTCTATTTATAGGTTACAAATTGTAAATGGAAAGTCATGTAAATTAATCTAATAATAAATGGGAAAATGAATTCCAATAATAGTGGGGAATGAATTAAGGTGATTAATGTTGAGAGTTACAAAATAAAAGAGTTGTAAATAGATGAACATTCATATTAATATTTTATTCATAACACTGTTCAATTTTTGTAATTTTGATACTGCAAATCTTATCCAAACAAACTCAACTTATTAGGAAGTAGGAAATAAGAATATAAATTCATTAATCGGTTTTGTTCCATGTTATTCACGCTTTGAAAATAAAGACCCTATTTTTCATTTCCAACCATTTGATGGAAAATGAAATAAAATCCACACATAGGAAGTGCTTTCTCAAGGCCTCAAAAGCAGCACATTTCGGCCCACATAGGAAGTTCTATAAGCTGCAATTGTACTTTATTGGGCTTCGTTAAGTAATTGAGCCCGGAATTGTCTTTCTAACCTCGGCGTAAAAGGAGGCAATTAAGCGGGTCCCCCTTGGCAGTGTACTCCCTTCCGGTGAAGAAGGTGAAGAAAAATTTCCCGTCTCGTCCCTCTTTGCTTCCGACGAACGGACAGACAGAGTGAGAACTGTGATCACCACCATCTGACTACCGGAGGTACGCGCACCGCCTCTTCTTCCACTGCCTTCTTTCAATTTCTCAATTTTGACCTCTTGCAACTTTTTCTTTCCCCAGTAATGCTCTCGTTTCCGAATCTATTTTTTTTTTTTTTTTTTCAATTTTCAGTTAATTTCATCTTTTTCCTATTGATAATCGCATCGTTTTATATTAGTCTGGATGATCGATCTCGAACTTTGTACAGAGCAAGAGTTATATATAGTGGATTTTAGTAAAGCGAGAAAACTATCTCCATATACTCAATCAATGCCTGAAACTTTCAACCTTGAAGTGTGTTTAAAAGTTGATAGAGGCATAGACAAATAGGGTAAAATGTTGAGAGTTTCTCGGGTAGATAGAATTAAGTTTTGTTCAGTAGATGTTTTTTGCTGTCCATTAAAATGTTCCCTTGACAAGATAAGAGACATGATTGGTTTCTGATTGTTTGAACCTCATTTTTTATTCAATGTAATTTGGTCAATCTGGTAATTTTTTCAACTCATTCATCTTAATGTACCCGTTATTCCACCAGTACCGAATAAACTTAAGAGCAGTTGAATTCGTTCAAACCTTGTAACTGAGGAAATTATGATTTGATCAATGAGAAAGTCATTTAGCAGCTTGCTCCCTAGAAAAATGTCATTTGTTGTTCGTCTCTTTACTCGATCTGCTTGGCTGGATATATTTTTCTCTCCCTCTATTCTGTAACCAAATATAATCCATGTCAAAGTGTCCCATATCTTTAATTGCTTATTACAATTTACTTATCGAGGAAATCTGTTCGGCTTGGAATTTGCCACATTGTTAGAAGAGTATGTTATAAAATAAAAACTGATAATTTCCCTGAAAACATTGTGACATTTGTAATTTGCTTTTGCTTATTTGACTTTTTTGTGAAAAAAGTTTCTTTTAGTGGATCTTATTTCTTAATTCTCTGAAAACATGTTGCATACCATTCTATTCTGAAAGATATTTTTGAAAGAAAAGATCTTCTTCTAATAAGAAAATTCATCTTATAGTTTTTAGTAGTTTGTTAGCTTGTTTGTATTACTGTCTCATAATTTTTATCTCATATCCTACTCAGTTATGACTGAATTCTTATTATATATAGAATCATAAGCTTGAGCAATATTTTGACTTCGTAGTTTGCATATTCCGTTGATTTAGGAGTTGGAGCCTCTCTAAACCTCATTCCATTTTTTGAAAAAGTTTGAGCCTGTGAAAAGGTCCTTATGCCCTAATTCCAATAATATATATAAGCATAAACTTAAGCAGCATTTGGACTTTGAAGTTAGCATATTCCATTGATTTAGAAGTTTTAGCCTCTGTAAACCTTATTCTATCAATTTAAAAGCTGGAGCCTGATATAATGTGTGTTTTTTTTAAATCTTTGGCAGGTTTCCTCATGGATCTTGAAGAAAATGCTGACTTAGAAACTATGGAAGCAAAAGATTTTGGTGCCGAGGATGATCTAGTACTTACTTTCTCACAATTTACTTCCACACTTGCCGTCTTTCTAATAAAGATTATTTGATACAGGAATTGAACAATTGCTTAATCCTGTGTCATTATCATATTATTTTCATTGATAAATTTTGATGTGTTTATTTTTTTTTTGCGAAGGAGGATGCTACCTTTAGTGGTGAAGTTTGTGTAATATGTACTGGTGTTGTAACTGAGAGAGGTGTCCTGGACTGTTGTCAACACTGGTATGTGTAAAACTATGTTGATGTAATTGTCGCAGCTGAGCGATAGTTTATGTTACAAAGAACAAACTATAAAATGAGCAGTTGGAAAATTGAACCTCAAACAGTCAAACTGGTCAACTGACCTCATGGATTTTAAAAGAATTGGGGACTTTACAGATGGATATGATTTTCTCAAGGAGACCTTGATATTTTTACAAATAGATTCAATTTGTATAATATTTGCTGTGTCTAACCATACATGTATATTCTCTGTTACAGCCTACCATTAGGCTTACTGTTATGAAAATAGCAACTACCCACCACCTTTTTAGTATCAAAATTGATGATTTTGCCTCAAGTCCAGCATCATTTGAAGCCAAAACTGAACTGCAGTCATGCTACATGAATTTTAATTATGGGTTCCAAAGCTAAAAGGGTATTGAATGTATATACGAGTAAGTAGGTTGAGTTCTTATGAAATCAAGGAGAATTTTGTCTGCTTCTTTTAAATTTAACCTCAAATTTAGCATTTAATTGTTATTTGAAAATAATATAAGAAACTGGTTTTGAATTCAAATATGTGAAATTCTTGGTGGCATTTGCGAATGTGGTAAAACATTCATTGAAATTTGCAAACGTGCAAATAAAGCTTGCTCATTTTTCTTCTAAATTATATTACAGATTAATGATGTGTGGCTTATTCACTAATGCAGTTTCTTTCTAATAAACAGGTTTTGCTATGAATGTATTGAGCAGTGGGCAGCCTTTTCAAATCACTGCCCTATTTGCAAAAATGACTTCCACTCTATAACATTCCATCCTGTAATTCTGGGTTTGGAGCAATTTCAAATAAAATTTCTCATTTTCTTTTGTGATAAATTGAAATGATTTCATAATGTTAAATTGCAAGGTGGATGATACGAGCTATTGTATTGATGGAGAGGAATCTTCTCTTTCGATGTGAGAATGATCATTCTTCAACTATCCTTACATTTGTACCAACTGTACCAAATTCTTGTTTAATTTTAATGCTGAATTTATGTTTAACCTTTGTTCCATTCAGAGAAGGTGATGATTGGTACTTAAAGGAGGGTGAAATTGACACACTTTACTTCCCGGCTAACTATATCAATGAAGAAGTAATAACATCATACACATCATTTCTAGTTCATTTGTCTATTGCAAATTCTTCTATACAACATGTGGCATCACACTGAAAACCTGGTTAGAAGGATTTTGTTACCAGTTGGTGCAACTTTAATCAGTAACAAAAGATTTTTAGCTGTGCTAATTTCAACTTTCTATAATAGAATGTTCAATGTTTGGATGGAGATGGATGCAAAATCCAGAGCGGTGTAGCAGCATATGGTGATTTGATCAGTGATACATCAGTTGCTTGTGATTCTTGTGAAAACTGGTACTATTTTTATCTCCTTAAAAAATTAGAATTATATGGATAATGTTGTTTGCGATTAGACACTTATGTACATTGCATATCTTATTTTACATTTGTTGATGAGATGTGTGTTTACAAATGTGTGCATCACGCATGCTGAATAATGTGTGGATTTTCTATGAATATAGGTATCATGCTATATGTGTGGATTTCAACCCAAATTGTAGTTTTACAGGAGGCTGGATATGCCCAAGGTAATTTATTCTTTCTGTTAGTGTTTATCTATGAATAATCTTTCTGTAGTTGTGTACACTTTCATGTGCATCTTATTATCTATTAGCATTTGTGAGTTTTCTCTATTGTTTTTTACAAGATATGATCATATATTAATTGTCTCTCCTTGGTTATGTTAGAATTTTAGATGCTTGTACAGTTGTCCTCTCTGGTTGGATTTTTGTGTAGTGTTTTGCAAATAAAAAACCAACTTTTTAATCTCTTGGCAGGAATCACCACCAATTTTGCAAACTTGCTGCTAGTGTGCTACATTTTCGTGTTATTTTCTAATAATACCTCACTAGTCAAAACACAAGTGAACAAGAAGTGTACTAAGTTGCCCTGATCTTGTTATCTATAGTTGTTACAAGTTCGGGGTGAAGTTACCAATCAACATTTACTTTCTGTCATATCATTCCAAAAGTATGGTGCTAACTGCAGCTATCAAAAAGGAAAAAAAAAAGAAAAAGAGGTCCTACATTATGTTATTCCACTCCATATGCGTCTTTGTGTTAACTTCTCCTTCAATAGGTGTGCTTCTGATACTGGTCAAGCAAAACCAGTTCTTACTTTCAAAGATAGTCCAAAAAAGAATTCTGATACTGACGCTGGCAATATAGCCTCGTTATTTCCTGGGAATGTATCAGTTTCTATTGATGACGGTGAAACTGCAGTTGTGGTCTCATTTCATAAGGGATCCACTGACAACTGTGAGAGGGGCAAAGAATCAGAATCAGATTTGCTTTTGAAAGAGTCAGAAATGATTTCAAAAGATCAGGAATTTCCACTGGTATTATCTCCTATATGTGAGCCTGTTTCTGAAGAATCAATGCTTAGTGGAACAAATTTGAAATCTGGAATGAATGAAGAAATCAAAATTGAAATCTGCGATGGACCTGTTGTGCTAGAGCCTAAACCAGGTATTTTCACAATGGTATAGGTTATGAATTACTGAGAGAGTTAACTTTTGTTGGCAGTCATATAATAAATTTCATATTGTATCATAATTGCAGCCATAGGTAAGGTGCCCTCGCCTGACATTAATATGGTTGATAGTATGGAGAAGCAGGAAATTAAAGCTGATAATTTGGTGGGAGAAAATTCAAGTCATGTCTCGCAGCATCCCATGTAAGTAAATTACTCCCAAATCTTGCTAGTTTTTGTTTGAAACTAATATTCAGTTAAGATATGAAGACATCCTCAGTATAGAGGGATTTTGGTAATCTTTGGTAAATTTCTTCTGAGCTTAGCTTGTTTCATGCTTGCAAAATTTTCATAAGCTGAAATTAATTTTTTAAAATCATTTCTAGTTGTTAACATGTGTAGTTCCAAAATACCCCTTGTACGGATAACGTTTCAGTTTGGAGTCTGCTTTATAACTTATATTGCATGAGAACAGGAGTTTGAGACAGTACAAACTTATATTGCATGCACAAAATTAAAAAGTGCTTTGATATAATTTCCTCCATGAATCTCTCAATCTTTGGAGAATAGAAAACATCAGTTACAAGCGTTTCTCCATTTCTGTTCACATCTGCCTCATCTGTCCAATCACACACATTGATCAAGTAATCTCCTGTACTCATGATATTCACTGGAATTATTTTCCGTTCTCTTAAACAAAGTTCTTGATTCTGCAATCCGAACAAAAAAATTTGCTTTGTAATTATTTTATCTTTTATCATTTCTTTTAGTGAACTGCCACCTCAAACCACTAAAAGAAGATATGCTGAAATTATGATGGAACCAGTGGCTGTATCAAAGAAAGCCAAATTAGCCACTCCAGATATCATGAGTATAGTTACTGAGCAGAGTCCAAGGACCTTAAACAAAGAAAAAGTTAATTCGGGGGTCAGAACAAGAAAGATAATGCGAAACCAGGAAGGAGAAAAGAAACCATCAGACTTAGTTGATAATCTACAAACAGAGATAAACACCCTAAAGGACTCCATAAATGATGATAATCTTCTTAAGGCAGTTCGTGCAGTTATAGCCACAAACAAAACAGGCCCATCTGTTGTGAGGGCAAAACGGCCCACTGCGCAGACAGGAAAGGCGCGTCAGAATTTAATGAAGAAGGTCTACAGTACTTCCACCGGGAGGAGGCGTCCAGCCTGGCAGAGGGACTGTGAGGTTGAATTTTGGAGATACCGGTGTAATTCAAAGGTGAATCAGGAAAAAGTCGAGAATTTGCAATCAATTCTTGATCTCCTTAAGAAAGGTTCTACATGGTCTGAGCTTTGTCAGGGACAAAACGAGGAGAAGGAAAAATCAATTCTTTCTAGGGTTTATTTAGCCGATGTCTCAGTTTTGCCAAGAAAAGATGATATAAAGCCCTTGTCTGATGTTAGTGATGCCTCAGTTGTAAAAAGTAACCAAAACAAACCAGAAAGTGGTGATAAATCAAATGTTGTTCCCATTAAGAAAGAAAACAAAATTACGGTTGCAAAAGGGTTAACTAACCAAGCGAAGATAACAAACCAATCTGGTGAAATCAAGACTGATAAAAGGAAATGGGCACTTGAGGTACTAGCCAGAAAGAATGCCTCATTGAACTCAGGCTCCAACCAGGAGAGAGATGAAGACGGATTATTGTTAAAGGGAAATTATCCTTTACTGGTTAGTTATCTTTTCCTGTTGTTGTTTCTTAGCAATAATTCTTACCATTTGACATTATAATGCATTTTGGTTTTTCAATTTCTATCTGTAGGCAAGACTTCCCCTTGATATGAGACCGGTGCTTGGGGCTGACTGTCATAACAAAGTTCCCATCTCCGTTAGGCAGGTATTCTTAATTTCATATTTTAGGATCGTAAAGGGTCAATATATCACTTTACCTTGTCAACCTATTCTCTGTAGTAAGTATGTAAAGAATAAAACCCAGACATTAATATTGAGTAGTGCGATTTATGTAAAAATAAAAAACCTGGAACAAGTAATTCTTATTTTCTGAAGGATGTTACTGTTAGTTTTGTTGTTAACAGAAATCAAATATCGGGCACTAAGAAGGAAATAACATAAAAGAAGGACAGTAAAAATTAAACAAATGAAAAATAAATAGCACACTTTTCCGATTTTAATGATCTTTTTCTTCCAGCACTGTACTGGAATTCATGGCATTTATTAGACAGAAGTTAAACAAAACAAAAGAATGAAAATTAAATTAGTTATAAATATATTAAGTAAAAATCATTATTACTGAATTACTCGAAAATAATCTTTTTTCAGGCTCAACTTCATCGGATTACTGAACATTTTTTACGAAGAGCAAACCTACCTTCAATCTGTCGGTCAGCAGAAACTGAGCTGGCAGTTGCTGATGCAGTTAACATAGAAAAAGAAATCTGCAAGCAGTCTAATAGTAAACTAGTCTATCTTAATCTTGTTTCACAGTCCCTTCGACAACATGCCAACAAATTCACATTGGACAAAAATGTAGAAAATATCCCAAATATTGAAAAACCTGAATGTGTTGATGGTGATGGTGATGGTGATATGGAAAAATCTCATGATGGCGATGTTGAAAAGGCTAATCATAGTGATGTTGAAAAGAATGACAGTGATATTGAAAAGGTTTTGAGAATGGCCGGGCTTTTGTCTGATTCACCTCCAAATAGCCCAGAAAGAAATGATGCCAGTGTAGAAGATAACTCATCATTAAAGGGTGAAGCAGATTTGGTTCATACCGAAACCAAAGAAATGCAAGATGGACAAAGGAAGGAGCCCGATTTTGAGTGCATTGGGAGTGATCGCTCTGAGTCAGAGAGAAATGAAGGAAAATTAGATAACAATATGGTTCCTAGATGGGAGTCTTCAGTATCGGGTCAAAGGGAAGATTTGGGCATGCCAAAAGATAATTCAGTTGTAGTAAAGATGTCAGAGAATGAAGCACTAGATGATAAAAAAGCGTCAGATGGAGAAACTGGTGATACGAAAAATTGTGACAAAAATAAAAATGCGAATAAGGATAGTAATGTGAATACTAATAGAGAGGATTGGAAAGACGGGTGTGAATCGGAGGGTGAGAGCTGTGCTGGTAGCAAGTCAATTTCACATAATAAAGAGAAATTGAGTTGCTCACCTACCCATTCAATGGTCTGTGAGAATGCACCAAAAGGAGAGAAACCACGGGGGCGTGTGAACCAAAAGCTATCTGATTCAGCGCTTTCTATATCAAAAAAGGTAAATCATATATTTTTCTTACGATGGGGAGTTTATTTAGGGCAACTTGCCTCTCTTTCTCTTCAAAATCTGGAAATACCAGGTGTACCCCTGCAAAACATAGGTGGGTACATTTAGTTAAGTAGAAAGTGCCTCGGGTACCTATTTGCCCCCATTTGCTTGAATAATTGAGCGAAGTGCAATACTTTGTGGTGGCATTTAGGATATTGCCTTTTGGCAGGTTGTATAAGATACTTATATTGTGTTCGTACTGCAGAGTATTTTCTTTGTATATCCTCGTATTTTTCATTTTAGATAATTTCCCATGAGTTCATTTTTTACTTGTATTCAATTCCTCTCTAGCTAATAGATGTCTATGTAAAACTGAAATTGATTTAATTTCAGGTTGAAACTTATGTGAAAGAACATATCAGGCCTCTTTGCAAAAGTGGAGTGATAAATGTCAGGCAATATAGGTGGGCTGTTGAGAAAACAACAGAAAAAGTTATGAAATATCACCAGAAAGAGAAGAGTGCAAATTTTTTAATAAAGGAGGGTGATAAGGTAAAAAAGCTAGCTGAGCAGTATGTTGAGGCTGCTCAAAAGATGGGTGATGTGTAGTAATGAGTAACTTCAGTAAGTTAAGACTAGCAAAAGAATTTCTTTTTATGTGGAAAATATGTTTTCCTGGAAATTAATGCATAATGTAAATATGCTGAGTTTACTTACATTCAGTATAGAATCATGATTGTACAGCATCAGATTTGGGTCGAGTCTAGAAAGCATGATAGCGTATTAGCACATTATGCTTAACAATTTATGGCGTTGAAATTTACTAAGCAATACGAAAATATAACCGATATACCAACTTTTATGAGTAGATTATACTTTGTACTTACCCATATATAACGAATATGAATAAAATTAATTTATATGAATATGCTTAATAAAATTAATTAATATAACCGATAATCTACGTCGCATTGAATCTGTAAAATTAATTAATCAATAACGGATAAGACTAATACTTTACGAGTAAGTACAAAGTATGAATAAAATTAATTTTATATGAATATGGGTATGAATATGAAAATAGCCAACACGACACATGTAATACCGAGTACTCACGATCCAAAGCATAGTTTCAGAAATTGACAAAAATATCCTTTTTTTTTCTAATGATAAACAAGCCACAGTTCCAGTCCAAAAATTTGATGTGTTATCTGTACTAATTAATAGCTCAATTTTCGCAAAATTAGTTTATAAACAATAATGACGCTCATAAAAAAATCAAAATCGATGGTTTAATTGAACAGTTGATAATTAAATTGACCACGAAAATCATCAAACATAAATCACTGGTACAAAATCATCAATTTTTCTTACATTACTGGTACACAATCATCAATTCTTCTTACATATCACTGGTGCAAAATCATCAATTCTTCTTATGAAAATAGAGCATCTAAATAGTGTGATGAAATTATGAGTACAAGCTAGAGAACCATAAATCACTGGTACAAAGCATCAATTTTTCTTACATCACTGGTAAACAATCATCAATTCTTCTTACATATCACTGGTGCAAAATCATCAATTCTTCTTATGAAAATAGAACATCTAAATAGTGTGATGAAATTATGAGTACAAGCTAGAGAACCATAAATCACTGGTACAAAGCATCAATTTTTCTTACATCACTGGTACACAATCATCAATTCTTCTTACATATCACTGGTGCAAAATCATCAATTCTTCTTATGAAAATAGAGCATCTAAATACTGTGATGAAATTATGAGTACAAGCTAGAGTCAACCATAAATCACTGGTACAAAATCATCAATTTTTCTTACATCACTGGTACATAATCATCAATTCTTCTTACATATTACTGGTGCAAAATCATCAATTCTTCTTATGAAAATAGAACATCTAAATACTGTCATGAAATTATGAGTACAAGCTAGAGTCAACCATAAATCACTGGTACAAAATCATCAATTTTTCTTGCATCACTGGTACACAATCATCAATTCTTCTTACATATCACTGGTGCAAAATCATCAATTCTTCTTATGAAAATAGAACATCTAAATGATTAAAATTAAAAAAAAAGAGTATCTATAGCAAATAAATTATATTATTCCAAAATTAACTAAGCTTCACATCTCTCTGCATAGAGCAAAATACTCGTGATTCCAACGACATGCATTGCTGCAAAAGCTTCTACGACGATCCCAACCCCTGACAATCCCGCATTCTGAATTTTCGCACCATTGTTGTTTGTTCCCCGCAACAGTAGCCTGCCATTTATTCCATGATATGTGTCTGATAAGGTTCACAACTTTCTCGCGGCTTAGTTCGAACTGATCATCACTGTGGCCAAAATTTATTTCATCCGCTCTGAAGACACCGTGAGAATTGACTGCGGCAAGTAGATGATGCTCTTGGAATCGCAGAGTTACGATATTCATCAAGTAGAGTGCTTCTTTGTGGCCCTTGCATGTTGCCTTCTTTAAAAGATCTACTCCTGCCCAAATATCTCTCTTCTCAAATATATTTATCTGTTTCAAGTTGAAAGTAAGTTGGTTACAAATTAAAAAGGAAACCATAAGCACTTAGCAAATGGTAAGTTTGTCAGTAATAAACGAAATATAGTGTGTGTATATATATATTTCACAGAAGTGACTCAAAAGGAAGAGTAAAAAAAGATTATTATCTATAAACCTATCTTTTGCATTTTTATAATATTACTTAACACAGATGCATGAATGAATAGATAGCTACAAATTTCTTACCAGTGCAAGTATGAAGCAAGCTTCCGCATTACCAGCTTCTGCACAAGCGTTCAGAATGGACATGCAACGATCGGTTGTTGTCCAATTTAAACTTGGAAACTCCCTATCCAATGCTATACGTTGTTTCACTATTTGATCTTTTGACGCGGCATAAAAAAACTTCGACCTGTAAAAAATAAAAAATAGAAAAGCGAGTGTTTTATTTCACGTCTATATTTTTAATTTCAAAGTTTAAAACATCGATCCGAACCGTTCAAGTTGATCTCTATATTAAATTGTGCTTGTATATATATATGTACAAGTTAGGCCATACATACAAAGATCTCAAAACTAGATTAACATTATTTTAAATAAAAGTTATGCAAGTACAAAAGAATTGAAACAAAGATCTCAAAACTATGATTAGCAATTTTTCAAAAAAAAATGAACGGCTTTTACTCTTAAATGAGTCATAATATTTATGTAACATAAAACTTAGATGTAGACTAGAATTATTAAAAATAAATAAAGTACAAGAGAATTTTTTTTACGGAAATATAAAGAGAAAATATTTACGTGTTTTTGAGGTTATAGAGGTCGGCAAAAGGATCAGAAGAATGTGAAACAAGCTGCGCTACAATTTCAATAATTAGATCTTCCGGGAGCATGTTGCAGAAGGACGGAGCAACTGCAACCGACCTTTCTGCGACCGATTTAAGCCTTTTGCGACCGGCGCTCCCTTCTGCGACAGGCGTCTTACCCTTCAGTGACCGATTTGGCCGGTCGCAGAAGGGTTCCGCTGCTGTAGTGTTGATTGTCGAGGTTTTCACCTTTCTCTTCATTGATTTTGTTGTAGAACTATTCGAAGTGTGTTCTTATGATATATAATGCACGTATATATATATATATATAACGTTGTGTCACAAACCAAATTAGGAAGGCGGCAGCAATGAGAGAATTTAGAAAGCAATTCCCTAATTAAGTTTCCTTTATTTAATTTGAAACAAAAAAATGTCTTCTAAAAATGGACTCAATAAGAGCCTCTTAAAATAGTGTCAAGTTATATATATATATATAGCCAATATTTTCCATTTTTTGCCCTACTTAAATAAACGGGGTCATGTTATTTTCCATTTTTTGATGCATAATTAGCTTTCTATATTATGCTTTTTCGCATAATTTTATTCCATTAATTTTGCACTTTCCATATATAAATTGGTCTTGTTCATGAGATCTCATCTCGTGAAATTAATTCTAGAATTTAGAAGACAATTATAAAAGTTTCCTTATTTAATTTAAAGTAGCACCTCTATCTTCTTAAAATGGAATTGAGAAGAGTTATTAACAAGTTGAACGAATTTTAATTTCTAAAATAGCATGGAGTTGCCTATTCCAGTAAACCATATATTCCCTCAACATATACCATATTTGATTTTAAAATACTAGTTAAATGTGTTTAAGAAATGAAATCATACTTAACTTGTGAACTCGGTAACTGACATATCGGAAAACGAATTGGGTAGATTTCGGCAGGCCCATTTAAACTCGCAAGAGAAACTTCGTTTTCGGCCCAAAAAGATTTAAGTGACTCAAACAGCCCAGAGATTTATGATCCGCTGTTATTAGGACCTAACATCTAAAAAGACACGAGCTTCTCTCGCTGCGTAAGATAGATATTTATACAAACATTTTTAATTGATGTATAAATAGTTTTCTATATTATGCTTGTGCTTTTTCGCTTAATTTCGCACCTTCCATATGATCATCTCGTAAAATTCTACAACCCGGCCCAAAATTTTGGCCCAATAGAAATTACTCGCTCCAATCCGTTAAGCAACCCCCCCACGGCCCCACCCGTTTTAGTCTTGGAGTCTTTGAGGCTTGTAGCACTTCTTCTTCGGATCCGTATCCTCTGCATTAACTCAAAAAGGAATCTTTTGAGTTGATGAATTTCATCCGTTTGATTTTAAATGGAGCCAATCCGTCTCGTGTCTAAAACATAGGGGCCCTTTAATATGAGTGCAGATCTAGTTCACACGAATCTTGAAATAGATTGCACAGTCGAGATTCATTAACTCAAAAGATTCTCTTTTGAGTTAATGCAGAGGATATGAATTCTTCTTCTTCTCAGTTCTCTAGTGTTCAAACTAAAGGGCGCCAATTAACATCTCGTGTCTCCGTCTTTCTCTCGCTTAAAGAAACCAAGATCAGCCATGGCAGCAGCGGATCAAGTGCTAGTGAGATGCGCTTGTCTCCAGCTCATCCTCTTCGTTTGCTTCTTCTTTCCTATCGGATCCTCTTTCTCCTTCGGAGGTAACTTCAGCTCTAATTCGCTTCCTTTATTAATAAAGCTCCTTCGTTTTAGTCAAGTAATTCTTCTTGATTTGTTTGATCTCTTTAGTGCACTGTCATTCTTTTTGTTTCTTGAATTGGATCTTTTTAGCTCAAGTCCGTCACCTGTTTGTGAAAATGCCGCTAAAATTTTCTGCAATCTTTTGTAGGATTTTATTATCCTTTTGGTTTTATTTTATATACCTCTGTATATCTTTAGTTGATTTCATATTTTCCTTTACTTGATTCATTTACTCAAGATACTAAAGGAAGGAACTACAAATACACATGAAAAGATGATTAGTGTTTCTGTCTTTCCTTCCTCAAGATTTATATTTTGTTCAATATGCATTTCTTAGTTATTAGTGTAATCAATATTTTCTCCATATTTTTCATGATTAATTCAGGTCGAGGCATTGGAATTAACTATGGCAGACTGGGCACGAATCTACCCCCTCCCGACTTAGCCGTGAAATTAATCACCTCTTCCAACATAAAACATGTAAAAACATTTGACATGGATCCCTTATTGATCCAGGCTTTCTCTAATACAAACATAACTCTCTCCCTCTGCATTCCCGATCAAGAACTCCCTAGTTTAGCCTCAGACCCGACAAGAGCTGACCTAATCTTGCAAAGGACTATTCTACCCTTCATCCACCATACGAAAATCTCGTCAATTTCGGTTGGAAATGAGGTCTCAATGGTACCAGATCTAGCACCTCATCTCCTCCCAGCCATTAAAAATGTTTACAAATCCCTAAAAAGGTTCAAAATTCATAAAAATATCAAAGTCACCACAACCCATTCAGTGGCTGTCTTAGCAATTCGATCGCCTCCTTCAAATGGCATTTTTCAAGATTCAATTGGAGGTCCGATTATGAAACCTATTTTACGGTTTCTAAACAAAACCCAATCTCCTTTCATGGTGAACCTCTACCCATACCTAACCTACAAAGAGACCAACGAAATTCCCCTCGACTTTGCATTATTCACTGAAAATCCTAGTCTTTTCTACACTGACCCGAACACTGGTCTTGTCTACAAAAACCTGTTTGATATATTAGTGGATGCATTGAACACGGCTGCTGCTTCTCTAGGGTTCCATGACCTAACCTTGGTTGTGACCGAAACGGGTTGGCCTACTAATGGGTATGAAAATGACAATGCTGCTAGTTTGGAGAATGCAAGACTATTTAATCAGAGGCTGATCAAGCATGTGATGCGGGTCCCAGTAGTAGGTACACCCATGCGACCTGGTGTGCCTGTTATGGTGTATCTGTTTGCGCTCTTTGATGAAGATTTGAAGGTAGGAGAACCAACTGAGAATCACTGGGGTTTGTTCTATGCAAATGGAAGCAAGAAGTATGAGCTCGGAATTGAGAAGAAAGGTGGTTTGAGAAGGACAGAATTAGTGAAAGCACAAAACGGGTTTTATCAAATGTAAACTGTCACATCCATTCTTGTTTCAGGTATGTTTATGAAATTGTTGAGTTAATTTCTAGTCCCACAATTGATTGATCTATGGATGAAGTATTTACATTTCATATATACTCATTAGGGTATTGTGAAGGGAAGGTACTGAGCACAGTAAACAAAAGTATTTACAACATACTGTCATGAAATGCGCTTAATATGTTGAAAAAATCTAGGACAGTTGTAGTGAACCACAATTATTAAAACTATCGAGCTTGGTACCAGGCCCAGAGTTTGGTACTGGCATTTTTTTTTTTTTTTTGCAACACTCTTAAGAGCTAGACTTATGCAGGTTCTCATTTGAATTAAGTAGCATTCCTTTCCAAATGAATTTCTAATATTAACCAATGTTGTAAGCTTCACGAGAAATTAGGAAGAGGAAGTTGACAGCTGCTGTGTGTTTGAACCTGTTTTGTTTTTTGTTTTTTTAAATGAATTCTTTCTATTAAATGAAATCTAGTAACTTGCTAATTATCTTACACCTGAATTCTGCAATTTATTCGCTTGCAGGGTGTTGAAACTGAGCTACACTAGAAAATGCAATTGAGATGGCGTATGGGAAAAGGAGAACAACAATGACATGTACAAATGATGAATTTTCTGTTTTTTTTAATTCAGAATGTAAAAAAAAATATATGAACTTGTAAATGTTTCCCTCTTTCAGACGCAAACAAGCTGTAGAATATACTGAATTTTGTAACATCAAGATTTGATATACAGAATTATGTTTCGTAATGCACATATTTTCTGATGGTATCTCGATCCTAATCTGATCTTCACCTATATTTTTAGAGGGATGCTTCGGTGGACATAAGGACCTATTTGTAAAATGAGTACTATTTTCATTTTCAAAGTTCAAACCGTCGATCCGACCGTTCAACATTATCTCCATATTAAAATGTACTTGGAGGTCAAATTTTACATTTTTTTTGAATTTTTTTACTATTTAGTAAGTATTTTACAAATTCAATGGTCTGAATTTAACTAGTTTTTGTAAAATACTTATTAAATAGTAAAAAAATTCAAAAAAAATGTACAATTTGACCTCCAAGTACATTTTAATATGGAGATAATGTTGAATGGTTAGATCGACTATTTGAACTTTGAAAATGAAAATAGTACTCATTTTACAAATAGGTTCTTATGTCCATCGAAACAAATGCCATATTTTTATGGGGGAATTTCATGTATTCCCTTAAAATACTTCAATATTTCCGTCTCAAAAATTTATAATATCATATTTACCCTTTCAAATTAGAAAAACTCTCATATTTACCCAAAAATAATAAAATAATAAAATTTAACAGTTAAAATTTACTATATAATATTAATTAATTAATATATCATAAAAACTGTACCCCTCCCTCCTTTTTCTTCTTTCTCTTCCGCTCCTGTCTCCAGCTCCAAAGAAGTTCATGGCGCCAAAAAATACACCTCCAAAGAAAACCTGGTACCAATCGCTATAAAGAGTACCGCTCATCCTAACTTTGTTTCTCCCCGTCTTGCATATGACATCGTCGCCCCTATCTCAGTTTGTTTCGTGCCTCTCTGATACAAAATTAGACTTGAATCACCCCTCTTTGTTTGCTCCGCTGCACAATGTCGACTCCTTAGATTCGTTGTCAGAGATCCCTCAATATCTAGATGGGAGAACATGCCTGAGTCGCCTGCTATAGAGTAAGTACTGAAATTTAGGTTTTCAGCGATTTATCTGATATCAACAATTTTAGTGATTTTAGCGATTTTATCTGACCTAGTAGGTAATTTTAGTGATTTTTTATTTCGATTAAGTACTGAAAGGTAAGTATCCTCTAATTTCAATTAAGCACGTCGACCTCTACTCTCTGATTAAGTACTGAAAGTCTGAAACCATGTCATGTTGGAGTTCCTGCTGTGTTGATGGTTTAGTTGAAAATTCAGAGTGCATTAGTAATGCACTGTATGCATAATATTTAAATAATCTTCCATGAAAATTCAGACCCGTATTATCTGATTTCGATTAATGCACAATATGCATAATATTTAAATAATCTTCAGATTATGCACTTAGTCTTTTTTGAACTTTTTGTGTTCCTGCTGTTCTGATATTTGAGGCTTCTGACCATTGAAATAGGCTTAAACTTTCAAAATTGTTTGTTTAGACTACTACTGGAATTTTGCTTGTTTAATTTTTGAAAGTCAGTAAAGGTTTAAGCCACTAATTTATCTTATTGTATTTTGTTACTCTTGGGCAAGTTTCATCCAAGTACAAATTAAAACTGATACATGGAGGTTTCTTTTGAGCAATCAAGAACTCTTGTAGAAAAAGATATTGTTTTGGCTCTCAGAAAAACATCTATGTAGATAGTTGCTCATACAACTTGAATGAACTAATTGAAGAGGTGATGCAGCATTATCCGTCAAGGAGTGATCTGGTTTTATCCATACTTTTTTCGACAAGTATGTCAAACAACAATCTTTCATTGAACTTGATTATGATGACAACTTAAAGGTGATACTTAACATGTATGAGGAGGAGAAAGAAGTAACCATTTATGTGATGGCTGAGAAAAATATTAATACAAATGGGTTACAGCAAAGGTATATACGCATTTTGAGATAACTAATTAATATATAAATCATGCATTATGTTGCCCACTGAAATTTTAAGTTCATATTTTTATACAGTGAGCAAGATGAAGTTTATAATGAGCCAAATGGAGATGATGATTCAGATTATTCCCCATCAGAAGAAAGCTATCATAGCCGTTATAGTACTGATAGTGAAAATGAGTTACCTGTTTACGAAGGTGAAGCTTATGAATACAACAAGAAGAGTTCAATTATAGAAGTAAACTCAAAGTCGAAGTCATGTGATGCCATGTAATACCAAAATGAAAGATGATGTATAATTTTCTTGTTGTTGTAATGTGATTCCCTTTTTGTTGTGATTATAGTTACTAATACTTACATTTTGTATGTTTGGAATTAAAAAATATCATACAGCTGTATGTTTTTGGAATAGAATGGCAAGCAGTTTTAAGTTGTTTTTTTTTTTTTGTTCTTCTTTGAAACAACTTATGCGTAGTGGAAAAGTTCTATGAAATTGTCTCACAGTTGAATGCAAATTTCCTTTTGTACTTCCGAACTTGCTCATATTGATTAATCAATACAAATCACAAAATCAAGCAGGCATGCTATCGAAATTTTTGTAAGAAATGCTAAAATATTTGGTGACTTTGTAATAACAAAAAAGTATAAGGGTAATTTTGTAATTATTGCATCTTACACCTGTCAGTACCTTTGCTTCAGTTCTGAGGTCCTGTCTGAACTTTTCCTTCTAAAATAACCTTTTTTCTCTTTTCATCTTTATTGTTGTTATAATCTCATAGATATATCTAAGTTGTTAAAAAAAATGTACCTTAATGCATGAAAAAATATTTAGTAGGGGTCTGTTTGTAAGATTGCATTATCCTTTGAGTGAGGCTATGGTGCTATGCATAGCACGGATGGCTAGTGTACTACGGCTCAATATGGTACTTTTTAAAATCCTAACGGTCGATCCGACCGTTCAATGTGATAACCATATGAATATGTACTTGCAAACTAAATTTTATATTTTTTCGAATTTTTTTACTATTTTTTCAGATAGGTAGAATTTTGATGGTCCAGAATTTTCAAAAAACACTGATTTTTCTACCTATCTGAAAAAATAGTAAAAAAAATTCGAAAAAATATAAAATTTAGTTTGCAAGTACATATTCATATGGATATCACATTGAACGGTCGGATCGACCGTTAGGATTTTAAAAAGTACCATATTGAGCCGTAGTACACTAGCCATTGGTGCTATGCATAGCACCATAGCCTCACTCTTATCCTTTTGTTAGAACCTTCTTGGTAAGTAAAGGAATCAGTTAATGAAGTGCTTAATGAAATGAGAGTTTGCAGTTTGCTGACATTCATGAGCATAAGTCTTTCTCTCTTTATGACACTATGATTTTCATTTTCAATTTATTCCTTAAATCTGTGTATAATAGAACTGTGTATCTTAATAAGACTTCAAGTAAACATTACAAAAACTAAAAAAATGTGCTATCTGTTCTTACCTTCTCATTGTTATCTAGTAATAAGCATAGTGAATTGGGTCAGGATCTCAATTGAAAGAAAAAAGAAATAACCAGTACCGGTACCAAGGACAAGTACCAATTCAGCGTAGTCATTTAACGACACTCAATGGCAATGATTGCATTAAAACATCGAACATACTTGAACGAAGACATAGCACACCCTAATTTCAAGGAGGACAAAATCAAGAACTTTCTTCAAGATTTGGCTCGAACTGTTCGTGTGAACATGCACTGAGAGAGAAAGGAGAGAAAGGAGGAAGGTGTATAGTCGTCATATATTATTAATTAATATTGTTTAATAAATTTGGAGTATTAAATTTTATTATTTTATTGTTTTTGAGTAAATATGTGAGTTTCTATGATTTGGAAGGGTAAATATGATATTACAAACTTCTGAGGAGAAAATACGTAATATTGAAGTTTTTGAGGGGGATACATGAAATTCTCCCTATTTTTATTTATGACTTCTTATACCATTCTTTGTTTATAACTTTTATACCAATTCTGTATTTATCACTTTTATACCATTCTTCTCTTCTTTTTATACATGAGAGTAGGGCTGCAAACGAACTGAACCGAATCAAACTTAACTCCAGTTTGAGTTTGGTTTGAATTAATTTCGAATTAAGTTTGGTTTGAATTAATTTCGAACGAACTCAATTTCAAACCGAATTTTTTACGAACTCAATTTCGAACCTTTACGAACTTTGTTACGACTTACGAGTTATGACTTATGACTGGGCCATAGTGCAAAATTACAGCATTTCAATAAAAACTCAAGCATTCTGAATTCTAATTACACAGTACACCAAAGTTTATATCAAAGTTTATTTCAAATATCCAAAGTATTCAAAGTACAATTTAAATATCAATAGAAGTACAGAACAATCACCAAAGTCTTAGAATTATTACAAACTCAAATATTATCCTAAATAAAACATTAAAGTTCATTACAACTAGACATTCGAGTCTTCCTCTACGAGGGTGGTCTTTTACTTGGTCCGACCTTATTTCTAAGGTATCGCAACCTCTAGGAGTCTAGGGTTTGGTATCGCAGCCAAGTAGCCAACAGAGGGAAACTCTAGGGTTTGGACTTTGGTATCGCAAGTTCGCAACCAACAGAGAGGGAAGGTCGGCTAGGGACTAGGGTAGAACGATTATGGGTTATGGCTGGTTTTGTTTAATTTTTCTATTTTGGGCTTTGTTGTTGAATTTTTTTATTTGAGCTTGTAATTGAACCGGACTTTCTATTTCAAAAAATATTTGTCAGAAGTCAGAATTGAAAGCAATTGTGGACTGGACGGCTTTTATTTTCATCAGTGAACATAAGTTATAAGCAGAAATTAACGGTTCATGTTTGAGTTAATTTCAAACTAAATTTGGTTTGCGAACCTATTTTGAACGAACTAGGTCCAGTTTGAGTTTGGTTTGAATTAATTTCGAACTAAATTTGGTTTGAATTAATTTCGAACGAACTCAATTTCGAATCGAACTTTTTACGAACTTTTTCGAATCAAACTCGAATCGAATTACGAATTTTTTGTGCTGAGAGTAATGAGAAGTGGGATAATGCAATCCCAATGGGCCAAAAGCACGATGGAATTGAGCTTAGCTCATCCCGAAGTACTAGATAGATAAAAGTTTAAACAAATTAACAAAGGGAATGTGGTAAAGAGCCAAGTAGTCAACCTCTCTTTTTAATTTGACATTTTTAGTTCTATAATTCATCTTCCCAACTTGTACTTCCATCAAATGAGGAATTGTGTCTCTCGATCCTCATCATATGTTCTCAGTAACAATATTTATATATATCTTCAGGGGGGGACGAAACTCGAGAGGAATGGAATGTCAGTCGATACAGCATTAACTAATTTTGTAATTTGCTTGTCGTTTGGGAGAAAATATAAAAATACTTCACCATTTTGATTATTTTTTATTACACCCGAGATCTATCAAACAAAGCACCAAACATGCCACTGAACTCGTAATAACAACTCTCTGCTCTCTACAAAAGCACAACTCTTTCTTCTCTTACTTCCTCATTTCCATTATACCTAATTATGGCATTATTCAATCCAAAATTCATTAACAACCTTTTGGAATAAACCCCATTCTTCCTCTGTCTCCATCAAACACAACCCTAAACCCCTGTTGTTGTATATTACCTATAATAGAAACCCCACTATCGCTACCGGCGAACGCAAAGCAGAAGTTTCCCTGTGTATCAACTGGTATCAGATAATTCTCTGGTGGAAGTACCAAATCAGCTCCTCCTGCAAAATGCATTGCCACTGTTGGGACTTTCACCGCTGACTTGCCAGAGAGATCATAGCATGTATCGAACAGAGAAAACCCACCAGCTAACTGTTTTAACCCACCTGTACCTGCCCGAAATGCATCACGCACCGCCACATACACGGAACGGGATAGTCTTGTCACCGAAGTACCAGAGTCGACTATGATACCACCTCTGCCGGTTTGCCGGTTGAGATGCAGATCAGACTGCGCCAATCCTGCAATACGGGTCCCACCGATGCTAATCCCGATCAAATCCACATAGTAAAATGTCCTCATTTTAGGATTCCTGACCATTGGGGTAAATTTAATACCAGCTGGTACCGATCCCGTTCCAAAAACAATTGACGAAGTTTTTGGAATTACACCAGAACTGGTACGATCAACAAGGCAATATGAAAATTGGCGACCGTACCGGTGCGCAAGTTGTGAAGGAAAGGAGAGGGGTCCACGGCCCAGACCAACAAGCCCGGCTGCCGCCACAAACAGACCCTCATTGTCATGGCCACAACCAACTACCACACGGCCAATGCGTGCCCCACCAGAAAATGTCAGAGTCTCTGTCGACAAATCACCTGTCGTCACTGACCCATCCCCATAGGACACCTCATACAAACACTGACGCCGGCGTTTGTCACAGCCCGGCAGATCGAGACGTTTGCAGAGTGGTACCGTACATGGCACCGAGTGGTAGGAACGAGACTTTCGTGGGTTGAAGATGCGACCCGTCTGCTTGTAGCAGCGTCGGCACGGCGCACACTGTAACCAGATAATGTCACTCCCAGTATCAAGCACAAAGAGGGATTGGGTCTGAGGCGTCCCAATCCCGATCCTAGTGAAGTACTCGCCACTGCCATAAGAGAGACCAGAGACAACTGGAGAGATGAAGGAGCGGTTAGAATGGAGAGGAAGGGCGAGAAGGGAATGGAGGGAGGAGACGCGGGCGGTGTCACGGTTTAGACGAAGTAGAAGGAGAGAATGGGAAGTGAGATTTGAGGAGAGATGGAGGGAGTCATGGTGGGAAATGGGAAGATGGAGAGAGGAGTTTTCAGCGGTGTGCGGTGAGTGTGTGTGGGTTAGGGTTTCCGCGAATGGAGTAGGTGTGGGGTAATCTTGGAGAGGTGTGGGGATCAGGGTTTGGTGGGAAGGGGTTAAGGTGGTGGTGGCATGAGGGAGGAGGAGGAGGAGGAGGAGAGGCAAGAGGTGGAATAAGAGAGAAGCCATGGCAATGGCAAAGGTGAGTCTCGCGGTGCGAGTGAGGTGGTGGTCCCAGTGGCGCGTGACTACTAAATAACTAGTTATGACTCATGAAGAATGGGCTGGGGCCCGGTCGACCGGATACAGAAAAGGTGATAAAGAGACACGGTATTTTAGGCAATAAGATAAGTGTTCCGTTTCTCTAAAATTTATTAATAGTAGACATGCCTCATAATGGCATGTTTGCTGGATCCGTATTCTCTGCATTAACTCAAAAGAGAATCTTTTGAGTTAATGAATTTCAACCGTTTGATTTTAAACAGAGTCAATTTGGTTCGTGTTTATAATATAGGGATCTTTAATATTAGTGCAGATCTAGTTCGCACTAATTTTAAAACAAATCGGACAGTCGAGATTCATTAACTCAAAATATTCTCTTTTGAGTTAATGCAGAGGATATGAATTCTGTTTGCTGACGCTTCCTGAATTCGGATCCAGTGAAGTAACTTAATTTTTGAGTTTTAGATTGGAACCGTCCGATGCGAATTTGTGAAAATCTATCTCTGAATTAATTCCATTTTGTTTCAGCGTGACTTCTTTCGAGTTTTTTTTAATTACAAAGTATTTTAGGAATAATATATAATTTATCTTGTTTATTTGGAATTCATGAACTTATTTTTGTGTTTTAGAAATAATAATATTTTACAATATTTATAATATAATAAATGTGACATTATTACTTAATTATTTATATATGTAAATGTGAGTGGCTACTCTACTTACATAAGCATATGAGGGCATATGCTTATAAGTCGTTTTTGTGTTTTCGAAGTCCAAATAGTCAATCTGAAGCGCTCAACATGTTCTCCATATTATAATGTGCTTGGAGACCAAATTTTACATTTTTTGAAATTTTTTTACTATTTTTTTAGAATTTTTCAAAACAGTGTTTTAATATGACAAAAAAATCTAAAAAAAAAAATCTGAAAACACTATTTTGAAAAATTCTACAAAAATAGTAAATTTTTTCCAAAAAATATAAAATTTGGTCTCCAAGTATAATCTAATATGGAGAACATATTGAGCGCTTCAAATTGACTATTGAATTTTGAAAACGTAAAAATAACTTATAAGCATATGCCCTCATATGCTTATGGAAGTAGAGTAGCCAACCTCTATGTAAATCTTGTTAAATATTTTGCGAATTGTAACTTTAATACTATGTTTCTAATTTATGACTCTGAATTTCTAGGTCGTATGATTCAGAGGCAAATTCAGTAAAGATCTATTGACCTCTATTTATTTACAAAATTTATGTATTTAAACATGATTGTGATATATAATTTAAAATCAAATATTATAGATAATATAAAAGGATAATTGATCATCATAAATTAAGTATTTATAGGGTCGTATGATTTTTAATAATTTAAATATATCAAAATTATAAAATGGGGACTCAATTTTCTTTTTACGATAGAAAGTGTTTTAAGAAAATATAAACACTTGTGCATTAGTTGCTAAGTGATCTATATTTTTTTTTAAATTTCATATTTATCTATTGATATTCGAACACCAAAGGCTTCTATCAACATTTTATTCTAGAAGAGCAACGGCCGCATTAAAGAGGAAACGGAACCACAAATTAGTCGAGGAAAACGAGGATACCGACAACGGTCGCCTACTCGCGGATCCGGATTCCTTACGGTAACACAAATTTTGAGTTTAGATTTGAGTTGTCTATCAAAATCAGAATCAGAATCAATTCAGCTCGCCTCGACGTGAGATGCACGGTGAGTCGGCAGGGGCGGACCTAGGAATTTGATCAGGGGTAGGCACAATGAATTAATTAAAGCATCAGACTGAGTCAATGAATTAATCAGAGCAGCAGATTTGTTATTTTGAACCAGGGGTAAGCACAGTATTGAATCAGAGGTAGGCACAGAAATAAAAATACACTGGGTCTCCAAAAAAATTTAAATCCAGGGGTAGGCAAGTGCCTACCCCTGAACCTTCATAGGTCCGCCCCTGTGAGTCGGTGACCCTTGTAGCATGTAGGATAGTGACAAATAAATAGTTCAAGTTCGGTTCGGCAGGGTTAAAAATTTGTAATTCGGATATAATTCGAGTATAATTTATGAATGATATTGTAAATAAACTTTTCTTTTATCAATATAACCGTTGCCAGCATTTGCCGGTAACTATAAAAAAAAAAATCGAAATGATTCGGTACAACAAGGAAGTAAAAAAAACTCCAAAAAAGTGCTCCAAAAAAATTAAAATTTTTTTTGTGTTTTTCTCTCGAATAAAACGTATTATAATTTTTTTTTGCATTTTATTCAGAATTTGATTCGAAAACGTCAAAAAAACAAATAAAACGCAAATTATTTGACGCATACATTGTTACTATGGGCTGTAGCATCCTTTTCTCACTTATATTTGACGCAAATTATCTGATCGTATTCGTATCCAAATCTGTCTGATATCCGCTCCGTACCTGTATCCAAAAAAGAAAAAAAAATATGGATAATAATTTTACCACTATGCGCTCCGTATCTGCTCTGTTTTCACCCCTACTTTCCACAGTAAAAATATATTAATTATACACTAAATCGATCAGACAATATTAGTAACCCAGAAGTGTATACATTTTTCTTTTTAATAAAAACATTAAATTAGTAAAAATAACTGTACACAATGACTTTGAAGAAGTAATAAAACACTACATTACGAATTAAACTAAATTTTATTTCTTTGAGACGTACAATTCCTCCGTTGTAATTACAAAATTGTAAATTAGGCTAAAATGACCTGCTGCATTGTCAGAATTCATATCCTCTGCATTAACTCAAAAGAGAATCTTTTGAGTTAATGAATCTCGACTATTCAATCTGTTTCAAGATTCGTGCAAATTAGATCTGCACTAATATTAAATGATCCCCTATGTTATAGACACGAACTGGATTGGCTCCGTTTAAAATCAGACGGTTAAAATTCATTAACTCAAAAGAGCTCACTTTTGGAACCAGGCTGCATTGTCATCCCCCGTTTTCAGCCAATTTATCACGAATTTTAAACGATCTCGGTTGATTAATTTTTTTTTTTTTATTGTTCGCTTCTCTCAGAATTATACTTGCACAAATTTAAAGGACAATAATATTTTTATTTAGATCGTCCGATCAGAATCTGTACAAATATAAAAGGAATTATGTACATTCTATCTCGAACTGGATTAGTATGAATTTTTATTGAACACTAAGCAACTAAATAGAAATATTATGTTACCTTAGAGAATATGGATTCACTTTATCGAGGCTGCCGAAATTTTTATTAATATTCAAAAAATATAAAATTTAACATCTACACTCAAATTCGAGGAAATTCAAAATTTGCCCAATTCGGAGAATAATTCTTCAGATCCATGTATTTTTTTTCCGGAAAATTGTTCTCTGGAAAGAAATTTGGGTTTCCATAGAAAAATTCTCTGGTGTGTTTGTGTTTTTTTAATTAAAATATAAAATGTTATGATTTATTTTTTTGTATTCAAATATTAGAAATATTTTTTATATTTCTTTGAAAATAGATAGAATATAATTTAATTTAATTTATTAGAAAGACTGCGACAAATAATCCGGATCAACATTTTTCAGGCTGGATTTTTTACGGCTATAAAAAAATAAAATATTTTTTTGTCTTATTGGAAAAAAAATAAACATGTTTTGTATCTGAGTTATTGATCCCGGTTCAAAAATTACTTATGAGTAAATAAAGAAAATATTATGATCTTTCTAGTATATTTAAATTCTAAGATATTGTATCTATTTTGAAAAAAAAATTATGAGAAATCATTTCGTCTTACTTTTGTCAGAGAAAATTCTTATTTTTTCGAAAATAGAAGGAACTCAATATTTTATGTATTTTACCTAGAAGTGATTTTTGAATCAGAATCAATAATTCCGATTCAAAACATTTTATTTTTTCTAATAACACAAAGAAATATTTTAATTTTTCTTACAACGTGAAAATTCCAACCTGAAAAATATTGATCCGGGTTATTTATCGCAGTCTTTCTAATAAATTTGATTATATAATATTCTATCTATTTTCAAAGAAATATAAAAAATATTTCTAATATTTTATAAAAAATAAATAAATCATAACATTTTCTATTTTAATTAAAAAAAACTAAAACAAAAACACAAATTCGGAGAATTATTCAGCAATTTTGACATGAGTACAGCCAGATTATGCCTGTGTTACTGATTTCGGTTGGGTTTTATTTCTAATTTATTACAACTTGTTTGGGAATAAATACCAAGAAGAGGAAGATGTACTCCATAGACCATAATAGTGCTATATTGAGTGCATGTATTTTAATTTTGAGAGCTAAGAGAACTTTTTGTACTTCTATACCCAATTTACCCATTATTCTTTAAATCTCTAATAATCTCACATCTTTTTATTTCTATATATATCTAGATTCATTTATACCTTCAAGTGTACATGAAAGGAAATAATTAAATGCCTTTATATAATAAAAAGAAAGTTTGTTGCACAATTTTTTTGACACGCCAACTTTTTTTCTATTAAATGCTGAAATTTTTTATGTAAAAGAACTTGTAATTTCACCCAAAAAGAATTAGGTTATTTCTCCAATATTCATTGATATAGCAGTAAAAATCAACAACAAATATTTTCAGTTCATTGTGCAGAGATAGTAAAGATCACCACATATTTATATATAGTATTTGTAAAATCGATAAATCAAGAAATGACCTTCTCTGGCGGACCACTGTGTTATGAATTTATAGCTCAGGAAAACTAACTAAAGCTTGTAAAGTTAAAAATCATTAGGCTAATGAAAATATAGAAATGTGTGCGGTGATCTCCAAGCACAATTTTTTATGGTCCTTTCATGTACACTTAAAGATCACCACAAATTTAAAGTTCAAAACGTCGATCCGAACCGTTCAAGTTGATCTCCATATTAAATTGTGCTTGGAGACCAAATTTTACAATTTTTAGAATTTATTACTATTTTTTGGAATTTTTTAAAATCATTGTTTTTCAGAAAATCGTGAACCATAAAAAATCAGTGATTCTAAAAGTTTCCAAAAAAATAGTAAAAACTTTCTAAAAATTGTAAAATTTGGTCTCCAAGCACAATTTAATATGGAGATCAACTTGAACGGTTCGGATTGACGTTTTGAACTTTGAAATTGAAGATATAGACGTGAAGTAAAACACTCGCTTTACTTCGCGAAATACCGTAGCCCAACTATATATATATAAGGAGTGAGGCTATGGTGCTATGCATAGCACGGATGGCTAGTGTACTACGGCTCAATATGGTACTTTTTAAAATCCTAACGGTCGATCCGACCGTTCAATGTGATAACCATATGAATATGTACTTGCAAACTAAATTTTATATTTTTTCGAATTTTTTTACTATTTTTTCAGATAGGTAGAATTTTGATGGTCCAGAATTTTCAAAAAATACTGATTTTTCTACCTATCTAAAAAAATAGTAAAAAAATTCGAAAAAATATAAAATTTAGTTTGCAAGTACATATTCATATGGATATCACATTGAACGGTCGGATCGACCGTTAGAATTTTAAAAAGTACCATATTGAGCCGTAGTACACTAGCCATTGGTGCTATGCATAGCACCATAGTCTCACTCATATATAAGTACCAACAAGTCATTTTACAATAGCATGTAGTGTAAAAATATCAAAGTATGGATCAAATTGTGCAAATGAATAAATATATTTGTGTCATTTTTCTTCTAGTGAACTCCAACTTTATAAATCACTAACTAATTAAATATCATTTTACATCTAATTGTCAGAGGAAAAGAAGGTCATTGCACAACAAATAAAAACGACAAAAATAAATATTATTACGTACTATTACATATTGTTGGAAGTGCGAATAAATTTTCAATTGTTGTTATGCTCAATGGACATGCACGAAAAATAATTTAAAATCAAGAGTAATGAAAATTAGAAAAGGTAAAATACAAGAAACTTACATGTAACATTTGCGATCTCATCCATCCAATTTTTTCTTATTTTTTGTCGAAACAATTCATGACTCAACATAATTAATTAAAATAAATCCTTGGTATAGAATATAGATGAAACTAGTATTTTTCTCTAAAAAATTAATTTTTAGCAAAGATAATATTAATATATCAT
Organism: Carex kokanica; assembly: GCA_025461125.1. Lineage (NCBI taxonomy): Eukaryota > Viridiplantae > Streptophyta > Magnoliopsida > Poales > Cyperaceae > Carex > Carex kokanica. Next base: position 700,941 of record JAJGRX010000348.1, read on the forward strand.
TATCAAATAAACATAATCCTCCGTAGCAGCTAAATTATTTTTCATTATAGATTATAGTCAACACCATATGAATGTAAGCCATAGAAAATCAAATTTGTCCATTAGAATTTACTTCCATAAAAACCACTGGCAGGTATGATATCCTATTAGATAGTTATCTTTGTAAAAAATCAATTAATTAAGTTTAGAATATAAAAAAAGGAAGGTATTAATTAGGGGCAAAGGTGGTATAAAAGTAAAAGAATTCATTGTGCGCTGAATATTTGAAAGCCAGCCCGTAATATAGCGCTACCCTAAAAAAAAATTCTGAATTGAAACCGGCGTATTGCCCTCAATTGCGCCGTGTAAAATATGAATCGTTTTTTTTACTTGCACTTGATCTGGCGGTAGAAAATATAGTTGTAAACATTCTTTAGATTTTGCTATTGAAAGTCTTCTCTTTCATCCATTGCTGTTAGGGAATTCATATCACCTAAGGTAACATAATATTTCTGTTTAGATCCAGACAGTCAAAATCAGAATTTACACGAATATTAAAAGGGTCAGAGGTGGATTCAGGATTTTCGTCAGGAGGGCAAAAAAATATCGAATCGGGTTTATATTTATTAACCAATTAGGTACTCGATAAAAAAACAATGCTTTAACTTATACTTTCCAATTCTTTTGACTTTTAATTTCTGATTCTCTGACTTATAATTCTAATTACCAAAAAAAGATTTTAACAAATTTATTTCAATTTTAACCCTAAATTTAATTCGAATTACAAATAAAACGTCCAAATTGGGGCAAAAAAAATTTCAGGGAGGCAAAATCAGTCGGGATCGATAAATCTCCACTAAAACTCAAAATCCAGGGGAGGGGGGCAGTTGCCCCCCCCCCTGGAACCACCTGGGTCCGCTCCTGAAGGACTCCGTGTGTTTCACCTCGCACCAAATTGGCCTGAATTCCGATCGTACGATCCAAATCTAAACAGAAATATTATGTTTTCTCTTAGGATATGGATTCTGCTATTAGAATGGTCAATGAATCGGATTCTAATTATGAATTTATTATGATTTTACAAGATTATCCGTATTCAATAAAATGAGAATTTGGATTCGATTCAGATCATATTGGATCATGTTAGATGTTTTCGTTAAATCACTACTACAGAAATGGTCATTGTACACGGCACATTGTACACGGACTTGGCAATTTTATAGAAAAACCGTGTAGAAGTTGTAATTTTTTGGATGCCTGAAATATCTGTAGGATCTCTACACGGATATTTACAAAAGAATCAGTGTAGAAAGACGTGAGAGAGCTACACGGACGTTTACTAGAAAATGTACACGGCTTATTGTTTAAATAACAGTGGAGAAAGCCTTGAGAGAGCTACACGGATATTTAATTAAAGAACCGTGAAGAAAGGTAATAATTGTACACGGATGTTTGTTTAAATGACCGTGTATATAACCCGTAGGAGCTACACGGATGTTTAATAAAGAGCCGTGTATAAATGTCGAATTTGTACACGGTTTTTTGTTTAAATGACAGAGTAGAAAGCCTTGAGCGAGCTACACGGACGTTTAATAAAGAGCTGTGTAGAAAGGATATTTTAGGTTTTTTGTTATATAAAAGGCCTTCTCCCCAGCGCCGTTTTGATCAACTTATACTCTCCCCTCTCACAGTTAACAATTGGGTTGAGATGTAGGTTTATCAATTGTTTCAGATCGCAAAATTAGATCGATATGAGCTACTGTTTTGGGAGCTCACAGATGAGCGATCTGGTACAATTGATAACCTACATCTCGAATTCCCATGCGATCGAAGTATTGAAAAAAAAAATTATCTCTCTATTCTGATCAATTTTACTGGACGAAGAGTTGGGTGAAGAGTTGGGTGAAGGACCTTCAGAGCCGGATTTGAAGAGGTGAATGTGACCTTCAGAGCCGGATGAAGAGTCGAATGAAGAGTCGGAGATCATCCGACTCTTCATTCGACTCTTCATCCGGCTCTGACAGTCCTTCATCCACATCTTCCCTTTGCTCTGAAGGTCCTTCATCCAACTTTTTACTCAACTCTTTCTTTAGTAAAACATGTATCTTCATATTACCCTCTGTAAACCCTACTGGCACCAAAAGGAAAGAACCACCCTATTCTAGTCCTTAATGGAAATTTTTAGTTTACAATATGACTTTTTATTCCAACTTTTGTAATGCTCTAATTTTGTATAATTTAGGGTACATGAATTTTTAGTTTAAATGTCTTCCTCTGTTTTGGAAATTGTTTGTTCTGAAAAACATAGGGAAAAAAACTAGCTGACAGACAAAAAAAAAAAAAAAAAAAAAAAAAAAACAAATGATACACGGACGTTTAATAAAGAGCCGTGTAGAAACGAGAAATAGTACACGGATTTTTGTTTAATTAACAGTGTAGAAAAATAATTCGATGACTGTTTATATAAAAGTCTGTGTGTCTTTCTACACGGATTTATAGCTAAATATCCGTGAAAACAAAGATACTTGCTCGAAATAATGGAAGGCTAAACCAAAAAAAATAAAACAAAAATTAGGGAAAAAAAAAGAATTCTAAATGTCCGTGAAGAAAATTTATCTTTTATATTACACACGGTTGTTTATATAATTGTCCGTGTATAAAGGTTATCTTTTATAAACGGCTACATATGTAAAAGTCCGTGTAGCTCTCGTAATGCTTTTTTTACACGGATTTATAGATTATCATCCGTGTAGAAAGGTTATTTTAGGGTTTGGAACTATATAAAAGGCCTTCTTCCGGCGCCGTTTTGATCAATTAATACTTCTCTCTCTCTCTCTGTATTGAATTGGTCTGATTTCTGCGCACAAGGAACGAGGCCGGATCTGAGATATAGCTTGGAAGTTAATTCGCATTCTCCTCTCTATTGCCAAGGTTAGTCATACATATATATATTTCCCTCTTCTTTATCTAATTTTCTGTTACTGATTAATATTGCTTAATTATTTCTGTCAATTATTATTTAATGCTTGATTTGTTAAGATAATGTAAATAATTAGTGTATTGTGGTCCAATAACCGACCTACTGATGCTTTTAGGTCCATGCCCGTTCAAAATTAATCCAATAGGGATTAATTTTGGATAGTCCCCCGTTTGGGACTGCTCTCTGAATATTGTGTCTCATTTAGGATGTGAACACGTATTAGCGGGATTTAATTAGTATTTGAGGAAAGTTCGACAGTATTTCTCCTTATTGCTCCTACGAGTATGTGGTTTTTACGCATACTTGGGGAGTTAAGGAGAAATGCTGCCGAATTTTTCTCAAATACTAATTAAATCCCGCTAATATGTGTTCACATATGAGGCATAATATTCAAAGAGTGGGTTAGGATTGTAAACCGGCCCTTTATAAGCCAAGAATTTGGAACAATATATATGCTGACCACCATATATGTTTAATTGGAATTTTTTTTTTTTACTTTAATTTACAGATGGATCGAAGTTGGATGTACGAATTGCGACGTGATAGTGCAGAATACTTGGCTCGCGTTGATGAGTTCCTAAAATTTGCTGAGAGTTATAGAGTGGACAGAAAAGAGAACGACATCTTGTGTCCTTGTAGAGATTGTAAAAATTATATAAGATTTGGGGATTCGGAAGAAATTAGAGCTCATTTGATTTGTCGGGGATTTAAGAAAAACTATACATGTTGGTTTATGCATGGTGAGAAAATTGGGGAATGTAGTGGAACCAATAGAAATTTTGTTTTGGACGAGAATGATGATAATGTAGAAACTGTTGATAATTTTGAATTTGAATGCAACGATGATTTTGAGAATGTCGAAAATTTCGATAATGCTGGGCTTGATTGCAACGAGGATGATGAGGTGGAGATTGATGAAAATGCAGAATACAATTTTACTGAGAATCTAGAGGACATGTTACGTGATGTGGAAGATGAAATTAGTGATAAAAATTTTAAAAAATTTCAGTATCTGTCTAATGAATCTAAAAAGCCGTTATACCCCGGGTGTACCAAATTTACAAAACTATCAGCTGTGTTGAAATTATTGAACTTAAAAGCAGACAACGGTTGGAGCGATAAGAGTTTCACGTCCTTATTAAAGCTTTTACGAGAGATGCTCCCAGATAACAACGAGTTACCCTGTACAATATATCAGGCGAAGAAGCTGATCTGTCCAATGGGTTTGAAGATTGAAAAAATACATGCATGTCCGAATGATTGTGTATTGTACCGTGGCGAGTACGAGGCCATGCATGTTTGTCCTAAATGCGGTGTTTCACGGTATAAACGCAAGGACCAGGACACTGACGATTGTGATGGAGGAAAAAAGGCAAGGCCTCCGGCTAAGGCGGTGTGGTATTTCCCGATAATACCGAGATTCAGACGGTTATTTGCAAATCCCAAAGATGCGAAATTGTTGCGTTGGCATGAAGAAGAGCGCAAAAGAGACGGTAAACTAAGACACCCTGCTGATTCAATTCAATGGAGAAACATTGATAGACATTTCGAAGGATTTGGTGGCGAATCACGAAACCTTAAGTTAGGGGTGAGCACAGACGGAATGAGTCCGTTTGGAAGCATGAGCAGTCAGCACAGCACTTGGCCAGTTCTTATATGCATCTACAATCTTCCTCCTTGGTTGTGCATGAAACGCAGGTACATAATGATGTCATTACTAATCCAAGGACCCAGACAACCCGGAAATGACATAGATGTGTATCTCGCACCATTAATTGAGGACCTCCAGAAATTGTGGCGTGATGGCGTCCCGGTCTGGGATGCGTACGGCAAAGAGCAATTTAATTTGCGGGCCATGGTATTCTGCACCATAAATGATTTCCCCGCGTACGGTAATTTATCGGGTTACACTTGTAAAGGAGCAAAGGCGTGCCCCATCTGTGAAGATGACACGCAGGTGCTGAGGTTGAAAAATTGTAAAAAGAATGTTTTTATGGGGCACCGTAGGTTTCTTCCTGTTAATCACCCATACCGTAAGAAGAAGAAGGTATTCAACGGGAAAATTGAGCTTGGAGTGGCGCGTCGTCCGTTAGATGGGAAGAATGTCTTCATGCGGGTTAAACACCTTGCTGTTGCTTTTGGAAAACGTGCCAAAAAACCACCGAAAGATATTTGGAAAAAAAAGTCCATATTTTGGGAGCTACCATACTGGGAATATTTAGAAGTGAGACATTGCCTAGATGTCATGCATGTTGAAAAAAATGTCTGTGACAGTTTGATTGGCACATTATTCAACATTTCGGGGAAGACGAAAGACGGTCTTAAAGTTCGAGAAGACATGAAATTAATGGGAATACGACCCGAGCTTGCACCGCAGGATAAAGGGAAGCAAAAGGCATACCTCCCCCCGGCAATGTGCACAATGTCGAAGATCGAGAAAACGAGCTTTTGTAAGTGCCTTCATAGTATTAAAGTCCCATCAGGGTATTCTTCGAATATTAAGAAGCTGGTGTCGATGAAGGACCTGAAATTGATTGGTCCGAAATCCCACGACTGTCATGTTTTAATGACACATATGATTCCTGTTGCAATTCGGGGAATTTTACCGAAGCCCGTGCGGCAAACCATTACGAAGCTTTGTTTTTTCTTCAATGCAATTAATTCCAAGGTGATAGACCCGCTCAAATTGGACGCTTTGCAGAAGGAGGTCGTCGTTACCCTTTGCCATCTTGAGATGTATTTTCCGCCATCTTTTTTCGATGTTATGGTTCACCTTGTTGTTCATCTCGTGAGGGAAATTCAGATCTGTGGCCCCGCGTTCCTGCGGTACATGTATCCATTCGAGAGATTCATGGGTATTTTGAAAAGTTACGTAAGGAACCGACATCGCCCCGAAGGTAGCATTGTGGAGGGATATTCCACAGAAGAGGTAATTGAGTTTTGCACCAACTACATGACCGGTGTGGGTCCTATTGGCGTTCCAAAATCTCGATACGAGGGAAGGCTACAAGGAGTAGGGACAATAGGGTTGAAAGCCATAGTTGCTGATAACGATGACCTGCGAAAGGCACATTTTATTGTACTGCAGCACATGGCTGATGTTGCTCCATATATAGATGAGCACATGACGATCCTTCGACAACAGAACTACACGAGAAGTCAGAAGTGGCTTACTGACGAGCATAACCGTTCTTTTATAGGATGGATGAAAGACAGAGTGAAATCACACCCCGAAATGTCCCCCGTAAATGAAACTGTTAAATTGCTGGGCGAAGGACCCCAAATGGTTGTTAGAACATTCCAAGCATACGAGATTAACGGATATACATTTTACACTAAATTACAGTGTGATAAGAGCACGATGCAAAATAGTGGGGTGACGTTGGTGGCGACGTCCCAAGAATTCAGTAGATCGGGGGATGCCCGGCCTGTAATAGCTTCAAAGTCTTATTACGGCGTTATTGAAGAAATTTGGGAGCTCGTTTACAATCCTCACCTTAGCATTCCCTTGTTTCGGTGCCAATGGGTCGAAGACCGGGGTGTTAAAGTTGATAACGACGGGTTCACCCTCGTTGATTTTGACAAAGTCGGGTATGTGGATGATCCGTTCATACTTGCCAAGCAAGCCACCCAAGTCTTTTATGTCACTGACCCGAGTGATGATAGGTGGAGTGTCGTCCTATCCGGAAAAAGAAGGATTGTTGGGGTAGAAAACGTCACCGACGAAGAAGAGTACGACCAGTTCGAAGAGATACCTCAATTTTGTACCGATGTGCAAGCTGAGATAGCAACAATTGCAGAACAAGACGAAGCAAATTACATGAGATCTGACCACAATGAAGGATTATGGGAAGATGTTCAAACAGTGGAAAAAAAGAGAAAAAGGCGAAAAAAATCCAATGTATAATATTTACTCCTTTTAAACTTGAAAATTTTAATATTTCTTATTTGGAAAAAAAAAAAATCAATGCATAATATATATTTCTTTTATAATATTTCAGATAGCCCAATGAAGCTAAAGACTCAAGGCCGGTTTATCTCTGGATATTTCTGTCTCATGCATTGTAATGTTTTTATTTCGTTTCTAATATTTCTTTGTTGCATCAGGAGCAAGAACCAGATAGATTATTTTAGATATGTGGGCAGAGTGGTTTCAACAGTAATTTTTTTAAACTAGAAATATGGATTTGTATAATTTAGTGTAGGTTTTTTTGTATTAATTTTTGATATAATCTAGACATGAATTTTTGTATAATTTCTGATATAATTTAATTAGTACGTGAAACACCCATCTTTCTAAGAATAATTTTTAATTTCATTAGAAATTCAAAGGGAGCAACACGGACATTTAATTAAACATCCGTGTACAAATACATTTATACGTTTCATAAAATGTCTTAGTAGAAATTCAAAGGGAGCTACACGGATATTTCATTACACATCCGTGTAGGAAGGTATTTTTTCCCCTAAAATTATTCTCAGAGAAAAAGTTATCGAAACGGGGGAGTGATTATTTGAATTCGTTTTCGTCTTTTCAGAATTAAAAAGATAAGACAACTTCTCGAATTAAACGTTTTCTATAGTTGGACACGGACGTTTAACAAAAAATCCGTGTAAGAAAAGTTTTCTCTACGGTCGTTTAATTTTCAATAGTTTTTTGGCCTTTTAAGAAACGTACACGGGCGTTTAATGAATAATCCGTGTACAAAAGGGTTCCTACACGGATATTTAATGAAACGCCCGTGTAGAAATTGAAATAATTCAAATTACATTATTCTTGAAATACTTTACTTGAACAACAGGGACTAAATTGCATGTTATTTTGAAATATTTTGTTGTAAAAAATATTTTGAAATAATTACTTGAACAGAAGGTATTTTTTTTCCGAAAAATTATTATATGGTTGTTTTGTAAATTTGTAAACCCAGATAAGGTCATATCAAGTAAAGTGTTCATTTATGTTTTCAAATCGGATTATTTAGAGAGCATTAGGCATCCTATGATATTATTTAGACAGATTATTTAAGTTAATTTTAAATAATTTACTTTTTAGTGATTACCCATGAATTAATTGTTTGTTGGTTGTTTTGTACTGCTAATTCATATCTATAACAGTACTTATTTAGATAGCATGAAGTATTTAACAAAATAGATAAACGGAAAGAAAACAAAATGCTGATTAAATTAAGAAGAAAAATATATTACATCAAAACAAAACGAAAAAAAAAAGCTAACTTAATGAAACACTCCTTCACTGGCCTGGCTGGATTGCTCCTTGGCCTGACCCCCTCCTTTTAATCCAGGGTCTCTTTGGCCTGATCCAGGGATTGCCCCTCCCTTTGTAGGGCTTTGGTGGTGGGTGCTCCCTTGGGCTTCGTCGTGGCACATTTGAGGGCGGCCATGGCCATGTCCTCCTGTAGTTGGGAGGAGGCATTTCATAGCCGGGAGGGACTTCGGGAGCATCCTGGGGGGGCAATGGCCATGGCACATTTGCGTCTTCTTCCGGTGGCACCGAAGCGGCCATTTGTTCTTCCAAATTCTCAGAGAAAAGTAATCGAAAAGGGGGAGTTTCTCAGATTATATTGAATTTTGAAGTCGTTTCGTCTTCTTAATTAAAAAGATAAGGCAACTTCTCGACTTCCGTGTACAAAAAGGCTTTTGAAGGTCCTTTAATTTTGAATTTCGTCTTATAAGAATCATACACGGTCGTTTATTTAAAAATACGTGTACAAATGGCTTTTAACACGGTCGTTTAATTTTCAAGAGTTGTTTCGCCTTATAAGCAACGTACACGGGCGTTTAATAAAAAATCCGTGTACAAACTGTTTTATACACGGATATTTACTTAAACGCCCGTGTAGAAATTGAAATATTTATTTGCATTTATTATTAAGTTCTGCTAGATACTCGAAGATATAAAATAATTTTCAAGCTAAATAAAACTGAAATCAGGTTCCTTTTTATATTTTGGAATTTCCATTTTGAAAAATATGGAATTTGAAAAACATGAAACTTTGGAATTTGAAAAAATTAATCTAGAGAACCATATGTAGGCGCGCATTTCATAATTTCGCGTAACCTAATTATACACGGGTGTTTAATTAAACGTGTAGCTCTCTGACGTTTCTACACGGGTGTTTATTTAAATGTCCGTGTATATTTAGTTTACGCGAAATAAAGTGCGCGCCTCGTCTCTGTCGCTCGATATCTTTTCAAAATCTCCTCGTCTCCCCTAAAACCTAAACCCCCTAGTCTCCTATCTCTTTCTGTGGTGCTGCCATCGTTATCTCTCTCGGTGCTTGCTCGGTCTCCTCTGTCGCTCTCCTCTGAACTCGCCAACTGAATCTCTAAGCTCCTCTCGCGCGGTTGCTGTTCTGTCCTTGAAAGGCTCTCTCTCTCTCTCTCTCTCTCTCTAAGTTGCAATGCTCCCTGTATATTGGTTAAATCAAAACCCTTATCTCTGATTGTATTTTGGTTAAGTGAAAAGTTTCCTCAACTGACCTATTCTGGTGACATTGACACCTAATTAATGTTACAGGGACTAAATTGCAAAACCAACACTATGATTGAACAAAGGACCCAACAACACATAAGTTAACCCTAAATTTTACATTTCATAGCATTTGTAATAATGTTTCTTTTTTGTAGAAAGAACCATGTCACAGCCAGGTGAGAATGCAGATATGGTTTTGGAAACAGTGGAACCGCAGGTAGATATGATAGTGGAAGAAGAGGACCAGCAGTCTCAGACAGAAAAGAGGAAAAGAGGTCCGACAATGTGCACGAAGACCTCAGAGGCGAAGGATTTGCAAATCGAGTTCGACAAAACCGGATGTCCGAAGGGTCCACGTAGGGCAGAGTACACAAATTGGTGCAACAATTTGGTGAAGCAGAAGGCATCTATCTTGGTTGAGAGGTGGGACAAATTCGATGACGAAGATAAGAACGAATGGTGGAACATTGTGAAGGTAAAAAAAAAAAAATGTACATGCATTATATATTCATTTTTCGTATTCTGTTTGTTATTTCTTTTTTTGTTGGATACAAGTTTTCTAGCATGTCTTAACCTTTGGTATATTTCTAGGGGTGTAGGTGATAATTCTTGCTTTGTAGGACTATATCCCAAATTCTATCATTTAGCAGTTATATATACAGATATAGAAAAATTCAAAACCAAGTATATATTACCTGCTGAATGAAATTAATCAATGTAGCTAGTGTAGTGCACCATGCTTGAACTGGGTACCGCCACCAGGAAAGGTAAGGTAATCGCCAGACACCTTGACCCAATTCTGGTGCCCTACACTATTATCATGACAGATAGCAAAATCAGCAAAGAAATATCACTAACAAACTCAGCTAAATACAACACATTATTTCACTTTGATTTGGTCATAAAGGTTAGATTGCATGTAGGTAGTGACATAGGTTGTGCCCCAAAGTTTCCTAATATACAGAAAACAATTTGGTAGAGCAAAGTGAAACACAAATTATTTTCAAGCTACTTATTCCCCGTACTTTTGGTAAGTGCAAAGAAATATATGTCTATACCTGACCTGAAAACTTGAATGAACTTACATGCAGTAATTTTGTTGTCAATCATGCAGGCTCATTGGAACATCCAGGATGACGACCCAAAGTCCGCGAAAAAGAAAAAGACTCTGAGGAAAATGAATGAAGCTTGGAAGCAATTCAAGAGCACGTTGAAGACGGTTTTCATGGAGGAAGGGAGAAATCCGGTAGGCTACTATAAATGGCTGAAACAAGAGGACTGGGAGGCGTTTCAAGCTTTGAAGTCCACAGAAGAGTTCAAGGTATATAAATTCAGCCAATTAACTTTCTCTCTGTTCTTTCTCGATATGTACTTATCTTCCTTAAACTAGCTAATTGATGTGCCTTGATGTGTGAAGGTAAAAAGTGACGAGGGCAGGAGGATCGCGAAATTGAACAAGTACCCGCACAAATTAGGGTCAGGTGGCTACGAGGGTAAGTCACTCGAATGGGCTAAGGTACTGGACCAAAACAAACATTCTGACTCACCTGTGGTTAGGATCCAAAATCCTAGGGCCCAATGCTGGCTCATGGGAAGATCTGAGGTAACCGCTGACGGGACGATAGTACTCCCAAGTGACGTGCAACCCGTGGCTCAGAAAATGGTAAGAGTCTTTGTGGTAACTTCGTGTACATTACTTTGTCTTTTGCTATAACTAATTTTTTTTTTAACAGTTGGATGTGGAGGAGGAGGTAAATTCGGGCTCCATGACTGTCGACAGAGTGGATGATTCCTTGTCCGCAGCGCTCGGGACTAAAGAACACACGGGTCGAGTTAGGGGTGTCTCGGTCTACTGTGGCTGGAAGGATGTATACGACGGACCGAAACCAAAAAGAAGACCGCGTGCCAAAGTTAGCACGGAAGAGATGGAATCAAGGTTGGCGCAGGTACGCCAGGAGGTATGCGAGGAGTTCAGAACGGAGTACGATGGAAGGATTGCTGAATTCGAATCAAGGTGGATCAACCATATTACATCTCTGACGCAGCAATCCGAGCAACAACCTCCCGTTTCGCCGGGATTTCGGCGAAGCAGTCAAGCATCCGGGACCGAAGTTCTGGGCGTGTTGGACAATCTACAGGTAATCACTACTTGTTCATAATCTACCCGTAATTGTGACTTGTTCATTAACTAATTTCTGATAATTATTAATTGCAGGAGGCCACATCATGCGACCTCGTCATGTGGCACGACAAAACTCCTCTGACCCTTGCTAAGGGTATTGTACATCCTCCAGCCGGTTCTCAGCTAAGGCCCAACCACCTCCCCGTAACGGTTGACATGATTGTGGCCGATTGGGCTGCCCGCATACCTCTTCCTGTCCCTACCGACGACATGGGGGTGCTTGATGATGCCCGTAGACAGATCATCCAATGGCCCAAGTGTCAGATTATTTTGGATCAGGTAATCTCTAAATAAAACACGGATATCTTATGTTACGTTCAAATGATTATTTTGAAATACTTGAAAAAAGGTTCAAAATCTGATACAGACCCGAAGAGGCGTTGGAAACGCTGCGGACGAAGCTTTGTCACCGGTACGGCGAGGCTTGGAAGTAGTAGTCGGGGCTGATGCGCAAGAATCTCCTGCTGCGCCAGCGGCGGCACCAGCGGAAGCGCCAGCAAATGCGCCAGCGGCTGCGCCAGCGGATGCCCCAGAGGCTGCGCCAGAGGCTGCGCCAGCGGCTGCGCCAGCGGCTGCGCCAGCGGATGCCCCAGTAGACCGTACGGGGCTCTCTGAAGAAGAGGTTAGCCGTTTGCCCGAGGATTTGCGGAATCTCCACGCCTGCCTGGTTAAGGCACCAGATGATATGGAGGACGTAATGTTCGAAATCCCCCCCGAGGTTCTCCTACACAAAGGCAGGACGGTCGTGCTGCCTTTCAAAGAATTCAAGGACTTTCTACATGCCTCATCAAGCGATAAATGGCTCGATGTGGGAGTCCTCACCGTTTTCGTCATGTTAGTGACCAAAAAATCATATATATCATGTGTATAGCACTCAAATATATATTCTAATGTGAAATGATGATTTTTCAGGATGATACAACGAAAACAGTCTGTGGCTCATGGGAAAGATAGGGTGAACTCCTGTGCATTCTTGGACCCCGCTATTACTAGTGGTACGATGGTGAAATATCAGGAGGAAGATACTGTCCAGTACATGCGTTCAGCGATGCGTAAGGCTGTTTCGGAGAATAAGAAATTTATTCTCGTGCCATACCACCAGAGTGGCCACTGGTGTTTGATTGTGATTGTGCCACTTGAGAATTTGGTTTTCCTCATGGATTCTTCATATCCCGGACCGGGCATCACTCCTCAGGAATCCAAAAAGATCTGCATTCCAATAAGAAAGTAAGCAATAGTAATTCACTTGGTTTGATTTTTTCCCAATTACATATAACAAATTGTGGAATTGCTAATTACATTCCTCAATTTTGTAAGGGCTTTTCTGCAATATCTTAAAGATGGAGGAAGGCAAAGCACGATTCCGAAGCGTAAAAATAAGTTGTGTTTCAGGTGGCAGCCGGTGAGCACATGCACTATAATTTTTATAATTTCATATTTTTTGTTCAAAAATTAATTGTCATTCTAACATAGGCTGCTAAATGAAAATTTCAGTGCCCGCAACAGTATCAGGGTTGGGAATGCGGTTATTACACGATGATTTATATGTTTCACTTTGTTGAACGCTTACAATTCGATTGGCCAGATTATCCGGTATGTAATTCATATGTTTGCCTTGACTTGTCCATATAATTAATATTGATTTCCTCTAATATTTTATTCTACTAAATTTGTTTTATTAGTTGCATTGTTATAATTACAATATTTATTTTTATAAAGCAAAACAGAGATGCAGTTGTTATATTGTATTTTTCTAATAACCTACATATTTTGAATTTTTGGCAGCATAAATCGAACGAGAAGGCAGGGCATTACAGCAATGAAGATATAGATTATTTTAGATGTATGTGGGCAAAGTGGTTTCAAAATGAATTTTGTAAACCAGAATATGGATTTGTATAATTTTGTGTGCATGAATTTTTGATATATTTAGTGTACATGAATTTTGTTTAGGGGTTGTATTCTGATATATTGGAAATTCTTTGTTTGGAATTGATTTTTAATGGCTAGCAAACTGGAGGCTAGCCAAAACAAAAAATAAAAATTGAAAAAAAATATAACCATTCTACACGGATGTTTAACAAAAGTCCGTGTGGAAAGCCAAATAAAGAGCAAATAAAAATATAAGATAGCTACACGGCTGCTTATGTAATGATCCGTGTAGAAATAGTTATTCTACACGGATATTTTGATAGACATCCGTGTAGAAACATGATCGTACACGGCCTTTTAGTTAAATATCCGTGTATAGATCTCAACTAATGTACACGGTTGTTTATGTAATGAGCCGTGCAGAATAACTATGTCGACACGGATATTAACCTAAAAGTCCGTGTAGACAGAGACATCGTACACGGTTGTTTATGTAGTGATCCGTGTAGCTCGGCTTTGGAGAGCGCCACTTGGCAAGGAATTGGACACGGTTGTTTATGTACTGATCCGTGTAGCTCGGCGTTGGAGAGCGCCACTTGGCAAGGAATTGGACACGGTTAATTATGTAGTGATCCGTGTAGCTCGGCTTTGGAGAGCGCCACTTGGCAAGGAATTGGACACGGTTAATTATGTACTGATCCGTGTAGCTCGGGTTTGGAGACCGCCACTTGGCAAGGAATTGACCACGGTTGTTTATGTAATGATCCGTGTAGCTCTCAGGAATTGCACACGGTTAAATATCCGTGTATAATTTATTCAGGGGATTATACACCCTCGCACTCCACACGGCAGGAAATCCGTGTAGCTCCCCTGTTTATGTCCGTGTACAATGACCATTTCTGTAGTAGTGAATCGTCTCTATTTTGATCCGTTGCATGATAATTATCAAAGAAAGAAAAAAACGTGTAAATTTTTTTTTTATTTAAAACCCGTAGGTATTTTCATTAATCAGGACAAATCAGTTACACATAATTTCGTACCAGTACATTAAATATTACAATTAAACCCTTTTACAAAAATAGACAAGAAAAATTAGAAAATAAAAGCAGTACCAGGGGTTTATGCGCTCAAATCGGTAGATATATATTGAGTCTGCAGGATTTTCTGTGCTCATGCTCAGATTGGTAGATTGTGAGCCTGCATAATTTCTTGTCGTTAGTACAAAACAGTATTGTTGTAATTAAGGCGAGGTAGGGGATCCAGGAGAGCCTTCATGCTCAGATGAGATTTATGCATGATTTATTCAGACGAAAATACAGCGAGAACAGAGAAAGGTCGAAGACAAGGAGAACGAAGAGGAAGAAGAGAAGAAGAAGGAAGAGAGAAGAAGAGGAGGAAGAAGATCACATTACTGCTAACAACATTACTGCCATCAACCATAAACACGTACCTTATTTATATATATATATAGTAGATACTATATATAGGCGAGGTGGAGCGAATTTACAACACCTCCATCCGAACCCGGTGAGCTGAGACGAGAGAGTAGCGAGGCAGAGCGGTGGCCAGATCCATTGATGGAAGCACTGCTCGGATTAAGTGAGGCAGAGTGGACCGAGCGGAATAGGAGGGGGCGGAGGAAGCAACGGACTTCTTCGACTCTCAAAATCTCTCCTGAAGTCACCAGGCGATATCTTCAAGAAAGTTTGCGGAGAAAACTAGACAAACAGCTTAAATTAAAAACGTGTAAAATTGTCTATCTTCAAGGTTTTTCATGCATTTCGAGTCATCAAATGTTTTTAATTATTGGATCAACCATTAAATATTGTCAAATTTAATCATATAATGATTGGAGTTACAAAATCTGTACCCATCGTTTCCAAAAATACAATGCGCTCAAGACAAATTGAGCTAAAAGCAAATCAAAATAAAATAAGGTAGAAGAGAGAGAATTAAAATCATTGAAAAGAACAATGGATGACGAACTCAAAAGGTGTACTCAAACTTCACTTTATTTATATAAAAAATTAAGGTTCTAAATAGCGTTTATAGCATCGCAGCGGGAAGGCTACAAAAAAAACTATAGCGAATAGCGTCGCTATAGCGGAAGCTATGTCACATAACGTTTTTCTTTTTAACATTCCGTATATTCAATATTTGTACTAAATATCAACATTATCTAAAGTCTAGCTCATTGAACAATAAATAACACCACAGTAATTAAGAAATTATAATATTCATATTGAATCCGTATAAAGTCCAAATTGCGGTTCAAATTATATCCATAGTAATATCATAAATTATCGATTTTTTCTATTAAAAATATCTTAAGCATTGTGATTCATGACATAATCTATTTTTTTTCTATTCAAATTTCAATTGCAACAAATTCAATTTCGGTTTGAGCTTTTTTGGGTCTTTATTTAAAGCTCATATAAATTGCTTAAAAAAACTCATATTGTATAGCGGCTGTAGTGCAAATAGCAAACCGTTATCCCCGCTATAGCGGCCGTAGCACAAATAGCGCATTTTGATGTCATATCTTAGCATTTGGGGTCCAAAAACGCTATAGCCCGCTATTTAGAACACTGTAAAAAATACATCGTAATAGAACAGATGATAATAAGCATCATAAATTTGAATATATATTTTATTCTTTTTCAAAAGAAAAATACGTGATAGCTTAATGCAATTTTTGAGGCGATGAGAGGCACCAATATTCTTGTATAAGTGATCCTGTGATAAGTTGGATTCTAGTTGTAAATTATTCTAGTGATAAGTTGGATTCTAGTTAGGGATGAAAACGGAGCGAATACGGAGCGGATAGTGGTAAAATCATATCAATATTTCTTTTTAATTTTTCGGATACAGATACGGATACAGATTGGATATCAGCCGGATACAAATACGGATACGGATCGGATCGGATATTTATTAAAATAATATTAAAAATATCAAAGTTCATAATATTAATTTAATTTTAATGGTAAATAATTTTTTTTTTCATAATATATATTCAAATATATGATATATATCTACTATTCGGAAACAGATAATTGAAACGTAAAATCATATCAGTATCCATATCGACACAGATACTCGGATATCGTATATCAACATCTAATTTTTCGAATACGGATCAGATATTATCCATACCATTTTCACCCATAATTCTAGTCTTTGTGAATCATTTTTTTACCGCTTGACTTTGTACTAAATGAATTCGAAATTTTTAAAATTTCGCATATACATGCATTACTCGTAAAGTATATGGGTTTCAACGATTTCAATTTACTATTTAAATCTAATCCAATAGAATTTTAGAGTTGTGTTCATCAAATTTTCTTAGTTAGCACAACACACTAGTTTTGCTTTGCTGATTCAAAATGGGACTTCTCTTCACATTGTGCAAGATTACTTCTACTAGGTTTATTTCGGATATTTAGCAAAACTTAGCAGCGCAGGAAGGACAGGTGTATTTTTCCCAAAAAAATTTTCCTTTCATGTGAAACTTTTGTTTTCAGTTATTGATCATGTTCAAATTTTGAATATGAATCAATAAAAATATTTGTGATCCTTCTAGTACATTCAAATTCTAAGATATTTCATTTGTTTATTTAGAAATCATTCTATGAAATATCAAAATATTATAATATAAAATGATCTCTAGAGAAATAGATAGAGAAATTTAGAATTTAAATGTACTAGAAGGACCACAAAAATATTTTTATTGACCCATATTTAAAGTTTGTATCGAGATCAATAACTCGGATCCAAATATTTTCATTTTTTTCAGCAACACACTAAGAAACATTTTTATATTTTTTTCCACTTATAAAAATGAAAAAAAATATTTTATGGTCCTTCTAGTATATTTAAATGTTTGAATATTTTTATATTTCAAGGTCCTTTTTTGTTTTGTGGACGTCGATAAATTCTCTTTGGATCTGTTTGGCACAACGGATCAATAAATAATAATAAATTATAATGTTTGAATTTTGAATTGATGCTCTACTAAATTTTATCCAATTTTGTTTGATAGTAACATAGGCCCAATCTCAGCCCCAATGAAATTTCTCTAATTCAATTTCCATAAAATATCAAAATTCCACCCTTTTTAATGGAAAAGTGTATTATGCTATTTAATCTGTCATTCTCATAAAACTCAAAACCTATTCATATATAGAGAATGGTTCAAATGTCTTCATTTTGTGTGTCTCTGTCATTCTTTCATTTTTAAAACATTAATAACTCAAAATTTTAATAAAAAAATGTCAAAATAAAACCGTTAGATGTGATCTACGTTAGTTTCTCTATGTGCTCATAAAAAATTATCACATTTCAATTTTGTTTTTATGTGAATCAATAAGTTGAAAAATCAACGGCTATGAATTATCCACATAAGTATATTTTTTACAAGCTCTTGATGGCAACCAAAACAAAGTTGAAATGTCATAATTTTTTACAAGTGCATAGATAAAATGATAAAGATTATATCCAACTATTTTATTTTAATTTTTAAATTTTAAATTTTGAGTTACTAAAGTTATTAAAAATTGTGACACGATGGAGCCACAAAATAAAGGTATTTGAAACCGTCCTCAAATGCCCTCTCATATATATTATTTTATTTATCTTACATCATTGCACTTTAATTATTCAATTGCATTGACTTTCGGCAATAATGAAATTCTCTACCATGAAAATTATTTTATTCATGTAGCCAAATACCAACTTTCAGACTTTCTACCTAGGTTTTCCTCCATGTGCTGTAAAAATATTTGCATCCATGCTTAGAAAATGACTTGAAATATTAATTGGACAAAAACGAAATAAATATTCTACACCCACCGCCAGATAACCACCAGCAGGTAATACCACTACTAGGAATTATCTGGCAACTTCATCTTTTATTTATCCAAGCTTTGTTTTATCGATGGAGTATATATATATATATATTGCTGGGCTTAGCTAAGCGATGGTGTAAAATGACTTGGTGCTCCACGCCTCATTATTTTCATTTTGAAAATTCAAACTACCGATCCGAACCGCTCAAGTTGTTCTCCATATTGAAATGTACTTGGATACCAAATTTTACATTTTTTGGAATTTTTTTACTATTTATTAAGCCACTTTGAAAATCGCTGATCCGGATGAACAGTAGCAAAACAGTAAAAAATTATGGACCAATGGATCAGTGATTTTCAAAGTGGCTTAATAAATAGTAAAAAAATTCCAAAAAATGTAAAATTTGGTCTCCAAGCACATTTCAATATGGAGAACAACTTGAGCGGTTCGGATCGGTAGTTTGGATTTTCAAAATGAAAATAATGAGGCGTGGAGTACCAAGTCGTTTTACACCATGGCTTAGCTAAGCCCAGCTCTATATATATAGTGCTGGGCTTAGCTACTTCATGGAGTAAAACGACTTGGTGCTCCACGCCTCATTATTTTCATTTTGAAAATCCAAACTACCGATCCAACCGCTCAAGTTGTTCTCCATATTGAAATGTGCTTGGAGACCAAATTTTACATTTTTTGGAATTTTTTTACTATTTATTAAGCCACTTTGAAAATCATTGATCCGGCGGTCCAGAAATTTTTACTGTTTTTTACTGTTCATCCGAATTTTCAGATTTTCAAAGTGGCTTTATAAATAATAAAAAAATTCCAAAAAATGTAAAATTTGGTCTCCAAGTACATTTCAATATGAAGAACCTGTTGGAAGGTTCGAATCGACTATTTGAACTTTGAAAATGAAGATATGGCGTGGAGTACAAAGTCGTTTTACTCCATGAAGTAGCTAAGTCCATCTCTATATATATATATAAATATATATAGAATTTTGCTATTGTACTTCGCAAAGTAAAACCAATATTTTACTTCATGCTCATATTCCCATTTTCAAAATCCAAAACGTCGATCCGACCGTTCAAGTTGTTCTCCATATTGAAATGTGCTTGGAGACCAAATTTTACATTTTTTGGAATTTTTTTACTATTTATTAAGCCGGATTGAAAACCGCTGTTTTCTAATGGTGCAGAATTTTAATAAAAACAGCGGTTTTCAAACCGACTTAATAAATAGTAAAAAAATTCCAACAAATGTAAAATTTGGTCTCCAAGCACATTTTAATATAGATTGAACATCTAACGGTTTAAAAATGTCGTTTGAAGTCAATTCGATAGGTTTTAGAGTTGAGCTCACGAGAGGCTTGGTGAGCTTAGGAACACCCTAGTTCTACTCTAGATATATATATGTAGAGTAGAACTAGGGTGCTCCTAAGCTCACCAAGCCCTTTCGTGAGCGCGACTCTAAAACCTATCAAATTGACTTCAAATGACATTTCCAAACCGTTAGATGTTCAATCTATATTAAAATGTGCTTGGAGACCAAATTTTACATTTTTTGGAATTTTTTTACTATTTATTAAGATGGTTTGCAAATCGCTGTTTTCCAATGCTGCAGAATTTTAATAAAAACAGCGATTTTCAAACCATCTTAATAAATAGTAAAAAAATTTCAAAAAATGTAAAATTTGGTCTCCAAATACATTTTAATATAGATTGAACATCTAACGGTTTGGAAATGTCGTTTGAAGTCAATTCGATAGGTTTTAGAGTCACGCTCACGAAGGGCTTGGTGAGCTTAGGAGCACCCTAGTTCTACTCTATATATGTATATATATAGTGCTGGGCTTAGCTAAGCCATGGTGTAAAACGACTTGGTGCTCCTCGCCTCATTATTTCCATTTTAAAAATCCAAACTACCGATCCGAACCGCTTAAGTTATTCTCCATATTGAAATGTGCTTGGAGACCAAATTTTACATTTTTTGGAATTTTTTTACTATTTATTAAGACACTTTGAAAATCGCTGATCCATTGGTCCAGAATTTTTTACTATTTTGCTACTATTCATCCGGATCAGCGATTTTCAAAGTGGCTTAATAAATAGTAAAAAAATTCCAAAAAATGTAAAATTTGGTATCCAAGCACATTTCAATATGGAGAACAACTTGAGCAGTTCGGATCGGTAGTTTTGATTTTTAAAATGGAAATATGGCGTGGAGTACTAAGTCGTTTTACACCATGGCTTAGCTAAGTCCATCTCTATATATATATATGTATATATATATATATATATATAGAGTAGGGCTATTGTGCTTCATGAAGTAAAACGAAGTTTTACTTCACGCTCATTCTCCCATTTCTAAAATCCAAACGTCGATCCAAACCGTTCAAGTTGTTCTCCATATTGAAATGTGCTTGGAGACCAAATTTTACATTTTTTGGAATTTTTTTACTATTTATTAAGCCACTTTGAAAATCGCTGATCCATTGTGAACAGTAAAAAACAGTAAAAATTTCTGGACCAATGGATCAGCGATTTTCAAAGTGGCTTAATAAATAGTAAAAAAATTCCAAAAAATGTAAAATTTGGTCTCCAAGCACATTTCAATATGGAGAACAACTTGAACGGTCGGATTGACGATTTGGATTTTGGAAATGGGTGTATGAGCGTGAAGTACAATATGGGTTTTACTTCATGAAGCACAATAGCAAAATTCTATATATATATATATAGAGAGAGAGATGGACTTAGCTACTTCATGGAGTAAAACGACTTTGTACTTCACGCCATATCTTCATTTTCAAAGTTCAAATAGTCGATTCGAACCTTCCAACATGTTCTTCATATTGAAATGTACTTGGAGACCAAATTTTACATTTTTTGGAATTTTTTTACTATTTATTAAGCCACTTTGAAAATCTGAAAATCCTTATGAACAGTAAAAAACAGTAAAAATTTCTGGACCGCCGGATCAGTGATTTTCAAAGTGGCTTAATAAATAGTAAAAAAATTCCAAAAAATGTAAAATTTGGTCTCCAAGCACATATCAATATGGAGAACAACTTGAGCGGTTCGGATCGGTCATTTGGATTTTCAAAATGAAAATAATGAGGCGTGGAGCACCAAGTCGTTTTACTCCATGGAGTAGCTAAGCCCAGCACTATATATATATATATATATATATATATATGAGGAGGGCTCAAATGTCTCATTGCTTCATGCCCCAATCGTACCCCAACATCTTTATCTTCAATTTCAAAGTTCAAACGGACGATTCGAACCGCTCAACATGATATCCATGTTAAAATATGATTGGAGACCAAATTTTATATTTTTTGAATTTTTTTTACTATTTTTAAGATAGGTACAAAATCACTATTTCTCAGGAAATTGTGGACCATCTAAAAACAATGATTTTATACATATCTTAAAAAATAGTAAAAAATTTCAAAAAAATATAAAATTTGGTCTCCAATCATATTTTAACATGGATATTATGTTGAGCGGTTCGGATTGTCTGTTTGAACTTTGAAATTGAAGATAAAGATGTTGGGGTACGATTGGGGCAAAAAGCAATAAGGCATTTGTGCCCTCCTCTATATATATATATTCTGAAAATTGTTGAAGAATTGGCTGAAGAAGTTAAAACTCAGTGGAACTACACAAATAGAAAAATAGCGACATAACAAAAAGGAGAAGCTTGTTTAATTGATGTTTTAATCTTCATTTCTTTTCTTTTTCCAATTTTTTTTTCTTTGTATTTTTTTTCTTATTTTTCCATCCATATGTAAATCCATTGTAGAATGATGAGTCCAAAGTGAACTACTACTTTTAAAGATTTATAAATCCTAATTTCTACTTACGTTCAGATCACAAGCGTATGATCCTACTGTGTAGTATTATTGGGGTGTCGATCCACAGAGATAGTGTATTAGATTTTAAACAATTCACTAGTTTAGATTATCGGATTTTTTGAAAATTTGAGGTGGTGGTAATAATTGCAGTCAAGGTAAATGTTAAATAGTAAATAGAGAGCCTCTAGGGTTCAGGTTTCCTGTTTTTCTTAATTATGCGAGTACGAGTTTCGACGTCTCTCTACGTCGCATGCAGCACTGTCACTGTCGCATACGGCCTAAATTGTCCCACAGCTACCCCGCATGCAACACTGTCACTACTCGCAGGACGTGCTGGGTGTTTGTTTATACGATTTGAAAGGTTTTCTGATCTTGCGACCGGCTTCTAGACACCATATATATTTCTATTTTCATCTACTAATTGGACACCATCAGTACCAGAGATAATTGTCATTTTCATCTAAATAATGTCTTATATTGTAATCAAACAGAGAAGAAAATATCTTCACAATATATAATTTTGTGTGTTATAATATGGAGATAAATTATTTTTTTTCTCATAATTTGTACTTGTTATTTACATCTCAAAAGTATTTATCTTTTTTATGTAAAATTTTCACTCTGATTTTTTTAAATGATTATAAGAAAGTTAAATGAAACACTGTTAAATAAGTAAAATATAAATTTAGGAGTTTATCTTTCTAATAACGTACTGGATAACCATCATGTAAATAATTTCATCATGTACATATTAGAATATACTTAACAAAACATGTATTCGATACGAATTATATATATATATAATCTAATTAAAAATTTTGTTGTTTGAATTACATATTCTTTAAAATATTTTATTCACTCATTCAAGTCTAATGAAAGGTAAGAATGTGTCAAATTTGATGAGAATAAATAGAGGTAAGGATAGAGAAGGGGAAATGAGAATTCACAAGGACATGTTGTTAATTATTTTAGAGGAGGGGTATTTTGCTTGAAAATTTTGAAAGGTAGAGCAATATTTAATAAAATTTCCTCATTAAAAAGTATTTAGTACTTGTCTAAAAATAAAAGATTCGGTGAAATATTAGGGCTACGACAGCATGCATGCATGCATTCGCGCATTGAAGGTATGTATTTTTAAAACCATGTCATTTTTTCTGATCGGAACGGGTCAAGACCAAGAATTAGGTTGAGGGAATCAAAGTAACATCTCCATATGTCAACGCTTATCCGCTCCATTTGGATCTAGACACTACAGCAGCTTTACTCATCTGCGACCGGTCAAATTGGTCACAGAAGGGTAAGGCGTCGGTCGCAGAAGGCTTAAATCAGTCGCTGAAAAGGCGGTTGCAGTTGCTCCGTCACTGATACCCTCTCCGCTGATGTCACCAGTCGCAGATGACCCTATAGCGACCGATCAGATCGGTCTCTGATAATATATGTTGACGTGGCAGGAGGAGCATCAGAGATCGATTGGATCAAAGATCAGAGATAATATGGCAGGAGGAGCATCAGAGACCGATTGAATCAGAGATCTAGATCAAGGAGAAGTAACTCTCTTCAAAAATAATTATGTACAGTTTTGTTTTCCTGGGACCAGCAATTTTATTTTAAAAAGAAAGATTGATTGGTAGAAAATAGAAACAATTATATGTCGTTAACAATTAATAAAAAAAGGTGTCATTCGTACTATCTTGTCTAGTGGTTAATATTAAAACGTGAACGAGGCACTAAAATAAGCTCGCACATTGAAAGTATATCTTACCACAATTCGAAGTTATGAACAGTTCATGGCCATTGACATTGACATTGTCATGTTGCTATGATACTTCTGCTTAGCTAGTTGCTCTTATTTAAAACAAGCTCTCACATTGATCCTGTCAAGCTATGGAACCACACTTAAAAAAAAAGAGAGAGATACAATTTGTATTTTTTAGACAATGAAAAAGATACATCTAGAAATTCTTTGTAGAGTTGTGTTAGTTCAGAATAACTAAATATACTTTGAACTGTTCTAATAGGTAAAATAGGAAATTAGCCTCCCTTTATATATATGGTAGATAAAAAATTAACATGAATTTCATTTCCTAAAAAAATTCGACCTGCTTTCCTCCTCCTTTTGTCGACCCGACCCATAATATCTTCGGGAACTTGCTCCGCATCAACCCGCTACAGTACGCCTTGCATTTTTACGGACCAAGCTGACCATTTGCACACCTCCTGGCGGGTCAGTGGCCAGTGGGTTCAAATCAATAATTGATCAAGTCAAATGTATCTCTGTTAATCAAGCATATAAATATGTGTACTGGTACAATGGAATCAAGCAACGAAAAATACAATTGAACTTGTATCCTCAGTCTTTATTCATCTTCTCTCTGTATCTAGTTCAGTACATCTTTGATGTAAACCTATTAAAACTTCACTGTTTAAAATTGTTCCATTTGAGGTTTAGAGGAAGGGAAGTTCAAAACGGTTTAGTAGAGACTACAAGCTAATTAAGTAGTACGTTTTCTTTTCATTTCTTACCTTCACAAATTGAGCAATCTGACGGCATTTCGTACTTGTACCATTTATATTCATCAGATGTATTAGTACTGTTATTTTGGCAATATCATTGAGTTTCTCTTCTAATAGTAACTTTCTTGATCTTCAATTTCTAGATCTGAGAGAAACCACACAGAAAGTACGTAGAAGAAGAAGATTGTTACTAAAATGCCGTCACAGCCGAATTTATTCGAGGTGTCTGGGCCTTCATATCTTACCTCTGTTAATTGGTGAGTTGTTATTTTCATCTATATATTATTTGGCAGATTTATTTCATTATTTCAGTAGCATGCACTCATTTTCATAACGTCGGATGTAACTAAAATGATGTAACCGAGAATGTATGAACTTGTTTGCTCTTCATTAGTTGTACTGTTGGTTTATTTTGTGAATCTTAAATTAATCCTAAAATTTTAAAGCTTTGCCCAGAATCTACACCAGTTAATTACTGGTACAAAAGGCAGACATATTTCATTTCAGTATTAATTTGATAACTTGTTCTGCAGTTTTTAGGTTTAATGTGAAAAATTGTAAAAGGCAGATGTCTAGATTGCAAAATATAGAATTGTTCAAACATAAGAAGAAATATGTTCATTCTTCTGCATTACTGATATTTACATCTTTCAATTAATTTAATTCTCTAACACACAATCTGAACTCAATGATAAATTAAACAGGAGCTGTCCACATGATCAGAGAGTAGTTGTCGCATCTCTGGTGAAAGCGACATACATCAAAGAGAAAGACAGAGTGGTCGCGCCAGCTTGGTGGCAGCATTTCCATTTTGAATGCAAAGAGGTGCTCAGAGATGTCTCTGATAAATCAGTATATTGTTGCATTTTTGAGTTGAAGGCGTGTTTTTCACAGCACCCCTCTGCACCAAGATTCATTGTCACCTTCAGAGGTACAATACTGGATCGAATACGTGGTTTTCGAGATGGTTTTCTAGACTTACTTGTGACCATTAGTGGGATCAATAAGGACCCGCGTTTGGAGATTGCTCTAGATGCTGTTCGAAGGCTCATATCGGATTATCAGGAAACCAAAAAGATTTGGCTAGCTGGTCACTCTCTAGGCGCTTCATTCGCGACTCTTACCGGGAAATACATTGCAAAGACCGACGGTATTCACCTCAATACATTCCTATTCAATCCGCCTTTCCCCTCAATCTCTCTCGATTTGTTCCTAAACGTCAACGATAAGTTGAAAAAGGGCGTGCACATTACTAAGACCATTGTCAAGGGGGGAGTTTCAGTTGTAATGCAAAAGCAACACAAGAAATCACGCGAGGAATTTTTAAAGTGGGCCCCATGGACTCCATACCTATTTGTGAACCCACAGGACCCGATCTCAACTTCATATATACGGTATTTTGAAGCACGCAATAACACAGAAGGGATAATATTAGGAAGAATCAAGCAAGTGGCAACTCGTACCTCTTTGAGGGCAAATTGTGGTGATGTTCTTGGTCAAGGGTCAGAGATGCCACATCTGCTTCCATCAGATCGATTAGCCGTGAACCTAAAAAGGTGTCGTATATATAACTTGAAAGAGTCTCATGGGATTCATCAATGGTGGAAAAAAGATGTATCTTTGAAATTTTATGATTATCATTATCAGCCTAAAAAATGTTGATATCTTATATTTCACAATTTTTAGGCTGATTACTCGAAATCAACATATAATTCACAGCTTTAGCTATCTGTTTCTTCTTTTTTAATTATGTTGTATTTCCTTTTTCTTCTTTTTTTGGCTCACATGTATTAACCATCCTTGTTTTTCATTAGGTTTGTTACTACCCCTTGTAACTGCTATGATATCAATCAAATATGGGCAAAGGCCCTATTTTTTCTCTAAAAAAATATCATTTTTTCTATGTATGTATGTTTGTCTGTGTGAAAAATGTGTGTGCATGCACGGGTGTGTGTGTACACGAGTGCTTGCATCTGTGTGCTACTGACATGAAAAAAATAAAACACAGCAACTCTAGTTCATTCGTTGTCAGGTTGATAAGGTAAGACAATAAAATCCTCATCTTGATTGAAACCTCAAATGATCTGAGCTCAGTCAGGTTCAAATGGCCTGTACTGATGAACGATCCAACCCTAGTAGCTGGAGACAGTAAGAAGCGAAAATTAACAGAGAAACCAGACCTAAACTTCATATGATATATGAAATTTTGGAATTAGTGCATTTATTGTTTGGAATGTTTAAAGGTACTTTCAACGTTAACCAGAGATAATTGTCATTTTCATCTAAATAATGTCTTATATTGTAATCAAACAGAGAAGAAAATGTCTTCACAATATATATTTTTTTTTGTGTTATAATAAGGAGATAAATTATTTTTTTCCTCATAATTTGTACTTGTTATTTACATCTCAAAAGTATTTATATTTTTCATGTAAAATTTTCACCCTTATTTTTTGAATGATTATAAGAAAAGTTTAAATGAAACATTGTTAAATAAGTAAAATATAAATTTAAGAGTTTATCTTTCTAATAACGTATTGTATAACCATCATGTAAATAATTTCATCATGTGCATATTAAAATATACTTAAAAAAACATGTATTCGATACGAATTATATATATATAATCTAATTAAAAATTTGTTGTTTGAATTACATATTCTTTAAAATATTTTATTCACTCATTCAAGTCTAATGAAAGGTAAGGATGTGTCAAATTTGATGAGAATAAATAGGAGGTAAGGATAGAGAAGGGGAAATGAGAATTCACAAGGACATTTTGTTAATTGTTTTAGAGGAGG
The DNA here is from genome assembly GCA_025461125.1 of Carex kokanica. NCBI lineage: Eukaryota > Viridiplantae > Streptophyta > Magnoliopsida > Poales > Cyperaceae > Carex > Carex kokanica. The sequence goes on from JAJGRX010000348.1 coordinate 728,469, forward strand.
AGCATTTTGTTGAAAATTTTAAAAAGTAAAGCAATTTATAAAATTTCCCTCATTAATAAGTATGTAGTACTTGTCTAAAAATAAATTTTTTAAAAATTTAAAAACCATGTCATTTTTTCTGATCGGAACGGTTAGGTTGAGGGAATGAAAGTAACATCTCCATATGTCAACGCTTATCCTCTCCATTTGGATCTAGATCAAGGAGAATTATGTCTCCAAAAATAATTATGTACAGTTTTGTTTTCCTGGAACCAGATTTTATGTTAAAAAGAAAGATTGACATTGTCATGTTGCTATGATACGTCTGCTTAGCTGGTTGCTCTTATTTAAAATAAGCTCTCACATTGATCCTGTCAAGCTATGGAACCTCACTTAAAAAAAAAGAAAAGAGAAATAAAAGTTGTATTTTTTAGACAATGAAAAAGATACATTTAGACATTATTTGTAGAGTTGTGTTAGTTCAGAATAACTAAATATACTTTGAACTGTTCTTATAGGTAAAATAGGAAATTAGCCTCCCTTTATATGGTAGCTAAAATATCAACATGAATTTCATTTCCTACAAAATTTCATTTCAGTCTTTATTCATCTTCTCTCTGTATCTAGTTCAGTACATCTTTAATGTAAACCTATTAAAACTTCACTGGTTAAAATTGCTCCATTTGAGGTTCAGAGGAAGGGAAGTTCAAAACGATTTAGTAGAGGCTACAAGCTAATTAAGTAGTACGTTTTTTTTTTTTATCTTTTCATTTCTTACCTTCACAAATTGATCAATCTGTTGGCAGCTAACCTAAATCGATTCGATCTGAGAGATTGTCCAACCCTTTTTCTGTAATTTATATTAATTTATTTAGAGAAATTTGTTTTGTACTTGTACCATTTATAGTCATCAGATTTATACTGTTATTTTGGCAATATCATTGAGTTTCTCTTCTAATAGTAACTTTCTTGATCTTCAATTTCTAGATCTGAGAGAAACCACACAGAGGTACGTAGAAGAAGAAGATTGTTACTAAAATGCCGTCACAGCAGAATTTATTCAAGGTGTCTGGGCCTGCATATCTTACCTCTGTTAATTGGTGAGTTGTTATTTTCATCGATATATTATTTGGCAGATTTATTTCATTATTTCAGTAGCATGCACTCATTTTCATAACGTCGGATGTAACTAAAATGGTGTAACCGAGAATGTATGAACTTGTTTGCTCTTCATTAGTTGTACTGTTGGTTTATTTTGTGAATCTTAAATTAATCCTAAAATTTTAAAGCTTTGCCCAGAATCTACACCAGTTAATTAGTGGTACAAAAGGCAGACATATTTCATTTCAATATTAATTTGATAACTTGTTCTGCAGTTTTTGGGTTTAATGTGAAGAATTGTAAAAGGCAGATGTCTAGATTGCAAAATATAAAATTGTTGTCACTTGCTTTCGGCAAATGTCTGTGATTAAATCAATTTAAAACATAAAAAGAAATATGTTCAGTCTTCTGCATTACTGATATTTATTACAATCATCTTTCAATTAATTTAATTCTGTAACACACAATAATCTGAACTCAATGATAAATAAAACAGGAGCTGTCCACATGATCAGAGAGTAGTTGTCGCATCTCTGGTGAAAGCGCATACATCATAGAGAAAGACAAAGTGGTCGCGCCAGCTTGGTGGCAGCATTTCCATTTTGAATGCAAAGAGGTGCTCAGAGATGTCTCTGATAAATCAGTATATTGTTGCATTTTTGAGTTGAAGGCGTGTTTTTCACGGCACCCCTCTGCACCAAGATTCATTGTCACCTTCAGAGGCACAATGCTGGATCGAATACGTGGTCTTCGAGATGGTTTTCTAGACTTACTTGTGACCATTAGTGGGATCAATAAGGACCCGCGTTTGAAGATTGCTCTAGATGCTGTTCGAAGGCTCATATCGGATTATCAGGAAACCAAAAAGATTTGGCTAGCTGGTCACTCTCTAGGCGCTTCATTCGCGACTCTTACTGGTAAATACATTGCAAAGACCGACGGTATTCACCTCAATACATTCCTATTCAATCCGCCTTTCCCCTCAATCTCTCTTGATTGGTTCCCAAACGTCAACGATAAGTTGAAAAAGGGCTTGCGCATTACTAAGACCATTGTCAAGGGGGGAGTTTCAGTTGTAATGCAAAAGCAACACAAGAAATCACGCGAGGAATTTTTAAAGTGCGCCCCATGGACTCCATACCTATTTGTGAACCCACAGGACCCGATCTCAACTTCATATATACGGTATTTTGAAGGACGCAAGAACGCAGAAGGGACGATATTAGGAAGCATAGAGCAAGTGGCAAGTCAAACCTCTTTGAGGGGAATTTGTGGTGATGTTCTTGGTAAAGGGTCAGAGATGCCACATCTGCTTCCATCAGCTAGATTAGCAGTGAACCTAAAAAAGTGTGATTTGCAAGAGATTCATGGGATTCATCAGGTGGCAAAAAGATGTATCTTTGAAATCTGATGATTATCAATATCAGCCTAAAAAATGTTGATATCTTATATTTCACAATTTTTAGGCTGATTACTCGAAATCAACATATAATTTTTCATTGCATGGAAGGAGAGATTCGCAAGAATTTTTACAAAGGAGGTGTAACAACAAGCTGAACTACTGCAGTAGGTCCTTCTACAGTGGAACATGTCAGAAACACATAGAAACACGTTCAATTCACAGCTTTAGCTATCTGTTTCTTCTTTTTTAATTATGTTGTATTTCCTTTTTCTTCTTTTTTTGGCTCACATGTATGAACCATCCTTGATTTTCATTATGTCTGTTACTACCCCTTGTAACTGCTACTGATTTTCATTAGAAAATATCATTTTTTCTATGTATGTATGTTTGTCTGTGTGAAAAATGTGTGTGCATGCACGGGTGTGTGTACTAACATGAAAAAAATAAAACGCAGCAACTCTAGTTCATTCGTTGTCAGGTTGATAAGATAAGACAATAAAATCCTCATCTTGATTGATCTGAAACCTCAAACGATCTGAGCTTAGTCAGGATCAAATGGCCTGTACTGATGAACGATCCAACCCTAGTAGCTGGAGACCGTAAGAAGCGAAAATTAACAGAGAAACCAGCCCTAAACTTCATATGATATATGAAATTTTGGAATTAGTGCATTTATTGTTTGGAATGTTTAAAGGTACTTTCAACGTTATCCATTTCGCCATTTCGCCATATCTATTATTTTGGGACAATTTATAGTATAGTTTAATGAATTTTAAACAAGCAGTATTTATCTCTAACAAAAAAAACAACCACTATGGGGTTGAAAACAGAGCAGATTTTAGTAATTCGTATTTGTGTTTGATATATGAGGAGGGATCAAATTACATCTTTTTTTTGACACACTTTGACACCTACCATTTTCAAAGTCCAAATAGTGGATCCTAACCGTTCAACATGATGGATATATTAAAATGTGCTTGGAGATCAAATTTTACATTTTTTTGAATTTTTTTACTATTTATTAAGATGGTTACAAAATCGTTGTTTTCAGACCATTGAAAAACAGCGATTTTGTAACCATCTTAATAAATAGTAAAACAATTCAAAAAAATGTAAAATTTGATCTCCAAGCACATTTTAATATGGTGACATGTTGAACGGTTCGGATCGACTGTTTAGATTTTGAAATTGCAAAATTGACTTATAAAAAAATGGTGTCATGATGTGTCAAAAAAAAGAGTGTAATTGGATCCCTCCTCTTGATATATATATATTTTCTAAAAAGTATTTAATATTTTCCAATGGTGCATAATTTTAATAAAAACAGCAGTTCTCAAACCGTCTTAATAAATAGTAAAAAAATTCCAAAAAATGTAAAATTTGGTCTCCAAGCACATTTTAATATAGATTGAACATCTAACGGTTTGGAAATTTCGTTTGAAGTCAATTCGATAGGTTTTTGAGTTGAATTCACAAGAGGGCTTGGTGAGCTTAGGAACACCCTAGTTCTACTCTATATATATATATGAGTGAGGCTATGGTGCTATGCATAGCACGGATGGCTAGTGTACTACGGCTCAATATGGTACTTTTTAAAATCCTAACGGTCGATCCGACCGTTCAATGTGATAACCATATGAATATGTACTTGCAAACTAAAGTTTATATTTTTTCGAATTTTTTTACTATTTTTTCAGATAGGTAGAATTTTGATGGTCCAGAATTGTCAAAAAACACTGATTTTTCTACCTATCTAAAAAAATAGTAAAAAAATTCGAAAAAATATAAAATTTAGTTTGCAAGTACATATTCATATGGATATCACATTGAACGGTCGGATCGACCGTTAGGATTTTAAAAAGTACCATATTGAGCCGTAGTACACTAGCCATTGGTGCTATGCATAGCACCATAGCCTCACTCTATATATATATATATGAGGAGGGATCGAATTACACTCTCTTTTTTTGACACACTTTGACACCTACCATTTTCAAAGTCCAAATAGTCGATCCAAACCGTTCAACATGATGGATATATTAAAATGTGCTTGGAGATCAAATTTTACATTTTTTTGAATTTTTTTACTATTTATTAAGATGGTTACAAAATCATTGTTTTCAAACCATTGAAAAATAGCAATTTTGTAACCATCTTAATAAATAGTAAAAAAATTAAAAATAATGTAAAATTTGATCTCCAAGCACATTTTAATATGGTGATCATGTTGAACGGTTCGGATCGACTGTTTGGATTTTGAAATCGCAAAATTGACCTATAAAAAAAGGTGTCAAGATGTGTCAAAAAAAAGGGCGTAATTGGATCCCTCCTCTCTCTCTCTCTCTCTCTCTCTCTATATATATATATATATATAGGAGTTGGCTACGGTGCTACGTACGTGTAGCATAGAGGGCCTCCGTGCTACGGCTCAATATTTGAGTTTTCAAAATCTTAACGGTCGATCCGAACCGTTCAACATGATCTCCATATGAATATGTATTTGCAAACCAAATTTTACATTTTTTAGAATTTTTTCACTATTTTTTTAGATAGGTAGAAAATCACTTGATCTAAATGGTACATAATTTTCAGATCAAGTGATATTCTACCTCTAAAAAAATAGTAAAAAAATTCTAAAAAATGTAAAATTTGGTTTGCAAGTACATATTCATATGGAGATCATGTTGAACGGTCGTTAGGATTTTGAAAACTCAAATATTGAGCTGTAGCACAGAGGCCCTCTATGCTATGCGTGTGTGTGTGTGTGTGTCTATATATATATATAATTTGGCTAATATGCTACGCATAGCATAGAGGGCCTCCGTGCTACGGCTCAATATTTGAGTTTTCAAAATCCTAACGGTCGATCCGAACCGTTCAACATGATCTTCATATGAATATGTACTTAAACCAAATTTTACATTTTTAGAATTTCTTTACTATTTTTTTAGATAGGTAGAAAATCATTTGATCTAAATGGTACATAATTTTCAGATCAAGTGATTTTCTACCTATCCAAAAAAATAGTAAAAATATTTTGAAAAATGTAAAATTTGGTTTGCAAGTACATATTCATATGGAGATTATGTTGAACGGTTCGGATCAACTATTAGGATTTTGAAAACTCAAATATTGAGTTGTAGCACGGAAGCCCTCTATGCTACGCGTAGTATATTAGCATTTTCCTATATATATATATATTCCGAAAACTGTTGAAGAATTGGCCAAAGAAGTTAAAACTCAGTGGAACTACACAAATAGAAAAATAGCGACATAGCGAAAATGAGAAGCTTGTTTAATTGATGTTTTAATCTTCATTTCTTTTTTTTTCAAATTTTTTTTTCTTTGTATTGTTTTTCCTTATTTTTCCATCCATATGTAAATCCATTGTAGGGTGATGAGTCCAAAGTAAACTGCTACTTTTAAAGATTTATAAACCCTAATTTCTACTTACGTTCAGATCACAAGGGTATAATCCTACCGTGTAGTATGATTGGGGTGTCGATCCACAGGGATAGTGTACTAGATTTTAAACAATTTTCACTAGTCTAGGTTATCGGATTTTTTGAAAATTTGAGGTGGTGGTGATAATTGCAGTCAAGGTAAAGGTTAAATAGTAAATAGAGAGCCTCTAGGGTTCAGGTTTCCTGTTCTTCTTAATTATGCGAGTACGAGTTTCGACGTCTCTCTACGTCGCATGCGGCACTATCACTGTCGCATGCGGCCTAGATTGTCCCACAGCTACCCCGCATGCAACACTGTCACTACCCGCAGGACGTGCTGGGTGTTTGTTTATACGATTTGAAAGGTTTTCTGATCTTGCGATCGGCTTCTGGACACCATATATATTTCTATTTTCATCTACTAATTGGACACCATCAGTACCAGAGATAATTGTCATTTTTATCTAAATAATGTCTTATATTGTAATCAAACAGAGAAGAAAATATCTTCACAATATATAATTTTTTTTGTGTTATAATAGGGAGATAAATTATTTTTTTCCTCATAATTTATACTTGTTATTTACATCTCAAAAGTATTTATATTTTTCATGTAAAATTTTCACTCTTATTTTTTGAATGATTATAAGAAAAGTTTAAATGAAACATTGTTAAATAAGTAAAATATAAATTTAAGAGTTTATCTTTCTAATAACGTATTGTATAACCATCATGTAAATAATTTCATCATGTGCATATTAAAATATACTTAAAAAAACATGTATTCGATACGAATTATATATATATATAATCTAATTAAAAATTTTGTTGCCAAAAATTTGTTGTTTGAATTACATATTCTTTAAAATATTTTATTCACTCATTCAAGTCTAATGAAAGGTAAGGATGTGTCAAATTTGATGAGAATAAATAGGAGGTAAGGATAGAGAAGGGGAAATGAGAATTCACAATAACATTTTGTTAATTATTTTAGAGGAGGGGCATTTTCTTTGAAAATTTTGAAAAGTAGAGCAATTTATAAAATTTCCCTCAATAAAAAGTATTTAGTACTTGTCTAAAAATAAAAGATTCGGTGGAATATTAGGGCTACGACAACATGCATGCATGCATTCGCGCATTGAAGGAATATATGTATTTTTAAAACCATGTCATTTTTTCTGATTGGAACGGGTCAAGACCAAGAATTAGGTTGAGGGAATCAGAGTAACATCTCCATATGTCAACGCTTATCCTCTCCATTTGGATCTAGATCAAGGAGAATTAAATCTCCAAAAATAATTATGTACAGTTTTGTTTTCCTGGTACCAGCTTTTATGTTAAAAAGAAAGATTGACATTGTCATGTTGCTATGATACTTCTGCTTAGCTAGTTGCTCTTATTTAAAATAAGCTCTCACATTGATCCTGTCAAGCTATGGAACCTCACTTAAAAAAAAAGAAAAGAGAAATACAAGTTGTAATTTTTAGACAATGAAAAAGATACATTTAGACATTATTTGTAGAGTTGTGTTAGTTCAGAATAACTAAATATACTTTGAACTGTTATAATAGGTAAAATAGGAAATTAGCCTCCCTTTACATGGTAGCTAAAAAATTAACATGAATTTCATTTCCTAAAAAAAATTCGACTTGCTTTCCGCCTCCTTTTGTCAACCCGACCCATAATATCTTCGGGAACTTGCTCCGCATCAACCCGCTACAGTACGCCTTGCATTTTTACGGACCAAGCTGACCATTTTCACACCTCCTGGCGGGTCAGTGGCCAGTGGGTTCAAATCAATAATTGATCAAGTCAAATGTATCTCTGTTAATCAAGCATATAAATATGTGTACTGGTACAATGGAATCAAGCAACGAAAAATACAATTGAACTTGTATCCTCAGTCTTTATTCATCTTCTCTCTGTATCTAGTTCAGTACATCTTTGATGTAAACCTATTAAAACTTCACTGGTTAAAATTGCTCCATTTGAGGTTTAGAGGAAGGGAAGTTCAAAACGGTTTAGTAGAGACTACAAGCTAATTAAGTAGTACGTTTTTTTTTTTTGTATCTTTTCATTTCTTACCTTCACAAATTGATCAATCTCTTGGCAGCTAACCTAAATAGATTCGATCTGAGAGATTGTCCTACTCCTACCCTTTTTCTGTAATTTATGTTAATTTATTTAGAGAAATTTGTTTTGTACTTGTACCATTTATATTCATCAGATGTATTAGTACTGTTATTTTGGCAATATCATTGAGTTTCTCTTCTAATAGTAACTTTCTTGATCTTCAATTTCTAGATCTGAGAGAAACCACAAAGAAAGTACGTAGAAGAAGAAGATTGTTACTAAAATGCCGTCACAGCAGAATTTATTCGAGGTGTCTGGGCCTGCATATCTTACCTCTGTTAATTGGTGAGTTGTTATTTTCAGCCATATATTATTTGGCACATTTATTTCATTATTTCAGTAGCATGCACTCATTTTCATAACGTCGGATATAACTAAAATGCTGTAACCAAGAATGTATGGACTTGTTTGCTCTTCATTAGTTGTACTGTTGGTTTATTTTGTGAATCTTAAATTGATCCTAAAATTTTAAAGCTTTGCCCAGAATCTACACCAATTAATTAGTGGTACAAAGGTAGACATATTTCATTTCAGTATTAATTTGATAACTTGTTCTGCAGTTTTTAGGTCTAATGTGAAAAATTGTAAAAGGCAGATGTCTAGATTGCAAAATATAAAATTGTTGTCACTTGCTTTCGGCAAATGTCTGTGATTAAATCAATTTAAAACATAAAAAGAAATATGTTCAGTCTTCTGCATTACTGATATTTATTACAATCATCTTTCAATTAATTTAATTCTGTAACACACAATAATCTGAACTCAATGATAAATAAAACAGGAGCTGTGCAGATGATCAGAGAGTAGTTGTGGCATCTCTGGTGAAAGCGACATACATCATAGAGAAAGACAGAGTGCTCGCACCAGCTTGGTGGCAGCATTTCCATTTTGATTGCAAAGAGGTGCTCAGAGATGTCTCTGATAAATCAGTATATTGTTGCATTTTTGAGTTAAAGGCGTGTTTTTCACAGCACCCCTCTGCACCAAGATTCATTGTCACCTTCAGAGGCACAATGCTGGATCGAATACGTGGTCTTCAAGATGGTTTTCTAGACTTACTTGTGACCATTAGTGGGATCAATAAGGACCCGCGTTTGAAGATTGCTCTAGATGCTGTTCGAAAGCTCATATCGGATTATCAGGAAACCAAAAATATTTGGCTCGCTGGTCACTCTCTAGGCGCTTCGTTCGCGACTCTTACTGGAAAGTGCATTGCAAAGACCGACGATATTCACCTCAATACATTCCTTTTCAATCCGCCTTTCCCCTCAATCTCCCTCGATTGGTTCCCAAATGTCAACGATAAGTTGAAAAAGGGCCTGCGCATTTCTAAGCACATTTCCAAGGCAGGAGTTTCAGTTGTAATGCAAAAGCAACACAAGAAATCACGCGAGGAATTTTTAAAGTTGGCCCCATGGACTCCATACCTATTTGTGAACCCACAGGACCCGATCTCAACTTCATATATACGGTATTTTGAAGGACGCAAGAACGCAGAAGGGACGATATTAGGAAGCATAGAGCAAGTGGCAAGTCAAACCTCTTTGAGGGGAATTTGTGGTGATGTTCTTGGTAAAGGGTCAGAGATGCCACATCTGCTTCCATCAGCTAGATTAGCAGTGAACCTAAAAAAGTGTGATTTGCATGAGATTCATGGGATTCATCAATGGTGGCAAAAAGATGTATCTTTGAAATCTTATGATTATCAATATCAGCCTAAAAATTGTTGATATCTTATATTTCACAATTTTTATGCTGATTACTCGAAATCAACATATATTTTTTTCATTGCATGGAAGGAGAGATTCGCAAGAATTTTTACAAAGGAGGTGTAACAACAAGCTGAACTACTGCAGTAGGTCCTTCTACAGTGGAACATGTCAGAAACACATAGAAACACGTTCAATTCTCAGCTTTAGCTATCTGTTTCTTCTTTTTTAATTATGTTGTATTTCCTTTTTCTTCTTTTTTTGGCTCACATGTATGAACCATCCTTGTTTTTCATTTGGTTTGTTACTACCCCTTGTAACTGCTATGATATCAATCAAATATGGCAAAGGCCCTATTTTTCATTTTTTCCTCTAAAAAAAATATAATTTTTTCTATGTATGTATGTTTGTCTGTGTGAAAAATGTGTGTGTACACGAGTGCATACATCTGTGTGCTATTGACATGAAAAAAATAAAACACAGCAACTCTAGTTCATTCGTTGTCAGGTTCAGAATTCGTATCCTCTGAGAAGTTCAGAGACACTGTTCCGTGGAGTAATTGGATCCGGATCGTTCTTTTTAACTTTGCACGAATCTCAAAGCAGAAATAATATTGTCCCCTCCAATCCCCCGAATAGGCACCGGCTGAGAGTAAATCTGAGCCGTAAAGTGATTTACTGTGCTGTACAGTACTAAGAGAATACTGGTCCGTCAGATTCAGGGGCAGACCCACTAACAGAGAAACCAGACCTAAACTTCACATGATATATGAAATTTTGGAATTAGTGCATTTATTGTTTGGAACGTTAACCATTTCGCCATTTCACCATATCTATTATTTTGGGATAATTATAGTATAGTTTAATGAATTTTAAACAAGCAGTATTTATCTCTAACAAGAAAAACAACCACTATGGGGTTGAAAACAGAGCAGATTTTAGTAATTCGTATTTGTGTTTGATATATATATATTTTCTAAAAAAAATATTAAATTAAAAAATTCGGTAGAATATTATTGGTACAACAGCATGCATTCGCAATTTTAATGGAATAAATTTTTGAAACCATGTGATGCTTTTTTATCGGAACGGTTCAAGATCAAGAATTAGGTTGAGGTAATCAAAGTAACATCTCCATATGTCAACGCTTAATTATCCTCTCCATTTGGCTAATCAATATAATTTTGTACTTTTTTTTTCTGGGACCAGTTGGTATGTTAAAAGGAAAGATTGACTGGTAGTGATAGCTTTAAATAACAACAACATGTTGTTAATTAATTAAAAAAAGGTGTCATTCCAAACTATCTTGTCTAGCTACATGGTTAATATTAAAACGTGAACGAGGCAACTGTGATCAGTTGGCGAAAGCCACAAGAAAGTATCTAATTACAGAAAATAAATCTGCTGTGATTCTCGGGAATTGCAGGACCCTGCGATTCCGAATCTCAGCTGTTGATTTTTTTCGTGATGCGTACATGAAAATTTACTTTTCCAAAGTGTTTTCGAGATCAGCACACAGAAAAATTTGAACCGTTGATTTGGAATTTTAGGATCCTGCGATCCCACCCAGGATCGCAGCAGATTCGGACTCATAATTACAATATATAATACGAACAGTTCATGGCAATTATAAAAGTAACCAATTAAGGACAAAATGAAATAAAAAACTATGCACTTTGTCTTGTTGCATGCTATAATACTTCCGCTTAGTTTTTTGTTAGCAATTGATACATCCTATCTCGGAAAGAGTAGGTCGTAAGTGATTGAGCTTCTGGGTTGGGCTCGTCCTGCTTCGGGGTGGCAGACTGAGATAAGAATGAGTTTAGAATTCGAGAAGGTTTTGGAGATATTCGGACTCTGACCTATGCGATATCTCTCTTAGTAAAAAGTTTAGACCCTTGTTTAATAGACCTTCTTGTCTTCTATTAGCTGTCCCATAACCGCTATTCCGCGTGGTTATGGGAGATTAAGCGGTTGTGTTAACCTCGACAGCGATTATCCTGCACAAACGCGGTGTATGCCGAGTTTGGGCTGAGCCCACATTCATGAGGCTTTGTCGGGCCTTGTCTTGATGGTTTCTGGGCATTTCTTATTAAATCCGAGTTGACCTCTCAAGGAGGTCCAAATCTCGATTCTTTCATGGCCCATTGCAGGTTAGTTGAGGGCCTTGGGAACATGGCCCTATCATTAGCCTCCGAAGTCAGAATGCATCAGCAGGATGCTTTCGACTTGAATGTATTTAACCACTCAAGGGGATTTCTCCAAGGAGAACTTATCCCTATGTTAGCGAGAGATAAGAGTAGGTCTGATGGGCATCGGACCTACATTTAGGTTCAATTAGCTCTAGGACCGTACGATTAGCATCAAGATCTATGTGCACGGAAATTGATACAGACTTGTACGGATTTTGATGCAGAGCACACGAATCTTGATGCAGATCGAATGGTCATCACACCCATCGAACCAAGGTAGGTCCGATGGGCATCGGACCTACTCTGATTCCTGTTAGCGATGTTAGCTTGGTTAGGTAGTCCTAGATATAAGTTGTGCGACGTTGTTCATGTTAGTCATGTGTTGTCGCATGTCGCATGTTTATCTCGGGATTTAGGAATTAGTCTATGCGCGACAGTGTATACTTTAGATAGGCTTTGCCTGATTTTTTTTTTTTTGGCGTTGGCAGCCCCCGAGCGACGTTGGACCCAAGGGGCAATGTGGAAAAAATGTTGCTTACTCGGTTAACCCCCGAGTATGGATCATCTCAGTTTATTCGGTTGGGAGTATGTTAGTTCTGATAAGATAGAAAAAATAAAAAGACATGGAAATAATATAATAGATATTTATATATTTAAATAAGTACATCGAAATGTAAAAGTAGGGTAAGGTTAGGGCTATCAAAAAAGCTCGCAGCTCGTGACTCGCTCGTGACTCGTCTCTAGCTCGCTCGCTAACAGCTCGCTCGGTAGTGGACCGAGCTGTTAACGAGCCAGCTCAGTTCAGGCTCGGACCAAAATAAACGAGCTAAGCCAGGGGTCAGCTCGGACCGGGCCAGCTCGGCTCGTTAAGCTACAGTGGATTTAGGGTTTAGCTCCGTATAATTTTAAGTCCAGTCTCATTTTCAAAGGCGCAACTATGCAAAATTGATGTATTTTCAGTTTGGGAAGAAATAATATGGGCTTCAGTTGCTTGAAGATGTGCCTGCTGGACGATTTCTTAAATTTTTTGAATGGGCTTTCTTATTTTTTTTATTTTTGAATTTGTATAATAACAACCCAATAAAGCCCAGCGAGCCAGCTCGTTAGCTCGCGAGCTAGCTCGGGCTGGCTTGTCACAAGCTGAGCCAAGACTTTTGGCTCGGGACCCTTAAGTCCGGCTCGCTCGGTCCAGGCTCGGGCAGAATTAACGAGCTGAGCCAAGGCCCAGCTCGGCCCGAGCCAGCTCGTTTACAGCCCTAAGTAAGGTTAACATCAGGGAAGTCTTGTAATAGGACATGACTAGGGCTGCACAAAAAATTTGGTAGTTCGTAATTCGATTCGAGTTTGATTCGAAAAAGTTCGTAAAAAGTTCGATTCGAAATTGAGTTCGTTCGAAATTAATTTAAACCAAACTCAAACTGGACCTAGTTCGTTCGAAATAGATTCGCAAACCAAATTTAGTTCGAAATTAACTCAAACATGAACCGTTAATTTCTGCTGATAACTTATGTTCACTGATGAAAATATAAGCCGTCCAGTCCATAATTACTTTCAATTCTCACTTCTGAAAAATGTTTTTTGAAACTGAAAGCCCGGTCCAATTACAAGCTCAAATAAAAAAAATTCAACAACAAGGCCCAAAATAGAAAAATTAAACAAAACTAGCCATAACCCATAATCGTTCTACCCTAGTCCCTAGCTGACTTTCCCTCTCTGTTGGTTGAAAACTTGCGATACCAAAGTCCAAACCCTAGAGTTTCCCTCTGTTGGCTACTTGGCTGCGATACCAAACCCTATACTCCTAGATGTTGCGATACTTTAGAAATAAGGTCGAACCAAGTGAAAGACCACCCTTGTAGAGGAAGACTCGAACTGTCTATTCTAATTTGAAACTGGGACCGGCCGTGAGGCGAGGCGACCCTCGTTGATCTCTTTTGAATTGTCAGGTAGGTATGGGCTAATAAAGATATCTGGTTCATGTTAATACTAGAAATTTTGTTTTTCATGGTAGGATTCTGAATTTTTTGGGTAATCCAGGCTAATGATGCAAAAATAGTGTGAGATGTTGAAAACTTTGCTACTGCATCTATAAAGTAATTTGTAGATGTTTAGTAGCTAGTTTAATGAAGCGAAATATATGGCTGAAGCTTTGGATACCTGTGAGGGTTTTTTAGAAGGGTTTTTCAGTAGCTAGTGCCTAGTTGTAATGAACTTTAATGTTTTATTTAGGATAATATTTGGGTTTGTAATAATTCTAAAACTTTGGTGATTGTTCTGTACTTCTATTGATATTTAAATTGTACTTTGAATACTTTGGAGTGCTTGAGTTTTTATTTAAATTGTACTTCTATTGATATTTGAGTTTTATTTAAATTGTACTTTGAATACTTGAGTTTTTATTGAAGTGTTGTAATTTCGCACTATGGCCCAGTCATAAGTCATAACTCGTAAGTCGTAACAAAGTTCGTAAAGGTTCGAAATTGAGTTCGTAAAAAATTCGGTTTGAAATGGAGTTCGTTCGAAATTGAGTTCGTTCGAAATTAATTCAAACCAAACCTAGTTCGAAATTAATTCAAACCAAACTCAAACTGGAGGTAAGTTCGATTTGGCTCGGTTTGTTTGCAGCCCTAGACATGACTAAATGTCGTTGTCTTGAATATCTCAACCGTTCAAATACATTCGACACAGATCTCAAAGCACAAATAACATTGGTTCCCAGCACTATCCTCGAATAGGTATTGTACACGTCGGTCACGTATCAGAGGATACTCGCACTCTTTTGAGATGCACATAGGGCTGTAAACGAGCTGGCTCGGGCCGAGCTGGGCCTTGGCTCAGCTCGTTAATTCTGGCCCGAGCTAAGCCAAGGCCCGAGCCAAAAGTCTTGGCTCAGCTTGTGACAAGCCAGCCCGAGCTAGCTCGCGAGCTAACGAGCTGGCTCGCTGGACTTTATTGGGTTGTTATTATACAAATTAAAAAAAATAATAATAAGAAAGCCCATTCAAAAAATTTAAGAAATCGTCCAGCAGGCACATCTTCAAGCAACTGAAGCCCATATTATTTCTTCCCAAACCGAAAATACATCAATTTTGCATAGTTGCGCCTTTGAAAATGAGACTGGACTTAAAATTATACGGGGCTAAACCCTAAATCCACTATAGCTTAACGAGCCGAGCTGGCCCGGTCCGAGCTGACCCCTGGCTCAGCTCGTTTATTTTGGCCCGAGCCTGAACCGAGCTGGCTCGTTAACAGCTCGGTCCACTACCGAGCGAGCTGTTAGCGAGCGAGCTAGAGATGAGTCACGAGCGAGCCACGAGCCGCGAGCTTTTTTGACAGCCCTAGACGCACATACTAGATCTGCAAATTGAATTTCGAAATTTTTTTAAAATAAGGCTAAATTTATTTTTTAAATGTTAAGTAAAAATAATTCGGTTTCAAAAAATAAGATAATTTATATAATTTTCCCTTTGACTTGTCCCACGTTACGTTACTAGCAGTTTTCAAACTTAAAAGCGAGCCTTTAAAAAAATGTATAAAATTTCTAAAAAAAACCAAGTTTTGTCGATTTGTCACGTGCTACTAGTGAATTGAAAACGGACCGGTCCGGTCCTGACCCGGCTGGGCCACAGTCCACACGGGTCCGGCGGTCCAAGTGATTGGGGATAGACCGAAATCCGTGCTTGGACCGTGGTCCAAATTGACACGGGCCAGTCCGATCCACGGTCCGGCGATTTTTTTTTTTTTAGGACTGTTGTACATAATTTAAAAGTTTTTGAGGGGTATATATGAAATTCCCCTAAATTTATAAGGAGTGATGCTATGGTACATGAAATCCCCCAATTTTTTTTTGGTCCGGTCCGGTCCGGAACGGGTCCACGGGTCTACACGGTTCGGTCCTACACGGGCTGGGAAAAAAAACAGACCAGACACGTGCCAGGACCGTCCCTAGCTTTGGTTTGGTCAGTCCAAATTTGAGACACAGTTTGGGCTGGTTCGGGTCGGAACTCCGAGTTGTCCGGTCCGGTCCATTTCAAAACACTACGTGTTACTAGCAACCGGAAATATAACTCCGATTGACTTCGAATTGCTTGTTGTAATTTACGTTTGTAGAAGCTGTTGTGGGTCCCAGAAAGCAGTGATTCATTAGTTCCATAGACCGGGTCTAACTAGGAACGCGTATTCTTGCATTAACTCAAAAGTGAAATCTTTCGAGTTAATGAATCTCAACCGTCTGATTTTAAACGGAGTCAATCCGGTTCCTGTCTATAGCATAGGAGGCCTTTCAATATTAGTGCGGGTCTAGTCCGCACGAATCTTAAAACATATCAAACGGTTGAGATATTCCCTTTTGAGTTTATGCAGAAGATACGAATTTGTCTAACTAGTAAATCTCTGTTGGCTATTACTTACTTTCCACTAAAATATTACTTGTTCGTTAAGACTTCTGTTGAGCACCAGAAAAAAAAAAGACTCGGAAGTTGAAACTTCACTGGTTTTCCATTTGAGGTTTAGAGGAAGGGAAGTTCAAAACGATTCAATAGAGATTAGTCGTAAGTTTCTTTTTTAATCTTTTACCTCACAAATTGATCAATCTATTGGCAGGTAAGCTAAATCGATTCGATCTTTGAGATCGTCGTACCCTTTTTTTTGTAATTTATATTCAATTATTTTGAGAAATTTGTTTGGTCCTTGTACGACCTACATTGCAATTTCCTGTGGTTATTAAGGGGAAATTGCACAGCGAACTAACAACGCTAAACCTTTTTGTGTTTTTTCTTAAAAGAAAGCAACTTTACTATTAGAATTTGGAAAATAGATGGATAAAAAAGAGATTTAAGTTAGCAGATATGTGCCTGAATTTTCTCATTAGGTCAAATTGTATGCTTAGTAATTGATTAATTGGGGAGATATCCGAGTGCTTAAGCTGATGAGAGTTTTAATTTTTCACTCTTTCATTCATGCCCAAAAACTTAAAAAAATTGGGAAAAATTTGGGAATCTCGTCCTTTTCTATTTTCAACAGAAATTCATTAAATATTAGATGTATTAGTACTGCTATTTTTGGCATTACTGAGTTTATGTTCTAATATTATCTTTTTTTACCTTCAATTAATAGATTGGGGAGAAATCACTCAAAGAAGTACGTAGAAGAAGAAGAAGATGGCAAAAATGCCGTCACAGCGGGATTTATTTGAGGTTTCTGGGCCTACATATCTCACGTCTGTTAATTGGTGAGTTGTTATTTCACCCATATATTATCTAGAATGCAGACATATTTCATTTTTTTCAGTAGTATACTCCTTTTTCCATATGCAATAACATCGGATGTAACTAAAAATGCTGTAACCGAGAATGTATGGAAATCGTTTCAAGTGGGTATTCGGAAGGGGGGGGGTTATGTATTGTTCTGGTAAATACTAAGTACAGCTTACTTCTGGACTTATTCGAGTTTTGTATGGAACTTATGTTCTTTGTTAGATCTTCATTAGTAAGTAACAATTCAAAGATGTGATTAAGAATTGCAATTTGGCCACTACATTACCAATTTTGCCTTTTCACATCAACAATTATAAAATCAAACATGGTGTTTAAATTATCAAAATTATTTGAAATATATATTTTATTAAATTGAACAGGAACTGCCCAAATAATCAGAGATCTGTTGCTGCGAGCCTGGTACAAGGTGTATACGTGCTAGAGCGGGACCGGCAACAAAACCGGTACGGGCCTGAAGCTCGTGCACCTGCCTGGTACCAACATTTCCATTTCACCCCAATTCAAATCCTTGTAGATGATGCCGACTCCTCTATCTTTGGTGTTGTCTATCAATTTATCCCACCAGTTCCCTTACCGGGTTCTAATCCTGACCATTATTCATTAAATGCACCCACCTATGTCATAGCTTTTAGAGGTACCATAGCTAAGAAAAAAACATTATCTCGTGACCTTGGACTAGATCTACACATTTTGAAAAACGGGCTTGAAAATACAACCCGTTTCAAAGCTGGGTACGAAGCTTTGAACTACCTTGTGTACACTTACGGGCACCAGAGGATCTGGCTAGCGGGTCACTCTTTAGGATCCGCTATAGCAATTCTCATGGCGAAAACCATGGCCAAATTAACTGTCTACATAAAATCTTTCCTATTTAACCCCCCATTTTTATCCGCTCCAATTGAGAGGATAAGTCATGCCAAGGTCAAATCTGGGATTCGAATTGCGAATAGTTATGTCACAGCTGGGGTGGCCTCAGTGTTGAAAAAACATAGCAAAAGGAGTAATGATTGTTTTGACATGTTAGCTTTGTGGGTCCCCCAATTGTATGTAAACCATACTGACAATATTTGCTGCGAGTATATTGGTTACTTTGAGCATAGAAAAAAGATGGAAGAAATCGGTGCAAAGGGTGTTGGAACAATGGCAACCAAAAACACAGTTCGTGATTTGGTTATGAATGTTTTTGGAAATGAATCTGAGCCGTTACATCTGTTTCCTTCTGCTGTTTTGAATATTAACTGGTGCAACTTACCCGATTTCAAGACAGCACATGGGATCCACCAGTGGTGGCGTCAGGAATTGAATTTAGACTCGAGAGATTACCAGTACTGTAATAAGTAACGACTAGCTTAAAAGGAGCTGTTGAATCTATAACAATTGACAGTATAAGCAGAGACCTGATTTTCATACATTCTTTCGTTGTCCATGTCGTTTTTTACCACTAAGTTCTTGTTTTGACTAATGCAGCAGTGATTTATATCAATTCCAATAGTGAATTTTTCTTTCCTTTCATCTTGTATCATATGCCCTAAATTCGATCTGATTTTAGGAATATATCAGGTGGGTTGAAACTCAAGGTTGCTAGCACTTGCAAAAAGCAATGCAGTGTGTTAAAACAGTTGGGCAACACAATGTGTATCAGTAAGATAGATTGTAAGATAGATTGTGGATTTGCAAAATAGTGGTCACAAATCCTGCCTTATAATTGATAAAAGCAGACTTCTATAACAATTTACCAGCAGGGGTTTGTTTTTTATTGCTGTAATTGGAGTGTGAGAATTGCTCTGCCTCTGTTATGATTCTGTGTCAGTTTCTAATAATGTGAAATTTGTGCTTCTGAGCTGTTCATTTTTTGACAGGTTGGGATTTAAATTGTGAGCGGCCAAAAAATGACTGGTTTGGATATTTTTAAAAATATCCAGCTAAGCTGGGTATAATTATTAATTTGTATTTAATTATGGATATTAATAAAAATATCGGATTAAAAACCATCATCGATGTCTGCAAACTTTTTTTAAAAATTCAGAAACAATATCTACAATTTCAAATGTACCCCATGTTTATTTCTAAAGGATCATATCATATATTAATTTGTGAACAAAAAAAAAATCACTGACAGTGTCACCCACGAAAACAGTGAATTTAATCGTTAGTGTCACAATACTAATTTATATAAAATATATTAGCGTCCATCCACGAAAATTGATCCATTTTGTAACTTAAAAAAAAACTTAAAGGAAATGGACTTATGATCTATTTTAATTGGGCCAAATTCATGTTTTATTTCAAGAATACAAGATCCATGTAACTCACAGACTAAGATATTAATTAACCTGTATATATGTCTACTGTAAACCCCATCCTATCACAAACCCAATTGGAAACTATTGGTACTATTTCAAGTTTTAATACCATGTATTAATGTTGATTTATCATTTTGACCGAGCCAAAATTAATGTGACCTAATCTCCAATTGTCCAATTAACTAAGTAGACGAATATAATGAAGAGAGAGCAATTCGGATCCTCCCCGGTACCGGACAAGGAAATCTCTTAGAATTAGTAGATTCGGATCGTTCTTTTAACTTTGTATGAATCTTAAAGGAGACCCTCTACAGTCAAAAAGGCACCGGAGCTGTAAAGTTGTGAACCCCACTGTCCAATACCTGAGTGGATACTTGTCCGAGAGATGGGAAGGGGGGTGGAGAAATCATTGGCAGTCTCTGCTAAGGTTTGAAGAAAAAGAAGAGAGAAATCGACAGAAGATAATGAAAAAACTTATGGTAAAGGAGAATCTTTTCAAGTAATCAATTTGCTTGATTTGAATTTAAAAGTTTAATGTACAAAATTATATTTATTTTGAAGCCCTCGTTTCAATTTTAATGAAAAATATGCCCACAATCTAAGAATAGAATGCACTTAGTTCATTTGTCACTTTCCAATTTCATGGAAATTATTCCCAGAATCTGAGAATAAAATGCGTTTAATTCATTTGTCACTTTTGACCAGAACACTAGAAATTTCATCTTTTGTATTTTGTTGGCCAATTTTTTATAAACGAACATAAGATTGACATCAAATAAAGTTTAGATTTGAATTCAAAAGTTTGCGTGCATGATCTACAAGTGATGTATAAAACTTGATTAATGTTTTATCATTAACCAACAATGTGAAATTACAACAGTATAAAAATCACAAGGCTATCTTAAAAAATCACAAGGTTTTGAACAATTTTTGCTGTTTGACATGAGATGGACCCTTTTTTTTTTGTATACATTGGTATCATTGTTATTATTTGTCAAGAAAAGATGGCAGATATATTAGGTGCCTGTGATATTGATTCTAAGCCTAGATAGAGAAGTAGGCATTCTAAACACAGCCAAGTAAAATAAAGCAAAATTCTGGCTCAAAAGGATCCAAATTAGACACTTTTTTTTATTATTAGTACTTCGATATCAATTAGTACACATCACTCACAACATAGTTACTCTCTATATTACTTACAAGACATGCATCTAATAATTACTTACAACCACTAGCAGCAAATTTAAATATATTCTTAGTAAAATTAACCTCAGTTAAGATGCAGTCCAATGCATCAAATTTTCACACGACACAAGGGTTTTTCATTGATGTTATCTCCTCTTTGGTTCTCTTTTTTTATCCACCTGTACTGATTTCACTTTACTGGCCTTGTTGCTATCTTATCACATATCATAAACCGGTGAGCAGCCAATCTTGGATAGGGATTGAGGTTGCTAATTCTATAATGGTCCAATTTGTATTGAGTTAATTCATCATATCAGCATCACTTGTGTCTGAATATACAACAAAGCTTGGAAATGACATGGTTATGTCCCTGTATTTGTAATAAAGAAAATGTAAGGAACAATTCACTAATGAAAATGAAAACTTGCAGAGGAACAGTAATATAAGTTGACATGGCCAAAATGGTTCAATTTTCCTTCTACCCTTTATGAATACATGCATTTACCCATAAGCAAGAAACCAGTTCATGAATTGCTATGTAATTCAAAAAGTACATAAAATATAGTACAACTATGTTCTCCATTGTAAAATCTAATCAATTACTCATTGTATGCACTATGCACTCTGGTCAAGTGAATATTATTTTAATTTTTGTTAATAGTATTTTATTTACTTGATGATATCCACCTTTATATGGGACTCAACTAGAAACAATTTTCGGTTTGTAAGACAACTGAAGGTTATGATTATTTTTTAATATTTACTGGTTCTCAATTATATTTTTTTAATTTTTGCTGGTTCTCAATTATATTTTTTAATATTTACTGGTTCTCAATTATATTTTTTAATATTTAATGGTTCTCAAATTATATTTTTTAATATTTAAGGGCATGAATTGTAAAATTAGTCTTACACAAGGTAAGGAAGAGTCATATTTTTTAATATAGCAGGATTTCTCTTGACAAAGTCCTTCCATTCCTCCTCATCTATCTTTCCATCTCCATTTGAATCTGCTTGTTTGAATGTCTGCTCATAAACGTAGATCGATTTCTTTTAAATAAGAAACAATATTGCTCTTTTAAAGGATTAGATATTCATTAATAAACAAAATCCATCGAATGCCATTAAATACATTTTTTTTCTTCTTACATTATCCACAATGGCCTCGATAATCTCCTCTGATAACTGCAAATCCGATTCACTTAAGAGAGCTAACACCATCTCCTTCAACTAACACATTATAAAGTAAAAGAAACTTAATAAAAAGCCATATAAGTGGCAGTATTCATATTAAATTGAACTAGACAACAGCATTTGAAATTATATTTCTGGTATTCTGAAAACAAAATGTTTTCAAGTTACCTCAACCCTTTCGATGCTGCCAGTGTGCCTCAAATCATAAAGCCGAAATGCAACTGTCATAAGCCAAAACTCAAGTTAATAAAATATGTTATTCTAAGTGGATTGGGGATAACAAACATGAAGTGTGGTTTCAAACATACATGCTGTTTTCTCCGATTCAGGGGTCTTGGGATGAAATACACTAAGCGACCTAACAAATTCTCCAAATTCAATTACTCCATTTCTCTTCACATCAAACAAGTCAAAAATCTGCACATGCAGAAGTCCTAAATTATTTCTGAATTTTCAGGAACAAAAAAGAGAGGAAGGAAAAGAGAGAGAGAGAGTACCCTATCAGCAAAGAGATTTTTCTTATTACTGTTTCGGAACAGAGCAAATTGAAACTCTTCCTGCCAAAAAAAAATTAATCAAATGAATTAATAAAGTGACAAATCAAATTAACCATAACTATATGGGTTTCAGGAGATGGTATTAAGGTATTAATCCAGAGATCATTTACCTTGTGAATAAGACCATCTTTGATGATTGAAAAGCTCAATTTTTTGAACAACTCGTACAACGCCTCTACCTCACTTACAGTAACTGCTTCAAACAAGATGGCAAGAAAACACAGTATTACTAAAATATAAACTTCGTGAAGAACAAAAGCCTTTTAGAATTCGTATACTAATATAAATGAATCTAAATTCATATCATAGTTGGGTATTCAGTTGAGAACCAAAAAGTTCCAGATTACACTGATATCAAGTATAAGTTACAATTCCATTTTTTTCATATTAAGTATCAAGCCCTCAACAAAAAGACAAAATTGTTTTATGAGTGTGTGTGCGCGTGTGTGAGTGTGTCTGAGAGAGAGAGAGAGAGAGAGACTAACAGGAGGTTTCAGAGGCAAGCAAAACAGGATCCTCATAACCAGGTGTATGCTTGATTTGTTTTGAAGAAAAGCACCCCATCTCTCTTGATCTTTAACTGGAAAAACAAAAGAGATGAAGAGAAATTAGTACACAAAAAGAGCTCAATATATAGTATCCTGTGCAGTCTTAAGAAGGAAAATCTTCAAAAATCAAAATGGCATGTTATGTATTTCAAAAAAATCAGGTACCAGGTTGCCACAAGAAATCAGTACCAGCAAGCTAAGGAGCTGATTTTGCTCCGTTAACGGGTTATATTTTTTAATTTGCTCCTTTTTGAGCTATTTTCTGTAACTTAGGACTTTATAACTAAAAGTTTCTAATCAAAGAAAGTATTGTTATGGCTTTTATTTACAAAAAGAAGAAAAGGTCATAGAAAAATATAAATAATAGTGATGTGACTGCCACTGTATGTGGCCTTCACCTGACATTAGCTCACAAGAGCAATTAAAAAAGCACCCAACTTCTGATGTAAAGCAAACCTTAAAGGTGGATTTGATAAAGATAACACAAATTTCAGCACAGAAACCCGATTGCAGAAGCAAATTACAATCCTGCTTGTTGTATACAGAAACAAATTTGCGGGCCCCGAGACTTGGCTTTGTATTATTTTTTATTTAACGAAAGCGACTTCAAGGCCACTGTCTAATATATTATGATTATGATTATTAATATAATTAGGGCTAAAAGTAGTTGACAAAATAATGCTCAGCTCAGCTATCATTTTTCAATTCAGACTAAAAGTGAGGTCAACATCATCTCTGCAACTACATCAATTATGATCATGATAAAATAGTACATGAAAAGTTGACCCAAATGTAGGAAAAGCGTGAATGAGTTGTTGCCTTGTTAGCTTAATTTAAGCTAACTTATAAGGAAGGACTTGAGCAATAAACTAAATTCAATCAACCCTAATATGATAGAATTAATCGTCAAAGAATGGAACAAAATTAAAGAAATTAAAGCTAACCAAATTAAAGAACTTCCCCTTTTCTTTGGAAAATACAGGCGACCTAGCTAGTCTCATAGAAATAAAAATAAGAAACAAACCGCATTCTGGAGCAGGCTCCATTAATTTGTTCAGAAACAAAAGAGATGATCACAAAACATGATTCTACTGTAAATTGGAAGGCAAAATCAATTAGAAATATACGAAGTTTGTAGAGAAAAGAAGAGCAAGAAGAAAACATACCAATTTTAGCAGCTTTTCAAGTGCTTCTCTTGATCTATTGTCTACCCTTTTTCCTGTCGATCTGGCAACACCGTTACCTAATCTACTTATAACATAGGAGCTACCATGAGAGAGAGAGCGACAGATACAGAAGCGAGAGACACAGAGAACGAGAGATACAGAGCGCGAGCGAGCGAGCGAGCAAGAGGGAAGAATGAGAGAGCGACAGAAAGTGGAGCCGCCAAACGCCTTTTCTATTTGGAACATGAGATCCGTTTTGATATTCGACCAAGATTGAAACGAACGACTCAGATCTCATGATCTCAAGCCCAGAACAAATCCGGCCTTTGATAATTGTTGCTAATTGTCAGTGCGATTTACTAAAATAAACCCCGAGATTTTATGTTTTAAATTGTTAATTTTGGGATAATTTTAATGTACGTGTTCGTCTGATCTGTCTGTTTAAATATATACAAGGTCGTATTTCAATTTGATTTCGTTCAACTATACAGTAACAATGACAACTTAATCGTCAATTATTTACAGAATTTTATTTTCTTTCTAGAAGCATCAAAGTTATGCTTCCTATGTGCACTACTTCATTCAGGAACCTGAATTAACTTAATCGTCGTTTTATGACCGTTTGAAATTTCGTCGTCGTTTTGCACCTTCTGAGTGAAGATATCATCCATATTCATACGTAATTTAGAGTAATTTACCGTATTTTAGCATAATTTAACATAATTATTGTAATTTAGCGTAATTTAGTGTAATTCAGCGTATTTTAGTATAAATATGCTAATTATATATAAAAAAATAATCTAACAAATATTTAAAAAAATCGATTTTTAGTGTTAGATTTCAGCATGTTTGTTATTTGTCTCTAAAAAAAAAATACCGGCTATTTTTTAACCGGTACCGAAAACAATTAAAACCAGTTAGAAAATAGCGGTATGGATAGTTTTATAAATTTCAATGTAACTTGGTATATTTATTAATTTGTAATTAACTTTAGATATTAATAGAGATGTCGGTATTGAGGCGGTGGAACTTTGAATCAGATATTTATGGATAATAGCCTTAAAATGTCTCTTGAATAGTTGAGAAAAGACAAATGCCTTTTGTTGTCTCTTTCTCCGGATGCATCTGTTTCAATGTCAAAATGAATAGTAAATTAATACCTTTTCTTGTCTCTTGCCCCGGCTGCAAAGATTCCGAGATTTTTATTAATATCCTGTAAAAAACATCAAATCTGCTCTCGATTTTTTTTTTTGTAAAATAACCTGCCGCCCTACATCCTACAGTGGAGTGGTTCACTGTTCAAATCAAACAGTCTCACAGTAGAGCGGTCTGCTTCACATACAAAACCCTCCTGTTGGGACAGTATGTTATAAAAACCCTATAAAAGATCAATTCTCTCTCCTTCTCACTCACAATTCACTCTACCTTCTCAATTCTCATCCCAGCAGCAACATATTTGACGATTTTCAGTTTTTTTTTATTATATTTTTATTTATTAATATTTTTTATTAATATTTTTTATTTTTTATATTTTATTTTTTATAATTTTTATTATTATTTTTTATTAATAATTTATTTTTGTATTATTATTTTGTAACTGATAAAAGTTTGTTTATTAATGTAGCTCTTAAAATGTTGGTTGCACTGTATGTGGGCGAAAAGTTTGTTCGGGGTGCGGAGGGAGCACATTACACGAAAGATGCAGTCTACGGCTTTGATGTTAATAAAAACATCTCATTTCTGAAACTTAAGCAAATGGTATACGAAAGAACTGGTGTAAACCCCAACCAGTATGACATAGACTTAGCTACTCGGATTGACACAGTAAGGGGGGTAGTAGACCTTAATTTACAAGGTATCCAATAACAGATGAGAGTTTATGGAGAGGTGTTTACAATACTTTTGAGTCTAGAGGTACCCCGGTAATGGACTTATATTCCAGAAGGATTCTGCGTCAATCCGGGATTGGACCTTCTAGGGACAATACATGTTATGATAACCCGGTGCACCACCATCCGGATTTTGACAACTCGGGTAATGACAACTCAGTTATGAACGTTGTCCTGTATGGGGATCGCAACTTGGAATTCGAAGTGCAATATCCAGGTGAGTATGCTCCAACCAGCCGTAGACCAGATGAGACTATGGAGTTTGTGAAAAGGAATGTCAAGTATATTGTCATTTTCGGACCTAACAATGATGTAACATGTACATGCTAAGGAATCCAATCAATTCACCTACCTTGTTATCATGTTATGGCGGTGTGCCGAGTGAGAAAATTCTGTGAGGATGATTTTGTCGCCGACATGTACCGTACCGAGTACCTTGCGAGTACTTGGGGTGCATCTTTTCATCCTTATCCCAACTAGCATGTGTAGCCGGCCTATGTTGGGGATAGAATCATTCCTGCAAAGGGGTGGATCACATTAGGGAGAAGGCCCCACAAGCGTGCTGTAATGACCATGAACCAGATGCAAGATAGGCGAATGGGACATCAGGCTCACCGTTCAACTTCTGACAGGCAACGAGCAAGTACATTTGATTTTATATTTTGTATTTTATTTTATATTTTACGATTCAATATCATACTATTTTTAGTGAATTGAAACGTAATGTAGATGCCATAAACGAAGCCAATGAAAGAGAAAATGCTAAAGTTGTTGCTGAGACAACCGGTAGAAGACACCCCACTGATGAGAGCCAAGCATCTAGTAGCCATGCAGAGACATCCAGTAATAGTGTCGCACAACCATCTGGAAGCAGACCCAGATCTCATCGCACAGCCAAGTAAAATAAAGCAAAATTCTGGCTCATAAGATCCAAATTAGACACTTTTTATTATTATTAGTACTTCGATATCAATTAGTACACATCACTCACAACAAAGTTACTCTCTATATTACTTACAAGACATGCATCTAATAATTAATTACAACCACTAGCAGCAAACTTAAAAATATATTCCTAGTAAAATCAACCTCAGTTAAGATGAAGTCCAATGCATCAAATTTTCACACGACACAAGCAGGGGCGGAACTAAAAAATAGATATTTGTTAAGGTATCAATGGACATCTCCAGTCAATCAAACAAATTGGCAAAAGACAAAGGAGACATCTCTGACTTTTCTACAACAGATGATTCAGAGATTATTCCATAGTAGCAGAGGATCACGCAATTGTAATTATAGGTCTTTCTAGCCCTTTCTATAGCTTTCTCTAGCACTCTATTTAAACACAAACCATGTAATCAGATTACAATATAGAATGAGTTAATAAAATCAATTTACAAATTCTTCTCCTTCTCAAAAACCCCTGTGCGTTTCATGGTATCAGAGCCATGGAAACTCCAACATCCCAAATTCCTATAACCATAACAAATTCAACTTCCCCCCTCTCAAATACTGATTCAGTTATCATTCTCACTATTCCCATTTCTACTAAACTTACTCGCACCAATTATTTGGCTTGGAAATCTCAGGTTGAGCCTTTACTCCATGGCTATGACCTCCACAAGTTTCTTACTGCTCCTCCTCCACCTGAGACAATTACTCTTGCCAACAGCACCCAAGACAATCCCGCCTTTCTCCAGTGGCGCAAACAGGATCAGATGCTCTTAGGCTGGCTGAGATCGTCCCTCTCGGATACTGTCCTGTCTCAGGTTGTTTCGTGCACGACCTCCTCTCTTCTCTGGTCCACCCTCCAACAGACTTACTCCGCTTCCTCGCGCGCTCGCCTAGCGGAGCTCCGTCGATCTCTTCAGACCATCTCTCAAGGAGGCTCTAGCTGTTCTGACTACCTCCACCGGCTGCGCGCTATCGCTGACGAGTTGTCATTCATTGGGCATCCAGTTTCTGATGAAGATCTGGTCCTTCACCTCCTTGGCGGTCTCGGGCCGGAGTACAATTCTTTTGTCATCTCAGCCACCACTCGATCTAGTTCCGATCAGCTATCTCTTGTTGAGCTCCAAGCGATGCTTCTCACGCATGAAAACCGGCTTCAAAACCAATCTGCCACTGGGTCCTCTCAACTGACAGCTCTCTATGCTGGTTCTTCTCGACCCACTAACTCGTCCTACCCGCGACCCGGTAACACCTCCCACTCGGTTCGACCCTCTGGCCAGTTCACTCCCAGGCCAAAATCTCCTAGGCCAAATGGGCCTCGTTACTCTACACCTTACAGGCCTAATTCGCAACCCTCAAACACTACCTGGCAGGCCCCTTTACTTCCCACTCCTCCAACTCCTCATGGCAGGCCGAATGCTCCTGTTTCTCCTCATGGTAGGCCCAACTCTACTCAGTTTCGGCCTCCTGGCAATTCCAGCTCTGTTGAGACTTGCCAAATCTGTTCCAAACGGGGTCACATAGCTCGAGACTGCTGGTACAGAGATGATTTCACCCGCTATGGTCCTTCTACTCAGCCACAGGCCTATGTTGCTCAACCAAGTCAGCCTTCACCATCTGTCGATTGGTTTCTTGATTCTGGAGCCACCCACCATGTCACAAGCGACTTGAACAACCTCTCTTCTTACATCCCTTATGATGGCCTTGACTCCCTTCACATCGGTAATGGTACCGGTATGAATATTAAACACATAGGCTCTTCTTCTTTTCATTTCTCTACTTGCACGATTCATCTTCGTGATATTCTTCATGTACCTTCCTTTGCAAAAAATCTCTTAAGTCTATCTAAACTACTTCTTGATAACTCTCTAACCATTGAATTTTGTTCAAATGTTTGCATTATCAAGGATTCCCGCACCAAGACCCCTCTTCTTCATGCTAAGCTCCACCATGGCCTCTACTCCATCTCTTCTCCACCTCCTCTTGCCCTCTCTCTCCCTCAAGCTCTCTATGGTGAACGAGTCTCCGCCGATCTTTGGCATTCCCGTTTAGGCCATCCTTCTATCTCCACTACTCTTCATGTTTTGAATTTCAATAATTTACCTTGCACATCTAAAATTTTGTCTATGTGTCATGATTGTAGTGTTGCTAAATGTCACAAACTTCCGTTTAATTCAAGTGTCTCTTTTTCTAAGGCACCGCTTGAACTTGTGCATTCGGATTTATGGGGTCCGGCCCCCTTATTATCTTTTCATGGATATCGGTACTATGTTGTCTTTATTGATGATTTTACCCGGTTTACTTGGATATTTTTCTTACACTCCAAAGGAGAAGTTGTTGAGGTTTTTACTCGTTTTAAATCACAAGTGGAGAATTTACTAAACACCTCCATCAAAACCTTGCGTACCGATGGCGGTACCGAGTACAAACCCCTTGCCCGCTTATTCCCACAAATTTTACATCAAACTTCATGCCCTCACACCCCCGAGCAAAATGGTGTTGCGGAACGCAAGCACCGCCACATCATTGAGCTCTCACTTGCTACCATCAATCATGCCTCTCTCCCTTTAAATTTGTGGGATGAAACCTTTGCCAGCATAGTCTACCTTATCAACCGCTTGCCCAATGCTCAACACCAACCTTCTCCTTACTCTCTGCTTTTCAATCGCAATCCAGACTATACCTTGCTTCGCACCCTTGGCTGCCTATGCTTTCCTCTACTCAAACCTTACAACAACAATAAACTCCAAAACAGAAGCATGCCTTGCATATTTCTTGGCTATGGCGTGTCACAAAAAGGGTATAAATGCCTTCACGTCCCAACTAATCGCATTTTTATATCACGGCATGTTATCTTTGATGAGCAAGTTTTCCCTTTTAAGAATTCAGCAGGTCTCTCTGCCTCCTCTGCACACCAAAATACATCTTCGGATCTTGCTACTTGGCTGCCACTTCTGTCTTCAATTGGCCCAGTTTCGGCCTCCTCCACTCCAGCCCCAATATCCCCTCCAGGCCCACCTTCACATGCTGCACCAGGCCCGCTCCACTCTCCAAGCCCGCTAGCCTCTCCAAGCCCGCTAGCCTCTCCACATCCTTCACATGCTGCTGCC
Source organism: Carex kokanica (assembly GCA_025461125.1). Classification (NCBI taxonomy): domain Eukaryota; kingdom Viridiplantae; phylum Streptophyta; class Magnoliopsida; order Poales; family Cyperaceae; genus Carex; species Carex kokanica. The sequence goes on from JAJGRX010000348.1 coordinate 758,606, forward strand.
TCTCCAAGCCCGCTAGCCGCTGCCCCCCACAGCCCAGTAACTGGTGCCTCATCAAATCCGATCCTGTCTACAACAGCTGCTGCCCTCACTCAGCCTTCCTCTCCAGGCCTATTTCTCTCTCCCACGGCTCAGCTTCCCTCTTCTGATTCGGCACTTGTTGCTCCAGCTCATACCATCACCCCTCCTCCTCCGACCCCTCAACTCCCATCTACTACCTCCACTCACCACATGGTTACAAGAACCAAAGATCACACTCGCAAACCAAAACAGTACCCTGACCATATTGCTCTTCTATCCAACCCGAAACCCGTTAAGGAACCATTAACCTTCTCTCAAGCTCAACCTTTTCCTCAATGGCGTGCTGCCATGGCTCAAGAAATTGATGCACTTGCCAAAAACAGAACCTGGACTCTTGTTCCCCCTCCACCTGATCATAACATCATTGGCTGTAAGTGGGTTTACAAACTGAAGCATCATGCGGATGGTTCGATCGATCGGTTCAAGGCTCGATTAGTTGCGAAAGGATTCAATCAACAAGAAGGTATCGACTACTTTGAAACTTTCAGTCCTGTTGTTCGGGCCACCACAATTCGCATTGTTCTATCACTGGCTATCTCAAATGGTTGGTCCCTTCGACAATTGGATGTCACCAATGCTTTCCTTCATGGAGAATTAAAAGAGACAGTCTATATGCAGCAGCCACCAGGTTTTGTCGATTCCACATACCCTAATCATGTCTGTCTCCTTTCCAAAGCCTTATACGGCCTCAAACAATCGCCCCGCGCATGGTTTCATACATTGAGTGCCGCTCTCCTTGATTTCGGGTTTCATGCCTCACACTATGATCCCTCTCTTTTCGTGCTTCACTCTCATGGTCGCACGATCATCTTGCTAGTTTATGTCGATGACATCATCATCACTGGAAGTCATTCTGACTTTGTTGACTCCCTAATTCGACACCTCCAAAGTAAATTTGCTATCAAAAACCTTGGCATTCTTCGATACTTTCTCGGCATTGAAGTTACCACCACTTCTCACGGCCTCCATCTCTCTCAGGCCTCCTACATCCGAAACCTTCTTGATCGAGCTCACATGACTGATGCCAAATCCTATCCCTCTCCTATGGTGGCAAATGTTCCTCTATCCAAACATGACGGTGACCCGATGGATGATCCTCATCTTTATCGTTCCATTGTGGGCGCTCTCCAATATGCAACCATTACTAGACCTGACATAGCTTTCTCGGTCAACAAAGTCTCCCAATTCATGCATAACCCCACAGTTTCTCATTGGTCTGCAGTTAAGAGGATTTTGCGATATCTCACTGGCTCTCTCTCTCACGGGCTTACCATTCGTCCCGCCTCTTCTCTTTCTTTACATGCCTACTGTGATGCTGATTGGGCAGGATGTCCTGATGACCGCCGCTCCACCTCGGGATTCTGCATATTCTTAGGTCCTAACCTCATCTCCTGGAGTTCAAAAAAACAGCCAACAGTTTCTCGCTCAAGCACAGAGGCTGAGTATAGAAGTCTTGCCATCACCAGTGCTGAGCTTCTTTGGGTTCAATATATCCTAGCCGAGCTTCATGCTACCGTTACCTCTTGCCCCACTCTATGGTGCGACAATATCGGGGCAACTTTTCTTGCCTCCAACCCCATGTTTCACACTCGCACCAAGCATGTCGAATTGGATTATCATTTTGTTCGAGAAAGGGTGGCTTCACAACAACTTCGCATCAGCTTCTTATGTTCTCGTGATCAGATTGGAGATGTCATGACCAAGGCTTTAGCTACTCCGCGGTTTCTATTTCTTCGTGACAAGCTGACGGTGTCTCCTCCCCCATCAGCTTGCGGGGGGGCTGTTAAGGTATCAATGGACATCTCCAGTCAATCAAACAAATTGGCAAAAGACAAAGGAGACATCTCTGACTTTTCTACAACAGATGATTCAGAGATTATTCCATAGTAGCAGAGGATCACGCAATTGTAATTATAGGTCTTTCTAGCCCTTTCTATAGCTTTCTCTAGCACTCTATTTAAACACAAACCATGTAATCAGATTACAATATAGAATGAGTTAATAAAATCAATTTACAAATTCTTCTTCTTCTTAAAAACCCTTGTGCGTTTCAATATTGGGGGGCTGAAGAATCAAATATAGCGTAATTTTATTTTATAGAAGGGGCTAAAAGATATTAATCCATATAAAAATTACAAAATTTAATGGACCAAACTACAAATTTTCAAACTATAGGGGTGCTTAGCACCCTATTCCCACCGCTAAGTTCCGCCCCTGCCCCTGGACACAAGGGTTTTTCATTGATGTTCTCTCCTCTTTGGTTCTCTTTTTTTATCCACCTGTACTGATTTCACTTTACTGGCCTTGTTGCTATCTTATCACATATCATAAACCAGTGAGTAGCCAATCTTGGTCTAATTCTATAATGGTCCAATTTGTATTGAGTTAATTCATCATATCAGCGTCACTCGTGTCTGAATATACAACAAAGCTTGGAAATGACATGGTTATGTCCCTGTATTTGTGATAAAGAAAATATAAGGAACAATTCACTAATGAAAATGAAAACTTGCAGAGGAACAGTAACAGACTGATAGTGCATGCTGTTTATTGTTGACAAGTTGAGATGGCCAAAATGGTTCAATTTTCCTTCTACCCTTTATGAATACAAGCATTTGACCCATAAGCAAGAAACCAGTTCATGAATTGCTATGTAATTCAAAAAGTACATAAAATAAAGTACAACTATGTTCTCCATTGTAAAATGTAATCAATTACTCAATTATATTTTTTAAATTTTTGCTGGTTCTCAATTATTTTTTTTAATATTTACTGGTTCTTAAATTATATTTTTTAATATTTAAGGGAAATTATATTTTTTAATATTTATGGGCATGAATTGTAAAATTAGTCTTACACAAGGTAAGGAAGAGTCATATTTTTTAATATAGCAGGATTTCTCTTGACAAAGTCCTTCCATTCCTCCTCATCTATCTTTCCATCTCCATTTGAATCTGCTTGTTTGAATGTCTGCTCATAAACGTAGATCGATTTCTTTTAAATAAGAAACAATATTGCTCTTTTAAAAGATTAGATATTCATTAATAAAAAAAATCCATCGAATGCCATTAAATACATTTTTTTTCTTCTTACATTATCCACAATGGCCTCGACAATCTCCTCTGATAACTGCAAATCCGATTCACTTAAGAGAGCTAACACCTTCTCCTTCAACTAACACATTATAAAGTAAAAGAAACTTAATAAAAAGCCATATAAGTGGCAGTATTCATATTAAATTGAACTAGACAACAGCATTTGAAATTATATTTCTGGTATTCTGAAAACAAAATGTTTTCAAGTTACCTCAACCCTTTCGATGCTGCCAGTGTGCCTCAGATCATAAAGCCGAAATGCAACTGTCATAAGCCAAAACTCAAGTTAATAAAATATGTTATTCTAAGTGGATTGGGGATAACAAACATGAAGTGTGGTTTCAAACATACATGCTGTTTTCTCCGATTCAGGGGTCTTGGGATGAAATACACTAAGCGACCTAACAAATTCTCCAAATTCAATTACTCCATTTCTCTTCACATCAAACAAGTCAAAAATCTGCACATGAAGAAGTCCTAAATTATTTCTGAATTTTCAGGAACAAAAAAGAGAGGAAGGAAAAGAGAGAGAGAAAGTACCCTATCAGCAAAGAGATTTTTCTTATTACTGTTTCGGAACAGAGCAAATTGAAACTCTTCCTGCCAAAAAAAATTAATCAAATGAATTAATAAAGTGACAAATCAAATTAACCATAACTATATGGGAATTTCAGGAGATGGTATTAAGGTATTAATCCAGAGATCATTTACCTTGTGAATAAGACCATCTTTGATGATTGAAAAGCTCAATTTTTTGAACAACTCGTACAACGCCTCTACCTCACTTACGGTAACTGCTTCAAACAAGATGGCAAGAAAACACAGTATTACTAAAATATAAACTTCGTGAAGAACAAAAGCCTTTTAGAATTCTTATACTAATATAAATGAATCTAAATTCATATCATAGTTGGGTATTCAGTTGAGAACCAAAAAGTTCCAGATTACACTGATATCAAGTATAAGTTACAATTTCATTTTTTTCATATTAAGTATCAAGCCCTCAACAAAAATACAAAATTGTTTTATGAGTGTGTGTGTGCGTGTGTGAGTGTGTCTGAGAGAGAGAGAGAGAGACTAACAGGAGGTTTCAGAGGCAAGCAAAACAGGATCTTCATAACCAGGTGTATGCTTGATTTGTTTTGAAGAAAAGCACCCCATCTCTCTTGATCTTTAACCGGAAAAACAAAAGAGAAGAAGAGAAATTAGTACACAAAGAGCTCAATATATAGTATCCTGTGCAGTCTTAAGAAGGAAAACCTTCAAAAATCAAAATGGCATGTTATGTATTTCAAAAAAATCAGGTACCAGGTTGCCGCAAGAAATCAGTACCAGCAAGCTAAGGAGCTGATTTTGCTCCGTTAAGGGGTTATATTTTTTTAATTTGCTCCTTTTTGAGCTATTTTCTGTAACTTAGGACTTTATAACTAAAAGTTTCTAATTAAAGAAAGTATTGTTATGGCTTTTATTTACAAAAAGAAGAAAAGGTCATAGAAAAATATAAATAATAGTGATGTGACTGCCACTGTATGTGGCCTTCACCTGACATTAGCTCACAAGAGCAATTAAAAAAGCACCCAACTTCTGATGTAAAGCAAACCTTAAAGGTGGATTTGATAAAGATAACACAAATTTCAGCACAGAAACCTGATTGCAGTCCCTCAGAAACAACTCAGTGTATTCTGATATTTTAATTTATTGATCTTATGTATATAGTATATACAAATTTACAATCCTGCTTGTTGTATACAGAAACAAATTTGCGGGCCCCGAGACTTGGCTTTGTGTTATTTTTTATTTAACGAAAGCAACTTCAAGGCCACTGTCTAATATATTATGATTATGATTATTAATATAATTAGTGCTAAAAGTAGTTGACAAAATAATGCTCAGCTCATGGAATAGAACTAGGGTGTTCCTAAGTGCAACAAGCCTCTTTGAGAACTCAATTCTAAAACCTATCGAATTAGCTTCAAACGATGAATCCAAACCATTGAAATCATTTTACCTTACGAGTGATGCACATGCAAAACATTTAAAATTTAAAATTAATTTTGTATAGAGTCAAGTAGTCAAAAGGCGTCCAAAAAATGAATGCATTAAAATTTATTTATAAACCTTCTAATTTTGACCACTTGACTTTATACTAAATTAATTTGAAAGTTTAAAATTTTCACATGTAGATGCATCACTCGTGAAGTAGAAGGATTTCAACGGTTTGAATTTGTCGTTTGAAGCCAATCTGATAGGTTTTAGAGTTGAGTTCACAAAGGGACTTGGTGAACTTAGGAACACCCTAGTTCTACTCCAGCTCATGTATCATTTTTCAATTCAGACTAAAAGTGAGGTCAACATCATCTCTGCAACTACATCAATTATGAATTTATGATAAAAATCGCTCATGATGTACATGAAAAGTTGACCCAAAATGTAGGAAAAGCGTGAATGAGTTGTTGCCTTGTTAGCTTAATTTAAGCTAACTTATAAGGAAGGACTTGAGCAATAAACTAAATTCAATCAACACTAATATGATAGAATTAATCGTCAAAGAATGGAACAAAATTAAAGAAATTAAAGCTAACCAAAAGAACTTCCCCTTTTCTTTGGAAAATAAATGCGACCTAGTCTCATAGAAATAAAAATAAGAACCAAACCGCATTCTGGAGAAGGCTCCATTAATTTGTTCAGAAACAAAAGAGATGATCACAAAACATGATTCTACTGTAATTGTATACGACTAATCAATTAGAAATATACGAAGTTTGTAGAGAAAAGAAGAGCAAGAAGAAAACATACCAATTTTTCAAGTGCTTCTCGTGATCTACACTATTTCTTTCTTTGTCTACTTGTAACATAGGAGCTACCTTCCGAGAGAGAGCGACAGATACAGAAGCCAGGGGCGTAATAGAAATGTCGGTATTGAGGCGGTGGAACTTTGAATCAGATATCTATGGATAATAGCTTTAAAATGTCTCTTGAATAGTTGAGAAAAGACAAATGCCTTTTGTTGTCTCTTTCTCCGGATGCATCTGTTTCAATGTCAAAATGAACAGTATAAATTAGTACCTTTTGTTGTCTCTTGCTCCGGCTGCATCTGTCTCCGTGTCAAAGATGATCTGTGCGTAAACCAATTACACTTTTTGCTTCTCTTGATAGGGGAGCTACCTTCAGAGAGAGCGACAGATACAAAAGCCAGTTTCGTAACTACATGTAAGAAAGAAAAGGGGGCTAAGCCCTCCTATCTTTTGAAAATTTTACATTTTTTACCTTCAAAATTATTATTATTAGTACCCTCATAAAATAAAATTACATGACACTTATTCATCGAGTCCCTCTATCTTAATTTCCTAATTCCGCCCCTGTCAGAAGCGAGAGACACAGAGAACGACAGATACAGAGTGCGAGCGAGCGAGCGAGCGACAGAAAGTGGGGCCGCCAAACGCCTTTTCTATTTGGAACATGTGATCCGTTTCCAAGATTGAAACGAACGACTCAGATCTCATGATCTCAAGTCCAGAACAAATCCGGCCTTTGATAATTGTTGCTAATTGTCAGTGCGATTTACTAAAATAAACCCCGAGATTTAATGTTTTAAATTGTTAATTTAGGGATAATTTTAATATGCGTGTTCGTCTAATCTTAATCGGAAACTTCAACTCAAGTTAAGATTTTTTCCTGGCAATTCTGAATTTCAAAGACAATACACTCCGTGTGAAAGATTGCAGATTTAATGTCTGAAAGAAATAATTATTTGTAGATATTAACAGTTAAGTAACTTAACTTTTAGTAAAATCTTTACTAAGAATATATATTGAGGTGCTGGAACTTTGAATCAGATATCTTTTTAAACTCATCCTATTAATTTACAAATATATTTTTCTGAATTCGAGGTGCCTTTATGATGTCTCCTGCATAGTTCTTGCTCCGGATGCATCTGTTTCAATGTCAAAATGAACAGTATAAATTAATACTTTTTGTTGTCGAAATTTTTTTATTGGTAGAAATTCATAGAAGAGAGAGAAAAATAGAAAGAGTACATGAGTTGTAATATTGGTTGAAAGACAAGTAAAAATTTTACCGGTCTAAAAACCAGTTTGTTTCTCTTTTCATTTTTTCTAGTAAAATATAATTTTATTATAACAATAGATAGAGTATCTTAAAATTTAGATATAATAGAAACATTCTATCTATTTTTTGAAAAAAATTCATATTTTATTAAAAATATAATTTAAGAATTCCCTCCATCTATACATCAGATTTTTAAAAAAAACACTAAGTTTGGATCGGTAGAATTCTTACCGGTCCAAACTTTTTTATTTTTTAGACCGGTAAGAATTTCACCGATCTTTCTACCAATATTACAATTCATGTACTCTTTCTATTTCTCTCTCTTCTTTTTTATTAATTTCTATCAATAAAAAAATTTCTTTGTTGTCTCTTGCTCCGGCTGCATCTGTCTTCCGTGTCAAAGATTGATCTGCGTAAACCAATTATTCAATTACTGGATAATGCTATGTTTGACCCGTCGCTGCAATTTGCCAATATCATCATGAATTCATGATTATAATAACAACAATAAAAATATAAGACAAATTCTTCTATGGATATAAGGACCTATTTGTAAAATGAATATATTTTCATTTTCAAAGTTCAAACAGTCAATCCGACCGTTCAACATTATTTCCATATTAAAATGTACTCGGAGGTCAAATTTTACATTTTTTTTGAATTCTTTTACTATGTACTAAGTATTTTACAAAATTCAATGGTCTGAATTTGACTAGTTTTTGTAAAATACTTAATAAATAGTAAAAGAATTCAAAAAAATATAAAATTTGACCTCCAAGTACATTTTAATATGGAGATAATGTTGAATGGTCGGATAGACTGTTTGAACTTTGAAAATGAAAATATGTTCATTTTACAAATAGGTCCTTATGTCCATAGAAGCATCACTCAAAATATAAATATGAGAATCCGTTTTTAATTCTATATAAATGTTAAATAATTAGATATTTTGACCTCTAATTTTTACCTAAAACAATAATAAAAATGTAAATCTCTTACGTCTTGTAGTGTCGTAGTAGAGATAAGGAGTAGGTCCGATGGACATTGGACCTACATTTAGGTTCAATTAGTTCAAGAACCGTACGATTAGCATCAAGATTTATGTACACGGAAATTGATACAAATTTGTACGAATTTTGATACAAAACACACGAATCTTGATACAGATCGAATGATCATCACAGCCATCAAACCAAAGTAGATCGGATAGGCATCGGATCTACTCTGATTCCGTCGTAGTATAGTTACTGGATAATGATATGCTTGACACGTCGCTGTAATTTGACAGGGCACTAATGGCCTTAAAAAGAACCGTGATAACTTTATTTTGTCAGCGAGTTGTCAAATCTCGCTAACTGGGTTGTCAAATCTGACCAGCTGACTTTATCAGTGGGGGCTGGTATATTTTGAAATTTGAGGAAAATGTTGGTATGAGTAAAATTTTTAATTTTTTTTAATGTAATTGATAGAAAATTCAGCAGATGTACTATGGACTTGTTTTGCTATCTATATTTTGCTTGGGACCTTAATTTCTGTTGCATTGTTGAGTTCCTATTCTACTGTGAATCAGGTGGATTGCTTTGGTCTCCTGTGAATTGGTAGCTCTACTCAAAACTCTGAGACAAGTTTTGCTGGCACACAATTCACCTACAACTCCAACAAATGATAACACCTGCAGGATGGATCTTTTTTCAAATTCTAATATTTTTTCTTCCTTGGTTATCTTAACCCTTTCGGTATAATGTTGTGTTTGCTTAAGTACTTTAACTGGGCTTTCATTACAGAAGCAGCGTGGGGAGAACAATGGTTCTGACCTAGCTTCTGAGGTGGCTTATACTCGCGGCTTAGAATGTGATTTGTCTATGTTTGCTAGATAAGTTTTAATAGAAAAGACAATAAAATGGATAAATTTTCTTGAAATTTAGAAGGATAAATATGATATTATGAATTTTAGAGGAGAAAATACGTAATTTTGAAGTTTTTGAGGGGTATACATTAAATTCTTCCTATAATTTTTGTCTAGCCGATCAAGGAAGATTTCAAATGGTTTGCTTTCCCGGGAACGCACATCCCACTACGTACCTCATTCCAGCTTTTGTTTGGTCCAGTGCCTAAGTTGGTGTAGGTCCCACTCCATATTGGCCAAATTTATGAGATGAGTTTGTTTCTTACATATTATTTTTTTTAGCATGCATCAAGCATCTCTAAGTTGGGAAGCTCGCCCTCAGGAGGGCCTGTTCGGCAGTAATTCCGAAATTACTGTTCACGTGGGAAAAAAAAAATTCACTCAGACTGAATTTTTTTTTTCCCACGTGAACAGTAAAATATAGTTCAAAAATTTCCTATTCCCATTCCCGTTCCCGTTCCCACTGTGCAGCCGAACAGGCCCTGAGAGATGAGGGAGATGCGGTAATAGTGATGAGACTTATTGTCAGTATGATACTGTTAGAGTACGTTTGGATCGTGCAAGGATTAGTGCAAAAATAGTTATTTTTTGGTTAGTAGTTGAGAATAGTGTTAACCCGAGTGGTTTGAGAATAACGTTAACTTTGAACTATTTGAATTAGTAAAAATATTTTCACAGTACAACTTAACATTAATTTGATGGGATATCCACAACACATTCCCATAACTATTTTGTACATATTCACAAGTATAAGTTCCTATAAATTAATTTGATGGGATGTTGTACCTATAAAATCTTATTCCGCATAATCTCGTGACAAATCTTATTCCGCATAATTTGATGGGATGTTGTACATTTCATAAATGAGGGTTCAAATGCCTCCATTTTTCATGCCTCCACCATGTCTTCATTTTTAAAAACTTTAATAACTCAAAATTTAAAACTTAAAAGTCAAAATAAAACCGTTGGATATGATCTACATAATTTTATCTATGCATGTGTACAAAATTATGACATTTCAATTTTGTTTTGGTTGTCATCAAGAGCTTGTAAAAAACGTACTAATGTGGATAATTTCTAGACGTTGATTTTTCAACTTATTGATTAACATAAAAATAAAATCAAAATATGATAATTTTTTATGAGCATATAGATAAAATGATGTAGATCATATTCAACTATTTTATTTTGACTTTTAAGTTTAAAATTTTGAGTTATTAAAGTTTTTAAAATGGAGGCATGGTGGAGGCACAAAAAATGGAGGCATTTGAACCCTCCTCTTCATAAATATATGCTTTCGTTCATCAATATTGGAAATGTATGTTTTTTTTCATTTATTTTTTGGGCAACATTTCCATAAATATGTTTTCAGATAAATCCCAGTAACTGGAAGGTTATAAGGTAAATTATGGATTTCTTCGTGATAAAAAAGAGAGAGAGAGAGATCACTTGACAAAGTACAATACATTCCCATCCGTGCTACTTTTTCAAGTCAATAGCGACATTAATTTTAGACTGCAAGTAGAGTGGGAAAAATGTCACCGCGGAGCCGGCTCCGTCATGGAACAGCACGGCACGCGTGTCAGTTACGTGCCGTGACTCGCGTGTCTCTTGTCGTGACCATTTGCGTACTGTGTTTATCTTTTGAAACTTTGGCACGACACGGCACGGCACGTAGTCACGCGAGTCACGTATGGTCACGGCACATTTAGGCACGGCGTGACTAACGTGGCATGACCATTTGCGTGCCGTGACCACAGCTTGACATTTTGGTCACGGCACGTAAAAAATTAACTTGATCACGGCACAACACGGCACAAAATCAAAGTCACAACGTGTTAGTCACGTCACGGCACGTTTTTTCCACTCTAACCGTAAGGATTCTCACTTTTGTAATTTAATTTATTGCTCAGATTATCAGAGAAAGGATGGGGTGTATGTATAATGTACATCACCAAAGGTTACAACAAACATGTGTAAAATATTTTATTTCAGAATAATGTACTTCACATAGTAACTAATTTCAGAATAAACAGTGCAAACCAATCTCTCTTTGCAATCATTAGATACTTCACCATCTCAACTTAGCTGGAAAATACTGCACAAACAGTAGGTTGAAGCCTTAATTAGTACATATTTATAAAATAAAAAAAATGAAAGATATCTTCTTCTATAAAGAGGTGACCACATTATAAAAATGAAACTCATACCTTGTTAATAAGGGACATGTAGTATGGTTTCACCTCTTCCACATTAACCCTGACTTTGCTCTTGCTGTATAAGTCATACTTGCTGCTCACATACAGACATGTATTATATATCACAAAAATGAAATTTTGCAAGGCAAATTTTTTGTAAACTAAATTATGAAGTGAAAGAGGAAACTAACTTGAAAACTTGAAGCCATTTAAGCATCTCCTTATCTTCGTCATTCATGAGGTACTGGTACGCACCCGACCTGTGCAGAGCATAGAAGGAATGGAACCTCACAATAAAAAAAGCCACTGGTGGAAGCGTTGCCTTGTTCCCTTTCATAACCTGTGTAAATATCACTTTCAGTTTTAATAATTTTACTACATGTTAGAATGCTATATTTGCTATAATTGAAGATTTTGCAATTGGGGCATAATCATTGTATATGATCTAGTGATTAGTTCACAGACCAAATTGAATTGAATACAGTAACAGATCAGTACTGGCACAGGCCAATTTGAGTGAGGCTATGGTACTATGCATAGCGCAGATTGGTCCGTACTACGGATCAATATTTTCCTTTCCATAGCCCAAAAAATGTACGGATCAATATAAACCGTTCCACATGATCTCCATATGAAAATGTACTTGCAGAGTAAATTTTTTATTTTTCAGAAATTATTTACTATTTTTTTATAGACAGGTGAAAATCACTACTTTTCTAAAAAATAGTAAAGAAATTATAAAAAATTTAAAATTTGATCTACAAGTACATTTTTATATGGAGATCGTGTTGAACGGTTCAGATCAGTTGTTTCGACTTTGAAAATGGAGATACTGATCCGTAGTACGGACCATTATGTGCTATGCATAGGACCATGGCCTCATTCAGCCAATTTTATACATAAATAAAAAAGAATTATTGCCATTAAGGAATCAAGTGGATACCAGATACATGTACTCGTCATGGCCCCACGAGATGGTGACCTTGTCAAGCCCGCAATTCTCAGTATAAACTCCCAGCCTAGTACTCAGTAACGGATCAGTAGAATCAGGGTTTTGCTTGAAATACTACACAATAGAAAACAACAATTTGCATATATAATCTGAAAAAATCATAATAATTCATTCAAATTTTGTCTTAGAACAACTGTGATCTGACACTTTGGGTGAACTTGACAGCTGAGCACTATACCTGATTAAAATCCATTTTGTTATCTTACTAGATCTGTTACTCCCAATTTAGATTTTTTCTATCAATTAATTTGATTTTTTAGGTAACTTTAGGAATGCTTTTGATGTTGGCCTTGTAAAACAAGAAATACCTTATTTGCATTTTAGAAAGTGAAAGATGACATAAACATCCCTCATCTTATTATTTATATAAAAATGCCATTCACAAGTACCATCATTCCTCTAATTTATACATATATGTTAAATTGTCTCAATTAAGTAAAATTGGTAGTTAAAAGATAGGACCAAAAGGTTATGTGCAATACCTGATGGTGAACAATAGACTCATCAAATGCACAGCCCAAAGGAAATGTATCTCCTGTATGTTTGTCCCCATATAGTCGGTCGTCAGATAAATATCATAATATAACTGTCAGCATAATAATTGGAGATCATAAAAATGAACTCACCAACAACACACCATTGCGGCTCGCCACCGAAAGATGGATGCAACAGCACCTTGCCAAGATCTGAAATGAAATATTATTAGTTGCAATATCAGTATAAATAGGTGCAAAAAAACAGATCAATTTTATTTTTTAAGCCAGGTTTACTAATTTCAATATAACCCTTTCAGAAAGAACTAAATTAAGAGCTACAAAATGAAGTTGGATAAATAGAGAAAAAAATAAACAAATTAATTAATTTACCATGGATAAGAGTAGTGAGATGTAGCCAATCCTCATTAGGATAATCGCGTCTAATTGCCTCGGCAGACTGTAGCAGGTGCTCAATTTGGGGCTCATCGAGATCCGGATCACTCTCGTCGACAAATTCGTTTAATAACTCAATGCATTCCCAAATGCTCATCTCCGCCTTCTCCAGCTTCCCATACTCTTCCTTCTTCCTCTTAGCCTAAATTTGTCGATTTACGAAATTCATTCAATTGCTGAATTCGCTAAAGTTTTCGAGTGTGGTGTCCGTAAGAAATTGAGGTTGATGAATAATTCATTTGTGAAAAAGAAAACTTACGAATGAATAAGTCTGGTTGATGTGATTCACTCGGTAAAATTCTTCGACTCCTGCTCTTCTCTGGCTTTCCTTTTCATAGTCTCTAGAATAGGTTTTTTATTTAGATATCAGATAAGTTCTTTATTCCAATTTTGATGAATTAGACTTCTTTATCATTAAATTGAGATGACAATTTTTTTAACTAAAAACAGCAAAAATTTAAAATAGCAGAGAAAAGTGTAAATTAAAAGAGAACATAAACCTGAAAGAATGGCCAAAAGCATTGCTATCAGGCGAAATAAATTCACCAGCAAGGTCCATTTTGCCCTCGCTTTGCCTCTCCTTTACACTTCCACCATTGCAAGATTCCTCCAAAACAGACTCTGTTTTTTTTTTTTTAATCAAACAATACAAACTTATTTCCCCGAAATTAACAAGTAAAAAAAAATATAATTTTGTTGAATTTCTCAAAGTCTTATTGAACTTTTTAAATTAAACAAACAAGAAAGAACTAATTTCCTCAAATAACTAAAATTAAACAATATGTACCTTGAACGATCACAGTCATGGCTGCTAAAGAATTGAAGTTCACAGGAGAGATTTGTGATTTGAGATGAAAATGCAGAGGGGGCGAAACAGGCTATTTATAGACTCTGTTTCTACCGTACAGCTTTGAACGGATAGATCAAACCCCCAAAATTATGGTAATAACAATAGTGCCCCTGAGATCTCCTTCCTCCCTAAGTTTCCACGTTGCCAGTGATATGTCTCCTGCGATCGCGTTCAGTGGCATACCCGTTATTAGAGAGCTATACAAGGGTAATCATGCAACATAAGTAGAAAGAATTTGACGGTTAGACTAGTTCTACATAGAACAAATGATTTGCTTTCCTTGCTCCCGTAAAGCGGGATGTCTTTTCATAAAGTAAAGATTTGTTCTATTAGAACGTGCCTACCTTGGTGTTCTCAAACCGGAGGCGAGTAAGTAGGGGGTAATTAACAAAAAGTTTTAGGGCTTAAAAAGAAGAAACTTGTTCAAAGTTTTATGGGGAAAAGCAATAAAGGTTATACAAAAAGGTCAAAGATTGACGTGGCGGATTAGAAATATGAGAACAGAGCCAATACTTCTTGAATTCATATCCTCTGCATTAACTCAAAAGAGAATCTTTTGAGTTAATGAATCTCGACTGTATGATCTGTTTCAAGATTCGTGCGAATTAGATCTACACTAATATTAAAGAGCCCCTATGTTATAGACACACGCCGGATTGGCTCCGTTTAAAATCAGACGGTTGAAATTTATTAACTCAAAAGATTCCCTTTTGAGTTAATGCAGAGGATACGGATCCATATTTCTTGGTTGTCGGCGAGTGACCCACGGTTTAATTGCCTCCAGCTCATGCGCAGACCGGTCGGGTCGGGTCGAGTCGCTTTGTTTTATCGGGTCGGACCAATTAAAATATGCCAATATTGAAATCCATTAGAAATGACACTTTTAATTATATGGGATATTCATAGCTACGAGTTATTTATTATCTCTACCTCTAAAATGAGTTATGATAATATATAGATCGATCTGTACTATAGATTTATAATTTTATTTTTGAAATTTTAAATAGTTAAATCAAACTAAATATAATTTTCATATGAAAATATAACTAGAGACAAATTTTTATATTTTATAGATTTTCTTTTACTATTTTTTTAGATAAGTTATTAATCACTTGATCTAAATTTTAGATCATCCGGAAAGTAGTGATTTTTAATCTATCTAAAAAATAGTAAACAAAAAAAATTAAAGAATGTAAAGTTTACTCTCCAGATACATTTTCATATGAAAATCATATTTTAACAGTTTAGATCAATTATTTGAAATGCTGATTTTTCAAATGCATAGTATTTCAAATACAGATTTTTCATATGGATTGGAAGTATTCATACGTAAAATGTCTCAACTTAATTAGTTTAGATGTTGACTATACTTGCTAAAAAATTTATTGATATGTATTGCAAAGTGGGTTTATGCAATATACAAGTTAGAAAAAAAAATAGAAAAGTCCATAATTTAAAAATCGACCCGCCAATAAGTGTCTTCGCATCAAATTATCTTACACTTTTTTAAAAAGTATTTTTATCAACTATTGTGCGGCCCGCACAAAATTTCTGTACAGGCCGCAGGAGGTTCTGGAAATTTCCAGTGAACCGAACTTCAAACTGGTATAGATCATGATCCGTAACTCCGTTTTCAGTGTTCTACCACTTTTCGGAAAGCTTGCGAGAATATCTACAATTTGCTCCATTTTCTGTAATTTAAATAAACTTTGGCAGTAACTTGGTTCTTGGCATATTTTAACACAAAATTATACTAAAATACAAGGAAATTAGCTAAGTTTTTTTATGTTAAACCTTAATCAAAAGTATATATAATTTAGGCTTATCAATTTACGGTGTTCATACGATTGATTAGATAATTTCATCAAATATTATGCTTGAACATTATTGAGAACAATTTTATTGATAATGATCTCCTCTCACTAGACAGCTAGTGTGAAGTGTGAACTTCTTTCGAAAATGTTTACTAACCGAAATTTTTATTAATACTATTTCAAAAAAAAAACCAAAACACCGCTGAAATAAGAGAATTCAAAAAATACCAGGGTCTCCAAGTCAATCTGCGGCCCACTTAAAAACCTAAATATCAATATATTACAGTGTATTTTTGGATTTTTGGGGGCCTCAACGTTAATCTGCGCCCCCTGAGAATGGAACTGCAAATTGACATGGAGGCCCTGGTATTTTTCAAATTCTCCATAATTTGTAGTTTTTTATTTTTTATTTTTTTTACAGTGGTATTAACTAAAAATATCAGGTTTACTAAACAGTCCCACCATCCATACATGCATTGTGTATGTGTTGTTGGCACTTTTATAATTGAGCATATGATATTTTGTAAAGAGCAGATCGGTTCATGCTATGAATGTTTTTAAAATTCAATCAGTCGATCTAAATAGCATATGATCTCCCTATAAAAATATATTTTTAGATCAAATTTTATATATTTTAAAAAAGATTGGCTATTTTGTATATAAGTAGAAAATTATATGACCTAAAAATTCTGAACCATTCAAAAGTACATATCAAAAAATTAGTAACAAATTCTAAAAAAAATATATAAAATTTTGTCTTCCAGTACATTTTCATACAAAGATCGTGTTTAACAGTTAAGATTGATTGTTTGAATTTTAAAAATGGAGATATGAATCTATAGTACGGACCATTCCGTGCTTTGTAAAGCACCATAGCCTCACTCTTTTTTTTATAACGTATTATGACACAAAGTCACATACAATTTTGTGATAAAGTTGAATATATATATATATATACTAGTATCGTACCCGTGCGTTGCAACGGGACATATTATAAGATTTAACATAGAGAGACAAATAATAAATAATAATAAAAGAAACAACAACAGATGACTCTTTTAATACAACAACATTCTTTGCATGTCAGTGCATACATAATTTTTACATTATAATTCAATTAAATTAAATGTGGAAAGCTGCTAGACAATAAATCAATAATATGTTTTTTTTGTTATCTTCCAAAAATGAATAAGAGGTAGGAAATTCAGAAATGAGATATGCTATCTGTCTAAATTGGAAAATTAATCTTTTTATGCACCAATTAAAGCTGGAGAGAGATATGGTAATAAATATTTAATGCTAATTCTATTTGCTCAATTCTTGGTATTACTTGTAACGTATCGTGTGGCAGTACGTGTGGTGAGTATGTTTTAACTAAATTTAGACTTCTACACATAAAGCATATGTATTTAATCAAAAGAAGATAGATTATGTGATTGGAGGGCTGAGATTAAATTCGAAATTTCATCTTTCAATCGTAGCCGTTGGCAGATCGGACACCCAACGTGCTTAATAATGGAATGGAGATAGAGTAGAGCTAAGGTGCTCTTAAGCTCACCAAGCTTTCCGTGAGCTTAACTCAAAAACCTATCAATCCGACTTCAAACAATATTTTCAAACCGTTAGATATTCAATCTATATTAAAATGTGCTTGGAGACCAAATTTTACATTTTTTGGAATTTTTTTACTATTTATTAAGCTGGTTTGAAAACCGCTGTTTTTATTAAAAATCTGCACCATTAGAAAACAGCGGTTTTCAAACCGGCTTAATAAATAGTAAAAAAATTCCAAAAAATGTAAAATTTGTTCTCCAAGCACATTTTAATATAGATTGAACATCTAACGGTTTGAAAATGTCATTTGAAGTCGGATTGATAGGTTTTTGAGTTAAGCTCACGGAAAGCTTGGTGAGCTTAAGAGCACCTTAGCTTTACTCATATATATATATAATTATTTGAGATGGACTTAGCTAAGCCATGGTGTAAAATGACTTGGTACTCCACGCCATATTTTCATTTTGAAAATCCAAACTACCGATTCGAACCGCTCAAGTTGTTTTCCATATTGAAATGTGCTTGGATACCAAATTTTACATTTTTTGGATTTTTTTTACTATTTATTAAGCCACTTTGAAAATCGTTGATCCGGATGAACAGTAGCAAAACAGTAAAAAATTCTGGACCAATGGATCAGCGATTTTCAAAGTGGCTTAATAAATAGTAAACAAATTCCAAAAAATGTAAAATTTGGTCTCCAAGCACATTTCAATATGGAGAACAACTTGAGCGGTTCGGATCGGTAGTTTGGATTTTCAAAATGAAAATAATAAGACGTGGAGCACCAAGTCGTTTTACACCATGGCTTAGCTAAGCCCAGCACAAATTATTTACACATACAATTTTGTGATAAAGTTCAACTGAGATCATTTTAATTTTGAAAGTGATACAATCAATTTACTCGTATATTTGATATTTCAGATTTTGGTTATAATCAATTTGTACAATATGTATGCTTGCGATATTTGCAAATGCATCTTTGAACTTCAGTAATAAATATTATTAATTATATAATGAAACTTTTGCTCATAAATTTGTTATTCAATTACGAAATGTCAATTAAAAATAAAATGAGCAAATTAATTATTACTAATGCTTATTTTTCTTGAACAGTGTAATATTCAAAGATTTCAATTCACTTCTAGTTATGATATTGAGTTTTTTTTTTTTAAGTAAAAAGACCGAAGCCCAGTTTCATTAAACGAAACTTCTGATACTGAGTTTCAGACATACAATCTTATATATAGATAACAATGTAGTATGCTGTTTAAACATAAAGCATGAAGAAAATAAAAAGGACGATAGACATGTAAGAGCTCTTGGTTTTTTGAACTTTTTTATTTGATAAATGTAAAAATTTAATTAAACCTCTAAAAAATTATTAAATGAATTTCAAATTTTAAAAATATTAGAATTTGAAATATATATTTTAACCATTTTTTCTAACGCAAATGATTTAAAAAATATCAATGTCCTGAGGTCATTTTATTTTCCATCATTTTTCGAATCTATTTTTTCTGGATAATAATACATTGTCTGAAGCTTCAATTAACATTTTATCCTCACAAAATATTAAATTACAAAATGATCTTACAGGTTTTGACAACATGCGTAGTGGTGAAAAAAATAGATAAATTCTGGAATTGAGAATTGATCGCTCTTGAGATGAGGTGATACATAGCACAGTTGGTTAAGAAAAAAAAAAATTCCAAATTTGTGCCTATCTAAAAGTCGAGAATTCAAGTCTCGCTCACGACTTCTAACCATCGATTAAAATAATTTTTTATACAGGCAATTTTCCGTTGGAACCCATCAATGTTGAACCTGTGCATAAGCTTACACATCTATTATCATGTCCAGTAAGGAATGTAAAAAAGTCACATTGTGACTCGACACGACACGACATAGTGCTTCTCATGTAAAAAACTCATATTCTCTAGTAGTGTAATAAATGGAAAAAGGAAGCACACGATTTCAAAGCAAAAGAAAGGGAAAGACATAACAAGAGTGCACACCAAATATTAATAAACTTCAATACAACTTGAACCATATGACATATTAAGATTGTGGGTGTTGGTCAAGCCATTCCTGGAAGGCAGAACGAAGCACATGATTTCAAAACAAACGAAAGGGAAAGAAAGACATAACAAGAGTGCACACCAACTCTTAACAAACTTCATTACAACTTGAACTGTATACATGACAGATTAAGATTGTGGGTGCTGCTGAAGCCATTCCTGGATGGCAGAACGAAGAACATGATTTGGAATCAGATTGTGATGAGGAAGCACCAAATTTGTCATAGGTGATGTGTTATGTCCTCCGTTCAACCATGTCTTGATTGCCTCGCCTTCATATGTAAACCCATCAGCTGCGATGCATGGATTCTTCATGATTTCCTATAATCGGTGAAAGACCAGAAGGGAAAAAAAACAAAGAAACAAGAAGAATAATAATAAGAAGAAGAAAAATTGTCTTGGCATTTATATGCTGCACAAAAAGTTACTAATAATTAAAGCAATAGTCTATGTAATTGTGATTAATTTAAAAACTAAAGGGTAAAATGAGGCAGTTTATCAGGTGCAACTTAGAAAGATATTCTAGGAGGATACTAAGAGCTTGCGAAACAGGAATGTGTTCTATCATTTTTGTTTCCATTTTTCCTCTTTTTCTAATTGGATGTCACTTCACCCGGCAATAAATAAATAATAAAATTCTATTGCACTTGTATAGTTGCAATACTATGAAAATAGAAGGGGAAACTATATATATACCTTCATTATTGGACATAGAAAATGTGATGGTACATGTTCTTCATTGTGAAATTGTGAAGTAGCCTTTACCAAGGGTTCAATCGTGGCCCAAACCTGACTCATATCAGGGCGTTTTCTTCTGGATATATCAGCACATCTGAGACCAAGTTTAGCCAACTTTTCGGCTAGGTCAGACGGCCATTTTCCGGCAGATTTGTCAACTATAGACAGGAACCTACCAACTCGCATGCCTTCCTGCACTTCATTTGCAATATTCAGTGCACGCTTTCCTGTCAGAAGACGAAGCACTATTATACCAAAGGAGTAAACATCGGATTTTGGTGTCAGTTCCCCGGTTGAATGAAATTGGGGGTCAATATATGCAAATGTTCCTGCAGGATGAGTGGTACGATATAAGGCAGTTGTGTTTGTATCAGATTGCTTTATGATCTTGGAAATGCCAAAGTCGCTGAGTTTACTGATGAAGTTTGCATCGAGGAGAATATTATCTGGTTTGAGGTCACCGTGGATCACAAGGTGTGGTTTATTTGAGTGGAGAAATACAAGACCTAAGCAAATCTCACTGATGATGCGAATCCGGGTTTGCCATTTGAGAGATGAGGTGTTATCAGCACAGGCCAACCGGTCCTCAAGGCTTCCATTAGGCAAGAACTCATAAACAACTGTCGAGATTTCGGAGCATGATCCTATTAGGTTGACAATGTTTGGGTGTCTAACTCTATTGAGAATAGCAACCTGTAGAACAAAACATACTTTGTTGTTAACAACTTCAAATTTATTTTTAAGCAATAGTCCATATAATAAAGATAATAAATTCGGTACCAGTACAACTGATGAGAATTAAAATGATGAAAGAAATTTCATAGACTATAATTTGGCTTGGTTGACACCTTAATTAGGCTTCCATTAGTACATGAATTGCCGCCTTAAATGTTATTAGTTGTAGCAAAATTAATGTAGTATTACTATCTTTAGCATAATTTGTTACCTCTTGCTGGAACTCTGATAACCCTTGTAAGCTCTCTGAATTCAACTTCTTTATTGCCACCGTGGTGTTACGAAGAGAGCCCTTGTAGACGCATCCAAAACCACCTTCTCCAATCTTCAACGAATCACTAAAATTTTGAGTTGCTTGTTCCAGCTCACGCAATGAAAACTGGGAGCCCAGTACCATATCAGAATTACCAAAAAAGTGCTCTTTTCGTCTTCTCAATTCTTGAGCCTCTTTAATAGCATTATCACGCTCTTGCTTCAGCTTGTTATTATCTATTTCTAAATCAGAAATGAGTTCTCTCAATTCTTGAGCCTTTTTAATAGCACTATCACGCTCTTGCTTTAGCTCTTTATAACCCATTTCTAAATCAGAAATGAGTTCTCTCAATTGCTGCTTCTGCTTATCCAACTCATTTTGTTGAATTTGGTTCTCCAATTTAAGTTGTTCGTTTTCCCTTTTAAGAAGATCATTCTTGTCATTTTCTCTTTTTTGGATTTCCTCAATTTCTTTCTGATGTTGTTTCTCCCTTCGAATTTGCTGCTTCTGCTTATCCAACTCATTTTGTTGAAGTTGGTTCTCCAATTTAAGTTGTTCATTTTCCCTTTTAAGAAGATCATTCTTGTCATTTTCTCTCTTTTGGATATCCTCAATTTCATTCTGATGTCGTTTCTCCCTTCGAATTTGCTGCAATTGTAATTTTTTTTTTTTGCTTAATTATCTTGGTCTGATAATATATTTACTAACAAAATTTCTGCTATGAAAAATATAATATTCATTCGATATTTCTGTGTAAGTTTCTTCAAGCAGGAGACAAAGAGCCATATTTAACCCCGAATCAATCTATAAATCAAAATGTTGAATTACTTTTTTATTGAATATATATATATATATATAGAGAGAGAGAGAGAGAGAGAGAGAGATTGACTATGGTGAGTTTTACTTCACGCTCATACTCTATTTTGAAAATCTAAACAACCGATCCGAACCGCTCAACATGTTCTCCATATTGAAATGTGCTTGGAGACCAAATTTTATATTTTTTGGAATCTTTTTACTATTTATTAAGCCACTTTGAAAATCTCAGATCCGGGTGAACAGTAAAAAATTCTGGACCATTCGATCAGTGATTTTCAAAGTGGCTTAATAAATAGTAAAAAAATTCCAAAATTAATAAAATTTGGTCTCCAAGCACATTTCAATATGGAGAACATGTTGAGCGGTTCGGATCGGGCGTTTAGATTTTCAAAATAAAAATATGAGCGTGAAGTAAAAATGACATCTTACTTCGCAACTCACCATAGCCCAGCTCATATATATATATATATATATATAGATATAGAGTGAGGCTATGGTGCTATGCATAGCACGGATGACTAGTGTACTACGGCTCAATATAATACATTTAAAATCCTAACGGTCGATCCGAACCGTTCAATGTGATAACCATATGAATATGTACTTGCAAACTAAATTTTATATTTTTTTGAATTTTTTTACTATTTTTTTAGATAGGTAGAATTTTGATGGTCCAGAATTTTCAAAAAACACTGATTTTTCTACCTATCTAAAAAAATAGTAAAAAAATTCGAAAAAATATAAAATTTAGTTTGCAAGTACATATTCATATGGATATCACATTGAACGGTTCGGATCGACCGTTAGGATTTTAAAAAGTACCATATTAAGCCGTAGTACACTAGCCATTGGTGCTATGCATAGCACCATAGCCTCACTCATAGATATATATATATGAGATGAGCTATTGTGCTTTGCAAAGTAAAGCCATCGTTTTACTTCGGTTTACTTTTTGGATTTTCAAAGTCCAAAACGTCGATCCGACCGTTCAAGTTGATCTACATATTGAAATGTGCTTGCAGACCAAATTTTACATTTTTTGGAATTTTTTTACTATTTATTAAGCCACTTTGAAAATTGCTGATCACATGGTCCAGAAAAAACAGTGCAACAAAATTCTGGACCATGTGATCAGCAATTTTCAAAGTGGCTTAATAAATAGTTAAAAAATTCCAAAAAATGTAAAATTTGGTCTGCAAGCACATTTCAATATGTAGATCAACTTGAACGGTCGGATCGACGTTTTGGACTTTGAAAATTCAAAAAGTAAGCCGAAGTAAAACGATGGCTTTACTTTGCAAAGCACAATAACCCATCTCTCTCTCTATATATATATATATATATATATAGATATATATATATATATAGAGAGAGAGAGAGAGAGAGAGTTGGGCTACGGTACTTCGCAAAGTAAAGCGAGTGTTTTACTTCATGTCTATATCTTCAATTTCAAAGTTCAAAACTTCAATCCGACCCGTTCAAGTTGATCTCCATATTAAATTGTGCTTGGAGACCAAATTTTACAGTATTTTAGAAACTTTTTACTATTTTTTTGGAACCTTTTAGAATCAATGATTTTTTATGGTCCACGAATTTCTGAAAATCTGTGATTTTAAAAAATTTCCAAAAAAAAGTAAAAAAATTCTAAAAATTGTAAAATTTGATCTCCAAGCACAATTTAATATGGAGATCAACTTGAACGGTTCGGATCGACGTTTTGACCTTTGAAATTGAAGATATAGACGTGAAGTAAAACACTTGCTTTACTTCGCGAAGTACTGTAGCCCAGCTAACCTTTTTCAGTTATGTCATCAAGGTACATATTTTTCAACACAATCCAGTATATTTAAAGAATAACAGTTCATAAAATAATCAAAATAACAAAGATAGAGAGGGGCCGAGGTCATTCCCTTTGATATATTAGATTTTTGGTAGAACAAAAATTTAGGGAAATCTTACTTAAGATTTTTCTTAGGTAGGAGAGCAAAAACTTAGAAATTCAATTGAAAGAAAAGAAATTGAAATCAATTTGAACAAGAAGGAAAAAGAAAATTGAAATAAAGAATTATGAACGAGAATAAGTGGAATGATGCACCTCTTCAGATGTGGCCTCTGTCAAATCTGATTTGGGATTCCTAATGAAGCCAAAAAATACATATCATCAAAGCTTCTTATGCGATTATTAAAATTAGATATAACCAACCGAGTAACCCAATAATTAAGCCAACCCAAAATACTGAGAACTCAACCTGAACCAAAAGGATTAAAGCTCTATTTCTTCAAATCAGTATGCATTTTGTTTCTCTGTCTTTTGATAATGTGTACAAAATGACCTGAGTAGTGAATACAAACCCCAAATAAGTTTAACGAAAGGTAAGTTAACCAAAGGGCTAGTGTTTTGCTCAGTTGTCAGTATGCAAGGCAATGTAATCACATGGGAGACTTACAAAAGCTTAATAGTACCTAGTGAATAGCAGATTTCCTTCATAGATAAACCATATCTTGCATGATGGGTTTGCCTTCTCTGCCACAATTGCTGATATTTTACTGCATTTGAAAAGGTGCTAGAAATCAACACCGAAGAAAGCTGCCATGTTCCAACTTTTTTGCTACTACCAATAATCTTAAATGGTGTTAATATGGTCTGGTACAAAGATGCCCAAATTTGCAACAAAGTCCTAATTAGGCCTTTAAGAATAGTACTACAATTATCCTCAGCTGTGTAGCACAACCCAAATGGAGGATCAAATTGATTCAATTTCTTATATCAGACTGAGACTATCTTTAAAATACAGACTTAGTACTTAGTTGTTGATTCAGACTCATTTTTTGCAGTTCTAATTATGTAAAGTAAAAAAATCAAGATGTACATGACTATCTTATCTTAATACCTGTTTGGATATAACCACATTACAAGATTCTTGATCACCCATAAGTCAATCAGCTCTAAAATCCCTACTTCTACTACATCAACATCCTCGTGTATCAGTTTCTCAGCTTTAAACTGCACTCAAGTGAAACAGTGTGTTAGTGTATATTTAGTATCACATTGAGGTTCACTGAAAAACAAAATCGTAATTAACTTTCTGGAGTTTTCAGTAGGAAATATCCTAATGACCTCTATTGACTGAGGAAACTTTTTATTTACAAAGATATCATGTCATGCATTCCCAAGTGATGAAGAAGAAAAGAAAAAAAATCGTGTACATTAAAGTTAATTAATGCAAATTATATTTCACCTTCTGTATTGCACACTGAGCCACATGTTTGTCTAGAGTTTTGTTCATTCTCTCCCTCAATTGATTGAGTCTTGATCTTGAAACTGTTTTAGAATTGAAACAATTGCATGAGTATGACATTTAAATGCAGCAGGACTTGTTTAATTTTTTGGACTCTTGTGGTACATAAAATTGGTTATCAATGAGATCATAAGCTTCCATTTACTAACAGAAAAGGAATCAAGATAAGGATTGGAACCATTTAACATTAATCTTTTATGGGTAATTGGGATTTAGCTTTCCAAAATTGAGAATCAAATTTTTATGAAGTTAGAAATTTTCAGAATTCAGAGATAACAAAATTACTTCAAGTGGAGATAGCAAAAATCTTTCAAAATTAAAATGATTGCAGCAGCATTGGTAGACAATATACAAACTCACTATATGCCGATGTACTGCCGACGTAAGTGGCAACGATTTTTGTTTCATCCTTTGGAAAATGGCTGAGCGTCCATGAAAGGATATGCTTTCCATCATCATAATTCCAAGGCAAACAAACATACACCTTTTGTTCTTCCTTTACCTCTGTGGCCATTGATCGGTGATTCACTTATTGGAGAAAAAGATCTTCCACTAAGACCTTGTTATAAGCAACCACCACCTCCAAAACAAAGAATAGATTTACTGACGGGACAGGAGCATTACATTAGCAAAATGAACAATTTCTAGAGAGAGAGAGAGAGAGAGAGATGATGGAGCAAGGATAACCTAAAACTAGAAGCAAGAAGAGACGAGTCAGTCTTAGAGAGGAAAGGTGGTGGAGAATGGAGGGGTAGAGGTGATTGGAACCAAGACAAGAAAAATGGAGAGAAGGAAGAAAGGGTGAGAGAGTGTGAGAGGTTCAGAGAATTAGTAAGCAATTTAGAGTACGCAGGCCCATACTCAGCATAAAACTTGTTTTGCCTTTCCCAAAATCACTGCTTTATTAAAGCCACTTTTGTCATTCTGGGTTTACTTTAAATTTGCTTAACCATTAAGTATGAAAACTTCTACGGTGCAGATAAGAGAACAAAAAATACGACCATTAAATTTTTTCTCTTATGAATTTATCTATTTGATTACCTAGAAAGAAAGAAAAAAAAACAGAGACTGACAATGGGGAGCCACTCAGCAATTAATTAAATTGAATACCAAATTTCATATGGGGCCGATGTTATCGAGTGCTAGAATGCAAATTACCTATTGAGGGACAAAAACAGCCGCAATTTTTATTGAAAAGAAAATGGAAAAGAAATATTTAAAAATAAGAAATGTGTTTAGAAAATTAAAAAATGTGAAAGCGGTCACGAGCCATACGGGACGCTATGGCACATCTCAACACCGTGAAAATACAAAAAAAAAAAAAAAATACTGATGTGGGACACCATGGCACATCTCAATACCAAAAAAAAGAAAAAAAAAAGTGGGCTGCCATGGCATATCCCAACCAAAGAAACGAAAAAAAAAAAATGGAACACCATAGCTCCCACAGATTCACCACTGCCCCTCATATCTCCCGTCGCTCTCTTGCATTTACTCCATAGCAACGACAAAAAAAAAAAAAAACTTACATTTTCATCTTAATTTTCTTTGGTTGGCATGTGCCATGGCATTCCACTTTTCTTTTCTTTTTTCTTTTTTCACAGTGTTGAGATGTGTCATGTCATCCCGCATGGCTCATGACCGCCTTTCCATTTTTAAAATTTTTTAACAGCGTTTCTTATTTTTAATATTTTTTTTCATTTTCTTATGAATAAAAATTTCGGCAAAAACGGAATAAGCAACAAATAAGAAAGAACATGAGAGACAGAGTGGAAAAAACGTGCCGTGTCATGATGTGACTAACATGCCGTAACTTTGATCTCATGCCGTGCCGTGCCGTGACCAAAATGTCAAGGGGTGGTCATGACACGCGAATGGTCACGCCACGTGAGTCACGCCGTACCTAAACGTGTCATGACCATACGTGACTCGCGTGACCATTTAATCATAATTGAGATTAGTTTATTCAAGTTTCACCATTAAATCAATATCTAATGGTCCTAATTACACGTGACTCGCGTGACTACGCGCCGTGCCATGACTAAATCTTTCACGTGTTATGTCGTGCTGTGCCAAAGTTTCAAAAGATGGACATGGCACGCGAATGGTCACGGTACGGGGCACGCGAATGGTCACGGTACGGGACACGCGAGTCACGGCACGTAACTGACACACGTGTCGTGCTGTTCCATGATGGAGCCAGCTCCGCCGTGCCATTTTTCCCACTCTGAGAGATACAAGATAACAACATCACATAAATTATTTCAAGGCATTTATTGCTACGCTTTGCTTAGTAACCAACTATTCATTTTCCAACAACACTACCTCCACTTAACAATCCGCTTAATAAAAAAAAAAAAACCCTCAAAATGATTCAGCTTCGAATCATAGTCCCCACCCCCTCATCTGTCAGTAACTCAAGCAAAAGCGAATGTGGGACCCGACCGTCAATGATACTTGCTGTGCGCACACCTTTTGTCAACGACTTGATACAACACTCTACCTTTGGTATCATGCCTCCGGCCACCTTTCCTTCCTCGGTCATCTTTCTAATCCCACTAATATCAATTTCTTTATTAGACTACCGGGATCGTCTCTATCCTCCAAAATTCCGGCTACATCAGTTAATAAGATCAACTTTTCGGCCCCCACAGCAGCAGCTATCTCTCCTGCTGCTGTGTCTGCATTGATGTTGTACGCCTAATTAATGCACGAGTCAAAGTTTAGACAAGTACCCAAATTTAAGGGGTTTTAGTAAATAACAAGGTATTAACAGTGAGGCTATGGTACTATGCATAGCACATAATGGTTCGTACTATAGACCAATATCTCCATTTTCAAAGTCTATTAAATCGATCTGAACCATTCAATATGATCTCCATATGTACATGTACTTGTAGAACAAATTTTATATTTTTAGAATATTTTTACTAATTTTTAAGATAGGCAGAAAATCACTTGATCTAAAAATTCTAGACCATTTAAAAGTGGTGATTTTCTACCTATCTAAAAAAATAGTAAAATATTCTAAAAAATGTAAAACATAGTCCGCAAGTACTTTTTTCTACCTATTTGAATTACAAGGACTCTCAAAACTATGGTTAACTTGCCAATAGCAAAGGAAAAAAAACAGAGTGAAAAAACCAACATGAAACAAGAGCAGGCTATGTGCTTGTTCAACTCAACAAACTAAAAAAAGAAAAAAAATGAAAAAAGAATTAAAAGAAGGGCAATTTGATTTGGTCTTGCATTTCTAATAGGGAAAGAGAAAAGAAAAGGCTGGAAAGGAGTTATTTATTTATTTTTATAAAAGTGGAACAAGTCCACCAGTTTGTATTGAAACTAAGTAGTTCATGACAATACTGGTATCAAACAGCTGGTACACAAAACTAAGCCCTAAAAGTCACAACGGAAAATTAACCATATCTGAAACAGCCAACAAAAGTACAACAAGTATTACAAATAATACAACAGAGAGGAGTTATGTATTAATAATTATTGGTTGCAACATTAATTACCTGGCCAAACTCGTCAGCGGCGACAGAGGCGATGACTGGAATGTGGCCGTCAGATAAAATTGGGTAGAGGATTGATGGATTGATATTTGAAACTTCACCGACAAAACCAAGAGCGGCTGCATTGGGAGAAGGATGAGCTGTAATAAGGCGAGCATCCTTGCCGCATAGCCAACAGCTATAGCACCTTGTTGATTGATGAGAGATACAAGCGACTTGTTCACCTGTAAACTTAATTAGTAAGGATTTATTTGGTTTTAGTTGCTCTGACGCTTGTGCAAAAGTAACTTGTAATTCAACATATGAGGAAAAATAATACGACTAATTTTAACACATGCGTGGTATTAATTAAATAAGGCAAAAGGGGGATAATTGTAAAATTGTGCAAAAGAAAGTTCAACCGTGATTTGTAAATTGTACTATAATTGTGATTTCAGATAAAATTGGCTAGAATTCCACATAGTTACACCCCTTGCTTCATCCTAATTTCGAAAAGCTTTTTCTTTCTACTCACTTATACTTGAAATTGTTGGGATACAAACCTTTACACAAACAGTTCATTCCAACAATTCATCAAAATTCAAAAAAAAAAAAAATTAAAAGAAATCACCTTTCCGACAAGGACCATCTCTACAACCTCCATTGTCAACTCATCCGTAACCCACAATCCATTTAGGAACTTAGGCTCAACATTAATATTTGCTAACCATGAATTAATTTCGGACCCACCGCCATGCACAAGCACCATTCTCATGCCAACACACGAAAGCAACGCGAGATCCTTTGCAACAAACTCACGGAACTCCGGCGATTTCATGGCGGCGCCACCATACTTCACCACTACCGTCTTCCCACGGAACTTCTGTATGTAAGGAAGAGACTCTGAAATGACATTCACTCGGTTCACTGCTGTTGCCTGTGCAGAGGCAGCTGATGCGGTGGCAGAGGCTGTGACTCATCATAAGGATACAAAGCTGGGGTTTTGATGGGGTTTACATTTACAAGGGATGATGAAGGATGAGAGTCGTGGTTGTCGAGTTAGAAGCATTTCCATTGAATTGTGAGTGGTTATAGTGATAGTTCTTGATTTGCAACCTAAAATTCAATCAATCAATGTTACATTTGTAAGAATTTCACTTGTGTTAATTATACTTATCGTATAAAGCCTAACTTGTAATAAATTGATATCTTTTACCAGAAGCCAAATTACTAAGCGATCGATCCACCTATTTTGCAAGAGCTTACCTAAGCAGAGAGAGAGAGAGAGAGAGAGCTGTGGATAGGGGTAGAGGTGGGAAGGAGTAGTCGGCGCCAAGTGAGAGGCGGGAAGAAGGGTTTGTCGGCGCGGAGTGAGAGAGAGAGAGAAAGAGGGGGCGACAGGACACAGGAGGGGTTTTCGTTGGTTGTATCTTTCTCGTTCAGAGGGTTTTGGACAGATTCTTATCCAAGAAGGATGGAAACTGTCCGATCAGTGTTTAGATGAAGAGATTCCGGTTTCTACATCGAATCGCGATGATGATCAAACGGATATTAATGGTGTTGGATAGTATCTGTTCAATGACATTTGGATAAAACCTAATAAGGATTTCGCCAATTAAGCAATTGACAGCAAAGGATGAAGAAACATGTAATGGGCCTAATGGGCTGAAGAAGCAGTGAAGAGTAAAATACCAAGCCCATCATAGCCTCTTTATTCTAATTTGCAATCCATAATTAACAAAAAACCCTCTTTCTTCCTGGTATTGGTTTCTAAGTTGTAGGTGGGGCATTTTGACAAACACCTTGCGAGCTATATTACTCTTGGGCTATTCTTTGTTGTTCCTTTGTTATTTAAATAACATGAATTGAACTATGATGCGTCATAAACTGTAATTAAGATGGTGCATTTACTAGAACATTTCTTGTTAGATGAATTTTCAGTGAGGTATTTACTCGAACACCTTGCAGGCTATGTTATATCTGGTTAAAACCAAAACAGGCCAGTAAGGTTCTGCCAACTCATATATTCCTATTAAGCCCTCATTAGCCCTCATTCTGAAATTTACTCTTTTTTTTATTGTAGAATCCTTAATTTTAAGTTTATTTGGCATCATTAATTCCTGTTTCAAGTAAATTTTAGTTCATTTGATGATATGTTCTTTTACATCTGTGTTCTAACAAAACCATGTCACAGCAAAGAATAATCTTTTATTTCTCTATAATTACATATGCTTGTTATGGCAATCTGAGCAGGACTAAGCACTAAAATTTTCCTGAAGACAACGGGAAACGACTGATATCATTAAATTGGCCATACACGAACCCGGTCGGTATTTTTTTAAGAAATGAACTTAGAGTTAATCAAAGGTAAGAACACAACTTAGAAAAATTAAATTGGCCATGGGGACACTTGTTAGAGTTAATCAAAGGTAAGAATACAAAATGATCTTACAGTTTAGATTGATGGATGAGAAATGTACATAGGTTAGAAATTTTGTTGTGTCTATTTGTCTCCAAGAGATATTTTGTGTGATTGAGAATTTTAAGCTACAAATCTAGAGCCAGCAGATGAGGTACTGTTTTGTGAACCAACAGATTTGAAGATCCATTTGTTATGAACCAACAAATTTGGTACTATGCTGCTTTCTTTAGTGAAATGCACTTAACCATGCCTTTTCCGTTCCACCAGAAACTGCGGAGGTGTTATTTGCTAGCAACAGAAAGTACATTGTTGTTGGTTAAATATGAATTCTTGGGATCAAGTTGCAAACAATGCAAAAGATAGGATTTAATCTGCAATAAGATTCTACTTTAGTTGACCATTAAAATAAGTTACTTAGATCATAGGTTCATAAATTATGATATTATAAATTTGATACATTCTTGAATTCAGAGAGCACCTGTAAAACCATGCTTGAATGGTGTAACTGACAGGTATACATGGATTGGAGACAAACATCCTTAATTAATAGTCGCCTTAGTTCTTGTAATATTAACCCTCCTTCCTTTGTCGGATGAAATAGCTGAGGAGATTGGTGTAGGATTAGTGACAAATTTTTGAGATTTCTTTTTTTTTTTTTCCCATTTTTCTGTTTTTAATTCCCAATTTCCAAGTAATTTTTCATGAATCAAATTATTGGAGAGGATATTTTGTAGC
Source organism: Carex kokanica (assembly GCA_025461125.1). Lineage (NCBI taxonomy): Eukaryota > Viridiplantae > Streptophyta > Magnoliopsida > Poales > Cyperaceae > Carex > Carex kokanica. Next base: position 790,686 of record JAJGRX010000348.1, read on the forward strand.
ACAACTGTATAGTAGGATTTTGGTTTTCTGTTGGTTTTCATATGTCATTTCTTTTGTATGGACCGTTCCTATCATGCAACAAACTAGTGTTATCCATATAATAAACTCATATTCTAGTAGTGTAAAGTGAAATAACCACGCTCACTCATTTCCCTTCCCTCCGATATTATTTTCTAGAGTAGGTTAAATTTTGATTTTTCCCCTCCCCTCCTCACCCTTCCTCACCCCTCCTCTACACCTGTCTGGAGCTGAGCCTGAGAGAGAGTGAGGGTTCATTAGTTTTGGGAAAACCCCAAGCCAGAGAGTGTGAGGATTGGAACTGTTTGAAAACCCCAAGCCACATACTTAGTATTTTAGTATTTTATGAGAGACTGAACTATATATACACTTTAAAAAAATACATAATATAAAGAGTAAAATTTATAATTTGTTTTTATGGGGTAGTTTAGTCATTCTGGGTTTCCTTTAAATCTGCTCCTGGTTAACCATTAAGTATGAAAATGTCTACGGTGCAGATAAGAGATAAAAAAAATATGACACTAATTTTTTCTTATTAATTTTTCTATTTGAGTACTTAAAAAAAGAAACAGAGATAACACAGACTGATGATGAGGAGCCACTAAGCAATTAAAGAAATTGAATAACAAATTTCATACGTGTGCTAGCTAGAATACGAATTTCAATTACCTATTGAGAAACAACAACAGAATAAGAAACAACCAGGAAAGAACATGAGATACAACATAACAACATCAAACAATTACCTCTCTCACCTGCTGCTGTCAATATAAAATATAGTTACAAAATCGCTGTTTTTTAGAAAATCTGGAACCATAAAAAAAAATAGAGATTTTGTTCCCATCCAATAAAATAGTAAAATATTTTAAAAAAATGTAAAATTTGGTCTCCACCCATATTTTAATATAGAGATCATGTTGAGTGGTTCGGATCGGCTGTAAAATTTGATCTTTTTCTCTGCTCCACTTACCAAAAAAAAAAAACAATGGAGCCGCAGGGGCATTTGGAAGCCTCTAGACTGGGGCCGCAGGGCCAATTGGCAGCCCCTAGTCTTTTGCATGGACCGTCCTTCCCTTGCAGCAAACTAGTGCTCTTCATGTAAAAAACTCATATTCTAGTAGTGTAATAAATGGAAAAAGGAAGCACACGATTTCAAAGCAAAAGAAAGGGAAAGACATAACAAGAGTGCACACCAAATATTAATAAACATCAATACAACTTGAACCATATGACATATATATTAAGACTGGGTGTTGGTCAAGCCATTCCTGGATGGCAGAACGAAGCACATGATTTGGAATCAGATTGTGATGAGGAAACACCAAATTTGTCATAGGTGATGTGTTATGTCCTCCGTTCAACCATGTCTTGATTGCCTCGTCTTCATATGTAAACCCATCTGCTGCGATGCATGGATTCTTCATGATTTCCTATAATCGGTGAAAGACCAGAAAAAAAATTGTCTTGGCATTTATATGCTGCACAAAAAGTTACTGATAATTAAAGCAATAGTCTAGTAGGACATTAAGAGCTTGTGAAACAGGAATTGTGATTAATTTCAAAAATAAAGGGTAAAATGAGGCAGTTTATCAGGTGCAACTTACAAAGATATTCTAGGAGGACACTAAGAGCTTGTGAAACAGGAATTCCATTTTTCTCTTTTTCTAATTGGATGTCACTTCACCCGGCAATAAATAAATAAAAAATTCTATTGCACATATATAGTTTCAATATTATGAAAATAGAAGGGGAAACTATATATATACCTGCATTATTGGACATATAAAATGTGATGGTACATGTTCTTCATTGTGAAATTGTGAAGCAGCCTTTACCAAGGGTTCAATCGTGGCCCAAACCTGACTCGTATCAGGGCGTCTTCTTCTTGATATATCAGCACATCTCAGACCTAGTTTAGCTAACTTTTTGGCTAGGTCAAATGGCCATTTTCCGGCAGATTGGTCGACTATAGACAGCAACCTACCAGCTCGCATGCCTTCCTGCACTTCATTTGCAATATTCAGTGCACGCTTTTCTGTTAGAAGACGAAGCACTATTATACCAAAGGAGTAAACATCAGATTTTGGTGTCAGTTCCCCGGTTGAATGAAATTGTGGTCAATATATGCAAATGTTCCTACAGGATGAGTGGTACGATATAAGGCAGTTGTGTTTGTATCAGATTGCTTTATGATCTTGGAAATGCCAAAGTCGCTGAGTTTACTGATGAAGTTTGCATCGAGGAGAATATTATCTGGTTTGAGGTCGCCGTGGATCACAAGGTGTGGTTTATTTGAGTGGATAAATACAAGACCTAAGCAAATCTCACTGATGATGCGAATCCGGGTTTGCCATTTGAGAGATGAGGTGTTATCAGCACAGGCCAACCGGTCCTCAAGGCTTCCATTAGGTAAGAACTCATAAACAACTGTCGAGATTTCGGAGCATGATCCTATTAGGTTGACAATGTTTGGGTGTCTAACTCTATTGAGAATAGCAACCTGTAGAACAAAACATATTTTGCTGTTGACAACTTTAAATTTAGTTTTAAGAAATAGTCCATATAATAAAGATAATAAATTGGGTACTAGCACAACTGATGAGAATTAAAATAATGAAGAATATTTCATGGACTATAATTTGGCTTGTTTGACACCTCAATTAGGCTTCCATTAGTACATAAATAGCTGCCTTAAATGTTATGAGTTGTAGCAAAATTAATGTAGTATTACTATCTTTAGCATAATCTGTTACCTCTTGCTCGAACTCTGATAACCCTTGTAAGCTCTCTGAATTCAACTTCTTTATCGCCACCATGGTGTTACGAAGAGAGCCCTTGTACACGCATCCAAAACCACCTTTTCCAATCTTCAACGAATCACTAAAATTTTGAGTTGCTTGTTCCAGCTCACGCAATGAAAACTGGGAGCCCAGTACCATATCAGAATTACAAAAAGAATGCTCTTTCTGTCTTCTCAATTCTTGAGCCTCTTTAATAGCATTATCACGCTCTTGCTTCAGCTTGTTAGTATCTATTTCTAAATCAGAAATGAGTTCTCTCAATTGCTGCTTCTTCTTATCCAACTCATTTTGTTGAAGTTGGTTCTCCAATTTAAGTTGTTCATTTTCCCTTTTAAGAAGATCATTCTTGTCATTTTCTCTTTTTTGGATTTCCTCGATTTCTTTCTGATGTCGTTTCTCCCTTCGAATTTGCTGCAGTTGTAAATTTTTTTTGCTTAATTCTTTTGGTAAGATAATATATTTACTAACAAAATTTCTGTTATGAAAAATATAATATTCATTCGATATTTCTGTGTAAGTTTCTTCAAGCAGGAGACAAAGAGCCATATTTAACCCCAAATCAATCTATAAATTAGAATGTTGAATTACTTTTTTATTGAATATAGATATATATATATATAGAGAGAGAGAGAGAGAGAGTTGGGCTACGGTACTTCGCGAAGTAAAGCTAGTGTTTTATTTTATGTCTATATCTTCAATTTCAAAGTTCAAAACTTCGATCTGAACCGTTCAAGTTGATCTCCATATTAAATTGTGCTTGGATACCAAATTTTACAATTTTTTAGAAATTTTTTACTATTTTTTTGGAACCTTTTAAAATCACTGATTTTTTATGGTCCACGAATTTATGAAAATCAGTGATTTTAAAAAATTTCCAAAAAATAGTAAAAAATTTCTAAAAAATTCTAAATTTGGTCTCCAAACACAATTTAATATAGAGGTCAACTTAAACGGTTCGGATCGACGTTTTGAACTTTGTAATTGAAGATATGGACGTGAAGTAAAACACTTGCTTTATTTCGCGAAGTACCGTAGCCCAGCTCTCTCTCTCTCTCTCTATATATATATATATATACACACACACACACACACAAATTTAGCACCATACTGTTATCATTATCATTTAATTTAAAGAAAAGACTTTAAAAGATATTAAATTTACTTCAAAAACTGATAACATTTTTGTGTGGTTGTTTTAATTGGACCCTTCTAATTATATTTGTTTTCTAAAAGTCTTTCTGTATCATTTGTTTCGTTTTTTTTGTTTATTAGTTCTAAAGTCAATTCTTACTAGTAGTAAATATTTGTAATTACGTAGAAATAATGCTTCATGACCATGCTTATTCCAGTCGCTCCCGGTAAAGTAATAACAGTTCAGAAAATAATCAAAACAACAAAGATAGAGAGGGGCCGAGGTCATTCCCATTGATATATTAGAATTTCGGTAGAACAAAAATTTAGGGAAATCTTATTTATGATTTTTCTTAGGTAGTAGAGCAAAAACTTAGAAATTTAATAGAAAGAAAAGAAATTGAAATCAATTTAAAGACGTAAGAAGGAAAGTGAAAATTGAAATAAAATAAAGAATTATGATCAAGAATAAGTGGAAAGATGCACCTCTACAGATGTGGCCGAAAATCTGGGCAACCTAATGAAAGCCAAAAAATACACATGTCATCAAAGCTAATGTGATTATTAAAAATTAGATATAACCAACCATATATAACTCAAGTAATTCAATAATTAAGCCAACCCGAAATACAGAAAACTCAACCTGAACCAAAATGATTAGAGATCTATTTCTTCAAATCAGTATGCATTTTCGTTTCTGTCTTTTGATAATGTGTACAAAATGACCTGAGTACAAACCCCAAATAAGTTACCCAAAGCTCGGTTAACCGAAAGGCTAGTGAGATCCTATCTAAAAAGCACCAAGATACAATTAAACCCAACCCAAAATGAGCAGAAATTTTATATAAGCTAATATATAAGGTTGAGCATTTATCAGCAAAGTTGGCCTGAATCTATAATTATCCATCCCTAACTGTACTCAAAGCACCCATCCGCATCAGCCAACCTAATATGGCACATAGTGAAGTAGCAAATGTTTTGCCCAGTTGCCAGTAACCAAGGCAATTTTATCACATGGATAACTTACAAAAGCTTAATAGTACCTAGTGTCGATCAGAAGTCCATTTTGAATAAACCATATCATGCATGACGGATTTGCCTTCTCTTTGACAAGTTCACTGCATTTAAAAATGTGCCAGAGATCAACACTGAGGAAATCTTCCATGTTCCAAATTTTTTGCCTAATTAGGCTTTGATGATTAGTACTGCAATTAGCATGGCTGTAATGGAGGATCGAATCAATTCAATTTAATATATCAGACTGAAGGTATCTTTGAGATATCCTATGTGACAACAAAGGTTAAAAAATTGTTGCACCCCAGCAGAACAGACTGTATTTAATTGTTAATTCAGACTTATTTTTTGCAGATGTAATTATGTAAAGTAAAAAACATCAAGATGTACATGACTGTCTTATCTTAATACCTGTTTGTTGGAGAAAACTCCATTACAAGATTCTTGATTTCCCTTGAGTCAATCAGACCTAAAGTCCCTTCTACTAGATGATCAATCTCGTGTATCAGTTTCTCTGCTTTAAACTGCATTCATGTGAAACAGTGAACACAGTACATTAGTGTATATTTAGTAGCACATTGAGGTTCATTTGAAAACAAAACCATAATTAAATTTCTGAAGTTTTCACTGGGAGATATCCTAATGATCTCTACTGACTAAGAGGAATTTTTTGTTATTTACAAAGATAACATGTCATGGGTTCCCAAGTGAAAAAGAAAAGAAAAGACATATGTGTACATTAAAGTTAATTAAAACTAAATTTCACCTTCTGTATTGCACACTGAGCTAGATGTTTGTCTAGAGTTTCATTGTAGAACTTCCACCACATATAGCGAAATAATCCTGTTTCAGAATGGAAACAATTGCACGAGTATGACATTTAAATGCAGCAGGACTTGTTTAATTTTTTGGAATCTTCTAGTACATAAAATGAAGTTGTTCATACATGTATTTCAATACTAAAGGAAATTTACATGTATTTTGTATAAATTTGCATGAAATCCACAACAGAAATAAAAAAATAAAAAAGAACTCACCTGGGAACTTACATTTAATTATTTAGAAAAGTGTTGATAATTTGATATCAATTTTTTTGAAGTAAATGTTGGAGTTCAAGTTATCTAATTATTTAATGTCTACAAGAAATTCTCTCATGTAAATTTTGAATCTGCAACCTTCATACTGAGGGCATTACCTTTGTCACTAGACCAAAGACTGATTATCAATTTGATATCAATTATATAATAAATATGAGTGGAAGTTCTAAGGAAATTATAACTTGATATAACATTAACTTAACTAGAAATTAACTTGTATTCAAATCCAACCATTATGCTATGTAAAAAGTTTAATAACATATTATATGTAAATTATTCTTAACTCATTTTTCATATAATAATTAACTGATATCTACCTGTGGGGATCAGAAAAAATTGTAGCAACATCATTTGTCGAACAAAGTCATATTAAAAAATATCGGATAGATAAGACAAGGAGAGATCAAAGAGAGAATCCCATAGAAAATGATGCTCATAAAATGTGGAATTAATATTCAATAACTCACATGCCTTTTTCTTCAAAATGTATATAAGTGACTTGCCATCTAATAATCAGTTGCATTTTATAATTGAAATCTTATTAAATTAGTAATTACACTATTAAAATTATCATTGTCATTTTAGCATTTGTAATTCTTTCTATAGAAGATAAATTGGCAATATATTCATAATATATACTCGCCAATTTTAATTTTATATAAATACATGAAGAGATTCATATCACTTTGAGTCAGGAGCAGAGTTAGACTTTTAAATTATTAAGGTCAAATATAAATGAAGGTTAATCATATATAATTATTTTGCTGTAAATGGAGGTCAATTTTACACTGCTCAAAATATTTTAATTATAAATTATATAGAAAACAAGACACAAGTGAAATAATTTTGTAAAAAAAAAATGAGGATCAATGACTCCTATTTCTTTATTATGGCTCCACCACTGCTTTAAGATGCTGAGTTTGAATCCGATTTCTTTGTTATATATTAGTATAAATTTTAAATAAATTCATTTATATATTGGACCGAATTTATTTGAATTATGATCAATCCAGGGGCGGACCCAATAACAGAGTATGAGGGTCAATTGACTCCATTTTTTTCAAATTTTTTTTATTTATACATGATTTTCTATGTAATTAGAGTAAAATGTTACAGATACTGTAAAATTGATCCTCATTCAGAGCACAAAAATATTATATGATTGACCCCGTTTAAATTTGACATTCATACTTTGAAAGTCTGGCTCCGCTCCTGACGCATTAAAACTCAAACGATTCATTACTTCATTACTATATTTTTGACCAATAATAAAAACATCTCTTGCGTCACGAAATTACATACCTGTCTATGATATATATTATACCATTTAAGCCTATTTTGTCAACCAATGACCATTTTCTGAATTTTCATTTGTGAAAAAACATTACCGGAGAGGGGAGGTCAGGAGAGACAAAAGAAGAGAATAATAAAAGTAAATGTTGCTGCCCAGGATCGAACTGGAGACCTTCAGTGTGTAAGACTGACGTGATAACCACTACACCACAGCAACTTTCTTGTAACATTTGCGGAGAAATGGTAATTGACCCAATATTTTCATTCCGTTTTTCCAACAAATTATGTTTGTTTGTATTCCAATTTTACATTTTATTTTTCCTTATGATCACCCAACCAAAAGTTAGACGTCAATGTCAGCCCGCTACGTGGACCATGCAATTTCGTGGAGAGCTACTGATCACTGAATCACTGATGATGATTGTAATAAGATCTAACGACAGCGACGCCTCCTTGCATGTTAATATTTCATTCCATGTGGCATGTGCAAGCACTCAGTCTCAGCCAGTATTGGACGTATGCACGTTCAATCATAAATGTGGAACGCAGGAGATAGGAGTAGGTCCGATGTCCATCGAACTTACTTTTAAGTTCAATTAACTCTAGCACCGTACGATTAGCATTAAATCTGTGTGCACGGAAATTGATACAGACTCGCACGGATTTTGATGTGAATTTCACGAATCTTGATGCTGATCGGATAGTCATCACACCCATCGAACCAAAGTAGGTCTCTGATTCGGAACGCAGACATAATTTTAGATATACTGTAGTTAAATATTTAAAATATCTGAAATATTAGATATTTTTAATGTGGGAAACACAAATAAAAGATTTCTGGAGTAATAAAACATTCCTTTCCCGTGTCTCATTCCGCTCAGCCGCTCAGGTACGAACATATCACCCTTTTTTTTTTTTTTGGTATGTTTGGTTGTAAAACAAAAATAGTTAAAATAGTCAAATTAAGAATAACTATTATTTGTCTTATTAGAATAGTCAAATCTCAAAATTCTTAAGAATAATCTATTCTAATAAGACAAAAGATTTGAATTCACTATTCTAGCTATTCTAATCCAACCAAACACCGAATAAGCTATTCTGAATAGTCTAATCTCAAGAATAACTTATTTTCAATCCAACCAAACATACCAACCATGCATCTCCAATTTTAAAAAGAGATTAATGACTTATTTTTCCGTTACTAGATGAGAGAACTAATGCATAACATGAGTATCAGGGAAAGGTTGGCCGCTACACTTACATACAAATGTTGTGGCAACAGGTTAGTAAGTAAATTAGGCAGTGGGACCACATCCATAAGTTCTGAATTTTTTTTTTTTGGGCCAAAATGGAAATTATTTCAATTAAAAGAGCAAACCTAGGGTGTTCTTGAACACCAAGTCCTATGTGAACTCAATTTTAAAATTTATCAGATTGGCTTCAAATGACGAATTCGAACTGCCGAAATCCATCTACCTTACGAGTGATGCGTCTACATGCGAAAATTTTAAACTTTTGAATTAATTTTGCATAAAGCCAAGTGGTAAAAAAACATTCAAAAAATTAATGCATTAAAAATAATTTATATACCTTCTAATTAATTTGAAAGTTTAAAATGTTCACATGTAGACGCATCACTCGTAAGGTGATTGATTTCAACGGTTTGAGTTCGTCATTTGAAGTCAATCCGATAAATTTTAGAGTTGAGTTCAAAAAGGAGCTTGGTGAACTTAATAACACCCTAGTCTACTCCAATTAATAATATAACAGTGTCTTTACTGGCTAGGCTGACACCTGACATTTGCCACCTCCTTTGCTCTGATCAACGAAGATATAGTCTAATTCTTTCTCATAATAGAGATTTGGATTGAAGAAACATTGTATGAGGATGTTAAAATGCTTGCTTTAGTAAGATATGATTAGGACTTGTACAAAAAAAACAGCACGGAGAAAAGGAGTATTACAGATGGGCCGGTACTGACAACAAAAATAAGATAAATACAGATTCTCTCTAATCAAAATGAAAAAAAACACAAACCATGTGAGGTTGTGAAGATTGTTACAATTATTATGTGCCGAACCAACTTCTGACTTTGCAAATCCCACGACGGCCTTGGTCAAAAGAAGCACGGATGGATTTGATCATAGAGAGAACAAACTCTGAATCAGCCAATTCTCCCATATTTTCCTGTTAAGGTTATTTACTATAAATAGATAATTTAGGGGACTTGCACTGCTGTGCATATGCTTAGGAGAGTGCTTACCACTTGAGAAAGCCTATCATCAAAACTTCCATTGATTGCATCAGATGCCATGAATATCTTACAATAAGCTTTTCTCATTTTCTGAACCTTCAACAGTGTTAAAAAAAAAAAGTGTATGTCAGAAACTAAAGGTGATTAAAGATTATACATTTATACTGTCTGGGATATATTGTCTAGTACACTAAATCCAAATAGAAAAAAGACTCGTGGAAGAATCACCGAGAATAAATGAAAAATCTTACAAAATATATACTAGGCGCTAGCTTAATGTCCACTGTTAAATAATATGATGCAACAGTATACTTATAGGATAATGTTAAGTAGATATTACAGTACCTCCATAGTAGAGAAACTGTTACGCCGTAGTCCCTCGAGATTAAGCCCACGTAACTCCGCTCTTGCACCAGAGACCATCATATATTTTGGCACATCTTGTGAAATCTGCTTGATAGTAAAGAATATAACGATGATAGCAACCACAAGAAAAGAGAAGTAAAATGTTTAGACTTGCCAAGGTCTGGTAATTCATCATTCTATCTAAGTTACTACCTGCTACACAGTGGATACTTCCATTAACCCCTAATTTAGAAAGGCCTTCATTAAGCATTATTATATCCATGATCAAGCTTTAAAAGGCAAATATATGCAGCTTGATTTTTTTTCCACTTTCATAAACACAGACTTTGCAATTTTCAACCAAGAAATGGCAATCTTTTGCAATACTGCTCAAAGGTGTAGGACTAAGGAATTGGCAGCACGACTCAATTTCATTGTTGAAATTAGAACAACAATAAGCTCAAATTGCTTCCCAGCAACTACATTTTTTATTTATATCCAAATACCAAATCTGTCTTAACTAATATAAACTGTGCAACAATGTGTCACGTATGACTTAATTTCTCACTAATTTCACTGAATCCTCAAGTTTGCAGTTGCGGACAACACAAGCTGATAACAAAAGAAAAAGAAAAGGTATACCGTAGAACCTCCACCGATAAAAGAATGTGACCCGAGCTGACAAAACTGATGAACAGCTACACTCCCAGCAGTATGCACATAATCCTAATACAACAAAATCAAAATACAATAATTTAAAACATTAAAAATTAAAACTACGATTCAAAACCAAAGAAACATTATCATTACATGCCAGGTAATAAGGGACTATATCAGCTGAGCACCAAAGAGAGGAAAGATGCCGGAGATAAAATAAAGGTGAACGAAAGTTCATATAACAAATGAATCTCACCTCAACCACAACATGGCCGGCCAATAAGGTGCCATTTGCAAAGATATTATGACTACCAATTTTGCAGTCATGAGCCACATGGCATGAACCCATTATAAGATTGTTGTCACCAATAACCTATACATGTGGCATTACAACATTAACAGGTAATACAGAGAAAAAACACGAAAAAATTGCAGATTTGAATAACAACATACCGTCATATCGGTTGAGTTAGAAGAACGGTGAATGGAGGTATGTTCTCTGATATCATTGTTATTTCCTATTTGGAGGAAACAATCATCCCCTTCCTAAAAGGCAAACAGAAATAACAAAAAGTGGCATGTAAGTCCAATGTTATAGTTTAAGAAAGTACACACTTGCAAATTTAAGGAATTTCAGAAAGGGCGAAGCATACTTCTTTATAATTTTTCGCAATGGGAAATTACAGTAAATGCATTTTATGAAGTTAACAAAGAAGCTAACCTTATATTTGAGATCTTGGCATTTTACACCAACCACCGCATAGTGTCCAATAACATTACGGTTTCCTATGGTCGTCTGACCAGGTGTATCAGCCCCAACAACTGCACCACTGCCTGGCATTTTTTATTCCAACCCCAAAAGAGTTAAAATTTGACAGCACTGGTGCCTTGACATTATCCTACTAGAAATTATAAGTGCCAAAATGTGGTCGCAAAAAATGAACTAACAACTATACTCGAGTGTCAGGAAGCATTTCGTATATATAAATCAATAATAATTTGTTGTCAATGCATACATCAGAATCGTGGCTTACGTGAGAAGAACACAGTTGTCGCCTAATTCAGTGTGGCCCATTATGTGGCTTCCCACATGCAACTGACACTCATTTCCAATCCTGGCAAAACGACTTACTGTGCAAAAGGGCCCTATTGAAACACCCTGTAAGAAATTTAAAATTCACAGTAAACAATTGTTGTCCTAGATTTCGTTTCTTGCTTATCAGGATACTATTGTACTTTCTGTGTGCTTTCATTGTGTATTTGGGGTAGTACAGCTGAATTGGCACTTAATTAAAGCTCTTACGTGCATCAAAAATTCAATTCATTGCATGTAAAGGAGGACATGCTCGAAAAAACAAATCTTACCTCACCAATTACTGCATCAGGATGGACAATAGCCGACGGGTGGACCGTACCTGATAAATCAATTTAAAAAATAAAACTAGAGATTAATGAAAAGCAAACAATATAAAGGTTGAAGAAAAAAAGAGTATGAATAGTGATTTTTCTCTTTCTACTAGGAGAAAATCTGACCTTGGTGGAGATGGCGACAAGCAATCGCGTTAGATGTGTAGGATTGAGTTGCAATGATCGAATGGTTGGGTTTGTAACGAAGAAAGGCGCGAAGCGCTCGTGAAGAAGACGCCGCCATGTGGCGGCTTCCCTTGAACTGGAGAGAGAGAGAGAGAGGCGAAAGAAAGGGGAGGGAGGAAAGGACAAATCTACTATTGTACTAAAGCGTCTTCAATTCCACTTGAGAGTAGGTCCGATGGGCATCGGACCTACTTTGGTTTGATAGGTTTAATCACCGTTTATTTCTTAAAGATTCGTGTATAATGCTTTAAAATTAATGCGGATTTGTTTTAATTTTAGTGCGGACAAATCTTGAATTAGATCGGACGGTTATCATACTCGTTGAACCTAAAAGTAGATGGGCATCGGACCTACTCCATTCTCCTGAAATTCTGTACACATGTTAAATATCGGCCGTCTGATTCTATTCTAACGACCACAGATGCTGTTAAAGACGCCATACCTGGAAGAATCCATATCGCCTAAGGTGACATAATATTTATGTTTAGATCCTGATCGTCCGATCAGAATCCGCACAAATATTAAAGGGGCCATGCATTCCATTTTGAACTGAATTAGCCCAGATTCTGATCTGACGGTCCGAATGGACTCGTACCTGCCTATTGCGAAATCATATCACCCAGTTAACTCAAATTTTGAGTTTAGATCTGAACTGTTCGATTTATTTTAATACAATTATTAAAAGTTCAGAAGCCGAGCGGTCTGGATTTTAATCGAACGGTTTGGATGTAAATTCAAAATTTGAGATACTACAGAGGATCCGGAGTTTACTTCTTTAATTTTGAAATTGTTTAATTGGTTGGTTTTAAAAAAAAAAATTTGTTTGATTGGTTGTTGTCAAATAATTATCAATATAACACATCTTATTATAAAAATTGGATTATTATATTAAATTAAATGACAATAATTTGGAATCATTTAATCAAAATTTGAACGAGTGAAAAAGAGATTGTACCAGTTAACATTTTTAATGATTTTTAATAAAATCATTGGAATATATCACTTCCATAAAAAAAAAAATATGTGCATAAAACAAGTGATTGATCTGCTTGTAATAAATATTATCCGTGCTGCATGATATTTTTTTTTGGCATAATGACAGCTGATACACCCTATCTGACTATCTCGGAGAGAGTAGGCCGTATGTGATCGAGCTTCTGAGTTGGGCTCGCTCTCTAAAAATTAGATACGGATATCGATATCCGAATATCCGTGCGGATACGGATACAAATATAGTTTTGAATTTTAATTATCAGTATCCAAATAGTAAATGTAAATTATGAAAATATTTATGCATATATCTACGGATATCCGATATTTGATCTATATTCGTACGTATCCGTATCCGAAAAATAATAGCGGATACGGATATGATTTTACCAATCCGTTTGCACCCCTACTAAAAGTATTCAAACGGTAGGTGCTCAGATAATTTTATTTACTATTTTTTTATGTAAAAATCAAATGAATGCTTCTTTTTTCAAACTCACACTTATGTTGAAGATGATCAGGATGTATTTCCAATGCCTAAATTTGGATGAGATTTTGAAGAGATAATGATGCAGCTTGTTTGATGATTGAGTATATGGAAATTAAGCTTCTGGTTGTATTTTGATTATTAAAATATCACAATAATATTTGAGTTGTTCGTTTATTTTTAGATAGTTATGGTTTTATTTTAAGTGTTTACATTGGGCAATTATATGTCAGATGTGGATTGGTACCTGTTAACATTTTTAATGATTTTAATAAAAACGTTGGAATATATCACTTTCATAAAAAATATATAGAGTGAGGCTATGGTGCTATGCATAGCACGGATGACTAGTGTACTACGGCTCAATATGGTACTTTTTAAAATCCTAACGGTCGATCCAACCGTTCAATGTGATAACCATATGAATATATACTTGCAAACTAAATTTTATATTTTTTCGAATTTTTTTACTATTTTTTTTAGATAGGTAGAATTATGATGGTCCAGAATGTTCAAAAAACACTGATTTTTCTACCTATCTAAAAAAATAGTAAAAAAATTCGAAAAAATATAAAATTTAGTTTGCAAGTACATATTCATATGGATATTACATTGAACGGTTGGATCGACCGTTAGGATTTTAAAAAGTACCATATTGAGCCGTAGTACACTAGCTATTGGTGCTCTGCATAGCACCATAGCCTCACTCAAATATATATATATACTTATGTGTGCGCGCGCGCATAAAAGAAGTGTTTGTGGTAATTTTCTAAGTGAACTTAATTACTGGTACAAGATTCCCAACAGTTAGTTAAAAATATGATAAATGAGATGGGGTAAATTTGTTATTTGTATGGGAACAATTCTTTTATCATCTCCATTTTGATGGCAATTGATTTGTATTACAATGGTGTAAGAAGTCAGTTTGATCATAGAATTTAGTTTTATTTATTGTCATAAATTCAATACTAAATTGAGATATAAGAATTTGAAATATTTCAAAAATACATTAGCTATGTAAATTTCAAGTGTTTTATCATAGAGTGTAATGAGTGTTTATTTAAGATCTTCAATGTGAAAGAATTCATATTATTAGAAAAAAATTCAGACACTCAGTTCAATAAGCTGAGATTAACTCCCAGTCAAACAATTGAAATTTGATACCTATTTTAACATTGGGAGTCCTTTTTTTTTTTTAATTCGTGCCACAGATAGTGTCCGGTGGCAATTTTGATCACCGAAGGATTCAAAATAATTATTCCCAACTTATACAAAATTTTATGAAATTTCACAAAATTGTGTTGGCCGAATGCCCGAATTGAAAACGGCACTTGAGAACTCGTCTTTCCTCTACATGGTTTCAAGTTTATGCATCGCTAATGGGATTTTGCCTCCCAAACTGTACATAACAGTTCAAAATTCATTAACATAATCTAAAATATTTTATCCTCTAGAATCTCATAAATTTTATTAATATCCATCATTAAATAGAAAATTACAAAAATAAACAGGATTATTTTTTATATTTATAAAAATGTCCAAACTGTTAGAATTTCTGACAGTTCGGATATTTATAAAAGAGTGGGTAGAAGTAGGGGTGTTCATTGGGTCCGGTTTAGTCGGTTTTGAACCGAGCCGAATTAGATTGGATCAAACGGTTCGGTTTGTTCGGTTTAATGATTTGATTCGGTTTACTTTTTAAAACCAAATTCTAATTTCGGTTCGGTTCGGTTTGAAATTTTTTAAAACCGAAATAATCGAACTGATCGAACTTTTATATATTATGAATTTGGTCCGGACCGTTCCGGTTTATTTCTTAATCAATTGTTTTAAATACTTCGGTTTATTTCTTAATATTCCGGTTTATTTCTTAATATAATTCGGTTTATTATAAATTAATTGCTTTAAATAAAAAATTAATATATTTTGGTTTGAACCGAACAAACGGAAATAAAACTTTGGTTCGGTTTCGGTTTTATTTTAAAAACCGAATTATTACAAACCGAACCGAACCGATGAACACCCAGGTAGAAGTTCGGATTTCCTCCAAATTCATTTAAAAAAAATTCAACACTCTTCTGCATTTCTCTCTTTCTCCAAGCAAATTTCCTCTTCCTCTACATATTTGCATGGCAGCTGGGCTGTTTGACCATCTATTGGCTGGGTAAGTCCCTCATTTTTCTATAAATAAGTTTTTAGTCTAGAGTGGTTAAAAATTGTTAGAATTTGTTAGAAATATATGAAAATAATATAAATTAATTATAAATTGTTATTAAGAGAAGGGATCGGATGACACTCTTTTTTTGTGACATCGGACGACACCGTTCATTTTCAAAGTTTTCAAAGTCGAAACAGTCAATCCAAACCGTTCAATATGATGGATATATTAAAATGTGTTTGCAGATCAAATTTTATATTTTTTTTGAATTTTTTTACTATTTATTAAGTATTTTACAAAATCGTTGTTTTCAGACCATTGAATTTTTGTAACTATCTTAATAAATAGTAAAAAGTTCAAAAAAATGTAAAATTTGATCTGCAAGCACATTTTAATATATCCATCATATTGAACGCTTTGGATCGACTGTTTGGACTTTGAAAATGTAAAGTGTCATCCGATTCCTCCTCTGTTATTAATTAGTGTAAATTGTTATAAATTAGTATAACTTAGTATTAATTAGTATAAATTTGTATTAATAAATACATTTTCATAACAATCGACAATTTAAACTCTAAAAAGTATAGATACGCATCAATATTATAGGTCCATCCTAATATGCATATTACGACCAGTGTCGTAAAAAAACGACCGTTTAGTCCGATTAGTTTGCTGATTAGTTATTGGCAATGATCAAATCGTTACGAATTGTTTGTTTTTTTTTTTTGTTTAAGTGTCTTGTCTTATCTAAGCTTTTTAAAATGATAATTTCATAAAATTTATTAGTTAACAATAAAATTAAGTTAAAATAAATTAATTTGATAAATTTGATGAGTTAAATTAATCATTTTTAAAAATTACAAATGTATGCACATACTTCTAATAAAAATATAAAATTATCTATAAAATTCTAATTAATCGTCTGCATACCGATTAATCGCTTAACGTTATTTACAACAATGATTACGATAGCCTCTATGTTAAATTAACACGTGTTTGATAAATCTTAACTCCGAAATTTTTAATTGTAGCACCAAAAAAAAAAAAACCAAAAAGGCATCAAATCTGGGAAATTCCAGAAGTAGCACAGCCGTAGATTGGCTGAGCGACCCCATTTACTGGGGACCGCATTTTGGCTGAGCGGCCCCAGAAATGGGACCGCATTTCGGCTGAGCGGACCCAGGGCTGCATTTCGGCTGAGCGGTCCCCTATTTTTTTTAATTTAAAACGAATTTTTTTTTTGTTTTTTTGTTATAAAAATAGTTGTATTTGTTTAAGTTTTAGTTTGTAATGTTGTTTGAATTGATATATTTTGTCGTATCGTATTTTAGAAATGTCGTTTGTTTGAAATAAATAAAATTTTTACCCAAACTAAAAGTCAAAGCCAAACAAATCTAATAAACTGAAAATCTTTTTGAAATGTTTGTTATGAATATTTTGTCGTATCGAATTTTAGAAATATCGTTCGTTTGAAATATTTGTACCACTTGCAAGAGTCGTTAGTTGTGGAAGTAGTCTGATGTTTAATTGTTTAGATTAGGGTTTTAACAAACTAAAAGTCAAAGCCTACAAGTCAAAGTCTACAAATCTAATAAACTAAAAATAAACAATGTTCTTACGAATATAATTAAAACTAAATAAACATCCAGTCCATTGAAAGACTCTCAACATGCAAATTTTGAAATAGTGACTGTTAAATCTGATTGTTTAAATATTTTCTTAAAAGTTGAAATTGATTAGTAAAAAAAATTAATTACCTCGTGCATCTCGAGCAGCTCTGTTCTGTCTTTCAATTGTATCTCGACCGACTTGGTGGCCTCTTCTCCTCTTATTTAGTAAATCCAATCACATCGGAATTCTGTTGTGTTTTCTTCTACCCAAAAAAATATTTTTATCCTCTGGGTCCGCTCAGCCGAAATGCGGTCCCATAAAACTAGAGCCGCTCAGCCAAAATACGGTCCCCAGTAAATGAGACCGCTCAGCCAATCTGCGACCGTGCTCCTTCTGAAATTTTTCAGATTTGGTGACCTTTTGTTTTTTTTTGGTGCTACAGTTAAAAATTTCGGATCTTAACTGAAGTGACTAAATTATTTAACTTGGATAATATATATATATATATATTTTAATCCGAGGGCATTATCGCCATTTAACACAGTACCACAGAAAAAATCAATAAACGCAACACATGGGCACCAGGATTGGATTTCTCTCCAGCGTTGCCTGACGGCTAGGTTTTCTCTTCTCCTTCCTCTCTGCTTGTTTCTCTATCGCCAAAACCCTAAAATTCTCTTTCAGGCCTCCGCCTAGGCTACCATGGAGATAAGACCTTTGATGGCGAGCTTAATCTGACAAGCAACGGTTTATAGTGACAATATTGGGAAGAGCAGGGGTGATCTGAAAAGATGGCTACGGCGAATCCGTTTGATATCCTTGGAGACGATGATAACGACGACCCGTCACAGTTGATCGCGAAGCAGGAGAAGAAGATACAGTCTAAAAAGGCCGCGGCTCCGGCGGCGGCGCCCACTCCGGCTGCCCCGGCCACCTCGAAGTTCCCCTCCAAGCCTGCTCCTCCGACTCAGGCTGGTAAGGACCTTTTTTTGAGAATTTCTTTTTCTTATAGTTTTATATTCTATATTTTTGGTTAATTTATGTTCAATCTGAAGTGTTGTTGTATTTGCTTGATTAACGTGAAATTTGGGGTTTCGGTTGAGTTATTCTACCCGTGAAATATTGTGAGTTGCTGTGGGAATAGTAAAGATTACTTCCAATAGGTAGGTAGTATTTTTATTCCTTGTAGACCCTTCCATACTCAATTTCCTTTGAAAAAGGATGATAGGTACCAGTTTAAAAAGAAATTGTAATGGAGAGTCATTATTATAATTTTCCTGTACAATCTCATGTTTTGGAAAATGTGATAGTTAGAGATTTTTCTGGGATTTATGGGATAATCTTTGTAGCAAAGCAAGACATGACATCGATTTTTAAGCATTTATGTGCTTATTAATAAGATAATCTGGTAACACCCTTAAACATACTTTTATGTTTCTATTCTATTTTGAATAGATGCGATAGCCCTCGAGGCCAATGAGCAAAAAGAAAAAGAAAAAAAACTCCTTCATCGGTAACGTGGAAATGAAATATATATAGATTTGAATTTAAGCATTGAATTGACAATTTATAATCTAACATTTTATGTTATGCCATCTTATTTTGTCAATTCATGTAGCTCGAGAATCCCCTGGCAACAATACTAGCCGTGGAGGTTTTACCCGAGGTGGTTCTGGACGTGGTGGCGGCAGAGGCGGGTCTGGACGCCCTCGCGACTTCAGGTCTGATAATGCAGATGGGTTGACAGATCGTGCTCCTGCTGCGGCCAGGGAGGAAGGCAGAGATGCCAACAGATCCTCCGAGGCGCCACGTCAGCCCTACCACGGGCCTCGCAGGGGAGAGTATCAGGAGGGGGAGTTTGCAAGGCAACCACGCAGAGCAAATGAGCGCCATAGCGGTACTGGTCGCGGGAATGAGCTGCCACGTCAAGGGTCGGGTCGTGGCAATTGGGGTTCTGTCACTGATGAGCTGGTTCCACTGTAAAGACTTCTCTAAATTCCTATATATTATGAGCTTGTCCCTTTCTGGATATCAATACAAGTCGTATGCTTTAGGATATAAATTTGGCATATTATAGCTGCTATTAATCTCATTTGCAAGTCTCAACTCTCAAGATTGCTTGCAATGATGCTTTTAATGAAAACAGGCTTTGGAGTAAAATGTTAGATTGTGAAAAAATACAACAAAGTTGTTTGCAGCATATTAACTGAGCAATTTCTGTAGTTCACAGTTTAATCCAAGTTGTTTTGGTACCCAATTTCTAAAACTATTTTTGTCTGTTTATAGTACATTTTGTGGATAGTTGATAATGATGGTAATATATTGGGACAAAAGTTCCAATATAAATCATGTCAAGTGTATTAAGCTTCTTTGTTGCATTGAGAAATGCTTGGCTCTGTTTCAAAATAGATAAAATATAGAATATCTTGCTTATCACCCTTAAAGACATAATTTTTATCAGTAGTATTAGAAATTTGCATATACAATATATCTTTGAAGATTAATAAATTTTCTATTGTCATTATATAATTTATGCAAAGTTCAACTTGCTGTCTATTTTGTTACCAACTTATTTCAGTTAGTACACATTGTACTGTGTTTGTTGTGCAAAATAGTTCTCTATATTGATATGTTTGTTTATGTTTGCTAATCCTAATTTTAGGGAACATGAGGAGACAGTAAAGGATGAACAGAAGGTTACTGTGACAGAGAAGCCAACTGATGAGGCCCTGGATGCAGAGTCAAAAGGTAACAAAGATGAGGCTGCAAATGAGGCTGGAGAAAAGGAGGCCGAGGAAGACAAGGTATTTTCTATACTGCTTTTACTTTTGTTGGGTGCCATCAAATATCTTTTGTAATTGCCATCAGACATCATTAATGAATCTGTCTCCAAATTTTCTGAATTTATTGAAGCAGGAAATGACACTGGAGGAATATGAGAAGATCAGGGAGGAAAACAGGAAAGCGATCCTTGCATTGAAGACTGAAGAGAGGAAAGTAGAGATTGATAAAGATCTCCAGTCGATGCAGCTTCTCTCCACCAAAAAGACCAATGAGGAGGTTTTTATTAAGCTGGTGAGTGTCCATTTCTCGCTTTCCCTGATGCAGTAGCTTTTGGAATTTTTTATTAAAGTAAGATAACATCTGCTGTCAAAATATTTCATAAATTTTTCGTAGTTCTTATATGCGTGTTTCTGTTCTGATTTTTATCAGGGTTCTGGCAAGGATGCTCAGAAGAAGAGAGATGCTGAAAGGGATGAGCGTGCCAAGAAGGTAACTTATCTTTCTTCTCTCTCATTCGGATGCATACATGCATTCAGCCATACACTGATACACAGGCACACATGCACTTTAATTATCTGAAAACTCAATTTTTACCAGTGGTAATTTTTTATCATCTCTTATTGTTTTTTAATTACTAGTCGGTGAGCATTACCGAATTCTTGAAGCCGGCTGAAGGGAAGAGGGACTATGGAGGTGCAGGTGGCCGTGGCCGTGGTCGTGGCCGTGGCAATCAGGACCGTGGTCAATTCCGTGGTGGATACAATGGAGGTGGGTCGAGGGCCCAACCTGCACCAGCTATTGAAGACCAGCTCGAGTTTCCCACTCTTGGTGGGAAGTGAAAAAAATAAAATAAAAATACTTCTCGTGTTGAATTTCAGCTCACTACCTGTTCGTTTGGGCTTCTTATATTTGTTAAGAGCTTATTTTCTTGTCTGAAAATGTGATCCAAGATTATTAAAAGTTTGATTTACTTGTGTGCATGCGTGAGTTTATCAGATCCATTTTGCTCTTTGAATGAGCTGTCTTGTTTTGCTATATCTATCTGAGCTTTCGTAATTGGATAGTTTTAAGGTGGGTAATTAGTTTTGCTTGGTCTCTAATTTTCTTAGTTGCAATTTATTATTTCGACGTGATGCCAAAGTTAAGTGATGGTTACATTAATCGGCATTAGCATATTCAGAATCACTTTTTAACAAATTTCATATCATTTATATCTGCATATCGAATTTGGATAATTTGTTTTCGAAATCGTATATAGGTTACGAGCAAGACGATCTTAATATTTCATGTATTTCATGCATGTATCACAATTTTTGAATTTTTTTTTTGTAGTGACCCCAATAATATGGAAAAAAATTATATTAAATTGGAATTAATTTGGTTGCCACATTTTGTCTTCTTGCATATCTTGCATAACTATATGAAGTAAGACAAAAAAAAAAAGGTTTCGTGTTTTGTATTTCATCTAGCCTGCTAATGAGCCGGGCCTGTCCATAGACAACTAATTGAGTCAAAACCGAGCTGCTTTTAATTTGGGTAAAGCCCAAACGGCCCTTTTGCAAATCTTAAATTTGAACTGGGCCGAGTTCAAGCTGAGTTTTGGTGGCCCATCGAGCATATTCCCAACATCGCCTGAAGTACTCAAATTTTGAGTTAAGGACCGTCAGATCTGTTCTGGCACGTATATTAAAGAGTCCCGTGCATTCCACCTCGGGCAGGACCGGCCCTGATTCTGATCGGACGGTCAAGATATAAACCCAAAATTTGAGTTACTTAAGAGGATCCGGACTACTCGCCTCTCACGGCGCCCGCTCTCACCTCTGTTTGCGCATCGTCGACTCTGCCTCCGACGAATCTTTCTAGTGGCCCCACGGCGAAGCCTCCTTTCCTCCTCTCTACACTAGCCTCTCTTTCAGGTGCTCTCTCTCTCTCTCTCTCTCGGTACCAATCAGTACTTAGGAAATATTACAATTACAAGAATCTATACAATCGATAAGCAAGTAGAGACAATCAGCATGGGAATAGACGATTTCAGTAGTCTCAACTTTTCATATGAATCTTAAATTTTAAATATTTGTTTGGTAGTTAATTGGTTGATATGGTTTTCAGTTGCCAGATAAACCTGGAATCATATGTTAATGTTATATCATTTATTATTGAAGGAAAATTAATTCTAATTTTGAAATTTCAGCATCTTAGCTTGGAAGTAACTAGAGTATATCAATTTGCTGACTATATATTTCTAATTAGATTCTAGTATGACAAAAATTGCAATACTAGCTTCTTTTCTGTTATAAAGCAGTAAATTCGCTGTCAATTGGGCAAAAAAAGCACCTCAATATCTGATTTTCGTAGAAAGATGCCCCAGAATCTCAATCAATCATATGTATAATATTATTAGCCTATATCCGACATCTCCTCTTGTATTTAAAACCAGAACCAATCTGGGAAGGGAAATCAAATTTTTTTTAATTTGAAATTGGAATTGACACGCCACTGCCATCCAGGTGTTTGACGTATTGCTGCAGTGAAGAAAAAACAAATAGTATTGAATGGATAGATGCATGCAGCTCAAAGACCTGACGCCGGCAGCCTCTAACACGATCAACACAAAATTTATCCTTGTGGATAAAGGAAGAATCGCTGAAGATGGCAAGGAGAAAACAAAAACATGCATTGCTCTTGTTGCTGACGAAACTGCTAGCGTGCATTTCCAGATGTGGGGGGCCGAGTGTGAGGCTTTTCAGCCCGGTGACATCATCCGCATCAGCAAAGGCATTTTCTCCAGGCACAGAAACAAATTGGTGCTCCGGGCAGGTAAAAAGGGTGCCGTAGAAAAGGTGGGGGAGTTCACCATGGTGTTTGTTGAGTCACCTAATATGAGTGAGATGCGCTTTGTTCCTGATGCCAATCATCCTTCTAAGCTTGTCCCTGAATTGCAACTTCCAAAATCAAACTGCAGTGAATGTTGTTGAAGTTTTCTATGCACAACAAAATGAAGTTTACTTTTGTACAGTTGGGACAGTTGGTTTAGGGTTTAGGGTTTATATAACGGCTCAATATTGTCGAGGTTTTTCTACTCTGAACTGTAACTCGTTATTGTTTGTTTTCTGACAATTTTTTTTTTTGTGTTCACTCCCCTTTTGTTGAGACTTTTTTCTTGATATAGGTTGTAGGCAATTTATTACCCACTTATACATTAAAACCAAGTGAATTTATCAGAACTTCCTCTAAGTATGACAACCACAACAAACAAGAACCAAGCCTTTAGTCCCAAACAAGTTGGGTAGGCTAGAAATGAAACCCAATCGGAGTCACAAAGTCAAGGTAGATCCAATATCCATGTTTTTACAGTGTTGATTATGATGTTAATGAGCCAAGATCTAAGTTCCAAACAAGAATTGTGAATTGTTGATCCTGTTATGTTTTCCTAGCTTAGTCTTCTTTGTGAAGTTCCATGTTTCTTTTTCTTTTCTTTCTTTGTTTTTTTATTATTGCGCAAAAGGGCTTCTTGTAAACAAAATATAGAGGCTAAAAAGAATACAAACTATTAGAAACAACCAAAGAGTATAAAAATATCCTACCAATGATTCAGATCAGGTAGTTATGGACAGTAAGGTACCAAGCATAATTGGGTCTAAGATGAACTTTTAAAATATAGTCCTTGGCAAAAAGGTTTGCTTAATTTGCAAGTTGTTTTTGTGAAAGAGTAAAAAGGAATCAAATATGGCACCAAAATACAATACAAGCTAAGAAATAGAAAATCATACATTGCTATTCAAAGAGCTAAAAATGATCATCTATAGTTTATTAACTCATGATGTTACTAAAACAAGCTGTGTTATAATATTTCAACATACGACTAAACTGTAATAACTCACCAAGAAAAAGTACCAGTACTTTTAGAAAACTTTTTTTATTCCATGCCTTTTCTCAAAGAATAGTTTCACAAATCTTCTCTTTCCTAATCACAGTTGCAAGAATGGTCAAACCATTCTAGAAATTGTACAGATGTTGCTAGTGCAAATTAGCGTAAACCACTTGGCTTTGTCAACTATACCCCTAATGATTTCAATTTTTAAACAAAGGCATTTGCTTCGGTGGACATAAGGACCTATTTGTAAAATGTACTTGGAGGTCAAATTTTACATTTTTTTGAATTTTTTTACTATTTATTAAGATGGTTACAAAATCGCTGTTTTTCAATGGTTTGAAAACAACGATTTTGTAACCATCTTAATAAATAGTAAAAAAATTCAAAAAAATGTACAATTTGACTTCCAAGTACATTTTAATATGGAGATAATGTTGAACAGTCGGATCGACTGTTCGAACTTTGAAAATAAAAATATGTTCATTTTACAAATAGGTCCTTATGTCCACCGAAGCATCCCTCTTAAACAAAAAGGGTACTGGGCTTACCATTGATACCACCCTGGTTATACTGTGTAGTCCGAGATTCATTGAATATCAGATAGTCACAGCGTGATCCAATACCAGTTCATTCTTCATTTAAAGTCTATACAAAATACATAACTCCCAACAATAACTGTTATAAAATACACCAGTTTACATCGCACAACCTTTCATATTTGTTTGCTTTTTCCCGCCTAAAAACTGACAAAAAAAGGCAAAGCTCAAAATACTGCTCTTCATTTCTGTCTTCTCAACAACTTCATATCTGACCAAATATGATTCCATCCTCTATAGTTGGTTGAGGAAATGTCAATACTCAATAATAAATTATTGACGACAAGCGAAATAGCGAAATAGCCATAATACTTGCACAAACTCACACAAAGTGAAGAAATGCAAACAACGGTCGTGCCTTTTTTTTTTTTCAATCTACTATATGATATAATCACACCATTGTTGAATAAACGAGGTATGATCCATGGTCTCTCCCGGAAACACATCCCCATCCCCTTCATTCCTCACCGGCTCTCCCCCTGCTTTCCGTCCGATCAATCTCGCAGGATTCCCGACAGCTGTTGCTCTAGGTGGCACATCAATCAAAACCAGCGATCCTGCCCCGATCTTGGCACCCTCACCAATCTTGATGTTGCCCAAGATGGTGGCCCCAGCGCCGATCAAGACCCCATCGCCGATCTTGGGGTGGCGGTCGCCTACGGCCTTGCCAGTGCCACCGAGTGTGACATGGTGGAGGATGGAGACGTTATTGCCAATGACAGCTGTTTCACCAATCACAACACCGGTTGCATGGTCAAGGAGGATGCCCTTCCCGATGTGTGCTGCTGGGTGGATGTCGACGGCAAACACATCTGCGATGCGAGATTGGAGGGCCAGTGCAAGGGGTTTGCGGTTCTGGGTCCTGAGATAAAGAGAAATGTTTTCTCAGCAAGAGACAACAATGAATTAAGAATGACAAGTAACGTGTTTAGCTGCTTCAATAAAATAGAATATGCTGTTGCATAGAAAGTACTTAACATTGAATACAGATACAGATCCAGAAATGAATGTTGTTGATATACAAAAAAAAAAATAACCCAGGACAAATCCAATAGTTATTCACTTACAAATAAGTGCCTTAATAAGCAATAGGATTAATGCAAGTACCAGGATGGTACCAGTTCACATTTTTTTACAATACCAATATATGCTGGTATAACTTATGAACCTGCACCTTAAATGCTTCACAGGGTCTTAAGTAAACCTACGGTTACACCTGATCTAATGACACACTAATGCATAAATATAATAATCCTCCAAAGTAACTACAATAGATTCCAACAGTAACAACAGGCGACCATTAATAATTTACTAGTTTAGGAAACATTATTTTCAGAAATCTGTTTAACAGAGAGCAATGAACAAACTTCGATGAATTTTTTCGTCTTAAGATCCAGATAAATTGGTGAAACAGTAACTTCCTTTATCAAAGCAGTAACTTTAAACCTCCTTTTAAGCTTAAATGAGGTTCAAAGTTTATTTTTCTGTTTAAATAAAAAAATGAATTTGACAATAACCCTGCATAAATCAATTTTTTTAGAGCTACGAAAATCCTCAAGCTATTATCATTCTGAGGACTCTTATTCAAACAGCTGAGATGAACACTCACAAATCATCACATTATAATTTATTTTCCTCAAAAAGACACACACACACACACACACACACACATATTTTAAAAGTAGCCGACGCTCCTTGTTTAATTGAACTCCTCCAAAAATCCTTAAATCACAATTTATGAAAGCTTTAAATAAGGGCCTAAAGTATGGATAGTTAAACGAGATAGAATGAAGCTCGATATGCCAAATTTACGGTGATTTCCATATAAAAAATACAAGGAAAAGCAAGAATAAAACACTTCTCACTTACCAGAGCACGTGGGAAACCCGGTGCGCCTGAATTGCAAGAAATCCCTTGTAATTCAACAAACAGTGCGAGAAAGACACACACGCTGGATCCCTCTGCTTAACCGCGATCAAATCCGCCACAGCAGCCAACCTGAGAGTGGGATGCTCGGAGAAAGAGGCGACGAACAGGTCGTACAACAGGGTCGACAACAGAGTAGAGGAGCACAGCTTGTTCGCGAGGTGGAAAGAGAGCGACCGAGGAAGAGAGGGATGAGAGAGGACGGTGGCGTAGAGGTAAGAAGCCAAAGCGGGTTCGGATTCGGCGTCGCGATGCGCCACCGCTTTGATCTGAGACCAGACCCAAGACTCGTCGGATTCGGATTCGGGCGGGGGGAAGCTGGGAACCGCCTCCGCAGGGGGATTGTGCAGGTGATTGGATGTGGCGGAGTTGGATTGACCAGATGGCATGTTGTGGTGGTGTGTGGATTGGTGATAAGTAACAGACAAGTGGTGAAATGTTTTGTGACGATGCGTTTATAGAGGCTTGAATGAAAGCATCAGAGCAGGTTGGCCGTTGGCGGGTGTATGGGAATGTTGTTGACTGCGTGGTGCGTGGAGAAATGTCGGAGAAAACGTCAGTGGTGACGTGGTGACGTGGTGTTCTGGACTTTCTGTGGGTGAGTGTGTGCAAAGCATGGTACAATGTAGGGCTACGAATCGAATCGAATTGAATTTATCTCCGATGAATTAATTTCAAATTAAGTTTGATTTGAATTAATTTCGAAATGAACTCAATTTTGAATTGAATTTTTTACGAACTCAATTTTAAACTTTTACGAATTTTGTTACGATTTACGAGTTATGATTTATGTCTGGGCCATAGTTCGAAATTACAACACTTCAATAAAAACTCAGGCATTCTGAATTCTAATTACACATTACACCAAAGTTTATATCAAAGTTCGTTACAAGTACCAAAATTTATATCAAATACCAAAGTTTAGTATAATCAATCAAAATTCAATACAATCACGTTATCCAAAGTTTTCCAAATAGCCTACAGGAGCAACATCACCAAAGTTTTCAAATATCAAAAGTATTCAAATTACAATTTAAGTTAGAACTGAGAGCAATTATGGACTGGGCGGCCTTATATTTTCATTAACAAACATAAGTTATCAGCGGAAATCAACGGTTCACGTTTGAGTTAATTTCGAACTAAGTTTGATTTGCGAACCTATTTCGAACGAACTAGGTCCAGTTTGAGTTTGGCTTGAATTAATTTCGAACTAAATTTGGCTTGAATTAATTTCGAACAAACTCAATTTCAAATTTTACGAATTTTTTCGAATCAAACTCGAATCGAATTACGAACTACGAATTTTTGGTGCAGTCCCAGTACAATGTGATTATCAATACTCCTGGTTTCGATATTGTGGGCATTTCACATACACTTTGCGTGCAAAGCATGGTACACTGGTTCAAAGAGTAAATTGACAAAAGATTCTTTTTATAGGGATGAAAATTTTGCGTAAAATCTTGATATAGGCCAAAATTATACTCCTATATAATATCTTAATGGAGGCCAAAAGAACAGAAATCAACAAGACCAGAAACTAAATCTAACTTCCCTTTTTTGAAGAAATGAAGTAAATCTAAATTCAATAACAATAACTGAACAGACATCGAACTAACAGCAAAATTGTTTGTGTGACTTACAATGCAACACTTTTCCATCTGTAGAGGACTCGACTCCAGACCAAGAACAAGGATCTCTACTCGCCTCATCCCAATCAGACAGATCATCTCCTTGAATCGTACCTTCGCCATTGACAGATGCGCAAAACATCGCATATTACATGGACCAGAGATACTTCTTGAATGTTAAATTTGCCAGAAAAATCCGAACCCAGACTATGAATTCGATATAACTGTTACTCTCCTTCTTCGCATTCAAGAATGATCCCCCCATTCCAAAGCATCTAAATACTATCACCATAACTTTTGACGAACATGCTAAAAAGAATAGTAATATAAGCAAAAACCAAGAAAACAATAAAGATAACGTGGTAAGCTAATTGTTTCCCATATATTAAATCTATAGATAGTAAATAAAGGAAATCTGCGTGAAACTGCATAGCAGGTTAGATAAATAAATGAAAAAAACAAATGCAATCAGGAGATTAAAACAACCTAGCTATTATCCCACAACATTACAAAGAAGCCCTTTGAATTATTTTGCATAATATGTACAAGAGAGTGAATATACAAATGAATCATGAATAGGGGTGAAAACGGAGCGGATTCGGAGCAGATAATGCTGATACCATATTCATATCCACGTTTCAGTGAGCGGATACGAATACGGATACGGATAGTAAACGGATGTCAAAATGTAAAATCAAATCCACCTTAAACGGATACGGATACAGAGCGGATAATTCACGAATACGGATACTAAACGAATAATTATCGGATAATTGAGTCATATGAATTTTAAGATACAAATATTAACTAAAAAATTTAATTAAATTAAGAAAACCTAATCAGAAAATTAAAAAATGGAGATGTTCTTGAATATAGAAATGGAGAAGACTTTATAAACAAATTTCAAAGCAAATGTCGCTGTCAGTGTCGGTCCAGCTTTAAAGAAAAAAAATGAAAATTCAATTCAATCTCGGAAGCAGCGACGTCCGGATAGGTTACAATATTAATCCCACATTAGAAAAAGAGTAAGGGAGGAAGTAGTATATAATGTATTTTTGTTTGAAGCACTTCAAACAGTGGAGTGGGGAGCTACTGGATACTGCTGTAACTTAGATCCGTGAAAATTCATATCCGGATATATACGGATATCCGCTCCGTTTAGGATCCACAAAAATTATCCGAATTCGTATCCGGACCTTTTCTCCTCCCCTTGAATATATCCGGATCCGAATCCGAATATTATCCGCTCCGTTTAATCCGGATTCGGATTATCTTCGAATACGGAGCGGATTCGGATCGGATAATCCGGCTCCGTTTACACCCCTAATCATGAAGTTTCATATAATCCAATTGTGTACTACCTAGTTCCGTTTGGTAAAGATGAGATCAAAATACACTTCAAATGGTATTTATTGCCTGAAGGATATTAAGTGCTACTGGTAAAGTGAATTTAAAACAAACCTTAGGACCTCGTATATGATTCCAGCAAAACTCAGCCAACTACCCTAGGGATTAGTCCTGTGCAAAAGTAAATGGAAGTAATTAGGAAAAAATCAGGAATTTCTGCTCTAACTACAGGCAACAAAAGTGATCAACTTAAATCAACCAGAGATCAATATGAAGAGTCCGGGATCCATCAACAACTAAGCCTAATAAGGCCCAACTCTGCCTGGTCCAACATGAGTCCAGCTCGGACCCGACTTACAGTCACCGCTCTCACGTCTGTACAGGGCGGGTGCGGTTTAGTAACCGCCAAACTATGCGGACGTCACAGCCCCTATGCGAGAATAATCACCTCCATGCGGGGGTAACCGCTCCTATGCGATCTCACCAAACCGCTCTGACAGCTGATCGGGCTAAAACATATAGCGAAAATCATTATATTTTCTTGTGAAAAATGACCAAAAGCGAATGCAAAGTAGTAATTTTCTCAATTTATTTACCGCAAACGTGTTTTTAGACTATTTTGGCAGATTTTGGAGAAAATTGCGTATTTAAGCCAAAAGCAGAGCAAAAGTGTCGAATTTAGGCGATTTTTTGAGATAACACCAAAACAGGGTATCACATGGAGTATGCAACACCTCACACGAAGTGCATAACATGCGAAATGACAAAATCATTGCAAAATCTGCCAAGTCAGGAAGTCGTGCGGGGTCCTCTATGCCGCACGATCTGTGGACTCAATCCGTGAACTGTTCTGATTCTGATCAGATCTCCACCGTTGATGCTTAGAGAAATCTGTGAGAAAGAGCTTAAGCGAGGAGAGATAGTGTGAAATTTGATAGAATGAATTTTGAGAAAAACGGCTAACTCTCCACACATATATATAAATGTCCGTGCTGGCCATTAAATGTCGGTAATGAATAAAAATGGGTACCGGCCATTAAATGGCCGGTTTCAGATTAAAATAGGTACCGGCCATTTAATAGCCGGTTTGGATATTTTTATCAAAATTCAGCCAAACTGGATATATTTATTAATTTCTATTTACCTTTGGATATTAATAAAAATGTCGGTAAATATATGTATCGCTAATTGATCTTATTTTTTTTGTAATAAAGGAGATTCGCTTTATCGAAATATTCTATCGAAATCAGATCCCGAAATATTCTACAAAAATATTTCGAAGCAAATATAACTTCTATGATTCTATCGTCCTTGTTACGAATCCGTATTCTCAGGGAATCTTTTTGAGTTAATGAATTTCAACCGTCTGATTTTAAACGGAGTCAATTCAGTTCGTGCCTTGTTACCACAGGCAAGACCGACAAGGTTGTTCTTATTCGACAAAAATAAAATAAAATAAGACAAGGTTGTTCTTTGGTTTTTTCCAATCATAGTTTGAATAGAGCTAATTAATTCATGCAACTGAATATTTTTTAATTTATAGATCCGATCAGAGTCAAGTTAAGATCATTTGGTTGTAATTTTTTTTTTTTTTGACATTGACGTTTTTTTTTTTTCCGGTTAGGTACTGTTAGTTCAAGATTTCAACCACTTCGGTTTTTAAGGGGTTTTTCTCAAAAATCGTACTTTGTAACCCGTTCATTGGCGGAACTCAAGCCAAGCCAAAGATGACTAAGTCATGAATTGAAAATTTTCACTTTTGTTCTTCAAATTTTTTAATATTTACAAAAATTATTACAATTAGCTCCCTCATAAAACAAAATTACATCACATCTATTCATCTAGTTTTCTCTATCTCAATTTTCTAGTTCCGCCTCTGAACCTGTTGCGGTTAATATAAATAAAGACTAGAACTTTAATAAAGATATTGATAGAGCTATTTTAACTTCATGCAACACACAACTCAACCTTATAATTATTTGTAAAGAAAAAAAAAAAAAACCTCCACCATTTCAAACGCAAGATCTGATTTGAGGATAAGCATATCTTATTACAAGTCAGATCCAACGCGGATCTCAACTTTGGCCTGTAATATTAGTTGAGTTGCTTGAGATGAGATGGCCGGGGCTATCAAATAAGACATGTCATGGCCGGGATGTGAACTGTGTATCGTGGAGCATCTACATCACTGGTATTATTAGAGTTTCTAATTTGAGAGAATTTCATATATACCACTCAAAAACTGTGAAATTACATATTTACCATTTAAATTTCTGTAATTACATATTTACCATCTAAAAATCTAATAACTCACATATTTACCTAAAATAATTTTAGTATATAACAAATATATCCAAAACTCAACTTAATTATGTTTAATATTTAAAAAAAATTAACTAATCAAAGATTAACTAAATATCTTCTCTCTCCTTGGACCCGTTCTCTTTTTTTATTTTTATTTTGAACCTGGCGCTTCTTTCTTTTCTTATTTCTTCTTCTCCCTTTTGTTATGCGTAGTCTAACCAAAGTAGTAAATAAAGACTTTCTTTCTTGATTGGGAATAGTCAAGAGTAGTTGTTTCTAACCAAACTATACTAACGTCACTATCTCACTCTTCCGGCGCGATCTCCTCCGGCGCAAGTGTTTCTTCCTCTTTGTATTCCATCTTCTCTAACTGTTCTTTCTAGGTTTTGAGTTTGCTTGATGGGGAGAAAATTTTAGAGGGGCAGGAGAGGAGAAGGCGGGAGAGTTAGCGCCAAAAAGAGAGAGGATTCTGATAGTAGAAGGGGAAGGGGCTAATCCAATTATTATTTAATTGTTTATAATATTAAACTTTAATTAATCTCTAATTAATCTCAGGTTTTAGTTAATTGGGTAAATATGTGAGTTATTAGATTTTTAGATGGTAAATATGTAATTACAGAAATTTGGATGGTAAATATGTAATTTTACAGTTTTTGAGTGGTATATATGAAATTCTCCCTTCTAATTTAAGGTTGCAGTTTCTAATCCAGTTTCAAAAAAGTGGGAGAATTTCTTATTTATGCAAGAAAATTTCTTATTAAGAAACTGTTTATAAACTTCACGCTGACAAATGATTGACTCAAATTATTTCTCCTTTTTATTTTATTGCTGATATGGCTTAACAGAAACTCTAAAATTAATTTCAGCGATGTGAGAGTTTAGAAATTTTAGAGACCTTAATTTATAAAAAGTAGTTAACCAGTTATTTAGAAACTCATTTGAGTTGCTAGGATATACATGCTCTGAGATAAGTTATTATGTATGCTGATAAATTTTTATGTTTTGAAAAACATCAGCTTAGTGGTGAAATAAGGTGATCAAAATTTCTTAATGGGGAAATTTTACAAAGTGCCATTCTATATTTTACTTAAGCAAATAAATGAGAGTAAATAGGAAGGAGTGAGAGGGAGGGAAGAGAGGGAACAAGTGGGGTTCACATGAGGATTTTGTTAAGAATTTTGAAATGAAAGTATTTTGTTCTATATTTTCAGATAAAAATGACAATTTGTAAAATTTTCCTTTCTTAATGTATTGTGACCTTTCTGCGTCATAGGATGAAAAATGAAAGTTATATTTTTAAAACAATAAAGTACATTTCAGTGGTTGATTCAAAGTTTCTAAGAGGTACTAAAGCTATAACACTGACTTCGCTTCTCATTTTGTTTATTATGAATTTGAAAATTTCTTCACAATGAAGTGATGAACATAGACGAAAAAATGAAAAAAAGGAAAGAGAAAACAAATATCTCATTTTAAATTATTTTAAATAAATTATAGGATAATTATCACCTACAATATAAAAATATCTCATTTATACAGATATTTTGTTTGTTCTTAGATTTTTATTTTCTTTCCGTGCCAGGTTTTGAAAAATCCACTAACTGTTATTCTTCCATCACTATCGAATATTAGATGATGCGAGTGTTGTAAATAACGGTATGCACTCGTCGGACGGATATGGTACCGTCAAACGATTAATCAGTAATAATTAGAAATAATCGGCCAATTAGTTAGAAAAATCCGTAATAGTTTGATTGTTGCCAACGACTAATCGGCCAATTAATCAGCCTAAACAGCTGTTTTTTCACAACACTGGATAATACCATGGAGACATTTCAGAAACACAAGAGCAAGCTGGGTAGAATTTTTTACTCGTAGAATATATTATAAAATAATAGAAGGAAAGAGAAAGAGTAACTTGAAATTTAGATGTATAGATGGATTGAAAAAATTTCTCTTGCTCCATCTTTTTTTTTTTTTTATGTTGTCCTGGATTTTCTGTGGCCTGTCCCACTATTATTCATACACCGGAAATAGCACAATTTTCTAACATATAATTTATTTAATCAATATAAAAAAATTCATTTGGTTAAAGAATCTAAATTATCATCCGCCCTGCATGTAAAAGTAAAATAAAAAATAAAACCGTCAGAACCACAAATTCCTTGATAAAATGTTAACATGCCAAAGTAGGCCTTAAATTACTTGAAAATATTGGGCTTATATTTATTACTGTTCAGAGATGTACCAAAAGCTGAGGCGCACAACCGGCCCATTAATAAATTGGATGATTTTGTTTCGGAGTTGATAAAATTGGAGATCTTTATCATTTTCGCTTTTTCTTCCTTGTCGCGCCCAAACCGTGACACGCTGACCTGGAGCTCTCCATTGATGGCGAACTACTGATCCCCTCTTCTCTCTCCAGCTCTCAGTAAACCCTTTCTATTGGGCGCCCACGCAACCCATGGCGATGGCATCGGAGGCATTCGCTCTATTTCTCGGTCATGTCCCGAGAAATTGCCAGGTTGTCCCTCCAATTAGTTTCTCTCGTCGCTTTATTGCTGTCTCGTGTAAGATGCGCCACAGGAATTTCAGGTGCCTCTCTTTCTCTGTCTAACGCAAACGAGTGAACTTCTTTAAACAGTTCAATTTTCATTTTATTTGATTGGTTGTGATCATGAATCATATGTGAGATGGGATAAGTATATATTTTTCTATTTTTTTTATCAAAAAAGCTTTTATTGATTGATACCTTTTTGTATGCTCTTTAGGAAATTTTACTGAACCAGTAAAAATATTTTAAGGTCAATGCAGTTAATTCTTCATCACTTGTAGTAAATTATGGCTATTTTACTGGGCTTAGTAGTATAATACAGTCCTAAGACTTAAGTAAGACTTTCTGTATTATGTTTGTCAGATACATATTTGTCAGTATCTATTATGTGCTGGTACCATTTTCTACTTCACTGTGGGATTGACTAGTATCAAATACATGTACAGTCCAAAGAGAAATGAGCAAACTAATCGGGCTCCGCCAAGTCAGTTGCATTTAAGGGCTGACCTGGACCCACTTTCCAGTGAGACTGATAACTTTGTTGATAACAACAATACAATAGATGGGGCAGTTTCTACTGGAGAAGATGAAATAAAAGAGGTACTATCATCAATGCTTTCTTAATTTTGGATTTGAGCATTGTTCTTAATTTATTATGTCAACAATTAAGTCTAATATATGTTTTTACTAGATTCAGAAAGATGAAGGCACATCAGGACCCTCAAACTTACCTCTTCAACATTTGATAAAAATGATCAAGAATGCAGAAGAAAGTGTGTATTTTTTTTTTTTTGTAAACCTTGTTCCATTATTCTTTTCTGTTATTCTGTCAAACATTCTAATTATTCTTTTTCCTTGTTACTTTAGATATTCTCCTTTTGAATGAAGCCCGTATTAAAGCACTAGAAGAAGTAGATAAAGTTCTTGCTGAAAAAGAGGCCTTCCATTCGGACATTAAAATTTTGGAAACAAAATTAGCCGAAACCGATTCAAAACTAAAAGTTGCAAATCAAGAGAAGGCTGACACCAAGCTTTTAGAAGCACAACTTAAGCAATTTGAAAGTCAAATCTCTTCTTTGAGTGGCACTCATAGTACTAGTACCAGTACCAGGACCAATACCAGTAGTGATTCTTCTCTTCTCAGTGAAATTAACACTCTCAGGATAGAGAATTCTGTACTTAAGTCAAAAGTAGAGGAGCTGAAAGAAAAAGAAAAAACAGTAGAGATGCTAGAGAGAGAAAAATGCCAACTGGAGGCGTCCATTAAAGACTTAGAAGAGAGAGTTCCACAGACTGAAGAAGATGAAAACAAATTTAATGAAGAATTACAAAAAAAGGTGAAAACCTTAGAGGAACAACTTAGGGTTTCTGACCAGGAGATAAATGCTCTCATGAAGTTGTATGAAGAATCAGTGGAGGAATTTCAGAAAACACTGGACAAGTTAAAAGAGGAGAGCGAGAAGTCGGTACGTGACTTGAAGGAAGTTTCGTGGGAATTTTGGAGCTCCTTATCTCTCATGGTTGATGGCTGGTTGCTTGAGAAGAAGATCTCAGTTGCTGATGCAGAGAAGCTTAGGAACCTAGTGTTGAATAGAGATTTGTACTTGAGAGAGACATATTTGTCTTGCAAGGGGTTGAATGAAAGTGAAATCATTGCCAAGTTTTTGAAACTGACATTACCAAGGAATAGGTATGCTTATTTTCCTTCTCTAACTTTGGACTTTCTTTTTGGTAAGGTAATTTCATATATTCCCGGTACATTGTCAAAAAGTCAAGAATACCCTTAAAAATCAAATATCATTTGTATGTGAGAATCATGGCAAATTATTTACTGCATGCCTTTATGTCCTCATTCACTTCAAGAGTGCAAATACCTCTCCTATCTAAATATTAACCTCTTCACAAGTGAGCAAGAAAAGAGTGGTTTCTGGTACTTCCGTAAATATTATGAATAGAGAGCAACTGTGATATCTTTTCTTATTCTTCTGAGCAGTATGCGAGATTTTTCTCCCTTTTGCAGTGTACAGATGATGTTTCATTGTTCTGTACTAGGGACACAAAAGAAGTTATTTTTCTTTTTCTTTTGGATATAATGGCATTGTATGCAAAAAAAAAAAAATATTATGTTGAGTTGGTGATGTGGGAGTAACTTCTATTTCTCTAAACTCAGTTCTGGATTGCATGTGGTCCACATAGCAGCAGAGATGGCACCAATAGCAAAGGTAAAACAATAGCTTCTTTTTATTACCAAAGTATTGTTATCGGTCTAGAGCAGCAGTTACTAATATGTAAATGTTATCTGGGCAAAACTGTATAGTAAACAAATAAGAATTTGTTTACTCTTTTTAAGGTTGGTGGGTTAGGTGATGTTGTATCGGGTCTCTGTAAAGCACTTCAGCGAAAGGGGAACATGGTGGAAATTATTTTACCCAAGTATGATTGCATGGATCACGACCGAGTTCAAGATCTCAAGGTATATGCCTTGTAATTTTAATTCATGCAGATATTTTAAGTCAAATCAAGACTTACTACAAAGGATGCACGCATTTATGATGCAGGTATTACATGAAACTGTTGAGTCATATTTTGAAGGCCAGCTTTTCAAAAACAAGATTTGGGTCGGCATTGTGGAAGGTCTATGAGAATCTTTTTCTCATCATTTTTAGTACCAATATCCAAGTTTTTTTTGGCTTGCTGGTATTGTTTTCTGAATTGTCTTAGTAAGGCTATAGCCAAGTATGCTCTGTAAAATTGGTCAATTTCTTAGCACAAGACAAGTTTACTCCTAAAATAAACATGATCCTTATATTTTCCATATCCTTTTTTACTTGAAAAGATGCTCAAACCTCCTTCCATCCTCTATAAATATTATGAAGAGGAGGATGCAAGATACCTATCAGTTTGCAGGGATGGGCATGCCATTAAATGAACTTGAGATGTATAAGCAGGTCACAAAATGCCTCCACATACTGTCTTTTGCAATAAGAAAACTGTCTTCTGGATGTATACTATTTGCAACAACAGTAACATATTTGGAGGTTGAAGTGAGAATTGACTTACTTTTCAGGGCTGCCTGTGTATTTCATAGAGCCGCTACATCCAGCCAAGTACTTCTCGAGGGGGAAATTCTATGGAGATGGAGATGACTTCAGAAGATTTATGTATTTTAGCCGGGCAGCTCTTGAATTACTTCTCGAGTCCAAGAAGAAACCCGATATAATACACTGTCATGACTGGCAGACTGCTTTTGTTGTAAGCTCTCCCACTATTTTAACATCAACATTTTGCTTTAACAAAATTGGTTTCCTTTTTGCAAAAAGACACCCATATTTATACCTACTGGCGGAAAACACTGGAACTTCTTGCTATTCTAAAAGAAAAGCACCGATTTCAAAAATATTTTAATTTTGTCACTTCCATTATGCTTGGTGAATACCATAATTGTTGCAGTTTTTGTCAGAGTAATTAGGATTGCAGTTCTGTAGATAGATAAAACAAAAATTAGAGGAAAAGGAGAAGCCAAGCGTAGACAAATTCAATAGTGGAATGATGTAGTCTAATTTGGTTGGAGTTTTGTTGGGACTGTCAGCAGGGTGATCATTCTTTTTACTCACACTTGGTGCTCATTTTGGTTATAGGTGCTTCAAATGCCAGAAATAACATATGTTTTCCGCAAATGTTGATAACAGTGTTTTTCTTTATTTTTATTTTTGTTTTTTGTTTTTTTAATAGGAGTATGCCACTAAATTGAGTTATTAACTGCTAATCTAAACCAAGCCCAGCCTGTCAGCAGATTAAGAAATCCTAGGTAGCTAGCTTACAGATTACTGAGTCGGAGTAGGTTGAGTGTCTGGGCAGGGTCAACATTCCCACGATTGATCTGCTTGCTTCTATGTATCAATTTTGTGGTCTAGATATATTTTATAGTTTATCCACTAATTACTGATATCTTTTTCAGTATCAGTTGGTTCAGTAATCCTCTTACGTTCTTTCAAACAACATCTTTTCTGGATTTTATAAGTCATCTTTATTTTTTATTAATAACAATGCTTTTTTTTTTCAGGCCCCACTTTACTGGGATATATTTGCAAACAGGGGCTTGAACTCAGCTAGGATATGTTTTACATGTCACAATTTTGAGCACCAAGGTGCAGCTCCTGCTCATGACCTGAAACCATGTGGGCTTGATGTGGATCACTTAGATAGGCCTGATAGGTTGCGAGACGATTCATCACATGGTAGAATCAATGCTGTTAAGGTTAGATAGTTTTTTTATATAAAGTTGTAGAAATATCACGCCCCATATTAAATCAGAAAGTATATGGGCCTACAAAGCAAAAGACTATACATTATTTGTGAATTATATCACCCAACTCCTGTTTTAGTTTTGTAAGCTAAAATACCAAACCTGCTTTTGATCTTTATTTGGTTCAGAAACCACTGAAGAGAGGGTACCTTGTGTCTATAAGTAGATGGGAAGAGTGTTATAGATGTTAGTTTCATCTTTTGTAGGGCTATACGTTATATTTTCCATGCCTTCAAAAGTGCATACACAATGTAATCACTGAAAGTTAGTAGATAAGTAATGTGACTTGTATATTATATTTAGTGATTTACTTGTTTTCTTACTGATTTAGTCATTTTTGGTTTGTTTTTATTGTACAGGGGGCTATTGTGTATTCTAACATTGTAACAACTGTTTCACCAACCTATGCTCAAGAGGTTCGCTCTCCTGAGGTAATTAAACTTAATAATCTAAAATGCGAAAGCTTCTATCTGCAGTGTCAATTTGTTTTGCCTCTGTGCTTATTTTGTATTATTATTTATTTTTAGGGGGGAAGGGGTCTACATCTTGCTCTGAAAACTCACTCCAGAAAGTTTTTTGGTGTCCTAAATGGAATTGATACCGATACATGGAATCCCCGTACTGATAATTTTATTAAGGCTCAGTATAGTTATGATGATCTACAAGGGAAGCTTATTAACAAAGATTATATCAGGAAGCAACTTGGGCTCTCCACTAGTGATCCGTCTCAACCACTTGTAATTCTCTCTTTTTCTAAGTTTATATAATTTTTTTATTTGGTCCTTTTTTGTGAATTTTTGCACTCTTATTGCTTTTTCCCCCTCGCTGAATTAGGTTGGTTGTATAACAAGGCTGGTACCACAAAAGGGAGTGCACCTCATAAGGAATGCCATGTACAAAACCTTGGAATTGGGAGGTCAATTTGTGCTTCTTGGTTCCAGCCCGGTTCCACATATACAGGTTACATTCTTTTGTTGGATACCTATTAGAAAAGATAAATTATTATATAATAATTATTTATTATGCTGAATTTTATGGATTACAGAAGGAATTTGAGTCGATCGCTGAGAATTTCAAGAGCCATGCTGATGCTCGACTGATATTAAAATATGATGATGTATTTTCACATTTGATATATGCAGCTTCCGATATGTTTATTATTCCCTCTATTTTCGAGCCTTGTGGTCTTACACAGGTAAAGAATCCAACCATGCATATAGAAAAGAAGCATTATACAAAAAAAGGAAAAGGAAAAGGAATGCTAACAACAACCCCAATAGAATATAACTCTTGCTTTATGCATATCTTTGCTTTATACAGATGATAGCAATGCAATATGGGTCCATTCCCATTGCAAGAAAAACGGGAGGATTGAATGACAGGTATGGGCAATGACGTAATATTTCTCTAAGGTTATTTATTGATTTTACAGTTGGTCAAGTTTGTCACTGGTTAACTTATTTTATACTTTGTTCCAATCTTGCATCACCCTTTTGGTTTGCATTTAAGGCACACATTATGCCTTCAATTCACTTGCAATAATCAAAGTCAATCAAGCCTAAATTACAGTCAACTGTCTACATGTCGACACAAACAATATACCATAAAATTTTCAGATTTGAGAATAAATTAATCTAAAAGTACTTGCATAACTGATGCTTAATTTGAGAAATGCTTTTATCTGCCAGTGTATTTGATCTCGATGACAATTCGATACCAGCGGAGTTGAGAAATGGCTTCACCTTTGTCAATGCTGATGAGCTGGTACACAATTTCTCTTTTTCAAAAGTGAAATTTTTTTACGGAGGTCTAAATTGTTGATACTTCTTGCAGAGTTTAAATGGTGCAATGGAAAGGGCATTTAAGTACTACAAAAAAAACCCTGAGGTATGGCAAGAATTGGTGAAAAGGGCCATGACTATTGATTTCAGCTGGGAATCATCAGCATCGCAATATGAAGAGCTTTATCATAAGTCTCTTGCTAGAGCTAGAGCCTTTGCTCAGACATAATTTTATTTTCTGATGTGGGGGGGTCCTAATGATTAGAATATGTTTCCAAATAAAATATCATTTCATCAATTTAAAAAAAATATAATTAACATTATCTGCTTGTGTAGCCAAGATGAAAAAAAAAAAGTATATTTGGAATAAATACAAGTTCATATTTCTAAATAGCTTATTGTATTTTTTTATTGTATATGTCATTTGGATAAAGAAAAATGTACATAGCGCTATTTTGCATCTTATCCAGAGCTATACTCTAGCGGAATGGTTTTTTTTTTTGTTTTATGTAGTTGCATTTATTTTGAAATTTTGTCATATCCAACGCGCGTTATACGCGTGATATATAAATTTTGTCATCATGAACAAAAACTTTTAAAAGATGTATTGGTAGTCCAGGAGATCTATTATGCTTGGGTATAATCTTTCTTTCCGTGAAAAAGGTGTCGAGTCTATGACAGCAATTTTTTGTGTTTTCTGGTTCTACATGCAAATATTCTAATTAGAGTGAGGCACTGAAACTATATATAGAGCAAATTAGTTCGTATTATAGATCAATATATATATATTTTTTAAGTCTAAATAATCAAAACAGTTCAATATGATTTTCTTACAAAAATATAGTTGCAACTTGCAAACTGAAATTTTACATTTTTGAAAAATATCATATTGTTTTTTATATTTAGAAAATTACTACATTGGAATGGTCTAGTATCTTTAGATCAAGTGACTTTCTACCTACCTAAAAAAAATAGTAAAAATGTTCTAAAAAATATAAAATTTGATCTAGTAATACATTATCATATAGAACAATATTGAACGTTCAGATTAATCGTTTAAATTTGAAATGGAAATATTAATATGTAGTACGTACCAATCAATGCTATGCCTGTTACTGTATCCTTTCTAATTGCAATATTTTACCGATTTGTAACGTGCTATTAATGGCGAATCATGCCGATGAAGGGCGAATAGTGTTATCTTATATCACAAGGATCCGACTTTGCTGCTATTCTAAGAAGAATAGCAGTGGGTGCTCTCCACTTTTCTGTCTCTCTTCAAAAGAGGAGGAGAGAGAGAAGAGAGAGAGAAAAGAGGAGAGAGATAGAGGATAGCAGGAATAGTAGGATTTTTTGGAGAGCAGAAAAGTCATATCCATATCACAAGGACAAACAATAATTCAACAATAACCTTATATCACAAATTTTTTTAAGTTATATGGAAATTATCATTCATGAAGAGATTATGAAGTTTTTAAACCTCGCATAAAAATCTTCAACTTTTCGACAACTCATATAGAAAACATTTTAGTTAAGAATCACATCTTATTAGGATTTATTATTCTTTCTATTCAAAAAGTAATAAAAATAAAATAAAATGATTTTTGTTTTTTTGAATTGGTTGTTTTATCACATTGAACAACTCGAATTGGTTGTCTGAATCTCAAAATCAAGATTTGAATAAAACACCGATCAATTTGTGTTATACTGTAATTAATGATTAGCACTGCAGCCTTCACCATTATATATTCTCATACGTCCTACCTCTGGAGAGATTAAGTCGCAAGATGTCTAAGTACGTTCTAACTCGAGAGAGGTTAGTCCGTGCTGGTTACGTGTGTATTTAATACGTGTCCGGATGAAACTGAGTGCGGATCTAGTAGGTACGTAACTCTATCCTCTATGTACCGTATATTTCTAAACTGTGGACTCCGAGCTCAGTGAACTCAGGAGTATTTATAGGCCTATAGGTCGGTTATGATCTCGTACGGACATCCCGCATGGACTTACCCCGCAGGCCGGTAAGTCGGTTTGGGTCTCGTACGGTCGTCCCGAACAAGCCTGCTATCTGAGTTTGTTATCTGGGCTTGGTGTTTAGATTAACAGCCAAAACTTTATAGAGTTACGTACCTACCAGATCTGCACTCAGTAATATTCTATCTATATATATTAGGCCACTCGAGAATGTACCAGAATACAAACTATTTGCGGACAGGTACCAGAATCAGTTAGAGTGATTTAAAATAATTACCATAAATGTACGCTCGACAAGTGTCTACAATGTACCGGAATACAAAATAGTTTATCAGCTATAGACAGGTACCAGAATTAGATTATGTGGCCTAATATATATATAGGAATTGGCTACGGTGCTACGCGTAGCATAGAGGGCCTTCGTTCTACGGCTCAATATTTTAGTTTTTAAAATTCGAACAGTCGATCCGAACCGTTCAACATGATCTCCATATGAATATGTACTTGCAAACCAAATTTTACATTTTTTAGAATTTTTTTACTATTTTTTTAGATAGGTAGAAAATCACTTGATCATATGAATGGTACAGAATTTTCAGATCAAGTGATTTTCTACCTATCTAAAAAAATAGTAAAAAATTTCTAAAAAATGTAAAATTTGGCTTGCAAGTACATATTCATGTGAAGATCATGTTTAACGGTTCGGATCGACCGTTAGGATTTTGAAAACTCAAATATTGCGCCGTAGCACGGAGGCCCTCTATGCTACGCGTAGCATGCTAGCATTTCCTATATATATATATAGGGAGCAGCTAAGTTACTGCCGGCAACATTTTGGCGAGGTGCTTACGGGGGCATATCTTGTAATTTGATGTTCAAACAACAAATTCAAACCGTTAGATGTTCAATATATATTAAAATATACTTGGAGACCAAATTTTACATTTTTTGAAATTTTTTTATTATTTTTTAAGCTGGTTTGAAAACCGCTGTTTTTATTAAATTTCTGAAGCATTGAAAACAGCGGTTTTCAAATCAGCTTAAAAAATAGTAAAAAAATTCTAAAAAATGTAAAATTTGGTCTCCAAGTAGATTTTAATATAGATTGAACATCTAATGGTTTGAATTTGTTGTTTGAACATTAAATTGCAAAATATGCCCCCGTAAGCACCTCGGCCGAAATGCTTCCGGCAGCAACTTAGCCATACTCTATATATATATATATATATATAATATTACTACCAGATCCGCACTTAGATTATGTGGCCTAATATAGATAGAATA
Organism: Carex kokanica; assembly: GCA_025461125.1. Lineage (NCBI taxonomy): Eukaryota > Viridiplantae > Streptophyta > Magnoliopsida > Poales > Cyperaceae > Carex > Carex kokanica. The sequence continues at coordinate 834,494 of JAJGRX010000348.1, forward strand.
TTACTACATTGGAATTAAGTGATTTTCAAATTAAGTGATTTTTCAGCCTATCTAAAAAGAGGAGGGATCGAATTATATCTTTTTTGGTGACACACGTTGACACCTACTATTTTCAAAGTCTAAATAGTTGATCCAAACCGTTCAACATGATGGATATATTAAAATGTGCTTGGAGATCAAATTTTACATTTTTTTGAATTTTTTTACTATTTATTAAGATGGTTACAAAATCGCTGTTTTCAATGGTCTGAAAACAACGAACTTGTAACCATCTTAATAAATAGTAAAAAAATTCAAAAAAAATGTAAAATTTGATCTCCAAGCACATTTTAATATGGTGATCATGTTGAACGGTTCGGATCAACTGTTTGGATTTTGAAATCGCAAAATTGACCTATAAAAAAAACAATGTCATGATGTGTCACAAAAAAAAGTGTAATTGGATCCCTCATCATCTAAAAAAATTAGTAATAAAATTTTAAAACAATGCAAAATTTGTTATGCAAGTACATTTTTGTGTGAAGAAGCATATTAAACAGTTCAAATCAATTATTTGAAATTTAAAATAGAGATATGAGTTCATAGTACAGATCATTGTGTAATATACATATTACCATTATCTCACTCAAATATTATTAATATTTAACTAGATAAAATTAAAATTAAAAATATTAGAAAATAGCCGGTAGGTGACCAAATTGGAATAGACATGAAGTTTTTGTATTATGGTCATTATCTAAATAAAAATTAAACATAGGATAAGAACAGAAAATTTATTCAGCATAGAAAGAGTTATCCTTAATTTGATTGATATAAATTAGAATTATATGATAAGTACGCAAATCGATCTTTAATTTAGTAACTAATTAAGATAATTAATGCTCTTATTGTGAAAAATAAATAAATATTTGAAATCCAACTAAAAGAATCTTTCATAAGTATTTAAAGTTGACTCACATTTATATTTATCTCAAAATAAGAATGAAATATTAATGATAACTATGACAATCTGCGGCTTTATTCTTAGAGGCTACAATTTGACATTGCGGCCTCTCAAAAATCTAAATAAAAGTATATTACAGTGTATTTTTGAGTTTTTGGATTTTTTTTTTGACAGTGGTATTAATAAAAATTTCGGTTGATATCTATCATCAGCTTTGATGTCAAATTAGCTGACCAAAGGTTCCTTTCTTACTAATCACTTATTTACTTCAGCTTTAAAAAAATAATGAATTAGAGACGAAATTAAAATTTTCTAGACTAAAAAATCAAAGTGTAATCTCATTTTATAAAAAGAAGTTGAAAAATAGTAATATATATAATAGACAAATCTCATTAGCATTTTCTATACTTGAAGTTACAATATCAAGTCAATATCATGTTATTTTTTTTTAACACAAACCAATTCTTAATTTTTTTTCTTCTTAAAATTGGGACCACAAACCATCCTGGCTGATACATACCTAGGGGTGTAAACGGAGCGGATAATGCTGATATCATATCCGTATCTGTTTTTCAATGAGCGGATACAGATACAGATACAGATAGTAAATGAATATTAAAATTCAAAATCAAATCTGTCTTAAACGGATACGAATATGAATATAAACAAATAATTGTCAAATAATTAAGTGATATGAATTGAATATTCCACTTAAATAATCTACTTATATAATATAATAGAAGTATTATAATTAAAACCGATTATTTTTAGTTACAAAAAAAAGTAAAAAAGAGCTATGTCACATATTACTAAAACAGTCAACTCATTCTCAACAAAACGCATATCCGGTTTGATTACATATATTAGTCCCACATGAGATATAAAATTATGATTTGAGGCATTATATACTGGAAAGAGCGGATCGCGTCAAATTCACCTCATACGGGAAGAGTGCGTATCCTCTGAGATATCTCAACTTTTGCGTGACCGACGTGTCCGGTGCCTATTCGGGGATAGTGCGGGGGACCAGTATATCTCAGGGAATCAGAGTAGGCCTTGGTTTGATGGGTGTGATGACCATTCGATCTACATCAAGATTCGTGTAATATGTATCAAAATCCGTGCAAATCTGTATCAATTTCCGTGCGCATAGATCTTGATGCTAATCGTACGGTCCTAAAGCTAATTGAACCTAAATGTAGGTCCGATGCCCATCGGACCTACTCCTATCTCATATCTCAGAGGATGCGAATTCATATGGGAATGGGAGTCCTTCAATGCAGCCACGTGACCCAGCTTGAAAACCGCTTCACTTCACCCCACGTGAAAAGATGTGGATATCCAGTCACTTTTCAAAAGGAAAGTGGGTTCGGGTAAGCTTCAGTAACTCGCTTCGGATATCCGCTCCGTTTAGTATTTTAATCAAATCAAATATATCCGTATCCAAATACCATCCGCTCCGTTTAATTCGGGTTCGGATAATAAGCGGATACGGAGCGGATTAATTTACAACTGTAGAAGTTTGGTCACGGGAGATTCTTCGCGTCCCAACCGAATATTCCAATTCAGATTCCTTTCAAGTTCCAAGTTCCAACTATACGACTACGGCGGTCCGCATCTGGGGACTGGAATCGAAGCACCACTGCATCGACTCCTTTTCTACAAAACTGGACATGTCCATTACCTCCATTAGCTTAATTTAGCATAATTTACTGTATTTTAATGTAATTTAACATAATTTTAAGTAATTTAATGTATTTTAGTATAATTATGCTAATTATATATCAAAAGAAGTAATTTAATAAATATTTTAAAAAGAAAAACCCTCCTGACTGGCAAAAAAATAGCTGGTTCTAATTTTTAATCTAACTGGTCATTTTTTTGACCGATTTAGACATTTAAAAAAAAAAATACTATCTAAGCTGAATATAATTAATATTTTATAATTAATTTTGGATATTAATAAAAATGTCGGAGAGGAATTAGTTCAAATACCCATATTTGACACGTTGTAAAACAATGGACATATCTGTTGCTTCAAACATTAATTTCCAAAAATCGTTTCCGCGTGTTATCCACCAAACTTGGAATAGGATACGAATATTCGAGCTTATTCCTCCGACCTCCGAATCTCCTATCCTGGCCTCTAGACCCTCTAGAGGCTGCTTGTTCTCGGTACGTCTATTCCTCTCTCTTTCCTATTCAAGAATCTCGAATAAACTCCGAATATTTTTCACTATATCCGTCAATGCTTAAACACCTAACCCCACAATATGAAGCCTAACCTCTCATATCTTAATTTAACTTGGATTTTCTGTGACGGTATCTGTACGGGCAACTATGTAGCTGCAGTAAATACATCAAAAAATTATAATCACCTGTAGTTTATATACATAAATCGCCACGGAGAATCTAAACAGTATCTAATTTTAATTTCTCGCGAACATATCGCGCTAAGGAGTAATATTCCCTTGGCATCTTCTTTTGTTACTCCTTTAAATACCACCTCTAAAACCTCATCTCCCACCAAAGCAAAGAGCAATCAAATTCAAATTTCTTCTTCAACTCCAATTCCCCCAATTTCTCTCAAAACCTTCAATTCGAACACAATGGCCGGTGTAGTGGTGGTGTTTGATTTCGACAAGACGATTATAGATTGCGACAGTGATAATTGGGTGATCGATGAGCTCGGCTTTACCGAGCTATTTGAGGAACTTCTCCCCACCATGCCATGGAACTCCCTCATGGTAATTTCTCATTGAGATAAATGCAGTATTTTTACTGCTTTTAATCCCATAAATTGTAATCCCCCTTCCCCCTTCTGTTATTTAATTTATCTATTTTCTTTCATGGTGTTCACAAGTAAATGCATACTCATGTTTCTTTAATGAACCAATAATAACTTTTATATCTAATCATAATTTCTAAATCATATATAAAAACTTGTATATAACATAAACAAAAATTTCAGGATAGGATGATGACTGCACTACACATGCACGGTATAACAATATCAGATATTGAAGAGTCTTTGAAAAGAGCTCCGATCGACCCGAATGTGATAACAATGATCAAAGCTGCATATGCGCTCGGATGCGACTTGCGTATCGTGAGCGATGCTAATCAATTCTTCATTGAAACAATCCTGAGGCATCATGGCCTCAAGGAGTACTTCACTGAGATTAACACCAACCCAGGCTTTGTCGATAGCGAAGGCCGACTAAGGATTCTTCCCTACCATGATTTTAATAAGTCGAGCCATGGATGCGACTTGTGCCCGCCTAACATGTGCAAGGTGAGGTTTAACTTTTAAATGTTAAAAAGTTTCTTGAATTTTTATCATGAATTTACAATATTTTTTTTAAATGGTGCCCAAATGAATAATAGAATTGTCAGATGTTGAACAACAGAGGCCAGTGGGGTAAATATTTTTTTTATGAAAGTGGCTCTAACTATTAGTTAGGAGGAGAAAGAAATTAAGGGGGAAAATAGTGAAGGGCATAATACATTAGGTTGTGTGGTCATATGTGGAAGAAAAATAAATTTCAAACCATATTAGCCTCTTGTCATTCACATATTATTTTTAAATTTACAATCAATTACAACATAAAACAAAACCCTCATATTTTATATTATTTTTTCAAACAGCTAGTTCTCCATTGTTTCTTTAATTACTAATAACTTTCAAATTCTAAACTTCATTATATTTTACAGAGCAAAATTCTAGAGAAAATCAAAGCGTCCGTCTCCAACGACGGGAAGAAACGCTTCATCTACCTCGGCGACGGGAAGGGTGACTACTGCCCGTCCCTTCGCCTTGGCGAATCGGATTTCGTCATGCCGAGGAAAAACTATCCTTTGTGGGAATTGATAAACAGCAACCCGCAACTTCTGAAAGCCGAGGTGTACGAGTGGTTGTATGGAGAAGACCAGGTGAAAAAGCTGCTACAACTCATTCACCGGGCGGCCGGAAGCAATGCTTTGGCGGCCGATTGCAAGTTTGGAAGTATTCCTTTGTCTCAGAATGGTGGTCTTGGGCACCTTGCTGTTAGGGTTCCTAATTGAATATAATTGACTGAGAAAAAGAATTTTTACTGAGAACAATTTTGTTTTTTTTTTTCTTTTTCTTGGATATGAAGTGGCGAGAGTTTGACTAATTAAGTCAACATTGGTCTATATATGACCACGCATGCACTATCCTATGTACTAAACTAAGTCAACATTGTTGGTGAAGTTTGATTATGAGAATATTGACACAATTTTTTGTCAATCTGTATTTAACCTCAGTAATGTTTTTATCTATGAAGATGGAGATAGGAGTAGGTCCGATGGGCATCGGACCTACATTTAGGTTCAATTAACTCTAGGACCGTACGATTAGCATCAAGATCTATGTGCACGGAAATTGATACAGACTTGCACGTATTTTGATACAGGGCACACGAATCTTGATGCAGATCGAATGGTCATCACACCCATCGAACCAAGGTAGGTCCGATGGGCATCGGACCTACTCTGATTCCATGAAGATGATGCTTAACTGAAAAATTGTGGACGCGCACTGTTTACTTGCAGTATTTTTTTTTTTTTTTTTTACTGTGTTGCTTTCATTCCTCCTAAAGTTCAGTAATTTCCATACACAAAATAATATGCTGGTAATGGTTTCAAAATAGCATTCATGATTAACTAATATATTGTTTTTTTAACTTTTAAGTAATAGCTAGGTAATCACCTACTAACTAATATTTCATTTAGAAAATATGTACAATGCTGTGGTATAGAATATAGATTGTTCAGCAGCACAACGACCCCAAAAATATGTACAATATATATATATATATATATATATAGAGTAAGGCTGCTGTGCTTTGCAAAGCAAACAGCCCTTTGTGCTTTGCGCTCATTTTCGGATTTTCAAAATTCAAAATGTCCATCCGACCGTTCAAGTTGTTCTTCATATTGAAATGTGCTTGGAGACCAAATTTTACATTTTTTGGAATTTTTTTACTATTTATTAAGCCACTTTGAAAATCGCTGATCCAATGGTCACACTAGCAAAACAGTAAAATTTTCTGGACCAATGGATCAGCGATTTTCAAAGTGGCTTAATAAATAGTAAAAAAATTCCAAAAAATATAAAATTTGGTCTCCAAGCACATTTCAATATGAAGAACAACTTGAACGGTCGGATGGACATTTTGAATTTTGAAAATCCGAAAATGAGCGCAAAGCACAAAGGGCTGTTTGCTTTGCAAAGCACAGCAGCCTTACTCTATATATATATATATATATATATATATATATATATATATATACACACACACATACATATACATATACAGAGATAGGCTAATATGCTTTTAGTAGCATTTCGGCTGAAATGCTTCTAATTTAAAATCGGATTTTCAAAGTCCAAACAGTCGATCCAAACCGTTATATCAATCTATATTAAAATCTGCTTGGAGACCAAATTTTATATTTTTTGGAATTTTTTTACTATTTATTAAGCTACTTTGAAAATTGCTGATCCGGGTGAACAGTAAAAACAGTGCAACCAAATTCTGGATCATGTGATCAGCAATTTTCAAAGTGGCTTAATAAATAGTAAAAAAAAATTCAAAAAATATAAAATTTGGTCTCCAAGCAGATTTTAATATAGAGATCACATCTAATGATTTGGATCGACTGTTTGGACTTTCAAAATCTAATTTTGAATTGGAAGTATTTCGGCCGAAATGCTACTAAAAGCATATTAGTCTATCTCTATCTATCTATCTATCTATCTATCTATCTATCTATCTATCTATCTATCTATCTATCTATATATATATATATATATATATATATATATATATATATATAAATCGCCAACAACCCAAAATAATAACAGATAGCAAACTATGACCTGCCAACGCCAACTCAAACACAACAAATGGTGTAAGACACTTTTGCAATCGGCTAATAACACCCAACAGACGATGACGTTTCTATATTAAACAGCTAATTTAATGACCGAAAAAATATTATTCTCATCGGTCCCTTATTTCCAACCGATGGCGTTGGAGCTGAATGCCATCGGTTCTAGCCGATGGCATATGTGTATACCTTTCCTATCGGGGTGATAGCCATCGGTTTGGAACCCGATTGCGGATTGCGATTTGAACCGATGGTGAAGTATTTTTCTGTAGTGAAATGATGAACTGAATCAAATTATTGCACAATAACCACCCGAAACCCTACAACTTATGTGCTCATAAGTTTTTTCTTTGTTTTTGAAGGAAATCTAGAAATAAGTAACTTGAGTTATAGATTTTTGAAGGATATGTAATATTGTGATCTGCAGTCAATAGTTCAAATATAGGTCATTTTAGTAGAGTATTTTACAGAATATGACATCAAACCAGCCAAGTAGAATGAATGAATGAGTTTTTAAATTTGGACTTACTCGCATTTGAGTTGAACTTGAGTTTTATGTGAACTTAAATTATAAATTATTTTGTTTAAATTATTCTGGCAAAAAGAAATGTGAAATCACTTCTAATTATTATTATTCATTTGAAGCTTTGAATACTTTAGAGCATCTGCATCAGTGGTATTATTAGAGTTTCTAATCTGATGTGGCAGTTTCTAATTCAGTTTCAGGAATGTGGGAGAGTTTCTTATTTAGAAACTATGCAGTAAAGTTTCTTATTAAGAAACTATTTATAAACTCTATATTGGTTAAATTATTAGCTCAAATTATTTCTCCTTTTTAATTTGTTGCTGACGTGGCTTAATAGAAACTCTAAAATTAATTTAGGAATGTGAGAATTAAAAATTTTAAAGACCTTAATTTCTAAAAAGTGGTTAACAGTTATTTAGAAACTCATTTGAGTTGCTGGGATGTAGATGCTCTTACTGATCTTATAATAAATATTATTTCAAGTGTTAGTACCAAAACTTGGTCGAGCCACAACGTTATTTCAATTACAATAAATTAAACTCATGGGTGAAGTGATTATACTTGTACATGGTTGTAGCGCAAAAGGTGCTTATATGTATATTTGTAGCACATAGGAATAATAATTCATTTATTTTAGTGAATATCTCACTTAGGGGTGTTCAAACGGTCGGTTCGGTTGAAACCGAACTAAAATAACCAAACCAAATATTTCTTCGGTTTTCAAAAATAGAACCGAACCGAACCAATTAAACTTATAAACCGATTAAGAACCGAACTGAACAAACCGAAGTAAATTTCGGTTTGTTCGGTTCAAACTGAAGTAAACCTATTGGTGTCATTATTAACAAAAATTACACATGTTCATACACAAGCTGTTCAATTTCATACAAAATATGTAGATGTTCTAAAATATTTAAACTAAAATGAAAAAAAGGAAGCAATGATTGAACCAAAAAAAATATAAATCATACTTGAACCAATATAATTCGGTTGGTTCGGTTTAGTCGGTTTTGAAAAGTCTAAACCGAACTGATCCATTTAAACCGAAATAATTCAAAAGTTTAACCGAACCGATCCATTTAAACCGAAAAACTGAATCATTTAAACCGAAATTTTTCGGTTCGGTTGAAAACCGAACAAACCGAACCGTCTGAACACCCCTAATCTCAGTGGTTACGAATCCTTTTTTCTTTATTTCATCTTTAGGCCCATGGGCGTAAAATAATTATTTAGTCTGAGGCCTGCTATGAGGGGTCCATCTCCTTTCCAGAAACTCTTCTAGGCCCATATATCTTATTGTTTCTCACCTATATCCAAAACATTTTCTATTCTGTAAACTTTTGCGGGTCCACCTGTCAGCAACACAACACATGCAAACCGTATTCCTCCAACTCTCTCGTCAAACTTCACACACACCTCATGATAATTAAACACCATCTCAACTCCCTCTCTTCCTCCATCATCACACCAATGGCGCTTCTCCTTCCTCGCACCACCGTGCGTCTCTCTCTCCTCTCATCTCAACAAACCGCTGCCTCTCTAGGTGCCATACTATCATACTCCACCTCCACAACCCCTGCCAGCTATGCTCGGGCCCCATCCCCGTCGACATCGTCTCCAACGGGCCTCCCAAAGGCGGTGGAGTTTGCCATCTCAAAAGTTGACTATCTGATGAACTGGGCCAGGAGGGGCTCAGTGTGGCCCATGAGCTTTGGTCTTGCTTGTTGCGCTGTTGAGATGATGCACGCCAGCTCGCCTCGCTACGATTTTGATCGGTTCGGAGTGATCTTTCGGCCGAGCCCACGCCAGTCTGACGTCATGATCGTTGCGGGAACTCTGTGCAACAAAATGGCTCCAGCTCTCCGCAAGTAAGATGCTTTTGTTTTTTTTATAAATCTCAACTTTGGTTACTCTTAAGATATCCATGCATGGTAGCACAACAATGGGGTTAACACATATTGTTTTCTACGTAATAATCTAAAAGAAAATAATTCAAATGACAACAGCATTACATAATTTTACTTATTCATCTAGAAGACATAACTTTCTTGTTAATTAAAGACATTATAATTATTACCTGAATTTTGAGAAAGAAAATTGAAGTAACTAGAAATGGTGTTGCGCTTGATTAATTCTATATATACATTTCAGTTAGCTCACCTCTATTTTGTTTTTCTCCCTTGAATAGGCAAATTTGTTGGTCATATTTAAAGTGTTTAAATGGAATTAATAAATTAAGCAGACTAATTTAATTTCATTGTATTTTTCTCCTAGTTTAAACTTGCTAGCTAACACAATTAATTTTCTCTTTAATTCCTAATGTTCTTAAACAATGCAAGCGTTAAAAATCTATATTTTATAAAATTAATGTAACAAATCTTTGTCCTTTGACAATTAATTCAAAGTTTTCCTTTTTCTACTAAGAAAAAATTAGAAAACAACCAATATATAACGTGTGAATTAAGTTTATGCGTACTAATCATATACATTAATTATAAATGCATGCTTCAGTCACATTGATTAATTAAATTTTTACTTTTTGTGAATATTATGTACTTATTATTAGCTATATACATTAATTAGATGCAAAAATAATAAAAGCTTTTATAAAAAAAAGTACCTTTCATCGGTCCGAACTCCAATTAGCAGCAAGTATCGTGTCTTTTTTTTTGTTTTTTTTGTGTGATACCAAACTCCAATTAGCAGCAAGTATCGTGTCAATAATACAGTATATACGGTTTCTTGGTCAACTTCTAGAAATAAATCCAAGGAGAGGGCCCAACTTGTAAAACTTCCCATTTGACTGACACCTATCCTCTTTAATTTCTTATACCAAAAAAAAAAAAAAAAACCAATTTCAGCCCAAGGGTAGATCACCAAAAAAAAAAAAAAAAACAAGTGCCAATTACATAGCCCGAAATTTTTATTTATAGCATACAAAAAAAAAATAAACCAAATCACCCCAAATGATTTGGATATAATTCGACAAATACTCAGGCTACAAGGATATTGTGCGGCCTCAAAAATTGGAGTCCGCACAATTCCGATGTGGCCCCAATCAGGGGGCCGCAGAATGACAGAGTGGCCCCAAATATTTCTTTTTTTTGTCTACTCAAACTTTGAAATATCTTAGAGAGGATGCGAATTCCAAGAAGAAAAAAAAAAGACCGCTCTGTTTCTTTGAGATATCCCCACGTGGCCCTCTTTTTTTGTTAAAAAAAAAAAAGATAATATGTGGCCACACCGGCATTCTGGACCTCCTGACTGGGGCTGCATTGGCATTATGCGGACCCCAGTTTTTAGGGCCGCAGAATGCAGGTGCGGCCTGGGTAGAATTTGAATTCCTCTGGAACATGAGTGTTTTGGTTTAATTTTTTTTTTTGAAAAATGGTATAATTAAAATTTTTGATAGCGCATACACTTTCGAATTTTGATGGGCTAATGGAAGTAATTTCTATAAGGGAGGCACGATTGGAGTTCAAACGGTTCGGCTTGTTTGGTTTTTAACTGAACCGGAAAATTTCAGTTTAAATGGATCGGTTGTTCGGTTTAAACGGATCGGTTCGATTAAATTTGTGAATTATTTCGGTTTAAATGGATCGGTTCGGTTTAGATTTCTCAAAACCGATTAAACCAAACTGACCGATTTATAACCATTCGACTTTGAAAATGAATTGGTTCAGTTTTGATATATTTATTCTTGCATAGAATTTAGTTGTTGTGTATAAAACGTATATTTTTCATTAATAATGATATCAATAGTGGTGCTATCTTTTGTATTTTATCAATCTTGAGATGGTTCCCGAGATCATGGGTCTTACGTTAGTTTGAACCGAACAAACGGAAATTTAGTTCGGTTTGCTCGGTTCGGCTCTTAATCAGTTGATATGTTTGATCGGTTCGGTTCGGTTCTATTTTTGAAAACCGAAATAAAATTCAGTTTGACTATTTTACTTCGGTTTCAACTGAACCGACCGTTTGAACACTCCTAGTCAGGGACATATATATAATTGTGTAATAGTGAAAAATTCTGTTTAATTCGGTTCTATTTTTTTTTGCCTTGTTTTATCCTACAACTCGTCGGCAGCATATTTACAAAATAATTTTAAAAAAAATAATGTTATTAAATTATTATAAGTGTATATAAAGATGGTATATTGACAAATCAATTTATTTTGATAACGCTGGCAACCAACTTCAAATTTTTTTAAAATTCAAAATATACATGTGTGTTTTTTTTTTTATCATGTAGGTAAACCCTTGTAAAATTTGGTACAAATTTAAAATTGTTTGATGACTAATTAATTTCTAACGATATTACGTCATTAATTTACCAAAAGTGTAAACTTAACAGAGCTTGAGTAATTCGAATTGAAAATCAATTAAATTATGGAGTTTCCAACTAATTTGAGCTCCACCTTTAAATAATTATAACTTTTTTATGAATTGTCATATTAACATAAATATTTAAAGGGTAATAGTTAATATTCACTTTTCTAAACTATATTTATTTGTTTATCAATATTTTATTGATTATATAATAAGAGATGGGCTATATATTGTGAGAGATTTCAAATATTCGATCCAAACTGTTTCACATGATTTGGTATCTAAGGATATTTTCATATGAAGATCATGTTAAACGGTTCAGATCAACTGTTTGAAATCTAAAATCGAAAATATAAATGTGAAGTGCGAAAAGACTCTTACTTCGCAACTCATCATAACTCCATCTTTATATAATAATATTTGAAAAAGGAATTACATTTATAACTAAAAATAAAGAGGGATGCTTCGGTGGACATAAGGACCTATTTGTAAAATGAACATATTTTCATTTTCAAAGTTCAAACAGTCGATCCGACTGTCAACATTATCTCCATATTAAAATGTACTTGGAGGTCAAATTTTACATTTTTTTGAATTTTTTTACTATTTATTAAGATGGTTACAAAATCGTTGTTTTCAGACCATTGAAAAACAATGATTTTGTAACCATCTTAATAAATAGTAAAAAATTTCAAAAAAATGTAAAATTTGACCTCCAAGTACATTTTAATATGGAGATAATGTTGAACGGTCGGATCGACATATAAAGTTCAATAGATTAAAAATGTATTCGAATATCAAATTTTATATTTTAAGAACTTTTTATTATTTTTAAGCAGGTAGGTAATAACTAATAACCACTTTCGGATGATAAATCAAATATAAAGCTCACAAACTTTTTACTATTTAAGTAAAATAACTTGATCAACAATGATCTTAGCTTTAACAATGATTAGCCGATTACAAATAGTAAAATAATAAAAAGGATAACGAGTCGAATCGAATATAAATGAAACGAATCAATTTCAATCATAAAGTTTTTCGAGTCAATTTGCGAAGGATCACCGACTACAAATTTTTTTTGTCGGCTTTAAAACCATGCAATATGAGTGAAAAAAACGTCACGTGACTAACATGTCGTGATTTTAATCTCGTGACGTGTCATGTAGTGACCAAGTTAATTTTTCACGTGCCGTGTCGTGCTGTGACCAAAATATCATGGGATGGTCACGACACGCGAATGGTCACGACATGTGAATCATGCCATGCCTAAACATGCCATGACCATACTTGACTCGCGTAACCATTTAATTATAATTTAGGTTAGTTTTCAAGATTCACCATTAAATCAATATCTAATGGTCCTAATTACACGTGACTCGTGTGACTACGTGCCGTGCCGTGACTAAATCTTTCACGTGCTGTGCTGTGCTGTGTCAAAGTTTTCAAAAGATAAATACGACACACAAATGGTTACGACACGGGACACGCAAGTCACAACACGTAACTAACACGCGTGCCGTGCCGTTCCGTGACGGAGCCGGCTCCGCGGCCGTGCCATTTTTCCCACTCTACAGGCATAGAAGCATAGGACCGCTTTTCAGCACTTTCAACTCGGTGAAACCCAATCAGCGGCCGAGAATAGCCCACGTGTCACCAACCGCTCTTCCACCGTCGATCATTCCAGAACCCCTCAAAACTCGAATATACCAATCCTGACCCTTTCATCGTTTCCTTCTCTTCTCCAAATCTCTCGGTACCGAGATCCGACCCGATTAGACTCCCAATGGCGCTCCTCCCTCGCACAGCTCGCCTTGCCCTCCTGTCGGCGCAACAATCCGCCACCACCAGCACCGCCTTGCTCCCCTACTCCACCGCCACATCATCTACTCCTGCCACCTACACCCGAGCCCCACCTCCGTCGGCCTCATCTCCGGCGGGTCTCCCGAAGGCGGTGGAGTTCGTGATCTCTAAAGTCGACGATCTTATGAATTGGGCTAGGAGGGGCTCTCTCTGGCCCATGACATTCGGCTTAGCTTGTTGCGCCGTCGAGATGATGCACGCCGGTGCTGCTCGGTACGATTTCGATCGGTTTGGCGTGATCTTTCGTCCCAGTCCACGTCAGTCCGATTGCATGATCGTCGCTGGTACTCTGACCAACAAGATGGCTCCAGCTCTGCGCAAGTAAGGGTTTTGATTTTGTTACTGGATCTGAAATTTATCAGTTATTGAGATTAATTTGGGAGGAATTTACCTGTCAAATAGGTGAATTGATTTGAATGAATGGTAGATTAGGCCAAATTTGATGATTTGAGGACTTCGGTTGCTTGGATAACTTCTGAGCTAAATTTTAGGAAACCTTCATCAATTCAAGTATTTAGCAGAGCTGTACATAAATTTGATTGTTTGGAATAGCTTCGGTATGGATGTGCCTCCTGTTGCTAATCCGTGTTAAAGCTAAGATAATTGTTGATCAAACTATTTTGCTCATATATGAATAGTTTAGATCCATGATTTGCAAACTATATTGTTTGCTGTAGGTTTATATCAAATGAGCTCTGGTTTCAAACTCTTACATTGAGTTGCTTCTGAGCTGATGCTCATCCTGAATGTGTTTGCATATTGTATCAGATTAGCTAGAATTAGATTAATAAGGTGCATTTAAATTTTTTAACGTAGCTCGGAGAAAAAAGTTATGTATTTCTCAAGTTGTTAATTTTGTTCCCATGTATCATTTTGGTTAAGTTTTCTTCTTTTGATAAGTTACCATTAAAAAAAAAAATCAAAAGGAAAGGCTTTTGGTTGTGCAGGGCAGGCACTCTGTTTGCCAGCCAAGAGGTGCTTTCCATGTTATTACCAGGAAAAAACACAAGTTTATACATGTAGGAGTGTTCAAACGGTCGGTTCGGTTGAAACCGAAGTAAAATAGTCAAACTGAACTTTATTTCAGTTTTAAAAAACAGAACCGAGCCGAACCGATCAAGCCTATCAACCGATTAAGAGCCGAACCGAGCAAACCGAAGTAAAGCCCATGATCTCGGGAATCATCTCAAGGTTGATAAAATACAAAAGATTGCTACCGCTATTGGTATCATTATTAATGAAAAATATACGTTTTATACACAACAACTAAATTCTATGCAAGAATACACATATCAAAACCGAACCGATTCATTTTCAAAGTTGAATCGTTATAAATCGGTCGGTTTGGTTTATCGGTTTTGAGAAATCTAAACCGAACCGATCCATTTAAACCGAAATAATTCACAAATTCAACCGAACCGATCCATTTAAACCGAACAACTGATCCATTTAAATCGAAATTTTCCGGTTCGGTTAAAAACCAAACAAACCGAACCGTTTGAACTCTCCTATATACATGGTTGAATTTTTTAAAGCAGTGTTGGTGTTTTGTAAAAACTAGATTTATGCATGGTTGGCACTTGTTGAAAGGAAGGTTTGCATTTAGGAAAATAAGATTTGTACATCGTTTGCACTTGTCCCAACCAGGGTTTTGCGTGCCCTTCTTGACAGTTACCACACCTCTTTATCAAATATTGTTTGCTTCCGGTGCCAATGTTCTACAGACTTTGTAATCATACGGAACATGATATTCCCTACATCTTGTTACATTGTCAACTTGAACTAATTTCAAGCCAATGAGATATTGATTTCGGTTTCTAAGTTTTGCATAGGCATGTGTGAAGTGATTAAGATTAGTTTAACTTGAATAGTACAGAGATGGCAGAAAATCTTGTTGTTTAGATAACTGTGAATCTTAGTTATTTGTTAGTACATTCACAAATAGCCTCAAAAGTAGATTACCAGTTCCAAAGAAAACCCTGAAAGGAAGGCATTTGAACATATTCTTGTTGTTCAACTTATCTTGGATCTTAAAAGTTTGTAGTATTAGCAAATAACCTAAAATGGAGATTGTCAAATTGCAACCCCTAAATAGGGACAGCTTGAACTGTAATTGCATTTATTAGTTACCAGATATTGATATTTTCTGAATCACGAAGCATTGCATTGACTATCTATATTTGATGGAGAAGTTTGGTAATGTTTAACAGAAATAACATAATAATCATTTAAGGGAAAAGCTTTGTGCAAACTAATATAAAAAGTTTGACGAAAGGGAACATGACTTGTTCAATTCTGACTTTGTCTTGGCAATTTCAGGGTCTATGACCAGATGCCGGAACCAAGGTGGGTGATATCAATGGGAAGCTGTGCAAATGGGGGTGGATACTACCACTACTCATACTCTGTTGTGCGTGGCTGTGACCGCATTGTTCCTGTGGACATCTATGTGCCGGGTTGCCCCCCAACTGCTGAGGCCCTGCTCTACGGTGTACTCCAGCTCCAGAAGAAGATCAACCGCCGCAAGGACTTCCTCCTCTGGTGGCAAAAGTAAAATAAATGGAGTGTTAGTCATTTTTCAGTACTGCCCTTTTTTTTGTGGACAATTGTGCCTTGTCATGTAATAAACTGAATATGCGATTTAAATTTTAATGTCTTCGAATGAAACCAGGATTTGATCTTGGAGGACACATATATGGTCATTTGTAACTAAATGTGAAGCTTTGATGTGGATTTGTTTGGTTTGCTTTTGATATTTAGTGTTCTTTTTGCTTGTAATAAGCTTTTATTAATTGCTAGCTTACTACGGGTGTTTTATTGTTTGCTTCCTGTGCAAATGTTTTATTTTCTCTGACTGTGTGCAGTTGTTGAATTATCTTGATATAAAACTCAGAATACGGATAATCTTCAAATTGTTGTACATAAATTGCAATCTATGATCCCATTCATTTGATACCAATTCCATGGATAAATGCTGGCACTTAGATTACACATCCATATATTTTAGTAAATGCCTGCGCTTTTTTGTAATAGATTGTTGAGAAAATCATCTATATGAGAGGCTAGCTAAAGGTTATAATTTAAATATGTTTTGAATCCGTCAATGAACCCCCACAGGACCCCTCTTCGAGTTTTTTTGCTATTACCAGAAGGGCAGAAGGAGATGGTTTTATACTTGAGAAGGGATCAAATTACACTTTTTTTGGTGACACACATTGACATCTACCATTTTCAAAGTCCAAATAGTCGATCCAAATCGTTCAACATGATGGATATATTAAAATGTGCTTGGAGATCAAATTTTACATTTTTTTGAAATTTTTTACTATTTATTAAGATGGTTACAAAATTATTGTTTTCAGACCATTGAAAAACAACGATTTTGTAACCATCTTAATAAATAGTAAAAAAATTCAAAAAATGTAAAATTTGATCTCCTAGCACATTTTAATATGGTGATCATGTTGAACGGTTCGGATCGATTGTTTGGATTTTAAAATCGCAAAATTGACCTATAAAAAAATAGTGTCACAAAAAAAAGATGTAATTGGATCTCTCTATGTACTTTTATTGCTCTCCACAAAATTGTTATATAAGGATACATTATGAGCAAACACACGGCTTTTGTTCATGAGGCCCATTGTTCTTTGTGCTTTATGGGCTTTATAAATTTAGTAAAATTATAAGGAGTATTATTGAAACAAACAAAGGGTACCCTTTTTTTTAACGAAAACCAATCGCCACTAGTACTACGAAGTACGAACCATCCCTAAAAGAAGCACTAATTTACCGAAATACCCCTTACCAAGTCGACGCCGCCTTCTACCTCTTTCTTTTCCCCTCTGCTGCTCCGCACATCGCTCAGTTCTTTCAAATCAGAAGAAGGTGCTGCCCTTTATCCCGACTACATTTCAATTTTCGATCGAGACCTAATACTTCGATCCAATTTCGAAGCTGTTCGATCGAGATCCGTGCATTGATTCTGTTCAGTCTTTAATTTCTCTCTTTTTCTTTTGCTTTATTTGGTTTTAAGATGGCAGCACGGCTGAACCAGCTTCGATCTAAGGCGACCGAGGTATCTCAATTCGTGTCGAAACATGGATGCGCCTATTACAAGGATCTGATGGCGAAGAACAAACAGTACGTGGTGGATCCACCGACTGTCGAGAAGTGCCAGGAACTCTCCAAGCAGCTATTCTACACCCGCCTTGCAAGGTAATTACAGGTCGTGCATAGATCCATTTTCATTTTGCTAGGGTTTTAATCCCGGATGATGAATCTTTATGCAAATTATTTATTTTGGTGTTAGTTTCTAGATCTTCTATTGACAGTGTTAGCGATCTCAGATTACTTGGTTGTTTCACGCCATTGTTTGACTTTAGAATTTCGTGTGCCTACTTAAAGAAATTTTAGTCAGTCTGTATTGTAAGTGTAGAAGAGCGATCTGAGAGTATGTGAGCTATCTCATGGTAAACGTGCCTTTGTTTACACGTATTAAGGTTAGGTATCGTATTTATAATTCTATTTTAGTAAACATGCATTTATTCTGATTTTGTATTGGGTATTTCTCACATTTTTTGAGGAAAAGCTCAAGCTCAATTGTAGTTCATTGGCTCAGTTGAGGAAAAGCTGAAGCTCAATTCTGATTTTGTATTAGGTTTTCTTCTCCATGTCGTATATGCTATTGCTTTTATTATCTTTAACATATTGCTCCTGTGTCAGATTGTAATTATAGTACCATAGTATATAAAAGTATATCAATTACAATTTTACTTTTTGTTCATTGATAGGTTTTAATTCCTGACAAAAGGAAGTTAATTGTGGTTTCTCAAAAATCATTTGGTCATGAGTATCAACTAGGCAGCATAGTTTATTTATGTATTGATTGGTCAAATGGGGTTGGTTTTTTTTTTTTTTCTCCAGAGCTTGTTGCAAGTTTTTCTTGTGAAAATACTATTTTTCCTTTTTGTTTAAGATTCTAGATGAAAACTTATTTCCTATGCTGACTAACTAGAATGTGGACATGCTATCATTTGTTTACACTTTACATACTACTAAACCCTAGAGTACCGTATTATTCTAATAGGTAGCTTTGTAAAACCCTTTTGCTAGTGGCATACTGGCGCAATAAATGGTAGCAGCAGAAGGTAAACCCTGCTACATTACAATACTAAACCAGATCCTGTTCCATACGCACTGGAAACTTTTGAATTCTAACCATTCCTGTAACCTTTTAAGTGCCACAGTATCCAACTCCTAAAACCTCTTCATAATCAAACCCAAAATTATCACTCCTACATATTACTATAGTTGAAGAAATTTTAATCTGTTGACATTGTTCTCCATGCCATAGTTTTCTTAACAATTATTCCTAGCATTCTAAGCTCTGGTTTTTATATCTGTCTTCAGCCTTCCTGGACGGTACCAATCCTTCTGGAAGGAGCTTGATAGTGTGAAGGGCGTCTGGAAAAACCGCAAGGAGCTCAAAGTAGAAGATGCTGGTATCGCTGCTTTGTTTGGACTCGAGTTGTACTGCTGGTATTGTGCTGGAGAGATTGCCGGCAGAGGCTTCACTCTTACCGGCTATAAAGTTTAAAAAAACAAATGCATAAAATAGGAGAAATATCCTCTTGAAGAATAATAGTTTCTGTTGTTCTTTTTCATTAGCGTTGATTTTGTTAGATGATCAGGGATCTGATCTGAAATTGAATTCTCTGATGAGTGAAATTCTGTTATAATTTCTGGTGAAAGTTTTGATGCTGAGATTTTCAACCAAGACAAGCACGGTTGGTTTAATAAAGCACCTGTTTCGTTCCCCTTCACACATTGTCAGATATTATCAACCTTATTAGGCCTTTTCCGCTATGGCTTTGTATATTTTTTTGTTGGAGATTTGTTTTGCTTGTTTGGTGAATATGTGAATGAATTTCATGAGTTAAAGAGTGGTGTGGCGACAGTTTATCAAATTGATGTGTCAGCATAAGTTTGGTGTGGCGACAGTTGTTTTCCTGAAAATTGATGTCCATATTCGTTGAGTGTGAATTAATGACATCATTTATCAAATTTTAAAAAAAAATTGGTATTTGATCTTTTTCAGCCTGTGAATAATTGGTGAAAGCATTTGTCTGGATACTGTAAATTGAGTAGAATTAGGTGTTTTTTTGGTGAGCTTAAATCGAGAATCTATCTTATTGGTTTAGGGTTGGCAAAAAAGTTGTAGCTTGTGGATTGATCGGGATCAGCTCGTGATTTGCTTGTTAACAACTCGTTCATTACTGTCTTGAGCTGTTAATGAGTCAGCTCGTTATTGGCTCAGTTCATATTAAATGAGTTTGAGCTGGGTCTAGCTTGCTTGTGAGCTAACTTTGGTAGGTATAAATTTGTGAATTTATGTGAATTTTATATTATCCGGTTTGATTCAGCTTGGTTTAAAAAGTTTATAGAATTTATTTTCTTTCTAAAATAAGATTCAGCCAGGCGCAATGAGTTAAACAAGCTAGCTCGATAGTGGCTTGTTCCCATTATGAGCTAAACGAGGCAATTACGAGTTGAGCCTAGCTCGTTGCCACCCCTAAATTGTTTATAATTATGAATTCAAATTATTGAAATTAATCTGCACGGGTGATAGTTTTATGGGTAGGGTTAAAATGTCTCATTGGTTTTGTCCAATCATATCCCAACATCGTTATATCTATTTTCAAAGTTTAAACAATCAATTCGAACTGTTCAATATGATCTACATATTAAACTGTGCTTGGATACAAAAATTTATATTTTTTGAAATATTTTTGCTATTTTTTAAGATAGGTACAAAATCACTATTTTTAGAAGATTCTAAACCATTAAAAAATAGTTATTTTGTACCTCTCTAGACAATTAGTAAAAACATTCTAAAAATTATAAAATTTGTGAGTAGGGTTAAAATGGTCCATTGGTTTTTTGCCCCATCGTGCACCAACATTATTATCTCTATTTTCAAAGTCTAAATAATCGATTAGAACCGTTCAACATGATCTTTATACTAAAATGTGCTTGGATAACAAATTTTAGAATTTTTAGAATTTTTTTACTAATTGTTTAAAGAGGTACAAAATCACTATTTTTGAATGGTCCAGAATTTTCTAAAAACAATGATTTTTGTACATATCTTAAAAAATAACAAAAAAATTTAAAAAAATCTAAAATTTTGTATCCAAGCACATTTTAATATGAAGATCATATTGAGCGGTTCAGATCAATTGCTTAAACTTTGAAAATAGAGATAAGATGTTGGAGCATGATGGGGCATTTTAACCCTACTCAAAATTTGTTATCTAAGTATATTTTAATATGAAGATTATGTTGAATGGTTCGGATCGATTATTTAGACTTTGAAAATAGAGATAATGACGTTGGGGCATTTTAACCCTACTCTAGTTTTATATCCAAATTAATAAAATTTTGAACTAATTATGTATAAAGTCAGCGATCACTGAAAAAAGATTCATTGAATTAATTTTTCATGAGTTTTTGATGCTTGACTTTATACTAAATTAATTCAAAATAATTATAAATTTGGTATGTAAATGAATCACTCATGAAACATATCATTTTTTATAGCTTGAATTTGTCTTTTGAAGATAATTTGATAGAGTTTTGAGTTAAGCTTACCAAGAAACTTGATCAGCTTAAAACACCCTAGTTTTACTCATATAAATATGTGAAACAGTGAAGGGTAATAGATTGGTCGTCGTATCAAAAGTTGCATCAGACTGTATCCTCTATCACTATGTAAATAATAAATTTGTGCATAGTTAGCCAAGATATTGTAAATCTGTAATTATTAATTATGATCATTTTTATGTTCTGAAGTACACATCTCGAAACAAAGTACAACCAGTGAGTTCAACCTACACTGTTACTATTACTCCCAAGTCCCAATCCTTGTTTTCTTTTCAATAAAGAATGGTTATGCCCATCGTTGCAAGAATCGGACTCCGCTGCTTTTCTGGGAGAAAAGGAGGACCCTCCTTTTCTGAATCGAACGATTCAAAATTCATTGAGATTCGTGCATGAAAAAGTTTCTTTATCGAGATACGCAAATAGAAATTTTGAATCGTTGGATTCAGAAAAAGGAGGCTCCTCCCTTTCTCCAAGAAAAGCAGCGGAGTCGGACTCATCGTTGCAATCGTTGATTACCATTCAATGGTAGAAATTGAAGGCAAACCAACAGCTAGAAATCCATGTCATACATCGGGTTATTTACAGAATTATGCATTAAGTGTATTTCTTTATGTAAACTAGGGACAATGCCATAATACTCCGCAATTTTTATATATAAGAAAATAAATAAAAAAGTCTTAAAAATAAGAAATGTATCGGGGTAATTTGAAAAATGAGAAGGCAGATGGGCGCCAGGGACGCCATGGCATAATCAAACCCATCGGAAAAAAAAAAAAAAAACGGAAAGCCATGGCTAAGGCTGAACCAGAAAAAAGAAAAAAAAGAGTAAACAGGCCGCCGTGGCCCAGGTCAGCCCAAAATGAAATGAAATTTTTTTTTTTTGCTATGTTCAGTGAGCACTCCAATAATTTTGACCAGATTCAAAATTCAATTTAGAGAAAATAGATATATGTATTTTTGTGTTCTTTATATCAAATTAAAGATATGAAAGTCTAGTTTTCAGATAATATAATTTCTCTATACAAAAATATTACAGATTGGTACAGTTTTAGCGATTAATTGACAGATGTCAGAAATCAGAAAAGCTGAAATTCCAGTGAGCAGTCCAATAATTTTGACCAGATTCAAAATTCAATTTAGAGAAAATGGCTATATATATTTTTGTGTTCTTTATATTAAAATAAAGGTATGAAAGTCTAGTTTTCAGATAATATAATTTCTCTATACAAAAATATTACAGATTGGTACAGTTTTAGCGATTAATTGAAAGAGGTCAGAAATCAGAAATCAGAAAAGCTGAAATTCCAGTGAGCAGTCCTATAATTTTGATCAGATTCAAAATTCAATTTAGAGAACATGGCTAAATGGATTTTTGTTTTCTTTATATCAAAATAAAGGTATAAAAGTTTAGTTTTCAGATAATATAATTTCTCTATACAAAAATATTACAGATTGGTACAGTTTTAGCGATTGATTGACAGAGATCAGAAATCAGAAAAGTTGAAATTTCAGTGAGCAGTCCAATAATTTTGACCTCTGTCAATTAATCGTTCAAACTGTACCAATTTGGAATATTTTTGTATAGAGAAATTATATTATCTGAAAACTAGACTTTCATACCTTTTTTTTCATATAAAAAACACAAAAATTCATGTATCCATTTTCTCTAAATTGAATTTTGAATCTGGTCAAAATTATTGGACTACTCACTGAACATAGCATAAAAAAAATTGAATTTCGTTTTGGGCTGGCCTGTACCATGGCGGCCCGGTTAATATATAGATATATATATATTTTCCGGGTCAGCCTGAGCCATGGCGTCCCTTTTTTTTCCGTTTTTTTTTTTTTCCTTTTTTTCCGATGGGTTTGAGTATGCCATGGTACCTTATTATTTTTCAAATTACCCCGATACATTTCTTATTTTTAATATTTTATTTATTTATTTTCTTATATATAAAAATTGCGGCATAATACTCCTATAACTTTTCAGCTGTTGGCTTTTTAGAATTGTAAGGTTGCTAATCTTTTTTTTTAATGGCCAGCTGTTAAAATTACCACTAATAAATGTATTAATAAGAAAAAGTTATTTACAAAATTCTAGATTCTATCTCCTTATATAACATAAAAGTAAATATTTACATTCCTACTCAATTTTAGAAAAGCGGTACTCTAATTAATACTCTAATTCGTTTCTTCACCCAAAATCTCCCGGCGAGGTTTTCTTCGAAGAGAGCTTTTGTAAACCTTCAGACAGATTGAATTGTCTTGAGTTCTCATTGACTTAAATCGCTCAAAATCCCCTTGCGAATCTTATTGAGTTGGGTCAGATTGGATCAAGTTTCAAATTGTTCACTTCAAATTATGTTTGAATTTCGAATAGTTTTGAGTTCGGATGAATTTAACTTCTCAAAAATGGACCGGGACATTGTTCGTCAAGTTTGGTATGATTATTAATATCAATTTTTGATGTGCAGAGAGAGAGTAAAAAAGGGGAGGTAGCATACTTGGTTAGGAAAAAAGTTCTAGGATTGTTAGTTACTCAAAAATTAAGGGTTCTTTTTCCCCTTACAACTTTGCAACTTCTGCAAAGGTTTTCAAAAAGAGACAGAGAGAGGGAGGGAGTTGGCTAGGAGAAAGGGGAGATAGCACAGTTGGCTAGAAGAAAAGTCCTAAAATTGTTGGTTAACCAAAAGTCGAGAGTTCGATTCCCCTCACGACTTCGCAGCTTTTGCCACATCAGATAGGCCGGATTGGCAACGGATTGGCTGGCAACTGTCAGATTCTTGGCCAGTGGAGAGGAAGAAGAACTCAGATACTGTGCTAAACCGAAGCCATCAATAATTGGTTTGGGACTTCCAGGAAAGAAAATTTTGGCGATCAAGTTTGGTAGATACCGGTATAGTGATGTGAACTTCCGGGTTAGAGGCGGAGAAGGAGAGGGAGGTAGCCTGAGAGCCTTGTGAGGAGTCGGAGCCATGGAAACAAGAAAAGACTTGATCTTGATATATGGATCAAGCTCTGATACCATGAAACAGGACAACTGATAGAGAGAAGAAGATTGAGATATGAGAATAGGCTATGTTAAAATGATTATTCATTCATCCTTGTACAATTGATTACATCTCTGTTTATATAGAGTTCAACTATAGAGCTAATCCCAGTTAATCACTGGTTAGTTACAACCGCACATATCACAGTAATCTCTAACTGTATTTTACAACATCACCTATAACTATAATAGGGATTCAGAATTCTGCAACATCGATTTCCAATTCTGTTCACTTACAGTCTTGACCCATTTATTATATTGTCAGAGACTCGGAGGTAATGCAAATTCAACCTTTTAGCTTACATGGGAATTTATCACAAAGGGCAATATTGGAAAGGGAAAATCTGCAACAAGAAATTTTGCAATCTGTATAACTGGTACAGAACCGACAAGATGATATTATGTGGAAATGGGAGGTAACAGGGGTCTTTTCTGTAAAAACGGCATATTTCAGGCTTTCAGCATGATGAATGGACCAAGAGTGAAGACAGATAGCAGGAAAATTTGGAAATTAATCGCACCACCCAGAGTGAAGGTTTTTGCTTGGCTTCTATTAATAAATAGAATTCTCACAATTGATAATTAAATAGAAGGGGATGGTGCCTTGTCGACTGGTGTGTTATGTGCAATAATGATTCCAAGATAACAAAACACTTGTTCAATGATTGCTGCACTACGCTGGCATTATATAGAAGAGTGTCCTCACTTTTAGATGTCAGATTACCGAGAGTCTCCAATATTATCAACATTGATGCCATCTCGGCACTAACCAACAAGGGGTATACAAGGAAGGAAAGATCAATCTTGCTAATCTCTCAATTTGTTTTATGGAGAGCAAGATGTTGCAGAATTTTCACAAATTCAGTGAAAGATATTGTGGATTTAGTAGAACAGGTTTAGACACGGTGGAGATATAGTATGTTAGTTGAGAGGGTATAGGAGGTACAGTGAAAAAAGAACATGGCAAGGAGGCCGGGACCGGATGTTGGAATGGAGACTGGTATGCATACAACTGGTACTGGTACAGTTTTTAGATCTGTTTCAACACCAAGAAGACATAAATGATGGACTGGTAGGGGAAGAACAATTACAGGTAATGGAAGAGTTGGAAAGGGGACTGGTACGGTGCGGACCTGGTCTGTTTTTGAAAATACAAACAGTGTGAGATTCTGATATTTGAAGACACGGTACTGGTAAAATTCAGTCCAGTATTGGAATAACACGGCATGGGCTTGAGGCAGATTTCTTCCCTACTGATCCAAGATCCAATTTTACATTTTATGGTTTTTTTTTAAGCTATTAGGGACTTTTCTGCTTTTTTACTTGTAGTTTTTTTTTTCAAAAGTGTTGAGCTCTTTGTATTTACTTTATCTTAAACTGTCTACAATCTTTGTAACTACAAATCATTAATGAAATGTGGGCAAGATCCATATTTTTCCTAAAAAAAAGGTTTGTTACTTGCTAGTTAATAACTGAAAAATACGAGTTCGAATAAAATAATAATCTTCAAGGAGGAGGGTTCAAATGCCTCCATTTTTTGTGCCTCCACCATGTCTCTATTTTTAAAACTTTTAATAACTCAAAATTTAAAACTTAAAAAGTCAAAATAAAACAGTTAAATGTGATCTATGTTATTTTCTCTATATGTTTATAAAAACTTATCACATTTCAATTTTGTTTTTTTAAGTAAATCAATAAGTTGAAAAATCAACGTCTAGAAATTATTCACATTAGTACGTTTTTTACAAGCTCTTGATAACAACCAAAACAAAATTTAAATGAGATAATTTTTTACACGTGCATAGATAAAATAGCATAGATCACATTTAATAGTTTTATTTTGATTTTTCAAGTTTTAAATTTTGATTTATTAAAGTTTTTAAAAATAGAGACATGGTGGAGGCACAAAAAATGGAGGTATTTGAACTCTCCGCATCTTCAAGTTAGTCTATTTAATTTTCTGAAGGCCTAGCAAAAATGAAAAATTAATCGTCTGTTTATGTTCTGAATTTTGCATGAATTGTGCAGTCAATAATATAAATTCTGGTAAATGGAATGACTAGATAAGTGGGAATTGAGAGAGAAACAGAGACGGGATTAAATGAAATATACTTAAAAATAGGATTAACAGAATACCATGATTATTTCTTTTCAAACGATTTGTTACCAAACATAACATAATTTTTTTTCCTTGATCAGATTGTCCAAATCGTTTCAATATTATTCAAAACTAAAATGTGTACTGAAGCAATTAATTCCAAGGTTCTAAATAGCGTTTATAGCGTCATAGCGGGAAGGCTAAAAAAAAAGCTATAGCGAATAGTGTCGCTATAGCGGAAGCTATTCCAAATAGCGTTTTCTTTTTTACATTCCGTATATTCAATATTTGTACTAAATATCAACATTATCTAAAGTCTCATAGAACAATAAATAACACCAAAGTAATTAAGAAATTATAATACTCATATTGAACCCGTACAAAGTCCAAATTGTGGTTCAAAATATCCATAATAATATCAAAAACTATCGATTTTTTCTATTAAAAATATCTTAAGCATCATGATTCATGACATAATCTATTTTTTTTTTCTATTCAAATTTTAATTTTGGTTTGGACTTTTTTTTCTATTCAAATTTCAATTTTTATTCCCAATTTCAAATTGATTTATCTGTAGCAAGTAGCAACCAATTCAATTACAGTTTGAGATTTTTTTTATCTTTATTTAAAACCCATATAAATTGTTTTAAAAAAAAACCTATATTTTATAGCGCAAATAGCGGACCGCTATAGCGCTGTAGCGGCCGTAGCGCAAATAGCGCATTTTGATGTCATAGCGTAGCGTTTGGGGTCCAAAAACACTATAGCGCGCTATTTAGAACACTGATTAATTCCCTATAATATGATATTAATTTATAATTATGTTAGAAAGCCATCTATAAATAATATTAGAGCAGGGTTTAAATGTCTTCACACACATTCACTTTATAATTTTCTAATAATAAAAGTTCTAAAACTAATATGTTAAATAAAAATCGTTAGACGTGATCTATATTATGTTTTCTACATGTACATTAAAATTATTATTTTTCAGTTTTATTTTTATGTTAATCAATAAGTAGAAAATCAATTGGTCTAGTGGCAAAAGACAATGCTCTCCGTATGGGAGGTCGCATGTTCGAAATCTTGAAAGGGCAATCTTTTATGGATATTAAATAATTGAGTGAATTGACCTCCAACCTTTACTAAAAAAATAAGTAGAAAATAAATAACCAGAAATTATCCACATCATGCAAGCTCTTAATACCAATTAAAATAAATTGAAATGTCATAATCTTTTACATGCTTATAGAGACTATGATATAGATCATATATAATGATTTTATTTCAAAATTTAAGAAACTTTATGTTATTATAATTAAAAAAATAAAGATATAATGAAAACACACACAAAATGAAGATATTTTAACCTTTCTCATAATATAAACACTTTGAATGAGCTTTTGCTAATATAGTGATGTTAGCACTTCAAGCTAATTGCTAATGTGCAATTTAAACCACGCCGTTTTAGTCCATAAGAATGATTCAATGAGTGTAGAACTAGTGTTCTTAACCTCATCAAGTTCCTTGATAAACTTAAAAATCATATCAGATTGATTTCATATGACGAATTTAAATATTGAAACCGGTCTACTGGATAAATAATGCACTTATATATAAACAAACAAGGAACTAAAACATTTAAATTTATATAATTTACAATCCATATACATTGCCTACAGGCGTATTTGATGCCAAATAAAAAAAAAAAAAACAATCCATATACAAATAACTAGATATAGAACTAAAAGAAATCCAAAATTAACTCTACATGAGAAACCTACTTGAAGTTCACAGCACCGAAGGCCCAAGGCCCAAGGCCCAAATTCTCAAACCGACTTATATGGTTCGGTAGTATAGGAAATTTCTAGAAATTAGTATAACAAAGTATAACATAGTTAGTAGGGATACAAGCATATTCTAAATTTAAATAAAAAAGTCAATAACCGACTTTGTAGTAATATAAATGATGAGTGTTCAAATGCCTCTATTTTTTGTGTCTCCATCATGTCTCTATTTTTAAAAACTTTAATAACTCAAAATTTAAAACTTAAAAGTCAAAATAAAACCGTTGAATATGATCTACATCATTTTATCTATATGCTCATAAAAAATTATCACATTTTGATTTTGTTTTTATTGAATCAATAAGTTGAAAAATCAACGTCTAGAAATTATCCACATTAATTAGTCTGTTTTTTACAAGCTCTTGATGACAACCAAAACAAAATTGAAATGCCATAATTTTTTTACACGTGCATAGATAAAATGATGTAGGTTATATCCAACAGTTTTATTTTGACTTTTAAGTTTAAAATTTTAAGTTATTAAAGTTTTTAAAAATGAAAGTATAGTGGAGGCATGAAAAATGAAGGCATTTGAACCATTCTCAGTATAAATAGATGAAGATGTTCTTGTATGTGAACGTGAATCAGACCGTGATGCGTGATTGAGAGTAAGAATATAAATCTAATTAAGCTTTGTACTTGTAAACTACTTTCTTAAATAAAAGAAATTAGTTTATAAAGTCCTCTCTTCCAATATACACCACAATTCGAGTTCAATTTCCAACACACCTTCACATTTACGCTGATGTTGGTAAAGGAAGTCGCCCAATCATTTCCAATTGATCATGATAAGGTGCTAACTGAAAAATCAAAATAACGCATTCTCAAATTTATAAGAGAAAATTTGAGTAAACTTATTATGAATGATGATCAATTTGCATATATTATATTATCGCCCTCAACTTTTCAATTGTTGCATTAAAAGCCTCCCTAGAAAATCAAGACCCTGCTTCTAATGTCCCGTCCGTCCCATCTAAAGTGGACGGACCAGATTAAAAACCTTTTATGAGACATCAGGGGTGTATGTTTGATCATTCCATTTAGGATCGAATGGGCCGGATATGAACAACGAATTCATATCCTCCCAGGTACCTCACTGAACCTGACTGGAACGGACAGTCCAGATTTACTCTCAACCTAGATTTTTAAATTGACACGAATCTCAAAGCACAAATAATACTGCCCCCTAAGTCATCCCGAGTAATCACCGGCTGAGAGTAAATCTGGGCCCTCCATTCCGGTCAGGTTCAGTGAGGTACCTGGGAGGATACGGATCCATCAACAACAGGATATTATTTTTTAAGGCGGGAAAAATAGAAGATATGGATCCCAAAACATAAGAAAACACATATATATGCTCATAGAGTAGTACCTTCATATGTATGATATATATTTCTAGCATATATATATGTTTGTAAACTATCTATTTTTATGCATTTAATATTTCTTTTTCAGACCAATTATATAATAATATTTCACTTCTTTTAGATCTTCACAATTTTGATAAAATACATTTTAAATTCACAAAACAGCGCCTAAGTATTCTGTTAGGGTTTCCAACAAGAGGAGGCCAAAAATAAGAGACATAATTTTATAAGGAAGCTTAATAGTATTACTCGACTTCATTATTACATAGAGTATAAATAACATAATTTATAGTAACATAAATCTCTAAAAAGAAAACCCTATAAATGACACATCCTAAAATATCCTATTGTAAAATACTAAATTCTTCCTCCTTAATATAGCCTGCCAAACATAGCCTACTATTCTAACATCCTGCTAAATCAATCCTAATACAAATATATGATGAGATGCAAACATAGCCTACTATCCTGACCCCAAAATAAACTCCTAAAGCACATAATTATCTTGAATTTCAACTAAATTAGTATCGCCTAAAGAAGTATCATTGTCGTATGCCTTCTGTTTGTTCTTGAGCTTGAAACAGTTGGCCTTGATGTAACCTATCTTCCTGCAATAGTTGTAAATTAGGTTCTTGTGCTTAGAGCTCGAATGGGTCTATGATGAAGTCAAGTTCTTCTTCTTTTGTCTCCCATCGTCATCGTCCACCTTGATACCAATTCTCTCCATGTCATTGAGAAATGCGGTATAATCTAAAATATGAACCTTAACGGATGTACCTTCTTCCATCTTGAAAGAATGGATCCTCTTCTTGCTTGGTCTTTACGCAGAGCACGAGTGCATGGAGGAAACACCTGGCGCCTAAATGCTTCTCCCACGATACAAGATGAATCTGAAAACTCTCAACAACAGTAGCGGAACAGCCCTGAAAACACCGAAGAACCATCGACGATGAAGATGGCTCTGAAACCAATTTGTTAGGGTTTCAACAAGAGGAGCCTAGAAACAAGAGACAAAATTTTATGAGGAAATTTAATTGTATTTCTTGACTTCATTATTACGTGGAGTACAAATGAGATATATTTATAATAACAAAAATCTATAAAAGGAAAATCCTATAAATAACAATTCTAAAATACTCTTTACTAAATACTAAATCCTTCCTTCTTAATATAGTCTGCCAAACATATCATAATATCCTGATATCCTGTTAAATCAAACCTGATGCAAATATATGATGAGATGAGAGGTATACACAACATATTCCAATTCTCCCGTTAAGGTTGTTTTGTGTAAGTACTTAAGGGGATTTTAAGTATATCTTATACAAGTTGAGGAGATTTAATGGCAACAACTAATAACTGGTACTGTCTGGTAGTCAACTGTTAGGTGGATTGATTCTACCTTTTTAAGGATTGTGACATCTTTTTTTTTTTTTGCCCCTACATTTTTATTAGCCTAACAAGGCTTCCTGGACTGAACGTGTTTTTCCAGAGATGAAATTATATTGATCATTGTGTAAATGCTATCCAAATTCATCGCTATACTATACTGAAGTTTGTAATAGTTATTTGTGTAACCTCAAGCAAAGGAAATAATTGTTAAATAATGGATATTGCAAAATTTTACCTGGTTAAAGCCATCTGGCCAAGTAATAGAAACTGGAGTTCATGTCAATAACACACAGATGCATGCAACCGCGTACACACACGCCCGTGCTTGCACACACAATTTTCACACAGACAACCATTCATACATAGAAAAAAATGATATTGTTTTCTTTTAGAGGACAAATAGGGGCTTTGCCCATATTTGATTAATATTATTAGTAGCAGTTACAAGGGGTAGTAACAAACCAAATGAAAAACAAGGATGGTTCATACATGTGAGCCAAAAAAGAAGAAAAAGGAAAGGTAAATTATAGGTGTTACTGACATGTTCCACTGAAGGACCTACTCCAGTAGTTAAGCTTGTTGTTGAACCTCTTTTCTAAAAATTCTTGCGCATCTCTCCTTCCATGTAATGAAAAATGATATGTTGATTTTGAGTAATCAGCTTACAAATTGTGAAATAAATTAAAGATATTAACATTTTTAAGGCTGATAACGATAATCATCAAATTTCAAAGATACATTTTGTTGCCACCATTGATGAATCCCATGAGACTCATGCAATTCACGCATTTTTAGGCTCACTGCTAATATAGCTTTTTTTTTTAGGGGAAAGCCCGTAGACACTGCTAATCTAGCTGATGGAAGCAGATGTGGCATCTCTGACCCTTTACCAAGAACATCACCACAAATTCCCCTCAAAGAGGTACGAGTTGCCACTTGCTCTATGCTTCCTAATATCGTCCCTTCTGCGTTCTTGCGTTCTTCAAAATACCCTATATATGAAGTTGAGATCAGGTCCTGTGGGTTCACAAAAAGGTATGGAGTCCATGGGGCCAACTTTAAAAATTCCTCGCGTGATTTCTTGTGTTGCTTTCGCATTAAAACTGAAACTCCCCCCTTCAAAATGGCCTGAGAAATGCACAGGCCCTTTTTCAACTTATCGTTGACGTTTGCGAACCAATCGGGAGAGATTGAGGGAAAAGGCGGGTTGAAAAGGAATGTCTTGAGGTAAATATCATCGGTCTTTGCATAGTACTTCCCAATAACAGTCGCGATTGAAGCGCCTAGAGAGTGCCCAGCGAGCCAAATTTCTGCAGGTTTATAAATCAATAGGAGCTTTTGGACAGCATCCAGAACAGTCTGGCAACGCGTGCTCTTGTTGATGCCACCAGAGAACACACGTAAGTCCAGCCAGAAATCTCGAATACCATGTATTACATCCGGCATTGTGCCTCTCAAGGCGACAACGAATCTTGGTGCAGAGTGGTGTTGAGAAAAGGGTGGCCTCAACTCATAAATGCAACCAATGACTGAGTCATCAAAGGCATCTCTGAGCACCTTTATGCGATCAAAATGGAAATGCTGCCACCAAGCCGGCGCGAGCAATTGGGGTCCGACACGTCCTTTCACACTGTCTTTCTCTGTGATGTATGTCGCTTGCACCAGAGATGCGACAACAACTCTCTGATCATGTGGACAACTCCTGTATAATTATCAGTGAGTTCAGATTGTGTGTTAGAGAATTTATTAAATGAAACATGTAATTATTAATGAAGAAGAATAAACATATATATTCTTTTTATGTTTGAAAGGTCAAATTGGTTGAATATCATGAACATTTGCCGAAAGCAAGTGAAGCTTAAATTTCAAAATCCCTCCAAATAATATATGGGTGAAAGGAATGTATGCTACTGAAATAATGAAAGAGGTCTGCATTCTAAATAATACATGGATGAAATAGCAACTCACCAATCAACAGACGTAAGATATGTAGGCCCAGAATCCTCAAATATATCACATTGTGATGGCATTTTTCTAACAATCTTCTTCTTCTCGTACTTCTCTGAGTGGTTTCTCCCAGAACTAGAAATTGAAGGTCACGAAAGTTAATTCTAGATCAAAAACTCAATAATACCAGATCGAATCGATTTAGGTTAATTAGCTGCCAGAAAGATTGATGAATTTGTGAAGGTAAGAGATGAAAACTTACTACTTTATTAGCTTGTAATCTCTACTGAACCGTTTTGAACTTCCCTTCCTCTAAACCTCAAATGGAACAATTTTAACCCGTCAAGTTTTGCAAAGTGCACTAAAGATATATGTACTGAACTAGATATATACTGAGACAAGATGAATAAAGACTGAGGAATTGAGTTCAACTGTATTTTTCGTTGCTAGATTCCTTTGTACAAGTACACCTATTTATATGCTTGATTAACAGCGTACATTTGACTTAGTCGATTGTTGATTCTTCATTTGACCTGGCCTACTGATCCAGGAGGTGTGTAAATGGTCAGCTTGGTCAGTAAGAATGCAAGGCGTACTGTAGCATTATAAAAAAAATGTCTGAATGTATCTTTTTATATTATCTAAGTATTATAAACTTTATTTGTATCTTTTATGTGTAGTTGCATGGGTTGAAGGGATCAATATGATAGCTTATTTTAAATGAGAGCAACTTGCTAGCAAGAAACTAAGAAGAAGTATCATAGCAACATGACAAAGTGTGTATATTTTAATGGCCATGAATTGTTGTTATTGTTGTAAGATACTTTCTAGTGGCTTTCGACACTTGAATATTTGCCTCGTTTAAAGTTTTGCCTTTTAGATTTGTTTGAAAAAGATCAACTCTGAGGCGATCGGAAAAAACCCTAGCCTCCATCTTTACCAACCCCCATCCACCCTCCTACCCCTCTCCTTCGAGCCCGTCTCCTCCACATTAAGGCCTCAAAGTCGCCCAAGTCCTCACCAGCACAGCCGCCTCCCCTACCAGTCTACAATGACCTTGAGAAATAGAGAGCGAGAGAGGTCAGATCCGCTCCGCCACAATCTCTACTTTCCACCACCGCCACGGTCGCACCTTTCGTCGCTTCTAAACTTTAGGCTGTCCGCAGCTCTAAACCCTAGATCTGTCTCTAAACTCTAATTTCACCATTCTTCCTATCTCCAAACCAGTTACATCGAAACCCTAGCCAGTGATGCGGTGAGGTCGTGCCATGCTAGCCTCCCCCATCCGCCACCCTCCTAAAAAAAAAACCAAAAAAACTTCTAGATGCTTCATTCTTGTTGTTGCTGTCTTGGGGCAAGGAGTGAGAGGAGATTAGCAACTATTTGAAGTAGCTAGGTTTGCAATATGTTGTGATGTTAGATTTTTTTTTTTTTTTGTTAGATGATTTAGATGGATTGTTGTTAGATGTTGATGGGTTGTTTAGATTTAATGTTTTGATATTAGAGACTTCGAGTTGATGTGAAAGAATAGATGTAATTTTATTTTATTTAATAAAAATTATA
Source organism: Carex kokanica (assembly GCA_025461125.1). Taxonomy (NCBI): domain Eukaryota; kingdom Viridiplantae; phylum Streptophyta; class Magnoliopsida; order Poales; family Cyperaceae; genus Carex; species Carex kokanica. The sequence goes on from JAJGRX010000348.1 coordinate 868,996, forward strand.
CTTGACAGCCACTGTCAAGGTTTCGAAAAAAAAAAAAAATAATATTTGTCTCGTTCACGTATTAATACTAACCACCAGACATGATAGTTAAGAATGACACTTTTTTTTATATAAATTGTTAACAACATATTATTGCTATTTCAAGCTATAACTACGAGTCAATTTTCTTTTTAACATAATACAAGTTCCCAGAAAAAAAAATTGTACATAATTATTTTTGGAGAGAGTTGACTTCTCTTCAACCGGGAGCCAATTATATGGAGCGGATATAAGCGTTGACATATGGACTTTTTTTCTTTTTGTCAAATTGGCTGACATATGGAGATGTTCTTTGATTATACATCGACCCAATTCTTTGTCTTGACCCGTTCCGATCATGAAAGGTGACTTTTTTTTTTTCTAAAAATATATACCATTTTAAATTGGGAATTCATGCTGTTGTGGCACTAATATTCTACCAAAATTTTTATTTTTACAAAATTATTACATATTTTTTAATGAACCACAAATATGAATTTTTTTTCTATCCTATAGAAGGAACTATATAAATTATATGGTTTATTTAAGGTGCGGTCCTTAATTAGTATTTTACCCATTACATGATTGATTATAAATTAAGTTTTTTGTCTCTCTAAAAAATTGGAGATCTATTGTGGTCTCTGAGAGTTAATTTGAACAATTTATCTTCAATTTTTCACATTTTAACAATTCTACTTTAATTTAGAAATTAATTTTGAAAAGAGTAACAAAATAAAATCATTTTGACAATTAATTCTGACTTTAAATTAATTTGTTGGCAACCCAATTCAGTTTAATCAATATAAATTAATTTGAAGCCCGAAGAAATTCAACAAAAAATAAATTTTCATACTTTAAACGTATGTAACTCTTGATAGGAAAATTTGTTTCTTATTATGATCTGATTCGGAAAGCTTGCAAAGAGATATACAAATGTTATTGGGCATACCCCGTAACGGTCATTTTCGAACTAAAATAAAAATTGTCCTAGGCCCATGAACTTGAGTTGAAATTTCTTACCTTTTACAATTATTTATATATATATAGGGATGGGCTATGGTGAGCTATGGAGTAAAACAAGTTTTTACTCCATGTCTCATTATTTCTATTTTGAAAATTCAAACAACCGATCCGAACCGTTCAAGTTGTTCTCCATATTGAAATGTGCTTGGAGACCAAATTTTACATTTTTTGGAATTTTTTACTATTTATTAAGCCACTTTGAAAATCGCTGATCCATTGGTCCAGAATTTTTTACTGTTTTGCTACTGTTCACCCGGATCAGCGATTTTCAAAGTGGCTTAATAAATAGTAAAAAATTCCAAAAAATGTAAAATTTGGTCTCCAAGCACATTTCAATATGGAGAACAACTTGAACGGTTCGGATCGGTTGTTTGGATTTTCAAGATGGAAATATGGCGTGAAGTACAAACTCGTTTTACTCTATAGCTCACCATAGCCCATCCCTATATATATATATATATAGAGAGAGAGAGAGTGGCTAAGCTACAAACGTTTGCACCAAGGCTTTGGTGCAAACGAATGGTTTTCGGATTTTCAAAGTTCAAACGGTCGATCCAAACCGTTAGATATTTAATCTATATTAAAATCTGCTTGGAGACCAAATTTTACATTTTTTGGAATTTTTTTGCTATTTATTAAGCCACATTGAAAATTGCTGATGACATGGTCTAGAATTTGATTGCACTGTTTTTACTGTTCACCCGAATCAGCAATTTTCAAAGTGGCTTAATAAATAGCAAAAAAATTCCAAAAAATTCCAAAAAATGTAAAATTTGGTCTCCAAGCACATTTTAATATGGATTAAATATCTAACGGTTTGGATCGACCGTTTGAACTTTAAAAGTCGGAGAACCAAATCGTTTGCACCAAGGGCTTGGTGCAAACGTTTTGAGCTTAGCCACTCTATATATATATAAAATTTTATTTTAAACTACAAGAGTCCTTTTATGCATGAGAATTAAAAATCACAATAACAATTTAATACTACAAATTAATAATCTATTTATGCAATTCGTTCCTTTCACTTTTCACATTCTAACAATTATCTTTTACATAATTTTTAACATTTAAATACAAGATAACAATTCAATAAAATTAATTAATTCCTATCTCCATTCTTATATTAAGCACATTGATGCCCTTATCCGCCAACGGTTTAGATTAAAAGATGAAATTTTGGATTGATCAAATATCAACTATCCAATTAAATAGTGTACTTTTTTTTAGTTCTTTGTATTTTTTTTTTTTACATGTAGAAGTCTAAATTTATTTAGATATTTACTCATCATATGTACATGTCCTGTTTTTCTCATTTTTTATGAAAACTTTCATAAACCCCTTATATTCGATTTTTTATAGATATTTTTTCATTTTTAAATTATTATGTTTTTTTTTTGTGGATTGATAATTGATTGGTTGTGTATTCAATAATTTATCATCCGGTAAATCAAGCAATCAATAGAAATAAAAACAATTGATTGGTCGTTGATATTATAATTATCATCACAACATATGTGAACTTGGAAGTGTAGTCCCTAACGGCACCTAGGGGGTTGAATAGGGAGTCTTAAAAACTCTTAGACGTTTTTCGGTTAAATCCTCTAAACTAACAAGTCAAACAAGCGTGTACAAGTAAAGTAAATAGAGTAGAATTCAGAGAAAGTTGACACGCAAGATGATAACGGAGTTCGACGTAAAATGCCTATGTCTCAGGGGTAGAGCAATATTGTCGGCGCCCCTTTCCTATTACCCAAAAAGAATGGATACAACTCGTGAGACGTGAGCCCAACAGTGGTGGGAAGTCATAGCCTAACTTGTGTACAAGGTGAGCCTAGAAGCTCGAGCTGGAGAGTCCCTTGGGATTGTCACACAGCTATGGATATATGTAAGCGGAAACGCTTGATCTAGTGTACCCCTTCACGCCCCCAGGTACCTCACTGAACCTGACCGGAACGGATGGTCCAGATTTACTCTCAGCCCAGATTTTTAAATTGACACGAATCTCAAAGCACAAATAATACTGCCCCCTAAGTCATCCCAAGTAATCACCAGCTGAGAGTAAATATGGGCCCTCCGTTCTGGTCAGGTTCAGTGAGGTACCTGGGAGGATACGGATCCATGAACAACAGGTATTATTTTTTAAGGCGGGAAAAACAGCAGATATGGATCCCAAAACATAAGAAAACACATATATATGCTCATAGAGTAGTACCTTCGTATGTATGATATATATTTCCAGCATATATGTTTGTAAACTATCTACTTTTATGCATTTAATATTTCTTTTTCAGACCAATTATGTAATAATATTTCATTTCTTTTAGATCTTCACAACTAGGGCTGCAAACGAACCGAACCGAATCGAACTTACCTCCAGTTTGAGTTTGGTTTGAATTAATTTCGAACTAGGTTTGTTTTGAATTAATTTCGAACGAACTCAATTTCGAACCGAATTTTTTACGAACTCAATTTCGAACCTTTATGAACTTTGTTACGACTTACGATTTATGACTTCTAACTGGGCCATAGTGCGAAATTACAGCACTTCAATAAAAACTCAAGTATTTTAAAGTACAATTTAAATAAAACCCAAATATCAATAGAAGTACAATTTAAATAAAAACTCAAGCACTCCAAAGTATTCAAAGTACAATTTAAATATCAATAGAAGTACAGAACAATCACCAAAGTTTTAGAATTATTAGAAACCCAAACATTACGCTAAATAAAACATTAAAGTTCATTACAACTAGGCACTAGCTACTGAAAAACCATTCTAAAAAACCCTCACAGGTATCCAAAGCTTCAGCCATATATTTCGTTTTATTAAACTAGCTACTGAACATCTACAAATTACTTTATAGATGCAGTAGCAAAGTTTTCAACATCCGCACTATTTTTGCATCATTAGCCTGGATTACCCGAAAATCTCATAATCCTACCATGAAAAACAAAATTTCTGGTATAAACATGTGAATTTTTTTATTTGAGCTTTGTTGTTGAATTTTTTTATTTGAGCTTGTAATTGGACCGGGCTTTCTGTTTCAGAAGTCCGAATTCAAAGTAATTATGGACTGGACGGCTTATATTTTATCAGTGAACATAAGTTATCAGCAGAAATTAACGGTTCACGTTTGAGTTAATTTCGAACTAAATTTGGTTTGCGAACCTATTTCGAACGAACTAGGTCCAGTTTGAGTTTGGTTTGAATTAATTTCGAACTAAGTTTGGTTTGAAATAATTTCGAACGAACTCAATTTCGAATCAAACTTTTTTCGAACTTTTTCGAATCAAACTCGAATCGAATTACGAACTACGAATTTTTTGTGCAGCCCTATTCACAACTTTGATAAAATACATTTTAAATTCACAAAACAGCGCCTAAGTATTCTGTTAGGGTTTCGAACAAGAGGAGACCAAAAATAAGAGACATAATTTTATAAGAAAGCTTAATAGTATTACTCGACTTTATTATTACATAAAGTACAAATGACATAATTTATAGTAACATAAATCTCTAAAAAGAGAACCCTATGAATGATACGTCCTAAAATACCCTATACTAAAATACTAAATTCTTCCTCCTTAATATAGCCTGCCAAACATAGCCTACTATCCTGACATCCTGCTAAATCAATCCTGATGCAAATATATGATGAGATGCAAACATAGCCTACTATCCTGACCCCAAAATAAACTCCTAAAGCACATAATTATCTTGAATTTCAACTAAATTAGTATCGCCTGAAGAAGTATCATTGTCGTATTACTTTTGTATATTCTTGAGCTTTAAACAGTCGGCCTTGATGTGACCTATCTTCCTGCAATAGTTGTAAATTAGGTTATTGTGCTTAGAGCTCGAATGGGTCTATGATGAAGTTAAGTTCTTCTCCTTCGGTCTCCCATCGTCACTGTCCACCTTAATACCAATTCTCTCACTGTCATTGAGAAATGCGGTATAATCTAAAATATGAACCTTAACAGATGTACCTTCTTCCATCTTGAAAGAATGGAACCTCTTCTTGCTTGGTCTTTACGCAGAGCACGAGTGCGCGGAGGAAACACCTGGCGCCTGAATGCTTCTCTCACGATACAAGACGAATCTGAAAACCCTCAACAGCAATAGCGGAATAGCCCTGAAATCACCGAACAACCGTCGACGATGAAGATGGCTCTGATACCAATTTGTTAGGATTTCAACAAGAGGAGCTTAGATACAAGAGACATAATTTTATGAGGAAACTTAATTGTATTCCTTGACGTCATTATTACGTAGAGTACAAATGAGATATATTTATAACAACATAAATCTATAAAAGAAAAATTGTATAAATAACACCTCCTAAAATACTCTTTACTAAATACTAAATTCTTCCTCCTTAATATAGCCTGCCAAACTTATCCTAATATCCTGAGATCTTGCTAAATCAAGCCTGATGCAAATATATGATGAGATGAGAGACATACACAACATATTCCAATTCTCCCGTTAAGGGTGTTTTGTGTAAGTACTTAAGGGGATTTTAAGTATATCTTATACAAGTTGAGGAGATTTAATGGCAACAACTAATAACTGGTACTGTCTGGTAGTCAACTGTTAGGTGGATTGATTCTACCTTTTTAAGGATTGTGGCATCTTTTTTTTTTTTTTTTTGCCCCTACATTTTTATTAGCCTAACAAGGCTTCCTGGACTGAACGTGTTTTTCCAGAGATGAAATTATATGGATCATTGTGTAAATGCTATTCAAATTCATCGCTATGCTATACTGAAGTTTGTAATAGTTATTTGTGTAACCTTAAGCAAAGGAAATAATTGTTAAATGATGGATATTGCAAAATTTTACCTGGTTAAAGCCATCTGGCCAAGTAATAGAAACTGGAGTTCATGTCAATAACACACAGATGCACGCAACTGCGTGCGTACACGCCCGTGCTTGCACACACATTTTTCACACAGACAACCATTCATACATAGAAAAAAATGATATTGTTTTCTTTTAGAGGACAAATAGGGGCTTTGCCCATATTTGATTAATATTATTAGTAGCAGTTACAAGGAGTAGTAACAAACCAAATGAAAAACAAGGATGGTTCATATATGTGAGCCAAAAAAGAAGAAAAAGGAAAGGTAAATTATATGTGTCACTGACATGTTGCACTGAAGGACTTACTCCAGTAGTTAAGCTTGTTGTTGAACCTCTTTTCTAAAAATTATGCGCATATCTTCATCCATGTAATGAAAAATGATATGTTGATTTCGAGTAATCAGCTTAAAAATTGTGAAATAAATTAAAGATATCAACATTTTTAAGGCTGATAACGATAATCATCAAATTTCAAAGATACATTTTGTTGCCACCATTGATGAATCCCATGACTCTCATGTTAGAAATATATTTTAAAAACACAAAATTTATTTAACTAAATATTTATGTTAATATTAACGTTTGTTTTAACTTTATGAATTATGAAGCTATTTGTGAATTAATTGTATGATCCAATTTCCATACGAAAGCTCTCTATTCAATTGCCACAAAAGATCGAATCAAATATATTTTGTATTTGAGCTAGCTGTGCATGACCCATGCCGTTTCAAATTCCTTCAGTTACTAGTTATTTTAATCAATTGAAGAATTACTCAATTGAAACATATAGCTTGCACAAGCAATTAAATCATTTGTCCGTTTGAGTTTCATTCATCAATTTCAACATTCATTTTCTTCAAAACATTCAAACGGTAATATATATAATGAATATGAATTTAATGTGATGAACACACATATTTGCCTATATAAATAACACATGACATATGGAGAACAATATATCCATTGATCCAACAATTTATATTATCTTGCTCTTTCTCTTAGCTCCATATTTCATAAAGTCAATTTCTATTCTCCCACAAACAAATATTTTCTACATAGAAAACATATTATTCTGCTATCATCGTTGAAAGAAGTTACATCAACCTCTACCACGGTTGCGCCCGCAGGCAGAGGAATACCGGCGTAACTTGGGGCAGTCTTAACCGATTATTCCTGCGCTTAGGATGGGAAGTTGCCTTAGGTCCGCATTTCGCAACTCCGGGTAACAAAGTTTTAATTTATATTCTTGATTAAATTTTAAATATAGTTTTTTTTAATTATTTTATTGATCAAAATTCAGATTTAAATAGTTGGTTATTTAATATTTATCCAACATCTCATGCAATTCACACTTTTTTAGGCTCACTGCTAATATAGCATTTTTTTTTAGGGGAAAGCCCGTAGACACTGCTAATCTAGCTGATGGAAGCAGATGTGGCATCTCTGATCCTTTACCAAGAACATCACCACAAATTCCCCTCAAAGAGGTACGAGTTGCCACTTGCTCTATGCTTCCTAATATCGTCCCTTCTGCGTTCTTGCGTCCTTCAAAATACCCTATATATGAAGATGAGATCGGGTCCTGTGGGTTCACAAATAGGTATGGAGTCCATGGGGCCAACTTTAAAAATTCCTCGCGTGATTTCGTGTGTTGCTCTTGCATAACAACCGAAACTAACCCCTTGAAAATGGTCTCAGAAATGCGCAGACCCATTTTTAAGTTATCGTCGACGCTTGGGAACAAATCGAGAGAGATTGAGGGGAAAGGCGGGTTGAAAAGGAATGCCTTGAGGTAAATATCGTCGGTCTTTGCGTAGTTCTTCCCAATAATAGTCGCGATTGAAGCGCCTAGAGAGTGAGCAGCGAGCCAAATTTCTGCAGGTTTATAAATCAATAGGAGCTTTTGGACAGCATCTAGAACAGTCTGGTAGCGCGTGCTCTTGTTGATGCCACCATAGATCACACGTAAGTCCAGCCATAAATCTTGAATACCATGTATTACATCCAGCATTGTGCCTCTCAAGGCGACAACGAATCTTGGTGCAGAGGGGTGTCGAGAATAAGGTGGCTTGAACTCATAAATGCAACCAATGACTGAGTCATCAAAGTCATCTCTGAGCACCTTTATGCGATCAAAATGGAAATGCTGCCACCAAGCCGGCGCGAGCAATTGGGGTCTGACACATCCTTTCACACTGTCTTTCTCTATGATGTATGTCGCTTGCACCAGAGATGCGACAACAACTCTCTGATCACGTGGACATCTCCTGTATAATTATCAGTGAGTTCAGATTGTGTGTTAGAGAATTTATTAAGTGAAACATGTAATTATTAATGAAGAAGAATAAACATATTTCTTTTTATGTTTGAATGGTCAAATTGGTTGAATATCATGAACATTTGCCGAAAGCAAGTGAAGCTTAAATTTCAAAATCCCTCCAAATAATATATGGATGAAATGAATGTATTCTACTGAAATAATGAAAGAGGTGTGCATTCTAAATAATACATGGATGAAATAACAACTCACCAATCAACAGACGTAAGATATGTAGGCCCAGAAACCTCAAATATATCACATTGTGATGGCATTTTTGTAACAATCTTCTTCTTCTCGTACTTCTCTGAGTGGTTTCTCCCAGAACTAGAAATTGAAGGTCAAGAAAGTTAATTCTAGAAGAAAAACTCATTAATACCAGATCGAATCGATTTAGGTTAATTAGCTGCCAGAAAGATTGATCAATTTGTGAAGGTAAGAGATGAAAACTTACTACTTTATTAACTTGTAATCTCTACTGAACCGTTTTGAACTTCCCTTCCTCTAAACCTCAAATGGAACAATTTTAATTAACCCGTGAAGTTTTGCAAGGTGCACTAAAGATATATGTACTGAACTAGATATATACAGAGAGAAGATGAATAAAGACTGAGGAATTGAGTTCAATTGTATTTTTCATTGCTTGATTCCGTTGTACAAGTACACCTATTATGTGCTTGATTAAGTGCAATTTAGAATAACTCTAGTAGGTATGGATTATATTGAGTGGATGAAAATTTTGAACCTTCTAAGTAATATCTTCTTTACACTACCACATAATAAGATTGATTGGCGATGGGAGAATTCAGAGAAGTTTTCAACAAACTCTATTTATAGACTTTTGAATTTTGGTGGGATTCAGCCTACTACTGCTATGGTTTGGTGGCAATTACCAATACCACCCAAACTAAGAATTTTTATGTGGTTAGTTGAACATGACACAATCTTGACCAAAAATATCCTTCTTAAAAAAGATTGGATAGGTAACCCTACTTGTTTATTCTGCCCCCAATTGGAAACAATAGATCATTTATTCTTTCAATGTTCTTTGGCTCAGCAGGTGTGGTTTTGACTAGAAAAAAGTCAAAGCTTAATGTTAGATTGGCATAATTGGACAGATCTTTTCCACTATGCACTATCACTGCCAAAAGTAGAAAAAATAGGTTTTATTAGTTCTTAGTTTTGTCTGCTGGTGTCTATGGAAAAATCGAAACGAGGTGTGTTTTACACAATGTAATCTCAAAAATGCTAGAACTCTTATTTTACAAATTAAGTTGCTTTATTTGTATTGGACAGGAAATATGCATAAGAAGGTGAAGACAGCAGTAGAAGATTGGATGCCTATCATTGAGGATGCTATTCCTCTCGATCACTTCATGCCTCTGGAGGTGGTTGTCTTTGGGGCGTCAGGAGGATCGGATGCCCCAGGAGATTCTGGTGACTCTGCGGCTGAGATTCCTTAGTCTGGATGAAAAATTTGATACAGTGCCAATTTTGCTACTTAGTGCACTCTAACCTTAGCCCTTTGTTAAGTGGTTTAGTATTAGCTAACTGTGCTTACTTTTGGTATATAGATGTTAATTGCTTGTGGAGTTATTTGGTGCTTTGCGTGTTCAGGTTGCTCTGTGGCAACGCTGAATGAATTTTGAATGTTGGTTGTAATTATCCATTTCAATTTATAAAATGGGCAATAGCCTCTTTTAAAAAAATATATATATGCTTGATTAACAGCGTACATTTGACTTAGTCGGTTGTTGATTCTTCATTTGACTTGGCCTACTGATGCAGGAGGTGTTTAAATGGTCAACTTGGGGTACGTTTGGATGAGAGTTAGAATAGCTAAAATAGTAAATTTTTAGAATAGTAAATGAGAATAGAGAAAAAAAAAGTAATTTTCAGATTAGTGTGAAAATAGTGCTATTCGGATTAGTAAAAATATTGTTTGGATTGTATTTGTGGAATAGTGAATAGTTGTAACAAATAAAGAATAGTGTTAACAATGTACTAATTAAGAAAAAAAATAGGCAAGTGGGATCTCAAATAAATTGTAACAACTTGGAGATAGCAGAAAGTGGTATCAAATTTGTCATTTCGGAATTGTGTTGACAGAAATCAAAAAAGAAAACATTTTTTCCTCTCATTTCACATTTCCGAATAGTAGTTATTCCAACATTTACAAGGAATAGAGAATAGCATCTATTCTAGCTATTTCGAATAACAAAAATATTGTTTGGATGCACATTGCTATTGCGAATAGCTTCTATTATAGAATAACCTCTATTATTGCTATTCTTGTGTCATCGGTTCCTAAGAATGCAAGGCGTACTGTAGCGGGTTGATGCGGAAGAAGTTCCCGAAGATTTTATGGGCCTCGTCGACAAAAGAAGAAGAAAAGAAGGCCGAAAAAAATTCAGGAAATGAAATTCTTGTGGAACAAATTTGCTTCTTGCAGCAAGCTGCAATGAATTTTTGCGAGCTTAACGTATAAAGGGACGTGAAATTTCTTTTTCATATATTTAGACATTTATTTTGTATTTTTTGTTATTTTAAACCAATGTTTGAATGTATCTTTTTATATGATCTTAGTATTATAAACTTTATTTGTATCTTTTATGTGTAGTTGCATAGGTTGAAGGGATCAATATGATAACTTATTTTAAATAAGAGCAACTTGCTAGCAAGAAACTAAGAAGAAGTATCATAGCAACATGACAACGTGTATATATTTTAATTTATTTCATTCTGTGCAAGTTAGTATTTTAATGGCCATGAATTGTTGTTATTGTTGTAAGATACTTTCTAGTGGATCAATACTAACCACCAGACATGATAGTTAAGAATGACAATTTTTTTTATATAAATTGTTAACAACATATTGTTGCTATTTCAAGCTATAAAATATTTGTATCTTGGTCATGTTGCTAAAACTGTCAAGTGTCATTAATCCATATGTTCAGATATCGTTTAATTGAAAATGAATAAAGTACTGATATCTGAAAAATACTCTTGAACGACATAAAATGAAAGTGTTTATTGAAACTGGGAAGTAATAGAAGAAAACTTAAAAAAAAATGCAACCTAATTCGAATTTTTGAAGAATAATATGTAAAAGATGCTGAGATTGTACCAAGATCTTTTAATAAAAAAAACAAGTGGCAGCTGCTGTCACTTATTTTTGCAATTAATGAATTTCAAGGTTGTTGCTGTGAGAATTCAATGAATTTGAATGAAATAGACTGTGAAATTGGATTGTGTGGAAACAAATCTTTGACAGGAAAACGCGGATTCAAAATTAATATATCTATATATAATTTCAAGGTTTATTGAAAGCGAGGGGGGAGATGACCTCAAGTCTTCTCTGCATGTGACATAAATACTTTTCAAGCTCTAGTACATTTTTCGAAATCCATAAAAGTCACATCATTACTTTCACTTCTTATGTACCAAAAACTGCACGTAAAGTGCAAACGGTACGTAAGAAAGTATTCATGTTAAATGCATCCACTACAAAAAAGAGCAAAATTCAATCATTTTTTCATAGAAAGATTCTTGAATTTTTTTTATAAACCATAATTGAAAATAAGAATTTTATAAAACCAATATGAATATTTTTTTTACAAAAATTATAAGAATTGAAATGCCATTTCGGTCCGAACTTTTATTTTTTCGGAACCGAAATGGCAATTCAGCCCAAGGTGATTTCACAGCTTTTTCAGAAAAAACAAGTGGAGCCTTCCGAAATTTTTATTAATCGAAAAAACATTATGTTGTTATAGCTTGAAATAGCAACAATATGTTGTTAACAATTTATATAAAAAAAATTGTCAGTCTTAACTATCATGTCTGGTGGTTAGTATTGATCCACTAGAAAGTATCTTACAACAATAACAACAATTCATGGCCATTAAAATACTTGTTTTTTCTGGGAACTTGTATTTTGTTAAAAAGAAAATTGGATTTTTCCCAGAAACTACCAGTCAATTTTCTTTTTAACAAAATACAAGTTCCCAGAAAAAAAAATTGTACATAATTATTTTTGGAGAGAGTTGACTTCTCTTCAACCGGGAGCCAATTAAATGGACCGGATATAAGCGTTAACATATGGAATTTTTTTTTCTTTTTGTCAAATTGGCTGACATATGGAGATGTTACTTTGATTATACATCGACCCAATTCTCTGTCTTGACCCGTTCCGATCATAAAAGGTGACTTTTTTTTCTAAAAATATATACCATTTTATATTGGGAATTCATGCTGTTGTGGCACCAATATTCTACCAAAATTTTTATTTTTAGAAAAGTATTACCTATTTTTTAATGAACCACAAATATGAATTTGTTTTCTATCCTATAGAAGGAACTCTATAAATTATATGGTTCATTTAAGGTGCGGCCCTTAATTAGTATTTTACCAATTACATGCTTGATTATAAAGTTTTTTGTCTCTTAAAAAATTGGAGATCTATTGTGGTCTCTTAGAGTTAATTTGAACAATTTATCTTCAATTTTTCAGATTCTAACAATTCTAATTTAATTTAGAAATCAAATTTGAAAAAAGTAACAAAATAAAATCATTTTGACAATTAATTCGGACTTTAAATTAATTTGTTGGCAACCCAATTCGGTTTAATCAATATATATTAATTTGAAGGCTGAAGAAATTCAACAAAAAATAAATTTTCATACTTTAATTAAACGTATGTAACTTTTGATAGGAAAGTTTGTTTCCTATTTGAAGGCGGAAGAGATATACAAATGTTATTGGGCATAGCCCGTAATGGTCATTTTCGAACTAAAAGAAAACTGTCTTAGGCTGATGAACTTGAGTTGAAATTTCTTACTTTTTACAATTATATATATATTATTTTATTTTGAACTACAAGTGTCCTTTTATGGGAATTAAAAATCACAATAACAATTTAATACTACAAATTAATAAGGGAAAATTGGTTATTTGCCACTCCAAAACCTTCTAATTGTGAAAATGCCATCCCGAAATTTGAAATTGTAAAAATGCCACTCTAAACTTCATTAATTTCTAATTTTGCCATTTGTACTGTATTATTATATTATTTTTATTAAAAATTAACTGAAAATAACTGTTCTGGTATACGTATTTCTGTATTTCCAATTATACCCTTCATTTGCCACCGCACGCCTCCAGTTGAAATATGGTTGTCATTAATTCCTCCAGACTGGAGAGGGTATTATGAAGATAGAATAAGAACCCTTGCGTAGAGTTCACTGGGATGTCATCTCCTCCATTTTGATAGATCTCCTTCTCCTCCTCCTCGTGATAGAATAGGAACTCCTCCAGCCATCGCCTCCTCCAGACATCGCCTCCTCCTCTAGACATCGCATGGCACCTTGCGTAGAGTTCTGAAATTCAAACAGGAACTTGCCTCCTCCCTAATCGCCTCCTCCTCCCTAATCGCCAGTAACCCTAATCGTCTCCTCCTCCTTCCGATCTAATCATGGAGCATCGCCATCAGTCCTCCTTTGGGAACTCTACGCAATCGATTTCGTCCACCGCTGCCCAGCCGAGTGACAGTCTGTTGCCAATCGTGCAATGCCCGAATTGCGGGATCGATGTGAAGAGATTAGTGAGCAGTACCACAGCAAATCCACAGAGGGTATTCTACAGATGCGTAAACTACAAAAAGGTACTGGATTTTTGACAAATGATATCTAGGTTTTACGGTACATGGTACTGGTATTGTGCCAGATAACAAGGTCAGTGAAATTCCTGACATGAATTTTGGTCAAATTAATTTCTGTCATGGATTTCTGACATGGTACTGGTATTGTGCCAGAAAAAAATGGGGCTGATTTTTCTGCTCCATGCATTTTTTAATATAATTTTGGAATGTTTTACATTTTGTAGGCATGAATTAGTATTGTTGGAGTATGAACTAGTATGAATGCTTGCTATACATGTTTGTTCTGATGACAATTTTTTTCAATATTAATTAACCAAATTCGTTGGAAATCCAGAAGGTCTTGATCAGTATTTTCTCATAAAGAAAAGTGCCTTTTGTTCTCTTTTATATTGTGATCAATCAAAACAAAAAGCACCACATTAGATGTATTAATGAAAAAAAAAATGGAAGAACTGGTAGAAGTTATTGGTTATATATAGAAGTTAGAAAATGGTACCCTTGTACTTGCTTTGTCAATTTGATCCATAAGCAACTCATACTGTCAATGGAAATAGATAAAACATTCAATGTTCTAGCTTTCAGAACAATATGTAATTCCAAAAGCTACCATGGGTTTGTTTTTCAAAACTGCCATAATACATTCAAGCTTTCTACTAAATTACTGTATAGATCTTTACTAGTTCATAATTTTTAGTTGCTACTTTTGATTCTCATATATTTAATTGTAAGTACTTGTGATTTATATTAAGTAATAACAAAACAAAGACGACTTATTTTCTATGTAACCTATGTAATCTATGTAATCTTTGATTCCAGATGCTTCAGCTCCTTTGGAGACAGGTTACCAAGACAGTTACCCATAAAATGCCTGGATTTGAGAATTAATTAGAGAATATATACTATGATAATGCTTACTCGTTTCTAGTATTAAGGACCTGTATCTCATGTCTCATCTTTGCAGTCTCTTGCTGGTTTATTGCTAAAAAATAAAGAAAAAAAATGAATGAAAGTATACTTCTTCCTAAGAAGAAATTAAATGATTTCAAATAGGTTGGAGAATCTGAACAAATTAAATGATTGTAAATACCTTTTTATTTTGCAGAAGACATTTTCGTGCAGGTTCTGGATGTGGGAAGAGGACTACGAGGCATATCTTCGTGGCATTGGAGTTGTGGGCATGCGGAGTGATCCCGAGCATGACCTGTCTGACGCTATTCGAATTTTCCCTAATCGAATTGTCGCTCGATTTGATAATGAGATTGGAAAATTGAAGAAACAAAACTCCCAAATTGTTGCATTAGCGGAGAAGATAATATTCCTTCTTGTTATAAATGTTGTTGTGATTGTTGTGATGATTAGTATTTTGATTGTAATTATGTGCAAGTAGTGTGATTATGTATGTCAATGCCTTTTAATGGTTGATTATGCAAGTAGTGTGGAAGTGTATAAGTGTATTTAGGAATGACTTGTTTAATGGTTGATAATGCCTTTTATGTATGTCAATGCCTTCTAAAAATGTTTGTTCACCAATTTTCAACAAAGTCTTGGAGGATAGAAAATTTCTGTGGAGCACTTATAAAATCATAGAAAACCAGTGTGGCTATGGCTTGATTGTGGCTATGGCTTGGAACTGTCGAAAATTTTTTTAGTATCAAAGCCTTTAAAGTCGTGAGCAGAAGAGACTGTAATTTTAGTATCAAAGCCTTTAAATGGTAAAGGTGAATGGCATAAGAAACTGATAGTTATTATATCTGAAAAGCCACTTTGAATTTCGAAAGTTTTTGATAAGATATCATGTAGCGTACCAAAGTGGACACCTAATTGAATTGGTTATTATATCTGCAAAAAGGTAGCTCCAAATCCAACAGATAAAAAGAAAAAGAACAACCTTGCTTTATCACCACTAACAGATATAACAAGAAAATGGCAGAATAAAACAACTAAATTTAGCATACAAGAAAATGACAGAATAAAAATATGAATAAAAAGGTACATGGAGGAAAACAGCCAAATGCAAAAAACAACAAATTTAGCATACATATTCGTTTAATACAAAAAAGCATAAATAAAAAACAATACAAAGGGACCCCAAATGCTAAGTTCAATATGGAGGAGATCTATTACTGGGATGTCCACTGCTGCTCGGTCCCGCCACCTGACGTGACCTAAAAAATACCAGTGTTAAGTGTTTAATACATCTAGCTTTTCAGAGCAAAAAACAACCCATTACAATTTCAAATAAAAGAGAACAACTTCCCTCTTGCATCATAACTAAATCACCACTATAACAATTCCATTCAAGCAGACAGCACAACAATTAATTTTGATGCATCTCCAAGATAAAATTTCTCAAAAGAGAGTGCTAAAGATTTTTACAATGGAGAGTTTACCTCTTATTGGTGCTTGGTCCCGAATTTGGAGCATCCTCGGAAATACTAGCTTTGCATGTCCTTTCTTGATGGCCAAATTGCTTGCATCTTTTGCATTTTTGCCTTCTTGTCCTCAACTCCAAACAGCCGGGAATCCTCTCCTTTCTAGGCCTACCGGGTGGTCTTTTCATTTGAGGTGGGTCCACTTTGAATCCGTGATCAACATTTACCCATTGTGACTTGTCAGTCATAGGTCTGATCACACCCTCGTATGCAATTCTGAATTTAGCAATTGAGAAATACTCGTGCACATAATCCTCCATACATGCTCCTCTAAGTGTGCAAATGAATGCAATGGCATGCATGCATGGCTTGCCAGTAAGTTGCCACTCTCTACATGTACACTCTTTTCTATCCAATTCCACCGCATGCCTCCATGGCTTGCCTTCCGAGTCCATTCCACTCACCTCCGCGCAGTTATTACCACCTCGACTGATTCTGACCTTCCCTATATTCCTACTCTTTGCATTCAATTGTTGGATGACATTTGGAAGAATAACACCTTCAATTTTACTCCCTACTGTTCTCCTTTTGTCAAATGTCACCATTATCAATTGCCTAATCTGATCAACGAGATCAACGATATGCAAACCCTTATACTCTTTGATCCAACTATTAAAACTCTCTGATATGTTATTGTTCACATACTCACACTTAGTTAGCTCAGAGAACTTACTCCTACACCAAAGGTGCTTGTGATTCTTCTTGAGAAATTCAATAGCTGCTGGTGCTGCTTCGTTAACCATACTTAAGTGGTATTCGCTCTTCTCTACGGTGTACGCCTTTGCTGCGGGCCACATGTGAGTAGCAAAGATATCACCGTGGAACTTCTTTTTGAAATTTGACATCAAATGTCTCATGCATTCCCTATGCTCAGAATCAGGGAATACTCTTGCAATAGCACTTTCAAGTCCCTTTCCTGCATCTGAAGATATTGCCAAACCCGGTGGAGTTCCAATTGCCCTTTTCAGCTGAGCCATGAACCATACCCAATTTTCAGTTGTTTCCAAATCAAAAACACCATATGCAACCGGGTACAACCAGTTGTGCCCATCAACACCTGCAGCAGCCGCCAACTGACCCTTATACTTGCCCGTCAAATGAGTTGAATCAACACCCAAATATGGTCTACATTCATGTAGAAACCCATCGATGCATGGTTTCAGAGCCACAAATATCTTACTAAACACCATCTTATTGCCAACCTTTTGCAATCTATCTCAACAATACTCCCACACTACTACAAAAAAAGATATTGCACACGGACATAAATGGAAGAGCTACACGGATTTCCTACCGTGTTTAAATCGAGGGTGTACGAATAGGTCAATAACTACACACGGATATTTGCCCGTGTGCAATTATAACGATTTCTACACGGATTACTTTATAAATAGCCGTGTACAAAGACCTGCCTATGTCGCTCTCCATGTTATCGAGCTACACGGATATTACCCAAATAACCGTGTACAATTCTTTTTATACACGAACATTTAACTAAATATCCGTGTAGCTCTCCTCTTTCTACACAGATTTTTAACTAAATATCCGTGTAGCTCTTTGAACTATCATACACGGACTTTAGTTAAATATCCGTGTAGAATTAACTAAAATTTTTTTTTTGTATTCGCGCGCGATTATTTTTGAAATTACTCTTCTTACACGGATTTTTGTTAAATATCCGTGTAGGATTGTCTTATAATTTTTTTTTTAGTTTTTTTTTTTTTGGCTAGCCTCCTGTTTTGCTAGCCAGTATTTAAATTTTTTAGATAACAATTTAAAATTCATGTACATGAAATTATACAAAATTATACAAAATTATACAAATTCATATTTAGCATTACAAAATTATACAAAATTACACAAATCCATATTTATCATTACAAAATTCTAACCGAAACCATAAAAGCATAAAATTCTAATATCAACATATATAACAAAAAAACATAAAAGCATGAAAGCATCAACATATATAACAAAAGAAAGCATAAAGGCATCAACATATATAGACATTGCTTTTTGTACATATACAATCCCATGTGATCCACATATAACATATACTCCTCAAGATCCAATACAATGTTTGTAGATCAAGTTATGTCCTTACCACTTAGTAACCATGTGATGGAGGTTTGGCCCAATTTCCGCTAAGTTGGGCTCATGTTGCCAAAACGCTTGGTTATGATCTAGTTTGGACAAGAATTTCATACAAACTAAGGCGTATTAGATCCAACATATCAAAAAGGAGAGTGCCATGTGATCCATGACATGATGCCTCTTGGTTAAAGGTCTCCAACATATTGCATCTCCAATAAAAAAATACATTTCATCAACATATATGTGCATACATGCATAATAGAGAATAAAAATTCTCCTTTAAATTCAAATTTTTTTCGAATTTCAAATTTTTTTCAAACGTGGCAGAAATATAGAGAGGAGAAAATAAAAACTAACCTTAGAAATATAGAGAGGAGAAAAGAAAAGAAAAAAAAAAATATATATATATATATATACTAACCTTAGAAATATAGAGAGGAGAAAATAAAAACTTCAAAGATCTCTGATCCCAGTTGCTAGCCTTTGTAGAAATCAGATCAACATTCAATACAGAGAGAGCGAGAGAGAGACAGTATAAAAAACTTGATCAAAACGGCGCTGGAAGGAGAAGGCCTTTTATACTAATTAAAACCCTACACAGCCTTTTATACACGGATTTATACTTATTAATCCGTGTAGCTCTCCAAATAATCATACACGGCTATTTATAATAAAACCCGTGTACATTTCTACCATTTCTACACGGATATATTATCAAAAATCCGTGTATATATTCCTACACGGATATTTAACAAAAATCCGTGTAGGTCTCTCAATTTTTTCCACACGGTCTTCTTTGCACACGGATTTTTGATCCCTAATAAACCGTGTAGCTCTCTCAAACAATTCTACACTGATTCTTAACTAAATGTCCGTGTATAATTCTCACAGATTTTTTGGACTTTCAAAAATTCATATTTGGTACACGGTTTTTATATAAGATAGGGAAAACCGTGTACAATGTGCAGTGTAGAATTACCATTTTTGTAGTAGTGCCAGGACATCTTTTCTCCAACTCACCCTTAAAATTGTACATCAATTGAAAGCTTTCCTCCCACGACCCGTGGATCTGATCAAGAGCAGCTCTCCTTCCCGACCAAGCCTTGCCATAAGACACCTTGACATGAAACTCGTCTTCTAACTTATTCTTTACTTCCTTGGCCCCAACCGAGGGATTCTTTCTTAACCAATCTCCCGCTCTATCTGATACCCAAGAACTAGAAGCCATTTTTCCGTCAACCATGGTAGTGGATGGGCAAGAATGAGCATATGGTAATACCTTCACCTGTAATTACAAACAAAATTTTTTGTTATATTTACATATTCATCATATATTTGAATCATAAATGTATGAAACAGTGAATCAGATTTTACATATGAAATAGTGAATCAGATTTTGCATATGAATCAGATTTTACATATTCATCACATATTCATGGTATTACATATTTTGCATATGAATCAGATTTTACATATGAATCAGATTTTGCAAGTGAAATAATTGGATATATGAATCAGATTTTTGCATGTGAATTAGATTTTTGCATGTGAATCAGATTTTACATATGAATCATATTTTGCAAGTGAAATAATTGGATATATGAATCTTAAATGTAAGAGCCTAAATTATGCATGCATACCATGAAGGTTTTGTTATCTTGGAGTCTAGAAGCATGAATTCTCCAAGGACAACTAGGACCTTTACATTTTCCTATGAACCTAGTCTTGTCCGACTTCACCGTACAAACTTCAAACTCATTATTAATTGCAAAATGCCTCAACGACTTCCTAAAGGCATCGACATCGGGAAATAATTCACCAACCTCTATTTTAGGGTTTTCAGGGTCAAATGCAATGACCCCTTCACTATCAACGGCATCATCTATAGTTGCCTCCTCATCCTCCAAAACCTGGTCTGGACCAATGTATTCATCATGTATAGCCTCATCATCGTGGCAATAAATATCTTTATCATTAACACCCACATATTCATCAGGATCAGGATCGTCAAATTGATCAGGTTGCCCTGCAATCGGACTGGTCTGAGATGCCCCTACCTGACTACCAAGTGCAATAGACGGTGCTGGCTGGGATGAAGTGTTACACCCCTGAGAGCTCTCCACTTGGCTCTGATTAACAGGTGCAACAGTATGTGTTGGCTGGGATGTTGTAAACAAGTAAAAAAAATTGGCTAACCTAACAGAGAAGACAGATTGTAAAGAAGAAGAAGAGAAGTTAGAGAGAGTTTCTGCAGCAAAATCTTTAATGAACTTGTTATTCTCATCCTCTACAATCACAAATATAAACACTGATTATATAGCCTCACATACACAAAACTGACTACCTAAATTTAGAACTTTTGACTCCCTAAATTAACTTGCAGCTCTTCTATTTTAGCTACTGTTACAAATAAATAATGCTAAATATAGCCCCACTAACATTAAATAACTACCCACTTATATTTCTTCTGCAACAAATCTAAATATAGCTGAAACGTCTAAGCTAATTTTGACCTTCAACAGTTTGTGTTTCAACACTCCCCCTCAGCGGTAAAACGATTACATCTGGGATACACCTATGTGTTCCCTGTTGAGCTCAAACTTCTCCTTTGTTAGCACCTTCGTAAAGATGTCTGCAAACTGTTCGTCAGTTCGACAAAACTTCAACTGCACTTCTTGTTTCTCGACTGCATCTCTAGTGTAGTGATGGCAATGTGCTTTGTTCTGTCATGGCTGATTGGATTCTCGTTGATTGCTATGGAAGATTTGTTGTCACTGTAGATAGTGACTGGTTCCTCCATTTTGCTATTGACATCTTCCAATATTCTTTTGAGCCAAATGGCCTGTGCAACGGCTGCTGCAACGTATTCTGCCTCGGCTGATGACAAGGCGACCACCGTCTGTTTCTTGGATGACCATGAACAAATACCTGATCCAAGCGAGAATGCATAGCCTGAAGTACTCTTCATGTCATCTTGGCATCCCGCCCAGTCGCTATCGGTGTAACCAATCAGCTTTGAGTTGTTGACAGGGTTGTACCATATGCCATAAGCAACAGTGCCTTTGATGTACCTTAGAACTCGTTTTGCCGCTGTAAAATGTTTTTGAGTAGGACAGTCCATATACCTTGATAAAAGGCTTGAGCTGAACATGATGTCCGGCCTTGATGCAGTTAGATACAATAAACTTCCAACTAAACTGCGAAATTCAGTTGGATCTGCTTTTGCTGAACCATCTTCCTTCTTGAATTTTTCAATTGGAACAAGTGGTGTTGTGACACTCTTGCAATCTTGCAACCTATTCTTTTTCAATATGTTTTCAGCATATTTCTTCTGAGATATGAATATCCCATCTTCAACTTGAACCACTTCTATACCTAAGAAGTATTTCATCAATCCAAGGTCACTCATTTCATAGGTATTCATCATGTCTTCTTTAAACATTTGCATCATTGCTTCACTGTTGCCTGTGTAGATCAAATCATCAACATATAGAGCAACGATTAAAATGTGAGTACCTCTTTTCTTCACATAGAGAGTTGGTTCTGACTTGCTCTTCTCAAACTCGTTTTGCAGAAAATATTTGTCAATTTGACTGTACCACGCTCTTGGAGCCTGTTTCAGTCCATAGAGCGCCTTCTTCAATTTGTAGACTTTGTTATCTCCCCCTTGAGCTAAAAATCCTTCGGGTTGCTCAACAAAAATTTCTTCGTTAAGTTCTCCATTTAAAAAAGCTGATTTGACATCTAGTTGATAGATGCGCCACTTTTGCTGTGCAGCTAGGGCTATGACCGTACGGATTGTTTCTAAACGTGCAACTGGTGCGTATGTCTCAAAGTAGTCGATTCCAGGTTTTTGCTTGAACCCCTTTGCAACGAGCCTTGCCTTAAACTTTTGAACTGAACCATCTGGATTCAACTTGGTCTTGTATATCCATTTAACACCAATTACACTTCTATCGGTTGGTCTGTCCACTAACTCCCATGTGTTATTTTTCTCAATCATCCCAATTTCTTGCTCCATCGCTTCTCTCCAATTTTCTTGGTGTTTTGCTTGCTCAAACGATTGTGGTTCAACCACCGAAAATTTGCATCTTTCCGTCCTTTCATAAATTTCAGTCAAGGTTCTAACTCCTCTTGGAGGAGCTTCTATGGTAACATCAGGATGCTTTGACTTGGAGCCAATTTGTTGCGAATTAGAGGCATTTGGTTGCGGGTTGTCTTCAGGTTGCGCAGCTGAACTGCTGCTGGGGTCTCGGCTGGGTGTGGTTTGTGGTGGTTGACTTTGAGCTGCTACATTTGGTATGGTTTGGACATCTTGGTTGTGAAGTATGATAATTGGTGTTTGTTGATATGTGGGTACTTGGTTATTTTCCCAATTATAGACTTCTTTCTCATCAAAGATGACATCTCTACTAACAACCAATTTTTTCTTCTCAAGGTTATACAATCTATACCCTTTGGTGCCATCCGAATATCCCATAAAAATACAGCGTTCACTTTTATCATCGAGTTTAGATCTATTTTCCTTTGGCACATGTGCATAGCATACTGAACCGAAAATTTTCAAATGACTAATGTTGGGAGTGGTTCCGCTCCATGCTTCAATTGGGGTTTTATTTGGTACAGCTCTTGTGGGACTTCTATTCTGGATATAGACAGCCAAAGAGACTGCTTCTGCCTAGAATTTTAATGGTATACCCTTGTCTTTGAGCATGGCTCTTGCCATTTCTACTATGGTACGGTTTTTACGTTCTGCAACACCATTTTGTTGAGGGGTATAGGCAGTTGTGAGTTGTCTCTTAATTCCATGATCTTCACAGAATTTAACAAATTGGTTGGATGTATATTCTCCACCTCTGTCACTTCTTAGCACCTTGATTTTGAAATCACTTTGGTTCTCAACTAGAGCTTTAAACTTTTTGAATACTTCAAGTGCTTGTGACTTTTCTTTGAGAAAATAAACCCAAGTCATTCTTGTAAAATCATCAACAAAGATAAGAAAATACCAATTTTGTCCTTCTGATGGTGTTTGCATTTTGCCACAGATGTCGGTGTGAATTAACTCTAATGGTGTACTTGCCCTCCATGCACCCCACTACTAGAATTTAGATTATTTGCATAGGATGAAAAATGCTCATTTGCATGGGATACCCATGCAGATCGTGCCAATTGCATGGGTATTCCATGCAAATGAGTTCATACAGTTGATCTCCATGCTAATGACTCTCATTTGCATGGGGCCCATGCAGTTGATCAACTGCATAGGTGCGCAAACCTCTTTTACATGGGCTAAAATAATTGCGGCCCATGCATTTAACATCCCATGCAATAAATTTAGTACCCATGCAATTGATCAATCATATAGCTACTGAAAATACAAATATATTTGTGCAATATTTTTTCATAAAACTCAATCAATTCACAACATTTATTTCCAACCATATATTATAAACATAACATGCATATTCATTGATTTCACAAAATATTACAATCCTGTCAATCACGTTTAACTCATAAACACGCTTACATCACATCGGTCTATACCACAAGTCAAAAAAAAAAAAAATTTAGTTAGTACTTGACTTCATCCATAAGGTGAGCTACTTCTTTGTCTTTTCATTTGTGCCTCAACATAGATGAACTTTATCTTTAGCCAAAGTATGTCTACGAGTTCTGTAATGAAAGAAGCAGAAGCATTAATGCTAAAACAATCCCAGCAAAGCTCACCATTAAAGCATGCCTGAATTCTGATCTGAATTCTAATTTTAACTTCAGTTTGCTTCTCAGGAATTGGATGTCTATATATTATTATATTTAGATTATTAGATAAACTGATTATTAGAACACAAAAGAATTTTAATTTAACATAATAATTAGCACATCTGCAGTTGAATAAAAAAAAATTTAAATACAATTTGCCAATTTGAGTTTGGAGATTACCAATACTTATTTTGTCGCTCTAATTGCTTTGATCTGAGCCTTGAGACCTAATTAGTCATCTCTCTCCACAAAGCATAGCATCTGAAAGTCATCTCTCCTATGTGAAGATCATACTCGAAGAAATAACAATCAGCGGAGAAAAGGGGAGAAGAACATACCATATTTCACATAATCGGCGGCAATTCCAAAATGTTGTATGTGTGAGATACTTCAAAATAATAAGGTTCAATCTCAATTAGGTTCCCAAACCATTGTACAAAAGTACTAATCCAGTGAAACAAAGGCATCGAATAATTTGTAAGAAAATTAGAAGTAACATCTATCCAATTTCAATATCCAATCAGTTAGCAAATTAGAAACTCACATACAAACAAAGACAAAATACATAATTTGTAAGAAAAAAACATATGCCCAAACAAAATAAAAGAGAGAAATTGCCCAAATAACAGTTCAAATTTATAATGCCCAAATTAATTAAAAACTTTCCGATCTGGGTTGAGTGGCTGCTAGCGGGTAGAAAGAGAGAGATGTTACTAATATTGTTGTGGCAGCCCAGTGGTGTCCAGCGTACAGGCATCATGTTGCGACTTCCGACCATGCTGAGCGAATACCATCGGGGTTGATTAGCATCGCAGAGGTGTCGTTAGTTCGTGAGCGTGGGCCCGTGCTAGGGACTCCATTCTGGCGCTGTGCGACGCAAAGTAGAGGCAGCGTCGGGTGAGGTGAGCGAGAGAAATAGCGAGGAAACAGATTTAGGGTTCGCAGAGAGGGAATTTTTGAGAGAGTTCAGGTTACAGGGAAGGGCGGCTCTAGGGTTCATACCATTTAATTTGTAATTTTGAAATTAAAATAGTTAGAAATTATATTTACATGAATATATTAGTTACCAATTACATGGGTGATTACATCAATTGCATGAGAATTCTAATTGCATGGGCCGAAAATTTTAACCCATGTAGTTTAGTTTGCGCGCCCATGCAAAAAATATCAGTTGTATGGGGATTCACTTAAACATGCAATTGTATTTAGTTACTCATGCTAATAATGCAAATTCTAGTAGTGCCCCTTTTCGGAAAAGAGTTTCGATGTTGCTTGCCTAGAATGCACCCTTCACAGGTTTGACTGTTTCTGTTGATCTCAGGTAGGCCTTGCACCATCTCCTTTGCTTGCAGCAGTTTGAGTGCATTATAGTTGAGATGACCGAACTGCTTGTGCCACAAAATTGACTCATCTACAGTTTCGGTTCGAAGAACTAGATGTGGAGTATGCTTTAATTGTAACATGAAGTTTCTGTTGTCTTTCATCCTAATATTTGCCAGCACTTGGCCATGCCGATCAATTATCTTGCAGCCATGCTTCTCAAAATGCACTGCATAACCGTTTTGAACCAATTGCCCCACACTTAGAAGATTCTGCTTCAAATCGGGTACTAGTAGCACATCCCTTATCAACCGTGAACCCATCTTAGTGTGTACTACAATGTTCCCCTTGCCCTTGGCTTGAACCAATGCACCATTTCCCATTCGAACATTTGTTTCAAATGAGGTGTTGATCTCATGGAAGATCTGATGGTTGCCGGTCATATGACTTGTACATCCGCTATCTAGATACTAGATGTCGCCTCTTTCTTCACTTGCAGAGTGACATGCATAGAAGATGGTTTCTGAATTTTCCCTCTGTTCTGTGAAGTTGACTTGAGCAGGAGGTGGCTGTGTTTGATTTGTGGTTTGGTTGGTTTGTTGAGAATTGTTTGTTCTGCAGAGCCGAGCTATATGGCCTTTCTTTTTGCATTTGTTGCACTGTTTGGTAGACCAACAATATTTGGTATCGTGGGAATCCTTCTTACATATTTCACACCACCGGTTGGCCTTACTAGATTCGGCATTACCATCTATTTCAGGTTTTTTCTGACTTTCTTTTTTTCGAAAATTTTCAGATTTGAAATCTGGACTTGCCTTGAAGGCATTTTCATTAGACAAGTTTCTTAGCAATTTTCTCTCTTCATGTGCTTCAAGAGAACTAATCAACTGTTGTATGGGTAGGGTTGCCAGGTCTTTCGACTCCTCTATAGCAGTAACTATAGAGTCAAAACTCTCAGGTAGGCTAATCAACATTTTTTCCACAAGTTTTTGATTGGTAATATCTTTATCACCAAGCGAACACATCTGATTAACTAAATCCATAACTTGTGAAAAATACTCTTTTACCTTTCTCTGAGTCCTTCATTTGCATGTTTTGGTATTGTCTGCGTAAGGTTTGTAATTTGACAACTTGCACCTTAGCCGATCCTTTGAACTCTTGTTGCAACATGACCCAAGCATCCTTTGATTTGGTTGCATTGATGATGCGTGAGAAAATGTTTTCTGCTACCCCTTGTTGAATAAGGAATAGCGCTCGTGCATCTTTCATCTTGTCTTCCTTCAACTTCTTTTTTTCTTCTTCTGTTTGTTGGTGTTCAGCGGTATACGTGGTATACCCATCTTCAACAATATCCCACAAATCTTGTGAGAGTAGTAGAGTCTCCATCTTCGCTTTCCATATGCCGTAGTTGTTACCGGTAAGCATAGGAGCCGGGAATTGCGCCATGTTTGCGCCTGAAGACATCGCTTCGATGCTTCGTGGTATACCAATTGTTGTAAACAAGTAAAAAAAATTGGCTAACCTAACAGAGAAGACAGATTGTAAAGAAGAAGAAGAGAAGTCAGAGAGTTTCTGCAGCAAAATCTTTAATGAACTTGTTATTCTCATCCTCTACAATCACAAATATAAACACTGATTATATAGCCTCACATACACAAAACTGACTACCTAAATTTAGAACTTTTGACTCCCTAAATTAACTTGCAGCTCTTCTATTTTAGCTACTGTTACAAATAAATAATGCTAAATATAGCCCCACTAACATTAAATAACTACCCACTTATATTTCTTCTGCAACAAATCTAAATATAGCTGAAACGTCTAAGCTAATTTTGACCTTCAACAGTTTGTGTTTCAACATGGGATGGAGTGCATGGATAAGTGGGATCAATACCACTACAGTTTGAGCTACCGTCCGTATCACACACTACTACATTAAGTAAGATTTTCCTTTCCTTTTGGTACATTCTGAACATCTCTGGTATTTGTGACTCAGACAATACGCTCACATCTTTCCCTTGATTTTTGTCAAACACCCATATTCTTACCGTTTGACAACTCCCCCAAGAGATCTCATCCGATAGATCACTAATCAAATCACACAAGGAGAACTTATCTGAATCCACAGCCCATTTGAATGTCCTTCCCTTGACATATTCCTTCCTACCATCATTTTGCTTGTTCCAAAATCCTTCAATCTTAACCTCTACCCTAAAAGCAGTTTCTGGGTCAACCCTGTATGTAAAGTAATAGATGTATAAAATTATTGAGACTAAATTGAGACTAAATTAATGAAACAGGCTATTCTAAAAACAGACTAAATTATTTTGAATACAAATGCTACAACCTAAAAAATGGATTAAAGAATAAATAAGCTTACATCAGTCAGAGCTGGTGGCGAACTTGCTTAGCTGTCTGAAATGAATCCAATGCATGCCTCTCCACTGTAGGAAGGAACAGGCCTAATATTTTTAGCATTTTGATCAAAAACTGACATAAACACTTACAAATTCATATATGAACAGTTTGCATATTAAATAAAGATATTTTTGTAATGCAAATCAGGCCATGTAGTGGAAAATTGAATACGAAAAAAATCACATAACACCGAAGACAGATATATTATAAGCACAATTATTTATGTTTCGCATAAATAGTATTGGTATTACCAGTGTAATTAAGTTTCAAAACAAAAAGTATAGCTAGGATTTTTTGATAAACAATAACCAAAATTATACACGCTGGCTGCACAAAGCAAAAGGCGGTCCTTTTTCTTTTTTAATTTTCTTCTCTGAACGAGGCAATCAATGCGGACTAGAATTTGTTTGAACGATTAATTAATAAGGGTTTCTGACTTCCTGGTACAAATGATAAACCAATAGCAAAATCTGAAAAGAAATGAAGTGAATTTTTTTTAAGAGTAGCCCGTTATCCATAGAATGAAGTCCGACAAGATGGAGTGCAAAAAGCAGAGAGACAGAGATGAAAAGCGTACCACAATTTGATTGAGGCGGAGTGGCTGCCTACTCGGAGCGATTGAGGCGGAGGGGCCGCCTACTCGGGGCAGAGGCGGAGTGTTCGTGCCTTGAGAGATTTCGAGTAGGAGGCGGAGGGGCTGCCTTCGGAGTGGAGAGTATTTTAGGAGGCGGAGGTGCTACCCTTCTCGTAGTAGGAGGCGGAGAGTAGTAGGAGGTGGAGTATAAGGCCTCTCAGAAAACCCTCTCAGTATTAGGCGGAGAGTAGCAGGAGGCCTCTCAGAAAACCCTTCTTTCTAGGGTTCATATGTTTTTCAGCCAAGGGTATTTTAGTCCGTAATTAATTTTTTTTTTTAAACAAGGCTAATACGGTACAAATGGCAAAATTAGAAATTAATGAAGTTTAGAGTGGCATTTTTACAATTTCAAATTTCGGGATGGCATTTTCACAATTAGAAGGTTTTGGAGTGGCAAATAACCAATTTTCCCAATTAATAATCTATCTATGCAATTCGTTCCTTTCACTTTTCACATTCTAACAATTATCTTGTACATAATTTTGAACATTTAAATACAAGATAACAATTCGCGCTCTACAAGTAGGATGCACTAGTTAGGATGGAAAAGGTCTAGAACTAAATTCTAGATACTAAACTATATATCCTAAAAAATAAGTCGAGTGGATTTGAGAGTGCTGATAAGATATTGAACTTTAGGCTCACTCAACAATGGAAGCTTTCAAGAATGCACAATAAATATTTTTTGAATGTGGGAGGTGGCTATCTTACTCAAATTTGGAGTGGGGTAACTCTTTTTATAGTGGGGAACTCCAGATTTGTCAGATCCGTTCTAACGGAAGTGATCCATTATAACAAAATGTACGAATATTGAAATTAGGATTTCCGCATTTTAATTCAAATTGATATTAACTATTCTGAACGTTTATGTCTGTTCAGGACGGTTAGTACAATTTATCCCACACAACTTTATAAGTGTTCCAACGGATATCATCCGTCCTTGATGAAGCCAAAACATATAACAAAAATCACTATCTTTTCTTCTAGAAAATGACGAAAAACGAATGCAAAGTAGCCATTTTTCCAATTTGTTTACCGCAAATGTGTTTTTATGTTTCTTTGGCTAGTTTTTGAGAAAGTTGCGTAGTTAGGGCAAAAACAGAGAAAAAGTGTCATATTTAGGCGATTTTTGAATAAAGCGTCAAAATGGGATATTGCATGGAGCATGCAACACCTCACACGAAATGCACAACATGCGAAAAGCGAAATTATAAGAAAATCTGCTAAGTCATGATGCCATGCGGCCTCCTCTATGCCGCATGCGGCATACTCTGATGTCGCACAATCCGTGGACTGTCCTAAAAATAGGCGATTTCTTTGATGGGCCTTCCAGAAGAACGCGAATTCCTGATGGGCCTTCTAGAATGACGCATTTTCTTAAGAGCCAAGCTATTTAGCTATTTTTGGCTTCATCTATCCAATCATGGGTGGACCCCACATCCCCACTACTTCCACTATTTCACCTCTCATTTAGGATGGCTATAAATACCCCTTTTGTAATAGAATTTGGTGTGCATGTTTAATTGTGTCAAGTCCAGTATAGTAGACTAGCAATCCTCATTGTTAGGTTTGGTTAGAGAGTTACTTCGAGAGAGAAGGGTAGCCATTAGAAGTCAGGCAAGAGAATAATACGTCATTTAGGGAGGCAAAAGTTCTTCAATCTACAATTGGGTTGTAATTTATGTTCTTTTTTTTATTTTTTTTATTTTGTCATGGCTATGAGAAGCTAAACTTCTCATCTCTAGGGTGAGTATTCTACTTGAATTCTTAATTATGTTTTAGTATATGTTTATGTTTCGTTTATAATGATTTGAGTTTCCTTTTATATTTTGAATTCCTTTTTATTATGTCATTGCATACATAACTTTGTCTACTATATACCAATGACCCTCCACATACCAATATGTGTTTAGTCATTGCATCCTGGTGTGAGTAGGATAATGCATGTAAGTACTATAGGCACTTCGGCTAACGAGGCTTTGCAGCGGTTCAAAGACTAGGGTTAGAACCTAGTGGGCTCCCTTGGCAGGATAGCGTAAATTGTATATTTAGATTATACTAGGAAGCACTTATATTAGGTAGGGTCTTTTGAATATTTTAACTACGGGGTAGTATAGGAAAATAATATAATTGCGTACCTAAAATACTTCAGTCTTGGTAGCTCAAGAGCCGATCGCAAGATCGGAAAACCTTTCAAATCGCATAAACAAACACCCAGCACGCCCTGCGGGTAGTGAGAGTGCCGCATGTGGGGTAGCTATGGGACAATTTAGGTCGCATGCGACATAGAGAGACGTCGAAATTTATATTTTGCATAATTAAGAAGGATAGAACTTGAACCCTAGAGGCTCTCTATCTACTGTTTAACCTTAACCTTGATTGCAATTAGCGCCACCGCATCAAACTTTTATAAAACCCAGTAACCTAGACTAGTAAAAATTATTTAAAATCTTATACACTATCCATGTAGATCGACACCCCAATTATAACACGGTAGGATCATGCGCTTGTGATCTGAACGTAAGTAGAAATTAGGCTTTATAAATTTTTAAAAGTAGTAGTACCATTTTGGTTCATCAGTCCTGGACGAAACCAAACTGGAACTCTCTGTTATTTTCGGTTTAATCCGTTCCATACAATTTGGTATGTTTAGTACGGACGCTCCGGAAATCAACAATTCTCAAATATACTTTACTTGACTACTTGATTATTACAAATCTATAGCTTCGTAAAGTCTTGTTGACTTCTTAGGTTCTTCAAATGAATCTTGTAATTCAGCTCTTCATCAACCTTAGTTCTTCATTATAAGTCTTGAAATTAAAGCCTTGAACCTTTCTTTGTTCTTCATTATATCTTGTCATTAAAGTCTTGAACCTACAAACTCACTCAATCAAGTAAATGGTTAAATTCAACTAATGTATGTTTTGCAAATTTAGTAAAACAAAGTATGAAAATATTACATACATCAAACAGGAAAAAACTATAGGACCAAATTAGATCACGTTGTTATGATGTTAATGAACCACTGTGTACAAGTTGTGGTGCTATAGTAGCACCATTATAATACAATTTTTTTTTAACAATATTAAATTTGGTCGTCCTTTTGAAAGAATGCTATTTGTCACTTATTCATCTTATATATTTAAGTAAAAATGATTATGTAATCTATTTCAAGTATACAAATGCATTAAATTCTAGGAAGATGATGAAAACTGATTATAACAATAACAAGAGTCACAATATCAGAACAACAAATAATACAATTTATTTTGATGATCTTTATTTTTCTCTTGTTTTTCCGGTAAGCAACATAACAAAAAAAAAAAATGTTATGTATCAGTAAAAAGAAAGCTCATAAGTATGTCATTAAAGAATGAGCTTTATATTTGCATCAGGATATATTGATCTATTTTTTATTGTTGAATAATTATTATTTTTATTGGTCTTTATTTTTATGAAAATAGATCATTTTGTATGAATATTTTTGTTATCTCTTATAATAAGTCTCCGTTGCAACGCACCGACACGATACTAGTTAATATTGAAAAAAGAGAGAGAGAGAGGGAGGGAGGGGATTATTGTGGCAGTTGCTGGTGTAACAGTGTTAAACACTAAGAAACCGCATAATCTCAGGTCCTTTGCAAAGGCTTAAATTAAGGAACCGCACCATTTACTGTTCTTTCTAAGACATCAGAAAAAAATCATATTTTTTATTTAGAAAATAATTAATACCTTTATAAAAATAACCAAATTCGGAATATTTTCCTCTCCAAGTCAAATCTTATTCAAATTTGATACTATAATGAACATAATATGGAGTGATTCTCCAGCACTACTACAGAAATGGTCATTGTACACGGACATAAACAGGGGAGCTACACGGATTTCCTGCCGTGTGGAGTGCGAGGGTGTATAATTCCCTGAATAAATTATACACGGATATTTACCCGTGTGCAATTCCTGAGAGCTACACGGATCATTACATAAACAACCGTGTCCAATTCCTTGCCAAGTGGCGCTCTCCAAAGCCGAGCTACACGGATCACTACATAAACAACCGTGTTCAATTCCTTGCCAAGTGGCGCTCTCCAAAGCCGAGCTACACGGATTGTAACATACACAGCCGTGTAGGATTACTCTGTCTACACGGCCTTTTTAGGTTAATATCCGTGTAGAAATAGTTATTCTGCATGGCTTATTACTTGAACAACCGTGTCCAATTCCTTGCCAAGTGACGCTCTCCAAAGCAGAGGTACACGGATTGGAACATAAACAGCCGTGTACGATTTCTCTGTCTACACGGACTTTTAGGTTAATATCCGTGTAGACATAGTTATTCTGCACGGCTCATTACATAAACAACCGTGTACATTAGTGGAGATTTATACACGGATATTTAACTAAAAGGCCGTGTACGATCATTTTCCTGCACGGATGTCTATCAAAATATCCGTGTAGAATAACTATTTCTACACGGATCATTACATAAGCAGCCGTGTACCTATCTTATATTTTTATTGCTCTTTATTTGGCTTTCCACACGGACTTATGTGAAACATCCGTGTAGAATGGTTATATTTTTTTTTTAATTTTTATTTTATGTTTTGGCTAGCCTCCAGTTTGCTAGCCATTAAAAATCAATTCCAAACAAAGAATTTCCAATATATCAGAATACAACCCCTAAACAAAATTCATGTACACTAAATATATAAAAAATTCATGCACACTAAATTATACAAATCCATATTCTGGTTTACAAAATTCATTTTGAAACCACTTTGCCCACATACATCTAAAATAATCTATATCTTCCTTGCTGTAATGCCCTGCCTTTTTGTTCGATTTATGCTGCCAAAAATTCAAAATATGTAGGTTATTAGAAAAATACAATATAACAACTGCATCTCTGTTTTGCTTTATAAAAATAAATATTGTAATTATAACAATGCAACTAATAAAACAAATTTAGTAGAATAAAATATTAGAGGAAATCAATATTAATTATATGGACAAGTCAAGGCAAACATATGAATTACATATCGGATATTTTGGCCAATCGAATTGTAAGCGTTCAACAAAGTGATACATATAAATCATCGTGTAATAACCGCATTCCCAACCCTGCAACTGTTGCGGGCACTGAAATTTTCATTTAGCGGCCTATGTTAGAATGACAATTAATTTTTGAACAAAAAATATGAAATTATAAAAATTATAGTGCATGTGCTCACCGGCTGCCACCTGAAACACAACTTATTTTTATGCTTCGGATTCGTGCTTTGCATTCCTCCATCTTTAAGATATTGCAGAAAAGCCCTTACAAAATTGAGTGAATGTAATTAGCAATTCCACAATTTGTTATATGTAATTGGGAAAAAATCAAACCAAGTGAATTACTATTGCTTACTTTCTTATTGGAATGCAGATCATTTTGGAGTCCTGAGGAGTGACGCCCGGTTCGGGCTGTGAAGAATCCATGATGAAAACCAAATTCTCAAGTGGCACAATCACAATCAAACACCAGTGGCCCCTCTGGTGGTATGGCACGAGAATAAATCTCTTATTCTCCGAAAGAGCCTTATGCATCGCTGAACACATGTACTGGACAGTATCTTTCTCCTGATATTGCACTATCGTACCACTAGTAAAAGCGGGGTCCAAGAATGCACAGGAGTTCACCTTATCTTTCCCACAAGCCACAGACTGTTTTCGTTGTATCATCCTGAAAAATCATCATTTCACATTAGAATATATATTTGAGTGCTATACACATGATATATATGATTTTTTGGTCACTAACAAGAGCAAAATGGTGACGACTCCCACATCGAGCCATTTATCGCTTGATGAGGCATGTAGAAAGTCCTTGAATTCTTTGAAAGGCAGCACGACCGTCCTGCCTTCGTGTAGAAGAACATCGGGGGGATATCGAACATTACGTCCTCCATATAATCTGGTGCCTTAACCAGGCAGGCGTGGAGATTCCGCAAATCCTCGGCCAAACGGCTAACCTCTTCTTCAGAGAGCCCCGTACGGTCTACTGGCGCAACCGCTGGTGCATCCGCTGGCGCAGCCGCTGGCGCATCCGCTGGCGCATCCGCTGGCGCAGTAGGAGATTCTTGCGCATCAGCCCCGACTACTACTTCCAAGCCTCGCTGTACCGGTGACAAAGCTTCGTCCGCAACGTTTCCAACGCCTCTTCGGGTCTGTATCAGATTTTGAACCTTTTTTCAAGTATTTCAAAATAATCATTTGAACGTAACATAAGATATCCGTGTTTTATTTAGATATTACCTGATCCAAAATAATCTGACACTTGGGCCATTGGACAATCTGTCTACGGGCATCATCAAGCACCACCATGCCGTCGGTAGGGACAGGAAGAGGTATGCGGGCAGCCCATTCGGCCACAATCATGTCAACCGTTACGGGGAGGTGGTTGGGCCTTAGCTGAGAACCGGCTGGAGGATGTACAATACCCTTAGCAAGGGTCAGAGGAGTTTTTTCGTGCCACATGACGAGGTCGCATGATGTGGCCTCCTGCAATAATTATCAGAAATTAGTTAATGAACAAGTCACAATTACGGGTAGATTATGAACAAGTAGTGATTACCTGTAGATTGTCCAACACGCCCAGAACTTCGGTCCCGGATGCTTGACTGCTTCGCCGAAATCCCGGCGAAACGGGAGGTTGTTGCTCGGATTGCTGCATAAGAGATGTAATTTGGTTGATCCACCTTGATTCG
This sequence comes from Carex kokanica, assembly GCA_025461125.1. Taxonomy (NCBI): domain Eukaryota; kingdom Viridiplantae; phylum Streptophyta; class Magnoliopsida; order Poales; family Cyperaceae; genus Carex; species Carex kokanica. Next base: position 904,283 of record JAJGRX010000348.1, read on the forward strand.
AATTCAGCCATCCTTCCATCGTACTCCGTTCTGAACTCCTCGCATACCTCCTGGCGTACCTGCGCCAACCTTGATTCCATCTCTTCCGTGCTAACTTTGGCACGCGGTCTTCTTTTTGGTTTTGGTCCGTTGTATACATCCTTCCAGCCACAGTAGACCGAGACACCCCTAACTCGACCCGTGTGTTCTTTAGTCCCGAGCGCTGCGGACAAGGAATCATCCACTCTTTCGACAGTCATGGATCCCGAATTTACCTCCTCCTCCCCATCCAACTGTTAAAAAAAAATTAGTTATAGCAAAAGACAAAGTAATGTACACGAAGTTACCACAAAGACTCTTACCATTTTCTGAGCCACGGGTTGCACGTCACTTGGGAGTACTATCGTCCTGTCAGCGGTTATCTCAGATCTTCCCATGAGCCAGTGTTGGGCCCTAGGATTTTGGATCCTAACCACAGGTGAGTCAGAATCTTTGTTTTGGTCCAGTACCTTAGCCCATTCGGCCGACTTACCCTCGTAACCACCTGACCCTAATTTGTGCGGGTACTTGTTCAATTTCGCGATCCTCCTGCCCTCGTCACTTTTTATCTTCACACATCAAGGCACATCAATTAGCTAGTTTAAGGAAGATAAGTACATATCGAGAAAGAACAGAGACAAAGTTGGCTGAATTTATATACCTTGAACTCTGCTGTGGACTTCAAAGCTTGAAACGCCTCCCAGTCCTCTTGTTTCAGCCATTTATAGTAGCCTACCGGATTTATCCCTTCCTCTATGAAATCCGTCTTCAACGTGCTCTTGAATTGCTTCCAAGCTTCATTCATTTTCCTCAGAGTCTTTTTCTTTTTCGCGGACTTTGGGTCGTCATCCTGGATGTTCCAATGAGCCTGCATGATTGACAACAAAATTACTGCATGTAAGTTCATTCAAGTTTTCAGGTCAGGTATAGACATATATAACTTGCACTTAACCAAAGTACGGGGAATAAGTAGCTTGAAAATAATTTGTGTTTCACTTACTCTACCAAATTGTTTTCTGTATATTAGGAAACTTTGGGGCACAACCTATGTCACTACCTACATGCAATCTAACATTTATGACCAAATCAAAGTGAAATAATGTGTTGTATTTAGCTGAGTTTGTTAGTGATATTTCTTTGCTGATTTTGCTATCTGTCATGATAATAGTGTAGGGCACCAGAATTGGGTCAAGGTGTCTGGCGATTACCTTACCTTTCCTGGTGGCGGTACCCAGTTCAAGCATGGTGCACTACACTACATTGATTTCATTCAGCAGGTAATATATATTTGGTTTTGAATTTTTCTCTGTATAACTGCTAAATGATAGAATTTGGGATATAGTCCTACAAAGCAAGAATTATCACCTACACCCCTAGAAATATACCAAAGGTTAAGACATGCTAGAAAACTTGTATCCAACAAAAAAAGAAATAACAAACAGAATACGAAAAATGAATATATAATGCATGTACATTTTTTTTTTTTACCTTCACAATGTTCCACCATTCGTTCTTATCTTCGTCATCGAATTTGTCCCACCTCTCAACCAAGATAGATGCCTTCTGCTTCACCAAATTGTTACACCAATTTGTATACTCTGCCCTACGTGGACCCTTCGGACATCCGGTTTTATTGAACTCGATTTGCAAATCCTTCGCCTCTGAGGTCTTCGTACACATTGTCGGACCTCTTTTCCTCTTTTCTGTCTGAGACTGCTGGTCCTCTTCTTCCACTATCATATCTACCTGCGGTTCCACTGTTTCCAAAATCATATCTGCATTCTCACCTGGCTGTGACATGGTTCTTTCTACAAAAAAGAAACATTATTACAAATGCTATGAAATGTAAAATTTAGGTCTAACTTATGTGTTGTTGGGTCCTTTGTTCAATCATAGTGTTGGTTTTGCAATTTAGTACCTGTAACATTAATTAGGTGTCCATGTCACCAGAATAGGTCAGTTGAGGAAACTTTTCACTTAACCAAAATACAATCAGAGATAAGGGTTTTGATTTAACCAAGATACAGGGAGCATTGCAACTTAGAGAGAGAGAGAGAGAGAACCTTTCAAGGAGAGAACAGCAACCGCGCGAGAGGAGCTTAGAGATTCAATTGGCGAGTTCAGAGGAGAGCGACAGAGGAGACCGAGCTAGCACCGAGAGAGAGAACGATGGCAGCACCACAGAAAGAGATAGGAGACTAGGGGTTTAGGTTTTAGGGGAGACGAGGAGATTTTGAAAAGATATCGAGCGACAGAGACGAGGCGCGCACTTTATTTCGCGTAAACTAAATATACACGGACATTTAAATAAACACCCGTGTAGAAACGTAAGAGAGCTACACGTTTAATTAAACACCCGTGTATATTAGGTTACGCGAAATTATGAAATGCGTGCCTACATATGGTTTTCTAGATTAATTTTTTCAAATTCCAAAGTTTCATATTTTTCAAATTCCATATTTTTCAAAATGGAAAACTTCAAAAATAAAAAGGAACCTGATTTCAATTTTATTTAGCTTGAAAATTATTTTATATCTTCGAGTATCTAGCAGAACTTAATAATAAAATCAAATAAATATTTCAATTTCTACACGGGCGTTTAATTAAATATCCGTGTCGAAAACATTTTGTACACGGATTTTTTATTAAACGCCCGTGTACGTTGCTTATAAGGCGAAACAACTCTTGAAAATTAAACGGCCGTGTTAAAAGCCTTTTGTACACGTATTTTTAATTAAACGACCGTGTATGATTCTTATAAGACGAAATTCACAATTAAACGACCTTCAAAAGTCTTTTGTACACGGAATTCGAGAAGTTGCCTTATCTTTTTAATTAAGAAGACGAAACGACTTCAAAATTCAATATAATATGAGAAACTCCCACTTTTCGATTACTTTTCTCTGAGAATTTGGAAGAAGAAATGGCCGCTTCGGTGCCACCGGAAGAAGACGCAAATGTGCCATGGCCATGGCCCCCCGGCTATGTCCCTCCCGAAGATGCTCCCGTGAAATTAGAAGTCCCTCCCGGCTATGAAATGCCTCCTCCCAACTACAGGAGGACATGGCCATGGCCGCCCTCAAATGACGTGCCACGGCGAAGCCCAAGGGAGCACCCACCACCAAAGCCCTACAAAATGAGGGGCAATCCCTGGATCAGGCCAAAGAGACCCTGGATTAAAAGGAGGGGGTCAGGCCAAGGAGCAATCCAGCCAGGCCAGTGAAGGAGTGTTTAATTAAGTTAGATTTTTTTTTCGTTTTGTTTTGATGTAATATATTTTTGTTCTTAATTTAATCAGCATTTTGTTTTCTTTCCGTTTAACTATATTGTTAAATACTTCATGCTATCTAAATAAATACCGTTATAGATATGAATTAGCAGTACAAAACAACCAACAAATAATTAATTCATGGATAATCACTAAAAAGTAAATTATTTAAAATTAACTTAAATAATCTGTCTAAATAATATCATAGAATGCCTAATGCTCTCTAAATAATCCGATTTGAAAACATAAATGAACACTTTACTTGATATGACCTTATCTGGGTTTACAAATTTATAAAACAACCATAGAATAATTTTTCGGAAAAAAATACCTTCTGTTCAAGTAATTATTTCAAAATATTTTTTACAAAAAAATATTTCAAAATAACATGCAATTTAGTCCCTGTTGTTCAAGTAAAGTATTTTCAAGAATAATGTAATTTGACTATTTCAATTTCTACACGGGCGTTTAATTAAATATCCGTGTAGAAAACCTTTTGTACACGGATTATTCATTAAACGCCCGTGTACGTTTCTTAGAAGGCCAAAAAACTATTGAAAATTAAACGACCGTGGAGAAAACTTTTCTTACACGGATTTTTAGTTAAACGTCCGTGTCCAATTTTAAGTTAAAACGTTTAATTCGAGAAGTTGCCTTATCTTTTTAATTCTGAAAAGACGAAAACGAATTCAAATAATCACTCCCCCGTTTCGATTACTTTTTCTCTGAGAATAATTTTAGGGGAAAAAATACCTTCCTACACGGATGTGTAATGAAATATCTGTGTAGCTCCCTTTGAATTTCTACACAGACATTTTATGAAACGTATAAATGTATTTGTACACGGATGTTTAATTAAATGTCCGTGTTGCTCCCTTTGAATTTCTAATGAAATTAAAAATTATTCTTAGAAAGATGGGTGTTTTTTATTTAAACAAATAAAATATAAATTTCACGTCCTAATTAAATTATATCAGAAATTATACAAAAAATCCATGTCTAGATTATATCAAAAATTAATACAAAAAAACCTACACTAAATTATACAAATCCATATTTCTAATTTACAAAAATTACTGTTGAAACCACTCTGCCCACATATCTAAAATAATCTATCTGGTTCTTGCTCCTGATGCAAAAAATAAATATTAGAAACGAAATAAAAACATTACAATGAGACAGAAATATCCAGAGATAAACCGGCCTTGAGTCTTTAGCTTCATTGGGCTCTCTGAAATATTATAAAAGAAATATATATTATGCATTGAATTTTTTTTTTCCAAATAAGAAATATTAAAATTTTCAAGTTTAAAAGGAGTAAATATTATAGATTGGATTTTCTTTCCTTTTTCTCTTTTTTTCCACTGTTTGAACATCTTCCCATAATCCTTCATTGTGGTCAGATCTCATGTAATTTGCTTCGTCTTGTTCTGCAATTGTTGCTATCTCAGCTTGCACATCGGTACAAAATTGAGGTATCTCTTCGAACTGGTCGTACTCTTCTTCGTCGGTGACGTTTTCTACCCCAACAATCCTTCTTTTTTCGGATAGGACGACACTCCACCTATCATCACCCGGGTCAGTGACATAAAAGACTTGGGTGGCTTGCTTGGCAAGTATGAACGGATCATCCACATACCCGACTTTGTCAAAATCAACGAGGGTGAACCCGTCGTTATCAACTTTAACACCCCGGTCTTCGACCCATTGGCACCGAAACAAGGGAATGCTAAGGTGAGGATTGTAAACGAGCTCCCAAATTTCTTCAATAACGCCGTAATAAGACTTTGAAGCTATTACAGGCCGGGCATCCCCCGATCTACTGAATTCTTGGGACGTCGCCACCAACGTCACCCCACTATTTTGCATCGTGCTCTTATCACACTGTAATTTAGTGTAAAATGTATATCTGTTAATCTCGTATCCTTGGAATGTTCTAACAACCATTTGGGGTCCTTCGCCCAGCAATCTAACAGTTTCATTTACGGGGGACATTTCGGGGTGTGATTTCACTCTGTCTTTCATCCATCCTATAAAAGAACGGTTATGCTCGTCAGTAAGCCACTTCTGACTTCTCGTGTAGTTCTGTTGTCGAAGGATCGTCATGTGCTCATTTATATATGGAGCAACATCAGCCATGTACTGCAGTACAATAAAATGTGCCTTTCGCAGGTCATCGTTATCAGCAACTATGGCTTTCAACCCTATTGTCCCTACTCCTTGTAGCCTTCCCTCGTATCGAGATTTTGGAACACCAATAGGACCCACACCGGTCATGTAGTTGGTGCAAAACTCAATTACCTCTTCTGTGGAATAGCCCTCCACAATGCTACCTTCGGGACGATGTCGGTTCCTTACGTAACTTTTCAAAATACCCATGAATCTCTCGAATGGATACATATACCGCAGGAACGCGGGACCACAGATCTGAATTTCCCTCACGAGATGAACAACAAGGTGAACCATAACATCGAAAAAAGATGGCGGAAAATACATCTCAAGATGGAAAAGGGTAACGACAACCTCCTTCTGCAAAGCGTCCAATTTGAGCGGGTCTATCACTTTGGAATTAATTGCATTGAAGGAAAAACAAAGCCTCGTAATGGTTTGCCGCACGGGCTTCGGTAAAATTCCCCGAATTGCAACAGGAATCATATGTGTCATTAAAACATGATAGTCGTGGGATTTCGGACCAATCAATTTCAGGTCCTTCATCGACACCAGCTTCTTAATATTCAAAGAATACCCTGATGGGACTTTAATACTATGAAGGCACTTACAAAAGCTCATTTTCTCGATCTTCGACATTGTGCACATTGCGGGGGGGAGGTATGCCTTTTGCTTCCCTTTATCCTGCGGTGCAAGCTCGGGTCGTATTCCCATTAATTTCATGTCTTCTCGAACTTTAAGACCGTCTTTCATCTTCCCCGAAATGTTCAATAATGTGCCAATCAAACTGTCACAGACATTTTTTTCAACATGCATGACATCTAAGCAATGTCTCACTTCTAAATATTCCCAGTATGGTAGCTCCCAAAATATGGACTTCTTTTTCCAAATATCTTTCGGTGGTGGTTTGGCACGTTTTCCAAAAACAACAGCAAGGTTTTTAACCCGCATGAAGACATTCTTCCCATCTAACGGACGACGTGCCACTCCAAGCTCAATTTTCCCGTTGAATACCTTCTTCTTCTTATGGTATGGGTGATTAACAGGAAGAAACCTACGGTGCCCCATAAAAACATTCTTTTTACAATTTTTCAACCTCAGCACCTGCGTGTCATCTTCACAGATGGGGCACGCATTTGCTCCTTTACAAGTGTAACCCGATAAATTCCCGTACGCGGGAAAATCATTTATGGTGCAGAATACCATGGCCCGCAAATTAAATTGCTCTTTGCCGTACGCATCCCACACCCGGACGCCATCCCTCCACAATTTCTGGAGGTCCTCAATTAATGGTGCGAGATACACATCTATGTCATTTCCGGGTTGTCTGGGTCCTTGGATTAGTAATGACATCATTATGTACCTGCGTTTCATGCACAACCAAGGAGGAAGATTGTAGATGCATATAAGAACTGGCCAAGTGCTGTGCTGACTGCTCATGCTTCCAAACGGACTCATTCCGTCTGTGCTCACCCCTAACTTAAGGTTTCGTGATTCGCCACCAAATCCTTCGAAATGTCTATCCATGTTTCTCCATTGAATTGAATCAGCAGGGTGTCTTAGTTTACCATCTCTTTTGCGTTCTTCTTCATGCCAACGCAATAATTTTGCATCTTTGGGATTTGCAAATAACCGTCTGAATCTTGGTATTATCGGGAAATACCACACCGCCTTAGCCGGAGGCCTTGCCTTTTTTCCTCCATCACAATTGTCAGTGTCCTGGTCCTTGCGTTTATACCGTGAAACACCGCATTTAGGACAAACATGCATGGCCTCGTACTCGCCACGGTACAATACACAATCATTTCGGACATGCATGTATTTTTTCAATCTTCAAACCCATTGGACAGATCAACTTCTTCGCCTGATATATTGTACAGGGTAACTCGTTGTTATCTGGGAGCATCTCTCGTAAAAGCTTTAATAAGGACGTGAAACTCTTATCGCTCCAACCGTTGTCTGCTTTTAAGTTCAATAATTTCAACACAGCTGATAGTTTTGTAAATTTGGTACACCCGGGGTATAACGACTTTTTAGATTCATTAGACAGATACTGAAATTTTTTAAAATTTTTATCACTAATTTCATCTTCCACATCACGTAACATGTCCTCTAGATTCTCAGTAAAATTGTATTCTGCATTTTCATCAATCTCCACCTCATCATCCTCGTTGCAATCAAGCCCAGCATTATCGAAATTTTCGACATTCTCAAAATCATCGTTGCATTCAAATTCAAAATTATCAATAGTTTCTACATTATCATCATTCTCGTCCAAAACAAAATTTCTATTGGTTCCACTACATTCCCCAATTTTCTCACCATGCATAAACCAACATGTATATTTTTTCTTAAATCCCCGACAAATCAAATGAGCTCTAATTTCTTCCGAATCCCCAAATCTTATATAATTTTTACAATCTCTACAAGGACACAAGATGTCGTTATCTTTTGTGTCCACTATATAACTCTCAGCAAATTTTAGGAACTCATCAACGCGAGCCAAGTATTATGCACTATCACGTCGCAATTCATACATCCAACTTCGATCCATCTGTAAATTAAAGTAAAAAAAAAAATTCCAATTAAACATATATGGTGGTCAGCATATATATTGTTCCAAATTCTTGGCTTATAAAAAACCGGTTTACAATCCTAACCCACTCTTTGAATATTATGCCTCATATGTGAACACATATTAGCGGGATTTAATTAGTATTTGAGAAAAATTCGGCAGCATTTCTCCTTAACTCCCCAAGTATGCGTAAAAACCACATACTCGTAGGAGCAATAAGGAGAAATACTGTCGAACTTTCCTCAAATACTAATTAAATCCCGCTAATACGTGTTCACATCCTAAATGAGACACAATATTCAAAGAGCAGTCCCAAACGGGGTATTATCCAAAATTAATCCCTATTGGATTAATTTTGAACGGGCATGGACCTAAAAGCATCAGTAGGTCGGTTATTGGACCACAATACACTAATTATTTACATTATCTTAACAAATCAAGCACGCATGCATTAAATAATAATTGACAGAAATAATTAAGCAATATTAATCAGTAACAGAAAATTAGATAAAGAAGAGGGAAATATATATATGTATGACTAACCTTGGCAATAGAGAGGAGAATGCGAATTAACTTCCAAGCTATATCTCAGATTCGGCCTCGTTCCTTGTGCGCAGAAATCGGACCAATTCAATACAGAGAGAGAGAGAGAGAAGTATTAATTGATCAAAACGGCGCCGGAAGAAGGCCTTTTATATAGTTCCAAACCCTAAAATAACCTTTCTACACGGATGATAATCTATAAATCCGTGTAAAAAAAGCATTACGAGAGCTACATGGACTTTTACATATGTAGCCGTTTATAAAAGATAACCTTTATACACGGACATTTATATAAACAGCCGTGTGTAATATAAAAGATAAACTTTCTTCACGGACATTTAGAATTCTTTTTTTTTCCTAATTTTTGTTTTATTTTTTTTGGTTTAGCCTTCCATTATTTCGAGCAAGTATCTTTGTTTTCACGGATATTTAGCTATAAATCCGTGTAGAAAGACACACAGACTTTTATATAAACTGCCGTGTAAATTATTTTTCTACACTGTTAATTAAACAAAAATCCGTGTACTATTTCTCGTTTCTACACGGCTCTTTATTAAACGTCCGTGTAGCATTGTTTTTTTTTTTTTTTTTTTTGGCTGTCAGCTAGTTTTTTTCCCTATGTTTTTCAGAACAAACAATTTCCAAAACAGAGGAAGACATTTAAACTAAAAATTCATGTACCCTAAATTATACAAAATTAAAGCATTACAAAAGTTGGAATAAAAAGTCATATTGTAAACTAAACATTTCCATTAAGGAGTAGAATAGGATGGTTCTTTCCTTTTGGTGCCGGTAGGGTTTACAGAGGGGTGATATGAAGATATGTTTTACTAAAGAGTTGAGTTAAAAGTTAGATGAAGGACCTTCAAAAAAAATGGAAGAGGTCGATGAAGGACCTTCAGAGCCGGATGAAGAGACGAATGAAGAGTCGGATGATCTCCGACTTCATTCGACTCTTCACCCGGCTCTGAAGGTCACATTCACCTCTTCATCCGGGTCACATTCACCTCTTTCTGAAGGTCTTTCACCCAACTCTTACCGGCCAACTCTTCGTCCAGTAAAATTGATCGGAATAGAGATAATTTCTCCTCTGGATCTTGCTTGCCCGAATTAGTTAGGACATGCAAGGAACTAACCAAAAGACTACCTAGCTAGGTTAATGTAACCAAAGTAAGGACTACTAGTTACATTAATCTAAGTAGCCTTTTGGTTATATGTCCTAAACTAAACACCTTAGCAAGATATAGAGGAGAAATACAAATTAACTTCCAATATCTCAGATTCGGCCTCCAGTTATAACATCTCGAAAAAATTGGGGAAATGAAACACTTCGCATGGGAATTCGAGATGTAGGTTATCAATTGTATCGGATCGCTCATCTGTGAGCTCCCAAAACAGTAGCTCATATCGATCTAATTTTGCGATCTGAAACAATTGATAAACCTACATCTCAACCCAATTGTTAACAGTGAGAGGGGAGAGTATAAATTGATCAAAACGGCGCTGGGGAGAAGGCCTTTTATATAACAAAAAACCTAAAATATCCTTTCTACACAGCTCTTTATTAAACGTCCGTGTAGCTCGCTCAAGGCTTCCTACTCTGTCATTTAAACAAAAAACCGTGTACAAATTCGACATTTCTACACGGCTCTTTATTAAACATCCGTGTAGCTCCTACATGTTATCTAACGGTCATTTAAACATTTATCCGTGTACAATTCTTTCCTATCTTCACGGTTCTTTAATTAAGAATCCGTGTAGCTCTCTCAAGGCTTTCTCTACGGATATTTAAACAATAAGCCGTGTACAGTTCCTGGTAAACATCCGTGTAGCTCTCTCACGTCTTTCTACACTTCTTCTTTCGTAAATATCCGTGTAGAAACAATACAGATATTTCAGGCATCCAAAAAATTACAACTTCTACACGGTTTTTATATAAAATTGTCAAATCCGTGTACAATGTGCCGTGTACAATGACCATTTCTGTAGTAGTGCAGTACACCGAAAACCAATGAACGGCCTGGAATAATTTGATCTGAAGGCTCAAATTGAATTAAAAATTGACCGTTGAACGCAGCTAGAATATAAGAGCATTTTCATACAGGTTATGCATGTATGAAGATTAAAAAAATGCGAAATTAACAGAGCAAATGAAGGCTTTTTTTTTTAGGGTAAGGTGGCAACCAGCCATCTTACGATTTTCATTGATAAAAAAATATTTACAGGGAGCAAATGAAGGCTTGGCTGGCCCATGCTCAATTTCGTTTCAAATTATCTATAACATGTACTAAAAAGTGTTATTCTGGAGCTATAAAGTGTTATCCTGATAAAAAGTGTTATCCTGCTAAAGTACTACAAAGTGTTATTCTGGAGCTATTATCTATAACATGATATTAATTTATCTATTCAATCCAAATTCCAGCTTTATAGCAAAAATGTTATTCGATTATATTATAAAGACTTCTATATATAAAAAATATGTTCACACTCTTAGTGGGTTTTTGCTAAAATAGTAAAGCTAGTACTTCACGCCAATTGCTAAATGCTAATGGTGCAGTATACCTCATGCATTTTAGTCCAGACGAGCAATTCAATCCATCCAATGTGATCTACACATCGAAATTTAGAATAATAATCAGTCTCATAATTTTTCAAAACTTCTTTCCCATCCATCAGACAAGGAGGAAAAGAGTGCTACCAAACGACACAAAATGAATCTTATGTTAATTTATGATAAAAATGATGCAGTAATTGAAGTTCATACCTAACAAACCTAAAAAAATATAGCAATGGTGACTCATTAATCAGATCGCTTACTAGATATTTCATGTCAATAACACACACAGACGCACATACATGCATGCACAGAAACACGCACATGCACACACACACTGACACTACACATACATACATAGAGAAAAAGATATTGTTTTTTCTTTTCCTTTTTTTTAGGAAAAATATGGGCTTTGCCCATATTTGATTAATATATATTAGTAGCAGTTACAATTAGGGGTAGTAACAAACCTAATGAAAAACAAAGACGGCTCATACATGTGAGCCAAAAAACAAGAAAAAGAAAAGGTAAACTAATAGGAAATACAACATAATTAAGAAAGAAGAAACATATAGCTAAATCTGAATATTGAACGTGTTAATTTCTCTGTGTTCCACTGTAGAAGGACCTGCTGCTGTAGTTCAGCTTGTTGTTGCACCTCTTTTCTAAAAATATTGCGCATATCTTCATCCATGTAATGAAAAATGATATATTGATTTCGAGTAATCAGCTTAAAATTGTGAAATAAAAGATATCAACATTTTTAAGGCTGATAATGATAATCATCAAATTTCAAAGATACATTTTGTTGCCACCATTGATGAATCCCATGACTCTCACGCAATTCACACTTTTTTAGGCTCACTGCTAATATAGCATTTTTTTTTAGGGGAAAGCCCGTAGACACTGCTAATCTAGCTGATGGAAGCAGATGTGGCATCTCTGATCCTTTACCAAGAACATCACCACAATATCCCCTCAAAGAGGTACGAGTTGCCACTTGCTCTATGCTTCCAAATATCGTCCCTTCTGCGTTCTTGCGTCTTTCAAAATACCCTATATATGAAGATGAGATCGGGTCCTGTGGGTTCACAAATAGGTATGGAGTCCATGGGGCCAACTTTAAAAATTCCTCGCGTGATTTCTTGTGTTGCTCTTGCATAACAACCGAAACTAACCACTTGAAAATGGTCTCAGAAACGCGCAGACCCATTTTTAAGTTATCGTCGATGCTTGGGAACAAATCGAGAGGGATTGAGGGGAAAGGCGGGTTGAAAAGGAATGCCTTGAGGTAAATATCGTCGGTCTTTGCGTAGTTCTTCCCAATAATAGTTGCAATTGAAGCGCCTAGAGAGTGACCAGCGAGCCAAATTTCTGCAGGTTTATAAATCAATAGGAGCTTTTTGACAGCATCCAGAACAGTCTTGCAACGCGTGCTCTTGTTGAGGCCACCAGAGATCACAAGTAAGTCCAGCCAGAAATCTGGAATACCATGTATTACATCCGGCATTGTGCCTCTCAAGGCGACAACAAATCTTGGTGCAGAGGGGTGTCGAGAAAAGGGTGGCTTGAACTCATAAATGCAACCAATGACTGAGCCATCAAATTCATCTGTGATCACCTCTATGAGATCAAAATGGAAATGCTGCCACCAAGCTGGCGCGAGCAATTGGGGTCCGACACGTCCTTTCACACTGTCTTTCTCTGTGATCTTTGTCGCTTGCACCAGAGATGCGACAACAACTCTCTGATCATGTGGACAAGTCCTGTATAATTATCAGTGAGTTCAGATTGTGTGTTAGAGAATTTATTAAGTGAAACATGTAATTATTAATGAAGAAGAATAAAAATATTTCTTTTTTATGTTTGAAAGGTCAAATTGGTTGAATATCATGAACATTTGCCGAAAGCAAATGAAGCTTAAATTTCAAAATCCCTCCAAATAATATATGGATGAAAGGAATGTATGCTACTGAAATAATGAAAGAGGTCTGCATTCTAAATAATACATGGATGAAATAACAACTCACCAATCAACAGACGTAAGATATGTAGGCCCAGAAACCTCAAATATATCACGTTGTGATGGCATTTTTGTAACAATCTTCTTCTTCTCGTACCTCTCTGAGTGGTTTCTCCCAGAACTGGAAATTGAAGGTCAAGAAAGTTAATTGTAGAACAAAAACTCAATAATACCAGATTGAATCGATTTAGGTTAATTAGGTGCCAGAAAGATTGATCAATTTGTGAAGGTAAGAGATGAAAACTTACTACTTTATTAGCTTGTAATCTCTACTGAACCGTTTTGAACTTCGCTTCTCTAAACCTCAAAGGGAACAATTTTAACCCGTGAAGTTTTGCAAGGTGCACTAAAGATATATGTACTGAACTAGATATATACAGAGAGAAGATGAATAAAGACTGAGGAATTGAGTTCAATTGTATTTTTCGGTGCTTGATTCATTTGTACAAGTACACCTGTTTATATGCTTGATTAACAGTGTACATTTGACTTAGTCGATTGTTGAATATTCTTCATTTGACCTGGCCTACTGATCCAGGAGGTGTGTAACTGGTCAGCTTGGTCCGTAAGAATGCAACGCGTACTGTAGCGGGTTGATGCGGAAGAAGTTCCCGAAGATTTTATGGGCCTCGTCGACAAAAGAAGAAGAATAGAAGGCCGAAAAAATTCAGGAAATGAAATTCATGTACATTTGACTTAGTCGATTGTTGATTCTTCATTTGACCTGGCCTACTGATCCAGGAGGTGTGTAAATGGTCAGCTTGGTCCATAAGAATGACGAAAAAATTCAGGAAATGAAATTCATGTTTCTGAAGACTTTTGGTTTCGGCCGCAAGAATTTCTTGTGGAACAAATTATTTGCTTCTTGCAGCAAGCTGCAAGGAATTTTTGCGAGCTTAACGTATAAAGGGACGTGAAATTTCTTTTCTTTTTTTATATATATTTAGACAGTTATTTTGAATTTTTGGTTATTTTGAACCTACACAGACCTATAAAAAAATGTCTGAATGTATCTTTTTATATTATCTAAGTATTATAAACTTTATTTGTATCTTTTGTGTGTAGTTGCATAGGTTGAAGGGATATCAATATGATAGACTATTTTAATTAAGAGCAACTTGCTAGCAAGAAACTAAGAAGAAGTATCATAGCAACATGACAAAGTGTATATATTTTAATTTATTTCATTATGTGCAAGTTAGTATTTTAATGGCCATGAATTGTTGTTATTGTTGTAAGATACTTTCTAGTGGCTTTGGCTACACTTGAATATTTGCCTCGTTCACGTATTAATACTAACCACCAGACTAAGTAATTGCCTGCCCTAATTGCGTAAGTTTTAAAAAAAACGGGGACCAAATCAGAAGTGTAAATTAATTAATCAATTTTCAGTCAAACTAAGCACCTATAAATTTTAAATAAGTTTGTCCAATTAATATGTTGCAACTAAGTCTAAGCTTGTGTAGAGGAATTATTAGACGGTAATTAATTATATAACTATATGAAGTCCCATCTTGATTTAAAAACTAAACAATATTTTGGATGACAGCTACACAATGCAAACTCCAATACAAAGCCTAGCTATATATATGTGACGTACGCTGTATATATATATGTTTAGACCATTATTACAATATACATATATTTGTTTATCTTATCACTTTGTGCCACATGTTTTGGGTTTAGTGACATGCTTAGCGCTCTAATTTGTCAATGCTTTTGAAGAAAGATTCGTCAAGCTAAATCTAATTAAGTATCTTAAGAGATATATATATATATATATATATATATATATATATGTGTAGTGATGCAACACGTACATCATGATTTGTCCCCAACTCAATTATATGTAGAGAAATATATGACGACAAATATTTGCCTCGTTCACGTATTAATACTTAAAAAATTCCATATGTCAACACTTATATCCGCTCCATTTAATTGGCTCCCGGTTGAAGGGAAGTCAACTCTCTCCAAAAATAATTATGTACAATTTTTGTTTTCTGGGAACTTGTATTATGTTAAAAAGAAAATTGACTGGTAGTTATAGCTTGAAATATATAGCAACAATATGTTGTTAACAATTTATATAAAAAAAAATTGTCATTCTTAACTATCATGTCTGGTGGTTAGTATTGATCCACTAGAAAGTATCTTACAACAATAACAACAATTCATGGCCATTAAAATACTAACTTGCACAGAATGAAATAAATTAAAATATATACACGTTGTCATGTTGCTATGATACTTCTTCTTAGTTTCTTGCTAGCAAGTTGCTCTTATTTAAAATAAGTTATCATATTGATCCCTTCAACCTATGCAACTACACATAAAAGATACAAATAAAGTTTATAATACTAAGATCATATAAAAAGTTTATAAAAAGATCCCTACATATCTTACGTCTGTTGATTGGTGAGTTGTTATTTCATCCATGTATTTTTAGAATGCAGACCTCTTTCATTATTTCAGTAGCATACATTCCTTTCATCCATATATTATTTGGAGGGATTTTGAAATTTAAGCTTCTCTTGCTTTCGGCAAATGTTCATGATATTCAACCAATTTGACCTTTCAAACAAAAAAAGAAATATGTTTATTCTTCTTCATTAATAATTACATGTTTTACTTAATAAATTCTCTAACACACAATCTGAACTAACTGATAATTATACAGGAGTTGTCCACATGATCAGAGAGTTGTTGTTGCATCTCTGGTGCAAGCGACATACATCATAGAGAAAGACAGTGTGAAAGGACGTGTTGGACCCCAATTGCTCACGCCGGCTTGGTGGCAGCATTTCCATTTTGATCACATAAAGGTGCTCAGAGATGACTTTGATGACTCAGTCATTGGTTGCATTTATGAGTTCAAGCCACCTTTTTCTCGACACCCCTCTGCACCAAGATTCGTTGTTGCCTTGAGAGGCACAATGTCGGATGTAATACATGGTATTCGAGATTTATGGCTGGACTTACGTATGATCTCTGGTGGCATCAACAAGAGCACGCGTTGCCAGACTGTTCTAGATGCTGTCCAAATGCTCCTATTGATTTATTAAACCTGCAGAAATTTGGCTCGCTGGTCACTCTCTAGGCACTTCAATCGCGACTATTATTGGGAAGTACTACGCTAAGACCGACGATATTTACCTCAAAACATTCCTTTTCAACCCGCCTTTCCCCTCAATCTCTCTCGATTTGTTCCCAAGCGTCGACGATAACTTAAAAATGAGTCTGCGCGTTTCTAAGACCATTTTCAAGGGGGGAGTTTCGGTTTTTATGCAAAAGCAACACAAGAAATCACACGAGGAATTTTTGAAGCTGACAACATGGACTCCATACCTATTTGTGCACCCAAAGGACCCGATCTCAACATCATATATACGGTATTTCGAAGGACGCCAGAATGGGGAAGGTACGAAAATAGGATGCATCGAGCAAGTGGCAACTCGTACCTCTTTGCGGGGAATTTGTGGTGATGTTCTTGGTCAAGGTTCAGAGATGCCACATCTGCTTCCATCAGCTAGATTAGCCGTGAACCTAAAAAGGTGTCATATATATAACTTGAAAGAGTCTCATGGGATTCATGAATGGTGGCAACAAAATATATCTTTGAAATTTGATGATTATCATTATCAGCCTTAATTAAAAATTACTATATCTTTAATTTATTTCACAATTTTTAAGCTGATTACTCGAAATCAACATATCATTTTTCATTACATGGATGAAGATATGCGCCATAATTCTTAGAAAAGAGGTGCAACAACAAGCTGAACTACTGCAGCAGGTCCTTCTACAGTGGAACATGTCACAAACACAGAAATTAACACGTTCAATATTCAGATTTAGCTATATGTTTCTTCTTTCTTAATTATGTTGTATTTCCTATTAGTTTACCTTTTCTTTTTCTTGTTTTTTGGCTCACATGTATGAGCCATCCTTGTTTTTCATTAGGTTTGTTACTACCCCTAATTGTAACTGCTACTAATATTAATCAAATATGGGCAAAGCCCATATTTTTCCTAAAAAAAAGGAAAGAAAAAACAATATTATTTTTCTATATGTATGTATGTGTGTCAGTGTGTGTGTGCATGTGCGTGTTTCTGTGCACGCATGTGTGTGCGTCTGTGTGTGTTATTGACATGAGATATCTAGTAAGTGATCTGATTAATCAGTCACTATTGCTATATTTTTTTAGGTTTGTTAGGTATGAACTTTAATTACAGTTATGCATCATTTTTATCATTCATTTTGTGTCGTTTGGTAGCACTCTTTTCCTCCTTGTCTGATGGATGGGAAAGAAGTTTTGAAAAATTATGAGACTGATTATTATTCTAAATTTCGATGTGTAGATCACATTGGATGGATTGAATTGCTCGTCTGGACTAAAATGCATGAGGTATACTGCACCATTAGCATTTAGCAATTGGCGTGATGTACTAGCATTACTATTTTAGCAAAAACCCACTTAAGAGTGTGAACATATTTTTTATATATAGAAGTCTTTATTATATAATCGAATAACATTTTTGCTATAAAGCTGGAATTTGGATCGAATAGATAAATTAATATCATGTTATAGATAATAGCTCCAGAATAACACTTTTTCAAACGAAAGGACACATAAAGTAAAATACAAGCCCAGTACGTGATTTTCAAAGTTCAAAATTGAAGTACTTGATTTCAAAGTTCCAGTACGTGATTTTCAATTAGACTTGTTTAATGATTATTATATAATGTTGTTCTTCACATTTTTAATTAGACTTAATTTGTTTATGTGAAGGATTATGGATAATGATTCACTTGGTTATTTCACAAGTTTGTTAGAAAATGATATTGGGATAGATGACGCATTGTCATTCAAACGGTCCAGGAAAATATTCTTCAGAAGAAGAGTACTCTGATTCTGATGATAGTATTGGTGAGCAAACTGAAGTTGAACACGATGATGGTTTAGTGAACATAGTTGCTGCAGTTGATGTAAATAAAAGTCTAGAGGTGGATGGCGAGTTTGTCAACAATTCGATGTCTTTCAATGCTGACAAATCATGGTTGGCGACATACAACAATGTAGACTTGCTAATGAGAGTCAATTTGCTGAGCATGGCCCGACAAATGTAAATGGGGATTGGAAAGGACTAATGTTTTCTGACAAAAAAGCTTTATCAAGGGCAGTTGAAGAATGGCACGTCATCCACTTTGTTCAAATGAAAGTGAAGAAGTCTGACACTTGCTGCTATACTTGTGTTAAAAGTAATTGTCGTTGGAGGTTGCATGCATACAAACCAAAGAGAGCTGCATACTTTTTGGTTAGTCAATACAATGGGTCTCATAATTGTGTTATTCCAATAGGTAACTGCATGCACCGAAATTGCACATTTGCTTTAATTTGTGAGAGGATACTTCCATCAATAAGAGTGTCGCTATCAATGAGTGTAAAAGAAATTTGACTCAAGATCAAGGATGATTGGAAAACATATATCAGTTATGAGTTAGCATGGAAGGCACGTAGTAGAGCATTGAGAATTATATACGGTAGTTCAGAACGATATTTTTTTGATCTGCCAAGATACTTATCTATGATGCAAATCTCAAATCCAAATACTGTTTGGACCATGAACCATCCTTGCACAGGAGGAGGTGCACAACAATTCAGGTGAGTCTTTTGGGCTTTCGGCCCTTTGATAGAAGGTTGGAAAAATTGTATACCGGTGGTAAGTGTTGATGGTACTCATCTATATGGAAAATACGAGGGATGTGCATTAATTGCTACGAGTATTGATGCTAATGGGGGCTTTATCCGATAACTTTTGCTATATGTGATAAAGAAAATAGAGATAATTAGGAGTGGTTTCTTCATTCCTTGAGAGAGTTTTTTATACGTGAAAGAAATGTTTGCATCATATCTGCTCGTTTCTCTGGTAATAAAGAGGTGGTACGTAAAGTATTTTCTCCTGATGATGGTCATGCTCATCGCTGATGTTTGCGTCACATAAAGACCAACCTTAAGAAGGTAGGTTTTATTGATAAAGCAGTGTTGGATAAATTTTATAGTATTGGTTGTGCAAATGAGGTTGTGGATTTTAAAGCAATGTTGGACAGCATCTAGAACAGTCTGGCAACGCGTGCTCTTGTTGATGCCACCAGAGATAAGATGTAAGTCCAGCCATAAATCTCGAATACCATGTATTACATCCGGCATTGTGCCTCTCAAGGCAACAACGAATCTTGGTGCAGAGGGGTGTCGAGCAAAAGGTGGCTTGAACTCATAAATGCAACCAATGACTGAGTCATCAAAGGCATCTCTGAGCACCTCTATGCGATCAAAATGGAAATGCTGCCACCAAGCCGGCGCGAGCAACTGGGGTCCGACATGTCCTTTCACCCTGTCTTTCTCTGTGATCTTTGTAGCACCAGAGATGCAACAACAACTCTCTGATCATGTGGACAAGTCCTGTATAATTATCAGTGAGTTCAGATTGTGTGTTAGAGAATTTATTAAGTGAAACATGTAATTATTAATGAAGAAGAATAAACATATTTCTTTTTTATGTTTGAAAGGTCAAATTGGTTGAATGTCATGAACATTTGCCGAAAGCAAGTGAAGCTTAAATTTCAACATCCCTCCAAATAATATATGGATGAAAGGAATGTATACTACTGAAATAATGAAAGAGGTCTGCATTCTAAATAATACATGGATGAAGTAACAACTCACCAATCAACAGACGTAAGATATGTAGGCCCAGAAATCTCAAATATATCACATTGTGATGGCATTTTTGTAACAATCTTCTTCTTCTCGTACTTCTCTGAGTGGTTTCTCCCAGAACTAGAAATTGAAGGTCAAGAAAGTTAATTCTAGAACAAAAACTCAATAATACCAGATCGAATCGATTTAGGTTAATTAGCTGCCAGAAAGATTGATCAATTTGTGAAGGTAAGAGATGAAAACTTACTACTTTATTAGCTTGAAATCTCTACTTAACCGTTTTGAACTTCCCTTCCTCTAAACCTCAAATGAAACAATTTTAACCCGTGAAGTTTTGCGAGGTGCACTAAAGATATATGTACTGAACTAGATATATACTGAGAGAAGATGAAGAAAGACTGAGGAATTGAGTTCAATTGTATTTTTCGTTGCTGGATTCCTTTGTACAAGTACACCTATTTATATGCTTGATTAACAGCGTACGTTTGACTTAGTCGATTGTTGATTCTTGATTTGACCTGGCCTACCTATTAAAAAATTTCTGAATGCATGTATCTTTTTATATTATGTAAGTATTATATACTTTTTTTGTATCTTTTATGTGTACGTTGCATGGGTTGAAGGGATCAATATGATAGCTTATTTTAAATAAGAGCAACTTGCTAGCAAGAAACTAAGAAGAAGTATCATAGCAACATGGCAAAGTGTGTATATTTTAATGGCCATGAACTGTTGTTATTGTTGTAAGATACTTTCTAGTGGCTTTCGACACTTGAATATTTGCCTCGTTCAAAGTATTGCCTTTTACATTTGTTTGAAAAAGAGTGACTTTGAGGCGATCGGAAAAAACCCTAGCCGCCATCTTTACAAACCCCCATCCACCCTCCTACCCCCCTACCCCTCTCCTCCGGGCCCGTCTCCTCCCCATTCAAGCCTCAAAGTTGCCCAAGTCCTCACTAGCACAGCCGCCTCCCCTGCCAGTCTACAGTGACCTCGAGAAATAGAGAGCGAGAGAGGTCAGATCTGCTCCGCCACAATCTTACTTTCCACCACTGCCACGGTCGCACCTTTCGTCGCTTCTAAACTTTAGGCCGTCCGCAGCCCTAAACCCTAGATCTGTCTCTAAACTCTAATTTCACCATTCTTCCTATCTCTAAACCAGTTACATCGAAACCCTAGCCAGTGATGCGGGAGGTCGTGTCGTGCTAGCCTCCCCCATCCGCCACCCTCCTAAAAAAAACAAAAAACAAAAAAACTTCTAGATGCCTCATTCTTGTTGTTGCTGTCTTCCGGCAAGGAGTGAGAGGAGATTAGCAACTGTTTGAAGTAGCTAGGTTTGCAATATGTTGTGATGTTAGATATTAGATGGTTTGTTTTTGTTAGGAGATTTAGATGGATTGTTGTTAGATGTTGATGTGTTGTTTAGATTTAACGTTTTGATATTAGAGACTTCGAGTCGATGTGAAAGAATAGTTGTAATTTTATTTTATTTAATAAAAATTATACTTGACAGCTGCTGTCAAGGTTTCAAAAAAAAAAAAAGAATATTTGCCTCATGCACGTATTAATACTAACCACCTGACATGATAGTTAAGAATGACACTTTTTTTTTTATATAAATTGTTAACAACATATTATTGCTATTTCAAGCTATAACTACGAGTCAATTTTCTTTTTAACATAATACAAGTTCCCAGAAAAAAAAATTGTACATAATTATTTTTGGAGAGAGTTGACTTCTCTTCAACCGGGAGCCAATTATATGGAGCGGATATAAGCGTTGACATATGGACTTTTTTTTCTTTTTGTCAAATTGGCTGACATATGGAGATGTTACTTTGATTATACATCGACCCAATTCTTTGTCTTGACCCGTTCCGATCATGAAAGGTGACTTTTTTTTCTAAAAATATATACCATTTTAAATTGGGAATTCATGCTGTTGGCACTAATATTCTACCAAAATTTTTGTTTTTACAAAATTATTACATATTTTTTAATGAACCACAAATATGAATTTTTTTTCTATCCTATAGAAGGAACTCTATAAATTATATGGTTCATTTAAGGTGCGGTCCTTAATTAGTATTTTACCAATTACATGCTTGATTATAAAGTTTTTTGTCTCTTAAAAAATTGGAGATCTATTGTGGTCTCTGAGAGTTAATTTGAACAATTTATCTTCAATTTTTCACATTTTAACAATTCTACTTTAATTTAGAAATTAATTTTGAAAAAAGTAACAAAATAAAATCATTTTGACAATTAATTCTGACTTTAAATTAATTTGTTGGCAACCCAATTCAGTTTAATCAATATAAATTAATTTGTCTCTTATTATGATCTGATTCGGAAAGCTTGCAAAGAGATATACAAATGTTATTGGGCATACCCCGTAACGGTCATTTTCGAACTAAAATAAAAATTGTCCTAGGCCCATGAACTTGAGTTGAAATTTCTTACCTTTTACAATTATATATATATATAGAGAGAGAGAGAGAGAGAGGCTAAGCTACAAACGTTTGCACCAAGGCTTTGGTGCAAACGAATGATTTTCGGATTTTCAAAGTTCAAACGGTCAATCCAAGCTGTTAGATATTTAATCTATATTAAAATCTGTTTGGAGACCAAATTTTACATTTTTTGGAATTTTTTTGCTATTTATTAAGCCACTTTGAAAATTACTGATCACATGGTCCAGAATTTGATTGCACTGTTTTTACTGTTCATCCGAATCAGCAATTTTCAAAGTGGCTTAATAAATAGTAAAAAATTTCCAAAAAATGTAAAATTTGGTCTCCAAGCACATTTTAATATGGATTAAATATCTAACGGTTTGGATCGACCGTTTGAACTTTAAAAGTCGGAGAACCAAATCGTTTGCACCAAGGGCTTGGTGCAAACGTTTTGAGCTTAGCCACTCTATGCATGAGAATTAAAAATCACAATAACAATTTAATACTACAAATAAATAATCTATTTATGCAATTCGTTCCTTTCACTTTTCACATTCTAACAATTATCTTTTACATAATTTTTAACATTTAAATACAAGATAACAATTCAATAAAATTAATTAATTCCTATCTCCATTAATTCTTATATTAAGCACATTGATGCCCATATCCGCCAACGGTTTAGATTAAAAGATGAAATTTTGGATTGATCAAATATCAACTATCCAATTAAATAGTGTACTTTTTTTTAATTCTTGGTATATTTTTTATTTTTTTACATGTAGAAGTCTAAATTTATTTAGATATTTACTCATCATATGTAGATGTCCTGTTTTTCTCATTTTTTATGAAAACTTTCATAAACCCCCATATATTCGATTTTTTATACATATGTTTTTCATTTTTAAAATACTATATATGTTTTTTTTTTTGGATTGATAATAGATTGCTTGTGTCTTCAATAATTTATTGTCCGGTAAATCAAGCAATCAATAGAAATAAAAACAATTGATTGGTCGTTGATAATTAATTATCATCACAACATATGTGAACTTGGAAGTGTAGTCCCTAACGGCACCTAGGGGGTTGAATAGGGAGTCTTAAAGACTCTTAGACGTTTTTCGGTTAAATCATCTAAACTAACAAGTCAAACAAGCGTGTACAAGTAAAGTAAATGGAGTAGAATTCAGAGAAATTTGACACGCAAGATGATAACGGAGTTCGGCGTAAAATGCCTATGTCTCAGGGGTAGAGCAACATTGTCGGCGTCCCTTTCCTGTTACCCAAAAAGAATGGATACAACTCGTGAGACGTGAGCCCAACAGTGGTGGGAAGTCACAGCCTAACTTGTGTACAAGGTGAGCCTAGAAGCTCGAGCTAGAGAGTCCCTTGAGATTGTCACACAGCTATGGATATATGTAAGCGAAAAAATGCTCGATCTAGTGTACCCCTTCACGCCCCTAGGTACCTCGCTGAACCTGACCAGAACAGACGGTCCAGATTTACTCTCAGCCCAGATTTTTAAATTGACACGAATCTCAAAGCAGAAATAATACTGCCCCCTAAGTCATCCCAAGTAATCACCAGCTAAGAGTAAATCTGGGCCCTCCGTTCTGGTCAGGTTCAGTGAGGTACCTGGAGGATACGGATCCATGAACAACAGGGTATTATTTTTTAAGGCGGGAAAAACAGCAGATATGGATCCCAAAACATAAGAAAACACATATATATGCTCATAGAGTAGTACCTTATATATATTTCCAGCATATATGTTTGTAAACTATCTACTTTTATGCATTTAATATTTCTTTTTCAGACCAATTATGTAATAATATTTCATTTCTTTTAGATCTTCACAACTAGGGCTGCAAACGAACCGAACCGAATCGAACTTACCCCCAGTTTGAGTTTGGTTTGAATTAATTTCGAACTAGGTTTGTTTTGAATTAATTTCGAACGAACTCAATTTCGAACCTTTATGAACTTTGTTACGACTTACGATTTATGACTTCTAACTGGGCCATAGTGCGAAATTACAGCACTTCAATAAAAACTCAAGTATTTTAAAGTACAATTTAAATAAAACCCAAATATCAATAGAAGTACAATTTAAATAAAAACTCAAGCACTCCAAAGTATTCAAAGTACAATTTAAATATCAATAGAAGTACAGAACAATCACCAAAGTTTTAGAATTATTAGAAACCCAAATATTACTCTAAATAAAATATTGAAGTTCATTACAACTAGGCACTAGCTACTGAAAAACCCTTCTAAAAAACCCTCACAGGTATCCAAAGCTTCAGCCATATATTTCGTTTTATTAAACTAGCTACTGAACATCTACAAATTACTTTATAGATGCAGTAGCAAGGTTTTCAACATCCACACTATTTTTGCATCATTAGCCTGGATTACCCGAAAAACTCAGAATCCTACCATGAAAAACAAAATTTCTGGTATAAACATGTGAATTTTTTTATTTGAGCTTTGTTGTTAAATTTTTTTATTTGAGCTTGTAATTGGACCGGGCTTTCTGTTTTAGAAGTCCAAATTCAAAGTAATTATGGACTAGACGGCTTATATTTTCATCAGTGAACATAAGTTATCAGCAGAAATTAACGGTTCACGTTTGAGTTAATTTCGAACTAAATTTGATTTGCGAACCTATTTCGAACGAACTAGGTCCAGTTTGAGTTTGGTTTGAATTAATTTCGAACTAAGTTTGGTTTGAAATAATTTCAAACGAACTCAATTTCGAATCAAACTTTTTTCGAACTTTTTCGAATCAAACTCGAATCGAATTACGAACTACGAATTTTTTGTGTAGCCCTATTCACAACTTTGATAAAATACATTTTAAATTCACAAAACAGCGCCTAAGTATTCTGTTAGGGTTTCGAACAAGAGGAGGCCAAAAATAAGAGACATAATTTTATAAGAAAGCTTAATAGTTTTACTCGACTTTATTATTACATAGAATACAAATGACATAATTTACAGTAACATAAATCTCTAAAAAGAGAACCCTATGAATGATACGTCCTAAAATACCCTATACTAAAATACTAAATTCTTTCTCCTTAATATAGCCTGCCAAACATAGCCTACTATCCTGACATCCTGCTAAATCAATCCTGATGCAAATATATGATGAGATGCAAACATAGCTGTCACACCCCGACAACGGGCCGACAACCCGCCGCGCTCATCAGCGCAAGGCGATTTCTATCATTTTACAAAATCACATATATCATATACATTACCAATGACATAACTTACTTTTCTTCGTTGCAAGTCCCGCAGTCTTCTAGTTCGAAATCATATTTCCTTATCTTGTGTTTTGTACCTGGAACCCACAAAGTGGAATGGTGAGAGATTGAAAATCTCCCAGTGCGGTATTCAGTTCCAGTCGAGTTATCCTTAAATACAACCAACGGAAACAAAATACAACACCGAGCACAATTATATGAAAAACACAACGATAATAGAAATCCAAGGAACAAGTTACCATAACATGATCATAAATCCTAAGTAGCACCGAGCACCAATAATGTAAACCATAGAGCAAATCTACGTTCTGAATAAACTATTCAGAAATATAATAATCAACAAGCATAATCATGTATCAATGAATAACTAGCCAACTTTCCTAAAATAAGTTCACATATGCAAATTCCATGTAACATAACTATTGCACAAATGCTCTAAATTCACAATTCAAGTATCATGATTACGAGTCAAGAGACATAATTATAAATTCGCAACATGCATGAAATGCTAACATATCATATCAATTACTCATGAATCTTACTTAATGCACATCTCGAAACAAAGTACAACCAGTGAGTTCAACCTACACTGTTACTATTACTCCCAATCCTTGTTTTCTTTTTCAATAAAGAATGGTTATGCCCATCGTTGCAAACGTTGATTACCATTCAATGGTAGAAATTGAAGGCAAACCAACAGCTAGAAATTCATGTCATACATCGTGTTATTTACAGAATTATGCATTAAGTGTATTTCTTTCTGTAAACTAGGGACAATGCCATAATACTCCTATAACTTTTCAGCTGTTGGCTTTTTAGAATTGTAAGGTTGCTAATCTTTTTTTTTAATGGCCAGCTGTTAAAATTACCACTAATAAATATATTAATAAGAAAAAGTTATTTACAAAATTCTAGATTCTATCTCCTCATATAGCATAAAAGTAAATATTTATATTCCTACTCAATTGTAGAAAAGCGGTACTTTAATACTCTAATTCGTTTCTTCACCCAAAATCTCCCGGCGAGGTTTTCTTCGAAGAGAGAATTGAATTGTCTTGAGTTCTCATTGACTTAAATCGCCCAAAATCCCCTTGCGAATCTTATTGAGTATGATTAAAAATGGACCGGGACATATTGTTCGTCAAGTTTGGTATGATTATTAATATCAATTTTTGATGTAGAGAGAGAGAGAGTCGAAAAAGAGAGGTAGTACAGTTGGTTAGAAAAAGTTCTAGAATTGTTGGTTACTCAAAGATCAAGAGTTCTTTTTCCCCTTACGACTTTGCAACTTCTGCAAAGGTTTTCAAAAAGAGACAGAGAGAGGGACACTACACCAAATTCTATTTCGGGCAACCAAAAAATTGGTTGCAATAGGTATTATTTGGTTGCAATAAATTGATTTTGCAACCAAAAAAATTGGTTGCCGGTCGTTGCAATAGTTTTGGTAGCAATAGTTTTACAACCAACTCTTTGGTTGCAATAAGAATTTGTTTATTGCAACCATAATTTGGTTGCTAAACCGACGTAGCAATAAGGTATGGCAACCAAAAAAACCGTTGCTATTGCGCATTTATCGCAACCAAAAATTGGTAGCAATAAGATAGTATATCGCAACGAAATTTATGGTTGCAAATTGTGTAATTCTTGCAACCGAATTTTAGTTGCATGAAATGCGTAGCAATAATCTATTGCAACAAAATAAATGGTTGCTATTGCGTATTTGTCGCAACCGAAAAATGGTAGCAATAAGATAGTATATCGCAACAAAATTCTTGGTTGCAACTTGTGCAATTATTGCAACCAAAATTAAGTTGCATGAAATGCGTAGCAATAATGTATTGCAACCAAATAAACGGTTGCTACTGTGCATTTAACGCAACCAAAAAATAGTAGTAATATTATAATGTATCGCAACGAAACTCATGGTTGCAACATGTAAATTAAATGCAACCAAATGTTGGTTGCAATTAATAAATCTAATGCAACCATAAATATTTTAATGCAACGAAATTAGTATGCATACGTAATTCAAATGCAACAAAATGTTGGTTGCAATTAATAAAATCTATTGCAACCATAAATATGTTAATGCAAAAAAATTGGTATGCAGACGTAATTATAATATTCGTTGTTATTAGTTATTCTATTAATTCTAATTTGATACTCCGAAATATATAATATAAACTATAACATAAATAGAGACAGTAATTAAGAAAAAAGACTTTCATAAAACATTAATATATATCATTCAAATTTACATTTGAAAATAACAAAAGAAAAAAAAAACCAAGCTGTCATCTAAAGATGAAAAAAAATGAATTAAGATATTATATATTTAGTTCAAATACAATGGCTTGTTCCTTAGTAAAGCTCTCTCTTTGGCCGACAATTCAGACAAGTCTTGTCTTGTCAAGATATAGTAAGAACTTGTTCAACTCTAAGCCTTCCTGTAGGCTACACAATATTAAAGTAAATTTAAATTAATTCAATTGAATTTGTAGGCTAATAATCAAGATTGTTGCCGCAATATATTTTGAAAAGCATTAAGACAAATAATCCCAAACAAAATAAAATTTGCAAATTGTAGTAAATTTGCACAAATTTAAATACGTTAACAATGACCATATTTGCTATTCTTTCGACTCAATTATCAAACCAGAATATTGTGTAATTATCAAATTATAATGTATAACATTGCACATGCAATCGGTGTACTATTGTTTCTTTTTACTGCAGAGAGATTCATATGTGGGTAAGATGTGTTAATACTTGTCTTTCAACACAGAAGTAATGACATGAACTCATTTAAAGTAACTAAAAGACATTTTATTGTAAACAAAACCTTGTTTTCACATAATATAAATCTAAAAAGAACTTGTTAAATAGAAAAATAAAATCTGTCACATACATGAAGTACACTTTTGCAAGTTTTGAGAATAGGTTTCGATCTTCACACTCTGTTTATTGAAAGACATTCCCACATGAGAATAACTAATGTTAATTCGTTTCTATCCTTTCCTTTTATTTATTTTTCTTTTGGACTACTATGTACTGGGTATCTTAGTAACAATTAGTAATTGAAATGCTGTACTAGCAGATGTACTATATTAGTAACAAATTGACAGTTGGTTGAACTTTTTAATTTCTTCAAAATAAGATGGGTTTGCCTCAAGAGAAAGGGGAGAGAGTACAGTTGGCTAGAAGAAAAGTCCTAAAATTGTTGGTTAACCAAAAGTCGAGAGTTCGATTCCCCTCACGACTTCGCAGCTTTTGCCACATCAGATAGGCCGGATTGGCCGGCAACTGTCAGATTCTTGGCCGGTGGAGAGGAAGAAGAACTCAAGTACTGTGCTAAACCAAAGCCATCAATAATTGGTTTTGGGACTTCCAGGTAAGAAAGTTTTTGGTGATCAAGTTTGGTAGATACCGGTATAGTGATGTGAACTTCCGGGTCAGAGGCGGAGAAGGAGAGGGAGGTAGCCTGAGAGCCTTGTGAGGCGTCGGAAGCCATGGAAACAAGAAAAAGACTTGATCTTGATATATGGATCAAGCTCTGATACCATGAAACAGGACAAGAGATAGAGAGAAGAAGATAGAGATATGAGAATAGGCTATGGGAAAATGATTATTCATTCATCCTTGTACAACTGATTATATCTCTGTTTATATAGAGTTCAACTATAGAGCTAATCTCAGTTAATCACTGGTTAGTTACAACCACACATATCACAGTAATTTCTAACTGTATTTTACAACATAACCTATAACTATAATAGGGATTCAGAATTCTGCAACATCGATTTCCAATTCTGTTCACTTACAGTATTGACCCATTTATTATATTGTCAGAGACTCGGAGGTAATGCAAATTCAACCTTACATAGGAATTTATCACAAAGGGCAATATTGGAAAGGGAAAATCTACAACAAGAAATTTTGCAATCTGTATGGCTGGTACAGAACTGACAAGATGATATTGTGTGGAAATGGGAGGTAACAGGGATCTTTTCTGTAAAAATGGCATATTTCAGGCTTTCAGCATGATGAATGGACCAAGAGTGAAGACAGATAGCAGGAAAATTTGGAAATTAATCGCACCACCCAGAGTAAACTAGAGCAGTAACTTGAACTTTCGGACATTTCTAACCTAATCAAACCTAATCTCAACAAAACTTAGCTTAATTCACATAACAAACCCTAGGTTTCAATAGATATAATTTTGGCTTATCAAATTCCCCCAAGCTTGCACTTTGCTTGTCCCCAAGCAACATCTAAACTTTGGTTGTCCTCGAGTTAATACAGCAGCTACTGGTTTCTGTGTTGATTTTCCTGTGCAGGGTTCTATTGACCGAACCAAAGTATCTAGACCTCAACTCTCACATGTTGGCTTAATTACCCGGTGCGGGATCCAATTTCTGCCCTCCTAGGGTTCTCAAGCCTCAACTTTCGCATGTTGGCTTAATAATCCTAAGTCACTTGTTGGTTTACTAAAGATATCCTCGATCTCTCGATACGAGGAAAAGTTCACCTCTCGGCTACTACTTGGTTTCACCTCTCGGATCGTAAACCTATCTCAAATACTTAGTTTGGTCGAGTGAATATCAAGGTTATTCGATTTCTATCTAGATGAGGCCTTTCATCTAGCGGATTAACAATTCAATTCAAACAATTTCAACTAAGCAATAAAATACTACACAATCAAGCAAGCACAAAATTCAACACAAATTCCAAGTAACTAGCAAATAAAACTAAGCATTCGACTACATCATAACCCTAGAAACATAAAAGTCTACTCAAGCATGATTAAAAAGCAAATAAAACAATAAACAATAATGAAGTTCATGACAAAACTCGAAGAGAGATAAAGATTCGTCCCCAAACTTCTTCTCCAAGACAAGTTTTTTTCCCAAGAGCCAGCCGTCCCCTTTAGGTCTGCAATCCCTCTATTTATGCCCAAAATCGCGTATTAAAAGCCTTCCTTTTCGACCTCCCCAGCTGGCATCTCTTTCCATCGCCAGTCTGGATTTCCGAATTTTCTATGTACGGTCCGCACAGAAATCTGCACGGACCATGTGCCTGTGTTAGCATCTTGCGTGAAACTCTCTGTGTGGTTGGGCAGTTAATGTACGGTCCGCACACAAATGTGTACGGACCGTGTGCCTGTGTATTTGGCTCAGATTGTAGATCTTCTCGCAAGCTTTCCGAAAAGTGGTCATACACCCAAAACGGAGTTACGAGTCAAAATCTATGACTGTTTTAATTTCAGATGCTGAAATTTCAGCATCATATACAGGTCGTGTGGATGGTGTCCTGGTCGTGTCTGTGGTCGGGCAGAGGGTTGTACGGTCCGCATCAGAAGGTACACGGACCGTATATAAACCTTTGAATTCCATATTCTTCCTCGGTTTTGCCCATTTTCTGCAAAGTAAGAACAAATGCACAGCAGTACCACATTCTATAGATATTCAATGAAATAAAACACGATTTGACAGTTTTAGGCACAGGTTTTGGTACAAAGTTTGGTCGGAATATAGATAAGAAAGCGAGATATCAAATTCCCCCAAGCTGAAATCTTGCTTGTCCTCAAGCAAAAATCCCAACTTAGGTATCGGGCTGATCATTGGACTTACCTAAATGCAATTTTAAGTTCCTAAATGCGAAAAATTTGCATGAGCTTGCTATTGTCATTAACCTCAAGAATCATTTTGGATAACAACTTGGACTTTCCTCGATTAAATTTGATTCACCCCACAAATTGATTAGTCAAACTTCAAATTCTGAGATGCTTTGATATTTGCAAAAACTAGTTACCCGAATTGATCAACCTTTCATTCTTTCACTGAAACTATGCCCTCGTTTGTGGCGATTTTCCTTTTTACCCCCCCAAGCTTGGAACAAGCTTAGGTTAGAAAGTCGCGGACTTCGTGTGTTGATATATGCAAAAGTTTTTGAAAGTTTTCGAGCTCAAAGGCATCCCGTCGGATTGTGCCAGTACTCTTTTTTATAAATTTGGGAGACGAGCTCAAAGGCATCCCGTAGGATTTATTGCCAGTACTCTTATTTTCTCCATCTTTTCGTTTGTTTCATTTTTTCTTTTATTCATTTGCATATATCATGAATACAAACATCCAAAGGTATTCTTTCATACCAATAGATATCCCAATCTTTCTATTGTTTAAAATCCCCAATTCCCTAATTTAAAAGGCACAGTTCAGTTTCAAAATGTTATTTCAGTACAATTCAAGTTTTCATCTTTTCAATTTCTGAAAACTTCCCATGCTAAGCAGTTCTTTGATCAATTATGAGGTTATTTCCAATTTCTCAAAGTCATCCAAATCATAACCAAAATTTTTCAAACAAGTCTTTAATCCTAGTAGTCACACAAATCTATCACCTAAAAATGCAAAATTTTCGAAAAATAAACATGAACTAAATGCAGATACAATTTCTTCTATTCAACCCCCCTAGCTTGAATGAAGCATTGTCCTCAATGCTTGAATTCACACAAGAAAGAGTAAATAGAAGAAAACATGAAAACTTACTAGATGTGGAGCGAGGAGTGAGGCGGGTCGGGTGGTTCTTTGTGGAACCACAACCATCTGTCCTTCTTGAAACACCATGGGAGAGAATGCACAGACCAGGCTGCTTGTGCACGGCCAGTGTGCTAGTTTGCACGGTCCGTGTGCCTTGGAGAGGTCTGATGCATGTGTGTGGCTTGGTTCGTGCCTGTCAGCTTCCCGATCAAGTACTCGATCACAGTTTGATGAGCTTTCAAATCCTCCAAAAATCTAAGGTTGTGATCCAGGTCGAGACCTGCATTTAAAATCAAAGGGCAAGATTTATTTAGGTCTAGGAACTCGTACCTGAGGTTAGCTGGAAAAGGTTTAAGTTCAGGAGTGGGCTGTTTTGTCTGGGCTGCTGCACGGTCCGTGTGAGACGTGTACGGTCCGTGTTCTGCCCCCGTGTGAGCCTTGTGCGCCCCGTATGGTTCCTCATCCTCCAGCTCCTCTGACTGTGGTGCACGGTCCGTGTAAGTTACATTCGGTCCGTGTGTCAGTTCCTCCAGATTGGCAAACTTTGCTTCTGTTGCACACATCTTCTCTTTGGCAGCTCTCTTTACCTGCAAATCAGCCAAATAATCAGGATAATTTGTAAATGAGCTACCGTATTGCTCACGAGATTGTTCTTTGGCCAATTGATCAACCACATCGATCG
The DNA here is from genome assembly GCA_025461125.1 of Carex kokanica. Lineage (NCBI taxonomy): Eukaryota > Viridiplantae > Streptophyta > Magnoliopsida > Poales > Cyperaceae > Carex > Carex kokanica. Next base: position 937,097 of record JAJGRX010000348.1, read on the forward strand.
CGCAGCATGTTTCTGGTTCATTTTGGTACTTCACAGATCGGTTGAGATTAAACTTCACACTCTCATCTCCAATCCGCAGAGTCAGAGTCCCATTTTCCACATCAATGAGTGTTCGAGCGGTCTTTAAAAATGGCCTTCCCAGAATGATGGGGATTTCCTTGTCCTCCTCCATCTCCATCACCACGAAATCAACTGGAACATAAAACTTGTCGACCAGAACTGGTACGTCTTCTACTATGCCAAGTGGTAGCCTAACAGAGGAATCAGCAAGTTGCAGAGTTATGTGCGTGGGTTTGAGCTCGCCTACTCCCATGCGCTCAAAGATGGTGCGTGGCATGAGACTCGCGCTGGCCCCTAAGTCACATAGGGCTTGCTTGATGGTAGCTTTCCCGATTTTGCAAGGAATGGAGAATTTACCTGGGTCCTCCAGTTTGGGCGGGAGTTTGCTACTCAAGATTGCGCTGCACTGCTCTGTGAGTTTTACCTTTTCATGTCCCCCCAAGCTTCGCTTGTTGGTGAGAATGTCCTTGAGAAACTTGGCATAGGTTGGCACTTGGGTCAGGGCATCAGTGAAGGGGATCGTGATGTGCAGCTGCTTGAGCACTTGAATGAACTTGGCAAATTGCTCGTTGAGTCTGGACTCGACTAGCCTCTGGGGGAAGGGAACAGGTGGCCGGTAAGGTGGGGGTTTCTCGGCCCCCTTCTTTCTCTGACCTTCAGCTTCCTTCTGTACGGCCCGTGTGCTATCTGCACGGTCCGTGTGCTCGGTGGTTTTGGCTGGTCGTGTGGACTCTGCACGGGCAGGATGGTCAGTCTCTTCAGCAAGTGGTTGCACGGTCCGTGTGGAGTGTGCACGGTTCGTGTGGTTGGCAGTTTGGTCGACTGGCATGGCTGGTCCTGAGAAATGGGTCCCACTTCGCAAGGTTATAGATTTTACCTCTCCTCTGGGATTGACCTCTGATTGGCTGGGTAACCTTCCAGGTGGTGTAAGACTTGCGTTGACTCGGTGACTTATTTTCTCTATCAACTTGTTCTGAGCAGTCAGTTGAGTAGTCATTTGAGCATTCATTGTTTGCATTTGCTCGAATATCATCTGGTTCATCTTCCCTTGCTCATGCATGAAGTCATTCACAGCGGGAGCGATATATGGCTTGGGAGGACCGGATTGAAATGATTGGTTGTTCGAGTCAGGAAAAGAAACATTGTGGTAGAAGCCTCGATTGTTGTTGCTGCTTGATGGATTGTTGAATTGTGGTCTTGGGAAATGGGATGATTCATTGTTGAGGTAGTTTATCTGCTCAGGTTCTTCATCCCTTTGGGCCAATGGACACTGTTCATAAGAATGCCCCTTGTCTCCACACATGACACATGGTTGTGGTAGATGTTGGCCAACAGCCTTCACACTCATCTTGTCGAAAGCCACTACTACAAAAAAAGAGATTATACACGGACAAAAATGGAAGAGCTACACGGATTTCCTACCGTGTTTAAATCGAGGGTGTATAAATAGCTCAATAACTACACACGGACATTTGTCCGTGTACAATTTCAACGATTCTACACGGATAACTACACAAACAGCCGTGTAAAAAGCCCAGAATGTGTCGCTCTCCATGATACAGAGCTACACGGATATTACCTAAACAACCGTGTACGATTCTTTTTGTACACAGACTTTTAACTAAAAACCCGTGTAGCTTGACTCTTTCTACACGGACATTTAGTAAAATGTCCGTGTAGCTCTCCTCTTTATACACGGACATTTAACTAAATGTCCGTGTAGCTCTCCTCTTTTATACACGGACTTTAGTTAAATGTCCGTGTATAAAGATCAATTTTTTTTTTTTTGTATTTTTTGTTTTTCGGCTAGCCTCCAGTTTTGCTAGCCAGTTTTGTTACAGAACTATTCCAGATTTTCCCTATTTTCCATATTTTCCAGATTTCATATAACAAGAAATCCATATTTTCCACATACTCGTAGGAGCCATAAGGGAAAATACCGTCGAACTTTCCTCAAATACTAATTAAAACCCACTAATATGTGTTCACATCCTAAATGAGACGCAATATTCAAAGAGCAGTCCCAAAACGGGGACTGTCCAAAATTAATCCCTATTGGATTAATTTTGAATGGGCATGGACCTAAAAATAATTTATAGATCGGTTATTGGACAACAATACACTAATTATATATTTACATTACCTAATTACTAATTAAATCAAGCATGCATGCATATATTAGACACCTAATTAAATAAGCAATAATAATTACTAAACAGAAAATTAGAGAGGAAAAAGGAAAATATGTATATACTAACCTTCGAAATTTAGAGAGGAGAAAATAAAAACTTCAAAGATGACAGATTCCAGCTATGCTAGCCTTTAATTTGCGAAAATCAGATCTCAGTCCAAAACAGAGAGAGGGCGTATTAATTAGTTGATCAAAATGGCGCTGGAAGCTAGGAGAAGTCTCTGGAAGAGAGAGAAGGGGTTCATTTATATTATTGGATAAAACCCTACACGGCTTTTCTACACGGATTTATACTTAACAATCCGTGTAGCTCTGTCACAATTTAAACACGGTTATTTATTAAAAAAGCCGTGTAGCATAACCCTTTATACACGGATATTTGATAAGAAAACCGTGTAGCTCTATAACTATTCTACACGGACATGTAACTAAAAACCGTGTAGCTCTCTTAATATTTGTACACGGTTATTTAATCAAATATCCGTGTAGCAATTCATACACGGATTTTTGTATAATATCCGTGTAGCTCTCTCAATCTTTTCCACACGGTTTCTTTCCACGCGGCTTTTTTTTCCCTAATAAATCGTGTAGCTCTCTCAAACAATTATACACTGATTTATAACTAAGTGTCCGTGTATAATTCCCCAATATTTTTAACCCTTTCACAATTTCATATTTGACACACGGTTTTTATATAAAATTAGAAAAACCGTGTACAATGTGCAGTGTAGAATTAGCTTTTTTGTAGTAGTGAGCTTTCTGCATAGCATCAAGCTTGGCGGTTAGAGCGGTGATCTGATCGACTTCGAATCGGCCGCCTCCTCCAGGTCTGGAATTGTCGCGGCCGGACCACTGTTGGTTCTGAGCCATGTTGTCGATCAGGTCCATGGCTTCAAGAGGTTCCCTTGACATTAATGCTCCACCTGCAACAGCATCAACAGATGTACGAGTGCTTTCAGTTAAACCATCATAAAAAGTTTGGATCAATAACCAGTCAGGAATACCATGGTGTGGACAAGAATATTGTAACTCCCTAAACCTTTCCCAGGCCTCGTTCAGGGGTTCATCAGACCTTTGCCTAAAACTAGTCAGTTGGGTTCTTACCTTGGCAGTTCTTTTATGAGGGAAAAATCTAGTTAGAAACAATTTAGACAGTTCCCTCCAATTGGTAACGGAATCCCTTGGTAATGACCCTAACCATTTCTTGGCCTTGTCCCTAAGAGTAAAAGGAAACAATGCAAGTCTGGTATAATCAGTTGTTAAGCCATTGGTTTTGATGGTTGTGCAACATTCAAGGAAAGTTTGGACATGGGCATGTGGATCCTCATGATCCAAGCCATGGAAGGTGTTCTACTGGACTATGTTGACAACTCCCGGATTGAAGTTCGGTTGTTGTCCCACAATTCGTGGCAGTCTGATAGCCCCCCTCACGTCTCCAGCGCGTGGCACATTGAATTCGCGCAAGGTTCTTGGTACGAAGTCGGCCATGTCATCATCAGAGAGGTCATCAGTCATGTCATCTTCCCTGTCTTGCCCGTTGTTGCTCATTGTTGCCCTGCTTGAAGTCCCTTTTTGGCTCGGGTGTTCAGAGTGTACGGACCGTGTCTCTTCTGCGCGGTCCGTGTAAGGTGGTGTTCGTGCAGGAGCTGATTGCATGGACCGTGTATCCGCTGTACGGTCCGTGTCGAAAGGTGGTTGTTCAGGATCAGTGGCCTCTGGAGGAGTATCAGAGAGTGGTCCTTTGCTCCTAAGTCTGTAGTCACCCTTGGGTGGAGGTACGAATGCCAGCTTTCCTGAAGGAGAGAAAAAAATAAAAGAAAAAGATACAAGTTAAAATCTAGATTAAATAAAATAAGCAAAAATCCATAAAATAAATGATGCCGTCCCCGGCAACGGCGCCAAAAACTTGTTACACCAAAAGGTATAGTACAAAGTTTCAGTACAGTAAACTGCACTTTTTAACCTTCAATACACTTTTCGGTTCAGACTGCAAGTATACAATCCTATCGAGTAGTATAAATTCGGGTATCGATCACAGGGACGGTTCAAGTCTTAACTAGATTTTTACCTAAATTAAATAAAGACTAGAAGTTGGAAAATGTTGGTTTTGGGTTTTTAAGATTCCTAACAATTCGATCACAGTAAATAAATGCAAGAAAGAAAATAAACTTGGTTTGATTCAAATGTAAAAAGGCGTTTCCAGGGTTATGACTTCATCTCAGTTTTGCCTCGAGGTACCCGGTCCGTGTAGTGTCCTACACGGGCCGTGTCCAATGTACACGGGCCGGGTACTGTCGTACACGGTCCGTGCGGCCCTCGAGTGAATGCAGCAGTTATTGTTTCTTAGTGTTGTTCCTTTGTGTAGGGTTCTACTGACCAGACCTAATGTTCCTAAACCTCAACTGTCGTCTGTTGGTTCATTAACTTGGTATGGAATTGCAATATGTGCCCTCGTCGGGTTCTAGACCTCAACTGTCGTATGTTGGTCTGAATTACCTAGTTGCTTGTTTGGTATACTAAAGGTAACCTCATTTCGTCGATATGAGGAAATATTCACATGTCGGCTACTACTTGGTTTCACCTTCCGGATCACTAATCCTACCTCATGTACTTAGTTTGGTTGAGAGATTATAAGGGCCAAAGTACCTTCTAGATGTGCGCATTCATCTAGTGGTAAACCGATAAAAATCAAACAACTTAGACTAAGCAATTAAATCAAACACAATCAAGCAAACACAAATTTCAACAAAAGAATCCAATAACTAACATGCAAAACAAAACATTCGATTACATCACAACCCTAGAAACTAAAAGTCTACTCTAACATGATTAAAAAGCAAATAAAACAAATAAAGATAAAGGAGTTCATAGGAAAACTCGAAGAACAATGGAGATCTGTCAAAAACTCGCGTCTTTCGCTTCTCAACTTTGTCTCCAAGCCAAAGCCGTCAAGGCCAAACCCTAGCAAATGCCTCTCTGCTCCAGAATACCCCTCTGGTGCAAGAAATCCCGCTTATATGCTTTTCTGGCCGACCTTCCATCAATTAGCCTTGTTTCCAAATTCTAAATCTGTTTCCGGAAATGCTTGACACGGCCCGTGTGGAATTCTACACGGACCGTGTGCCTGTGTTCTTCCTGCGGTCGAGTCAGCGGTTGGAAATGCTTGACACGGCCCGTGTGAAATTCTACACGGACCGTATACCTGTGTCTCTAGCTCATATTGTAGATCTTCTCGCAAGCTTTCCGAAAAGTGGTTATACGCTTAAAACGGAGTTACGAGTCAAAATATATGACCGTTTTAATTTCAGGTGCTGAGATTGGTGTCCTGGTCGTGTCTGTGGTCGGGCAGAGGGTTGTACGGTCCGCATAAGAAGGTACACGGACTGTATATAAACCTTCAAATTCCATATTCTTCCTCGGTTTCACCCGTTTTCTGCAAAGTAAGAGAAAATACGCAGCAGTACCACATTCTATAGATATTCAATGAAATAAACACGATTTGACAGTTCTAAACACAGGTTTTGGTACAAAATACGGGTCGGAATATAGATAAGTTTGCGAGATATCAGGCGCAACGCAAGTTTCGGTACGCTTGAGGGCGTACCTTTTAAAACTGCGCTTACACTTCACGAGTAAGGATTGCAAGTGCACAACCCCTATCGAGTAATATAATCGGGTATCGATCCACAGGGACAACTCAAATTCTAAATTTTGACTCAACCTAGTTAGGTACTAGAAGTTGAAAAAGGTGTTTGTATTTGTTTAAAGTTCCTAATTTCAATCAACAATCGTAATAACAGAAAATGAAAACAATTAAACGTTTGATTTTAGACTATCTGTAAAATAAAAGCGTTTCGAGGGTTTCAGACTTCATCCTCAACTTTGCTGCTCTGGACTTGTCACGCGACCCGCATACTTTCGTATGCGACCCTTGTGACGCGACCCGCGTGCTCTCACACGCGACCCACGTAGCCCTCAAGCCACTCTGGACCTCTCACTCGACCCGCACACTTTCGCATGCGACCTTGTGACGCGACCCGCGTGATTTCTCATGCGACCCGCGTGGTCCTGGAGCTGACACTGAATGTTTCTGATTCTGGTTGTTTAATTCGTGTAAGGCTCGATTGACCGTACTTAATGTCACTGAACCTCAACTCTCGTGTATTGGCTTAATAAACCTGGTACGGAATTGCAATTTCACCTTCCTAGATTCAATTCAAACCTAAGTTCTTGATCCCGTTTACTAAAGGCATCCACTATTCTTTCGACTAATGGAAATTTCACCTTTTGGCTACTATTGATCTCACCTCTCGGATCTTAGACCTACCTCAAGTACTTAACCTAATTCACAAGATACATCAAGGCCAAATTACAAAAAGAAATGGCATAAGCAATCAATAGTAGACAATCAAGAATCAATCAAGCAATTTAGGTCAAGCAATTTCAATTAATACAAAAATCAAGAAACACGAATAACAATTCAGATTCAATCAACATTCATTATCAAACAAAGCTTTGGATTACATCTAAATCCCTCAAAACTGAAAATCTACTCAAACATGATCAAAGAGAAAAGAAAAGAGAATGAGATAGAGCAAATCATGATAGAGGAGAAGAGAATCGAAGAGGATCGAGCTTCACTCGAGATCTTGGCCGAATTCACCCTTGCTCCAGCTCTCCTCTGCTCCTGGCGCCAAGCTCTCTTCAAATCCCGATCCCTCTGTCTGGAAATCAAAATCTGGATGGTCTAAATCGCGCAGGCCCAGCTCTATATATAGACATCATTCTGGGCTTCAATTGGGCCTGGCGCAGTTAATTCGACGCGACCCGCATGGCTTCTGATGCGACCCGCGTCGGGTTGAGTCTGGTGCGCGCTGTGAGGGTCGCGTCTGAGGTCGCGCTGGGTTGTGATGCGACCCGCATCAGGTTGGATGCGGCTCGCATGGAGGAAGTCGGAATTCTGCCCTTTGCCTGTTTTCGCCTATTTCCTGCAAAGTGAGAACCAAAACGCAGCAGTACCATATTCTATTGATATTCAATGTAAACAATGCATTTTAATGGTTCAAAACATGACATCTGGTTTGGAAATAGGTCGAAATAATATATCAAATATTGAGACATCAAACTCCCCCAAGCTTAACCTTTGCTTGTCCTCAAGCAAATCATGCTCTCGTACCGGGTTTGGATTCTAAATGCAAGTTAAGTTCCTAAATGTGAAAATTTACCTGATTTGCTTCAATTAAAAACCTAAAGAATCTTTTTGCTATGGTTTGGACTTTCCTTGGTCAATTTTGATTCACCTCACAAATTAATTAACAAAATTTCAAACTCTAAATGTTTTAAAACTTACAAAGTTGATTACTCGAACTTATCAATTTATCATTCTTTCACTAAACCTATGCCTTCGTTTGTAGAGATTTTTTTCTTTTTCGCCCCCCCAAGCTTGGAACAAGCTTAGGTCAGAAAGATGCGGACTTCGTGTGTTGATATGTGCAAGAGCTTTTCTTCTTTTTTTATTTATTTATTTGGGAGACGAGCTCAAAGGCGCCCATTCAGGACTTATTGCCAGTACTCTTATTTTCTCCGTCTTTTCATTTTTTTTCATTTTCTCTTTTCTTTTTTTTCTTTTTTTTTCTTTTTGCACACACCATGAATACACACATCCACTAGTGTTCATTCACACCAATGGATATCCCAACCTTTCTTTATTTTAAATCCCTATTTCCCTATTTGAAAGGCACATATCAGTTTCTAAATGTTATTCGATGTTCAATTAAAATAGAGAATAGATCATAACAAAGAATAAGAAGATACGAAATAAAACCAACTAAATCATAACAAAAGTTTCAAATACAGCCCTAATTAACCCTAGAAAATCCTTTAACCAGTCATGGCTAAAGCATAAATGAAATTAAAAGAATTAAAAGAGTTCCAAAGGAGAGAAAATAATAAAACCGGTTGATCAGCGATGTTCTTTTCTCCCTTCTTCTCTCTTCCTTTCTCTTCCTTTTGTCTCCCTTGTTAAAACCAGAAATTCTGTCTAAAAAAACATCCCCCTTCTATTTTACAAGTTTTCTCTTTTATACCCCTGGCAAAACCTAAAAATAAATCCCTGAAAATAGCAAATTCGGGCTCTGAAACCGCCTTATTACGGGCCGCAATGAGTGGAGGCAGTTATCTTGTCGCGCAGAAACTGAGTACTTCATTTCGGGCCGCAATCAATTCTATTGCGGGCCGCAATGATGGTCTGGGAAATGATGTCTGGAACTGTTCTCTGTCTGATAATGTTGCGGCCCGCAATAAGTCTCTTTCGGTCCGCAATGAAAGTGAAAGTTGCTCCAAACTTCGTGCTGACTTGCTACAAATCACCCGTTTTGCTCCGTTAAGCTCCAAACACTTGATTACCTGTAAAATAAACATAACTAGAGCAGTAACTTGAACTTTTGGACATTTCTAACCTAATCAAACCTAATCTCAACAAAACTTAGCTTAATTCACATAACAAACCCTAGGTTTCAATAGATATAATTTTGGCTTATCACTCTCGTATAAGGGAGGACACCCATGTTGTTCAGTCAGTTATCTTTTATACCTGGAGGCAAGGAGACAAGCACTCTATTTATCTTTTAACTCGAAAGTAAATGCTAAAAGTGAATAGATTGGAATTTATAGGCCATGTTATGAAGTTCATTACGCCATCTTTGCCTAAGGAAACTCTTCGAATATGAGTCTGTTGTGTAATTGGTCTTCCTAGGGAAAGATGGAAAAGATGGATGAAAGATAAAAGCAACTCTATGTTGGCTCAAATGAGAACAGATGAATGATTAGGTTCAGTTCAAAAGTTAATACATATTAGAAAAGCCCCCTTAAATATTCACTTCTGGTGCCAAACTGAGATACATGTTGCTAGCTGAATTTCTGTAATATCCCAAGGTTAGAAATTGACCAAAAAAGGGTACATGAGAGATCAAATTTTGAAGGGTACCAAAATAATTAAATTAATATACCAATTTACCTGCCTGGTCGAGATTCTTAGCAGTTTTGCATTATTGGAAAATGGAATACGGCAACAGTCAAGTGCCTTTTTGCAATTAAGCCCAAAATAGTTGCTGGTACAGATCAATGGTATTAATAAGCACTCAAAACATCTTTCAGAAATGAGCCCATACTAAATATGTAAACTTACAAGCAAGTCCCTCCAAAGTAAAAAATCAAAGATCAGCCCAAAAGAGATTGGAAAACTGATCCTCTTTGTATGTGTGTACCAATACTGATACATGCAATATTATATCAAAAGTGCATACGAAAATTGTGTAGCAAATTGCATAATCAAGCATCATCAAGTATTTTCGGCATAAATTTATGTAGTAAACATAAATTACTTCAAAAATACAACCATCACCGTACAAAATCATAAATTGCATAAATATACCTTTAAATATATCAAGGTGCATGAATGTTCTCTCTAATACAATAATTAGGAGGATTGTTGCTAATCATGAAGCATATCAGGTTCATAGGTTTATGAGAACAGAACTAACATCTCTGAGTGATCTACACAACGATTAAAAAAACTGTACCAATTCATTCTTTTTACCAGAAGAATGATTATAAAGTTTTAAGTATGACAAGTATGCTATTTTCTGATATAGCTCCTCGATCATAAGTATCCAAAATTATGCTACTTTTTGACATAGTTGTAAGTACCAAACCTATTATTTTTATCACAAGTATGCTATTTTATGATATCACAAGTATGCTATTATCTGATATAGCAAATGAATACGCCCCAGTGGAGGTGGGCACGGGAGGGTAATTACAAGGTCTCACCTTAAACTGGTACATGTTCATTGGTAACTTGAAAGATAACTATAATAAATTTTATCATAAAAACAATCAACGTTTGGTCCTAATATATGCACAATTTCGGGTCCAGAACTTCCACCTACATTTACAAACCAACTAGTTGTCTACAAGCGGCCCACATTACTCACATTTGATCAAGGATTTCGATATATTGGTACCAAAACAGTGACTTACTGCAACAGTGCACGAATTTTAACTTATGTGGATTTCATCTCAGGGAACAAAATAAGGGCCCGAAAACCAAAATTATAGTGCTTACCATAAACTTTGTCTACAGCTTTAATTCTCAGTTGAGACATAACTTAAATTCAGAATTTAATAAGGAAAACCAATTTGTAAAACAAAACTTTTCCGGACACCTTGCTATACCAAATTATAAGCCAAGAAAATCAACTAGAAGCGCTCACCTTGAACAATTCCTTGTGGAATCAAGTGCCAAGAGCTTGCTCGACCTCTCAACTTCATTGAATTAAGATTTACTCACAAAAAATAGAAACGAGAGGGGAGGAATTTATGAGGTCGGAGGGGACGGAGAGGGTTCGGTGGGGAGACAGTGGCAGAGAAGAGGAAAAGGCGTCGCCATTTTGGGAATTAGTTTTTGTGGGATTAGACGGAGGAGGATTTGGTGAGAGCGGCAACACCATTTGGGGGATTTTTTGGAAGAAGAGGGAATAGGCGGACAAATTAAGAGGGAATACGAAAAATTAGGCGGGCAAAATTAGGTGAAAAAATTGGGGGGAAGGTGAAACTCTCTTTGGAGGAGGGGATATGAAAAACTCAAGTTAGGCGGCTGCGCACAGAGAGATGAGGGAAATGAAAAGTTATAGAGGTAAATAAAGAATTCATATACTCTGAGGTAACATAAAATTTGTGTTTAGATCGGGTCATGTGATCATCTTTACGCACCAATATCAAAGGATTCTATGCATTATCTACCGCCGGATCTAAAAATAAATATTATGTTACCTCAGAGTATTGAGATGCTTTATTCACAACTAATCAAAATGAATAAATCAAGACCATTTCTCATTTCTCAGACGGCATAGAAGTTTGATATATGCTAATCACCTAATGTATGTACAGCAGTACATATAAAAAAAATTCAAAATTTTTATTTTTATTTTTTTTACATCTTATATGGTCAAATAATACTTATACATGACATTTTTTATAGACTTTCATCATTATATGTCCCTTTAAATTTAAAAAATATTTTCGGACCGTTCATTTTCACACGAAAAATCAACGGTCGATCTACAATGAAATCATTCCAAATCTGCTTTAAAATGATCAAGGGAGAACATTGAACATAATCAACATAAAAGTTCAGAAGTTTTATCATGAATGAGCTTTGATCCAACACGAAGTGGTTATGGCCATCCGATGCTTCAATTTTCAATCAACTATATAGATGGATAGGTAAATAAAAATAATTTTTCGTCAAACTTGGGTGCAAGACAATAAATGCAGTGCTCTTTAATTTGAACGGTTCTGATCGACCAACAGACGATATATTTCCGCGCGCCTTCACTAACTCACAAAACAAGAGTTTATGTTTCATGGTCAAGATGAAACATAAACTCTTGTTTTGTGAGTTAGTGAAGGCGCGCGGAAATATATCGTCTGTTGGTCGATCAGAACCGTTCAAATTAAAGAGCACTGCATTTATTGTCTTGCACCCAAGTTTGACGAAAAATTATTTTTATTTACCTATCCATCTATATAGTTGATTGAAAATTGAAGCATCGAAAGGCTAGAAACACTTCACATCGGATCGAAGCTCGATCATAATCAAACTTCAAAATTTTTATGTCGGTTACGTTCAATATTTTTCCTTGATCATTTCAAAATAAATTTGAAATCATTTCATCGCAGATCGACAGTCGAAATGATTAAGGGAAAATGAACGGTCCGCAAATATTTGCTAAATTTGAAGGGACAAATAATGATGAAATTATTTAAAATTTTAAATTATAAGTATGATTTAACCATAGTAGATGTAAAAAAAAAATATTTTTCTTTTTTGAATTTTTTTCATATCTGTTGTGCATGCATTACATAATTAGTAAATATCAATCTCCGAGCCGTTGGATAAGCAATGACTGGTTCTGATGTCTTCATTTGGACTATTTTGTTAGCAGAGCAATTTTTATTTTATGCAGCACATAACCTATATAATTCAAAGATCGTCCAATATATATAATAAACTTCTTGAAGCTAAAACTGCTCTGTTAAAATCTGTACTTACCAATTTTTTTTGTTCCCCCATCGCATGCAGAGAGGATTCCTCTCTATAAAATTCATCTCCTTACCTTAGCTGGATTTTTCTTTTCTCAAGGCCTTCCCCCATTTTCGTTTCTCTCTAACACCATTTTGTTTCCCTCTAAAACTGCCAAATATTTTGTTTCCCTCTAAAACCATTTTGTTTCCCTTTATAACCTCTCTCTCTCTCTCCCTGTCTCTCTCTCTCTCTCTCCTAGACTCCTCCCCTCTTTCCCTCCGCCACTTCAGATTTTGATCGGCCGCAGCAATTGAAGAAACCACCGCTCTCAAGGTTGAAATGGGCGGATCAAACTCACAATCGAGTCTGACAGTGTTAAGGTTTATTTTTTAGTTTTTTTAGTTGTATACCGGTGTTTGATTATGTGCACACAAGGTGTTTGATGAAATGACATAAGGGCACAAGTTTTTAGTAAACTGATAATTTTTGTGTGTTTGATTGATGTCTGTGCTCGATAAATTGTTGTTGATTTCTTGTGCTAGGTGAAACCCTCTGTGTTGATTTTTTGTGATAGGAAACTGATAATTTTCCCCTCTACCTCTCAAATTACATATTTGCCTCAATCTCTCTCCAAGACCTCCTCTCTCCATCTCTCAAATTGTGAATCTGACCCCAGCCCCGAAACCCTCCCCTTACCGCTCTCTCTCTCTCTCTAAGACCGAGCACCCGCACCCAATCTGCACAGAAGGTATTTGTGGAAATGCCTAAATGGGAAGAACAATTAACACGACCAATACTTACCATCTTTAATAGGTGATTTATCTTGTGGTGCATGTAAGGTGTTTGTTGAAATGCCCTGCACAATTAGGCTAAAGTATTATGCTAAAGTGACCATTAGGACTAATTCAATGCTTAACCTGTTGGATTGATGTTATATTGAAAATTTGGTTGCATCGGTTTTCATATGCACTGGATGAAAATATTTCTTCTTCACCCTTGTTTGCTTCTAAATCTCTTCTTCACCGGTTTTCAATATTCCCTGTTTTATCAGGATAGTTATTTTGACACTACACTTAGATGACAACTGTGATAACCAACACAATACCTATCAAATGATGACAACTGTAATTTATCGGCAACTACTCTTTTAACACTACACTTAGATGACAACTGTAATATTTACTGACAATATTACCTGTTAAATCTAATAAGCATTTTCTAAGCCCAAATCAAGCAGTAGGGTGTTGTTTGCAAATTGCCCAAAAACTGTTCGGTACTGGTTGCAAGTATGAAAAATATTTAGTGTCTCTCGGAGTTGTTATAACGTTGGGTTGACAGTTCTGCCCAGATAAGTTGTAGCATATTCAAGACGAAGTTCTAGCTTGAGTTGACAGTTCTTCCCTTTACCAGTATGAGATTTAGCTGGTGATTGAAAATACTTAAAGATCCCAATAAATGGAAAATCAAGTGAAAACATATACATTGAGTTATTGAGTTATTCTTTACCTATAGGTATAATTTGATGTTTTGTTCATGTTGTTTGTGGGTCACTTACAATACCAGTATAGGTACCACTATTTCCTCTTTAGTCATATTATGAGGCTGGTTTACATGCTTTGTGTAGTGCTTAAATCATGAACACTCATAGCACATATTTTGGGTTTATTAACATTCTTTAACTACACAAAATAAAAGAAATAAAATGGGACCAAGAAAAGAGAAAATCAAAGAGATATGTGAGCTCCAATTCACTGTCAGTACCTATGCAATTATTAATTTTTATTTATATTTCTTTCTTATTTCATGATGATAGGCTCCTAAAAGTGAAATCAAGTTCACTTATACATGTCATTGCCCTATTAGTTTTGTAAACTTATAATTTCATGCATAGGTGAACTCTTCTTTCTATTTACATGTTCTTTTATAAGAAATTAGCATTGTGAAGTTAACTGAAGAATCATGAGGCATGCATCTACGTGTCCAGTGACAACACAGTGTTACTTTTTTTTGTTTTGCCTTCATCTTGCAACTTTATCAGGTGTACCTTCATATTTTATACATCTACTCAAGTCTCCTAGAAGGTAACTTTGGATCAGAAGGGTTGTTCTAAAAATATTGATATATATATACAAAGTTTCTTATACTTTTTTTTGTGTAAAGATTGAATTCCATGTTTCACGAATTGTGTAATTTGATATCTCTTAATTTGATCTTAATTTACCTAACAAGTAGAACCTTTAATAATTCGTTTCTTTTCATTTTACTTTTTTGTCGCCATGTTTAACCTCACTTTCTTGCTTTTTTTATTAGATAATTGCGCATCTCAAATATTTGGGACATTTTAATCTAAAACCCCAATGCTTATGTTTCAAAACTAAAGTTATTTTATACACTGTTATAATTTGTAGTGCTATGATTTATAGTTATATTCATTATTGAAAGGTAGAGAAAAATATCAAATACATATCTTTGACCATATATCTCAAATTATTAACATGGGCCGGCCAGCCCATACAAACTAATAGTATTCTTCTATTGTTGTTTTGGCTTGCGAGGTCAATTCAGGATTAGTATCTTGAATACAATAATTAACTTAATTTTCTTAATCTTTAGGATTAGTATCTTGAGTCTTGCTAGTCTTGTGCTAAGATTAAGTATCAGCACGTACGGGAGTTGTATAGTACTGTAATTTCATTTTTACTTTGCATCACTTTTTTGTGCTTGCTTGCTCAAACTGAGACTAGTGTTAAGCTTAGTTTGCACATTCCAAATTTGAATTGGGTTGGAAGCAGTATCAATTGCATGCTGGGTTAATAGAACCATCAGGCTTGGTATATGTCTGCTAGGTAAAAGTGTAAAAAAAAATTGAACTTTGCTAAATATCTTGAGAGTTACACTTAAAATGTGCTCGGAGACCAACTTTGCTAAAAAAAATTGAGTATCTCATTTACTTTTTAATCTTCTTCTCTATTATCTGTGTATCTCATTAACTTTTTAATATACATATACTGCTGTAATTTTTACTGCTGTTGTGACATTATGAATTATATAATAATGAAAACCTCTACATAAGGGCCTATAGGTAATAAAAAATTTCGAGTAAGGGTTTATATGCATATATATTGGTAACAAATTTTATTATGAAATCCTATATATATATATATAGGTATATGAATATAATTCTTAAAAGTTACATGTGTGTATATATTAGAGAATATAGCCAAAGGACTTAGAGGTAATAAAAAGTTTAGTTAAAGGTTATATATACAATTATTACACCCTTAGGTAATATGAAAGAACTTGGAGGACCTAAGTGTAAATATTACATGGTTAATTAGGCTAACCTTCCTTCTCCACCGTATATCCATCTAAATCGTGAGTGTGTATGTGTGTGTGTGCCGAACCAAAGAGGAAGAGAGAAAGAGAGAGTGAAATTAGTGAGACCGATCGAACCGTTCGTAGTTTCGAGATCAGAACGAAGCCCTCTACTCAATTCTAAGCTCTAATTTGGTATTTCTTCTATCTTTTCGATTTCTTGAAAACCCTAGATCTCCCTTTCTTTGTGATTTTGTTTGAATTTCAGAATTATGGCTTGAATGGAATAGTTTTAACTCGATTATCGACTCGATTCGTATTGAATTGATTAATTAATTTAACCTTTTTAACTTGAATTGTGAATTAGGGTTTGTATAGTTGGGAAAGTGGTAAAATCTGAAAATTATTTCAGTTTTGAATAATCTAGGGTTTGTGTAAGTTCTTCCCTCTTTCTTTAAAAATCTGAAATTATTTTGGTTTGATTGATCTAGGATTGAGTAGTGGGGAAAATTGAATGGTTATCTCTTAAATCTTTTATGTGTTCAACCATCCAATTTGGTATAAGAATCAATTGATAACCATCAAGTGATAAAGGTGAATAAAGTGTTGACAAATAAACTTGAGTCGCTATTAAATTCGTGACTGCACAGTGGACAGATTTTGGGGCTGATTAATGAGCTAATTTGAAAGGGCAATTCTAAATCATTCTGGACAAATGAGGAGTCTAGTTGAAGTGTCTCGGAGTCTAGTTTCTAGTGGTTCAAGTTTCAAGTCTTTTGGAATTTCCTATAAAAAGTTCTTGCAATTTTAGTAACCAAGGGTCAGGATTTAGGACTGCTGTTTAGAATTCTGTTTTTCACTTGTTTTGTGTACGAATTTTAAGAGTTTAATTTAAGCAAAGTATAAAGAAATTAATATAACTCAAGTAAGCCTATCAATTGCTGAACAAAGATTAAATCAATTATATATGTTGACATAGGGGTAGGCTCGGTTGAGCAAGATTTTGCGGGACCTTTCGAGACGTCCGAACCATAGGTGCGCTTTAGGCTTTTCGTAATCAGGTGCGGGATTTCTGGACTTGTTTGATAGTTTATATTCAGAATTAAACTGTGTTTCGGTTGACATGTTGATTATTGATTGAATTGCATTATCGGATTGTGTTGCATATGCATTGCATTGCCCGAGTAAAGTGAAACTTGAATTGTTTTATCGGATTGACTTGCATGCTGGTATGGTTATAAATTGTGTTGATCAGAATGATCTTATTTTGGAATTAAAGTCACCGTGCTTTATATCACCATTGGTTGGTGGATATGGTATTATTGTCATCCGCCGTGATGATGTCACCCAGGGGGTGAAACCGGATTTGTCAAGGTCTCTGCAGGGACTTTGACACCCAGTGTTCTAAAGCTTTAGATCGTCTGGCCCTCAGGCTGTTCCAGTACCGGTTGGGACGAGGGGTAAGTGACGTTGTATTATGATTGTGATTATATGTGACTTGTGTATCGGAGGCATTACCCAGGGGGTAACGCGTTTGGATGGTCAATTCGCTGTATATGTATTTTCTGGACGTGAATTGAAACCAGACTTTTAATTAAACGGTTAGGCCTGTTACTACTAGATATTCTGAAACCGAGTAAACCAATTATTGTGTGATTGAAATTCATCTTGGCAATTCCTGAATTGTGATTTCATTTGGATATATATGCTGTCAGAGTTATGCATTTATCTGTATATGCCGTTATATAAATGTGGTATGCCTTATTTGTGTTTCTTTTTGAATATAATCTTTGATTACAAGTCCAGGGATTTATTTTGTGGCAATTATCGCACTGAGAATTCAATTCTCATCCCCTCTTTGGGTAATATTTTCAGGTTCCGGTTCGGCGGATCCGAGAGAGGCACGAGGTCGGTAGGCCCTGGGTTTTCCGCTGCATAGTTTGTCTGGTATGGTGACATTAGAGATTATGTATATAGTTGTGTTTTGATTGTATATATATATTCTCTATGTCATTTTGTGATGCGTATCCATCGAGATACGGGTTTTGTATACTGTAACCTGACCAGATGGGATTTGAGATCTGTTTATGTTATTTGTTTGCTTTGTTTGCGTGTTATGTTTTATTTCTATCATATCGTAATTGCCTAGTAGGTATACGGGTAACCGTATGCCTACGGCAGGAGCACCTGTCGCGCCTCGTGGGGCTGCGGGGTGTGACAGGTCCCCCTTCGGTGGTATCAGAGCATGGTTTAAAACCCGAACCGGACTTGTTTGGATACGAGAGTGGTATACGTATTAATTGGGGCCGGCACGATACGAATTTCGTATGATAAGTAAAGAATACCAAATGTTATAAACTAATTTTGGTTATTCAGAAATGGAAGCACGACGCCGAGGTAGAGGCAGAGGCAGACCTCGGAGGAATCCGGAACCAAACCCAGAGTTGGTTATCGAGCCAGTTGTGGATCAGGCTGGAGCTGGTCCAGCTGGTGCTGGAGGAGCTGGTAGAGACCGGGACTTGGATGACCGGTTGATTGCGGCCTATGAGAGAGGTCGCCAAGCACAGGTGCGAGAGGCAGCACCGGTAGCTCACGGGGGAGCACCTGAAGATTTCAGAAAGTTATATGATGCATTTTTGCGCTTGAATCCGCCGCGTTATGATGGAACCGGCGGGTATGCGGCAGCGGAGGAATGGTTGGCACAAATAAATGCGAAGTTGAAATTATGCCGTGCTCCTGAGGAAGATAAAGTGGAATTAGTTGAGCAACAGCTGGAGAGTGATGCTCGATTCTGGTGGGATGGAACCCGAGGAAGTTATGATGGAGAGGAAGCGAAGATTCCGTGGGAATGGTTCGAACAGCATTTCAATAGAAGGTTTCTGAGCAATATACAGCGTGAAACACTGCGGAGAAAATTCTTGGAGTTAAAGCAAAATGGTCGTCCGGTAGCTGAATACAACAGTGAATTTTTGGCTTTGTCGCGTTATGCTACGGATATAAGAAATGATGTGGAAAGGTACCATAGGCAATACTTGGATGGGTTGGATGGACAAATCTCTATGATCGTGGATACTCCGATGGCAACAGAGTTGCAAGCAATGATGGATCACGCGGAACAAATTGAAATGCATGGAAAGCGAAGGAAGGAACAAGTGGCTGAAAGGAATGTGAAACAGAAAGAGGCTCAGAGTGGGCAGATGTCGAGGTCGAGGGGAGGACCCTCATTTGCTAGATCCGCTCGGCCGAGTATAGCACCGAGACCCCCGTTCAGACAAGCATCCATGCCGAGTGTTAGACCGGAGATGCCTTCGCAGTGGTGCCGATCATGCAATCAAGCGCATGATGAGGTTGATTGTAGGCGCAAGGCTAATACTTGCTTCGTGTGTGGTAGCACAGAACATTGGGCGAGGGAGTGCCCTAATGCACTTATGCGGATGCGAGGCGCTAGTAGCGTGGGAGGGTCTGCTAGTGTTGGGCGCGGTGCGCCAACGTGGCGCGGACGTGGCGCATCTCATGCTAGCGGGGCTAACGCAAGCAGGGCTGGCAGCGCCGGCAGGAACAACGGCGGTGTAGCGGCGCATGCGCTTAACATTGCTGGAACTTTGCGCAACGCTGCCACTACGCTGGGGGATGGCCAGACTGATGTCATGACAGGTATACTCTCTATATCTGGTCAGAATGCGTATTGTTTGATTGATACGGGGTGCAGCCACTCAGTTGTTTCGAGGGAGTTGGTAGAAAAAGGGGGTTGGCTAGTTGAAAAAAATAACCAAGTTTTAAATGTTCAAACTCCGTTTGGTTCGACCGATCAAGAAAATTCGATATGCCGTAACCTAAGAATTAAAGTGAAAGGAAGGGAGTTCGAAGCTGATTTAATCGTTATGGATATCATGGGATATGATGTATTGTTGGGAATGGATTGGTTGACGAGGCACGCGGCAACCATTGACTGTCCGCATCGAAGGGTTCATTTTTCGAATTCGAGAGGTATGTCATGTGTTCTAAATTGTCGAGAAATTGGGAAACTAACAACTTGTGTTTCAGCCGTAAAAATGAGGCGGCTAATAGAATCAGGGTGCGATGCTTATTTGGCGGCCGTGGTTTATGCGGCTGCAGCAGTTCCAGAGATCAGCAGTATTCCGGTAGTTTCAGAATTTGAGGATGTATTTCCGGAAAAGATTGAGGGAATGCCACCCGAGCGAGAAGTGGAGTTCGGTATCGAACTGGTACCGGGCACAACACCGATTTCAAGAGCGCCGTATCGAATGGCACCGGCAGAACTGAAAGAACTCAAGGCGCAACTGGAAGATATGTTAGAAAGCGGGTTTATCAGACCTAGCACGTCGCCGTGGGGCGCGCCAGTGTTGTTTGTCAAGAAGAAGGACGGAACATTGCGGTTATGCATTGATTACCGCGAGCTGAATAAGGTAACTGTGAAAAATAAATATCCGTTACCTCGGATTGATGATCTGTTTGATCAGTTGCAGGGATCCTCCATATATTCAAAGATTGATCTGAGAACAGGGTATCACCAATTGAGGATTAGGCCGAGCGATGTGGATAAGACAGCATTCCGTACAAGGTACGGGCATTACGAATACTTGGTCATGCCGTTTGGACTGACGAACGCACCGGCAGCGTTCATGGATTTGATGCACCGCGTATTTCATGATTTGTTGGATTCGACGGTTGTGGTGTTCATTGATGATATACTTGTATATTCGCGCTCGCGAGAGGAACATGAGGTACATTTAAGAATTGTTTTGCAAAGATTGCGCGAACATCAGTTATTCGCAAAATTTTCGAAATGTGAGTTCTGGTTGGAAGAAATTTCATTTTTGGGGCATGTGGTATCTGGAAAAGGGTTAGCAGTGGATCCCGAAAAGATTCGGGCTGTGACAGATTGGAAGAAGCCAGAGACAGTTACTGAAATTCGCAGCTTTCTGGGGTTAGCCGGGTACTACAAGAGATTTGTACTCGGGTTTTCGCAATTAGCTGCACCGCTTACAAAATTATTGCATAAAGGTGTGAAATTCGACTGGGGTACCGCGCAAGATAAAAGTTTTGAGGAATTAAAGAGTCGGCTAGTATCCGCGCCAGTCCTTGTTATGCCGACTATTGATAAAGAGTATACGGTTTACACCGATGCTTCTAAATCGGGTTTGGGTTGTGTATTGATGCAAGATGATCATGTAATTGCCTATGCATCTCGGCAATTGCGACCGCACGAGCAGAACTACCCGACTCATGACTTGGAGTTGGCGGCAGTGATATTTGCGCTAAAGATTTGGCGGCATTATCTGTATGGCGTGAGATGCCGTATATTTACAGATCACCAAAGTTTGAAATATATATTCACGCAAAAAGAACTGAACTTGAGACAAAGGCGGTGGTTAGAATTGATGAAAGACTATGACTTGGATATCCAGTATCATGCAGGAAAAGCGAACAGTGTAGCAGACGCATTAAGCAGAAAGAGTCAGGTAAACCTGGCGTCAGTAATTACAAGTGAAACGCATCTTCTTGAAGAAATGCGCAGATTGGAAATACATGTTGGCGCATCACGCGAATTTGCATTGGATATTGCATCTAAGTGTATTGGAGGTGGAGTTGAAACGGGTACACCCGCAATTGCATCAGTTGTACTAGCAGCGGTTGAGATCCGATCAGAGTTACACGAGCAAATTCGTACCGAGCAACAAAATGATCCGAAATGTCAGAAATTTAAACTGCACTACGAGTCAAATGCTGATTCACCATTTCAAGTTCAAAGAGATGATATCTTGCGATTTCACAACCGTATTTGTGTACCAAGTAATTCGGAGTTGAAAGATCTGATTTTATCGGAAGCGCACGACTCGGGTTATGCTATTCATCCGGGAGAAGTAAAGATGTATCAAGATCTAAAGAAATATTTTTGGTGGCCGAGAATGAAGCGAGAAGTGCAAAGGTATGTTGAAAAATGTCAAATATGTCAACAGGTTAAAGCGGATCGGCGGAGAAAAGCCGGATTGCTGAGACCGCTTGAGATACCTACAAGGAAGTTTGAATCAATCACAATGGATTTCGTAAGTGGATTTCCGAGGACGGTCGGAAAGTATAATACCGTTTGGGTAATTGTGGATCGGCTGACGAAGATAGCGCATTTCATTCCGCTTCGAATTGAGACATCTGGGCAAGAATTGGCAGAATTATTTCTGAAATATCAGTTCAAGTATCATGGCTGCTCGCGCAATATCATTTCTGACCGAGATCCTCGGTTTACTTCTCATTTTTGGGAGAGTTTTCAAGAAACAATGGGTACCAAGTTGAGATTTAGCACTGCACACCATCCGCAGACTGACGGTCAGTCTGAGCGCACTATTCAGACGTTAGAAGACATGTTGCGCTCCTGCGCGCTAAGTTTACAAGGTTCGTGGGTTGATCATTTGTATCTGGTGGAGTTTGCGTATAACAACAGTTATCATTCGAGTATTGGTATGTCACCGTAAGAGGCGCTGACAGGACAGCAGTGCCGTACTCCGCTGTGGTGGGGACCAGCGGGTACTTATTCGCCTACGGGACCGCAAATGTTAGAAGAAATTGCTGAGAAAACGAAAATGGTTCTAAGTCGGCTCAAGTCGGCTCAAGAAAGACAAAAGAAATACGCTGATATTCATCGAAGACCGTTGGAATTCCAAGAAAGTGATCATGTATGGCTTCGAGTTTCGCCTGTTAGAGGCGTGCATCGATTTGGTGTTTCAGGTAAGCTAAGTCCCCGATACATCGGACCTTTTCAGATTTTGCGACGAGTCGGGCCGGTGGCGTACGAGCTTGCGTTACCACCAGCGCTAGACCGGGTTCATCCGGTATTCCATGTATCACAGCTACGCAAATATGTGCGAGATCCGTCGCATTGTATTGATCATTCGGGTTTATACGTGCAAGATGATCTGACGTATCAGGAAGAACCAATGCAGATATTGGATCGAAAAGAGCAACGGCTTCGAAGTAAGGTGATCAGGCTCGTATTAGTAAAATGGGGTCGTCATTCAAATAAGGAGGCGACGTGGGAAAGCGAAGAGAGTATTCGCGAGAAATATCCGGAATTGTTCGACGATACAGGTACGTAATCAAGTTCAGCGGACTGAACTTTATTTTAAGGGGGGGAGAAATGTGACATTATGAATTATATAATAATGAAAACCTCTACATAAGGGCCTATAGGTAATAAAAAATTTCGAGTAAGGGTTTATATGCATATATATTGGTAACAAATTTTATTATGAAATCCTATATATATATATATAGGTATATGAATATAATTCTTAAAAGTTACATGTGTGTATATATTAGAGAATATAGCCAAAGGACTTAGAGGTAATAAAAAGTTTAGTTAAAGGTTATATATACAATTATTACACCCTTAGGTAATATGAAAGAACTTGGAGGACCTAAGTGTAAATATTACATGGTTAATTAGGCTAACCTTCCTTCTCCACCGTATATCCATCTAAATCGTGAGTGTGTATGTGTGTGTGTGCCGAACCAAAGAGGAAGAGAGAAAGAGAGAGTGAAATTAGTGAGACCGATCGAACCGTTCGTAGTTTCGAGATCAGAACGAAGCCCTCTACTCAATTCTAAGCTCTAATTTGGTATTTCTTCTATCTTTTCGATTTCTTGAAAACCCTAGATCTCCCTTTCTTTGTGATTTTGTTTGAATTTCAGAATTATGGCTTGAATGGAATAGTTTTAACTCGATTATCGACTCGATTCGTATTGAATTGATTAATTAATTTAACCTTTTTAACTTGAATTGTGAATTAGGGTTTGTATAGTTGGGAAAGTGGTAAAATCTGAAAATTATTTCAGTTTTGAATAATCTAGGGTTTGTGTAAGTTCTTCCCTCTTTCTTTAAAAATCTGAAATTATTTTGGTTTGATTGATCTAGGATTGAGTAGTGGGGAAAATTGAATGGTTATCTCTTAAATCTTTTATGTGTTCAACCATCCAATTTGGTATAAGAATCAATTGATAACCATCAAGTGATAAAGGTGAATAAAGTGTTGACAAATAAACTTGAGTCGCTATTAAATTCGTGACTGCACAGTGGACAGATTTTGGGGCTGATTAATGAGCTAATTTGAAAGGGCAATTCTAAATCATTCTGGACAAATGAGGAGTCTAGTTGAAGTGTCTCGGAGTCTAGTTTCTAGTGGTTCAAGTTTCAAGTCGTTTGGAATTTCCTATAAAAAGTTCTTGCAATTTTAGTAACCAAGGGTCAGGATTTAGGACTGCTGTTTAGAATTCTGTTTTTCACTTGTTTTGTGTACGAATTTTAAGAGTTTAATTTAAGCAAAGTATAAAGAAATTAATATAACTCAAGTAAGCCTATCAATTGCTGAACAAAGATTAAATCAATTATATATGTTGACATAGGGGTAGGCTCGGTTGAGCAAGATTTTGCGGGACCTTTCGAGACGTCCGAACCATAGGTGCGCTTTAGGCTTTTCGTAATCAGGTGCGGGATTTCTGGACTTGTTTGATAGTTTATATTCAGAATTAAACTGTGTTTCGGTTGACATGTTGATTATTGATTGAATTGCATTATCGGATTGTGTTGCATATGCATTGCATTGCCCGGGTAAAGTGAAACTTGAATTGTTTTATCGGATTGACTTGCATGCTGGTATGGTTATAAATTGTGTTGATCAGAATGATCTGATTTTGGAATTAAAGTCACCGTGCTTTATATCACCATTGGTTGGTGGATATGGTATTATTGTCATCCGCCGTGATGATGTCACCCAGGGGGTGAAACCGGATTTGTCAAGGTCTCTGCAGGGACTTTGACACCCAGTGTTCTAAAGCTTTAGATCGTCTGGCCCTCAGGCTGTTCCAGTACCGGTTGGGAC
The DNA here is from genome assembly GCA_025461125.1 of Carex kokanica. Lineage (NCBI taxonomy): Eukaryota > Viridiplantae > Streptophyta > Magnoliopsida > Poales > Cyperaceae > Carex > Carex kokanica. The sequence continues at coordinate 961,644 of JAJGRX010000348.1, forward strand.
GAGGGGTAAGTGACGTTGTATTATGATTGTGATTATATGTGACTTGTGTATCGGAGGCATTACCCAGGGGGTAACGCGTTTGGATGGTCAATTCGCTGTATATGTATTTTCTGGACGTGAATTGAAACCAGACTTTTAATTAAACGGTTAGGCCTGTTACTACCAGATATTCTGAAACCGAGTAAACCAATTATTGTGTGATTGAAATTCATCTTGGCAATTCCTGAATTGTGATTTCATTTGGATATATATGCTGTCAGAGTTATGCATTTATCTGTATATGCCGTTATATAAATGTGGTATGCCTTATTTGTGTTTCTTTTTGAATATAATCTTTGATTACAAGTCCAGGGATTTATTTTGTGGCAATTATCGCACTGAGAATTCAATTCTCATCCCCTCTTTGGGTAATATTTTCAGGTTCCGGTTCGGCGGATCCGAGAGAGGCACGAGGTCGGTAGGCCCTGGGTTTTCCGCTGCATAGTTTGTCTGGTATGGTGACATTAGAGATTATGTATATAGTTGTGTTTTGATTGTATATATATATATTCTCTATGTCATTTTGTGATGCGTATCCATCGAGATACGGGTTTTGTATACTGTAACCTGACCAGATGGGATTTGAGATCTGTTTATGTTATTTGTTTGCTTTGTTTGCGTGTTATGTTTTATTTCTATCATATCGTAATTGCCTAGTAGGTATACGGGTAACCGTATGCCTACGGCAGGAGCACCTGTCGCGCCTCGTGGGGCTGCGGGGTGTGACAGCTGTAATTTTTATTGCTGTGATCAAATAAATACAGGAAAGACTCTGCCCAGGAATTCAAAACTTGTATCATGAGTAGGCACATGCAAATAATAGTTCTCGACAATCCAGATTAATTACATGGGCAGTGTAGGACTTCTTACATGGACCTTTAGAATAAAATAATAAAAAAATTATCAAAAAAACTTGTTACAAGGTAAGCCCTTTCAACTGTTTAGTCTCAATTATGTAGATTAATAACATGGGCAGTGTAGAACTTCTTACATGGACCTTTAGAATAAAATAATTAAAAAAAAACATCATCAAAACCTGTTACATGGGCGTGCCCTTGCAACTGTTTCGTCTCAATTCTGTAGACTTATTACATGGGCATGAGATGATGTTTTAACATGGACCTTCATTAAAATATACTATTTGGCATCGCTGGCGGGTCATGGGTCAACAATTATTAGTTACATGGGCCGATAAGAGATAATTACATGGTTAAACATCAGATTTGTTACATGCGTTACTTTTTACATGGAATACCCTTGTAACAAGTAATATTGTGTCAGAAACACTATTTCTTTTGCATGGGCTCTTCACATCCTTGTAACAAGTAAGTGCAGCCCATGTAATAAGTCAAGATTCTAGTAGTGATTTAACAAAATTCCGTGTAAGAATAGTAATTTATAAAATAATCCATGCACGAATACATTTCTACACGGATTATTGGATAAATGTCCGTGTAGGATTGTTTCATACACGGATATTTATACAATAATCCGTGTAGAATTGTTAAGAGAGTTACATGGATATTTAGTTTAAAGTTCGTGTAGAAATAGGAGAGTTACACGGATATTTAGTAAAAAATCCGTGTATAAAGATTAATCGTACACGGATATTTAGTTAAATGTCCGTGTAGAAAGGGAAATCGCACACGGATGTTTAGGTAATATCCGTGTAGCTCGGTAACATGGAGAGCGACACAGGCAGATCTTTGTACACGGCTGTTTATAAAGTAATCCGTGTAGAAATCGTTATAATCGCACATGGGTAAATATCCGTGTGTAGTTATTGACTTATTCGTACACCCTCGATTTAAACACGGTAGGAAATCCGTGTAGCTCCTCTGTTTATGTCCGTGTGCAATCTTTTTTTTTGTAGTAGTGTTTGATTACGACCCATATGGCATTCTAAAATCATTGTGCAATATAGATGGCATGATTTAGATTAACAAATATCTAACGAACCAGATTGCAAAAATCATTAAGGCTGCAAGTTCAGTCACCGATATCCACAAAAACAAAGTTCATTACCAAACCAAACAAGGAGAGAGAGAGAGACCTTGCTTTTATCCTATGATTTTCAATTTGACCACTGCAACTTCTCCTTATCTGACCATACGATGGATGCCTAGAGAATTTGAAATAGAAGCTGAAGCAAAATCCTTGTCCCTGTAAAATAACAAACAAAATAGAAGGTTTAATTTATTTCTTAACACAAAAATTATATATTTACGTCAACTTCCCAAATAAGCACCCTATAGGAATAGGACTGCCAGCTCAGTTGCAGTTGTTAAATTCAGTCATGGGTTGACATAATAATTGCAAATTGACAAATAAATAAAAAGAAAATTGAACGTGAGGATCAGTACAGTACAAGAGTCTCCTCAACCCATCCATCTAATTAATTACTAAATTCTTTACTAAATGCTAAATTCTTACTAAATACTAAAGGTAGAATCAATCCATTTATATATAAATAACACCTCCTAAAATACTCTTTACTAAATACTAAATTCTTCCTCCTTAATATAGCCTGCCAAACATATCCTAATATCCTGACATATTGCTAAATCAAGCCTGATGCAAATATATGATGAGATGAGAGGCATACACAACATATTCCAATTCTCCCGTTAAGGGTGTTTTGTGTAAGTACTTAAGGGGATTTTTAGTATATCTTATACAAGTTGAGGAGATTTAATGGCAACAACTAATAACTGGTACTGTCTGGTAGTCAACTGTTAGGTGGATTGATTCTACCTTTTTAAGGAGTGTGACATTTTTTTTTTTGCCCCTACATTTTTATTAGCCTGACAAGGCTTCCTGGACTGAATGTGTTTTTCCAGAGATGAAATTATATTGATCTTTGTGTAAATGCTATCCAAATTCATCGCTATACTATACTGAAGTTTCTAATAGTTATTTGTGTAACCTTAAGCAAAGGAAATAATTGTTAAGTGATGGATATTGCAAAATTTTACCTGGTTAAAGCCATCTGGCCAAGTAATAGAAACCGGAGTTCATGTCAATAACACACAGATGCATGCAACCGCGTACACACACGCCCGTGCTTGCACACACATTTTTCACACAGACAACCATTCATACATAGAAAAAAATGATATTGTTTTCTTTTAGAGGACAAATAGGGCAAAGCCCATATTTGATTAATATTATTAGTAGCAGTTACAAGGGGTAGTAACAAACCAAATGAAAAACAAGGATGGTTCATACATGTGAGCCAAAAAAGAAGAAAAAGGAAAGGTAAATTATATGTGTTACTGACATGTTCTAAAAATTCTTGCGCATCTCTCCTTCCATGTAATGAAAAATGATATGTTGATTTCAAGTAATCAGCTTAAAAATTGTGAAATAAATTAAAGATATCAACATTTTTAAGGCTGATAACGATAATCATCAACATTCAAAGATACATTTTGTTGCCACCATTGATGCATCCCATGAGACTCATGCAATTCACGCATTTTTAGGCTCACTGCTAATATAGCTTTTTTTTTTAGGGGAAAGCCCGTAGACACTGATAATCTAGCTGATGGAAGCAGATGTGGCATCTCTGATCCTTTACCAAGAACATCACCACAAATTCCCCTCAAAGAGGTACGAGTTGCCACTTGCTCTATGCTTCCTAATATCGTCCCTTCTGCGTTCTTGCGTCCTTCAAAATACCCTATATATGAAGATGAGATCGGGTCCTGTGGGTTCACAAATAGGTATGGAGTCCATGGGGCCAACTTTAAAAATTCCTTGCGTGATTTCTTGTGTTGCTCTTGCATAACAACCGAAACTAACCCCTTGAAAATGGTCTCAGAAGCACGCAGACCCATTTTTAAGTTATCGTGGACCCATGGGAACCAATTGAGAGAGATTGAGGGAAAAGGCGGGTTGAAAAGGAATGTCTTGAGGTAAATATCATCGGTCTTTGCATAGTACTTCCCAATAACAGTCGCGATTGAAGCGCCTAGAGAGTAACCAGCAAGCCAAATTTCTGCAGGTTTACAAATATGTAGGAGCTTTTGGACAGCATCCAGAACAGTCTTGCAACGCGTGCTCTTGTTGATGCCGCCAGAGATCACACGAAAGTCCAGCCAGAAATCTGGAATACCATGTATTACATCCGGCATTGTGCCTCTCAAGGCGACAACGAATCTTGGTGCAGAGGGGTGTCGAGAAAAGGGTGGCTTCAACTCATAAATGCAACCAATGACTGAGTCATCAAAGGCATCTCTGAGCACCTCTATGCGATCAAAATGGAAATGCTGCCACCAAGCCGGCGCGAGCAATTGGGGTCCGACACGTCCTTTCACACTGTCTTCCTCTGTGATGTATGTCGCTTGCACCAGAGATGCGACAACAACTCTCTGATCATGTGGACGACTCCTGTATAATTATCAGTGAGTTCAGATTGTGTGTTAGAGAATTTATTAAGTGAAACATATTTCTTTTTATGTTGGAAAGGTCAAATTGGTTGAATATCATGAACATTTGCCGAAAGCAAGTGAAGCTTAAATTTCAAAATCCCACCAAATAATATATGGATGAAAGGAATGTATGCTACTGAAATAATGAAAGAGGTCTGCATTCTAAATAATACATGGATGATGTAACAACTCACCAATCAACAGACGTAAGATATGTAGGCCCAGAAACCTCAAATATATCACACTGTGATGGCATTTTTGTAACAATCTTCTTCTTCTCGTACTTCTCTGAGTGGTTTCTCCCAGAACTAGAAATTGAAGGTCAAGAAAGTTAATTCTAGAACAAAAACTCAATAATACCAGATCGAATCGATTTAGGTTAATTAGCTGCCAGAAAGATTGATCAATTTGTGAAGGTAAGAGATGGAAACTTACTACTTTATTAGCTTGTAATCTCTACTTAACCGTTTTGAACTTCCCTTCCTCTAAACCTCAAATGGAACAAATTTAACCCGTGAAGTTTTGCAAGGTGCACTAAAGATATATGTACTGAACTAGATATATACTGAGAGAAGATGAATAAAGACTCAGGAATTGTGTTCAATTGTATTTTTCGTTGCTTGATTCCTTTGTACAAGTACACCTATTTATATGCTTGATTAACAGCGTACATTTGACTTAGTCGATTGTTGATTCTTCATTTCACCTGGCCTACCTATAAAAAAAATGTCTGAATGTATCTTTTTATATTATCTAAGTATTATAAACTTTATTTGTATCTTTTATGTGTAGTTGCATGGGTTGAAGGGATCAATATGATAGCTTATTTTAAATAAGAGCAACGTGCTAGCAAGAAACTAAGAAGAAGTATGACAAAAATAATAATAGAACACAAGACTCCCATGAAACTCCCTTCCCTCCCTTTGTTTATTTCAATCAATATATTTTTTCTTACATAGTTATTGATACGTCCTATCTCGGGAGATGAGGCCGTATGGGAAGTTGGGCTGAGTAAGATTCGTCCTGCCAAAAGATAGCAGGCCGAGGTGTGAAAGGAGTTGTGAACTCGGGGTGGATTGTGAGAGATTCTGACTCTATCCTGTATGATCTCTCGTGGTACGCAAAAGGTGTCCCCTGCTTCATGGGAATCACCGCCTTATATAGTCCGTCCATAACTGCTATCTCGGGCAGTTATGGAGGACGTGGGTAGTTATGTCAGCCGTTACTGGGATGGGAGGCATTAAGTTAGCCGTTTCCACTATCATCCCGCATGTCGGTTAACAAAGCCCCATTTAAAGCATATTGGGGCCGCTGTACTGGGCCCCGACTTGGTGGATCTTTGGGCCTTTCATATGACTTCGGGTTGGCCTCTTAGTGAGGTCCGAATCCCAGTCGTTCATGGCCCAGTTTAAATTAAGTAAAAGAGCCTGTGGAACATGGCCCTATCATTAGCCCCCGAAGTCGGAATGCATCAGCGAGATGCTTTCGACTTGAAGGTGAATAACTCGTGAAAGCACATTTATTTAAGTTATCAATATCCGTGATGTAACATCTTCGGTTGCGAGATGTGATTGTGATATCGTGTGATGTATGACATCGATGTTTAAAGAATATACCAAATATATAAATGAACTATTCTTTAATTAATAAAGACCCATTACAACTCGAGCTAAACTAAGGATTCAAGCGAAAATAAAGGCTACAACTCGAGTTAAACTAAGAATTCATTCAAAAATAAAGGCGAGTCTACTTAGCCTATAACTATTATTCTCACAAGTAATTTAATGAAATCCTGGAGGTGAAGGGATGAAGTCCATCATCTCATTATCAGGATCTTCAAAATGGTCATCTTCCCAAATCTGATCCGGAGTAGCTGTGGCCAGTGTGGGTGCATTGGGATGTCGGTTCTGGCAAGTTTGACATCTGAAGAATCGACGTCGGGGATCCGACCTATCATGAATCAGAAAATGAGAGGGATGCCACCATGTGCGACAACCCCGACATTTGACCATGTCTTCTTTTGGGGCAGATTTCCCACATGCCAAGCAATCACGAAGAGGCCCGAGGAATTCGACGATGTTAAATTCATCGCCTACCTCCCTGAATACCGCCAGCTTGTAATTTAAAAGGTCTCGGATGGTGATGGACTCGTTATCCAACATCCAATCCAAGTCGTTGGGAAAGTCTTGGATCAAGTCCTCCCTCTCCTCGGTTGTAAGTACACGTCGTTGTGTAGCCTGGGGACCTCGGCTGGAGCTGGATGATCCAACAGGGCGAGATGGGATAATTCGACGTTCAATAGCCCGACGTTGCCTTGCACGTTCCGCTAGGAACTCTAAAGCATGTCAGTTAACAGACATGATAGATGCGAGGTGGAAATGTTTTTTCTAAGAAGCAAAAGCAAAGGGAAAGTATGTAGGGAAAGTATGTCCCCTCTCTGGAAGGAATACCTTATTTATAGTCGTTCAACCGCCATCTGCCCAACTGTATACCATTAAATAGGCAGGTTTTAAAATAGGCAGGTTTTAAAATAGGCAAGTTTTTAAAATAGACAAGTTTTAAACCGCCATCTCCTTCTCTTTTTTTTTTCTTTTTTTTTTTTTTTTGTTTTTTTTTATTATTATTTTTTTTTTTTAATGATCAAAAAATCAAGACGGAGGTCGGGATGGAACTCGACATAATCAAGACAAAATGAAACAGTTAATGAAATTTCATTAATATCGCAAAATCATACAATATAAGATTTAAACTAAATACGACATGCGACATGCTATCTCTAACTAAAACTATTCCTGACGGCAGCGCTAATTCTGGCGTGCTTGAACAAGGCATTGCTTGCAAGTGAAAGATGTGAAGCGAGGGTCATGATGATTCCGAGGTGATCGTCGAGCCGAACACCCGGGATGAAAAGCTTCTTCGCAGTCGTCACAATGAAACATTTGCGGAGAGTACCCCCTCAACTTGCAAATGGCACATCGGTCCCAAGCTAGTGGGTCGCCTTCTTCGTTTGATTTGTTGATGGCGACCTCGGGGCATGGATGTGGAGGGAGTGTTGGAGGTGACGGAATATCACCTTTCTGAATGGTAACCTCATCATTCACTTGACCAGTCATCGCGTGATAGCGCGAGGTAGAAAGAAGAAAGTACGGTGGATGGATCGTTAAAGGGAGACGGAGGAAGTTTATATAGTATATCGGCATTAAATGCCTGACGCCTCGTCTTCCGTTAGCCCGCCGTCAGCCATCAAATCACCCATCAAATCAGTCAGGGAAACGAGGTGATGGCGCAATCCTTGCTTGACACGTGGCACGCGTTAACTCGGTGAGAGCTCGCGTCCGGTGAATGAGCGCGGGAATCAAGGCGTCGCCATGATGAAAAGGGACAACGCGACGTTTCATGGCGTCTTTTCGAAAACTACGCAAGTATTGAGCGGGAAAAAAGAAGACCTCTATATATTTCGGCCCCCCCCCTCCCACTTAATCAGTATCGTTTACTTGAGCCATTTGAAATCGGAGCGAAAGAGCAAAAGCAACCTCGGAATTCAGGAGCTGCCAATCTCGGAAGTGGACGTCGGACGAAAGTCGAGCATTTCATCCTCCAAGAAGGTAAGCCTTTATCACCTCGGTAACTGGCCTTGAATTGGCAAATCCAGCATGTTGTAATGTTTATTGGCCGAGGTTAGTAAAGTAGTGAATAATCATAAGTATGGTAATGTTGTAGGAGTCTATTTGCCTACCATAACTTTGACATCTAATGTGCATCAGTAGCATAAATGCTTTTAGAAACTGATATTGTAATAGTAAGCTCGGTGACTTAAGCCAATCCTGTTTATTCGTAAATTTAGAAATGGCCGAAGAACAAGGTGGATCTCGGGACCAATCCCCCCATACCTATGAGGAGGTGTCCCCACTGTCCTTTTCACCCCCCCCCGCCCTGGTAAGGGCAAGAGTTTATATGGGATGACTCCCATACATTCTGACGCAATGTCGGGAGATAATGAGGAGGAAGAATATATCGAAGGAGATGAGCACGAAAGTCCATCTCGGGGTGAGCTGGTTGACACCCCAGTGGGAACATCACAAGGGCCTTTGAGACCCAAAAACCAAAAGGCCAAGAAAATAATAGTTCCCCGAGATGGCCACGCAAATGATACTAACTTCCCGACATCTGCTGGTATTGCACCCAAGCTGGTTGTCCAATGTGAAGCGTATTGTAATGCCTTCTACGACGAACTTGTGCTGGAGGCCAGCAGAGAAGAGTATTCTCGAGAGGTAGTTCGGATGGTAGCTCCGGGTCCAAATGACCGAGCTCATGACTCAGAGCGCGGCATGTGCATATATTGGAAAATGCCAAAGTGCGGGTTCAAGATAAGGTTATCCAAGTTCGCACGCGAGATATTGCGACATCTCGAAGTGGCCCCTGCACAGTTGACCGCACCCGCGTGGTGTTACATCATGAGCTTCAAATTTGTATTCGACTACTTGCCCGAGTTGAAGAAATACTTCTCGAGTGTCGGGTTATTCTTCCAATATTTCACCGTGTTATATAACAGTGAAAGTTATCTCGCGATACGGAAGCGCCCTAATGGTTTGGCGCTTTTTGAGCAACTGTCCAAAGCGGACGAGTGGAACCACGGGTGGGTATATCTCGAGAACCCTGAGGAACTGAAGTGTTTTTCAAATATACAAAAGGAATGGCGCCTTCTAGAAAAGAAAAAATTGATGCCGACCTCACCTGATCCCCTGACTCCAGCTGATTTAGAGGCTAAAGAAATTCTTGATTATTATTTCACAAGTTAGTGTTTTTTGCTTTTAATTTACACCGGTATACCTGTGCATCATATTTATTTATCTAACTTGTAATAACATGAATAATGTACTAACTTTCGCATACCCTTTATGTCGCAGGTCACGGTTATATGGCAGTGCCTTGGAAGGCCGCTAGTTCCTTCCCACTCGTAGCTAACCCGGAGGGCGGGGTTGTTCAGAAGAAAGGGGTTAAGAACCCATCCAAGCCGAAGGCGGCTATAGTTCAGAAAACACCGAAGTCGGCCTCTGCTCCCGTAACTCGTCAGCCGAGATCGGCACATACCGGGAAAAGTATCAAGGACAACACCTCCTGTTCTTCTAAACTCGGGGGGTCTCAGAAAAGGAAGGAAGTATCTGTAGACGCTCCTCGTTTGACAAGGGAGCAAAAGGGAAAGGGTACGGCTTCTGGGCATCCCGAGGCCAAAAAACAAAAGATTCAACCCGGGGTTGTTTTAGGTCTAGCAAAAGAGGTTGTAGAGGAACCCTCCCAAGCTCAAGTCGACGCTGCTCAAGGGGAACTAGATAAAATTATTGACTAAGCAGCCGACAACGTGTGGGACCCCTCAGAGGAACATAGGGAGTACCTGAAGTCGCGAGTTTCTGACCAAGGGCGACAAACTGGTTTTGTGTGGGGTACAAATATTTCTCGGGGTTTCCCGGACAGTATTTTGGCCTATCTCCCCGGATACTCTCTTATGCAGGACGAGGTAGACCATCCCGATGTTCATGCTGCCTTTTCTCGAGAAACCTTCAGGTTAACCACCACTCAGTACCAAAGGAAATGGGCTGAGGAGCACCCCGACCAAGTTATTGGTCATGTATCGAGCTTACTGCATGATGCCGGGGTGTACTTCGGGTTTCTGAAGGACTCACTGGACAAACGGGATTCCCTCGTCATTCGTACTGACCAAGAGGCGTTGAACAGGGCTATCCTAGAGAGGAACTATTTTTTGCAAATGGCCGCAAAAAAGGATAAGGAAATGAGAATAGCGCATGGCCAAGCTGCTGTGTTTAAGGCCAAACTCGAGTTTGCAACGCATGTGGGCGTGCAAGCTGATGCCAAGCGTAAGGAGGCAGAGGAGAAATTGCAGCATCAGAAACGCAAAGCCTAGGACTACAAGGGCAAGTCGGCACGTCTTAAGACCGATCTCGAGGCCCGAACTAAAGAGTTGGAGGTCGTGAAGGCAGAGAACGCCCGACTTCAGGCCGAGATACATGAGTTGCCAAAGACAACACTTAGCAAATTTCTGGGCAGCCGAGCCTTCACACAAGCTGTCCCTTATGCATGTGTTGACATGATGACAGCAACCGTTCATGGCTATCTCACGGCACTAGCAGACCATTACCCGTTTAGACCCGAGCAGGTAGGGTTTACCGAGGTGAACCCCGAAAAGATTGTTACAAGAAATCTTTCGGGTTACCGCTGGGATGAGGAGAGTGATTCATTATTGAACCCGGATGGTACTCCAATTAATGGAGGACTTGTGCTTGAGAACCATCCGGCTTCAGGTATCGTCCATCCCTGGCCTAAGGATAAATGGCCCAAGCATCTCGATTTGCCAGATGCCCCATCTGAAGAGCTGGACGGTTTGCCTTCTGAGTCTGAAGGTAACAGTGTAGACCTCGAAATGAGGGCAACTGAAGAAGATGAGGCGATCAACCCAGACGAGCAAGGAAATGAGGCGACTTTAGATGCTCACATCTCACCTCGTGAAGGAGGAAATGAAAGTCCCAAAGAGGTGGACCCATCTCTGTGTAAGTGTAAATTTATATATCTTCTTTCCCGAGATGTTGTATTCTGGCCTATGCTCACTATGTCCTTTTCTGTTTATATGCAGGATCATATCGAGCCGAAGAAGCAAGGAATTTTATTTTGTTTAGGAGTGAAAGATTTTATACCCCCGAGATGTGGGGGTTAACAGAAATGTGATGTATTAATTTATTGATACCCCCGAGATGTGGGGGTTTAACAGAAATTTGTGTAATCCTTAAACTAGTATTTTTTCTTAACTTGTCTTGATTTCTCCGAGATGTTTCTTTCGATTTTTATCTCAGTTCATGCTTTGTATATATCCTTCTTGCCCCCCTTTTTTTTCTTTTTTTTTTTATCGACATCGGGGAAAAGGGAGGTCGCGAGAAACATATACGTTACCCCGAAGGGTTTTCGATTAATGTCGCGAACATAAAAATCATATTACTGGTTTAACAGTCGTCGTCTCGTAAGACTACATTTATTTGTTGTGTATCTCGGGAATGTTAACCAAGACTTATTTCGTTGCCAAAGAGGCTTTCGTTCATATATCTCGTACCCAAATAATAAGAACACAATCAAATATATATTATTGAGAATAGCCTAGGACCATACAAAAAAAACTTGTATCTTGGTCTAGGTAAAATACATGAGATGTAACAGAAAAAAGGCTTATCTCGCCCATAACATTACATGGAATATAGGAAGTAAAACAATGTTAAAGTAAAATCATACATTAAGTGTAGAATTTCCAAAGGTGGCAAGCGTTCCATGGTCGAGTAAGGATGAAACCACTCGGATCTTCCAACTCGTATGCGCCTTTTCCTCGCGGTCGGATGACCTTGAAGGGACCTTCCCATTGAGGAGCGAGTTTACTGACATGTTTGTCAGTAGCTTCAACAGTTTTGAGAACCAAATCACCAGGTTGAAATGCACGAGGTACCACATGTTTGTCGAATGCACGCTTAACTCGTCGTTGATATTCTATGGTGCGTATGCGAGCTTTCTCCCGACCTTCGGTGATGAGGTCGAGGTCAGCAGCACGTGCATCGCGGTTTGCTTCAGTGGAATATGCCAAAGTGCGGAGAGATGGTTCCATCAATTCGATTGGAGTGATTGCTTCCATCCCGAATACCAGAGAATATGGTGTTTGCTGTGTAGCCTCTCGGGGTGTTGTACGATAAGCCCACAAGATGCCATCAAGAATGTCGGGCCAGTCTTTCCTGTTCTCCGCAACTTTCTTCTTCAGACCATCTAAGATTGTACGGTTGGTGACTTCGGCCAATCCATTGCTAGCCGGGTGGCTGACCGAGGTGAAATTGTTTTGGATACCCAAGTTGGAAAGAAATGCGATGGTGCGAGCTGCATTGAATTGAGTTCCGTTGTCCGAGATAAGTGCATGTGGTATGCCAAAACGACAAATGATGTTCCTCCAAATGAACTTCTCTGCTGCTGCGGCTGTAATTGTGGCTAGTGCTTCGGCTTCAACCCATTTGGTGAAATATTCTACCGCAACGATAATCCAATGGCGCTGTCTAACAGCTGTGGGAAATGGCCCGACTATGTCTATACCCCACAAGTCAAAAGGCCAGGCCCCCGAGATGGATATCTGGTCGTATGCTGGGATGTTACTCAACTTGCTATGGTATTGACACCGTTCGCACTTTCGGACCAAAGTTGCTGCATCGTGTTGCATTGGTTGGCCAGTAAAAACCAGCTCGGAGAATGCGTTTTGCAAGAGTTTTCGCCCCTTGATGGCTCCCACAGACGCCCTCATGTACTTCTGATAACATTTTTGAAGCCATCTCTTCGTTTATACACTTGAGCCAAGGTCGCACGTATCCCCGTTTATAGAGATGATTGTTGAAAATAGAATACATGGGCGCGATCCTTTTCAGACGTCGGGCTTCCAATTGGTCTGTGGGTAGGACCCCCGTGTTAAGGAAATTCCACATCGGGGTGAACCAGGACTCACCGGGTTCATTGAGGACGAGAACAGCTGTGGTATCAATGTGAATGCTGGATTCGGGAACATCCATAACAATCACGGGCCGTTCTTTGTCAAGGTTGCCCGAAGCACCGAGTTTGGATAAAGCATCAGCTTGGCAATTTTTGTTGCGAGAGACATGTTGAATGTTGACCTCGTCGAAGTGACTCTTGAGCTGGTGGAACTGCTGTCGATATTTGCGCAAGTTGTCATCCATAACTCGGCATTCATCATTGATTTGCTTGACTGCTAACTCAGAATCGCTACGGAGGTGAACCTCGCGGGCTCCCAATTCTTTAGCCAACTTTAGGCCCGCTATCATGGCTTCATATTCCGCGGTATTGTTTGTTACCGGGAATTGAAAGTGAAGAGCATAATTCAGGGTTTCCCCTTGTGGACCAGTGAGGGATACCCCGGCCCCCGCTCCTTGTAGTGAAGAGGCACCATCAACATGAATTACCCAACGCCCCTCAGATTCGGGAGGAAGTCCGGAATATTCAGCGATAAAGTCGGCGAAGATCTGAGACTTCAAGGCATTCTGGGGGTGGAAAGAAACATCAAACTCGGATAACTCGAGTGCCCAAGCTAGCAATCGCCCGGATGAATCAAAATTTGCGAAGGCCTTCTTAAGTGGAATCCCGGTATACACCTTTATAGGATGTGATTGAAAGTAAGGCCTCAACTTCCGTGCGGCTATGACTAGAGCATATGCTGCTTTTTCAATCTGGGAGTATCTGGTTTCGGCATCCCGGAGTACATGTGAAACGAAATAGACCGGCTTCTGATCGCGTCCCTCTTCGCGAACAAGGGCAGCGCTTACTGCATGCCCTGTTGTTGCCAAATACAACACCAAGGTGTCACCTGTGGTTGGCCTGCTGAGGCACGGTGGATTGGCGAGATAGGATTTGACTTTTTCAAAGGCTATCGCACATTCATCTGTCCATTCAAATTTGGCCGACTTGCGCATGGCCTTAAAGAAAGGAAAACACACATCCCCAGATCTCGCAATAAACCTGTTGAGAGCGGCCAGTTTACCTGTGAGAGATTGCAGCTCTTTGAGATTTCGGGGGGGCTTCATGTCGAGTATGGCTTGTGATTTGGAAGGATGAATCTCAATGCCTCGCATAGAAACCATGAAGCCAAGGAATTTACCACCAGTTAAACCGAAGAAGCTTTTCTTTGGGTTGAGCTTCATGTTGGCCGAATTTAATGTCGCGAAGGTTTCGCGGAGATCTCGGACATGGTCGAGGTCAGACATGCTTTTGACGAGTAGATCATCTACGTATGCCTCTACATTTCGTCCAATCTGGCCTTGGAAAACGGTGTTAACCATTCTTTGGAATGTAGCCCCAGCATTGTGCAATCCGAAAGGCATAACCCGGTAACAGTAAAGTCCCGAATTGGTAGTAAAAGCAGTTTTCTCCTCGTCGGCTTGGCTCATCCAGATCTGATTGTACCCGGAGAAGGCATCCATGAAACTAAGATAAGCATGTCCCGAGGTTGAATCGACCAATTGATCGATTTTGGGCAAAGGGAAAGGATCCATAGGACAAGCTTTGTTGAGATCGGTATAATCGATACACATACGCCAGTCGCCATTGGATTTCTTGACAAGCACGGGATTGGCTGTCCATTCCGGGCATTCGACATTTCTTATAAAGCCAGCGTCAAGTAATTTCTGTACCTCGCGCTTGACGGCTTGCTGTCGTTCGTCCCCCATATTACGCTTCCTCTGTCTGACTGGTTTTGAGCCTGGTTTAATGTGCAATCGGTGCTCGGCAATTGACCTAGGAATTCCCGGCATGTCGGCTGCAGTCCAAGCGAAAACAGATTGGTTTTCTTGGAGGAATTTGATTAACTCGGCCCGTGCCGACCCTTGGATCGCCTTTCCTACATTAAGTGTTTTGCCATCACCTAATTCAATTTGCTCGACTTCATCAACGGGCTCAAGGGGAGCTTTTGCCTCTGCTTTATCCACTGGGTCCAATGCGAGGTCGGTGTTTGGAGGTAGAAAGTCAGTACTAGAACGCAACCGCTGTGGATTGGTTTTTGCATCAGGCTGATCAACTTGGTGAACAGAACCTCCGTGACCTTGAATGGTTGTCATGTAGCATTCACGAGCTACCTGTTGTTGGCCACATTCTTCCCCTATCCCGTTTTCGGTGTGGAACTTAATTTTGAGGTGAGAAGGAGAAATGATAGCCCCGATTTTATTCAAGGTCGCTCTTCCCAAGATCGCATTGTACGCAGAAGGGGCATTCACAATGAGGAAGTCCACCATGACTTCCACTGTCCGAGGGGATGTACCAAATGTCACTTTGAGTGGCATCATTCCCCGAGGTTGAAGGGCATCTCCCGTGAAGCCTATCAAAGGCCCATTTTCGTAAAGGCTGGTAAATATAGGATGTCGGCCGAGCTGCCAGTATCAACTAACACCCTTTTAACCCGGTGTGTGTTGATCTTGAGGTTAAGCACTATGGGATCATCATGCGGACCCGAAATTGCACCGAGGTCTTTCTCGGAAAAAGATATCACTTCCTCAGATCGAGGCCGTTTTTTATCATTCATGGTTTCGACCGGTAGGACAGTGGGGTACGGTTTTCGATTGTCGCGTGGTATGATTTGTCGGGCAGTACCGCGATGGCCTCCACTGATCACATTTATGACAGGGCTGCCCTGCCGTTCTGGGCGCCGTGTCTCGGGACCATCCCGGGTTTGGGGACTGACCTCGCCAACCCGAGGTCCAGTGTAATCTTGTCTATATGGGATGGGTTTCTTAAAAACCTTGCCTTGACCATTGTATTTCTTGAAAAACTTTTTGAAGAAGTCAGGGTTGATGAATTCGACTAGTTTACCCTCTCGGGCTAGTCTCTCCAGGATGTCCTTCAATTGGAGGCATTCTGCGGTGGAGTGTCCGTTGAATCCGTGGTATTCGCACTTTTTTGAGTTGTCAATCACTGAAAAAATGCTCTTTGGCAGCGGCGGAGGGAGATCGAACATGCCCTCTATAATATTGTATATCTCATGCCGCTTCTTAGTGAGAGGAGCATATCACACAAAATGCTGTCGGTACCCTTTGGTACTGGAGTTGTGCTCGGTTGGTTGGTTTTGCCGAGGTTCTCTTTGATTGCGAGATCTATCTTGAGTCTGCTGTTTGTTTGTTGGACGGGGAGATCGGGATCGGAACCTCGTGGGACTTCCATTGTCGTCCTCAGCACGGATGTAACCCTCAGCAAAGGCTACAAATTCCCTCAAAGTAGTCATTTTCTTCATATGTGCCTCATAACGCAAAGTACCCGGACCCCCTTTGCGAAGTCCTTTCTTGATGGCGGCCAAGGCGAATTCTTCGTTGAGATTCTGAATTCACCGAGATGCTTGGATAAACCGATTAACAAACGCACCTGTTCTTTCACGCTGTCCCTGGACAATGTCGAGGAGCATCTCGCATGTAGCTTGCGGTGGCTTAATAATCGTGTATCTTTCCAGGAACAGTTTTGCGAAGTCTTCAAACTTGTTGATGGATCTCCGAGGTAGCGTCATGTACCAGTCCCATGCTTCACCTGTTAAACAAGTGGTGAAGACGCGGCACATGATGGCGTCAGTGGCTCCAAGGAGGCGAAGTCGCTCAAGGAATCCGTACACGAAATTATGTGGATCCTGAGTATCGCCGCTGCCCCGGAAGCTGGGAAGAGTTGTTGGATACTTGAAATCCGTCATCGAATGGCGGTAGATGTCTCTGGAGAGTGGGCCATCGTTGATCCCCATAGGTCGAGAGGTGGCACCTGTCTTCTGGGATTCCATCTCGGCCAATTTAGCCACAAGCCTTGTCTGGATCAATTCTTCTATTTGAGCCATATTTACACCTCGGGTCGGGGTAGGTGATCGCCTGTTTCTTCTATGATCATCTCGTCGAGTTCTATCCCGACCTCGGGGTGGGCTTCGTTCGCGTTCTCTACGGGAGCGCGACTGTTCTCGGCGTGACGGTCTGGAACCTCTGCCCTGGTTGGCTGATTCGCGCTCATTGTTGTGGCGAACTTCGGGTTGCTCAACCTGGGGCTGTTTTTCGGGATCAGGTTCCCTACTTTCGCCTTGCCCTTCCTGCTGTCTTCTTTCGGTTTGTTGAGCTCCTGTCAGTGGAATGTTTTGGTCCTGGCGTTTGGATTGGACCTGTTGGTCCGGCAGGATGGGCGTATCTGTTTCACTACCAGTTCGAACATCTATGAACTGAGAGTTCAAATTTCTAGGAGGAATTTTAACTGGTCGACTAAGGACACGGTTTGCTGATAGAGGCCGGGAATGTGGTACCTCCGGGGCAGTTAGTGGCACGGTCTGGATTACAGGTCGCAGCGGTACTTGTTGGGAATGTGGCGTTGGACCTGTCACTGGATATACCCCTTGAGCACCTCCCGGACCCCATTGTGCAGGTGGTGTCGCATAAGAATACTGAGGGTACATCGGGGTGTACGACGTGTAGGTGGTCGCACCATAAGGGTAAAATGGCGTCTGTTGAGCGTAGTGCGGTATGTATGGTGGGTGATAAGTACCGAGTAACGGTGTATGCTCAGTAAACAATGGTCTGCTCGCGTGTCCTTCGGTAAACAAAGGGTGAGCAGCAATGCCGGGGCCTATGTGGCGAGGTTGTGTCGGTTGAGGACCAGAAGGTCGTATTATCGGATTGTTAGGCCTCACCGCGTGAGGCTGACTGTGGGAGGGGTTCCCTGTAAGCGGGGTTACAAGGGGAGGTGGTGTGATCATTGCACCTAGCGGGACTGTGACTCCTGGTGGGAGCGGAACTGACGTGTTTTGTTGAGCCATCTAAATCTCTGTATGAGCGAAGGCGTGGCCCCACGGTGGTTGATACGTCCTATCTCGGGAGATGAGGCCGTATGGGAAGTTGGGCTGAGTAAGATTCGTCCTGCCAAAAGATGGCAGGCCGAGGTGTGAAAGGAGTTGTGAACTCGGGGTGGATTGTGAGAGATTCTGACTCTATCCTGTATGATCTCTCGTGGTACGCAAAAGGTGTCCCCTGCTTCATGGGAATCACCGCCTTATATAGTCCGTCCATAACTGCTATCTCGGGCAGTTATGGAGGACGTGGGTAGTTATGTCAGCCGTTACTGGGATGGGAGGCATTAAGTTAGCCGTTTCCACTATCATCCCGCATGTCGGTTAACAAAGCCCCATTTAAAGCATATTGGGGCCGCTGTACTGGGCCCCGACTTGGTGGATCTTTGGGCCTTTCATATGACTTCGGGTTGGCCTCTTAGTGAGGTCCGAATCCCAGTCGTTCATGGCCCAGTTTAAATTAAGTAAAAGGGCCTGTGGAACATGGCCCTATCAGTTATCTCTCTGTATATAGAGTATTTATATCCATCATGGAGGTACACAGCTGACCTCTCTTATTTAAGAAACAAATTATAATCAATCTAAACTTGGAAGTAAATTACACACCAATCAAATATAATAAAGAAAGGAAATAAAGAAGATTTCGTCCAGCCATATATTAACCAAACAATCTATGTTGATTTCTTTCTTCATTCCCTTCTGGATCTGATGTGGCGTATTAGCTTGCAACTTCAACAAAGTATCATAGCAACATGACAAAGTGTATATATTTTTATTTATTTCATTCTGTGCAAGTTAGTATTTTAATGGCCATGAATTGTTCTTACTTTGTAAGATACTTTCTAGTGGCTTTCGACACTTGAATATTTGCCTCGTTCACATATTAATACTAACCACCTGACATGATAGTTAAGAATGACACTTTTTTTTTATATAAATTGTTAACAACATATTGTTGCTATTTCAGGCTATAACTACCAGTCAATTTTCTTTTTGACATAATACAATTAGTTCCCAGAAAAAGAAATTGTACATAATTATTTTTGGAGAGAGTTG
Source organism: Carex kokanica (assembly GCA_025461125.1). Classification (NCBI taxonomy): domain Eukaryota; kingdom Viridiplantae; phylum Streptophyta; class Magnoliopsida; order Poales; family Cyperaceae; genus Carex; species Carex kokanica. The sequence continues at coordinate 980,562 of JAJGRX010000348.1, forward strand.
ACTTCTCTTCAACCGGGAGCCAATTAAATGGAGCGGATATAAGCGTTGACATATGGAATATTTTTTCTTTTTGTCAAATTGGCTGACATGTGGACATGTTACTTTGATTATACATCGACCCAATTCTCTGTCTTGACCCGTTCCGATCATAAAAGGTGACATTTTTTTTTTCTAAAAATATATACCATTTTAAATTGGGAATTCATGCTGTTGTGGTACTAACAGTCTACCAAAAATTTTATTTTTAGAAAAGTATTACATATTTTTTAATGAACCACAAATATGAATTTTTTTTCTATCCTATAGAAGGAACTATATAAATTATATGGTTCATTTAAGGTGCGGTCCTTAATTAGTATTTTACCAATTACATTCTATTATAAATTTTGTGTCTCTCTAAAAAATTGGAGATCTATTGTGGTCTCTGTGAGTTAATTTGAACAATTTATTTTCAATTTTTCACATTCTAACAATTCTACTTTAATTTAGTAATTAAATTTGGAAAAAGTAACAAAAAAATAAATCATTTTGCCAATTAATTCGGACTTTAAATTAATTTGTTGGCAACCCAATTGAGTTTAATCAATATAAAATAATTTGAAGGCAGAAGAAATTCAAGAAAAAATAAATTTTCATACTTAAACGTATGTAACTTTTGATAGGAATTTTTTTTTTCTTATTATGATCTCATTCGGAAAGCTACCCATGAACTATTGAGTTGAAATTTCTTACATATTACAATTAGATATATATTATTTTATTTTAAATTGGAAGAGTACTTTTATGACAATTAAAAATCACAATAAAACTTCTTCTACAAGTAGTGTTTCATCTTCTTCTTTTTTGTTTCAATGTTCTACTGGTTATCTTTTATCTACTTATAGTTTTTTTTTTCTTTTACTAGTTATTTTTTATCATCTTCTAGTTGCAGGGGCGGAACTAGAAAATCATGATAGAGGGTGCTAAAATTCAAAATGCACAATATGTTGTTAGTGGAAATTGAACCCAAGCTCTCCACAACCACAATATAAGATCTAACCACTAGACTACAAGTAGATATGTGATACGGCTAGACTATATAACAAATTCTAAACTAATAAAATTCAATTACATTTCAATATATATAATTAAAATTTTAAAATCATAGGGTGGCTTAGCACCCGTATGGGTGAATGTAGATCTGCCCATGTCTAGTTGCCTTTCATCTTTGTATGGGATGTATTTCATGTTTTACTAGTTGTCTTTCTTTTTGTTTTAGTTGTCTTTCATCATCTACTAGTTGTATTTAATCTTCTTCTAGTTGTCTTTCATATTTCACATGTTGTCTTTCATCTTCTAGTAATTGTTGGTTGTATTCATTCTTCTAATACTTTGTTTGACTAGAGTTGCAAAATATACACTAATTGAATTTAACATTTTACACAATTTAGTGAGTTTGCAGGTTCAAAGTTTTAATTATAAGATCTATTGTGAAAGAACCAAAGATAGGTTCAGAGCTTTAATTTCAAGATTTATAATGAAGAACCAAGGTTCATGAAGTGTTGAATTACAAAATTCTTTTGATGAACTTGAGAAGTCAACAAGACTTTACGAAGCTATAGATTTGTGTAATAATCAAGTAGTTAAGTAAAGTATATTTGAGGCTTGTTGATTTTTGGAGCATCCGCCTTGACCAAAACAAATATATGGAACCAATTTAAAAAGACAAGTCAGAAAGTTCCAATTTGGTTTCATGCAAGACGGATGACATCCGTATGGTTGCTTATGAAGTTTTGTGGGACAAATTGTACTAACCGTTCTAAACGGACATAAACGTTTAGAACGGTTCATATTAATTTGAATTATTTTGCAGAAACTCTAACTTCAATATTCGTACAATCCAACCTAACAGGTTTCTTCCCGTTATAGTGGATCTAGCAAATCTGAATCCTCCCACTATATAAAGAATTATCATCACTTCAGATTTGCTAAGCTAGCCGTCTCTCATATTTGAAAACGCATTTATTGTGCAACACTTGATAGCTTCCATTGTTGAGTGAACTTAAACTTCAATATCCTCTCAACACTCTTAAATCCACTCGACTTATCTTTCAGGAGATATAGTTCAGTGTCTAGGATTTTGTTCTAGAGCTAGTATGGTCTACTTGTAGGGCGCGAAGGAGTACACTAGCCAGAGTGTTTCCGCTCACATACATCCATAGATATGTGATGATCCCAAGAGACTCTCCAGCTTGAGCTTTTAGGCTCAACTTGCACACGAGTTAGGTCGTGACTTCCCACCGTTGCTAGGCTCACGTGTAATGAGTTGTGTCCTTTCTTTCTGGGTAACAGGAAAGGGGCGCCGACGAGGTTGCTCTACCCCAGAGACAGGCTTTTTAAGCCGAACTCCATTATCATCTTGCGTGTCAATTGTCTCTAAACTCTACTCTATTTACTTTACTTGCACACGCTTGTTTGACTTGTTAGTTTAGAGGGCTTAACCGAAAAACGTCTAAGAGTCTTTGAGACTCCTTTAAACCCCCTCTAAGTGTCGTTAGGGACTACAAAGTGGTATCAGAGCAAGTTAACTTGAATTAAGATTCACTTAATTTGGGTATTTTAAAGATCCAAAATGGCACCAACCACTTGTACCTAACCTTTGGCCAAACCTCAAATAATTTTAGCCTTCTAGAAAGTTGAGTATTTAGGACTTGCACCAACCACTTGTACCTAATCTTCTAAAAAGTTGGTCAAACCTCAAATGGCACCAACCACTTGCACCAACCACTTATACCTAACCTTTGAGAAAGTTGAGTATTTAGGACAAAAACAGAGTAATTTTTGTGATGGGCCTTCCAGAAGAACGCGAATTCCTGATGGGTCTTCTAGAAGGACGCAATTTCTTAAGAGCCAAGCTATCTTAGCTATTTTTGGTTTCATCTATCCAATCATGGGTGGACCCCACGTCCCCCACTACTTCCACTACTCCACCTCTCATTTAGGAAGGCTATAAATACCCCTCTTGTAATAGGATTTAGTGTGTGTGTTTAATTATATCAAGTCCAGTATAGTAGACTAGCAATCCTCTTTGTTAGGCTAGGTTAGAGAGTTACTTAGAGAGAGAAGGGTAGCCATTAAAAGTCAAGCAAGAGAAAAAGACGTCATCTAAGGAGGCAGGTTATGGTCTCCTTATTTTATTTCTTTTATTTTTCCATGGCTATGAGAAGCTAAACTTCTCATCTCTAGGGTGAGGGTTGTACTTAAATTCTTAATTATGTTTTAGTATATGTTTATGCTTTGTTTATGATTGGTTTGAGTTTCCTTTTATATTTTGAATTCCTTTTTATTACGTCCTTGCATACATAGTTTTGTCTATTATATTCCAATGACCCCTCCACATACCAATAGGTGTTTAGTCATTGCATCCTGGTGTGAGTAGGATAATGCATGTAAGTACCATAGGCACTTCGGCTAACGAGGCTTGGCAGCGGTTCAAAGACTAGGGTTAGAACCCAATGGGCTCCCTTGGCAATATAGCGTAAATTGTATATTTATATTATATTAGGAAGCACTTAAATTAGGTAGAGTCTTTGAGATATTTCAACTACGGAGTAGTATAGGGAAAGAATATAAGTGCGTACCTAAAATACTTCATTCTTGGTAGCCCAAAAACTTATCACAAGATCGGAAAACGTTTCAAATCACATAAATAAACACCCAGCACTCCCTACGGGTAGTGACAGTGTCGCATGCAGGGTAGCTGTGGGACAATCTAGGCCGCATGCGACAGTGACAGTGCCGCATACGACATAGAGAGACGTCAAAATTTATATTTTGCATAATTAAGAAGGTAGAACCTGAACCCTAGAGGCTCTCTATCTACTGTTTAACCTTAACCTTAATTGCAATTAGCACCACCACATCAAACTTTTATAAAACCCGATAACCTAGACTAGTGAAAATTGTTTAAAATCTAATACATATCCCTGTGGATCGACACCCCAATCATACTACAAGGTAGGATCATGCGTTTGTAATCTGAACGTAAGTAGAAATTAGGGTTTACAAATATTTAAAAGTAGTAGTTCACTTTGAACTCATCAAGCTTTTTGGCACCGTTGCCGGGGATAGAGTAAGAATTTCTCCTTTTGAGAAACTCTTACGCTGTCGTTAGGTATCTAAGCATAATAATTGGGACTAGGTCAAAAACTTTTTATCTTTACTTTAGTGTACCTTATTTTCTGCACTTTTATTTTATTTTTTAGCATATTTTATTTGCATAAAAATCCAAAAATAGTTAGGACTAGTTTAGCATATTTATTTTTCAGTATTTGCATATTTTATTTTTCTATCTCTAGGAGAAAGGTGCCTTAATATTTTCTTCTTATAGATTGTCATGCTGGCATGATCTTCTAGTTGTCTTTCATATTGTATGGGATGCTTTTCATGTATTTCTGGTTGTCTTTCTTCTTCTTCATGTTGTCTTTTCATCATCTACTAGATGTATTTCGTCTTTTTCTAGTTGTCTTTCATCTTGTACTAGTTGTTTTTCATATTTAACTGGTTGTTTTTCATCATCTACTAGTTGTATTTCGTCTTCTTCGAATTGTCTTTCATCTTGTACTGGTTGTCTTTCATCTTCTTCTAGTCGCCTTTTTTTCTTCTACTAGTTGTTTTCATCATCTTCTAGTTGTCTTTCTTGTTCTACTAGTTATATTTCATCTTCTTCTAGCTGTCTTTTCATCTTCAACTAGTGGTATTTCTTCTTGTTCTAGTTGTCTTTCATCTTGTACTGTTTGTCTTCCATGTTCTACTGGTTGTCTTTCATATTGTACTGGTTGTCTTTAATTTTCTATTGGTTGTCATTCAAATTGTCTTCATTTTCTAATGGTTGTCTTTCATGTATTTCTTGTTGTTTGTCATCTACTACAGGTTGTATTTCATCTTCTTCTAGTGGTATTCCATCTTCTACTCATTCATTTTAATTTTCTTCTAGTTGTCTTTCATTTTCTACTAGTTGTATTTCATGTTCTTCTAGTTGTCTTTCATGTTCTACTAGTTGTATTTTCATCTACTGTTGGTTGTATGTCATCACCTTCTCGTTGTATTTCATCTTCTTCTAGTTGTATATCATCTTCTTCAAGATGTCTATCATCTTGTACTGGTTGTCTTTCATGTCCTACTAGTTGTCTTCATCTTCTTGTAGTTGTCTTTCATCTTGTACTGGTTTTTTTTCATGTTTTTCTACTTGTCTTCGTCTTCAACTAGTTGTTTTTCATCTTCTTCTAGTTGTTATCATGTTCTACTTGTGGTATTTTACCTTTTTCTAGTTGCCTTTTATCATCTACTAGTTGTTTTTCATCATCTTCTAGTTGTCTTTCTTCTTCTTCTAATTGTCTTTCATCTTCTACTAGTTGTATTTCATCTTCTTCTAGTTGTCTTTCATCTTGTACTGGCTGTCTTTCATGTTCTACTGGTTGTCTTTCATGTTCTAATAGTTGTCTCTCATCTACTACTGGTTACATTTCATCATCTTCTAGTTATATTTCATCTTCTTCTAGTTTTATTTCATCTTCTTTTAGATGTCTATCATCTTGTACTGGTTGTCTTTCATCTTTTTATAGTTGTCTTTCATCTTGTACTTGTTGTCTTTCATATTCTTGTAAGTGTCTTTCATCTTTTAATTTCTAGTTGTCTTTCATCATCTCCAAGTTGTTTTTCATGTTATACTGGTTGTTTTTCAAGTTATACTGGTTGTTTTTCATTTTCTACTAGTTGTCTCTTATCTTATACTAATTGTCTTTCATATTCTACTAGTTGTCTTTCACATCTTGTAGTTGTGTTTCATTTTCTAATTATTGTCTTTCACCTACTACATGTTGTTTTTCAAGTTCTTACAGTTTTAGTTCATCTTTTTATAGTTGTCTTTCATTTTGTACTAGTTGTCTTTCCTGCTCTGAATATGGTATTTCATCTACTACTGGTTGTTTTTCATCTACTACTGGTTGTATTTCATCTTCTTCTAGTTGTATTTCATCTTCTACTAGTTGTTTTTCATCTTCTTTTGGTTGTTTTCAATGTTCTACTTGTGGTATTTCATTTTCTTCTAGTCGCCTTTTGTTATCTACTAGTTTTTTTCATCATCTTCTAGTTGTTTTTCATCTTGTATGGGATATCTTTCATGTTTTACATGTTGTCTTATTCTACTAGTTGTATTTCATCTTGTACTGGTTGTCTTTCATGTTCTACTAGTTGTCTCTCATCTAGTTATATTTCATCTTCTTCTAATTGTATTTCATCTTCTTATAGATGTCTATCATCTTGTACCAGTTGTCTTTCATGTTCTACTAGTTGTCTTTCATCTTGTACTTATTGTCTTACATGTTCTAGTAAGTTTCTTTCATCTTTTAATTTCTAGTTGTCTTTCATCATCAACTACTTGTTTTTCATGTTATACTGGTTGTCTTTCATTTTCTACTAGTTGTCTTTCATCTTCTACTAATTGTCTTTCATATTATATTCTCTTCAACTTCTTGTAGTTGTGTTTCATTTTCAAATTATTGTCTTTCATCTACTACATGTTGTTTTTTCATATTCTTATAGTTGTATTTCATCTTTTTCTAGTTGTCTTTCATTTTGTATAGTTGTCTTTCTTGTTCTGAATGTGGTCTTTCATCTACTACTGGTTGTTTTTCATCTATTACTGGTTGTATTTCATCTTCTTCTAGTTGTCTTTAATCTTGTACTAGTTGTCTTTCATCCACTACTAGTGCTCCTTTAATAGAACAATTGGTTGTTTTTCTTGTTCTACTAGTCTCCCTCTTCTTCTAGTTGTATTTCGTCTTCTTTTAGTCGTATAATATCTTGTACTGGTTGTCTTTTATGTTCAAATAGTTGTCTTTCATTTTTTTCTAGTGTCTTTCATCTTGTACTGGTTGTCTTTCATATTCCACAGGTTTTCTTTCATCTTCTACTAGTTGATTTTCATTTTCTACTTGTTGTCTTTCATTTTCTTCTAGCTGTCTTTCTTCTTCTACTAGTTGTTTTTCATAATCTTCTAGTTGTCTTTCATCTTATACGAGATGTCTTTCATGTTTTACCGGTTGTCTTCTTTCTTTTTCGAGTTCTCTTCACCTTCTACTAGTTATATTTCATTTTTTTTTAGTTGTCTTTTATCTTGTACTGGTTGTCTTTCATGTTCTACCGATTGTCTTTCATCTTCTACTGGTTTTATTTCTTCTTCTTCAAGTTGTATTTATTGTTCTTTTAGTTGTCTTTCATCTTTTTCTAGTTATCTCTTATCTTCTACTCGTTGATTTTCATCTTTTTCTAGCTCTCTTTTATCTTCTTCTATTTGTTTTTTATCTTCTACTAGTTATGTTTCAACTTTTTCAAATTGTTTTTCATCTACTAGAAGTTGGTTTTCATTTATTAGTGGTTTTCATTCAAGTTCTACTAGTTGTTTTTCATCTACAAGTTGTATTTCATATTCTTCTAGTTGTATTTCATCTTCTTCAAGTAATCTTTCATCTTGTACTTGTTGTCTTTCATGTTCTACAGATTGTCTGTCATCTTCTACTATTTGCATCTTCTTCTAGTTATTTTCAATGTTCTACTTGTTGTATTTCATCTTCTTCTATTGCTTTTTTTCTTCAACTAGTTGTGTTTCATTATCTTCTAGTTGTCTTTCTTTTTGTATTGTCTTTTATTTTTACTGGTTGTCTTTCTTCTTCGTCTAGTTCTCTTTTATCTTCTTCTAGTTGTTTTTCATCTTCTTCTAGTTGTCATTCATCTTGTACTGGTTGTTTTTCATTAACTAGTGGTTTTCATTCATGTTCTACTGGTTGTGGTTTTATTTCATCTTCTTCTAGTTGTATTCATCTTCTTGTAGTGGTCTTTCGTGTTCTACTAGTCTTTCATGTTCTTCTAGTTGTCTTTCATCTATTACGGGTTGTATTTCAACTTCTTCTAGTTGTATTTCATCTCCTTCTCGTTGTATATCATCTTTTTCTTGATGACTATCATCTTGTACAGGTTGTCTTTCATGTTCTACTAGTTGTCTTTCATCTTCTTGATCAGAGTAAAAATGATGATGAATTACGTAGGGTTTTGGCTTAGGTTTTGCATATTATCTCATACTTATGTTTAATTAATTAGAGAAAAAGGCTATTGTCACCCTTTTTAAGTTTTATTGCAGGAAACACGTTTTGGGACTATTTCACATCAAATAGAGCAAGAATCAGGTCAATCGGATAAGAGACGCTCATCGACTAAATGTCTTTCGTCTTCTTCAAATTGTTTTTCATCTTATACTACTTGTCTTTCATGTTGTACTGGTTTCTTTCATCGTTTTCTAGTTGTCTTCCATCTTCTACTTGTTGTTTTTCATCTTCTTCTAGTTCTTTTCAATATTCTACTGGTTGCCTTTCATCTTCTTCTAGTTGCCTATTTTTCTTCTACTCGTTGTTTTTCATCAACTTCTAGTTATCTTCCATCTTGTATGGGATATTTTTCATGGATTTATGGTTGTCTTTCTTCTTCTTCTTCTTGAATTTTATCATCTACTAGTTGTATTGCATCTTCTTCTAGTTGCTTTAATCTTGTACTGGTTGTCTTTAATCTGCTACTAGTTGTCTTTCATCCTCTACTAATTGTTTTTAATCTTTTTTTTTTTTTCAATGTTCCACTTGTTGTCTTTCATCTTCTTCTAGTTGCCTTTTTTTTTCTTCTACTTGTTGTTTTCAACATCTTCTAGTTGTCTTCAACCTTGCATGGGATGTCTTTATTGTTTTACCGATTGTATTTCTTTTCATCTAGTGGTCTTTCATCTTCTACTGGTTGTTTTTAATTTTCTTCTTGTTGTCGTTCATATTGTATTGGTTGTCTTCATCTTCTAGTGGTTGTTTTTCATGTACTTCTGGTTTTTTGTCATCTACAACATGTTGTATTTCATCTTCTTATAATGGTATTCCATCTTCTACTCATTGTGTTTAATTTTCCTCTAGTTGTCTTTCATTTTCTACTAGTTGTATTTCATGTTCTTCTAGTTGTCTTCCCGTTCTTGAAGTTGTCTTTCATCTACTGCTGTTTGTATTTCATCATCTTCTCGTTGTATTTCATCTTCTTCTAGTTGTCTATCATCTTGTACTGGTTGTCTTTCATGTCCTACTAGTTGTCTTTCATCTTCTTGTAGTTGTCTTTCATATACTACTTGTTGTATTTCATTTTCTACTTGTAATCTAATTCAATAGAAAACTGGGTTATAAATTTTATTAACCTGATCACAATTACACCCATCAGCCTTTCATGTACTTCTGGTTGTCTGTCATCTACTACAGGTTGTATTTCATCTTCTTCTATTGGTATTCCATCTTCTACTCATTGTCTTTAATCTTCTTCTAATTGTCTTTCATGTTCTACTAGTTGTATTTCTAGTTATTTTAGTTGTCTTTCATGTTCTACTAGTTGTCTTTCATCTTCTTCTGGTTGTATATCATTTTCTTCAAGATGTTTATCATCTTGTACTGGTTGTCTTTCATGTCCTACTAGTTGTCTTTAATTTTTCTTCTAGTTGTTTTCCATCTTGTACTGGTTTTCATTTATGTTTTTCTAGTCGTCTTCATTTTCTACTTATTGTTTTTCATCTTCTTCTTGTTGTTATCAATGTTCTACTTGTTGTATTTTATCTTCTTCTAATTGTTTCTTATCATCTACTAGTTATTTTCATCATCTTCTAGTTGTCTTTCATCTTGTATGGGATGTCTTTCATGTTTTACTTGTTGTCTTTCTTCTTTTTCTAGTTGTTTTTTTAATCTTCTTCTAGTTGTCTTTCATCTTGTACTAGTTGTCTTTCATCTTCAACTAGTTATTTTTCATCTTTTTCTAGTTGTGGTTCATCTTGTACTAGTTGTCTTTCATTTACTAGTGGTTTTCTTCCATGTTTAACTAATTGTCTTTCCATTACTACTGGTTGTATTTCATCTTCTTCTGGTTGTATTTTATCTTCTTCTAGATGTCTTTCGTGTTATTCTAGTTGTTTTTCATATACTACAAGTTGTCTTTCATGTTCTACTGATTGTCTTTCATCTACTACTGGTTGTATTTCATGTTCTTATAGTTGTATTTCATCTTTTTCTAGTTGTCTTTCATTTTGTACTAGTTGTCTTTCCTGTTCTGAAGGTGGTCTTTCGTCTACCACTGGTTGTTTTTCATCTACTACTGGTTGTATTTCATCTTCTTCTAGTTATATTTCATCTTCTTCTAGTTGTCTTTCATCTTGTACTTATTGTCTTTCATGGTATGAAGGTTGTCTTTAATCTACTACAGGTCGTGTTTCATCTTCTTGTACTTGTCTGTCAACTACTACTAGTGATCTTTTAATAGAACAATTGGTTGTATTTCTTGTTCTACTGGTTGTCTTTCATCTTCTTCTAGTTGTATTTCGTCTTCTTTTAGTCATCTATTATCTTGTACTTGTTGCCTTTCATGTTCAAATAGTTGTCTTTCATTTTTTTCTTCTTGTCTTTCATCTTGTACTAGTTGTCCTTCACGTTCTACTAGTTTTCTTTCATCTTTCTTTAGTTGTCTGCCATCTTCTACTAATTGTATTTCATCTTCTACTTGTTGTCTTTCATTTTCTCCTAGTTGTCTTTCTTCTTCTACTAGTTGTTTGTCATAATCTTCTAGTTGTCTTTCATCTTATATGGTTTGTCTTTCATATTTTTCCGGTTGTGTTTCTTCTTTTTCTAGTTGTCTTTCATCTTCTACTAGTTATATTTCACTTTTATTTAGTTGTCTTTCATTTTCTTCTAGTTGTCTTTCATCTTTTACTTGTTGTTTTTCATCTTCTTCTAGTTATTTTTCATTTTCTTCTAGTTATCTTTCATCTATTTCTAATTGTTTTCCATCTACTAGAAGTTGTCTCTCATTTACTAATGGTTTTCTTTCATGTTCTTTTGGTTGTCTTTCATCTATTATTGGTTGTATTTCATCTTCTTCAAATTGTATTTCATGTTGTACTTGTTGTCTTTCATGTTTTACAGGTTGTCTGTCATGTTTTGCTGGTTATCTTTCATCTACTATTGGTTGTGTTTCATCTTATTCTTGTTGTCTTCATGTTTTTCTAGAAGTCTTTTATCTTGTATTGGTTTGTCTTTCATGCTCTACTGGTTGTCTTTTATCTTCTTCTAATTGTCTTTCATGATTTGCTGGTTGTTTTTCATATTCTACTGGTTGTTTTCATCTACTATTGGATGTATTTTATCTTCTTTTACTTGTCTTTCATATACTACTTATGGTCTATCATATTCTATTGGTTCTATTTCATGTTCTACTAGTTGTCTTTCATGTTCTACTGGTTTTCTTTCATGTTTTTCTAGTTGTCTTCATCTTCTTCTGGTTGTTTTCAATGTTCTACTTGTTGTATTTCATCTTCTTCTAGTTGTTTTGTTTCTACTTCTACTAGTTGTGTTTCATCATCTTCTAATTGTTTTCCATCTTGTATGGGATGTCTTTCAAGTTTAACTGGTTGTCTTTGTCTTTCATCTTCTACTAGTTGTATTTCATCTTCTTCTAGATGTTTTTCATCTTATACTAGTTGTCTTTCATGTTCTACTCGTTGTTTTTCATCTTCTACTAGTTATTTTTCATCTTCTTCTAGTTGTATTTAATGTTCTACTAGTTGTTTTTCATCTTCTTCTAGTTGTCTTTCGTCTTCTACTCGTTGTTTTTCATCTTCTTCTAGTTGTTTTTCATCTTCTTCTAATTGTTTTTAATATACTAGAAGTTGTCTTTCATTTACTAGTGGTTTTCTTTCATGTTCTACTAGTTGTCTCTCATCTACTACTAGTTCTTTTTCATCTTCTTCTAGTTGTTGTTCATCTTCTTCTAATTGTATTTCATCTTCTTCAAGTAATATTTCATCTTCTACTTGTTGTCTTTCATGTTTTACAGGTTGTCTGTCATGTTCTAATGGTTCTCTTTCATCTACAATTGATTGAGTTTCATATTCTTCTTGTTGTCTTCATGTTCTACTAGAAGTCTTTCATTTTGTATTGGTTTGCCTTTCGTGTTCTATTGGTTGTCTTTCATCATCTTCTAGTTGTCTTTCATCTTATACTTGTTGTCATTCATGTTCTGCTGCTTGTTTATCACCTACTACTGGTTGTATTTCATCTGCTTCTACTTGTCTTTTTATCTAATACTGGTCGTCTTTAATATTCTATTGGTTGTATTTCATGTTCTACTAGTTGTCTTTCATCTTCAACTAGTTGTATTTCATCTTTCAAGTACTACTTTATTGTCTTTCATCTTCTACTTGTTGTTTTTCATTTTCTCCTAGTTGTCGTATCGGTTGTCTTTCATTTTCTGTTGGTTGTCTTTCATGTTCTACTGGTTGTCTATCATCTACTACAGGTTAGATTTCATCTTCTTCTAGTGGTATTTCATCTTCTTCTAGTTGTCTTTCATGTTCAACTAGTTTCCTTTCATGTTCTTCTTGTTATATTTCATCTACTAGTGTTATTCATCTAATACTGGTAGTATTTCATCATCTTCTCATTGTATTTCATCTTCTTCTAGTTGTATTTCATCCTCTTCTATATATCTATCATCTTGTACTTGTTGTATTTCATGTTCTTCTAGTTGTCTTTTATTTTTTTATAGTTGTCTTTCATCTTATACTGGTTGTCTTTCATGTTCTACTAATTTTCTTTCATCTTTTTCTAGTAGTCTTCCATCTTGTACTAGTTGTCTTTCAAGTTCTACTAGGTGTCTTTCATTTTCTACTAGTTGTCTTTCATCCTATACTGGTTGTCTTTCCTGTTCTGAAGGTTGTCTTTCATCTACTACAGGTTGTGTTTCTTCTACTACTTATTGTATTTTATCTTCTTCTAGTTGTATTTAATCATAAAGTTGTTGTCTTTCATGTTCTGAAAGTTGTCTTTCATCTACCACAGGTTGTGTTTCATCTTTTTCTACTTGTTTTTCATCTAATACTTGTGGTCTTTCAATAGAACTATTGGTTGTATTTCATGTTCTACTGGTTGTATTTCATCTTCTTCTAGTTGTATTTCATTTTCTTTTAGTAATATTTTAGTCATCTTCCTTTCACCTTCTAATAGTTGTCTTTAATGTTGTACTGGTTGTCTTTCATATTCAACTGGTTGTATTTCTTTTTATTCTAGTTGTCTTTCATCCTCTTCTAGTTGTCTTGTTTCTTCTTCTAGTTGTTTTTCTTGTTATACTGGTTGTTTATCATGTTATACTGGTTTTATTTCATATTTTTCTAGTACCTTTTATTTTGTAATCGTTGTCTTTCTTCCTCTTCTAGTTGTATTTCATGTTATATTGGTTGTTTTTCTTGTTATACTGGTTATATTTCATATTCTTTTAGTTGCCTTTCATTTTTTCTCCTTGTTTTTCATCTTGTTCTAGTTGTGTTTTATCCTTTTCTAGTTGTTTTTCATTTTCTTCTAATTATCTTTCATCTACTAGTGTTTGTCTTTAATATTCTACTGGTTGTCTTTCTTATTCTACTAGTTGTCTTTCATCTACCACCGAATGTATTTCATCTTCTTCTAGTTGTATTTCATCTCATTCTAGTTATCTTCCATATTGTACGTGTTGTCTTTCATGTTCTACTGGTTCTTTGTCATGTTTTGCTGGTTATCTTAAATCTACTGTTAGTTGTGTTTTTAATTTTCTATTTGTTGTTTTTCATGTTCTTCTAGTTGTCTTTTGTATTGGTTGTCTTTCCAGTTATGAAGGTTGTATTTCATTGTCAACTTTATGTTCTTCTAGTTCTCTTTCATCTCATAGTTGTTGTCTTTCATGTTCTGCTGGTTGTCTTTCATGTTCGACTGGTTGTATTTCATCTTCTTCTCGTTATCTTTCATCTTATACTTGTTGTCATTCATGTTCAACTGGTTGTCTGTCATGTTTTGATGGCTATCTTTTATCTACTATTGGTTGTATTTCATCTTATTCTGGTTTTCTTTTGTGATCTTCTAGATGTATTTCATCTTGTATTGGTTGGCTTTTATCTTCTACTTAGTTGTCTTTCATGTTCTACTGGTTGGCTTTTATCTTCTACTAGTTGTTTTTCATCTTCTTCTAGTTGTCTTTCATCTACTTGTGGTATAATGTTCTACTTGTTGTCTTTCATGTTTTACTGGTTGTCTTTCATATTTTTTCTAGTTGTATTTCATCTTCTTCTAGTTTTATTTCATCTTGTATTTATTGTCTTTCATGTTTTATTGGTTGTCTGTAATGTTCTACTTGTTATTTTTCTTCTACTATTGGTTGTGTTTCATTTGTACTTCTTGTCTTTCATGATCTCCTAGTTGTTTTTCATCTTGTATTGGTTGTCTTTCATCTTCTACTAGTTATTTTTCTTCTTCTTCTAGTTATCGTTGATCTTGTACTGGTTGTCTTTCATGTTCTATTGGTTGTCTTTCATCCTCTACTTGTTGTATTTCATATTCTTCTAGTTATCTTTCATCTTGTACTAGTTGTCTTTCATGTTCTACTGGTTGTCTTTCATCTTCTACTAGTTATTTTTCATCTTCTTCTAGTAGTCGTTCATCTTGTACTGGTTATCTTTCATTTACTAGTGGTTTTCATTCATATTCTACTGGTTGTCTTTCATCTATTACAGGTTGTATTTCATCATCTTCTAGTGGTATTTCATCTTCTACTAGTTGATTTTCATCATAATCTAGTTGTCTTTTATGTTCTTCTAGATGTCTTCCATCTTTCACTAGTTGTCATTCTTTTTCTTCTAGTTGTCTTTCGTTTACTACTGGTTATTATTCACGTTCTACTTGTTGTCTTTCATGTTCTACTAGTTGTATTTTATTTTCTTCTAGTTGTCTTTCATGTTATACTTATTGCCTTTCATGTTCTACTGGTTGTCTTTCATCTTCTACTAATTATATTTCTTCTGCTACTTGTTGTATTTCATCTTCTTCTAGTTGTATTTCAACTTATACTATTTGTATTTCATCTTCTTATAGTTGTCTTTAATCTTTCACTAGATGTATTTCATATTTTTCTAGTTGTATTTCATCTTCTACTAGTTGTTTTTCATCTTATTCTAACTGTCTTTTTATCTTCTTCCATCTTCTACTAGTTGTTTCATCTTCTTCTAGTCGTCTTTCATCTATTACGGGTTGTTTTTCATCCTATTATAGTTGTCTTTCATGTTTTACTGGTTGTCTTTCATGTTCTAGTAGTTTTTTTTTTTCATTTCTAATTGTTTTTCATCTTGTACTGCTTCTCTTTCAAGTTGTACTGGTTGACTTTCATGTTTAAATTATTGTCTGTCATATATTACTGGTTGTTTTTTCATCTTCTTTTAGTTGTATTTCATTTCCTACTAGTTGTATTTCATGTTCTTCTTGTTGTTTTTTATCTTCTTTTAGTTGTCTTTCATCTTCTACTAGTTGTCTTTCATCTTGATCTGATTGTCTTTCATCTTTTTCTAGTTGTTTTTCATCTTGATCTAGTTGTGTCTTTCATCTTCAACTAGTTGTATTTCATATTCTATTGGTTGTTTTTTATCTACTACTAGTTGTATTTCATCTTCTTCTAGATTTATTTCATTTTTTTAGTGATATTTTATCTTGTACTTGTTATGTTTCATATTCTACTGGTTGTCTTTTATCCACTACTTATTGTGTTTCATCAATTCTAGTTGTCTTTCATCTTGTACTGGTCCTTCATGTTCTACTGGATTTTTTTTCATGTTCTACTAGGTTATTTTCATGTTTTATTAGTTTTTTTTTCATCTATTACTGGTTGTATTTCATTTTCTAGTTGTATTTCATCTTCTACTAGTTTTATTTCAACTTCTACTAGTTGTCTTTCATCTACTGTTTGTATTCATTTTAATCTAGTTGTATTTCCTCTACTATTGGTTGTATTTCATTTTTTTCTAGTTGCATTTCATAAACTACTTGTATTTCATCTTCTTCTAATTGTTTGTCATCTTTTCTAGTTGTCTTTCATCTACAACTAGTTATTTTTTATTTTCTTCTAGTTGTCTTTCATCTACTACTGGTTCTCTATCATAACAAACCTTAATGGAATCTCTTGATTGATAGGGTGGTTGCTAAGCAAAAGTGGTAATCACCAAATTTGATTAAAAACTCTCATACAACAACTGAAAATCAACATCAAATAAGGTAAGAATCAAAACAGATTGAAGTAACAATATGCCATAACCCTAGAAATTCACATCTCTATCTTTATTTAACTTACTTTTAATTTTCAACAAATACATTGATCAAAACCAACAACTCTTTGATTTCATATTTTGTCTAGCCTTTTGAAAAATTGTGATTTAATTGCTCAAGACCTTAAATCTTATTCCTACGAATCGATACTCGTTTATACTACTCGATAGGATTATGTGCTTGTAATCTGACTCGATAGCAAACTGGGTTATAAATTTTATTAACCTGATCACGATTACACCCATCAGTCTTTCATGTACTTTTGGTTATCTGTCATCTACTACAGGTTGTATTTCATCTTCTTCTAGTGGTATTCCATCTTCTACTCATTGTCTTTAATCTTCTTCTAGTTGTCTTTCATGTTCTACTAGTTGTATTTCTTGTTCTTCTAGTTGTCTTTCATGTTCTACTAGTTGTATTTCTTGTTCTTCTAGTTGTCTTTCATGTCCTACTAGTTGTCTTTCATTTTCTTCTAGTTGTCTTCCATCTAGTACTGGTTTTCATTCATGTTTTTCTAGTCGTCTTCATTTTCTACTAATTGTTTTTCATCTTCTTCTGGTTGTTTTCAATGTTCTATTTGTTGTAATTCATCTTCTTCTAATTATTTTTTATCATCTACTAGTTGTTTTCATCATCTTCTAGTTGTCTTTCATCTTGTATGGGATGTGTTTCACGTTTTACTTGTTTTCTTTCTTCTTCTTCTCTGCCTTTTTAATCTTTTACTAGTTGTATTTCATTTTTTTCTAGTTGTCTTTCATGTTGTACTGGATGTCTTTCATGTTCTACTAGTTATTTTTCATTTTCTTCTAGTTGTCGTTAATCTTGTATTGGTTGTCTTTCATTTACTAGTGGTTTTCTTTCATGTTCTACGGGTTGTCTTTCAATTACTACTGGTTGTATTTCATCTTCTTCTAGTTATATTTCATCTTATTCTAGATGTCTTTCGTGTTATTCTAGTTGTCTTTCATATACTACTAGTTGTCTTTCATATTCTACTGGTTGTCTTTCATCTACTACTGGTTATATTTCATCTTCTTCTACTTGTATTTCATCTTCTTTTATATGTATATCACTTGTACTGGTTGTCTTTCATCTTCTTTTAGATGTGTATCACCTTGTACTAGTTGTCTTTCGTGTTCTACTAGTTGTCTTTCATTTTCTTCAAGTTGCCAGTCATGTTGTAATGCTTGGTCTTTAATGTTGTACATGTTTTCTTTCATCATTTTCTAGTTGTCTTCCACCTTCTACTAGTTGTTTTTTATATTTTTCTTATTATTTTCAATGTTCTACTTGTTGTATTTCATCTTCTTTTAGTTGCCTATTTTTCTTCTACTAGTTATTTTTCATCATCTTCTAGTTATCTTTTCATCTTGTATGAGATGTCTTTCAAGTTTTTTTAGTTGTCTTTCTTCTTCTTATAGTTGTCTTTCATCTTCTTCTAGTTGTATTTCATCTTCTTATAGTTATCTTTCATCTTGTTATGCTTGTCTGTCATGTTCTATAGGTTGTCTTTAATCTTTTACTAGTTGTTTTTCATCTTCTCCTAGTTGCCGCTCATCTTCTACTGGTTGTCTTTCATCTACTACTAGTTGTCTTTCATGTTCTACTAGTTGTCGCTCATCTACTACTGATTATATTTCATCATTTTCTAGTTATATTTCATCTACTTCTAGTTGTATTTCATCTTATATTAGTTGTCTTTCATCTTGTACTGGTTGTCTTTCATGTTCGACTAAGTTTTCTTTCATCTTTTAATTTATAGTTGTCTTTCATCATCTATAAGTTATTCATGTTATACTGGTTGTCTTTCATTTTCTATTAGTTGTCTTTCATTTTCTACTAGTTGTCTTTCATTTTCTACTAATTGTCTTTCATTTTCTTGTAGTTGTGTTTCATTTTCTAATTATTGTCTTTCATCAACTACATGTCGTTTTTCATGTTCTTCTAGTTGTATTTCATATTTTTCTAGTTTTCTTTCATCTTTTACTAGTTGTATTTCCTATTCTGAAGGTGGTCTTTCATCTAATACTGGTTGTTTTTCATCTATTACTGGTTCTATTTCATCTACTACTAGTTGTTTTTTATCTTCTTCTAGTTGTCTTTCATCTTGTATTTGTTGTCTTTCAAGTTTTGAAGGTTGTCTTTAATCTACAACTGGTCGTGTTTCATCTTCTTGTACTTGTCTGTCATCTACTATTAGTGGTCTTTTAATAGAACAATTTCTTGTATTTCTTGTTCTACTGGTTGTCTTTCATCTTCTTCTAGTTGTATTTCGTCTTCTTTTAGTCGTTTATTATCTTGTACTGGTTGCCTTTCATGTTCAAATAGTTGTCTTTCATTTTTTTCTTATTGTCTTTCATCTTGTACTAGTTGTCTTTTATGTTCTACTGGTTTTCTTTCATCCTTCTCTAGTTTCTTCCATCTTCTACTAATTGTATTTCATCTTCTACTTGTTGTCTTTCATCTTCTTCTAGTTATATTTCTTCTTCTACTAGTTGTTTTTCATAATCTTCTAGTTGTCTTTCATATTTTGCCGGTTGTGTTTCTTCTTTTTCTAGTTGTCTTTCATCTTCCACTAGTAATATTTCACTTTTTTTAGTTGTCTTTCATTTTCTTCTAGTTGCATTTCATCTTCTACTCATTGTTTTTCATCTTCTTCTAGTTGTTTTTCATTTTCTTCTAGTTATCTTTCATCTTTTTCTAATTGTTTTCCATCTACTAGAAATTGTCTCTCATTTACTAATGGTTTTATTTCATGTTCTTTTGAAGACACAGTACTGGTAAAATTCAGTCCAGTATTGGAATAACACGGCATGGGCTTGAGGCATATTTCTTCCCTACTGATTCAAGATCCAATGTTGCATTTTATGGTTTTTTTGAAGTTTTTGAAGCTATTAGGGACTTTTCTGCTTTTTTACTTGTAGTTTTTTTTTTCTTTTTGTTTTAGCTCAAAAGTGTTGAGCTCTTTGTATTTACTTTATCTTAAACTGTCTACAATCTTTGTAACTACAAATCATTAATGAAATGTGGACAAGATCCATATTTTTCCTAAAAAAAAGGTTTGCTACTTGCTAGTTAATAACTGAGCAATACGAGTTCAAATAAAATAATAATCTTCAAGGAGGAGAGTTCAAATGCCTCCATATTTTGTACTTTCACCATGTCTCCATTTTTAAAGACTTTAATAACTCAAAATTTAAAACTTAAAAAGTCAAAATAAAACAGTTAGATGTGATCTATGTTATTTTCTCTATGTGTTTATAAAAAATTATCACATTTCGATTTTGTTTTTATGTAAATCAATAAGTTGAAAAATCAACGTCTAGAAATTATCCACATTAGTATGTTTTTTACAAACTCTTGATGACAACCAAAACAAAATTGAAATGCGATAATTTTTTACACGTCCATAGATAAAATAACATAGATCACATCTAATGATTTTATTTTGACTTTTCAAGTTTTAAATTTTGATTTATTAAAGTTTTTTTTTTTTGAAGGTTAGTGGCTTTAATGCCTACTAACAATTCGATTGATAAAAAACATATTTACAACGAGTCAAGTGACTCTAATTTCTAAATCTACTCCTTTATTCTCACGAAATTCTCAAAATTACTCTAATCATTCTTAATCACTCTCTAAATTTCTAGATCTACTCTTCTAATCCTATTTACATACACTCATAATCACCATAATACCTTAATCCCCATCTCGCTCCACGACCGGATCCGCTATTTCGACCGCTGCCGCGCTCCGACGACCGGATCTACTAACCGTCGCACTCCGATCGAGATGAGGACTCTATGCTCCGAACTCTAACGATACCGCGCTCTCAGCTCCAGTCGGCTCGACTCCCTCCCCTCTTTCTCATTCTCCTCTCCGCTTGAAGAGGTAGAGCCGAGACGGGAGGATATTGTTGTCGAAGGTGAGGCCTAGATTCTAGATGGGAGGGGTGGAATGGAGGGGTGAAGGGTGGAGGAGGGGGTTGGCGGCTGCTCTAGGGTTCCGTCTCCTTTAGAATCGTTTTTTTTTTTTTTTGGAAGAGCGAATGTTGGGTTTCCCCAATCTGCTTTGATTTATTAAAGGTTTTAAAAATGGAGCCATTTGAACCCTCCTCATCTTTAAGTCGGTCTATTTAATTTTCTGAAGGCATAGCAAAAATGAAAAATTAATCGTCTGATTATGTTCTGAATTTTGAGTTGAATTTTGCATGAATTGTGCAGTCAATAATATAAATTCTGGTAAATGGAATGACTAGATAAGTGGGAATTGAGAGAGAAACAGAGACGGGATTAAATGAAATATAAAACGTGATTATTTCTTTTCAAACGATTTGTTACCAAACATAACATAATTTTTTTTCCTTGATCAGATTGTCCAAATCGTTTCAATATTAATTATTCTTAACTAAAATGTGTACTGAAGCAATTCCCTATAATATGATATTAATTTATCTATCCGATCCAAATTCCAGCTCCATTGCAAAAAAGTTAATTAATAATTATATTAGAAAGCCATCTCTAAATAATATTAGAGTAGAGTTCAAATGTCTCCATCAAACATTCACTTTATAATTTTCTAATAATAAAAGTTCTAAAACTAATATGTTAAATAAAATCGTTGGACGTGATCTATATTATGTTTTCTACATGTACATTAAAATTATTATTTTTTAGTTTTATTTTATGTTAATCAATAAGTAGAAAATCAACTGGTCTAGTGGCAAAGACAATGCTCTCCGTGTGGGAGGTCGCATGTTCGAAACCTAGAAGAGGTAATCATTTGTGGATATTAAATAACTGAGTGGATTGACCTCCAATCTTACTAAAAAAATAAGTAGAAAATAAATAACCAGAAATTATCCACATCATGCTAGCTCTTAATACCAATCAAAATAAAGTTGAAATGTTATAATCTTTTACATGTTTATAGAGACTAAGATATAGATCATATAATGATTTTATATCAAAATTTAAGAAACTTTATGTTCTTATAATTAAAAAAATAGAAATATAATGAAGACACAAAAAATGAAGACATTTTAACCTTTCTCATAATATAAACACTTTGAATGAGCTTTTGCTAATATAGTGATGTTAGCACTTCACGCTAATTGCTAATGTGCACTTTAAACCACGCCATTTTAGTCCAGAAGAATCCTCTCTATAAAATTCATCTCCTTACCTTAGCTGGATTTTTCTTTTCTCAAGGCCTTCCCCCATTTTCGTTTCTCTCTAACACCATTTTGTTTCCCTCTAAAACTGCCAAATATTTTGTTTCCCTCTAAAACCATTTTGTTTCCCTTTATAACCTCTCTCTCTCTCTCCCTGTCTCTCTCTCTCTCTCCTAGACTCCTCCCCTCTTTCCCTCCGCCACTTCAGATTTTGATCGGCCGCAGCAATTGAAGAAACCACCGCTCTCAAGGTTGAAATGGGCGGATCAAACTCACAATCGAGTCTGACAGTGCTAAGGTTTATTTTTTAGTTTTTTTAGTTGTATACCGGTGTTTGATTATGTGCACACAAGGTGTTTGATGAAATGACATAAGGGCACAAGTTTTTAGTAAACTGATAATTTTTGTGTGTTTGATTGATGTCTGTGCTCGATAAATTGTTGTTGATTTCTTGTGCTAGGTGAAACCCTCTGTGTTGATTTTTTGTGATAGGAAACTGATAATTTTCCCCTCTACCTCTCAAATTACATATTTGCCTCAATCTCTCTCCAAGACCTCCTCTCTCCATCTCTCAAATTGTGAATCTGACCCCAGCCCCGAAACCCTCCCCTTACCGCTCTCTCTCTCTCTCTAAGACCGAGCACCCGCACCCAATCTGCACAGAAGGTATTTGTGGAAATGCCTAAATGGGAAGAACAATTAACACGACCAATACTTACCATCTTTAATAGGTGATTTATCTTGTGGTGCATGTAAGGTGTTTGTTGAAATGCCCTGCACAATTAGGCTAAAGTATTATGCTAAAGTGACCATTAGGACTAATTCAATGCTTAACCTGTTGGATTGATGTTATATTGAAAATTTGGTTGCATCGGTTTTCATATGCACTGGATGAAAATATTTCTTCTTCACCCTTGTTTGCTTCTAAATCTCTTCTTCACCGGTTTTCAATATTCCCTGTTTTATCAGGATAGTTATTTTGACACTACACTTAGATGACAACTGTGATAACCAACACAATACCTATCAAATGATGACAACTGTAATTTATCGGCAACTACTCTTTTAACACTACACTTAGATGACAACTGTAATATTTACTGACAATATTACCTGTTAAATCTAATAAGCATTTTCTAAGCCCACATCAAGCAGTAGGGTGTTGTTTGCAAATTGCCCAAAAACTGTTCGGTACTGGTTGCAAGTATGAAAAATATTTAGTGTCTCTCGGAGTTGTTATAACGTTGGGTTGACAGTTCTGCCCAGATAAGTTGTAGCATATTCAAGACGAAGTTCTAGCTTGAGTTGACAGTTCTTCCCTTTACCAGTATGAGATTTAGCTGGTGATTGAAAATACTTAAAGATCCCAATAAATGGAAAATCAAGTGAAAACATATACATTGAGTTATTGAGTTATTCTTTACCTATAGGTATAATTTGATGTTTTGTTCATGTTGTTTGTGGGTCACTTACAATACCAGTATAGGTACCACTATTTCCTCTTTAGTCATATTATGAGGCTGGTTTACATGCTTTGTGTAGTGCTTAAATCATGAACACTCATAGCACATATTTTGGGTTTATTAACATTCTTTAACTACACAAAATAAAAGAAATAAAATGGGACCAAGAAAAGAGAAAATCAAAGAGATATGTGAGCTCCAATTCACTGTCAGTACCTATGCAATTATTAATTTTTATTTATATTTCTTTCTTATTTCATGATGATAGGCTCCTAAAAGTGATCAAGTTCACTTATACATGTCATTGCCCTATTAGTTTTGTAAACTTATAATTTCATGCATAGGTGAACTCTTCTTTCTATTTACATGTTCTTTTATAAGAAATTAGCATTGTGAAGTTAACTGAAGAATCATGAGGCATGCATCTACGTGTCCAGTGACAACACAGTGTTACTTTTTTTTGTTTTGCCTTCATCTTGCAACTTTATCAGGTGTACCTTCATATTTTATACATCTACTCAAGTCTCCTAGAAGGTAACTTTGGATCAGAAGGGTTGTTCTAAAAATATTGATATATATATACAAAGTTTCTTATACTTTTTTTTGTGTAAAGATTGAATTCCATGTTTCACGAATTGTGTAATTTGATATCTCTTAATTTGATCTTAATTTACCTAACAAGTAGAACCTTTAATAATTCGTTTCTTTTCATTTTACTTTTTTGTCGCCATGTTTAACCTCACTTTCTTGCTTTTTTTATTAGATAATTGCGCATCTCAAATATTTGGGACATTTTAATCTAAAACCCCAATGCTTATGTTTCAAAACTAAAGTTATTTTATACACTTATAATTTGTAGTGCTATGATTTATAGTTATATTCACCATTGAAAGGGAGAGAAAAATATCAAATACATATCTTTGACCATATATCTCAAATTATTAACATGGGCCGGCCAGCCCATACAAACTAATAGTATTCTTCTATTGTTGTTTTGGCTTGCGAGGTCAATTCAGGATTAGTATCTTGAATACAGTAATTAACTTAATTTTCTTAATCTTTAGGATTAGTATCTTGAGTCTTGCTAATCTTGTGCTAAGATTAAGTATCAGCACGTACGGGAGTTGTATAGTACTGTAATTTCATTTTTACTTTGCATCACTTTTTTGTGCTTGCTTGCTCAAACTGAGACTAGTGTTAAGCTTAGTTTGCACATTCCAAATTTGAATTGGGTTGGAAGCAGTATCAATTGCATGCTGGGTTAATAGAACCATCAGGCTTGGTATATGTCTGCTAGGTAAAAGTGTAAAAAAAAATTGAACTTTGCTAAATATCTTGAGAGTTACACTTAAAATGTGCTCGGAGACCAACTTTGCTAAAAAAATTGAGTATCTCATTTACTTTTTAATCTTCTTCTCTATTATTTGTGTATCTCATTAACTTTTTAATATACATATACTGCTGTAATTTTTATTGCTCTGATCAAATAAATACAGGAAAGACTCTGCCCAGGAATTCAAAACTTGTATCATGAGTAGGCACATGCAATTAATAGTTCTCGACAATCCAGATTAATTATATAGGCAGTGTAGGACTTCTTACATGGACCTTTAGAATAAAATAATAAAAAAATTATCAAAAAAACTTGTTACAAGGGTAAGCCCTTTCAACTGTTTAGTCTCAATTATGTAGATTAATAACATGGGCAGTGTAGAACTTCTTATATGGACCTTTAGAATAAAATAATTAAAAAAAAGCATCATCAAAACCTGTTACATGGGCGTGCCCTTGCAACTGTTTCGTCTCAATTCTGTAGACTTATTACATGGGCATGAGATGATGTTTTAACATGGACCTTCATTAAAATATACTATTTGGCATCGCTGGCGGGTCATGGGTCAACAATTATTAGTTACATGGGCCGATAAGAGATAATTACATGGTTAAACATCAGATTTGTTACATGCGTTACTTTTTACATGGAATACCCTTGTAACAAGTAATATTGTGTCAGAAACACTATTTCTTTTGCATCGGCTCTTCACATCCTTGTAACAAGTAAGTGCAGCCCATGTAATAAGTCAAGATTCTAGTAGTGATTTAACAAAATTCCGTGTAAGAATAGTAATTTATAAAATAATCCATGCACGAATACATTTCTACACGGATTATTGGATAAATGTCCGTGTAGGATTGTTTCATACACGGATATTTATACAATAATCCGTGTAGAATTGTTAAGAGAGCTACACGGATATTTAGTTTAAAGTTCGTGTAGAAATAGGAGAGCTACACGGATATTTAGTAAAAAATCCGTGTATAAAGATTAATCGTACACGGATATTTAGTTAAATGTCCGTGTAGAAAGGAAAATCGCACACGAATGTTTAGGTAATATCCGTGTAGCTCGGTAACATGGAGAGCGACACAGGCAGGTCTTTGTACACGGCTGTTTATAAAGTAATCCGTGTAGAAATCGTTATAATCGCACATGGGTAAATATCCGTGTGTAGTTATTGACTTATTCGTACACCCTCGATTTAAACACGGTAGGAAATCCGTGTAGCTCCTCTGTTTATGTTCGTGTGCAATCTTTTTTTTTGTAGTAGTGTTTGATTACGACCCATATGGCATTCTAAAATCATTGTGCAATATAGATGGTATGATTTAGATTAACAAAATATCTAACGAACCAGATTGCAAAAATCATTAAGGCTGCAAGTTCAGTCACCGATATCCACAAAAACAAAGTTCATTACCAAACCAAACAAGGAGAGAGAGAGAGACCTTGCTTTTATCCTATGATTTTCAATTTGACCACTGCAACTTCTCCTTATCTGACCATACGATGGATGCCTAGAGAATTTGAAATAGAAGCTGAAGCAAAATCCTTGTCCCTGTAAAATAACAAACAAAATAGAAGGTTTAATTTATTTCTTAACACAAAAATTATATATTTACGCCAACTTCCCAAATAAGCACCCTATAGGAATAGGACTGCCAACTCAGTTGCAGTTGTTAAATTCAGTCATGGGTTGACATAATAATTGCAAATTGACAAATAAATAAAAAGAAAATTGAACGTGAGGATCAGTACAGTACAAGAGTCTCCTCAACCCATCCATCTAATTAATTACTAAATTCTTTACTAAATATTAAATTCTTACTAAATACTAAAGGTAGAATCAATCCATTTATATATAAATAACACCTCCTAAAATACTATTTACTAAATACTAAATTCTTCCTCCTTAATATAGCCTGCCAAACATATCCTAATATTCTGACATATTACTAAATCAAGCCTGATGCAAATATATGATGAGATGAGAGGCATGCACATCATATTCCAATTCTCCCGTTAAGGGTGTTTTGTGTAAGTACTTAAGGGGATTTTTAGTATATCTTATACAAGTTGAGGAGATTTAATGGCAACAACTAATAACTGGTACTGTCTGGTAGTCAACTGTTAGGTGGATTGATTCTACCTTTTTAAGGAGTGTGACATTTTTTTTTTTGCCCCTACATTTTTATTAGCCTGACAAGGCTTCCTGGACTGAATGTGTTTTTCCAGAGATGAAATTATATTGATCTTTGTGTAAATGCTATCCAAATTCATCGCTATACTATACTGAAGTTTGTAATAGTTATTTGTGTAACCTTAAGCAAAGGAAATAATTGTTAAGTGATGGATATTGCAAAATCTTACCTGGTTAAAGCCATCTGGCCAAGTAATAGAAACCGGAGTTCATGTCAATAACACACAGATGCATGCAACCGCGTACACACACGCCCGTGCTTGCACACACATTTTTCACACAGACAACCATTCATACATAGAAAAAAATGATATTGTTTTCTTTTAGAGGACAAATAGGGCAAAGCCCATATTTGATTAATATTATTAGTAGCAGTTACAAGGGGTAGTAACAAACCAAATGAAAAACAAGGATGGTTCATACATGTGAGCCAAAAAAGAAGAAAAAGGAAAGGTAAATTATATGTGTTACTGACATGTTCTAAAAATTCTTGCGCATCTCTCCTTCCATGTAATGAAAAATGATATGTTGATTTCAAGTAATCAGCTTAAAAATTGTGAAATAAATTAAAGATATCAACATTTTTAAGGCTGATCGATAACGATAATCATCAATTTTCAAAGATACATTTTGTTGCCACCATTGATGAATCCCATGAGACTCATGCAATTCACGCATTTTTTGGCTCACTGCTAATCAGCTAGACACTGCTAATCTAGCTGATGGAAGCAGATGTGGCATCTCTGACCCTTTACCAAGAACATCACCACAAATTCCCCTCAAAGAGGTACGAGTTGCCACTTGCTCTATGCTTTCTAATATCGTCCCTTCTGCGTTCTTGTGTCCTTCAAAATGCCCTATATGAAGTTGAGATCGGGTCCTGTTGGTTAACAAATAGGTATGGAGTCCATGGGGCCAACTTTAAAAATTCCTCGCGCGATTTCTTGTGTTGCTTTTGCATAAAAACCGAAACTCCCCCCTTGAAAATGGTCTTAGAAACGCGCAGACTCATTTTTAAGTTATCGTCGACGCTTGGGAACAAATCGAGAGAGATTGAGGGGAAAGGCGGGTTGAAAAGGAATGCCTTGAGGTAAATATCGTCGGTCTTTGTGTAGTTCTTCCCAATAATAGTTGCGATTGAAGCGCCTAGAGAGTGACCAGCGAGCCAAATTTCTGCAGGTTTATAAATCAATAGGAGCATTTGGACAGCATCTAGAGCAGTCTGGCAACGCGTGCTCTTGTTGATGCCACCAGAGATCACAAGTAAGTCCAGCCAGAAATCTCGAATACCATGTATTACATCCGGCATTGTGCCTCTCAAGGCGACAACGAATCTTGGTGCAGAGGGGTGTCGAGAAAAGGGTGGCTTGAACTCAAAAATGCAACAATATACTGATTTATCATGGACATCTCTGAGCACCTCTTTGCAATCAAAATGAAAATGCTGCTACCAAGCTGGCGCGAGCACTCTGTCTTCCTCTATGATGTATGTCACTTGCACCAGAGATGCGACAACAACCCTCTGATCATGTGGACAACTCCTGTATAATTATCAGTGAGTTCAGATTGTGTTAGAGAATTTATTAAGTGAAGCATGTAATTATTAATGAAGAAGAATAAACATATTTCTTTTTATGTTTGAAAGGTCAAATTGGTTGAATATCATGAACATTTGCCGAAAGCAAGTGAAGCTTAAATTTCAAAATCCCTCCAAATAATATATGGGTGAAAGGAATGTATGCTACTGAAATAATGAAAGAGGTCTGCATTCTAAATAATACATGGATGAAATAACAACTCACCAATCAACAGACGTAAGATATGTAGGCCCAGAAACCTCAAATATATCACATTGTGATGGCATTTTTGTAACAGTACGTCTTCTTCTTCTCGTACTTCTCTGAGTGGTTTCTCCCAGAACTAGAAATTGAAGGTCAAGAAAGTTAATTCTAGATCAAAAACTCAATAATACCAGATCTAATCGATTTAGGTTAATTAGCTGCCAGAAAGATTGATCAATTTGTGAAGGTAAGAGATGAAAACTTACTACTTAATTTATTAGCCTGTAATCTCTACTGAACCGTTTTGAACTTCCCTTCCTCTAAACCTCAAATCGAACAATTTTAACCCGTGAAGTTTTGCAAAGTGCACTAAAGATATATGTACTGAACTAGATATATACTGAGAAAAGATGAATAAAGACTGTGGAATTGAGTTCAATTGTATTTTTCGTTGCTGGATTCCTTTGTACAAGTACACCTATTTATATGCTTGATTAACAGCGTACATTTGACTTAGTCGATTGTTGATTCTTCATTTGACCTGGCCTACTGATCCAGGAGGTGTGTAAATGGTCAGCTTGGTCCGTAAGAATGCAAGGCGTACTGTAGCATTATAAAAAAAATGTCTGAATGTATCTTTTTATATTATCTAAGTATTATAAACTTTATTTGTATCTTTTATGTGTAGTTGCATGGGTTGAAGGGATCAATATGATAGCTTATTTTAAATAAGAGCAACTTGCTAGCAAGAAACTAAGAAGTATCATAGCAACATGACAAAGTGTATATATTTTAATGGCCTTGAATTGTTGTTATTGTTGTAAGATACTTTCTAGTGGCTTTCGACACGTGAATATTTGCCTTGTTCACGTATTAATACTAACCACCAGACATGATAGTTAAGAATGACACTTTTTACATTTATATATATATATATATATATATATATATATGAGATAGACTATGGTGAGTTGTGAAGTAAAATAACGTTTTACTTCACGCTCATATTCATTTTGAAAATTCAAATCATCGATCCGAACCGCTCAACATGATCTCCATATTGAAATGTGCTTGGAGACCAAATTGACACTTGTAGTAAAAACATATGGTTTGAAAATCGCTGTTTTTATTAAAATTATGTACCATTGGAAAACAGCGATTTTCAAAACATCTTAATAAATAGTAAAAAAATTTCAAAAAATGTAAAATTTGATCTCCAAGCACATTTTAATATAGATTGAACATCTAACGGTTTGAAAATGTCGTTTGAAGTCAATTCGATAGGTTTTAGAGTCGAGCTCGCGGAAGGGCATGGTGAGCTTAGGAACACCCTAGTTCTACTCTATATATATATATATATATATATATATATAATTTTATTTTAAACTACAAGTGTCCTTTTATGAGAATTAAAAATCACAATAACAATTTAATACTACCAATTAATAATCTATTTATGCAATTCATTCCTTTCACTTTTCAGATTCTAACAATTATCTTTTACAAAAATTTTAACATTTAAATACAAAATAACAAGTCAATAAAATTAATTAATTCTTATCTCCATTCTTATATTAAGCACAGAGATATCCTGATCCGCCAACGGCTTAGATTAAAAGATAAAATTTCGGATTGATCAAATATCAGCCATCCAATTAAATAGTGTACCTTTTTTTGTATTCTTTGTATTTTTTATTTTTTTAATGTAGAAGTCTAAATTTATTTAGATATTTACTCATCATATGTAGATGTCCTGTTTTTCTCATTTCTTGTGAAAACTTTCGTAAACTCCCATATATTCAATTTTTTATTGATATTTTTTTTTCATTTTGAGAATATTATTTAATTTTTTCTTAGAATATTGATAATTGATTGGTTGTGTCTTCAATAATTTATCGTCCGGTAATTAAATCAAGCAATCAATAGAAATAAAAACAACTGATTGGTCGTTGATATTATAATTATTATCACAACATATGTGAACTTGGAAGTGTAGTCCCTAACTACACCTAGGGGGTTGAATAGGGAGTCTTAAGGACTCTTAGACGTTTTTAGGTTAAATCCTCTAAATTAACAAGTCAAACAAGCGTGTACAAGTAAAGTAAATAGAGAAGAGTTTGGAGAAATTTGACATGCTCGAGCTAGTGTACCCCTTCGTGCCCTACAACATGATGCACTAGCTAGGATGGAAAAACTCTAGAACTAAATCCTAGACACTAAACTATATATCCTAAAAGATAAGTCGAGTAGATTTGAGAGTGTTGAGAAGATATTGAAGTTTAAGCTCACTCAATAATGAAAACTTTCAAGAATGCACAATAAATGATTTTTGAATGTGGGAGGCGACAATCTTACTCAAATCAGGAGTAGGTAACTCTTTTTATAGTGGGGAACCCCAGATTGGCCACATCCGTTCTAACAGAAGCGATCCATTATAACGAAGTGTACGAATATTGAAATTAAGATTTCCACATTTTAATTCAAATTGATATTAACCGTTCTGAACGTTTATGTCTGTTCAGGACGGTTAGTACAATTTATCCCACAAAATTTGATAAGCGTTCCAACGGATGTCATTCATCCTTGATGAAGCCAAAACATATAGCAAAAATCACTATCTTTTCTTCAAAAAATGGAGAAAAATAAATGCAAAGTAGCCATTTACCCAATTTATTTACTGCAAAAGTGTTTTTAGGTTTTTTTGGCAAGTTTTTGAGAAATTTGTGTATTTAGGGCAAAAGCAGAGCAAAAGTGTCATATTTAGGCGATTTTTGAATAAGGTGTCAAAATGGGACATTGCATGGAGCATGCAGCACCTTACATGAAATGCACAACATGCGAAATAACAAAATTACAAGAAAAT
The DNA here is from genome assembly GCA_025461125.1 of Carex kokanica. Lineage (NCBI taxonomy): Eukaryota > Viridiplantae > Streptophyta > Magnoliopsida > Poales > Cyperaceae > Carex > Carex kokanica. Next base: position 1,011,595 of record JAJGRX010000348.1, read on the forward strand.
CTTCTAAGTTAGGAAGCCGTACGGTCTCCTCTGTGCCGCATGCAGGATACTCTGATGCCGCACAATCCGTGGACTGTCCTAAAAATAGGCGATTTCTCTGATGGGCCTTCTAGAAGAATGCGAATTCCTGATGGGCCTTCTAAAAGGACGCATTTTCTTAAGAGCCAAGATATTTAGCTATTTTTGTCTTCATCTATCCAATCATGGGTGGACCCATGTCCCCTACTACTTTCACTACTTCACCTCTCATTTAGGAAGGCTATAAATACCCCTCTTGTAATAGGATTTAGTGTGCGTGTTTAATTGTGTCAAATCCAGTATAATAAAGCTTCATATAAGGAGGCAGAGGTTCTTCCATCTTCCATTGGGTTGTAATTTATGTTCTCCTTATTTCATTTATTTTATTTTGCCATGGCTATGAGAAACTAAACTTCTCATCTCTAGGGTGAGGGTTATACTTGAATTCTTAATTATGTTTTGTTTATGATGATTTGAGTTTCCTTTTATATTTTGAATTCATTGTTATTACGTTCTTGTATACAAAGTTCTGTCTACTATATAACAATAACTTTCCATATACCAATAGATATTTAGTCATTGCATTCTGGTGTCAATAGGATAATGCATGTAAGTACTATAGGTACTTCGGCTAACAAGGCTTGGCAACGGTTCAAAGACTAGAGTTAGAACCCAGTGGGCTCTCTTGGCAGGATAGTGTAAATTGTATATTTAGATAATACTATGAAGCACTTAGAGTAGGTAGGGTCTTTAGGATATTTCAACTACGGAGTAGTATAGGGAAAGAATATAAGTGCGTACCTAAAATACTTCATTCTTGGTAGCCCAAAAGCTTATCGCAAGATCGGAAAACCTTTCAAATCGCATAAATAAACACCCAGCACACCCTGCGGGTAGTGAGAGTGATGCATGCGAGGTAGCTGTGGGACAATTTAGGCCGCATGTGATAGTGACACTGCCGCATGCAACATAGAGAGACGTCGAAATTTATATTTTGCATAATTAAGAAGGATAGAACCTGAACCCTAGAGGCTCTCTATCTACTGTTTAACCTTAACATTCATTGCAATTAGCTCCATTGCATCAAACTTTTATAAAAGCCAATAACATAGACTAGTGAAAATTGTTTAAAATCTCATACACTATCATTGTGGATCGACATCCCAATCATACTACACGGTAAGATCATGCGCTTGTGATATGAACGTATATAGAAATTAGGGTATATAAATATTTAAAGTTAGTAGTACCATTTTGGTTCATCAGTCTTGGACGAAACCTATTATAACTCGTAAAATTTTAAAACGTAATTAATTTGTTAATGGTTAAAATCTACGACTAATTAAAACTTTGGTTAATTAAATTAATAAGTAAATTAGTTTATATAAATTCAACGTTTTAAAAAAAAAAATGATGATTACAAGTGTTAGATTTGAATATAAATTTAACAAAATATAATTTAGTTAAGTCAATAAATTAATCGGGCGATGCTTATATATATACGTTATTAACAATAACGATCATAATTAAGTAGTTAATTAAATGACAAATAAATCATAAATTCAATCTAGAATATTTCAAGAATTTAGAGTAATTTTTCGTAACCCAAACGGGTTCGGTCTTGATTAATTGTTCTGAAATAAGTGTTGAATTAAAACATTCATTTTTATTCCTTCTCTGGAAATATCTCAACCGTTCAGATTTATCTTGCACGCATCTTGATGCGACCCCTCCCTTAATACTCTCCTCCCTTCTCTCTCTCGCTGCCCCTGGCCCCCTCCCGGTTTGAAATCCCTCTCTCTCTTGTGTGGCTGCGATTTTCGCCGTTTCACCTGCCCACGTCGCGTCGCCCTCGTGCGCGCGACGACCATGGCAGTACCTCTCCCATGTCAGAAGACTCTGACACCTTTGACCCGCTTGCCCTCTCGCCCGTTACCTTATCGGTTCGATATTTAACCCCCCCTCCCTCTCGGTTTTGGGGTTACTTTCTCTCTCTCTCTTTCTTGTTTACTCATGTGTTGAGAATTAAATCCCTCTCTCTCGCTCGTTCTGTTTTTCCTCGTGCTTGCTGTGCTGGAAACCTAGAAATTGGGGGGTTTTGTTTCTTGCGATTTTCGCCTCTGGTGCCTTTCTTGGAGGTGTTCCTGGTGCTTGGTGTGTTTGTTTGCTGTGGTGCTTGCCTATTTGCTGAGACGGCCGTGAGGCAAGCCATTGCTTGGTACCGGTCAAACCTTGACCTTTGTTGCGATTTGCTCTTCTATCGGGTAATTCCAGCACACCCTTTTCTGTTTTGTTGATTGGGTTAAGCCTTGACTTGTGCCTTGCTGATTTGTGAGATGGTTCGTGGGATTTTGAATTTTTGATACCGAATGGCGGGTTGTTGATTTTCCCGGTTCGGACGATGACTTGTGCGGTTGTTTCACTGAAATTGAATGTGGGTGCCTTGCTTGATTTTTCCTGCCTTGCTGGGTTGGGGTGCTGCTGTCTTGCTTGCTCGGTTTTCTGGTACATTTCCTGTACCGGCCTTATGTGGGATTAGGGACCCCTTTTTCCTTGTTCCCTTGTGCTGCCTTGTTGCACGGCTTTTTTTTCCTTTTTCTGTTGTGGTGTGCTGATTTTGTTGTTGCTGATCTGACCTTACCAGTACCGATACTGGTACTGGATTTTCTTTGCCTCTTGGTGTTGTTGTGCTGATTTTTGTGGTGCCTTGACCCTCTCTGGTTTGTGTGATGATATGGATTGCGATAATGAGCTGGTACAGTCGGTACCAGCCCAGTAACACCACTGGTACTGAATTTGACAGGGACGTAAACCACAAATAAATTAAGATTTAGGGGCTTAAGTGCAAAGATGTGAAAAATTGGAATTTAGAAACAGCCGGGCTAAAAAAATAGTTTTCTTACTACTCGAATGCAATTAATTTAAAACAAATTTAATTTAGAAGTTTGCTTAGTTTTCATGCTTAATAGAGAATTTAAAATGAGCCTTGAATTGGGGCTGAGACCTTAATTGTTAGTTAATTAATGTGGTTTGGGTTCAAACCGAGTAAAACTTATATATGGCTTAGTTAGTTATTTAAGTTGCTAACTTAATAGTAATTAATAAGGAATATCATAAGGTAAACGGGGTTGGCAATTTCTTGGTTGGCTAAGTCTCAAAATTTAACTAATTAAATTAAATGTGTTCATAAGTTAAATTAGGAGAAAATGTCATAAATATAGAATATGAATAACATATGTAAAATTGAATATTAAAATTTTAATAATTTCAATAAATACAATCAGTATATCTAACTCATTATAATTATAATATAACTTATTTTATATACTTTGCATATGCTAAATTTTTCACCACGTGGGGCTCGGCCTTTAGAGGCTTTGTTGAAAAATTAAATTTAATTAATTTAATCACACCGTAGTTAGTTGTAAATAAATAGTTGTATTTTTATGTATATATACTTTAAGAATTTAATTAAACAGTTTATCTTCAAATTAAAAGTTTATAAATGAATTAGTTACACTAAATTAAATTAAACAGTGTTAGCCGTAAATACTTACGAATTGGACCGACCGAGCCGACCGAACCACTTGACAAATTAAGTTAGGTTACGTAATTAAAAATAATAAAACAAGAGTAGCAGGGGTTATGTTAATTAGTTCGATGCTAATTAAATTACGTTACGAATTACAGGTCATCCGACCTATTTCGATCTCGATCTGTGGACCGATTCCGCTGACAGCGATACCGGAGCATACGCGGAGCATCCGGATTGCGGAGGCGATTAGCGCACGTCTTCAGCTTGTCCTGCAGGTGTGGAATATCTGAATTACTTTTTCGTGGCGTACTCTAACCAGTCGACCACTTGATCTGTCATACGCACTTTAAATTTGTAGATGCATTAGAGCATGTTTAACCTTTCAGAACTGTAATTAGAAATTGCATAACCCCTTTCAATCGAAAATTTACTGCTTTAAATAGGAGTAGAGTAATTTAATTATAGGTTTTAGATTTTATAGATATTAGGTTATTATTTGTCCTCTTCTCGTAGAGGACAATAGTATTATCATTTAAACGATCATATGCATTGGTGAGGGTTGAGCAGAGACCGAGTGACTACGTTCCGTCTCGTAGTATGGGATACGAGACGGCCCGTTAGCCACTGAGACGTTTGATCACTTGATCTCTCGGGTGGTCTTGCATTAGGAAATATTATATGTATTAAAGTTGGAATTATATATACTCGTTCATTTTACTTTTACGTACATCGGAGGCTGCGGTCGCTGGGTACGAAACGATTCGAGCTTGGTCTCCCCTACATTAGGAGCTACTCGCCATATACGGATTTTTGAGGCTGCGTGTCTCAGTGGTGTGATATGAGGATGCGTGTCTCCGTTGTATGATATGAGGCTGCATGTCTCAGTTGTACGATATGAGACTGCGTGTCTCAGTTTTTTTTTTTTTTTAAAACGGGGCTGCGGTCCCAAGTTTTTATACGAGGCTGCGTGTCTCTTGACTGTCCCATTGGATTGGCCAGGCGGTGGAGTTCCGTCGTCTGCTCATGAGGAGACGGATTAACTAAACTTTACGACTTGCTTGTAGATTTCTCCTATTTGTATGTGTAGGTTGAAGGATCATTTTAGAGTAAGGAAAACACACGGATTGAGATATATTCATCGGCGAGTGGGCATATATACTCTTGCGAGTTAATGCTTGATGTCCTTGATATAGTGTATCATTTGTTCCCACGATGTCTCTGGGCATCGTGTATCATTGGCTCCCTGCCCACCGTCCTTTAACTAATATCTTGTGGGACTTTGGATCCGATTAGCACAACACGGGTGTATATATATTTTATCCGTATTATTATATTAAATTTTCTACACACAATACCTCAGTATTGGACTCTGAATTGAATACTATATTCTATCCTTCTTGTATTTTTATTTTGGAAAATTTTGCATGTTGTCATGATAGAATAATCGCATCATGTCATTTATTATATGTATTTTTCTTTAATAGAAAAATAATAGGTTGTTTATATTTAAGCATGTGTATTTAAAATTTTCGTTTACCAAATTTACGTAGAGTACCATTAAATGTGCTTGGCCATAGAGGATCCCTGAAAAGGTAATTCCGGGTCACATACTGGGCGATTGGTCGCTCACCCACCTTTTTATGTGGGATTTTAGGTACAGAGACTGGTGTTCCGCAGCAGGAGATGCCAGGAGCTGTCCCTGATGGCCACGCCGCTTCAGGATAGATCATAGGACCTTTTGATTAGGATTACGAGTCCAATGTTTTCGTTTTATACATCGGTCTCGATAGATCTTGTATCCCTCTTCATTAGCTTATGTTTATTTTGTGATGTGGGTTGTATGGACTCGTGTATGTTTATCTTTATTTATTGATGTATGACTGATGCTTATTTATATCATTTCGCTTTCTTTGTTTTTGTTTGATTATTTTATTTGATTAGCCTTGTGTGTTTATAGATAATTAAACACGAGGCAGGGGCTAATCACACCTTAATCTGAAAATTCTGGTTTGGGGTGTGACAAAACCAAACTGGAACTCTCTGTTATTTTTTGGTTTAATCCGTTCCCTACAATTTGGTCCGTTTAGTACGGATGCTCCAGAAATCAACAATCCTCAAATATACTTTACTCAACTACTTGATTATTACAAATCTATAGCATCGTAAAGTCTTGTTGACTTCTTAGGTTCTTCAAATTAATCTTGTAATTCAATTCTTCATGAACCTTAGTTCTTCATTATAAGCCTTCACTACTACAAAAAAAGAGATTATACACGGACAAAAATGGAGGAGCTACACGGATTTCCTACCGTGTTTAAATCGAGGGTGTACGATAGTTCAATAACTACACACGGACATTTGCCCGTGTGCAATTATAACGATTCTACACGGATAACTTCACAAACAGCCGTGTACAAAGACCCCAATGTGTCGCTCTCCATGTTACCGAGCTACACGGATTTCCCAAAACAACCGTGTAGGATTCTTTTTATACACGGATGTTTAACTAAAAAACCGTGTAGCTTGCCTTTTTCTACACGGACATTTAGTTAAATGTCCGTGTAGCTCTCCTCTTTCTACACGGATATTTAACTAAATGTCCGTGTAGCTCTCCTTTTTTCTACACGGACTTTAGTTAAATGTCCGTGTAGAATTTAATTTTTTTTTTTGTATTTTTTGTTTTTGGGCTAGCCTCCAGTACGTTTTGCTAGCCAGTTTTGCTACAGAATTATACAAAATTCATATAACAAGAAATCCATATTTTTCAGATTAGCAAGAAATTCAGATTAGCCAGATCTAAATCCATATGCAATAAATTATACAATATTCATATACACTAAATTATACAAAATTATGAAAATCCATATTGAGCATTACAAAATTCTGTTCGAAACCACCTTGCCCACATACACTTGACATCGTCGATCTGCTCCTTGGTGTAATGCGGTTGCTTTGACACTTGCTACAATTACAATTTGGTATTAGTTAGTAACAAGAAAAGGTAGATGAAAGACAGTTGCAAATATCAATTGCTATTATATAGGAACAATTAATATGAATTACATACCGAATTTGGGAATTGGAATTGTATTCTTTCGACAAAGTCAAACATGAAAATCATCGTGTAATAAGCGCATTCCCAACCCTCCAACTGTTGCGGGCCCTGAAATTTGCATTTAGCGGCCTATGTTAGAATGACAATAATTTTTTGGACAACATATGAAATTATAAAACTATAGTGTTCTCACCAGCAACCACTTTCAACCAACTTGGTTTTCTGGCGCTTGTTATGCAATCCTCCCTCTTTAACATATTTCGCAAAAGCCCTTACAAAATTGAATGAAAGTTTATAGCAATTTTATAATTTGATATAATTGAAAAAAATTCAAACCAATTGAATTATTATTAATTACTTACTTATTGACATAAGAGAAGATATCTTTGCACTTGTCAGCTGGGATCTTTCCTTTGGGCTTACAAGAATCAACGATTATACTCGTATTTAGGTAAGGCACAATGATAATCAAACACCAGTGTTTGCTGTGGGAGGATAAAAATTATAGTACTTTACCATATAATAGTGACACGAGTGTTTGCTAATATAAACAATACATAAGCTAAGGTTAGAATTAACCTCTGGTGGTATGGCACGATAATGAATTTTTTCTCCTCCTCCATAGCACGATGCATCGCTGAACACATGTACTTGATAGCCATATACGAATAACATCTCAAGGACGTGGCACTCACTCTCTCGGGGTCCAGAAATATGCACAAGCTCTTCCTTTGTACCGTCTCATTACAGTTTCGGATTTGCTTCCTGAAAACTCATCATTTTACATTAGAATATATATTTGAGTTGTATACAATAATGAAAATAATTTTTGGTCACTAACATGAGGAAAATGTTGATGAATGACACATCGAGCCATTTATCGGATGACGAGTGGTGCAGAATGTCCTTGAAGTCTTTGAACGACAGTATGAGAACCCTGCCTTCGTGTAGAAACATCCCAGGTGGGACAGGAATGATGATATCTTTCATGCCTTCGGGTGCCGACATCAAGCGGTCGTGGAGAAGGCGCAAATCCTCAAGCAAACAGCTGTATTCTTCATCGGTGACCATAGGACGGTCTGGTGATCGTGGCGCGTCAGCCCCGACGTCGCAAGCCACAACAGTCCGTACCGGTGACATCATCTCCTGTGTACCGATGACATCATCTCCTCGTGCCTGCATCAAAATTAACTAACCTTCTTTAAGTATTTGAAAAAGAATGATTTGAATGTAACAAAAGAAATGGATTATTTAGAGATTACCTGATGCAAAATAATCTGACTCTTGGGCCATTGGACAAATGACCTCCGGGCATCATCAAGAACGAACATTTCGCCGGTACTCGTAGGAAGAGGTACGCGCCCCCATCCCTCAACAACTAAGTCAACCTGCACGCATGCATGGTCGGGCATGAGCTGAGCATGGTGTACACTTGAGGCTCCTGGAAGTACAACGCCCTTAGCAACGGTCAGAGGAACACTACCCTGCCACAGGACGAGGTCGCATGCTCTGGGGTCCTGCAATTATCAAAAATTTGTTACTTTTTAATGGTGCGATATTGTCTAACAAGGTTACAAACAGGTATTAATTACCTTTAGACTATAAAAAAGTAGTGATTACCTTTAGATTTTCCAAATCGTCTAAGGCCCAAGTCCCGGATGCTTGGCTACTTCGCCGAACTCCCGGCGAAATAGGAGGTGGTTGCTCGGATTGCTGCGCAAGAGATGAAAACCGGTTCAACAACCTTGATTCCATCTCAGCCAGCTTTGCGTCGTACTCTTTACTGAAATCGGCGCGTACCTACGCAACTATCTCGTCTTTATTTACTTTGGCACGAGATTTTCTTCGAGGTTTTTGTCCCTCAACTCGGAACATCTCCTTCCAGCCCCTGTAGGACCCTACACCGCTTACCCGACCCGTGTGTTCTGGATTCTCGAGCGCTGCGGCCAAGGAATCATTTTGTCTTTCGACCGTCCGGGCACCCGAGTTGACCTCCTGCTCCACCTCTAACTGTTAATAGAAAAATTAGTTATAGCAAAAGACCAAGTAATAAGCATTCGGAGTTATAATTTCGTTTGAATGACAAAAAATTATAACAAATGACTCTTACCATTCTCTGAGCCACGGGTTGCAATTTCTCTGGGAGTACTATCCTCCCGTCAGCAGTTAACTCGGATCTACCCATAAACCAATATTGACCCCTAGGATTTTGGATCCTAACCACGGGTGTGTCAGAATCTTTATTTTGCTCCAGTATTGTCCTCCATTCTTCCGACTTACCCTCGTACCCACCAGACCCTAAATGGTGCGGATACTTGTTCATGGCAACGATCCTCCTGCCTTCGGCACTTTTTTTCTTCACAAGTGCAAGAAAATCAATTATTTTTAGAAAAATAATTAAAGATCGAGAAAAAACAAAAACTATTTTGGATAATGTTATATACCTTGAACTCTTCCGTCGACTTCAAAGCTTGAAACTCACCCCACACCTCTTGTGTTAGCCAAGAATAGTACCCTACCGGATTTCTCCCTCTCCATGAAATCCGTCTTCAACGTGCTCTTGAATTGCTTCCAACCTTCGTTCATTATCCTCAAAGTCTTAGCCCTCGGGGTATCGCTCTCGATGTTCCACTGAGCCTGTTTGACACCAAATTCACTGTATTTAAGTTCATGTACAACAATGAAAATAAAGTAAAGAGTTGTTAGATACTTTACCTTCACCATGTTCCACCAGTCGTTCTTCTCCTCGTCATCAAACTGATTCCATCTCATCTCTACAAGGATACTTGCCTTTCGCTTCACCAAATTGCAACACCAATTTGAGTACGCCATTCGATTTGGACCCTGCGCACACCCGTCTTCCGTGAACTGGATTTCCAACTGCTTCTTCTCGGACGTGGTTGTGCACATTGTCGGACCTCTTTTCCTTCTTTCTGACGAGGCAGTAGCTTGCTGATCCTCTTCTGCCATCACATCTACGTGCTCACCCTCAACCGACATGGTTCTGCCATACAAAAAAATATTATATAAACACCAAACAGGTACCAGCATATTTCATTAAGGAAAGTATGGTACCAGCACCCTTTTGTCACCCTTTTGCAAATGGAAAGAATTAGTTTCTTCATATATGCACATTAAGTTATACACATTAAGTAATGGACCTATGTGCAAAACAAACACCACAGTAAAATGGAGGACTTCAAAACACACAAAATGGACCTTAATTTCATATTTTTCTGATTTTAATTCGATTTTATATAAATTTCCAAAGTTCAGCATCTCAAAATGAAAATTCTGCACCTTTAAACAGCAGATTTTACCATTTAAAAAGGTGAACTTTAAAAAATCATATAAAATTGAAACAAAATCAGAAAAATATGAAATTTGTGTCCATTTTGTGTGTTTTGGAGTCCTCTGTCTGTTGGTCAAGTTATAATCTTGTTTTGGTCCCAGCATTGATCTGCACTGATCAATTTACCAGCAGATATCATTTTGGCCGTTTGGAGTACATTTCACTACTTTGCACGTAGGTCCTCAAATAATGTTGAGATAAAAAAATAAATCAAATAGGTCACTACTTCAGAAATTAACAAATATGTCACTACTGCAGAAATTAAATAGGTCACTACATTGCACATAGGTCACTACTTCAGAAATTCAAAATAAATTAAATTGAAATTATGTTACACTTTGAGTTTCCCAACATATATATTCCACAGCAAGGCAGCACAGCACAGCAAAACAAGCAAAATAAAAATAAAAATCAGTACCAGTATCGGCACAGCAAGGCAGAGGCGGTGACAATGAGCACAGCACAGCACAGAGGTGGCGGAGTGGTGGAGTGGTGGAGTGGTGGAGTGGTGGCAGTGGCCGGAGAGATTTTGGAGATTTTGGAACTCAAGCGGCGCGACTTATGAAAAATTTAGAAGAGAAGGCTTTCGAATTACACGGATTATTAAGTAAATGACCGTGTACAATTCCCCTTTCTACACGGACAAATAATTAACTATCCGTGTACAATGCCTCTTTCTACACGGACTTTTAGTTAATACTCCGTGTAGCTCTCTTCAATTTATACACAGTTTTATAGTAAAATCCGTGTACAATGATTATTTCTACACATATTATTAACTAAAAGTCCGTGTACAAAAAGTTCAAAAATAATACATTGGGTTTCTTTTTATTTTTTATATTATTTATAATAATAATAAATTAACTAAAATAGTATATCAAATCTAATATTTAAAAACTTGTACTAATATTAACTAATACCCGGGTTTTTTTAATATTATTAATATTTGAACTATAGATATTTAATATTAGTAATATTTAAAAATTACTACTAATATTTTATATTTTATTTTTATTATTTAATATGGTCACTAATATTTTAAAAACTAATACTAATATTTGAACTAGAAATTTTTTCTTATTATTAAAAAAATGAACTAATATTTGAACTAGAGAAATCTAATATTTGATATTTGAACTACAAATATTTTATTTTTAATATTTAATATTTGTACTAATATTTAAAATCTAATAATAATATTTGAACTAGAAATGTTTTATTATTACAAAGTTGTTTCTAACAAAAAAAATATTACAAGTTTCAATTTTAAACAAAAAATAAATATTACACACCGACTTTTTTTTCTTTTTTCTCTTTTTTTTCTCCTGTTCACAGTACCTTCGGCCCATAATCCATCATTGTGGTCGGATCGCATGTAGTTTGCTCCGTCGTTTTCTTCAATTGTTGCTACCTCAGGTTGCATGTCGGCACAAAATGGAGGTATTTCGTCGAACTGGTCGTACTCTTCTTCATCGACGACATTTTTTACCCCGACAATCCTTCTTTTTTCGGATAGGACGACGCTCCACCTATCATCACTCGGGTCAGTGACATAAAAGACTTGGGTGGCTTGCCTGGCGAGTATAAACGGATCATCAACATACCCAACTTTGTTAAAATCAACGAGTGTGAACCCGTCGTTATCAATTTTAACACCTCGGTCTTCGACCCATTGACACCGAAACAAGGGAATGCTCAGGCGAGGATTGTAAACGAGCTCCCAAATTTCTTCAATGACATCATAATATGACCTTGATGCTATTACAGCTTGGCCATCTCCGGATCTACTGAATTCTTGAGACGTTGCCACCAACGTCACCCTACTATTTTGCATTGTGCTCTTCTCACTTTGCCGTTTAGTGTAAAAAGTATAACCGTTAATTTCGTATCCTTGGAATGTTTTGACAACAATTTGGGATTCTTCGCCCAGCAGTCTAACAATTTCAGGTACGGGGTGTGACTTCGCTCTTTCTTTCAGCCATCCTATAAAAGAACGATTATGCTCTTTAGTAAGCCACTTCTGACTTCTCGTGTAGTTCTATTGTTGAAGGATTGTCATGTGCTCATCTATGTAGGGAGCAACATCTGTCATGTGCTGTAGTACAATAAAATGTGCCTTCTGTAGATCATTTATATCAGCAACTACGGCTCTCAACCCAATTGTCCCGACTCCTTGGAGCCTTCCCTCGTATCGAGATTTCGGAACGCCAATAGGATCCACACTGGCCATGTAGTTGGTGCAAAAATCAATCACCTCTTCTGTGGAAGGATAATGCTACCTTCGGGTCGATGTCGGTTCCTCACGTACTTTTTCAAGATGCCCATGTATCTCTCGAATGGATACATATACCGCAGGAACACGGGACCACAGATCTGAATTTCTCTCACAAGATGAACAACAAGGTGAACCATAACATCGAAAAAAGATGGCGGAAAATACATCTCAAGTTGGCAAAGAGTAACGACGACCTCCTTTTGCAAAGAGTCCAATTTTATAGGGTCTATCACTTTGGATTTGATTGCATTGAAGAAAGTAGAGAACTTCGTAATGGTTTCCCGAACGTGCTTTGGTAAAATTCCCGAATTGCAACAGGAATCATATATGTCAATAAAACATGACAGTCGTGGGATTTCAGACCAAGCAATTTCAGGTCCTTCACCAACACCAGCTTCTTAATATTCGAGGAATACCCCGATGGGACTTTAATACTATGAAGGCATTCACAAAAGCTTGTTTTCTCTTTCTTCGACATTGTGCACAGTGCGGGGGGGGTAGGTATGTGTGCTTCTCTTTCTCTTGCGGTGCAAGCTCGGATCGTATTCTCATTTCTACCATGTCTTTCCAAACTTTAATACCATCTTTAGTCTTTCCCTTAATGTTCAATAGTAAACCAAACAAACTATCGCAGACATTTTTTTCAACATGCATGACATCTATGCAATGTCTCACTTCTAAATATTCCCAGTACGGTAGCTCCCAAAATATGGACCTTTTTTTCCAAATATTCTTCGGTGGTGCTTCGGCACATTTTGCAGTACGGTGGACCTTTTTACCTGATTGAAGACACTCTTCCCGTCTAATGGACGACGGTCCACTCCAAGCTCAATTTTCCCGTTGAATGCTCTCTTCTTCTTACGGTATGGGTGATTAACAGGAAGAAACCTACGATGCCCCATGAAAACATTCTTTGACAATTTTTCAGCCTCAGCACCTGCGTGTCATCTTCACAGATAGGGCACGCTTTTGCTCATTTACAAGTGTAACCCGATAAATTCTCGTACGCGGGGAAATCATTTACGGTGCAAAACACCATGGCCCGCATTTGAAAGACCTCTTTGCTGTACGCATTCCAGACCGGGACGTTATCACGCCACAATTTCTGGAGGTCCTCAATTAATGGTGCGAGATACACATCTATGTCATTTCCGGGTTGTCTGGGTCCTTGTATTAGTAATGACATCATTATATATCTGCGTTTCATGCACAACCAAGGAGGAAGATTATAAATGGATATAAGAACTGGCCTAGTACTGTGCCGACTGCTCAAGCTTTCAAACGGACTCATTCCATCTGTGCTCACCACAATCCTAAGGTTTCTCATTTCGGAACCAAATTCTTTGAAATGTCTATCAATGTTTCTCCACTGAGGAGAATCGGCCGGGTGCCTTAGTTTACCGTCTTTTTTGCGCTCTTCTTCATGCCAACGCAATAATTTCGCATCCTTGGAATTCTCAAACAACCGTTTGAATCTCGGTATTATCGGCAAATACCACAACACCTTAGCCGGAGGCCGGCCCTTTTTGTCCTCGTTACAATCATCAGTGTCCTGGTCCTTACGTTTTTACCGTGAAACACCGCATTTAGGACAAACATGCATGGTCTCGTACTCGTTACGGTACAATACACAGTCATTCGGACATGCATGTATTCTTTCGATCTTCAATCCCATTGGACATATCAACTTTTTTGCCTGATATATTGTACCGGGTAACTCGTTATCTGGGAGCATTTCTCGTAAAAGCTGTAATAAGGACGTGAAGCTCTTATCGCTCCAACCATTGTCTGCTTTTAAGTTTAATAATTTCAACACAGCTGACAGTTTCGTAAATTTGGTACACCCGGGATACAACTGCTTTTTGAAATCATTAGACAAATTTTGGAATTTATCATAATTTTTATCACTAATTTCATCTTCCGCATCACGAAACATTTCCTCCAGATTTTCAATAAACTCATGTTCTACATTTTCATCAAAATTCATCTCCAGCTCATCATCGTCGTTTCCGAGTTCAACATTATCAAAAATTTCGACATCCTCATAATCCTCGTTCCAATCAAGTTCCAAATTATCAGAAATTTCTACATTCTCATTATTCAATTCACAACGATTAAAATCTTTATTGGTACTACTACTTTCACCAAATTTCTCACCGTGCATGATCCAACATGTATATCTCTTCTTAAATCCCCGACAAATTAAATGACTTCTAATTTCTTCGGAGTCCACAAATCTTAAAATATTTTTACAATCTCTACAAGGACACAAAATGTCTTCTTCTTTTTTCTTCACTCTATACCTCTCAGCAAATTTTATAAACTCATCAACGCGAACCAAATATTCTTCACTGTCACGTCGCAATTCATACATCCAACTTCGATCCATCTGTAAATTAAATTAAAAAAATGATTTGATCAATTAATAATGCATGGTCAACATATAAATTGTACCAAATTTTGGGCTTACAAAGGGCCGGTTTACAATCCTAACCCACTCTTTGAATATTATGTCCCATATGTGAACACATATTAGCGAGATTTAATTAGTATTTGAGAAAACTTCGGCAGCATTTCCCCTTAACTCCCCAAGTATGCGTACGAACCACATACTCGTAGGAGCAATAAGGGAAAATACCGTCGAACTTTCCTCAAATACTAATTAAAACCCACTAATATGTGTTCACATCCTAAATGAGACACAATATTCAAAGAGCAGTCCCAAAACGGGGACTGTCCAAAATTAATCCCTATTGGATTAATTTTGAACGGGCATGGACCTAAAAGCATATATAGGTCGGTTATTGGACCACAATACACTAATTATTTACATTATCTAATTAAGAATTAAATCAAGCATGCATGAATATATTACACACCTAATTAAATAAGCAATAATAATTAATGAACAGAAAATTAGAGAGAGAAAAGGAAAATAT
Organism: Carex kokanica; assembly: GCA_025461125.1. Lineage (NCBI taxonomy): Eukaryota > Viridiplantae > Streptophyta > Magnoliopsida > Poales > Cyperaceae > Carex > Carex kokanica. The sequence continues at coordinate 1,026,769 of JAJGRX010000348.1, forward strand.
GTATATACTAACCTTAGAAAGATAGAGAGGAGAAAATAAAAACTTCAAAGATGTCAGATCGATTCCAGCTGCTAGCCTTTGCAGAAATCAGATCAGTTCAACAGAGAGAGAGAGTATTAATTACTTGATCAAAACGGCGCTGGAAGGAGAAGGCCTCTCGAAGAGATGGGGCCCTTTTATACTGCACAAAACCCTACGAAGCCTTTTCTACACAGATTTATACTTAACAATCCGTGTAGCTCTCTCACAATTTATACACGGTTATTTATTAAAAATGTCCGTGTAGCATTATCCTTTGTACACGGATATTTGATAAAAAACCGTGTAGCTCTCTAACAATTCTACACGGACATTTAACTAAAAAACCGTGTAGCTCTCTCACTATTTCTACACGGATATATTATCAAATATCCGTGTAGCTATTCATACACGGATTTTAGTATAATATCCGTGTAGCTCTCTCAATCTATTCCACACGATCTTCTTTCCACACGGATTTTTGATCCCTAATAAACCGTGTAGCTCTCTCAAACAATTCTACACGGATTCTAAACTAGATGTCCGTGTATAATTCCCCCATATTTTTGGGATTCATATTTGGTACACGGTTTTTATACAAAATTAGAAAAACCGTGTACAATGTGCAGTGTAGAATTAGCTTTTTTGTAGTAGTGGTACATTTGACTTAGTCGATTGTTGATTCTTCATTTGACCTGGCCTACTGATCCAGGAGGTGTGTAAATGGTCAGCTTGGTCCGTAAGAATGCAAGGCGTACTATAGCGGGTTGATGCGGAAGAAGTTCCTGAAGATTTTATGGGCCTCGTCGACAAAAGAAGAAGAAAAGAAGGCCGAAAAAATTCAGGAAATGAAATTCATTTTTCTGAAGACTTTTTGTTTCGGCTACAAGAATTTCTTGTGGAACAAATTTGCTTCTTGCAGCAAGCTGCAAGGAATTTTTGTGAGCTTAACGTATAAAGGGACGTCAAATTTCTTTTTTATATATTTAGACATTTATTTGTATTTTTTGTTATTTTAAACCAGCACAGACCTATAAAAAAAATGTCTGAATGTATCTTTTTATATTATCCAAGTATTATAAACTTTATTTGTATCTTTTATGTGTAGTTGCATAGGTTGAAGGGATCAATATGATAGCTTATTTTAAATAAGAGCAACTTGCTAGCAAGAAACTAAGAAGAATCTTGGTAGAGGCAACTTGCTACAAAGATTTCATTGAGTTCAGATTGTGTGTTAGAGAATATTAAATTAATTGAAAGATGTAAATATCAGTAATGCAGAAGAATGAACATATTTCTTTTATGTTTGAAAGGTTAAATTGGTTGAATCACGAACATTTGCCGAAAGCAAGTGACAACATTTTGATTGTTTGAAATCTAGACATCTGCCTTTTACAATTTTTGCACATTAAACCTAAAAACTGCAGAACAAGTTATCAAATTATAAATGAAATGAAATATGTCTGCCTTTGTACCACTAATTAGCTGGTGTAGATTCTGGGCAAAGATTTAAAATTTTATGATTAATTTAAGACTCACAAAATAAACCAACAGTACAATTAATGAAGAACAAACAAAGAAAATCAGTTCTATACAAAACTTGTACAAGTCCAAATGTAAGCTGGTACTTAGCATTTACCAGCATTTAGCCATTTACCAAACACCCACTTGAAACTATTTCCATACATTCTCGGTTACAGCATTTTTAGTTGCATCCGACATTATTGCATGGGAAAATGATTGCATGCTACTGAAATAATGAAATAAATCAGCCAAATAATATATGGATGAAAATAACAACTCACCAATTAACAGAGGTAAGATATGCAGGCCCAGACACCTCGAATAAATTCGGCTGTGACGGCATTTTAGTAACAATCTTCTTCTTCTACGTACTTTCTGTGTGGTTTCTCTCAGATCTAGAAATTGAAGATCAAGAAAGTTACTATTAGAAGAGAAACTCAATGATATTGCCAAAATAACAGTACTAATACATCTGATGAATATAAATGGTACAAGTACAAAACAAATTTCTCTAAATAAATTAATATAAATTACAGAAAAAGGGTAGGACAATCTCTCAGATCGAATCGATTTAGGTTAGCTGCCAACAGATTGATCAATTTGTGAAGGTAAGAAATGAAAAGATAAAAAAAAAAACGTACTACTTAATTAGCTTGTAGTCTCTACTAAATCGTTTTGAACTTCCCTTCCTCTAAACCTCAAATGCAGCAATTTTAACCAGTGAAGTGTTAATAGGTTTACATTAAAGATGTACTGAACTAGATACAGAGAGAAGATGAATAAAGACTGAGGATACAAGTTCAATTGTATTTTTCGTTGCTTGATTCCATTGTACCAGTACACATATTTATATGCTTGATTAACAGAGATACATTTGACTTGATCAATTATTGACTGATCTTCATTTGATCTGGCCCACTAGCCACTGACCCGCTAGGAGGTGTGCAAATGGTCAGCTTGGTCCGTAAAAATGCAAGGCGTACTGTAGCGGGTTGATGCGGAGCAAGTTCCTGAAGATTTTATGGGTCGGGTTGACAAAAGGAGGAGGAAAGCAGGTCGAATTTTTTTTTGGAAATGAAATTCATGTTAATTTTTTAGCTACCATATAAAGGGAGGCTAATTTCCTATTTTACCTATTAGAACAGTTCAAAGTATATTTAGTTATTCTGAACTAACACAACTCTACAAAGAATGTCTAAATGTATCTTTTTCATTGTCTAAAAAATACAAATTGTATTTCTCTGTTTTTTTTTTTTAAGTGTGGTTCCATTGCTTGACAGGATCAATGTGAGAGCTTATTTTAAATAAGAGCAACTAGCTAAGCAGACGTATCATAGCAACATGACAATGTCAATGTCAATGGCCATGAAGTACTGTTCATAACTTCGAATTGTGGTAAGATACTTTCAATGTGAGAGCTTATTTTAGTGCCTCGTTCACGTTTTAATATTAACCACTAGACAAGATAGTTGAGAATGACACCTTTTTTTATTAATTGTTAACGACGTATAATTGTTGCTATTTTCTACCAGTCAATCTTTCTTTTTAACATAAAATTGCTGGTCCCAGGAAAACAAAACTGTACATAATTATTTTTGGAGACTTCTCCTTGATCTAGATCCAAATGGAGCGGATAAGCGTTGACATATGGAGATGTTACTTTCATTCCCTCGACCTAATTCTTGGTCTTGACCCGTTCCGATCAGAAAAAATGACATGGTTTTAAAAATACATTCCTTTAATGCGCGAATGCATGTATATATGCTGTCGTAGCCCTAATATTCCACCAAACTTTTTATTTTTGGAAGCGACTAATTGTACTCAATCTTATGTACGTACTCAGTTTTTATCTAAAGAACCTGTTATTTAACTTGCGCAAATACTATAAAACTCTATAATCAATACTGTATCATTAACAACAAATCATGTATAATACCTAGTTCAAAATTCTAACAACTAGCGACCCTTGCAAGTTGTTCCAAGTTAGTTGCAAACCATTAGCAACTTGCAAACTACCTGTACTTCCGGCTTCTAGAAGATTTGAAAAACAAACAACTTCTAAAACTTGTAGTTTTTTACAAATAACACTTAAAATTATGCAAAATTAATTTTGTTGCATCAAAATTAAATTTTTTTTATTTTTTAAATTTTAAAAAAAATTCATCATTTTTTATTTCTTCAATTACTAATATTTATATATGAATCTATATCATCGAAAATAAGACTTGAATACTATAAAATTAGTAGATGCAACTATAAAACTAACTAATTTGAACTACAAGATTTCAATATTGTAAAATTGACACCTAAAACTATCAAAACAGCATATACAAACAATAAAATTTCACTAGTCACAAAAATAACTGTTCAGCGGCCTCTGACTCTCCTGATCGATACAAAAAATGATATAGATTTCAATGTTCACTAACATTAACTGTATCTAACAGCATCAACTGTATCTTACACTACATCAACTGTACCATTTTACCACGATTGATCGCTGTCCTCTGACCTCTCACTCTCCTGACTCTACTGTATCTAACAATATATACAAACAACCACAAACAATTGTCAAATATAAGATATCAACATTTTTTAGGCTGATAATGATAATCATAAAATTTCAAATATACATCTTTTTGCCACCATTGATGAATCCCATGAATCTCACGCAAATCACACTTTTTTTGGTTCACTGCTAATCTAGCTGATGGAAGCAGATGTGGCATCTCTGACCCTTTACCAAGAACATCACCACAAATTCCCCTCAAAGAGATTTGACTTGCCACTTGCTCTATGCTTCCTAATATCGTCCCTTCTGCATTCTTGCGTCCTTCAAAATACCGTATATATGAAGTTGAGATCGGGTCCTGTGGGTTCACAAATAGGTATGGAGTCCATGGGGCCAACTTTAAAAATTCCTCGCATGATTTCTTGTGTTGGTTTTGCATTAAAAATGAAACTCCTGCCTTGGAAATGGTCTTAGTAATGCGCAGGCCCTTTTTCAACTTATCGTTGACATTTGGGAACCAATCGAGGGAGATTGAGGGGAAAGGCGGATTGAAAAGGAATGTATTGAGGTGAATATCGTCGGTCTTTGCAATGTACTTTCCAGTAAGAGTCGCGAATGAAGCGCCTAGAGAGTGACCAGCAAGCCAAATCTTTCTGGTTTCCTGATAATCCGATATGAGCTTTCGAACAGCATCTAGAGCAATCTTCAAACGTGGGTCCTTATTGATCCCACTAATGGTCACAAGTAAGTCTAGAAAACCATCTCGAAGACCACGTATTCGATCCAGAATTGTGCCTCTGAAGGTGACAATGAATCTTGGTGCAGAGGGGTGCCGTGAAAAACACGCCTTCAACTCAAAAATGCAACAATATACTGATTTATCAGAGACATCTCTGAGCACCTCTTTGCAATCAAAATGGAAATGCTGCCACCAAGCTGGCGCGAGCACTCTGTCTTTCTCTATGATGTATGTCGCTTTCACCAGAGATGCCACAACTACTCTCTGATCATGTGGACAGCTCCTGTTTAATTTATCATTGAGTTCAGATTGTGTGTTAGAGAATTAAATTAATTGAAAGATGTAAATATCAGTAATGCATGCAGAAGAATGAACATATTTCTTTTTATGTTTGAAAGGTTAAATTGGTTTAATCACGGACATTTGCCGAAAGTTAAGTGACAACAATTTTATATTTTGCAATCTAGACATCTGCCTTTTACAATTTTTCACATTAAACCTAAAAACTGCAGAACAAGTTATCAAATTATAACTGAAATGAAATATGTCTGCCTTTGTACCACTAATTAACTGGTGTAGATTCTGGGCAAAGCTTTAAAATTTTAGGATTAATTTAAGATTCACAAAATAAACCAACAGTACAACTAATGAAGAGCAAACAAGTCCATACATTCTCGGTTACAGCATTTTTAGTTACATCCGACGTTATGAAAATGAGTGCATGCAGAAATAATGAAATAAATCTGCCAAATAATATATGTATGAAAATAACAACTCACCAATTAACAGAGGTAAGATATGAAGGCCCAGACACCTCGAATAAATTCTGCTGTGGCGGCATTTTAGTAACAATCTTCTTCTTCTACGTACTTTCTGTGTGGTTTCTCTCAGATCAAGAAAGTTACTATTAGAAGAGAAACTCAATGATATTGCCAAAATAACAGTACTAATAGTCTAATACATCTCATGAATATAAATGGTACAAGTATGAAACAAATTTCTCTAAATAAATTAATATAAATTACAGACAATCTCTCAGATCGAATCAATTTAGGTTAGCTGCCAACAGATTGATCAATTTGTGAAGGTAAGAGATGAAAACTTACTACTTTATTAGCTTGTAATCTCTACTGAACCGTTTTGAACTTCGCTTCCTCTAAACCTCAAATGGAACAATTTCAACCTGTGAAGTTTTGCGAGGTGCACTAAAGATATATTTACTGAACTAGATATATACAGAGAGAAGATGAATAAAGACTGAGGAATTGAGTTCAATTGACTTAGTCGATTGTTGATTCTTCATTTGACCTGGCCTACTGATCCAGGAGGTGTGTAAATGGTCAGCTTGGTCTGTAAGAATGCCGAAAAAATTCAGGAAATGAAATTCATGTTTCTGAAGACTTTTGGTTTCGGCCCCAAGAATTTCTTGTGGAACAAATTCGCTTTTTGCAGCAAGCTGCAAGGAATTTTTGCGAGCTTAACGTATAAAGGGACGTGAAATTTCTTTTTTTATATATTAGACATTTATTTTGTGTTATTTTAAACCAACACAGACCTGTAAAAAAATGTCTGAATGTATCTTTTTATATTATGTAAGTATTATAAACTTTATTTGTATCTTTTATGTGTAGTTGCATAGGTTGAAGTAGAGTGGGAAAAATGGCACGCCGGAGCCGGCTCCGTCACGGAACGGCACGGTAACGGCACGGAACGGCACGGCACGCGTGTCGGTCACGTGCCGTGACCATTCGCGTGCCGTGACCAATTGTTGGCAAAGAAGACACGGCACGGCACGGCACGGAAATTGCCTTGGTCACGGCACGGCACGGCACGGGAACACGGAACGGCACGGCACGGGACACGCGAGTCACGGAACGGAAGACACGCCAGTCACGGCAATCACGGCAGTCGCGAAGCAATACACTAACATACCTTCCTACAAGGTATAATTTTATTTTAATTAAAATATTTACATTTAAATTTCAATTAAAACATTTGAATTTTAAAGAATCGTTTCATATTTTTTTTTTAAACGTTAAATGCGATCAAACTTGACTAACGCGCGTTTGGTCACGGCACGTTTGGTCACGGCACGAATTAGTCACGGCACGACTTAGTCACAGCACGCGAGTCACGGCGTGACTCGCGTGCCGTGACCACACCTCGTAATTTTTGTCACGGCACGGCACGGCACGTGACCAAAGTCACGGCGTGTTAGTCACGGCACGGCACGGCACGGCACGTTTTTCCCACTCTAGGTTGAAGGGATCAATATGATAGCTTATTTTAAATAAGAGCAACTTGCTAAGCAAGAAACTAAGAAAAAGTATCATAGCAACATGACAAAGTGTATATATTTTAATTTATTTCATTCTGTGCAAGTTAGTATTTTAATGGCCATGAATTGTTGTTATTGTTGTAAGATACTTTCTAGTGGATCAATACTAACCACCAGACATGATAGTTAAGAATGACAATTTTTTTTTATATAAATTGTTAACAACATATTGTTGCTATATATTTCAAGCTATAACTACCAGTCAATTTTCTTTTTAACATAATACAAGTTCCCAGAAAACAAAAATTGTACATAATTATTTTTGGAGAGAGTTGACTTCCCTTCAACCGGGAGCCAATTAAATGGCGGAGCGGATATAAGTGTTGACATATGGAATTTTTTAAGTATTAATACGTGAACCAGGCAAATATTTGTCGTCATATATTTCTCTACATATAATTGAGTTGGGGACAAATCATGATGTACGTGTTGCATCACTACAATATATATATATATATATATATATATATATATATCTCTTAAGATACTTAATTAGATTTAGCTTGACGAATCTTTCTTCAAAAGCATTGACAAATTAGAGCGCTAAGCATGTCACTAAACCCAAAACATGTGGCACAAAGTGATAAGATAAACAAATATATGTATATTGTAATAATGGTCTAAACATATATATATACAGCGTACGTCACATATATATAGCTAGGCTTTGTATTGGAGTTTTCTTCTTTTTGTCAAGTTGGCTGACATATGGAGATGTTACTTTGATTGTACATCGACCCAATTCTCTGTCTTGACCCGTTCCGATCATAAAAGGTGACATTTTTCTTCTAAAAATATATACCATTTTAAATTGGGAATTCATGCTGTTGTGGCACTAATATTCTACCAAAATTTTTATTTTTAGAAAAGTATTACATAGTTTTTAATGAACCACAAATATGATTTTTTTTTCTATCCTATAGAAGGAACTATATAAATTATATGGTTCATTTAAGGTGCGGTCCTTAATTAGTATTTTACCAATTACATGCTTGATTATAAAGTTTTTTGTCTCTCTAAAAAATTGAAGATCTATTGTGGTCTCTGAGAGTTAATTTGAACAATTTATCTACAATTATTCACATTCTAACAATTCTACTTTAATTTAGAAATTAAATTTGGAAAAAGTAACAAAAAATAAATCATTTTGGCAATTAATTCGGACTTTAAATTAATTTGTTGGCAACCCAATTTAGTTTAATCAATATAAATTAATTTGAAGGCCGAAGAAATTCAACAAAAAATAAATTTTCATACTTTAATTAAACGTATGTAACTTTTGATAGGAAATTTTGTTTCCTATTATGATCTCATTCGGAAAGCTTACAAAGAAATATACAAATGTTATTGGGCATAGCCCGTAACGGTCATTTTCGAACTAAAAGAAAATTGTCTTAGGCTCATGAACTTGAGCTTGAGTTGAAATTTCTAACTTTTTACAATTATATATATATATTATTTTATTTTGAACTACAAGAGTCCTTTTATGAGAATTAAAAATCACAATAACAATTTAATACTACAAATTAATTATCTATTTATGCAAAAATTAACAATTTAATGCACTAGCTAGGATGGAAAAGCTCAAGAACTAAATCCTAGACACTAAACTATATATCCTAAAAGATAAGTCGAGTAGATTTGAGAGTGTTGAGAAGATATTGAAGTTTAAACTTACTCAACAATGTAAACTTTCAAGAATGCACAATAAATACTTTTTGAATGTGGGAGGCAGCTAGCTTACTCAAATCTGGAGTGGGGTAACTCTTTTTATAGTGGAGAACTCCAGATTAGCCAGATCTGTTCTAACAGAAATGATCCATTATAACGAAGTGTACAAATATTGAAATCAAGATTTCCGCATTTTAATTCAAATTAATATTAACCGTTCTGAACGTTTATGTCCGTTCAAGACGGTTAGTACAATTTTTCCCACAAACATAATAAGCGTTCCAACGGATGTCAGCTGTCATTGATGAAGCCAAAACATATAGCGAAAATCACTATTTTTTCTTCCGAAAAATGGCGAAAATCCTTGATGAAGCCAAAACATAGATGCCCTGATCCGCCAAATGCTTAGATTAAAAGATGAAATTTTGGATTGATCAAATATCAACCATCCAATTAAATAGTGTACATTTTTTTTATTTTTTTACATGTAGAAGTCTAAATTTATTTAGATATTTACTCATCGTATGTAGATATCCTTTTTTTCTCATTTCTTAGGAAAACTTTAGTAAGCATATATTCGATTTTTTATTGATATTTTTTTTCAATTTGAAAATATTATTTTTTTTTCTTGGATTGATAATTGATTTGTTGTCTTCAATAATTTATCGTCCGGTAAATCAAGCAATTAATAGAAATAAAAACAATTGATTGGTCGTTGATATTATAATTATTATCACAACATATGTGAACTTGGAAGTGTAGTCTCTAACGGCACATGTATCTTCTTCTAGTTGTTTTTCATGTTATACTGGTTGTTTATCATGTTATACTGGTTGTATTTCATATTTTTCTAGTTTCCTTTCATTTTGTAATCGTTGTCTTTCATCCTCTTTTAGTTGTCTTTCATGTTATATTGGTTGTTTTTCTTGTTATACTGGTTGTATTTCATATTCTTTTAGTTGCCTTTCATTTTTTCTCGTTGTTTTTCATCTTGTTCTAGTTGTGTTTTATCTTCTTCTAGTGGTTTTTCATTTTCTTCTAGTTGTCTTTCATCTACTAGTGTTTGTCTTTAATATTCTACAGGTTATTTTTTTTATTCTACTGGTTGTCTTTCATCTACCACCAAATGTATTTCATCTTCTTCTAGATGTATTTCATCTCATTCAAGTTATCTTCCATCTTGTACTTGTTTCTTTCATGTTCTACTGGTTGTTTGTCATGTTTTGCTGGTTATCTTAAATCTACTATTAGTTGTGTTTCATCTTCTACTTGTTGTCTTTCATGTTCTTCTAATTGTCTTTAATCTTGTATTGGTTATCTTTCCTGTTATGAAGGTTGTATTTCATTGTCAACTATATGTTCTTTTAGTTGTATTTCATCTCGTACTTGTTGTCTTTCATGTTCTACTAGTTTTCTTTCATGTTCTACTAGTTGTCTTTAATCTATGACTGGTTGTATTTCATCTTCTTCTCGTTATCTTTCATCTTATACTTATTGTCATTCATTTTCAACTGGTTGTCTATCATGTTTTGCTGGTTATCTTTCATCTACTATTGGTTGTATTTCATCTTATTTTGGTTTTCTTTTGTGATCTTTTAGATGTATTTCATATTGTATTAGTTGTCTTTCATGTTCTACTAGTTGGCTTTTATTTTCTACTAGTTGTTTTTCATCTTCATATAGTTATCGTTCATCTTGTACTGGTTGTGTTTCATGTTCTATTAGTTGTCTTTCATGTTCTACTTGTTGTATTTCTTTATTCTTTTAGTTGTATTTAATATTTTTCTAGTTGTTTTTAATATTCTTCAAGTTGTATTTAATATTCTTCTTGTACTAGTTGTCTTTCATGTTCTACTTGTTGTCTTTCTAGTTGTCTTTCATCTTCTACTAGTTGTATTTCGTTTTCTTCTAGTTGTCTTTCATCTTCGACTCATTTTTTTCATCTTCTTCTAGTTGTCATTTATCTTCTTCTAATTATTTTTCATCTTCTTCTAGTTGTCTTTCATCTACTTGTGGTATAATATTATTGTAACGTTAAGAAAATTTCATAATAAAATTCTAAATCATTTGTTTATTTAGAATGTTTAAAACGGAATTGAAATTTGATCGACGAGCGAGGAGTGAGAAATTAAAACAAGTTAAATGGGTTTATATTGAATTTTAAAGTTATTTGGACCATTGATTCATCCCAGCACGAATCTTGAAGCACCCTATTTGATAAAACCCTCTCCCCTCTCTCTTCTCCCTTGTGTGTGGCCGGCCAAAGAGAAAGAGAGAGAAAGAGAGTGAGAGAGAAAGAAAGAGAGGGAAAGCTCCAAAATTCCGCTGGATTGCGCCACCGTCCGGGAAATCGAGGTTGGAACTGAGACGGCAGCCGTAGATCTCTCCTAGCCATCCTGTCGGTAATCTTTCTTTTCCCTTCTTCGCTTGAAAATCCGAGATTTCTCGAATCCGCGGGTTGTTCGTTTCAAACCCGAGATTAGAGTTAGAATTGATCGAACTCTAACTCCTTTGAGCTTCTCATCTCTCGTTTACCGATTTTCTCCGTGATTTCATCTCCCATTTTGGATTTCCCATTCTAGGGTTTTGGTACCAAATCCCGAATTGGAAAGCGGTATTGATCGATTAGGTTAGTCCGACCGAATAGACTTGCCCTCGGTAGGGTTACCGCTTGATTGGGAAAGGTTAGAACGTGTAATGGTTAAATCGAGGTTTCGACCAAATTAGGGTTAAACCAACCGGCAAATCGAATTGATGCGTAAACCAAAACCGCGAACCAGTACAGGAATTATACCTAATTGAGATGGTATACGTGGAATGTAGGTGTAGGCTCAGTTGAGCAAGGGTTTGCGGGGCATTCCGAGGCGCCTGATCCATAGTCACGCGTTACGCCTATTGCCAACAGGTGCGGGATTCTTGGACTTGTTTGATAATTTATATTCATGAATTAAACTGCTTCCAATTGTCATGTTGAACTGCTTGATTGATTGCATAATCGAATTGTTTGAATCATATGCATAACCGTATTAAATTAGAACTGATATGCACTAAAATCGCCTTATTGCGGGCCGCAACAACCCCCATTACGGGCCGAAATCAACAGCGTAGCTTAAAATATAGTCTGACTAACTCTCTGAATGCTTTGTTGCGGGCCGCAATGAATGGAGTAGAGTGAAATACTCTCTGGCTGGGAATTGAGTACTTTGTTGCGGGCCGCAACCACATCCATTGCGGGCCGCAATGAGAGCCTGAAAAATGCCAATAGGAGCTGGAAATTTTCGGGTAATTAAGCTGCGGGCCACAATAACCCCATTTCGGTCCAAAATGAATATCACAGTTGTATTTGCATGTTGAATGGTATATCATTTGTTTGTGTTCTTTTGTTTTGGAACTACGGTCGAAAGTCCCCAACAATTTATGACTATCTGGGATGGTCGGTAACGTTTCGAAGTCAACGCTGGGCGATGACTCGAAACCATATGTGCATATGGGTATAGTTAATCACTGCTGGGTAGTGATTGATTGAGATCAGTCAATGCTGGGCAATGACTGATCGTGACGGAGACTTTGGGTGACTGTGAGAAAACGATGGAATGGTGTCATATCCAGTCTGGGACAGGAATGACAGTTTGGTTTGACGTGTTGTGAATTGACGATTCTGAGCTTATTGCATACGAATTATTATCTGATTATGAACCAGACCTTAGTTAACGGTTAAGCCAAAGCACTACGGATGGGTGTCCGATAAAGGGTCCAGCTTGGTGGGCCATCTGTAGGTGTCAGTGACCCTACAGATGTGGGTTTGATAAAGGGTCCAGCTCGGTGGGACATCCGTAGGTGCTACCAGCTGTAATAAACTGAGTTAAGCCAAAAACATGTGTGTTTGAGATTCATCTTGGAAATTCCGTAAACTGTGTTTCATTTGGTAAATTGTTGTCGATCATATGCACTTGCTTTATTTATGAATATGCATCTGTCTGAACTGCTTTTGTATGGTTTCATTTCTGAATATAGATTTTGATTGCAAGTCCAATAATCTAAACTGTGGCAAATTTCGCACTGAGAATTTATTCTCACCCCCACTCTTGGGTTATTTTACAGGATCTGGGGCGTCGGGTTCCGGAGAGGCACGCGAGCTATAGACCCTTGGTAGTTGCTTCTGTAGGGCCTAATCTACCCTTTTGTTGTATAGTTTAGGGTTAGGCCTGATGGTTAGTATCTGTACGAGATACTTTTGTTGTATTATACTTTGACCAGACCATATACCCTTATATATGGATTTATATATATATATGTAGGAATGTGTTTGATATTAGTTAATTGTGCATATTGTGAATGAACGGTTAATCACCTTGTAAACATACACGGCGTTGTATGTTTACGGCAGGGAACTGTTGCAACCGTGGCTGCGGGGTGTGACAATTATACTTGTTGTCTTTCAAGTTCTACTGGTTGTCTTTCATCTTTTTCTAGTTGTATTTCATCTTCTTCTAGTTTTATTTCATCTTGTACTTATTGTCTTTCATGTTCTACTGGTTGTCTGTAATGCTTAACTTGTTATTTTTCATCTACTATTGGTTGTGTTTCATTTGTACTTCTTGTCTTTCATGATCTTCTAGTTGTCTTTCATCTTGTATTGGTTCTTTCATCTTCTACTAGTTGTCTTTCATCTTCTACTAGTTGTTTTTCATCTTCTTCTAGTTGTCGTTGATCTTGTACTGGTTGTCTTTCATCTTCTACTAGTTGTATTTCATCTTCTTCTAGTTGTCTTTCATCTTGTACTAGTTGTCTTTCATGTTCTATTGGTTGTCTTTCATCTTCTACTAGTTATTTTTCATCTTCTTCTAGTAGTCGTTCATCTTGTACTGGTTGTCTTTCATTTACTAATGGTTTTATTTCATGTTCTACTGGTTATCTTTTATCTAGTACTTGTTGTATTTCATCATCTTCTAGTGGTATTTCATATTCTACTAGTTGATTTTCATCATAATCTAGTTGTCTTTTATGTTCTTCTAGGTGTCTTTCATCTTTCACTAGTTGTCATTATTTTTCTTCTAGTTGTCTTTCGTCTACTACTGGTTGTTATTCACGTTCTACTTGTTGTCTTTCATGTTCTATTAGTTGTACTTCATTTTCTTCTAGTTGTCTTCAATCTTACTCTAGTTGTCTTTCATATTATACTTGTTGCCTTTCATGTTCAACTAGTTATCTTTCATCTTCTACTAGTTGTATTTCTTCTACTACTGGTTGTATTTCATCTTCTTCTAGTTGTATTTCTACTTCTACTAATTGTATTTCATCTTCTTATAGTTGTCTTTAATCTATTACTGGTTGTATTTCATTTTTTTTTTCTAGTTGTATTTCATCTTCTACTAGTTGTTTTTCATCTTATTCTAACTATATTTCATCTTCTTCTAGTTGTTTGTCATCTTCTACTACATGTATTTCATCTACTACTGATGGTCTTTCATGTTTTATTGGTTGTCTTTCATCTTCTGCAAGTTGTGTTTCATCTTCTTCTAATTGTTTTTCATCTACTACTGGTTGTCTTTCATGTTCTATTGGTTGTCTTTCATGTTCTACTAGTTGTCTTTCATCTACTATTAGTTGTATTTCATCATCCTCTAGTTGTATTTCATCTTCCTCTAGTTTTTTTTAATCTTGTACTGGTTGTGTTTCATCTTCTTCTAGTTGTCTTTCATGTTCTTCTAGTTATTTTTCATCATATTCTAGTTGTCTTTCATGTTGTACTGGTTGTCTTTCATGTTCTAGTAGTTGTTTTTCATTTCTAATTGTTTTTCATATCATACTGCTTCTCTTTTAAGTTGTACTGGTTGACTTTCATGTTTTAATTATTGTCTTTCATATATTACTGGTTGTTTTTCATCTTCTTTTAATTGTATTTCATTTCTACTAGTTGTCTTTCATCTAGTTGTATTCCATGTTCTTCTTGTTGTCTTTCATCTTCTTTTAGTTGTCTTTCATCTTCTACTAGTTGTTTTTCATCTTGATCTGATTGTCTTTCATCTTTTTCTAGTTGTTTTTCATCTTGATATAGTTGTCTTACATCTTCAACTAGTTGTATTTCATGTTCTATTGGTTGTTTTTCATCTACTACTGGTTGTATTTCATCTTCTTCTAGTTTTATTTCATTTTTTCTAGTGATCTTTCATCTTGTACTTGCTGTCTTTCATGTTCTACTGGTTGTCTTTCATCCACTACTTATTGTGTTTCATCACTTCTAGTTGTCTTTCATCTTGTACTGGTCCTTCATGTTCATCTGGATTTTTTTCATGTTCTACTAGATTTTTTTTCATATTCTACTAATTGTCTTTCATCTACTACTGGTTGTATTTCATTTTCTTCTAGTTGTATTTCATCTTCTACTAGTTGTCTTTCAACTACTACTGGTTGTATTTCATTTTAATCTAGTTGTATTTTCTCTACTACTGGTTGTATTTCATCTTTTTTCTGGTTGTCTTTCATAAACTACTTGTTGTATTTAATCTTCTTCAAGTTGTATTTCCTCTACTACTAGTTGTCTTTCATCTACAACTAGTTATTTTTTATTTTCTTCTAGTTGTCATTCATCTACTACTGGTTCTCTTTCATTTTCTATTGGTTGTCTTTCATGTTCTTCTGGTTGTCTTTCATCTACTACTGATTGTCTTTGATCTTCTTCTAGTTGTATGTAATCTTCTTCTAGTTGTGTTTCATCTTCTTTTAGTTATCTTTCATGTTGTACTGCTTGTCTTTCATGTTCGATTGGTTGATTTTCATATTTTACTGGTTGTATTTCATCTTCTTATAATTGTCTATGATGTTCTTCTAGTTGTTTTTTTATTTTCTTCTAGTTGTCTTTTATTCTCTTCTAGTTGTCTTCCATTATCTATTAGTTGTCTTTAATTTTCTACTAGTTGTCTTACATCTACTTCTAATTATCTTTAATCTTGTTTTGGTTGTATCTCATGTACTGGTTGTTTTTCATCTTTTTCTAGTTATATTTCTTATTCTACTAGTTGTTTATCATCTTCATCTAGTTGTATTTCATCTTCTTCTAGTTATCTTTTATCTTGTACTAGTTGTCTTTCATGTGCTTCTGATTTTCTTTCATCTACTAATGGTTGTGTTTTATGTTCTTCTAGTCGTCTTTCATGATATTGTCGTTGTCTTCAATACTTTACTAATTTTCTTTAATCTTCTTCTAGTTGTCTTTTATCTGCTACTAGTTGTTTTTAATGTTCTAGTGGTTGTATTTCATTTTCTACTAGTTGTTTTTAATCTTCTACTAGTTTTTAATGTTCTAATGGTTGTTTTTCATTTTTTTTCTAGTTGTGTTTCTTCTTCTACTAGTTGTTTTTTATTTTCTTCTAATTGTATTTAATCGTCTTCTAGTTGTATTTAATCTTGTACTAGTTATTTTTCATCTAATACTAGTTGTGTTTTATGTTATTCTAGTTGTTTTAAATCATGTACTGGTTGTCTTTAATATTCTACTGGTTTTCTTTCATCTTATTCTAGTTATCTTTATCTTCAACTAGTTGGTTTTACTATTCTAATGGTTGTCTTTGATTTTCTAATAATTATATTTCATCTTCTAATAATAGAAGAAGAAATAGTTGATTTTTCTTGGTTAATTTTACATCTTGAAGTAAATCTTTGTAAATAACATTAACAACGGCCTAGCGCATTCCTCTGTGTAAGATTTAATTTCTGTCCAAGCCCAAGCATAAGCCCAATTTTTTTATCTTAGTAGTCTAATAACAAGCCCAGATATTTTAAAGAAATGAAAATGTATTAATTTCTCAGCCAGCGCAAATCTCAACCCACTACATTTACTGGGTGTTTTTATTGTACTTCATATGCTTGATATTAGCATTTATTTATAGTCATGATAATTTTTTAGGGGAGGCGTGTAAATTACTGTCCTTCTTTACTAGAATAACAAAGCATCAAGAAAATATACCAAAACCCAACAAACAAAATTCATATAACTTACAATCCATATACAAATAACTAGAGATAGCACTAAAACAATCCAAAATTACCTCTACATCAGAGAAACTACCCTTTTACATTCATGCTGATGCTGGTAAAGGAACATCCACAAGTCGCTCAATCATTTCCAATTGATCATAAGGTGCTATCTGAAAAACCAAAATAACATTCTCAAGTTTACACGATAAAATTTGAATAAATTATGAATGATGGTCAATTTGCAAATACTATCTCCATGGAGGTTTCATTACATGTAGCCCTCAACTTTTCAATTTAAATACCTCTCTAGAAAACCAGGACCCTGCTTCTCATGTCCTGCCCGTCCAATCTAAAGTGAACGGACCAGATTGAAAACCTTTTATGAGACATCAGGGATGTATGTTTGATCATTCCATTTCAGATCGAATGGGCCCGATATGAACAACAGGGTACTATTTTGTAATGTGTGAAAACAGCAGATATGGACACCTAAACATAAGAAAACACATATATGCTCATAGCGCATGAACATGTAAGGTAAAGTTCTAATTTTTTTTGGCAATAGTACCTTAATATTATATTTCAAAATTTTACCTGGCTAAAGCCATCTGGCCACGTAATAGAAACTGCATAATTTCCCATTGCCCGTATTTCTTCTGGTTCAATGTCTTCAGGTACATCCCCATATTGTATCTTTTGTTCTCCTGTCCATTCATCCTATCGCAGATTTGAAAAAAATAAAACAAAAGGAGTATAAATATCAATGTTGGAACCATTCATTATGGATTAACTCAACAATATTTACAATATACTTGTAATAAAGTAAAAGAAGTTTGAAATGTCAATGTCAATGTTGGTCTTATAAATTAATTGTGCATCAAGTTTTCATGCAATTTGGATGTCATTTGATATTCCATCAAAGGCTGCTAATTATGGATTTTTGCAAATTTCAAGTTATTTGATGAATAGCAAAACTTACATGAGATTTCACCATGTTTGATGTTCATTATATACATATAATATAATAAAGTAAAAGAAGTTTGAAATGTGAATGTCGTTGTTGGTCTTATAAATTAATTGTGCATCAAGTTTCATGCAATTTGAATGTCATTTGATATTCCATCAAAGGCTGCTAATTATGGATTTTTGCAAATTTCAAGTTATTTGATGAATAGCAAAACTTACATGAGATTTCACCATGTTTGATGTTCATGATATACATATACTATAAATCGCATTCCAAATGTCAGGCATCAAAATTATAAGTTATGTTTTTGAATTGTCAAATTAAACAATTGTCAAATAAATCCCCATCCTAAAGAAAACATCTTCTTTCTCCTATTTTGTATCAAAAGGGCTTTTCAAAAGTCCTTGCGAAAGACTTTAATCTCAACCAAACTTCTATCAGTTCTACTTCAAATACAAGTGAGACACCTTAGTGCTTTATGAAATTATGCATGTTGAATCGAACGATCCCTTTGGCTTTGTTTAGAGAATAATAGAATAGGATTAAAATAAATCCAATTGGCAATGCTCTGAAAAAAAAAAAAATAATAGTATTGTTCATAAGATTTGACTTTGTTAATTAATCTACAGTAATGAGTTAAAAAAAAATTAATCTAATGTTTAATCTTTTAGCATTGCCAATTGGAATTATGGGCTTTCATAACGTCGGTTTGTTGTCATGTTTGTCTTGATCTCGTGTTGAATGCATGTTATGTACTTGAACTATTTGTGATTTTAAAAGACTTGGTTTATGATAGACACCTTAGTGCTTTATGATAGACTAATTGTTCTAAGTTCTGATATTGTGAAAAAAAAAAAAAAATTGGCAAAAGAATCCACCTACCACACTTTGTGCTGAACGGTCGTTTCTTCTAACAGTTGCGGGATGTAAGAAAAATTCTTCATCAGAATCTGGCACTTTTACTCTTATCACTTTTCTCAATCTATCATAAGAAACTGCTGTTGACACTGTCAGAGAAAAAAGAGAGAAAGAGAGGTCATTTGCAAGAAAACCCTCATAGTTCTGAAAATTGGGAAGTGGAAGGAGAACTCATATACCTTGCTGGCGTATTTTGGCACATTGTTGTACAACACAAACTCCAAGATCCTGAAATGTCTTTGCCACCTCACCTTGTGGGTCCCGTGCCACCTCAGGCATACCATCATCACCAGATGCTGACAGCTGCATCTCAAAAAAATCAATTTTTTTTTAAAGGATGGCTGATTTTACTTAAACAGACAAATCTCACCTCATTAAATGAAAATTTGGTTAGAAATACAATGTTAATGTAATGCAGTACTTACAGTTGGGCGTATAGGAAGATCAAAGAGATGCGGTATCCCAAATTGCTGCACAACCTGAATATTTTTATTCAATAGAATTAACATAAGTACCAGAAAATCTTTCCAAAAAACAAGAAAAAAAAGAGAGAGAGAGAGAGAGAGAAAGGTACATGGAGGAATTGTGCGAGGACCAGGGTATCTAAATGAGAGAGAACGGTACATGGAGGAATTTCTCATGCCTTCTAGGGCATGTATGATATTGATTGAAAGATATAGATTATGTATTGCTCAATTAGAGGGACAGTACTTAACAATTGGAAGTTTTGCACACAAGACATAAAACTAGACCAAAATCATATACTAAAAACATCACATGCCTGAGTTCCTGAACCTTTTCCAAAAGGGAAGTAACGTTTCCCATCTGCATCAAAGTAGCACATGTTCTCTACTACAGCTATGCATGGCACCTACATGATATCATGAGAAAAATATAAAAACTTTTTCAAAAGAAAGTTTAAATGAAGTACTAAAATAAGAGATTAAAGGATAAAAGCTAGACAATAGACCTTAAGCTTGGAGAACATGCGTACACCTTTTGCAACATCAATGAAAGAGAGCTTTTGAGGGGTCGTGACAATCACCGCAGCTGTTAGTGGAGCTACCTATTTTTTCATTAGAAAGCAAAAGAAGAAGAAATATTAAATGTCTTACATTTTACTTTCTCTTGCAATTAAGATGTTATTCTGTATAATATTAGGTAGTATAACCTGGCATAATGTTAAATGAATGTCACCAGTTCCAGGTGGCATGTCAATGACAAGATAGTCTAGTTCTCCCCTGTATTTATAATTTAAGCACTAAATTAGTGAAAATTACAAATTGAGCAAAGGAATGTACACAAGAGGAACGGTCACATATTATTGATTTCTTGATATCCATAATATTGTGTGGAAGTTACTAGAAGCTGTCTATATCAAGGACAAAAATCAACGTTATAGATATATATTCCTTAACTGTCAAATTTTAAACTTGGTACAGGCTGGCCTATAATCTGCTGGATCATTGAATTCTTTTTTTCTACTTTTGAACTGATTTCTGAGGCGTAACTTGACTAAAACATTGGGGTTGTACTGTAATAAGACTTACGAATTAAAATTAGGTTGTATTGGTATCATATAGGCAACTAAGATTAATACAATTCATATGAAATCTGGAAGCAAAATATATGTTCTATTACCATTCGGCTGTGGTGAGTAGCTGATTGACAACACCTGATACCATGGGCCCACGCATGATTGCACGGCCCTGACCAGCAAACCCAAAAGATACCAATTTTACCCCTAGGTACTCAGTCGGCAATATGCTTCTTGTCTCTGGGTTCTGAAAGATCAAAGCTGTTTCAACACCATTAGAAAATTTAAAGATATTTTGTAACTTTATCATATTACATTATTTTTTTATTTTTTAGAATGGGATGAGCCATGAGGTAATGCCTTAGCCACTAGGTTAGGTGTGGTTCTCTAATCATGGCACTAAATTTTGAGAAAAGGTGTACCATTTCAAGTATACGGTTTTCAGGAGAAACCATTGTAGGTAGACTTGGTCCAAAAACATCTGCATCAAAAATTCCAACTCTTGCCCCCATGCCAGCTAGCGTGTAGGCCAGGTTTACAGCCACAGTAGATTTACCAACACCCCCCTGTAAGAAATGTTAATCTCTTTCCTTTTTCTTAACAAAATAGGAGTTTTATTCCATTTTATTGTATATGACTGAAGAAGCCATATGTTTGGAAATTCAAGTTTTTGAGTATCACATTTTGTAATTACCAAATAATAAGCTAGATATTTTCAGATGAATATACTCCCTTGAAAACTAGATATTTTCAAATGAATATTTTCCCTATTTTCAGATGAATATATTCCTCGGTACCAAATTCTAGAAATTTTTTTCTTTAAAGGGAAACATCAATATTTGCTTTCTGGTGTTCATAATGCTAGAGTCCATAGGTCAAATTAAAAATATATAGTATAGATTGAGTAGAATCTTTACCTTACAACTTGATACAGCAATTATATTGGAGATTTTCTGTAATCCTTTGGGCAGTTCACCAGCAAATACAGGTTTAGCGGGTTGTGCTGACATGGTCACATTTACTTTTTTGACCCAAGGAAGTGCTGCCACCACTTCATTTGCTTTTTCTTCAAACTATGATAAAAGGTATTAAATAAAGATATATAACAAAAACACATACACACATGCTCAGCTCTTACATTTTTTTTTCCTTTTTGGTGCTTTCATATAGTTAAAGAGTAGATAACAGTTGCCCCCTAAAATTGAAAAAAAAAAAAAAATGTATCCTGGATCATACTTGTTAAGTAAACAAACCACAGGTAATTTCGCAAAATTGCATATTATGTAGTAGAATTATTATGTTTTCAGGAATTTAGTAGTCGGTACCATATCCTTGATGGGGCACGCCGGCGTGGTAAGCTCTAATCGAAAAGAAACCTGAAATTCTAGAAAAGCAATATTAAGAGATAATAGTTCACAATGATTTTCAAGATTACACAAAATTTTGTTTTGGCATGATAATTTTAATTTCATTACCTCTTCTCCAGTAGTTCCATTGATTTCTAGATCCTTCACAAAGCCACATGATACAATGTCAGTGCCAAAATCGGGATCAATAATCTGTGACAGGGCCACTAAAACATCTCTTTTTGCCATCTCTATTGACATTGTAGATGCATCAGCTGGAATGAAATGCAAAATTAAAACAAAAAAAAAGAGCAATTGTAAAATTAAATATATATATATAATTTGGCTAATATGCTACGCGTAGCATAAAGGGCCCCCGTGCTACGGCTCAATATTTGAGTTTTCAAAATCCTAACGGTCGATCCGAACCATTCAACATGATCTCCATACGAATATGTACTTGCAAACTAAATTTTACATTTTTTAGAATTTTTTTACTATTTTTTTAGATAGGTAGAAAATCACTTGATCTGGAAATTTGGTACCATTCAAATCAAGTGATCTTCTACCTATCTAAAAAAATAGTAAAAAAATTCTAAAAAATGTAAAATTTGGTTTGCAAGTACATATTCATATGGAGATCATGTTGAACGGTTTGGATCGACCGTTAAAATTTTGAAAACTCAAATATTGAGCCGTAGCACGGAGGCCCTCTATGCTACGTGTAGCACCGTAGCCACTTCCATATAGATATATATATATATATATCTGTCAGATGGGTCCCACGCCTTTAGTGGGTCTCAAAATTACTGATAATTCGCCATATACCAGAGTAGAGAGGATTCATACTCTCATCTCATAAGACACGAGCTATTAGATAAAGAGATAAACCGAATATGGAAAGAGAAATTACCACTAGCTGAAGTAGCTCTTACTCGGCCAGAATTTAAATTTACACTTTGCAAATTCGCACGAATGCATGTTCGGTGACAGAAAGCGTTTTCACGAGGAAGAGTACCTAAATTAGAAAAAAAAAATGATAAGGATAACAATGATATAGCCTATGTGTGGAAGAAGAAAAGAACTAAAAGACAGGAAAATTGAAAGAGAAAAAAAGAGACAAGTGTACCATAAATTGAACGAAGTATTGGGATGGGTAACCTGAAGCTGGGAGCAGAGTAAAGAGATTGCATTCCTTTAATCTTTCCTTCTTCTTCTTTTTGTAATAAAGCGAGAAAATAAAGAAGAGAAGTTCGTAAGGAAAAATTGAGTGAGGAGGGAGGAGGGAGAGCTAGAATTAGCTTCTCTCTCAGCCGCTAGTTCTTCCTCGCTATGATCTCACAAACTCAGTTATAAGATGATAACAAACTCTGCTCTTCTTTCGTTTGTGTCATCTCGTGTAGCGGGTTTTTGAGCAAGAAACTTCATCTGGACAGGAGTCTATAATACGAATTGTTAGAAGAAGAGTGCCGTAAGAGATATGGGAAGCGTTTATTAAAGTGGCAGTACGAGTTTCGATTTCCAGCCGTCGATTGAGGGAGGGGTACGAAAATGGGCCGTGTCATTATTGAAAGCCCAGCCCAATCCATAGGAAGGAATTGTTGCAAAAAATGGGCCGTGTATTATTTGATTCAATTTCTAATTCGATTGATTGAATGATTTGATTAGTTCGACTTATATTTATGTGAACTTAAATAATTTTTTTTGGACATTATTTAGTTAATAATTTAAAAATAGTGAAGACATGTATCGATAGCCATTGCAATATCAATATATGTGCGAACCAAACATGGTAATGGCACATTCCATGGAATGCTGAAGCGATAGCCATGCGCGAACCAAACATGGTAATGTCACATATCCTGGAATAATATTCCTTGGCATTACATTCCCTGGAATTCTTCTATTCCCTGGAATGGCCTATAGCGCGAACCAAACGCCCCTTTATTTCTTTTCTATCAGTTGTAATTTCACATTTATTCAACGTACTTTTTTATCAAATAACGTAGGCCTTCATCTTTTCTAGCTTAAGGTCAAATCATGAGCAACCTCTGCAATTTGTATGATTGTACTGAGTACTAAAATCACTCATAACTCATGACTAGCTCGTAACTTGCTCGTTAACAATTCGCTCATTATCAACTCGCTCGTTAACTTAATGAACCGAGCATGAGCATACCCCAACTCGCTCATAACTCACTCATTAAGAACTGAGTTACATTAAATATGCCACATCCAATCCCAGTAAGATCAAACCCAAATCCAACTTAGTTACACTCAGACCCAGGCACCCAGCGGATCCCAAGTTCCTTCTCCGTCTATACTCTATTACTCTCTCATACTCACAGACTCATAGTCCCGACTTCACTCACTCTCGCTAACCCTAAGTCCCTAACCCAGCTGATCCAGCGCCGCCACCACATCCGCCGACATCGCCACCCAACTCAACACCCAAGACTCGAAACAAAATTCAAATTGCCTACAAGCTTGATTTCTTAACGAGTCGCTTAATGAGCACGAGTCAACTCGAGCATTTAACGAACCGAGCACGAGCACAGCTGTCAACTCGGTATTGTCTTCTCAACTCGAGTCCACTCGCTCATTAAGCTAATGAACCAAGCACGAGCATGAATTCGTATCCTCTAGAATCTTTTGAGTTAATGCATCTCGACCATCCAATCTGTCTTAAGATTCGTGCGGACTAGATCCACACGAATATTGAAAGGCTCTCTATGTTATAGGCAAGAGCCGGATGGCTCTGTTTAAAATCAGATGGTTGAGATTTATTAACACAAAAAATTCCCTTTTGAGTTAATGCAGAGGATACGCATTCCCACGAGCATATCCGACTCCTCATTAATCATCCCTAGACTACTGACAGTGTCATCCCACTCCTGCATGGTACTGGTATAAAGTGCAAATTGTTTGATATAGAGATTAGATACGAAAGCTTCGCATTCAAAATTACTGTGCCATGTTATCTAATCCAAGAAAACCTGAATAACAGAATACATTGTTTGCAAGAGAATTAATTCGTAGTCGAATATGACATAAGAATAGCACATAACACTGGGGCAACGCTGAATGACAACACACTGTTCTTTTGAAGCAAATGTGAAACTATTATGTTGATCGATATGGTAAACAAGTGAAATTGGGATAAAAAAATATTATGATTTATTGCTTTCAACATTGTCAGCGAGCTTTCAATGATAAGGCGTTGCCCCAGTTTATGATAAGGCAAAAGATAACAGAATATAACCAAAATTGTCTAAGGTATTGAATTAAAACAGTCTGCTGTTAGCTTGCTGATTTAATTCAATCATTTCTGTAAAAAGGAATAGTAATTTAGATTTCTTGTCTATTAAATTATATCTCATTGCAAGTTTAGTGAGCATAAAACATTCAAAAAAAGAATTTAGTGAGCATAAACCTTGATTGTGTGTACAAATACAGCCATAGAGAAATAATTACCACTAAAAATTCAAGCTACATTTAAAACATTAAAAACTAAGCGTGTGCAATTATGATAAAAAAACAAAAGGAGTCTGAATGTCACCACAACTTGCAGAATAATATATTACATAATTTCATATCAAATTCACAGAGCTTCAAGTACTGCTTACCAGACAAACAGCTAGCGTACCTACAAGGATAAAACAAGAATTTATCATGCACATAATTGAAAAAATGGATTACCAGCATTTTGCTTTGGGTATCAGTCAGATTGGTACTGTCTACAGTTTAATTAGTTTCACTTGATCTTGGTACTGTGCTACTTTTTCAAACTCTGAACTCAAACTCTTAACAAAGTGGCAATTTCAGTGAGGTCTTACTTTGTAAGAGCTCAAATTAATTACAAATATTACAATAATCCGTATTTTAGTGGGCTTTATCTTGGTGGTGCGGAAGATAACGTTAGTAATTCCTCATGAGGTGTAAACATATTAACAGCGCTGTTTTGGCTTCACGCAGCGCACAAGTCATTTTTCATTTTGACCCTACTGTTTGTGCGCTGTATGAAGCCAAAACGAGGTTGTCAATAACTTTACCCATCTTAAGTTGTATCAATTCAACTGTGAACCCATCCATACAAAGTAAGAAACCAGCTGCCAGCTAGATCCAGAAGAGGCAAAGCAATTTGCATAACTAACCTCAAGATGACGCCTTTTTACCATTCGAACCCTGACAATCAAGGGTTTCATAGAAATTCTTTGCAGGATACTTAGCCGAGGCAACTCCTACATCGAAAACTAGATCGTCTCCAGTGGATCGGATCGTAGTAATGGACCACCACCTGAAGAACGCCCGAACCCGTATCCCATCCAGACCCGATATCTTCCTGTCCACCAATTGACCCGTTATGCGCTTGGAGTAGACAGCGAGGTAGTTATCAGGAGGCAAGGTGACACGACAGTTATCGGCGAGGTCCAAGGCGAAGTCACCGGTGGTGAGGTTCAGGGAGTAGGAGAGTACGCCGGAAGGAAGGAGCCCGATGGGGAATCCGGTGCGGTTGAGTTCGTCATAGGCGGTGAGGCTAGGGTTAGGGTTTGACGAGGTGGCACGGAGAGCGAGAGAGAGGAAGGAGAGAAAGAGAAGGGGAAGGGGAAGGATTTTTTGCAACATTTTTTCGGATTTTTTGTCGAGTCAAATTTCTGAGATATTAAAGAGGAAATTTCATGATTTATGTAAGGTCGACTTTTCGGAATTCGTATCCTCTGCATTAACATTCAATTTATTTTAAGATTCGTGTAAACTAGATCTGCACTAATATTAAAGGGTCTCCTATGTTATAGGCACGAGCCGGATTTGCTCCGTTTAAAATCAAACGATTGAAATTCATTAGCTCAAAAGATTCCCTTTTGAGTTAACGCAGAGGATACGGATCCTGACTTTTCGTTGTTACGTACTTACATGGGAGTCCTTTTTGTCCATATGTAATATAAAGATTTCCTGGATGACGTCGACAGATCTTACCCGTTCATTACGGATTGAACGGTCCGATTATTGTCAACCACACAGATTTCTATAGAGTTTATTGTCACAGAAGGGATTTTACTTTTCCATGGACTTTTCGTTATTAGGACTTAAAAATAGGATTACGTCATGTGACATGTCCGCAAGGCACTGCCCATCAAAGAAGTGACACGTGTTAGACATCTCGTCCCAACTGATCTATAATAAGAATTTGGCTGAGAATTTTTGCTATGACAATGATTCTTTTTTTTTCTTTTACTTTTTCTTTTGCTTTGATTTCAAATGAGGATTTTATTTGTAGGTAGAAGAATTTTTTCTGCATATTTTGATTTTTTTTAAATGCTTATAATAATATTTTCAGTTTTCAATATTTTATAAAATTAATTATCCGGTCCCAATTTTCTTCGTATCCGGTTCCTATCGGTATATGTTTTAAACGGAATGGATACTTTGCTGATTCGGATCCGGATATATATTGAACACGGTCAATTGCGTGTATTGACCTCTATATGTGTGTGTATTGCTACATTGTTGGACGGGATAATCTATCATGTCCAAGATTTTTTGTTTTTTTTCCTGTTTAGCGGGTTAAGGATTTGAATTAGCGGAGCATTAATCTAGACTGGAAATTTTGTACTGTCTGAAGAACAGGATAATCAATCCCATTCTTCCTATATTTTGATTTTCCAACAAAATAATCTCCTTTCACAATATTTTTCATTTTATTTTCGATTAATAAATAAATCGGGATTCAGTACGCCGGAAGTATGGGCCAATCATGTGTCCATAACTTTTTTTTTTTTTTAGAATCAATCTTCCATCCTTTTGACAATGAAATTGAAAAAATGGGTTGAAAAGGTGCTACTGGATACAAGGCCTTAAAGGCCCAACTCATGGGCCTAATAAAATCATTGGGCATTTGTTTTGTTTTGTCAATTTTAAGAATAAAATTTTCTTGACAACATTTTAATATAATTTAACCAAATCTGTGTGCAGTTGAATAATTTATATCATTGGAGAAAAAGAAAGAAAAATCAGAGATTCGACTTGATATTTTACTTATTAATTTATATACTCAGTATTACAAAATTACAGAGAAATAAGTTTGCTCTCTGCTATAAAATAGTACCAAAACAATGAGTAAAACTAGTATGATTTTAATTAAGGTTATCAAAGACTTGATGAGAGCTTAATATAAAAAATTTATTGGAATGGTTTTATATTATTAATTCAAATTGTTGAAACCGATCTATTTCACGAATAATGTGTTTAACTACAAAATTTATAAATTTTCAAATTAGTTTAGTATAAAATCAAGCTGTTAAAAAATTATAAAAAATGAATGCAATAAAATTACTTACAAATCTTTTAATTTTTTACCTCTTAACTTTATACTAAATCAATTTTTTTACATAGGTACAATATCACTTTTTTGGATGGTCGAGAATCTCCCTAAAACAGTTATTTTGTGCTTATTTGAAAAAATAGTAAAAAAATTCTAAAAAATATAAAATTTAATCTCCAAACATATTTTATTATAAATATCATATTAAGTTAAGCAGTTCGGATCGACTGTTCAGACTTTGAAAATAAAGATAAAAATTGTAAAGCATATTAGTGCATGATTGCACAAATTCACGTTGCATTTCAACCCTGCTCATCCAAAAATTAGTAATGCTGATGCTACTTCAATTATATAAAACCAAGATCCGTATCTTCTGCATTAACTCAAAAGGAAATCTTTTGAGTTAATGAATTTTAACCGTCTAATTTTAAACAGAGCCAAACTAGCTCGTGCCTATAACATAGGGCCCTTTAATATTAATACAGAGCTAGTTCGCAAAAATCTTAAATCAGATCGGATTCTCTTTTGAGTTAATGCAGATGATACAAATTCATAAAGCCAAACGCAACAAGTCAAAGAAACAAAAGCATAGACTTGACATGAGGTAATTTCATACTAATACTTTCCATAAAAAAACATAAAAAAAGAAAATGAAAACAATGTCACTGCAGTTCTGTCAGATGCTGTCATGGCTCTCAGTAATTTATATAGAGCCAAAATATCATGCATGATTGATGCATGACGTTTCATATGAAATTAATGAAATTATACAGGTGGGACCCACAACTCAGCAAATTTGACCTTGGAAATGCTCTCAAGCACCTCAAATGGTGTAATGTCTCCAATCACTACAACCTTCTTGCTCTCCAAATCCACCTCAAATGATGTCACTCCTACATTTGCATGAAAACAAATTTATATATGACAAAATCATTCTATTTTTGAAACAAAAATGTATATATTGAATATTGAGGGGATCAGTCACATGATTTTTTTTTAATTTTTTTTACAATTTGTCAATCGTAAAATCTAAAACTTAATTTAAAATCTCAAAATTGTGGGCATTCTATATTAATCATATATATTATCTTAGAAAAATAAATTAATATAAATTTCACTTTAATGCATATCTAACAATACTAAAATTACATTAAATTTGATTGTTAGGCTATTCACATATATGAACTAATATATCTATAAAATTACTTTTCAATTTGTTTTTAATTTTATTTCATAATATCTAAAAATTCATTATCAAGATTGTCAAAATAATCATTATCAAGTAACCCATCTTCTTAAATATTTACATGTTTAAACTTCAACTTCAGATATTGCCTCAAAATATTAAGACCTAGATTATTTGCCCATGACATGCTTAATCTAAGAGCATCAGCAATAACAATTACAATTACAAGAACGTCTTAAAGTAATATTAAAAGGTATTGGTGGTGTTTGGTTGCAGACTAATACTAATGAGGTCTAACTTGGTTATTCCAACTTAGGCTGACCAAAATTATTCATGTTTGGTTGATGTTTAAATGAAAACAAAATTAATTGCTTATTTTTATATTCCTTAAAAAGTGATTGAAAATAATAAAAATAATGAAAAGTTAGGGCTCATATCCAATAAAATTAAACCACCTAGAGAGGGGTTAGTTTAGGTCAAGTTAGGCTAACCTAAAGATCGGCTTATTCCATCTTAGTCTGACTCAATTAAACCACATTTGGCGGAATAAGTAATGCTTAAAGCCCTTATTCTACTGTTTAGTCCACAACCAAACATGACCAAATTTATGTTTGAAAGTATGACTTTAGATTGTAATTAATAATTGTAGAGAAGTCTTACTCAAAAAAAAAATGTAGAGAGAAGTAAAACTTGTAGTTGCAAAATTACAAAAACTAATTGAAATGTCCTAAATGGAGATAGTATAAAATTTATTAAAAAAATTTATAACAATTACTGATGTGACAAACAAATATCTTTTTGAGGAATCTTTTGTTTTCCTCTTTTATCTCTTCAAATTCAAATCATTTAAATACTAACCAAATAATTATAAATTTAACGACGTAGAGGTTTTCATTTAATTTGTGATTTTTTTTTAAAATTGCATCAAATATTAAACATATGATCTATTTAATGATTAAAAACATTTATAATCATAATTTTCAAAAATCGATGCATTTTGACTTTGTCAAATGTTTGATAATAACAATTAACAACTAAGGATTTTAATGCATTCCATGAAAAGTTGTTGGAGGAATACAAATGATTCCTCAAAAAATGTGCTGGTTGACATAGAGTGTACTATTGAGTAAATGAACATGTGATGGGTACTCATAAGTCAAGTAATCATACAAAGAGAAAAGAGAAAGGTTACTTCTCACATCCCCATAAAGTTAGGTGTACTACTCCACATATTTTTCAGAATTTTTTATTTTTAATATCTATTAAATTATGAGGAAAAAAAAGGGAAAAAATTTGTATGGTACCCTTCTGCGTATGCGTATGTTTGATTGCAAATAAGAATAGTTAAGAATAATTAAATTAAGATAGCTATTGTTTGTCTTATTAGAATAGTTAAATTTAAAAAAAATTAGAAATAATTTATTCTAATAAAATAAACATTTTGGATTCACTATTCTAACTATTCTAACTCAACCAAACACTAAATAAGCTATTCTGAATAGCTTAATTCCAAGAATAATCTATTCTCAATCCAACCAAACATAGCTAGTAAACTTTCAAAATAGTCAATTTTCCTTATCAAAACATTAAAATTTCTTATTTCTCCATTCTAAATTGAAAATTTGACACGACACGTCACGTGAAAAATCTAGACATGGCATGTGGTCACGCGAGTCACGTGTAATTACAACCGTTAGATCTTGATCAAATGGTGAATCTTGAATAAACTAACTTAAAATATGATAAAATGGTCACGCGAGTCACGTGACTCACGGCATGTTTGGACACAGCATGACTCACGTGGCGTGACCATTCACATGCCGTGACCACCCCTTGACATTTTGGTCACGGCACGAGACCAAAGTCACAACGTGTTAGTCACGGCACAGCATGACACGTTTTTTCCACTCTACTGTTGATGTATGTGTTCAATAATCGCCACAAAAAGTCATTATGGAACCGAATTTAAACATATAGTAGATGAATGATTAAAGGAATTAAAAATTTAAAATATTGATTCCGTTTCTTAGAAATACTTACCAGAAATCGAATTAATACTTGGGTTGCTATCCTACTAGTTAGAGTGGAAAAAACGTGTTGTGCCGTGACATGACGTGACTAATACACCATGACTTTGATCTCATGCCGTGCCGTATCGTGTCGTGCCGTGCCGTGACCAAAATGTCAAGGGGTGATCATGGCACGCGAATGGTCACGTCACGTGAGTCACGCCACATGAGTCATGCCGTGCCTAAACGTGCTGTGACCATATGTGACTTGCGTGACCATTTAATCATAATTTAGGTTAGTTTATTCAAGATTCACCATTAAATCAATATCTAATGGTCCTAATTACACGTGACTCGCGTGACTACGTGCCGTGCTGTGCCGTGACTAAATCTTTCACGTGCCGTGCCGTGCCAAAGTTTCAAAAGATAGACACGGCACGCGAATAGTCACGGCACGGAACACGCGAGTCACGGCACGTAACTAACACGCGTGCCGTGCTGTAACCGTAATGGAGCCGGCTCCGTCGTGCCATTTTTCCCACTCTGCTACTAGTGCATAAAAAAAAGTTCATCTATCTCATTTTTCATAATTTATATAATCCAGTTCTAAAAAATAAAAATCGTCTTTTTTCCTCATATGAACACGCGAGTCACGGCACGTAACTAACACGCGTGCTGTGCTGTAACCGTAATGGAGCCGGCTCCGTCGTGCCATTTTTCCCACTCTACTACTAGTGCATAAAAAAAAAGTTCATCTATCTCATTTTTCATAATTTATATAATCCAGTTCTAAAATTAAAAATCGGCTTTTCCCTCTTAGAATATGATGTACTTTTATTACTAAAAAAAAGTGTTTTGGTAAGTCCGAGTTAATAAATTGATTTGACAATTATGTGTACTAGGTAATGAAATGCCATCTGAAACTTTTTTAGTAGTTCTAGATTGTCAGAGAAAAGGGATAAACTTTGATCATGTGGAAATGGGCCTCATTGGAACAAAACAAGACAACTTCAAAGCCCAAGAATAAAACCTAATATTTGTATCTTCAAAATTTATTGATAATTTGCTGTGCTGTCATGATTTACCGACATTTTTAAAAATACCCCAAGTTAATTACAGATTAATAAAAATGCCCACGGTTTCCGAAAATTTTTAAAAATGTCCAAACCGGCCATTTAATGGCTGGTACCGAATAAATCTCCCAACCGGCCAGTACTGATTTTTTTTTTTTTTTTTTTTTTTTTAGAAAAATAGTTAAAATACTGAAATCTAACACTAAAAAATCGAATTGTTTTGTTAAATATTTGTTAGATTACTTTTTTCATAGCATATTTATACTAAAATACACTATGAATAGGACCGATTTTGTGCTAAAATATGCAAAATCCGAGATTTTTATTTTTACCCAAAACAGAAAATATATATAAAATAGAAAATATATATAAAAGATACAGAAAATATATATAAAAGATACATCAAAGACCCTAAAAACTTTAAAATTATAAAGAAAGGTCCAAAAGTCCATGAAGGAAGACTCGGATCGCGAATCTGAGCCCGCAAAATGGGCGAAATAGATTGTAGATGGGTTTCGGATCTGGTTTTGGGCTGTGGAGTTCCTGTCAAAATTTCAACCCGATCCGACGGACGGATCAAAAGTTACGCTCCTTTTCATGAAGCATGCACAGGCCCATATTACATCATTTCCGATTAAGATTTTCATTTCTATTCTTCAATCTACGTAGCTCAGTAAATTACCGTATTTTAGCATAATTCTACATAATTATTGTAATTTCAGCATTTTAGTAAATTTACGGTATTTTAGCATAATTATTGTAATTTACCGTATTTTAGCACAAAATCGGCTCTATTCGTAACATATTTTCTAACAAATAGTTAACAAAACAATTCAATTTTTTAGATTTCAGTATTTTAGCTATTTGTCTCTTAAAAAAATTTAACATAATTTAAAGTAATTTAGTGTCAATCAGCATAAATTAACATAATTTCAAGTAATTTAGCGTATTTTAGTATAAATATGCTATCAAAAAAGTAATCTAACAAATATTTAAAAAAAAAATTCGATTTTTTAGTCTTAGATTTCAACATTTTATCTATTTATCTAAAAAAAAAAAAAAAAAATTAAATGGGGGACCGGCCATTAAATGGCCGGTTCCCCTCTTTAATAAAAAAAAAAAAAAATTGCGGGACCGGCCATTAAATGGCCGGTTTGGGCATTTTTAAAAATTTTCGGGAACCGTGGGCATTTTTATTAATCTGTAATTAACTTGGGGTATTTTTAAAAATGTCGGCATGATTTACAGAAGGACATTTTTTTGCCGAAATTTTTATTTATATCATTCTAAAAAAATAAACTAAAAAACCACTAATTTGAGAAAAAATTTCATATTTATCAGGGCCGCAACAACAAATGACGACTTCATTCTTGGAGACCGCCATTTATCGTTGCGGCCCCTCAAAAATCCAAAAAACTCAGCATATTATGATGCATTTTTTGGGTTTTATGGGGCCGCAATGACAAATGACGGCCCCCAATAATCGAATTCTCCAAAATTTGTGGTTTTTTTAATGGTATTAATAAAAATTTTGCTATTTTTTCATTCATTTTTTATAGAATTATTGCATTTACTAAAACAAAGAATCCAGTGTAACTAAATTGTACCATATTATTGTTTTAGAAACGTAAAGAAATTTTTCATTCTAATAAAATTTGGGTTGGAACTAATTAAATTGAAAGTCTCTACATTTTTGTTTCTCTGTTTCTAGATAGAATCCTATAATGTTTCTTTTCTAAGGTCGGTTGGCGGTTACCTACCAACATATGTATTTAAAGCAAAAAAAATGAAATCAATGTACAAATTTAAAAATAAAATTAAAGTTGAATAGGAAAATAAAAAAAATAGCAACTAACATTACTGTACTGCTACCAACCTAATATTACTGTTAAAAGGTAAGTTTGAAAAGGGAAAATATTGTACTAAAAAGGTAAGTCTGAAAAGCAATTCAACAGAACCTAGTAGGCTCTGGTTTGTTAAACTTCTTAGTATTACTGTTTTTTTTTAATGGTTTGTTAAACTTAACAGAAGAAACAGAATTAAGAAAAAGGACTATTTTGAAATAGCTTAGCTTTTGGGGACTATTAAGAAAAAGGACTATTTTGAAATAGCTTATTATATTATTAATCTCTGTAAACCATGAAAAAAAAAAATTTAATTAAGGTTTCCTAATAGGGTCTGTCCTACTATTTCATAAAATATATTGTATAAATTTTTTGAAGATAGAAAATGAATCTCAAGCTGAGAAAAAATAATAATAATAACTTAGCTTTTGGAGACCATACCTTCCATCTTTGAAATGTGCTTTTGAACCTTCCTAGCACAACCATTGCAATGCATATTAACCTTTAATTCCACTGTCTGTAATTAGAAAACAAAAGGTTACTTTTATTGTGTTCTAAATAATAAGAGGGAAGTTTATAGAACATTGCATACTAAGAAAAAGTACTGATATATATATATATCTTAATATTATGTTCATATAGCATACTAAGAAAGAAGCATGTACCTACCTTTGGTTCCAAGTGAAAAGCCAAAGTCTTGGTACCATCAACTATATCTCTTAATTTTAAAACTTGATCCAAATGGCTTGCAATCAATGCTTTTCTCTCTAACACCTTCTCTTCTTCTTCTCCATATACCATAGAATTTGTGCACATGCAACAATTTGGAGGGATTGAAAGAGAGAAGCACTCTAAAACTCTATCAAAATGAAGCCTCCCCATCTTAATTTCTTACAAGTACAGTTTGATGAGGATTGAGGAGCAAATATTTCATTAATTGCCAAGGAAGGGTTGGAGCCTTGGAGGGAAGAAATATATGTTGATATTTCATATATGGGCTTAGTACTAGTAGAGCTAGCACCTTCGTCGCTTGCATACATGTGATGTATTAATTAAATAAATAAATGGTTTCTTGCACCCAACCCCAAAAAAGGATGGACCTTAGTGAGCTTATCCTCTGCAATGTAAAATTATTGCATCCATATGCTTCAATGAGGAGGGATCCATCTTGACACTATATTTTTATAAGTTATTTTTATGATTTTAAAATTTAAACAGTTGATCCGAACTGTTCAACGTGATGTCCATATTAAAATGCGCTTGGAGACCAATTTTTTTTCATTTTTTGGATATTTAATATTATTTTTTTAGAATTTTTGAAAATCGTTGATTTTCAATGGTCCAAAATTGCATGAAAACAATAATTTTGTACTCATCTTAAAAAATACTAAAAAAATAAAAAAATAAAAAATTTTGTCTCCAAGCGCATTTTAATATGGACATCACATTGAACAGTTCGGATCGACTGTTTGGATTTTGAAATAGTCAAAATAACTTATAAAAATATGGTGTCAAGATGTGTCACTATAAAATGGATATTGCAAGATAGAGATAAGCATAATACAATAGACCAACATGTGTTATGTAACAATCAAGTGTAATCAGGGTTCTAAATAACTAGTTATAGTGCTATTAGCTGTTTTCGGCACTACAGCACAATAATTATTTTTTTAACGTTTTTGCGATGACGCGATAATCGCTATTTAAAACCTCGAGAATAATATAAGACTATATTGCGAGTATTGGAGGAGTCAATTTATGGCTTATTGGACAGCTTTCTAGCTGTATTGATAATTTGTGCTATTGTCTCTTTTTTTTTAAATGCTTGCTAGAGACTATTAAGTTGTATTAAATAAATGTGTTTACATCACATACTTATAATAACAATAAAAATAAGAGTGATGCTTCTATGAACATAATGACTTAATTTGTAAAATGAACATATTTTTATTTTCAAAGTTCAAACAGTCGATCCGATCGTTTAACATTATCTCCATATTAAAATGTACTTGGAGGTCAAATTTTACATTTTTTTGAATTTTTTTTACTATTTATTAAGTATTTTACAAAAACTAGTCAAATTCAGACCATTAAATTTTGTAAAATACTTAATAAATAGTAAAACAATTCAAAAAAATGTAAAATTTGACCTCCAAGTACATTTTAATACGGAGATAATGTTGAACGGTCGGATCGACTGTTTGAACTTTGAAAATGAAAATATATTCATTTTACAAATAAGTCCTTATGTCCATAGAAGAATTTGCCTAAAAATAAAGTCTCTATTCTCACAACATTCTAGTATCTCTCAACACCGAAATTTTTATAGCTACCAAAGAAAAAACACTCAAATTAATTGATTTTCTCTTTTTTTTCAATCCTACCACCCACGCGGACTCAGTTAGCGCACCAAGTTGGTTCTGAGCTAGTGCACCAAATTGATTATTTATTTTTTTGGTGCGCAAACTGGGTTAGTGCACCAATTTTTTTTTTTTTTTTAGTTGGCGCACCAAAATTTTGCGTAGTTGATTCAGAACAGAACTACAAGGGTTTGGTGCGCGAACTCAGTCCGCGCACCAAGAGTTTGATGCGCCCACCCAGTCTGCGCACCGCGCTATTTTGGTGCGCAAACCAGGTCCGCGTGGGTGGTAGGATTGAAATTACGCTGGAGAGGGTGGTAATCAATTAATTTGATTTTTTTTCTTTGGTAACTATAAAAATTTCGGCTCTCAACACTATGTTATTTATTGCTCCAGTCTTCTTGCAAAACTGTCTCCATAGTGCTATCTTCTCAATAATCTTACTAGCCAGTAATGCCAGTGGCATAACCGAATCTCTGAAGATTGCCTCAATAATTTGTGCTATTGTCATTGTTTTAAATGTTATTAGTAGTCGTACTATATATAAAAATAAGGTGATATAAGATTACTATTTAATTTAATTATGAGTAAGATGCCTTCTGGAATGGAGTGTATGTAATTAATGGTCACCTAATCCATCAAACATCATTAAATTAATTTTTTATAACACAATTATTGGATCCCATTGTTATTATTGATTACCAATTAATCATAGGCCCCATTTGAGCACTCTGCTGACAAAACACCGAAAGTAGACCTTAATTTTGATAATCCAAACCAAATGGCATGTTACATCAATAACCAAAATTCTTGAAAATGACCCTAAGAGAATATTATTGTTTTCTACCTCATGTTATTGATAACCAATTTTCTAAAGGTGATGACTTCAGAGTCCACCCCCTCCCCCTCTGGAATGAAATCTGCTGCGATTCCTCTTTTCATGAACAGTACCCTGCTATTTCTCATTTTCCGAATCTAACCGTTCAATTTTTTTTGAGAACGAATCTCAAAGCAACTTTTTTTTAGAACTGTTATGTGCACGTATCTCGGAACTATTCAATGGCTGGATTCGGAAAAGCAGGGATAGCAGGGTTACTGTTCATACCAAGAATCGCAGCAGATTTTGATCCCTCCCCCTCTTCCCGAATTCAGATTCTCTCCGGTACCGTAATAGAGAATTTTTTAGAATTAGTGAATCTAGACCGTCATTTTTTTAACTTGGTACGTATCTCAAAGTCCAATAATATTGCCCCTGTGCTAGTCCGAATCTCAAAGCAGCTGAGAGTTAATCTCAAACCGTAAAGTGAGGGAAATCTTTTACAGTAACTAGGAGGATAATTTTCCTCTCTTCCCCTCCTCCACTGGCCCTTTAAAAACTAAATCATGAAATAAAATACGGTGGAGATTAACTCATGAACATGAACAAGATTTTTAGTGCAAGGAGATAGAAAAATCGGCCTCATGGTTCCTGATTTGGATGGTTCGATTCACTTTGAAATTTGTGCAAAAAATTTAAATTATAAATCATTTCATGTATTTAAATCGGGCATATGAATCTGGACGCAGATCAAACGGTTCAGATCGAACATCAGACCCCCTTTGTAGGGGTGTTCAACCGGTCGGTTCTGGTCAAACCGAACTTTTTTTGCCGAACCGCAGTTTCCGAAATTTTTAAATATAGCACAGTTCAAAAAAAAATATACCAAAACGGCACCGTTTGGCAGGAATTTCAAATTTAGCACGGCCGCAGATCAGCTGAGCGGCCCCATTTACTGGGGACCGCAGATCAGCTGAGCGGCCCCATCTCAGCTGATCTGCGGCCCCTTTTTTTTTTTTTTTTTTTTTTTTTAGACCTGGGGGCCGCAGATCAGCTGAGCGGCCCCATTTTTTTTTTTTTTTTTTTAGATCTGAGAAATAAAAATTCAAATTTTATGAAACTTTAAACGGCCATAAAACGGCGCTCGAGTGTCAGATTTCAGCAAATGACCACTTTTCGGAAAGCTTGTAAAAATGCGCATGCGTCCGAACTAGCTTTGCTAGATTTCCAAATTCAGAATCGCAAAAAAAAAGAAGGAAAGAGCCTCAAAACTTCAGTTGAAGTTTCCGATTAAAATTTTCATTTCTATTCTCAAATCTACGTAGCTCAGTAAATTAGTTATCTAATGAACTTGTAGAATAGAAATGAAAATGAAAATCTTAATCGGAAACTTCAACTGATTTACTGAGCTAATTTCATTAGATAACTAATTTACTGAGCTACGTAGATTTGAGAATAGAAATGAAAATCTTAATCGGAAACTTCAACTGAAGTTTTGAGGCTCTTCTCTTTGTTTTTTTGCGATTCTGAATTTGGAAATCTAGCAAAGCTAGTTCGGACGCATGCGCATTTTCACAAGCTTTCCGAAAAGTGGTCATTTGCTGAAATCGGACACTCGAGCGCCGTTTTATGGCCGTTTAAAGTTTCGTAAAATTCGAATTTTTATTTCTCAGATCTAAAAAAAAAAAAAAAAAAAAAAAGGGGCCGCTCAGCTGATCTGCGGCCGTGCTAAATTTGAAATTCCTGCCAAACGGTGCCGTTTTGGTATATTTTTTTTTTTGAACTGTGCTATATTTAAAAATTTCGGCCGCAGTTTGAACCGAATTTTGAAAACCCAACCGAATCGACCGAATTAAAACTTCAAACCGATCTAAAACTGAACCGATTAAACCGATTTAAACTTCAGTTTATTCGGTTGAACCGAATACAAACATTTCAAGTTACAAATAAACATTTCAAAACCGGTTGATTCGGTTCAAACCGATTTGGATAACATTTTTGATAACCACACAAGCCGGTTTTTGATAAACCGATCAATTATAAACCACACAAAATAAACCGATCCATTTTTTATTAAACGGGTTGGTTCAGTTCAAACCGATTTGGAGATCCCAAAACTGAACCGAACCATTTAAACCGAACTTCTTCAAAAACTAAACCGAACCGAACCATTTAAACCGAACAACCGATCCAATTAAACCAAAATTTGCCAGTTCGGTTTAAAACCGAATAAACCGATCCATTTGAACACCCCTACCCCTTTGTTCCCTTGATATTAAGGTGTTTTTCTTTTTTCATTTTCTTTTTCGATGAACCTGGTTAATATTTCCTGGCAATCATTAAATAGCAAATACATATATTAAAATACCTTTTTAGGTGATTAAAAGTCTTCAGCTAATCACATGTCTTAATTAAATAATCAAAACTACCACTTTTTTTCTTTGTAAGCAT
Source organism: Carex kokanica (assembly GCA_025461125.1). NCBI lineage: Eukaryota > Viridiplantae > Streptophyta > Magnoliopsida > Poales > Cyperaceae > Carex > Carex kokanica. The sequence goes on from JAJGRX010000348.1 coordinate 1,066,378, forward strand.
AAGCAATGAGATGTATCTTGCACGTTAGAAGATGATAAAAGGTTCTAGATAATCCAACAATGGCCAACTAAGGAAAGCATCTAAAAAGTTTACATGTGTAGAAATTTTGTACTCACCTTTTTTTCTCTATGATTTATGAAAAGTGTTAAGAAAGTACATTGTGATGAACAAAATTTCATGCCGATCTATATTAATTAGTTTAATTACTTGTTATCATTTTCAATCCATGGGTTTCGTGGATTTTATAAATTTCATTAACTAACAAAAATAATCAGAGCATCTGCATCTCTGGTACTATGAGAGTTTCTAATCTGATGTAACAATTTCTAATTTAATTTCAGAGATATGGAGAGAGTTTCTTATTTAGAAACTATGCAGGAAAATTTCTTATTAAGAAACTGTTATAAACTCCACGCTGGTCAAATAATTGGCTCAAATTATTTCTCATTTTTTATTTATTACTGACGTAACTAAATAGAAACTCTAAAATTAATTTCAGAGATGTGAGAGTTAGAAACTTTAGAGACCTCAATTTCTAAAAAGTGGTTAACATTTATTTAGAAACTCATTTGAGTTGCTGGGATGTAGATGCTCTCATATAATAACAAGTTAGATAACTTCAATTTAATAAATATATAACTATATTAAAACATATTAAGTTTAGGCTATCTACTTTTCTTGTTGGAAAAAGTAAAAAATATATATGTTTTCTTTTTGTGTTTTCAAGAAAAGTTGGAGGTTGATTCTTCATCTATGAGATAGATCTCAAGATTTTCGTACACAAGTATTTGATTATATTTTTAAGATAAGGATAAAGAACAAGTTTTTCACTTTAAATATCTATAGAACTTCATCTAGATTTTGAACATACAATTGTTTAGCTACTAGTACAAAGAATGGTTATTTTTTAGTAAAGGTTGGAGATCAAGCCATTCAATTATATAATATTCATAATAGATTTTCTCATTCGAGTTTTGAACCTGTGATCTCCTATACATAGGACATTATCTTTGTCACTAGACCAAAGGCTAATTCTTAAAAAAAAAAAATGTTCTAATATAATGAATATGTTATTTGGAGCTTTTGGAGAGAAAAAAAAACAAAGAAAGAGAGGCAAAATTTATCTATGAGTTGGGTTGTATCCAATATTTTTAGTACAAGCTGCACTAAAAAATATATTTTCCGAGTTAATCAAATACGACCTACATCTAATCTAATTAAACACGCACGACTAACCATTTTCAAAACAAAACAAAGCAATATGGACTTCCCATGTGTAAATCTTGAAATCAAGAAAGCAAGAAACAGTTTGCCTGAAATGGAGAGGATCCAAAGTAGAGATTATTCTGTAGAAAGGTGAAAACAACTTAAGATGTGCTGGCGGCATAAAGTACTCCGCAGTACTGTGGCCAGCACAGCTGAGGGGGCCTCCATTTTGTGCCTGATAGGTTACTTGGAGACAATAAGTGGGACCATCTATTATTTGAGAGAAAATACACCCACCAAAAAGAGAATACTAGGCTTACTTCAGGGGCCACAACATCAACCTCATCTGACAAATGACATGCTGGATTTGTGTGCTAGATTTGCTGGTCTTTATTAGTCTTAGTTCTCTCCATTGTGTTTGTTTCCCACTTGAAGTATCACCACGATTAAATTCGGAGATGACTTGACTTGGCAGCTACCTTATGTTGGTTAAATCATGTGTTGTTTTCGTTTTCCATTGAACAAATGCTGTGCATATGAATTTATGAACAACATTTTCATACGTGGTTAGTGAACCGACTATGAAATACTTTGAAGTGCACCACAGAAAAAGATACATAAAACGATCAGATGCACTACAGACCCATAAGCACAAGGCCATAGCATAAATAGTAACATAACATGACATCGGCACAAGCTGCTATTACTGGCATACTGCTTTATCATTCAATAAGAACATAAGATTAGAAGATAAATTAAAACATAACAGCAACATATACGAACAAACAAAATGCACCAACTGTCTACTGGCAAATGATCACTTCCATAAACAAAAGAAAAACACAAACAAATGGGAACTAATGCTCTTCACCTCCCATCTTTTTACTAAATAACCCTGCCTAACTACTACCTCTTGAACCTCCATTACTACAATCTACATTGAGAGGAAAAAGTAAACTCCAATTAGTTAAAAAAAACTTAGTTTCTTAAATAGAGAGAAAAGAGCACGAGAGAATCACCATAGTTCAAATAAGAGAAGACAACCAACCCCCAAAAAATATGGTCTTTTTTTTTTTGTTTGATTATATAGCAAGGATTCATAACCTGCACAAGAAGTTATAGCACCAAAAACAAAACAGAAATCAGTTAGTATACAAAATAAGTAAAAAAAGTAAAAAGGAAGGAAATATGTTAAGAGAAAGAAAAATACCTGGTATGGGAGATGAAAAGCAACCCAAAAATGGCTCTCCAGAACAAATATCTGGAGGGACCACTGAGGGCATTTTGGGGAAATGAATTTTGTAGCAACACACGGAGCTGTCAAAGCAATACCATTGCAACTTCTAATAGATTCATACAGATATTGATATCTACATAAATATCTCATTGCCCAAAGTTCATCTCTGAGTATCTGCTTGTATGAAATATAGGAGAACAAAAGTTAGAAAAATAAAACTTCATTAAGGTGCAAGGGTAATTTAGACATTTAGCACTTGCCTACGAGGCTTATTCTGGCGTTGTCCCGGTTCTTCTGTTGGTACTTCTGCAAAACATATGAATAGCATGATTAACTTAAAGAAGGTAAAAATCTGCCACAAAACTACTTGAAAAAAACATTACAACTCAAACAGCACCTCACAGAGTGCTGTAAGGTAATTCAAGGATCAATTTAATGCATCAATTTACTTACCCGGCTTCTGAGAAGATTTACTCCCATCTGACAATTTAGCTGCATCGGTTTCTCTGTATCAAATGATTCAAACCCAGATGAAAAGCGAGAATATTGTAAACAAAAAAAGTAGAGGGACAAGAATAGCAAGAATACCTAGACACATCCATTCTACATAAATGAGTTGCAGGGCATGGAAGAAATCACTCGAACTGTCCATGGGCATAACATTGAAGACCATTTTGTTTGTTGGACCAATATAAAAGGCAACTTCAACTTTTGCAGGTGTATAGAATGGACATTTATAAACTATGCCACGGACATGCCAAAAGGTAACAATAAATATTAAAGGTAATAGCAGAAAAGGAACACAAACCGGGCAGGAGCAGAGGAAGAGATCTGAGACGAAGGGCGAGGGGCATTATTGTAATATCCACCATCAAGTCCCATGTAAGGGGGGCCATAAGAACCACCTATTGACCCATCTGCTCCTGCTAACACTGGTACCCTATCATAGAGATTTAAAAAGAAATGAAAACCTATTAAAGATCTTAGTTTGGGTCTGTATATCCTTTTGTGTTATTCATCAGTGCGATTTCATTTATTAATATGGAGACAACTGGGTAATTAACTGGGTTAACCAAATAAAGGAGTTAGTTAATACTTACCAGGTCATTTCAGAATTGTTAAAGCCGAGCTGAGATTGAGGAACATATCCTGGCAGAGCCATGCCTGCACCAGGTACAGCATGGTGTTGTCCACTAAATTGCATAGCTACACCACAAGAAAATGAAATATGCTTCAGCATTGTTGTTTATCAAAACATATTAGCTTTTCAGAATATGGAAGACTACACAAGAGTAGGGTAGAGTAGAACAAACCTGGCAAGAGGGCAGATGTCCCAGGAAACCCCTGCTCACCATGTGGCATGCTCATGGGTCCTGTTGTGCCAATCACTGGAGCCCCACCATATATAAGTTGACCCGAACCATGGGCCTTTCCCTTTAAGGCAGAAATACCCGGTTTCAGTTTATTAGTTGGTGAAACACTACTGGCTCTATCCTCACCCAAGCCTGAACTAGTACCAGATACTGGTTGCAGAGAAGCTGATACCTGCCTGTGTTGAGCCATTGAGGTTGGTGCCTGTGAAGAAACCCTTGAAATCTGACTATCAGTTCCGATCACTACCCTCCCTTGAACCCTCACGGCAGTAGTAGTAATGCTATTAGGTGCTAATGTGGAGCCCACTGCAATTGATTTACCCCGGTTATCTTGCGTATCTCGTCTCACACCAGATGAGAGATCTTGATTGCTGTTGGATGAGTTGGAGGGATAGAAAGGAGGAGAGGCTGAGTTTAAGCTTGAAGAGAAGGTTTGCTTCTTAGGCAGTGAAGAGGAGAGTGCGTTTGAGGTTTGGGCTTGAGAGTGCTGTCTTGTATTAGTACCAGTACTTGTAGCACTCAGGTTTGATCCTTGCTCATTGGTTCTTTGCAATATTCTGAAAAGTTAGGTACTGATGAGTATAGCAGCTGTAAGCAAAGGCATTTCTATCTTTTTACAACTATGTAACATAATAAAATTGCTTAATTATTAATCTGCTGTTCATGCTTGTTGCCAGGCCTGACTGGTACACAAAAGGTACAGCTGAATTGAAAAGGAAATTTAATAATCGCTAAAAGTAACATGGCAGGGAATAAGCAGCATGGAACTAACTAACCAGATACTAAGTCTTACAAACAATCCGTTTTTTTTTTCCGGCAATAAATAAAAGCTCAAATATGCTGCACTAAGATAACGAGCCTGTGTCATTTGTGAGCACAACTAGTTGCTGTTTTCTCATAGCCAGCAATGAACGAAACTCAAGTAATATAAAATAACCAGAAAAAAAAATATGAAGACTCACTGTTTTTCTTGAGGTGGTTGGTTCCTAGGATTATTTCTGTTAACTGGCTCGTACCGTCTCTGCCCCCTCCCACGCACTGATCTAGTTGATTTATTATGGTTTTGACCATCATCATAGTATGAACGGGACCCACGGCCCCCTCTGGGATAACTGCCACCACGGTCCCCGCCACCTCCAACCCGGCGGGGGCCACGGCCACCACTTCCACCTCTGCCTCTGTATCGGCCCCTTGGCCTTCTCCTATCCTGTATTATACACAGTATGACACAATAAACATCTAGGAAAATGAAAAGCACTCATCCTTTGTGCACCTCTACTAAATCTTGAAATACCAACTAGACCCACCCTACATGTTAAAAATATTGTCTAGAAATCTCTTTCATCCTTCTTGTTCCAGGAGAGTTGAGGGTACTTACAAGAAAACTTGCTCCGCATTCTTACATGTCTACATCCCCAATTTGATGGGAAGTACAATTTTGTCTTGTTAAGGGCTATAAAAGGTTAAATCCTACATCCATGTTACCTTATTTATTAAAAAATTGGGGAGCATGGTTGATATTTCTTGTACCATCTTTGTTGTACCCCAAATTGGAGGGCACCTGAGGAATGGAGGCATACAGGTGACTTTTCCTGTATTTTATTCCAGTGCTTGCATTTTCATCTTTTATAGTACTAATGGTATATTGAAGATTTACTAGGGGCAGATGTAATCCGCCCAAAAGAAAAAGAAAAACATTACTTACATCATCATGACGGGGTTCTTGAATAGTCATTTCCTCAAATCGATCATGCACCCAGGCTCTTTCATCCTTTGGGTTCCATATCTTCCTCCCACCAGCATACATGCGCCTGATTTATATAATAAAAACGGTTCATGTTATTCTCCTTTCTTTTAAAAAACAAAATCACTGTTTAGAGTATCTATAGGCAATAGCAAGAACCATTCTTTAAACTTGTAAAATGCAAAATATCGGCATATGCACTAAATAATGGTTGCATAAATCCAATGAAAAGATAACTTTATCTAAAGGATTCCTTTGTAATATGTAAGGTAAGAAAGGGCAGGAATTTAAGTCCCCCAAATTTACGTGAAACCAACCAACTTTATAGCTCGCTGTAATTCGAATTCTCTCATATTGAAAGAAAAGGTTTCATTGATTATTAGTATTGTCTAGTCTATAGTTTACATCATTAAAAAAAGATTAATGAATGTCACGTGTGATGGATAGAAGGTTAATTAGCATTTTAGAAATTCTTAATGGGTCATTTGCACAACATTTTTTGGGCGTTAACTTCCCGTCCCTCTTTTTTGGTACAACCACAACCCCAATTCCAAGAAGAATTACATTCTATTTACATCTGGGTTCTGAATGACATCAGGTCTGGAGTATCTTATGATTACACCCAAACAATAAAATGCTACAATTTCGAATTAAATTGTAAATCAAACCTTAAGAGTTGTTTGCAAGGATTAATGCTTATTTCAAAGAGGAAGTGATTCCATTTAATCTGGATTCTGAATACCATTGAACCTGGAGTTTCTATGCTTACCCGGAATAACAGAAGGCTACTTCCTTGAATTAAAATTGTAAATCCAACTATGGGGTTCTTACAAGAACTAAGGCCTGGAGTTTCTATGCTTACCCGGAAAAATAAAAGGCTACTTTCTTAAATTAAAATTGTAAATCCAACTATGGGGTTGTTACAAGAACTAAGACCAATTTCAATACTCATTCCCTGTCAAAAAAAAAAAAAAACACTGACCCAAAACAGAGCAAAAAATAAGATATTCATATACCTGCGACGGCCTCCTCCTCCTCGACCATTCTCTTGAAAACGATCATCATGCATGTAAAAAGCGCCACTGGTAGGCACAGCATAAGGCTCATTCTCTTTCTTCTCTCCTTCCTTATTCTCTTCATCTTTATTCTCTTCTTTATTCCCTTCCCTATCCTCCCCTTCTAATTCCCCTTGCCGCCTTTCCCCCAAAACTTCGTTTCCGTTCACTTCCTCCAAACCCTCTTCGAACTCTTCTCCCAATTCATCGTATTCCTCTTCATCGTAATCATCCACGTCGTCGTCGTACACTTCAGCGCCTCCCTGACCATCGGATTCCCCGTCCGATCGGGCGCTCGTGGACATCAATGATTCGTTCTTCTTCGGAGGAAGATCTTCTTCTTCTCCGACGTCGGAATCCTCTTCGTCGTCGCTTGCTGCATCCCTCCGCCGCATAGCCGGAAGCGGCTTGTCCTCGGGGTCAGTCTCATATTCATCCACTTTTTCATCAGCCTCGTTCGCATTCGACGACATGGTTGGATCAAACGGAATTAGGGATTGGATCGATGGATCTAGGGTTTTTGAAGAGAAGTGAGACGACCTTTTCTCTTTCCTGAAAGAGGTCGAGAATGGAGGATAGCTTGGATTGGGCGCACCCGGCTCTGAATAAACCCGGGCTACAGATTAACCCATATTCTATGTCACCGGATCTCGGGCCCCACATGTTGGTTTAGACGGTGTTTCATACGTCGGTAGTTGGCGACTCTTGGTAATATATTTACTGTATAGACATCATATACCAGCGTGGACGATATTTGTTGACATGGCAAGATAAATGGGTCCACAACAATCTAAACTACAGTCTATAGACATCTCAAACGAACATCTGGAGTATTCATTAGTTATATGAACCGTGTGAACCACCTCAAACTGGACCCACGAGTCAGTGATTCGTCCTAGTTGAATTCATATCCTCTGCATTAACTCAAAAGAGAATCTTTTGAGTTAATAAATCTCAACTGTCCGATCTGTTTTGAGATTCGTGTAAATTAGATCTGCACTAATATTAAAGAGCCTGTATGTTGTAGGCACGAGCTGGATTGGCTCCGTTTATGATCAGACGGTTGAAATTCATTAACTCAAAAGATTCCCTATTGAGTTAATGCAGAGGATACGGATCTGTCCTAGTTCCGTTGACAGTTGAAGCCTTTCAAATCCTCGCTGTGCTGGAAAGTCTCTTACGTGGTTCGTTTATCTGCTTCGTGATTCGTGGCACGAATCTTGAAATACTATATTTGTACAGCCAATAATAGTGGGTTAATTGCTCCTCCGAGTGAAAACGGAGCGGATAGTTGTAAAACCATATCTATATTTTTTTCAATTTTTTAGATACATATACCATGGGATATTAGATGACACGGATTGGATTGAATATTTATTTTAAAAATATTAAAAAATATTTAACATAATTTTTTCATAATATTTATATTTAACTATATAGTATATACCTTTTATTCTGATACGGATAATTGAAACGTAAACCATATCTGTATCTATATCCACACGGATATACAAATATCCACATTTAATTTTTTGAATCTGGATGTAGCAACTACAACCGTCCAACAAGCAATATCGCCTTCCATAGTTTGCTCCACCGTCCCTAGGTAGGTGCCTATGGCACTTATAGCTCGTATGACATTCCGCTCGCGGTATAGATCAGAAGGTCAAGCATAACCTTGTAGCGAGGCATCTCCACGGTAGCATCGTCAAGTGGACTCCATAGGCTAAAGGAAAAACCTTCTTCCCACACCGCCGCTGGAATTGCCTTGATGAATTTTATCGGGTCAATACCCAAGGGAAACAGAATAGCATATCGCGATCTGGTTATAATCCCTACAGAGACCTTTTCCACCTTAACAACACCTGAGGATGCCGCGTAATCCGCTACTTGTTCATACTCAGATCCACCTCTAATGAAGGGTTATACATGATCACCGCATTATCAAGTTTCGCCCTTTCCTCATAATATTGTTAATCCCTTTCAATGAAACATACTATCTTTTTAGGTCTATCCATTGGTAATTCAATAAGTGGGGGTAAATTATGAAGGAGATCCTCAAAATCCGGTTTTGTACGCATAGTAAAGGGTTTTGGCTAACCCGAACTCGGCAAGTCTGCCGAGTTTAGATCCTTGTTCTTACAAAAACTTCCAACATAGCATTAGCCCCAGCATCTCCCACATCTCTTGAGATTTTTACAGTGTGAAGCGATGTGACCCATGCAACAACACTATGGGGAAGCAGTGACCCTTCCATTCCGTGTAGCGAGGGGATAGAGGAAACCTTAACTAGGCAGCATTATGGGGAGATATGTAGTATTCTCCTGTGACGGCTTGAGATTTAGTGTTTTGGGTTGGCAACTGGGTAGGGTTAAGTGTTCTAGGTTTCGGTTGTGAGGAGATGAGAGCACCAGTGCACACCTTGTCCGCGTAGGTAGGTTGGGGGACGCAAGGCTTGTAGGTGGAGGGTTTCATGGCAGGGGTTGTGATGGTCGGCGTTGGCCTCCTCTTAGTTACGACCTGTCATTCGCTTGTAGTTAGGGGTGCAAACGGATCAGATACGGATCGGATAGTGCTCAACACATATCCATATCCGTATTTTTTCTTCGGATACTGATACGGATAGGATACGGATCGGATATTAAACGGATACAGATACAGATCGGATATTTTCGGATACGAATATAATTCGGATTTCTAATTCAAAATATATATCTAATTAACTTGTTACGTCATTACAAAATATATATCTAATTAACTAAAATTCACTATTAAAGTAAAGAAAAGAAAGTGCAAATTTATTCTAATATTAGTCAGGTATGCTCTTTGCTTAGAAACCATATTTTCACATGTCTATTTTTTTTTTTTTCAATACAACCATTTCTAACATTTACATAAAATTAGTAAAGAATTTATGGTCCAAGAACTATATATAAAGCAAAATTCACATTGACTAGTACTGGAGAAGGAAAAAAAAAGATTTGAATGTATAGTTTTGGACTTTAGTATTACAGCAATTATTGGTTTTGTCCTATAGAAAAGGAAGAGTCAAATACGTAGACCAAAGAGAAGGTAAGTCAGAGCACTAGACATTGATCATTGATAGATTTTGGTAAGGAGGTGGGATTATTATCGGATATCCGAAAAATTAAAATATACGGATACGGATAATTATCCGTATCCGATTCTGAAACTCAACCTGTATCCGCATCCGAATCCGTATAAAAGATATCCGTATCTAAATCCGCAAAAATTTGAATACGGATCCGGATTTTTACGGATAGTATCCGACCCGTTTGCATCCCTACCTGTAGTCGCCTTTCCTGGGGCTCCTCTCATTCTCTCTTCGCCTCTTGTGGTGGCAATATTCCCCCTTTCGACAAGATAAACCTAATTCATTATATATTTGTTGAAATTTATATTTTAGACAGTGATGGTCATTCCAATGTTCTTGTACTTTCATTTTAGTTTTTAGAATACAAAAAAAAATGATAGACGTTGAGAACTCAACCCGGAGACCATGAACCGTTAAACAACTGTGAGAGAGGGTTTATTTTCAACAACGGCTGCTATCAATCAACAAATTAATACCCTCCGATTTGACAGAAATAAAATAAAATTAAGAAACCCTTTCCATTCAAAAGCAAAACAAGACATCATCGCATCACTGTTCAAACTTTAATTAAGCCCCAATAGAAGTGGAATTTTTTTTATAAACCATAATTAAAATTTTATTTTTTACGAAACCAACATGATTACTTTTCTTTTTTACAAAAATCATAATGACCGAAATGCCATTTCAGTCATAATTTTTTTTTATGTCATTTCGGTCCAGTCCTCTTTTAGGATTTTCTGTGGTACTAGTTTCACAAGTTTTCATATGAGCCGCTGCAAAAAATTCAAAAAGAGAACTGGACCGAAATGACATTTCAGTCCGGAATAAAAATAACATTTCGGACCGAAATAACATTTCGGACCGAAATAACATTTCGGACCGAAATGACATTTCGGTTCTTATGTTTTTTGTAAAAAAAAAAAGTAATCATGTTAGTTTCGTAAAAATATATTTTGTAATTATGGTTTATAAAAAAAATTCATAGAAGTGTTCATGCATGTGGAACATTTCAATTAAATTTTTTATGTTTCTCGCAAATTGTGGCTGTATTTTGGATTGTCCAATCATGACCTATACCTTTTCTTCATTTCCAAATTCCACACAAGTTTTCTTCCAACATACATAGGCTAGCTATAAAAGAATGCAAAGCATGCAACTAGAAGTCTACAACAACTAGTTTTCAAACTTTAATCTTTTGGTACTGTTTCCAAAATGCAATTTAAATATAAAGGTTGGCTAATATCAAAATGTTTGTTCCGGAGCTGTGGTGCAATCAATTGGTTTTTCAATTTTTAAAGTCCAAATGGTCGATCCAAACCATTAGATGTGATATCTATATTAAAATGTTCTTGGAGATCAAATTTTTACATTTTTTTGAATTTTTTTTTACTATTTATTAAGCCAGTTTTAAAATCGCTGATTTTAATAAATAGTAAAAAATTTATGGATCATTGAAAACAAAAAATTTAAAATTGGCATAATAAATAGTAAACAATTTTCAAAAAATGTAAAATTTAGTCTCCAAGCACATTTTATTATAGATTTTGGATTGTCCAATCATGACCTATACCTTTTCTTCATTTCCAAATTCCACACAAGTTTTCTTCCAACATACATAGGCTAGCTATAAAAGAATGCAAAGCATGCAACTAGAAGTCTACAACAACTAGTTTTCAAACTTTAATCTTTTGGTACTGTTTCCAAAATGCAATTTAAATATAAACATTGGCTAATATCAAAACGTTTGTTCCGGAGCTGTGGTGCAATTAATTGGTTTTCTAATTTTCAAAGTCCAAACGGTCAATCCAAACTGTTAGATGTGATCTCTATATTAAAATGTTCTTGGAAACCAAATTTTACATTTTTTTGAATTTTTTTTACTATTATTAAGTCAGTTTTAAAATTACTAATTTTAATAAACAGTAAAAAATTCTGGATCATTGAAAACAAAAATTTTAAAATTGGCATAATAAATAGTAAAAAAAATTCAAAAAAATGTAAAATTTAGTCTCCAAGCACATTTTATTATAGATTGAATGTTGAACGGTTTGGATTGATCATTTGGACTTTGAAAATGTAAAAACCGAAGTATTTGTTCCACGGCCTAGGAATACAGTAAGTCTATGATTAATTTAACCTATTCAAAATTATTCATTTAACTAAGATATATTTTACAATAATTAATTTTCTACCTGAGGATATTGCTTTCAACCCTTGATGAATGAAAACTCTACCTTTGGATATTGCTTTCAACCCTTAATGAATGAAAACTCTACCTTTACCTTTTGCTTTCTATGATATATTCTATATGTTTTTTTTTAATAAATTTTAAATGCCTCCATTTGTATACCTTGAATGTGTCCCAATCTTTGAAAATTAAATTTATATTCTAAGACTAAAATATCATAGATGTTATACATAGCACTTTTTTAAGCACATAAACTTTATTTAACATTATGGCATTTGTTTGATGAAAAACATTATGGATATTATTTTTTTAGAATATTATTTTCAAGTTTTTAATCCACATAAATAACCATTAAATGTTGTCATTTTTTATGTCTGTGAAGAAAAAGGCAAAAAAAAAAAAAAAACCGCTACCTAACTATTTTATATTTATTTTTTAGTTTTATAATTTCTAAACCCTAGTTTTTCTTATATGATCAAGTATACTGTCACTATTGCTATAAAAAAAGGAGCTATGATGTAGGAATCCGACTCCGCTGCTTTTCTAATCCCAGTTATTCAAATTTGTTGAGAAATTTGTGCATGAAAAAATTTCTTTATCGAGATACGCGAATGAATATTTTTGAATGGCTGGAATCGGAAAAGCAGGAAACTACTTTTCTTTGAGAAAAGTAGCAGAGTCGGACTCATGATGTAGTACATAATTCCTTAAAAAATAATAAAAATATAACGAAGAAATGATAGCACATATAGTTAATATTATGCTGAGTAACAACCCAATGAACCCATCACCATCATACTACTATCCTTCCATTATTGAGATATAAAGCCACATTATTCTACTAATTTCATGATACCTGAATAAAGTAAAGTAATTAAAGAAATAAACTAATGTATGCATGAAGCAAGTTGGGATCATATTATAATATAAAATTGATGGTAAGCAAAAGGAAGGTTTTTAAGTTCACCAGGCAGGTAAGCAACTGAGCAACCTGATAGTGATACTGGTTTTGGGGACCATGGTTAAGATCTTCTCTGATTACAAATGCCACAGACCTCTCAAATTTCTTTCACTGACAATATACAACCAAAAGGCAACAGCATAAAGTAATGGCTTTGATTTGTATGAAGTAAACAGTTACACGGATGATCGGCCACAGAAGATCTGAACATCTTCTCTGGATTAAAGGGATGTCACTGTAATAACAATAAACCGAGTCTTCGGTCTTGGACCGTAAACTAACTCCGTTGCTTATGAGTTACTAGTTAGACGCTCTTATCAGATTGAAGATCTACACCGTTCATTTCAGATCGGATAATCTAGTTTCGATATAGACTTTATAGATACCATTGTTCTTTGACAGGTACTTACCGTTAGATCTAAATCGGACGGTAGAAATTTGGTTAGGCTCTTCAATAAGTATGATACTACCGTTGGAGAGAAACCAAATTGATTGATTCGGCGAGCACGTGCTCTACTCTTGAACCCTTCTTTGTTTTGTTTTATTAATTATTTTAAAGTGATTTTATTTTTCATTGTTTTGCTGAAGAGAGCTGAATTTTCTCTTTCCAGCTAAGACTAAACCCTCTCTTACTATTCTAGAAAGAGAAGTAGAAGAGAGAAAGCACCAGCCAGAAAGCGTTCCTTCTTCCTTTTCTCTCTCTAGCGCGTAAAGGTTGGCTTTTCGACTCTCCTTTTTCTCTTATCACTTTCTTTGGTTGATCAACTGATTTACTGTGCTTGTTTTGTAGCGAATTGAGATATTATAACCCAAATTTGAGGAGATAAGAGAGAGAATTGGAGGTAAGTCATGGGGAGTAGAATGAAAGAAGACGAGAAAAACGAGAAGATAATTCGGGGCCTTTCAAAATTGTCAGCGAATAGGAGATGTATAAATTGCAATTCTCAGGTTGTGTTATACACTTGTACTTAATTCGTCTCTAGTTTAGCTTTGATTTGCTGATGCGCATTAAATTCAAGCTTGTACTTACTGATTACTTGCTTGTTGTGGTTATTTCATAAACTACTTGTTGCTTCAAACCCATGATTATTTTTTCTCAGATTTTAATTCACATGATTTTTATAAATTAATGAGAACTACTGGTGGTATTACTGTATTCCATATTTGCATCTGAGGTTAGGAATAAGCCCATTAGAATTCAATAGAAGCTTGTACCACTAAGGTGTCTGATCAGGATAGTACTGTAATTGTTGCAAGTAATATGGAAAATAAACTAATTTTTTTTTTTTTTTTTTTTTTGTGTTTGGTTGAACAGGGGACTCAATATGTATGCACAAATTTTGCCACTTTTATTTGCATTAATTGTAGTGGAATACAGTAAGTCTTCCTAGCACCAACTATTAAAAAAGAAAACTGCAATGGCATTTGTATTTATTGCATAATATAATGACTCTTGTTGTTTCTAGTCGGGAGTTTACACACCGTGTAAAATCAATATCTATGGCCAAATTTACAACTCAAGAAATTACAGCATTACAAGAAGGCGGCAATGAGGTATGCATACAATATAAAATGCATAAAAATTGTTCTGTCTGGGCCCCTTACAATTTACAAAAACTGTAAGTACCAAGTTTAACCCTGCAAATGAGAAGTCCCTAAGAAGGATGAAACACTTGTCACTGTCTTGATTTCTTTCTAAAATCACCTTATTGTTATAGGGAAAATTAATACTGATAGGGATTATTTTGCACAATTTAGATGTTTTTAGGGTGTATGTAATATTCTCGGTTTTTCAGGGTATTTGTGGAACCTATCATTTTGTGTTTGATTTCGAGCTTTTCTGGGCTCCAATTTCCCTAATTATATATGGGAAGGATATAGTGACAACCTACTTCAAATTTTGTCAAAATTGAAAAATAAAATTAGAAATGTATTTAATTAGATAGACTGTCTCAAATTGGTGCAATTTGATAATCTTTTGGCCATCGATTGTCTGCTGGTAAAACTAAACTGTTTAAATCACTCGATGGATGACAAATCTATCTAACTCATAAAGAACATGTTGACAATTTTAATGTTTTTTTGTTTTGATATGTATTACAGCCGGTTGTCACAGTTATAAAATACATTTTCTGTCAATATAACCCATCCCATCATTTTTAATGTCCGTTTACATATCCAAGTAAATATTTTAAAATTTATATTCATCTTTAAATTCTTTAATTAGCGTGCAAAAGGAATGCTTAGGACTTTGGCCCCTACAATCTATAGTGTAGGCATAATATAGTTAGTATATTATTAGTATTATTACTATTATTATTGGTACCATTATTACTATTAGTATTACTACTACTATTATTATTTTTATTATTATTTTATTACTATCTACTTCACCTTGTGACTACGATTGGGTTTCATTTCTAGCCTACCCCAATCTTGTTTGGGACTAAAGGCTTGGTTGTTGTTGTTGTTGTAGCGTGCAAAAGGAATCTATTTCAAGGGGTGGGATTTTGAACGACAGTCTCTTCCTGACAGCAGGTACAATTGGATACCATCCTACTCATGTTTTCTCAGAATAATTGTGTTCCTACTTTATGATTATAACAAAATATAAACTTCAAACAAACAAAGTTATGTTTTGTTTTACCTTATTTCATTTCTTAGTGATATTGATAAACTAAGAGATTTCATCAAGCATATATATGTCGATCAGAGATTTGTTGGAGAAAGAAATGCTGATAAGCCACCAGTTGTAAAGGTAACAGAAATAAATCTGCTCTAAGTAACTTATTGATATTTTTCTTTTTATACCCTTGAACAAAAATCATATTGAAACAATCATTTTTGAGACCCTCGTATACTCCTTTATAGCAAGTAATTTTATAAGCCATGCCATAAGGTAAAAAAATAATAGAGACTTCTCAGCAATCAAACTGTACTAGTAGTCTCCCAGACGAATGATATTTGACATATTTCCATGAGAGGCATGCACCTAATCGGGGGTGGGTAAAGATTGTAACAGATCAGTTTTTGCTTCATGCAGCGCATGAACTATACACAGTGCGTTTTGATTCTATAGACTGTGCGCTAGCCAAAACTGCTATGTTAAAATATTTACCCCCTAATTGGCATATTGACACTGCTTGATATTCTCATGTTTAATACCGATATGTGGTATATTATGCAGGTTGAGAGGGAAAGTTCTGTTCAGGAGAGGTCCTTGGGCCCACCGTATGACAGCAAGCAGAGTCCAAGGAAAGATAAAACAGCTGCTTCTGTAAATAGAACCAGTAGCAATATTTCTGACACACACAAGGAAGCCGCGGGATCCACTTCACGGGCCGTCAAAGAGGATCCTCCTGCTACTGTTCCACCTTTAAGGATACTAGAACCACCAAAGCTGGATCCGCCCGTTACACCTAAAACACCTACACCAGTAGCACCAGTTCAGGTACACATTCAATTGATTTTGAGAGACTTTCATTTATACCCCTCAAAAAACATCGGAATTACGTATTCCCCCCTCCAAAATTCATAATATCATATTTACACTTCTAAAATTAAAAAACTCACAAAATTACCCATTTTATTGTCTTTTCTATTAAAACTCATTTTAAATTTATTAAGTACCCATTTTTTGTTTTTCTTAATAAAGGGTAAAATGGGTACTTTGTAAATTTAAAATGAGATTTAATAGAAAAGACAATAAAATGAGTAAATTTGTAAGTTTTTGAAATCTAGAAGGGTTAAATATGATATTATGAATTTTATTTTAGAGGGGGGATAAGTAATTTCGAAGTTTTTGAGGGGCATACATGAAATTCCCCCTTTGATTTTTTTTTTTGGTTTCTTACATGACCCGTAGGCCTATTACTTCGTATCTTGAGTGATAAATTTGGATCTCCAACCCTAATCCTATCCCAAATTCCCAACAATGGATTCTACCCTCATTTGCCAATACATGCGCCTTTGATTTTTTACCCCTCTTGTATTCTACAGGACGTATTAGATAGAACTCCTTTGGTTTCTCTCTGCACATATAAAAAAAAAAAACTACGACTGACTACTATGGTTAGGTAGCTGGGTGCGTACTGGTATTAACCATGATTGGTATGGTACAGAACATCTCTGTCATGCATTGAATGACTCGATACTGTTTAATATTGCTGTACCATTACCAGAATTTGTAAGACATGCATGCAAGGGCCAGTTGTTTGTTGTACCAGATTACTACCATTGTTTTGATTATTTGCATTTCTTTAATGAATGTATTAATTCACAGAGCACCAAAACAGAGTCAAATACAAAGGATACAAGCACCCAAAACCCACCTGAAGTTAAGCTGGTATCTTCTATAAGTTTGATTGACTTCGACTCAGATCCAGAACCCGTCCCCAAACGGGAAACACCACCAACATCCAATCAAAACAGAGACATTGGATGGGCTTCCTTTGATACTCAGAGACCTTCATTTGCAGCAGCCCCCTCTTCGAGTGCTAACAATCTAGAAACCTCTCTAGTCCATCAGCCTGCTTCTAGACCTGTTCCGGGAACTACTTATTCCCAAATGTCAATTCAGAACAATACTCCACATCAAAACAATGTTTCTCTATTTCCTACAGTGCAACGTAGCAATCCTCAATTAAATGGACTGCCTGCTGCGGGACCCACAATTCAGGTTATTGTAAAGTTCTTTATCTGCATTCAGAAAATGATACTTTATTGATGCTGACTTGTATCGATGCCTTCCCTTTTCAGTCTTGGGGCCAACAAGTTGCACCAAATATTCATACAACCACTATTGCACCAAGTCATGCATCATTCGGCAGAGGACCACAACAATTTATGGATGGACCAGGAGCATTACCTATGGGTGTTACACCACTTCAAACTATTGCCTCTCCAGCTGCACCAAGTGATGGTAGAAGTGCACTCCCAGAGGTATGCTGTCTCAGATAATTAATTTTTTGTCTGGTATTGTACAAATCTATTTGTTGATCTTGTTCTTACATTTATTAATAATAACAGGACCTTTTTAGCATGGTATATGCACAACCACCAGCTCAAATGCCAGGGTGGCATCCAGCTGCACGCATTCAGATGGGGTACACGATGCAATTTCATACTCCATCCGTATGTGCTATTTTGTTTCTTTCCTATTTCATTTTTCCTTTTATCTTACTGAAGCACTCAATTATAACCCTTTAATAACAATCATTCTCTTTTTTTTTTTTCTATTTATTTTGTTACAGCCAGCTCAGATATTTGCACAGCCAACACAATCCACAAACCCATTTGATATCGGCAATGGGCCTAAACTAGCACATGCTTCCACTGTAAGCAACTTTTATTATCACCATTCATTTAAGTTCTCTTCCCGAGTCTGGAAGAAAGGCAAGTGGAAGGAAAGAAAATGGGGAGAACAGTATATTGGTTACATCGTTATTATATTTTTTTCCCTTGTCTGGGTGTGGTGGGGGGGGGATGAAATTTGGAGAACTGCATAGAATAATTTTCCCCATTCACCTATATTAACATTCATTCACAAAATTTGATCTCAGGAGCAAAATTAATAAAACTTTTTCAGCCATTCAAGCATACTGCTTAGGACTTTAATTAGGTTAAAAAATATCACAAATCTTCACAGCCCATATCAACAGAAGTTACTGTACAACCTAGGCAACCCTTTTTGACTAGTTGCTAAAAATTGCTGAATAAAGTCGAACTATATGCGACCTTTATTTATACTAGATTTGCTGAATAATATATCAACAGTTCAATCATCATGTATTAAATTGAAATGTGGGATTTGGAACACAAATACCTAGGGACAGGGCGGAGCTAGACTTTCAAACTATGGGGGTCAAACACACAATGAAGGTCAATGATATAAAATTTTCATGCTGAGAATGGGGGTCAATTAACACTATCCATGACATTTACTCTAAATTATATAAATAATCATACATTAATACAAATTTTTTTTTTAAAATGGGGGTCAATTGACCCCCATTCATTTCATTTGACTCCGCCCCTGCGTAGGGTGAAAGCATACTGGCTCAACTGAATTGTCACATCGCTGATTCTTCTTGTTTGTTTTTTCTTCAAAATTATGATTACGTACATTGTTAAGTTTTTCTTGCTCATTTATTAAATTTTAGTTTTAACTTCTACACCCTTGGCAGTTTCCATCTATGTCATCAATGCAAGGAGCATTACCAAGCTCCGGTACTGGTAACCCTAATGCATATTCACGACCTAATAACATGGATTCCTTTGGCACACAATGGGCCCCACAACCATATCAACCTTCATATCCAGTGGCATCACATCCAAGTACTTTTAAATTTAGAATTTGATCTTGCTTTAAGCTTTGTCCATGCGTTTTTTTTTTGTCCCATTTGAAATATTTAACTTTTTTTTATTCTTGTTTTAGGTCAATACTCAGCTCAGCCGCATACAAACAACATGGTTCAGAAAGTACCCAGTAACGCATACTATCCTGGGTAATTATGTCATTATTACAATATTATAATGTCAGTCATCATAAAAAATGAAATCAATCTTTTCACCACACACTAACTATACATACTGCACCTATAATAAAATAGTTGGGGTACTGTCAACATGCCCTCCCAAAATTTTGATTTTTGACTGATAAGGGTGCCGACAACCAACTGGACTGGTCCAGTGCAGCACTGATACCCCAAAATAATCCGACGTAGTCCAGTCGAATCCTCAAATGCACACTGGAATTTTGAAATTTCAAGTTTTGAGCCATGTAGTACTGGTATAGGGTTCAAGAAAATAAGTGTTAAATATTTATTTCTTTTGTTTGGTTTAATATAGGAACCAAATGCCAGGTGGCTATGGTACAGTTAACGGAGGTTATGGGTTATCGGGCATGAACCCGCAGCAGTTGACATTTAGAAATCCACAACCTGGTAATGCTGGCATGTACCCTTCAGTTGGTGGAAATCCTTTTGCTTAAAGATGTTACTGCTTATTGTAATTAGAGTACAGTTGGTGGTTGTAATTGTAAATCATGTTGTACTTTTTTTTTAATTTTTTTTAATTTTTTTTTTTTTTTAATCTTGGGTCATTGGCTTGTAGCTATTTGTAGTGCTATTGTTTTCTATTTTTGAAAGTGCGATGCTGTTTATTTGAACTTGATAGATTCATGAGATTGTGAGAGATGTAAGCCTTTTTGTAATTGTATCTTGTCACGTCCCTGTCTCTCAATATGTGAATTTTTGTATAATTTTTGTGGAAATTTTCTGGTTTACAAGAAACTAAAAAGGAAAATAGAATTAAGAACAAGGAAGAAGTAAAATAGAAATAACTTCAATTCAATTCTGGATCTCTACATGTATTCTGACCTTCTACATTATAGCAAGGTAAATTAAATTATGATAACTAATACATTTCTAATTGTATAGAAAAAGGAAACGCTAAAAAGGTAATATGGAAATTATTTTCGATTCATTATGTTTCTCTATTTTCTCCATTACCCACATTATTATTATTGCAAAATAAAATCAAAAGCATAAAAAAAAACTAATTTTTAATTTAGTGGTAAAGGTAAAGTTTTCCGTGTGAGAGGTCGTAAGTTTAGAACTTAGTGGCCTGTTCAGCTGCACAGTGGGCTGGGGAATGGGCACAAGAAATTTTTTTTTTTGAACTGATTTTTACTGTTCATGTGGGAAAAAATTCCATAGCAGTCGAACAGGCCCTAGATGAATAAATTCTTTTTGGGATATTAAAATAGTTAATTGACTTGATCTTTAATTTTTACTCAAAAAAAAAACTAGTTTTTGCTCAGTGACAAATGCATTTCAATCTGATGTATGAGGTTACGGAGATTTGAAATTTGAATTTGGAAGACAATAACATTAGAATTTTGTTTAATATGCTGCTATTTTTGTTTTTGTTTTTTTTTTAAATTGCTAACTAAAAAAAATCGGTAGATTTTGGGTTTAGAATCTCGACTGTCCGATCGGAATCCGGACTAATTCGGCCCATTCTTGTCATGCACAGATCTCTTTAATATTTGTGCTAATCATGATCGGACGGTCCGGATTCGTTGTGCACTAACTCAAAATTTGAGCTGCTGATGAGAGAAGGAAACAATAGCAATCAAGTCCCTCTCAATTCTAAAATCTCAATCCTCAACTCTCAACCCTGATCGCCTCCTCTCATCTCTCTCTCTCTCTCTCTCTCTCTTGCTCCTCACCGACGATGCCTATCTCTCTCTCACCTCTCAATCGATTGTTATGTTAAGATCTCTCCTCCATTGTTCCTCTCTCTTTCTTTTCAAGCCCACCCAAAAACACAAACTGCATTTCATCGCCTCCCTCGCCTCTCCAGCTGAACTCCCCACCAAGACCCTTTCTGTGACACGTGGAAAAATCTCAGACGTCCTCCAAATCCTGGGCCCAATCCACCTCACGTTCCCTACTTCGGAGGTTCGATTGTACATAAGCCTTCTCAAGAAGTGCATCCGTTCGAGCGATTCCTTCAAGGGAAGCGTGGTTCACGCGCATGTGCTGAAATCGGGCTTCGGATCCGACTTGCTCGTGTGCAATGTTTTGCTGGATATGTACGCAAAAGGTGGGACCTTTGGTCGGTGCCGCAAGCTGTTCGATGAAATGCCCGTTAGAGATTCGATTTCTTGGTGCACATTGATTTCAGGTTTCTCAAATTATGGGTATTATGTAGAATCCTTTGAGCTATTTAGATTGATGTGTCACAGTGGTTCTCAGCTGAATTGTTTTGTGATATCTTCCGTTTTAAAAGCATGTGCTGGTTTGAGGATCGTAGAGTTGGTTCAAATGCTTCATGGGTTTGCAGTTAAATTGGCTCTTGGTTTTGACCCGTTTGTGGAGATTGGGTTTGTTGATTCATATGCTAAATGTGGAAATCTAAGGAATGCACGGAAGATGTTCGATGAAATACCCATTAAGAGTCCAGTTGCTTGCAATGCCATGATATCAGGTTACATCCAAAAAGGGCACTTTCTAGAAGGGTTAGAGCTTTTCAGGGAAGTGAACCGAGTCGGTTTGTTAATGGATGTGGTCACACTTAGAATAGTGTCCTCTGCTGTTTTTTCCCTTGGATTGTTGGAGTTTTGCAAAAATATCCATGTTTACTCCATCAAACTGAGATTAAGTGGTGACAATATTATTGTCTCTGAGCTTGTCAAGCTTCTAACTAAATTAGGCGAGATAGAGTATATAAAAGAGCTCTTCAGGTTGGTTAAAAAACCTGACTCATCTTTGTATACCCTGGTCATATCAGGGTTCAATTCGAATGGGTACAGAGAAGAAGCTATAAGTTTTTTGATGAAACTTCTTTCCTTAAACCCAAATTTGAAGGAGGGTGACTTTGTAGTTTTAGTTAACATATGCTCTGTCAGGGAAGAAGGCATGCAAATCCACTGCCTTGCATTGAAAACTTCTCATTTTTCGTACCTTTCTGTAAGCAATGCACTAATCTCCATGTATGTAAAATTTGGAAGGATGGAGGATGCTGCTCAAACCTTCAAGAAGGTGTCGACCCGTGATGTGGTTTCATGGACAGCCCTCATGACTGGATATGTCCAGTGTTTTGATTCCAACATGGCCCTCAAAGTCTTTCAAAATTTCAGAAGAACACAAATACCTCTGGACAAACACTGTGTATCAACCACATTAAATGCTTGCACGGGAATAAAAATCTGAACAAAGGAAGACAACTACATTCTTTGGTTCTCAAATTGGGATTATTATCCTCTGATTTTGTAGTTTCATCCTTTATTAACATGTATGCAAAATGTGGGCAAATTGCAGATTTCACTCAACTATACTCCCAATCTGAATTAGCCCAGAATTTGGTTTTGATTAATGTGGTGCTTTCTGGGTTTTGCTCTAACTTTTGTCCTGAAAATGCTATCAAACTCTTTCTGGAAGAGCACCAGTTGGGGTTTGTTCCCGATCAATTCACCTATTCTACAATTTTGAGTGCTTCCAGGGATATCAAAGCAAAAGAAATCGGTGATCAAATCCATTCTATAGTTCTCAAATCGGGTTTTGCAAATTCTGACACAGTTGTTGGAAATTCTCTAATAGATTTGTACCTTAAATGTGGGTGCTTGGCAAGTGCATGCAAATCATTTTACAGCATGAGAAAGAAAGATGCAAATTCATATGCCATGTTGATGTTAGGCCACATACAAAATGGAAATAACAGAGAAGCCCTGAAACTGTTTTCTGAGATGCAGGAAAGTGGATTGCATGCAAGTCCAGTTACATTCACGAGAATTTTGCGGGGCTGTGCTGACACGTCAGCTGTTAATTTGGGAAAGCAAGTGCATGCGTCTATTATTAAAATTGGTTTGGTTTCAGATGTGTACATAGAACAAGCTCTTGTGGGTTTATATACAAAATCAAATCTATTGCAAATGGAGGAGTGTGAGAGGGGTCTTGAATCTATTGGGGTCTTCACCCTTGAAAGAGAAGAAGAGGATGGTTGCAAGGATTCTGAAAATGCCCTTGAATTTGATCAGAATTATTTCATGGTTGATTTGTCAAATTGTAAAGATAATGAAGAGAAATTTTTAAAATTTTCAATCTCAGATCAGGTTTTCTTGGTTGCAAATTTGGGGATTTTGGGTAGAATGCGTAAAGTGAGTCATGGAATTAATGCAACTTGAGTTACGGGGGATACATCTAGAAGTTAGTTCAATCATTGAGGGGCCTGTGAAGGAACAGAATAAAGCACTGGAGAATTTCTCCACCTGTAGTTCTCCAATAAATACAATCCACCATGATTACAAAAGAAGCAAACATTGAATCCAGGTTTGTGAATATACTCAACTATCTACTTTTGATATTACTGTACCAGCGACTAGTTTATCTCTACTGATTCTGGGAGACTCAATACCATATAGGTCCCAGTCCAGTTAACACCAAGCTGTGTCAGCATGAAAGAAAAAATCAAGCCTTTTTTTTTTTTTGGAAATTTTGTTTCCTTTATGCGAGTGTTTGTTTTATTTAGTGTTTTACAAGTGCATTTGGATATATTAAGGCTTTATATTGTATATAAAATTTTGGTAGATCTGCTGTATAGGACACTGTTAATGCTTTTGCAAATAAGTTGCTATTAAAAGACTTAACTATTTCAACTTCCATGATTTTTGAGATTTTCTCTACAAACAACCTTATCTTCAACCTTGCGCCTATCCTCATGATTGTAGTGGAACCTAATTCTCCCACTTTGGTTTGAGACATCGAACTTGGTAAATTATTTCACAAATTTATTTGCTGTTAAGCTTAACTAACTACATAGCTTGCATACTTTTTGTCTATCAGACACGCAAGGTACATTCATTGATAATGTTCAAATAAGACTATGATTGAGGGTTAATATGCTTACTGTGTTACTTCAGGCATTTTTCATCAGCAAAATTGGGCTTAAAGTGTTTATGAATGCTATCACGAGCTTGGATCTGACTATACTGTAGGTATAGGTCATACAAATATCATATGAAGTGCTATGCCATATGTCTATGTCGCTACCTGGAGATGGTTTTGATCAATATTGCAAATATAACAAACTTTTCTTGTGAATATACACACACAGGTACATTTTTTTTATTATATTATTGTTCAATTCTATTCTTCTCCTTGTTTTGATTGAGCATGTACTTTCAAATTTGTGATTCTCAATTGTCCTATGCATTGATAAGGAAACATTGGACTAGTAAAAATTTGGTACTTTCGTATATTTTAAAACATTGTCCCATGTACTTTCAAATTTGCTAGATCCATATATTTTAAAACTTGCGTAGAATGGAAACTTGTTAGAATTGTAGGGCTCAATAGAGTCATTGAGTGAATGTAGCTTTGAATTGTAGGGGTCAATTTGTGATTATGCATTCTTCCAAGCATTAGAAGTTTAAATAGTATGAAGTTCCTGAGAGTACATCTGAAACAATTAGCAGTTATCATACCAAATTGCTAGTTTTAAAAAAAAAGGAAGTCATAAACTTTTCAGACAAATTGAAGGAGGCCCCAACCCTTTTCGTACTATATTTATTAGTTTTTTCCCCTTTTAATAAGCTCACAGTCCTTAGTCCTTACATTTTTTTTTGTGCTTTATTTTTAAAGCAGATGGCAAGGAGCTAATTTATATTTGTTAAGACAACTGCTCAGATACTTGCCCATTGTTTTTGAAGAGAAAAAGAAAAAGATGAGACACATTGTACATGTTATACTGAAATGAAATGATATATGCTTTGGTTGTTGGATGATTATAATTGTGTCCACTAAAGAACACACCATAATGGAATAAGGGTTCTCTGTATTTTCTTGAATTTTTTTTTCCGAGTAAAGGTTGGAGGTCAAGTCATCTAATTATTAAATATCCACAAATGATTGCTCCTTCCGAGTTTTGAACCTGCGACCTCTCACACGGAGAGCATTGCCTTTGCCACTAGACAAAGGCTGGTTCTCTGTATTTTCTTGAAATAGTTCCTATACTTCTTCTGTTGTTATTTATTTATTATGTACCTGTATTCTTGGAATGGACTCTGTTGCAAGGTCCTACTTTTCCTATCCCAACTATTCAAATTCGTTGAGATTTGTGCATGAAAAAGTTGCTTTATCGAGATACGCGAATGAAAAATTTTGAATGGTTGGGATCAGAAAAGCAGGACCCTGCTACGCGAATTCATATAGATAGAAACTTTTTCCCTGTAGAAATTTTATGGAACTGTGTAGTAAACATTGACATATTCTTTTTAAAACTTTGTAACGTTTAAAAATCTCATAAATGTTCCAATGAAGCATTATTTTACTTTGTTTCACAAATGTGTGGCCACATGGAATTAGAAATTGGGAATGGTTTTGGGCATGTTCTTTTGAGCCATTTTGATCGCAAGCTCTCACATAAACAGATATTTATTCTCGAAAGTTGATGCTCAAGGGTAAGTTCAACAATTCATAAAAATTTATATTTATATTGGCTTTACAATTAATTTTTTTTATTATTGAGCCGCAGCCTTATTTTTCCTAGATTGACACTATTTGAATATTTATCTGGCACCTCTCCTAATTATTTTGAATTTGTTAATGTGTAGAATAACACAATATTCAATTATTCATCTCATATTATATATAAATAATACAAACTTCTTTATTT
The DNA here is from genome assembly GCA_025461125.1 of Carex kokanica. Classification (NCBI taxonomy): domain Eukaryota; kingdom Viridiplantae; phylum Streptophyta; class Magnoliopsida; order Poales; family Cyperaceae; genus Carex; species Carex kokanica. The sequence goes on from JAJGRX010000348.1 coordinate 1,092,436, forward strand.
TTTTGTTTACAATATTAATATTTTGATGAAGAGAGTTAAAATCCTCATGCCTTTTATGTCTCATTGTGTCTCACATATTTTATTTTCATTTCTGAAGTCCAAACAGCCGATTTGAACCATTTAACATGATCTACATATTAAAAATGTACTTGAAGACTAAATTTTATATATATATTTTTTAGATAGATATAAATCATTGTTACTAGACCATTCCAAAATAGTGTTTTGTCCTATCTTAAAAAATAGTAAAAAAAATTCCAAAAAAAATATAAAATTTGGCCTACTAGCACATTTTAATATGAAAATCATGTCGAGCAGTTCAGATTGACTGTTTGAACTTTACAAACAAACATAAAGGATATGAGGCATTTGAACTATTCTCATATTATATGAACTACAATTTTTTTTTACAATTATATCAATATATTATTAGACCTTGTAAAGTTATTCCTAAATCTAACTACAATTGTAATGAACATTTTCGTGCACCACAATTCTTTTTCTTAAAAAAAAATCTACAACTCTCTTTGCTGTAATAAAACTTTCCATTTACTATATCAACAAGGAAACATAATAATTAATTAATCCTTCTCCCGTGAAGGAATCCGCTGTCTAAACATAATCTAAGGCTGAGTTTGTGATAAACTGTTGCTCTGTTTTGTAGCAAGATTACACTTGCTCTGTTTTGTTTCTTGATTCTTGAAGATTATACGACCATGCGTAAATTGCATCTTTAATCGAAACAAATATCCATTCTTCTCCTAAACTTTTAACGAATTCGGCTTCAACCAATTTCTCTACCACTTCTTGCCTCGGATTTGTCATTCCAATCTAGAAAAATAAACATTGTTCACGTCAGTAAACAGTTTCTTTTTGGTAATAATTTTACTTCTTCGAGAAAAATAATTCAGTACAAGATTCACCTTTTCCCGCCCGTATTTGAAAAGTTAATCTTATATATTTAAAAGCGAAAAAAGAATGAATCTTGTACATGATGAGAGATTAGACGAAATTTCATAATCGATAGTTAGCATTCCTACACATTTTTTTCCTCTCCATTTAATAACATTGTTATTTATTGTTATGAAATTTTGGTACCTTGATGCCTTTCTTCTCTAGAATCTTTTGAACTTCAAACAACATGCCGATGCCAGAGTTGTCAATGGCAGTTACACCTGCATCAACAGCTCTACTATCAAATTCAAATTCAAAGAATAAAAAGATTAGAAGTATCTATTCTCTTTTAAAAAAAAAAAAATTGTAGCACACAGATATAATCATACCACCCATCTCAAGAACAACAAATTGCAAATCTTCATCCTTTTTATCTCCTCTGTTATTCGCTTCATTTTCAACCCATCTGGAAATTCTGATAAAAAGAAATTACAAAATATTATTTCAATATGGATATAATTAAAGAAAAGAAATTACAAAATATTAGAGGGAAGGAAAAGAACTTGATGAAATTGACCTCACCTTTCCCTTAAATAACCAGCATTAGCAAAGTAGATAGGAGAACCCAATTGCAATACAAGAACACCAGGCACATCACTTGTACCAGTATATTGTTTTACGTCCCGGTACAAATCTGTACCGGGTATGTTTCCAAGTTTGCATGTTTTAGGTCTTGCCACATATATCAATGCTCTAATTAGAGACAGACCCACCTATATCAAAACAAAAACATTTCAATGTCAAAATTTGAAATAAAATAAAATAAATAACCATGTTGATAATTAAAAAGGTTAAGAGTGAGGCTACGGTACCATATGCATATCGCAGATTGGTTCATATTACAGATCGATAGTTTGGACTTAAAAAATGAAGATATTGATCTATAGTATGGGCATTATGTGCTATGCATAGTACCATAGCCTCACTGAAAGGTTAAAGTAAAAACTCAACGCTTTACTAATTTTTCGGTATAATCCTTACCGAAACAGAGAGGCCAATAACCATTGTGAACATAAGAACTCCAATAAAGGCCGCCATACAAACAATGAAATCAAACTTATCAACTTTGAATAGTCTCTTGAACTCATGAATTTCAATCAGACCAATCATGGCAACTATGATAATTGCTGAAAGCGCCACCAGAGGAGTAAATTTGAATAACGGAGCCAAAAATAGCAGCACCAACATAATACATATTGACATAACCACGTTTGAAAATTGCGTTTTGCACCCCGCATGGTAATTTACGGCCGATTTTGAAAAAGGACCTGAAATTTATTGTGATTCAAATATAAGAGTAAAATCCAAATAAGGTGAACCTTAAATCAACTTTAGTGAGCAAACTTTGCATAGACTCACCTGTTGTGAGATAACAAGAAGTAAAAGAACCAGCAATGTTCATCAAACCATAAGCAATCATCTCTTTATTCCCATCGATTTGTTCATCTTTCAACATTGCCAGACTCCTCCCAACTGCTATACCTTCCTGAAATATTGACAGCATTACTGTTACCATTTTATAAAAAAAAATGTTTTACATATTCAAGGAGTATAATATAAAATGAAATTCAGAAAAAAAAATGGTTCTTACTGCTAAAGCTAAGAATCCAGATAGCACACCGGCTTTTAAAGCAACGCTTAAATGTTTGCCTTGAAATGTTAAATGCCCTATAGAAATTGGGTTTAGCCCTTTCTTCAACTCACCAACCTGTCAAACAATAAATTTAAATTTATGATAAATTTTAATTAATGTATTTAGGTCATACTAAAATAACACCAACTGGTAAAATGCAGGATGCAATTCACATGCAGTAGTCCAATGCATAGCACTCAACAGTATGAGAACTCTTAAAATTTATAAGCTAAATATAATTCTGATGGATATATATCACTAAGATTATAGAGACAGGCTTTCATGTATAGATTCTAATCTGATGAATAAAAAATATTTGATATGTTGTGCCTATATATACTTCATGTGACATTTCTTTTGTAATTTCTGCTACTTGACATATATATTATTCTAATTAAAAGGAAATGTGAACATACAAATAGAGAAAAATATATATACTTACTATAGGTATTCCATGATCCTCTCCTTTGACAAGGAATGCAAAAAGACCCCCCAATACCACAACCAAAAGAGGAGCTATGGCTGATACCCAAAAAAGTTTTGGCATTTTTTCTTTCTGAAATGACATAATAACAAATACCCTATATTAGTAACACAATAAAAATTCCAAATGATTGTTGTTCTTAATTTATTGAAAAATATATAAAGTGAAGATTCTGCACTAACCAGATGTTTGGAGAGAAGCAAGAACAAGAGGAAGCATATGCCAAGCACAAAACTTTGCCACTTCCACTGACAAAAGATAAATTTAACCATAAATTACTACTGCTAGTACAGTTACTACTTATTATAAATTGATAAATATTATCAATAATAGTATAACGACAATGATTATGATGATGAATTGGCTAATTACTAACAAAAACTTTTCTTACAAGCACCTGAAATGGAACATTGAACTGTTTATTGACCTATTGGGCATTGGTACAGAAAACAGAAATTACCAGCTCCACATCATTTTTTTATCCATATTAAGAAATAAACTAACGCTTGTTGCATATTAAATATGTTGAGTAGCCTCCATGATTAGGATCCAAATCTGCTGCTATCCTCATGCGTAACCCTGCTATTTCTGCTTTTCTGAATCTAACCGTTCAACTGTTTCGAAATGCGTGCACAGAACAATTCTTGAAAAACATTGCTTCGAGATTCGTTCTTGAAAAAAGTTGGACCGTTAGATTTGGAAAAGCAGGAATAGCAGGGTTACTGTTCGCGAAAAGAGGATTGTAGCAGATTTGAATCCCCATGATTAATAGGAGAGAAACCCGCCACATCAATGGCCACACGAGATGTAATGTCTTAGAGATAGAAAAAGCTTCTTGCACAGTTGCACTCCTTGACAAGTAACCTCTTAGCCGTTGAAAATGGCAATTCAGAATTGACTTGTGTTGATCTTTTCTGAGTTATTTCGTCGTTTCAATTTCTCTGTTTTGTCTTTTATCTATGTCTATCCACATTCCAACCAATTCAACCCCTTTTCAAAAGAAAGGTTCTTGGATGTTCAAGTGAAGAATCTGGATTTTTATAATTAAAACATGAAGATCTGGTAAGATCTCAGGTGGAAAGGAAAGGAAGGAGATGAAAACAGTATCAATCAAAATCAAACTGGTACAGCTATTTTTAACAACTTACTAATGTTATACACAGAACCCATCTTTTGTATATGAAAAAAAAGAAAGGAAATAGTTCATTTTTTTGGGTTTTTTTTTTTTAATGAAACTAACCTCATGTCTATTATGAAAGATGGCATGCAAAACAGAGATGAGATCAGTCTTAGTAGTGAAATGAGTCAATCCAAGCATGCCCTTCATTTGTTGCAATATTATAATACACGCCGTGCCCCCCATAAATCCCGTAATTGTCGATCGAGATAAAAAATCAATCAATATTCCCAACCTATAATAAATGAAAATAGTACAAATCAATCAAACTTCTCTCACCCATGATCTTTATGTTCAATAAAGTGAAAATTAAAAAAAAAATTCTTCTTTCTTATTTTTTTTTCTTACCTGAGAAACCCTAATGCAGCCTGCATCACTCCGGTGAAAAAAGCGGCAGTGAAGAACAAATTGACATACAATTCAGGGTTAGCTGCATAGGTTATATCATCACCACTTTGAATAAGAGAAGCAAGAAGCAAGGATGCTGCTGCCACAGTACCAACTGCTAGGTTTTTTGAACTGCCGAAAACCGCATAAATCAAAGGTGGTACGAAGCTTGAGTCTGTGAACAAAAATTACTTAGCATTAAGATTTCTCAGACACTACTACAAGTATCTTAGTATTAGTACATAGTCATAACTAAGATAAATATCATACTTTTTTCTCAAAATAAAAAAAAAAATAGAGTGATAATTAAGTACAGTGTCATTGGGATTTTTTTCACTTTAACATTTTTTTACGGCAGTTACAGGAGTTAGAACCTTTCACCCTTTTTCTTGTGCAAAACTACAGTTACATACATCCTGAAAATTGGGCATGTAATTGGGAAATTTGGTATATTCTGTTTGCTCAAGTGTATCTTTTAAAGAGCCGTTTCAATTTTAAAAAAAGTGGTGGAATAGAAAGACAACTAATTTATGCATGAGCCTGAAAACAAATATTGCTAAATTAAGCAATAGACAGAAGGCAACAAAAATCAAGATAAAATTATCATCTATATATAGACAAAACTTTTTCTCTCTCTCCATTAATCACCCCCATAAGTTAAAATGTAATTTTCATGCATGACAGACATGTTCTTACATAATCCAATGATTGGAGGAAGGCCGGCAAGGCGCGCATAACTAATGCCTTGCGGGATTGCCAGGCTGGCGATCGTCAGGCCGGCCAACAAATCGCTCCGGAAGTACGAAAAAGTGTACTTGGGACCCCATTCGAGTATCGGTAGGTAATACTGGAGACAATACCAGACCCGCAAACCCGGTGATAACTTCTTGAAGCCTCCAAACGGGTTATCGGGGAAGAATGTTTCCTTTAAGTCTGATCCAATTGCCTGGCCAAATGTCCTATTCTTTGTTAAATTCACCTTTGGATGGTTTGCTATAGTGCCCATGGTTTTATGGTTTTTAAGAGAGGCAAGAAAGAGAGAGAGGATAATGAATGGTTGTGAAGGTTTTTGAAGAGGTATATATAGAGAGGAGGAAGAGAATTTAGAGACACAGAGAAACAGAGAGAGAACACACACGTGACAGCCCAAAAACAAGTAACCAGATGATTCGGGTAAAATATATGGACAGAGAAGTTATTTCTGTATGCAGAGCACTACACATATCCAGCACTTCTTTGGCTTTATTGTCCGTACGCTGCATGTAGCGATAGTGCTCTGTGAATAGTTATATCCGATGATTCAGTGAATGGTGAGAGGTAAAGGTGGCTTAGGAGACGCTTGGGTGACAAAGATTGGAGCAATCAAACAGCGCAATTCAATAATTCTTATCCAAATTTTTTTCAATTTACATTTTTGCCATTTTTGGTCTTAGCATTTAGCAATAATTAGTGCTAAGCACACCCCAATTAGTTTTGAGTAATTCTAGTATACATGTATGCTTACACTATTTTTGCATAATGACAACGATTCATAATTATAAAAAGTAAGAAAATTAAAAATAATAGCTTTAATTTTATTATTTTAAAATGAAATATATAAATTTCAACCCAATTAGAAATGTAGTAATTTATTTATCAAAAAATTAAAATTATATGATGCAAGAACACTTAATTTATAAATTAAGTCAAAATTTTAACAACCATTGTCGTAATTATCAAAATTAATAATGACAACGATTCATAATTATAAAAAGTAAGAAAATTAAAAATAATAGCTTTAATTCTATTATTTTAAAATGAAATATATAAATTTCAACCCAATTAGAAATGTAGTAATTTAATTTGACAACCATTGTCGTAAATGTAATTATCAAAATTAATAAATAAAATTACAAATTTGTTAGTTTATTTAAAATTTAAATATATTAATTTTAACCCAATTAAAATTTGTAATTTATTTAACAAAGAATTTAAATATATATTTAAAAAGTTCAAAATTATTTGATGCAAGAACACTTAATTTATGAATTGAGTTTAATTTGATGTAAATTCATCTCAACAAAATGAAAACATAGTTATTATTTTAATTTTTAAGTTCAAATTTTAAAAATTCACTATTTAATGTTCGCTAAAACTACTCATTAAATAATATTGTCCTCGTATTCTGTCACAAAGGTGGAGAAAGTTCACATCCACATGATCTTTCACTTTAAATTCTTCATCAGAGAAATCAGCTTTTGGTCTAATAACTGCGAGCAGTGTTCTAAATAGCGCGTTATAGCGTTTTTGAACTCTAAACGCTAAGCTATGACATCAAAATGCGCTATTTGCGCTATGGCCGCTATAGCGGTGATAGCGGTCCGCTATTTGCGCTACGGCCGTTATACAATATAGTTTTTTTTTAATAAAACCTATTTTGGTAGTCATTGCCAAATTTTTCAAAAAAAAAAAAAATGAGTTTTTTTAAGCAATTTATATGGGCTTTAAATAAAGACCCAAAAAAGCTCAAACCGAAATTGAATTTGTTGCTACTTACTACAGATAAATCAATTTGAAATTGGAAATAGAAATAGAAAAAAAAAGACTATGTCATGAATCATGATGCTTAAGATATTTTTAATAGGAAAAATCGATAGTTTATGATATTACTATGGATATTTTGAACCGCAATTTGGACTTTGTACTGGTTCAATATGAATATTATAATTTCTTAATTACTTTGGTGTTATTTATTGTTCTATGAGACTTTAGATAATGTTGATATTTAGTACAAATATTGAATATATGGAATGTAAAAAAAAAAACGCTATGTGGCATAGCTTCCGCTACAGCGACGCTATTCGCTATAACTTTTTTTGTAGCCCTCCCGCTATGACGCTATAAAAACTATTTAGAACATTGACTGCGACAATATAATATATGTGAAAGATCATATTTTCGAAACTTATATCGATTTGACTCCATTTTGTCTAAAAAAAAAATGAAGTTCCTTCTTTGCAAGGTAATGTTGAATGGAATGTTTTGATGAGCAATTAACACTCAAATTTATCTCAAGAAAATGAAGTTCCTTCTTAGTAGGGTATTGTTGAATGGTATGTTTTGATGAGCAATTAACACTTGGATTCATGTTAATTCATCCACATTTCCAAATTATTGCATCGTTATCACAAAATCTAATCGATGTAAGTAAGCTATGAAATCATATTCAACTAATTATGGCTGAAAAAGAAATCATTCAAACACATTATTGCAAAAAGGCAATATTTGCATAAGGGTTGTTATACAATTATTTTTTGAGAAAAGGTTCAAATGTTTTTAATTTTTGTGTCTCTACCATGTCTTTATTTTTAAAACGTTAATAACTCAAAATTTAAAACATAAACGTCAAAATAAAACCATTAGATAATTTAAAACATATGATTTTCACTACGTGTTCATAAAAAATTATCATATTTCAATTTTGTTTATTTGTGAATCAATAAGTTGAAAAATGAACGTCTAGAAATTATTCATATCAGTACATTTTTACAAGCTCTTGATGACAAACACAATAAAGTTGTAATATCATAAATTTTTTCACGTACATAGATAGAATGATGTAGATCATATCTAACAGTTTTATTTTGACATTTTAAGTTTTAAATTTTGAGTTATTAAAGTTTTTAAAAATGAAGACATGATGGAGGTAAAAAAAATGAAGACATTTGAACTCTCTTATTTATTTTTATTTTGAGGAAAATTAAGTTCTATATAAATTTGAATATTTTGTATATTTTGAAGAAGCCTTAATAAGAGAAATCGAAAAGGATGTTATATATAATTCACACTTATCTTGACTAAGAGAAATCCTTAAGAACCACCAACGTGTTTTTTTTATACCGCATACTTTTTAATGTGCCGACAATGATTTTACCATATATAAAATTTTATTACCCTTGAAACAGTAAATAATGTACAAATTTTGAATTTTAATTAGTCATTTTATTTGGCGCATCAAAATTCATAAGCATCGGTAGGCAACCTCATTCCTTCTATTATATTATTATAGGTAGGGGTGAAAATATGATCAGATTGGATATTTATTAAAATAATATTAAAAAATATCAAAGTTCATAATATTTATCTAATTTTAATGGTGAATAACAAAATATATGATATGTATATATTATTCGGATACGGATAATTGAAACGTAAAACCATATCAGTATCCATATTTATACGGATATTCAGATATTAGATATCCACATCTAATTTTTCAAATACGGATCGAATACAGATCGGATATTATCCATAACGTTTTCACCCCAGCTTCAATACCTTTTAATTATTATGCCTCTATAGATATATTGATCTCATATTTAACTTTTTAGATACCTTTTATAAGAATCGAACGTGTCTCTTTATAGCATTCAGAGTAGGTCCGATGCCCATCGGAGGGCATCGGACCTACTTTTGTTCGATGGGTGTTGTGACCATCCGATATGCATCAAGATTCGTGTGCTATGCATCAAAATCGGTGTAAAACTGTATCAATTTCCGTGCGCATAGATCTTAATGCTAATCGTACGGTGATAAAGCTAATTGAACCTAAATGTAGGTCTGATGCCCATCGGACCTACTCCTATCTCCTCTTTATAAAGAAGTGGAACTTATCATTATCATGATAGACCTAGCACCTATGCATGGTTCATTTTTTTGGAACTCATGTTTAATATTTTTTACACTTCCATCATAAAATTTATCCAAATTAAAGATTACAGTGTGGATGTGTCATCCATAGGGGTGAAAACAGTATGGATAATATCCGATTCATATTCGATCCGTATTCGAAAAATTAGATGTGGATATTCGATATCCGAATATTCGTGTGGATATGGATACTGATATGGTTTTACGTTTCAATTATCTGTATCTGAATAGTAGATATGTATCATATATTTTAATATATATTATGAAAACATATTGTTATTCACCATTAAATTAGATAAATATTATAATCTTCGGTATTTTTTAATATTATTTGATAAATATCCGATCCGATCCGATCCGATCTGTATCCGTATCCAACATGGAGATATGGAGAATAACTCAAAATTACTCGATTTGCATCCAACATGCAAACTTTTAAATAAGAAAAAAGATTTACCCTAAACCGACTACTACTAGCGAAAACTTTTTATTATGCCTATTTCCATCTACCTTTTATCTATTCCTTTTTTAACTTTTAACTCTACGGTCATGAAACCCAATATTTTTTGCTTTATTTATCTAATGGGTCCCCCTCCAATAATTCTGTTTTGGCAGAAATAATACAGTTTGTGGGACCTGTCTACTGTTGGATCTATGCATAATGCATCCCGGCCGCTTCTATAGATTCATAGTATCCACGCAGGCTCTATCACGGAACAGCACAGCACAGCACAGCACAGCACAGCACAGCACAGCACGGCACGCGTGTGTGTTCCGTGCTGTGACCATTCGCGTGCTGTGATTATTTTTTTAAAATTTGACACGGCACGTCACGCGAGTTACGTGTAATTATAACCGTATCTTGAACAAATGATGAATCTTGAATAAATTAACCTAAATTATGATCAAATAGTCACGTGATTCACATAGCGTGACCACCTAAATTAACTTGTTACGGCACGAGATGGCACAGAACGGTACGGAACGGCACGTTTTTTCCACTCTAGTCTGATATATCTGTGTACCGTTATTGCTTCTAAAAATCTTTATAAAATTTGATTCCAAAATTGCTGTCTCTATATCAGTACAGTGAGTATCCCCTCAGCTACTGCATCTATCCAAGGAAAATTCCAGCTAAGCATTTTTTTTAGATCTGTCTTTAATGCACAAAGTCTGAGATTTGTGACAGCTTACAAAAAATATTCGGATCTCATTCTAACAGGTCAGGTACCTTATTGGATCTGAATTTGTATCAATATCTCTATTCTTATATTAAGCACGTAGACTGTCGTACCAATCAATGGTCGTATGTACGCATAATGTATAATTATTTTCATAAAAAATATAAATCCTTTTTTATTTTTATTTTCAAGTTTTTGTATAGAATTTGACATGTGACAGACCTTGAATGAGACAGTTAGTCAATATTTCATGATAACTTCTATTTGTATAAAACACAATTTGCTACTTAATAATATATATATATATAGAGAGAGAGAGATAACATAAACCAATTTTAGTGCTATGATAATTTTAACAAAATTTCAAATATAGCAGAAGTACCAAGTGGTAAAAAAAATAAGTTGAAAAATAAAATTATTAGATGTACTATATGAACCAAATATTATTTGACTGGTATATTAAATATACATTATCCTCACAAAAATTTAAATTTCAAAGTTAAACCATATTTATATCAATGATTCCAAGACAAATAAATCCAATGAATCTCAAATCTCACTTCATTAATGAATTAGTTATTGATGCTGAACTGTGTGTACCATGGTTGGGGTTCCGAATCAGAGATAAGTAGCCGTTGCATGTGTTTCTGGGGAAGAAGCCACCCTGGGGAGTAAGGAATAAAAAGGGCCTTTATGGGCCCCCATTGAAAAATTGAGTCACGGCACCTAAATTTTGCTAAGCTACAAAAGTGTCGTCGGCTTCTTCCGGATCCTCTGCGGCAAGCACCAATCATACTATAGTGTGTTGAGTTACTAAGAACTAGGAACGATAATATATAAAACAACTTTTTTTTGTATTTTTTTTTATGAACTTCCATCCCCTAATTTTATTGTATTTCATTACTAAGATTTTTGACCTTTCTAGGAACTTGCATATGACGTGTGTATAAAATGTCACATCCTATCTAGTAAACTAGAAAGACAACAATGGCCGTGTGTTTTTTTTCCCTCATGACAGAAGCTAAATCGGAAAAAAAAAAATGTTTGGATCATGATATCCGTATATTTTTTTTTTGTATATTTCTGGAATTCAATAAAGAGCAAAAGTTTGAATTTTAATATGATTGATGTATATGCAAAAGTTTAAGAGTGATGCTTCTATGGACATAAGGACCTATTTGTAAAATGAACATATTTTCATTTTCAAAGTTCAAACAGTCGATCCGACCGTTAAACATTATCTCCATATTAAAATGTACTTGGATGTCAAATTTTACATTTTTTTGAATTTTTTTACTATTTATTAAGTATTTTACAAAAACTAGTCAAATTCAGACCATTGAATTTTGTAAAATACATAATAAATAGTAAAAAAATTCAAAAAAAATGTAAAATTTGACCTCCAAGTACATTTTAATATGGAGATAATGTTGAACGGTCGGATCGACTGTTTGAACTTTGAAAATGAAAATATGTTCATTTTACAAAAAGGTCCTTATGTCTATAGAAGAATTTGCCAAAGTTTAAATAGTGTTTATCACGTCATGACGGAACAGCTAAAAAAACGACGATATTACCATATTGCACCGCTATAGCATGCTATAACGCCAATAGCACCATAGCTTTTATGATCCGAAAACGTTATAGCGGCTATAGCGCGCCATTTAGAAGCCTGTGTATATGTCATACTTGACTATTGCTTTTGTTGACCAAGAAACATCAGAGGCAAACATTTTCTCCATAACTACATGTCTACTGTAAAGGATGAGATTGTTGTAGGTTAGAAGGATGCTCCATCAAAAAAAATTATGTGCAGTAAGGTACTTCAAATTTTGATATTTCTGACAATAATTGCATGTTAATGTGTATATATAAATTATTGTACAGTTCTATTTAAAAAAGGAGAATTTAGATATATGTCCATTATAACTTCATCAATTAGATATTTTTCTATCAAAATCTTAAAATTAGTTATTTCTCCATCTAAATTCACTTATTTCATTAATATATCCATTTCTTAATTTAATCACTGAAAAATAAAAAAATAATATTAATAAACAATTAAAAGAACATTTTTATCCCTAGTTCAAAATTTTGTCCCAAACCCACCCCTCCCTCTTCAACAATGACAATTTGTTCTGATAAAAGCACAAAAGCACATTAAATCCGAAACTTTGACAATGCTTTAAGCAAGAATGGCTAATTAGGACCAACAAATTCAGATTTTATGGGTAAAAAATAATAATCAGTTGCAGCTGTGTTTACTATTTTGGCAATAATTTCCAGCAGTCTCCTCTTAATTATTTGGCTATTTTGGTACTGTTATGTTGTACCAATATGAAAGTGATGGTACAATGATGGTACTATTCTACTATTATGATGTATTTAACCAATCAATTGTGCATTCAAGATAACCCACAAAATAATTCCAATTTTTAAATCTTACAACTATCCCCTTCAAAAGTCAATGCATTCCTTCTTCTTTCTTTCTTTTCTTTTTTTAAATAACCCACAAAATTGTCCCTCAATTTTTAACTATTTCATAGCCTTTCAAAGGAATAAATTAAGTAATAAATTAATAATTATTAAAAACTTCTGTGCATCATCAGTTGAAAGTAAAATTATTGAAATTTTCTATTCATGTCCAAATGATATAGCTAGGAGTAAATTACAAACAAATGACCTATTGATTGAGATTAAATATACAAGAGACTTGACTCCTTGTCAACCTCAATCTTTTATAAATCGAATGGATTCAGTCTTATACATACGCAAGGAAGGTAATAAAAAAAGAAAGAAGATCAGTCATTCTTTATTTTATCACTTAGGAGCCGTGCGAGATGAAAGTCTCATGCATGAATGAGAGAAAGAAGTGAGGAATTATCTTTTCAACTTTAACTCTCCTACTCCAGTCGTTGCTTTTCTTTCTGTTACTTCGAAAGTAGCTGCTTCAGCTTCAGCCACACGAATTTTCGATATTCCTTTTTCCTTTTTTATCAAACAAATGTCATCTTCTTCTGGAAAGCTATCAAGGTTATATAAATATATATATATATATATATATATATATATATATATATATTGGCAAGTGGCAACTAAGTTTTCTTGTGTAATGATTGATGAATGCACAGATTGTTACATGCATTTCTATCTAATAATGCACATGTACGCTAAAGAATTATTAGATTAATACAAATAGCATGCTTCAAATCTAATCTTTCCAACTTATTCAAAAAGGAGGAATCACTTAATAATTATTTTGACAATTTTAACAATAATATTTTACAAAAAAAATCTAATAAAATTGAATTTATAAGTTGGCTATTTGATGATGCATCAAGAATTGTTAATTTCGGACCGTTAACATATTAAGATATTTAAAGTACGGTGAATTATATAATTATGTACATAATGTTAGATTTAAAATTTAAAATTTATTTTTGAAAATGGTTAAGATTATCAAAAGAAAGGAGTCAAGTAAAACCATATCAGTATCCATATCTACACAGATATTCGGATATCAGATATCCACATCTAATTTTTCGAATACAGATCAAATACAGATCGGATATTATCTATACCGTTTTCACCCCTAATACTTGGTCATTGTTGCAAAACAAAAGACATGCAAACAAGTAAATTAAGTTGAGAAAATTATCCCATTTTTGTATGGCAAACGGGGAGCCACGTCAGCATTTCACATCTTAAGATTCGTCAAACAAGTAAAAAAAATGCTTTCAACGTGCAGAGTATATCTCAATTTTTAAATTGCTTTGACTTGACTTGTAAAATATGAACGTGTAAACATAAAAAACCTGTGCAATATGCGCCCAAGATCCTTTTTTTTTTTTTTTAACTATTTTTGGATAGACTCAGATTTGAATTATGTGAATTAATTCTATACAATTTTAAGAAGAGGAGGGATCGGATGACATCTTTTTTGGTGACATCGGATGACACCGTGCATTTTCAAAGTTTTCAAAGTCCAAACAGTCGATCCAAACCGTTCAATATGATGGATATATTAAAATGTGCTTGCAGATCAAATTTTACATTTTTTTTGAATTTTTTTATTATTTATTAAGTATTTTACAAAATCGTTGTTTTCAGACCATTGAATTTTTGTACCCATCTTAATAAATAGTAAAAAAAATTCAAAAAAATGTAAAATTTGATCTGCAAGCACATTTTAATATATCCATCATATTGAACGGTTTAGATCGACTGTTTGGACTTTGAAAATGTAGAGTGTCATCCGAGAATTCACATCACCTCAGGTTACCTGACTCAAGCAAATTATGATCGGACGGTTCTTTTAACATAGCATGAATCTCAAAACAGACTCCCAACAGTCTCCATAGGCACCGGATTGAATTTAGTCCAGATAGAATTAATCTGGACCGTCCGTTTCAATTTGCTTGAGTCAGGTACCTGGGAGGATACAGATCCGTCATCCGATCCCTCCTCTTTTAAGAAATATATTCGGTAAGAAATTAAGTTTTATATATAATTCATACTTATTAAAAAAAAAAAAAAGTAGACGAATCAGATTTGATTTTTCTTTCAATAATAACTAGCAGGTTTCTTTTTCTTTTTTTACTTGTATATATATTTGACTTGTGATGGAACACCATAGTGATACCACTAAGTTAATTTCTAATTATTTTATTACGCAATCAGTAAAACAAATCATGTATATAATAAAAGATTATAGTTACAAAATTCTACTTGTTATCTCTGACAGATGGAATTATAGTTGGCTACAATTTCTATTTAGACCAGCTTCAGAATGTTTGAATTTTGTGTGGATTCAGACTCCTACCTTGATCAAATCCAACTCGGATTTGTTGACAACTGCATTTATTCCCTTTTGCATTGTAGATCAGCAGATCAAAAGGATATATCTTCATTCCATTATTAAGCACGTTAGGTGTCCGATCCGCCAACGGCTACGATTGAAAGATGAAATTTCGGATTTAATCTCAGCCCTCCAATCATATAATCTATCTTCTTTTAATTAAATACATCTGTTTTATGTGTAGAAGTTTAAATTTAGTTGCAAACATACTTGCTTTACAATTAAATGTCCGATCTCAGCCCTCCACACGATGCGTTACAATTAAAATTGAGTCGAGTCTGAAATTTAGCAATATATTTCTCTGTTTTCTTATTTCTTTCTTTCTTTATTCCTCCCTCTTCAATGGAGTAGACTCCACCTTCTGTTTTCTTATTTCTTTGTTTCCAAACTTCTTCTGCGTTTCTATATGGATCACAACGAATTGATTTTTTTTCCTAATTTTCTTACTTCTCTTACTTTGTTTCTATTCATATTGCCGTGGGTGATATAGAATATATTTTCAATTTTGTTTCTATACAGATCTAATCCACGACCCTTTGAATATCATAGAAACCCTCCAATAAAACCAAGAAAAATTCATAGAAACACAAAGCATCAGGAAATTTTGTTGACATTGTTGTTCTTTTTCTATGCTTAGAAAGATTATTTTTAAAAAAAAATATTTACGAAAATTTGCCTAAACTATCTATTATCATACCCATATATCGAGTGTGGTTATGACTGGTAACAATAAATACTAGCAACTTTTGCTATTATTATTGCAAGATTGCTTCGTATAATTGATAATGCGAGGGGTTTTATTGTGACTCTGTATCATTTAACTTTTAATACATGCAATTATTATTTGTTTGTTTACTGTATCAAATAGAAGTATATAAATTAAGGAGAAGAGAGGAGAGATAAAGAGAAAGGTGGGATTTCAGGATCCTGAAATTTGAACTGTAATTTCAGCCGATTTAGACTCCTGACACTGATCATAAAAATTGATGTTTCTAAACGATCGATGTATATTTTGAGAGTGAAAAATGCTCAAGGTATTGCTTAAAAGGTTTTTTTTTTTTTTTTTTAAGTTTCAAACTACACTAAATCAAAGGGAGCTAAGTTAACTGAGTATATATATCAGAAAAGGAAGAAAATGGGACCTGCCACATTATATTAATAATAAAACTTTGAGATTTTTTTATAGAAAATAATAATAAAAGATAGAGAAATAAAAAGTGTACTTTTCATTGATAGAAATAAAAAAAAAACTAATGTTAGAACTGGAAGCGGTACTACTCTCATAGATCCTAACCAAGTTTTTTTTATTTTCTATTTTCTCTACTAAAATATTAAAAAATTAAAAAAATAGATAAAGTATCTTAGAATTTAGATGTAGAGGAGAGTTCAAATGCACCATGATTTTGTGCTCCAATATGCTCCACATCCTTTATCTCCGTAATAAAATATGCTTGGAGACCAACTTTTATATTTTTTAGAATTCTTTTACTATTTTTTTAGATTGGTACAAAATTACTGTTTTAAGGAGATTCTGGACCACCGAAAAAGTGATATTGTACCTATTGTACCTAAGTCTAAATTAACATGATAATAACATGCATTTATCTATTCTAATTTTTAGTGACTTCTTAGAGTGTATCAGCATATATAGTGGCAGGTAGTTAAAATATCATTTATTCTAATAGAATCCAATTTTATTGGTTACATTAAAAAAGGTGTAAAATTCCTTTCTTTTGGACATAAAATTTTATGAAGAATCACAACTTTGAATAAGAACCCATAACAAATATATTTAATAGAAAGTAAAATGCCTACCTACTTGTTTGAAATATATTTACAAAGATGCTAACCCATAACAAAAAGAATAAAGAAGCCTAGCCTAATCTAAATCATAAAAGGCAACCCAAAAATGAGAAGCATGTTTTTAATTGTTAATACATAAAAAAATATGAACAGATTTGATTCCATCTTTTTTTTTAAAAAATATTAAAAAGTTGGATAGAACTTAGATGATTATAGATCATATAAATTGTCATACTCATAGCTCATAATTACAAGAGTCATATTCTCTCTAATGCGCCTGTTAATTATATGAAAAGTCACAACTATTGATTTGGTGGTCTGATCAGCACTTAATTTGGTGACTTAATCCGTTTTTGTTGTTCTTCTTGTTGTGTTCGCTCTGATACCATATTGAGTTTTTAAGATAATATGCGGAAAATAATAAATGATTGATTGTATTATATTATTTTCTTTACATAGTTCCTATTTTTTTAATTTTTGGTATGCCTTAATTGTATGAAAATACCAAGATACCGTTGGATTTATTTATAAATCTAATGTTATGCTTGATTGTTTTGAGCCGTTGATCAATGATGAGATTGTCTCTGAGATGACACTTTATTTTCAACTTTTCAACAGTAATAAATTCCCATTTAAATCTATCAATATCAAACATTTTCAACTCGAATTTGTTGACAGCTGCATTTAATTTATACCATTTTGCATTGTAGATCAGCAGATCAAAAATTCAAAAGGATAAACTATCAAAATTAGTTATTCATTTGTTGCCTCATATACTATTATAATGATATGCACAAAATCAAGAATATCCCAATCCATGATGATTACAGAATTTATTCTCTTGCCATGTTTGAATTTTTATAAACTCAAATGTTGTACTGTTGATATATACTATCTTTTTTGGGAAAATTAACATATCACATATATTAGGGGTGAAAAATTATATTTTATTTTTTATAATCCATGTTGTACTGTTGTATTCGATCTGTATTCGAAAAGTTAGATGTGGATATCCGATATCCGAATATCCATGTGAATATGGATACTGATATGGTTTTACGTTTTAAATATCCGATCCGATCCGTATCTGCATCTGAAAAATTAAAAAGAAATATAGATATGTTTTTACCACTATCCGCTTCGTATTCACTCTGTTTTCACCCCTAACACACACACACACACACACACACATATATATATATATAGAGAGAGAGAATGGCTAAGCTCAAAACGTTTGTTCCTAGACTCTGGAACAAACGATTCCGTTCTCTAATTTCCAAAGTTTAAACAACAAATCCAAACCGTTAGATGTTCAATCTATATTAAAATGTGCTTGGAAACCAAATTTTACATTTTTTGGAATTTTTTTTTACTATTTATTAAGATGGTTTGAAAACCGCTGTTTTTCAATGCTGTAGAAATTTCATAAAAACAGCGGTTTTCAAACCAGCTTAATAAATAGTAAAAAAATTTCAAAAAATGTAAAATTTGGTCTCCAAGCACATTTTAATATAGATTGAACATCTAACGTTTTGGATTTGTTGTTTGAACTTTAAAAATTAGAGAACGGAATCGTTTGTTCCTGAGTCCAAGAACAAACGTTTTGATATTAGCCATTATATATATATATATATATATATATATATATATATATATATATATATATATATATTAGAGTAGGCACCATAAAAAATATCTCGCATTATTATTTCACAATAAACAACAAAAAGCAAGATGGATATGCTAAAGTCGCTTGGAATATTTTTCTCTCTATATTCTTGACTAATTAGAACGTATCATATATTAGAAAAGGCACCATAAAAATGATTTTTTCAATTTTTATTTCCCAATAAACAACCAAAAACAAAAGGGATATATATATGTTAAAGCCGTATGGAACATTTTCATCTCCACATTTCAAAATATATTGTTTGCCATTGCTAATAGTATCCAATTTTATAGGAAAACTGAAAAGGTGCAAAATTCCTCTCTTTTAATTTGGAGAAAAAACAAGTGAAGCATCACAACTTTAGATTTCCACTAATTGAACCGCAATCACCGACTTTTTTGAAATTAATATATTTAGAGCATTTACATGGGATTTCTTTTAAATTGCTAATCTGATGTGTTAATTGTTAATATAATTGCTGGATTGTAGGCTAATTTTAAAAAAAACAAATTTGCTTATAAAACAAACGATTTCTTTTAGACATGCTGGTACTCTCTCTCTTTCTTATTGACTCTGACCCCTTTATTTTATTTCCTATTGGCTCTGATCCAATTTCTGAGATGGAGGAGTTAAGAAATTAAAAGAAACTTAATTTTTAAACAGTACTTTACAACTATTTTTTATTTTTTACGGATTGCTAGATTGGAGATGTAAGAACCCATGACAAGGCAAGCACTCCATTTTCATCTAAACCACCCCACTAAAGCCCACCACTTAATACCCCTTTAAATATTCCTTTTTATCTCATTTAATTTGGCTAAAGAGAGAAAAAAAAATACAAATTTACAAAGAAAATTGGGAAGTAAGAAAATTAAGAGAAAAATGAGAAAGGAAAATAAAAGAAAATTTTGTAATCTGATCTTACGTCACTGCGTCGTGCGGATAACCTTGAATCGCTATTGCAATTTGGTTGGAAGTACATGAAATTTTAGCTATCAGGTAATCAAACTTCTCTAGAGTTTTTGTTGGTCTCTTGAATATTGAGTATTGTATCGTCTCTCGATATTGGATTACGAGGGTATATTTAATGGGATTGAGCGTCTAGAAATTTGAATCTGTTTCAGCGATTTAATTGTCTAAGTATTGTGGTATATGAAAAACTAGATTGAGCCTGTTAAATATGTGTATGTAATATAATATTTTTGTGTAGATTAATCCAGATATATTTGTACTGTTGTTATACTGAATAAACCAGTTATAGAGAAATAGGTCGTTAAATAGTCTGTTACTGAGCTTTTTAGCTGACTTTGTTTTGTTTTTTGTTTCCTTATATTTGCGACGTAGGTTGACAGACCCTTGGATGAATGTGAGGATGCCTTTCTGTCGTCGCACATACGATCTGAATTCGAGACGTGATAGAATGATATGAGAGCACTTCGAACTGTATTTGGTCCTTAATATGTTTTGTTATCTGTATTTCATCTGAATTATGTTTAATTAATTTTAGTAGATTGTTGCATCGTCTGATAAAATCATTTCAATAAATATGATATGATTTTTTGTTAATCTGTATCAGTCGTTTGAATTTTGAGAGCAAAATTTCTTTTAAAAAGGAAAAAAAAAATGTAATACTATAAATTTTAGTTTTAATAATATTTTTAAAATTATTTTCTGAATTTACTTATAAAATTAACAAGATCAAAGGATTTAAATAAAAAATATATATTAAATTTAAAAAAAAAAGTGTGTTGCCATGAGACCTCATGCATGCATTGCAAGCACCCCATTTTCATCTCAACCACCCCACTAAACCCCCACCACTTAATACCCCTTTAAATATCCATTTTTTCTCATTTGATTTGGGTAAAGCGAGAATAAAAAAAGGAAACTGCAAAGAAAATTGGAAAGTAAAAATAAAAAATAGAATAATGCAAAGAAAATTGGAAAGTAAGAGAAAAATGAGAGAAAATGAGGAGAAAATTTTGTAACCTGTCTGATTAAAATTTCGATCTTACGTCACGCGAATGGTTATGAATTGCCATTGTAATTCGATTTGAAGTATCTAAAATTTTCGCTAACAGGTAACCAGACTTCTTTACATGTTTTGGTATGCTTGAATATTGAATATTGTATTGTATTTGCATATTGGATTATGAGGATATATTTAACGGGATTGAGAGGTCTAGGAATGTGAATTCATTTCTGAGATTTAATTGTTGAGTGTTGTGGTATCTGAAAAACTAGACCCAGTCGGTTAAATATGCGTACGTAATATGATATATTTGTATGGATTAATCCAATTCTATTTGTATTGTTGGTATACTGAATAAACCAGTTACAGAGAAGTGTGTTGTTAAATAACCGGTTACTGAGTTTTTTAGCTAACTCTTATTTATTTATTTTTTATTTCTATTTGCGACGGAGGTTGACAGGCTGTCAGATGAATGCGAGGATGTTTTTCTGTTGTCGCGCGTCTGGTCTAAAATCAGGGCGTGACAATATAGAAATTTAGAATCTGGAAAAATACTATGCATCATTTTTAATTAATAAATTTTATCCATATAAGTTAGAGAAGAACCTTGCAAATAGCGGCGAAGTCAGACTTTCAAATTACAGGAATCAAACGTGAATGGAAATCAGTCATATAATTTTTTTTGCTACGAATAGAGATCAATTTTACAGCATCCGTAACATTTTACTCTAAATTATATAAAAAATCTTGTATAAATACAAAAAAAAAAAAAAAGTGAGAATCAATTGATCTCATTCCTTAAATGTCTATACCTCTGCTTGCAAAGGATAGAGAAGGTCTAGCATAATCAAAATCATGAAAAAAACAAACGGAAAATATGAGAAACACTACAAAGAAAAATATTGAGGGACTTAATCTCATTTTTATTTTGAAAAATATATAAAAAAAAAAGTTGGATAGAACTTGGGTTTCATATAAATTCTTATAGCTGATAATTACTAGGGTTCATATCCTCTGATAATTACACAACAAATCACAACTATTTGTCCGCATCAAGGTTCTAAATAGCGCTCTATAGCAGTGCTATAGTGGCGTTATAGCGATGCTATAGCGTTTTCGGACCATAAAAGCTATGACGCTATTGGCGCTATAGCGGCGCTATATGGGTATAGCGCCGTTTTTTCAACCATTCCGCTATGACGCGATAAACGCTATTTAAACTTTTGGTCCTCATTGAAATTCACTGGTACAAGTCTGAACTCAAACGTCTTAGATTTCAATTTGAAAGAAATGGACTTTTAAGAAATTAAAAGCATAATTTTCTAAGTAAAACTTCCTAAAATTTAATCAAATAATTTGTTTACAATTGATTAAATCAAGCTTGAATAAGTGTGAATTGTTGTTGTGTCATGCAACCAGTGGCGAAGCTAGAATTTGAGTCAAGGGTAGGCAAAAATTGGATTCGGGTTCGAAAAAAATAACGGTTCGGGTTCGGTACCAGTACTGAATCGGTACCAGTACTGAATCGAGAAGTAAAAAACTCTCATTCACCAAACCGAGAAGTAAAAAAACCAAGAAGTACTGAATCGGTACCAGACTACCAGTACCAAACCGAGAAGTACCAGTACCAAACAGTGGCGAAGAAAAAAACCAAAATACCCATAAATCTTGATTAAACCTCAAATTGATGCTATAAACAACTCTCATTCACTATTACGATGTCAAAGGACCAAATAATTGAATGAAATCGCAAAGAAATGGGAAGAAATTGGTCAAAGATTTAAATGGGAAGAAATTGAATGAAACCTCAAATTGATGCAAGGCGGAGCAGGTTTATGCAAGGCGGCAAGTTCCGACGTTCGTCTTCTTCTTCGCCCGGCGCGGCGCCTTCTTCTTCTTCGCGCAGCGGCGCAGACGCGTTTCCTCGCCAGTCGCCTCGCGTTTTGTCACCTCGCTTAGTCGCGTTTCGTTTTAAAAAATTGTCGCTGCTTTGCTTCGCGCAGGGCAGGGCCAGGGATAGGCAAAGCCCAAAACAGGGGTAGGCAAAAGCCCAAAATATCCCGGTCCGAAAAAAAAAAAAAATTCCAGGGGTAGGCAAGTGCCTACCCCTGCGTGAATGTGGCTTCGCCACTGCATGCAACTGTGTCATGATGGTTCAGAAAATAGAACATCTTCCTTCCATGTAGAATTAATTTCTAATATATACACTTCAACAAATAATATTTTGTTTAATTTATTTTCAAATATGACCACGAATCGGATGACAACTAGTTTAAAAACTAGCATTATAATCAATTAATATCTTATATCATCACAATATATAAATTATAATGATGATTTATTGGATATTTTTTATGTATCTTTTTTTTTTTTGTTAAAGAGATAACGGAGTCCATTTCATTAAGAGTGGGATTAAAATGTTTTATTGGTTTTGTGCCTCAATCATGCACCTCATTTTTATCTCTGTTTTCAAAGTTCAAAAAGTCGATCTGAACTACTCGATATAATTTTTATATTAAAATATGCTTTGAGACCAAATTTTATACTAAATTTTTATATAGATACAAATCATTGTTGTTGGATGGTCAGAATTATATGAAAATAGTGTTTTTGTACCTATCTTAAAATTGTAAAAAAAAAATTTAAAAATATATAAAATTTGTAGTCCAAACACATTTTAATATGAAAATCATATTAAACAGTTCAGATCGACTATTTAAACTTTAGAAATAAATTACAAAGTTTTTAAATTTAAAACATAAAAACAGTGGAAAAAATTTCATCTATCAACTAAATATTTTAAAATATTCTATTAAGACTATAATTCTTCTTCATATTTGGGCATCATCTAGCAACACATTGCCAGTAATATATAATAGTGATTGGCTAATATCAAAACATTTGTTCCTAGGTTATGAAATAAACGCTATGGTTTTTACATTTTTAAAGTCCAAACAATCGATCCAAATCGTTCAACATACAATATATATTAAAATGTGTTTGGAGAACAAATTTTATATTTTTTGAATTTTTTTTACTATTTATTAAGCAAATTTTAAAATCATTGTTTTCAATGATCAGAAATTTTTCATTGTTTATTAAATATAGCAATTTTAAAACTGACTTAATAAATAATAAAAAAATTCCAAAAATGTAAAATTTGGTATCCAAGCACATTTTAATATAAATATCACAATCTAACGGTTTGGATCAGCCATTTGGACTTTGAAAATCGGAAAATCAATTGGTTGCACCACGGTTCCGGAACAAACGTTTTGATATTAGCCAACCTCTTCGTACATTTTTTAATTAAAACAGAACAACATATCTTTCAATGAACATGAAATATTTATTTTCTTTTTGTAAAATTAAGAGGAATAAGAAATAAAATATAACGTTCTTTCTATTTTAGTAACAATTTTACCTTTTTATATATTTTAGCAACAACAATTTCCAAATTAATTTAATACAAGAATCTAAACCTGATGGAATTAAATATGCTGTTATTCCAAAGGGATAACAGGATCCTGCTATTCCGATTCCAGCCATTGATCTTTGTTGAGATTTGGGCATGAAAAACATTTTTCCTTGAGATTCGCGCATGAAAAAGTTTGAACAGTTGAGATAGGAATAACAGGGTCCTATGATCCCTTTGGAATAACAGATATTACACCACAGAATATCCCTTGGGCAAAAATGGGGAAAAGAAATGAGAAAAATCAGCAACAGCAACAGCAACAACAAAAAATTCATAACAGGATATAAAATATAAAGCGTGTAATACAAGAATCTAAGGCTCCACCTAAAATTAGATTTGAATTGACCATACAGCTGAGAAATTTGGCTTTCATGCTAGTCCTTGTATACTTAGCTTTATGTACCTTTCATGCATGGAGACAATATCTGGTGAATTAAATAAATGGATGGATTCGAACCTTCATGTTCTGAAAGGAGAGTA
Organism: Carex kokanica; assembly: GCA_025461125.1. Classification (NCBI taxonomy): domain Eukaryota; kingdom Viridiplantae; phylum Streptophyta; class Magnoliopsida; order Poales; family Cyperaceae; genus Carex; species Carex kokanica. The sequence goes on from JAJGRX010000348.1 coordinate 1,117,201, forward strand.
TGTATTGTACATGCCTATGGTTAATAATACATGTACACCAAATGCTTCACTCCTAGTCTAAAATATATCTTTAGAGTAACATGCCTATGGTTGGTGAAAAGAGCATTAGGTTTAAGTATGAGACAACCTATGCGTATTTCGTTGTCTTAACCAGTGTTGTAAATAATGGTATGCAGACGGACAGGGTACCGCTAACCGATTAATCGGGAATAATCGGGAATTATTGATCATATTCGGAAATAATCATCCGATTAGTTGGGAAAATTCATAACGGTTTGGTTACCGCCAACGACTAATTTTAACCGGCCTAAACGAACGTTTTTTACAACACGGGTGTTGACTCTTGACCAGCTTGGTCACATATATATATGGGAGCAAAATTTCAAATATTTTGGATTATGTACTTGGATTCGATTTCAAAAATACAAAAGAATTACGAGAGGTTTGAATAGAACAATTTAATTAAAATATATACACAAGTTTTTTGTGACCCCAATCTTATAATAAGAAGTAATGCAATAAAAAATGATCCGTGAGTGGCTAAGCTCAAAACGTTTGCACCAAGTCCTTGGTGCAAACGTTTTGGTTCTCCTATTTGCAAAGTCCAAACGGTCGATCCAAACCGTTAGATATTTAATCCATATTAAAATGTGCTTGGAGACCAAATTTTACATTTTTTGGAATTTTTTTGCTATTTATTAAGCCACTTTGAAAGTTGTTGATCCGGGTGAACAGTAAAAACAGTGCAATCAAATTCTGGACCATGCGATCAGCAATTTTCAAAGTGGCTTAATAAATAGCAAAAAAATTCCAAAAAATGTAAAATTTGGTCTCCAAGCAGATTTTAATATAGATTAAATATCTAACGGTTTGGATCGACCGTTTGAACTTTGAAAATCCGAAAACCATTCGTTTGCACCAAAGCCTTGGTGCAAACGTTTGTAGCTTAGCCACTCTCTCTCTCTATATATATATGCATCATGGTTTATACTTGTGGATCAAAGGTGCAAACTTTAACACTACTTCTTAATTAGAAACTACGCCCTTGACTGCCTTTGGGCCCAGTAACAGTAGCAGACAAGCAGGATTTTTTTTATATAGTTAGAAAAGTAAAATGAATTTAAATGAAAGCAGCACCACACGTAGTTTTTTTTTTTTCTATTGTTACGTGGGACATGGAAATTATCATTTGGGATGCGAATTCAGTATCCATATTTACACGGATATTCGAATATCAGATATCTACATCTAATTTTTTAAATACGGATCAGATATTATCCATTCTGTTTTCACCCCTAGTTACAACTCCTTCCGCTACCATGCATTCTACCAAAGCAAGTCATGTCTGCTATATCTCTAATTAGAAATTAAAAGGTGCCCAAATTTAAAGACTACTGAGCATATCTAAGAAATTATTTTGCAGAATTGTTAATAAATGATAAGATTATTGAAAGTTGTTTTCATCAGGAACCTGTAATTGCATCTCATATTAATATCAGTTATGTGGTATCTGACAAGAGTCCGTATCCTCTGAGATATCTTAACTTTTGCGTGACCGACGTGTCCGGTGCCTATTTGGGAATAGTGCGGGGGCCAGTATTATTTGTGCTTCGAGATTCGTGTAGAACTTATTTGAATGGTTATAATTTTTCATAAAGTCACGCAAAGTTTGAGATATCTCAGAGGATGCGAATTTATCTGACAATGCTCCAGATCACCATGCAAGTCCAAATTTCTGAAAGCTAGCTAACAAAGATCTTGAAACTCTAAACAAGATAATTAGATAAATATGACTTTATTGAACATGCAATGGAGTCACGTAAAGGAATAAAAAAAACCAAATTGACAAGATTCTGCAAATGGTTAAATTGTAAGAGCAGAAAAGATAGTAGAAATTTCAACAAAGCAATGTGTAAGATTAGAAAGCGAGAAACCATTTCAAAATTTTCAACTATCTTTAGTGGTTGAACGCAATTCTCCGATTGGTATAGTAAGTCAATATAATGATTTTGATAGGGATTAATGAAGATAAATTTGGAGTTTCTAATGTTTTACTAGGTGAATTTTTTATTAGTGTGCACCCTAGAAATAAGATAGATGATTTTGAGTGGCTTTTCACTATAGTATATGGCCCAATAGTAGCTTCTAAAAGGTCTAATTTTTTACAAGAACTTAGTGATTTACCTAATTTAGGAGTTCCTGCATGATTAATAGGTGGTGATTTTAATATGGTAAGACGTAGAAGTGAGCGGTTGGAGACTAGTTATAATCATGTGATCAGTTCCAAATTTAATAGATTAATTTCTAATTTACATCTTTTAGACTTACTTAAGTGACAGGAAATATACATGGGCAAGATCCAATACCTCAACTTCCCAAGCTTTGCTGGATAGATTTCTATGTTCTGTTGAGTGGGACAGACATTTTAGCTCTTCAAATCTTTCTTCTTTTCCTAGAGATTATTATGATCATTCGCCATTATTGTTGGGTAGGTAGTGAGAGCAATACTAGAACCTATAACTTTAAATTTGATAGATGTGAACAAGGTTTTGTAGAACTTTTAGAACATTGGTGTATGAGGTAGTAATTTTAAATAGGGACCGACTAACTATCCGCCAACTCCTATTCCCCATTCATTCCCCAGTCAATAACTGTCTTTGTTGACTGTTAATTAAGAAGGGACCACAAATTTCAGCGTTAAAAGACAACAAAACGCGTTATTATCGCGGCGAGTACAAGTATTCATATATAATACATCAAGTATTCATATCTAAGATATCAAGTATTTAAAAAAAACTGGACACATCACTCATTCATTTTTTACACGTTTTTAGAGGTGGGATTTTTTCTTCGTTCACTCTAACCAATATTTTTGACAATTTGTTAGGAATTTTACAAATCTAAAATCACGAACGTCTTTTACATAATTTTCTCTTTCAAATGAGATCCATGATGACATACTTTCGAGTTGTCCGTTGCACAAGTATTCATACCTCGTCATTCAAGTATTCATACCTCATTGAGCAAGTATTCATACCTCAACAGTATTTCACAAATAAAAAACTAGACACATCATTCACTCATTTTTTACCTTTGAAATTTCATTACCACTCAATCACTGAAAGTGTCCAATACACTCTATCTTAGGTATGAATACTTGTTCGACGAGGTATGAATATTTGCTCGACGTAGTATGAATACTTGCATGACGAGATATAAATAATTTTACGAGGTATGAATACTTGCGCGACGGATAATCATGGATCTCATTTGAAAGAGAAAATTACGTAGAAGACGTTTGTGATTTTAGATTCGCAAAATTCTTTACAGATTGTAAGAAATATTGGTTAGAGTGAACGGAGAAAAAAAAAAACCACCTCTAAAAACGTGTAAAATATGGGTGAGTGATGTGTCCAGTTTTTTTTTAAATACTTGATATCTTAGATATGAATACTTAGTGTATTACATATGAATACTTGCGCGTCAGTTGTAAAAAATTTCAAATATAAGCGGTCCCCCAGTTAATTAGCAGTCCCCCATGTAATTAATGATTGATATACATTTTCTTTTGTCTTTTTGTGTTTGAAGTTATGGTCCCCTAGATAATTAATGATAGGGGAATGAATAGGGGATAGAAGCCGGGGGGGGCAAAATCTTTATCATTTTAAATAATATAGGAGATCAATGGAGAATTAAATTAAAGAAGATGAGGCAAAAAATTAGAGGATGGAGTTATAATTTAGTAGGGGAAAAGAAAAGAGTTAAAACATGTTTACTTGCGGAAATATGTGCTTTTGAGCTTAATAATGAAAATAGGCATTTGAGTAGTTCTGAATTTGAAAGATGGACTGAGTGTCAAGTGCAATTTAGGCAAATTATGAATGAAGAGGAATCTTATTGGCAACATAGAACTAGGTTGAAATGGTTTTTAGAGGGTGATTTGAATTCAAAATTCTTCCATATGCGTGCCTTTAATAGAAGGAAAATTTTTATTCTAACTCTAGAACATGAGGGAGTCATCATTAGTGATCCAGCAGCTTTGAAAAGACATGTGACTAATTTCTATAAAAACTTGTTAGGAACATGTAACACTAGAGATATATCTATGCAAGAGGGGTTATGGGTTGCATCTGAAAAGTTGAGTGCGTCACAATGTTTTGACTTAGAAAAAATGTTTTCTTTAGATGAAATTAGGGGAACTGTTTTTGCTTGCAATGCCTCTGAGGCTCCAGGATCGGACGGATTCTCTTTTGCATTTTATCAAGCTAGTTGGGATTTCATTAAATCTGATTTATATAAAGTTTTTACTTCCTTTTATTTTCATGATTTAGATATTTCCAAACTGAACATGGCTTATGTTTGTCTCATACCTAAGAAGGAGATAGCTCCTTGTATTTCAAATTATAGATCTATTAGTCTTATTAATTGTAGTTTTAAACTAATTACAAAACTGTTGGCTGCTAGGTTAGCAAAAGTGATGGATTTTTTTATAAGTGAAACTCAAACTGCATTTTATTAAAGGTAGGTATATTTTGGATAATGTGGTTTGTGCCAATGAAGTATTACATCAAGTTCGAGTCTTTAAAACTAAAGGTATCCTTTTTAAGCTAGATTTTGAAAAGGCGTATGATTTAATAAATTGAGATTTTCTACAAGAAGCTCTACTTGCTAGGGGTTTTGGTTCTAAATTTAGACAATGGATTTCTGATATTTTACAAGGTAGTAGGACGTGTATTAGTGTAAATGGATGTCTAGGACTGAAACAGGGGGATCCTCTATCCCCCTTTCTATTTGATATAGTGGCTAAGGCTCTACATAAAATTTTACATAAAGCTAAGATGACAGGTTTTTTTGAAAGATTTGGGTAATTTTGCAGGTGTTGGGGATATCTTGAATCTGCATTTTGCGGATGATACCCTATTGTTTTTAGAGGCTAGTGATAAGATGGTAGAAACACTTAAATTATTATTGTCAGGTTTTGAAAATATGACTAGTTTAAAAATTAATTATCACAAGAGTGTTATGATATCATTGAACTTAAATGAGTTGGAACGTAAGATATTAGCTGATAGGTTTGGTTGTACCATAGGTCAATTGCCCATAACTTACTTAGATGTGCCTGTGCATTGGAAATCTGTTCCTGTTGAGTGTTGGCATGTATTAATCGATAAAATTGAGAAAAAGTTACAAGGATGGAAAAGTAAATTACTTTCTATAGGGGGTAGAGTAACATTACTAAATGCAATAATTTCTGCCATTCCTTTATATTGGCTTGCTTTGTATAAAATGTCTGTTCAAATTAGAAAGCATATCGACAAACTTAGAAGGAGATTTTTATGGTATGGGTGTAGTTCAGTTAGAAAAAAGATTTCTTTAGTTTCATGGTCAATAGTTTGTGCTAATAAATCACAAGAGGATTTGGGTCTTTTAAACTTGCATACTATTAATGTAGCTTTGTTAGCTAAATGGTGGTATAATATAATAACCATACAATTGTAGGAATGTGGAAGGATATTCTTTTAGCTAAATATGGGTCACAAGGGTTTGGTTCTCGGATGTCAGCCTTTTGGAGGAATGTTTTTAAAATAAAACCAATTATTGACTTAGGTTTTACGAAAACAGTAGATAATGGAAAGGATGTTATGTTTTGGACAAATAGGTGGATGGGACAATGTCCTTTAAGTGATTTATATCCTCAGTTGTATTCAGTAGCAACTGACATAGTTATATATGTAGTCTCAGTTATAGATTCTGGTAATATTAACTTGGCTTTTAGGAGGCAACTAACCGGGGAACTTAGGGAAGAATGGAGTAGGTTAGTTTCTCAACTTAGGTAGTGCACTTGGATATTGATCATACTGGTACTTTGAGTTGGAGATGGAATACTAATGGTAGATTTACGGTACACTCTTTATATATTTGGCATGAGTATGGAGGGATTAAAAATGTTACTTTTGATACTATTTGGAAAGCAAATATTCCATTTAATATTAAAATTTTCTTGTGGCTTGTTAAGCAAAAAAAAATACTGACTAGAGTGAATTTGAGCGAAAAAGGTTGGTCAAGAGATGTAGCTTGTCTGTTTTGTAGGGCACCTGAAACAATAGATCACTTGTTTTTACAATGTTCATTTTTTAGAACAATTTGGAATTGAATAGCTGGTTATAACAACTTTACGTTTGATATTATGACTTTGGAAGAATTATGTTTATTGATGCTCTAATTCCTTTTAAATATAGGTATTTGATCGAACTTATGAGAGGACCAGTACTATGGGTTATGTGGTTAACAAGGAATAAGTTTTGTTTCAAGGGATTCATACTTCTCTAAGATCCATAGGATCTCAAATTATTCATTTAGCACAATTTTGGGTGAGATCCAAAGGAAGAGATATTATTCATACATTATCCTTAGTTCTACCTACTGATGTGATGCAATTGCCTATTATCTTTAATAATTTTCTATTGCAGGAGGAGAGGGTAGCTGAAACAAGTGGTATAGAGCATCAGAATGATGACGATAGTTTACAGATAGACCACTCAGCAGTTTCTGACATTTAGCTATATCTTGTGTATGTTGTTAGCTGATGATTTTATGTTGCAAATTATTTAGCTTTTCTAGTTTCATAGTGTAGTAGGATACATGCTGGCATTTGATGTACTTGTTGATATGTTTTGAGATCTGGCAGACAAGTACCAGAGGTTTGGTACCACGTCTGATAAAAACTCTGTGGGTTTCGTTTCTTAATGAAATCAGTGGTATATACTACTTTTATAAAATAAAAAAAAGTCAATATAATGATATTATCATGTCTATTTCATCTAATTTTGATTTGATTATTTTTGGAGGTAACATTGCAATTGTCTACAAATAAAGTTCACATAGTTCAGAAACGGATGAAATATTGAATTCATATCCTCTGCATTAACTCAAAAGGGAATCTTTTGAGTTAATGAATCTCGACCGTCCGATATATTTTAAAATTCGTGCTAACTAGATTTGCACTAATATTAAAAGGCTCCTATGTTATAGGCACGAGCCGAATTGGCTCCGTTTAAAAGCAAACGGTTGAAATTCATTAACTCAAAAGATTCCCTTTTTAGTTAATGCAGAGGATACGGATCCTGAAATATTAGGAGGGAATCGATCACAATTTACTTGAATTGAAAAGAAAATTGTGCTCCCAAAAAAGCACAGGCCCATATGACACTATGTACTTGGCATAGCGAATCAAATTTTGACAAATTGGGTCGGGTCAAGAGATATTGTCATGAGGCAAGTAAAGACTTTAGCCCGGCCCGTAATCCTTTATGGGTGAGCCTAATCGGATATCGAATAACAGGTCCAAATGATGATCCGTTTTGGGCCCGGAATCCTTTATGTAAGTATTGTTTCTCTGTTGCATATTATCTGCAACAAAGTATATCACGGTTTACTGAATCGGGGTGTCTGTGAGATTTTATGGGCAACATGCTTATGGGCATAGTGACAACTTAATTGTTCGGGAAAGGTTCGGCGAGGTCAAGAATTCGTGATTCGGGAATAATTCTGGTATAATTTGAAAATGATTCGAAATAATCTGGATCAAAGATCTCAATCCTACAATGAAGAAAAATAAAATAAAATAAACCAAAACAAAAATGTTCTAGGAAAAATTCGGGAAAATAATTCGTAAAATTCAGAAAAAATTCGTAAAATTCACGAATTATTCGGGAATAATTCGGTCAAAGTTCAGTCAACCGAATAATTTGGCGTTCGGTTCGGCATCACCAAAAAAAAAGAATTATTCAGGTATAATTCGCGAATCTTGTCACTATGCTTACGGGTACAGATATTTTGTTCGTGAAGGATCCGTATGACTACAGAGAATCTTGAAAAGTAGATTCGGATTCCACCACAGGAGTTTGAAACAGAAAATCCTCTGCACTGCCAGCCTTTAAATTATTGGGGTAATTTCAGGTATGCCCCTCAATAATCATGAAATTGTGTATTCCTCCCTCTAAAATTCATAATATCATATCTAATCTACTCTCCAAGTTTAAAAAACTCACAAACTAAACTCATTTTATTATCTTTTATATTAAAACTCAATTTAAATCAACAAAGTTCCCATTTTACACTTTATTTAAAAAATAAAAAATATGTAGGATTTTAAGAGAAATTTTAGTCTTTTAATTGATCGGTTGTGAAGGCAAATGATTCATTTTTTCATTTGTGTCGTGCACATAAGTGTATGCCTAAATGAAACTGTGTTCTCGGAAAACATATCAGTTTTTTTTTTTTTTTACATAGACTACATTTTTTTTAAGAAATAATAAAATGGAAAGTTTGTAAATTTAAAATGAGTTTAAAGGAAAAAGAATGACTAAAAATTTGTGATTTTTTTAATTTAGAGGGGTAAATATGATATTATGAATTATAGAGGAAAAATGCGTAACTATTAGATTTTGAGAGATATACATCAAATTCTCCAATTATTTGAATTCAGATCCAGTGAAGTAACTCAAAATTTGAGTTTTGGATTGAAAGCGTCCGATTCAAATCTGTAACTATCCATCTAAAGTGGAGTGCACGCATTTCGAGAGACATATTCGAATTCCGAAGCAATCTCAAGCGACGGATTCGATTCGGACGGTCGCGATCCAATACCCAAAAATTGAGCTACTTTAGGGGATCCTGACCCCAATTATTTGGGGTGGTCATTTGACCGTGTCAGTTTGAAATTTTGAATCGGGATCATTTAACGTGTTGCTACACCACTGAGAAGGTCCCACCGCCCATTTTTAACTTGATGAATGTGGTGCCATGTCAGAGAAACGCAACAGGAACTTTATAACGGAATTTGGAATAGAGAATCAGCACTGAGTTCCGATACGGATCAGTTCGCTAGCGTGGCGTGCAACAAATTATTGATGAGGCACGTCAGCAGCAACGGCGCCAGTCCATTTTCTGAAGGGACTTATCGCGTAATCTTTATTACCTGAGGTAACAGAAATTTTGAATTTAGATACAGACCGTTCAATCTGCTTTGGCACGAATATTGAAGGGCTTTGTGCGACCCGGATCCAATCGCACGGTCTGTATATAAATAAAAATATTCTGTTACCTCAGAGGTGCTAACTCGCACCATCCCCTTCAACTGTTGATATTTGGAAAGAACTTTCTCGAATCGAAGCTATCGCCAGTAAATCACTTACTCTTTCCCCCAAAAAAATCTCTCTCCATGTATAAATAGATATTTTTGCGAGCTTGTTAAACCATCTCTGAGCTAAATAAATTCCATTTTAAGTTCTCGCAACTAAACGAGCTCCTCCTTCGATCGTTCGTGGTCTGAGATTGATTCTTCGATTCTTCGGGTTCTTTTCAATTCCTTTTTCGAATCTTAAATACATAATTTTAACGTGTAGAGTCCTGATCGTAGATTGCTTGTCCTTGTTCGCTTTTCCTGGCGAATTGCATGCTTCATAGGTAGGTGAATTAGAGCATGGTTTTTTCTTTTTTGCAATTGTACTATTTAGATTGCAAAAATAGAGCTTCAACTTTAGATTCGCATCATTGTTGAATTAAACCTGTGAGAACGCTTGGTTGTCACGACGAACTAAACGGCTAGGTGGGGAAAGATCAAGAGTAAGAATTTGGAATGAAGATTTGGCATGCAAAGTATCATTATAAGAATATAGTCAGGAATTCAGGGTCCTGAAGAAAAGCACTTTCAAATTGATATAAAGAATCAATAAATCGACGACTTTTTTAGCTCGTGTTCTGGTTAGTTATGCTTGTCTCGAACCTACGAAATTCATACTCAGATCTCTAATGATACCAGTAAAATTATTTTGTGCTGATTTGATATGAAAGTTTCTTCAAACTGCAGTTTCACAGATAAAATACTAGAAATTTCTGACCGTTCAATATGCTGTAATATCTGTTTCTTCCTGCAACTCTGACCACTCTATTTCTGAAAAAAAAATGCCTTTCAGGAAACAGACTGAACATTTTTTCTCTGGTTGATCAATTCTAAATAAAAATGTTATTGGGTTTAATCCATCTATTGCCTTGGTTCTGTTTGGGTGAGTTCAGGTTTCATATTGGACAATGGTTAAAAGAGGGTAATTAAGCGGCTAATTGTTTAATTACAGCCCCAATCCATTCACAATATGTAATATTCTAACAATAATGTATATAGTAACACTGTAAAATTTGAGTATCTGAGTGGAGTCGAGTCAAATTGAGTGATAATTGGCATTCCCAATCGAAGTTGTTGATTATCAGATGTAAAGATCAAGTTGGAGCACTGTTTGTTTTCGAAGATTGAGGATGGGATCAGAGGTAGTCTTAAGTTTCTATGAAGAGATTTTTGTAAGGAAAAAAAAGGAGAAGTAAAGAATTTCTACGAGGGGAAGCTACATTTTGGACCATAAAACGTGGACTGCGTTTTAAAACTCGAATATTTACTGTAAGACAGGAAAGCTTTCGGGCTTTCTGAAGAAGAGAATCACGAAAAGGGGGTGCTTATATTCAGCCAAAGGTAGATCCCACAATAGTTGAAAAAAGAAAATTATTGAAAGAAAAAAGAAAAAGTAACTGAGAAGTTGAAATATTCCAAAATAAAAAAGTTAATACGCTTTCCGTGGCGGCATTTGATGCTGTTTCCTGTTGTGTTTCTATTGTCAGAGAATGGTTTGGGGTGCAATCAGAGCTGTTCAACTAGCTTCATTTGTGCTTGATGTGATTCCGTCTACACTATTAATCGCTGGTGATGATTAATTGCGCTAGAGGAATATTAGGGATGTTTTTCTTAAGTAACTTTTGCATGCAGGTTTGTTATTATATTTAATTAAAGGGAGATAAAACATAGTAAATAAAATAGGAAAAGTATGGGAGAATTGGCGGCTCAGCATGGATCTACTCAGAACATCTCTCCAGATATTCCAGACAAAGGAGTTGTGCAATACGGGTAATATTTCTTCTCTCTTTTTTCTCCCTAAACATCAGATATGCAAAAATTTGACCGTTGGTGGCACCTTGCATGAAATGACTCTCTTTGAGCGAACAACCCTCCCATTATAAATGGATATCATTGTCTACACTGTTGTTTTGTGGGTTACTTTATGACTAGGGATTAGCCAATTAGAGCAAGAACTTTAGAGGCCACATGAGGGAGATTTGGTAAAGAAAAGGAGAACAGAAAATTTACTATTGTTCTAAATAATAGTTGAAATGAAGTTAAGGGTTCTTGTTACCAATTCTTAATAAAGGACATAATAGCCACTTTTTATATAATTGTAGTTAATTTCTGGTCTGTTTTAATTTACTACATATTTTCATCTGTCAACAAAGCAGCCAACCCCAATTGCTTTATTTTGACTCTTCTTTAAACCACATAATTGCCCAGGCAACTAAGAAATAAGAGTAAGATTGCACTAACAATGTGTATTGGAAGCTTGATAGTCTGTATTAGTATCATTTTTGTTGTTCATTAGCATTACAATTTCTCTTATACATAACATGAATAATTGTAGTTGTGCTCACTACAAAAGAAGGTGCAAGATAAGGGCTCCTTGTTGCAATCAGATTTTTGACTGCCGGCATTGCCATAATGAGGCCATGGTATACTCTTTTCTAAAGTCTTTTACATGTCTTGTTCAAAGTGATCAACATCATTTGGAGTACATAGGTGGTCTGACTTCTTACCATTTTTAATTTATTTAACTACTTTCTGTCACAAGTTCTAGAAATGGTATTTTAGGTAAAGTCCCATCGTTCTGTTCTATATAATAAGGAAAGGGAACTGGTGTGACAATTTCCTAATATAGTTAACTTTGTGTTAGTTTATTTGTTTATTTAGTTGTTGTTTATATTTTGTCTTTTAGAATTCGATGGATGTGGATACAGCAAAGAGGCATGAAATTCCGCGCCACAAAGTCCGCCACGTCATTTGTTCTTTGTGTGACACGGAACAAGAGGTATATTTATCTTCTAGTAGAATATTTTGTTATGATATTTACAGGTATTACCCACTTTTACATAATTTTCTATATGGCCTAATTCGAAAGAAAACTTGTGTGTGCCATATCCTATAATTCATTGTATTATGTTATGTAGGTGAGGCAAGTGTGTATTAACTGCGGTGTGCGCATGGGAGAGTATTTCTGTGATATATGCAAGTTCTTTGATGATGATGTAAGCGCCATTCAATTAATATTTTAATTTCTTCTAAGTCTGATAGAGTTCGTCTAGCTAAATAATTGTCATTATTTTTGTTTCATTTTTTCAGATTTCCAAGCAGCAATACCACTGCAATGGTTGTGGGATATGCAGGTATAATATCAACCCTGCGATTACTTTGGCTTCTTTTTAATTTAGGACAAGCTCTTGTTAGGTCAAGGCTCGATCCATTTGTTATTTCATTTTTGTTTTCTTTGAGCAGAATTGGTGGGCGGGAGAACTTTTTTCACTGCTTCAAGTGCGGTAATACCTCTTTCTTAATTTTTTCCCTTTGTTTTTACAATTTTTCTTGTATTAGTTGACCAATAAGTTGATTATTTACGTATATGTAGGTTGTTGTTATTCCCCTATATTGAAGAATGGCCATTCATGTGTGGAAAAGGCAATGCATCATGACTGCCCCATTTGCTTTGAGGTGCATTTTATTTCACTACTCTTTCTTTGTTATGGGCATACATTAATTCATTTGCAATGTTTTAATTGATAAGTTTTAGTGTTTTCATCTAAGGCTCTAAATAAGTTTTGTTTTTCTTGTCTTGCCAAGTATTTGTTTGATTCGAGAAATGACGTTAGTGTCCTGCCATGCGGCCACACTCTCCACATGCACTGCTTCAAGGAAATGCAGGATCATTTACAGTATGTTCCTTTCTTTTCTGGCTTTCTCATTCTTATATACACTACTTTCATATGCCCTACAAAAATATCAAAATCTCATATATACCCTTGCAAATTGAGAAATGCCTCTTATTCTCTGAAACATGGTAAACATTACTTCAACAATACTTCTCCAATTTCTTCAAGTTGCCTAGATGATCCTTCTTGATTATCATGCTATGTAAAGATACCAATCAAGAAGGTTATAATTTATGTACTTTGGGATATGTTGTATAACCAAAATTCAGTAGTGCACATTTGTCTTTTTAAAACAAGGGCATTTGTGGGACATATCTTTAAATTGGGAGGTATTCCTCCTTCCATTTAGATGTGAATACTTGGATATGTATGTACTTACATAGTGATAACGTTATCTTAAAATATATATCATATCTGGGTACAATACTCATATATAGAAGCTGATAAAATGTTTTAATGTTGTGGCAGTACATATTATATTTCTGGTTTGGTAGGGATGTTTAGATGTTTTGACATTTTGCCAAGTAAATTATGATATTGCCTCATATTTATATGATAGTTTTGTATCATATTATGGTCAGGTATGTGTGCCCTCTATGCTCAAAATCAGTATGTGACATGTCAAAAGTTTGGGAGAAACTTGATGCAGAGATTGCAGCAGTACCAATGCCTGAGTTGTACCAGAACAAAATGGTATACATTTTTCTTTTTCTAATATAAAGTTTTCAGATGATTCTTTCTTTTACTATACTGAAAAACAATATGACATGCAGGTACCGATACTTTGCAATGACTGTGGAGTCATGTCAGAAGTGCAGTTCCATGTACTTGCACAGAAATGTAGTAATTGCAAATCATATAATACTCGCAAGATTTGAGCTCTTTTTTATGTTGGGATCCTTGTGAAATTAATTCCTTTCTTGGCGGCATTTTAATCATACTTCAGTATGATTTTCTTTTTTGTTGAGGAAAAATCTATCAGTTGATCTACTAAATGTAGATGTTTTCAGAACATCTGAACTCATCTTAATTTTCGATCAATAATGTTTTTGTTCTACATCAGTTGATCTACTAAGAGCAGTTGTTTCATATGAAAATAATCTCCTTTTTCGTAATCTTAAGAACTGATCAAACCGTTGCCAGAATTATATATTAAGCAGTTTGGAAACCGACTTATTATTTACGATGGCTTGAAAATAAAAGAGTTTAATTGTATTGAAGTTTGTGTTTGACGATGACGAATTTCAAATTGTATCAAATACGCTGCCGCTTTATCTTGAACTATAGAGAATATATTTGTAACTTTATTTTTCATAAATGTTTTATCAATCAGTATGGTGGTCAAACATATATATAATTGTCGATACATCCATTTCTTATAGAGACGAATTGCAGATTTTGCTTACGAACTTATGTTGAGTATTTTTTTTGTACGTATTTTAGTAGATTTAATATTTTTTTTGCTTTTAAATTTATAACTAATACTCAAATTTGATTTGTTGCAAGCATACAACTTCTCGTTGAAGTATTGGGATCGAAAACAAGGACAAAGAAAACAATACCAATTACTAATTTAAACTTAATTTTAGGAAATGAGAAATAGTGAATTAAAGTTTGGTTCGCAGGTCGTACTCAGGTCGCAAGCCGCGACAGTGTTGTGGGCTCAATGTCCGAAGAGAGTTGGTTGTGAACTAAAAAGTAATAAACTTAAAATGGTGGTTTGAAACAATATTGGGAAGGTCTAGGGGCTACGGCTCACTATCCGAATTGGCTAATCTACTTACTTGGTTCGCTAATTGCATTCATGTTTGTGTAATTGTGGTTTCTAGTATAAATATCGAGTCAACAAGTTTCACGTTGAGTTTATCACCAATCGGCTACGTGTCTTAACCGGATTGGACTTCACGTTTAGCTTATCGTCACAAGTTGGTCAAGGTGTTGGTTCGACTAGTCAAGCTACTCTCAACTACCGACACTTCGCGTTTAGCTTATCATGATCGGTATCGATTGTAGCTTGATAAACCTAATTAATAATCTAGACTTCGCGTCTAGCTTGTCGCCGTAGATTATTGATTATTGTTCTTGTGGCTCGGGTTGATTTCTTGCTACTATACTCGGTATCAATTACTAATAGAATTCCATTTCAACTAAAATAAGATAGTCTCATACTCTCATGTATACGAATCATGCATTCACAAGAATAATAAAAACAAGCACAAACAATTATCACAAATAATCATAACACAAATTATAACTATCCAAGTAAGTTAGATTTAAACCAATTCATCAAGTTTACGAGCCGTCGCCCCTAGAAGGAACGACTAGCCTCTCATAGTAATGTTATCAACTATGCAAGACTCAAAATACATCTCAAACGGTGTTCGCTATGAAACGTATAAGCTTTTAATACCTAGTTCTACTCAGTTCAGTTGCAAGCTTACAACAAAAGTTGGGTATAGCTGGGTGTCGAATCCACAGGGACGGTTTGATAATTACCGGACTCTACTAAATCTACAAGAATTCTAGAAGTCTGCAAAGGTGATTTGGGGGTATTTTGTATCCTAACAGATCAATAACAATATTCAAAACAATAAAGTGGTTTTTGATTTGATTTTAATATTAAGTAAAAAAGGGGTTCCTAGGGTTTCTTATTTCATCTCAGCTTAGCCTCAAGGTGCCCGGTCCGTGCACTTTCATGCACGGGCCGTGTACTCTCATACACGGTCTGTGTGGCCCTCGAGTTGATACAGCAGCCACTGTTTTCTGTGTTGTTTCTCTGTGCAGGGTTCTATTGACCGTACCTGAGTCCCTAAACCTCAACTCTTGCTTGTTGGCTTAATTACTTAGTACGGAACTCAATTTCTGCCCTCTTAGGGTTCTTAAACCTCAACCTTCGTTTGTTGGCTTAATTAACCTAAGTTACTTGTTGGTTTACTAAAGATATCCTCGATCTCTCGACGCGAGGAAAAGTTCACCTCTCGGCTACTACTTGGTTTCACCTCTCGGTTCACAAACCTATCTCATATACCTAGTTTGGTCGAGTGAATGTCGGGGTTATTCGATTACCATCTAGATGAGGCCTTTCATCTAACGGACTAACCATTCAATTCAAACAAATTCAACTAAGCAATAAAATACTACACAACAAGCAAGCACAAGATTCAACACAAATTCCAAGTAACTAGCAAATAAAACTAAGCATTCGACTACATCATAACCCTAGAAACAAAGTGTTTAGCCTAACATAGTCAAAAAGCTAATAAAACAAATAACAATGATAAAGTTCATGACAAAACTCGAAGAAAAATGAAGATTCGTCGCAAAACTCGCGTTTTCCTCCTCTCTTCTTCCTCTCCAAGCTTAGCCGTCTCTTCCAAACCCTAGGTTTCGTTCTTGGCTCTCTCTGTTGCCCCGAATCTCACTTTTATGCCTTCCTTTCATGACCTTCCCCAGCTGGCATCTATTTCCTTCTTTGATTTCTGTTTCCGGAAATGCCATGCACGGTCCGTATGAATGGGTGCACGGACCGTGTGCCTGTGTCCTGGTGAGGTGGATTGTGCACGGTCGTGTGTCTTCAGTCTGTGGTCGGGCAGAGGGTGTACGGTCCGCATGCAGATGGTGCACGGTCCGTGTATATGCCTTCAGATTCCAGATTCTTCCTCGGTTTCGCCCGTTTCCTGCAAAATAAGAACAAAAGCGCAGCAGTACCACATCCTACAGATATTCAATGAAATAAACATGATTTCAGAGTTTTAGGCACAGGTTTTAATGCAAGGTTCGGTCGGAATATAGACAAAATAACGAGATATCAAACGGCACAAAAGAAAGAAATGTAAAGGTTAAATCAATATCAAAGTCGATCTCTTGCCGCTCTAGAAAGTGCTCCGCAACCCGTCGTCCTTCTACGCCTTGTTTCCTTGAAAGAGAAGAGAAGAAATGGAGAATAGTGGTCTCAAACCATGGAAGGGGAGATGGGTCAGTTCCAGGGCCACCTCCCTCTTAAAAAGGTTCAAATTCACATTTAGGAGAGGCTTGAACAAATCAAGCGCCATAATTAAGAAGGCAAAATTTCTTTAGGCGGCGACCCGCCAGGTTCCGAATTAATCACTTTCCCCGGATTTGAAATCTTGAGAGCTGACAAGTGGCGGCCCGCCAGGAAATGATTCGCGGGTCACCAGAGAGAAGTCGCGCCCCGCTAGCTGGAGGTTGCGGGTTGCCAAACTCTCGGCCAGATTTTCTTCTGGAGCAGGTGGTAGCGCCGGCCCGTCAGAAGGAGGTTGCGGGTCGCCAGGTTGTCGCGGGTCGCCAGGTTGAGCTCGTGGGTCGCCAAACTCTCGGCCAGACTTCCATCTCATTTTGTGGCTAAGTCCTTAATGGTTGGCGGCCCGCCACAAAGATCTCGCGGCCCACCAGCAGACTATTTGACTTGTTTTCTTAGTATTTCTGCATAAAAACATATTCTTAGTAGTAATTTGATCCTTCAAACACAATTTAATGAAAATAAAAAAAATATAGAGCTAAACAGAGATAAATACTTGAAATTTGGTACCTTTTGACACTAAAACCTTAGCCGAATATAGTTATATTTGTGGCCTATCAACTTACCAATTCTTATAGATACATGTAATATTATGCAATCTCTTCAATTCTAAGAATTTGTAATTGTAAGTTTCGTCTGCGTCACCTTCTTATATTGCTAAATGAAAAATGGTGAAGCAAGCCACTGCACCATTATTTCATTCACAATACATCTGATTACAATCTGAAGATATTCTTTGTCAAAAAAAATTAATCTGAGAATGGACTTTCTGAAATTATGCAAAGGTTAATCAAGGTATTACGGTATAACAGAGAACAATAATTTAGAAATTTTTATCACCATCTCATCATGTTCAAATCAGTTTTGTAAATAACAATATACGCTCGTCGGACGGACAGAAATTTTTTTAACGGTTTAGTCACCGCCAACGACTAATCGGCCGATTAATCGGCCTAAACGGACGTTGTTTACAACACTGGTTCAAATAAGGTCTCCTTCAAAAGCCTAAATTAGTATCTTGAATTAAACCCTTGTGTGTTCTATGCAGGGACGATTCATTCGTGTTGTATTGAATGGGTTAATTGATCTATATTTTTTTTTTTTTCTAAATTTTTGTATTTATATATGATTTTATGTATAATTTAGAGTAAAATATCATGAGTAGTGTAAATTCGTTTTTATTCTTAACATGAAAATTTTATATGAGTAATCCACAGTATGTGTTTGATTCTCATAATTTCAAAGTCTGACTCTGCATCTGATTCTATGACATGCCGACCTGTCAGTCATTTTTTAGTCGGTTCTCCAATTGTCTGATGCCAAAAGCAAATAAAAAAAAAATGTGAATATGAAGTTAAGATTCTTTGTTTTAAATTTATCCGTGTTTTTCAATGAAGTGTGTAAAATTTGATGTTAGCAATCTGTGATCAGACTGGACATGGAATTTTATTTAGTGTGTTAACAGACAACATTAAATTGAGGTACGCGTTGAAAATAGTATTAAAACAAAAAACATCAATTCTCAAATAATTTAATTTGGAAGAAGTGATGTTTTTTTTTAAGTCCCAACCCCACTGTCCTATACAATGAAAAGATTCCCTTTTGGAATTTCTTTCCAAGTCTATGCACTATGCAGAATTTAATAGGTTGCCAAGGAATGTACACACAAGGCAACAGTATCTTGACAGCCTATTTGTTTGGATGCCACGTACACGCTAATTATAATTTTGGAGCTTACGGATAGAGTGGGAAAAATGGTACGGCGGAACTGACTCCGTCACAAAATGGCACAGTTACGGTACGGTACAGTACGCGTGTTGATTACGTGTTGTCACTCGCGTGTTCTTTGCTATGACCATTTGCGTGCCGTGATCATCTTTTGAAAATTTGATACGGCACGGCACGTCACTCGAAAGATCTAGTCACGGTACGGCACGACACGTGGTCACACGAGTCACGTATAATTAGGACCGTTAGATCTTTGATCAAATGATGAATCTTGAATAAACTAACTTAAATTATGATAAAATGGTCACGTGAGTCACAGTTGGTCACAGCACATTTAGACACAGCGTGCCATTCGCGTGTCGTGACCATTCCTTGACATTTTGGTCACGATACGACACGGCATGTGAAAAAATAACTTAATCACAACATGGCACGGCACAAGACCAAAGTCACGGCGTGTTTGTCACAACACAACATGACACGTTTTTTCCACTCTACTTATAGATACTCCAATAAAAATAGAAAAACAAAAATGTTAAAATTTACGTTCCTCGTGTGTAGAAAATCAAATGTGTTTTTTCACACTTGACTTGTTATGAAATATGCGGGATGAGATTTTACGGGTACGGAAATTCATAAATTAATTTACAGGAGCTAATAATCATAGATGTACGGAAATACGACAAAAAATGCAGAAATGAATGTTCAGTTTTATTGTGAAAACAATTGTGAAAAATTCTAATTTATTTTCAAAAGATGTATATTAACATTAAATTCACTAGAATCAAAATTAAGTAAATTAATTAAAGTTAATAAAAAAATTGATCAAATGAAAAAAAAAATCTGAAAATATTTAATTTGAAAATAAGAGCATCTACATCTCTAGTACTATTAGAGTTTCTAATCTGATGTGGTAGTTTCTAATTCAGTTTTAGAGATGCGAGGGAGTTTTTTATTTAGAAACTATACAGTAAAGTTTCTTATTAAGAAATTGTTTATAAATTTCATACTGATCAAATTATTGACTCAAATTATTTCTGACGTGGCTAAATAGAAACTCTAAAATTAATTTCAAGAATGTGAGAGTTAGAAATTTTAGAAACCTTAATTTCTAAAAAAAAGTTAACAATTATTTAGAAACTCATTTGAGTTGTTGAGATGTAGATGCTCTAATGGAATTTACGAAGGTTTCAATTTCTAAAAAGAAGTTAAACAGTTATTTAGAAACTTGCTGGGATGTAGATGCTCTAATGAAATTTAAGAAGGTAAACATTAATTACTAATATAAGTTTAAAGTATTATGTTTAGTTTTTAATATTTTCTTGTATTTATTAGGCCATGTATTATACATAATGATCTTTCAATAAAAATGATTATTGTTTTCATTCCAAAAACCAATGTTACATATAAAATCTAAACTTGTTAAATTCATCCCTTGATTTACTGAATCTTTAACTTGTTCCTTTTTATTTTTTTTTACTTATTTTAATGAAATGCTTAGCAGTCAATTCAACTCCTAACTTAAGGAATTATATAACATTGCTTGAAAGGAACACATTTCTGTGGTACATAGCAATTAGCATTAATTACCAGGTAACAGAGAAGCATGAAGCATCTCTTACTAAAATTGCTGATACAAAAATAAAGAGATATACCAGAGATAGAAATATATATTACCAGGTCATAACCATGTCAAAGAACCTCTCATTCTTAGGAATACATATAATAATAAGAGCCCAAAAAATAGAAAAAAAAAAACAAAAAAAGATACATTTCCATTCAGTAAATATGTAGAACGGAAATATGATATTTCCACTCAAAACAAGAGGGAAAAAAGGTTAAAAAAAATAACAAAAATAGGATGCAGAAATTGCAAAATAAAGAGATCACTAATTGGCTGCAAGAGATAAACAGGAACAGCTCATTTCATGATCAGCCACAAATTTGCAATTTTGCAAAGTTACCCAATTATTCAGCCAAATTTGTCAAGCTAAGCGACTCATCCATCTTCGCTTCGTCTTCTATTTCCTCTCCTATATAGTAGGATCTGCAGTCCCGGGTGCAAAATGCCTTCTCACCCCTACAAATTTAACCATGAGTTTTATATATAAGATCATAGTTAACTCTACTAAATAGTAAATACTGCTCTGAAATAGTTGTTCAAAAAATGATACTCTAAATAGGTGGATCTATATGGTGCTTGATCAAGGCTGGAATCATGTTTTCAGACAAATAATCTTCTTCCTAGTATTGGTACCAAACCAGCTAGTTTTGATACCATTCATGTGGCATTTGTTTAAATTTGAAGTATGATAATCCCTAATCAAATAAACTATTAACCAAATTGACTGAAAAAGAAAACCACTTACAGGTACATGTAAATATCCTTCCCTTCTGGCAATTTTTTGTTGCAATATCCACAGATTTTCAAAACATCGCCAGAGGCTTCAAATTGGGAGCGGGAGCTTTCAATGGGCTCAATTGACCAAAAGGTATTATGCTCAGGTGGGGAGCCCTTAGGCGTCTCCAAAATGCAATCCCCAAAAATGTGAGTTTTTGTTGGAACCGGACCGTGAGTTGTGATACAGGTGTAATCCTCAGATTCAGCTATTTCGCTCATTGAAAGAGAACTCGAAACTTGATCTATTTTCATCTCAAAGCTCTCGGCTTTGTGCGGTTCGGGTAACAGATCCAAGTTTGGTTTCTTAAATTCAGACCCGATAAGCACCTTTCTGCTCCCAACCTGTGAATTTTCTTCCTTTAAGGCATCGATCAAGCCCAGACCTACCTTGCTTGAATCCCAAGTCTTTGGTTTTGCTTCGACATTTGGAGATTTTGGGGACATGAGAGAGAAGCTACCGAGGTTAGAAAAGGTTTTTAGATCTAATGGGGAAGTCGGGCTCCAAGCCAAATCCGGGTCTAATAGACCCTTTGCGCTCAGCCTTACAAAGAGACCCGAAACCCGGAAAAATGTGCCCTTCTGAGAGAGAGAATCAGAGGATGAGTTGAGAGTTTCTGACATCATTTGATCCGCTTTAATTTGATCTTTCTCAATTGCTTTAGTTATCTTCCTAAGCATTTGAAGAACAAGTCCCTGAAAATTTTGAATGATAATATTTTGAATTACAATTTCAAGAGATGATACTTAGATGGAAAGGATCTAAATAAATAAATTATATGAATTAAATGCTACAATAAATTCTTGCAAACAAAACCCCTTCTTTACCAGAGAGTCACTTTCTAGAAGCTAACAGAAAGAGATAGTGGAGTATCAAATGAGCCCACAGGGCACAGGCTCTCTTTTCTTTTCTTTTCTTTTCTGTTTCTTTTTCTTTTTCTTTTTTTAAAACAAGTGTAAATTATTAGCCTTTTCATTTTATTTTCCATTATTTGAACTTGAATGAATCCACAAGCAATCTTCTCAACAAAGATTTGATTGCTGATCAACTTAAACATCTTTAAAAAAGAGAGAAAAGAAAAATGAAACAATAATATATAATGCCCTCAACCAACTAAACCACTGGTTATCTATAAATAACCAAGGAGATATATATATATATATTTTACCAGTGTGGCTTCCCAAATAACACAAGCACAAGTTGACAAAGGGTAAATAAAGGAAAACAGATTCATCACCTATACAAAATAATCCCAAAAAAGAAGAAAACTTTTGTCGACGAACAAATAAATAAACGAAACATTCAAGTTCGATCATAAATAAACCAAAGATTTAAGCTTCGGAGACCCAACTCGTCAAAATCCCCAAATGTATCACCTTTATATAAATTGATTTTGATTTCTAAAGGAATGAATCGATGCTAGAGGGATAATAGAAAAAAGAAAAGAAGAAAAAGATGAAACCTCGCTTTTGCGCTTTTTCCGAGAGAGAAGTGGAGTCGTCGCTCATGGAAAGAAACCCTGGGAAGAAGGAGAAGACTTGGAGTAGAAATATAGGATTTAGAGAGAAATAGTGTGAAGGGAAAGTTTCTTCTCTCTCTCCTTTTGTTTTTTGTTTCTCTCTCTACTTTTTTCTGTGTACAAGTGTCAGTGGTTAGGTGACATATAAACAGAGAGAGAGAGATAGAGAGAGAGAGGTGGCGTGGTTTGCCAAGGACACCTCTTATTCATGGCAGGCCCGCAATTTAATAAAAAAAGAGGGGCTAAAAGCGTAAAGTAATCATTACTAAAGTTCTTTCTTTTCTTTTTCACTTCAGAGTAGGTCCGATGGGTATCGGACCTACTTTGGTTTCAATGGATTTAATCACCGTCGATTTATTTTAAGATTCGTGCAAATCGCTTTAAAATATGTGCGCACAAATCTTGAGTTAGATCGGACGGTCATTATTCTAGTTGAACCTAAAAGTAGGTCCGATGGGCATCGGACCTACTCAATTCTCTTTCTTTTTATAATGGACATTTTCATTTAGCCCAAGTGCTTTTACTCAATTAAAGTTCAAAATGATTTATGCACAGGCCATTATTTATTTTGCAATAATATTTTTTCAGTGGGAATCTTTCATAACAAATTATTTTAATAATTTTTAACACTAAAAAATAATTAATTTAATATAAGTATTACAGTTTATCAAATTATTTGAAATTTACAAAGGTCCATATTTAATGATGTTTAATCAAATAAAATTGATATTTAAATTGTATGAAAATTAATATGAAATAAATTTATAAGCCTACAAATATGTTTATAAATTTTTTTAAATTTTGTAACCCAATTCAAGAAGAGTTGTTAAGATTGTCAGATCAAGCCCTGTCAAGAGATTTCAAGTATTTTATTTCTATAATTTGACGATACAATCATATTATCATGAGGAGGGTTCCAGTATCTCATGCTTTTCATATTTCATCATACCTCATATTTTATATCTTTGTTTTTCAGAGTCCAAACTGTCGATCCGAACCGCTCAACATGATATTCATACTAAAATATGTTTGTGGATGAAATTTTATAATTTTTGAAAAAAATTTAATATTTTTTAAGATAGGTTCAAAATCACTGTTTATGTACTGTTCAAAAACGATGATTTTTGTACCTATCTTAAAAAATAGTAAAAAAAAATTCAAAAATTATAAAATTTCATTCCCAAGTATATTTTTGTATGGATATCATGTTTAGCTGTTCGGATTGAGAGTTTGGACTTTAAAAATGAAGATATAAAATATGAGGAACCCTCCTCTATTATCATATTCATATATATATATACTTATTTTGATATTAATAATATTACGTTTCATTGTAAGTTATGAGAGTAAAAATGGTGAAATTTCAAATAACATGTATATTCATATGTATATACATATTTGTCATATCTTATTTATAATATTATTTAATTGCAAACGTGATGTCCATAAGGATGCCAAACAAAAAAAAAATTATAATGTAAAACATAATAAATTAAAGTGTATATCATTTTCATAAGACATTTTCAACATAGCTAATATATATTAAAAAAAAAAAACTCTATATAAAACATGTTACAAAATTTATAATTTACAAGTATCCAAGGACATATTAGGAAAAGTACTGTAAGCTAAAAATAGCAACAACTGTTGAAGAGCCTTCTGGTGCTTTCATGAATAGAAATATGTACAACCTATTGACAGAGAGTAGAGTAGACTGTAGAGAGAGCATCATAGGATTCTCAAAATGTCAAATAAAGCCCCATAAATCTCAGTTTCAGACCCAACTTATTCCCATTTATTACTGATTTCGGATCCCTAAAATTATTTGATCCAACAACCACATAAATCATTTTATTGGTCCGTATCTTTTCTGCATTCTGCTGCTCACAAATTTGATCTTCTGTAACCAATTGCTAGCAAATCATAAGTGTATATTTCAAGTTTGGCCAGTGTATATCTTAAAATATATATATATATATATATATATGAGTGAGGCTATGGTGCTATGCATAGCACCAATGGCTAGTGTACTACGGCTCAATATGGTACTTTTTAAAATCCTAACGGTCGATCCGACCGTTCAATGTGATATCCATATGAATATGTACTTGCAAACTAAATTTTATATTTTTTCGAATTTTTTTACTATTTTTTTAGATAAGTAGAAAAATCAGTGTTTTTTGACAATTCTGGACCATCAAAATTCTACCTATCTGAAAAAATAGTAAAAAAATTCGAAAAAATATAAAATTTAGTTTGCAAGTACATATTCATATGGTTATCACATTGAACGGTCGGATCGACCGTTAGGATTTTAAAAAGTACCATATTGAGCCGTAGTACACTAGCCATCCGTGCTATGCATAGCACCATAGCCTCACTCTATATATATATATATAGGGGCAAATATCAAAATGTTTTCACCAAGGTCCTCGTGCAACCAAGTCGTTTTCGGATTTTCAAAGTCCAAACAGTCGATCCAAACCGTTAGATGTTCAATCTATATTAAAATCTGCTTGGAGACCAAATTTTACATTTTTTTTGAATTTTTTTACTATTTATTAAGTCACTTTGAAAATTGCTGATCTGGGTGAACAGTAAAAACAGTGCAACCAAATTCTGAACCATGTGATCAGCAATTTTCAAAGTGAAAAATGATATTCCATGTGAAAAATATTTCGGATCGACTCCTTCTATGAACCTATATTTCTATTTTAAATCGAAACAGTCAATCTGAACCACAAAACATGTATATATTAAATCGAGTGATTTTCTATCTATCTAAAAAATATTAAAAAATTCTAAATAAATATAAAATTTGATTTGTAAATAAATTTGTATACCGAGATTATGTTGAGTAGTTTGTATCGATTATTTGGACTTTGAAAACGAAAATATAATACGAATTCAAAGCACAGACCACTGTGTCATATGCATATTACAGATCAACTCGTAATATGATAACCAAATTAGAAGCATAAATATAAAAATAAGGAGTCCAAGTTTGCGCCAGGTTAAACTAATAAAAAGTATGAGAAAGAAGCTTCCTAACAGCTTCCTGATTGAAGATAATAGCAAAATTACAGATTAGGTCAGAATTGATGCACATCATGTTTGAATGATAAAGTTTATATTTAAAATCAATTTATATTATTTAGTTAAGTTTTTGACGGTTGTTATTAGCAGTGTATTAATATTCGGTTCTCATTCGTATGCGGAAGGCCACCGCATACCGTATATACGGTATTCGGCCGAATATACGGATTTTTATTCAGATTTATATATTCGGATTTTCAAATAAGAATTAATATTAATAGTTATGCAAATCAATATCCTATTGCTTTGAGATCAATGAAATCTGCATATGAAGCGACGTTACTACTTGAATACAAGCACAACCAACAGCCCATGGTACAAACAAGTGTTTTAAGAACACAAGCATAAATTCAAAATCGAATACTGAACCGAATACTGAATATATTATATGCGGAAAAAAATATACGGCCGAATATTCGAAACCGAATATTGATTTTCTATTCGGATTCCAACCGAATACGAATATTCGGCCGAATGAACCGAATTTTAATACACGGGTTATTAGAGTTTATCAAAAAAAAAAATTTATAGAAATTCATTAAAAATGATATAGGAAAATGAATTGATTGTACGAGAATTTCAATTCCGTGAAAGAAATCGAATCATTTATTCGGTTTCTTTAAAAATAAAATGGAATTAGGGAAGATTTTTTGTGGCAGAATATGTGAGGTGGAAGGATGATTTAGTTATACGTAATTACGTACTTGCAGATTTAATTTTAGATTTTTTAGATTTTTTTTCACAATCATTTTAATTAGAGTGAGGCTATGGTGCTATGCATAGCACCAATGCCTAGTGTACTACGGCTCAATATGGTACTTTTTAAAATTCTAACGGTCGATCCGACCGTTCAATGTGATATCCATATGAATATGTACTTGCAAACTAAATTTTATATTTTTTCGAATTTTTTTACTATTTTTTTCAGATAGGTAGAAAAATCAGTGTTTTTTGAAAATTCTGGACCATCAAAATTCTACCTATCTGAAAAAATAGTAAAAAAATTCGAAAAAATATAAAATTTAGTTCGCAAGTACATATTCATATGGTTATCACATTGAACGGTCGGATCGACCGTTAGAATTTTAAAAAGTACCATATTAAGCCGTAGTACACTAGCCATCCGTGCTATGCATAGCACCATAGCCTCACTCTTTTAATTATATAGAAATCACTACTTTTGAATAGTGTAGAAATCATTTTAATTGATGTGAACAAAGTTTCAGAGGTTAGTTTTTCAAGCTCTCATTTTTTATTAAAATAAAGTTAAAACGTAGTAACTTTTCTGTTTGCGTGTAACCTAACAGGGTTATAAATATTTTTTATTATTGAAAATTTGCATAAGTAGAGGGTTAATGGGGGTGGTTACTAAATACTTAAATAGTAAATAAATTTACTAATAGCAGAAATTGCTAATTCAGGAGGTATACATGTGAAACACGAAATAGTGAAGGTTACATCAGTAAAATTGTCGGGACGCTGCGAATAGACGACCGTTGCTTCTGGACCCGTCCAAGATTATACCCCACACGGTGACACGGCCATCGCTTTTCAACTTTTGACTGCTCCTATTCGGAAACCCACCTTTTATTTTATTATTACTTTTAAAAGAAAAAGGAACTGGACGCAGTGCGACCGGGCATCGGACCAAATTGGGATAGATACCAGATCTCTGTCGTCCGATTTGCATTACGATTTGTGCGGAAACTATAAAGTTCATGCGGAATAAGTACGCCGAATCTTGATACAGATCGTACGGGTTTTGTTGGACAACGGTTCGAATTTGGTCCACTACCCATCGGATCGCACCCAACTATAAAAATGGACCCCACTATTTATTTCACAACATAGTGATGCGTTCGCATCCACAGTGATACTTCAACTTCCACCGTTAGATCTAATCTCTGATGGCTTCGCAAATCCGCGTTCGCATCAAGGTGTGAAAATTACTTCATTTTCACTTTTTTACTTTCGTGAAAAAGAGTGAGCAGCAGAAAGTACGGTGGTGAACGTTTGTTTGTCGTTTTCCGGGTCGCTCTGCTTCGTTGTGAGAACGACACGTGTATAAACGGTAGAACTGTGAAGTGATCTGACGGTCGAGAGGCCTCAACCTTTTTTTTATACGGTCACGTGACCTTTTCCTGGCACGTGTCAACCATTCCCCGAAGCAGAGTTAAGATTAAAATACGAATTTCAATACATGTCGGTGAGGTATAAATCTATTTGCTTTAGATTTTGAATCATGTTGTCAAGATAGAGTGGTTCTGCACAGTATTGTAAAAAATGGTCTGGCCGATTAATTGGTAACGGCGGTCAAATTATTACGAATACACTTGACGGATCCATGTTTGCGGATGAACATAATTAATCGGCCGTTTTACAGTTTAATCGTCTGTTTATTTCCGTTTATTTCATTGAATATTTATTTTTAAATTATTTTTTTCTGTGATAGCGTGTGATAATAAGATTTATAAATTATGTATTGTAGTTTTATTTCTGCTTGAATATACATCTAATATTTTTTATATATTTTTTTTCAAACTTACATTGAAATTGATTAATTCTTCTATTATTTATATACCATATATTTTTCTTACTTACTGATGTAATTTTTTCAATTAGTACGACGCGCTCATTTATGAAATTAAGTTGTTATCCTAAACTAAATTTAGTGATTTTATGTTGAAATGTTTCAATTCTTTCAAATAATATGTTATTAGTATTTGAAAAAGCTTAATTCTCAAATTTATTGTTTCATTAAATAAATGTGTTACTTACACATGTAAAATGCTTATGTGTTAAGAAGAAATAAACGCAGTGTCATGTTATAATAATAAAACTAAGTTAAATTAAGTTTATTTGATAAGTTTAATGAGTTAAATAATACTGGAGCAAATCTAAGGTTATTATAGATGAGTTACCACCGTTAGATGTAATCTGATCCGTATTCGAATATTTATGCAGATATGGATACTGATATGATTTTATGTTTCCATTATTTGTATCTAAATAGTAGATATATATCATATATTTTAATATATATAAATTACGAAAAAACATTATTATTTATCATTAAAATTACATAAATATTATGAACTTTGGTACTTTTAATATTATTTTAATAACTAATTTGTCCCTCTTAATTATTTCATCAACTAATTGCCATCATGTCTATAATAAAAAAAAAAAAATATATATATATATATATATATATATATATATATAGATGGACTTAGCTACTTCATGAAGTAAAATGAATTTGTACTTCACGCCATATTTTCATTTTCAAAGTTCAAATAGTCGATTCGAACCTTCCAACATGTTCTTCATATTGAAATGTACTTGGAGACCAAATTTTACATTTTTTGGAATTTTTTTACTATTTATTAAGCCACTTTGAAAATCTGAAAATCCTTATGAATAGTAAAAAACAGTAAAAATTTCTGGACCGCCAGATCAGTGATTTTCAAAGTGGCTTAATAAATAGTAAAAAAATTCCAAAAAATGTAAAATTTGGTCTCCAAGCACATATCAATATGGAGAACAACTTGAGCGGTTCGGATCGGTCGTTTGGATTTTCAAAATAGAAATAATGAGGCGTGGAGCACCAAGTCGTTTTACTCCATGAAGTAGCTAAGCCCAGCACTATATATATATATATATATATATATATACGGAATTTGAGGGTGTATTTGTAAAAGTGATTAATGTTAAGAAAAAAAAGGTACTAAAGGTGATTGGAGATTGGATTGGATTGTTGGAGGATTTGGAAGCAGGAGAGGTATTGTCTATTTGTCTAATAAAAGCTATATACGTCATATTATTTGTTTAATTAAAAGCTTCTTAATCACCGTGATTAATGTTAATTAATTAATACAGTGTTGCTCAGTACGATGATTACTTGTGTTTGCTTCTTCACCACCAACGAAATATTCCCTCGTGGTCTATTTCTCGCTTTTCCATTACCTTTTCACCATTCATTCATTTCAACATAATATCTAATTTTTAACAGGACTGTTTTGAAAAATGGAAATGCTTTAGGCCCATAAAGTACTATACATTATACAATAATTGAGGGTTCAGATGCTTTCATTTTTTGTGTCCATTTGGTGTTTGGTTGTGAACTAAAGCTAAAGTGGCTTAAGTTGGATATTTCAACTTAAGCCGGTCTAAATTATTTATGTTTGGTTGTACCTAAAGTTATGAGAAGAGGGGTGAAATGGTTGAAGGTGAATGACAGTGGGTCCCAGTGGCTTAAATTGAAGAAAAATTTAAGGCACCTCCTCAGGTGGTTTAATTTAGGTTTGTTTAAGTTGGACTAAATTTAAAACTATTCCATGTTAGGCCAATCAATTTAAATTGCGTTTGGTGGAATAACAATGACCTAAAATCTTTAGTCCACCTTTAGTCCACAACCAAACATGGTGCCTTTATTTTTTTAAACGTTGATAACTTAAAATTTAAAACTTAAATGTTAAAATAAAATCACGATTCTTTAACATATTGATTCATATAAAATAAAATTTAAAATTGATAATTTTTTTATGTGTATGTAGAGAAAATAACACAAATAACATCTAATGGTTTTATTTTGAAATATAAGTTCTAAAAAAATTATTATAAAAAATTAAAAAACTAGAAGTATGATGGAGACATAAAAAATAGAGACATTTGAACCATTCTCATAATGAAATTGTTTCCAGTATGCATTATTATTTTTATGCTTTTTCTTAAATTTGTACTGAGTTATTTATGTTGTAATAATAAAAGTAGGATCCGACTCTGCTGTTTTTTTTAGAGAAAAGTAGGATCTTGATTTTCCGATTCCAACCATTTAAAAAATTTTATTCGCGTATCTCGATAAAAAACTTTTTCATGCACAAATCTCAACGAATTTGAATGATTGAGATAAAAAAAATAAGACCCTGCAGCAGAGTCCGTTCCTTGGTTTGCAAGCTTGAGTTTGCCGTAGTTTACTTTTTCTTTATTTATTCATTGCAATTTGGGGAGTTGTAATACTTTTGTGCTTCCGAGATGCTTATTTCTTAGTATTTATTTGATTGGGAGATAACTTGGGAGAAAATGTTATTGTTATTTTTATAAAAGTAATTTTATAGGGTTCAAACACCTTCAATATCAATATTTTTTTTATATCTTTATTTTTGAAATTTTAATAATTTAGAACATAAAAATCAAATGTTAAATTAAAGTAGTTAGATATGACATTTTAAATTTATTTTGATTGTTATTAAAAGCTTGCAAAAAATACACAGATGATATATAGTAATTTTTTAAAATAAAAAAGTGATAATTTTTTACGTGTATGAGAGTAAATAATATAGATGACATATAGTAATTTTATTTTGATATTCAGTTTTAACAAAAAATGACTTATTAGAAAATTAAAATTTGAAGACATAATTAATGCAAAAAAAACGAGACATTTGAACCCTTTTTATCTTCAAGTTTCTGAAAAAAAATTATATATGCAGATAATTTATGCATAATCCATAAATATCCTCAACGTTCGCTAATAATTTGATTAATTGAAAATAATTTAGGAATCTGTTTTATGCAAGGTTCTAAATAGCGTTTATAGCGTCGTAGCGGGAAGGTTAAAAAAAAAGCTATAGCGAATAGCGTCGCTATAGCGGAAGCTATTCCAAATAGCGTTTTTTTTTTTTACATTTCGTATATTCAATATTTGTACTAAATATCAACATTATCTAAGGTCTCATAAAACAATAAATAACACCAAAGTAATTAAGAAATTATAATATTCATATTGAACCCGTACAAAGTCCAAATGGCGGTTCAAAATATCCATAGTAATATCATAACTATCGATTTTTCCTATTAAAAATATCTTAAGTATCATGATTCATGACATAATCTATTTTTTTTTTCTATTCAAATTTTAATTCCGGTTTGGACTTTTTTTCTATTCAAATTTCAATTTCTATTCCCAATTTCAAATTGATTTATTTGTAGCAAGTAGCAACAAATTCAATTTCGGTTTGAGATTTTTTTTATCTTTATTTAAAACCCATATAAATTGTTTAAAAATAAAAAATAAAAAAAAACTCATATTGTATAGCGCAAATAGCGCTGTAGCGGACCGCTATAGCGCTGTAGCGGCCGCTATAGCGGTCGTAGCGCAAATAGCGCATTTTGATGTCGTAGCGTAGCGTTTGGGGTCCAAAAACGCTATAGCGGCGCTATTTAGAACACTGGTTTTATGTGTATATTCGTCCGGAAAGATGTTTTTTTTTTTTTTTTTTAAATCATGGGTTTGGGGATGTTGGCTGTATGCAATCTTCTAATACTTTGTTTGACTAGATTTGCAAAACATACACTAATTGAATTTAACTTTTTACACGATTTAGTGAGTTTGCAGGTTTAAAGCTTTAATTACAAGATCTATTGTGCAGAACCAAAGATAGATTCAGAGCTTTAATTTCAAGATTTATAATAAAGAACCAAGATTCATGAAGTGCTGAATTACAAGATTCTTTTGATGAACTTGAGAAGTCAACAAGACTTTACGAAACTATAGATTTGTGTAATAATCAATTAGTTAAGTAAAGTATATTTGAGGCTTGTTGATTTCTGGAGCATCCGCCTTGACTGAAACAAATATATGGAACCAATTTAAAATGACAAGTCAGAAAGTTCCAATTTGGTTTCATGCAAGACTGATGGCATCCGTATGGTTGCTTATCAAGTTTTGTGGGACAAATTGTACTAATCATTCTAAACGGGCATAAACGGTTAGAACAGTTAATATTAATTTGAATTATTTTGCGGAAATCCTAACTTCAATATTCGTACAATCTAACCTAACGGGTTTCTTCCCATTAGAGTGGATCTAGCAAATTTGAATTCTCCCACTATATAAAGAGTTATCATCACTTCAGATTTGCTAAGCTAGCCGCCTCTCACATTTGAAAACGCATTTATTGTACAACACTTGATAGCTTTCATTGTGGAGTGAACTTAAACTTCAATATCTTCTCAACACTCTCAAATTCACTCGACTTTTCTTTTAGGAGATATAGTTTAGTGTCTAGGATTTTGTTCTAGAGTTTTTTAATCCCCGCTAGCGTGGTCTGCTTGTAGGGCGCGAAGGAGTACACTAGCGTGTCAACTGTCTCTAAACTCTACTATATTTATTTTACTTGCACACGCTTATTTGACTTGTTAGTTTAGAGGGCTTAACCGAAAAACGTTTAAGAGTCTTTAAAACTCCCTTTAAACCCCCTCTAAGTGCTGTTAGGGACTACAGGGGAGTCAAGCCACTCAACACCATAGTGACAAACGAATAGTTGGGGTTCAGTTCAGCGGGGTCAAAAATTCGTGATTTGAGTATAATTCGGGAATTATTTGGTACAACAAAAAATAAAATAAAAACCCAAAAAAAAATTCCAAAAAAATAAAAATAAAAAATTCGCATTTTTCTCGCGAATAATTCGTGATTCGCGTTTTATTCGCGAATAAAATGTATTATACGTTTTTTGCGTTTTATTCGGAGTTCAGTTCGGAAACGTAAAAAAAACGAATAAAACGCGAATTATTCGCAAATTTCTCGTGTATATTGTTACTATGCTCAACACAACACACTTTCAAACTCATGTGTATATTACAGATAATTTTCTTACTTTATGGATTTTGAACTCACGACCTCTCACATAGGAGCTACGTGTCTTTACTACGAGATTAAAAACTGGTTTTTATTCGGAAATATGTTGAAAACAAATAATTTTCTAATCTTGTTATTATGTCGCATTGTAGATGTAATTCAACCCGTTCTCACTTAGTTGAAAGAATTCAATCACCAACTAATTTTCTAATTCCGTGCTTGTGGAAATATGATTAATTAAATTTAGAACTTTCGTTAAATATATGAATAGTTTGCCTTAAAAACGACAACACAAAGGAAGTATTTTTTTCCCTATATATCTTCATTGCGTAGTACATTGTATTTTTGTTGCTTCTAAATCTAAACAAAATCTTTTCTAAATTAACACAATCTATCTTCCATGTAGATAAGTATATTTAGATGTCAATTTCATTGCTAAATTTAATATATGCTAATTAATACTAAATTAAAATTATATATTATCTTGGCCGACTTAGAATTTGATCCCCTTAAAATGTGCATAGTTGTTGGGATGAAGGCTCTCTACAGATACATTACATGTAGCGGGTCACCAGATAAGAGCAATGACCCGCCATATGAACTCCTGCACCAGAAGTGTTTTATACGGATCACCTTGGAATCGCTTTCTTTATTCAAATGGGAATTAAACAAATATATGTTATACTATGAAAAATTGTATTGTCTAAATTTCAAGAGAATCTTATGTAGTACCGCGTGTCTCTTAATTATTCCAACAAATTATACAGTTAGATTGATAGCAATATTGATTTAATCGTTTTTTTTTTCGCCAAAATTGACCCGTTGAATATATTATTAATGGTTTTTCTATTTTCTAAAATTTGAACAAATTATGAACAAATTATTAATGGATTTTCCAAAATTGACCCGTTGAATATCTTATTAGAATAGCTAAATTTCACTTTTTCTAAAAAATAGGCTTTTCTAATAAGACAAACAAATTGGATTCTCTATTATATATTGAAATGTGTTTGGAAACCAAATTTTATATTTTTAAATTTTTTTTATTATTAAGCCATTTTTAAAATTGCTGATTTTAATAAACAATGAAAAATTTCTAGATCATTGAAAACAACGATTTTAAACTGACTTAATAAATAGTAAAAATATTCAAAAAAATGTAAATGGTCTCCAAACATATTTTAATATAGATGGAATGTTGAACGGTTTGGATCGATTGTTTGAATTTTGAAAATGTAAAAACCAAAACGTTTGCTCCACGGTTTAGGAACAAATATTTTGATATTAGCCAACCTCCCTCTCTCCCTCTCTCTCTCTCTCTCTCTCTCTCTCTCTCTCTCTATATCTCCATTCCATTATTAAGCACGTTGGGTGTCCGATCCGCCAACGGCTACGATTGAAAGATGAGATTTCGGATTTAATCTCAGCCCTCCAATCACATAATCTGTCTTCTTTTGATTAAATACATATGTTTTATGTGTACAAGTCTAAATTTAGTTAAAAACATACTCACCACACGTACTACCACACGATACGTTACAAGTAATACCAAGAATTGAGCAAATGGAATTAGCATTAAATATTTATTACCATATCTATCTCCAGCTTTAATTGGTGCATAAAAAGATTAATTTCCAATTTAGACAGATAACATATCTCATTTCCGAATTTCCTACCTCTTATTCATTTTTGGAAGAGAACAAAAAAGGCATATTATTGATTTATTCTCTAGCAGCTTTTCACATTTAATTTAATTGAATTATAACGCAAAAATTGTGTATGCACTGACATGCAAAGAATGTTGTTGTATTAAAACAATCATTTGTTGTTGTTTCTTTTATTATTATTTATTATTTGCCTCTCTATGTTAAATCTTATAATATGTCCCGTTGCAACGCACGGGTACGATACTAGTATATATATATATAGGGATGGACTAGGGTGAGCCGTGGAGTAAAACAAGTTTGTACTCCACGCAATATTTCCATTTTGAAAATTCAAACAACCGATCCGAACCACTCAACATGATCTCCATATTGAAATGTGCTTGGAGACCAAATTTTACATTTTTTGGGATTTTTTTACTATTTATTAAGCCACTTTGAAAATCGCTGATCCGGATGAGCAGTAAAAAACAGTAAAAAAATTCTGGACCAGTGGATCAGCGATTTTCAAAGTGGCTTAATAAATAGTAAAAAAATTCCAAAAAATGTAAAATTTGGTCTCCAAGCACATTTCAATATGGAGATCATGTTGAGCAGCTTGGATCGGTTGTTTGGATTTTCAAAATGGAATTTTTTTGCGTGGAGTAAAAACTTGTTTTACTCCACGGCTCATTTTATCATTTCCCTATATATATATAGAAAGGGAGAGAGAGAGAGAGGGGTTGGCTAATATCAAAACGTTTGTTCTTAAGCCATGACACAAATCGGTTTTTACATTTTCAAAGTCCAAATAGTCGATCCAAACCGTTCAACATTCAATATGTATAATGTGCTTGAAGACCAAATTTATATTTTTTTGAATTTGTTTTCTATTTACTAAGCCAATTTTAAAATCACTGTTTTCAATGATCCAGAAATTTTTTCACTGTTTATTAAAATCAACGATTTTAAAACTGACTTAATAAATAGTAAAAAAATTTCAAAAAATGTAAAATTTGTCTCCAATCATATTAATATAGAGATCACAACTAACAGTTTGGATCGACCGTTTGAACTTTGAAAATCAGAAAATCATTTGGTTGCACCACGGCTCCAAAACAAATGTTTTGATATTAGCCAACCTCAATATATATATAGGAGTTGGCTATGGTGCTACGCGTAGCATAGAGGGACTCCGTGCTACGGCTCAATATTTGAGTTTTCAAAATCCTAACGGTCGATCCGAACCGTTCAACGTGATCTCCATATGAATATGTAATTGCAAACCAAATTTTACAATTTTAAAAAAAAAATTTACTATTTTTTTAGATAGGTAGAAAATCACTTGATCTGATTGGTACATAATTTTCAGATCAAGTGATTTTCTACCTATCTAAAAAAATAGTAAATTTTTTTTAAAAATTATAAAATTTGGTTTGCAAGTACATATTCATATGGAGATCACGTTGAACGGTTCGGATCGACCGTTAGAATTTTGAAAACTCAAATATTGAGCCATAGCACGGAGGCCCTCTATGCTAGCGTAGCATATTAGCATTTTCATATATATTCGATGACATGCCGCCTTGGGAGCAACAGTACTGAGTCTGTCCTTTGGTTTTGTTCTAATAATAAAAAGACATTATTTTAATGAGCGTCTTATATAACTAAGTTAACATTTCAATATTTTTCCGTAATAAAAATACTTCGTCAAACCTCTCATCGGAGGGCATGCTGCTTTAATTTACCAATCCACCTCAGCATACTTAAAGCATCTACAATGATAATTTCTTTTAAATTGCTAATTTGGGGTACGTTTGGATGAACTCTAGAATAGTTAGAATAGCTACTGTTTAGAATAGTAAATAAGAATAGCTACTGTTTAAGAACAGTGCTAACTCAAGCTATTCGGAATAGTGAAAAAGTTGTTTGGATTGCATATTTAGAATAGAGTTTGGAGGGAATGAATAAAGTAATAATTTATGTGTTAGATTAAATAAAATACAATATAATATTAATTTAAATATTAAATGTAATATAATATTATTTTAAATATTAGATTAGTATTAAATAAAATATTATATTAAATATAATATAATATTAGTTTAAATATTAAATATAATATAATATTAGGTTAAATGTTAAATATAATATAATATTAGGTTAAATGTTAAATGTAATATAATATTAATTTAAATATTAGATTAGTATTA
The DNA here is from genome assembly GCA_025461125.1 of Carex kokanica. NCBI lineage: Eukaryota > Viridiplantae > Streptophyta > Magnoliopsida > Poales > Cyperaceae > Carex > Carex kokanica. The sequence goes on from JAJGRX010000348.1 coordinate 1,154,335, forward strand.
AATAAAATATTAGATTAAATGTAATATAATATTAGTTTAAATATTAAATGTAATATAATATTAGTTTAAATATTAAATGTAATATAATATTAGTTTAAAAATTATATTAGTATTAAATAAAATATTAGATTAAATGTAATATAATATTAGTTTAAATATTAAATGTAATATAATATTATTTTAAATATTAAATGTAATATAATATTAGTTTAAATATTAAATGTAATATAATATTATTTTAAAAATTAAATGTAATATAATATTAGTTTAAATATTAAATGTAATATAATATTATTTTAAAAATTAGATTAGTATTAAATAAAATATTAGATTAAATGTAATATAATATCAGTTTAAATATTAAATGTAATATAATATTATTTTAAATATTAAATGTAATATAATATTATTTTAAATATTAAATGTAATATAATATTATTTTAAATATTAAATGTAATATAATTAGTTTAAATATTAAATGTAATATAATATTAGTTTAAATATTAAATGTAATATAATATTATTTTAAATATTAGATTAGTATTAAATAAAATATTAGATTAAATGTAATATAATATTAGTTTAAATATTAAATGTAATATAATATTATTTTAAATATTAGATTAGTATTAATAAAATATTAGATTAAATGTAATATAATATTAGTTTAAATATAATACAATATAATATTAATTTAATTATTAAAAGTAATATAATATTATTTTAAATATTAGATTAGTATTAAATAAAATATTAGATTAAATATAATATAATATAATATTAATTTAAATATTAAATGTTATATAATATTATTTTAAATATTAGATTAGTATTAAATAAAATATTATATTACATATAATAAAATATTAGATTAAATATAATATAATATTAGATTAAATATAATACAATATAATATTAATTTAAATATTAAATGTAATATAATATTAGTTTAAATATTAGATTAGTATTAATATTGAAAGCAACAAATGCTATTCCATGTTTTTGTAAGAATAGAGAATAGCTCTATTCTCCCTATTCCGAATAGCTCTATTTTTCGTTTGGATTGTCCTTGTTCCGAATAGCAATGCTATTCTAAGAATAGTGCTATTCTTAGTGCAACCAAACATAGCCTTGATGTGTTAATTGCTAATATAATTACTGGATTGTAGGTCGATTTAAAAAAAAAAAAAATTGTTTATAAAACAAACGATTTTTTTTGACATGCTGGTACTCTCTTTCTTCTGACCCTTTCGTTTTCTTTCCTATTGGCTTTGACCCAATTTCTAGAATGGAGGGGTTAAGAAATTAAAAGGAACTTAATTTTCTTTACAGCTGTTTTTTATTTTTTACGGATTACTGAGAAAGCTAAACAAATTCTAACATATGCTAGGGCCATTCAAATTATATATGCATGGTAGCTAAAAATATTCACAGAGCTTATTTAATTTTATGCAGCGCATCAATTCTATATTTTATTTTTATTTTTTATTGATTATGTACCGTGTGAAATCAAAATATAAGAACTAGCTTTTGATTTAATGATAAGAGATTGCAGATTTAAAATTCAAATATCAATTTCTTTTTGTGAATATTAAGTATTTAGATAACTTGTCTTTACTCCAAAAAAAATTCTCTCCATATCTTTACCCTTATGAGAATTTCTCATTTGGGTGATTGGGTCACCGTTCTTTCCTCTTATTTCTCATTAAATGCACGTTTAAATAGAAGTTTAATTTGTTGATCATAGCAAATTTTCATTTCAGGAACTGAATTGATTTTTTTATGTAAAGAAACAGTACTATCTATATGTAAATGCATCATCAAGTCTCTGCTTAAATCATATATTAGTTCAATATATAATAAATCTCTACTTAAATCAAGTAGCGTCCATTATTTCTTGCATATTGTTTAAACAACATGAAGCAAAAATAATTTGAATAATTATATTCATCCTCCACACTCTAATTATATTTTTAAAAACGTGTATGGTCCCTCCTGCCCCCCTATTTAGTTTGAGTGGTCCCCCACATGTATTTATGGTGCGGGGGCAGTTTGGGAGATTTGGTTGGAGAGACAATTATTTACGTTAAAATACTTTCGTGCATAGGTATAAATATTTCCATGCATATGTATAAATACTTTGTTCATAGGTTTACTTTAGAAATTGTGCGGGGACGATACGTATCATATAAGAAAATTGTGCGTGGATGGTCCCTCCAAATTAGTTATGGAAGTTATGTGCGGGTGTTGTGTATTTTAGGTCAATTAGATACACTTTTTCACTTTTAAATTTATAAAATCTTAGTACACAATGATAGATCGGTTGCAAGCATACAACCTATCATTGTAGTAAAATATGTATCGATCCAAAGATAACGGAAAATATTACTTCTTACTAAATTAATTAATTCTAAAAGGTGCAAAATAAAGTAAATGGGGGGGTTTGTTGCAAATTTGATTTTGTGGGTTTAATACCCGATTGAGAGTTTAATTGTAACAAAAGCAATTTAAACACAAAATAAAATGAGTTATGTGTTTCAATAGAGAGAAGTCTAGGGGCTATTGGCATACAATCACTTGGTCAAATCCATACTTGTTTGGTTTATAAATTCATGTTTGTATTGATGTGGTTTCTAAGCCGAAAGTATCATTAAGGGTCACTTTCGTGAATTAATGACGTGCCTAAACAATTCGGGTTTCACGATTAAGTTATTCACCCTAGCTATCTAGACCATAAGCATAGGTTAGTCTAGTTTATCCCTAAATACCAATACTTCATGATTAAGTCCTTCACACCAATATTCGGTTCGATTCTAGGGGTCCCAATTAAATATGAGGCTTTACGATTAAGTCCTTCATCTCAATTCAACATTTGTTTCTTGTGGTTCCGAACTAAAAATTAGATTTGGTCATTTCTAATCTCAAATTCTAAGGATATACATAATTTGGTACCATCAATTCTTGATCCAAATCTACTCAAGTTGTTTAGACCTAAGCGGGACACTAATTAACAAGCAACACAAATCACGCACTCACACGAATAATAAAATTAACAAGAATAATCATACAAGCAAACAATCATAATAAAGAAAACCATCCAAATAAAATAGATTTTAACATAAGTTCATGCTTAAAGCCTAAACACCTATAGAGAAAATCTAGGCTCTCATGGGTGCGCTAATATAAAAAAATACAAGAGTAAACATGATAAAACTAAGAAAAACAAGAAAGAGAATATATTACACCAATCTCCTCGCTTGCTGCCCTCGTCTTCACGTTGCTCCGCTCGAGCAACCTTCAATCCTTCGCCTCAATTGCCTTGATTCACTTGGAAAAGATTCAAGAGATGTGTAGAAATTTGTAGAATAAAAGTTAAAACAAAGATGTCTTTCTCCTGCTGCCTCCCTCCAATATATAGTAATTTTCATCTCTTGGGAAACAATCTCCCAGAATATGGCAGAAAATATGAAAAGATATCCTGAAATCAGGCAAGATTGGCATTGGTGCGACTGTTAGTTTGTAATAATCTAGAAGTCAATAATACGATAAATTTGTTATATAAAGCTTTGTTCATGAATTGAATGTTTAATCATTTTGTGTTTAATCATTTTGTTACCTTGAGTATTATTGAATTTATGAATCATTTCGAGTTCATGACTGGAATTGTGAAACTTCATAATATAGATGATAATACTCTTAAAAATCTCTAACCAAGGTAATTAGCAGGAACACTAATTACCGCGATAAGGTTAGTGTGTGGATTAAATGATGGTTAAGTTTTACAAACCATAGACAAAGAGTTGTCATTTTAATCACACAGATACATGTTAGAGAACATGATATTTGACAGACCCCAAATGAAACATTAAATGGAATTGTGTTTGTGTCATTAATGTTTTCATTTAGTGTTAAGTTCTAAAGTATGAGATATTCATTTTTCCTACATAAGAGATGTATATGTGTGATTGCTATCTAACGCTATCCGTAAAAAGTAGCTATAAGGGTAGTTCTTCGGTATACATAGCTTATGCGGAGGAAAAGATGGTTTATCAAAAGTACTATTGTCCCTCGTATCTCAATACGAGCTATAGCATCACTGGGCCCCTTGATAGAATATGATTATCTGGATCCAGTATGATTACAAGAGTAAACATATTTGATAATCTATTCAGGATCAAGAAAAGATTAAGTTTTCAAGGATGACACACACCTACCTTGAAACTAATCTGATAGCTATGAGACAAAAGAATTAACACGAAGTAAATTGTTTACTGGATCGTGATATTGTACGGTACAACATCATCTGTGTAATTGGTGTCATAATGTATCTTGCCAGATGCCACCTATGATATATAGAGATTAAAATAGTTTTAACTCTATTTGCCAACATAACACAGATCCTATTGGGTCACACCATATAGGAGCTAATCGGAGAATCTTATTGATTAATTATGATTTGATTATGATTAATAATAAGATGGATATAATTAATTATACTTGATATAATTAAATTATAAATGTCATTTAGATGACAAGCAAAAACAACGGTTAATTTATAAACGTGTACGACACGTTGTATAAAAGTCACCGAAACAAACAACCGCAAGAAATATAATTGTTCAGAATAATTATATGGATATTAATTGAATTTGGGCCGAGGGCATTTTGGTCTTTTCACATGTCATCCTTATCCACATGACACGTCATCATTCTTATCCAGATGACACGTCATCATTCTTATCCAGATGACACGTCATCATCCCTATCCACTCGAGGGCAAAATGGTCATTTCACATGTCCATTTTTAGGCCTATAAATAGAGGGGTAGGGGTAGAGAATAAAATATTAATTTCTAAGATATCGAATCTGTCTGATTAGTTCGGTAATCTATTTTCTCTCTTTCTCGGTTTCTCTCCCAAATAGTGTTTCGGTTGAGAAAAGGAAGTTATACGTAATTGACGTATAATCTTGCGGGTTGTTGAGAAGAATATTTACGGGATCGGTGAATAGTGTTTTCCCGAATTTCGCGATATTTCAGTTTTGCTTATTAGTGAATCTGAATAACTGAAAATTCGTGATTACGTGTTTTCGTCTTTTCTCGGTGAATAGTGTTTTTGCAGAATCCCGCGGTTTATAGTATTTCTGGCAAAAGAAATAAACCGCTCTCTCGTTAGTCCTGGTGGATAACCGATAGAGGCACTATATTTTTGGTGCTTGCTTAACCGGGTCAGACAGTCGGGTCAGACTGCATTCCAAGTTGAATTTGGAAGCAAGGTAAAGAAATGTTATATTAATCTATTTAATTGTTAAATAGATTTAATCTTTTAGAAATCAATCAAAGGAGTAGATCTATAAACTGATTAAAATACAAGTAAATACGGTTTTACTACTTTGGGTCTATACAGGATTAATCTGGTATGTAACTCTCGGTTATTATCCGACATACTACTTAATCTATGATCTGAATGAGTAAAGTTTTACTTACGGTTTTTAATCTAAGAAAAGGATTGAACAGGTATGTCACACCCCGTAGCCACGGGTCGCAACAGTTCCCTGCCGTAAACATACAACGCCGTGTATGTTTACAAGGCAATTAACCGTTCAATCAGAATATGTACAATTCATTAATATCAAACACATCCCTATGCATATATATATATATATAAATCCATAAATAAGGTTATACAGTCTGGTCAAATATCATACAACAAAAGTATCTCGTACAGATACTAACCATCAGGCCTAACCCTAAACTATACAACAAAAGGGTAGATTAGGCCACACATAGGCAACTACCAAGGGTCTATAGCCCGCGTGCCTCTCCGGATCCCGACGCCCCAGATCCTGTAAAATAACCCAAGAGTGGGGGTGAGAATAAATTCCCAGTGCGAAATTTGCCACAGTTTAGATTATTGGACTTGCAATCAAAATCTATATTCAGAAATGAAACCATACAAAAGCAGTTCAGACAGATGCATATTCATAAATAAAACAAGTGCATATGATCGACAACAATTTACCCAATGGAACACAAGTTACGGAATTTCCAAGACGAATCTCAAACACGCACATTTCTGGCTTAACTCAGTTTATTACAGCTGGTAGCACCTACGGATGTCCCACCGAGCTGGACCCTTTTCCAACCCACATCTGTAGTGTCACTGACCCCTACAGATGGCCCACCAGCTGGACCCTTTATCTGACACCCATCCGCAGTGCTTTGGCTTAACCATTAACTAAGGTCTGGTTCATAATCAGATAAAAATTCGTATGCAATACGCTCAGAATCGTCCATTCGCAACACGTCAAACCAAACTGTCATTCCTGTCCCAGACTGGATATGACACCATTTCATCGTTTCCTCACAGTCACCCAAAGTCTCCGTCACGATCAGTCATTGCCCAGCATTGACTGATCTGAATCAATCACTGCCCAGCAGTGATTCATTGTACTCATATGCGCACATGGTTTCGAGTCATCGCCCAGCGTTGATTTCGAAACATTACCGACCATCCTAGATAGTCATAAATTGTTGGGGACTTTCGACCGTAGTTCCAAAACAAAAACACACAAACAAACGATATACCATTCAACATGCAAATATAACTCTAATATTCATTATGGACTAAAATGGGGTTATTGCGGCTCACAACTTAGTTACCAGACAATTTCCAGCTCCATTTGACATTTTTCAGGCTCTCATTGCGGCCCGCAATAAAGCATTCAGAGGGTTTATTGAATTCTACTCTATTCATTGCGGCCCGCAACAAAGTATTCAGAAACTATACCTTATTCTGCTACATTCATTGCGGCCCGCAATGAGTTCATTGCGGCCCGCAACAAAGTAGTCAGAGAGCTGTCAGCCTGCATTTTAAGCTACGCAGTTGGTTGCGGCCCGTAATGGAAGTTGTTGCGGCCCGCAATAAGGCGATTTCAGTACATATCATTTCTAAATTAATACGGTTATGCATATGATTCAAACAATTCGATTATGCAATCAATCAAGCAGTTCAACATGACAATTGGAAGCAGTTTAATTCATGAATCTAAATTATCAAACAAGTCCAAGAATCCCGCACCTGCTGGCAATAGGCGTACCGCGTAACTATCGATCCGGCGCCTCGGAATGCCTCGCAAACCTTTGCTCACCCGAGCCTACACCTACATTACGTATACCATCTCAATTAGGTCTCATTCCGGTACTGGTTCGCTATTCTGGTTTACGCATCAATTCGATTGGCCGGTTGGTGTAACCCTAATTTGGTCGAAACCTCAATTTAACCATTACAAGTTCTAACCTTTCCCGATTCAGCGGTAACCCCACCGAGGACAAGTCTAGTCGGTCGGACTAACCTAATCAATCAATGCCGCGTTTCAATTCGGGATTTGGTATCAAAACCCTAGAATTGGGAAATCCAAATTGGGAGACGAAATCACAGAGAAAATCGGTAAACGAGAGATGAGAAACTCAAAGGAGTTAGAGTTCGATCAATTCTAACTCTAATCTCGGGTTTGAAACGAACAAACCGCGGATTCGAGAAATCTCTGATTTTCAAACGAAGAAGGGAAAAGAAAAATTACCGACAGAATGGCTAGGAGAGATCTACAGCTGCCTTCTCGGTTTCAACCTCGATTTCTCGAACGGTGGCGCAATCCGACGGGATTTCGGAGCTCTCTCTCTCTCTTTCTCTTTCTTTCTCTTTCTTTCTCGTTGGCAGGCCACACACAAGGGAGAAGAGAGGGGGGGGTTAGGGTTTATTAAATAGGGTGCTTCGCGATTCGTGCTAGGATGGATCAATGGTCCGAATAATTCTAAAATTCAATATAAACCCATTTAACGTGTTTTAATTTCCCATTTCTCGCTCGTCGATCAGATTTCGATTCCGTTTTAACCATTCTAAATTAACAAATGATTTAAATTTTATTATAAAATTTTCTTAACGTGACAAGGTATGTAACTCTCGGTAGATTATCCGACATACCACTTCAATCATTTTGGCTTAAGTTAGAAGTAAAAATTTTGTTTTACGGTCTTTCCACAGCTTAAGCCTAATGGCTTTGGGTAGCCTCAAAACCCAACAGTGGTATCAGAGCACAAGGCTCTCCTGCTGATTGATTTTCTAAAAGTTATAACTTATGCAAATTGTTTGCATATACCGCGTATCGGTTTAATTCTTAGATTTGCAGCTGAAGTCCAAAACCGATTAGAAATGAGATTTTCTTTGGTTCGGTTTTACCGACTAAGAAAGTTAAATTAGATTTAAGCTTTCTTTATGCTTTCTTATGAAATGTAAATTTTTACATTTCTTGGATCGGTCTTCCGACCGAGAAAGATAAAATAGGATTTTATGCTTTCTTTAAGTTTTCGTTTCAAAAACTTTCAATTGCGTTTAAGTATATCTAAGAATGTGATGAAGCAATAAAGTACCTGAGTAAGAGCTGTTAATCTCCACCCGTAAAAGATAAAGGTTAATGTCAAGAAAGGTCTCTTTTGACTGTTTCGACTAACCTCTTTTACGTGTCCTGATAACTGGCCCAAAGGGGACTTGTCACGTTACCAAATTACTTTTACGCTTTTGAAATGGCAAAATGTAACTCTTTCGCCTTTTCGAAAACCTTCGGATAAGTAAAGTTCATCGAAGAATGTGATGAAGCAATAAAGTATCTTAGTAAGAGCTGTCATTTCCACACCATAAAAGAGATGGTTCTGTCTAGGAAAGATTGAGTCTAAGCGGTCCTCGTGACCCCGATCTTTCCTGGGAGCCCCTTTTACATGTCCTAATGGCTGGCCGAAAAGAAACTTTGTCACATTACCAAATTGCTTTATGGACCGAAAAGAATATCTGTTTTTAAAACATGTAAACTGTTTATATGCTTTAAACGGTATAAAATAAGAACTGAGCATAGCTGCAAAATAAAGAATTAGAAACTCATAAATAATAATATACCTGACTTGATCCCGTATATAAGTAAATTAGATTTACTGCTTTGATATGAAATGCATAAATTAGATTTATCGCTTTCAAGGAACCGTGAAATTAGTCGTTAGTCAAAGAAAGACTGGAAGTGGATACCTTCGGTTGTCTTTCTGGCAGACTCTTTTCACGTATCCGTAAAACTGTCTAAAACCAGATTTACGAGATAAACATGCTTAAAACAAAGTCAAGCATGTGAAAGAGTGACTTAGTCAGAGGAAGACTGGAAGTGGATACCTTCGGTTGTCTTCTGGCAAGACCTCTTTTAAAGGTTGCTTACAAGGTTTAAAGCATAAAACAAACCCATCTAATTAAGTAGTATGCCCTTCCTACTCTATTCTTCTCAAACCATTGTTCATTGGTTGACGGACTGCTCAGCAGACGTCGCCTTTTACCTTTGGTGGTCGAGGGTTATGTTCGACATAACAAACCAAATAGAGTGAGGTTACTTACCGGTGATTTCCAAAATCGTTTTGGGCTCGAGGCAAAGTCTTCGTTAAAACATACGATGTTTAACGAAACCAAGAGTCATATAGAGATATGATTAGCAAAGAGTTGCTTACCTAAAAATAATTAATAAGCAAGCTTCTTAATCGACTTGTCTATTAATGAAAGATAGGGATCTTGGTCCTTCTGCAAAATGGGAATAGAACAGATTTGTAGTGGGAGTTTTATTATTAAAAATAAAACATTACATGAACAAAGCTAAAATATTTACTGTTAACAATGTAGAGCATGTCTAAAGAAACGTCTTTTTCGTTACGTCCTTTACTAGAATAGAAAGAATACGTATTAACTAAACCCATCTCTGATAAGAGCAGCTCCATCACTGCTCACATGCTTCGTATGACGAGCAATGTGGAACAGATGGAGAAGCTTAAATGTTTGTTGGACAAAGAGTTGGCCACGAACATTATCAATGCTCACATGCTTCGTATGACGAGCGATGTGGAGCAGCTGAAAAAGCTTAACTATCCGATGGACAAAGAGTTGGCCACGGACAGTATCCTCAACTCACTTCCTCCCAGCAATTTGGGGTTCAACGTGAACTGCCATATGCATAGGATGGATAAGAGTTTGAAGGAGCTCCAAGGGATGTTGAGGAACGCTGATGGCGACATGGAGAAAAGTTCTTATGTCCTCATGATCCGAGAGAGTGGGAGGAAGATTAAAAAGGCGAAAGGGAAAAAGGCTATTAAGTACAAAGGCAAAGGCAAAGGGAAGTTTGTTCCGGTAACAAACACTCCCAAGATAAAAGTTTCTCCAGACACCGACTGCTATTATTGTAATGGCAAGGGTCACTGGAAGAGAAACTGCCCGAAATATCTTGAAGATCTGAAAATTGAGAATGTCTCAAAGATTTCAATTTCAAGTATTTTTGTTACTGAAATTAATGTTGCAACTTCTCTCAAAGACTGGGTATTAGATACCGGATCATGTGCTCATATTTTTTCAAATATGAAGGCACTAATAAATGAGAGGAAGTTACACAGCAAGGAAGTACAACTCCGAGTTGGCAATGGCGCAAGTGTTGCGGCCGTAGCTATCAAAAGTATAGAGTTGTATTTGCCCAGCGGGCTTGTAATGGAACTAGAAAATATTTATTTTGTTCCTAGCATTTCCAGAAATATCATATCAATCTCATATTTAGAGATGAATGGTTTTTCATTTGTTATAAAAGACAAGCGTTGTTCTATTTATAAAAATGAATTATATTATGGATCATTTTATATGATAAATGGTCTTTATATGCTGGAAATGGATAAACCTGTGTTTAACATTAATAATAACAAACGACTCAAAACATCTCATGAAAGTACGACTTACATGTGGCATTGTCGCCTTGGTCATATAAACGAGAAACGCATTAAGAAATTACAAGAAGTAGGACTTCTTGGTAAATTTGATTTTGAATCAATTAACACATGCGAATCCTGTTTACGAGGAAAAATGACCAAAGCGCCTTTTTCTAAAAAGGGAGAAAGGGCAAGTGACTTATTAGGTCTGATACATACCGATGTATGTGGACCTATGAGTACTTGTACAAGAAACGGTTATTACTACTTTATCACTTTTACTGATAATTACAGTAGATATGGTTATGTCTACCTGATGAGACATAAGTCTGAATCTTTTGAAAAGTTCAAGGAATTCAAGGCTGAAGTAGAAAATCAACTGAATAAAAGTATTAAAGGCTTACGATCAGACCGTGGAGGCGAATACTTAAGTTATGAGTTTAAAACGTACTTAAAGGAATGTGGGATAGTCTCACGACTCACGACTCCAGGGACACCGCAATGGAACGGTGTTTTTGAGAGAAGGAATCGAACTCTGTTGGACATGGTTCGTTCCATGATGAGTAACGCCACTCTACCAAAATCGTTTTGGGGCCACGCACTAGAAACTGCTGCACTAACGATAAATAGGGTTCCATCTAAATCAGTAGAAAAGACTCCGTACGAGTTATGGTTTGGAAGAGTTCCAAACATATCTTTTCTTAAAATTTGGGGTTGCGAAGTATTTGTCAAACGCCTGACGTCTGACAAACTTGGTCCTAAATCTGATAAATGCTTTTTCGTAGGGTATCCTAAGGAAACGAAAGGATATTACTTTTATTACCAATCTGAGAACAAAATAGTTGTTGCTCGTAATGGTATATTCTTGGAGAAAGATTTTCTTACAAGAGGAAGTAGTGGGAGTAATGTAATACTTGAAGAAGTTCAAGATACATCACACACTATAATATCTGAACAAAATCAGATAAACCCACCACTTGTTACTTCAGCTGATGAGCATCTGGAAGAACCAAATCCACAAGTAGTTGTGGAAGAGGTTCTAGTCCCGAGCTCAGATACTTCGACTCAAGTTGAAGTAGAACTGAACCCACACACAGTTGTGGATGAAGTTCAACAGCCAGAAGAACAAGTGCTACGTAGGTCAGCAAGGATAGTCCATGCACCTGAAAGGTACATGGGACTACACGAGATTTCAGTGTTTGACACTGAAGATCCACTGACCTATGCGGAAGCAATGGATAGACCCGACTCCGAAAAATGGCTGGAGGCCATGAGATCCGAAATACAATCCATGTATGACAACACGGTCTGGAACCTAGTTGTACCACTTGATGGGGTAAAACCCATAGATAACAAGTGGGTTTTCAAAAGGAAAACAGACATGGATGGTAATATGACTATATACAAAGCACGGCTAGTAGCGAAAGGTTTCAAATAAATTCTCAGTGTAGATTATGATGAAACTTTTTCGCCCGTGGCTATGTTTAAGTCAATTCGGATGCTCCTAGCAATTGCCGCTTTTCATGATTATGAAATATGGCAAATGGATGTCAAAACTGCCTTCTTAAATGGAAATTTAGAAGAGGACGTGTATATGATACAGCCCAAGGGTTTTGAAGATCCAAAGAATGCTGGGAAGGTGTGCAAGCTTCTTAAATCCATTTATGGATTGAAGCAAGCATCAAGGAGTTGAAATCTTCGATTTGACGAGGAAGTCAAAAAGTTTGACTTCGTCAGATGCGAAGAAGAACCTTGTGTGTACAGAAAAACTAGTGGGAGTGCCATCGCCTTTCTAATCTTATATGTAGACGACATACTCCTGATGGGAAACGATATTCCGTTATTGCAACAAGCCAAGTCTTCATTAAAGAAAGTGTTCTCAATGAAAGACTTGGGCGAGACAGTCTATATATTAGGCATCAAGATCTATAGAGATAGATCGAAAAGACTCATAGGATTGAGTCAAAGCACATACATTGACAAAGTGCTGAATCGGTTCAGCATACAGGATTCCAAACGGGGATACCTGCCAATGAATCATGACGCAAAGCTTAGCAAGACTCAGTGTCCTTCGACAACTGATGAGCGATGCAACATGAGTAAAGTACCATACGCTTCGGCTATTGGCTCTATCATGTACGCCATGTTGTGCACTCGCCCTGATGTCTCGTACGCTTTGAGTGTTACGAGTAGATATCAGGCTAATCCAGACATGGAGCACTGGATTGCTGCAAAGAATATCCTTAAGTACTTGAGAAGAACTAAGGATATGTTTCTCGTCTACGGTGGTGACTCAGAACTCGTGGTAAATGGTTACACAGACGCAAGTTTCCAAACTGACCGAGATGACTCGAGATCACAGTCCGGGTATGTGTTCATACTCAACGGTGGTGCTGTGAGCTGGAAGAGCTCAAAGCAGGAAACTACTGCAGACTCAACCACCGAAGCTGAGTACATAGCAGCATCCGAGGCAGCAAAAGAAGGTTTATGGATTAAGAAGTTCCTTAGCGAACTAGGAGTGGTTCCCAGTGTTCAAGGCCCTGTGGACCTCTACTGTGACAACAATGGAGCTATAGCTCAGGCCAAGGAACCGAGATCGCACTCAAAATCCAAACATATTCTACGCCGTTATCACCTCATACGAGAAATCATAGATAGAGGTGATGTAAAGATCTGTAGAGTTGACACAGCCAGCAACACAGCTGATCCACTTACAAAACCTCTTCCTCAAGCCAAGCATCAGATGCATACTGCTTCTATGGGTCTGAGACACATAGGAGATTGGCTATGAGATTTTCTTTAGATCTATGAGATTTTTAGAAAATAGAGATTTGTATAAGATAGGGCCTACGATGATTGGCTCCTAGCTTAAGTGGGAGATTGTTAGTTTGTAATAATCTAGAAGTCAATAATACGATAAATTTGTTATATAAAGCTTTGTTCATGAATTGAATGTTTAATCATTTTGTGTTTAATCATTTTGTTACCTTGAGTATTATTGAATTTATGAATCATTTCGAGTTCATGACTGGAATTGTGAAACTTCATAATATAGATGATAATACTCTTAAAAGTCTCTAACCAAGGTAATTAGCAGGAACACTAATTACCGCGATAAGGTTAGTGTGTGGATTAAATGATGGTTAAGTTTTACAAACCATAGACAAAGAGTTGTCATTTTAATCACACAGATACATGTTAGAGAACATGATATTTGACAGACCCCAAATGAAACATTAAATGGAATTGTGTTTGTGTCATTAATGTTTTCATTTAGTGTTAAGTTCTAAAGTATGAGATATTCATTTTTCCTACATAAGAGATGTATATGTGTGATTGCTATCTAACGCTATCCGTAAAAAGTAGCTATAAGGGTAGTTCTTCGGTATACATAGCTTATGCGGAGGAAAAGATGGTTTATCAAAAGTACTATTGTCCCTCGTATCTCAATACGAGCTATAGCATCACTGGGCCCCTTGATAGAATATGATTATCTGGATCCAGTATGATTACAAGAGTAAACATATTTGATAATCTATTCAGGATCAAGAAAAGATTAAGTTTTCAAGGATGACACACACCTACCTTGAAACTAATCTGATAGCTATGAGACAAAAGAATTAACACGAAGTAAATTGTTTACTGGATCGTGATATTGTACGGTACAACATCATCTGTGTAATTGGTGTCATAATGTATCTTGCCAGATGCCACCTATGATATATAGAGATTAAAATAGTTTTAACTCTATTTGCCAACATAACACAGATCCTATTGGGTCACACCATATAGGAGCTAATCGGAGAATCTTATTGATTAATTATGATTTGATTATGATTAATAATAAGATGGATATAATTAATTATACTTGATATAATTAAATTATAAATGTCATTTAGATGACAAGCAAAAACAACGGTTAATTTATAAACGTGTACGACACGTTGTATAAAAGTCACCGAAACAAACAACCGCAAGAAATATAATTGTTCAGAATAATTATATGGATATTAATTGAATTTGGGCCGAGGGCATTTTGGTCTTTTCACATGTCATCCTTATCCACATGACACGTCATCATTCTTATCCAGATGACACGTCATCATTCTTATCCAGATGACACGTCATCATCCCTATCCACTCGAGGGCAAAATGGTCATTTCACATGTCCATTTTTAGGCCTATAAATAGAGGGGTAGGGGTAGAGAATAAAATACTAATTTCTAAGATATCGAATCTGTCTGATTAGTTCGGTAATCTATTTTCTCTCTTTCTCGGTTTCTCTCCCAAATAGTGTTTCGGTTGAGAAAAGAAAGTTATACGTAATTGACGTATAATCTTGCGGGTTGTTGAGAAGAATATTTACGGGATCGGTGAATAGTGTTTTCCCGAATTTTGCGGTATTTCAGTTTTGCTTATTAGTGAATCTGAATAACTGAAAATTCGTGATTACGTGTTTTCGTCTTTTCTCGGTGAATAGTGTTTTTGCAGAATCCCGCGGTTTATAGTATTTCTGGCAAAAGAAATAAACCGCTCTCTCGTTAGTCCTGGTGGATAACCGATAGAGGCACTATATTTTTGGTGCTTGCTTAACCGGGTCAGACAGTCGGGTCAGACTGCATTCCAATTTGAATTTGGAAGCAAGGTAAAGAAATGTTATATTAATCTATTTAATTGTTAAATAGATTTAATCTTTTAGAAATCAATCAAAGGAGTAGATCTATAAACTGATTAAAATACAAGTAAATACGGTTTTACTACTTTGGGTCTATACAGGATTAATCTGGTATGTAACTCTCGGTTATTATCCGACATACTACTTAATCTATGATCTGAATGAGTAAAGTTTTACTTACGGTTTTTAATCTAAGAAAAGGATTGAACATGTATGTAACTCTCGGTATATTATCCGACATACCACTTCAATCATTTTGGCTTAAGTTAGAAGTAAAAATTTTGTTTTACGGTCTTTCCGCAGCTTAAGCCTAATGGCTTTGGGTAGCCTCAAAACCCAACAGCGACCTCCCGTGCGGTCTTCACAAAATCCGTGCAGCCCACATAAAATAGGAGGTCGGCCGAATTTTGCTAAGGAAAGAGGTTTGTGCGACTGGTTGTGCGGCTAAAGAGACTCGCACAAAATGGGATTTTCGGTTTGTGCGGCCCGCACAAAATGCTTGTACAGGCCGCATAACTCTCGGGAAGAATTAGAGATTTCTCGATTTTAATTTCGAGTTTCATGTGCAGCTTTATTTTATTTTCGTGCGGCCCGCACCAGCCTATATTTTGTTCTATTTGCTTGATTTTTGCAATTTAAACAAGGCAAATGCAGTAACTTGGTTCTTTGGTGCATTCTACACTAAACTAAGCTAAAATACAAGGAATTTCGCCTCAATCGCCTTGATTCACTTGAAAAAGATTCACTTGATTCGCCTTGATTCTCCTGCTGCCTCACTCCAATATATAGCAATTTTCGTCTCTTGGAAAACAATTCCCCAGAATATGACAGCAAATATGAAAAGATATCGCGAAATCAGGCAAGATTGGCATTGGTGCGGCATCCCGTGCAGCTTTTACAAAATTTCGTGCTGCCCGAATAAAATGTGAAGTCGACCGAATTGTACTAAGGAAAGGGGTTTGTGCGGCTAGAGAGACCCGAACAAAATGGGATTTTCGGTTCGTGCGGCCCGCAAGAAATGCTTGTACAGGCCGCAAAACTCTCGGGAAGAATTGGAGATTTCTCAATTTTAATTCCGAATTTCATGTGCAGCTTCATTTTATTTTTGTGTGGCCAGCACAAAATCCGTGCGGCTCGCACCAGCCTATATTTTGCTTTATTTGCTCGATTTCTGCAATTTAAAAAAGGCAAATGCAGTAACTTGGTTATTTGATGCATTCTATACTAAACTAAGCTAAAATATAAAGAATTTGGTACAGTTTTAGAGGTGAAACCCTTACCGAAAGTATATATAATTGAGGCTTATCAGCGGAGACAGAAGTATGGAGACAATTATCAGCGTCTAAATAATTTAAACTAATTGTATTAAAGTCCAAAGTTTCAACTAGTGAAATTTGACTAATTGTATTAAAGTTCAAAGCTTCAACTAGTGAAATTTGGTCGAGGTTAGGCATATGGCCCTGCACATACAGAACAATTAATAATGAAAAAAAATAGAAAACTAAAGTTCCTAATAACAAATTATAACTTATTACCTGATAACTCATTTGCATTAGTAGATTTTTCCAAGACTCAAAGGTGATGTGCATCCTATTATTTTTTAGAAATTAAAAAAATTAATCTACGGAAAAGAAATTGATTAGTATTTTTTTTCTTCGAAATTTAAATGGAACCGCATTAATAGTGTGGTTTTACCATGGACAAGCTGATAGAACCATACTAATAGTACGATTCCAGCAGCTTGCAAGGGCGGATCCAGGATTTTCATCATGGGGGCAAAAAAATATCAAATCGGATTTGAATCCATTAACCAATTGGGTACTCGATATAAAACAATGCTTTAACTTATACTTTCCAATGTTTTGACTTGTAATTTCTAATGCTCTGACTTATAATTCTAATTACCAATCAAAATTCAACAAATTTATTTCAATTTTAACCCTAAATTTAACCCGAATTACAAATCAAACGTCCAGAGGGGGGCAAAAAAAATTTCAGGGAGGCAAAGTCGGTCGGAACCGTTAAATCTCCACTAAAACTCAAAATCCAGAGGGGGGCAGGCAGCTGCTCCCCCTGGAATACTCTGGGTCCGCCCCTGCTTGCAAATAATCTGTAGGGTTTAACATACTCTAAAAATACTAGAACTGCATCATTGGTGTTACATTGGTGTGGTTCCATCTATTTTTCAAAAAAAAAAAATCAATTTCTTATTCCAAAATTAAAATTTTTAATTTCTAAAAAAGAAATCTGATATGTGTATGCATCTGGTAACCGACCTACATAAAATAATATTAAGATGGATTTTTTCTAGATAGCAGCCAAAACTCAATATCCAGTAAAATACAATTACTTGATTTTCTGGTGCCAAAACTGGAGGCTGATAAACAGGAACTATTATGTTTGGCTTGATCTGCAACATGAGATTGAGTTTTTTTTTTTTGTTTTTCCTGGGGTATTAAAATTAGAACAATCACATACAGGACGAAGTCAGATTTTTAAACTATGGGTGTTAAACATAAATGAAGTTAATTATATATAATTTTTATACTATAAATGAGGGTCAATTTTACAAATTTATAGCATTTTATTCCAAACTATATATAAAATCACATATAAATATAAAAATTTAGAAATAAAATGGGAGTCAATTGACGCTCTTTTGTTCTTGATGCACCTGCCTCTGATCACATAGAGCAATATTATTAAGGAACAAGAGATTATTTTTTTTTATTAAAGGATCCGGTATATTTTAACATTTTTTAAATATTATTCTCGAGAATTGAACTGCATCTCTTCATAGAGAGATGAGTGTCTATATCACTGCACTACACCGTAAGAGCATCTCCAATCTAGCAATCCGTAAAAAATAAAAAAAAGCTGTAAAGCACTATTTAAAAATTAAGTTCCTTTTAATTTCTTAACCCCTCCATTCCAGAAATTGGGTCAGAGCCAATAGGAAATAAAACGAAGGGGTCAGAGCCAATAGAAAAGAGAGAGAGAGTACCAGCATGTAAAAAAAAAATCATTTGCTTTATAAGCAAATTTGTTTTTTTAGAAATCAACCTACAACCCAACAATTATATTAGCAATTAACACATCAGATTAGCAATTTAAAAGAAATCACCATTGTAGATGCTCTAAGTGATGATACAAAACGTTTTAATTTATTTCCTCTACATTAAATGTATTTTTTAGTCTATGATTTCCATGTACCTCATAAGCAAGCATTTGGTGGAATGAATGGTTCATAAGTTAAAAAGAAAATCGATACAAATAAGAAAGAAATATTAATTCTACCAAATGAAAATTTAATTTATCAAAATTCATGTCATTGAAGTTCAGAGTTTTTGCAAAATTAATCTATTCAAGGTTATATTTCCGGCCGATTATGTATGGGTGTTCATATTGATAAAAAAAAATGCACTGATAAAAGCATAAATATTATTAAAGTATCAAAACTTGTGTGATTTATAAGTTTCACCAAAAAAAATACCAACAATATATTTATGTATTTCGATAAAATTTACTTTTAAAATGACAATATGCATTATTTTTAATCGATCTAAATTTGATCTAAATTTGATCTGCATATTATTTAAAAAATACACCTACAATTCCAATTTTTTAATTTAACCAATCCTTTTTAAATATAAAATATATACACTAGAATATCTTTAATGGAGCAAATCTTACAAGAAATACCATATTATCTTTATAGCCGACCGAGACAAATGCTTAAATTAAACAATCGCATCAAAGAAGAAGAAAGTCATGAGCACTTTCTTGCTCTTGACTTCCAAATGAAAATATTTGTCAAGGATTTTGGTTTATTGGGTCACCACTTGGTGTCAAAGAGGTTGACAGGTTGTCATTTTCAATGGTGCCATTTGCTTTCTATGGTGCTCTCTTTGTCACTCTTGATTTAACTCTCAACCCTTTTCTTGGTGCACTAAACCCATCTTGTCCTGGATTAGGAGCATGAATTAATATCATTCAGGGTATGTTTGATTGCAAAACAAGAATAAGTTAGAATAGTCAAATAAAAAATAACTATTGTTTGTCTGATTATAATAGTCAAATTTCAAAACTCTTAGAAATAGTCTATTCTAATAAGACAAAAACTTGAATTCACTATTCTAGCTATTCTAATCCAGTTAAACACCGAATAGGCTATTCCGAATAGTCTAACCCCAAGAATAGTCTATTCTCAATCCAACCAAATATAATGCATCTCAGATGCAAATTTAGTTCAGTCTGTTCGTTATATATTGATGCAAATTTTAAAGAGATTTTGTGTATTACAGATTTGTCAGATTGGTCTGAATTCTGATGGGACGATCCATATTCAAACTCAAACAATGAGGTAATGCAGAGGATCGTGACTCCAGGAGCATGATGCCTTGCACAATTGTATAGCACCTAGAACTTAATTATAATCAGAATGATAAGTTGAACTTTTTTTAATAATTTTGAGTTTAAAATTTTAATTAATTATTTATATTGTGTTTAAAAATAATATAATAAATTATTGTACTCATAAGGAAGAAGAGTCCAACAGAAAGATCTGAATTAATTAAAATCCCTCCAAGTATCTCAAAAACCACCAAATGGTGTGTTGTGAAAGAACATAACCTATCTTGTTCATAAAAGAACTGCTTATTACATCAATATTAATGCTATCTAATTATATACATGCAATTTTTTGACATCAAGATTCACCGTCATGAAAACAACATAGTAACTAGTTGCATAATTTCTTTTTTGATGTATACTGGTTACATAAATTCAAGTTGGTAAAGAGTGAATATCCATAGCTTTAAGAAATATTGTGCTTTTCAGGGAACAGGGAACTACTTGACATGGATGGGTCTAACGTACCAGTGACAACAAAGATCACAGGTGGTGGTGGTGGTGGTTCACTCATTTTCAATTTCCTTGGAATGACAATAATACCCTCGCGTACAGTATTTACTTTTGTGTACATTGCCAATGTTGGGATCCAAATCTGCTGAAATCCGAAATCATCAACAGTAACCCTGAAATTCCTGAAATTCCGAATCCAGTCATTGAATTGTTTCGAGATGCGTACACAGAAAAACCAGCTACTTCGAGATGCGTGCATAGAAAAAGTTAGACAACTAGATCTCGGATTTCAAGGTTACTGTTCATTAATCTCGGATTTCAACTTATCTGAATCCCCAATGTTGTGCTACGGGTTTCAGTATTGACTTGACAAAGATAGGTATCTAGCTTAAAAATAAAGGCTATAGAGTTGTGTATGATACAATCTACTGTAGACTTGTCATAGAAAAGCAACAGAAGTAATAGAGTATGTGTTTTCTCATCAAAATTTATTAAAGCATTTTTTTTTAAGTACAATTTTGGACCCTATCAAATTTGGTGTTGCATCTAACATAATTACACACAATTTCAAATATTTATTCATACTTAGAAATTATCACAAAACTTTGCCAAATTATCAGAGTCAATAATGTAAAGAGAAGGTAGTTTGAAATACGTTTCACTTTAAGAATCTTTAAAAAACATATCACCTAAAAAAAACTACCCAAAATACCCCTTTTCAATCAAATTGCAATTAGCCTAAATTTATCCAACTCAAAACCATTTAAGCATAGACAATAAAAACAATAAACACATAGGGTTTGTCTCAACAAATTCATCCAAATATTTAACTATAACAATTTTTACAAATTCCTATCCTAATTAAGTTATATGACCTAATGCAACATTTAAACTACATGCATACTAGGTAAAAACCTTAATCCATCCTTCTAAGATTTGGAGAAACTCCCAGTCAAGATTAGATAAAACATCCTAACAAAATGAAAAAATAAACCCTAAAAATGCAATTCTACATGACATGGTTCTAGATACAATGCAAGTATCTCCTTCCCAAGCTTAAACCTTGCATTGACTAAAACATAGAAAAGAAACTAAAGCTAGAAAAAACTAGAAAAACTCACAACTAATCTACTCATCTTGGTTTTCCAGTGGCGGTGGTGGTGGGTATGGGTGTGGATATGGTGGTGGTGGTGGCGCGTGTCCGGCCCGCTCATAGAAATCGATGTCGAAGAGGCCATGTGGTGGATATTGGAATGGCATGCCCTGGCTCAAGTTATAGAAGTACGTCTGGGTGGACATGAACTCCACACGAGGCAATCTCTTGTCGATGACATCAAGTAATCTTGCTTTCTGCAAAAACGAACAAAAAAACACAGTTTACATAGTCATGATATAGAAAACAGAGTTTGCTCTAAAGGAATCATTGAGAATTAGTATCCAGTATTGACATACAAGATAAACAGCTAACCTCCAAAATAAGGGATTTGATATTTTCTCGTAGAAATTTCACCTCCTACAAAACACAAGTACAGAATTTAAATCATGAACAAAACATTGGTTTCTTTAGTGGCCAAGACAAAATCTTACGGCGGTAAAGTGGCAGGTTCAAAGTCCAAAGCAACAGAAAGTTAGATTTAGTAAGACTGAAAAGGAGGCTTTGGTCATTTCCAATAAATCATGTTTTTAAAGAAATGATAGAGGAACAAAAAAAGGGTTTTCCCGAAGATATGGTAAATATTTTACCAAAGTTTACAAATAAAACTTGACTCTCTAGTGAATGTCACATAGTATGCAACTCGGAACTAAAGTCAGTCTGGCATAAGATGGCTTCCCTAATTCTCTTGGTAAACTTAACCAAAACATACTGACTAGAGCAATAAAATTCCTATAAAGAGTTAGGCCAAAATTGTTAACAACCTAATAAATCGTGTAGCCTTCAACAAGAAAAATGCTATTTCACAAGTATGATGATATATTCTTGCAAAGGATAGAATTCAGATGAAAGGGAAGTTTTAACCTTCTCTAAGTCATCATTTGGCACCACTATCCTTGGTGCATACAAGTCAATGATCTGTTTGGGATTAAACTTCACATTGCACTGAGGGCACTGCCAATGGAGAGAGAAAAAAAAAGAAGATAAGAAGATGAGAAAAGGAATGCTTAAAGAAGAAACACTTCCTCATTTAATACGATGATGAATGATAAAAAGCTTACTTTCCCTTTGTTCCTGCACTTGCGCAACCATTTCTCTAGGCACAATCTACCATATACATGCCCACAAGGAATACAGCTGCATCAAGTTCAGAACAAATGACTCAGTTCAATCATACTAGTAAGCGTATAAAATAAAGTAATTGATGTGAAATCAAAACCAGCAAAAAATGGATGCTTCTGTTTCATAATACCTTAATTTAAATGGATAATGTCACAACAGAAAATTAAATTAGGCAAAAATGGCAAAGAAACCTAGTTGGATTGAAGCACCTCAGCATTAGCACAGAATAGCAATTTTCTGGATATGATATCTAAATTGTAAAAATCTAGTATTTAATGTTTACATCTTTTGAAAGAAACTAATTAGCAAAACAGGCATCATCCAGCAAATTTGGTGAGGCCTACACCATTAACTGAAAAATAAGTAGATTTTATTCTTTGTTTTCAAATTCAAAAAAGAAATGCCAATACCAGACGCGGTGAGGCCCCTCTGAGGTCCATGGCTCCATGCAAACGGGGCAACTAGGAAGTACCGAATTGTCCCCCAATTGGCCAATTCAATCCCAACATCTCCTTTCCCCCTTTCCTCCCCATTTTCCACTCTTTCTTTAATTTCTTCTTCGTTTACTTCTTCATCCTCGATCTCTTCATCAACTTCACTTGCTGAATCCTCGATCTCCTCCTCCTCGCGGCGGTTGAAGGCGAGATGATACTCCTCTTGATGCCATTAACTGGAGAAGTGGATGTGAAAAATAATGGGGAACTGGGAAGGAGCGAAACCAAATTTCTAGTTCCCGGTTCTTTTTCGGTTCAATGTCGAACCGTATAAGCATAAAAAATTGCGCGCACCGCAAATTAGATGCGGATTGGACGGCTCGGACCGGGCCTAATTGAAAGCACTTTGGGCCGGTTTGAGTTTTGCAATGTTTCATTTCATTTAGGAGTTCAAAAATTACAAAATTACGTATTTTCACATAGTAGGTTACAATATCTTTTACCTCATCGTACCTCATATTTTATATCTTTATTTTTAGAGCTCAAATTGTTGATCCGAACCGCTCAATATGATATCCATACTAAAATATGCTTGACATGAAATTTTATAATTTTTGAATTTTTTTACTATTTTTTAAGATATGTACAAAATCACTATTTTTGTACCGTTCAAAAAACATAAACTTTAATTAATTACGATAATAACATATTTATTCTTCTAAATCACAATAACTTACATATTTATTCAATTAACAATAAACTGTAATTAATTACGATTAATATCCTATGAATTCTAATTAATCACTATCTCTTTCCATTCTTTTGTGCTTGATCCGCATTTTCCGCATTAACTCAAAAGAGAATCTTTTGAGTTTATTGGATCTCGGCCGTCTGATTAAGATCGGAGCCAATCCGATTCCCGCCTATGACGCACGTGGTTCTTTAATATTAGTGTGGATCTCAATTGGACGGTTCAGATCTATTAACGCACGTTTCGTTAAGGATACAAATTCTCAAAACAGTACTCGTCCCTTTCATTTCTTCTCCACCGAAAGAGGGGGTGTTCGGTAGACCTCCTTAAGGGGGCGGGAATTAAAAATTTATTCCTTTTACTAGGATTAAAAATAGTGATTTAATACAAGTAAAATACATATTGCAGCATATGAAGATTTAAATACCCTTCTTCGTCACATTTTTATTTTTTTCTAATATAATTATTCTCTCCAACAACAGATAAACGGACCACAAAACCCTAAACCCTAAACCCTAAACTCTAAACCCTAAACCCTAATAAAAAAATAGAGACATTTGAACCTTCCTTATTTTCAATTTCTGTGGAATGACGATAATACCCACGTCTATTGTATTTACTTTCTCATCAAAATTAATAAATTAGAAAATTGCAGGCTCGCTGTAAATTAATATGCATAATTTTTAGATAATAAGCCTCCATGATATGGCGTTATATATTGGCACAAAATTTTAAAGAGGTATCATACAATTTTAATAATTTATTTGCTCTCATATTTGTACAAATTAAGATTATTTACAGCGTTATACCTGCCTTGCTTACCTTAGTTTTCATATTAATTTTTGCTATAAATTATTAAACTTGTATTTTTTTAAAATTTGTTTAACAAGATGAAGAGTCCACAAAATAAACGGACCAAATTAATTTGGCAAATAAAATGTACTTATTTGTTGGCATCTAAATGTGTGCTAGATTTAGAAAAAAATTGGAAGTTGCCTCAACTCTTTGCCCATGCTTTATAATTATTAATTGTAGCTACTATAACAAATTAACACGAGAGTAAAAATTTCCCTATATTATACCAACATATTAAGACAGGTAAGAGCATGGGAAATAAAACTAAGAAATAATGTGGGGATGGTGGTGGATTTAAAATTTGACTAAAAATATTTAATAAATATTTAAATTTAATTTTTTTAATTTATATTTACTTTAAAAAAATAATTAGAAAAAAGTACACGGATGAAATAATCAAATAACGAGCAAAATAATGAAACTAGGGGTGAAAACGGAGCGAATACGGAGCGGATAGTGGTAAAACCATATCCATATATTTTTTTTTAATTTCCGGATATGGATACGATCAGATATCAGCCGGATACAGATACGGGTACGGATCGGATCGGATCGGATCGGATCGGATATTTATTAAAATAAATATTAAAAATTACCAAAGTTCATGATATTTATCTAATTTTAATGGTGAATAATAATATTTTTTCATAATATATATTAAAATATATGATATATATTTACTATTTAAATACGGATAATTGATATGTAAAACCATATTAGTATTCATATCCACACGGATATTCGAATATCAAATATCCACATCTAATTTTTGAAATACAGATCGAATATAGATCGGATATTATCCATACCGTTTTCAACACATCCCTCAATTCCCCAAAAGCCCAAAGATGCACCACTGCCATAAGCCCAAAGAAGCAACAAACTCAAAAGCCTGTTAGACAGGACACCTCCATTCTTACACACAAACGGAGACAAAATTTGGTTCCTCTTAGGTCGCTGGTCGCCGGACCTCCGATCTTTCGTCTCTCTTTCTCACCCACAGAGGCCAATCGATGGACGACACGTACCCCTACCCCTACCCCTACCCTCCAAAGCATCGGCGGCCTTTCCCCACCCCTCCGCCTCAACCCGACTCCGACGAGGGTAACTACCTCAACTCTACCTCCTCGTCTTCCGCGTCCTCCGACGAGGAACAACCACAAAACCAACAAAATCAAATCGATTCTTCACCTGAAATCCTTCTCAAGCGCCGCCGCGTCGATCGGTATGATCAGGATTTCGAATTCGTCGCTCGTACCAAAGCTCCCACCCCTGTACCGGCCGATTGGTCCAAAGAATCCACCTTTGCGCTGATAGAGGCGTGGGGCGACCGGTTTCTTTCCAACGGGAGGCGCAAGCTCCACTCTGATCAGTGGGCCCAGGTTGTCAGGTTGGTGAATGAGGTGTCAAGGACGAGGTATTCTGAGCCGGATTGTCGCAACCGGGTGGAAGTGCTGAAGAAGAGGTATGAGAAGGAAAAAGCTCGAGTCTTTGGCCCGAATTCCAGTGGCTCCAGTTGTAGTAAGTGGGTTTACTTTGCAAAGATGGATGAATTAATGGGTACAGCTCGCTCTGAGAGGAGGCAAGAGAGAGAAGTGCCCAAGCTGAGATTTGGGGTAGACAATGGAGAGTATGTGTTTGGAGAGGGGCCAGGGGATACCGGGTCAGAAGGAGATGATGACGATGATGGTGGCGGTGGCCGTAATGGTATGAATGGTAATGGGCAGTCGGGTTATGGAGTTTTGGCTGACTCAGTGAAGAAATTTGGTGAGGTGTGTGAGAGAATGGAGAACAACAGAAAGAGGCAAGCGAAAGAACTGGAGAGTATGCGCACGGAGTTCCAGATGGAGCTAGAGTCGAGGAAAAGAGAGATTTTGGAGAGAGTTCAATCTGAGCTTGCTATCATTGAAGAAGGATATGATGATGATTTGGACAGCGAAGGTATGGATCGAGATGACGGTGATGATGGCATGGATGATGATGGCGATGATGATCATGGTGGTAATTTGAGTGATTAAGGTAAGTACTTTGGTGATTTTTGGAACTTAGGAAGGGCAATTGTTATTCCTCTTGAGTTGTTCATTGTAATTACATTTGTGTACTAGATGCCATTTAGGCTGGTTCATGCTGACTAGCTAATAAAAGACAAACCTAATTTGGGATAATGTGGAACTCATACAAAAACAGAAACAAAAAGCTTACAAGTGGGTTCCAGTGCATTCAGAAGCAAGAACGATTCCATTCTTGTCATTTAATAAAACGATCAGGTGCATTTGTGTTTGTACCAGCTACTGACCTGACTGGTATGGTATGGAAATCCAAGAATATAGTTGTTGGGTTAAATTTTAAGTAATTCATGTGCAAGCAAAGGATTATAGTCTAAGGACTGAACCTTGGGACCTGGTACCATTTAGGTACTATGCACATGCTGGAATATCTTAATAATAGGTTAAGGTCTTCTCTTTAAGTTAATCCTGTATTTTTTTCTTTTTTGAATTTATCGGACCAAATGAAACCATGTACACTAGATGATATGGTGTGGTTTGATGTTGTAGGCTATTTGGTGCAAGCAAAGCAAGCAACCCAAGTAAGAGAGAAGGCTGTTGTAAGTTTAGATCTTTCTCAGGATGATTGGTGTAACATTAGAATTTTATGTGAATGTTGTATGACATTAAAATTGAAATTAGTCCACTTTTAGATTATATTAATTTGATGACAGAAAAATTGTAACATTAGATTATTAATTAATATTCAGTGTTTTTTTTTGGAAGAATTTCTAGTGTACCCATGTAAACTTCTAAAATATCCAATTTCCCCATGAAAAACACCATAATATCCACTATCCCCATAAAAAATTAACATTTTAGCCAATATCCCCTTTTATTTATTTAACATTTTATTTAATTATTTAAAAAATAAAATTGACAAATATACCCTTCTTTTCAAACCTTCATCTCTCCTTTGATGTATTTAGGTCAGCTCACTTTCTTTGGTTCTTAGGTTTTAGTCTGGATCTGGTTATTTATTGGGTCTGGTTTCATGGTAAGATTTTGTGTGTTTAGGTTGTCTTAAGTTTAATGTGAAGTTTTTATCCTTTTTTTTCTGGTAAAATTGTAAATATAGGTGGAAAGCTGGAAATAGTGCTTCATGTCTTGCTGCAATTTCTGCTATTAGTTTAATATGAATGCCATTTTCTTTTCTGTCTTTTTTACTTGTGGCGATAGTCTTTTAAAAAAAATTCTTTTGATTGAGTTGCAAAGATTGTTTTTTTTTTTTTGGTAAAAATGTAAAAATGGGTGTAAAAATGTCATCTGGTACAGTGTACCAATACCGTACAGTATCACATTTGGTACTGTTATAAATAGACAATGTACCAGTACCACACCAAACAGTATCAATTATTAATTATGTTATGCCTCCAGCTTTGATGAAAATGGTTGGTGATCCATTTTAAATACGCTTTCAATTTATTATTTAATTTCATAATGTAATTTTGGTTGAGTTTGGTAACCTGTGCTATATCCTATTTTATTTTAGATGTCCCGTTTCATTATTTTGCATGCTTTCGCATGAAACTATGAGCAATAATAGGTTTGCTGACTGGGTAAGTTTTTGGCAGCCATACACAAGTTTGCTATCCCCAACTGTGAAAGCAAGTCAATTGCAGTAAGTTTGCTATCGTTTTCTTTTTAAATATTGAAAGTAAGCTTGTGTAGTTGGGGAGTGAGCGTCTACTGGTTGAGCATGGAGCTACAGTTGCAGTAGTTGGGGATGAGATCTATACACTAGTACAGAGGAGGGAATGACAATTTTTCAATAGAGCAAATGAGAGAGGAAGGTTTGAAAAGAAAGGGTGTTTGTCAATTTGATTTTGTAAATAATTAAATAAAAGATTAAATAAATATAATGGGATATTAGATAAAAAAATATTAAGTTTTTATGGGGATATTGGATATCATGATATTTTCATGGAGAAAATGGCTATTTTAGAAGTTTATATGAGTACACTAGAAATTCTCCCTTTTTTTCATCAATGCTTTACTGAAGGTCTGTTCCTATTGTCTAAAATTTAGAGATGAAAAAGGCAATGTAGAAATCTCTGTGGCCCCTAAAACAACTCTTTATCTCATCTCTATCTATTACCTTAATTTATGGATGTCTGTAAACAGTAAATGTAACTGTTTTAACAGTGGATGTAACAGGACCAAGGTTCTAAATAGCGCGCTATAGTGCCGCTATAGCATTTTTGGACCATAAAAGCTATGACGCTATTACTGCTATAGCGGTGCTATATGGGCATAGCGCTGTTTTTTCAGCTGTTTCGCTATGACACGATAAACGCTATTTAAACCTTTAAAAAGGACTATAGGAGTTTCAATTTTCCTTGCTTTAAACTTCTAAAATTGTACAGTTTGTAATTACACATACAAAATTGTCCTAAAATTAACATCAGAAACCTTGAAACTTGAAATAAAGAAAAAGTTCCCATGGGACCTTTGCATCGATAAACTCCAACCCACAATGCTTTTGCTAAGCATTTTGAAAATTCAAAAAAAAAAATACAAGAAAAAAAACCTATTTAGGAAACAACTCATCAATTACTGATGGTGCAATCCACTTTGCCTGCACTTCAGTGCTTTCCCATAAAGGGTCTCCTTCTTTCGGTACCAACATCCCATTCTCTTTCATTGCTTCCAGCATTCTCTTCAACACCTGTGGTATATGTGCATGTATCTCCATTGTAAATTCCCCCCCATAATATGTCTTGATCCATGTATCCATGCGCCTCAACACAAAGAGCCAAGATGTCATGAAATCATTATCCTGCCACAGTTGCGTCAGAAATATCGTGTAGAAGTCCGCTAAAAACTCCATTGCCTCTCGAAATGTACCTCCCATGGATATGGTCTCTCTCTCCATGTTCTCTCTCCTGGAATAATCTATTGTTTTCAGGTGCAAATTATCCACCATTGGCAGGACGAGGTTTTTGAAGCAGTTCAAACAGCCTTTTGGTGAGAGATCTAGCGATTCTGCTGCAGTTTGGAAACAGCGCTTCAGCTCGATTAATGCCTTGTTTCTGATCTCCTCTCGTCGCGCCAGGCTAGGTTTTCCTATTGCCTCTACTAATTTCATGAATAGGTGGTATGGTGTAAGCCTTGAACCCAGGTCTTCCATGTTACCTTCTGAGTTGTTATTGTTAGAGTTATTCGGGTCAGTGATGCTTAATTTGTGCCATTGCAATATTGGGTTGATGGATTTACCTAGCATTTCCAAAATAATTACACTCTTATCTAATGGGGTTGTCTTATGCACGCCCAAGGTGAATGCCGCATCAACCCAAAACAAATAGTTGGATCGTGTTAGATGGGGACCAATCATGAGATTATTCAAGGTTTCTATCGCATCGTCAAAGGTCTGGGGATTGCGGCCAGAGGTTGAGAGGATTATGAGAAGTGACCTCCATACAACTGGTGATTGTATGCTCCCGCCATGCTCCTCAATGAGTGCTTTCACTGAAGCAACAATGATGTCGCAACACATGTCGATTGTGTTCTCTATTGTTACCATGAGATGAATGGATTTAACTATGGCCTCCTCTGCTTGCTTATCGAGCTGTGCTGTCTCAGTCGATATGACTTTACCGGCAATTATGAAGAGTGGTGCAATGGCTTTTTCAGGAAATGGATATGGGGACATGATTGTGTACTGTGAAAGGGTAAAGAAAGCCTCATGAAATTGCGGCCAAAATGCCATGAACCGGTGAAGGTTAGCAGAGGTGACGGTCAATAGTAGGTCATAACAAAATATGATTGTATCGTGCTCCTCACCTACTGAAGTGAATTTCTGCCCTTTACCAGAAGCTGCAAATATGAGCGCCCGACCCAAGTGGTGCAGTGACTCCTCTGAAAACTTCGCACTATCTGTGAATATGTTCCCAATTTGGCATTGTTGCATCAACTTCATGTTAACCTCGGACTCACTACTCAAATTAATCATCGACTCTGCACCAGAATCGAGTGATAAAATTTGTGAAAACCTGCCAATCATTCCTGAAATATAGCGGCTGGTCCCCAATCCCTGGTGTGAGGAAGGAAATATTATGCCAGATTCTGACTTTATATGATTTGCTGTCAATCCAGTTGTGACTAGGGTTGCTGGTCCACTGCTTGAATCAATCCCCAAAGGCGGTAATAGTTTTATTCTCCTGAGCTTTATGACACAGTCTATTACATTTTTCCAAGCACCATGTACCGACTTGCCAAACCGGTTTGCAATAGTAAAGAGCGCAAGCATGGCCATGCGCATTTTTACGCTCTGATTGAATTCAGCCTGGGTATCTTCTGTGCAATTGTAGGGATTCAAAAGGGTAGTAAATTTGCAAAGACAGGAAAGCAACTCGTCAAGTACATCACTTAGCCCGTACTGTGCAATACGCGCAACAGAGATCATCCCTTCTATGCATTCGCTTCGTATTTCTTCATCATTGGTGTTTTCAAAGATAGTCATTAGTGTAGCAACTGATGGACCCGATATGGTAGCAAAAACTTCACGGCTGAGCTCATGCTTGAAATCACATATAATAAATGGGTCCACGGCAAGTGATCGCCTGATTAATTCACCCCATAGGTTTGCATTCATCTCCTTTTGCGCACTTCCATTTTGGCTGAACAATGCAATTGCATTTGTGGAGATGGAGTGGAATAGTTCTGATAGGTATTCCCTTGGTAAATCCTGTCCCTCGTTTATTAATCGATTGTTCTTGATAAACTCCTCTTCGGTCATCTTCTTTTTCACTTGTGGGTTGTGATGGTCAGTGTTAAGCATGATGAGAGAATAACAAAGCAAGAATACCGCATCCTTGTTTGCAAAAATATCCGAAGATTGCTGCTCGAAGAACTTTTCTGAAAAGGCCTCGATAATTCTTTGTATCTTTTGTGCCTCCCCGGGTAGCCGAAAGGTTTCAAGGAAAGTCCTCAGTGCAGTGTCAAGGATCACACCAGTGAAATTAAATGTATCAGTAAACTCCTTCAAGACTTGTATGTGAAAGTCACCTGGGTCACCCAGATAATCTCCAATTTTGTGTTTGTCAAGGCCCGGGGTGTACCGAAAGAATCGGGCTATGGTTTTACTTTCAGGTGGATTCGCTACAAGATTTGCAAATTTCAGATACTCCATACCCTTTTTCTCATCCTTGTTGTAATGGTGTGCAGCGATCATTGTTTTATTCTTTTTGAGCTTTCTTTTCCGGACAAACTCAACCCATGTATCTGAGTCGGGTTCAGGTGGGTCACTATCCAAAGCAGTGTCGTACTTTGACATGTCAAGTTTGTATTTGTCTTTGCCATCGGGATTGTCAGTGGCGGTGGACTCAATGCTATCGGCAATGGTGGTAAAGATGTGGACCAGTCCATTGAAGGCATGGATTTGAATAGGTGTCATCTGGCTGTTAATTTGTGGATATGCAGTTTTGCACAAGAGCTTGACGATCTCTTCAAGCACGTTATGTCGGATCGGGTCACAATCATAGTTAACAAACATCTCTATTAGGAATGTTGGTTGCCGGCAGAAGCTTATTATGCTTTCTATGGCGACTTCCTGTAAATGGGGCTCGTTCATGCCAGAGCCGATTCGTAACAGAACGTAAACAAAGAATGCCTCCAACTGGAGCCTTAGTGACCTATGATTAAAAAAAAAATCAATCTTTCAGTCCATGTACTATTTAAACTTGCCCTTTTCTGAAGTCTTAAATCTCCAAAGTTTGAATATATAAAACCAGTATGTTGCTTTTACTCCCTATTTAAACCAATGCAAGTTGCAAGATTGCTAACACCCAAACTTGATTTGGGAGGTTCTCTCTTTAAAGCTTAAAAAAATGAAATACAGCAAAGGGAACTCAAGGAGAGTAGCAATTGAACAGTGCCAGCAAGTTAAAAATAGAAAGCACTATGTAGGTGAATGCAAGCAATATCGTAAATACATTTTGATGGTGGTTGTATCTAGTTCAGATTTGATATCTCTTATAAAAACTGTAAAGGATAAACAGATAGTTTTTTCTATAGGAGAGGTATAGAAGTTTACCTGCGCAAAAAGTGATAGAGATGCAAGACTGTGCTGCAAATCCTGGAGAGAACCAAAGGCCCCGACCGTGTAGCGTAATGGATCAAGTGAAGAAACAAATCATCTTGGATCAGATGCAATAACTTCGGATGCCGCCCGATTGATTCACCGCCGAGCTCAATTGCAGAGTTTATCAAAACAAGTGTGAAAAGCTGTACGTCCTCGTCAGCGGGTCCATATCCTTCAGGTGCAACAACCATGTCACCAGCATTGAGTAATGAGCATAAGAAATTGAATATATCCACCATGCACCGAGCACCAAACCCTGTAATTGAACCCAATTCCGCTTCCAGTTCTGACAAGTCGACTGAACCTGGCTCAGGGGCTTTTATTTCCGGGAGGTGCAAAAATATGATTTGGATCACCTCATGCATCAAATGGCGTGTGGTTCCCTGTAGCAAGTCCCTGCGGTTTACCGCTTGTTGCACAACCTATGCCAAATTGTAAAAATAAAAAGATAACCAACCCTTCATCTAAATGCAGATAAAATATTCCTTTTGTTTACATTATTGTAATAAATAGAAAACCTGAAAGCATGTGTTGACGATTGTGCAAATAGCATGGTCTGTAAGAAGCCTGCCAGCAGGACAGCGTAGCAAAGCAAGAAGCACTTGAAGCACACGCATCAAAATGGCATCCTCTATGGAAGGATCGGTTCGTTCGAGCCGGCACGAAGTAATGGCTGAAACAACCAAATGCACGGCATCAAAAGCTCCTGGCGACTGGTCATCAAACACTCCAAATCGGATTATCTTCAGCACCGCTGACATGGCGGCCCCAGTAGCAGCGGCTGGCACATCATCGCTTTGTATCACATTTAGGAAAGGAGAAAGGTAGACTGCCGGGTCTGTGGTGTGCCAATCGGTGTGGAAAATGATGGCACGTAGGGATTTGAGGGATTGTACTAGGTGGTCATCTAGGAGGATAGCTGAGGCAACAATGGTGGGGTTGATGGGGCGGCGAATCACGGCTAAGACGGCACCGACCTCGGTATTGAGCATGCAAGAGATGGTAAGTTGATTTAGCCGCGGTTCATGGTCAACTCCGGGGGCAACTGTGACCATTATGGGAAATTTGAGGTAATGATATTGCTGCTAAGGAATCGTTTTGGTCATAATTTGAATTTATTTAGGAAGAAGGAGCTTTTTTTTTTTGTTTAGTTCTTTTCTACGTTCGATATATTCCAGGTGTAAAAGTTAATCTTCACCATGAATAATCGTAACTGTTTTTCACCATATATTATTTACAGTCTTTCTTTATTTAGAAAAAAAGTCATTCTGCTAATTACAGCTGTTGATTATCTGAAGAAAAAGTTAGTATAATTTATTAATTGTTCTCTGTTAATTTTCCAACAAGTCAAGGCAACAAAACAAATTTCCCACATTAACATGCAAATTAAATTACATGCAATCATCTATTGTATTAATAATAGTCTGGCTTCGTTAGTTTAACCAGCTTTGCAATAACCTCATACGAGAACCATACAAAAATAGAATGGTATGGTCCAAAACTCTCTTGAACATTTTGAGCACCGCTCATCTGTACACAAACCACCAATAAGAATAAATAGTGTATAGAAGCAAATCTGGCTCAATCTCTTTTTAGAAGATCGATCTATGTATAGTTCATAATGGTTGTGCTTCATTTGAAGATTTCAAATATCAACAGAAGATCGTAATAACTAAACAAATGAAATTTAAGACAATAAAACTGGGATCAATTATATATTAAGCAACTGTTATGGTACATGGCAACTGGTACTTCAAAAAGAAAACTAAGAAAAGTTTATTGAAAAGTTTATTGGGCCAAAGATATATGTATGGAGAGGAGAGATCCAATTACATCTTTTTTTTTGACATATCATGACATTATTTTTTTTATAGGTCAATTTTGTGATTTTAAAATCCAAACAGTTGATCCGAACCGTTCAACATGATCACCATATTAAAATGTGCTTGGAGATCAAATTTTACATTTTTTTGATTTCTTTTACTATTTATTAAGACGGTTACAAAATCGCTGTTTTTCAATGATATGAAAACAACGATTTTGTAACCATCTTAATAAATAGTAAAAAAATTAAAAAAAATGTAAAATTTGATCTTCAAGCACATTTTAATGTATCCATCATGTTGAACGGTTTGGATCGACTATTTGAACTTTGAAAATAGTAGGTGTCAAAGTGTGTCACCAAAAAATGTGTAATTTGATCTATTGGCATGTATGGATATCTAACTTGTTTTACGTGGCAGAAGATATATATATAATATCCAAATTTATTGGGCCACTGAGTATGGGTAGTTGGTATTTTATCTTTTCTTTACTTTTTTGTTGATATTGAACTGTCAATTGTGCACCAATTAAACAACTCGTCAAAACTCACTTTTTCCACATAGAAAGTTGTTTTTGTTTGTGGAATCACATAGAAAGTTGATGGAAGTCGGTAACAGTTGAATTGGGCCACTAAGAAGACCGAAGAAAGAATTAGTTTACATCATGGAAAAATACAACACACTCTCTCTCTCTCTCAGCCATGCATGAATCTCGTCACTCTGAGCCTCTCCAAGAATAATTTTTCTGGTGAATTCCCCATGTGGTCTCTGCATGGTTGCCATATCCAGACTCCAGTTTCTAGAGTTGGCATTTAATAACTTCAATGATAATTTATCCCTATTTCAAAGCTTACAAGTCTCGAGTTATTGGATCTTAGTGTGAACAAGTTCTCGGGCTTGATACCACAACCTTTGTGCCCCAGTAGTATCTCTAGATTAAAAGTGTTACACTTATAGGATAACTATTTTACCGGATCGATACCTCATTCCCTAAGCAACTGTACTAAGTTGATCTCACTTGATCTGAGCTTGAACTTGCTTTTGTTGACACTTGAACAAATTGTAAATAAGAATTTCAAATAGGGAGAGAGAGAGAGACTAGAGATAAGATAACTATTGTTTCATTAGGATTTCAATGTTACATGATACATGACACCACACTCCTATTTTAAAGTTTACAAGTCGGTTCATAGCCAAAACCGACATATCAAAATACAACTAAGCTATTGCTCATTAATTATAACAAAAATACAATTCAAGCTTTTCTTCTAAATATGGAAGTCGGCAGCCTACATTTTTGACTAAGCAAATTGTCATTTGACTTTTGACCGGTTTCTAACAAAAAACAGAGAGTTTACAGCTGGACCGAGACAGGGCAGCAAAACAGAGAATTACAGCTGTAACATGGAAGAAGAAACCAGAATTTTCTTGTGTGTGTGCGCCAATATTTTTGTAGCAGCCTTTTTTGACCAAGATGACCTCCTTTCACATTGTTGAATTTGAGTTTAATTCAACAGCTTTCTGGATCCATACCCGGTTCTCTAGGGTCCCTCCTCAACTTGAAGGATCTTGTAATGTGGCAAAATAACTTGAATGGCGAAATACCCGCCGAGCTCTCATACCTTAAGTCACTTAGAAACCTACTCTTGGACTACAACATCTTAACTGGTACAATACCAGACAAGTTAGCGAATTGCACCAGCCTCAACTGGATTTCTCTTGCAAGCAACCAGCTTACGGGGTCGATACCCATTTGGTTTGGCAAGCTAGAAAAACTTGTGATTTTAATGCTTGCAAATAATTCCTTCACTAGGTCGATACCTCTGGGGCTTGGTGACTGTAAGGGCCTGTAATATTTAGATTTGAGTATCAACCAACTCAATGGGTCCATTCCACCAGCTTTGGCAAAACAGTCTGGTAAAATTGTGTTGAGCCTTATTGTGGATGGTTCTCTATATTTTAGCAAGAGAATTAATGGCAATAGGCTATGCTACCGTATGAATATAAGTTTTTTACAATAAAAAATGGAATAGCAAAAATAGACATCAATATTTTTCATCTTCTCTGACAGCCTAATTTAACTTCAATTGAA
Source organism: Carex kokanica (assembly GCA_025461125.1). Lineage (NCBI taxonomy): Eukaryota > Viridiplantae > Streptophyta > Magnoliopsida > Poales > Cyperaceae > Carex > Carex kokanica. Next base: position 1,191,001 of record JAJGRX010000348.1, read on the forward strand.
GTTAGAACAATCATTTTATTTACAATAAAAAATGTAAGTAGTAAAATAGAACTTCAATTGGTAGTGGGACCACCCAATACCAATACCGAATTTGAAGTTTGGAAATCACCCAATGCTGAATATTAATAATTTTAATATTGAGTGGGGAATACTGAATTTCAAGTTTTTTAATTTACTGTAGCAGCGGCTAGGAGTAGTATATAACTGGTAGAAAGTCCGAACCGAAATTGAATTTCGGAATTCAAAAGTGGATACCGGAATTAATTTTTGGTATGATGGTTTTTCTAAAAAATTAAGCAATCAAGTTGGTTTTAGATTTTATATATATTTTTTGTGATGATTTATAAAAAAAAGATCACCAATATTCCTCCCCCAAGTTATATATATATAAATCTCTCTTTCTATTTATTCACCCCCAATTGGGATGACGAAATGAATAAGTGTTATGTAATTTACTTTTATGAAAGAGAGCAAATAATAATAATTTTTGAAAAAATTGAAAACCAAAAATTCATGATTGCGGTTATAATTCACACAGTTATTGATGAAGGAAAGGATCGAGGGTGTTTAATTGTCCACTCAAAAATTCATGACGGTCGTTTAGACAACAGTCTTTTTATTAACAACCATTAATTTCTTGTTAATAAATATTAGAGAGAGAGAAAAAAGATCTAAAAGGACATTCAACTTAATTTTGTAATAAATTTTTGATGTGTATGTGAATTACATATATAGAAAATCTTATTATATATACAAGTCAAAATAATTTTGTAATGATTGTTTGGTGTGTGTGTGAATTACAAATATAGAAAGAGGAGGGTTCAAATGCGTCATAATTTTGTGCTCCAATATGCTCCACATTCTTTATCTCCATTTTCAAAGTCCGAACAGTCGATCAGAACCGCTCAACATGATCTTCATAATAAAATAAGCTTGGAGACAAAATTTTATATTTTTTAGCATTTTTTTACTATTTTTTAGATAGGTACAAAATCACTTTTTTAAGGTGAAAAAAAAAAGATTCTGGACCATCCGATAAAGTGATATTGTACCTATGTAAAAAAATAGTAAAAAAATTCTTAAAAAATATAAAATTTGGTCTCCAAGCATATTTTATTATGAAGATCATGTTTAGTGGTTCGGATCGACTGTTCGGACTTTGAAAATAGAGATAAAGGATGTGGAGCATATTGGAGCACAAAAATTATAGTGCATTTGAACCCTCCTCTTTCTATATATGTAATTCACACACACACCAAAAAATCATTACAAAATTATTTTGACTTCTATATATAATAAGATTTTCTATATATGTAATTCACACACACCAAAAAATCATTACAAAATTATTTGACTTGTATATATAATAAGATATTCTATATATGTAATTCACACACGAGGAGGGATCCAATTACACCTTTTTTGGTGACACATCATGACACCGTTTTTTATATAGGTTAATTTGCGATTTCAAAATTCAAACAGTCGATCCGAACCATTCAACATGATCACCATATTAAAATGTACTTGGAGATCAAATTTTACATTTTTTTGAATTTTTTTACTATTTATTAAGATGGTTACAAAATCGCTGTTTTTCAATGATCTGAAAACAACGATTTTTGTAACCGTCTTAATAAATAGCAAAAAAATTCAAAAAAATGTAAAATTTGATCTCCAAGCACATTTTAATATATTCATTATGTTGAACGGTTTGAATCGACTATTTGGACTTTAAAAATGGTAGGTGTCAAAGTGTGTCACCAAAAAAGGTGTAATCGGATCCCTCCTCTTCACACACACACCAAAAAATCATTACAAAATTATTTTGACTTGTATATATAATAAGATTTTCTATATATGTAATTCACACACACCAAAAAATCATTACAAAATTATTTTGACTTGTATATATAATAAGATATTCTATATATGTAATTCACACACACCAAAAAATCATTACAAAATTATTTTGACTTGTATATATAATAAGATTTTCTATCTATGTAATTCACACACACCAAAAAAAATCATTACAAAATTAATTTGGCTTGTATATATAATAAGATTTTCTATATATGTAATTCACATACACATCAAAAAATTATTCAACAATTAATTTGAATCTCCTCTGAGATCTTTCTCTTTTTTTGTCTCCCTAATATTTATTAACAAGAAGTGGTTGTCAATAAATAGACTATTGACTAAACGACCGCCATGAGTTTTTGAGTGGACAAACACTCTCGATCCTTGACTTAATCAACAACTGTGTGAATTATAACCTCAATTTCTTTGACTAGTTGTAGACGAGGGAAAACAATAGGCCCTCTGTCTCTCTCTATCTTTATTTAAATCGAAGCTTTGCAACGGATATGAACCAGAAGAGGAAAACCAAAACGAGCATAGGAGAGATAACAAAAAGAATGCAGCATACAATGGTTACACTTACACTACTCTGCCTTTTGCATCTTCTCTTTTTCTGCATATTATCAGCCATGGCCGGAGATGTTGATCATCTAATTTCCTTCAAGAATTCTCTCCCAAATCCTAATTTGTTATCTGACTGGAACCACAAGCATGAAGTGTGCGAATTTCAAGGGGTAACATGTAAAGGAAGCCGCGTGTCCTCATTGAAGATTGAAGGACTGCCACTCGGAGTAGACTTCAATTCAGTCTCAGCTCACATACTCTCTCTTGAAAACCTAGAAGTGATCTCTCTCCATTCTACCAATCTCACTGGATCCATCTCAGCCCTTGCAAACTGCACGATGCGACTCAAAGAACTGGACCTATCCAGTAACAACCTTCAAGGGTCTGTCTATGATACAACTTTTCTGGCGGCCTCATGTCATTCTCTTCAGTCACTCAACCTCTCCAATAACTACATTGGCCAAGCCTTCAATCGTTCCTCTCCAGTTCCCGCCCTCCTGAAGATGCTTGATCTCTCCAACAACAAGATCACAAATAATGAAGATATCCAGTGGTTATTCTCTAAACTCAAGTTACTCAAACATCTAGACCTCTCCAATAACACCATCAAAGGCACCATACCACAAATTACTAATTGCACCTCTTTGCAATATCTTGACCTATCTTCCAATCAACTCACTGGTACCATACCAGCTGGTACATTTTCAGGTTGTTTGAATTTAACTTATCTAAATCTCTCATCTAACCATTTTACTGGTATGGCCCCGCCTGACATAGAGGCATGCATGAATCTCGTCACTCTGAGCCTCTCCAATAATAATTTTTCTGGTGAATTCCCCATATGGTCCCTAGTTGCCATATCCAGACTTCAGTTTCTAGAGTTGGCATTTAATAACTTTAATGGTAATTTATCCAAATCTATTTCAAATCTTACAAGTCTTGAGTTATTGGATCTTAGTGCGAATAGGTTCTCAGGCCCAATACCGCGTCCATTGTGCACTTACGTCGTATCGCGCTTGAAAGTATTATACTTACAGGATAACTATTTTACTGGGTATATACCCGATTCACTTTGCAACTGTACCAATTTGGTCTCACTTGATCTGAGTTTGAACTTGCTTTCTGGGTCCATACCTAATTCTCTAGGGTCCCTCTCCCACTTAAAGGATCTTATAATGTGGCAGAATAATTTGCATGGTGAGATACCAGCTGAGCTCTCATTTCTCAAGTCACTCAAATTCCTACTTTTGGACTTCAATAACCTAACCGGTGCAATACCTGATGGGTTAGTTAACTGCACCAGTCTTAGATGGATTTCTCTCACAAATAACCGGCTTACGGGGTTGATACCAATTTGGATTGGTAAGCTAGAAAAGCTTGTTTCTTTATTACTTGGAAATAATTCCTTTATTGGGTCAATACCGCCAGAGCTTGGTGATTGTAAGGGCCTGGTATATTTAAGTTTATGTAGCAACCAACTTAATGGGTCTATTCCACCCGGTTTAGCAAAACAGTCTGGTAAGATTGTGGAAGACCAATCATTCGTAGGTCGGCGGTATGTTGATCGTCGTATCCCTGAAAATAGTCAATGTCATGAAACAGGAATATTGGAGTTTAATGGAATCCGAATGGAAGACATAATGCGCTTACCAAGTACACTGTATTGTAATTTCACGAGAGTTTATATGGGTGTCACTGGCATTACCAAAGGCTATAGAAATAACATATCAATGCTTGTTCTTGATTTGGCATACAACCAGCTCGAAGGCCACATACCAATTGAGATTTCTACAATGCAATCTTTGGCGATCTTGAATCTCAAGCACAATTGTTTATCAGGACCTTTGCCACAAGAATTGGGTGGCATGATGCACTTATATGAGCTTGATTTATCGCATAATACTTTTGAAGGCAGTATACCCTCTTCCTATTCGGTCTTATCCTTGTCAATATTGGATCTGTCAAATAACAAGCTAAGCGGGCCCATACCAGAATTGGGTTCTTTGATCACATTCCCCGAGTATGATTTTGTGAATAATTCAGGTCTCTGTGGGGTACCATTGCCTCCTTGTAATGTTTCGTCCATGCCAAAGGAGGATGTGCCACAGCAGTCATCAACAAATCATGGGTCTGCTCAGAGCTGGTGGATTGCACTAGGGTTACTGTTCTTCATCTTCTTGATTTTTGGGATTATAATAGGTCAATTTCTGCTATAGGTCAGCATTTGTCTTGGATGTAACTATCTATCTGCAAGAAGGGGCGGAGTTAAGTACACTGAAATCGAGTCAATTGACCAAATTTTTTTTTTTTGTATTTATATATGATTTTCTATAATTTAGAATAAATTATCATGGATATTGTAAATTGACCCTCATTCTCAGCATGACAAATTTATATAATTGACTTCCAAATTGTGTTTGATTCTTCTTTAGGGGTGGATGTAGAATTTCTGTCAGGAGGGGGGCCAAAATAAGGTTCAAATAGCTTATCGGGGTTCAAACTCATCAGCTAATCGAGTACTGGATAAAAAAATTAATTTAATATACAACTATTTAATTACTAATCTAGATTACAGTGTGAACCAAATTTTTGCAATGGTCTCAAAGTAGCACAGAGTCAAACTACAATATTGACAAAGCATTATTAAGTATGAATATTGACCAAAATATGGTAAATATAAATTCTACCATTGTAAATGAAAAGTATAAGAATAGCGTTGGAGCCCCGGCGTACTATTATTTTTGGAATTTCAGACGAAAATTATAATACGAGCTTATTATTTATTAGCCATGAGCAAGTAATATTTTTTATTATTCCTTTCATAATTAGTATTTCCCATAATAGGAAACCTTAGGTCCATTACAAAGAAATCACCCCTAGGTTCTGATGTATATGCAAAGAGCACTAAAATGACGAGTTGCATATTTGTTTCATTGGCCTTTGAGAAAATGATAAAGTGCGATAAAGCAGTACTCAAGCACGAAATTAGTGGCTTGGCAAGTTAGTCTCTTCCCCAGTCGACAAGTACTATGTTAGGAGCTCTCCTTAGATGAAATATAATTTGTATCTCATTAAATGTTTTGGAGATATTAATTTAAATTTCAATTACAAATTTCATTCATGAATGATTGGTTTTATATTCTTTGTCAAATGGGTTATATATATTATGTTTCTTTCTTACTTTGTCCTTTTTTTTTTTTCATTTGAGGAACCATATAGTAGGATCATACCTCCTATATATGCATGAGAATATTAAACAAAAAAATACCTCTTATATATGCATGATATCAGTGTTGGAACTTTATTTGAAAACTCAAAATTCCAACTCAATATATTATATTTGATTAAAATATCCAATTGTAATATTTTCAAACTTGAGTGTTAAAATGTAAATCTCATATCTAATAAATTTGAATTCCGTTTGTTTTCTCTGAATGGTTAAAAAAGTCATTAAGCCAAAAAGCGTTACTTGAGGATCACCTTTAATTCATCTCATTAATGTCATTTTAATGTCTTAATTAGCGCACCTCCTCATACTCTCTCTGCTCAATTTCAGTATTTATGTACGCATCTCTTGATCTCTCTGAAAAAAAAAGGTATCCGAGAAATAAAATATGTTTCTTTGATTAGCTCCCACAGAAAGTTCTCTTCGATTTATTTTCCATTTGTATTTTATCCCAATTAATCAAATTCTGATCTATGCTGGATATTGCAGAGTTATCGTCAGTTGCTTCCATGGCGTGACTAAGGACCAACAACTCTGGATTATCTTGGTTGCGGTTTCATCTTGCACAATGAGACGAAATACGCTTAAGCACAGTGCTTCACACAATCCGGGTAAATCTATTTCAATTTGATTTGTTATAATTAATTTATAACTATTCGAATATTCTGAAAATTTATACCAACAATCTTAAGCGTACGTATTTCCGTAATTTCGGATAGTAATCAGATTATAATTTTTTTCTGAAATTAAATTCAGTCATTGATATATGCATTAATATTGGGTGGATTAAATGCATTATGTAATTTAATTTCTAACTATGATTGTGATTTTCAAACTCAGCTCATTTATTAAACGAGTTAGCCAACTCGAGTTGAAACTAACTCGAGTTGTAAATGAGCGAGCTAAAGCGAGCAGTTAGCGAGCGAGTTACGAGTTTGAACAATTTTGTACAACCCTAATTAAAAGTATACCCAACTGTATAGGTTTTTTTTTTTTTTTTTAAAAGAAAATATTTGTAATGGAAAATTATAATTATAAATATGTTTTAGTTATTTAAATAGAGTATGTATCGAATTTTTGCAGTTCTTTGAATATCCACCGTATGGATATCATACTAGAGTTTTGATGGAATCTGATATAACGACCTTTTACGCGTGCCGAGTATAAGTTATTGTAATTTATTGCAAGGTCATACATCTCTTATTGGCAGAGCTGGCCAAACATTAGAAATAACATCAGTGCTTTTTCTTGATTTGTCATACAATCATCTCGATAGACAAATTCCAACTGAGATTTCAGCAATGCAATCTTTGATGGTTTTCAGTATCGATCACAATCATCTCGATAGACAAATTCCAACTAATATGTTAGAAGGCATGATACCCGCTTTGGTTTGTCAAACAACTTGCTAAGCGGGCCCTTACCAGAACAGGGTTCTTTGGTTACATTTCCAGAACATTCATTTGAGAATAATTGAGGTCTCTGCAGATTACCATTGCCACCTTGTAACAGCAGGTCCTCATAAAAGGGAGATAGGTCTCAGCAGGCTTCGACAACGACTGATCATCAGTACCCTCTGGGCTGGTGGATCGCCCTAGTGTTACTCTTCTCTTTTTTCTCTATCATGGGCTTTGTGATCGGTCAATTTCTGAAATAGATTGCCAGTTATCTTAAAATTCTGCTTGTGTGAAGTATATTAGGATCTCAGAAGTTTTGAACTGTAGCTCATAAGATTTATTATGCTTTGGAAATATGAATTTAAATTCGAGTTACAAACTTCACATGTGAATAAATGGATTTATTCTTCGTCAATAGCTATAAGGATGCCTATATGTTTCTTTTCCTTGTTTTTTCTTTTTACGGTATAGTTGGATTATATTAAAAAGTTTAAAAACAATGTATAAAAAGTTCAAAATTAAACTTCCGGCTACATGAGATTTTAATTTTGGTTCTACCAGATGAAAATGTTTTTTGAGCCAGTATAGGGCAATACCAGTCTGTACCAGTAATTATTACTTCAATACCTGTTCCAAGTCAACATGAGCAAACAAGATTTGATCAAGTCAAATTGAAGAAAGCAAGATTGACTAGGACTCTCAACTATAGTTAGTCAAATTAGCTCTGATTTTTTCTCCGTTCAGTACCTGTTTTTCCATAGTTTGGCAACTAGTGGGCCCAAATGTTCTCATTTTGACAGACTACAGTATATTTGGGTCTCTACTTGGACTTTATGCAACAAGAATATATCGCTTTTCTTGTGGAATTATATCCAGAATATTCTTTTTCTTGAATGATAACAAACAAACTCCGATTTTCCATAAAATTTCTAAAAATTCAGAAATTCTTTTTGTTATGTAATACATGCAAATTCAATAATAAAATATATTAGTGTTGTAAGAATTCTTCTACGGGTGTCCATGGTACCCTTTTATCCGTTTATCGGACCCGGACCATATTCGATAAGACGGGTATGAGTAAGATTTTTTTTCGTAAACTTACCAGGTACGGATACGGGTAAAGATTTTTTTCGTTATCTAAACGGGTAAGGGTGTGGGTAAAGCCTATTCCGTACCTGTTTCCCGATCGGGTAAATATAAAAAAAAAAATATATATATTATAAATATTAATGAGCAATGAATATTAATTCTCTAACTATGTAAATAAATTTCAGCTTAATTAACCATTAAAATATGTAAATAAATTTTAGCAAATTCAAATAAAGTTTAGACCTTTAAAACACACACACACACACACATATTTGTGAAATGATTGTGTTTTAATGTATTATTTAGTAAATAATAATTTTTTTATTATAATAACATTACCCGTTATTTACCCGCTACCGTTTCGTTATCCGACAACCATAACTGGTAAGGTAGGGTACGGATAAGGTTATTCGTAACGGGTAAGGTTATCCGTAGCGGGTAAGGGTAAGAATAATTTGTAATAGATACTAGTCTGAAAATGCTTCCACCAAATCCTTACCGTACCCGTTAACACCCCTTATACTTCTTTTTGAATAAATTATTTGAAAAAAATCAGCGATTTTATTTTTTTTATTATTTTTTTCCTTGCCTAGATAATAAAGAAGAGTTATTCATGTAGGCTAGAGAGAGAGAGAGAGAGTGGAGCAACTTAAAAGTAGAGAGCGATGGCTAGGGGAGGAAATGCTTTTATAACATAATTTCTTCTAGACGAATTTTTAATGTATTGACTTGGTCAAATTGCTTTAAGACGAATTTGTAATGATCTGGCACAAAATGGAAATAAAGTTAGAATGTGGAAATTGTAGTAAATAATTAATTAGAACATAATTTATTATTTAATTAATAAATTACAATGTTTAAAAATATCTTTTTTTCTACAGTATGGGTATTACTGTATTAGTAATTGATATTTCCCTACGGTATGAGTATTAGTAATTGATCTTTTTTGGATTTGAATTTGAATTGTCAATTATAGGAATTTAGTTGAGGAGGATTAAAATCCTCTATTTTATGTGCGTTTGTTGTGGCTCCACATTTTGCATTAGAAAATTTTTAGCACTAATAATCAAATTTATTTTTGAAAACTTTAAAAACGTGATAATTATCAACATCACAATTTGTCATGCATTTATTCATATATATATTTTTTTTGCTTAATTCATGCTCGTAGGCCCAATATCACAATTACATCCCCTGGTACCGTACCAGTTCTCATCCATCCAGAAACATTGTATGAAAAATACCTTCTAACAAGCTAAAGACTGACTATATATTGACTAAACGACCCCATGAATTTTTTAGTGGACAAATATTCTCCAGTCTCCATCCTTGACTTAAATTTTTTAGTGGATATCATATTCAGACTAGAGTTTTGATGGAATCTGATATAACGCGACCTTTTACGCGTGCCGAGTATAAGTTATTGGATAGTCAATCTTAATTTAATTGATACGGTAAATAAAGGTCTCTGGTCTCAGTCTCTCGTTTTTCTCAGTTCAGTACCTGTTTTTCCATAGTTTGACAACTAGTGGACCCAAATGTTCTGATTTTTGACAGACTACGGTATATCGGGGTCTCTACTTGGACTTTATGCAACAAGAATATATCGCTTTCCTTGTGGAATTATATCCACAATATTCTTTTTCTTCAAATGATAACAAACGAACTCCGATTTTCCATAATTTTTTTAAAAGTTCAGAAATTCTTTTTGTTATGTAATACATGCAAATTTAATAATAAAATATATTAGTGTTGTAAGAATACTTCTAGGGGTGTCCATGGCACCCTTTTATCCTTTTACCCGACCCGTACCGTATTCGATAAGACAGGTATGGGTAAGTTTTTTTTTCGCCAACTTATCGGGTACGGGTACGGGTAATGATTTGTTTCGTTATCTAAACGGGCAAGGGTGCGGGTAAAGCCTATTCCGTACCTGTTACCCGATCGGGTAAATATAAAAAAAAAAATATTTATTATATATATTAATGAGCAATGAATATAAAATTCTCTAACTATTCTTGATAGTTGTGTTACGCTTAATTAACCATTAAAATATGAAAAAAAAATTCAGCAAATTCTTTTTTTTTTTTGAAATGCTTGGTAGAGACTATCAAGTTTGGAATAAATAAATGTGTTTACATCACAATACTACACAACTTTACACATATTTGCTACTCTCTCAGTATTCCTATACCCAATGACCGACCGTGATTTGAAACACCAGTCTGTCTACAAAACCGAACCCACAGCCCCATTTCTACAATGATCTTAGATGCTAGTATTGCCGGATGCAGTACCGAACCTCTAAATATCGCCTCATTCCTCTGTTTCCACACATGCCACAACACAATCATAAATTTTGTTGCCCACAGTCGCCTTCCTCTTGCTCCTCCCAAACAAGTAGATGATGACAAATGCCATGTATGAGCAACCGTATCACCCCTTATCAACAAAGTTTGTCCAATTCTAGCTTGTACATATCCCCACACTCGGGTTGCATACCCACAATAAAACATCAAATGCACAGCCGTTTCCACCACACAGTTATCGCATAATGGACATTTGAGGTCACACACCATACCCCTTTTTAACATCAGATCATGAGTTAAAATTCTTTCTTTTAGAAAAAGGCATGTAAAAATCTTCACCTTTGACGGTGCAAAGCTGTTCCAAACTTCCATGAATTCTCATCGGGTTTTCCCACCCATCAAGATCATTTTGTAAAAAGAACCAGAAGAGTATATACCCGATGAAGACCACCTCCAAATTAGTGAATCCTCTTGTTCAACAAAAAAATCTTCAACGTAGACATCTAGGTCCTTGAAAGCAAATTCATATGCCTCACGAAGCAACATAGATTGATACCTCGGTCTCCCTTCCCCATCTTTGAAAAACCGAATTGGTGGTTCATCCCATGAATCATACCAGTAAGAAATTTTTTCCCCCGTCCCAATTGACCATTTGCGCTGACCAGTGGAAAAAATGTTTAATTTTAAACAAGTTTTGCCAGAAAAACGAACCTCCAACCTTCCAGATAAGCGGGCCTGTAGACCGAATATTCACCCTTCGAATCTTGTGTATTGTGCAGCCCCATAATCCATTAGGTTCTTGGTATGCCTTCCACCACCATCTAAACAACAGTGAAATATTTCTAGTCTCCAAGTTCGGTACTCCTAAGCCTCCGAATTTCTTCGGAACGCAAACTTCATTCCAATTTAATAATGAGACCCCTTTTCCTGTGTCATCATTTTTTCCCCACAGAAATTTTCGGCACAATCTCTCAATTCTCTTAATAACCCACTTGGGTAAAAAGAAACAAGTAATGAAGTAAATCTGAATTGAAGTTACAACCGAATTAATCAATTGTTATCGCCCCCCTCTTGACAGCAACTTCCCATGCCATCCTTGCAATCTCTTTTCTATTTTTTCCAATAGTGGAATATACTCATGTCTAGTAGGCTTTTTATGAGATAAAGGCATACCTAAATATGAAGTCGGCATATCTGCCTGAGCACATCCTAACACCAAAGATACTTGCTGAATTTTATCCTCACTCAGATTCATCGGAACGAAAGCACTTTTGCGAAAATTGATATGTAACCCTCAAACCAATGTAAAAATCCGCAGCGCCAATTTCAAGGTCATTAAGCATGTTAGATCAGCATTTGCCACGATTGCCGTGTCATCCGCATATTGCAATGTTAGAATTGAATTATTCAAACTTCTAGAAAGCGGCTTAGATATCAATCTATCTGCTGAAATTACAAACCTCTGGAACATATCAACAGCAAGTATAAACAACATTGGAGAGAGTGGGTCCCCTTGGCGTAACCCTTTTTTGTGAGGGAAAAAATTGGAAACTTCCCCATTTAAAACAATTCTGGATGAGGCTGATTGTAAAAGGTTTTTAGACCTTTAAAACACACACACACACCCATTTAGACCTTTAAAACACACACACACATATAGAGGAGGGATCTAGTTACTACAATTTTGAGTTACAACAAAGTTACCACAACTATTTTCTACATTTTCAAAGTCCAAATCGTCTATCCAAACCATTCAACATGATCACCAAAATAAGATGTGCTTGCAGATCAAATTTTACATTTTTTTTTGAATTTTTTTACTATTTATTAAGCATTTTACAAAAATTAGTCAAATTCAAACCATTGAATTAACTTAAGTAGTTTATAATTGGCTAATATATTAATTAACTAAAGTAATTAATTAGCAAATTTAATATTGAAAGTATAATTATTATAAATAAACGTAATTAGCATAATTAGTTTATTATAATCTGAAATGGTGGTATGTGTATGGTTTGACGAAATGACTCTAACGGAAATTGCGCCTGTGGAAAATAAGAGGATATGAATAGCGACATGTTTGACATACATTGTCGTTTTCAGAAATTGCATGCGCATGTTTGTTTCCAATTGACAGGGAAGTTACTGTTCACTTGTGTATTGATTTCTGAAAACTGACTCCTAAGGTTTAAGTGAATTTGATTAGTATATGCATGGTTGTCCTCATCAGACTAATTGGATTATTTGATGAAATGCAGTTTACCAAGCAGCTGACAGTGTTGTGTAAGCATGCCCGTGCCGTATTTAGATGTATCCGGAATCTGTGCCCTACTATGCCAACACGGCTCGTTCGATCTGGTAAACCGTATTTAGCCGTGTCGTACCGTGCCAATTTTTTGTTTAAAAGATTTTTTTTTTAATTTGTTACTTTAAAAATAAGACAGAATATCGAAAAAATCTGGAAAAATATCCAGAAAATCAGAAATAAATTAAAATTACATTTTCTTTATGTTTCAGTCGGATTCGCTTAATGATCCATGCGCGATTGATCCGCATGAATATTGAAGTGGCATGCACGTACGAATATTGAAGCGGATCGCACAAATTATAAAGCGAATCGAATAATTCCAAGCGAGAATTGGACTAATTTGAGTCAAATGCCCATCGAACACGCGTGTCCGGGTCCTCTATAGTGGGACTTTCTTGTAGTTTTTAGTTTCGCCTAAGAAAAAGAACAATGAAAACTAGGATCTGGACTCCAAGTTTGGTTTTTCCTTGGAGCTATTTGGAGTCCATGAGTTTTTGATTTTGAGACTTTTGGATGTGCATGAGTTACATGGATATGAAAAGTAAAAGTAAAGATGGAGATTACTGTTCAAATATTTTAGTCTTATCACTATCTTGTCATAATTCAGAGAAATTTGAAACTCAACAAGTTGAAAATTATCCTTACTGATGAAATAAAGAGACATCAGGTGGCCGGTCTACTTGATATTGCATGCACCACATGCATGCTATTTCTGATACTAGGTGTCTTCTTAATTAAACTTGAGGATGATGGTTGATTTAAATTTAATGATCCCATCCAACTTGCTGCAAGGATTTCTCTATATTTCTTTCATATAAACCGAGTTCACAAAACCTTTTTACAAACCAGTTTTGCTCATGTGCCATGCCCGGGGCAATCCTCTGAGATAACATAATATATCTTTTTAAATCTGGATCTTCCGATTTTAATCCGGGGCAATCCGAAATAATATAGAATAAGAAAAAATAAATTACTTACAAAACATAGATGTTGAACGATACAGTAGGTGTAGTAATTCATTATTTTTCAGAATCATTGCTCTGATACAAAATATTATATTTTTTGGAAATATTGCTTTGATAAGAAATCTAATAATATGAGGATGGTTAAAATGTCTCATTTTACGTTTCACATATTTTATCTTTGGTTTCAAAGCTCAAACAGTCAATCTAAACGATAAGACGGCCGGGTACAGTAAGGTTTTTATTCATTTTGCTTATCGTGTCGGGTAAGGTCAAAGTTTTTTTGTTAGCATCACAGTTACGTAAGGGTATGCAAATGCTTCCACCCGACCCGATTTGTGCCCGTTAACACTCCTAGCTAGGTGTACAATGAATTGGTGCCCTGTAGTGGGAAGCAGGAATGGAGCGCATTCGGTAGGCATAGGACCTAAATCATTCCGATGTCTAATAAGAACTGTATGATTCGCTTCATGATCCATGCGTAATTGATCTACACAAATATTGAAGCAGAATGCACGGATCATAAAACGAATCGAGTAGTTTCGTGCGAGAATCAGACGATTTGAGTTTGATGCCCATTGGACGCATCCCGCTTCCCCTATACTAGTATTTTGTTGTAGTCTTTATTTTTGCAAAAGAAAAAGAAAAATGAAAAATAGGATCTGACTCCAATTTTAGCCTATCCTTGGCGTCCTCTTTCCAACTTTCCTGAACTAATAACTTGGATATGACAGAATAGGAGGTGATTGCTAAACCGTAGGACTCAAATGAATTTCAAATTGGAGATGAAATGAAGAATGGAGATATGAGTGGGTGCACAATGAAACGGTGCCATGTAGTGGGAAGAACGAAGGAGGGCGCATCTGATTGGCACTGGACCTAAATCGTTCTGATGTCTATTCGGAACCGTCTGATTCTCTTAATGATAGGTGCGCGCTTGATCAGCACGAATATTGAAGTGGCATGCACGAATGTTGAAAAAGAACGCACAGATCATAAAACAAATCGGATAATTTCGAGCAAGAATTGGACCAACTTTGAGTCTAATGCCCATCGAACGCGTCCCGGTCCCGCTATAGTGGGACTTTCTTGTAGTTTTTATTTTCTCTGAAGATAAAAAAAATTGAAAATAGGATCTGGACTCCAATTTTGGTTTTTCCTTGGTGTCCCCTTTCCAAGTTTTCTGAACCAATACTTTAATTTATGAAAAGTAAAAGTATAGATGGAGTTACTTGGAGTCCATGAGTTTTTTATTTTGAGATTTTTGGATGTGCATAAGTTACTTGGATATGAAAAGTAAAAGTAAAGATGGAAATTACTATTCAAATATTTTAGGCTTACTTTTGACTTGACACAACATGAACATCACTATCATGTCACAATTCAGAGAAACCAGAAAATCAATATCCTTACTGATGAAATAAAGACACATAAGGTGGCCGGTCTACTTGATATTGGTTTCTCTTTATCTTTTGTTTTTATTTTTCAATCCTTTAGGGTACTAATTTAATGCTTGTTTTAATTTGTGTGTAACGACTCTTTGTGCAACTACTCTGTCACTACTACTGAAGTGCAGATTTTATCGACTAAAAAATGGATCTGGTAACGGATTCTCTACCTCTAGAGACCAACACGATAGAACAAACACAAATACTTCTAGCGGTTTCATACCGACAGTAGATTAATCTCCTCGTATCGGTACAGAACACATCAATAGTAGAATATTAAATCTTCTATCGGTAGTACATATATACCGATAGAAGAAATGTGATACTCATATTGGTACTGAACCATTTACCTATACAAGGATATTTTTTTCAAATTTCATTCATAAAATTAGCCAGCTCCCCATTTTGCTAGCCAAATTATTCAGAAACAAGCATATATAGATACATAAAACAACATAGACCAACATGCATCTTCATAAAATCAAATTTTACTGTCATAAAACATACACATGCATCTTCATATAAAAACAAAAGAAGAAGACATACTATAAATCTTCAAATAAGAAGACATACAACTTTTTTGTACGTGATTACTGCCCCCTTATTTTTCAGTAACCTCCACAAAAAAAAAAGATAAAATATATTAATCAAGCATGAAAAGGAACATACACAAACAAAATTAAGAGAATTGTACGTTCTCTCTTAGGTTCAGTTCATGGTCAAGAAGTATCATTGGCTTCACATGCAGTACTATTCCAGCCTTATAAGGAACCTTAGAAGTGTCATCTCTTTTGGAAGTTCATAATTTTCTAAGGTAATGATAGAGAAACCAATTAAGAAGGTCTGAGTTGTATTTTGATTAATCTGACAAATAAGCGTTAGATACGGAATTTTCTTTTAAAAAAAACAAGGATGATTAAAATTTGATACGACCGTGGTACATTATTTTTCTTAAGAAAATTTGTTTATATATAGTTGTAATATTAACAACATTATTGAAATATACAATGTCGATATTATTGATTTTAATTCTTTTTTAATTAAAACTTTTTAATACCATTTTTATCTTAATGTTGTTAGTTAGAATATGTCCGTTTTTATTTGTATTTTTTTTTTTCAATTATAACTTCTTGTTACTTATGTTTTCTTTTAAAACAAGTTTTTTTTTAAATAAAACTCTGGAAGTAACATCGGATCACCTAACATAAGCTCGAATTGAATAATTTTCAACTTAATTAATTAATCACAAACTAAATTTTTCATAATCAAACTACAATAAATTAAATTAACGATTTTAATTCAATCTGATCAATTCAACCCGTTTACATCTGCACTGCCGCGCAATGAGCTCCCCATCTCCAGTAGTTCCTCATAAACTGGGTCTGTTTTTTATTTTTTGAAAATTTTATAAAATATCATTGTTTTTGTTGCAAAAATTGAAATAAAATATTTTTGTCAAATTTAATAAAGAAAGCTCTTATGAGTTCCATGTATTTGATTTTATCTTCCCCTCCCCTTATGTTCCCCTTCTCCTCAATTACTTCAATTACTTCAACATGTATTCTTATAATAAAAATTTATAATCATCATTTATAACTCACAAATTTAACTCAATATTGTAAAATATTATTCTTGAAATATTATATTTGAACAACATAAAATGGTTTCTCCAGCAAATAAATGTTATGGTGGTTATTGTGTGTGTGTGTGAAATTTTTATTAAGTTTGGTGGTTATTATTTTCTGTCAGCATCATATCTATGTAACTTAGCTAACCTATACTAATGCATTGGACCAACGCCCCACCACCAACCTACTATCTTTGTTCAACAAAACCCCTTCAAATCCTGATCCAATCTTATCACCACAATTCATACCATCACAATTAAGCACAAGTCAAGCACATCAATTCTTCTAAAACCATATTCCAAATTCAGAATCAAATCAAGCACCTATCAATGGGTTCCTTTGCAGCTGCTACCACCGAGAAAGACATCCGTGACGGCGCAGAGATCATCTATGGCGCTGAAGAATGCTACAACCACTCCTTGGAACTTCTAAAGGCACTTGGTTTCCCTGAAGGCATCATGCCTTTGAAAAACCTAGACGAAACCGGTCTTGTGAAAGAAACCGGTTACGTTTGGATGAAGCAAAAGGCACCGTATGCGCACTTCTTCAAGGGGACCAACACAAAGGTCAGGTACGACACTGAGGTTACGGCTTATGTGGAGAACGGAAAGATGAAGAAGATGACAGGTGTCAAGAGCAGGCAGATGCTTCTTTGGGTGCCGATTGTGGAGATGAGTGTTGAACAGGGGAACAAGATTTACATCAAGTCTGCGGTTGGGATTGGCCGCTCATTCCCGGCATCGGCCTTTGCCGATGACGTGAAAGCGTAAAGTGTTGAGGCAGCGGCCAACTGAGAGAGCGGCATCTGGTTATTCAAATCCGGGTTAATTAAGATACAAATGTAATCATAAGTTCAAGATCTTTGAGAGGGTATGTGATGTATTGTAATTTAGAGAATACACATATTTTTGTTGTGTTTTCCTTTATGTATAATTTATTTTGTCAAGTTTATTTCTGTTCAAATAATTATGCAGAGATATAATAACACACTTGCAGTCTGTTATCTTTTACTGAGAAATTTGTCACTTTGTCTGGTAAACTTCAGTACATTATTTTGGATATATAATTGCATATGATATGAACAATTTTCATACTATGTGGTGACAACAGCAAGAAAAAACACATGGACTAATGCTAGAGTTAACTTTGGAATATGGTTTTATAAAAAATTGTTCTTGACTTGACTTAAGATTCTGATATGATTTGTGCGGGTGAGATGAGATCAGTTAGGCGATTGTATGGGTGGTGGGCCAGGTGGAGGTTGTTCTATGTCATGGAGCTGTTGTGAGAAAAATTCCTTCAAGCTCGTTTTTAATGGAGTCTATTGGACGCTGTGAGATCCTTTCCTCCCACCCATGTGGGATGTGGCGCTAATGTCTGAGATCGCACTTGCATCGCTTCCACCGAGTACTTCCACTCCTCTCCACCGCTATCTGACACTGCCCAAGACATCCACACTGGCATCGAGCTCCGATGCATAAAGCCATACCTCTAGGGAAGATTCTGAGACATCGATTTCCGGTGATGGACCCCATCTGTGCTATATGTGGCCTTTCCGAGGAGGATGTTCTACACATGACCCATCTGTGCCATTTCTCTAGAATCTGCTGGTTTGCGGGTCCTGTAGGCATCAGGTCTGATTATCTCAATGGCCCCTTTGAAGGTTGATAACTTGGCTAAAAAAGGAAGAATTCAAGGCTGGTCATATACGTGCTACACTTTTTCAATGTTTCAATTTTGATGCAGTCATGCAGGTGCTTTAATTAGGATCATAGAATTTTATAATTTTTTTCAAAGATTTAGATCTGGAAAGAGAATACATGATACTGGTATAGATGTAAGGATTCTGGTATGAGATGTAAGGGTACTGGTATGAATGTAACAGGCTTTGTCTGACAAAAAAAATTTATTGATCAATCTTGTATTTTCGTATTGCATTTACAATCTGACTGTTCATGAAATTATATAGCAATCAATTACAGAGTGAAACAATGGTCAACCTAAAAGTAATTTGTCTATACATGGATTTATAGCAATCAATCTGTCTGTACATGGATCTTGTATTTTCGTTTTGCATATACAATCTGTCTGAACATGTCTGTACACCAATCTTGTATTTTCATATTGCATTTACAATCTCAGGCCTAGAGCCGCACACGCTGCCTTGTATGCCTCGTCAGCAAGTTGTGCATCGTAGCTCGATGCCGGTGCGGATGTGTTGGGCCCCGCTCATTCTTCCTCGGTCAAGGAGTTAGTGTCAGGTAGCGGAGGAGAGGAGCGGGAGTACTCGGTGGAGTGATGCAAGCGTCAATCTCAGACATTATGTCTCAGGGGTGGGAGGAAAGTATTTGATAGTGTCGAATAGGCTCCATGAACGAGCTCGAAGGTATTTTTCTCATAACAGCTCATTGAGAGAGAGGATTTTAATTTTTTTTAATAAGGGTAAAATGGGTAATTTATTCATTTAAAATAAATATTAATAGAAAAGTTAATAAATTGGATAAATCTGTGAGTTTTTGAAATTTAGAAGGGTAAATATGATATTATGAATTTTAGAGGGGGAAATACGTAGTTTCAAAGTTTTTGAGGGGTATACATGAAATTCCCCCTTCATTTAATATCCACCCGCTGAATCTAATACAACATTGAAGCTTATGTCAACTAGAATCCGCTTGGTTGATTTCCATCTACAATATTGTCATCCATATATTAAGCCCACAATTGTTCCACAAATATTTCATCCCTTCAAATTGTTCATTATCTCTACTGTGAGCCTAGAGAGAGAAAAAGAGTGTAGATAGATGGACCCTTCATCGTCAAGGGAGGAGGACGACGAGGAGGCTCTGAGTTGGGCCACACTAGAGAAACTGCCAACATACGACCGTGTCAAGCGTGGGATACTGGCTTCAGCCTACGGGAAGATCAATGTGGTCGATGTGAAGAATCTCGGAGTTCATGAGAAGAAGGCTCTGCTCGACCGCCTCATCAGGGTCGCCGAGGAGGACAATGAACGGTTTTTGCTCAAGATCAAAGAGCGTTTTGATCGGTACGTTTTCTATTATTATCTGGAAAAAATGATGATATTGAAATAAGCTTAAGATATATTGAGATACTAAATAGGTTTAGACTTAAAATCATCTATGCATATTAATTTCGTTTTTTAAGTTATTGGGTGCATGAACTTTTGTCTTTGAGATTAGAATATTGTTAGTTCTATAAGTTATGTTTAAAGTGAGACTAAATGGAAAAAGTTAAAGGGATGTACTTTTTAATTATGCTTGTATTAATTTCATTCATCGGAAACTAGTGCACTAGCTTTTTTTCAAAATATCTTTATATTATTAGTTGGTACACTTATGAGGAAATTATATGCTGCTGTTTAATTAGACCTCGCTGTAACAACAATTCTAGTAAAAATATATATTATGCTCACACCAGCCCGTGGAGAAACTGAAAAGCTATGTAATTAGAAAATTCTACAAAATTATCAATTACAGTGTCTACTAAATCTGTGTGTAGTAACAACTAATTAACACTATAGACATCACCATCATTTTGTTACCGGCCGGTTGATTATCCTATTTAATTATCTTTTCTTGTAAGAGGCAACTTTCTATATTGGCCTCCTTTTCTAAATGTTGATTATTCAATTAATATTCAACCTAGCTTTGAATGCAAATTTCGTTGAGAAACACAATTTATTTTAAGAGAAATTATTTTTACATGTTCCAGAGGTACTCAATAGAAGTGAGATAAGAGAAATTATTCAACCTAGTGTTGTTTTTGTTTACTTTTAACAGAGTGGGGATTGAGCTTCCAACAATAGAAGTGAGATATGAGAACCTGAGCATAGATGCAGAGACTCATGTAGGAAACAGAGGGTTGCCAACTGTACTCAATGCCACCATGAACATAATTGAGGTGCTCCAAAGGACTCCAATAATGTTACAAGAATGATCTCATATTTTAAATTTTCTGTTTAAGTAATGATTTATCTGATTCATTTCTAAAAATTCATTTCTTTAGTCCATGGCAAATTTTCTCCACATTCTAACCAGCAGAAAAACAAAGATGCCAATCTTGCATGATGTTGGTGGTATCATTAAACCCTGCAGGTAATATTTTTTTGTTATATAAAATACTTTTTAGAAACATTCTGCAGATAGATATGTTTTTGTAAGTACTTGTTTTTGACAAAAAATTTGTATATATTTGTTACCTGAAACTTTTAACCATGCACATAGTTCACTAGTAACTATTATCTATAAGACGACAGAATTTAATGACAATAATCATTGATGCTAATCAGTGTCAACCTTTTTATTTATGTTTAAATTAACAATTTGAATCATTTGAGAATGGATCCAAGGAATTGTTTCAACAAGATGATAAAATAAAATAAAAATCCATTAATACCTGAACTACGTTAATCTTTTTCAATTAAAAAAATTACAACAATTGTGTACAGGATGACGTTGCTCTTGGGCCCCCCTGGATCTGGCAAGACCACCTTACTGTTAGCCTTGGCCGGAAAGTTGGGCTCAGATCTCAAGGTTGGAGATCTTAATTGATTCCATGCAAATTTACCAAATTCATTTCAATATGCATAACTTAACACAGAATTCGAAAAAACAAATGCAGGTTACAGGAAAAGTGACATATAATGGGCATGAAATGAACGAGTTTGTACCAGAGAGAACAGCTGCTTATATTAGTCAACATGATATGCACATAAGTGAGTTGACTGTCAGAGAAACACTTGCATTTTCTGCTCGGTGCCAAGGAGTCGGTTCCAGATATGGTACAACTCTCTCTCTCTCTCTCTGCGTTGTTCTTTTTTTTTTTTTAGGTACAATAATATATGTTACAAACACATGTTTTTACTTCATCAGTAAGCACCTAGTATTTAATTAGGTTCTCCCTACTAGAATATTCCTTGGAGATAAAGGTAAATAAAGGTTGTATGGTGCAATAGTGGTTCAATAATTATAATTGGGTACTTGATCCAAGTAAAGACCCAGAAAAAAAAAAACTTAACTATTTACTGTGGTATGCACCAAACTCAAATTGGTAAATCCGTGCTTAACAATTATTCAATGCAATTTCAGATATGCTAACTGAGTTATTGAGAAGGGAGAAAGCAGCAAACATCAAACCTGACCCCGACATTGATTTATTCATGAAGGTTGAATTCAGTTCCAGAAGTAGAACCAATAAACTGTCTTATATAAAATGTTCATTTATACTACCTAATTTGACAAACAGACAAGGTAATTGAATAATTTTTTACTTACCTATTTTCATTATTTACCAGGCATCTGCAATGGGAGGCCAAGAAGCCACAGTAGTTACTGATTACATAATCAAGGTACTTCATTTTAAATAGGAAAATGTGTTGTTTAATAATCAATAGCAATATATGATAGGAATGGAAGTTCCTCTGTTTTTCATTATTCTTGTTTATATAATTTGCAGATATTGGGATTGGACATATGTGCAGATATCATGGTAGGAAATGACATGATTAGAGGTATCTCTGGTGGCCAGAAGAAGCGTGTCACAACAGGTAAAAAATCCACAATAATAATTGTGTACATTTCATATACATCTGAAATAAATATCATTTGCTGACATGGCAAATAGCAGTACACAAATCTTTTTCTATAAGTCAGATGCTAGTAAGTTATAACAAAGCTCTATTCATTGATGCACTGCTGTGTGCATTTGTATATATACATCTCAAGTCTTCACCATTTACTGTGATACCAATTATTGGAACATAACACTGCTTATTTGTATAGTTGAAATGCTAGTGGGTCCTGCAAAAGCTCTATTCATGGATGAGATATCGACTGGTCTCGACAGCTCGACCACATTTCAGATAGTGAATTCCATCAGACAGTCAATTCACATCCTCCAAGGAACTGCTGTCATCTCACTACTCCAGCCAGCACCAGAGACATATGAATTATTTGACGACATAATCCTTATCTCTGATGGCCAGGTTGTTTACCATGGTCCCCGGGACAATGTTCTTGAGTTCTTTGAGTCTGTGGGTTTCAAATGCCCCGAGAGAAAGGGAGTTGCTGACTTTTTGCAAGAGGTAGGAAGCTTAAATAATCACTATCACAATATTAAAAGAAAATTTCACAGTTTGGTTGCTAAACCTATATTCTTCATCAAAACTGATATTCATATTATTAAGTCCATACTACATGCAACAATGATTCAATTTTGATTCAAATTAGGTAACATCAAGGAAAGACCAACAACAATATTGGGTGTGGAGTGATGAGTCATATAGATATGTCCCCGTGAAGAAGTTTGCGGAGGCTTTCAAGTCTTTCCATGTAAGTCAGGCCATGGGGAATGAGATAGCAGTCCCTTTTGACAGGAGCAAGAGCCACCCTGCAGCTCTGACGACATCCAAATATGGCGTTAGCACAAAGGAGCTATTGAAGGCTCAGATTGATAGAGAAATTTTGCTGATAAAAAGGAACTCCTTTGTCTACATCTATTTTATTGCTCAAGTAAGTCATATTAAAATTCACTATAAGATTTTGCAATTTAGGTAAGAAATTGATCCATATACAAATTGTAATCATGATTATTTAATTGTTTGTTTGCTAGATTTGTTCAATTATTTATTTGTTTTTTTTTTCAGATGGCAATAATAGCATTCACTACAATGACGGTGTTCTTGCGCACCAAGATGCACCGCGACGTCTCAACTGACGGAAACAAATTCCTCAGTGCACTTTTCTTTGGAGCAATTATGATCATGTTCAATGGGTTTATTGAGATTGCCATGACAATCATAAAGCTGCCGGTTTTTTTTAAGCAACGTGACCTCGTCTTCTTCCCTGCATGGACTTACACCATACCTGGGTGGATTGTCAAGATCCCCATTGCGTTTGTTGAAGTGTTTGTTTGGGTTTTTATGACATACTATGTCATAGGGTTTGATCCAAATATTGGAAGGTAATAAAACCTCCTTTGCCGCATACATTTTGTTGCAGTTATGCACATGTATGTGTTGATGGTGGAGCTAATTGTTGTTCCCGGGATTTCTTCAACCTTGATTACTATAAACAAAATAATAGAAAAATAACTTGTGTTTGATGAAATACCTCTTCTCTTTATGTACATGAATAAAGGCTGAAATTCTCATTGTTTTTCTCTCCATCATTTTGGTGAAACTGTAGCCATCTATTGTAAGTAACTTCAGTTTGAAGTATATATTTACAGCTAGCTGTTTAACTTTAATCTTAATTTCTCAATTTGTAGGCTTTTTAAGCAGTATCTTCTTTTTATTTTGACCAATCAAATGTCCAGTGGTCTTTTCCGATTTATGGGTGGATTAGCAAGAGACATGGTCGTTGCAAACACATTTGGAGCCTTTTCCATATTAATTGTGGTGGCTTTGGGTGGATTTCTTCTTGCAAGAGGTACAAATACACTTATTTTTGTAATGTTTTTTTCACTGGCAGAATACCCAGCAGTGTATGTGTTTATAAACAACTTCCTTTTACTTTTGTTTCACAGAGAAGATCATGAAATGGTGGATATGGGGCTACTGGATCTCTCCATTGATGTATGTGCAAAATGCTATATCAGTAAACGAGTTTATGGGACATAGTTGGGACAAGGTAAAGACATCACAGCTATTGGTTTAAAGTGAAGGGGGATATATTTTAGGTTCAATTTTTGTTGAAATGGTAGAAGTACATAGATGTGGTGGCACATGCCCAAAACCTAAAGGCAAGGCAAAGCAGTCTATCTCAAATATATAATACAAAAAAAAGAGTGATGCTTCTATGGACATAAGGACTTATTTGTAAAATAAACATATTTTCATTTTCAAAGTTTAAACAGTCGATCCGACCGTTCAGCATTATCTCCATATTAAAATGTACTTGGAGGTCAAATTTTACATTTTTTTGAATTTTTTACTATTTATATAAGTATTTTACAAAATTCAATGGTCCGAATTTGACTAGTTTTTGTAAAATACTTAATAAATAGTAAAAAATTTAAAAAAATGTAAAATTTGACCTCCAAGTATATTTTAATATGGAGATAATGTTGAACGGTCGGATCGATTGTTTGAACTTTGAAAATGAAAATATGTTCATTTTACAAATAGGTCCTTATGTCCATAGAAGAATTTGCCCAAAAAAAATAATGAGAAGAAAAAGAAGGAACATATAAGCAGCTATGTAAACTTGAACTAACACTTGACAACGCCATTGTGAAATTATCAATTTTATCTCTGATCAAAGTGCATAATTATGATCCCCTTGAACTCATTATCCCTTTTGCAATTTGTCTGACAGAGTTCTTTCCTAACAAGTGTACATCCAAATCAGAACAGAGTAAAGAAGAAAAAACAGAGCTAACATATAGACCCTTGATTTTTTTTCCAGATTGTTAACGGAGAAAGAATTGGAACAACATTTTTGAAAAGCCGTGGAATATTTGCTGAATCCAGATGGTACTGGATAGGCTGTGGTGCCATGATTGGGTTCATCATTCTCTTCAATTTTCTCTATACTCTTGCTGTCACCTTCCTCGAACGTGTGTATTGTTTCCCAGAGTTGCTTGTTTATTTAATTTTTCAAAGGCACAACAAAATTATAAATGGTATCAAGAAATTTTGTCCCACATTGTAGAGAACTGACTATAGAGATGTTATTTTGCCAGACATAGATTATTCTACTAGTTGGGGGTTTTAGAGGCACAAACCTCTCACAAGGGATGAAACACCACAAAAATATTAAAGAATAAACTCAAATGATTTGTAGCAGTATTTTTATCTACAGCTTAAAAAAAAAAGAATTGTAGCAGATAGTATTAAATTCCTTCATTTTGTAACAAATGTTAAACAAGAATTCCTTAATTTTATGCAGCATATGGCAAAGATCAGCCTTCTATATCTGAAGAGATGCTAAAAGAAAAGCATGCAAATCTAACTGGTGAGATTCTAGAAGGATCATCTAGAGGAAAGATATCGTCTTTTTTGCATCGCAGTTCCCGACATAGCAGTTCAATGAGAAACAATAGCACTTCGGCAAAATCTGCACGTGAGATCAATGGATCAGATAAGAAAGGCATGGTCCTTCCATTTACACCACTCTCCCTCGCTTTTGATGAAATCAAGTACTCAGTCGACATTCCACAGGTGTGTGTCTCATATTTGTGCGTGTGTGTGATGTTTCATATTTGTGTGTGTGTGTGTGTGTGTGTGTGATGTTTCATATCTGTGCGTGTGTGTGAACATGCACAAGTGTCTCAGTCGACATGCCACAATGAAATCTCGTCTCTTGCATCCTTCTTCAAAAATATAATCCACATGTAAAAATGCATTTACTAATGATTGAAAGTTTGTCCTATCAAAGGATAATATAAAGATATCTCCTCTTTCATATTTCATTCATTATTTAAATTTCCTTGCATTCAGGTGTCAGTTGTGGTCACTTTTATTTGTCTGACTTTAGTCCTTGACATTGTAAGTTTCACAATAAAATACAGGAAATGAAAGAACAAGGCATGAAGGAAAACCAATTGGTCCTCCTGAAGAAAGTAAGTGGGTCCTTCAGACCAGGAGTCCTGACAGCACTGATGGGCATCAGTGGAGCCGGAAAAACAACACTCATGGATGTTTTAGCCGGGAGGAAGACAGGAGGATACATCGAAGGATCTATCACCATATCAGGCTATCCAAAGAAACAAGAGACTTTTGCCCGCATTTCGGGGTATTGTGAGCAGTTCGATATTCACTCCCCTCAAGTGACTGTCTATGAATCTCTTGTGTTCTCAGCATGGCTTCGGCTGTCTCTTGACATTGATTCTGAGACACGAAAGGTATATAACTATCGATACCAAATTACCAATTAAAATTGGCTTGTTGAATTTTAGACGGCAAAATGCCTATGTTGGCATTTGTTGAAACTGCATCCAAAATATCATCACAAGTGAAGATGAAAAGGAATGTTAATTAGAAGTTATAATCTTCCTGATCTGTGTTTGAAAAACAGGGAAAAAATATCACACTTTGAGAAGAAATATTTATATGAGGGTGCTTCACTAAAAAAACAAAACATTCGCAATTGGAAACTTTGGTTTTAGTTTCTCACAATTATATAACTTTGCGCGCATGCAGATGTTTGTTGAAGAAGTGATGGAGCTTGTGGAGCTCCACCCATTGAGAGATTCAATTGTGGGGCTCTCTGGTGTGAACGGTTTGTCAACTGAACAAAGGAAGAGGCTAACAATTGCAGTCGAGCTTGTTGCGAATCCATCTATCATTTTCATGGACGAACCGACTTCTGGACTCGATGCTCGTGCTGCGGCCATTGTTATGAGAACAGTTAGGAATACTGTGAACACTGGCAGGACTGTTGTTTGCACCATTCACCAACCTAGCATCGACATCTTTGAAGCTTTCGATGAGGTATAACATCATCTTTTGTTAGAACTATAGTTTTTGCAATTATTATTGTTTTTTCAACGTGACACAGATTTATTTACAATCAATTACAGCTTTTCCTATTGAAAAGGGGAGGGGAAGAGATCTATGTAGGTCCGTTGGGGCATAATTCGTCAGAACTGATCGATTACTTTAAGGTAATAACAAATCTGAAACCCAAAGTTCCTCCTTAATTGAACATGGTTTATATAAATTCCATCTCACCTCTGTTTGCTTTCAATTTGATAAGGTGGTTCCAGGGGTACCAAAGATCAAAGATGGTTATAATCCTGCGACATGGATGTTGGAGGTGACTTCAAGGGCACAAGAGGAGGCTCTTGGGGTTGACTTCACTCAATTATACAAGAACTCAGAATTATACAAGTGAGGACTTATTCTCTCATAATACAATCCCCTTTTCTCTGCTTTCATTTCTCCTAAATTGTGCTCGGCTCAAAGCTTTTGACTATTATATGAATTTACAGGAATAAAATTGGAGTATTTTCTATTTTAATATAAATTTTTATTTCAGGAGAAACAAGGCTTTGATCAGGGATCATAGTGTCCCACCACCTGGATCAAGTGACATCTACTTCCCAACTCAGTACTCCCAACCTTTCTTCACACAATGCATGGCTTGTTTGTGGAAGCAGCGATTGTCATACTGGAGAAATCCTTCTTACACTGCCGTTCGCTTCTTCTTCACTCTCTTTTGTGCTCTTTTGTTGGGTTCCCTATTCTGGCAGCTCGGCAAAAAAACGTACTTGAACTATTTTCTTTTTATGAGTTCATATGATTGTCAATGAAATAATAGATAATGAAGAAACAAATCAACATTAATTTTGTTCTTTATGATGGCACTTAAGACAGTGGAAAAAGAAACAAAAGAGAAATTGACACCACAACCATTGGTAATTTTATCGGTTTCTATAAACGGTCGTAACTATGTGCACTGGTGCTACGATAGTTGCATGCGAAACTTATTTCATTTTCTATCTTATAACAGGAAAACACAAACAGATCTAGTGAACTCCCTGGGTTCAATGTATATTGCTACTTTGTTGATTGGAATACAAAATTCATCATCGGTCATGCCGGTTGTGTCAATCGAGCGAACTGTCTTTTACAGAGAGAGAGCTGCTGGGATGTACTCTGCTTTACCATATGCATTTGGACAGGTACATCCCGGTCACTTTATAGAACAAATATTGTTTATACTTGGAAAAAGAAAAATTTAAGCTACATATGAGCATGACTCTTTCAATTATTTTCTTGTAGGCCATTATTGAACTACCTTACGTTCTCGCTCAAGCTCTGGCATATTGTTTGGTTGTGTACGCCATGATCGGCTTTGACTGGACAGCTGCCAAGTTCTTCTGGTACCTGTACTTTTGCTATTTGACATTGCTTTACTTCACCTTTTATGGCATGATGTGCGTTGGCTTCACCCAAAATTATAACGTGGCATCTGTCGTCTCAGTAGCATTTTATGGCTTTTGGAATATCTTCTCCGGCTTTCTAATCACTAAATCGGTATGTAAACTCAGCAGCAATGAGTGGGGTCATAATTATTTGACTCGGGTCAACCCAACCTTATAATTTGATTACTTATTTATGCAACTTGATCTTAATTAGTATGTAATAAACCTTAATTTATACTAAATTTCAAATTAACTAATTCTAACAAAACACAATGAAATGGGTTGGATTGGATCCAACCTGAGCCGGGTCAAAAATTCTATCCGTATTCCGTACCTGACCCCTTAAACCATTGGTTAGGTTTGGGATGGGTGGAAATTGACGTCCCTTGATCTGAGCAATTCTCAAGAGAAAATTTTTCTTTTCTTTTGAAGAAATAGCCAAGCTCCCCCGTGCCAACTCATTGTTTGTGGCAGTATTCATAACTTGTCTCAGTAGCTTGTCAAGTACAATAATTAATCAATTACCACACTCTCTCTCTCTATTTTCTTTTTTGCTATTTCAGAAATACTAGTTTTAAAAATGGTAGAAAGATGACAATGAGATTCTGGTTGTTTGCACAAAGAGACAATTTATTTTGCTATCATTATTAATTGTTATTGTGGTTGTTGTTTTGCAAGTGAGATGACAATGTAATCGTATTGTTTTCAGGAACTACCAGGATGGTGGATATGGTACTACTGGATTTCTCCCGTGGCGTGGACCTTATATGGATTGGCAGTCTCGCAGTATGGAGACATCACTGAACACATGGAAGACGGTACTCAACAAACTGTGAAGGATTATGTGGAATCATACTTTGGCTTCAAGCATGACTTCCTGCCGGTCGTTGCTGTCGTCATCTTGGGATTTACCGTGCTCTTTGCTTTTCTCTTTGGTTTCTCCATCCATAAACTCAACTTCCAAAAAAGATAAATTAAACAGTCGTATGATTCAATGAATGAGGAAGTGGCCAAGATTGTTAAGGTTTGATTGGATGAGAGGAGACAATTTTTGGGGAAGAGTATCTTTTCTTGATATGTACAAATATATAGAGCCTATGATACGTAAATTTTTGAAATGGTGAGATAAGAGGTAAACATAATAATGATTAGTTTGTGTCTTTTAATTGTTTAATTGTTGTGATACTTATAGCAGTAAAACGTGCAATAAAAATATTTTTGAATGTTGGAAGCCTTCTGATTTGAATATGATACCACACTTCAAAAAAACACAATGAGGAGCGCTCCAAGGAAGGTGATCTCACAGGCGATTCCCCCCCAGGCTATCCCTACTCAAGCTTTTGCAAGGAAGGCGGCTCCCAGGAAGAGAACTCCTAACGGGGACTGGCAGGAGGTCAAACGCAAGCAGCGTTTCCCCTCAAACTGGAGGTTCTCTCAACCTCAAGCAAACATGGTGAAGCCCTATATGCCATACCATCGACGACCCACCTATGCACAGGCGGTGCATCCAACCAGCAACCAAACCTCTCCCCGCTCTAACCCTAACACCCGCCCAACCTCTCCGGCGACACCAAAGGGAACCTATTACTATGTCTCTCCTCATAGCCCGACTGAACTTCGATTCCCTCCATCCCCACAATACCCTGAATGGCGAGGTCGATGTTTCAAATGTTGTCGTACCGGACACTCTGTTGCGAACTGCCGTAACCAAAGGAGATGTGGTAAGTGCTGGGCATTCGGTCATATTGGATCGAATTGTGATAAGATGGACAGAAGGGACACCAATAAAGTTTCTTTTGTCGCTAATAAGGGAGAGCCGGGATTTGAGGAACTCCTTGCAGATCCTAGGCCATATCCGCCGCCTCTTATGCCGGAGGGAAGACCGGCAAAAGTGCACTGTTACATAGAGAGAGATGAGGATTACTTTCTTGAACTGGAGGCATTATCTAAATCTGTGGTTGTTCACAATTTGGGCTTTCAATGGGATTTATCAGTGGAGAATATAGCAGATTATGCGGTGAGGACGGGTTTGGTTCAAAAATCTGAAATCAATGTAAGTGCATTGCCGGGATCTAAGTTTTTGATTCGTCTACCACCGAGGGTGGATGCTTCAACCTTCATACAGGCTACCCCAGCCGAGGCTTGGGATGATGGACTATCCTTCCAACAGTGGACTCCGCTAGAGGAAGCGGAAATTGTTGTTCCGAGGTTTAAAATTTTGTTGGAACTAATTGGAGTGCCAGTTGTTCTGTGGAGAGAAATACAAGTAGTGAAGGCGGTGAGTCAATTTGGCGTGTATTTGGGATCACTAGAACAAGAGAGTCCTAATAGCGTTAAATCATGGATGGTGGCAATTGGAACCGATGACTTAGCAAAAATTCCACAATCAATTGCCATGCACGTAGGGGGCATGGAATTTTCGGTTTTAGTAAGGCCAATTATTTGGAAGAGATCAGTTCTGTACAAGGCGGAAGACTTCCCACCTCGACCGGACAAATTTAAAGGACCTTTCTATAAAACAGCAAGCAATTCTTCAAATGTGCATGTTCATAAGGAAGATGAACTTGTTACAATGAGTAAGGCGGTACTTAGAGATATTTGCAAGGGTAAGCACCCAAATGAGTTGCCGTCAGAATACCGGCAATTTGCATCTGATCCAGTGCCGGTTCAACGAAGAAGACAATGCCACACAGAGCAGCGTGATTTGGTGGAGAAGAATAAAGGCAAAGGGATAGCGGGTCAGCAACAATCGCCAACCATACCTGCCACACGAAGGCAACAAGAGAATGTGCACAGCCAAAGGAAACTGTCATTTCAAGAAGGATCTTCTTCGAATCAGGAAAGGTCAAATGATACTCATATTGGTTGCACACCTGGCATGCACATTGAAGCAGTACCGCAAGGTGAAACGAATCCAATAGAAGCAAATGCTGGGCTGCCACACGAAGGTCTGGATAATTCCATTCACATGGAATCCCAACAGGAAGTTGTGCTCATGGAGACAATTTCCAAAATAGTTGGGGCGCAATCTCCAAAATTGTTGCAGCGTGGGGATTCCAATATTGCATCTGCTACAGTTGGCGAGCAATCTTCTCAACAGATTCTGCACCATTGTGAAGAAGGCCCATTAAATGGTGCAATAAATGCTTCCATCCAAAAAGGAAAGACAACTTTGCAGCACCCAGCTGATTTGGTGGGGTTAAATTCGAATTCAGACACTGCTAATAAGGAAGGTGCTCTCTCTAAGGCACCAAATCATGAGGTTTCTCAAAATTCCAGCACAGCTGTTACTCTCAAAGAATTCAGATTTTTAGCCAAGAAAAAAAGGAATTCAATTGAGCAAAAGGCTGGGCCGAGTTCAAGGCCTATACAGAAATTCAAGAGGATTACAGCAGGATCCACTCTCAAGTCATTAAAGTCTGCAGGCCAGAAAAAAAGGGTTCCTTTACCACTAAATAACAGGCCTCCGAAAAGGGCTCAAGTGCATCTCAATTCAGAGGGTTTCTTTGAAGTGAGGGTTAATTCGGATCACATGGCCAATTTAGCAAATGGATGCGGGTTCAAAGCAGCTGAGGTTCAGGCTCTAATAGATGTTGACAATTCCAAGAGAATTGAAGCACAAAAATGCAAGGAGAAGGAGAAGGCTGATGCTGAAGCAAACATTGAGCAGGAATTTGACTCTGACATGGAGGAAGCTCTATCACGCTTTGAACTAGACCCTAGTGATGAGGAAGCTCTAGCACAGTTTGAGGAGGAAGAGGCCAACCTGGTTGATGCGAACTAATTTTAGTTCCTTTGTTGTTTATTTTGGGAGGTTTATTTTTCCAGTTTTTTAATGAGTACCGAAATTAGAAAATTCAAGGTTTTGTCGTGGAATTGTAGGGGTCTAGGGGATTTAAACAAGTGCAATGTTGTATGTGATGTAATAAGGAAATCCCGTTGTGATGTGTGCATGTTGCAAGAGACAAAATGGAATGAACTAGATTTTAACATTTACTCGAGGGTGCTGCCAACTTTTTTTGAAAGGAACTGTGTGGCAATTGGTGCTATCAATAGCTCGGGGGGTTGTTTAATTTCATGGAAGCGGAATTATGAACTAATTTCTTCCTGGTCTACTCCACACACATGTTCGGCCTTGCTTAGACAAGTTCAAACTGGTGGTAAGTTACTGTTTACTAATGTTTATGGGCCAACAGAGGACTCGAGTAAACCGGCTTTTTTGAATGAGATTAAAGGGATCTCTCAATTGGTGCAAGGACCATGGGTGTTGGGAGGAGACTTTAATATGGTGCGCTGGTTAGTTGATAGATCGGGAGACATGCGTGGTCTCTCGCTCATGTGCTCTTTTAATGATTTGATCAGGGACATTGAAGTTGTGGATGTTCATTTAAAAAACAGGATTTTCACTTACTCAAACAAAAGGCCGCAGCCCTCTTTATCCAAGCTGGATAGAGTATTCATATCAACCGAAATAGCCACCATTTTTCCTTTAATTTCACTGGAGGCTCTTGAAATGACTGTCTCAGATCATTCGCCCCTGTTGTTATCCTGTTCTAATCCGCAGCCATCAAGGAGACCTTCTCGGTTAGAGCTTTTTTGGCTGAAAAACCCAACCAGCAGAGAGATGATCAAGCAAATCTGGACTTCGTCTCAACATAATGGGCAAGCACCGATTTTTGCGTCAATGGCATTGTCAGAATTTTTCAGAGTTGGAAAAACAGTTGTGGACTTCCAAGGAAACAATCCTATTTTTTTATCAAATAGAAGAAAGGAGGGATTTGGAAGAGTATGAGTTTCGGTTTAGGCTTAAGGTTCGTGAAAGGACTTTCAAACTAGCTTGCATATCAGAAGTTCGATGGAAACAAAGATCTCGATGTAATTGGCTAACAAATGGTGATAGAAACACCCAATTTTTTCATGCTTTTGCCTCATCTAGAAAGCATAGAAATCGGGTGCTGAAACTGGCCCATGGGGGAGCCGAATTATCAGAGGCAAAACTGATTTGTGGTGCGTTTAGGGATCATATGGTGGGGTTACTTGGTACTGAAATTGATACTTTAAATTTTCAACCAACAGCTCTATATAATTCTGATACTGATTTAGATTGTTTAGATGGATCCTTTACAGAAATTGAGATTTTCTATGCTATTAAACAATTAGCTATAAATAAGGCTTCGGGGCCGGATGGAATTCCAAATGAGTTTGTGCAAAAATTTTGGCCAGAAATGAAAGAGAATATTGTTTCAATGGTGCAGCAATTTTATTCCAATAACTTGGAGTTAAAAGGAATTAATAGGGCCAACTTGGTAATGATACCGAAAAAGGATGTGCCTGTGGGAGTTGGGGACTTTCGGCCAATTAGTGTGATTAATTTAGTCCCAAAAATCATTTCGAAATTGTTGGCAAACAGACTCAGTTACAAACTTTCGGATCTCATTTCGCCAAATCAAACGGCTTTCATCAAGGGGAGGCAAATTGCCGAAAATTTCAACACAACACGTGAGATCATTCACCATCTGTCTAAATCAAAAAGAAAGGCGGTCTTCATTAAAATTGATTTTGCAAAAGCATTTGACTCGGTAAGTTGGGAATTCTTGCTCAATGTGATGAGGGCAAGGGGATTTCCTCCTAAATGGTTAAGTTGGATCCGAAATTTATGGGAATCAGCTACTTCACGAGTTGTTGTTAATGATGAGATGTCGGAATATTTTGACCATAAGAGAGGCTTGAGACAGGGAGACCCTCTCTCTCCGATGCTGTTCAATGTGGCGGTGGATGTCTTGCAAAGGATGATAGGTAAACTGAATCAAAATTTATCTAATTTTTTATCTCGCAGGTTGAGAGAAGCAGTGATTGCTTTACAATACGCCGATGATACGGCCATCATTGCAAATGCGAATGAAGAGACCTTGATATCACTCAAAATCATCTTACGGATGTTTACGGCAATTTCGGGACTGCACATTAATTATGAGAAAAGTGTGTGGATTCCGATCAATATGCAAGAGGAGGAATGCATACGAGCAGATCTGATTTTGGGTTGTCAGCGCTCTAATTTTCCAACGGTATATTTGGGAATGCCATTCACCGTTAGAAAGCCAACAAGGGACCTGTTTATGCCATTAATACAAAGGTTTGAAAGAAAATTAGAAGGTTGGAAAGGTAAACTAATTTCAAGGGGCGGTAGGTTGCAACTCGTGAATTCGGTTCTTTCTTCAATTCCTATTTACTTCATGGCTTCCTTTCAATTGCCTAAATGGGTAATTAAGAGGTTGGATAAAATCAGAAGAGGGTTCTTATGGGGTAAGAATGATAACAATAAAACTGGTATCTCTTTAATTAATTGGGATACAGTTTGTTTACCAAAGGAGTGGGGAGGTATGGGAGTTTGCAATTTGAGATTGAGGAATATATCGTTACTCTTGAGATGGTGGTGGAGGTTGCATACGAGTTTGAATTGTTTATGGACCGATAAGATGATTGTTCTAAAACAGAAAACAGATTTGGAAGGGGTTGTAAGTTGGGTGAAGTCGGGTTCCTTCTTCTGGGGAGCCCTAGTAGCGATGCTTCCAATCTTTAGATGGTCTACTATTGAGGTGAGCGGTACAGATCAGCTGGTGTGGCGCTGGGAAATCAATGGGCATTACTCGGCAAAGTCAGCTTACACGGTGTTGGTAGGAGGAGGCAAGATTGCGTGGCCATATACTCACACATGGAGATACAAGGTTCCCCCAACTGTACGTATCTTTACCTATCTCCTGCTTAAAAATAGATTGCTCACTCGGAAGATGATGGCAAGGAGGGGCTTCCCGTGTTCTCCAATGTGTGAGACTTGTGGATTGGGTAAGATAGAGTCGGTAATGCATCTGTTTTTTAAATGTCCAAAGGCAGTCCGTTTGTGGAATAGAATGGCGACCATCATAGGGGTTCGCCTCATGTGGACAGCAAATACTATGGTGGATACTTGGAACAAATCTGCTTTTAACGCATCCAACTCTGGTATGGGGAAAAAGCAGTGGTCGGTATACTTCATCTCAACTTGCTGGTCAATTTGGAAGCAACGAAATAAGAAGATTTTTGAGGGCAAGGAAACACCACTCAAGATGATTGAAGAGTGCGCGCTGCAAGAAGCCAAACTATGGATTCAAAATTGTTAACTTAATTTTGTTCTATTGTTGGTTGGTAGTATCTTTGATGTATTTTTCTTTCTTTTTATTTTTTGTATGAACTATAACTGACAGCCACTGTCAACATTTTCAAAAAAAAATATTTTTGAATGTTTTGAATATGCAAGTAAAAAAAATATTATATATATATGTGTGTGTGTATATGTCATTTTGTACATTGGACTGCAAACCGTTAGATTTGAAGTTCAAATAGTCAATAAAAATGGCTCAACTTGTTCTCCATATCAAAATGTCCTTGGAGACCAAAATTTCATATTTTTCGGAAATTGTTTCCTTTTTTTTTTGAATTTTTGAAAATCACTGTTTTTCTATGGTCCAGAAATTTCTGAAAAACAACGATTTTCAAAATTTCTAAAAAAATAGTAAAAAATTTCCAAAAAATATAAAATTTGGTCTCCAAGCACATTTTGATATGGAGAACATGTTGAGCCATTTTGATTGACTATTTGAACTTTAAATCCAACGGTTTGCAGTCCAATGTACAAAATGACATATACATTGCAATGCACCATAGCCCAACTCTATATATATATAGGCTCAAATGCCCCATTACTTCATGCTCTAATCATACTTCAACATATTTATCTTCAATTTCAAAGTTCAAACAGACGATCCGAACCGTTCAACATGAAATCCACGTTAAAATATGATTGGGGATCAAATTTTATATTTTGTGGAATTTTTTTACTATTTTTTAAGATAGGTACAAAATAATTTTTTTAGATGGTCCACAATTTCCTGAAAAATAGTGATTTTGTACCTATCTTAAAAAATAGTAAAAAAATTCCAAAAAATATAAATTCTTTCTTATAGCATCTCAAATTTTTATTTCAATTTCAGAGATGTACCTTAGTTTCTTATTTAGCAATTATTAGTCAAATTTTCTTATTAATAAATTGTTTCTAAACACTGCATTGGCCAAACGTCACTTAAATTAATTTTATTTATAATTTATTGCTGACGTGACTTAATAAAAAATTTAAAATTAATTTCAAAGATGTAAATATTTAGAAATTTTAGAGACTTTAATTTCTAAAAAGTGATAATAGCTTATATCTAGAGAATTAATTTTTAATAGAGCGTGTTAACTTTCGGCTGTAGAGTGTAGTCTCTAAAAATCACTACTTTTGTAATTGGGGAAATTTCGATGCCAAAAATTAGATTTTATTTATGCTACATAAGAAAAAATCAGCACCCTATGAATTATGGGCCTATGAAGTATTAACATATCAGAGAACAGAGGTCACCATCTCTTAATAAAAAATAATATAATGAAGATTGAAAATCATGCACTTGAACTTATATATATATGTTAGGACGTTGCTTGTTTTATGAACTCACTCTCAAAATCTCTAATACATAAGAGGAGCAAAAATGGAACTACTTGCACTCCCTTCTCTTCTCTACTTTCTTACTTCTCTTCTCCTACTCATACTCACCCTTCCATTCGTCAAGAAGCAAGCTACACATTCCAAATCTAATCTCCCTCCAGGCCCCCAGACCTTGCCATTTATTGGATGTCTGCACCACCTAGCAACTGCCGGTTGGCAACATCATGCCTTGCGTGATCTTGCCCAGTTGCATGGACCAGTTATGCTCCTTCGTGTCGGCGAGACAGACCTCGTTGTTTTCACTTCTCGCGAAGCTGCAAAAGAGGTGACTTTGTAGCTGATCATTTTATTTTATGAGTAAGGCTATGGTACTTTGTAGCGCACATTGTTTCGTACTCCAAATAGTCGATATGAACTGTTCAACATGATTGTCATATGAAAATTACTTGTAAGATAGGTAGAAAATCACTTGATCTAAAGATTCCAGACTATTTAAAAGTAGTGATTTTCTATTTATTTTAACAAATAGTAAAATCCTGTTGAACAATTCATAAAGTCCAAGTAGAGACCCAAATATACCGTAGTCTGTCAAAATGAGAACATTTGGGCCCACTAGTTGTCAAACTATGGAAAAACAGGTACTGAACGGAGAAAAAATCAGAGCTAATTTGACTAACTATAGTTGAGAGTCCTAGTCAATCTTGTTTGCTCATGTTGACTTGGTCAACATTGTGATCCTCTATTAAAAGGAAAAAAAGCACTTCATGTATTTAAATATGGAAGGTAAAATTTACATATACCAGAGGCCTGTTCCATACCCTGAGGTTGAATTGCAAAAAGGCCCCTTATCAAGAAAAAATTAATGAAATGAAAAATAACACAATTGCAATCAAAAGCATCGAGGACTTTTAAAAGTAAGTTCAAGCCAAAAGGTATTTTGCACATCACAGATCTGAACCCTAAAAATAGTTAAAAATTGCAGAAAAACCCCTTATCACACCAGAAGTTTTCTAAAAGGAGAAGAAACTGACCAGAAATTTGCAAAACAAGAAGACATTATCCAAACAGATTCAAATATTACAATTATTTAACTTCCACCAGCATCAATCCGGCACGAAACAACCAAGTAACAGATT
The DNA here is from genome assembly GCA_025461125.1 of Carex kokanica. Taxonomy (NCBI): domain Eukaryota; kingdom Viridiplantae; phylum Streptophyta; class Magnoliopsida; order Poales; family Cyperaceae; genus Carex; species Carex kokanica. The sequence goes on from JAJGRX010000348.1 coordinate 1,229,341, forward strand.
CATCAATTATACAACCGAGCTTCAGCATACTGGTTTTACTGCAGTTGTCTTCTTGTTATACAAAATTGCTTTAACTTAACCCAACTTAGCTTCAGTTGTCTCCTAATTTTTGCAATATAAAGCTCAATTTAGAGTACTTGTCTAATATTTGGAATTTTTTCGAAGAATGCAAAACTATTTTTTAGCGCCATTTTCCTCAAAAGGAGTCTCTGCTGCCAAAAATATAGAATGTGGTTCAAATTGAGTAGGTCAGGTAGCAAACCACCTTTGCCAAAACCAATAATAATCACAATGCACAACCAACAATTAATTTTTCTATTCATACGTAATTAATTGGTACAATTGCTAAATGCATAGGAGCACCCATTTCCTATGTAATATTACAGAAAAAGAACGATGATTTCCCGGTAAATTACAACCTACATCATAAAAATTGTAAAAAATAAATCACAGGATATTAGCAAACAAATATTTTAATAATTGAATATAACCCTTTTAAGTTAGCCTCCAACCCATCGTTTTGCACTCTAGTTGACTGATTCCAACACGGAAATACCTTCAAAAAGCAAATTGCATAAACAAAAACAACTTATTTCCTATGTTCCATTAAGCCTAAATTAAAGGTTCAATCTGCAAAAGTTCCAGTCAACGTGCTATTAAGTTCTACCCTTAATATATACTTCTTGTGTATAATAACAACTAGCCGGGTACCTGCACAATGAGGCAAACATGACATCTTCCTGACGCATGAAGCATGGAGACTGTTATATATCTAATGTTCCAGCAAAATGATAATACAGCTGCAGTAGTCTCCGTTGCAGTACTGGTTTAGATTACCAGGTAAATCAGTCCAATATCAGCTACAAGTATTCAAGTAATAATTACTGGTACAGGCTGGTATTGCCCTATACTGGCTCAAAAAACATTTTCATCTGGTAGAACCAAAATTAAAATCTCATGTAGCCGGAAGTTTAATTTTAGGTAGTTAAATGTTTCATTGTTTGACATTTGGCACAAATTAATTGGTATGGTTATTTGGAGGGGGCAGTAATCCTGACAAGTTGTAGCCACTGTGGCTGCGAGACTTTCTATCTTTTCTCTATCGGTATTGAGATCTGTACCAGTTTCATTCCTTACTCTTTTATACATTGTTTTTAAACTTTTTAATATAATCCAACTATACCGTAAAAAGAAAAAACAAGGAAAAGAAACATATAGGCATCCTTATAGCTATTGACGAAGAATAAATCCATTTATTCACATGTGAAGTTTGTAACTCGAATTTAAATTCATATTTCCAAAGCATAATAAATCTTATCAGCTACAGTTCAAAACTTCTGAGATCCTAATATACTTCGTACAAGCAGAATTTTAAGATATAAATGGCGATCTATTTCAGAAATTGACCGATTACAAAGCCCACGATAGAGAAAAAAGAGAATAGTAACACTAGAGCGATCCACCAGCCCAGAGGGTACTGATGATCAGTCGTTGTCGAAGCCTGCTGAGACCCATTTCCCTTTTATGAGGACCTGCTGTTACAAGGTGGCAATGGTAATCCGCAGAGACCAGAATTATTCTCAAATGAATGTTCTGGAAATGTAACCAAAGAACCCTGTTCTGGTATGGGCCCACTTAGCAAGTTGTTTGACAAATCCAACTGCGACAAGGACAAGGTCGAAAGGAAGAGGGTATTTTTTGGATAAAAGGCATACGCCCATTTCATTGCTGAAATTTTAAATTACAGCCGAGTGTTCATAGTACTAGCTCACAGTGAGCTGAAACCCCAAACAAAAATAGCAAGAATTCCCAAAATGCCACTTAACAGCAGAATAGAGCCAGAACTGAAGACAACTAGAAATAAACCATAACAGTGCTAAAGCTAAGCCACTCTTCGGGGCTAAGTAAGAGACTAAGAAAGTTTTGCAACAGAAAAGAAAAAGAGCCAGTGTGCTAATCATTGGTCAAAGTCGCCCCCCCATCATAGACCACCAGGGCCATATCTTCAGGAGCCATCTGAACCGCATCATCCGGGTGCCAAACGCTAATGGGAATCGCATCAGTATCTTCCGGAATCCAGTGCGCTATTTCAGCTTGAATAGAGGGCTTCACATGACCTGTCCAATAGTGAATTAAAGAAAGAATTAGAAATATGATTTGTCGTGGAGTCTTTACTGAACTAGATTGAAAGCATAAATCGTTTCTATGCTTCCATATAGTCCAGCAAACCGCACTAACCACTAATAGAAACCCATGTCTAGCTTGAGTTGGTAATTGAATAGCAAATTGGATAATATCAGAAAACTTATTCCAAGAAAGGCTGAGATGTTGACATGCTCCCATCCAAACCCAAACCTGTTTAGCAAATTTACAGCGAACAAATAAATGATTGACAGTTTCAAAATGGTCACAGAATTGGCAATTCGTATTTCCTGTCCATCCTCTCTTAGCAAGTTTGTTCTTGGTGAGAATTTTTTGTTTGTGAGCAAGCCACATAAAAATGCTAATTTTCAGCGGTATAGGTAAGGACCACCACAGCAATGGATGGGAGGGTAAGTGTCCTCGATAATTAAGAAATTTATAGAGGGACCGAACTGTAAATTTCCCAGACTTATCCCATCTCCAACTGAGTTGGTCAACTGCATGTGTGAAAGATGTGTGACTAATTATATGCAACAATTCTAGCCATTCTCTATGAAGAATCTCAGTAAACTGACGTCTAAAGCGAATGCTTTGACCTTGGGAGTGAATAACCTCCTGTAAGAGAATGTCAGGGTTAGAGCAGATATCAAAGAGTTGTGGAAATCTAGATGCAAGTGGGCAAGATTGGTACCAAATATCAGTCCAGAAGTACACGGATGTCGTAACACCTGGAGTATATGAAGTGCTAACATGACCTAAATTATCTAAAGCTATGATTGCTGCCCAAAAATCAGAATATGTGATTCTAGAGGAACCAGAAAAGTATTTGGCTTGTATTAGATGTTTCCAAGCACTTTGATAATTTGGGTCATGGAACTTCCACCACCATCTCATCAGTAAAGAAAGATTCATTTGCTTTAAATCGAGAATCCCTAACCCACCAAATTCTTTTGCGAAACAAGAGATGTCCCAAGATAGTAAGGAATATTTCCTTTTGGTGGGGCTAGCACCTTGCCACAGAAATCTGCGTCTAATTTTATCAATAGATTGAATAACATGAGCTGGAATCTTAAATATCGACAATGTATAGAGTGGAACAGCAGAGAGGACTGAATTCAAAAGGGTCAATCGGCCCCCTAAAGAAAGTAAACTACCCTTCCAATTTTGTAATTTCTTTTCTACTTTATCTATAAGGAACAGCCAATCAGTTTTTGTCATTTTATGGGTATGCAAAGGTAAGCCAAGATATTGTAAAGGAAATTGGCCTGGAGTACATCTAAAAATCTGAGCTAAAGTATTTATCTCGGCAGTATTGATCGGGTACATAGCAGTTTTAGAGTAATTTACTTTGATCCCTGAGAGAGCTTCAAAAGCCACAAGTATCCACCATGCATTCTCAATATTGGTGGCATCTGCCTTGAGAAAGAGAATTGTGTCATCGGCATAATGACAATTAGTCACGGAATGATTATCCAAGACAGGAGGACCTAGGCCCTGAATAACCCCATGTGATCGTCCTTTGTGAAAAAATTTACTAAGAGAATCAGCCGCTAGAATATAAAGATAGGGAGAGAGAGGATCCCCTTGTCGTACCCCTCGTTTACAATAAAAATAGGGGGTAAGTTCTCCATTAATATTGATACACGATTGAGAGCTAGACAGTCATTCCTGTATCCAATTAATCCATTTAAGACCAAAACCTCTACTTTGAAGTGTATCGATCAAATATTGCCAATTAATCTTATCGTAGGCCTTTTCAAAATCAATTTTTATCACAACACCTTGTTCATTAGTAACTTGGCAATGATGAATAACCTCATGACTCAGAACAACATTATCAAGGATAAACCTATTTTTAATAAAAGCCGTCTGACTTGGGTCTATGATCCTATGCATGATAGATTCTAACCTAAAAGTTAACATTTTGGAAATGATCTTAAAGCTACAATTGACCAAGCTAATGGGTCGATATTTGGATATTTGTTTAGCATCTTTTTCTTTGGGGATCAAACAAATGATGGATTTATTCAAACTATGGAGGCTAGTGTTATGATTATAGAATTGCCGACACAATAACAACAAATCATCTTGAACAAGCAACCAAAAGGATTGATAGAATTTAAAAGTGAACCCATCTGGTCCAGGAGCACCATTGGGTTCACAAGCAAAAACGGCATGTTTAAGTTCTTCCAAGGTAAATGGTTGTTCAAGTGAAAGTTGTTCCTCAACCGTGATTTTATCGTTATCATTCCAAAAATTGGAATGTAAATGTGCACAAGTGGTGCCCGGAATACCTAAAAGATTCTTATAAAAATCTGAAATGTGATGATGAATGGTGGATTTATTAGTAACTGTGGTACCATCAATTTCTAAAGAAAGAATTTTGTGTTTTTTGGATCTATGTGATGCGACAGTGTGGAAAAATTTAGTGTTGTTATCCCCCTCTTCCAACCATTTTTGTTTGGATCTAAGTGACCAATATTTTTTCTCCTCTAAATAAATGTGGTCTAGATCATGTTTACATTGAACCCACAAATTGAGTTCTGACTCTACCAGATCCCGATGCTCTTGGAGCAGTTCCAATTCTTTTATTTGTGCTAAGAGGCTTTTCTTATCTCTTTTCTTTTGGCCATAAAAATTCTTAGCCCAGCCCCTAATTTTCTGTCGAAGAAATTTAAGTTTTTTATTCCAGCTAGTGGATATGTCAAGGGGATTGATTTGATATTGAGTCCACCATTTATGAATAAGTGAGACAAAATCAGGTTGGTCCAGCCATAACGGGTCAAATCGAAAAATATGATTAATGGGGTCGGTATCAGCAGTTATCTGAAAGATCAAAGGGCAGTGATCAGAGCCATATCTACTAAGGTCATGAATAGAACTAAACGGATATTGTTGGTCCCAAGAGACAGAAGTGAATATTCTATCTAGAAGGGCAAAATGCTTCCCATTTGTCCAAGTATATTTTCGAGAAGCTAAGGGATGTTCAATCAAATTATGTCTATTGATGAAAGAGTTGAATGAAGAACTAGTGGTAATATCAAAATTGTGACCAGATTTTTCATGTTTATGTCGAATGACATTAAAATCGCCACACAATAACCACAAATGCCTGTTTAATCCCCTAATATCATCTAATTCCTTCCAAAGATCCTTTTTCAATGCTCTATTAACCGGGCCATAGACTACAGTAACCTGCCAAACTTGACTATCTATTTTATTTTCTAGATGAATATCAAGAGAAAATCTATGGATAGAATGAGAAATATACCGAAACTTAGAACTATCACAGCCAACTATAATCCCGCCAGAACGGCCAACTGAAGGTACCCAATGCCATATATCTAGTTTAGTGGAAATGGTTCTAAGAATCCGAGTAGAAAAATGTTCTTTTTTGGATTCTTGTATGGCTATCATATCTATATGATTATCTACAATCATATCATGTAAAATTTGTCTCTTACTAATAGAATTAAGACCTCGAGCGTTCCAATTAAGAAAATTCATTGAGTAACTAGAGAAACCCCAGGGTTAGAATTCGGGTCAGAATCTGAAACAATATCTTGGGGATCCACAATGAGAAGTTGTGTATCAGATAACACCTTAGTTCTAGTGGTGAGGTTGTGTACAACCTCCTCAAAGGAAATGCGAGACATAGTCTGAAATTGTTGTATGATATTTAACTGATCCTGGGTATTATTGCCCAACTGGATCTTGTATATACGAAACAAAGCATCGACTTGCTCCACAGTTAACCTATTGAAAGGAAAATTAGTGAGCAATGGAATACCTGGCGTGCTGCTGCCTCCTTCCTCTCTATGCTGCACCCTCTTTTTGGCTTTGGAGAGGGCGGAGGATGGGTCGGCTTGTGCCTGGATACGAAGGCTCTTCCGGACCGGAATCCCACGGCTTCAAGCGCGGCCAGGGATGGAAGGAGTTGGAGGCACCGGTTTTTTGACAGTGGCTTTCCACTTGCTAGTATGACGCACTCCAAGCTTAGAACATACATTGTTGGCTATTCCCGGCTGCTTCCTGCGCAATGATGGAGGGAGAGAGGGTTCGGAAGATATTGGGGGTGTAAGTGATGTAGGGAGTAAGGTAAAGGATGGTTGCTGCGGTATCTCAGCCTGGTGATAACCATTCTCACCGTCAATGAGCAGTGTAGTTGATTTGGATTTCGGATCCGGTGACTGGAGAGAAGGTGAGTGATCAGTACCTCTAGAACGGGGGCTTGGAGAGCTAGCTGCCATAGGAAGGGAAGGCGTTTGTCTCCCTGAGCGGGTGTTGGAGCTGCTAGGGCGAGAAGGAGGGGGGGCACTAGTAGTTTTTATTTTTTTGGTGTCAGGTTTATCATGGCTGCCCTGAGTGTGGCCTCTGTTGATCATGTGTTGCATCGATTTCATGAAGTGATCATGGTCAGAATCCGAGTCCTCAGTGAAGTTCCCATCACGGGGATCAGATTCGTTACAACCTGAGGTGGCTGGAGCTTTGAGACGATCATCAGGTTGTGGATCTTCCAAAAGATCTTCATCCATGGATGTTTCAGGATGCGCTGTCTTAATCGGAGGGGGAACCCGCCTAGCAGGTTGGCCAGGCCCACGAGGTGGCCGATTGACTGTGAAGTTGGGAGTTCGCGCAAGCCATGCATTCATACTCTCAGTATGCTCCGTTTCGACCTCAATGTCCAGATCGAAACTGGAGACATATCCTGCTATGTTGCGCACTAACATCCAGTGTTTCTCAGTGAAGAAAGTCGGATCACAAGCACCGACACGAATCCGAGCAAAACGATAATCGTATCGATTGCGCGTAGCCGGATCCAGTTCCAAAACCACAGCTCCAAACGGATTCAGGAGGCGATCAAACTCAACCCAGTCCCATCGGAATCTATCAAAGCCTCGAATGCGAAGCCACATGGAGGTGAGTCGTTTACCTTCGTTCAGACTGGGATCCCAGCCGATTACTGGAAACTGGATACCATCCAGTGTCAGGAAGCCTCTTTTGGCGGTGGCTTGTTTCCATGCCATGAAAGGAAGAGGGTATCATGCCTTCTAACATATTATGTGATAAATCGAGTATTAGTATGCTAGCCAAGCTTCCCAATTCATCAAGCAAAGGTTCCGATAGGTAATTGTGATCGATACTGAAAACCGTCAAAGATTGCATTGCTGAAATCTAAGTTGGAATTTGTCTATCGAGATGATTGTATGACAAATCAAGAAAAAGCACTGATATGTATTGACGAAGGAGTAGAACTAGGGTGTTCCTAAGTTCACCAAGCATCTTTGTGAACTCAACTCTAAAATCTATTGAATTGATTTCAAACGATAAATCCAAACTGTTAAAATCCTTCTACCTTATGAGTGATGCGCCTACATGTGAAAATTGTAAAGTTTCGTTTTAATTTAGTATAAAATCAAGTTGTCAAAATTAGAAGGTTTATAAATTAATTTTAATGCATTCATTTTTTGGACATCTTTTGACCACTTGACTCTATACAAAATTAATTTAAATTTTTTAAATTTTGGCATGTAGACGCATCACTCGTAAGGTAGAAGGATTTCAATGGTTTGGATTCGTCGTTTGAAGCCAATCCGATAGGTTTTAGTGTTGAATTCACAAAGGGGCTTTATTTTATTTTTAAAACAAAAATGTATAAAAGTTATTTGACGTGAGAAAAAGAGAGGGGAACAGAGAGAAACTACGCCTGACCGGATCTGTGAATTTCGGAAGTGAGCAGAAGGAGAAGAGAAAAAGAGATGAGTTATGTATGAAAATTAAACAAAAGTTTAAAGATTTTGTCACCTTGGATTTAGGGTGCAAGGATGTGAACTAAATGCCTACTCTCATTTTGAGCATGTTTGTCTATTGCGTGTGGGCTTTTAGTTTATTATGAGTTGAAGATAACAAACGTTGGATATACTTGCACTAGAAACTCATGGATTCCTGGTACTGGTAGGGAAGTTGAAGTTAAGGGCTTAAGGCCCAAATAAACGGCAACTTATTGCAAAATTTCCCCATATCTGGCCCATGAATTATTAGGTTTGTTCATTTCTGTACTATTGATGACAACTTATCATAGTTAACTTTTACTGGTTTATTGTTATTCTCTAAAATAGGCCTGTAGGGGATGTGTACCAGTTGTTTGGTACCAATCCTCTCATACCATTTTGATTTCTTTAATGAAAATCGGTGGGTTTTATACCCACTTTTTTCAAACAAAAATGTATAAAAGTTATTTGACCGTTTCCCTTTACATGTACTATTACTATGTTTGCTGATCTGAGCACAATTTTGCCTTGTACCGTACTGTTACATTTTGCAAATTACATTTCTCTTCTTGTTTTCTTTTGACTGGTACACAAGTGGCATGTGTACCAGTCAAATACCAGCCCGATTAGTGAAGAAATAAGTCCGAAAAGCTTTGAACAGCACAGTTGTCACATTCTGTTTAGTGCAGTTCCTGTAACCTTCCCAGAATGGTGGTCACAATTTGTAACAGATTAATGTTGTATGAGCATCATATACAACTTATTTCTGCTTCAATTGGAGTACATTTACTGTGGGGGGATGAACATGTGTACCAGAATTGAAACAATTTTTTCAATCTCTACCAGTACCCTGTTGGGTTGCAATTTTTGCAATAGATCACTTCAACTAGGCCTTTTTTTCATATCTTGTTTTACCATATCCTCTGAGATAATTTTTGAGTTGCTCAGGCCTGAGGCCCAACAGAGAGACCAAATGTATCTCTTTTGGTTAAGAAAACTTCTTAATAGGCCCATAAGGCTTTCGGTCCCTGTTTCAATTTCTTTAATTTTCAAATCATCACTTTTAAACGGCGCAGGAATGCAGGATATAATTTGTGCACTTTGCAGTTTTTTTCACTTGCTATTTCAATTTTCTATCGCAGTTTTACATATACCCAACTTTAAAGTTTTTTTATTATTAAATATTCGAACTGAAAATTTTAAATTATAGGTATGTTCTTTATTATTTAAATAGAGCGTATATTTAATTTAAATCAGTTAAACAATGTTTATTCTTTCATCAAAACTTTATTTTCATGATCGAATTTTGGCAGTTAATTGATGGATGACCAATCAATTTTAACTGACTCAAATTTGATAAATGTTTTATCTAAATAATGGAAATCACTTGCAATATTAATTATTTTATTTATTGTAAATGATTATTTTCATAATATCAAATTGATGCATTATAAAATTTGAATGAACAAATATTTTTATCTATGATGGGCGGATCTAGGATTTTCGCCGGGAGGGGGGCAAAAAAAATAGCAAATTAGATTTAAATTGCTAATCGAGTATTAGACAAAGAACAATACTCTAACTTATGATTTTCAATGCTCTAACCTCTAATTTTCAATGCTTTACCTTTTAATCTTAATTACCAATTCGAATTCAAAGAATTTATTTCAATTTTAACTCTAAATTTAATCCAAAATTACAAATCAGAATTCCACAGGGGACCAAATAAAATTCCGGGAGGAATGAGGGGACAAAGTTAATCTGAACGTATAGCATGATTTCGTACATCAGAGAATATGTTTCTTTACCACTATAATTTAAATATTATAATTTAAGTGGGAGTATGATTGATAAAATGTATGTTACAAGCATATGATGTATATGAAAATGATAATATTTGATTCTTGTAGTTCCATCCTTCTCCATAATTAAATTTGAGATATTATATTTTTGTTTATATAATTGAGGAGGGATCAAATTACATCTTTTTTGGTGACACACTTTGACACCTACTATTTTTAAAGTTCAAATAGTCGATCCAAACCGTTCAACATGATGGATATATTAAAATGTGCTTGGAGATCAAATTATACATTTTTTTGAATTTTTTTACTATTTATTAAGATGGTTACAAAATCGTTGTTTTCAGACCATTGAAAAACAACAATTTTGTAACCATCTTAATAAATAGTAAAAAAATTCAAAAAAATGTAAAATTTGATCTCCAAGCACATTTTAATATGGTGATCATGTTGAACGGTTCGGATCGACTGTTTGGATTTCAAAATCGCAAAATTGACCTATAAAAAAACCAGTGTCACAATATGTCACCAAAAAAAGTGTAATTCAATCCCTCCTCTATATAATTTGCTTGTACACTATCTATCTATGTATATACCCATAATAACCTTGTATGGTTTATAAAACACATGTGTGACTAAATCTTGCAGTAAAAAAATGTTTATAGAAGTCATGTATGAACTAAAATAGTTTAACTATAGGAGGGGACTTACTAAAATTCAGTAAATGAGCTCATTTTTTAAAATCTCTATTAATTTTGCCTTTATTTTATTTTTATATAATTAAGTCTTGTATAATTGACTAAAATGTCATGAAAATTCATATGTGCATTGGAATGACTTGAGGACTTTAATGAACATCTCGTTTTTGAAAATAAAGATTATTTTTTAAAACCATCTTTTGATCTAATGATTGAGAGCAACATTTTTTTTAGTGGGGACATAGGTTCAAAATTTAACTTGAAGATTCTTTATGAATATTTATATTGAGGAGGTTCATATGCCTCTATTTTTAAGAACTTTAATAACTTAAAATTTAAAACTTAAAAATCAAAATAAAACTGTCAGATGTGATCTATGTTATTTTTTCTATCAAGGTTATTCAATTTCCATCTAGACGAGGCCTTTCATCTAACGGATTAACAATTCAATTCAAACAATTTCCACTAAGCAATAAAATACTACTCAATCAAGCAAGCACAAGATTCAACACAAATTCCAAGTAACTAGCAAATAAAACTAAGCATTCGACTACATCATAGCCCTAGAAACATAAAAGTCTACTCAAGCATGGTTAAAAAGCAAATAAAACAATAAACAATAATGAAGTTCATGACAAAACTCGAAGAGAGATGAAGATTCGTCTCCAAACTTCTTCTCCAAGCCAAGTTTTTTTCCCCAAGAGCCAGCCGTCCCCTTTTGGTCTGCAATCCCCTCCTTTTAATGCCCAAAATCGCGTATTCAAAGCCTTCCTTTTCGACCTCCCCAGCTGGCATCTCTTTCCATCGCCAGACTGGACTTCCGGATTTTCTGTGCACGGTCCGCACAAGAATGTGTACGGACCGTGTGCCTGTGCGTTTGAGTTATAGAAATTTAGCCTCTTCGCGAAAACTCTCTGTCCGATCGAGCGGTTAGTGCACGGTCCGCACAAGATTGTGCACGGACCGTGTGAAAATGTGTCAAAGGCAGAATCTTCCTTGTTTTTCGCCCATTTTCTGCAAATCAATAAACAAAGCATAGCAGTACCACATTCTACTGATATTTAAATGAAATGTTCACACTTTTAGGCTTTTAGGCACAGGTTTATATATGAATTGGGGTCGGAATATAGACATAATAGAGAGATATCAGTTTGATAATGGGACATAGTACACAAACAAGGCGTTTGAGGAGTACTTGTCAGTCCAATGGATACAACATCAAACTACATGCCCATACACACCAGTGCAAAATGGAGTAGCAGAAAGGAAGAATAGACACCTGCTAGAGGTAGCCAGGTGCATGATGATCTCGATGAATGTTCCAAAGCACTTGTGGGGGCAAGCGGTCTTAACAGTAGCCCAATTGATCAACAGAATGCCTTCAAGAGTGCTAGAATGGCGGTCCCCATGTGAGGTGTTAAAAGGAGATAATGGAGGAATTCTTCCATTAAAGGTGTTTGGTTGCGTATGTTTTGTGAAGGATAACAGACCAATAGTGGGGAAACTGGATCCCAGGGCTGTGAGGTGTCTTTGTTGGTTACTCAGTTACGCAGAAGGGGCATGTGTGTTGGAATCCTGTAGAGAGGAAACGATTTGTGAGCATGGATGTGACATTTCGAGAGTTCGAACCGTACTATTCCTTGAAGGCGACCTCACCCTTTGGGGACTCACCAGAAACTGGAAGTATAAGGCGAGAGGGGGAGAGTAGTGAGGGTGAGCAAATTGATAAGTGTGGAATGATGCCTTGCCCTGTCATGAGGGAAGAATCAGAGGAAGAGGAGGAATCGGCTGAGGAAGAGCCGGAAAATGAGAAAATACCACAAGGTGGTGGGAGTCAAACTCAGAGGGAGCTGAGAGTATACCAAAGGAGGAGGAAGCAGAATGAGGGAGCTATGCCAACACCACTTGTGCCACTCGTGCCACAAAGTTCCTTGTCCCGGTCTAGCTCGACTCCTGAGACACCTACAACACCCACCACAGATTTAGGTGATATGTTTCCTCTCTCTTCTACTCCCACTGCACTAAGAAGGGCTACTCGCAGCAATGCGGGACATCCTCCTGATTGCTTTGGATTTCCACATGACATTGCTCAGTTTGTCTCATATTCTAACATATCACCTGTACATGGAGCATTTATTGCATCATTAGACACTGTCTCTATACCTAAGTGTTGGCAGGTAGCTAAGGAGGATCCAAAGTGGAAAGCTGCCATGTATGAAGAACTTGGGGCTCTCGATAAAAACAGAACATGAGAGATAGTACCACTTCCAGCCGGGAAAATAGCAGTGGGGTGCAAATGGGTCTTCACAGTGAAGCAAAACCCAGACGGGAAGGTTGAGCGCTACAAAGCACGGTTGGTGGCAAAAGGATACAGTCAAACGTATGGCATTGACTACGATGAGACCTTTGCACCAGTGGCAAAGATGAGCACTGTCAGGACGCTGGTTTCCCTAGCAGTGAATGGTGGGTGGAATCTACACCAACTTGATGTGAAAAATGCATTCCTTCATGGAGATTTGTTGGAAGAGGTGTATATGGAGGTCCCACCGGGGTTCGGCACCAACCAGACAGTGGGTAAGGTGTGCAGATTGACAGGTTCAGAAAGGCTATGGTAGGCATGGGATATCAGCAGATCAATGCCGACCACACAGTGTTCTTTCGACAACATAGAGGTCATACTACGATGCTTGCTGTGTATGCTGATGACATGATTGTCACGGGTAGTGACGAAAGGGAGATTGCCCAATTGAAGGTGAGATTGGGCAAGGAGTTTGAGGTGAAGGATCTAGGCTTGGTTCGATATTTCCTCGGAATTGAGGTAGCTCGTGGACCAGAGGGGATTGTTCTCTCTCAAAAGAAAGTATGTGCTAGACCTTCTCACCGAGACTGGCATGTTGGGGTGCAAGCCTGTAGTTGCTCCAATTGATCAGAGAGTCAAATTAAGCGCAAAGGCTGGAGAGTCAGTCGATCGGGAAAGGTACTAGAGATTGGTGGGCCGCTTGATTTATCTGAGTCACACTAGTCCTGACATCTCATTTGCAGTTAGCGTGGTGATCCGCTACATGCATGATCCGAGGAAGGGTCATATGGATGCAATGTATCATATTCTGAGGTATCTGAAGAGTGCACCGGGAAAATGGTTGATCTTCAGAAAGAATGACCATTTAAGAATTGAAGGCTACTGTGACTCTGATTTGGCTAGTTGCGCCGATGACAGGAGGTCTACCTCGAGTTACTGTATCTTTGTAGGAGGTAACTTGGTCTCTTGGAAGAGCAAGAAGCAGTCAGTGGTAGCACGGTCGACTGCTGAGGCTGAGTACAGGGCTATGGCCTTAGGAGTTGCTGAGTTGTTGTGGCTAAAATCTCTTCTGGTGGAGCTAAAGATGGATCGAGGAGCCCAAATGAAGTTGTGGTGCGATAATAAGTCAGCCATCAGCATTGCCAACAACCCGGTGCAACATGACAGGACCAAGCATGTGGAGATCGATAGGTTCTTTATCAAGGAAAAACTGAATAGTGGACTATTGAAACTAAGTTACGTTTCAACAGGAAAGCAAGTGGCGGATTGCCTCACCAAGGGACTTAGTTCATTAGACTTATCTAGATTGTGTAATAAGATGGGCTTAGTGGATATATTTTGCCTATCTTGAGAGGAAGTGTTGAGATTTGTATCAGGGGTTATTAAAAGTGCAATTAGAGAAGAGTTTAGAAACCTATATGTAAACGAGTATATATATGTATATATATAAACCCAACAGATCAATGAAATATTAGGTTTTTCAATTCCATTTGAAAGACTCGCAGCCACAGTGGCTACAACTTGTCAGGATTACTGCCCCCTCCAAAATAACCATACCAATTAATTTGTGCCAAATATCAAACAATGAAACATTTAACTACCTAAAATTAAACTTCCGGCTACATGAGATTTTAATTTTGGTTCTACCAGATGAAAATGTTTTTTGAGCCAGTATAGGGCAATACCAGTCTGTACCAGTAATTATTACTTGAATACCTGTACCAAGTCAACATCAGCAAACAAGATTTGACCAAGTCAAATTGAAGAAAGCAAGATTGACTAGACTCTCAACTATAGTTAGTCAAATTAATTCTGATTTTTTCTCCGTTCAGTACCTGTTTCTCCATAGTTTGGCAACTAGTGGGTCCAAATGTTCTCATTTTGACAGACTACGGTATATTTGGGTCTCTACTTGGACTTTATGCAACAAGAATATATCGCTTTCCTTGTGGAATTATATCCAGAATTTCTTTTTCTTCAAATGATAACAAACGAACTCCGATTTTCCATAAATTTTCTAAAAATTCAATCAGAAGTCAATCTTAATTGACGAGGTCTATAAAGGTCTCTGGTCTCTGGTCTCTGGGTCTCAGTCAATCTTAATTGATACGGTAAATAAAGCTGGTCTCTGGTCTCAGTCTCTCAGCTTTTCTCAGTTCAGTACCTGTTTTTCCATACGTTTGACAACTAGTGGGCCCAAATGTTCTAATTTTGACAGAATACGGTATATGTGGGTCTCTACTTGGGCTTCATGCAACAAGAATATATCGCTTTCCTTGTGGAATTATATCCAGAATATTATTTTTCTTGAAATGATAACAAACAAACTCCGATTTTCCATAAATTTTCTAAAGATTCAGAAATTCGTTTTGATATATGTAATACATGCAAATTTAATAATAAAATATATTAGTGTTGTAAGAATACTTCTAGGGGTGTCCATGGCACCCATTTATCCGTTTACCTGATCCGTACCATATTCGATAAGATGGGTATGAGTAAGATTTTTTTTCGTAAACTTACCAGGTGCGGATACAGATAAAGATTTTTTTCGTTATCTAAACGGGTAAGGGTGCGGGTAAAGCCTATTCCGTACCTGTTACCCGATCGGGTAAATATAAAAAAATATATATTATAAATTTTAATGAGCAATGAATATTAATTCTCTAAATTTCAGCATAATTAACCATTAAAATTTGTAAATAAATTTGAGCAAATTCAAATAAAGTTTAGACCTTTAAAACACACACATTTGTGAAATGAATGTGTTTTAATGTATTATTTAGTAAATAATATTTTTTTTTATTATAATAACATTAGCCGTTATTTACCCGCTACCATATCGTTATCCGACAACCATAACGGGTAAGGGTACGGTACGGATAAGGTTATTCGTAATGGGTAAGGTTATCCGTAGCGGGTAAGGGTAAGAATAATTTGTAACGGATACTGGTATGAAAATGCTTCCACCGAACTCTTACCGTACTCGTTGACACCCCCTATACTTATTTTTGAATAGATTATTTGAAAAAAATCAGCGATTTTATTTTTTCTATTATGTTTTTCCTTACCTAGATAATAAAGAAGAGTTATTTATGTAGGCTAGAGAGAGAGAGAGAGTAGAGCAACTTAAAATAGAGAGCGATGGCTAGGGGAGGAAATGCTTTTATAACATAATTTCTTCAAGACGAACTTTCAATGTATTGACTTAGCCAAATTGTTTTAAGACGAATTTTTAATGATCTGGCACAGAATGGAAATAAAGTTAGAATGTGGAAATTGTAGTAAATAATTAATTAGAACATAATTTATTATTTAATTAATAAATTACAATGTTTAAAAATATCTTTTTTCTACAGTATGGGTATTACTGTACTAGTAATTGATATTTCCCTACGGTATGAGTATTAGTCAAGGTTCTAAATAGCGTTTATAGCGTTATAGCGGGAAGGCTACAAAAAAAACTATAACAAATAGCGTCGCTGTAGCGGAAGCTATTCCAAATAGCATTTTTTTTTACATTCCGTATATTCAATATTTGTACTAAATATCAACATTATCTAAAGTCTCATAGAACAATAAATAACACCAAATTAATTGAGAAATTATAATATTCATATTGAACCCGTACAAAATCCAAAATGCGGTTCAAAATATCTATAGTAATATCATAAACTATCGATTTTTCCTATTAAAAGTATTTTAAGCATCATGATTCATGACATAATCTATTTTTTTTCTATTCAAATTTTAATTTCGGTTTGGACTTTTTTCTATTCAAATTTCAATTTATATTCCCAATTTCAAATTTATTTATCTGTAGCAAGTAGCAACAAATTCAATTTGGTTTGAGCTTTTTTGCTTAAAAAAATAAAAAAACTCATATTGTATAGCGCAAATAGCGGACTGCTATAGCGGCCGAAGTGCAAATAGCGCATTTTGATGTCATAGCGTAACGTTTGGGGTCCAAAAACGCTATAACGCGCTATTTAGAACACTGGTATTAGTAATTGATCTTTTTCTACAGTATGCGTTAAATTTTTTTTTTTTTGAAGATTGGCCTATGGCCAACAATATATTGCAAAAGAAAGTTTGTGTACACATCTCCGTATGCGTTAAATTTTTTACCGCCATTAATGATGAGCACAATAATCTTCTTTCATTCAGATATTTTTATGTATTACGGTCTATAGAAGTCTATTGACGAGTTCTGACCGTTAACGTACGCAGCATCAATGGACAAATTTAACAACGCATGAGAAGTGTACACGCCATCTGTATAACTCATTTTTCTTTCCACGTAGGACGAGATAGAAGCCGTGCAACAGCGAATACTAATAACAAAGCAAATTAAGAACTATAATTTAATTACAGTTTACACTAACGAGATGAAAAACAATAGCGCTCTCTCTCTCTCTCTCTCTTCTGAAAACTTAGCAGAGACTGCCAAATGACTCTCTATCTCACTCTCTTTTTGAAAGGTTGGCAGAGACTGCCTTTGTCTTTATTTAAGTCGAAGCTTTGCAATGGATATCAACCACAAGAGAAAAACCACAACGAGCATAGGAGAGATGACAAAAGGAGCGCAGCGTACAATGGTTACACTTACATGTTGCTTCCTTTTGAACCTTCTCTTCTTCTGCATGGCACCAGCCATGTCGGGAGATGTTGATCATCTAATTTCCTTCAAGAATTCTCTCTCAAATCCTAATTTGTTATCCAACTGGAACCGGATCCATGGAGTGTGTGAATTTCAAGGCGTAGCATGTAAAGGAAGCCACGTGTCCTCTCTAACCATTCGAGGTCTGCCACTCGAAGCAGACTTCAATTCAGTCTTAGTTTACATCCTCTCTCTTGAAAACCTAGAAGCGCTCTCTCTCCATTCTACCAAACTCACTGGATCCATCTCAGCCCTTGCAAACTGCACCATGCAACTCAAAGAACTGGACCTATCCAGTAACAACCTTCAAGGGTCTGTGTATGATACAGCTTCCCTGGCGGCCTCCTGTCATTCTCTTCAGTCACTCAACCTCTCCAATAATTACATTGGCCAAGCCTTCAATCGTTCCTCTCCAGTTCTCCTCCAACTGAGGATGCTTGATCTCTCCAATAACAAGATCACAACCAACAAAGATATCCAATGGTTATTCTCTAAACTCAGGTTACTCAAATATCTAGACCTCTCCAATAACACCATTAAAGGCCCCATACCAGAAATTACCAATTGCACCTCTTTGCAATATCTTGACCTATCTTCCAATCAACTCACTGGTACCATACTGGCTGGTACGTTCTCAAGTTGCCTAAATTTAAGTTATCTAAATCTCTCGTCTAATCATTTTACTGGTATGGCCCCGCCTGACATAGAGGCATGCATGAATCTTGTCACTGTGAGCCTCTCCAATAATAATTTTTCTGGTAAATTCCCCATGTGGTCCCTAGTTGCCATATCCAGACTTAAGTTTCTAGAGTTGGGATTTAATAACTTCAATGGTAATTTATCCAAATCTATTTCAAACCTTACAAATCTTGAGTTATTGGATCTTAGTGCGAATAGGTTTTCAGGCCCAATACCGCGTCCATTATGCACTTACAGTGTATCGCGCTTGAAAGTGTTATACTTACAGGATAACTATTTTACTGGGTCTATACCCGATTCACTTTGCAATTGTACCAACTTGGTCTCACTAGATCTGAGCTTGAACTTACTTTCCGGGTCCATACCTAATTCTCTAGGGTCCCTCTCCAACATAAGGGATCTTATAATGTGGCAGAATAATTTGCATGGTGAGATACCAGCCGAGCTCTCATCCCTCAAGTTACTCAAATTCCTACTTTTGGACTACAATAACCTAACCGGTGCAATACCTGATGGGTTAGTTAACTGCACCAGTCTTAGATGGATTTCTCTCACAAATAACCGGCTTACGGGGTTGATACCAATTTGGATTGGTAAGCTAGAAAAGCTTGTTTATTTATTACTTGGAAATAATTCCTTTATTGGGTCAATACCGCCAGAGCTTGGTGATTGTAAGAGCCTGATATATTTAAGTTTATATAGCAACCAACTTAACGGGTCTATTCCACCCAGTTTAGCAAAACAGTCTGGTAAGATTGTGAAAGACCAATCAGTGGTAGGTCGGCGGTATGTTGATCGTCATCACCCCGAAAATAGTCAATGTCATGAAACAGGAATATTGGAGTTTGATGGAATCCGAATGGAAGACATAATGCGCTTACCAAGTACACTGTATTGTAATTTCACGAGAGTTCATATGGGTGTCACTGGCAGTCAAATCTATACAAATAATATATCAATGGTTATTCTTGATTTGGCATACAATCAGCTCGAAGGCCACATACCTATTGAGATTTCTACAATGCAATCTTTGTTGATCTTGAATCTCAAGCACAATCGTTTATCAGGACCTTTGCCACAAGAATTGGGTGGTATGGTCCACTTATTAGCGCTTGATTTATCGCATAATGCTTTTGAAGGCAGTATACCCTCTTCCATTTCAGCCTTATCCTTGTCAATATTGGATCTGTCAAATAACCAGCTAAGCGGGCACATACCCGAATTGGGTTCTTTTATCACATTCTCCAAAGATGTTTTTGAGAATAATTCAGGTCTCTGCGGGTTACCATTGCCGCCTTGTAATGTTTCGTCCATGCCAAAGGAGGATGTGCCTCAGCAGTCATCAACAAATCATGGGTCTTCTCGGGGCTGGTGGATTGCACTTGGGTTACTGTTCTTCATCTTCTTGATTATTGGGCTTATAATAGGTCAATTTCTGCGATAGGTCGACATTTGTCTTGGATGTAACTATCTATTTGCAAGCAGGGGCGGAGTTAAGTACAATGAATGGCGGATCAATTGACCTCCATTTTTTTTTTAAATTTTGTATTTCTATATGATTTATAATTTAGAATAAAATGTCATGAATATTATAAATTGATCCCTATTCTCAGTATGAAAATTTTATATAATTGACTCCCAATGTGTGTTTGACCCCCATAGTTCGCAAGTCTGGCTCCGACCAGTCTGCAAGAACTATGTTAGGTGCTCTGCTTGGATGAAATCTATTTTGTATCTCATTAAATGTTTAGGAGTTATTAATTAATTTAAATTTCAGTTACAAATTTCATGTATGAATAATTTGTTTTATTCTTTGTCAAAGGGGTTATATCATGTTTCTTTCTTTCTGTTTGTCTTATTTGAGAATCCATATAGTAGGATCATACCTCCTATATATGCATGAGGTTATTAAAAAAGAAGAATTTCAAGAAATTAAACTTAAAAAGCGAGGCATGAAACCAGTACCAAACCTGCTACGAGTAGAAAAAGAAACATAATGAAAAAAAACGAACGATCATAATAGATGGTTTGAAACCAAAAACGAAGTATTTGTCTTGACAAAAACAACATAGAAAAAACAAAGTAGTAACTGTCAAAAGCAAACAGCCTTAATTAGGGTCTGATCGGAACCATGAGGGTGTTAGAGTTCAATTGATTTCAATTCAATAGAGTTCAATAGAGATGATTTCTAATTGAATTTTGTTGATCGGAATAAAAAATAGAGAGAATTCAATTCTTTTATGTTTATTGATTGAAATATACACATGATAAAAGATAAATGATTTCATTTGAATAAAATGACTTTTGTGCCCTTAAGGCATATAATTAAAAAAGATTAAAAGAACAAAGTGACACTTAAGTACCAATCTCTTCATCCAGTACCGGTAAATACATTCGCAAATCCACTCCTATCCCAATCTCTAATTGTATCCCCGGTACCAGTAAATACGCATTGAGAATACAAATTCCTCAATTTTCAATTTGATAAGTCAAAAGTCTTCAATGGTTATAAAAAAAAATAACAACCAAAATTTCAGAAAATTTCAATTGCATTTCTCCTATCCCAATCTCTAATCGTTTCCTATCGCTCCTGCTCATCCGATCGGAAAATTTCAGAAATATTCAATTCCATTTCTCGTTTTAAATGGGGATTGGGGGTTCCGATCAGACCCTTTTCCTATACCAATTGAATATTTTTTCGAGAGTTTTCTCAAGTGAACATTTTATTTTTAATTGCGTGCTCCGAAAGGAGGGGACGCGAGAAAAAGAGATGGGAACAGAGAGAAACTACGCCTGACCGGATCTGACAAAGGTTGTTTATTTATCCCGGAACTGTGAATTTCGGAAGTGAGCAGAAGGAGAAGAGAAAAAGAGATGAGTTATGTATGAAAATTAAACAAAATTTTAAAGATTTTGTCACCTTCGATTTAGGGTGCAAGGATGTGAACTAAATGCCTACTCTCATTTTGAGCATGTTTGTCTATTGCGTGTGGGCTTTTAGTTTATTATGAGTTGAAGATAACAAACGTTGGATATACTTGCACTAGAAACTCATGGATTCCTGGTACTGGTAGGGAAGTTGAAGTTAAGGGCTTAAGGCCCAAATAAACGGCAACTTATTGCAAAATTTCCCCATATCTGGCCCATGAATTATTAGGTTTGTTCATTTCTGTACTATTGATGACAACTTATCATAGTTAACTTTTACTGGTTTATTGTTATTCTCAAAAATAGGCCTGGCTTTGTAATAAGTCGTATAGGGGATGTGTACCAGTTGTTTGGTACCAATCCTCTCATACCATTTCGATTTCTTTAATGAAAATCGGTGGGTTTTATACCCACTTTTTTCAAACAAAAATGTATAAGAGTTATTTGACTGTTACATTTTGCAAATTACATTTCTCTTCTTGTTTTCTTTTGACTGGTACACAAGTGGCATGTGTACCAGTCAAATACCAGGCCGATTATTGAAGAAATAAGGCCAAAATTAAAGCTTTGAACAGCACAGTTGTCACATTCTGTTTAGTGCAGTTCCTATAACCTTCCCAGAATGGTGGTCACAATTTGTAGCAGATTAATGTTGTATGAGCATCATATACAACTTATTTCTGCTTCTTTCAATTGGAGTACATTTACTGTGGGGGATGAGCATGTGTAATAAATATATAAGACAAGTTTGTTTATTTAGTCACTATTTCAATAAATACAATACAAGAAAAGAAATACAATACATGGATTTTGCAATACTAGAATTGAAACAATTTTTTCAATCTCTACCAGTACCCTGTTGGGTTGCAATTTTTGCAATAGATCACTTCAACTTGATCAATCTAATTTTTGAGTTGCTCCTGAGGCCCAGCAGAGAGACCAAATGTATCTCTTTTGGTTAAGAAAACTTCTTAATATATAGGCCCATAAGTTAATTTAAATGGAGCGTATATTTAATTTAAATCAGTTAAATAGCAAATTAGATTTAAATAGCTAATTGAGTATTAGATAAAGAACAATACTCTAACTTGTGATTTCCAATGCTCTAACCTCTAATTTTCAATGTTTTACCTTTTAATTTAATTACCAATCCCAATTCGAAGAATTTATTTCAATTTTAACTCTAAATTTAACCCAAAATTACAAATTAAAATTCCACAGGGGACCAAATAAAATTCCGGGAGGAATGAGAGGGCAAAGTTAATTTTGAACGTATAGCATGATTTCGTACATCAGAGAATATGTTTCTTTACCACTATAATTTAAATATAATTTAAATGGGAGTATGATTGATAGAATGTACGTGACAAGCATATTAATATTTGATTCTCCATAATTAAATTTGAGATATTATCAAATAATATTGATTTTTGTTTATATAATTTGCTTGTATGGTTTATAAAACACATGTTGACTAAATCTTGAGGTAAAAAAATGTTTTATAGAAGTAATGTATGAACTAAAATAGTTTAACTATAGGACTGATGGTTGTAAAAAATCATGTCAATTCTAGGAGGGGACTTACTTATTAAAATTCAGTAAATGAGCTCATTTTTTTAAATCTCTATTAATTTTGCCTTTATTTTATTTTTAAATAATTAAGTCTTGTATAATTGACTAAAATGTCATGAAAAATCATATGTGCATTGGAATGACTTGAGGACTTTAATTAACATCTCGTTTTTTTTTAAATAAAGATTATTTTTTTAAACCATCTTTTGATCTAATGATTAAGAACAACATTTTTTTAGTGGGGACATAGGTTCAAAATTTAACTTGAAGATTCTTTATGAATATTTATATTGAGGAGGGTTCAATGTCTTCATTTTTTGTGCCTCCATCATGCCTCCATTTTTAAGAACTTTAATAACTTAAAATTTAAAACTTAAAAGTCAAAATAAAACCGTTAGATGTGACTATGTTATTTTCTCTATATGCTCATAAAAAATTATCACATTTCGATTTTTCTTTTATGTGAATCAATCATTTGAAAAATCAACGTCTAGAAATTATCTACATTAGAAGGTTTTTACAAGCTCTTGATATCTCTAGATTAAAAGTGTTACACTTACAGGATAATTATTTTACCGGATTGATACCTCATTCCCTAAGCAACTGTACTAACTTTATCTCACTTGATCTGAGCTTGAACTTGCTTTCTAGGTCCATACCCGGTTCTCTAGGGTCCCTCCTCAACTTGAAGGATCTTGTAATACTGTGGCAAAATAATTTGAAGGGCGAGATACCCGCCGAGCTCTCATACCTTAAGTCACTTAGAAACCTACTCTTGGACTACAACATCTTAACTGGTACAATACCAGACAAGTTAGTGAATTGCACCAGCCTCAACTGGATTTCTCTTGCAAGCAACCAGCTTACGGGGTCGATACCCATTTGGTTTGGCAAGCTAGAAAAACTTGTGATTTTAATGCTTGCAAATAATTCCTTCACTAGGTCGATACCTCTGGGGCTTGGTGACTGTAAGGGCCTGTAATATTTAGATTTGAGTATCAACCAACTCAATGGGTCCATTCCACCAGCTTTGGCAAAACAGTCTCGTAAAATTGTGTTGAGCCTTACTGTGGATGGTTCGCTATATTTTAGTAAGAGAATTAATGGCAATATATAGGCTATGCTACCGTATGAATATTAGTTTTTTTACAATAAAAAATGGAATAGCAAAAATAGACATCAATATTTTTCATCTTCTCTGACAGCCTAATTTAACTTCAATTGAAGTTAGAACAATCATTTTATTTACAATAAAAAATGTAAGTAGTAAAATAGAACTTCAATTGGTAGTGGGACCACCCAATGCCAATACCGAATTTGAAGTTCGGAAATCACCTAATGCTGAATATTAATAATTTTAATATTGAGTGGGGAATACTGAATTTGAAGTTCGGAAATCAATTCCAATACCGAATTCGAAGTTCGGATTTGCCTTTTTTAATTTACTGTAGCAGCGGCTAGGAGTAGTATATAACTGGTAGAAAGTCCGAACCGAAATTGAATTTCGGAATTCAAAAGTGGATACCGGAATTAATTTTTGGTATTGATGGTTTTTCTAAAAAATTAAGCAATCAAGTTGGTTTTAGATTTTATATATATTTTTTGTGATGATTTATAAAAAAAAAAGATCACCAATATTCCTCCCCCAAGTTATATATATATATAAATCTCTCTTTCTATTTATTCACCCCCAATTGGGATGACGAAATGAATAAGTGTTATGTAATTTACTTTTATGAAAGAGAGCAAATAATAACAATTTTTGAAAAAATTGAAAACCAAAAATTCATGATTGCGGTTATAATTCACACAGTTGTTGATGAAGGAAAGGATCGAGGGTGTTTAATTGTCCACTCAAAAATTCATGACGGTCGTTTAGACAACAGTCTTTTTATTAACAACCATTAATTTCTTGTTAATAAATATTAGAGAGAGACAAAAAAGATCTAAAAGGACATTCAACTTAATTTTGTAATAAATTTTTGATGTGTATGTGAATTACATATATAGAAAATCTTATTATATATACAAGTCAAAATAATTTTGTAATGATTTTTTGGTGTGTGGGAATTACATATATAGAAAATCATATTATATATATATACAAGTCAAAATAATTTTGTAATGATTTTTTGGTGTGTGTGAATTACATATATAGAAAATCTTATTATATATACAAGTCAAAATAATTTTGTAATGATTTTTTGGTGTGTGTGTGAATTACATATATAGAAAGAGGAGGGTTCAAATCAAGGTTCTAAATAGCGTTTATAGCGTCGTAGCGGGAAGGCTAAAAAAAAAGCTATAGCGAATAGCGTCGCTATAGCGGAAGCTATTCCAAATAGCGTTTTTTTTTTACATTTCATATATTCAATATTTGTACTAAATATCAACATTATCTAAGGTCTCATAGAACAATAAATAACACCAAAGTAATTAAGAAATTATAATATTCATATTGAACCCGTACAAAGTCCAAATTGCGGTTCAAAATATCCATAGTAATATCATAAACTATCGATTTTTCTTATTAAAAATATCTTAAGTATCATGATTCATGACATAATCTATTTTTTTTTCTATTCAAATTTTAATTCCGGTTTGGACTTTTTTTCTATTCAAATTTCAATTTCTATTCCCAATTTCAAATTGATTTATTTGTAGCAAGTAGCAACAAATTCAATTTCGGTTTGAGATTTTTTTTACCTTTATTTAAAACCCATATAAATTGCTTAAAAATAAAAAATAAAAAAAAACCCATATTGTATAGCGCAAATAGCGCTGTAGCGGCCGTAGCGCAAATAGCGCATTTTGATGTCGTAGCGTAGCGTTTGGGGTCCAAAAACGCTATAGCGGCGCTATAGCGGTGCTATAGCGCGCTATTTAGAACACTGGTTCAAATGCACCATAATTTTTGTGCTCCAATATGCTCCACATTCTTTATCTCCATTTTCAACGTTCGAACAATCGATCGGAACCGCTCAACATAATCTTCATAATAAAATAAGCTTGGAGACAAAAATTTATATTTTTAGCATTTTTTTACTATTTTTTTAGATAGGTACAAAATCACTTTTTTAAGGAGATTCTGGACCATCCGATAAAGTGATATTGTACCTAGAGTGGGAAAAACGTGCCGTGCCGTGCCGTGACTAACACGCCGTGACTTTGGTCACGTGCCATGCCGTGCCGTGACCAAGTAAATTTTTCACGTGCTGTTCCGTGCCGTGACAAAAATTACAAGGGGTGGTCACGGCACGCAAGTCACGCCGTGACTCGCGTGCCGTGACTAATTCGTGCCGTGACCAAACGTGCGTTAGTCACGTTTGATCGCATTTAATGTTTTAAAGACAAATATGAAACGATTCTTCAAAAATTCAAATATTTTAATTGAAATTTAAATGTAAATATTTTAATTAAAATAAAATTATACCTTATAGGAAGGTATGTTAGTGTATTGCTCCGTGATTGCCGTGACTGGCGTGTCTTCCGTTCCGTGACTCGTGTGTCCCGTGCCGTGCTGTTCCGTGTTCCGTGCCGTGCCGTGCCGTGACCAAGACAATTTCCGTGCCGTGCCGTGTTTTCTTTGCCAACAATTGGTCACGGCACGCGAATGGTCACGGCACGGGACACGCGAGTCACGGCACGTGACCGACACGCGTGCCGTGCCATTCCGTTCCATTACCGTGCCGTTCCGTGAAGGAGCCGGCTCCGGCGTGCCATTTTTCCCACTCTAATTGTACCTATGTAAAAAAATAGTAAAAAAATTCTAAAAAAATATAAAATTTGGTCTCCAACCTTATTTTATTATGAAGGTCATGTTGAGTGGTTCGGATCGACTGTTCAGACTTTGAAAATAGAGATAAAGGATATAGAGCATATTGGAGCACAAAAATTATGGTGCATTTGAACCCTCCTCTTTCTATATATGTAATTCACACACACAAAAAAATCATTACAAAATTATTTTGACTTGTATATATAATAAGATTTTCTATATATGTAATTCACACACACCAAAAAATCATTACAAAATTATTTTGACTTGTATATATATATAATAAGATTTTCTATATATGTAATTCACACACACCAAAAAATCATTACAAAATTATTTTGACTTGTATATATAATAAGATATTCTATATATGTAATTCACACACACCAAAAAATCATTACAAAATTATTTTGACTTGTATATATATATAATATGATTTTCTATATATGTAATTCACACACACCAAAAAATCATTACAAAATTATTTTGACTTGTATATATATATAATATGATTTTCTATATATGTAATTCACACACACCAAAAAATCATTACAAAATTATTTTGACTTGTATATATAATAAGATTTTCTATATATGTAATTCACATACACATCAAAAATTTATTACAAAATTAAGTTGAATGTCCTTTTAGATCTTTTTTGTCTCTCTCTAATATTTATTAACAAGAAATAATGGTTGTTAATAAAAAGACTGTTGACTAAACGACCGTCATGAATTTTTGAGTGGACAATTAAACACCCTCGATCCTTGCCTTCATCAACAACTGTGTGAATTATAACCGCAATTTCTTTGACTAACAATCAGATATTTTTATGTTTTACGGTCTATAGGAGTCTACTGACTAGTTCTAAACGATAACGAGGCATCTATATGGACAAATTTAACAACACATGAGAATTGTACACGCCATCTGTAGCACGAGATAGAAATCGTACGTGCAACGGCGAATACTAACAAAAAAACAAATTAAGAACCATTGTTAAATTACAGTTTACACTAACGATAGGAAAAACAATAGCGCTCTCTCTCTCACACATTTGAAACCTTGGCAGAGGCTGCCAAAAGCGCCCCCTGGCCTCTCTCTGTCTATCTTTATTTAAATTCAAGATTTGCAACGGATATGAACCAGGAGAGGAAAACCAAAACGAGTGCAGCATACAATGGTTACACTTACACTAAGCTGCTTTTTGCATCTTCTATTCTTCTTCGTATTATCAGCCATGGCTGGAGATGTTGATCTTCTAATTTCTTTCAAGAACTCTCTCCCAAATCCTAAGTTGTTATCCAATTGGAACCGCACACATGGAGTGTGTAAAAATTGAAAACTTCAAAATACAAAAAAACAAAAACTAGGAATAGCTGTCCTTTTTCTCTCTGCCCCCTTCCGTCCTAACTGTGATTGTATGGTTACTTGGATAGTATATAGGTGATAAATTTTTACTAAATTTTCAGCAACTTTGATGTGTGTATATGTTGAAGAATAGAATTAATTAGATTAATATTGTAAAATAGGGAAAGGGTAAAATTGTAATTTAGGACAAATAGAAATTTACCGTTAGAGCTACTTAAGTCTCAACGGTAAAATAAGTCATCAAGAGACTATAAATACTCTCTTGTACAATTGTAGATACATAACAAATATAAATATCAATACAATACTCAATACAATAGAAAAATTTTGTTCTCATAAAATTTACATGGTATCAGAGCAATTCTGAAAAATTCGATAACAATACCCGATAAAGCTCCAAACCTCCGTGTTTTACCAGAAAATACAATAGAAATACAAAAATCTCATTCTCAGAAATAGAAACCCTGATTCTCATAAATTCTGTCTGAATCTGTTTTACCAGCAAAAGCCAGATCAGAAACCAGAAACAAAAAAAAAAAATCAGACAGATTGATTCAATACCAGAAAAAACCCAGCAATAAAAATCTGTTCTTACCAACAAAAATTCAAACAAAATCCCTATATACCAATTCTCAAAAAATCTGTTTTTTCTTTGGTTTATACCAAACCAGAAAAATCGTACCAGAAAAAAACTAATCAGAACCCTAACCTTAGTGGTATGGAGAGATGCACTAATTGCAAAATAGAGGGCCACACCGGTAACAGCTGTTGGTTCCTTCATCCTCATCTCCGGCCAAAATGGTGGAAGGAGAACGGTGAAGGTGATCGATCGAGTAACTCTAAGGGGGAGAAGAAAGGATTCGTTGCTGCTGGAGCGGCGCATTTCCTCGGATCGAACGAAGAGACTCGATTTTGTGAACCGGGCGAAGAGACGAGAGAAACAATGACCGGTTCAATAAATAACGGGTCCGCTCCTGCTTCAAACGGGAGGGAGAACGCACACGGTTGTTCAGGGTCCGTATACCCCTTTAATGGGTCCGCCCCTGCTTCGAATGGGTCCGCACACGGTTGTTCAGGGTCCGCTTATCTTCCTACCGGGTCCGCTTATCTCCTTACCGGGTCCTCCTCTGCTGCTGCGCCTCCCACCCGATTAGAAATCTCTGCTGTAAACGGGTTGGGAGAAACAAAACCAATAACCCATACGGAGCTGAGTTCAATCTTAGAAATATTAAGCGGGCTGCTGAACAGAAGGCGTTCCTCTCCAGGTTCTTCTAAAACTCATTCAATTTCACTTAGGCTGAGCGCAGAAAATTATAGAGAAAGTATAATTTCCAGTGAACTTGGTCTAAGCCCAAACCCAAATCAGGAAAAATATTTAATACCACACAAAAAAATTCATATGAGCCCAAACAAAGATAAAACTAAAAATAGTGAAATAATGCAAGTAAGATGCACAAATTTAGGTAGTTTAGATCTTGAAAATTCTCAAAATAATTTGAATTGGATTTTAGATTCCGGTGCAACCGACCACATGACCGGAAACAAAAATTTATTGTATAATTACCAAAAGGGCAAAGGTCAAGAATATGTATATGTTGCAAATGGTGAAAAAATAGAAATTTGTGGTTATGGCTCAATCAATTTCTTGTCCAAAGAAATTAAACATGTTTTACATATAAAAAATTGCACCTCTAATTTATTATCTATAGGAAAAATTTCAAAAGAAATAAATTGTGAGATTATATTTTCATCTAGAAATGTATTTTTTCAAGATGTGACATCCAAGAAAATGATTGGTGAAGGTTTCTATCAAAATGGACTTTATTTTTTGAATAGCCAAAAATTCAATTTCAACACACAAATACAAGACATGGGAAGTTTATGGCATAAAAGAATTGGACATCCTTCCGATAAAATTTTAAAAAGTATTTTTGATTTTCCAAACCTAGATTGTAGTAATTGTGAAGTATGTAAATTTGCAAAGCATACGAGGCTTCCTTTTGTAACCTCAAATTCTAAAAGTAGCAAAATATTTGAACTTGTTCATTCCGATGTCTGGGGACCCGCCCCGGTAGACTCTTACAATGGTTTTAAATATTTTGTTACATTTATAGATGATTTTTCACGATTAACATACTTATATGTTTTAAAAAATAAAAGTGAAGTTTTTTGTCACTTTCAAGATTTCTCAAATTTAATTGAAAACCAATACAACACAAGGATTAAGATTCTTAGGACTGATAATGGAACAGAGTTTGTAAATCAAAATTTCTCAAATTTTTTGAAGCAAAAAGGAATTATACATCAAACTACTTGTGTTTATACCCCACAACAAAACGGAGTTTCCGAAAGAAAAAATCGTCATTTACTTGAAATGACAAGAGCACTTATGTTTCAAAATAATATTCCAAAAATTTATTGGTCGGATGACGTTCTCACCGCAACTTATTTGATAAATAAGTTGCCAAGTGTTGTTCTAAACAAAAAAGTCCACTAGAAATCATTTACCAAAGAAAGATATTTTTTAATCATTTACGAGTATTTGGATGTACATGTTATGTACATCAAAATAAACGAGATAAACTAGATCATACTTCTATTAAAACTATTTTTCTAGGATATTCATCTCAAAAAAAGGGTTATAAATGTTATGATCCTATAAATAATAAATTATATATTTCAAGGGATGTAACTTTTTTTGAAAATGAGCCATATTTTAAAGAAAATAAAAATAAGCTTGAAAATCATATACTTACAAATGATTTTGTCATTCCTATGACCACTAATCAAATTGTGGAGTCAAGAGTTGTAGGAAATGAAGACGAAGATGCCAACACTTCTCAAAGTGGAGCCGAGGAAGAAGAAAATTGAAATATTGAAGAAGAGGAAAATATTGAAGAAGTTCCACTAAGAAGATCAATTTGCCCTACTAAACCATCAACAAGGTTACGAGATTTCGTAACCTATGAGGTTCAATATCCTATTCAAAATTATATTTCATATAACAATATTTCTAAATACCACCATGCATTTCTTAGTTCAATTTCCAAAGAGGAAGAACCAAGAAATTTTGAGAAGGCTATAAGCCAACCGGTGTGGTGCAAGGCTATGAAAGAAGAACTTCAAGCCTTAGAAAAAAATAACACATGGACCATTGTACCGTTACCAAAAAATAAAAAACCCGTAGGATGCAAATGGGTTTATAAAATAAAATACCAAAGTGATGGCACCATAGAAAGGTACAAGGCCCGGCTAGTTGCCAAAGGGTATACACAAACATACGGTATTGATTACCAAGAGACATTTGCTCCGGTAGCAAAGATGAATACCATAAGAATTTTACTTTCCATAGCAGTAAATAATGGTTGGAATTTATATCAAATGGATGTTAAAAATGCATTTCTTCAAGGAACACTTGAAGAAGAGGTTTATATGACTCTACCACCGGGTCATGTAAAAGAAAAAAATACTAACCTTGTTTGTAGGTTAAAAAAATCAATCTATGGACTTAAACAATCTCCAAGAGCATGGTATGGAAAACTCTCTCAATATTTAATTTTTCTTGGTTTTAAAGTAAGCCAATCCGATACATCTTTATTCTCAAAACATGAAAATAATGATATTACCGTTGTTCTTGTTTATGTTGATGACATAATTATAACCGGAAACAATTATGAAAAAATTAACAATGTTAAAAGACACTTAAAAGAAAAATTTGAAATAAAAGACCTTGGTAGGCTTAAATATTTTTTAGGAATTGAAATAGCTCATTCTAGCAAAGGATTATTTATTTCTCAAAGAAAATATACTATTGACCTTTTAAAAGAAACGAGAAAATTAGGATCAAAACCGGCCTCAACACCAATTGATAGTAATTGTAAATTAAATTCCGAAGATGGAGAGCCGTTAGAAGAAATCAACCAATTTCAACGGCTTGTAGGTAAGTTGATCTACCTAACGGTAACTAGGCCGGATATATCATTTGCGGTAAGCCAAATTAGTAAATTTATGCATTCACCAAAAAAACCACATTTGGATGCCATTGAAAGAATTTTGAGATATTTAAAGAAATCACCCGGAAAGGGTATATGGATGAAAAATAATAAATCTAATGAAGTGTGTGGCTATTCCGATGCAGACTGGGCCGGGAGCTTTGATAGAAAATCAACAACCGGCTATTGCACGTTTGTAGGCGGAAACTTAGTCACATGGAAAAGCAAGAAGCAAAATGTCGTGGCGCGATCAAGTGCGGAAGCAGAATATCGTGCCATGGCATCCACCGCAAGTGAGATCACGTGGATCAAACAATTACTTGAAGAATTGAACTTCAAAATTGATAAACCAATGAAAATGTATTGCGACAATAATGCGGCGAGACATATTGCTTCGAATGCGGTGTTTCATGAAAGAACAAAGCATATCGAAGTTGATTGTCACTTTATAAGAGAAAAAGTTCAAGCGAAAGAAATCGAAACTCCTTACGTGAAGAGTCAAGACCAATTAGCCGATATCTTCACGAAGGGTCTCATTCCGAAGGCGTTTGAAGAAATAACTAGCAAGCTAGGATTAATTGACATTTATAATCCTAGCTTGAGGGGGAGTGTTGAAGAATAGAATTAATTAGATTAATATTGTAAAATAGGGAAAGGGTAAAATTGTAATTTAGGACAAATAGAAATTTACCGTTAGAGCTACTTAAGTCTCAACGGTAAAATAAGTCATCAAGAGACTATAAATACTCTCTTGTACAATTGTAGATACATAACAAATATAAATATCAATACAATACTCAATACAATAGAAAAATTTTGTTCTCATAAAATTTACAGTATACTGTATATCTAATAACACTTTATAAATATGTAATTCACACACACCAAAAAATCATTACAAAATTATTTTGACTTGTATATATAATAAGATTTTCTATATATGTAATTCACATACACATCAAAAAATTATCCCAAAATTAATTTGCATCTCCTTTGAGATCTTTTTTTTTTTGTCTCTCTAATATTTATTAACAAGAAGTGGATGTTAATAAATAGACTATTGACTAAACGACCGCCATGAGTTTTTGAAACACTCTCGATCCTGACTTAATAAGCAACACCTGTGTGAATTATAACCTCAATTTCTTTGACTAATAATCAGATACTTTTGTGGTTTACGGTATATAGGAGTCTATTGCATCAATTAAGGCCGTAAGGCAATCACACACTAACCGGGAGAGATGATAGTGACGCCGAGTTGTAGACGAGGGAAAACAATAGCCCCTCTCTCTCTATCTTTATTTAAATTAAGCTTTGCAATGGATATGAACCAGAAGAGGAAAACCAAAACGAACATAGGAGAGATGACAAAAGGAGTGCAGCATACAATGGTTACACTTACAGTAAGCTGCCTTTTGCATCTTCTCTTTTTCTGCATATTATCAGCCATGGCTGGAGATGTTGATCATCTAATTTCCTTTAAGAATTCTCTCTCAAATCCTAATTTGTTATATGACTGGAACCACATGCATGGAGTGTGCAAATTTCAAGGCGTGACATGTAAAGGAAGCCGCGTGTCCTCATTGAAGATTCGAGGACTGCCACTCGGAGTAGACTTCAATTCAGTCTCAGCTCACATACTCTCTCTTGAAAACCTAGAAGTCATCACTCTCCATTCTACTAATCTTACTGGATCTATCTCAGCCCTTGCAAACTGCACCATGCGACTCAAAGAGCTGGACCTATCCAGTAACAACCTTCAAGGGTCTGTCTATGATACAGCTTCCCTGGCAGCCTCCTGTCATTCTCTTCAGTCACTCAACCTCTCCAATAATTACATTGGCCAAGCCCTGAATCGTTCCTCTCCAGTTCTCCTCCAACTGAGGATGCTTGATCTCTCTAATAACAAGATCACGACCAACAAAGATATCCAATGGTTATTCTCTAAACTCAGGTTACTCAAATATCTAGACCTCTCCAATAACACCATTAAAGGCCCCATACCAGAAATTACCAACTGCACCTCTTTGCAATATCTTGACCTATCTTCCAATCAACTCACTGGTACCATACTGGCTGGTACGTTCTCAAGTTGCCTAAATTTAAGTTATCTAAATCTCTCGTCTAATCATTTTACTGGTATGGCCCCGCCTGACATAGAGGCATGCACGAATCTTGTCACTCTGAGCCTCTCCAATAATAATTTTTCTGGTAAATTCCCCATGTGGTCCCTAGTTGCCATATCCAGACTTAAGTTTCTAGAGTTGGGATTTAATAACTTCAATGGTAATTTATCCAAATCTATTTCAAACCTTACAAATCTTGAGTTATTGGATCTTAGTGCGAACAGGTTTTCAGGCCCAATACCGCGTCCATTATGCACTTACAGTGTATCACGATTGAAAGTGTTATACTTACAGGATAACTATTTTACTGGGTCTATACCTGATTCACTTTGCAACTGTACCAACTTAGTCTCACTTGATCTGAGTTTGAACTTGCTTTCTGGGTCCATACCTAATTCTCTAGGGTCCCTCTCCCACTTAAAGGATCTTATAATGTGGCAGAATAATTTGCATGGTGAGATACCAGCTGAGCTCTCATTCCTCAAGTCACTCAAATTCCTACTTTTGGACTACAATAACCTAACTGGTGCAATACCTGATGGGTTAGTTAACTGCACCAGTCTTAGATGGATTTCTCTCACAAGTAACCGGCTTACGGGGTTGATACCAATTTGGATTGGTAAGCTAGAAAAGCTTGTTTCTTTATCACTTGGAAATAATTCCTTTATTGGGTCAATACCGCCAGAGCTTGGTGATTGTAAGAGCCTGATATATTTAACTTTATATAGCAACCAACTTAACGGGTCTATTCCACCCAGTTTAGCAAAACAGTCTGGTAAGATTGTGGCAGACCAAATAGTGGTAGGTCGGCGGTATGTTGATCGTCGTTCCCCCGAAAATAGTCAATGTCCTGAACCAAGAATATTGGAGTTTGAAGGGATCGGAATGGACGACTTAATGCGCTTACCAAATACACAGTATTGTAATTTCACTAGAGTTTATTTGGGTGTCACTGGCATTACTGGTCAATACTATAGAAATAACATATCAATGTTTTATCTTGATTTGGCATACAACCAGCTCGAAGGCCACATACCAATTGAGATTTCTACAATGCAATCTTTGGTGATCTTGAATCTCAAGCACAATCGTTTATCAGGACCTTTGCCACAAGAATTGGGTGGTATGGTTCACTTATTTGGGCTTGATTTATCACATAATACTTTTGAAGGCAGTATACCCTCTTCCTTTTCGGCCTTGTCTTTATGGACATTGGATCTGTCAAATAACAAGCTAAGCGGGCCCATACCAGAATTGGGTTCTTT
This sequence comes from Carex kokanica, assembly GCA_025461125.1. Classification (NCBI taxonomy): domain Eukaryota; kingdom Viridiplantae; phylum Streptophyta; class Magnoliopsida; order Poales; family Cyperaceae; genus Carex; species Carex kokanica. The sequence goes on from JAJGRX010000348.1 coordinate 1,264,445, forward strand.
GATCACATTCCCTGAATATGTTTTTGTGAATAATTCAGGTCTCTGTGGGTTACCATTGCCTCCTTGTAATGGTTGGTCCCTGCCAAACGGGGATGTGCCTCAGCAGTCATCAACAAATCATGAGTCTTCTCTGGGCTGGTGGATTGCACTAGGGTTATTGTTCTTCATCTTCATGATTATTGGATTTATAATAGGTCAATTTCTGCGATAGGTCGACATTTGTCTTGGATGTAACTATCTATTTGCAAGTAGGGGCGGAGTTAAGTACAATGAATGGGGATCAATTGACCCCCATTTTTTTTTAATTTTGTATTTCTATATGATTTATAATTTAGAGTAAAATGTCATGAATATTGTAAATTAACCTCTATTCTCGAGTAGAACTAAGGTGTTATTAAGCTCACCAAGCCTCTTTGTGAGCTTAACTCAAAAACCTATCGGATTGACTTCAAACAACGCATCCAAACCGTTGAAACCGATCTACTTCATGAGTGATGTGTTTACATGTCAAATTTTTATATTTTTGAACTAATTTAGTATGAAGTCAAGCGGTCAAAAAAAGATGATTTATAAGTTAATTTTAATGAGTTTATTTTTCAACATTTTTTGACCGCTTGACTTTATACTAAACTAGTTCGAAAAATTATAAATTTGACATGTAAATGCATCACTCGTGAAGTAGAACGGTTTCAACGGTTTGGATGTGTCGCTTGAAGTGAATCCGATAGGTTATTGAGTTAAACTCACAAAGAGGCTTAGTGAGCTTAAGAACACCTTAGTTCTACTCTCTATTCTCAGCATGAAAATTTTATATAATTGACTCCCAATATGTGTTTGACCCTCATAGTTTGCAAGTCTGGCTCTGACCAGTCTGCAAGAACTATGTTAGGTGCTCTGCTTGGATGAAATCTATTTTGTATCTCATTAAATGTTTTGGAGTTATTAATTAATTTAAATTTCAGTTACAAATTTCTAATATGAATAATTTGTTTTATTCTTTGTCAAAGGGGTTATATCATGTTTCTTTCTTTCTGTCTGTCTTCGTTGAGAATCCATATAGTAGGATCATACCTCCTATATATGCATGAGGTTATTAAAAAAGAAGAATTTCAAGAAATTAAACTTACAAAAGCGAGGCATGAAACCAGTACCAAACCTGCTACGAGTAGAACAAGAAACATAATATATGAAAGAAACGAACTATCATAATAGATGGTTTGAAACCAAAAACGAAGTAAATGTCTTGACAAAAACAGCATAGAAAAAAAAAGTAGTAACTGTCAAAAGCAAACAGCCATAATTAGTAGTCACAGCCAATCGACCATCATATACCACTTCAAAATGGTTGTACTAGTTGGTGACAATTTGCACAAGAAGAAACATTAAGAGTATCTGCATCCGTGGTATTATTAGAGTTTCTAATCTGATGTGGCAGTTTCTAATTCAGTTTCAGGCATGTGGGAGAGTTTCTTATTTAGAAACTATGCAGTAAAGTTTCTTATTAAGAAACTGTTTATAAACTCTATGTTGGCCAAATGATTGGCTCAAATTATTTCTCCTTTTAAATTTGTTGCTGGCGTGGTTTAATAGAAACTCTAAAATTAATTTCAAGAATGTATGAATTAGAAACTTTAAAGACTGTAATTTCTAAAAAGTGGTTAACAGTTATTTAGAAACTCATTTGAGTTGCTGGGATGTAGATGCTCTAATAGCCCGAGATTGTAACTTTTATCCTCGAAAGCGGGGCGAGTCCAGTGAGCATCGAACAGAAATTGGTGTGATACCCGCTCGGAACCGTCCGATTCGCTTTATGATCCATGCTTGCTTGATCCATACAAATATTACAGCAGCGCACAAGAATATTGAAGCGCCCGCACGGATCATGAAGCGAATCGGACGGATCAAAGTGGCGTACTGATTTGAGTCAATGCCCATCGAACGCGCCCCACTCCCTTTATCCTATACCAATTGAATATTTTCTCGAGAGTTTTCTCAAGTGAAAATTTTATTCCTAAGTGTGTGGTCCAGAAGGAGGGGATGCAACAAAAAAAGAGAGGGGAGCAGAGAGAAACTACGTCTGACCGAATCTGACAAAGGTTGTTAATTTATTTATCTCAGAACTGTGAATTTCGGAGGTGAGCGGAAGAAGAAGAGAAAAGGACGTGAATTATGCATGAAAATTAAACAAAATTTTAACGATTTTGTCACCTAAATCTTCGATTTAGGGTGCAAGAATGTGAACTAAAATGTCTACTAAATGTGAACTAAATGTGAACTAAAATTTGTCAAACAACTTGCTAAGCGGGCCCTTACCAGAACAGGGTTCTTTGGTTACATTTCCAGAACATTCATTTGAGAATAATTGAGGTCTCTGCAGATTACCATTGCCACCTTGTAACAGCAGGTCCTCATAAAAGGGAGATAGGTCTCAGCAGGCTTCGACAACGACTGATCATCAGTACCCTCTGGGCTGGTGGATCGCTCTAGTGTTACTATTCTCTTTTTTCTCTATCATGGGCTTTGTGATCGGTCAATTTCTGAAATAGATTGCCAGTTATCTTAAAATTCTGCTTGTATGAAGTATATTAGGATCTCAGAAGTTTTGAACTGTAGCTCATAAGATTTATTATGCTTTGGAAATATGAATTTAAATTCGAGTTACAAACTTCACATGTGAATAAATGGATTTATTCTTCGTCAATAGCTATAAGGATGCCTATATGTTTCTTTTCCTTGTTTTTTCTTTTTACCGTATAGTTGGATTATATTAAAAAGTTTATAAACAATGTATAAAAAGTTTAAAATTAAACTTCCGGCTACATGAGATTTTAATTTTGGTTCTACCAGATGAAAATGTTTTTTGAGCCAGTATAGGGCAATACCAGCCTGTACCAGTAATTATTACTTGAATACTTGTTAGAGTATTATTACTTCAATACCTGTTCCAAGTCAACATGAGCAAACAAGATTTGACCAAGTCAAATTGAAGAAAGCAAGATTGACTAGGACTCTCAACTATAGTTAGTCAAATTAGCTCTGATTTTTTCTCCGTTCAGTACCTGTTTTTCCATAGTTTGGCAACTAGTGGGCCCAAATGTTCTCATTTTGACAGACTACGGTATATGTAGGTCTCTACTTGAACTTTATGCAACAAGAATATATCGCTTTCCTTGTGGAATTATATCCAGAATATTATTTTTCTTCAAATGATAACAAATGAACTCCGATTTTCCATAAATTTTCTAAAAATTCAATCAGAAGTCAATCAATTGACGAGGTCTATAAAGGTCTATTGACGAGGTCTATAAAGGTCTCTGGTCTCAGTCAATCTTAATTGATACGGTAAATAAAGCTGGTCTCTGGTCTCAGTCTCTCAGCTTTTCTCAGTTCAGTACCTGTTTTTCCATAGTTTAACTACTAGTGGATCCAAATGTTCTAATTTTGACAGACTACGGTATATTTGGGTCTCTACTTGGACTTTATGCAACAAGAATATATCGCTTTCCTTGTGGAATTATATCCAGAATATTCTTTTTCTTCAAATGATAACAAACAAACTCCGATTTTCCATAAATTTTCTAAAAATTCAGAAATTCTTTTTGATATGTAATACATGCAAATTTAATAATAAAATATATTAGTATTGTAAGAATACTTCTAGGGGTGTCCATGGCACCCTTTTATCTGTTTACCTGACCTGTACCATATTCGATAAGACGGATATGAGTAAGATTTTTTTTCGTAAACTTACCAAGTATGGATACGGGTAAAGATTTTTTTCGTTATCTAAACGGGTAAGGGTGCGAGTAAAGCCTATTCCGTACCTGTTACCCGATCGGGTAAATATAAAAAAATATATATATTATAAATATTAATGAGCAATGAATATTAATTCTCTAACTATGTAAATAAATTTCAGCTTAATTAACCATTAAAATATGTAAATAAATTTTAGCAAATTCAAATAAAGTTTAGACCTTTAAAAAACACACACACACACATATATATATTTGTGAAATGATTGTGTTTAAATGTATTATTTAGTAAATAATATTTTTTTTATTATAATAACATTAACTGTTATTTACCCGCTACCGTTTCGTTATCCGGCAACCATAACGGGTAAGGGTAGGGTACGGTTAAGGTTATTCGTAACGGGAAAGGTTATCCGTAGCGGGTAAGGGTAAGAATAATTTGTAACAGATACTGGTATGAAAATGCTTCCACCGAACCCTTACTGTACCTGTTGACACCCATTATACTTCTTTTTGAATAAATTATTTGAAAAAAAATCAGTGATTTTATTTTTTCTATTATTTTTTTCCTTACCTAGATAATAAAGAAGAGTTATTCGTGTAGGCTAGAGAGAGAGAGAGAGTGGAGCAACTTAAAAGTAGAGAGCGATGGCTAGGGGAGGAAATGCTTTTATAACATAATTTCTTTTAGACGAATTTTTAATGTATTGACTTGGTCAAATTGCTTTAAGACGAATTTGTAATGATCTGGCACAAAATGGAAATAAAGTTAGAACGTGGAAATTGTAGTAAATAATTAATTAATTAGAACATAATTTATTATTTAATTAATAAATTACAATGTTTAAAAATATATTTTTTCTATAGTATGGGTATTACTGTATTAGTAATTGATATTTCCCTACGGTATGAGTATTAGTAATTGATCTTTTTTGGATTTGAATTTGAATTGTCAATTATAGGAATTTAGTTGAGGAGGATTAAAATCCTCTATTTTATGTGCTTTTGTCGTGGCTCCATTTTTTAATTTTGTAATAACAATAGTTCTAAAATTTATATATCAAAATGAAACCGTTAGTTTTGATCAACATTGTTTTCTCTACATGCACATAAAAAGTTGTTATTTTTCAGATTTTATTTTGTATTAAGTTAAAAATCTACACTAGTGTATTTTTACATGCTATTGATATCCATCAAAACAAAATTAAAATGGCGTAGTCTTTTACATATGTATAGAGAAATGATATGAAACATATCTAACTATTTTATTTTAACATTTAAATTTTAAATTTTAAATTATTGAAGTTTCAAAAAATAGAGGCATAATAAAAGAGCAAAAAATAGGGACATTGGAGCCCTCTGTGTTTAGTTATACTTGCTGCAAATTATGTCATGACATGTCTTAGTATATTCAAATATATCTTGCGAGCTTACATTTGATTAGAATTGTACCTCCAAATTCGCTATGAAAAAGAAATTAATTATTTATTAAACAAAATTAATGTATAAATATGGCCATTTATTTGCACAAAGTTTGCATTAGAAAAAATGTGATAATTATCAACACCACAATCTGTCATGCATTTATTCATATATGTTTTTTTTGCTTAATTCATGCCCGTAGGCCCAATATCACAATTACATCCCCTGGTACCGTACCAGTTCTCATCCATCCAGAAACATTCTATGAAAAATACCTTCTATCAAGCTAAAGACTGACTATATATTGTTGACTAAACGACCGCCATGAAGTCTCCATCCTTGACTTAAATTTTTGACCGCCATTAATTATGACCACAATAATCTTCTTTCATTCTTTGACTAACAATCAGATATTTTTATGTATTACGGTCTATAGAAGTCTATTGACGAGTTCTGACCGTTAACGCAGCATCAATGGACAAATTTAACAACGCATGAGAAGTGTACACGCCATCTTTATAACCATAGAAGGAAAAATCAGAATCGGAATTGGATCGGCCCCGTCCGATTCCAATTCGGATCGGAAAAATCGGTCGGAATCGGCCGAATCGGATCAGAAAATAGGACTTTTTTGTCAGAAACTCGTTTTATACTAAAAAATACGAAAAAAATTGATAAATTAGTGAATTATAATTTTCTTCAAATTAGTGAGTGAAAAATTGTTTTATCAATCCTTGAGTAAATAATTTTCCACAAATTAGTGAGTGAAAAATTGTTTTATCAATCCTTGAGTAAATAATTTGCTATAAATTAGTGAGTGAAAAATTGTTTTATCAATCCTTGAGTAAATAATTTGCTACAAATTAGTGAATTATAATTGATATATATATAAATGAGTTGTGGTATATAACAACAAAGCTTGGATGGTGTGTTGGTAACTAGTATAGACCCCCAGCTAAAGGGCAAGAGATCGATTCTCGCTGGCTCCAAAAAAATTTCTGCTTCTTTATTAATTCGCGTTACGGCCTAAATTTGACTGAAATGGGCCGGAACGGGCCAAAATTTGACTGGAACTGGCCGAAATTCGCCGAAATCTGTACTATCCACGTAAATCGGTCTGGAATCGAATCGGCACGGTCCGATCCCGCTCCGGAACGGCCGATTTTGCCTTCTATGTGTATAACTCATTTTTCTTTCCACGTAGGACGAGATAGAAGTCGTGCAACAGCGAATACTAACAGTAAAGCAAATTAAGAACCATAATTTAATTACAGTTTACACTAACGAGATGAAAAACAATAGCGCGCGCTCTCTCTCTCTTTTGAGATCTTAGCAGAGACTGCCAAATGACTCTCTATCTCACTCTCTTTTTGAAAGGTTGGCAGAGACTGCCTGTGTCTTTCTTTATTTAAGTCGATGCTTTGCAATGGATACGAACCAGAATAGAAAAAACACAACGAGCATAGGAGAGATGACAAAAAGAATGCAACATACAATGGTTACACTTACATGTTGCTTCCTTTTGAACCTTCTCTTCTTCTGCATGGCATCAGCCATGTCCGGAGATGTTGATCATCTAATTTCCTTCAAGAATTCTCTCCCAAATCCTAATTTGTTATCCAACTGGAACCGGATCCATGGAGTGTGTGAATTTCAAGGCGTAACATGTAAAGGAAGCCACGTGTCCTCTCTAACCATTCGAGGTCTGCCACTCGAAGCAGACTTCAATTCAGTCTCAGTTTACATCCTCTCTCTTGAAAACCTAGAAGCGCTCTCTCTCCATTCTACCAAACTCACTGGATCCATCTCAGCCCTTGCAAACTGCACCATGCAACTCAAAGAACTGGACCTATCCAGTAACAACCTTCAAGGGTCTGTGTATGATACAGCTTCCCTGGCGGCCTCCTGTCATTCTCTTCAGTCACTCAACCTCTCCAATAATTACATTGGCCAAGCCTTCAATCGTTCCTCTCCAGTTCTCCTCCAACTGAGGATGCTTGATCTCTCCAATAACAAGATCACAACCAACAAAGATATCCAATGGTTATTCTCTAAACTCGGGTTACTCAAATATCTAGACCTCTCCAATAACACCATTAAAGGCCCCATACCAGAAATTACCAATTGCACCTCTTTGCAATATCTTGACCTATCTTCCAATCAACTCACTGGTACCATACTGGCTGGTACGTTCTCAAGTTGCCTAAATTTAAGTTATCTAAATCTCTCGTCTAATCATTTTACTGGTATGGCCCCGCCTGACATAGAGGCATGCACGAATCTTGTCACTCTGAGCCTCTCTAATAATAATTTTTCTGGTAAATTCCCCATTCCCCTAGTTGCCATATCCAGACTTAAGTTTCTAGAGTTGGGATTTAATAACTTCAATGGTAATTTATCCAAATCTATTTCAAACCTTACAAATCTTGAGTTATTGGATCTTAGTGCGAACAGGTTTTCAGGCCCAATACCGCGTCCATTATGCACTTATAGTGTATCGCGCTTGAAAGTGTTATACTTACAAGATAACTATTTTACTGGGTCTATACCCGATTCACTTTGCAATTGTACCAACTTGGTCTCACTTGATCTGAGCTTGAACTTACTTTCCGGGTCCATACCTAATTCTCTAGGGTCCCTCTCCAACTTAAGAGATCTTATAATGTGGCAGAATAATTTGCATGGTGAGATACCAGCTGAGCTCTCATCCCTCAAGTCACTTGAATTCCTACTTTTGGACTACAATAACCTAACTGGTGCAATACCTGATGGGTTAGTTAACTGCACCAGTCTTAGATGATTTTCTCTCACAAGTAACCGGCTTACGGGGTTGATACCAATTTGGATTGGTAAGCTAGAAAAGCTTGTTTTTTTATTACTTGGAAATAATTCCTTTATTGGGTCAATACCGCCAGAGCTTGGTGATTGTAAGAGCCTGATATATTTAACTTTATATAGCAACCAACTTAACGGGTCTATTCCACCCAGTTTAGCAAAACAGTCTGGTAAGATTTTGGAAGACCAATCAGTGGTAGGTCGGCGGTATGTTGATCGTCGTAACCCCGAAAATAGTCAATGTCATGAAACAGGAATATTGGAGTTTGATGGAATCCGAATGGAAGACATAATGCGCTTACCAAGTACACTGTATTGTAATTTCACGAGAGTTTATATGGGTGTCAATGGCATTACTAATCAATACTATAGAAATAACATATCAATGCTTGTTCTTGATTTGGCATACAACCAGCTCGAAGGCCACATACCAATTGAGATTTCTACAATGCAATCTTTGTTGATCTTGAATCTCAAGCACAATCGTTTATCAGGACCTTTGCCACAAGAATTGGGTGGCATGATCCACTTAAATGTGCTTGATTTATCGCATAATACTTTTGAAGGCAGTATACCCTCTTCCTATTCGGTTTTATCCTTGTCAATATTGGATCTGTCAAATAACAAGCTAAGCGGGCCAATACCAGAATTGGGTTCTTTGATCACATTCCCCGAATATGATTTTGTGAATAATTCAGGTCTCTGTGGGGTACCATTGCCTCCTTGTAATGTTTCGTCCATGCCAAAGGAGGATGTGCCACAGCAGTCATCAACAAATCATGGGTCTTCTCAGAGCTGGTGGATTGCACTAGGGTTACTGTTCTTCATCTTCTTGATTTTTGGGATTATAATAGGTCAATTTCTGCTATAGGTCAGCATTTGTCTTGGATGTAACTATCTATCTGCAAGAAGGGGCGGAGTTAAGTACACTGAAATCGAGTCAATTGACCAAATTTTTTTTTTTTTGTATTTATATATGATTTTCTATAATTTAGAATAAATTATCATAGATATTGTAAATTGATCCTCATTCTCAGCATAAAAAATTTATATAATTGACTTCCAAATTGTGTTTGATTCTCCTTTAGGGGTGGATGTAGAATTTCTGTCAGGAGGGGGGCCAAAATAAGGTTCAAATAGCTTATCGGGGTTCAAACTCATCAGCTAATCGAGTACTGGATAAAAAAACTAATTTAATATACAACTATTTAATTACTAATCTAGATTACAGTGTGAACCAAATTTTTGCAATGGTCTCAAAGTAGCACAGAGTCAAACTACAATATTGACAAAGCATTATTAAGTATGAATATTGACCAAAATATGGTAAATATCAATTCTACCATTGTAAATGAAAAGTATAAGAATAGCGTTGGAGCCCCGGCGTACTATTATTTTTGGAATTTCAGACGAAAATTATAATACGAGGTTATTATTTATTAGCCATGAGCAAGTAATATTTTTTATTATTCCTTTCATAATTAGTATTTCCCATAATAGGAAACCTTAGGTCCATTACAAAGAAATCACCCCTAGGTTCTGATGTATATGCAAAGAGCACTAAAATGACGAGTTGCATATTTGTTTCATTGGCCTTTGAGAAAATGATAAAGTGCGATAAAGCAGTACTCAAGCACGAAATTAGTGGCTTGGCAAGTTAGTCTCTTCCCCAGTCGACAAGTACTATGTTAGGAGCTCTCCTTAGATGAAATATAATTTGTATCTCATTAAATGTTTTGGAGATATTAATTTAAATTTCAATTACAAATTTCATTCATGAATGATTGGTTTTATATTCTTTGTCAAATGGGTTATATATATTATGTTTCTTTCTTACTTTGTCCTTTTTTTTTTTTCATTTGAGGAACCATATAGTAGGATCATACCTCCTATATATGCATGAGAATATTAAACAAAAAAATACCTCTTATATATGCATGATATCAGTGTTGGAACTTTATTTGAAAACTCAAAATTCCAACTCAATATATTATATTTGATTAAAATATCCAATTGTAATATTTTCAAACTTGAGTGTTAAAATGTAAATCTCATATCTAATAAATTTGAATTCCGTTTGTTTTCTCTGAATGGTTAAAAAAGTCATTAAGCCAAAAAGCGTTACTTGAGGATCACCTTTAATTCATCTCATTAATCTCATTTTAATGTCTTAATTAGCGCACCTCCTCATACTCTCTCTGCTCAATTTCAGTATTTATGTACGCATCTCTTGATCTCTCTGAAAAAAAAAGGTATCCGAGAAATAAAATATGTTTCTTTGATTAGCTCCCACAGAAAGTTCTCTTCGATTTATTTTCCATTTGTATTTTATCCCAATTAATCAAATTCTGATCTATGCTGGATATTGCAGAGTTATCGTCAGTTGCTTCCATGGCGTGCCTAAGGAGCAACAACTCTGGATTATCTTGGTTGCGGTTTCATCTTGCACAATGAGACGGAATACGCTTAAACACAGTGCTTCGCACAATCCGGGTAAATCTATTTCAATTTGATTTGTTATAATTAATTTATAACTATTCGAATATTCTGAAAATTTATACCAACAATCTTAAGCGTACGTATTTCCGTAATTTCGGATAGTAATCAGATTATAATTTTTTCTGAAATTAAATTCAGTCATTGATATATGCATTAATATTGGGTGGATTAAATGCATTATGTAATTTAATTTCTAACTATGATTGTGATTTTCAAACTCAGCTCATTTATTAAACGAGTCAGCCAACTCGAGTTGTAAATGAGCGAGCAGTTAGCGAGCGAGTTACGAGTTTGAACAATTTTGTATAACCCTAATTAAAAGTATACCCAACTGTATAGGTTTTTTTTTTTTTAAAAAAAGAAAATATTTGTAATGGAAAATTATAATTATAAATATGTTTTAGTTATTTAAATAGAGCATGTATCGAATTTTTGCAGTTGTTTGAATATCCACCGTATGGATATCATACTAGAGTTTTGATGGAATCTGATATAACGACCTTTTACGCGTGCCGAGTATAAGTTATTGTAATTTATTGCAAGGTCATACATCTCTTATTGGCAGAGCTGGCCAAACATTAGAAATAACATATCAGTGGTTTTTCTTGATTTGTCATACAATCATCTCGATGACCAAATTCCAACTGAGATTCCACAATGCAATTTTTGAGGGTTTTCAGTATCGATCACAATTACCTATCGGAACCTTTGCTTGATGAATTGGGAAGCTTGGCTAGCTTACTAACACTCGATTTATCACATAATATGTTAGAAGGCATGATACCCGCTTTGGTTTGTCAAACAACTTGCTAAGCGGGCCCATACCAGAACAAGGTTCTTTGGTTACATTCCCAGAACATTCATTTGAGAATAATTCAGGTCTCTGCGGATTACCATTGCCACCTTGTAACAGCAGGTCCTCATAAAAGGGAAATGGGTCTCAGCAGGCTTCGACAACGACTGATCATCAGTACCCTCTGGGCTGGTGGATCGCTCTAGTGTTACTATTCTCTTTTTTCTCTATCATGGGCTTTGTAATCGGTCAATTTCTGAAATAGATTGCCAGTTATCTTAAAATTCTGCTTGTATAAACTATATTAGGATTTATTCTTCGTCAATAGCTACAAGGATGCCTATATGTTTCTTTTCCTTGTTTTTTCTTTTTACGGTATAGTTGGATTATATTAGAAAGTTTAAAAACAATGTATAAAAAGAGTAAGGAACGAAACCGGTACAGATCTCAATACCGATAGAGAAAAGATAGAAAGACTCGCAGCCACAGTGGCTACAACTTGTCAGGATTACTGCCCCCTCCAAAATAACCATACCAATTAATTTGTGCCAAATATCAAACAATGAAACATTTAACTACCTAGAATTAAACTTCCGGCTTACATGAGATTTTAATTTTGGTTCTACCAGATGAAAATGTTTTTTGAGCCAGTATAGGGCAATACCAGCCTGTACCAGTAATTATTACTTGAATACTTGTACCAGTAATTATTACTTCAATACCTGTACCAGTAATTATTACTTGAATACTTGTACCAGTAATTATTACTTGAATACCTGTACCAAGTAAACATGAGCAAACAAGATTTGACCAAGTGAAATTGAAGAAAGCAAGATTGACTAGGACTCTCAACTATAGTTAGTCAAATTAGCTCTGATTTTTTCTCCGTTCAGTACCTGTTTTTCCATAGTTTGACAACTAGTGGGCCCAAATGTTCTCATTTTGACAGACTACGGTATATTTGGGTCTCTACTTGGACTTTATGCAACAAGAATATATCGCTTTCCTTGTGGAATTATATCCACAATATTCTTTTTCTTCAAATGATAACAAACAAACTCCGATTTTCCATAAATTTTCTAAAAATTCCATCAAAACAAAACAAAATTAAAATGTATTTTTCAATGCTATTGATATCAATCATAATTCAATGCTATTGATATCAATCAAAACAAAACAAAATTAAATTAAAATGCTATTGACAGACTACGGTAAGTGTATTTTTCAATGCTATTGATATCAATCAAAACAAAATTAAAATGGCGTAGTCTTGTACATATGCATAGAGAAATGATATGAAACATATCTAACTATTTTATTTTAACATTTAAATTTTAAATTATTGAAGTTTCAAAAAATAGAGGCATAATAAAAGAACAAAAAATAGGGGACATTGGAGCCCTCTGTGTTTAGTTATACTTGCTGCAAATGATGTCATGACATGTCTTAGTATATTCAAAATTAATATATCTTGCGAGCTTACATTTGATTAGAATTGTACCTCCAAATTCGCTATGAAAAAGAAATTAATTATTTATTAAACAAAATTAATGTATAAATATGGCAATTTATTTGCACAAAGTTTGCATTAGAAAATTTTTAGCAGGAATAATTAATTTTTTTTTAAAAACTTAAAAAATGTGATAATTATCAACACCACAATTTGTCATGCATTTATTCATATATATGTTTTTTGCTTAATTCATGCCAAAAGGCCCAATATCACAATTACATCCCCTGGTACCGTACCAGTTCTCATCCATCCAGAAACATTGTATGAAAAATACCTTCTAACAAGCTAAAGACTGACTATATATTGACTAAACGACCCCATGAATTTTTTAGTGGACAAATATTCTCCAGTCTCCATCCTTGACTTAAATTTTTTAGTGGATATCATATTCAGACTAGAGTTTTGATGGAATCTGATATAACGACCTTTTACGCGTGCTGAGTATAAGTTATTGGATAGTCAATCTTAATTTAATTGATACGGTAAATAAAGGTCTCTGGTCTCAGTCTCTCGTTTTTCTCAGTTCAGTACCTGTTTTTCCATAGTTTGACAACTAGTGGACCCAAATGTTCTGATTTTTGACAGACTACGGTATATCGGGGTCTCTACTTGGACTTTATGCAACAAGAATATATCGCTTTCCTTGTGGAATTATATCCACAATATTCTTTTTCTTCAAATGATAACAAACGAACTCCGATTTTCCATAATTTTTTTAAAAGTTCAGAAATTCTTTTTGTTATGTAATACATGCAAATTTAATAATAAAATATATTAGTGTTGTAAGAATACTTCTAGGGGTGTCCATGGCACCCTTTTATCCTTTTACCCGACCCGTACCGTATTCGATAAGACAGGTATGGATAAGTTTTTTTTTCGCCAACTTATCGGGTACGGGTACGGGTAATGATTTGTTTCGTTATCTAAACGGGCAAGGGTGCGGGTAAAGCCTATTCCGTACCTGTTACCCGATCGGGTAAATATAAAAAAAATATATATATATTATATATATTAATGAGCAATGAATAGAGAAGGAAATTTGTCACGGCGTGATCAGTCACGTCACGTAACGTCACGTTCACGTCACATTACGTCACGTCACGTGTGTCGATTACGTGACGTGACTCACATGTTGCGTGACGTGACTATTCGCGTGACGTGACTGTATTTAACAAAAATTATACGTCACGTCACGTCACGTCACGTCACGTCACTCACGTTATAAAACACATCACGTGATCACGTACTGTCACGTGTAATCACGTAAACACGCATAGTCACGGATTGCTTGGCTGGCTTGCACATAAACACGCAAACTCTAGTAGTCCATATTCCTATTAGCACTATTAGGCTATGTTTCTGTAGTATATTCATAGTATATTCAGACTTTTCTTTTGTGGCTGTTTGTAAAAACTATGTTTCTTAATGAAACAGACTTAATATCTTTTATCCGAAAAATTTGACAATTTTTAGAATATTATTTACTAGTTAATTTTTGCAACATTATTTACTTATTTTACAAATTTTATAATTTTCATATTTTTTGATATATTTTTTCTGAATTTTCAACAATTTAAATTAAAATATAAAAAAAGTTCAATGTGACTAATTTATGTCACGTCATATCACGTCACGTGTAGTCACGGCGTGACTACGCGTGACGTGATCGTCTGCCACTATTTTGATCACGTCACGTGAAAAAAAAACATTGATCACGTCACGTCACGTCATGGCGTGTCACGTATTTCCTTCCCTAGCAATGAATATAAAATTCTCTAACTATTCTTGATAGTTGTGTTATGCTTAATTAACCATTAAAATATGAAAAAAAAAATTCAGCAAATTCTTTTTTTTTTTGAAATGCTTGGTAGAGACTACCAAGTTTGAGTTTAGAATAAATAAATGTGTTTACATCACAATACTACACAACTTTACACATATTTGCTACTCTCTCAGTATTCCTATACCCAATGACCGACCGTGATTTGAAACACCAGTCTGTCTACAAAACCGAACCCACAGCCCCATTTCTACAATGATCTTAGATGCTAGTATTGCCGGATGCAATACCAAACCTCTAAATATCGCCTCATTCCTCTGTTTCCACACATGCCACAACACAATCATAAATTTTGTTGCCCACAGTCGCCTTCCTCTTGCTCCTCCCAAACAAGTAGATGATGATAAATGCCATGTATGAGCAACCGTATCACCCCTTATCAACAAAGTTTGTCCAATTCTAGCTTGTACATATCCCCACACTCGGGTTGCATACCCACACTAAAACATCAAATGCACAACCATTTCCACCACACAATTATCGCATAAAGGACATTTGAGGTCACACACCATACCCCTTTTTAACATCAGATCATGAGTTAAAATTCTTTCTTTTAGAAAAAGGCATGTAAAAATCTTCACCTTTGACGGTGCAAAGCTGTTCCAAACTTCCATGAATTCTCATCGGGTTTTCCCACCCGTCAAGATCATTTTGTAAAAAGAACTAGAAGAGTAAATACCCGATGAAGACCACCTCCAAATTAGTGAATCCTCTTGTTCAATGAAATTTTTTTCAACGTGGACATCTAGGTCCCTGAAAGCAAATTCATATGCCTCACGAAGCGACATAGATTGATACCTCGGTCTCCCTTCCCCATCTCTGAAAAACCGAATTGGTGGTTCATCCCATGAATCATACCAGTAAGAAATTTTTTCCCCCGTCCCAATTGACCATTTGCGCTGACCAGTGGAAAAAATGTTTAATTTTAAACAAGTTTTGCCAGAAAAACGAACCTCCAACCTTCCAAATAAGCGGGCCTGTAGACCGAATATTCACCCTTCGAATCTTGTGTATTGTGCAGCCCCATAATCCATTAGGTTCTTGGTATGCCTTCCACCACCATCTCAACAACAGTGAAATATTTCTAGTCTCCAAGTTTGGTACTCCTAAGCCTCCGAATTTCTTCGGAACGCAAACTTCATTCCAATTTAATAATGAGACCCCTTTTCTTGTGTCATCATTTTTCCCCACAGAAATTTTCGGCACAATCTCTCAATTCTCTTAATAACCCACTTGGGTAAAAAGAAACAAGTAATGAAGTAAATCGGAATTGAAGTTACAACCGAATTAATCAATTGTAATCGCCCCCCTCTTGACAGCAACTTCCCATGCCATCCTTGCAATCTCTTTTCTATTTTTTCCAATAGTGGAATATACTCATGTCTAGTAGGCTTTTTATGAGATAAAGGCATACCTAAATATGAAGTCGGCATATCTGCCTGAGCACATCCTAACACCAAAGATACTTGTTGAATTTTATCCTCACTCAGATTCATCGGAACGAAAGCACTTTTGCGAAAATTGATATGTAACCCTGAAACCAATGTAAAAATCCGCAGCGCCAATTTCAAGGTCATTAAGCATGTTAGATCAGCATTTGCCACGATTGTCGTGTCATCCGCATATTGCATGCAATGCTAGAATTGAATTATTCAAACTTCTAGAAAGCGGCTTAGATATCAATCTATCTGCTGAAATTACAAACCTCTGGAACACATCAACAGCAAGTATAAACAACATTGGAGAGAGTAGGTCCCCTTGGCGTAACCCTTTTTTGTGAGGGAAAAAATTGGAAACTTCCCCATTTAAAACAATTCTGGATGAGGCTGATTGTAAAAGGTTTTTAATCCAGCCAATCCACCTCCAAATTCAGCAAATTCAAATAAAGTTTAGACCTTTAAAACACACACACACACACACACATATAGAGGAGGGATCTAGTTACTACAATTTTGAGTTACAACAAAGTTACCACAACTATTTTCTACATTTTCAAAGTCCAAATCGTCTATCCAAACTGTTCAACATGATCACCAAAATAAGATGTGCTTGCAAATCAAATTTTACATTTTTTTTTTGAATTTTTTTACTATTTATTAAGCATTTTACAAAAATTAGTCAAATTTAGACCATTGAATTAACTTAAGTAGTTTATAATTAGCTAATATATTAATTAACTAAAGTAATTAATTAGCAAATTTAATATTGAAAGTATAATTATTATAAATAAACGTAATTAGCATAATTAGTTTATTATAATCTGAAATGGTGGTATGTGTATGGTTCGACGAAATGACTCTAACGGAAATTGCGCCTGTGGAAAATAAGAGGATATGAATAGCGACATGTTTGACATACATTGTCGTTTTCAGAAATTGCATGCGCATGTTTGTTTCCAATTGACAGGGAAGTTACTGTTCACTTGTGTATTGATTTCTGAAAACTGACTCCTAAGGTTTAAGTGAATTTGATTAGTATATGCATGGTTGTCCTCATCAGACTAATATATTGGATTATTTGATGAAATGCAGTTTACCAAGCAGCTGACAGTGTTGTGTAAGCATGCCCGTGCCGTATTTAGATGTATCCGGAATCTGTGCCCTACTATGCCAACACTGCTCGTTCTGGTAAACCGTATTTAGGCGTGCCGTACCGTGCCAATTTTTTGTTTAAAAGATTTTTTTTTAATTTGTTACTTTAAAAATAAGACAGAATATCGAAAAAATCTGGAAAAATATCCAGAAAATCAGAAATAAATTAAAATTACATTTTCTTTATGTTTCAGTCGGATTCACTTAATGATCCATGCGCGATTGATCCGCATGAATATTGTAGTGGTATGCACATACGAATATTGAAGCGGATTGCACAAATTATAAAGCGAATCGAATAATTCCAAGCGAGAATTGGACTAATTTGAGTCAAATGCCCATCGAACACGCGTGTCCGGGTCCTCTATAGTGGGACTTTCTTGTAGTTTTTAGTTTCGCCTAAGAAAAAGAACAATGAAAACTAGGATCTGGACTCCAAGTTTGGTTTTTCCTTGGAGCTATTTGGAGTCCATGAGTTTTTGATTTTGAGACTTTTGGATGTGCATGAGTTACATGGTTAGGAAAAGTAAAAGTAAAGATGGAGATTACTATTTAAATATTTTAGTCTTAATTTAGTCTTGACACAAAATGAATATCACTATCTTGTCATAATTCAGAGAAATTTGAAACTCAACAAGTTGAAAATTATCCTTACTGATGAAATAAAGAGACATCAGGTGGCCGGTCTACTTGATATTGCATGCACCACATGCATGCTATTTCTGATACTAGGTGTCTTCTTAATTAAACTTGAGGATGATGGTTGATTTAAATTTAATGATCCCATCCAACTTGCTGCAAGGATTTCTCTATATTTCTTTCATATAAACCGAGTTCACAAAACATTTTTACAAACCAGTTTTGCTCATGTGCCATGCCCGGGGCAATCCTCTGAGATAACATAATATATCTTTTTAAATCCGGATCTTCCGATTTTAATCCGGGGCAATCCAAAATAATATAGAATAAGAAAAAATAAATTAAATTAAAAAATGCTAATGATTTTCAAATTGCGACACTAGTCTGATAATAAATTACATACAAAACATAGATGTTGAACGATACAGTAGGTGTAGTAATTCATTATTTTTCAGAATCATTGCTCTGATACAAAATATTATATTTTTTGGAAATATTGCTTTGATAAGAAATCTAATAATATGAGGATGGTTAAAATGTCTCATTTTACGTTTCACATATTTTATCTTTGGTTTCAAAGCTCAAACAGTCAATCTAAACGATAAGACGGCCGGGTACAGTAAGGTTTTTATTCATTTTGCTTATCGTGTCGGGTAAGGTCAAAGTTTTTTTGTTAGCATCACAGTTACGTAAGGGTGTGCAAATGCTTCCACCCGACCCGATTTGTGCCCGTTAACACTCCTAGCTAGGTGTACAATGAATTGGTGCCCTGTAGTGGGAAGCAGGAATGGAGCGCATTCGGTAGGCATAGGACCTAAATCGTTCCGATGTCTAATAAGAACTGTATGATTCGCTTCATGATCCGTGCGTGATTGATCTACACAAATATTGAAGCAGAACGCACGGATCATAAAACAAATCGAGTAGTTTCGTGCGAGAATCAGACGATTTGAGTTTGATGCCCATTGGACGCATCCCGCTTCCCCTATACTAGTATTTTCTTGTAGTCTTTATTTTTGCAAAAGAAAAAGAAAAATGAAAAATAGGATCTGACTCCAATTTTAGCCTATCCTTGGCGTCCTCTTTCCAACTTTCCTGAACTAATACTTGGATATGACAGAATAGGAGGTGATTGCTAAACCGTAGGACTCCATTGCGTTTCAAAATGGAGATGAAATGAAGAATGGAGATATGAGTGGGTGCACAATGAAACGGTGCCATGTAGTGGGAAGAACGAAGGAGGGCGCATCTGATTGGCACTGGACCTAAATCGTTCTGATGTCTATTCGGAACCGTCTGATTCTCTTAATGATAGGTGCGCGCTTGATCAGCACGAATATTGAAGTGGCATGCACGAATGTTGAAACAGAACGCACAGATCATAAAACAAATCGGATAATTTCGAGCAAGAATTGGACCAACTTTGAGTCTAATGCCCATCGAACGCGTCCCGGTCCCGCTATAGTGGGACTTTCTTGTAGTTTTTATTTTCTCTGAAGATAAAAAAATTGAAAATAGGATCTGGACTCCAATTTTGGTTTTTCCTTGGTGTCCCCTTTCCAAGTTTTCTGAACCAATACTTTAATTTATGAAAAGTAAAAGTATAGATGGAGTTACTTGGAGTCCATGAGTTTTTTATTTTGAGATTTTTGGATGTGCACAAGTTACTTGGATATGAAAAGTAAAAGTAAAGATGGAAATTACTATTCAAATATTTTAGGCTTACTTTTGACTTGACACAACATGAACATCACTATCATGTCACAATTCAGAGAAACCAGAAAATCAATATCCTTACTGATGAAATAAAGACACATAAGGTGGCCGGTCTACTTGATATTGGTTTCTCTTTATCTTTTGTTTTTATTTTTCAATCCTTTAGGGTACTAATTTAATGCTTGTTTTAATTTGTGTGTAACGACTCTTTGTGCAACTACTCTGTCACTACTACTGAAGTGCAGATTTTATCGACTAAAAAATGGATCTGGTAACAGATTCTCTACCTCTAGAGACCAACACGATAGAACAAACACAAATACTTCTAGCGGTTTCATACCGACAGTAGATTAATCTCCTCGTATCGGTACAGAACACATAAATAGTAGAATATTAAATCTTCTGTCGGTAGTACATGATAGAAGAAATGTGATACTCCTATTGGTACTGAATCATGTACCTATACAAGGATATTTTTTTCAAATTTCATTCATAAAATTAGCCAGCTCCCCATTTTGCTAGCCAAATTATTCAGAAACAAGCATATATAGATACATAAAACAACATAGACCAACATGCATCTTCATAAAATCAAATTTTACTGTCATAAAACATACACATGCATCTTCATATAAAAACAAAAGAAGAAGACATACTATAAATCTTCAAATAAGAAGACATACAAACCATACAACTTTTTTGTACGTGATTACTGCCCCCTTATTTTTCAGTAACCTCCACAAAAAAAAAAAAAAATATATTAATCAAGCATGAAAATTAGGAACATACACAAACAAAATTAAGAGAATTGTACGTTCTCTCTTAGGTTCAGTTCATGGTCAAGAAGTATCATTGGCTTCACATGCAGTACTATTCCAGCCTTATAAGGAACCTTAGAAGTGTCATCTAAGTTCATAATTTTCTAAGGTAATGATAGAGAAACCAATTAAGAAGGTCTGAGTTGTATTTTGATTAATCTGACAAATAAGCGTTAGATACGGAATTTTCTTTTAAAAAAAACAAGGATGATTAAAATTTGATACGACCGTTGTACATTATTTTTCTTAAGAAAATTTGTTTATATATAGTTGTAATATTAACAACATTATTGAAATATACAATGTCGATATTGTTGATTTTAATTCTTTTTTAATTAAAACTTTTTAATACCATTTTTATCTTAATGTTGTTAGTTAGAATATGTCCGTTTTTATTTGTATTTTTTTTTTTCAATTATAACTTCTTGTTACTTATGTTTTCTTTTAAAACAAGTTTTTTTTAAAATAAAACTCTGGAAGTAACATCGGATCACCTAACATAAGCTCGAATTGAATAATTTTCAACTTAATTAATTAATCGCAAACTAAATTTTTCATAATCAAACTACAATAAATTAAATTAACGATTTTAATTCAATCTGATCAATTCAACCCGTTTACATCTGCACTGCCGCGCAATGAGCTCCCCATCTCCAGTAGTTCCTCATAAACTGGGTCTGTTTTTTATTTTTTGAAAATTTTATAAAATATCATTGTTTTTGTTGCAAAAATTGAAATAAAATATTTTTGTCAAATTTAATAAAGAAAGCTCTTATGAGTTCCATGTATTTGATTTTATCTTCCCCTCCCCTTATGTTCCCCTTCTCCTCAATTACTTCAATTACTTCAACATGTATTCTTATAATAAAAATTTATAATCATCATTTATAACTCACAAATTTAACTCAATATTGTAAAATATTATTCTTGAAATATTATATTTGAACAACATAAAATGGTTTCTCCAGCAAATAAATGTTATGGTGGTTATTGTGTGTGTGTGTGAAATTTTTATTAAGTTTGGTGGTTATTATTTTCTGTCAGCATCATATCTATGTAACTTAGCTAACCTATACTAATGCATTGGACCAACGCCCCACCACCAACCTACTATCTTTGTTCAACAAAACCCCTTCAAATCCTGATCCAATCTTATCACCACAATTCATACCATCACAATTAAGCACAAGTCAAGCACATCAATTCTTCTAAAACCATATTCCAAATTCAGAATCAAATCAAGCACCTATCAATGGGTTCCTTTGCAGCTGCTACCACCGAGAAAGACATCCGTGACGGCGCAGAGATCATCTATGGCGCTGAAGAATGCTACAACCACTCCTTGGAACTTCTAAAGGCACTTGGTTTCCCCGAAGGCATCATGCCTTTGAAAAACCTAGACGAAACCGGTCTTGTGAAAGAAACCGGTTACGTTTGGATGAAGCAAAAGGCACCGTATGCGCACTTCTTCAAGGGGACCAACACAAAGGTCAGGTACGACACTGAGGTTACGGCTTATGTGGAGAACGGAAAGATGAAGAAGATGACAGGTGTCAAGAGCAGGCAGATGCTTCTTTGGGTGCCGATTGTGGAGATGAGTGTTGAACAGGGGGACAAGATTTACATCAAGTCTGCGGTTGGGATTGGCCGCTCATTCCCGGCATCGGCCTTTGCCGATGACATGAAAGTGTAAAGTATTGAGGCAGCGTCCAACTGAGAGAGTGGCATCTGGTTATTCAAATCCGGGTTAATTAAGATACAAATGTACGTACTCATTAGTTCAAGATCTTTGAGAGGGTATGTGATGTATTGTAATTTAGAGAATATACATATTTTTGTTGTGTTTTCCTTTATGTATAATTTATTTTGTCAAGTTTATTTCTGTTCAAATAATTATGCAGAGATGTAATAACAAACTTGCAGTCTGTTATCTTTTACTGAGAAGTTTGTCACTTTGTCTGGTAAACTTCAGTACATTATTTTGGATATATAATTGCATATGATATGAACCATTTTCATACTATGTGGTGACAACAGCAAGAAAAAACACATGGACTAATGCTAGAGTTAACTTTGGAATATGGTTTTATAAAAAATTGTTCTTGACTTCACTTATGATTCTGATATGATTTGTGCGGGTGAGATGAGATCAGTTAGGCGATTGTATGGGTGGTGGGCCAGGTGGAGGTTGTTCTATGTCATGGAGCTGTTGTGAGAAAAATTCCTTCAAGCTCGTTTTTAATGGAGTCTATTGGACGCTGTGAGATCCTTTCCTCCCACCCATGTGGGATGTGGCGCTAATGTCTGAGATCGCACTTGCATCGCTTCCACCGAGTACTTCCACTCCTCTCCACCGCTATCTGACACTGCCCAAGACATCCACACCGGCATCGAGCTCCGATGCATAAAGCCATACCTCTAGGGAAGATACTGAGACATCGATTTCCGGTGATGGACCCCATCTGTGCTATATGTGGCCTTTCCGAGGAGGATGTTCTACACATGACCCATCTGTGCCATTTCTCTAGAATCTGCTGGTTTGCGGGTCCTGTAGGCATCAGGTCTGATTATCTCAATGGCCCCTTTGAAGGTTGATAACTTGGCGAAAAAAGGAAGAATTCAAGGCTGGTCATATACGTGCTACACTTTTTCAATGTTTCAATTTTGATGCAGTCATGCAGGTGCTTTAATTAGGATCATAGAATTTTATAATTTTTTTCAAAGATTTAGATCTGGAAAGAGAATACATGATACTGGTATAGATGTAAGGATTCTGGTATGAGATGTAAGGGTACTGGTATGAATGTAACAGGCTTTGTCTGACAAAAAAAATTTATTGATCAATCTTGTATTTTCGTATTGCATTTACAATCTGACTGTTCATGAAATTATATAGCAATCAATTACAGAGTGAAACAATGGTCAACCTAAAAGTAATTTGTCTATACATGGATTTATAGCAATCAATCTGTCGGTACATGGATCTTGTATTTTCGTTTTGCATATACAATCTGTCTGAACATGTCTGTACACGAATCTTGTATTTTCGTATTGCATTTACAATCTCAGGCCTAGAGCCGCACACGCTGCCTTGTACGCCTCGTCAGCAAGTTGTGCATCGTAGCTCGATGCCGGTGCGGATGTGTTGGGCCCTGCTCATTCTTCCTCGGTCAAGGAGTTAGTGTCAGGTAGCGGAGGAGAGGAGCGGGAGTACTCGGTGGAGTGATGCAAGCGTCAATCTCAGACATTATGTCTCAGGGGTGGGAGGAAAGTATTTGATAGTGTCGAATAGGCTCCATGAACGAGCTCGAAGGTATTTTTCTCATAACAGCTCATTGAGAGAGGATTTTAATTTTTTTTAATAAGGGTAAAATGGGTAATTTATTCATTTAAAATAAATATTAATAGAAAAGTTAATAAATTGGATAAATCTGTGAGTTTTTGAAATTCAGAAGGGTAAATATGATATTATGAATTTTAGAGGGGGGGAATACGTAGTTTCAAAGTTTTTGAGGGGTATACATGAAATTACCCCTTTATTTAATATCCACCCGCTGAATCTAATACAACATTGAAGCTTTTGTCAACTAGAATCCGCTTGGTTGATTTCCATCTACAATATCGTCATCCATATATTAAGCCCACAATTATACCACAAATATTTCAAATTGTTCATTATCTCGACTGTGAGCCTAGAGAGAGAAAAAGAGTGTAGATAGATGGACCCTTCATCGTCAAGGGAGGAGGACGACGAGGAGGCTCTGAGTTGGGCCACACTAGAGAAACTGCCAACATACGACCGTGTCAAGCGTGGGATACTGGCTTCAGCCTACGGGAAGATCAATGTGGTCGATGTGAAGAATCTCGGAGTTCATGAGAAGAAGGCTCTGCTCGACCGCCTCATCAGGGTCGCCGAGGAGGACAATGAACGGTTTTTGCTCAAGATCAAAGAGCGTTTTGATCGGTACGTTTTCTATTATTATCTGGAAAAAATGATGATATTTAAGATATGTTGAGATACTAAATAGGTTTAGACCGACTAAGTGAGAATTAAACTTATTATTTTTATTTTGTCTTCAATCAAACATGCATGGCGATGAGGCTTTTTACTTAAAACTCACTGAAAACATTTATAAAATACGTTTAAACTAAAAAAAAATATATCATAATTGATTTTAAATAACAAGTTTAAATCATTTATCTTAATTTATTTAATTAGGCGTGTCTTCACCTCTAAAATTTTTATTGTGTGATTTCGTTTCATATATGACCAAAATGTTGACTAATGTATTATTTGGAGTCAAGTTTCCAATCAATTTCTTCTGAACTGTCCGAAAGCAACAAATTTATTAAGAATTTCCACATTGATGAAAAACCAACAGATTAATCTACGGATGTATTTCAAGCTCGAGAAATAGACATGTACCCACCTTAACAATCTGTAGCAAGATGTGTCGTTTGTTGCGTGCTTGTGCACAAATATCATAAACTTTTTTTTCATGGTTAGTGGGAGGTCCACTAAGAAATATATTGATGCCAAAAAAATTACAGTGTTATTGCTAAGGGCCAAGTGGGCTTTAGCAATCGGAACCAAAAAGTAATTACACTGATTAATTAGACAAATATCATAAACTTATTTGAAAGCATTACCTGTAAACGTCAATACAAAACACGAGTTGTAGACATTTAACTTCGGTAAGTTCAATAATTCATTGTAATTTATATTTTTTTAATTAATTTTTGTTAGTATTTTATCTTTTTCAGTTATGGGTGATAAGCTAGTTTGTCATATAGAAAAAGAGACTTAAAATCATCTATGTATATTAATTTCGTTTTTAAGTTATTGGGTGCATGAACTTTTGTCTTTGAGATTAGAATATTGTTAGTTTTATAAGTTATGTTTAAAGTGAGATTAAATGGAAAAAATAAAGGGATGTACTTTTTAATTAGCCTTGTATTTCATTCATCGGAAACTAGTGCACTAGCTTTTTTTTCAAAATATCTTTATATTATTAGTTTGGTACACTTATGAGGAAATTATATGCTGCTGTTTAATTAGACCTCGCTGTAACAACAATTCTAGTAAAAATATATATTATGCTCACACCAGCCCGTGGAGAAACTGAAAAGCTATGTAATTAGAAAATTCTACAAAATTATCAATTATAGTGTCTACTAAATCTGTGTGTAGTAACAACTAATTAACACTATAGACATCACCATCATTTTGTTACCGGTTGATTATCCTATTTAATTATCTTTTCTTGTAAGAGGCAACTTTCTATATTGACCTCCTTTTCTAAATGTTGATTATTCAATATTCAACCTAGCTTTGAATGCAAATTTCGTTGAGAAACACAATTTATTTTAAGAGATTATTTTTACATGTTCCAAAGGTTGCATGCTTTCTATTTTTCAAGCTACTTTTCCAAATGTTGATAATTTTTCAATACTCAACCTTTGAAATTTGCGAATTTCGTTGAGAAACATAATTTATTTTAAGATAAATTATTTTTACATGTTCCAGAGGTTGTTTTCTATGTTGCAAACTACTTTTCAAAATGTTGATTTTTCAACATTCAACTTTTGATAATTGCAATTTCGTTTGGAAGCACAAACAATTTATTTTAAGAGAAATTATTGTTACATTAAATGTTATGTATCCCTTATCTGCATTTAAATGTATAATACTTAATATGTAGGTCGTTCATATTCAAATAATCTCGTGGGTTATACCGAGCATGTAAAATTAAATGTTTGTTATTTTTTCTTTTTATGAATAATCATAAGGAAGTAGAAATTGAATATATTGTCGAATAAGTACGATTAGAACTTTCAGAATTTTAGTTTTAGTAATGTAAAATATAAACTTTTTTGACATAAAAATTATCAACACAAGTAAAATACTAGCTAGCTAGTACAGGATATAGGCAAGAAGATGCATGCAGTATTACTCTTTATTTATTTTGATACCACATATTTCCTCAAATACTTTATCTTTGTCATTTACACCTTGACTCTCTCCAAGGCTGAATTGTTTTTTACGAAGTACATTGCACGTGTGTGTGTATATGTTCTAGTTATCAATAGTATGACTTTTGGGTAGCACTAAAATTTTATACAGTATATATTATGTTGTTGCGGAGAGACTTTAGAATCGAAGGATTTTAGACTTAGTAGAACTAAAACTAAGTATATGAGGTGCGAGTTCAGCGGTGTCGGTCAAAGGATGGAGATGTCACTTTGGCCGGACAAGTAGTGTCTAGGAATGACATCTTTTGATATTTGGGATCGATGCTACAGAGTGATAACGAGATTGATGAAATGAGGACAGGCATCTAACATCCTATGTGATAGAAAAGTCTCACAAAAGTTCAAAAGCCAAGTTTTACAGGACGACGATCAGGCATGCGATAAGTGTTGGGCTACTAAAAGACAACATGTCCAAAAGATAAGTGTAGTAGAGATGCGTATGCTGTGGTGGATCTATGGTCATATAAGACCAAATCAGAAACGATGATATATGTGACTGACTTGGGGTAGCATCGATTGAAGAGAAACTCGTCCAACACCGCTTGAGATGGTTTGGACATCTCCTATAAACCAAACACATAATTCAAATACAGATAATAATAAAATAAATAACAACATAAAATAAAATTAAATAATAATAATAATAATTGGTACTTATGGTGTTGTTTTTGTTTACTTTTAACAGAGTGGGGATTGAGCTTCCAACAATAGAAGTGAGATATGAGAACCTGAGCATAGATGCAGAGACTCATGTAGGAAACAGAGGGTTGCCAACTGTACTCAATGCCACCATGAACATAATTGAGGTGCTCCAAAGGACTCCAATAATGTTACAAGAATGATCTCATATTTTAAATTTTCTGTTTAAGTAATGATTTATCTGATTCATTTCTAAAAATTCATTTGTTTAGTCCATGGCAAATTCTCTCCACATTCTAACCAGCAGAAAAACAAAGATGCCAATCTTGCATGATGTTGGTGGTATCATTAAACCCTGCAGGTAATATTTTTTTGTTATATAAAATACTTTTTAGAAACATTCTGCAGATAGATATGTTTTTGTAAGTACTTGTTTTTGACAAAAAATTTGTATATACTTGTTACCTGAAACTTTTAACCATGCACATAGTTCACTAGTAACTATTATCTATAAGACGACAGAGTTTAATGACAATAATCATTGATGCTAATCAGTGTCAACCTTTTTATTTATGTTTAAATTAACAATTTGAATCATTTGAGAATGGATCCAAGGAATTGTTTCAACAAGATGATAAAATAAAATAAAAATCCATGAATACCTGAACTACGTTAATCTTTTTCAATTAAAAAAATTACAACAATTGTGTACAGGATGACGTTGCTCTTGGGTCCCCCTGGATCTGGCAAGACCACCTTACTGTTAGCCTTGGCCGGAAAGTTGGGCTCAGATCTCAAGGTTGGAGATCTTAATTGATTCCATGCAAATTTACCAAATTCATTTCAATATGCATAACTTAACACAGAATTCGAAAAAACAAATGCAGGTTTCAGGAAAAGTGACATATAATGGGCATGAAATGAACGAGTTTGTACCAGAGAGAACAGCTGCTTATATTAGCCAACATGATATGCACATAAGTGAGTTGACTGTCAGAGAAACACTTGCATTTTCTGCTCGGTGCCAAGGAGTCGGTTCCAGATATGGTACAACTCTCTCTCTCTCTTTCTGTTTTTTTTTTTTTGATAACCTGGCAGAGGCTGCCTAGGTGAAAACTTTATTAATAGGTAATACATAAAAACGTCTTACATCATGAGATCTCAGTTATCCCAACATTCTTAAAGGAAAAAAATACAACAAAGCTCGTTAGCTAAAGAAAAACAACACAGCAAAGCAACAATGCAAAGCACCAGCAGCCACAATTAACTACAGTATATTCCTTATGCTGTCCGAATCCCCTGCCTGAGCTCATTCATCAGTACCTGGTACCCACCGAGAACACACCGTGAACACCTTGTACACCTCTAGTCCGGCTCCTCCAATAAATCATGATCATTACACCTTGCCTTTGCGCAATTTTTCATCCATAGAACCGTCTCCCCCAAGATTCGATGCACCACTACTTGGGGCTGCTGTAGTTACCTGAGAATATTCGCTCATTCCTCTGTCGCCATATCATCCAGCACGTACACCAGAAAATCGAGTTCCATAACTTGTACTGCGGTTCTCCTTCCATTTGCGCCTGCTCCCTTGTTTTTTCTATTATGTCCACTAAGGTCATTCTTGGCACCATCAACCTAAACCCAAACTGCATTGATATCCCAAACTCTCTCTCTCTCTCTCTCTCTTTCTGCATTGTTCTGTTTTTTTCTTTTTAGGTACAATATATGTTACAAACACATGTTTCTACTTCATCAGTAAGCACCTAGTATTTAATTAGGTTCTCCCTACTAGAATATTCCTTGGAGAAAAAGGTAAATAAAGGTTGTATGGTGCAATAGTGGTTCAATAATTATAATTGGGTACTTGATCCAAGTAAAGACCCAGAAAAAAAAAAAACTTAACTATTTACTGTGGTATGCACCAAACTCAAATTGGTAAATCCATGCTTAACAATTATTCAATGCAATTTCAGATATGCTAACTGAGTTATTGAGAAGGGAGAAAGCAGCAAACATCAAACCTGACCCCGACATTGATTTATTCATGAAGGTTGAATTCAGTTCCAGAAGCAGAACCAATAAACTGTCTTATATAAAATGTTCATTTATACTACCTAATTTGACAAACAGACAAGGTATTTGAATAATTTTTTACTTACCTATTTTCATTATTTACCAGGCATCTGCAATGGGAGGCCAAGAAGCCACTGTAGTTACTGATTACATAATCAAGGTACTTCATTTAAAATAGGAAATGTGTTTTTTAATAATCAATAGCAATATATGATAGGACTGGAAGTTCCTCTGTTTTTCATTATTCTTGTTTATATAATTTGCAGATATTGGGATTGGACATATGTGCAGATATCATGGTAGGAAATGACATGATTAGAGGTATCTCTGGTGGCCAGAAGAAGCGTGTCACAACAGGTAAAAAATCCACAATAATAATTGTGTACATTTCATATACATCTGAAATCAATATCATTTGCTGACATGACAAATAGCAGTACACAAATCTTTTTCTATAAGTCAGATGCTAGTAAGTTATAACAAAGCTCTATTCATTGATGCACTGCTGTGTGCATTTGTATATATACATCTCAAGTCTTCACCATTTACTGTGATACCAATTATTGGAACATAACACTGTTTATTTGTATAGGTGAAATGCTAGTGGGTCCTGCAAAAGCTCTATTCATGGATGAGATATCGACTGGTCTCGACAGCTCGACCACATTTCAGATAGTGAATTCCATCAGACAGTCAATTCACATCCTCAAAGGAACTGCTGTCATCTCACTACTCCAGCCAGCACCAGAGACATATGAATTATTTGATGACATAATCCTTATCTCTGATGGCCAGGTTGTTTACCATGGTCCCCGGGACAATGTTCTTGAGTTCTTTGAGTCTGTGGGTTTCAAATGCCCCGAGAGAAAAGGAGTTGCTGACTTTTTGCAAGAGGTAGGAAGCTTAAATAATCACTATCACAATATTAAAAGAAAATTTCACAGTTTGGTTGCTGAACCTATATTCTTCATCAAAACTGATATTCATATTATTAAGTCCATACTACATGCAACAATGATTCAATTTTGATTCAAATTAGGTAACATCAAGGAAAGACCAACAACAATATTGGGTGTGGAGTGATGAGTCATATAGATATGTCCCCGTGAAGAAGTTTGCGGAGGCTTTCAAGTCTTTCCATGTAAGTCGGGCCATGGGGAATGAGATAGCAGTCCCTTTTGACAGGAGCAAGAGCCACCCTGCAGCTCTGACGACATCCAAATATGGCGTTAGCACAAAGGAGCTATTGAAGGCTCAGATTGATAGAGAAATTTTGCTGATAAAAAGGAACTCCTTTGTCTACATCTATTTTATTGCTCAAGTAAGTCATATTAAAATTCACTATAAGGTTTTGCAATTTAGGTAAGAAATTGATCCATATACAAATTGTAATCATGATTATTTAATTGTTTGTTTGCTAGATTTGTTCAATTATTTATTTGTTTTTTTTTTCAGATGGCAATAATAGCATTCACTACAATGACGGTGTTCTTGCGCACCAAGATGCACCGCGACGTCTCAACTGACGGAAACAAATTCCTCAGTGCACTTTTCTTTGGAGCAATTATGATCATGTTCAATGGCTTTATTGAGATTGCCGTGACAATCATAAAGCTGCCGGTTTTTTTTAAGCAACGTGACCTCCTCTTCTTCCCTGCATGGACTTACACCATACCTGGGTGGATTGTCAAGATCCCCATTGCGTTTGTTGAAGTGTTTGTTTGGGTTTTTATGACATACTATGTCATAGGGTTTGATCCAAATATTGGAAGGTAATAAAACCTCCTTTGCCGCATACATTTTGTTGCAGTTATGCACATGTATGTGTTGATGGTGGACCTAATTGTTGTGGCCGGGATTTCTTCAACCTTGATTACTATAAACAAAATAATAGAAAAATAACTTGTGTTTGATGAAATACCTCTTCTCTTTATGTACATGAATAAAGGCTGAAATTCTCATTGTTTTTCTCTCCATCATTTTGGTGAAACTGTAGCCATCTATTGTAAGTAACTTCAGTTTGAAGTATATATTTACAGCTAGCTGTTTAACTTTAATCTTACTTTCTCAATTTGTAGGCTTTTTAAGCAGTATCTTCTTTTTATTTTGACCAATCAAATGTCCAGTGGTCTTTTCCGATTTATGGGTGGATTAGCAAGAGACATGGTCGTTGCAAACACATTTGGAGCCTTTTCCATATTAATTGTGGTGGCTTTGGGTGGATTTCTTCTTGCAAGAGGTACAAATACACTTATTTTTGTAATGTTTTTTTCACTGGCAGAATACCCAGCAGTGTATGTGTTTATAAACAACTTCCTTTTACTTTTGTTTCACAGAGAAGATCATGAAATGGTGGATATGGGGCTACTGGATCTCTCCATTGATGTATGTGCAAAATGCTATATCAGTAAACGAGTTTATGGGACATAGTTGGGACAAGGTAAAGACATCACAGATATTGGTTTAAAGTGAAGGGGGATATATTTTAGGTTCAATTTATGTTGAAATGGTAGAAGTACATAGATGTGGTGGCACATGCCCAAAACCTAAAGGCAAGGCAAAGCGGTCTATCTCAAAAATATAATACAAAAAAAATAATGAGAAGAAAAAGAAGGAACATATAAGCAGCTATGTAAACTTGAACTAACACTTGACAACGCCATTGTGAAATTATCAATTTTATCTCAGATCAAAGCGCATAATTATGATCCCCTTGAACTCATTATCCCTTTTGCAATTTGTCTGACAGAGTTCTTTCCTAACACGTGTACATCCAAATCAGTACAGAATAAAGAAGAAAATAAAAAGAAAAAACAGAGCTAACATATAGACCCTTGATTTTTTTCCAGATTGTTAACGGAGAAAGAATTGGAACAACATTTTTGAAAAGCCGTGGAATATTTGCTGAACCCAGATGGTACTGGATAGGCTGTGGTGCCATGATTGGGTTCATCATTCTCTTCAATTTTCTCTATACTCTTGCTGTCACCTTCCTCGAACGTGTGTATTGTTTCCCAGAGTTGCTTGTTTATTTAATTTTTCAAAGGCACAACAAAATTATAAATGGTATCAAGAAATTTTGTCCCACATTGTAGAGAACTGACTATAGAGATGTTATTTTGCCAGACATAGATTATTCTACTAGTTGGGGGTTTTAGAGGCACAAACCTCTCACAAGGGATGAAACACCACAAAAATATTAAAGAATAAACTCAAATGATTTGTAGCAGTATTTTTATCTACAGCTTAAAAAAAAAAGAATTGTAGCAGATAGTATTAAATTCCTTCATTTTGTAACAAATGTTAAACAAGAATTCCTTAATTTTATGCAGCATATGGCAAAGATCAGCCTTCTATATCTGAAGAGATGCTAAAAGAAAAGCATGCAAATCTAACTGGTGAGATTCTAGAAGGATCATCTAGAGGAAAGATATCGTCTTTTTTGCATCGCAGTTCCCGACATAGCAGTTCAATGAGAAACAATAGCACTTCGGCAAAATCTGCACGTGAGATCAATGGATCAGATAAGAAAGGCATGGTCCTTCCATTTACACCACTCTCCCTCACTTTTGATGAAATCAAGTACTCAGTCGACATTCCACAGGTGTGTGTCTCATATTTGTGCGTGTGTGTGATATTTCATATCTGTGCGCGTGTGTGTGTGTGATGTTTCATATCTGTGTGTGTGTGCGTGTGTGTGTGTGCGTGTGTGTGTGTGAACATGCACAAGTGTCTCAGTCGACATGCCACAATGAAATCTCGTCTCTTGCATCCTTCTTCAAAAATATAATCCACATGTAAAAATGCATTTACTAATGATTGAAAGTTTGTCCTATCAAAGGATAATATAAAGATATCTCCTCTTTCATATTTCATTCATTATTTAAATTTCCTTGCATTCAGGTGTCAGTTGTGGTCACTTTTATTTGTCTGACTTTAGTCCTTGACATTGTAAGTTTCACAATAAAATACAGGAAATGAAAGAACAAGGCATGAAGGAAAACCAATTGGTCCTCCTGAAGAAAGTAAGTGGGTCCTTCAGACCAGGAGTCCTGACAGCACTGATGGGCATCAG
Source organism: Carex kokanica (assembly GCA_025461125.1). NCBI lineage: Eukaryota > Viridiplantae > Streptophyta > Magnoliopsida > Poales > Cyperaceae > Carex > Carex kokanica. The sequence continues at coordinate 1,297,689 of JAJGRX010000348.1, forward strand.
TGGAGCCGGAAAAACAACACTCATGGATGTTTTAGCCGGGAGGAAGACAGGAGGATACATCGAAGGATCTATCACCATATCAGGCTATCCAAAGAAACAAGAGACTTTTGCCCGCATTTCGGGGTATTGTGAGCAGTTCGATATTCACTCCCCTCAAGTGACTGTCTATGAATCTCTTGTGTTCTCAGCATGGCTTCGGCTGTCTCTTGACATTGATTCTGAGACACGAAAGGTATATAACTATCGATACCAAATTACCAATTAAAATTGGCTTGTTGAATTTTAGACGGCAAAATGCCTATGTTAGCATTTGTTGAAACTGCATCCAAAATATCATCACAAGTGAAGATGAAAAGGAAAGTTAATTAGAAGTTATAACTTCCTGATCTGTGTTTGAAAAACAGGGAAAAAATATCACACTTTGAGAAGAAATATTTATATGAGGGTGCTTCACTAAAAAAACGAAACATTCGCAATTGGAAACTTTGGTTTTAGTTTCTCACAATTATATAACTTTGCGCGCATGCAGATGTTTGTTGAAGAAGTGATGGAACTTGTGGAGCTTCACCCATTGAGAGATTCAATTGTGGGGCTCTCTGGTGTGAACGGTTTGTCAACTGAACAAAGGAAGAGGCTAACAATTGCAGTCGAGCTTGTTGCGAATCCATCTATCATTTTCATGGACGAACCGACTTCTGGACTCGATGCTCGTGCTGCGGCCATTGTTATGAGAACAGTTAGGAATACTGTGAACACTGGCAGGACTGCACCATTCACCAACCTAGCATCGACATCTTGGAAGCTTTCGATGAGGTATAACATCATCTTTTGTTAGAACTATAGTGTTTGCAATTATTATTGTTTTTTCAACGTGACACAGATTTATTTACAATCAATTACAGCTTTTCCTATTGAAAAGGGGAGGGGAAGAGATCTATGTAGGTCCGTTGGGGCATAATTCGTCAGAACTGATCGATTACTTTAAGGTAATAACAAATCTGAAACCCAAAGTTCCTCCTTAATTGAACATGGTTTATATAAATTCCATCTCACCTCTGTTTTCTTTCAATTTGATAAGGTGGTTCCAGGGGTACCAAAGATCAAAGATGGCTATAATCCCGCGACATGGATGTTGGAGGTGACTTCAGGGGCACAAGAGGAGGCTCTCGGGGTTGACTTCACTCAATTATACAAGAACTCAGAATTATACAAGTGAGGACTTATTCTCTCATAATACAATCCCCTTTTCTCTGCTTTCATTTCTCCTAAATTGTGCTCGGCTCAAAGCTTTTGACTATTATATGCATTTACAGAAATAAAATTGGAGTATTTTCTATTTTAATATAAATTTTTATTTCAGGAGAAACAAGGCTTTGATCAGGGATCATAGTGTCCCACCACCTGGATCAAGCGACATCTACTTCCCAACTCAGTACTCCCAACCTTTCTTCACACAATGCATGGCTTGTTTGTGGAAGCAACACTTGTCATACTGGAGAAATCCTTCTTACACTGCCGTTCGCTTCTTCTTCACTCTCTTTTGTGCTCTTTTGTTGGGTTCCCTATTCTGGCAGCTCGGCAAAAAAACGTACTTGAACTATTTTCTTTTTATGAGTTCATATGATTGTCAATGAAATAATAGATAATGAAGAAACAAATCAACATTAATTTTGTTCTTCATGATGGCATTTAACCCAGTGGCAAAAGAAACAAAAGAGAAATTGACACCACAACCATTGGTAATTTTATCGGTTTCTATAAACGGTCGTAACTATGTGCACTGGTGCTACGATAGTTGCATGCGAAACTTATTTCATTTTCTATCTTATAACAGGAAAACACAAACAGATCTAGTGAACTCCCTGGGTTCAATGTATATTGCTACTTTGTTGATTGGAATACAAAATTCATCATCGGTCATGCCGGTTGTGTCAATCGAGCGAACTGTCTTTTACAGAGAGAGAGCTGCTGGGATGTACTCTGCTTTACCATATGCATTTGGACAGGTACATCCCGGTCACTTTATAGAACAAATATTGTTTATACTTGGAAAAAGAAAAATTTAAGCTACATATGAGCATGACTCTTTCAATTATTTTCTTGTAGGCCATTATTGAACTACCTTACGTTCTCGCTCAAGCTCTGGCATATTGTTCGGTTGTGTACGCCATGATCGGCTTTGACTGGACAGCTGCCAAGTTCTTCTGGTACCTGTACTTTTGCTATTTGACATTGCTTTACTTCACCTTTTATGGCATGATGTGCGTTGGCTTCACCCAAAATTATAACGTGGCATCTGTCGTGTCAGTAGCATTTTATGGCTTTTGGAATATCTTCTCCGGCTTTCTAATCACTAAATCGGTATGTAAACTCAGCAGCAATGAGTGGGGTCATAATTATTTGACTCGGGTCAACCCAACCTTATAATTTGATTACTTATTTATGCAACTTGATCTTAATTAGTATGTAATAAACCTTAATTTATACTAAATTTCAAATTAACTAATTCTAACAAAACACAATGAAATGGGTTGGATTGGATCCAACCTGAGCCGGGTCAAAAATTCTATCCGTATTCCGTACCTGACCCCTTAAACCATCGGTTAGGTTTGGATGGGTGGAAATTGACGTCCCTTGATCTGAGCCAAGCTCCCCCGTGCCAACTCATTGTTTGTGGCAGTATTCATAACTTGTCTCAGTAGCTTGTCAAGTACAATAATTAATCAATTACCACACTCTCTCTCTCTATTTTCTTTTTTGCTATTTCAGAAATACTAATTTTAAAAATGGTAGAAAGATGACAATGAGATTCTGGTTGTTTGCACAAAGAGACAATTTATTTTGCTATCATTATTAATTGTTATTGTGGTTGTTGTTTTGCAAGTGAGATGACAATGTAATCGTATTGTTTTCAGGAACTACCAGGATGGTGGATATGGTACTACTGGATTTCTCCCGTGGCGTGGACCTTATATGGATTGGCAGTCTCGCAGTATGGAGACATCACTGAACACATGGAAGACGGTACTCAACAAACTGTGAAGGATTATGTGGAATCATACTTTGGCTTCAAGCATGACTTCCTGCCGGTCGTTGCTGTCGTCATCTTGGGATTTACCGTGCTCTTTGCTTTTCTCTTTGGTTTCTCCATCCATAAACTCAACTTCCAAAAAAGATAAATTAAACAGTCGTATGATTCAATGAATGAGGAAGTGGCCAAGATTGTTAAGGTTTGATTGGATGAGAGGAGACAATTTTTGGGGAAGAGTATCTTTTCTTGATATGTACAAATATATAGAGCCTATGATACGTAAATTTTTGAAATGGTGAGATAAGAGGTAAACATAATAATTAATGATTAGTTTGTGTCTTTTAATTGTTTAATTGTTGTGATACTTATAGCAGTAAAACGTGCAATAAAAATATTTTTGAATGTTTTGAATATGCAAGTAAAAAAAATATTATATATATGTGTGTGTGTATATATGTGTGTATATGTCATTTTGTACATTGGACTGCAAACTGTTAGATTTGAAGTTCAAATAGTCAATAAAAATGGCTCAACTTGTTCTCCATATCAAAATGTGCTTGGAGACCAAAATTTCATATTTTTCGGAAATTGTTTGCTTTTTTTTTAGAATTTTTGAAAATCATGTTTTTCTATGGTCCAGAAATTTCTGAAAAACAACGATTTTCAAAAATTCTAAAAAAATAGTAAAAAATTTCCAAAAAATATAAAATTTGGTCTCCAAGCACATTTTGATATGGAGAACATGTTGAGCCATTTTGATTGACTATTTGAACTTCAAATCCAACGGTTTGCAGTCCAATGTACAAAATGACATATACATTGCAATGCACCATAGCCCAACTCTATATATGTATAGGCTCAAATGCCCCATTACTTCATGCTCTAATCATACTTCAACATCTTTATCTTCAATTTCAAAGTTCAAACAGACGATCCGAACCGTTCAACATGAAATCCACGTTAAAATATGATTGGAGATCAAATTTTATATTTTGTGTAATTTTTTTACTATTTTTTAAGATAGGTACAAAATAATTTTTTTAGATGGTCCACAATTTCCTGAAAAATAGTGATTTTGTACATATCTTAAAAAATAGTAAAAAAATTCCAAAAAATATAAATTCTTTCTTATAGCATCTCAAATTTTTATTTCAATTTCAGAGATGTACCTTAGTTTCTTATTTAGCAATTATTAGTCAAATTTTCTTATTAATAAATTGTTTCTAAACACTGCATTGGCCAAACGTCACTTAAATTAATTTTATTTATAATTTATTGCTGACGTGACTTAATAAAAAATTTAAAATTAATTTCAAAGATGTAAATATTTAGAAATTTTAGAGACTTTAATTTCTAAAAAGTGATAATAGCTTCTATCTAGCGAATTAATTTTTAATAGAGCGTGTTAACTTTCGGCTGTAGAGTGTAGTCTCTAAAAATCACTACTTTTGTAATTGGGGAAATTTCGATGCCAAAAATTAGATTTTATTTATGCTACATAAGAAAAAAATCAGCACCCTATGAATTATGGGCCTATGAAGTATTAACATATCAGAGAACAGAGGTCACCATCTCTTAATAAAAAATAATATAATGAAGATTGAAAATCATGCACTTGAACTTATATATATATGTTAGGACGTTGCTTGTTTTATGAACTCACTCTCAAAATCTCTAATACATAAGAGGAGCAAAAATGGAACTACTTGCACTCCCTTCTCTTCTCTACTTTCTTACTTCTCTTCTCCTACTCATACTCACCCTTCCATTCGTCAAGAAGCAAGCTACACATTCCAAATCTAATCTCCCTCCAGGCCCCCAGACCTTGCCATTTATTGGATGTCTGCACCACCTAGCAACTGCCGGTTGGCAACATCATGCCTTGCGTGATCTTGCCCAGTTGCATGGACCAGTTATGCTCCTTCGTGTCGGCGAGACCGACCTCGTTGTTTTCACTTCTCGCGAAGCTGCAAAAGAGGTGACTTTGTAGCTGATCATTTTATTTTATGAGTAAGGCTATGGTACTTTGTAGTGCACATTGTTTCGTACTCCAAATAGTTGATATGAACTGTTCAACATGATTGTCATATGAAAATTACTTGTAAGATAGGTAGAAAATCACTTGATCTAAAGATTCCAGACTATTTAAAAGTAGTGATTTTCTATTTATTTTAACAAATAGTAAAATCCTGTTGAACAATTCATATTGAATGTTAGGACTTTGAAAACGAAGATATTGATCCAAAGTACGGACCAATGCGCGCTATGCATAATACCATAACCTCACTCTTACTTTAATCTAATAGATCACCAACAGCTGTGTCAATTGGTTTCGCCCTTGGTAAATTTATGGTTTAAAAGGTAACATGTGAATAGGTTTTTTCATATGCAGGACAGAGTAGAAAAGTTTAAATGATGTTCGAATTTGAAGGTGTAATTATTACATATAATAATCTTTTCTTGAGAATTCGAACTTGGGAAAATCCCTTGATAAAATCCATGTGCTTTTCTTTTTGCATAATCCCAAGTAAATCTGCAGGGTATAAGGACACTATATGCAGGTTAATATTAATTAACAAACACAATTACATCTAATTACAAAAATTTCATTTCTTTATATTTGTATATGATTTACAATAGTTTTTGGTCCTCAAAATATCTTATATATATTGGAGGAAAATTATATGTTTTAACATTCATGCTAAAAACTGCATAGGTTATGCAAACACAAGATGCAGACCTTGCGAATCGCCCTGCGCCATGGGCAGCAAATGTTCTCTCCTTTGGTTGCATGAATATTGGTTTCTCAAATGGCACCTACTGGCGCCAGCTGCGTCGATTTTCTGCCAGTGTGCTCCTTAGTTCAAAACAGGTGAAATCTTTCTCCTCAAATTGGCAAGAAGAGATAAATTCCCTGTTGAAGAGCATCAGTTTAGTTTCTGGTAAATCACATGTCAATTTGAATACATGGACATATAAGCTTTCGAACAATATTATTATTCGCGCAGCATTTGGAGGAAAATGTAAAATGAGAGGAGTTATTGGAAATATTACAAGAGGCAGTGGAGATCTTGTCTGGGTTCCACCTAGCTGATCTCTTCCCATCATTGAGTTGGTTGGATGTGAAGCTGAGCAGAAGAATTGAGAGAGTCCACAGGTAACATTTGAGGAACTTTCCGCATTCTTGGTTTTCTTCTTATTCTTTAATTCTTTCCTGAGACTCATATGTTAATTATTAATACATGTAGAAAACTGGATTTGGTATTGGAGGAGATTATACAGGAGCATTTGAAGAATCAACAACAAGAGATGAATAGAGGAGAGGAAGATATTGAATATGATTTTGTCGATGCCCTTATTGATATAAAGGCACGTGGTGACTTGGAGGTACCTATCACGATGGACGGCATAAAAGCTATTATCTTGGTATGTGCCTGATCAACATTTACTTCATAGAAACTTGTGTAATTAATAAATTACAAACAAAAAAAATATGCATTATCTGTTGAATAGAAATAAAACCTCCATGGGGCACTGTATCAATACTTTGTGAATCATACCGGCCTCTTGCACATAAAATAATCAATAGTATTTATCCTCTTTGTTGACCTTTGATCTGTTGCATTTCTAGGGGCATATATGTAAAAAGTATATTGGATTTTATTAACTTAGCGAAACCAGTACAGGAAAAGGATTTGTTCCTCATGGTTGTACTCAATGTTTCACTATTCTTTCACTGTGTTAAACAAGCCCGAACTAAATATTTTTTTAGTATATTTGAGCTTATGGCGGAAATGGTAATATTACTAATTGAATGTTCACTCTGATGATGTACTCTTTATTCAGGATGTATTTACTGCAGGAACAATCCCTAACAAAATATATTTTAATACACCTGTCTGTATGTAGTAAATGGTAAAAAATAGTGATTGAATGTTCACTCTGATGATATTCTTTATATTCAGGATGTATTTCTAGCAGGAACTGAAACATCGGCAACAACGATTACATGGGCCATGGCGGAACTAATTAAGCACCCTGAGGTAATGGCAAAGGCACAAACAGAGATAAGGCAAGCTGCAAGTGATAATACTAATTTTGACAAGAACACCCTCAGTTATCTACAATTAGTCATCAAAGAAACCCTGAGAATGCATCCACCGGCACCTTTTTTATTACCACGACAATGCAAGGAGAGTTGCCTTGTACTTGGCTACACAATTCCTTCCGGGGCCCGCTTGCTAATCAATGCATGGGCTCTGGGAAGAGACCCGGACTACTGGAATGATCCAGATGAATTCAAACCGGAGAGGTTTGAAATGTCTGCCATTGACTTTAAAGGTCAGAATTTTGAGTTTGTGCCATTTGGTGCCGGGAGGAGGATTTGTCCCGGACTAAAGTTTGGTGTGACTGTGGTGGAGGATGCTCTGGCAAGTTTGTTGTTGCACTTTGATTGGAAACTACCTGATGGTATGAAGCCAGAGGATGTGGACATGACGGAGAGCTCTTCATTTGTTTCTACCAAGAAAGAGCCATTGTATTTGGTACCAACATTGCGAGTTCCATTGTCTGATGTTTAGATAGATGTCTAAGAAACTCTGCTCAATGAGATACGTGTGTATTTAAAATTAAGACTGTATCAAAATGCAATCAAGTAATTGCACTGGTAACTAGGGGCGTGTATGCTTCGCATATATAGTATGATTTTCCAATAAAATGTATGTTTTTCCTACTATAGCAGTAATTAATTCATGGTTACACTAATATATTCCAAGGCATATATTCGCAGTTGCTTCACATATTATTATCAATTATACTTTTTTATTAGATACCTATTTGGGGATAGGGCAGGCGGCCAATATTATTTGTGCTTTGAGATTTCGTGCTGAATATATTTGAACGGTTAAGATTTGCCAAAAAAACATGCAAAATATGAGATATCTCAGAGGATGCGAATTCGTGCTAAACATCATTTTAAGAAAATTAATTAAAAATAAAATTTATATAACACAAGATAATAAATTTTTTCACCTTGAAATAAGAGTCTACTGTTTTTCTCTTAGACATAATTTTATGCATGTACAAATTATACATAAAGAAAAAAATTATTATTTTCATAACATGAAAGTGAAATTAACTTTTATCTCAAAGTTATAACGAATAATAATTAAAAAATTATAAACAAACACAAACCTCAATTAAAATAAATTTTGCTAAAAAAATTGTATTGCGCTTGCGCACACTTTATTTTTCTTTTCTTTTTGTTAATTTTGTGTAACTCTTATTTTCTAAAGATGGTTAAAATGTAGAATGCTATGATTTGAAGATTTCATTGGATGATTGGACACTTCCTTTTTAGTTTCTTCCATATCGTTTGACAGTTTTCCAAAAACAAAAAGGTTCATTTTTTAATGTAAATAGTGCGGAAACCGAAATCTCTATTAATTATGCTAATTATGTTAATTACGTTTATTTATAATAATTATACTTTCAATATTAAAATTGCTAATTAATTACTTTAGTTAATTAATAAATTAACTAATTATAAACTAAAGTTTAAGACATGTGTGTATATATATAATTATATATATATAGAGGAGGGATCTAGTTACCACAATCATTTTCTACATTTTCTAAGTCCAAATCGTCGATATATCCAAACCGTTCAACATGATCTCCACAATAAAATGTGCTTCTAGATCAAATTTTATATTTTTTTGAATTTTTTTACTATTTATTAAGATGGGTACAAAATTCAATGGTTTGAATTTGACTAGTTTTTGTAAAATACTTAATAAATAGTAAAAAATTCAAAAAAATGTAAAATTTGATCTGCAAACACATTTTATTGTGGAGATCATGTTGAATAGTTTGGATAGACGATTTGGACTTTAAAAATGTAGAAAATTGTTGTGGTAACTTTGTTGTAACTCAAAATTATGACAACTAGATCCCTCCTCTATATATATGAGGAGGGATCCAATTACACCCTTTTTTTTTACACATCTTGAAAATTGAAAAACCAATTGGTTGCACCACGACTCCGGAACAAACGTTTTGATATTAGCCAACCTCTATATCTATATATATATATATATATTTTTTTTTTTTATATTTACCCGATCGGGTAACATGTACATAATAGGCTTTACCCGCACCCTTACCCGTTTAGATAACGAAAAAAATCCTTACCCGTACCCGTACCCGATATGTTTACGAAAAAAAACTTACCCATACCCGTCTTATCGAATACGGTACGAGTCAGGTAAACGGATAAAAGGGTGCCATTAATTGACACCCCTAGAAGTATTCTTACAACACTAACATATTTTATTATTAAATTTGCATGTATTACATAACAAAAAGAATTTCTGAATTTTTAGAAAAATTATGGAAAATCGGAGTTCGTTTGTTATCATTTCAAGAAAAAGAATATTTTGGATATAATTCCACAAGGAAAGCATATATTCTTGTTGCATAAAGTTCAAGTAGAGACCCAAATATACCGTAGTATGTCAAAATCAGAACATTTGGGCCCACCAGTTGTTAAAAGTATGGAAAAACAGGTACTGACCTTTATTTACCGTATCAATTAAGATTGACTATCCAATAACTTATACTCGGCACGCGTAAAAGGTCGTTATATCAGATTCCATCAAAACTCTAGTCTGAATATGATATCCACTAAAAAATTAAAGTCAAGGATGGAGACTGGAGAATATTTGTCCACTAAAAAATTCATGGGGTCGTTTAGTCAATATATAGTCAGTCTTTAGCTTGTTAGAAGGTATTTTTCATACAATGTTTCTGGATGGATGAGAACTGGTACGGTACCAGGGGATGTAATTGTGATATTGGGCCTACGAGCATGAATTAAGAAAAATAAGAAAATGGGACCCAACAACCACTTCTTGTCTTTTTTTTAAGTTTTTTGAGAAAAAAATAAGGGGTTTTGGTTGAGAGGCGCGAATGAACCGTAGACAGCTTCTACTAAAAAACTGAATTTGGAAACTGAGCAAAAGCATGCACGGTTATTTAATGACCGTGTATGAAGTTGTACAACCGTACACGGTTCAAATTTTTAAACTGTGTACAAATAATCATGACTTCCAGACACAGTTCAAAACTTTCAGACCTTGTGTGTATGTTGGAGTTTTATTTGCCCGAGCGCCTCCTTCCATTACACACTATTAATGTACAATTTTTTCGCATATGTGTATGATATGCCGTGTATTGTCGCATTTTCCAAACTAGTGTTTGTCGCAACTCGTAGACTTGTAGTGTGCATTGTTTTCTCCATTAAAATTTGTGGACTTTTACTTCAATCAGACAAACACTTAACGTAAGTGGGGCCCTTCTTGTAGAGAATGTTGCTTTGAGACAGCTTCCCTTATTACGCTGAGGCCGGGACCCACAGGACTATAAAGGATTATCAGATCATGTTTCCAGTAGTGCGTATAATTTTATAGAAAATATTGTGGAGCAGAGAAAATCCAATGCCCTTACGACACTGTTGTGTTTATAGTGGTGCGTAGAGTGGGAAAAATGGCACGGCGCTGGCTCCGTCACGGAACGGCACGGTTACGGCACGGCATGCGTATCAGTTACGTGCCGTGACTCACGTGTCTCGTGCCGTGACCATTTGCTTGCCGTGCCCATCTTTTAAAACTTTGGCACGGCACGGCACGTGAAAGATTTAGTCACGGCACGACACGTAGTCACGCGAATCACGTGTAATTAGGACCATTAGATATTGATTTAATGGTGAATCTTGAATAAACTAATCTAAATTATGATTAAATGGTCACGTGAGTCACGCGAGTCAGGTATGGTCACGACACGTTAGGCACGACGTGACTCACGTGGCGTGACCATTCGCGTACCGTGACCACCTCTTGACATTTTGGTCACGGCACGGCACGGCACGTGAAAAATTAGCTTAGTCATGACGTGTTTTGGTCACGGCACGGCACGGCACGTGAAAAATTAACTTAGTCATGACGTGTTAGTCACGGCACGGCATATTTTTTCCACTCTAGTGGTGCGTATACTTTACAACCGGGGGGACCGCGTCGCTGTGCGCCTGTGAGAATTGACAACGAAAGTTTGTCTCCACTAAAATTTGTTGACTTCTACATCCGCATTGACTATTCACTACTACAATATTGATATCATAAATAAATATATCATATTTTTTTTTTGATGTCATAACCTCCTAAATGATATAACCAAGTCGATAAAAAATAATGATTCATAAACAGATGTATGATGTCGGAGAAGCAAAGAGCAAGAGAGCTTAATTTCAATGAGTTTGCACATCTATATATTCACATTATGGGGCATGACCATGAAAACTTTCACGGGAGCTTTTGATGCCTACACAATACCATTTAGATATATAATTGTGTAAGGATTAGAAGTAGAGAAATGATTCATTTGATCTCAAAAACCAACTAATTAGAAGGCTGAAATTTTTCTGAAAGATGCTAATAATTTATTTTTTTAATGAAGGGTAAAATGGATATTTCGTAAATTTTAGATGAGTTTGAATAGAAAAGACATTAAAATGGGTAAATTTGTGAGTTTTTGAAGTTTAAAATGGTAAATATGATATTATGAATTTTAGAGGGGGGAATAAGTAAGTTCCAACATTTTGAGGGTTATACATGAAATTCCCATTGTGAACATTGATAAAAAGTGTGGCTGATTATTTTGCGATTATTGTTACAAAATTGTGAATTTAAAAATAGTTTCGAATTATTCTAAGGAATGAAAAGTGTGGCAAGCTGCTGGCTTTGATGTATACGAAAGTGCAACAAACAATTAATATTAAATTTAATTCATACGAAATATTCAAAAATAATGAGATTTACTCTACATTGTCTATTGCTGAAGGGGAGGGGGAACCTCTACAAATCCGAAATTTTTATTCATAGTAAATAGGATTAAAAAATATAAAAAATGAGAAAAGTTATATAGTATTTTTTAAAATGAGAGGGAAATAATTTAATATAGTGTCCCGGTAGTACGTCATACCAAATATAAACTTCTGCAAAAAAAAATAATAATATATGAAAATCAGGAATGGAAATCATTCTCATATGCCAGTCAATAAATATTGTGGAATCTTCATAGATTTAGTTACTTAGGTCTTAGATAGTCGGCCATTTCATAATTGTCAATACACTCTGATACGTCCTATCTCCGGAGAGGCTAGGCCGTATGTTCTCGAGAGAGTGGAAGCAGGTAAGGTGTTCGAACTCTTCCATATAGATACCTTGCGTGGATAGAATTGCAAACCCCCTGACTCAGCTAAGTTTGGAGCCTTATATAGATCGGTCCGTAACCGTCATATAGAAGCGATTACGGTAACTCGCGACTCCATAATCTGACATATTGTCGTATGGAAGCGGTAACTGAATTGTAAGGCTTAACTTCCTATCATCGAAGTATCATATGAACATAGGCTCATATGCAGGAAGAAGAGCCTCGAAGTGCAGTAACAGTGCAAGTAATCAAGGCTTGTTATAGATCTAGGGTTTTAACAGAGAGCAAGAGAGAACAAGAGACAATAATTTGGGACAGTAATTAAGGCTGTTTGCTTTTGACAGTTACTACTTTTTTTTCTACGCTGTTTTTGTCAAGACATTTACTTCGTTTTTGGTTTCAAACCATCTATTATGATCGTTCGTTTTTTTCATTATGTTTCTTTTTCTACTCGTAGCAGGTTTGGTACTAGTTTCATGCCTCGCTTTTGTAAGTTTAATTTCTTGAAATTCTTTTTTTTTTCATAACCTCATGCATATATAGGAGGTATGATCCTACTATATGGATTCTCAAAGAAGACAGACAGAAAGAAAGAAACATGATATAACCCCTTTGATAAAGAATAAAACAAATTATTCATATATGAAATTTGTAACTGAAATTTAAATTAATTAATAACTCCAAAACATTTAATGAGATACAAAAATAGATTTCATCCAAGCAGAGTACCTAACATAGTTCTTGCAGACTGGTCGTAGCCAGACTTGCAAACTATAGAGGTCAAACACATATTGGGAGTCAATTATATAAAATTTCCATACTGAGAATAGGGGTCAATTTACAATATTCATGACATTTTACTCTAAATTATAAATCATATAGAAATACTAAATTTTAAAAAATATGGGGGTCAATTGATCCCCCATTCATTGTACTTAACTCCACCCCTGCTTGCAAATAGATAGTTACATCCAAGACAAATGCCGACCTATCGCAGAAATTGACCTATTACAAGCCCAATAATCAAGAAGATGAAGAACAGTAACCCAAGTGCAATCCACCAGCCCCGAGAAGACCCATGATTTGTTGATGACTGCTGAGGCACATCCTCCTTTGGCATGGACGAAACATTACAAGGCGGCAATGGTAACCCACAGAGACCTGAATTATTCTCAAAAACATCTTTGGAGAATGTGATAAAAGAACCCATTTCGGGTATGGGCCCGCTTAGCTGGTTATTTGACAGATCCAATATTGACAAGGATAAGGCCGAATAGGAAGAGGGTATCGTGCCTTCAAAAGTATTATGCGATAAATCGAGCACATTTAAGTGGATCATGCCACCCAATTCTTGTGGTAAAGGTCCTGATAAACGATTGTGCTTGAGATTCAAGAGCGCCAAAGATTGCATTGTAGAAATCTCAGTTGGTATTTGGCCTTCGAGCTGGTTGTATGACAAATCAATAAGAATCATTGATGTGTCATTTCCATAGTATTGACCAGTCCTACTAGTGGCACCCTTATAAACTAGCGTGAAATTACAATCTTGTGTACTTGGTAAGCGCATTAAGTAGTCGTCCATTCGGATTCCATCAAACTCCAAAATTCCTGTATCATGACATTGACTATTTTCGGGGTTCTGAAAGTGAACATACGGCCGACCGACCACTATTTGGTCTGCCACAATCTTACCAGCCTGTTTTGCTAAACTGGGTGGAATAGATCCGTTAAGTTGGTTGCTATTCAAATTTAAATATAATAGGTCCCTACAATCGCCAAGCTCTGGTGGTATTGACCCAATAAAGGAATTATTTCCAAGTAATAACATAACAAGCTTTTTTAGCTTACCAATCCAAATTGGTAAGGGCCCCGTAAGCTGGTTGCTTTTGAGAGAAATCCAGTTAAGGTTGGTGCAGTTAACTAACCCATCAGGTATTGCACCGGTTAGGTTGTTGAAGTCCAAAAGTAGGTTTTTGAGTGACTTGAGGAATGAGAGATCAGCTGGTATCTCACCATGCAAATTATTCTGCCACATTATAAGATCCCTTAAGTTGGAGAGGGACCCTAGAGAATTAGGTATTGACCCGGAAAGTAAGTTCAAGCTCAGATCAAGTGGGACCAAGTTGGTACAATTGCAAAGTGAATCGGGTATAGACCCAGTAAAATAGTTATCCTGTAAGTATAGCACTTTCAAGTGCGATACACTGTAAGTGCATAATGGACGCGGTATTGGGCCTGAAAACCTGTTCGCACTAAGATCCAATAACTTAAGATTTGTAAGGTTTGAAATAGATTTGGATAAATTACCATTGAAGTTATTAAATCCCAACTCTAGAAACTTAAGTCTGGATATGGCAACTAGGGACCCCATGGGGAATTCACCAGAAAAATTATTATTGGAGAGGCTCAGAGTGACAAGATTCGTGCATGCCTCTATGTCAGGCGGGGCCATACCAGTAAAATGATTAGACGAGAGATTTAGATAACTTAAATTTAGGCAACTTGAGAACGTACCAGCCAGTATGGTTCCAGTGAGTTGATTGGAAGATAGGTCAAGATATTGCAAAGAGGTGCAATTGGTAATTTTTGGTATGGGGCCTTTAATGGTGTTATTGGAGAGGTCTAGATATTTGAGTAACCTGAGTTTAGAGAATAACCATTGGACATCTTTGTTGGTTGTGATCTTGTTATTGGAGAGATCAAGCATCCTCAGTTGGAGGAGAACTGGAGAGGAACGATTGAAGGCTTGGCCAATGTAATTATTGGAGAGGTTGAGTGACTGAAGAGAATGGCAGGAGGCCGCCAAGGAAGCTGTATCATACACAGACCCTTGAAGGTTGTTACTGGATAGGTCCAGTTCTTTGAGTTGCATGGTGCAGTTTGCAAGGGCTGAGATGGATCCAGTGAGTTTGGTAGAATGGAGAGAGAGCGCTTCTAGGTTTTCAAGAGAGAGGATGTAAACTGAGACTGAATTGAAGTCTGCTTCGAGTGGCAGACCTCGAATGGTTAGAGAGGACACGTGGCTTCCTTTACATGTTACGCCTTGAAATTCACACACTCCATGGATCCGGTTCCAGTTGGATAACAAATTAGGATTTGGGAGAGAATTCTTGAAGGAAATTAGATGATCAACATCTCCGGACATGGCTGATGCCATGCAGAAGAAGAGAAGGTTCAAAAGGAAGCAACATGGAAGTGTAACCATTGTACGCTGCACTCCTTTTGTCATCTCTCCTATGCTCGTTGTGGTTTTTCTCTTCTGGTTCATATCCATTGCAAAGCTTCGATTTAAATAAAGAAAGACACAGGCAGTCTCTGCCAACCTTTCAAAAAGAGAGTGAGATAGAGAGTCATTTCAGGAGCTGCACTGGTTTTACGTTTCCTCTTTTTGCTTTTGAGTAGATTTTGTATTGCTTGTTAGAAGGTATTTTTCATACAATGTTTCTGGATGGATCAGAACTGGTACGGTACCAGGGGATGTAATTGTGATATTGGGCCTACGGGCATGAATTAAGCAAAAAAAAAAAAAAAATAATATGAATAAATGCATGACAACCACTTCTTTCGTGTTTATAACAATATGAATAAATGCATGACAAATTGTGGTGTTGATAATTATCACATTTTTTAAGTTTTTAAAAATAAATTTAATTATTAGTGCTAAAAAATTTCTAATGCAAACTTTGTGCAAATAAATTGCCTTATTTATACATTAATTTTGTTTAATAAATAATTAATTTCTTTTTCATAGAGAATTTGGAGGTACAATTCTAATCAAATGTAAGCTCGCAAGACATATTTGAATATACTGAGACATGTCATGACATCGATCATTTGCAGCAAGTATAACTAAACACAGATCAGGGTTTCAATGTCCCTATTTTTTGTGCTATTATTATGCCTCTATTTTTTGAAACTTCAATAATTTAAAATTTAAAATTTAAATGTTAAAATAAAAAGTTAGATATGATCCATATCATTTCTCTATGCATATGTAAAAGATTACGTCATTTTAATTTTGTTTTGATTGATATCAAGAGCATGCAAAAATACACTAGTGTAGATTTTTAACTTAATATAATATAAAATCTGAAAAATAATAACTTTTTATGTGCACGTAGAGAAAACAATGTCGATCAAAACTAACGGTTTCATTTTGATATATAAATTTTAGAACTATTCTTATTACAAAATTAAAAAGTGGAGCCACGTCAAAAGCACATAAAATAGAGGATTTTAATCCTCCTCAACTAAATTACTATAATTGACAATTCAAATTCAAATCCAAAAAAGATCAATTACTAATACTCATACCGTAGGGAAATATCAATTACTAATACAGTACTACCCATACTGTAGAAAAAAGATATTTTTAAACATTGTAATTTATTGATTAAATAATAAATTATGTTCTAATTAATTATTTACTACAATTTCCACATTCTAACTTTATTTCCATTTTGTGCTAGATCATTAAAAATTCGTCTTAAAGCAATTTGACCAAGTCAATACATTAAAAATTCGTCTTGAAGAAATTATGTTATAAAAGCATTTCCTCCCCTAGCCATCCCTCTCTACTTTAAGTTTCTCCACTCTCTCTCTCTCTCTAGCCTACATAAATAACTCTTCTTTATTATCTAGGTAAGGAAAAAAATAATAGAAAAAAATAAAATCGCTGATTTTTTTTCAAATAATTTATTCAAAAAGAAGTATAAGGGGGTGTCAACGGGTACGGTAAAGGTTCGGTGGAAGCATTTTCATACCAGTATCCGTTACAAATTATTCTTACCTATACCCTACCCTTACCCGCTATGGATAACCTTACCCGTTACGAATAACCTTATCCGTACCCTACCTTTACCCGTTATGGTTGTCGGATAACGAAACGATAGCGGGTAAATAACGGGGAATGTTATTATAATAAAAAAATTATTATTTACTAAATAATACATTAAAACACATTCATTACACAAATATGTGTGTGTGTGTGTGTTTTTTAAAGGTCTAAACTTTATTTGAATTTGCTGAAATTTATTTACATATTTTAATGGTTAATTAAGCTGAAATTTATTTACATAGTTAGAGAATTAATATTCATTGCTCATTAATATTTATAATATATATTTTTTTTTATTTATCCGATCGGGTAACAGGTACGGAATAGGCTTTACCCGCACCCTTACCCGTTTAGATAACGAAAAAAATCTTTACCCGTATCCGTACCTGATAAGTTTACGAAAAAAAATTTTACTCATACCCGTCTTATCGAATATGGTACGGGTCAGATAAACGGATAAAAGAGTGCCATGGACACCCCTAGAAGTATTCTTACAACACTAATATATTTTATTATTAAATTTGCATGTATTACATATCAAAAAGAATTTCTGAATTTTTAGAAAATTTATGGAAAATCGGAGTTTGTTTGTTATCATTTGAAGAAAAAGAATATTCTGGATATAATTCCAC
The DNA here is from genome assembly GCA_025461125.1 of Carex kokanica. Classification (NCBI taxonomy): domain Eukaryota; kingdom Viridiplantae; phylum Streptophyta; class Magnoliopsida; order Poales; family Cyperaceae; genus Carex; species Carex kokanica. The sequence goes on from JAJGRX010000348.1 coordinate 1,315,456, forward strand.
AAGGAAAGCGATATATTCTTGTTGCATAAAGTTCAAGTAGAGACCCACATATACCGTAGTCTGTCAAAATGAGAACATTTGGGCCCACTAGTTGTCAAACTATGGAAAAACAGGTACTGAACGGAGAAAAAATCAGAGCTAATTTGACTAACTATAGTTGAGAGTCCTAGTCAATCTTGCTTTCTTCAATTTGACTTGGTCAAATCTTGTTTGCTCATGTTGACTTGGTCAACATTGTGATCCTCTATTAAAAGGAAAAAAAGCACTTCATGTATTTAAATATGGAAGGTAAAATTTACATATACCAGAGGCCTGTTCCATACCCTGAGGTTGAATTGCAAAAAGGCCCCTTATCAAGAAAAAATTAATGAAATGAAAAATAACACAATTGCAATCAAAAGCATCGAGGACTTTTAAAAGTAAGTTCAAGCCAAAAGGTATTTTGCACATCACAGATCTGAACCCTAAAAATAGTTAAAAATTGCAGAAAAACCCCTTATCACACCAGAAGTTTTCTAAAAGGAGAAGAAACTGACCAGAAATTTGCAAAACAAGAAGACATTATCCAAACAGATTCAAATATTACAATTATTTAACTTCCACCAGCATCAATCCGGCACGAAACAACCAAGTAACAGATTCATCAATTATACAACCGAGCTTCAGCATACTGGTTTTACTGCAGTTGTCTTCTTGTTATACAAAATTGCTTTAACTTAACCCAACTTAGCTTCAGTTGTCTCCTAATTGTTGCAATATAAAGCTCAATTTAGAGTACTTGTCTAATATTTGGAATTTTTTCGAAGAATGCAAAACTATTTTTTAGCGCCATTTTCCTCAAAAGGAGTATCTCTGCTGCCAAAAATATAGAATGTGGTTCAAATTGAGTAGGTCAGGTAGCAAACCACCTTTGCCAAAACCAATAATAATCACAATGCACAACCAACAATTAATTGTTCTATTCATACTTAATTAATTGGTACAATTGCTAAATGCATAGGATCACCCATTCCCTATGTAATATTACAGAAAAAGAACAATGATTTCCCGGTAAATTACAACCTACATCATAAAAATTGTAAAAAATAAATCACAGGATATTAGCAAACAAATATTTTAATAATTGAATATAACCCTTTTAAGTTAGCCTCCAACCCATCGTTTTGCACTCTAGTTGACTGATTCCAACACGGAAATACCTTCAAAAAGCAAATTGCATAAACAAAAACAACTTATTTCCTATGTTCCATTAAGCCTAAATTAAAGGTTCAATCTGCAAAAGTTCCAGTCAACGTGCTATTAAGTTCTACCCTTAATATATACTTCTTGTGTATAATAACAACTAGCCGGGTACCTGCACAATGAGGCAAACATGACATCTTCCTGACGCATTAAGCATGGAGACTGTTATATATCTAATGTTCCAGCAAAATGATAATACATCTGTAGTAGTCTCCGTTGCAGTACTGGTTTAGATTACCAGGTAAAATCAGTCCAATATCAGCTACAAGTATTCAAGTAATAATTACTGGTACAGGCTGGTATTGCCCTATACTGGCTCAAAAAACATTTTCATCTGGTAGAACCAAAATTAAAATCTCATGTAGCCGGAAGTTTAATTTTAGGTAGTTAAATGTTTCATTGTTTGATATTTGGCACAAATTAATTGGTATGGTTATTTTGGAGGGGGCAGTAATCCTGACAAGTTGTAGCCACTGTGGCTGCGAGTCTTTCTATCTTTTCATAACTTCTGAGATCCTAATATACTTCATACAAGCAGAATTTTAAGATAACTGGCAATCTATTTCAGAAATTGACCGATCACAAAGCCCATGATAGAGAAAAAAGAGAATAGTAACACTAGAGCGATCCACCAGCCCAGAGGGCACTGATGATCAGTCGTTGTCGAAGCCTGCTGAGACCCATCTCCCTTTTATGAGGACTTTCTGTTACAAGGTGGCAATGGTAATCTGCAGAAACCTGAATTATTCTCAAATGAATGTTCTGGAAATGTAACCAAAGAACCCTGTTCTGGTATGGGCCCGCTTAGCAAGCTGTTTGACAAACCAAAGCGGGTATCATGCCTTCTAACGTATTATGTGATAAATCGAGTATTAGTAAGCTAGCCAAGCTTCCCAATTCATCAAGCAAAGGTTCCGATAGGTAATTGTGATCGATACTGAAAACCGTCAAAGATTGCATTGCTGAAATCTAAGTTGGAATTTGTCTATCGAGATGATTGTATGACAAATCAAGAAAAAGCACTGATATGTATTGACGAAGGAGTAGAACTCAACTCTAAGTTCACCAAGCATCTTTGTGAACTCAACTCTAAAATCTATTGAATTGATTTCAAACGATAAATCCAAACTGTTAAAATCCTTCTACCTTATGAGTGATGCGCCTACATGTGAAAATTGTAAAGTTTCGTTTTAATTTAGTATAAAATCAAGTTGTCAAAATTAGAAGGTTTATAAATTAATTTTAATGAATTCATTTTTTGGACATCTTTTGACCACTTGACTCTATACAAAATTAATTTAAAATTTTTAAATTTTGGCATGTAGACGCATCACTCGTAAGGTAGAAGGATTTCAACGGTTTGGATTCGTCGTTTGAAGCCAATCCGATAGGTTTTAGTGTTGAATTCACAAAGGGGCTTTATTTTATTTTTAAAACAAAAATGTATAAAAGTTATTTGACGCGAGAAAAAGAGAGGGGAACAGAGAGAAACTACGCCTGACCGGATCTGTGAATTTCGGAAGTGAGCAGAAGGAGAAGAAAAAAAAAAAGTTATGTATGAAAATTAAACAAAATTTTAAAGATTTTGTCACCTTGGATTTAGGGTGCAAGGATGTGAACTAAATGCCTACTCTCATTTTGAGCATGTTTGTCTATTGCGTGTGGGCTTTTAGTTTATTATGAGTTGAAGATAACAAACGTTGGATATAGTTGCACTAGAAACTCATGGATTCCTGGTACTGGTAGGGAAGTTGAAGTTAAGGGCTTAAGGCCCAAATAAACGGCAACTTATTGCAAAATTATCCATATCTGGCCCATGAATTATTAGGTTTGTTCATTTCTGTACTATTGATGACAACTTATCATAGTTAACTTTTACTGGTTTATTGTTATTCTCAAAAATAGGCCTGGCTTTGTAATAAGTCGTATAGGGGATGTGTACCAGTTGTTTGGTACCAATCCTCTCATACCATTTCGATTTCTTTAATGAAAATCGGTGGGTTTTATACCCACTTTTTTCAAACAAAAATGTATAAGAGTTATTTGACTGTTACATTTTGCAAATTACATTTCTCTTCTTGTTTTCTTTTGACTGGTACACAAGTGGCATGTGTACCAGTCAAATACCAGGCCGATTATTGAAGAAATAAGGCCAAAATTAAAGCTTGAACAGCACAGTTGTCACATTCTGTTTAGTGCAGTTCCTATAACCTTCCCAGAATGGTGGTCACAATTTGTAGCAGATTAATGTTGTATGAGCATCATATACAACTTATTTCTGCTTCTTTCAATTGGAGTACATTTACTGTGGGGGATGAGCATGTGTAATAAATATATAAGACAAGTTTGTTTATTTAGTCACTATTTCAATAAATACAATACAAGAAAAGAAATACAATACATGGATTTTGCAATACTAGAATTGAAACAATTTTTTCAATCTCTACCAGTACCCTGTTGGGTTGCAATTTTTGCAATAGATCACTTCAACTTGATCAATCTAATTTTTGAGTTGCTCCTGAGGCCCAGCAGAGAGACCAAATGTATCTCTTTTGGTTAAGAAAACTTCTTAAAATTGGTTTTTCTAACTTCTCAAAAAACCGTATATTCATCTCTCTTAGTTTGAGTATATATAACCTAATTACATATAGGTCCCTAGACCTTTTCTAACTGCACTTTTACTAAATAAACCTTGATACAATTATAAATCTCAACACTCCCCCTCAAGATGAGCGAAAGATATCTACTAAGCCCATCTTGTCACATCCTTGAGCTATGTCTGATGAACTAAGCCCTTTGGTCAGACAATCTGCTGCCTGATCTTTGGTTGAAACATGGCCTAACTCCAATAGTCCATTGTTCAACTTCTCTTTGATGAAGAACCTATCGATCTCTATATGTTTAGTTCTATCATGTTGTACTGGATTGTTGGCGATGCTGATGGCTGACTTGTTGTCGCACCACAACTTCATTTTTTCTCCTTGATCCAGCTTCAGCTCCACCAACATATTTTTTAGCCACAGCAACTCCGCAACTCCCAAGGCCATAGCTCTGTACTCTGCTTCTGCTGTCGATCTCGCCACCACCGACTGCTTCTTGCTCCTCCAAGAGACCAGGTTGCCTCCTACAAAAATGCAGTAACCTGAGGTAGACCTCCTATCATCTGCACAGCTAGCCCAATCAGAGTCACAGTAGCCCTCAATGCTCACATGGCTATTTCTCCTGAATACAAGCCCTTTTCCAGGGGCACTCTTCAAATACTTCAGAATCTGATACACCGCATCCATATGACCCTTCCTTGGATCATGCATGTAGCGACTCACCACGCTCACTTCAAAAGAGATATCGGGATGCGTGTGACTCAAATAGATCAACCTGCCTACTAATCTCTGGTACCTGTCGCGATCAACTGGTTCTCCGGCCTTTGCACTCAACTTGAACCTTTGGTCGATTGGTGTCGTTGCAGGTTTGCACCCCAACATACCTGTCTCTATGAGAAGATCTAGTGTGTACTTCCTTTGAGAGAGAACAATCCCCTCCGCTCCTCGAGCTATCTCGATCCCAAGAAAGTATCGAAGCAAGCCAAGATCTTTCACCTCGAATTCTTTGCCCAGTCTCACCTTGAGTTGAGCAATCTCCTTCTCATCGTCCCCTGTGACAATCATGTCATCCACGTATACTGCAAGCATAGTAATGTGGCTCCCATTTTGTCGAAAGAACACTGTATGGTCAGCGTTGATCTGCTGGTATCCCATATCTATCATGGCTCTCCTGAACCTATCGAACCAAGCTTGGGGAGACTGCTTTAGCCCATAAAGCGACTTCTTCAATCTGCAGACCTTGTCCACTGTCTGATCTGTGCCAAATCCTGGTGGTATATCCATGTACACCTCCTCCACTAGATCTCCATAAAGAAATGCATTCTTCACATCTAATTGGTGTAGTTTCCATCCACCATTCACTGCCAGAGAGATCAAGGTTCGAACGGTGCTCATCTTCGCTACAGGTGCAAAGGTCTCATCATAGTCGATGCCATAGGTCTGGCTGTACCCTTTTGCCACTAAGCGTGCCTTATAGCGCTCGACCTGCCCGTCTGGATTCTGCTTCACAGTAAAGACCCACTTACATCCAACTGCTCTTTTCCCGGCTGGTAGTGGCACTAACTCCCATGTGCGGTTCTTGTCAAGAGCCCTCAGTTCTTCATGCATGGCTGTCTTCCACTTTGGGTCCTCCTTTGCTACCTGCCAACATTTGGGTATAGAGACACTGTCCAAAGATGCAATGAATGCTCCATATCCAAGTGATATGTGAGAGTAATGAATAGACTGGTCAATGTTATGTAGAAACCCATAACGATCAGGAGGATTTCCCGCATTGCTGCGAGAGGTTCTCCTTACTGTCATAGGAGGATCAGAGAGAGGAAACACATCACCTGAATTTGTGGTGGGTGGTATAGGTGTCTCAGGAAGCGGAGAAGGCCGGGACAAGGGACTTACTGGCACGAGTGGTATAGGTACATAATGATTCACCTTCTTTCTCCTCTGGTACACTCTCAGCTCCCCATGAGCCCGAGTTTCTCCTCCTTCACCTTCTTCCTCCTCATTTTTCTCCTCTTCATATGGCTTATCCTCAGTCGATTCTTCGCTCAGAACAGGATTCGACACCATTTCCAACTGAATCGGTCTCTCACCCTCATTTTTCTCCCCCTCTCGCCCTATTTCTCCACTATCTGGTGGGTCACCAAAGGGTGAGGTTACTCTCAAAGGGTAGTATGGCTCAGACTCACGAAAAGTCACATCCATACTCACAAATGATCGCTTCTCTACTAGGCTCCAACATGCATACCCCTTCTGAGTTGCAGAATAATCTACAAAAACACACTTGACTGCTCTAGGATCCAACTTTCTCACTGTTGGTCTGTTGTCTTTCACGAAGCACACACAACCAAACACCTTCAAGGGGAGAATTCCTCCATTATCACCCTTCAACATTTCACATGGGGACTTCCAATCTAATATCTTCGAGGGCATCCTATTGATCAGCTGAGCAGCTGTCAAGACTGCTTGACCCCACAAGTATTTTGGAGCATTCATTGATATCATCATACACCGGGCTACCTCGAGAAGGTGTCTATTCTTCTTTTCTGCTACCCCATTCTGTGTCGGTGTATATGGGCAAGTAGTCTGATGCTGTATCCCCTGAATAGACAAATACTCTCCAAACGCCCTGTTGGTGTACTCTGTCCCATTATCAGACCTCAATACCTTCACCATTGCACCATATTGGGTCTGTACCGCCTTGTGGAAGTCTTTAAAACAAGAAAGTACATCACTCTTATTTTTCATCAAATACAACCAAGTAACACGAGAGAAACAATCTATAAAAGTCACAAAATATCTATAACCATTGATTGTATTTGCCGGACAAGGCCCCCATACATCAGAGTGAATAAGATCAAAAACCCTAGAACTCCTATTCCCAGAGGTATGATAGGAGCTTCTGGTATGTTTCCCTAACACACACGCATCACAAATCAACTTTTCTTTATTTGCCCTTTCATACAATGAAGGGTACAACAAACTCAAAACAGTAAATGAAGTATGCCCCATACGCTGATGATGCTGTAGTAATATCTCCTCTACAGTCATCCCAGAACCTCCTACTCCTGCACCCTCTACTAAAGATGTCAGCGCTAAATCCATCCCCTATCTGTCCATATACCACAATCCTCTATGCCACGTGCCAGTCCCAAGTCTCCGGCCCGTCCCCTTCTCCTTGAAAATCACCTTAGGAATGTCAAAAGAGACAACACAATTTAGTTGGAGGATAATATCACTAATAGACAATAGATTCACTGGAAATGATGGAGCATGCAATACATTGGACAATGTCACTAAATCGGTACATTTAACCGTTCCCTTACCAACCACAGGCTGGGTTGTGCCATCCGCTGTCTGGATACTTTCTAGAGGATTCAAGTGAGTGTAAGAGGAGAACTCACTCGAAGCCCCAGTCACATGTCGAGATGCACCAGAATCTATGATCCATTCTAGTGCTCTGGTGGAAGGTTTAGAGGCAAGAGCATGTGCAATACCTGTGGCAGAATAGGCAGAAGTAACAAAGTTACCCTTGAAGTCAGATGTGGATGTCTCATCAGTCACGCTCTTCTTTCCTCCATCACTCGTCATTCTCTGCTTCCTTTTTAGCATCTCGAAGAGCTCGTGCTCCTCCTCAATAAAGGCTGTCTCCTCCTCCTGTGGGTCCACCATATGTGCCCGGTAGCCTCCACCTCTACCTCCTCTACGTGCCCCACTACCACGGCCATGACCTCCAGACTGTCCTCGTCCACCCATCTCTCTCTCCTTGGGTGGCTTGGGACAAGCCTTGCTCAAGTGTCCTACTTCCCCGCAGTTGTAACACCTACGGGTCTCCCTCTGTGTACCTGTCATATCTGAGCTCAAGGTGGCCAAAGCTGACCGTGCACCTGGAGATCCACTCGGCTCAGAGTGTAGCCTCATACGACTCTCCTCCTGTATCATCGCGGAAACGACCTCATCTAGTGAAGGAATCTTCGTCTGGGCTAGAAGGACTGATCTCCTCCGATCAAAGATCGGGTTCAGATGAGCCAAGAACTGCATAGTCCTCATCTGTGCATTGAACTCCCTGTTCTTGCAACCCGGATCACTACAGCTTGACATAGGTGAGAAGTGATCAAGGTCTTGCCACAGCTTCTCCAGCTCCATGGAGTACTCCTGAATAGATTTATCACCTTGCACTACTACCTCTATGTCTCGCTGAATCTGGAAGACCCTCATGTGGTTCTCCGCCCCAGCATAGGCCCTCTTCAGCTTCGCCCATATGTCCTTTACCTTTCGAATGCCATCAACTGATGAAGCAACCTTTGGAACCATCGAGTTTAATAACCAGGTGTAGAGCAAGGCATGCGTGGTCCTCCATTCGTCCCTCTCTACATCGTCTCCCTGTAGCTCATCCTTGACTCCCATCAAAAACCCTTCTAGCTTCTTCCCTACTAGAGCAGCCTCGATTCGACGCGACCAACTCAGATATGTGGCCGGTCCCTCAAGCTTCAAATCCACAGAAGGAAGATCCAGCTTCATAGGCTGTGAGGGAGCCGACCCTGACCCCTCACCTTTCGTGGCACTCAGCTTCATTAGTTCCATCAAGGTTTTCACCTCTACTGCATCAAGCTTCTTGATAATCTCCTCCATCGATTACTCACGAGGATCCAAGTCTTAGATCACACAGATCACACGTGACTTCCTTCCTCTTCTTGACCCAATCTCGATCTACTTTACCCTCAAAATCAAGTTCTATGTCATTCAACCTTTCTTTCTCCTTTCCTTAACTCGATTTTGGTTTTCAAGACATTACGGGTGTGGTGGTAGGAGCGGACAGCGGTAGGGCAGCAAGAGTGGGGTGGTGGCTATCGGCCAGCGGCAGCAGCCAGCAAAGGCGGCGGCCTGGCAGCAGAGGCGCGACGGCGACCTGGAGGCGTGATGGCAGCAGAGGCGCGACGGCGACCTGGAGGCGATCTGACGCGATCTGTGAGGGGGGGGTGCGACCTGCCAGACAGAGGCGACAAGGAGGCGCGTCTGCGCTGGCGGCGATGGTGGTGACGGCGCCGGTGCCGGAAAGGAGGAGCAGCCCCGCTCTGTATTTGGCTCTGATACCAAATTGGTTTTTCTAACTTCTCAAAAAACCGTATATTCATCTCTCTTAGTTTGAGTATATATAACCTAATTACATATAGGTCCCTAGACCTTTTCTAACTGCACTTTTACTAAATAAACCTTGATACAATTATAAATCTCAACACTTAATATATAGGCCCATAAGTTAATTTAAATGGAGCGTATATTTAATTTAAATCAGTTAAATAGCAAATTAGATTTAAATAGCTAATCGAGTATTAGATAAAGAACAATACTCTAACTTATGATTTCCAATGCTCTAACCTCTAATTTTCAATGCTTTACCTTTTAATCTTAATTACCAATCCGAATTCAAAGAATTTATTTCAATTTTAACTCTAAATTTAATCCAAAATTACAAATCAGAATTCCAGAGGAGACCAAATAAAATTCCGGGAGGAATTAGGGGGCAAAGTTAATCTGAACGTATAGCATGATTTCGTATATCAGAGAATATGTTTCTTTACCACTATAATTTAAATATAATTTAAATGGGAGTATGATTGATAGAATGTAGGTGACAAGCATATTAATATTTGATTCTCCATAATTAAATTTGAGATATTATCAAATAATATTGATTTTTGTTTATATAATTTGCTTGTATGGTTTATAAAACACATGTTGACTAAATCTTGAGGTAAAAAAATGTTTTATAGAAGTAATGTATGAACTAAAATAGTTTAACTATAGGACTGATGGTTGTAAAAAATCATGTCAATTCTAGGAGGGGACTTACTTATTAAAATTCAGTAAATGAGCTCATTTTTTTTTAAATCTCTATTAATTTTGCCTTTATTTTATTTTTAAATAATTAAGTCTTGTATAATTGACTAAAATGTCATGAAAAATCATATGTGCATTGGAATGACTTGAGGACTTTAATTAACATCTCGTTTTTTTTTAAATAAAGATTATTTTTTTAAACCATCTTTTGATCTAAGGATTAAGAACAACATTTTTTTAGTGGGGACATAGGTTCAAAATTTAACTTGAAGATTTTTTATGAATATTTATATTGAGGAGGGTTCAAATGTCTCCATTTTTGTGCCTCCATCATGCCTCCATTTTTAAGAACTTTAATAACTTAAAATTTAAAACTTAAAAGTCAAAATAAAACCGTTAGATGTGATCTATGTTATTTTCTCAATATGCTCATAAATAATTATCACATTTCGATTTTTCTTTTATGTGAATCAATCATTTGAAAAATCAACGTCTAGAAATTATCCACATTAGAAGGTTTTTACAAGCTCTTGATGACAACCAAAACAAAGTTAAAATGTCACAATTTTTTACACGTGCATAGATAAAATGATGTAGATTATATCCAACGGTTTTATTTTGACTTTTAAATTTTAAATTTTAAGTTATTAAAGTTCTTAAAAATGAAGGCACGATGGAGACACAAAAAATAAAGGCATTTGAATCCTCCTCATTTATATTTAGGTGGTTTGTCTCTATCTTTATTTAAAAAATTAAAAATTGAATTTGGACAATTTTAATATTATTGCATTGTGTACATGACAGCCCTCATATAATTAATTTGGTCAAACTTGGTCATTATTGAAATTCATGTACGTGCACTTAATAGCTTTAAAACTTCCAAAACATTGTATTGTCTCAATCACTCTCACAAGAAATAATATTCAGCCAGTTGGCACCAACAAACAATTTGTAATTAAATTTCTAATGGTCCGTTAGGTTTCTTGTCTTTAGGAAAAAAAAAATACAAATGGAGATGAAATGAGGAAAGATATAAGAAATACAAATGCGCTTGTTCTCTTGTATAAAATCAGTTACAAATAAATTAAAACAGTGGCGTCCCCACCTCACCATCATTAAATGGACTGGCCCCCACACCTCACCTTCTCCAATTTCTTCTTCTTTGCTTCACTTCACCTCGTCTGATATTAAAAACACTACTACAGAAATGGTCATTGTAGACGGACATAAACAGGGGAGCTACACGGATTTCCTGCCGTGTGGAGTGCGAGGGTGTATAATCCCTGAATAAATTATACACGGATATTTACCCGTGTGCAATTCCTGAGAGCTACACGGATCATTACATAAACAACCGTGTTCAATTCCTTGCCAAGTGGCGCTCACTACTACAGAAATGGTCATTGTACACAGACATAAACAGAGGAGCTACACGGATTTCCTGCCGTGTGGAGTGCGAGGGTGTATAATCCCCTGAATAAATTATACACGGATATTTACCCGTGTGCAATTCCTGAGAGCTACACGATCATTATATAAACAACCGTGTTCAATTCCTTACCAAGTGGCGTTCTCCAAACCCGAGCTACACGGATCATTACATAAACAACCGTGTCCAATTCTTTGCCAAGTGGCGCTCTCCAAAGCCGAGCTACACGGATCACTACATAATTAACCGTGTTCAATTCCTTGCCAAGTGGCGCTCTCCAAAGCCGAGCTACACGGATTGTAACATAAACAGCCGTGTAGGATTACTCTGTCTACACGGCCTTTCTAGGTTATTATCCGTGTAGAAATAGTTATTATGCACGGCTTATTACTTGAACAACCGTGTCCAATTCTTTGCCAAGTGGCGCTCTCCAAAGCCGAGCTACACGGATTGGAACATAAACAGCCGTGTAAGATTACTCTGTCTACACGGACTTTCTAGGATAATATCCGTGTAGAATAGTTATTCTGCACGGTGTATTACATAAACAACCGTGTCCAATTCTTTGCCAGGTGGCGCTCTCCAAAGCCGAGCTACACGGATTGGAACATAAACAGCCGTGTAGGATTACTCTGTCTACACAGACTTTCTAGGATAATATCCGTGTAGAAATAGTTATTCTGCACAGCGTATTACATAAACAACCGTGTCCAATTCCTGGAGATCTACACAGATATTTAACTAAACGATCGTGTACAATCATTTTTCTGCACGGACGTCTATCTAAATATCCGTGTAGATCAGCCCCGAGAAAGCCTTGCCGTACCGATGACAAAGCTTCGTCCGCAGCGTTGGAAACGCCTCTTCGGGTCTATATCAAATTTTGAACCTTTTTAAAATTATTTCAAAATAATGATTTGAATGTAACATAAGATATCCGTGTTTTATTTAGAGATTACCTGATCCAAAATAATATGACACTTGGGCCATTGGACAATCTGTCTACGGGCGTCATCAAGCACCAACATGTTGTCGGTAGTGACAGGAAGAGGTATGCTGCCAGCCCATTCGGCCACAATCATGTCAACCGTTACAGGGAGATGGTTGGGCCTTAGCTGAGAACCGGCTAGAGGATGTACAATACCCTTAGCAAGGGTCAGAGGAGTTTTGTCGTGCCACATGACGAGGTCGCATGCTGTGGCCTCCTGCAATAATTATCAGTAATTAGTTAATGAACAAGTCACAATTACGGGTAGATTATGAACAAGTAGTGATTACCTGTAGATTGTCCAACACGCCCAGCACTTCGGTCCCGGATGCTTGACTGCTTCGCTGAAATCTCGGCGAAACAGGAGGTTGTTGCTCGGATTGCTGCGTAAGAGATGTAATTTGGTTGATCCACCTTGATTCGAATGCATCCATCCTTCCATCGTACTCCATTCTGATCTCCTCGCGTACCTCCTGGCGTACCTGCGCCAACATTGATTCCATCTCGTCCGTGCTAACTTTGGCACGCGGTCTTCTTTTTGGTTTTGGTCCGTCGTATACATCCTTCCAGCCATAGTAGACCGAGACACCCCTAACTCGACCCGTGTGTTCTTTAGTCCCGAGCGCTGCGGATAAGGAATCATCTACTCTTTCGACAGTCATGGAGCCCGAATTTACCTCCTCCTCCACATCCAACTGTTAAAAAAAATTAGTTATAGCAAAAGACAAAGTAATGTACACGAAGTTACCACAAAGACTCTTACCATTTTCTGAGCCACAGGTTGCACGTCATTTGGGAGTACTATCGTCCCGTCAGCGGTTACCTCAGATCTTCCCATGAGCCAGTGTTGGGCCCTAGGATTTTGGATCCTAACCATAGGTGAGTCAGAATCTTTGTTTTTCTCCAGTACTGCCGCCCATTCGGCCGACTTACCCTCGTAACCACCTGACCTTAATTTGTGCGGGTACTTGTTCAATTTCGCGATCCTCCTGCCCTCGTCACTTTTTATCTTCACACATCAAGTTATATCAATTAGTTTAAGGAAGATAAGTACATATCGAGAAAGAACAGAGACAAAGTTGGCTAAATTTATATACGTACCTTGAACTCTTCTGTGGACTTCAAAGCTTGAAACTCCTCCCAGTCCTCTTGTTTCAGCCATTTATAGTAGTCTACCGGATTTCTCCCTTTCTCCATGAAATCCGTCTTCAACGTGCTCTTGAATTGCTTTCAAGCTTCATTCATTTTCCTCAGAGTCTTTTTCTTGTTCGCGGACTTTGGGTCGTCATCCTGGATGTTCCAATGAGCCTGCATGATTGACAACAAAATTACTGCATGTAAGTTCATTCAAGTTTTCAGGTCAGGTATAGACATATATAACTTGCACTTAACCAAAGTACGGGGAATAAGTAGTTTGAAAATAATTTGTGTTTCACTTGCTCTACCAAATTGTTTTCTGTATATTAGAAAACTTTGGGGCACAACCTATGTCACTACCTACATGCAATCTAACCTTTATGACCAAATCAAAGTGAAATAATGTGTTGTATTTAGCTGAGTTTGTTAGTGATATTTCTTTGCTGATTTTGCTATCTGTCATGACAATAACCTGACCAAATTATTCTATTCTTTTGATAAACTCAAGTTTTATGTGATTGCAAATACAATGTGGTGCAGATATGGTATAGCAATGTTCCTCATACCAAGCTGGCAGAAGTAAAGGGGCACCAGAATTGGGTCAAGGTGTCTGGCGATTACCTTACCTTTCCTAGTGGCGGTACCCAGTTCAAGCATGGTGCACTACACTACATTGATTTCATTCAGCAGGTAATATATATTTGGTTTTGAATTTTTCTCTATATAACTGCTAAATGATAGAATTTGGGATATAGTCCTACAAAGCAAGAATTATCACCTACACCCCTAGAAATATACCAAAGGTTAAGACATGCTAGAAAACTTGTATCCAACAAAAAAGGAAATAACAAACAGAGAGAGAATAGGAAAAATGAATATATAATGCATATACAGTTTTTTTTTTTTACCTTCACAATGTTCCACCATTCGTTCTTATCTTCGTCATCGAATTTGTCCCACCTCTCAACCAAGATAGATGCCTTCTGCTTCACCAAATTGTTACACCAATTTGTGTACTCTGCCCTACGTGGACCCTTCGGACATCCGTTTTTGTTGAACTCGATTTGCAAATCCTTCGCCTCTGAGGTCTTCGTGCACATTGTCGGACCTCTTTTCCTCTTTTCTGTCTGAGCCTGCGGGTCATCTTCTTCCACTATCATATCTGCCTGTGGTTCCACTGTTTCCAAAATCCTATCTGCATTCTCACCTGACTGTGACATGGTTCTTTCTACAAAAAAGAAACATTATTACAAATGCTACGAAATGTAAAATTTAGGTCTAACTTATGTGTTGTTGGGTCCTTTGTTCAATCATAGTGTTGGTTTTGCAATTTAGTCCCTGTAACATTAGGTGTCCATGTCACCAGAATAGGTCAGTTGAGGTAACTTTTCACTTAACCAAAATACAATCAGAGGTAAGGGTTTTGATTTAACCAAGATACAGGGAGCATTGAAACTTAGAGTGAGAGAGAGATGAGAGAGAGAGAGAACCTTTCAAAGAGAGAACAACAACCGCGCGAGTGGAGATTAGATATTCAATTGGCGAGTTCAGAGGAGAGCGACAGCAGAGACCGAGCTAGCACCGAGAAAGAGAACGATGGCAGCACCACAGAAAGAGATAGGAGACTAGGGGGTTTAGGTTTTAGGGGAGATGAGGGGATTTTGAAAAGATGGAGCGACAGAGACGAGGCGCGCATTTTATTTCTCGTAAACTAAATCTACACGGACATTTAATTAAACAACCGTGTAGAAACGTAATAGAGCTACACGTTTAATTAAGCACCCTTGTATAATTAGTTTACGCGAAATTATGAAATGCGCGCCTACATATGGTTTTCTAGATTAATTTTTTCAAATTCCAAATTTCATATTTTTCAAATTCCATATTTTTCAAAATGGAAAACTTAAAAAAAGGAACCTGATTTCAGTTTTATTAATTAGCTTGAAAGCTATTTTATATCTTCGAGTATCTAGTAGAATTTAATAATAAATGCAAATAAATATTTCAATTTCTACACGGTCGTTTAATTAAAAATCCATGTAGAAAACCTCTTCCAAACGGATTTTTCATTAAATGCCCGTGTACGTTTCATAGAAGGCAAAACAACTCTTGAAAATTAAACGGCCGTGTACAAAGCCTTTTGTACACGGATTTTTAATTAAACGCCCGTGTACGTTTCTAAGAAAACAAAACGACTCTTCAAAAGTAAACGACCGTGTCCAATTTTAAATTAAAACGTTTAATTCGAACAGGTTTCATACGGAATTCGAGAAGTTGCCTTATCTTTTTAATTCTGAGAAGACGAAACGACTCTTCAAAATTCTATATAATCTGAGAAACTCCCCCGTTTCGATTACTTTTCTCTGAGATTTCGAAGAAGAAATGGCCGCTTCAGTGCCACCGGAAGATGCAAATGTGCTATGGCCATTGCCCTCCCGGCTATGTCATTCCCGAAGATGCTCCCGAAGTCCCTTCCGGCTATGAAATGCCTCCTCCCAACTACAGGAGGACATGGCCATGGCCGCCCTCAATCAAGATTATCGAAATTCTCGACATTCTCAAAATCATCGTTGCATTCAAATTCAAAATTATCAACAATTTCTACATTATCATCATTCTCGTCCAAAACAAAATTTCTATTGGTTCCACTACATTTCCCAATTTTCTCACCATGCATAAACCAACATGTATATCTTTTCTTAAATCTCCGACAAATCAAATGAGCTCTAATTTCTTCCGAATCTCCAAATCTTATAAAATTTTTACAATCTCTACAAGGACACAAGATGTCGTTATCTTTTGTGGCCACTCTATAACTCTCAGCAAATTTTAGGAACTCATCAACGCGAGCCAAATATTCTGCACTATCATGTCGCAATTCGTACATCCAACTTCGATCCATCTGTAAATTAAAGTAAACAAAAAAAAATTCCAATTAAACATATATGGTGGTCAGCATATATATTGTTCCAAATTCTTGGCTTATAAAGGGCTGGTTTACAATCCTAACCCACTCTTTGAATATTATGCCTCATATGTGAACACATATTAGCGGGATTTAATTAGTACTAGTTAAGTGTCCGTGCGTTGCAACGGAAATTGAAATATTGTTTTGATTATTTTTTTAGATGTGATTAATTTTTATTTAATTTTTTTTATCATATATTAGTCAATAATGAGAGCAAACAATAGCCTTAGAGCTTGATAATATATTATTTGTCTTTACTGCTAGCAATTAATTTTATTGAAGATAATTAATTGTTAATAACTCCGAACTAAAATATCAAATCTTTCTACTATAGCACTGATGAAGTATTATATGACATATTTTTAATAAGAATATCAATTGCCTCCTCTCCTCCAAAATTACTAATGACATGAATAAAAATTATAATGTAGTTAAGAACAAATTTTATGTAGCATTTATGAAAGATATATCTTGTGAGAAAATTACTTAAATGCATGAAAAATGGCTTACGAATCAAGGCATTTGATTCTTGACCAAAATAATTTAATTAATTTAAAATTATTTACATACTCTGCTAGTAATTAGAGAACACATCAAATTTATTTTATAAGCAAAAATTGATTAAAAGTTCAAAAATAAGTACAAATATATTTTTCAATATAATTATAAATTCATTTCATCTGACGCAGCCAAATAATAAAAAATAAAATAAAAAATAAAATGAAATGAAAAATCAGAAAATTTTTGACTGGCAGTGCGACAGGGCTCCATTTAAACCAGCGAAATTCCATCTTCTTGATTGAACTCTCGGCCCACGAACACCTATGCTCACTCTTGTGCGCGACTCACGAACACTCAGTCTATACAAGTGAACGAGCATAACACAGCTGACCCCTTCGCTCCTGTGTCTCATTACTCCATTGCTCCAATTAACTCTATGTTGTTTTTACGGTAATTTTGTAAATTAATTGTTAGTTTAGACTACTTCTTGGATATTTGATATTTGAACACCTTATTATCTGATGTATTAGAGATGATGTTAAAGTTTTGTAGTGCTTGTGTATGGAAAATTGGAAATACAATGTATGGAATTTGTTGTTTTAACATTGCCTCATTCATTATGTACTTTATATTTGCAGCATTATTATTTTAAAGTCTTGCATTCAATCTTGAAGTATAGAAAATATTTTTAGCATTACAATTACATAAATATGTACTTGCGATCCTCTAGTACCACTCAGTTTAAAATTATGCTTGTTTCCTTGTACCATTTAGTTTTATCATAGATCATTTCCACTTAAGAAACCTGTTACAGATCAGTACAATTAATAAAAAAAGGCTACATGATTAAATAATCTCATTCATCATTGCCATAAATTTGTATTTTTTTTATTTATGGCAATGACTTATTTTTTATTTTTTATTTAACGGTACATGTTTTCTATTAAGAATGTTGTTCACACATTGCAAGTTTTATACTCTTATAACAAAGACATACATAAATTTTGCCGATACAAATAGAAAAACATTCCACTTACAAAGTATTACAATAAAAAACAAGTGCAAGTGTACCAATAGAAAATTATAAATCAGTAAACATAATTTCAGCAAATAGAGTGATCTCATCACTGCCACAAATCAGAGTAGAATTTGATCATTCAAGTGTTACATCCATCTCAAAATTTGAGCAAATCAAAATAAAATTGAAGTGTTACATCCTTTCATAGCTGCCACAAATCTAAACCCCAACCCTGCCTCTATCACTAACTTGTGCACATATAACACTAAAGCTCTCACAATGATGTCATCATCGTCCTCTATTTTTCTCTTCCCTTGGCATTATCTCATATGTGCTACAAAACAGACTATTGTCATGTGTATGCCTGAAATAAAATAAAACCATACAATTGATCTATTATACAAGAGAGGATGACATACCTTGCGACAAGTTTGGAAATTATGACACTCTTGCTCACTGCAGTAGTTGACAAGTTCAGATTAAACTTCACTTTTTAATCTACCAAAAAGAAACCATAAAATTCACTGAAGCACTCCTTGTGCAATTCCCTGAAAAGGAAAACAAAAGGTAAGTACAAAGGGCATTATAAGGAGAGATGATTAGATGAAGTTTAGAAAAATTAGGAACTTTTTTCTCTTCATCACTTTTGTAACCTATCATTTATACGAGAAATTTTTGTAAAATTGAAATGGAATATAGATGAACACTAATTATAAAGGCATCTAATTATGGGGAACAAATTGCTATCCCCACTGATTATCTCTACTAAAACTTATTAAAATTCAAGCACCATGAAAAGAACCTTAAAATGGTAGATTTTATTGTATTGTACAGTAGCAGTACCAGTGGTCAGAAATTGGTACTGGTACAGTGGTTGTACCAGTATTTAATAGAGATTGGTATAGTGGTACTTGCTTAATTTGTTTAACCATCACAACTAATGTCTGCTGGATTTACGTAACCCTTTCATCTAAGGTAAATGGATCATGAACTGGTACATGATACAAATGGATGTCAAAAACAAAATGAACCGGTGCATGGTACAATTGGAATAATTATAGTTCATACGGAACCTCTTTTTTTTGTTCTTTTTGTGATCTTGAGCTGAATAATCAACTTATTTACTTATTCAACAATTAGGTATTCTAGTACATCAATCACTACCAGAGATAACCAACAATTATTTGTATAACCAAAACTGAAGAAATTCAACAGGTAGATTACCTTTTGAGCCATCCATGATCCAAACTCCAGAACTCTGTGTTCAATCCTTATTAATTGAATCTGCAGTTATGAAAACTTAATTACACCTCTTTCTCAGAATACAATACACTATTCAAGAAAGTTTGGATCAATATCATTCAAACTTACATGAGCTACAGCCCCAATTAAACCATAGAGCGCAGTGAGGGAATATTAGATCAGATCCTG
Source organism: Carex kokanica (assembly GCA_025461125.1). NCBI lineage: Eukaryota > Viridiplantae > Streptophyta > Magnoliopsida > Poales > Cyperaceae > Carex > Carex kokanica. Next base: position 1,334,608 of record JAJGRX010000348.1, read on the forward strand.
ACACGTAGGCCCTTTAACTTCAACGAAGCAACTATACAAAAAAGAAAAAAATAGAAGCCTAATAAATTAAGATCAACCAGATCTTAAGTGGTACAATGTTGGTCCTTAGCATGATATACACAAGAAGAATAGAATAAGGAGCTTACTTGGAGATATCTCTCTTCATGGCCTTGTACAATTTAAAAATACAGAGAATGCTAAGGTGCAAATGGTAATAGTTGAAACCTGTTGTAAGAAAGCAGTGTTGAGATCCCACAATACAGGAATCAATTGGTACCTGAAAAAGTAAAAAAAAAAAAATGAAATTCCTATTGGAAATCCTTATAATTACAATATAGGAAATTCACTATCAAAATAACGGTTCTAAACTATTAGTTGGATATACCAGGATCTCTGGGCAGAAAATATTGAATTAATTACTACAACTTATCTATAAAAACAATCCAATATTGAATAAAAAAAAAGGTTAGAACATTTTTGCAGGATAGATATACTGTTTGCATGTGTTGATGTATAACTGTGTGTTTTTTTGTGAGCGAAAGAAAAATATAGCATAAACATATTGTTCAGGTCCATTGGGAAAACCTTAGATGCAAAGGATCTTCTTTAATTGTTAATGTTTCAAATAAAGTGAAATTAGTGGCATATATTTTATTTAAATAAAAATGATCAAGGAGAAATATTGATTATATAACTCTTTAATAGAAAAATTGTTTGCTTGATCAAGATTACAAAACCTTAGTGATTGACATCGTTTGCTCTTATTCATTTGCACAAAACATATGAATTATGAAATACATTCACTACTAACATAACATAACATAACATAACATAACACCATCTAAATCCTGAATAATCAATCATATTCATTTCTTGGATGTTAGTATACCAGAGCTAGAGAGTAAAGAAGAAGAAATTTAAAAAGATAAATTCGAATAAGTATAGTTCAACAAATTAAGAAATAGACCTCACCAGAAATATTAAATTATGAAGTCCGCTGCTAGCTACAACATCTCGGGTTTGGGATCTGGTAATATTGCATTGTGTTGTTGATAGCAAAATTTGGTAATATTGCATTTCCATTTGACCTGAAGAGAGGAAATAGTTTCAGCAGCTTTATTTATCTCTTCCAAAGCATCTCTAAGCTATGCTCCTACTAAACTTTCTATTTGCTATTACACATGATGTAACAAAAAAGAAGAAGAATCCAAATTATCAAAAGAAGAGATATAGATGAAAAATAAAACCAAAATAATTGTATTGGTTCCAATTTTGGTACTTGGGGTATTGTGGTCCTTTTTTTCTTCTAATAATTAACTATGTAAGCGACATCAAGTTTTCTCACAACCAAGTAGTAACCTGAGCACTATCTCATAATTAGTAGACAGTTCATCAAGTTACTCAGAAAAGAAAATGTAAATTATAATTTAGGTTTACATATCTAACCTTTTGAGGCTTAGTCAAGAGCTCTGCCAGAGAAAATAGGTCGAAAAGTCCAATGAAGCAATGAGTAAAGGCCTGGTTGGTACAACATACCCAGTAAGGAAAAAAGAAGTATATAACATGTTACCTCCAGTACTCAAAGACTTGTCAGTGCCGTCAAATTTTGGTGCTACGCTTGAGTAATAGGGATTGAATCTTGGTAATTGACATCTGAAAACATTCACACTGTAAATTTATATGTTAGAGCACTAATCACGGAAATGAAATATAAAACAAGTGAAAATTTTTGCATGCAAACCCACAAAATACAAAAAAAAAAGTAATAGTAAAACACCTCATATGCTCCCTACAAACCATGAGCAAATATAAGACCCAGCTTCTTTCACGTGAACTCCCAATTCTATTTGATTTCAAGGATACTTAAATTAACCAAATTTATGACAAGCATTCGAACTAAATTCAAATCAAATTTTCATACACGTCAGCTTATGTTATTTCTTTAAGCATGACAAGCATTCTTACATTTTTATGGGGAGATATATCAGGTTATGAGGTAAGTCTTTAACTCTGCAGTGGTATAGACCAAATTTTAAAATTTGTAGGGGCAAGCATGAATTTTTTTCATAAATTGAGGAACTAACTAAAGCGAAAAGAAACCTTCTAAAAGGGGTTCCTTGTTTATATCTCTCCACTGTTCATGTTGATCTCTAAGAAAGTAAGAAGACATGCCATTGAAGGCCACATGAATACATACAGTGTTCGATGAAATGTCGATTCATTGCCATAGATAGAAGCATAAACCTATCTCCAAAAATCATAACAAAAATAATAAATAAAGCAAAGGTCGATTTCAAAATATGCTCAAGGCCAATTAAATATATTAGGAGATACTATAATTTTCAATTTTGTTGTGGTTTTCATTAATCTAAATTTCTTGATGAACTAAAAAGGAAAACTTTGTCTGAAAAAACTTGTCAGTTAACAAACAATATAACTTGACAATTTCAATGTGCAAAAAATTACGGATAGCTCTTTCAGAACAACTTTTGTGTTAATTGCAAATATGTAGCAATCACACTTTGGTCCCTGATATTTCATTTATTATACTTTCTATGTTTATTAATGAAAATTGTATAGTTTTTTTTTTCTGTTTTATTTAGAAAAGTGCAAAGGCTGAAAGAGAGATCAAAGGTGAATAACCTGTGGAAGAGAGAAGATTACCAAAGATTTGGAATCCGGGTGTACCAAGATCGTGGCTTATGCCTTTTCCAACCTTACTTCTCGACCTGCCTCGAGGTTCGCGCACGAGCTATCCACAGGGAACTCGAAGCACAACCCCAAATCGGTTGAGAGGGTCGAGCAATCAACACTCAGAAACAAGGAAGAGAGAAATAAATCCAAATCGGTTTTGTGAGGGGGAGAGTATAGCAGTGAAGGAAAAAAAGAGTAGCAAGGAAAAAACTGAGAGAGACTGAGAGAGAGGGGATAGGATATAGAACTGGGGGGAGAGAGAAAGAAACATCTAGAGGAAGAGGAGCGGCCTAGGTAGCAGGGTGCGCTCCAAGTCGTCGCCGCTCAGAGAGAAGACGTGTATTCAAAAAAAAGGAGTGGAAGAAATCAAGACGCGCAGAAAAAGAGAAGTCTCAAATGAAACAATTATTATGTATCTTTTCATGTAGCGGGTTTGTTTCTAATTAAATTTAGATTTCTACACGGTTGACAACATTAAATAGATGCATCAAATCAAATTTTTTATTAAAGGCTGAGATTGAGATGGATTGTGATGAGTGGCTAAGATTTACTTGATGAACGGTTGAGATTTTGTTTGGGTGAATAGAAGGTTGGAACCTAAAATTTTCAATGTGATATTAGTAGTGAGGATTTGAGAAAAATTCGGCAGCATTTCTCCTTAACTCCCCAAGTATGCGTAAAAACCACATACTCGTAGGAGCAATAAGGAGAAATACTGTCGAACTTTTCTCAAATACTAATTAAATCCCGCTAATATGTGTTCACATCCTAAATGGGACACAGTATTCAAAGAGCAGTCCCAAACGGGGGACTATCCAAAATTAATCCCTATTGGATTAATTTTGAACGGGCATGGACCTAAAAACATCAGTAGGTCGGTTATTGGACCACAATACACTAATTATTTACATTATCTTAACAAATCAAGGACGCATGAATTAAATAATAATTGACAGAAATAATTACGCAATATTAATCAGTAACAGAAAATTAGATAAAGAAGAGGGAAATATATATATGTATGACTAACCTTGGCAATAGAGAGGAGAATGCGAATTAACTTCCAAGCTAGATCTCAGATCCGGCATCGTTCCTTGTGCGCAGAAATCAGACCAATTCAATACAGAGAGAGAGAGAAGTATTAATTGATCAAAACGGCAACGGAAGAAGGCCTTTTATATAGTTCCAACCCTAAAATAACATTTCTACACGGATAATAATATATAAATCCGTGTACAACAAGCATTACGAGAGCTACACGGACTTTTATATAGGTAGCTGTTTATAAAAGATAACCTTTCTACACGGACATTTATATAAACAGCCGTGTGTAATATAAAAGATAAACTTTCTTCACAGATATTTAGAATTCTTTTTTTTTTCCTAATTTTTGTTTTATTTTTTTTTGGCTAGCCTTCCATTATTTCGAGCAAGTATCTTTGTTTTCAGTTAATAACCTTTGTGCACGGATATTTAGCTATAAATCCGTGTAGAAAGACACACAGACTTTTATATAAACAGCCGTGTAAATTATTTTTCTACACTGTTAATTAAACAAAAATCCGTGTACTATTTCTCGTTTCTACACGGCTCTTTATTAAACGTCCGTGTAGCATTGTTTTTTCCAAAACAGAGGAAGACATTTAAAATCCAGAATTCCAAAACATAGCAATTTAAACTAAAAATTCATGTACACTAAATTATACAAAATCATTACAAAAGTTGGAATAAAAATTCATATGTAAACTAAAAAATTTCATTAAGGACTAGAATAGGGTGGTTCTTTCCTTTTGGTGCCAGTAGGGTTTACAGAGGGGATGATATGAGAAGATACATGTTTTACTAAAGAAAGAGTTGAGTAAAAAGTTGGATGAAGGACCATCAAAAAAAAGGGAAGAGGTCGATGAAGGACCTTCAGAGCCGGATGAAGAGACGAATGAAGAGTCGGATGATCTCCGACTTCATTCGACTCTTCACCCGGCTCTGAAGGTCACATTCACCTCTTCATCCAGCTCTGAAGGTCCTTCACCCAACTCTTACCCAACCCTTCGTCCAGTAAAATTGATCAGAAGAGAGATAATTTCTCCTCTGGATCTTGCTTGCCCGAATTAGTTAGGACATGCAAGGAACTAACCAAAAGACTACTTAGGTTAATGTAACCAAAGTAAGGACTACTTTAGTTACATTAACCTAAGTAGCCTTTTGGTTAATATGTCCTAAACTAAACACCTTAGCAAGATCTAGAGGAGAAATACAAATTAACTTCCAAGATCTCAGATCCAGCCTCTAGTTATAACATCTTTACCCTCGAAAAACACTTTAGCGCAGAAATCAGATCAATTAATTGGGGAAATGAAGCACTTCGCATGGGAATTCGAGATGTAGGTTATCAATTATATCGGACCGCTCATCTATGAGCTCCATAAATAGTAGCTCATATTGATATAAGTTGCGATCCGACATAATTGATAAACCTACATCTCAACCCAATTGTTAACTGTGAGATGAGGGAGAGAATTGATCAAAACGGCGCTGGTCGGGAGAATGCATTTTATATAACCAAAAACCTAAAATAACATTTCTACACAGCTCTTTATTAAACGTCCGTGTAGCTCTCTCAAGGCTTTCTACTCTGTTAATTAAACAAAAAACCGTGTACATTTACGACATTTCTACACGGCTCTTTATTAAACATCCGTGTAGCTCTTACAGGTTATCTACATGGTCATTTAAACATTTATCCGTGTACAATTCTTTCCTTTCTTCACGGTTCTTTAATTAAATATCCGTGTAGCTCTCTCAAGGCTTTCTCCACTGTTATTTAAACAATAAGCCGTGTACATTTCCTAGTAAACGTCCGTGTAGCTCTCTCACGTCTTTCTACACTGATTCTTTAATAAATATCCGTGTAGAGATCCTACAGATATTTCAGGCATCCAAAAAATTACAACTTCTACACGACTTTTATATAAAATTGCCAAATCCGTGTACAATGACCATTTCTGTAGTAGTGGCTCTCCAAAGCCGAGCTACACAGATTGTAACATAAACAGCCGTGTAGGATTACTCTGTCTACAAGGACTTTTTAGGTTAATATCCGTGTAGAAATAGTTATTCTGCACGGCTTATTACATGAACAACCGTGTCCAATTCCTTGCCAGTGGCGCTCTCCATAGCCGAGCTACACTGATTATTACGTAAACAGCCGTGTACGATTACTCTGTCCACACGGACTTTTAGGTTAATATCCGTGTAGAAATAGTTATTCTATATATACAGCTTATTACATAAACAACCGTGTCCAAATCCTTGCCAGTGGCGCTCTCTATAGCCGAGCTACACTGATTATTACATAAACAGCTGTGTACGATTACTCTGTCTACACGGACTTTTAGGTTAATATCCGTTTAGAAATAGTTATTCTATACGGCTTATTACATAAACAATCGTGTACAATTACTGGAGATCTATACACGGATATTTAACTAAACGGCCGTGTACGATCATCTTTTTGCACGTACGTCTATCTAAATATCCGTGTAGAATAACTATTTCTACACGGATCATTACATAAGCAACCGTGTAGCTCTCTTATATTTTTATTTGCTCTTTATTTGGCTTTCTACACGGACTTTTGTGAAATATCCGTGTAGAATGGTAATATTTTTTTTAAACTTTTATTTTATGTTTTGGCTAGCCTCCAGTTTGCTAGCCATTAAAAATCAATTCCAAAACAGAGAATTTCCAATATATCATAATACAACCCCTAAACAAAATTCATGTACACTAAATTATATCAAAAATTATACAAAAATTCATGTACACTAAATTATATAAAAAATTATACAAAAATTCATGCACACTAAATTATACAAATCCATATTCTGGTTTACAAAATTCCTATTGAAACCACTTTGCCCACATACATCTAAAATAATCTATCTGGTCCTTGGAGAAATGCCCTGCCTGTTTCTTCGATTTATAATACCAAAAATTCAAAATATGTAGGTTAGAAAAATACAATATAACAACTACATCTCTGTTTTGTTTTATAAAAATAAATATTGTAATTATAATAATGCAACTAATAAAACAAATTGAGTAGAATAAAATATTAGAGGAAATCAATATTAATTATATGGACAAGTCAAGGCAAACATATGAATTACAGTTAATATGAATTACATACCGGATATTGTGGCCATGTGAATTGTATGGATTCGACAAAGTGAAACATATAAATCATCGTGTAATAACCGCATTCCCAACCCTCCAACTGTTGCGGGCACTGAAATTTCATTTATCGGCCTATGTTAGAATGACAATAATTTTTTGAACAAAATATGAAATTGTAAAATTATAGTGTGCTCACCGGCTGCCACCTCCAACTCAACTTATTTTCTGCTTCGTGCTTTGCATTCCTCCATCGTGAATATATTTCAGAAAAGCCTTACAAAATTGAGTGAATGTAATTAGCAATTCCACAATTTGTTATATATAATTGGAAAAAAAATCAAACCAAGTGAATTACTATTGCTTACTCTCTTATTTTAGTGCAGATCATTTTGGACGCTGAGGAGTGATGTTTCCTGTGGGCTGTGAAGAATCCATGATAAAAACCAAATTTTCAAGTGGCACAATCACAATCAAACATCAGTGGCCCCTTTGGTGGTATGGCAGGAGAATAAATTTCTTCTTCTCCGAATGAGCCTTATGCATTGCTGAACACAAGTACTCGACAGTCTCTTCCGGATGATATTCCACCATCGTACCATTAGTTTTGGCGGGGACCAACAATGCACAGGAGTTCACCTTACCTTTTCCACAATCCACAGCATGTTTTCGGTGTAACATCCTGAAAAATCATCATTTCACATTAGAATATATATTTGAGTGCTATACACATGATATATATGATTTTTGGTCACTAACATGAGGAAAACGGTGAGGACTCCCACATCAAGCCATTTATCGCTTGACGAGGCATGTAGAAAGTCCTTGAATTCTTGGAAAGGCAGCAAGACCATCCTGCCTTCGTGTAGAAGCATCTCGGGGGGGGACAGGGAATATTACTTCCTCCATAGAAACAGGTGCCTTGATCAAGCAGGCTTGGAGATTCTGCAAATCAGGAGGCAAACGGCTAACCTCTTCTTCGGTGAGCCCCATACGGTCTACCCGCGCAACTACTGGCGCAACTACTGGATCATCAGGAGATTCTTGCGCATCAGCCCCGACGACTACTTCCAAGCCTTGCCGTACCAGTGACAAAGCTTCGTTCGCAGTGTTGGAAACGCCTCTTCGAGTCTGTATCAAATTTTGTACCTTTTTCAAGTATTTCAAAATAATGATTTGAATGTAACATAAGATACCCGTGTTTTATTTAGAGATTACCTGATCCAAAATAATCTGACACTTGGGCCATTGGACAATCTGTCCACGGACTTCATCAAGCACCATCATGTCGTCGGTAGGGACAGGAAGAGGTATGCGGGCAGCCCATTCGGTCATGATCATGTCAACCGTTACGGGGAGATGGTTGGGCCTTAGATGATAACCGGCTAGGGGATGTACGATGCCCTTAGCAAGGGTCAGAGGAGTTTTATCGTGCCACATGACGAGGTCGCATGCTGTGGCCTCCTACAATAATTATCAGCAATTAGTTAATGAACAAGTCAAAATTACAGGTAGATTATGAACAAGTAGTGATTACCTGTAGATTGTCCAACTCGCCCAGCACTTCGATCCCGGATGCTTGACTGCTTCGCCGAATTCCCGGCGAAATGGGAGGTTGTTGCTCGGATAGCTGCGTAAGAGATGTAAATTGGTTCAACCACCTTGATTCCATCTCAGCCATCCTTTCATCATACTCCATTCTGATCTCCTGGCATACCTCCTGGCGTACCTGCACCAACCTTGATTCCATCTCGTCCGTGCTAACTTTGGCACGCGGTCTTCTTTTTTGTTTTGGTCTGTCATATACATCCTTCCAGCCACTGTAGACCGAGACACCCCTAACTCGACCCGTGTGTTCTTTACTCCAGAGCGCTGCGGAAAAGGAATCATCCACTCTTTCGACAGTCAGGGAGCCCGAATTTACCTCCTCCTCCACATCCAACTGTTAATAAAAAAATTAGTTATAGCAAAAGACAAAGTAATGTACACAAAGTTACAACAAAGACTCTTACCATTTTCTGAGCCACGGGTTGCACGTCATCTGGGAGTACTATCCTCCCGTCAGCGGTCACCTCGGATCTTCCCATGACCTAGTGTTGGCCCCTAGGATTTTGGATCCTAACCACAGGTGAGTCAGAATCTTTGTTTTTCTCCAGTACTTCCGCCCATTCGGCCGACTTACCCTCGTAACCACCTGACCCTAATTTGTGTGGGTACTTGTTCAATTTCGCGATCCTCCTGCCCTCGTCACTTTTTATCTTCACACATCAAGGTAAATCAATTAGTTTGAGGAAGATAAGTACATATCGAGAAATAACAAAGACTAAGTTGGCTAAATTTATATACCTTGAACTTTGCTGTGGACTTCAAAGCTTGAAACTCCTCCCAGTCCTCTTGTTTTAGCCATTTATAGTAGCCTACCGGATTTCTCCCTTTATCCATGAAATCCGTCTTCAACGTGCTCTTGAATTGCTTCCAACCTTCATTCATTTTCCTCAAAGTCTTTTTTTTCGCTCACTTGGGGTCGTCATCCTGGATGTTCCAATGAGCCTATATGATTGACAACAAAATTACTGCATGTAAGTTCATTCAAGTTTTGAGGTCAGGTATAGACATATATAACTTGCAGGAAGACAACTACATGATGCCTAGCAATTTAAAAAAGTTATTATTTACTTATAAAAGCAAATTCTAAATATGCTAAGGTTAAGACATGGTAGAAAACTTGTATCCAACAAAAAAAGGAATAACAAACAGAGAGAGAATAGGAAAAATGAATATATAATGCATGCAAAGTTTTATATATTTTTTCAATTACTAAATGGTCCTCAAAAATATAACTTAAGAGATTAAAGAAAGAACTACACATGAAGGTTGGTGGGTGTTCCAGTCAAGGATAACGCTGTCATCGTTCCAGTCAAACGAATTAACCAATTACCGATCATGTACAATAATCAAAGTAAGGTTTATAATTGTTAGGTACTTTACCTTCACAATGTTCCACCATTCGTTCTTATCTTTGTCATCGAATTTGTCCCACCTCTCAACCAAGATAGATGTCTTTTGCTTCACCAAATTGTTACACCAATTTGTGTACTCTGCCCTACGGTGGACCCTTCGGACATCCGATTTTGTTGAACTCGATTTGCAAATCCTTCGCCTCTGAGGTCTTCGTGCACATTGTCGGACCTCTTTTCCTCCTTTCTTTCTGAGCCTGCGGCTCCTTTTCTTCCAATATCATATCTGCCTGCGGTTCCACTGTTTCCAATATCATTTCAACATTCTCACCTGACTGTGACATGGTTCTTTCTACAAAAAAGAAACATTATTACAAATGCTATGAATGTAAAATTTAGATCTAACTTATGTGTTGTTGGGTCCTTTGTTCAATCATAGTGTTGGTTTTGCAATTTAGTCCCTGTAACATTAGGTTCTGTCCAGATCACCAGAATAGGTCAGTGGAGGTAACTTTTCATTTAACCAAAATACAATCAGAGATAAGGGTTTTGATTTAACTAAGATACAGGGAGCATTGCAACTTAGAAAGAGAGAGAGAGAGAGAGAGAGAGAGAGAGAACCTTTCAAAGAGAGAACAGCAACCGCGCGAGAGGGGCTTAGAGATTCAATTGGCGAGTTCAGAGGAGAGCGACAAAGATTGGAGACCAAGCTAGCACCGAGAGAGAGAGAACGATGGCAGCACCACAGAAAGAGAGAGGAGACGAGGGGGTTTAGGTTTTAGGGGAGACGAGGGGATTTTGAAAAGATCGAGCGACAGAGATGAGGCGCACATTTTATTTCGCGTAAACTAATTCTACACGGACATTTAATTAAACAACCGTGTAGAAACGTAAGAGAGCTACACGTTTAATTAAACACCCGTGTAGAATTAGTTTACGCGAAATAAAATGCGCGCCTATATATGGTTTTTCCAGATTAATTTTTCAAATTCCAAATTTCATATTTTTCAAATTCCATATTTTTCAAAATGGAAAACTTAAAAATAAAAAGGAACCTGATTTCAGTTTTATTTAGCTTGAAAACTATTTTATCCATGTATCTTCGAGTATCTAGCAGAACTTAATAATAAATGCAAATAAATATTTCAATTTCTACACGGGCGTTTAATTAAATATTCGTGTAGAAAATCTTTTTTACACGGATTTTTAATTAAATGCCCGTGTACGTTTCTTAGAAGACGAAACAACTCTTCAAAATTAAACGGCCGTGTAGAAAGCCTTTCGTACACGAATTTTTAAATAAACGGCCGTGTATGATTCTTAGAAAATGAAATGACTCTTCAAAAGTAAACGACCGTGTAGAAAACTATTCTTACACGGATTTTTAATTAAACGTCCGTGTCTGTTTTTAAATTAAAAGTTTAATTTGAACAAATTTGATAACGGAATTCGAGAAGTTGCCTTATCTTTTTAATTCTGAGAAGACGAAACGACTCTTCAAAATACAATATAATCTGAGAAACTCCCCCGTTTCGATTACTTTTCTCTGAGATTTGGAAGAAGAAGTTTTGGAAGAAGAAATGGCCGCTTGGGTGCCACCGGAAGACGCAAATGTGCCATGGCCATGGCCCCCGGCTATGAAATACCTGCTGAAGATGCTCAAGTCGATTCCATGTTGGAAGTCCCTCCCGGCTATGAAATGCCTCCTCCCAACTACAGGTGGACATGGCCATGGCCGCCCTCAAATGTGCCACGGCGAAGCCCAAGGGGGCACCCACCACCAAAGCCATACAAAAGGAGGGGCAATCCCTGGATCAGGCCAAAGAGACCCTGGATTAGAAGGAGGGGGTCAGGCCAAGGAGCAATCCAGCCAGGCCAGTGAAGGAGTGTTTAATTAAGTTAGCTTTTTTTTCGTTTTGTTTTGATGTAATATATTTTGTTCTTAATTTAATCAGCATTTTGTTTTCTATCCGTTTAACTATTTTGTTAAATACTTCATGCTATCTAAATAAATACTGTTATAGATATAAATTAGCAGTACAAAACAACCAACAAATAATTTATTATGGATAATCAGTACAAAGTATATTATTTAAAAAAATTATTTAAAATTAACTTAAATAATCTATCTAAATAATATCATAGAATAATTAATGCTTAATGCTCTCTAAATAATCCGATTTGAAAACATAAATGAACACTTTACTTGATATGACCTTATCTGGGTTTACAAATTATAAAACAACCATAGAATAATTTTTCGGAAAAAAAAATACCTTTTGTTCAAGTAAATATTTCAAAAGTATATTATTTTAAAAAAAATATTTCAAAATAACAGGGACGCTGTTGTAGCATGCAATTTAGCCTCTGTTGTTCAAGTAAAGTATTTCAAAATAATGATTTGAATGTAACATAAGATATCCCTGTAACGATTTGAAAACATAAATGAACACTTTACTTGATATGACCTTATCTGGGTTTACAAATTATAAAACAACCATAGAATAATTTTTCGGAAAAAAAAATACCTTTCTACACGGATGTTTAATGAATTATCCGTGTAGCTCCCTTTGAATTTCTACATAGATATTTAATGATACATCCGTGTAGAAATGTATTTGTACACGGATGTTTAATTAAATGTCCGTGTAGCTCCCTTTGAATTTCTACATAGATATTTAATGAAACATCCGTGTAGAAACGTATTTGTACACGGATGTTTAATGAAACATCCGTGATTAAAAGATTTTTTTTAATGAACTAGAAAGATGGATTTTTTTATTTAAACAAATAAAATATAAAATTCATGTACACTAAATTATATCAAAAATTATACAAAAATTCATGTACACTAAATTATATCAAAAATTATACAAAAATTCATGCACACTAAATTATACAAATCCATATTCTGGTTTACAAAATTCCTGTTGAAACCACTTTGCCCACATACATCTAAAATAATCTATCTGGTTCTTGCTCATGATATGCAAAAAAGAAATATTAGAAACGAAATAAAAATATTACAATGAGACAGAAATATCCAGAGATAACCAACCTTAAGTCTTTAGTCTGACTCTTCATTGGGCTCTCTGAAATATTATAAAAGAAATAAATATTATACATTGAATTTTTTTTTTCCAAATAAGAAATATTAAAATTTTCAAGTTTAAAAGGAGTAAATATTATACATTAGATTTTTTTTTTCCTTTTTCTCTTTTTTTCCACTGTTTGAACATCTTTCCATAATCCTTCATTGTGGTCAGATCTCATGTAATTTGCTTCGTCTTGTTATGCAATTGTTGCTATTTCAGCTTGCACATCGGTACAAAATTGAGGTATCTCTTCGAACTGGTCGTACTCTTCTTCGTTGGTGACGTTTTCTACCCCAACAATCCTTCTTTTTTCGGATAGGACGACACTCCACCTATCATCACTCGGGTCAGTGACATAAAAGACTTGGGTGGCTTTCTTGGCAAGTATGAACGGATCATCAACATACCCGACTTTGTCAAAATCAACGAGGGTGAACCCGTTGTTATCAACTTTAACACCCCGGTCTTTGACCCATTGGCACCGAAACAAGGGAATGCTAAGGTGAGGATTGTAAACGAGCTCCCAAATTTCTTCAATAACGCCGTAATAAGACTTTGATGCTATTACAGGCCGAGCATCCCACGATCTATTGAATTCTTGAGACGTCGCCACCAACGTCAGCCCACTATTTTGCATCGTGCTCTTATCACACTGTAATTTAGTGTAAAATGTATATCCGTTAATCTCGTATCCTTGGAATATTCTAACAACCATTTGGGGTCCTTCGCCCAGCAATCTAACAGTTTCATTTACGGGCGACCTTTCGGGGTGTGATTTCACTCTTTCTTTCATCCATCCTATAAAAGAACGGTTATGCTCGTCAGTAAGCCACTTTTGACTTCTCGTGTCATCTTCATAGATAGGGCATGCTTTTGCTCCTTTACAAGTGTAACCCGATAAATTCCCGTACGTGGGGAAATCATTTATGGTGCAGAAGACCATGGCCCGCAAATTAAATTGCTCTTTGCCGTACGCATCCCACACCCGGACGCCATCCCTCCACAATTTCTGGAGGTCCTCAATTAATGGTGTGAGATACACATCTATGTCATTTCCGGGTTGTCTGGGTCCTTGGATTAGTAATGACATCACTATATACCTGCGTTTCATGCACAACCAAGGAGGAAGATTGTAGATGCATATAAGAACTGGCCAAGTGCTGTGCTGACTGCTCATGCTTCCAAACGGACTCATTCCGTCTGTGCTCACCCCTAACTTAAGGTTTCGTGATTCGCCACCAAATCCTTTGAAATGTCTATCAATGTTTCTCCATTTGATTGAATCAGCCGGGTGTCTTAGTTTGCCATCTCTTTTGCGCTCTTCTTCATGCCAACGCAACAATTTCGCATCTTTGGGATTTGCAAATAACTGTCTGAATCTCGGTATTATCGGGAAATACCACACCGCCTTAGCCGGAGGCCGGCCCTTTTTTTCTTCATCGTAATTGTCAGTGTCCTGGTCCTTACGTTTATACCGTGAAACACCGCATTTGGGACAAACATGCATGGCCTCGTACTCTCCACGGTACAATACACAGTCATTCGGACATGCATGTATTTTTTCAATCTTCAAACCCATTGGACAAATCAACTTCTTCGCCTGATATATTGTACAGGGTAACTCGTTGTTATCTGGGAGCATCTATCGTAAAAACTTTAATAATGACGTGAAACTCTTATCGCTCCAACCGTTGTCTGTTTTGAAGTTCAATAATTTCAACACAGCTGATAGTTTTATAAATTTGGTATGCCCAGGATATAACGGCTTTTTAGATTCATTAGACAGATACTGAAATTTTTAAAATATTTGTCACTAATTTCATCTTCCACATCACGTAACTTATCCTCTAGATTCTCAGTAAAATCGTATTCTGCATTTTCATCAATATTCATCTCCAGCTCATCATCCTCGTTGCAATCAAGCCCAACATTATCGAAATTTTCGACATTCTCAAAATCATCGTTGCATTCAAGTTCAAAATTATCAACAATTTCTACATTATCATCATTTTCGTCCAAAACAGAATTTCTATTGGTACCACTACATTCCCCAATTTTCTCACCATGCATAAACCAACATGTATATCTTTTCTTAAATCCCTGACAAATCAAATGAGCTCTAATTTCTTCCGAATCCCCAAATCTTATAAATATTTTATAATCTCTACAAGGACACAAGATGTCGTCATCTTTTGTGTCCACTCTATAACTCTCATCAAATTTTATGAACTCATCAACGCGAGCCAAATATTCTGCACTATCACGTTGCAATTCGTACATCCAACTTCGATCCATCTGTAAATTAAATTAAAAAAAAAAGATTCCAATTAAACATATATGGTGGTCAGCAAATTCTTGGCTTACAAAGGGCCCGTTTACAATTCTAACCCACTATTTGAATATTATGCCTCATATATGAACACATATTAGCGAGATTTAATTAGTATTTGAGAAAAATTCGGCAGCATTTCCCCTTAACTCCCCAAGTATGCGTAAAAATCACATACTCGTAGGAGCAATAAGGAGAAATCCTGTCGAACTTTTCTCAAATACTAATTAAATCCTACTAATATGTACTGTTCACATCCTAAATGAGACACAATATTCAAAGAGCAGTCCCAAACGGGGGACTATCCAAAATTAATCCCTATTGGATTAATTTTGAACGGGCATGGACCTAAAAGCATCAGTAGGTCGGTTATTGGACCACAATACACTAATTATTTACATTATCTTAACAAATCAAGCACGCATGCATTAAATAATAATTGACCTAAATAATTAAGCAATATTAATCAGTAACAGAAAATTAGATAAAGAAAAAGAGAAATATATGTATGACTAACCTTAGCAATAGAGAGGAGAAATGCGAATTAACTTCAAAGATCTCAGATCCAGCCTCGATCCTCGTGCACATAAATCAGACCAATTCAATACAGAGAGAGAGAGTATTAATTGATCAAAACGGCGCCGAAAGAAGGCCTTTTATATAGCTCCAACCCTAAAATATCCTTTCTACACGGATAATTAGCTACAAATCCGTGTAGAAAGCATTGAGAGAGCTACACGAACTTTCATATAGGTAGCCGTTTAGATTACTCTTTCTACACGGACATTTATATAAACGGCTGTGTATAATTTTCCGTCTACACGGACTTTTATATAAACAGCCGTGTAGAATTTTCTTTTTTTTTCTAACTATTTTTTATTTTTTTTGGCTAGCCTCCATTTTTGCTAGCTAGTATTTTCTATGTTTAATTTAAGATAGCAAAACAGATGAAAAAATATCAATTTGCTAACAATAAAATGATATAAACAGCCGTGTAGAATTCTTTTTTTTTCCTAATTTTTTTTTTTTTTGCTAGCCTCCATTTTTGCTAGCCAGTATTTTCTTTGTTTTCAGTTAGCAAAACGGAGTAAGATGAAAATATCAATTGCTAAACAAATAGAATGAAAAGTGCCAGTAGGGTTTACAGAGGGTAATATGGAGATACATGTTTACAAAGGGTAATATGAAGATAAATGTTTTAAAAGTAGGCCTTTGTCAGAATCTTCGTATTTCTCCTCTAGATCTTGCTTGCCCGAATTAGTTTAGGACATATGAAGGAACTAACCAAAAGACTACTTAGGTTAATGTAACCAAATTAAGGACTACTTTGGTTACATTAACCTAAGTAGCCTTTTGGTTAGTTTCATATGTCCTAAACTAAACACCTTAGCAAGATCTAGAGGAGAAATACAAATTAACTTCCAAGATCTCAGATTCGGCCTCCAGTTATAACATCTATCATCATATTACCCTCCAAAAACACTTTAGCGTAGAAATCAGACCAATTAATTGGGAATTCGAGATGTAGGTTATCAATTATATCGGACCGCTCATCTGTGAGCTCCAAAAATAGTAGCTCATATTAATATAATTTGCGATCCGACTGATAAACTTATATCTCAACCCAATTGTTAACTGTGAGAGGGAGAGTATAAATTGATCAAAACGGCGCTGGGGAGAAGGCCTTTTATATAATTCCAACCCTAAAATAACATTTCTGCAGAGATAATTAGCTATAAATCTGTGTAGAAAGCATTAAGAGAGCTACACGGACTTTTATATAAGTAACCGTTTAGATTACTATTTCTACACGGACATTTATATAGACAGCCGTGTAAAATTTTCTGTCTACACGGACTTTTATATAAACAGCCGTGTAGAATTTTCTTTTTTTTTCTAACTATTTTTTATTTTTTTTGGCTTCCCTCCATTTTTGCTAGCCAGTATTTTCTATGTTTTCAGAAAGCAAAACAGATGAAAATATCAATTTGCTAACAATAAAATGATATAAACAGCCGTGTAGAATTTTCTTGTTTTCCTAATTGTATTTTATTTTTTTTGGCTAGCCTCCATTTTTGCGAGCAAGTATTTTCTTTGTTTTCAGTTAGCAAAACAGAGTAAGATGAAAATATCAATTGCTAAACAAATAAAATGAAAAGTGTCAGTAGGGTTTACAGAGGGTAATATGAAGATAAATCTTGTAACAGTAGGTCTTTGTCAGAATCTTCGTATTTCTCCAATAGATCTTGCTTGCCCGAATTAGTTTAGGACATTTGCAAGAAACTAACCAAAAGTGGCTAATGTAACCAAAGGACATATGTAACTGAACAATAGTCTTTTGATTAGTTCCTTACATATGTCCTAAACTAAACACCTTAGCAAGATCTAGAGGAGAAATACAAATTAACTTCCAAGATCTCATATTCGACCTCCGGTTATAAGATGTATCATCATATTACCCTCTAAAAACACTTTAGTGCAGAAATCAGACCAATTAATTGGGGAAATGAAGCACTTCGCATGGCAATTCGAGATGTAGGTTATCAATTATATCGGACCGCTCATCTGTGAGCTCCATAAATAGTAGCTCATATTGATATAATTTGCGATCCGACATAATTGATAAACCTATATCTCAACCCAATTGTTAACTGTGAGAGGGAGAGTATAAATTGATCAAAACGGCGCTGGGGAGAAGGCCTTTTATATAACCAAAAACCTAAAATAACCTTTATACACAACTCTTTATTAAACGTCCGTGTAGCTCTCTCAAGGTTTTTTACTTTGTGAATTAGACAAAAAACCGTGTACAATTTCGACCTTTCTACACGGCTCTTTATTAAACGTCCGTGTAACTCTCACAGGTTATCTACACTGTCATTTAAACAATCATCCGTGTACAATTCTTACCTTTCTTCACGGTTCTTTAATTAAATATCCGTGTAGCTCTCTCAAGGCTTTCTCCACTGTTATATAAACAATAAGCCGTGTACATTTCCTAGTAAACGTCCGTGTAGCTCTCTCACGTCTTTCTACACTGATTCTTTAATAAATATCCGTGTAGAGATCCTATAGATATTTCAGGCATCCAAAAAATTACAACTTCTACACGGTTTTTATATAAAATTGCCAAATCCGTGTACAATGTGCCGTGTAGAATGACCATTTCTGTAGTAGTGAAACATGAAAATAATGTAAGATAATATATTAACTTTTCTTCATTGTCCAAATGTTACCAATATTTTAAAACATGACCTTGTATGAAATGTAAATGACCGGAATAAAGCTGACATTAAGGGTGAAAAACCGAGCGAATATGGAGTGGATAGTGGTAAAATCATATCCATCTCTTTTTAATTTTCTGAATACGGATCGGATATTAGCTGGATGCATATACAAATACGGATCGGATTGGATATTTATTAAAATAATATTAAAAAGAGGAGGGTTCAAATGTCTCCATTTTTTGTGCCTCCACCATGCCTCCATTTTTAAAACGTCAATAACTCAAAATTTAAATCATAAATGTCAAAATAAAACCATTAGATGTGATCTATATTATTTTCTCTATGTGCTCATAAAAAATTATCACATTTTGGTTTTGTTTTTATGTGAATCAATAAGTTAAAAAATCAACGTCTAAAAATTATCCGCATTGGTACATTTTAATAAGCTCTTGATGACAACCAAAACAAAGTGAAAATATCATAATTTTTTAAACATGCATATATAAAATTATGTAGATCATATCTAATGGTTCCATTTGACTTTTAAGTTTTAAATTTTGAGTTATTAAAGTTTTTAAAAATGGAGACATGATGGAGGCGCACAAAATGGTGGCATTTGAACCCTCCTCTATTAAAAAATACCAAAGCTCATAATATATATCTAATTTTAATGGTGAATAACAATATTTTTTCATAATATATATTAAAATAGAGGAGGGATCAGATTACACCCTTTTTTGACACATTTTGACACCTACCATTTTCAAAGTCCAAATAATCGATCCAAACCGTTCAACATGATGGATATATTAAAATGTGCTTGGAGATCAAATTTTACATTTTTTTAATTTTTTTACTATTTATTAAGATGGTTACAAAATCGTTGTTTTCAGACCATTGAAAAACAGCAATTTTGTAACCATCTTAATAAATAGTAAAAAAATTCAAAAAAATGTAAAATTTGTTCTCCAAGCACATTTTAATATATCCATCATGTTGAACGGTTCGGATCAACTATTTGGACTTTGAAATCGCAAAATTAACCTATAAAAAACAGTGTCAAGATGTGTCAAAAAAATGGTGTAATTGGATCCCTCCTCATTAAAATATATGATATATATCTACTATTCGGATATGAATAATTAAAATATAAAACTATATCAGTATTCATATCCACACGGATATTCATATATCAAATATCCATATCTAATTTTTTGAATACATATTGAATACGGATCAGATATTATCCATACTGTTTTCACCCCTAACTGGCATGCAATCATCGTATTTAAATGGCAATACATAATCATGATATAGGGCGGCTAATATGACATGCAGTTCGCATTTATAATACACGGTTCATATAATTTTTTCGACTTATAGTACACAGTTCAAAAACAATACTCTAATTAATAATTTTTCTTGTTTCGACTTATAGTTTTGAATGTTTTAACTTCTAATTCTAATTTTATGACGTAACATGTAAAGGAAGCTAGCCACGTGTCCTCCCTGACCATTTGAGGGCTACCACTCGAAGCAGACTTCAATTCTGTCTCAGGCTCTCAGCTCACATCCTCTTTCTTGGAAACCTAGAAGGGCTCTCTCTCCGTTCTACCAATCTCACTGGATCCATCTCATCCCTTGCAAACTGCACAAAGCAACTCAAAGAACTGGACCTATCCATTAACAACCTTCGAGGGTCTGTCTATGATACAGCTTCTCTGACGACCTCCTGTCATTCTCTTCAGTTGCTCAACCTCTCCAATAACTACATTGGCCAGGCCATCAATCGTTCCTCTCCAGTTCTCGCCCGCCTGAAGATGATTGATCTCTCCAACAACAAGATAACAACCAACAGAAATATCCAGTGGTTATTCTCTAAACTCAGGTTACTTGAACATCTAAACCTCTCGAATAACACCATTAAAGGCACCATACCACAAATTACCAATTGCACCTCTTTGCAATATCTTGACCTATCTTCCAATCAACTCACTGGTACCATACTGGCTAGTACATTCTCAAGTTGTCTAAATTTAAGTTATCTAAATCTCTCGCATGTCTAACCATTTTATCTGAATCAACTCACTGGTACCCCGCTTGACATAGAGGCATGCATGAATCTCGTCACTCTGAGCCTCACCAAGAATAATTTTTCTGGTGAATTCCCCATGTGGTCTCTGGTTGCCATATCCAGACTCCAGTTTCTAGAGTTGGCATTTAATAACTTCAATGGTAATTTATCCAAATCTATTTCAAAGCTTTCAAGTCTTGAGTTATTGGATCTTAGTGCGAACAAGTTCTCGGGTTTGATACCACAACCTTTGTGCCCCAGTAGTATCTCTAGATTAAAAGTGTTACACTTACAGGACAATTATTTTACCGGATTAATTGATACCTCATTCCCTAAGCAACTGTACTAACTTTATCTCACTTGATCTGAGCTTGAACTTGCTTTCTAGGTCCATACCCGGTTCTCTAGGGTCCCTCCTCAACTTGAAGGATCTTGTAATATTGTGGCAAAATAATTTGAATGGCGAGATACCCGCCGAGCTCTCATCCTCAAGTCACTTAGAAACCTACTCTTGGACTACAACATCTTAACTGGTACAATACCAGACAAGTTAGTGAATTGCACCAGCCTCAACTGGATTTCTCTTGCAAGCAACCAGCTTATGGGGTCAATACCCATTTGGTTTGGCAAGCTAGAAAAACTTGTGATTTGAATGCTTGCAAATAATTCCTTCACTAGGTCGATACCTCTGGGGCTTGGTGACTGTAAGGGCCTGTAATATTTAGATTTGAGTATCAACCAACTCAATGGGTCCATTCACTACTACAGAAATGGTCATTGTACACGGACATAAACAGGGGAGCTACACGGATTTCCTGCCGTGTGGAGTGCGAGGGTGTATAATCCCCTGAATAAATTATACACGGATATTTAACCGTGTGCAATTCCTAAGAGCTACACGGATCATTACATAAACAACCGTGGTCAATTCCTTGCCAAGTGGCGGTCTCCAAACCCGAGCTACACGGATCAGTACATAATTAACCGTGTCCAATTCCTTGCCAAGTGGCGCTCTCCAAAGCCGAGCTACACGGATCACTACATAATTAACCGTGTCCAATTCCTTGCCAAGTGGCGCTCTCCAAAGCCGAGCTACACGGATCACTACATAAACAACCGTGTCCAATTCCTTGCCAAGTGGCGCTCTCCAAAGCCGAGCTACACGGATCACTACATAAACAACCGTGTACGATGTCTCTGTCTACACGGACTTTTAGGTTAATATCCGTGTCGACATAGTTATTCTGCACGGCTCATTACATAAACAACCGTGTACATTAGTTGAGATCTATACACGGATATTTAACTAAAAGGCCGTGTACGATCATGTTTCTACACGGATGTCTATCAAAATATCCGTGTAGAATAACTATTTCTACACGGATCATTACATAAGCAGCCGTGTAGCTATCTTATATTTTTATTTGCTCTTTATTTGGCTTTCCACACGGACTTTTGTGAAACATCCGTGTAGAATGGTTATATTTTTTTTCAATTTTTATTTTTTGTTTTGGCTAGCCTCCAGTTTGCTAGCCATTAAAAATCAATTCCAAACAAAGAATTTCCAATATATCAGAATACAACCCCTAAACAAAATTCATGTACACTAAATATATCAAAAATTCATGCACACAAAATTATACAAATCCATATTCTGGTTTACAAAATTCATTTTGAAACCACTTTGCCCACATACATCTAAAATAATCTATATCTTCATTGCTGTAATGCCCTGCCTTCTCGTTCGATTTATGCTGCCAAAAATTCAAAATATGTAGGTTATTAGAAAAATACAATATAACAACTGCATCTCTGTTTTGCTTTATAAAAATAAATATTGTAATTATAACAATGCAACTAATAAAACAAATTTAGTAGAATAAAATATTAGAGGAAATCAATATTAATTATATGGACAAGTCAAGGCAAACATATGAATTACATACCGGATAATTTGGCCACTCGAATTGTAAGCGTTCAACAAAGTGATACATAAAAATCATCGTGTAATAACCGCATTCCCAACCCTGAAACTGTTGCGGGCACTGAAATTTTCATTTAGCGGCCTATGTTAGAATGGCAATTAATTTTTGAACAAAAAATATGAAATTATAAAAATTATAGTGCATGTGCTCACCGGCTGCCACCTGAAACACAACTTATTTTTACGCTTCGGAATCGTGCTTTGCCTTCCTCCATCTTTAAGATATTTCAGAAAAGCCCTTACAAAATTGAGTGAATGTAATTAGCAATTCCACAATTTGTTATATGTAATTGGGAAAAAATCAAACCAAGTGAATTACTATTGCTTACTTTCTTATTGGAATGCAGATCTTTTTGGATTGCTGAGGAATGATGCCCGGTCCGGGATATGAAGAATCCATGAGGAAAACCAAATTCTCAAGTGGCACAATCACAATCAAACACCAGTGGCCACTCTGGTGGTATGGCACGAGAATAAATTTCTTATTCTCCGAAACAGCCTTATGCATCGCTGAACGCATGTACTGGACAGTATCTTCCTCCTGATATTTCACCATCGTACCACTAGTAAAAGCGGGGTCCAAGAATGCACAGGAGTTCACCCTATCTTTCCCATGAGCCACAGACTGTTTTCGTTGTATCATCCTGAAAAATCATCATTTCACATTAGAATATATATTTGAGTGCTATACACATGATATATATGATTTTTTGGTCACTAACATGACGAAAACGGTGAGGACTCCCACATCGAGCCATTTATCGCTTGATGAGGCATGTAGAAAGTCCTTGAATTCTTTGAAAGGCAGCACGACCGTCCTGCCTTTGTGTAGGAGAACCTCGGGGGGGATTTCGAAGATTACGTCCTCCATATCATCTGGTGCCTTAACCAGGCAGTCGTGGAGATTCTGCAAATCCTCGGGCAAACGGCTAACCTCTTTTTCAGAGAGCCCCGTACGGTCTACTGGGGCATCCGCTGGCGCAGCCGCTGGCGCATTTGCTGGCGCTTCCGCTGGCGCAGCAGGAGATTCTTGCGCATCAGCCCCGACTACTACTTCCAAGCCTCGCCGTACCGGTGACAAAGCTTCGTCCGCAGCGTTTCCAACGCCTCTTCGGGTCTGTATCAGATTTTGAACATTTTTTCAAGTATTTCAAAATAATCATTTGAACGTAACATAAGATATCCGTGTTTTATTTAGAGATTACCTGATCCAAAATAATCTGACACTTGGGCCATTGGACAATCGCCTTTGCACGGGCATCATCAAGCACCAGCAATTCGTCAGTAGGGACAGGAAGAGGTATGCGGGCAGCCCAATCAGCCACAATCATGTCAACCGTTACGGGGAGATGGTTGGGCCTTAGCTGAGAACCGGCTGGAGGATGTACAATGCCCTTAGCAATGGTCAGAGGAGTTTTATCGTGCCACATGACGAGGTCGCATGATGTGGCCTCCTGCAATAATTATCAGCAATTAGTTAATGAACAAGTCAAAATTAAGGGTAGATTATGAACAAGTAGTGATTACCTGTAGATTGTCCAACACGCCCAGAACTTCGGTCCCGGATGCTTGACTGCTTCGCCGAAATCCCGGCGAAACGGGAGGTTGTTGCTCGGATTGCTGCGTCAGAGATGTAATATGGTTGATCCACCTTGATTCGAATTCAGCAATCCTTCCATCGTACTCCGTTCTGAACTCCTCGCATACCTCCTGGCGTACCTGCGCCAACCTTGATTCCATCTCTTCCGTGCTAACTTTGGCACGCGGTCTTCTTTTTGGTTTTGGTCCGTCGTATACATCCTTCCAGCCACAGTAGACCGAGACACCCCTAACTCGACCCGTGTGTTCTTTAGTCCCGAGCGCTGCGGACAAGGAATCATCCACTCTTTCGACAGTCATGGAGCCCGAATTTACCTCCTCCTCCACATCCAACTGTTTAAAAAAAAATTAGTTATAGCAAAAGACAAAGTAATGTACACGAAGTTACCACAAAGACTCTTACCATTTTCTGAGCCACGGGTTGCACGTCACTTGGGAGTACTATCGTCCCGTCAGCGGTTACCTCAGATCTTCCCATGAGCCAGCATTGGGCCCTAGGATTTTGGATCCTAACCACAGGTGAGTCAGAATGTTTGTTTTGGTCCAGTACCTTAGCCCATTCGGCCGACTTACCCTCGTAACCACCTGACCCTAATTTGTGCGGGTACTTGTTCAATTTCGCGATCCTCCTGCCCTCGTCACTTTTTACCTTCACACATCAAGGCACATCAATTAGTTAGTTTAAGGAAGATAAGTACATATCGAGAAAGAACAGAGAGAAAGTTAATTGGCTGAATTTATATACCTTGAACTCTTCTGTGGACTTCAAAGCTTGAAATGCCTCCCAGTCCTCTTGTTTCAGCCATTTATAGTAGCCTACCGGATTTCTCCCTTCCTCCATGAAAACCGTATTCAACGTGCTCTTGAATTGCTTCCAAGCTTCATTCATTTTCCTCAGAGTCTTTTTCTTTTTCGCGGACTTTGGGTCGTCATCCTGGATGTTCCAATGAGCCTGCATGATTGACAACAAAATTACTGCATGTAAGTTCATTCAAGTTTTCAGGTCAGGTATAGACATATATAACTTGCACTTAACCAAAGTACGGGGAATAAGTAGCTTGAAAATAATTTGTGTTTCACTTGCTCTACCAAATTGTTTTCTGTATATTAGGAAACTTTGGGGCACAACCTATGTCACTACCTACATGCAATCTAACCTTTATGACCAAATCAATGTGAAATAATGTGTTGTATTTAGCTGAGTTTGTTAGTGATATTTCTTTGCTGATTTTGCTATCTGTCATGATAATAGTGTAGGGCACCAGAATTGGGTCAAGGTGTCTGGCGATTACCTTACCTTTCCTGGTGGCGGTACCCAGTTCAAGCATGGTGCACTACACTAGCTACATTGATTAATTTCATTCAGCAGGTAATATATATTTGGTTTTGAATTTTTCTCTGTATATATAACTGCTAAATGATAGAATTTGGGATATAGTCCTACAAAGCAAGAATTATCACCTACACCCCTAGAAATATACCAAAGGTTAAGACATGCTAGAAAACTTGTATCCAACAAAAAAAGAAATAACAAACAGAATACGAAAACTGAATATATAATGCATGTACAGTTTTTTTTTTTACCTTCACAATGTTCCACAATTCGTTCTTATCTTCGTCATCGAATTTGTCCCACCTCTCAACCAAGATAGATGCCTTCTGCTTCACCAAATTGTTACACCAATTTGTGTACTCTGCCCTACGTGGACCCTTCGGACACCCGGTTTTGTCGAACTCGATTTGCAAATCCTTAGCCTCTGAGGTCTTCGTGCACATTGTCGGACCTCTTTTCCTCTTTTCTGTCTGAGACTGCTGGTCCTCTTCTTCCACTATCATATCTACCTGCGGTTCCACTGTTTCCAAAATCATATCTGCATTCTCACCTGGCTGTGACATGGTTCTTTCTACAAAAAAGAAACATTATTACAAATGCTATGAAATGTAAAATTTAGGTCTAACTTATGTGTTGTTGGGTCCTTTGTTCAATCATAGTGTTGGTTTTGCAATTTAGTCCCTGTAACATTAATTAGGTGTCCATGTCACCAGAATAGGTCAGTTGAGGAAACTTTTCACTTAACCAAAATACAATCAGAGATAAGGGTTTTGATTTAACCAAGATACAGGGAGCATTGCAACTTAGAGAGAGAGAGAGAGAGGGAGAGCCTTTCAAGGACAGAACAGCAACCGCGCGAGAGGAGCTTAGAGATTCAATTGGCGAGTTCAGAGGAGAGCGACAGAGGAGACCGAGCTAGCACCGAGAGAGAGAACGATGGCAGCACCACAGAAAGAGATAGGAGACTAGGGGGTTTAGGTTTTGGGGGAGACGAGGAGATTTTGAAAAGATATCGAGCGACAGAGACGAGGCGCGCACTTTATTTCGCGTAAACTAAATATACACGGACATTTAAATAAACACCCGTGTAGAAACGTAAGAGAGCTACACGTTTAATTAAACACCCGTGTATAATTAGGTTACGCGAAATTATGAAATGCGCGCCTACATATGGTTTTCTAGATTAATTTTTTCAAATTCCAAAGTTTCATATTTTTCAAATTCCATATTTTTCAAAATGGAAATTCCAAAATATAAAAAGGAACCTGATTTCAGTTTTATTTAGCTTGAAAATTATTTTATATCTTCGAGTATCTAGCAGAACTTAATAATAAATGCAAATAAATATTTCAATTTCTACACGGGCGTTTAAATAAATAACCGTGTAGAAAACAGTTTGTACACTGATTTTTTATTAAACGCCCGTGTACGTTGCTTATAAGGCGAAACAACTCTTGAAAATTAAACGACCGTGTTAAAAGCCATTTGTACACGTATTTTTAATTAAACGACCGTGTATGATTCTTGTAAGACGAAATTCAAAATTAAAGGACCTTCAAAAGCCTTTTGTACACGGAAGTCGAGAAGTTGCCTTATCTTTTTAATTAAGAAGACGAAACGACTTCAAAATTCAATATAATCTGAGAAACTCCCCCTTTTCGATTACTTTTCTCTGAGAATTTGGAAGAAGAAATGGCCGCTTCGGTGCCACCGGAAGAAGACGCAAATGTGCCATGGCCATTGCCCCCCGGCTATGTCATTCCCGAGGATGCTCCCGAAGTCCCTCCCGGCTATGAAATGCCTCCTCCCAACTACAGGAGGACATGGCCATGGCCGCCCTCAAATGTGCCACGACGAAGCCCAAGGGAGCACCCACCACCAAAGCCCTACAAAAGGAGGGGCAATCCCTGGATCAGGCCAAAGAGACCCTGGATTAAAAGGAGGGGGTCAGGCCAAGGAGCAATCCAGCCAGGCCAGTGAAGGAGTGTTTCATTAAGTTAGCTTTTTTTTTTCGTTTTGTTTTGATGTAATATATTTTTGTTCTTAATTTAATCAGCATTTTGTTTTCTTTCCGTTTAACTATTTTGTTAAATACTTCATGCTATCTAAATAAATACTGTTATAGATATGAATTAGCAGTACAAAACAACCGACAAATAATTAATTCATGGATAATCACTAAAAAGTAAATTATTTAAAATTAACTTAAATAATCTGTCTAAATAATATCATAGAATGCATAATGCTCTCTAAATAATCCGATTTGAAAACATAAATG
Source organism: Carex kokanica (assembly GCA_025461125.1). Taxonomy (NCBI): domain Eukaryota; kingdom Viridiplantae; phylum Streptophyta; class Magnoliopsida; order Poales; family Cyperaceae; genus Carex; species Carex kokanica. Next base: position 1,362,351 of record JAJGRX010000348.1, read on the forward strand.
AACATTTTACTTGATATGACCTTATCTGGGTTTACAAATTTACAAAACAACCATAGAATATTTTTTCGGAAAAAAAATACCTTCTGTTCAAGTAATTATTTCAAAATATTTTTTACAACAAAATATTTCAAAATAACATGCAATTTAGTCACTGTTGTTCAAGTAAAGTATTTCAAGAATAATGTAATTTGAATTATTTCAATTTCTACACGGGCGTTTAATTAAATATCCGTGTAGGAAACCTTTTGTACACGGATTATTCATTAAACGCCCGTGTACGTTTCTTAGAAGGCCAAAAAACTATTGAAAATTAAACGACCGTAGAGAAAACTTTTCTTACACGGATTTTTAGTTAAACGTCCGTGTCCAACTAAAGAAAACGTTTAATTCGAGAAGTTGCCTTATCTTTTTAATTCTGAAAAGACGAAAACGAATTCAAATAATCACTCCCCCGTTTCGATTACTTTTTCTCTGAGAATAATTTTAGGGGAAAAAATACCTTCCTACACGGATGTGTAATGAAATATCCGTGTAGCTCCCTTTGAATTTCTACACAGACATTTTATGAAACGTATAAATGTATTTGTACACGAATGTTTAATTAAATGTCCGTGTTGCTCCCTTTGAATTTCTAATGAAATTAAAAAATATTCTTAGAAAGATGGGTGTTTCACGTACTAATTAATTAAATTATAACAGAAATTATACAAAAATTCATGTCTAGAGTATATCAAAAATTAATACAAAAAAACCTACACTAAATTATACAAAAAAACCTACACTAAATTATATAAAAAATTAATACAAAAACCACTCTGCCCACATATCTAAAATAATCTATCTGGTTCTTGCTCCTGATGCAACAAATAAATATTAGAAACGAAATAAAAACATTACAATGAGACAGAAATATCCAGAGATAAACCGGCCTTGAGTCTTTAGCTTCATTGGGCTCTCTGAAATATTATAAAAGAAATATATATTATGCATTGAATTTTTTTTTTCCAAATAAGAAATATTAAAATTTTCAAGTTTAAAAGGAGTAAATATTATACATTGGATTTTTTTTTTCCTTTTCTCTTTTTTTCCACTGTTTGAACATCTTCCCATAATCCTTCATTGTGGTCAGATCTCATGTAATTTGCTTCGTCTTGTTCTGCAATTGTTGCTATCTCAGCTTGCACATCGGTACAAAATTGAGGTATCTCTTCGAACTGGTCGTACTCTTCTTCGTCGGTGACGTTTTCTACCCCAACAATCCTTCTTTTTCCGGATAGGACGACACTCCACCTATCATCACTCGGGTCAGTGACATAAAAGACTTGGGTGGCTTGCTTGGCAAGTATGAACGGATCATCCACATACCCGACTTTGTCAAAATCAACGAGGGTGAACCCGTCGTTATCAACTTTAACACCCCGGTCTTCGACCCATTGGCACCGAAACAAGGGAATGCTAAGGTGAGGATTGTAAACGAGCTCCCAAATTTCTTCAATAACGCCGTAATAAGACTTTGAAGCTATTACAGGCCGGGCATCCCCCGATCTACTGAATTCTTGGGACGTCGCCACCAATGTCACCCCACTATTTTGCATCGTGCTCTTATCACACTGTAATTTAGTGTAAAATGTATATCCGTTAATCTCGTATGCTTGGAATGTTCTAACAACCATTTGGGGTCCTTCGCCCAGCAATCTAACAGTTTCATTTACGGGGGACATTTCGGGGTGTGATTTCACTCTGTCTTTCATCCATCCTATAAAAGAACGGTTATGCTCGTCAGTAAGCCACTTCTGACTTCTCGTGTAGTTCTGTTGTCGAAGGATCGTCATGTGCTCATCTATATATGGAGCAACATCAGCCATGTGCTGCAGTACAATAAAATGTGCCTTTCGCAGGTCATCGTTATCAGCAACTATGGCTTTCAACCCTATTGTCCCTACTCCTTGTAGCCTTCCCTCGTATCGAGATTTTGGAACGCCAATAGGACCCACACCGGTCATGTAGTTGGTGCAAAACTCAATTACCTCTTCTGTGGAATATCCCTCCACAATGCTACCTTCGGGGCGATGTCGGTTCCTTACGTAACTTTTCAAAATACCTATGAATCTCTCGAATGGATACATGTACCGCAGGAACGCGGGACCACAGATCTGAATTTCCCTCACGAGATGAACAACAAGGTGAACCATAACATCGAAAAAAAATGGCGGAAAATACATCTCAAGATGGCAAAGGGTAACGACGACCTCCTTCTGCAAAGCGTCCAATTTGAGCGGGTCTATCACCTTGGAATTAATTGCATTGAAGAAAAAACAAAGCTTCGTAATGGTTTGCCGCACGGGCTTCGGTAAAATTCCCCGAATTGCAACAGGAATCATATGTGTCATTAAAACATGACAGTCGTGGGATTTCGGACCAATCAATTTCAGGTCCTTCATCGACACCAGCTTCTTAATATTCGAAGAATACCCTGATGGGACTTTAATACTATGAAGGAACTTACAAAAGCTCGTTTTCTCAATCTTCGACATTGTGCACATTGCGGGGGGGAGGTATGCCTTTTGCTTCCCTTTATCCTGCGGTGCAAGCTCGGGTCGTATTCCCATTAATTTCATGTCTTCTCGAACTTTAAGACCGTCTTTCGTCTTCCCCGAAATGTTCAATAATGTGCCAATCAAACTGTCACAGACATTTTTTTCAACATGCATAACATCTAGGCAATGTCTCACTTCTAAATATTCCCAGTATGGTAGCTCCCAAAATATGGACTTCTTTTTCCAAATATCTTTCGGTGGTGGTTTGGCACGTTTTCCAAAAACAACAGCAAGGTTTTTAACCCGCATTAAGACATTCTTCCCATCTAACGGACGACGTGCCACTCCAAGCTCAATTTTCCCGTTGAATACCTTCTTCTTCTTACGGTATGGGTGATTAACAGGAAGAAACCTACGGTGCCCCATAAAAACATTCTTTTTACAATTTTTTAACCTCAGCACCTGCGTGTCATCTTCACAGATGGGGCACGCCTTTGCTCCTTTACAAGTGTAACCCGATAAATTCCCGTACGTGGGGAAATCATTTATGGTGCAGAATACCATGGCCCGCAAATTAAATTGCTCTTTGCCGTACGCATCCCACACCCGGACGCCATCCCTCCACAATTTCTGGAGGTCCTCAATTAATGGTGCGAGATACACATCTATGTCATTTCCGGGTTGTCTGGGTCCTTGGATTAGTAATGACATCATTATGTACCTGCGTTTCATGCACAACCAAGGAGGAAGATTGTAGATGCATATAAGAACTGGCCAAGTGCTGTGCTGACTGCTCATGCTTCCAAACGGACTCATTCCGTCTGTGCTCACCCCTAACTTAAGGTTCCGTGATTCGCCACCAAATCCTTCGAAATGTCTATCAATGTTTCTCCATTGAATTGAATCAGCAGGGTGTCTTAGTTTACCATCTCTTTTGCGCTCTTCTTCATGCCAACGCAACAATTTCGCATCTTTGGGATTTGCAAATAACCGTCTGAATCTCGGTATTATCGGGAAATACCACACCGCCTTAGCCGGAGGCCTTGCCTTTTTTCCTCCATCACAATCGTCAGTGTCCTGGTCCTTGCGTTTATACCGTGAAACACCGCATTTAGGACAAACATGCATGGCCTCGTACTCGCCACGGTACAATACACAATCATTCGGACATGCATGTATTTTTTCAATCTTCAAACCCATTGGACAGATCAGCTTCTTCGCCTGATATATTGTACAGGGTAACTCGTTGTTATCTGGGAGCATCTCTCGTAAAAGCTTTAATAAGGACGTGAAACTCTTATCGCTCCAACCGTTGTCTGCTTTTAAGTTCAATAATTTCAACACAGCTGATAGTTTTGTAAATTTGGTACACCCGGGGTATAACGGCTTTTTAGATTCATTAGACAGATACTGAAATTTTTTAAAATTTTTATCACTAATTTCATCTTCCACATCACGTAACATGTCCTCTAGATTCTCAGTAAAATTGTATTCTGCATTTTCATCAATCTCCACCTCATCATCCTCGTTGCAATCAAGCCCAGCATTATCGAAATTTTTGACATTCTCAAAATCATCGTTGCATTCAAATTCAAAATTATCAACAGTTTCTACATTATCATCATTCTCGTCCAAAACAAAATTTCTATTGGTTCCACTACATTCCCCAATTTTCTCACCATGCATAAACCAACATGTATAGTTTTTCTTAAATCCCCGACAAATCAAATGAGCTCTAATTTCTTCCGAATCCCCAAATCTTATATAATTTTTACAATCTCTACAAGGACACAAGATGTCGTTCTCTTTTCTGTCCACTCTATAACTCTCAGCAAATTTTAGGAACTCATCAACGCGAGCCAAGTATTCTGCACTATCACGTCGCAATTCGTACATCCAACTTCGATCCATCTGTAAATTAAAGTAAAAAAAAAAAATTCCAATTAAACATATATGGTGGTCAGCATATATATTGTTCCAAATTCTTGGCTTATAAAGGGCCGGTTTACAATCCTAACCCACTCTTTGAATATTATGCCTCATATGTGAACACATATTAGCGGGATTTAATTAGTATTTGAGAAAAATTCGGCAGCCTTTCTCCTTAACTCCCCAAGTATGCGTAAAAACCACATACTCGTAGGAGCAATAAGGAGAAATACTGTCGAACTTTCCTCAAATACTAATTAAATCTCGCTAATACGTGTTCACATCCTAAATGAGACACAATATTCAAAGAGCAGTCCCAAACGGGGAACTATCCAAAATTAATCCCTATTGGATTAATTTTGAACGGGCATGGACCTAAAAGCATCAGTAGGTCGGTTATTGGACCACAATACACTAATTATTTACATTATCTTAACAAATCAAGCATTAAATAATAATTGACAGAAATAATTAAGCAATATTAATCAGTAACAGAAAATTAGATAAAGAAGGGGGAAATATATATATGTATGACTAACCTTGGCAATAGAGAGGAGAATGCGAATTAACTTCCAAGCTATATCTCAGATCCGGCCTCGTTCCTTGTGCGCAGAAATCAGACCAATTCAATACAGAGAGAGAGAGAGAAGTATTAATTGATCAAAACGGCGCCGGAAGAAGGCCTTTTATATAGTTCCAAACCCTAAAATAACCTTTCTACACGGATGACAATCTATAAATCCGTGTAAAAAAAGCATTACGAGAGCTACACGGACTTTTACATATGTAGCCGTTTATAAAAGATAACTTTTATACACGGACAATTATATAAACAACCGTGTGTAATATAAAAGATAAATTTTCTTCACGGACATTTAGAATTCTTTTTTTTTTCCTAATTTTTGTTTTATTTTTTTTGGTTTAGCCTTCCATTATTTCGAGCAAGTATCTTTGTTTTCACGGATATTTAGCTATAAATCCGTGTAGAAAGACACACAGACTTTTATATAAACAGCCGTGTAAATTATTTTTCTACACTGTTAATTAAACAAAAATCCGTGTACTATTTCTCGTTTCTACACGGCTCTTTATTAAACGTCCGTGTATCATTTGTTTTTTTTTTTTTTTTTTTGGTCTGTCAGCTAGTTTTTTTCCCTATGTTTTTCAGAACAAACAATTTCCAAAACAAAGGAAGACATTTAAACTAAAAATTCATGTACCCTAAATTATACAAAATTAAAGCATTACAAAAGTTGGAATAAAAAGTCATATTGTAAACTAAAAATTTCCATTAAGGACTAGAATAGGGTGGTTCTTTCCTTTTGGTGCCAGTAGGGTTTACAGAGGGTAATATGAAGATACATGTTTTACTAAAGAAAGAGTTGAGTAAAAAGTTGGATGAAGGACCTTCAGAGCAAAGGGAAGATGTGGATGAAGGACCGTCAGAGCCGGATGAAGAGTCGAATGAAGAGTCGGATGATCTCCGACTCTTCATTCGACTCTTCATCCGGCTCTGAAGGTCACATTCACCTCTTCATCCGGCTCTGAAGGTCCTTCACCCAACTCTTCACCCAACTCTTCGTCCAGTAAAATTGATCAGAATAGAGAGATAATTTTTTTTTCAATACTTCGATCGCATGGGAATTCGAGATGTAGGTTATCAATTGTACCAGATCGCTCATCTGTGAGCTCCCAAAACAGTAGCTCATATCGATCTAATTTTGCGATCTGAAACAATTGATAAACCTACATCTCAACCCAATTGTTAACTGTGAGAGGGGAGAGTATAAGTTGATCAAAACGGCGCTGGGGAGGGCCTTTTATATAACAAAAAACCTAAAATATCCTTTCTACACAGCTCTTTATTAAACGTCCGTGTAGCTCGCTCAAGGCTTTCTACTCTGTCATTTAAACAAAAAACCGTGTACAAATTAGACATTTCTACACGGATCTTTATTAAACATCCGTGTAGCTCCTACGGGTTATATACACGGTCATTTAAACAAACATCCGTGTACAATGTTTACCTTTCTTCACGGTTCTTTAATTAAATATTCGTGTAGCTCTCTCAAGGCTTTCTCCACTGTTATTTAAACAATAAGCCGTGTACATTTTCTAGTAAACGTCCGTGTAGCTCTCTCACGTCTTTCTACACTGATTCTTTTGTAAATATCCGTGTAGAGATCCTACAGATATTTCAGGCATCCAACAAATTACAACTTCTACACGGTTTTTCTATAAAATTGCCAAGTCCGTGTACAATGTGCCGTGTACAATGACCATTTCTGTAGTAGTGATTCCACCAGCTTTGGCAAAACAGTCTCGTAAAATTGTGTTGAGCCTTACTGTGGATGGTTCGCTATATTTTAGTAAGAGAATTAATGGCAATAGGCTATGCTACCGTATTAATATAAGTTTTTTACAATAAAAAATGGAATAGCAAAAATAGACATCAATATTTTTCTTCTTCTCTGACAGCCTAATTTAACTTCAATTGAAGTTAGAACAATCATTTTATTTACAATAAAAAATGTAAGTAGTAAAATAGAACTTCAATTGGTAGTGGGACCACCCAATACCAATACCGAATTTGAAGTTCGGAAATCACCCAATGCTGAATATTAATCATTTTAATATTGAGTGGGGAATACTGAATTTCAAGTTCGGAAATCAATTCCAATACCGAATTCGAAGTTTCGGATTTGCCTTTTTTTTATTTTCTGTAGCAGCGGTCGGAATTCAAAAGTGGATACCGGAATTAATTTTTGGTATTGATGGTTTTTCTTAAAAATTAAGCAATCAAGTTGGTTTTAGATTTTATATATATATTTTGTGATGATTTATAAAAAAAAAAGATCACCAATATTCCTCCCCCAAGTTATATATATATATAAATCTCTCTTTCTATTTATTCACCTCCAATTGGGATGACGAAATGAATAAGTGTTATGTAATTTAGTTTTATGAAAGAGAGCAAATAATAACAATTTTTGAAAAAATTGAAAACAAAAAATTCATGATTGCGGTTATAATTCACACAGTTGTTGATGAAGGCAAGGATCGAGGGTGTTTAATTGTCCACTCAAAAATTCATGACGGTCGTTTAGTCAACAGTCTTTTTATTAACAACCATTAATTTCTTGTTAATAAATATTAGAGAGAGAAAAAAAATCTCAAAGGAGATTCAAATTAATTTTGTAATAATTTGTTTATGTGTATGTGAATTACATATATAGAATATCTTATTATATATACAAGTCAAAATAATTTTGTAATGATTTTTTGGTGTGTGTGAATTACATATATAGAAAGAGGAGGGTTCAAATGCACCATAATTTTTGTGCTCCAATATGCTCCACATTCTTTATCTCCATTTTCAAAGTCCGAACAGTCGATCGGAACCGCTCAACATGATCTTCATAATAAAATAAGCTTGGAGACAAAAATTTATATTTTTTAGCATTTTTTTACTATTTTTTTAGATAGGTACAAAATCACTTTTTTAAGGAGATTCTGGACCATCCGATAAAGTGATATTGTACCTATGTAAAAAAAATAGTAAAAAAATTCTAAAAAAATATAAAATTTGGTCTCCAAGCATATTTTATTATGAAGATCATGTTGAGTGGTTCGGATCGACTGTTCAGACTTTGAAAATAGAGATAAATGATATAGAGCATATTGGAGCACAAAAATTATGGTGCATTTGAACCATCCTCTTTCTATATATGTAATTCACACACACCAAAAAATCATTACAAAATTATTTTGACTTGTATATATAATAAGATTTTCTATATATGTAATTCACATACACATCAAAAATTTATTACAAAATTAAGTTGAATGTCCTTTTAGATCTTTTTTGTCTCTCTCTAATATTTATTAACAAGAAATAATGGTTGTTAATAAAAAGACTGTTGACTAAACGACCGTCATGAATTTTTGAGTGGACAATATTTAAACACCCACGATCCTTGCCTTCATCAACAACTGTGTGAATTATAACCGCAATTTCTTTGACTAACAATCAGATATTTTTATGTTTTACGGTCTATAGGAGTCGACTGACTAGTTCTAAACGATAACGAGGCATCTATATGGACAAATTTAACAGTACATGAGAAGTGTACAGTACACGCCATCTGTAACTCATTTTTCTTACCACGTAGCACGAGATAGAAATCGTACGTGCAACGGCGAATACTAACAAAAAAACAAATTAAGAACCATAGTTAAATTACAGTTTATATCTAATAACACTTTATAAATATGTAATTCACACACACCAAAAAATCATTACAAAATTATTTTGACTTGTATATATAATAAGATTTTCTATATATGTAATTCACATACATATCAAAAAATTATTCCAAAATTAATTTGCATCTCCTTTGAGATCTTTTTTTTTTTTGTCTCTCTAATATTTATTAACAAGAAGTGGATGTTAATAAATAGACTATTGACTAAACGACCGCCATGAGTTTTTGAAACACTCTCGATCCTGACTTAAGCAACAACTGTGTGAATTATAACCTCAATTTCTTTGACTAACAATCAGATACTTTTGTGGTTTACGGTATATAGGAGTCTATTGCATCAATTAAGGCCGTAAGGCACTCACACACTAACCGGGAGAGATGATAGTGACGCCGAGTTGTAGACGAGGGAAAACAATAGCCCCTCTCTCTCTATCTTTATTTAAATCGAAGCTTTGCAACAGATATGAACCAGAAGAGGAAAACCAAAACGAGCATAGGAAAGATGACAAAAAGAATGCAGCATACAATGGTTACACTTACACTACTCTGCCTTTTACATCTTCTCTTTTTCTGCATATTATCAGCCATGGCTGGAGATGTTGATCATCTAATTTCCTTCAAGAATTCTCTCCCAAATCCTAATTTGTTATCCGACTGGAACCACAAGCATGAAGTGTGCGAATTTCAAGGCGTAACATGTAAAGGAAGCCGCGTGTCCTCATTGAAGATTCGAGGACTGCCACTTGGAGTAGACTTCAATTCAGTCTCAGCTCACATACTCTCTCTTGAAAACCTAGAAGTGATCTCTCTTTATTCTACCAATCTCACTGGATCCATCTCAGCCCTTCCAAACTGCACCATGCAACTCAAACAACTGGACCTATCCAGTAACAACCTTCAAGGGTCTGTCTATGATACAACTTTTCTGGCGGCCTCATGTCATTCTCTTCAGTCACTCAACCTCTCCAATAACTACATTGGCCAAGCCTTTAATCGTTCCTCTCCAGTTCCCGCCCTCCTGAAGATGCTTGATCTCTCCAACAACAAGATCACAAATAATGAAGATATCCAGTGGTTATTCTCTAAACTCAAGTTACTCAACCATCTAGACCTCTCCAATAACACCATCAAAGGCACCATACCACAAATTACTAATTGCACCTCTTTACAATATCTTGACCTATCTTCCAATCAACTCACTGGTACCATACCGGCTGGTACGTTTTCAGGTTGTTTGAATTTAACTTATCTAAATCTCTCATCTAACCATTTTACTGGTATGGCCCCGCCTGACATAGAGGCATGCATGAATCTCGTCACTCTGAGCCTCTCCAATAATAATTTTTCTGGTGAATTCCCCATATGGTCCCTAGTTGCAATATCCAGACTTCAGTTTCTAGAGTTGGCATTTAATAACTTTAATGGTAATTTATCCAAATCTATTTCAAAGCTTACAAGTCTTGAGTTATTGGATCTTAGTGCGAATAGGTTCTCAGGCCCAATACCGCATCCATTGTGCACTTACGTCGTATCGCGCTTGAAAGTATTATACTTACGGGATAACTATTTTACTGGGTATATACCCGATTCACTTTGCAACTGTACCAATTTGGTCTCACTTGATCTGAGTTTGAACTTGCTTTCTGGGTCCATACCTAATTCTCTAGGGTCCCTCTCCCACTTAAAGGATCTTATAATGTGGCAGAATAATTTGCATGGTGAGATACCAGCTGAGCTCTCATTTCTCAAGTCACTCAAATTCCTACTTTTGGACTTCAATAACCTAACCGGTGCAATACCTGATGGGTTAGTTAACTGCACGAGTCTTAGATGGATTTCTCTTACAAATAACCGGCTTACGGGGTTGATACCAATTTGGATTGGTAAGCTAGAAAAGCTTGTTTTTTTATTACTTGGAAATAATTCCTTTATTGGGTCAATACCGCCAGAGCTTGGTGATTGTAAGAGCCTGATACATTTAAGTTTATATAGCAACCAACTTAACGGGTCTATTCCACCCAGTTTAGCAAAACAGTCTGGTAAGATTGTGGAAGACCAATCAGTGGTAGGTCGGCGGTATGTTGATCGTCGTAACCCCGAAAATAGTCAATGTCATGAAACAGGAATATTGGAGTATGATGGAATCCGAATGGAAGACATAATGCGCTTACCAAGTACACTGTATTGTAATTTCACAAGAGTTTATATGGGTGTCACTGGCATTACTGGTCAATACTATAGAAATAACATATCAATGCTTGCTCTTGATTTGGCAAACAACCAGCTCGAAGGCCACATACCAATTGAGATTTCTACAATGCAATCTTTGTTGGTCTTGAATCTCAAGCACAATCGTTTATCAGGACCTTTGCCACAAGAATTGGGTGGCATGATCCACTTAACTGTGCTTGATTTATCGCATAATACTTTTGAAGGTAGTATACCCTCTTCCTTTTCGGCCTTGTCTTTATGGGAATTGGATCTGTCAAATAACAAGTTAAGCGGGCCCATACCTGAATTGGGTTCTTTGATCACATTCCCCGAATATGTTTTTGTGAATAATTCAGGTCTCTGCGGGTTACCATTGCCTCCTTGTAATGATTGGTCCCTGCCAAACGAGGATGTGCCTCAGCAGTCATCAACAAATCACGAGTCTTCTCAGGGCTGGTGGATTGCACTAGGGTTACTGTTCTTCAGCTTCATGATTATTGGGTTTGTAATCGGTCAATTTCTGGAATAGGTCGGCATTTGTCTTGGATGTAGCTATCTATCTGAAAGCATGGGCGGAGTTAAGTACATTGAAATCGAGTCAATTGACCTTAATTATTTTTTTGTATTTATGTATAATTTTCTATAATTTAGAGTGAAATGTCATGGATACTGTAAATTGACTCTCATTCTCACCATGAAAAATTTATTTGATTAACTTCCAAATTGTGTTTGATCCCCCTTTAGGGGCAGATGCAAGATTTCTGTCACGAGGGGGCAAAAATAAGATTCAAATAGCTTATCAGGTTCAAATCCATTAGCTAATCGAGTATCAACCAAATTTTTGCAATGGTCTCAAAGTAGCACAGAGTCAAACGACAATATTGACAAAGCATTGGGAGGCCTGGCAAAAAAACTTGTAGCTCGTGGCTCGATCGTGACTCACACCTGACTCGCTTGCTAACAGCTCGCTCGTTACTGGACCGAGCTGTTAATGAGCCAGCTCGCCAATAGCTCGGTCCAGATTTAACGAGATCAAGCTGGGGCCTAGCTTGCTCGCCAGCTCGCGAGTTAGCTCGGCTAGACATCAATTTGTGAATTTGCATGAATTTTTGTGCATTTTATACTGTCTATTTCAGTCCAGCTCGGTTCAGCTCGATCCAGCTAGACCCAGCGAGCCAGCTCGTCAGCTCGCGAGCTAGCTCGGACTGGCTCGTTACGATTTCAAGTTGAGGTTTTAGCTCGGATGCCCTAGGTCCAGCTCGCTTGGTAAGAGTTCAGTCCAGAATTAACAAGCCGAGCTAGGGTCCAGCTCGTTGACAACCCTGGCCCCGGCGTTGGATATTGACAAAGCATTATTAAGTATGAATATTGACCAAAATATGGTAAATATCAATTCTACCATTGTAAATGAATAATATAAGAATAGCGTTGGGAACCCCGGCGTACTATTATTTTTGGAATTTCAGACGAAAATTATAATACGAGGTTATTATTTATTAGCCATGAGCAAGTAATATTTTTTATTATTCCTTTCATAATTAGTATTTCCCATAATAGCAAACCTTAGGTCCATTACAAAGAAATCACCCCTAGGTTCAGATGTATATGCAAAGAGCACTAAAATGACAAGTTGCATATTTGTTTCGTTGGCCTTTGAGAAAATGATGAAGTGCGATAAAGCAGTACTCGTCATTCAAATTAAATTAGGGGCTTCGCAAGTAATTAGGCTCTGCCCCAGTCGACAAGTACTATGTTAGGAGCTCTCCTTAGATGAAATCTAATTTGTATCTCATTAAATGTTTTGGAGATATTAATTTAAATTTCAATTACAAATTTCATTTATGAATAATTGGTTTTATTCTTTGTCAAATGGGTTAATTATATTATGTTTCTTTCTTACTTTGTCTTTTTTTTTTTTTCTTTTTTTTTCATTTGAGGAACCATATAGTAGGATCATACCACCTATATATGCATGATATCAGTGTTGGAACTTTATTTGAAAACTCAAAATTCCAACTCAATATATTATATTTGATTAAAATATCCAATTGTACGTAATATTTTCAAACTTGAGTGTTAAAATGTAAATCTCATATCTAATAAATTTGAATTCCGTTTGTTTTCTCTGAATGGTTAAAAAAGTCATTATGCCAAAAAGCGCCGAGATTTTTATTAATACCCTAAAAAAAAAAAAAAAAAAAAAATACCCTCACTTTGAAAAAAATTTTAAAAATGCCCTAACCGCCCGTTCATTGGGCGGTTAACCCTACCCACCAAACCGCCCCTTCACTGGGCGGTTCTCTTGCTATACCCAACCGCCCAGTGGCTGGGCGGTCCAGATTTTACTGGTATGGCCCCGCCTGACATAGAGGCATGCATGAATCTTGTCACTGTGAGCCTCTCCAATAATAATTTTTCTGGTAAATTCCCCATGTGGTCCCTAGTTGCCATATCCAGACTTAAGTTTCTAGAGTTGGGATTTAATAACTTCAATGGTAATTTATCCAAATCTATTTCAAACCTTACAAATCTTGAGTTATTGGATCTTAGTGCGAATAGGTTTTTAGGCCCAATACCGCGTCCATTATGCACTTACAGTGTATCGCGCTTGAAAGTGTTATACTTACAGGATAACTATTTTACTGGGTCAATACCCGATTCACTTTGCAATTGTACCAACTTGGTCTCACTAGATCTGAGCTTGAACTTACTTTCTGGGTCCATACCTAATTCTCTAGGGTCCCTCTCCAACATAAGGGATCTTATAATGTGGCAGAATAATTTGCATGGTGAGATACCAGCCGAGCTCTCATCCCTCAAGTCACTCAAATTCCTACTTTTGGACTACAATAACCTAACCGGTGCAATACCTGATGGGTTAGTTAACTGCACCAGTCTTAGATGGATTTCTCTCACAAATAACCGGCTTACGGGGTTGATACCAATTTGGATTGGTAAGCTAGAAAAGCTTGTTTATTTATTACTTGGAAATAATTCCTTTATTGGGTCAATACCACCAGAGCTTGGTGATTGTAAGAGCCTGATATATTTAAGTTTATATAGCAACCAACTTAACGGGTCTATTCCACCCAGTTTAGCAAAACAGTCTGGTAAGATTGTGAAAGACCAATCAGTGGTAGGTCGGCGGTATGTTGATCGTCATCACCCCGAAAATAGTCAATGTCATGAAACAGGAATATTGGAGTTTGATGGAATCCGAATGGAAGACATAATGCGCTTACCAAGTACACTGTATTGTAATTTCACGAGAGTTCATATGGGTGTCACTGGCAGTCAAATCTATACAAATAACATATCAATGGTTATTCTTGATTTGGCATACAACCAGCTCGAAGGCCACATACCTATTGAGATTTCTACAATGCAATCTTTGTTGATCTTGAATCTCAAGCACAATCGTTTATCAGGACCTTTGCCACAAGAATTGGGTGGTATGGTCCACTTATTAGCGCTTGATTTATCGCATAATGCTTTTGAAGACAGTATACCCTCTTCCATTTCAGCCTTATCCTTGTCAATATTGGATCTGTCAAATAACAAGCTAAGCGGGCACATACCCGAATTGGGTTCTTTTATCACATTCTCCAAAGATGTTTTTGTGAATAATTCAGGTCTCTGCGGGTTACCATTGCCGCCTTGTAATGTTTCGTCCATGCCAAAAAAGGATGTGCCTCAGCAGTCATCAACAAATCATGGGTCTTCTCTGGGCTGGTGGATTGCACTAGGGTTATTGTTCTTCATCTTCATGATTATTGGATTTATAATAGGTCAATTTCTGCCATAGGACCGCATTTGTCTTGGATGTAACTATCTATTTGCAACCAGGGGCGGAGTTAAGTACAATGAATGGGGATCAATTGACCCTCATTTTTTTTTAAATTTTGTATTTCTATATAATTTGTAATTTATAGTAAAATGTCATGAATATTGTAAATTGACCTCTATTCTCAGAATGAAAATTTTATATAATTGACTCCCAATATGTGTTTGATCCTCATAGTTCGCAAGTCCGGTTCCGACCAGTCTGCAAGAACTATGTTAGGTGCTCTGCTTGGATGAAATCTATTTTGTATCTCATTAAATGTTTAGGAGTTATTAATTAATTTAAATTTCAGTTACAAATTTCATGTATGAATAATTTGTTTTATTCTTTGTCAAAGGGGTTATATCATGTTTCTTTCTTTCTGTTTGTCTTCTTTGAGAATCCATATAGTAGGATCATACCTCCTATATATGCATGAGGTTATTAAAAAAGAAGAATTTCAAGAAATTAAACTTAAAAAGCGAGGCATGAAACCAGTACCAAACCTGCTACGAGTAGAAAAGGAAACATAATGAAAAAAACGAACGATCATAATAGATGGTTTGAAACCAAAAACGAAGTATTTGTCTTGACAAAAACAACATAGAAAAAACAAAGTAGTAACTGTCAAAAGCAAACAGCCTTAATTAGGGTCTGATCGGAACCATGAGGGTGTTAGCGTTCAATTGATTTCAATTCAATAGAGTTCAATAGAGATGATTTCTAATTGAATTTTGTTGATCAGAATAAAAAATAGAGAGAATTCAATTCTTTTATGTTTATTGATTGAAATATACACATGATAAAAGATAAATGATTTCATTTGAATAAAATGACTTTTGTGCCCTTAAGGTAAATAATTAAAAAAAGATTAAAAGAACAAAGTGACACTTAAGTACCAATCTCTTCATCCAGTACCGGTAAATACATTCGCAAATCTACTCCTATCCCAATCTCTAATTGTATCCCCGGTACCAGTAAATACGCATTGAGAATATGTTGGATGGACAAGCTGGCACGCATCTGTAGAAGACCGGCACTCATATGGCAAGTATCTGGGACAAATCTAATACCAACAGAGAAAGAAAGGAGAAAGAATAGAAGGCAACCAATATCAATCAGAATTGATTTAAATCCAAATATTAGGATCTGTATTAGTCTAAATATAGAATTGTAATGAATTGTATTTTTTGCTTCCTAAATATAGATATGTAGAGTATGATAAAAGGAGAGAAGATGTATGAATGAAATAAGAGAGAAAAACTCTGTAAAATTATTCTGATTAAATAAAATATGGGTGGGAGGGTGTTTTTGGGAGTCTTGTGTTATACTGATATTTCGTAACATGGTATCAGAGCACCAGGATTAACCTGGTTATCGAGTGGAGAGAAGTAGACCCTTTGTGGCATTATACTGCACCAAGGGGGTTGCAGGTTGTTCACCATGTCGGGTACCTCTGAAAACCTCTCTAAAACCACAACCTTGATCGAAAAATTAACACATCTTCTTACTCTACAACAAAACCAATTGATGGCTATGCAGCAAACCCCTCCAACACCTACACCACTTCCGCAACCTAATCATTCTGAGGCAAATTTACACCCTAATATTGTTCCCATTAAACTGGATGGCAAAAATTACTCTCTATGGTCACAAGCTGTAAGGATGTATCTTAAAGCTCGTGAAAAACTTAAGCACATCACCGACTCTCCTCCAAGAGCCAATGACCCATTGTTCAACCGGTGGGATATTGAAGATACAGTGGTGAAGGGCTGGATATGCAATTCCCTCGATACCAACCTCTACGGCAAATTTCTTCGATATCCGACAGCCAAGGAGGTATGGGACGCAATAGCCACCACCTTTTACGATGGGAGCGATGCAACTCAGGTATTTGAGTTAAATAAATGGGTAAATAAGATTAAACAAGAGGGTAGATCTGTAGAAGAGTATTACAATGAATTACAAGACATATGGTTGGAAATCGATTTTCATCGCCCTAACCCTATGGATTGTGCCATAGACATTGAAAAATTTGATAAATTTACTCAAGAATCCCGAGTGTATTCTTTTTTGGATGGCCTTGATGATAAGCTTGATAATGAGCGTGCAAATGTTTTACAAATGACTCCATTTCCAACCCTTTAGCAAGCTTTTGCTAGGGTGAGAAAGGAAGCTACAAGGCAGGATATTATGAGAAAAGGGTGTGAAGGGGAAGTCCAAATCTCAGCGGCAATGATATCCAAAGGGCAAAGAAGTTTTGAGACAAATTACAACTTGAATAAATCCTCATCCTATGTGGATAAATCAGGTTTGAAATGCACGTACTGTGACCAAACAAGACACACCAAAGATCAATGTTTTCAGCTCGTGGGATATCCCGATTGGTACAAGGACAAACGCAAAGGGAAACACGCCGGGTCAGGACGAGGCCGGGCAGCCGTGGCACAAGCCGATGGGGGGTCATACCAGTCAAAAACCAATGGCGTGCAGGCTACTGTGAATCCGAGTACAGGAGAAATACCAATAGCTCACCCGAACCAGCAGTGGTCTGATGCAACCAACCAAGGCGCAGCTGGTGGCCGAACTCAGAATACTCCCAGCAGCTCATCCGAACCAGCAGGCCTTCAAGCTAAGGGGCTTCAAGCAGCAAGTGGTAACATCTCATATTTTCCAACCACAGGTACAACAGGTCACTTGGCCAACACAGGTAATTGTAATACTGTTTATAATCTTTCAAAAGAAGAGGAATGGGTGTTAGACTCAGGGGCTACGGACCACATGACACACTCTAAAACAGATCTTATAAACACTAAGCAACCTGAAAAAAATGGCATATTTAATGCAAATGGTATTTGCTACCCGGTTAGTGGGGCTGGAGATGTGATACTGTCTCCAACTTTGACCCTTCACAATACTTTAGTTGTTCCTTCTCTGTCAACAAAGCTAATTTCAATTGGACAACTAACTAAAGACCTAAATTGTGTGATGCTTATGTTTCCTGATCATTGCATATTCCAGGATATTCACACCAAGAAGATTTTGGGCCGTGGTACTAAAAGAGGAGGATTGTATTACCTGGATAACAAGAAGACAGGAAACTCTCTAATAAGTGTCAATTCTACAGAGCTGGAAAAGAGAATTTGGTTATGGCATAAAAGATTGGGACATCCATCTTTTGGGTATATGAAAAAGTTCTTTCCTCAATTCTTTACTGGCTGTAATCATGAAAATCTTGTGTGTGAAACTTGTATCAGGGCAAAGAGCCATAGATCAACTTATTTAGCGCATGATAATAAAAAATCTGTTCCTTTTGATTTAATACATACCGATGTATGGGGACCATCTCCAGTGGTGTCCAAATCTGGTTTTAGGTGGTATTTAATTTTTATCGATGATTGCTCAAGAATGACATGGATGTATTTGTTAAAAACCAAAGATGAGGTTAAAAGGGTATTTACATAATTTATAACCATGGTCCAAACACAATTTGAAAAAACCATTAAATTCATACGAAGTGATAACGGAACTGAGTATGTAAATTATGATTTGCAAACAATGTTTCAAAACGAAGGAATAGTACATGAAACATCGTGTGTAGGGACACCTCAACAAAACGGAGTTGTAGAACGGAAAAATAGGCATATTCTCGAAATCACCCGGGCTCTCCTAATTGAAAGCAGTGTGCCCAGTATTTTTTGGGATCATGCTATGTCATTTGCTGTATATCTAATGAATCGGACTCCAACTCGGGTAAATGAGTTCAAAACACCTTTACAAATTTTTTCTGAAAAAATTACACTTCCTTCTGTACTCAACCTAGCACCAAAGATTTTCGGCTGCACAGTATTTGTTCACATTCAGAAAAAATTTCGCTCCAAGCTAGAATCACAGGCAGAAAAGTGTGTTTTTAGGGTTTGGGCAGAATAAGAAGGGTTACAAATGCTATAGTCCCGTTACACAAAAATTACATATTTCAATGGATGTCACTTTCATGGAACATGAATATTTTTATAAAGCACTTAAAACTCCAATTCAGGGGGAGAATAGTATGCAAGAGGAATTGGAT
Source organism: Carex kokanica (assembly GCA_025461125.1). Taxonomy (NCBI): domain Eukaryota; kingdom Viridiplantae; phylum Streptophyta; class Magnoliopsida; order Poales; family Cyperaceae; genus Carex; species Carex kokanica. Next base: position 1,381,185 of record JAJGRX010000348.1, read on the forward strand.
TTTAATTTTTTAACAGATTCACAATATATACCTCTTTATAGTAATGCACAACAGCCACACCCAAACTTAGAAAACCCAAATTTAAATCAAGATCCAAACCCGAATCTGAGATCAGAATGGGATCCGCAATATCTGATGGAGATACACCCGAATTCTGATGCAATACACCTGAATACTTCAAACTCAGAACCTCCTACAGAACCAACAAAAAATCTGGGGAATTATGATAGTAATGAAGAGGTAATACAATCTGAGGAGGTACCACACCGGCCTGAATCTCTTGGGAATAATTCTGAGGTAAGTTCTCTCGAAACAAGATTTAAATTACCACCAAGGAGTAATAGGGGACAACCTCCGAAAAGGTATGTTTCAGAGGATGGTACGAGTAAAGAAAGATACCCAATAGCAAAATATACCACCACAAGTCACTTGACTGAACCACTAAAAGGCTTTGTAAACCAAATATCATCAATAGTCGTACCAGAAAAGTTAGAAGAAGCTGAAAAGGACCCGAGATGGGTTAATGCAATGAATGTAGAAATGGAGGCTTTAATAAAAAATGACACTTGGGAGATAACTAGTTTACCTGCTGGAAAGAAAACAGTAGGGTGTAAGTGGGTATATACAGTGAAGTATGATGCGAAAGGGAGAATTGAAAGGTACAAAGCGAGATTAGTAGCAAAAGGCTATACCCAGACTTATGGGATTGATTATCAAGAAACCTTCTCACCAGTTGCTAAATTAAATTCTGTTAGAGTTATTTTATCTCTTGCAGCTAATCTGGACTGGCCACTGCACCAATTTGATGTAAAGAATGCTTTTTTGCATGGAGAGTTAGAAGAAGAAATATATATGGAAATACCCCCAGGCTACCAGACACCAACTGATACAAACAAGGTTTGCAGATTAAAAAAGGCACTCTATGGTCTGAAACAATCACCCAGGGCCTGGTTTGGACGCTTTTGTAGAGCCATGAAAGGATACGGATATACCCAAAGCGACTCTGATCACACTATGTTCTTTAAGAAGAATCAAGGTAAAATTGCTGTCTTAATAATCTATGTCGATGACATGATCATAACAGGTGATGACAAAATTGAAATACAAAACTTAGAGGAAAAATTGTCCAAGGAATTTGAGATGAAAAAGCTGGGTGGTTTGAAATATTTTTTAGGTATAGAAGTATCCCGAAATAAAGAAGGTATATATTTATCCCAAAGAAAGTATATACTAGACCTCCTGGCCGAAGTGGGAATGGTAGAATGCAAACCTGTGGACACTCCAACAGTTCCAAACCTGAAACTAAATGCTTACTCTGACCACACTCCTACTAACATAGAGAGATACCAAAGGTTAGTTGGAAAACTTATTTATCTTTCTCACACGAGACCTGATATTGCTTATGCTGTGAGTATCATTAGCCAATTTATGCACTCTCCGAAAGAGGAACATCTAGAAGCAGTGATGAGAATTATTAGGTATTTGAAGGGTACGGCAGGAAGAGGTATTGTCTTCAGAAAAAACTCTCATCTACAAGTGATGGCGTATAGTGACGCAGATTGGGCAGGCTGTGTAATGGATCGAAAGTCAACTGCAGGCTACTTCACCTTTGTGGGAGGTAACTTGGTAACATGGAAAAGTAAAAAACAAAATGTTGTCACTCTCTCTAGTGCCGAATCAGAGTATAGAGGAATGGTAAAAGCAATTTGTGAACTATTATGGCTAAAGAAATTTTTTTTTTTTGAAGGTTGGGGGCTAATAGCCCGCCAACATTTTGTATTAATAAGAAAAATATTTACAATGGCTAAAGAAATTTTTAACGGAATTAGGTTTCGAACCACAATCTGAAATGAAGTTACTATGTGATAATAAAGCTGTCATAGATATAGCTCACAATCCAGTGCAACACGATAGAACGAAACATGTAGAAGTTGATAGGCACTTTATCAAGGAAAAGTTGGATGCTAAAATTATATCTGTACCTTTTGTACGGTCAAACCAGCAACTTGCTGATGTATTAACAAAACCTGTGTCACAAAAAATATTCAGTGACTCAATTGAAAGGCTAGGAATGATGGACATCTACGCACCAACTTGAGAGGGAGTGTTGGATGGACAAGCTGGCACGCATCTGTAGAAGACCGGCACTCATATGGCAAGTATCTGGGACAAATCTAATACCAACAGAGAAAGAAAGGAGAAAGAATAGAAGGCAACCAATATCAATCAGAATTGATTTAAATCCAAATATTAGGATCTGTATTAGTCTAAATATAGAATTGTAATGAATTGTATTTTTTGCTTCCTAAATATAGATATGCAGAGTATGATAAAAGGAGAGAAGATGTATGAATGAAATAAGAGAGAAAAACTCTATAAAATTATTCTGCTTAAATAAAATCTGGGTGGGAGGGTGTTTTTGGGAGTCTTGTGTTATACTGATATTTCGTAACAGAATACAAATTCCTCAATTTTCAATTTGATAAGTCAAAAGTCTTCAATGGTTATAAAAAAAAAATAACAACCAAAATTTCAGAAAATTTCAATTGCATTTCTCCTATCCCAATCTCTAATCGTTTCCTATCGCTCCTGCTCATCCGATCGGAAAATTTCAGAAATATTCAATTCCATTTCTCGTTTTAAATGGGGATTGGGGGTTCCGATCAGACCCTTTTCCTATACCAATTGAATATTTTTTCGAGAGTTTTCTCAAGTGAACATTTTATTTTTAATTGCGTGCTCCGAAAGGAGGGGACGCGAGAAAAAGAGATGGGAACAGAGAGAAACTACGCCTGACCGGATTTGACAAAGGTTGTTTATTTATCCCGGAACTGTGAATTTCGGAAGTGAGCAGAAGGAGAAGAGAAAAAGAGATGAGTTATGTATGAAAATTAAACAAAATTTTAAAGATTTTGTCACCTTCGATTTAGGGTGCAAGGATGTGAACTAAATGCCTACTCTCATTTTGAGCATGTTTGTCTATTGCGTGTGGGCTTTTAGTTTATTATGAGTTGAATATAACAAACGTTGGATATACTTGCACTAGAAACTCATGGATTCCTGGTACTGGTAGGGAAGTTGAAGTTATGGGCTTAAGGCCCAAATAAACGACAACTTATTGCAAAATTTCCCCATATCTGGCCCATGAATTATTAGGTTTGTTCATTTCTGTACTATTGATGACAACTTATCATAGTTAACTTCTACTGGTTTATTGTTATTCTCTAAAATAGGCCTGTAGGGGATGTGTACCAGTTGTTTGGTACCAATCCTCTCATACCATTTTGATTTCTTTAATGAAAATCGGTGGGTTTTACTTTTAAACCCACTTTTTTCAAACAAAAATGTATAAAAGTTATTTGACCGTTTCCCTTCACATGTACTATTACTATGTTTGCTGATCTGAGCACAATTTTGCCCTGTACCGTACTGTTACATTTTGCAAATTACATTTCTCTTCTTGTTTTCTTTTGACTGGTACACAAGTGGCATGTGTACCAGTCAAATTACATTTTGCAAATTACATTCTGCTTAATTAGTGCAGTTCCTATAACCTTCCCAGAATGGTGGTCACAATTTGTAGCAGATTAATGTTGTATGAGCATCATATACAACTTATTTCTGCTTCAATTGGAGTTCAATCTCTACCAGTACCCTGTTGGGTTGCAATTTTTGCAATAGATCACTTCAACTTGATCAATCTTCACCGTCCATACAATCTAATTTTTGAGTTGCTCAAGCCCGAGGCCCAGCAGAGAGACCAAATGTATCTCTTTTGGTTAAGAAAACTTCTTAAGAGGCCCATAAGTTAACTTAAATGGAGCGTATATTTAATATAAGGAACCGACTAACTATCTCCCGGCTCCTATCCCCCATTCATCCCCGGTCAATAACTACCTTTGTTGACCGCTAATTAAGAGGGGACCACAAATTTCAGCGCTAAAAGACAAAACAAAACGCATCATTATAACTACCTTTGTTGACCGCTAATTAAGAGGAGACCACAAATTTCAGCGCTAAAAGACAAAACAAAATGCATCATTATCGCGGCGAGTGCAAGTATTCATATATAATGCATTAAGTATTCATATCTAAGATATTAAGTATTTAAAAAAAAACTGAACACATCACTCACCTATCTTTTATACGTTTTTAGATGTTGTTTTTTTTCTTCGTTCATTCTAACCAATATTTCTGACAATCTGTCAGAAATTTTGCAAATCTAAAACCACGAACGTCTTCTACACAATTTTCTCTTTCAAATGAGATCCATGATGACATACTTTCGAGTTGTCCGTTGCACTAGTATTCATACCTTGTCATTCAAGTATTCATACCTCATCAAGCAAGTATTCATACCTCATCAGTATTTCACAAATAAAAACTAGACACATCATTCACTCATTTTTTACCGATTGAAATTTCATTACCACTCATTTTCTGAAATACTTGATATCTTAGGTATGAATACTTGTTCGACAAGGTATAATACTTGCTCGACGTGGTGTGAATACTTGCACTACGAGATATAAATAATTTTACGAGGTATGAATACTTGCGCGACGGATAACTCAAAAGTACTTCATCATGGATCTCATTTGAAAGAGAAAATTACGTAGAAGACGTTTGTGATTTTAGATTTGCAAAATTCTTCACAGATTGTCAGAAATATTGGTTAGAGTGAACGGAGAAAAAAAAATTACCTCTAAAAACGTGTAAAAGTGGATGAGTGATGTGTCCAGTTTGTTTTTAAATACTTGATATCTTAGATATGAATACTTAGTGTATTATATATGAATACTTGATGTATTATATATGAATACTTGTACATGTCAGTTGTAAAAAGTTTCAAATATAAGTGGTCTCCCACATAATTCATGATTGATACGCGTTTTCTTTTGTCTTTTTGTGCTTGAAGTTGTGGTCCCCTAAATAATTAATGATTAGGGGATGAATGGGGGATAGGAGCCCCGGAAAAAAAATCTTTATTCTTAATATAAATCAGTTAAACAATGTTTATTCTTTCATCAAAACTTTATTTTCATGATCGAATTTTGGCAGTTAATTGATGGATGACCAATCAATTTTAACTGACTCAAATTTGATAAATGTTTTATCTAAATAATGGAAATCACTTGCAATATTAATTATTTTATTTATTGTAAATGATTATTTTCATAATATCAAATTGATGCATTATAAAATTTGAATGAACAAATATTTTTATTCATGATGGGCGGATCTAGGATTTTTGCCAGGAGGGAGGGCAAAAAAATAGCAAATTAGATTTAAATAGCTAATTGAGTATTAGATAAAGAACAATACTCTAACTTATGATTTCCAATGCTCTAACCTCTAATTTTCAATGCTTTACCTTTTAATCTTCATTACCAATCCGAATTCAAATAATTTATTTCAATTTTAACTTAAAATTTAATCAAAAATTACAAATCAGAATTCCACAAGAGACCAAATAAAATTCCTGGAGGAATGAGGGGCAAAGTTAATCTGAACGTATAGCATGATTTCGTATAGCAGAGAATATGTTTCTTTGCCACTATAATTTAAATATAATTTAAATGGGAGTATGATTTATAGAATGTACATGACAAGCATATGATGTATATGAAAATGATAATATTTGATTCTTGTAGTTCCATCCTTCTCCATAATTAAATTTGAGATATTATCAAATAATATTGATTTTTGTTTATATAATATGCTTGTACACTATCTATCTATATAGATACCCATAATAACCTTGTCTGGTTAATAAAACACATGTTGACTAAATCTTGCACTAAAAAAATGTTTTATAGAAGTAATGTATGAACTAAAATAGTTTAACTATAGGAGGGGACTTGCTTATTAAAATTTCAGTAAATTAGCTCATTTTTTAAAATCTCTATTAATTTTGCCTTTATTTTATTTTTAAATAATTACGTCTTGTATAATTGACTAAAATGTCATGAAAATTCATATGTGCATTGGAATGACTTGAGGACTTTAATTAACATCTCGTTTTTGAAAATAAAGATTATTTTTTAAAACCATCTTTTGATCTAATGATTAAGAACAATATTTTTTTTAATGGGGACATAGGTTCAAAATTTAACTTGAAGATTCTTTATGAATAATTATATTGGGAAGGGTTCCTCCATTTTTTTTGTCTCCATTTTTAAGAACTTTAAGAACTTTAAATTTAAAACTTAAAATTCAAAATAAAACCGTTAGATGTGATCTATATTATTTTCTCTACATTCTTATAAAAAAATTATCACATTTCGATTTTGTTTTTTTGTGAATCAATCATTTGAAAAATCAACGTCTATAAATTATCCACATTAGTAGGTTTTTACAAGCTCTTAATGACAACCAAAACAAAGTTAAAATGCCATAATTTTTACACATGCATAGATAAAATGATGTAGATTATATCCAACGGTTTTATTTTGACTTTTAAATTTTAAGTTATTAAAGTTCTTAAAACTGAAGATATTTGAACCCTCCTCATTTATATTTAGGTGGTTTGTCTCTGTCTTTATTTAAAAAATTAAAAATTGAATTTTGACAATTTTAATATTATTGCATTGTGTACATGACAGCCCTCATATAATTTGGTCAAACTTGGTCATTATTGAAATTCATGTACGTGCACTTAATAATAGCTTTAAAACTTCCAAAACATTGTATTGTCTCAATCACTCTCACAAGAAATAATATTCAGCCAGTTGGCACCAACAAACAATGCGAATATATATATATATATATATATATAGAGATGGACTTAGCTACTTCATGGAGTAAAACGACTTTGTACTCCACGTCATATCTTCATTTTCAAAGTTCAAATAGTCGATTCGAACCTTCCAACATGTTCTTCATATTGAAATGTACTTGGAGACCAAATTTTATATTTTTTGAAATTTTTTTACTATTTATTAAGCCACTTTGAAAATCTGAAAATTCTTATGAACAGTAAAAAACAGTAAAAATTTCTGGACCGCCGGATCAGTGATTTTCAAAGTGGCTTAATAAATAGTAAAAAAATTCCAAAAAATGTAAAATTTGGTCTCCAAGCACATATCAATATGGAGAACAACTTGAGCGGTTCGGATCGGTCGTTTGGATTTTCAAAATGAAAATAATGAGACATGGAGCACCAAGTCATTTTACTCCATGAAGTAGCTAAGCCCAGCACTATATATATATATATGAGTAGAACTAGGGTGTTCCTAAGCTCACCAAGCCCTTCCGTGAGCTTGACTCTAAAACCTATCGAATTGACTTCAAACGACATTTTCAAACCGTTAGATGTTCAATCTATATTAAAATGTGCTTGGAGACCAAATTTTACATTTTTTGGAATTTTTTTACTATTTATTAAGATGGTTTGAAAATCGCTGTTTTCCAATGGTGCATAATTTTAATAAAAACAGCGATTTTCAAACCATCTTAATAAATAGTAAAAAAATTTCAAAAAATGTAAAATTTGGTCTCCAAGCACATTTTAATATAGATTGAACATCTAACGGTTTGAAAATGTCGTTTGAAGTCAATTCGATAGGTTTTGAGTCGAGCTCACGGAAGGGCTTGGTGAGCTTAGGAACACCCTAGTTCTACTCTATATATATATATATAGTGAGTGGCTAAGCTACAAACGGATTTGGTGCAAACGATTTGTTTTCGGATTTTCGAAGTCCAAACGGTCGATCCGAACTATTCAAGTTGTTCTCCATATTGAAATGTGCTTGGAGACCAAATTTTACATTTTTTGGAATTTTTTTACTATTTATTAAGCCACTTTGAAAGTTGCTGATCACACGGTCCAGAATTTTATTACACTGTTTTTACTGTTCACCCGAATCAGCAACTTTCAAAGTGGCTTAATAAATAGCAAAAAAATTCCAAAAAATGTGAAATTTGGTCTCCAAGCACATTTTAATATGGATTAAATATCTAACGGTTTGGATCGACCGTTTGGACTTTGCAAATAGAAGAACCAAAACGTTTGCACCAAGAGCTTGGTGCAAACGTTTTGAGCTTAGCCAGTCTCTATATATATATATATATGCATGAATTATTTGTAATTAAATTTCTAATGGTCCGTTAGGTTTCTTGTCTTTAGGAAAAAAAAAAAAAATACAAAAGGAGATGAAATGAGGAAAGATGTAAGAAATACAAATGCGTTTGTTCTCTTGTATAAAATCAGTTACAAATAAAATTAAAACAAAGGCGTCCCCACCTCACCATCATTAAATGGACTGGCCCCCACACCTCACCCTCTCCAATTTCTTCTGTTCTGAAAAAAACATGAACATAATATAAGATAATGAGTGAGGCTATGGTACTTCGGCTAGTGTACTATGGCTTGTGTGCTACGGCTTAATATGGTACTTTTTAAAATCCTAACGGTCGATCCGAACCATTCAATGTGACATCTATATGAATATGTACTTGCAAACTAAATTTTATATTTTTTCGAATTTAGATAGGTAGAATTTTGATGGTCCAGAATTTGTATAAAACACTGAAAATTCTACCTATCTAAAAAAATAGTAAAAAAATTTGAAAAAATATAAAATTTAGTTTGCAAGTACATATTCATATGGATATCACATTGAACGGTTCGGATCGACCGTGAGGATTTTAAAAAGTACTATATTGAGCCGTAGTACATTAGCCATAGTACACTAGCCGAAGTACCATAGCCTCACTCTAAGATAATATATTAACTTTTCTTCATTGTCCAAATGTTACCAATATTTTAAAACATGACCTTGTATCACATGTAAATGACCGGAATAAAACTGACATTAGGGGTGAAAACGGAGCGGATATGGAGCGGATAGTGGTAAAATTATATCCATATCTTTTTTTAATTTTCTAGATACGGATATGGATTGGATATTAGCTGGATACATATATGGATACGGATCGGATTGGATATTTATTAAAATAATATTAAAAAAATACCAAAGCTCGTAATATTTATCTAATTTTAATGGTGAATAACAATATTTTTTCATAATAAATATTAAAATATATGATATATATCTACTATTCAGATACGAATAATTAAAATGTAAAACCATACCAGTATCCATATCCATATGGATATTCGGATATCAAATATTCACATCTAATTTTTCGAATACGGATCGAATATGGATCAAATATTATCCATACCGTTTTCACCCCTAACTGACATGCAATCACCGTATTTAAATGGCAATAATAATCATGATATAGGGCTGCTAATATGATATAGGGAGGTTCCAAGTTCAAAACTCGAATGCAAGAAATCTCTTGTGAATATTAAATAGTTAGATAATTTGGCCTCCAATCTTTACTCAAAAATATATATAATTCATGCATGCAGTTTCCAGTTGCTTATTGAATACTAGCAACCGAAAACAAATGATTAAAATAGAATGAATAATTTATATAAAAAAATTAATGTATTTTCCCAATATATTGCCAAAATCCCACAATAACACACTAATTGGATAGAATGTACAAATTTAGTACAAATAGTGTGCAACGCATAATATTAGATAAAATATGAAAAATATGACAATCACATTATCCAAAGGGAGCAATGAATATGATGTCATAATAATGTACGTAGTATAATTTTAAAAGAATATACATGAAAAGCTACAAAATGTTATTTATTATTTTGATTGAAATGTATAATAAACCAAAGTATATAGAAGCATAGTGACAAGATTTGCGAATTATATCCGAATTGTACCTGAATAATTCGTTTTTTTGGTGATGCCAAACCGAATGCCGAATTATTCGATTGACCGAACTTTGACGTAATTATACCCGAATAATTCACGAATTTTACGAACTTTCCCGAATTTTACGAAGTATTCGCAAATTTTTCCCGAATCTTTTCTGGAACATTTTTTTTGTTTTTTTTGCTTCCTTGTAGGACTGAGATCTCTGATTTGGATTATTCCGAATCATTTCCAAATTATACCCGAATTATTTCCGAATCACGAATTTTTGACCTCGCCGAACCGAACCCGAATAATTAATTGAGTGAGGCTATGGTGCTATGCATAGCACGGATGGCTAGTGTACTACGGCTCAATATGGTACTTTTTAAAATCCTAACGGTCGATCCGACCGTTCAATGTGATAACCATATGAATATGTACTTGCAAACTAAATTTTATATTTTTTCGAATTTTTTTACTATTTTTTCAGATAGGTAGAATTTTGATGGTCCAGAATTTTCAAAAAACACTGATTTTTCTACCTATCTGAAAAAATAGTAAAAAAATTCGAAAAAATATAAAATTTAGTTTGCAAGTACATATTCATATGGATATCACATTGAACGGTCGGATCGACCGTTAGGATTTTAAAAAGTATCATATTGAGCCGTAGTACACTAGCCATTGGTGCTATGCATAGCACCATAGCCTCACTCTAATTAATTTGTCACTGTGTATAGAAGAGAAATAGAAAGTGGAGTTCAGATCCAGTGAAGTAACTCAACTTTTGGATTTTAGATCGGGACCGTCCGATTCGAATCTGTGAAAATCCATCCGCGAAGTGAGTGCACACATCCCGACAATGAACTCGAATCCCGAGACGATCTCGAGCGATGAATTCGAATCGGACGGTGTCGATCCCAAACCCAAAGATTGGGTTACTTTAGAGGATCCGGACCCTAGAAAGTGCAGACACATACACACATGAGATGTCATAGGCGTAGAGCTATCACATCATCTGTGGGATCAAAATGGGATGATGATGCAAAAACCTTTTCATTCAATTTCCCACTCCGACACAGAAACAGTACTGTAAAATCCAACGGTGGATTCTATCTAATTCCAATCAAGTGCACTCAACAAAGTAAGATCCCAGACATGTGGGCCCACCATTTCCAAACTTAGGCCCCGGCTCTGCTCACTAATGAGTAATGACCATTGACCAGCCAATCCAAAAAATCCAACGGCCAGGATTAAAAGACAGCCACACGTGCCGCGCATCAGTGTGGTCCCCAATTTCCCTCGCGGGTTTCAGCGCCTAATTAAATAATTATTATTATCCTCACACCAGCGACCTTACGTTACCTTACCCTACTTCACAAGAATTCACATGACATGATGATTGATCAAACTTGGAAATAAGGATCAAGTTGTGGTATTTTTTTTCGCGCCATGATTTGGGTCCAATTACAATTACGTAGCTCAAGTTTGTTCGTGCGTGTATATCCAATTCCAATGCCAAATCATCCAATGGTAATGGCATGGAAACGGTGGAGTTAAGATCAGCTCCGCAGTTTCATATGTCGTGTGAACTATTGTGTAACGAGTTATTATGCGGTGGATAAAAACCCGCCTGATGAAGACGTATAATAAAGTAATAAGGAATGGATAGAGATATTGGATTCGGTCGACATCTGAATTAAACGCACGGGCGTGTCTTGCGTAGCACCCATCATCTCCTTTTTTCTCTTTATTATCTTTTAGATCTTTTTACACATTTATATTTTCTATCTATCTGCAATTTTTCGCACACATCCTTTGAGAATTTATATTTATATATATATGATGGTTAGTGCAACTGTGCAAGACATTCCCCCTCGAGAAGTGCTTTGCATGATAATTATGTAAAGGCATATGCTTCGGTGGACATAAGGACCTATTTGTAAAATGAACATATTTTTATTTTCAAAGTTCAAACAGTCGATCCGACCGTTCAACATTATCTCCATATTAAAATGTACTTGGAGGTCAAATTTTACATTTTTTTGAATTTTTTTATTATTTATTAAGATGGTTACAAAATCGCTGTTTTTCAATGGTCTGAAAACAACGATTTTGTAACCATCTTAATAAATAGTAAAAAAATTCAAAAAAAATGTAAAATTTGACCTCCAAGTACATTTTAATATGGAGATAATGTTGAACGGTCGGATCGACTGTTTGAACTTTGAAAATGAAAATATGTTCATTTTACAAATAGGTCCTCATGTCCACCGAAGCATCCCTCGTTATGTAAAATAAAAATTACATTGATCATAACAAGAGGAAAAAGAGAAAATTAGAATAATGTTAGGAAAAAAAGAAAGTATTGATGTAATTAATGTTGTGTTATAGTCTCATAGATATAGTGAAGAAAAACGTGATGTTACGTGATTAATATATTGTGACTCGGTCACATTACAATATGTAATCATAATTTAATTTTTACCTGACATGATTAAAATAATAGACAATAGTTATGTCACGTTAATAGTTACGTCACGTGTGGCGTGGTTAAACGTGAAGTGACTGATCATGTTTAGTTATTGTTTTTAAGTTTTAAGTTAGTTCAAAGAATATAATAACAAAATATACCAAAAATAAGTAATTATTACAAAATAAATTATAATTAAGAAATGTTGTTAAAAAAATTAATAACGTAAATGGGTCAATTACGTGACGTGATGTTTTATGATATGATTAAAATAGTAAAACATAATCACGTCATATGATCGACACGCGCAACATGCTGTACTGTAATGTGATGCGTGATGTGATGTGACAAAACCAGATCTGACTAATTTCCTTCTCTACTGTTATATGCAGGGTTATAAAAAAAAAAGCTACAACTCAGATTGGTCCTTTCAACCCCACAAATTTAACGAGTTCGGATCCCCTAAAGTAACTCAATTTTTGAGTTTTGGATAGAAACCGTCCAATTTGAATTCGTCGCTCGAGATTGTCTCGGAATTCAAATTCGTCGTCGGAATGTGTGCGCTCACTTCGGAGATGAATTTTTGCAAATTCAAATCGGACGATACCAATCTAAAACCCAAATCCGAATTCCAATTTAACCACCTTTTTATGTGTCTACATGTGATTGGGTAGGGTACATGCTGGAATTCTGACTAATAAGTTAGTTCAGAACTTCAGATTGGACTCAATTTAATTCCTTTTTTTTGGGCTTGGATGTGATTAGGTTAAATACATGTTTGAATTTTGATTAATTTGTGAGTTCAGGTTGGATTATAATTTTGACCTTAAAAATTTGTTTTAACTGACCCATCCATTTTTTTTCCAAAATATTTGTATCTTTATTTTATAGTCAACATATTAAAAATAATTGCCTTTACATGAAAATTAATTAATAACAAATATGTTGCTCATTTAGATGAAGAAATTCAAGCTCTAGAAGAGAGTACAAGTTGTCAAATTTTAGTCATTGATATCAAATAATTTTTGTTCATTTTAATGTTATTTGTCATTGTTTAATCTTTAATATTAAATTGTATTAGGATAACTGTCTTAACTAATTAAATAAAATATTATTTATTTTTATCCATTTATTAATGCTAAACTATCTTTGCACTATTTATTTAGCATTTATATTTTTTATAATTGATATATTATTAATTTGTTACATATAAAATAATAAAATAAAAAAATATCTAGAGTTTATTGAAAATAAAATATGTTTGATCCTTGATGGATTTGAAAAACTTCAAACCAATATAATGAAGTTCGCTTTAAGTTTTTAAAAATTAATTAATTATGTTCATTGCACATCCCTAAATATATGTAATGTTTTGTTCTTTTAAACTTGAATTAAAATTAATTTTGCAAAATGTATAAAATATTGGCAATATGTATTTGACTTCATCAGTCTTTTGCATAGATCAAATGTTTAAATAACATTTATTGCCTTACAGTGGAATGGCTAAAAAAGCGACGCTATTGTCATATTGCACCGCTATAGCAGCGCTATATAGCGCACTATTTAGAACCCTGACAGAGATTAATCATTTTATTTTACTTTACTTGTTGGAATAACAATGGTTGAGACCATTGGTGATCCATTTTTGCCTACCAACATTTGTAGAAAGATTTTTAACATTTAAAATGTGAATAAATTAAAAAGTATTATTAAAATGAAGATAAGATCAAATGGTGACCTCGTATTATATAAATAAATGCAATTGCAAAATTATTTGCCTCATATTATGGATAAAGTTTACGGACAAGGGAGCACCGGAGCAGCCGTTCACGGTTCATCATTAAATACCGCAAAAGAAATTCCAGGGTCATAAACAAAAATCTGCTCCAACTCTTTTTCAACAAAAAATTGCGTCTTTTTGTCTGTTGCGGAGCGTCCCTTCCCCCACGCCCGCATGCATTACAGCTCCGATCTGACGGTCCAGAGAAGATGTACTAACGGACGGTCAGGATGCTAGCTGATTAGTCTATTCTGCGAACTGGGCACGATGCTGACAACTCATCCAGTGCCCCTCTCATCTGAGCGCTCGTCCTTTATCGAAGTAGGCGTATAGAGGGATATTCTCGTCATTTTACCTCTACTAATTAAACCGCACGCTCTGGTTCGGATCCGTGGAATTAAAGACAAAAACCCTTCTCGAAGTAACTCCTCCCACGCCCAACTGTCCGAAATTGACAATAACACCCTCCACTGACTCTTTGTACTCTTCTCCAACTGATTACTTTATTGAGGGGTATTTTTGGAATAATGAAAATCTGGCGGAACAAACGGACTGAAGGCACGTGATCCCGTCTCGAGCAGAGCACTATTTGTCGCGAATCGCGATACATTTTTGATCCAGTCGAGGCAATCACTACCTTTCGATTTGATATGAACGGTTAGATAAGGAAACGGGGTTGGAGGGGGCGTTGAGGTAATTCCAAGTAGGCTTAATAAAGAATAGAATAGATTATCCTAATTAATAGTGTGTTTAGGCGATTTAAGAGAGCTGCGAGTACGATTCAATTGCACATGCCCATGTGACCCCACCACACCTACAGCTGTTCCCTCTTCCTCTCTCTCTTCATCTCCTTCTTCAAGCTCACTCCCAGAACTTTTGACCACTCTCTGTCTTTCTAGCTCAATAATCAAGCTCTCTAATGGTGGATTCGAGCGACTAAAGAAAAACATACACAAGCCACCTCACAGCAACCATATTTCTTATCTTTCTCTTTCTCTTTCTCTTTCCGAAACTCGGACCAGTTCTCTAATGGCGGTTTGGTCGGAGTGCTAAAGAAGTCAATAAGATAACATGGGACAGAAACAAAATACCGCGCGCCTTTCCATGGCCACACTCCAACTTTTGCTTCTTCTCTTCATTCGCTTCTTACCAGCCATGGCTGGTGATGTAGATCTCCTACTCTCCTTCAAGAACTCTCTACCGAACCCTAGTTTACTCTCGGGCTGGAACTCTAACCAGAGCCCGTGTTCGTTCCAAGGTGTCGTTTGCAAAGGGGGGCACGTGTCCTCTCTGACTATCCAAGGGATTTCTCTCAGCCCAGACTTTCGCTCGGTCTCAACTTTCCTGCTCACTCTCCAAACCCTAGAGACACTCTCTCTCCGTTCCATCAATCTCACTGGAGACATTTCGGCGGCTACAAAGTGTGCCGACCAACTTACCGGACTGGATCTCTCCGGTAACAACCTACGCGGCTCAGTCTCCGATGCAGCGTCCCTTGTCACATCCTGTTCCTCCCTCCAGTTGCTTAACCTATCCAGTAACTCCATTGGAGTCTACCCCATGAAAAATGGCGTTGTTTTGCCCTCCGTCTTCCCCCTCAAGAGCCTCGACCTTTCCTACAACAAGATCGAAAGCACTGGAGACCTCCAGTGGGTCCTGTCCCGTCTTGGCATCCTCCAGAGGCTGGACCTCTCTAGCAACAAAATACCTGGCTCCATACCTGAAATCTCCAATTGCACCTCCCTGCAGTATTTCGACCTATCCACCAACCTCCTCTCGGGTACTGTACCGGCGGGTACATTCTCAAATTGTTTCAGCCTAATCTATCTCAACCTCTCATCTAACCATTTTACTGGTACTGCGCCACCTGACCTTGCCTCTTGTACCCGTCTCACCACTCTCAGCCTTGCCTACAACAATTTCTCCGGTCAAGTTCCCTTTCAGGCAATCACCTCCATGCCTGACCTCAAGCTCCTGGAACTCGGGTTTAACAACTTTAGTGGTAGCCTGCCCGAATCCGTTTCAAAGCTTACAACTCTTGAGATATTGGATCTTAGCTCTAACAGGTTCTCAGGCCCGATACCATCTCTATGTACCAATGGTGCCTCAAGCTTAAAGGAGCTCTACTTACAGAATAACTACTTCACTGGATTTATACCCGATTCACTAAGCAACTGCACCGAGTTGGTCTCACTAGATTTAAGCTTGAATTTACTTAGCGGATCCATACCCGCTTCATTGGGCACCCTCTTTAGCTTGAAGGATCTTATAATGTGGCAGAATAACTTGGATGGAGAGATACCAGGCGAGCTCTCTTCTCTTAAATCCCTTGAAAACCTTATTCTAGACTACAACGGCCTGACAGGTACATTACCTGATGGGTTAGCGAACTGTACCGACCTCAACTGGATTTCACTTGCAAGCAACCGGCTTTCTGGGTCAATACCTGCTTGGATCGGAAAGCTTGAAAGCCTTGCCATTTTGAAACTTGGTAACAATTCCTTTACGGGACCAATACCTCCTGAGCTCGGTGACTGTAAGAGTCTGGTATGGCTAGATTTGAATGGCAACCAGCTTAATGGGTCAATTCCACCAGCTCTGTCTAAACAATCCGGTAAGGTGGCAGTCGGTTTGGTAACGGGTAAGCGGTATGTTTATTTGAGAAATGATGAGAATAGTCAGTGCCATGGTACGGGTAGCTTATTGGAGTTTGGTGGGATCCGATCTGATGATTTAACCAGGATGCCAAGTAAACGGTTGTGTAACTTCACACGGGTTTATATGGGTAATACCCAGTATACCTTTAACAACAATGGGTCAATGATATTCCTCGATTTGTCCTACAACCAGCTTGATGGTCCTATACCAAAGGAGATTGGTACCATGTATTACTTGATGATTCTCAATCTCGGGCACAATTTGTTATCGGGTCTGATACCGCCGGAAATGGGTGGGATGGCCCATGTGGCTGTTCTTGATTTGTCGCACAACCAATTAGAAGGTCCCATACCTCCTTCTTTCTCTGCCATGTCCTTGTCAGAGATTGATTTGTCTAATAACCGGCTAAATGGATCTATACCTGAATTAGGTTCCTTGGCCACCTTTCCAAGGAATGTATATGAGAATAATTCAGGTCTTTGCGGGTTTCCTTTGCCGGCTTGTGATAAGAAGTCCAACTCGAGTGGAAATGGGTCCCACCAGCGCTCCCACCGTCAGGCGTCTCTGGCTGGTAGTGTTGCATTAGGACTACTATTCTCTCTCTTTTGCATATTCGGCCTTGTATTAATTGCAATTGAGAGTAGAAAGAGGCAGAAGAAGAAAGAAGAGTCGAATGCATCCCGAGACTTTTATTTTGATAGTCGAACACAATCTGCCACCATTTCCAACTGGAAGCTATCTGGTACGAATGCCTTCAGCATAAACCTCGCCACCTTTGATAAACCTCTCCAAAAATTGACCTTTGCGGATCTGTTAGAGGCCACTAACGGGTTCCACAACGATAGCCTTATTGGGTCAGGTGGTTTCGGAGATGTGTACAAAGCCCAATTGAAAGATGGTAAAATCGTTGCCATTAAAAAGTTGATACACATATCGGGCCAAGGAGATCGGGAATTCACTGCTGAAATGGAAACCATAGGGAAAATCAAGCACCGTAACCTTGTACCTCTCCTAGGCTATTGCAAAGTAGGAGAGGAGAGGTTGTTGGTGTATGATTACATGAAGTATGGTAGTTTGGAGGATGTATTGCATGATCGAAAGAAAACCGGCATGAAGCTGAGCTGGGAAGCTAGACGAAAGATTGCGGTGGGGTCTGCAAGGGGCCTTGCCTTCCTTCACCACAATTGCATTCCCCATATCATCCACAGAGATATGAAATCGAGCAATGTGTTGCTAGACGAGCATCTAGAAGCTAGGGTTTCAGATTTCGGCATGGCACGGATGATGAGTGCCATGGATACTCACCTTAGTGTGTCAACCCTGGCTGGTACGCCAGGATACGTACCACCTGAGTACTACCAAAGCTTTAGGTGTACAACCAAGGGAGATGTGTATAGTTATGGAGTTGTACTGCTCGAGTTGCTTACAGGGCGGAAGCCAACTGACTCGTCAGATTTTGGCGAGGATAATAATTTGGTGGGATGGGTGAAGCAACACTCCAAATTGAAACTCACTGATGTGTTTGATCAGGAGATGCTTAAAGAAGATCCCTCACTTGAGCTTGAATTGTTGGAGCATTTAAAGATTGCCTGTGCATGTTTGGATGATCGGCCATCTAGACGACCAACCATGCTCAAGGTCATGGCTATGTTCAAGGAGATACAAGCGGGTTCCACAGTTGACTCAAAGGGTTCATCGGGCCCACCCGGTGCCTCCATGGATGGTGGTTTCATGGCTGGGATGAGCACGTTGAAGGAGGGAAAAGAGGAGAACTGATGAAGCAGGTTTCGAGTGAGGCGGCCATTACCGATAGACGGTACCAAGAAACGGCAACAATTTTTCCCCTGATTCCACTTTGTACTGTTTGCCACTTCAAAAGTATTATGTATTTACAAAACTAGTGCTTTTTTTTTTTTTTTTTTGTCTTTTTTATTTTGGGGGGTCTTTTTAGTATACACCTGGGTAATTAGGGTTATCTGTGCTGTACATACATAAGGAGTTTTGTTCAATTTCTACATCAATGTTTGGAAATAGTTCACTCTTTGCCTGTTTACAACTATGACCCCATGTGGTTGCTATAGCCTTTTACAACTTGTACAATGGTGACCTTGTGTGCACGAACACCTCATAATTGAAGCATATAATATCTTTTTTCAATATGGATATAGAATACCTATCCACTAAGGTGGATACAAAAAGAAAGCCCTAATACATGTATGTGCCTGTTTTGTTATGTAAAGTATATTTGTTTCCTTTCTTCTTTTCCTTTAATATGTTTTTGTTTTATCTCTTTCAATCATGAATTAGTGGTGCTGATTAACCAATGATATGTTTTCCTTTTGCTTTGTAATTGTGGTTGAATAATTTGGATGATAGATTGATCATGTAAACACCCTTTTTGGAGTAATTGTAAGTTCAACCTTGGAAGATTACAATATCTCAGCTGTATCAACTACATGTGATCATGCCTTTTAGAGTTTTAGTGCTTTGTAGCATCACCTGAGATAATTGAAGGTTTTTCAGGTGCACAAGTGAAAGTTTCCAAAAGGTATTTTTTATTTTTTAGTCTCAAGGCAGCAACTTTCCTACAAGTTCTCATCTTGCCGTTTGACTACCCTCTCTCTACTCCATGTGCACTTCACATTTGGAAAACCCCAAACTCCTTTGTTTAAAGGGAAGTGACATGAACCCTAGGAGATGGTCTCCAGTGACCTTCTTGTTTTCTTGGGGCACCAAACCCTAATAATGAACAGGGAACTCCAGCCAGACCCAATCAGGGACTGACACAAGAGCCCTGTTTGCATGTGAGAGTGCATGGTTCTCTAGTATTTGTGGGGTCCACCCTTGAGAGTCAGTGGGACCTTGTTATTTTTTTTAGTGAGCAAGCAAGCACTAAGGAAATTTTAATTTCTGCTGTTCCATCTCTAGAGACGAAATAGCTGGCCTTGCTAGTTGTTTGCTACCATCCAAAACTTGGGTTTTAGATCCCTCCCTCAATTTTAGAACAACAATGGAGAATTAGAGGGGCTTTATTTATTGACATGTCTAATTATGAATCTATGAACTTAGAGAGAATTCACATAGTAAGGATAAATTTATTTGAAAACTATAACAATTGATAAAATGGATATTAACATAAAAAATATGATTTCATAAATCTAGAGATCATTGAAGCAACTCTCTAAGACTATAATAAATGGAGAGGATGAGAGCATATAAACAATTGGGCTCTTTGTTAAGACTCTGATCCGATGGAGCCGGTCAAAGGTTCCATCCAAAGCAATTTGTCATTGATCCAAATATATTAATTTCCCTATGATAAGTAACATGGGTTGGAGCTCATGAACATATATTATATTATAGCCATATCCAACTCCCCCCGTCTCGGTGTGGACAAGTATCCTCTTTAGTACCGCGCTGTGGGGTCCACTACTTTACGGTCCAGATTAAGTAAAAAACAGTGCCTATTCAGGATTTGGGAAGGGACAGTATTATTTGTGCTTTGAGATTCGTGCAAAGTTAAAAAAACGGTCTGAATCCAATTACTTTACAGAACAGTACCTCTGTAGTAGTACTACAGAGATACGAATCCGTCTCGGTCTCTCCCCATTTTTCATTTTTCATTTTTCATTAAAATTGGTGCGCCATGCATTTTTCTCATTTTGGGACTAGCTAGGGAATCTCAACTTTTAAAGAGCAATTAAAGACAAGTCTGAGTGGGTTTTCTATTTTTCAACTTTTAAACGCTTTTGTTTGTATCTGAAATGTGACATTTTTATTTTAAGTTTTAATTATATTTTTTTGCATGTTTTTGGTTATGAGCAAGGACACCACCACTTCTGAAGGATTATTGCATAAAATAATTAAAACACAGGGCTCCATTTTATGATGTTAGTAATTATCTTAATTTGCCTTTTTCTTTTGTCAGAAAGCACTATTGGTTCAACGTATATAATCAGCACTGCTACTAATAAAAGGAAGCGCTATTGCAATTATCAGGATTCTGGCACATTGTTGACAAACAGTTTTCCAATAGTTTACTAATTGAGCAAACAATAAATCTAATTATTGTTATAACAATGTTACCTATTCCTATTCCTATTCCTATACACTCATGAGGTAAATAGATTTCAATCGTTTGGATTCGTCGTTTGAAGCAATCCGATAAGTTTTAGAATTAAGTTCACAAAGAGGCTTAACTCCAAAACTTATATGATTGAGTTCATATGATGAATCCAAACCATTGGAACCGCTCTACTTCCCGAGTGATGCGTTTGCATGTCAATTTATAAATTTATTTAGTACACAGCGAGCGGTAAAAGAAATAATGAAAATATACATGTATTAAATTAACTTATAATTTTTTTTACAACTTGACTTTGTAATAAAATAATTTGAAAATTTATAAATTTGACATGTAAACGCATAACTCGTGAAGTGAGTCGGTTTGGATGGTTTGAATTTGTAATTTAAAATTATTTTGATAAATTTTGAAGTTAATCTCACCAATTATTTGGTGAACTTAAAGAAGACACTAGTTCTACTATGCAAAATGTGTAGGGGTGAAACGGTATGGATAATATCCGATCCGATCGGTATTCAGCTGATATCCGATCCGTATCTGTATCCAGAAAATTAAAAAGGATATGAATATGATTTTACCACTATCCGCTCTGTATTCGCTCCGTTTTTGCCCCTAAAAATGTGACATTGACAAAAATAAAGCCACCAAACTTGGAAAGAAATTTGTTTAGTTTTTCAAAAAAAAAAAAAGAAAAAAAAAGGGAACTGAGGGTCAGGAACTGTATAAAAGCCTGAAAAGCAATCATCTCTTGACACAAAAACTTTTCAAATGTACCAACCAGAAATGAGAAACTAGCTGTACTAATTGGTTGATCTGTGTTGGTGTTCTGAACCACAAACGCAATAAATGAGATAGAGATGTTAGTGAATAGGCCATGATAAATCTGTCCCAAACTAGCCCTACATGTCCTCTCATCACTCATCCCTCAATTAAATTCCAATGGTTGAGAAAAAAACCCAAATTCATCCTGTCAATTCAATTGACTATCTGTATTAATTGAAACAAAATTAGAAAGGATGTATACATCAATTACTTATATAGTACCAGTACCAGTACCAGTACAGTCAATTAAGATATTGCTTTCTGTATAAGCAGTTGTAAGTTTAAAATTCAGTATGCTGCTAGAGATCATTTAAAGAATTTAATTCCAATCTTGTACTAAAATAACTAATGAGAGAGTAATATGGTAAATGCAAAAAATTGTTAAACTCACCTTCATAATTAGCTATAAACTATAATCTCCAAAATTTATATTCATTTTATCATCATCTCACCAGCACCATCTTAGAAGTGCATAAATAAAGAATTTTTACTGAATTTTAATAAAAAAACTACAAATTATTTGCCATTGTAATTTAAAAAATGATCTGCAATATTATTTAAAAACAAACTGTTCAGGATCATAAAACCTATGACTTTTTTTTCTGGTTCTGAGAACGGGAGTTTTCATGTTACACCAAAAAATATTATAGATCTGTTCGCGAACTTTCCGGATTGTGGTCATAATAAAAAAATGAAGTTTTCTATCAAAAGTTACGTTTGTTGGAAGTTTGAATTTTTATTTGTATTGTTTTTGTGAAATTCTTTGGTCTGCAAATAATTTTTTATATCAAAATAAATTATTTGTCAACAAATTAATATGCATTCCGAAAATCTAAAAAATAATTGTTAGTTTTGGTTCGCATTTTTGTTTTATATCATGTACTTGTTCTTTAATGCTTTTGCAATGTTTATTCCTGATTTTATTAGTGGCCCATAATGATAAAATAAATATTATAAACATTACATCATTATTCAAATATTATATCATTTTTTTCATAGACATTATGAACAATACAAAAAAATCCTAACATTAAAAACTTCAAACAAATTTTCAAAAAAATAAAATATGGTCTCTGTGTCGGATTTAAATCAGCTGAAATTTCAAATCCATGAACAATACACCTGAAATCTCTGAAATTCCGAATCCAGCCGTTCAACTTTTTCTATGCACACATCTCGAAACAACTGATTTTTCTGTGCACGCATCTCGAAACAGTTTAACAGTTGGATTCGGGATTTCAAGAATTTCAGGGTACTGTTCATGGATCTTGAATTTAAGCAGATTTGGATCCCTCTGTGTCACCCATGAGAAACAGAATCAAATTTGTTGCTATTCTTTCAGAAAAGCAGGAGCATGTTTTTTTTTTCATCACAACTGTTTACATGTTTTTTAACGGTGCAGATTTGGAGATGAAATCTGCTATTCTTCTCTACTCTTCAAAATCTGAACCGTTAAAAATATTTGAACGGTTGGATAAAGAAAAAGAAAAACAGGTTCCTGCTTTTTTTGTTTGTTTGAAAAAAGAGCAGCAAATACACAGCTGTGAGACACACGGACTAGGAATGTGTGATTACTAAAATTCGAAATTTAAAAAATATATATGCCACACACAATGCCACATTAACAACATATTTTATTCATTAGTGATAACTAATAAAATTCTAATATAAAATAAAAAAAATTATGAATGTATTTATTATATATTTACATGGGGAGTTTTTTCACTTATTATTATGTCATGATTATAATGAGGAAGATATATAATACTTGTAGTGATAATCAAATAATAATAATTATGTAATGATAATAATATCACAATATATGATAAATTGCATAAAGAACAAAAAATAACAAAGAAACAACAATAAATTAAGTCTCCTTTGGTTGCTTCTATTTCCGTTTAATTATGATTAAATTATTTAAAATAAAGTTTTCTGAATAAATTATAATTAAACATGTCTCTATAGTAAAAATAAAATAAAAAGGCTGAGTTGCTGTACATGCATGAAATTAATTTCTGGTAGGTTGAATGTATTTGTTGCTTTCTCCGTGCAAACAAACAAACATTTCGTCTGTAATGTTTTTATTGCATTTATGTACAATTCATACTTTTTTTTTTTTTCAATTCTTGATGTCATTTTGGCTATAGTCCATCAATAGTTAAGATATACAAATGATTTGATATATTTAGAAAAACATATAATTGATTTATATTTTTTTTTCACAAGTTTGTGAATGTATTTGAGTTTACGCTATTCTGAATCACATTATTTGTAATATAGATAGTAAAATTTATTTGTATCTTTTAAATTTAAATAATTAAATTAACATACTCTTTATCTTTCATTTTGCTCAGTTTAGATACAAGTTTCATGAATAAAATGTTGCAAATATATTTTATATATTTACCTTTTATATCAATTAACACAAGTGAAGAATTGCAGAGATATTCATACAAACTTAAAAAATGCATATAATATCAATTAACACAAGCTCCACCACGAACATTTATATAAATATTTACATGTGATTGCAGAAGCCTATATAAAAAAATTGAAGCTTCCAAATAAAATAACATACATTTATATGAATTTTTTTTTCTTGTAACGAAGAATAGAGAGATAAAATTGAGTTGTATTGCAGAGGATCAGGGAGAGAGGGAAGGGGGTACAAGAGGGGTCTTTGATGGTAACATGTGTTGCACGACAAGGCTACAATGTCCCCTTCAAATTTGAATTCTTGCTCGCTTAACTTCTCACAAATTATTGGCCATTTGTAATTATACATATATAATTAGGTCTAATTATGGGGGCGCAAGAGGGCCTATTGATGGAGGTCACTGGACCCCCCTAGGGTGCAAACGGATCGGATAATATCTGATCGTATCTGAATTTGTATCCGAAAATTGGATACGATCATACGGATATTTGATATCTGAATATATGTACGAATACGGATACGAATGTGGTTTTAAATTTTAATTATCCGTATCCAAATAGTAGATATATACCATATAATTTAATATATATTATGAAAATATTTATGTATATATCTACAGATATCCAATATCCGATCCGTATTCATATCCGAAAAATAAAAGCGGATACGGATATAGTTTTACCACTATCCGATCCATATCCGATTCGTTTGCACCCCGGCCCCCTGCCTCTCAGCAAGATTAATTTATGATTACAATTTTCAGTAAGTACATTTTGTGAATTTATATTTACAAGGGCAAGGGTTGGAAATACAAATGTCAATGACACTCTTTTATCTATTTATCAGATTTATGTTGTATTCAAATAAGATGACATGAGTAATTGATACGAAGTAGGATTAAAAAGAAGAAGAAGTTTGCTTAACGGTTGCGGGTCACTTTTTAACTTATTTGCTATGAGTTTCCAATACAATGAACGTCAAATAAGGGCGTTAATGGGTACGATACGGTAGGGCAAAAACATTTTTATACTCATATTCATTAAGAGTTGACGTTACTCATATCGTATTTTTATCCATTAATAATTGATCTTACCTTATCTTATACTTATCGGTTAAAATTATTGGATAACAAAATGGTAGTGGGTGAATAACAAATAATATTAATATAATAATTAATTTTATTATATTTTACAAATAGAATATCAAAACTCATTTCACACATGCAATCACATTACTAATAATAAATAAATAAATGTGTAATCAATTCTAACTAAATAGACAAATTTAATTATTTAACTAAATAACAAAACATGCAGATAAAAGTAAACAAAAGTAAAATGAGATTGTTCTGATAATTTTGATAATTTATTTTAAGGGAAAGATTAAATTTTAGTATTTCAAATTTCAATATCCGTAAAAAAATTTCCATTCCAATTTTGAACTTGCAAAATTTCATACGAAAGAAATGACGACGCTAATAAGTGTTGATAATTTTAAACAGTGGAAACAAATGACGTCGCAATTTTAAATTGGTGTTTGAAATGTGATTCGTTTAATTTTAAATTGTCAACAATAAAATATCAGAAACTCAAAAACAAAAAACTAAACAAGATATGCGCATGTAAAACAAATTTTTTTTTTTTTTACAAAATACCAGTGTTCTAAATAGCGCGCTATAGCGTTTTTGGACCCCAAACGCTACGCTTTGACATCAAAATGCGCTATTTGCGCTACGGTCGCTATAGTGGCCGCTACAGCGCTATAGCGGTCCGCTATTCGCGCTATTTGTGCTATACAATATGAGTTTTTTTTTTTAAGCAATTTATATGGGTTTTAAATAAAGATAAAAAAAATCTCAAACCGAAATTGAATTTGTTGCTACTTGCTACAGATAAATCAATTTGAATTTGGGAATAAAAATTGAAATTTGAATAGAAAAAAAGTCCAAACCAAAATTAAAATTTGAATAGAAAAAAAAATAGATTATGTCATGAATCATGATGCTTAACATATATTTTAAAGGAAAAATCGATAGTTTATGATATTACTATGGATATTTTGAACTGCAATTTGAACTTTGTACTGGTTCAATATGAATATTATAATTTCTTAATTACTTTGGTGTTATTTATTGTTCTATGAGACTTTAGATAATGTTGATATTTAGTACAAATATTGAATATACGAAATGTAAAAAAGAATGCTATTTGGAATAGCTTCCGCTATAGCGACGCTATTCGCTATAGCTTTTTTTTTAGCCTTCCCGCTACGACACTATAAACGCTATTTAGAACCTTGCAAAATACTCTTCTTTTTGAAAAGTTGAAACAAAATACTCCTATTTTTATTTTTCAAAAGAATTTCTATAGATTTCATGAACTTAATTTTTATCCTTAAATTAAAACAAATTTATATCAAATCTCAAATAAATTAGAAATATAACTTGTTCTTAATTGCCCTTACTAAGAGCCACCTTCCATAAAAGGACTAGTAATGCTCACTGACATAAAGAATTTGGAAATAAATTTGCTGTTATTCTAACATGATCATGTTATTCCGATCTGAACCATTCAAAATTTTCATTCGCATATCTCAATAAAGAAATTTTTTAATGCATAAATTTCAACGAAGTTGAATGGTTGGGATCGGAATAACAGGACCCTCTGGAACAACAGATTTGTTTCCAAGAATTTGTGGGGGATTAAGGCACCTACAAGGGTGATGGTTTTTATTTAGTTGATATTGCAAAATAGAACACTTATGATAGATAATCTAAGGATTAAGGGATGTGTGCTGGTAAATAGATATGTATTGTATTGTGTAAAAGGAAAGCAAAAACAGTTGAACATTTAATTCAAAACTAGTTTCTTCAAAAATAGTTTTCCCCTCAAAATTATGAAACAAATAGCTACATAATCACGATGAGCATTAGAACGAATTTGGTTTGATGTTCATTCGGAACCATTCGATATGCATTAAAATTCGTGCAGACAACTTTTTAATTTGTGTAGATTAAATACACACAAATCTTAATGTAAATTGAGTTATTATATTATCTAGTTAAATACACACAAATCTTAATTCAGTATGTCCGACTAAAATAAGTAATTAAGTTTTTAAAAAAATGATGTGAAATATGAAATATCACAAGCTAGATATATAAATTTAGTTATTATATTATCTAGTTAAAAGTAAAAAAATTGTAAAATCCAAGTAGAGATGGAATTAACAAGATGGCTGCATGATTGAGAGGGACCCAATAGAAAGCAAACAATGCCAAATTGAAAGTTGAGGCTAGGCTAACCACAGACCCAATAAATAGTTTTGATTGGGACTAGACAGTATTCTTATATTTTCACACTTTCTTTCTAACACCTTACACCTACCCTATTATTCAATTACCCACTGTTAGACTAATAGTTCAGTTCGGTAATTCTGTGTTTCCTACTCTACATACAATCTTGTGAGTTGTGACTATGAATTGAACAAATAATCATGCAGCAACACAGTTTGTCTCACGGATTGAGCCACAAAAAGAAAAACATGGAGAAAATGGGGCGTCGGCGCGTCGCTTAGTGTTTGGCAAATACCCCCACGGGTCAGACCCGTGCCCGCCCGCCCGGGACCCGTGCCCGTGCACGGGTTTTGCACGGGTACACGGGTTCAACGGGTACGGGTTGAGAAGGGACGGGTACGGATTTTTTTAAAATTTACCCGTGATACCCGTCCCGTTTCAAACCCGTACCCGCCCGTACCGACCCGTGGACCCGTATTACCCTTACCCGTACCCCTACCCGAATACCCGTACCCACCTACCCGTAGACCCGTGCCCGCCTACCCGTACCCGAACCCGAACCAGAACCAGAACCCCTGTACCTTTTTTTTTTTTTTTTTTTTTTTTTTTTTTTTTTTTTGAAATTCGAATTTTTTTGAAATTCGAATCTTTTTTCCCCCCCAACCCCTGTCAGCCCCTCCCCCGGATCTTATGTAGATATGTATATATGTATATATGTATACACATATATATACATGATGTTAAGTAATTAGATTTATGTTTGAATAGGTTATATTTTATTTTTGAAATTCGGATTTATTTCTAATAGGTTAAATAAGTATGTTATATTTAGTTTTTGAATATGCCAAGTAATTAGATTTATTTGTGAATAGGTTAGATTTTATTTTTCAAATTCGGATTTATTTTTAATAGGTTAAATAAGCATGTTAGATTTATTTTTTGAATATGCCAAGTAATTAGATTTATTTGTGAATAGGTTAGATTTTATTTTTCAAATTCGGATTTATTTTTAATAGGTTAAATAAGCATGTTAGATTTAGTTTTTGAATATGCCAAGTAATTAGATTTATTTGTGAATAGGTTAGATTTTATTTTTCAAATTCGGATTTATTTCTAATAGGTTAAATAAGCATGTTAGATTTAGTTTTTGAATATGTCAAGTAATTAGATTTATTTGTGAATAGGTTAGATTTTATTTTTCAAATTCGGATTTATTTCTAATAGGTTAAATAAGCATGTTAGATTTAGTTTTTGAATATGCCAAGTAATTAGATTTATTTGTGAATAGGTTAGATTTTATTTTTCAAATTCGGATTTATTTCTAATAGGTTAAATAAGCATGTTAGATTTAGTTTTTGAATATGCCAAGTAATTAGATTTATTTGTGAATAGGTTAGATTTTATTTTTCAAATTCGGATTTATTTCTAATAGGTTAAATAAGCATGTTAGATTTAGTTTTTGAATATGTTAAGTAATTAGATTTATTTGTGAATAGGTTAGATTTTATTTTTCAAATTCGGATTTATTTCTAATAGGTTAAATAAGCATGTTAGATTTAGTTTTTGAATATGCCAAGTAATTAGATTTATTTGTGAATAGGTTAGATTTTATTTTTCAAATTCGGATTTATTTGTAATAGGTTAAATAAGTATGTTAGATTTATTTTTTGAATATGCCAAGTAATTTGCATTTATTTTTTAATCTATTGTTTTCAAATAATTCATTATTATTTTTAAAGTAACTGATTTAAGAAATTTTTGATTTATATTTTATTGTTTTAAAGTAATTGATTTAAAATATTTTAAAGTAATTGATTTAAGAAATTTTTAATTTATATTTTATTGTTCAAAATTTAAAGTAATTGATTTAAGCAATATTGTTTTAAAATAATTCGTAACTTTGATTTTGATTTTAGTATCACAATAATTATTGAGTTCAAATATGCAATCATGTTAAATGAATTTTGATTTGTATTTTATTGGTTTAAAAAGAAAAAAAAAAGAAAAACAGAAAAAAAAAAAAAACAGCAGCAGGAAAAAAAAAAAAAAAAAAAAAAAAATTACCCGCCCGGACCAGACCCGTTATACCCGGACCTAAACCCGCTTACCCGTGACCCGTGTTGCCCGTGACCCGTGTTGCCCGTGACCCGTGTTACCCGTGACCCGTGTTGCCCGGGGGGTTTGAGAGGGGCCGGGTAGGGTTTTTCAAAAAAATACCCGTGCTAACCCGTCCCGTGTCGCCCGTGACCCGCGTTACCCGTGACCCGCATTGCCCGTGACCCGTCCCGGGTTTTACCCGTGCCCGCCCGCCCTTACCCGTTTGCCAATCACTAGCGTCGCTTATGTGTTTTCTCCTCAATGTACATTCTTTTCGGATAGACTTGGTTTACAAGATACAATTCAAAATATTGCTAATACAGTAATAGTATGGCATGCATGGAACATTTTGTGGCTTACCATGCTGAAGTGGGGGCAGTGCTAATCAGGTTAAGGGCATGCAGTCCAACAGCTAGGAGTCAAGGACTGCACCTAGCTTCCTCTCTCATTGTCAGCAACTATATATTAAATAGAACTAAATAATTAATTAAATTTAAAAAAATTCAGATTTAATGAACATAAAATGGGGAAAATAAGAAATTTGAGTTTCTTTTATGGCAAAATAGGCAATTTAGAATGTTTCAATGGATATACCAACAATTATTTCAATTTCAAATGGGAAAATAAAATCTTTGAGTGTATAGTACTTTATTGAATTTTTTTTATAATCGTGCTAAGTGCAAGTAAACTAATTAAAGTACTCTTTCAATTCTTATTAATATATAATATATATAATTTTTTTATAATTACCCAATCGGGTAACGGGTACGAAATAGGCTTTACCGTATCCTTACCCGTTTAAATAACGAAAAAAAATCTTTACCCATATCCGTACCCGATAAGTTTACAAAAAAAAATCTTACCCGTATGCGTCTTATCGGATAAAAGAATGCCATTGACACCCCTATGTGAAACTTTGATTTATAATTTTTGTTGTTGTTGAAGTTTGTGGGGGTTTTCTTTTAGTTTTTTTACAATTGTTGTTATCAAACAGCCTCGTAATGGAACCATCTTATGTGGAAACATGTTATTTTATAAAATTAATGGAAACATGTTATATAAAATTAATCTTTACAATCTCCTTTTGTCGCTTGTTCAGAGTACAATAAGAAACTTAATGGACCTACCTTAATTTTACAATTAACAGAAAAACTAATTCCTTGGGTTTATTTTAATTTTTATGAGATGGCTACTTTGTAACAGTGGCATGATTAGATTTCCAAGCAAGCTATTTTAATTGGAATCAACTAACAAACAAGTGCGCCAAACCAAATGTACACAAATCCTATGGGCATTTCTAGCAAAATATATAGAAAAAATAGAAAATGTTCAAGCACTATCTTTATTGCATTATTATTGAATAAACCAGTCCATGATATATTAAGTTAATCTGAACAATATATAAAGTCCATAAAGTGAATAATAATGCTCTTAATTTGAATAATAATTGAGTGAGGCTATGGTACATTGCAATGCGTTGATCTGTTCGTGCATTGGATTTATATCTCCGTTTTCAAAGTTTAAATAATCAATCCAAACTGTTCAACATTATTATCATATGAACATATACTTGGAGATCAAAATTTGTATTTTTTAGAAATTTTTTTACTATTTCTTAGGTAGGTAGAAAATCACTACTCTCACTCTCCGATGGTCTAGAATTGTTTGATCTAAGTGATTTTCAAATTGTCTAAAAATATAGCAAAAAGATTCCAAAATATATAAAATTTGATCTCCATGTATATTTTCATATGATAATAATGTTGAACAATTCGGATTGATTATTTGGACTTTGAAAACGGTGATATGAATCCAATACACAGACCGATCCACGCATTGCAATGTACCATAGCCTTAGTCATAATAAATTACATATGTTAATTGGTTTGGTCAGATTTTCTTGAACTATCTTTGTGGTTAAATTTTTTGATCTATTATCCATATACTTTTATTTTTCTAGTTCAGTGTTGATCAAATTCTATTTAAAATAAAGCCTATAAACTAAATATTAATATTTTTAAATTGAAATCTATTAAAAATTAATCTAAAAAATTTATTAGATTGTAGACATGCATGATGGTGAAATCTATTAAAATTATTTACTAGGTTTCACTTTATTAAATTTTGATAGTAACCGAACAAAAACATTGAATAGCTTTTCTATGATAATGGACCACTTTGCTAAAAATAGGCAACATCTGCCAGCAGCATGCAAAGATTTTTTAACCATTACTAGTTAAAAGCTTACATACATTATATATTTATATGCTCCTCTTCGCCAACATAAATGCATGGTCGATAGGGGCGGACCCAGAGTGTTTTTGCGTTTTATATGTCCCCTAGATTTTGAATTTTAGTGAAAATTTATTGGTCTCGACCGACTTTGTCCCCTCCTTGAAATTTTTTTGCCCCCTTTGGACGTTTATTTGTAATTCTGGTTAAATTTAAGGTTAAAATTGAAATAAATTTGTTGAATTTTGATTGGTAATTAGAATTATAAGTTAGAGCATCAGAAATTACAAGTCAAAGTATTGAAAAGTATAAGTTAAAATAATTGAGTACCCAGTTGGTTAATGGACTTAAATCCGATTAGGTATTTAAACCCGATTCGATATTTTTTTGCCCCCTGACGAAAATCCTAGATCCAGCCCTGATGGATTCAATCCATAAGAAAGCGACAAATCTAATTTACTTTTACTACGCAAAAAAAAAAAAAAATATTTAGGGTCAGAACTTATTAGACCAAGCAAATTAAAACCAGATAAAGATTTCCAACAGCTAGCTATATATTTTTTGATGAAAAACAAGGATCTAATTAATATTAATTAATCCGCTCGTTAATATTAATGAATCTATCATCACTTAATTAATTTAAAAATATATCACCAAGTTTGTCAAAATATTAATTGTGGAGGATCCCAAACTCATATATAAGTGTATACATGCCAAGATTTTTATTAATACCCTAAAAAAAAAAATATCAAATATGCCCTCACTTTGAATTTTTTTTTAAATATGCCCTAACCGCCCCATTGTGGGGCGGTCCACTGCCTCTAGCCAACCGCCCAGAGGTGGGGCGGTTCCCTGTATTTTTTTTTTTCAAATTTTATATATTTTTAAGATGTATTGTTGTTTGTTAAGGTATATATTTTTATAAGGAAATGTATATTGATATATATATATATATATATATATATATATATATATATATATATATATATATATAGAGAATGGCTAATATCAAAACGTTTGTTCCTGGGCTCAGGAACAAACGATTCCGTTCTCCCATTTCCAAAGTTCAAACAACAAATCCAAACCGTTAGATGTTCAATCTATATTAAAATGTGCTTGGAGACCAAATTTTACATTTTTTGGAATTTTTTTTCTATTTATTAAGCTGGTTTGAAAACCGCTGTTTTTCAATGCTGCAGAAATTTCATAAAAACAGCAATTTTCAAACCAGCTTAATAAATAGAAACAAAATTCCAAAAAATGTAAAATTTGGTCTCCAAGCACATTTTAATATAGATTGAACATCTAACGGTTTGGATTTGTTGTTTGAACTTTGGAAATGGGAGAACGGAATCGTTTGTTCCTAAGCCCAGGAACAAACGTTTTGATATTAGCCATTCTCTATATATATATATATATATATATATATATATATATTTAAGATGTATATATTGTTAAGATATATTTTTCTTTTTTAAGATATATATATAGAGTAGAACTAGGGTGCTCCTAAGCTCACCAAGCCCTTCCGTGAGCGCAACTCTAAAACTTATCGAATTGACTTCAAACGACATTTTCAAACCGTTAGATGTTCAATCTATATTAAAATGTGCTTGGAGACCAAATTTTACATTTTTTGGAATTTTTTTACTATTTATTAAGATGGTTTGAAAATCGCTGTTTTCCAATGGTGCAAAATTTTAATAAAAACAGCGATTTTCAAACCATCTTAATAAATAGTAAAAAAATTTCAAAAAATGTAAAATTTGGTCTCCAAGCACATTTTAATATAGATTGAACATCTAACGGTTTGAAAATGTCGTTTGAAGTCAATTCGATAGGTTTTAGAGTTGCGCTCACGAAGGGCTTGGTGAGCTTAGGAGCACCCTAGTTCTACTCTATATATATTTATAAGTAAATGTATATATTGTTAAGATATATTTTTATTTTTTAAGATATATATATTTATAAGGAAATATATATTGGTATATATTTTTTTAAGATGTATATATTGTTTAAGATATATTTTGGTTTATTAAGATATATATTATTGTAAGGAAATATATATTGATATATATTTTTTTATTGTAGATTTTATATAAAAATGAAGGAAAGTGCTTAATTTTTTTTATTGTAATTTTCAATAAAATTGAGTTGAGTTTTGATGCGGTTATACGGCTGTTGTACTGATTGTC
Source organism: Carex kokanica (assembly GCA_025461125.1). Classification (NCBI taxonomy): domain Eukaryota; kingdom Viridiplantae; phylum Streptophyta; class Magnoliopsida; order Poales; family Cyperaceae; genus Carex; species Carex kokanica. Next base: position 1,414,992 of record JAJGRX010000348.1, read on the forward strand.
GATTTGGCTAACGTGGTAAACAGTGAAAAATATGTAATCTAAATCGTAAGTCCACATAAAAAAAATCCAAACTACGTAAAATAAATGTCCACAACTCATGCAAAACAGTCCAAACCGAATACACAATAGTAGAAACCTATCAAACTACAAAACATAAAAAAACCTAACGACGAGGACGAGGGCGACGACCAGAGAGATCCAACCTACGAGGTGGATGACGGTCCCTGGGCGGCTGTACACGCCTGACGTGAACCTCCTCCTCCTGTGCGGCTGTATCCGCCTCAGCCCATGGATCCTCCACCAGTGGGGGGATGGGCGGCATAGTAGGCACCTCCCATAGCTCCCAGGTCGATGGATACGTAGGCGAAGGAGGCGGTGTGCCAAATATAGCAGATGCATAGGCATCTGCATGCTGTGCTCCACTCCCACTGGCCTCGTCATCGTGCTGTCTGGCCTCCGGATATCGTGGTATGTGGAGGCTCGGTCCCTCATCCCCGGCATAATCTCCAGTAAGGTCAGCCATAGTGAACTCCGGAGTGGCATGTCGTGGGGGAGCTCCATCCTTAATGAAAATAATGTTATTTTTCTACATACAAATAAATAGTAAGTTGAATAAATAATAAATTTTTGCTACCTGTCCAACCTGCACCGGAACTCCATGCTCATTGTAGTAAGCGCTCCACGCATTATTATTCAACACCCATTCGTGGAAGCCCCAACCTGATTCATCCACTGCATAATTGACGAAAAATTAACGAGAACAGTTTTTTTATCGAGTAATGAATGTGTACGACAAAATCAAATTACCTGGAGGAGGTGGCGGCATCTCATGAGCGTATATAGCGACTGGGTCAAGTGGTGGGGGCTCTATCTCGCGCTAGTTTATGTTCTCCCCACTGTCATGCAACATGCCAATGAGACGGCCGTCAAAGCCGGAGTCCTCCACCATAGGAGCACTGTGCTGGAGCATTGTACATCCCACTGCTCGCCAACCTTCCTTTGCCATGCACACCAAGCTGTGTGCCACTCCTCTGATACCGGTAAGAATCTGCACAAAGTGTTTTTTTTAATTATTTTAGAAAAAAATAAATAAACATTTAATATTTTAAATATGTCAGTTTCGTAAGTAATTACCTGGCGAGCCTGGATCGGTCCGAAAGACACAAAACCTCTCGATCCTGCATGAGAAAGCCTCCGTCGAAGGGTCTCACCCCAGTGGCCCGTGAGGTATACCGAGGGCATGCCCCACCTTTGGTACCAGACTAAGTACCTCAATCCCCCAGGCCATGCGCCCAGTGTGACATCATCGGCCGTAGGAGGCTGTCACATGTGAAAATGTGGAGAATGTGCTTGGAGGTAATGATTTGCGTGGCGCGTTCTCCAGTCGACGTTGGGCTTATTGTGTTTAGTCCTGTAGTACATTTAAATTAAAAAAGAATGTTAATCACGTGCAGAACTGAACAAGTAACTGTAAGAAAGCAATTAAGTAATTTTAACTTACTTGTGCAGCTTGGTGGTCTCAGCCTCTCCAAGGTCTGGGAATTGCGGGACAAATGTGTCCAGACCAAACTGTCGGGTCATGCGATCTGGCCACGTGTACTCAACAATCCAGTAACATACGCACGGCTCCCGATAAAACCAGAGATGCCTCTACTCCAATGTCAGTCGACAAAGTGAGTTCCTTTCGTAGAACTCCCGGTAGGGGAACCAGTCGACGTTACTCTCGTGAAGCATCTGGAGCTGATTCCGGACATAAGAAATCCCCACAGTTCTCCCCTTGCCCGTGTTCTCGTACGTGTGGCGACTGCCCCATATAGCACCGTACGCAGGACACCTCTCGGCATCCTGTCTCCTCAAGAATGGGACAAGAGACGGACGAACTGGCCGACATACCGGCAAATGAGACCACGACCATTGCTGGAGTAGAAGAAGCGGTCCGTGGATCTGCATGTTCTTCACCTATATTTTGGACATGAGGTGAATATGTTGGTGATTATTGAACCCTAATTATTGTAATGTAAATTCCGAAATATTTGTGAAAACTTACCAAGCAAGCATGGCACAGGCTCCGGTATAAGTGGGCGATCACAGCTCCGCCCTAGTTCCAGTTCGATGGCTTCTCAATTTCTCTCAGCAAAGAGAGAAACATAATCGAAACTGCGTCACCGCTGGAGTCCACGAACATGACGCTGCCACAGAGATCCAGCACAAAGGCCCTCACATACCTAAAAATATAAAATAGTAAAGATAAATAATGATTTTCACTGTTGAGTTCGTAACATATTTTAATTTCAAGATTTTAATTATTACCTCCTGACGGCCTCCAGATCAGTGGTCTCGGCTGTGATCTGATGCAGGAAGAAGTGATCGTGGAGCGACGCTAGGCTAATGCAGTACCCCGAATACCGGAACTCCTCATCATCCTTCCTCTTCTTCTTCTTCTGCAGCGTCTTTGGATCCTCTACCCCCAGAAGCTGCTGTATCATCCCCACGTGAAGTGGACTGTCGGAGACACCGCTGATAGGCTCCCCATCGATCCGTAGACCCTATAAAGCGCTCATATCTGCTAGGGTCACGGTCATCTCCCCAAAGGGTAGGTGGAACGAATGAGTCTCCGGTCGCCATCTCTCCGCGAGCCCGCTCATGAGAGCCTGGTCGATCTGACCCTGAGGCATGGTAGCCAGTTGATACAACTCGAGATTCATAATGCATGCCTCCATCAAAGGATGACCGACGTACGGTATCCCAGGGGTGCGATGTCTCACGGTCAACATCCTCTCGTCCTGCATTTAACAATGAGTCCAGTCTAAACGACTTACTATATGCCATATTAAAAATCTGTAATTTGAACTAAATTGCTTAAAAACCAACGTACCTCCGTAGCTGCGAGCGCGACCCGGTGCTGAACGTGTGGAATCCACAGAAGAGGGCTGAATGTATCAGCTGCATGTGTGTGGTGCTCTGCACCGAGAGCCTCTGCTCCATATGCCTCTACACCGGATGCACTGGGAGCCTCTGTGCTGGACGAACTATCCCCCCTCTCCATAGTATCTGCACTGCACAATTTTCAAATAACTTAAATTTCACAAATTAAACCCTAAACCCTAATTAAACCGTAATTTAATTTATAAACTAGACCCTCTAAATTAGGCCGCAATTAAATAATTTCATTTCTAAATTAAACCCTAAACCCTAAACCCTAATTTTTATCAACTTACTCGCGTCGGGAAAATCAACAACCCGCACACGGCAATTCAATTTCCAAACTGAACCCTAAACTCTATTTTTATCAACTTACTCGCGTCGGAAAAATCAACAACCCGCACACGGCAATTCAATTTCTAAACAGAACCCTAAAACTCTAATTTTTATCAACTTACCTGCGTCGGAAAAATCAACAACCCGCACACGACAATTCAATGTCTAAACTAAATCCTAAACCCTAATTTTTATCAACTTACTCGCGTCGGGAAAATCAACAACCCGCACACGGCAGTTCAATGTCTAAACTAAACCCTAAACCCTATTTTTTATCAACTTACTCGCGGCAGGAAAATCAACAACCCGCACACGGCAGTTCAATGTCTAAACTAAACCCTCTTAATTCTACAAAAAATAAATTAATAATTTATGTAAACGTACCTGAAAAAATTCGATCGAGAGAAAGTTGGCCGAGAGAGAGAGAGGGTGGCCGAGAGAGGGAGGCCGGGGCTGAGGTGGGGGGGGGGGCTGGTTCGGGTAGGGGGGTGGTGGAGGTGGTGGTGGCGGGGTGGGGGAGGGGAGGGGCGGCCGGGTAGAGAGGAGGAGAGACCGGGTAGAGGGGGGGGGAGGGGAGGCCGGGGGTGGGGCGCTGGGGTGGTTCTCGGGTCGGGTAGGAGGCAGGGTGGGGGGCGGGTAGGGTTAGAGGGGGGGGGGGAGGGGAACCAGTGGGGTTTAAAAAGAAAAAGAAAAAGGGGTGGACCGCCCACCCACTGGGCGGTTGGGTAGAGGAAGAGAACCGCCCAGCGAAGGGGCGGTTTGGTGGGTAGGGTGAACCGCCCTACTGACGGGCGGTTAGGGCATATTTAAATTTTTTTTCCGAACCTAGGGCATATTTGATATTTTGTTTTTTTAGGGTATTAATAAAAATGTCGGGTATACATGCATCCAATAGCAAAACTTAGAATGGAAATTTATAGGGAACAAGAAGAGAAAATTAATAATCAATAATTAAAAAAAAATATAAGAAACAGAAAATAATGCCTACTCTATAACTCTATTGCTTATTAAATTGGAAATTTGGAGTGTTCAATTTGTAATTGGATTTGATAGGTGAGATGATCAATAATAATCAAAATTAAAAGTTTTGGTTGGACGTGGTAATTTACATCTTATCATAATCAATTAATTAATCATTGTATGTAACAGTTATGGCACTATGCATGTAGTTGCAATATACAAATCTATAGCTTTCTAAAGCAACATAATTAATGGGGCCCTTGAAAAATTAGGCTGCCCCTGTTTCTACCCAGCAAGGTCAACTTCATGAAATGAATATTTTTAATTTGTTTGTCATATGCACCTAACTTCAATTACTTGTTTAGACCTATAATGCTAACAAATATCTATATATCTATCTTACCTTGATGACATGTGAACATGTTATAGAATAGTAAATATATACCTTGATCTTTTGAAAAATGCCAAAATTTTACTGTTTATATATATAGTCTTGCACATTTTGGTATTATTAACAAAGGAAAGCATTTGGGTGAGAGTCTGGAAATTTGCTTAATTTTCAAATTAGAAAGATTTTAGAATCTAGATAATATGTACATGATTGAGAGGGTTGAATTTAATACAGGAGATGCTCTTTGAAAGAAGAATACAAATAATAATTGTGTCAAGAATACCAGTGACCTTTTTGTTTCTTTCCTGGTCAATTGAATATACTGAATGCAAATATCATTTGAAAATATTTGAATGGTACAACCATATATATATATAAAAGGTTAAAGGCTACATGATTATGCTCAACACATTCAGCAAATATTAAAATTGTTGCCTTCTCAAAACCCTGGAAAAAATGAATCCTTTTTGTCTTTTATTGGTCATAGATGGTCCATATGATAATATTGCCAGGGGCGGACCCAGAGTATTTGAGGGGGCAGCTGTCCTTCCTGAATTTTGAGTTTTAGTGGAGATTTATCGGTTCTGACCGACTTTGTCCCCCTTGAAATTTTTTTTGCCCCTCTCTGGATGTTTGATTTGTAATTCGGGTTAAATTTAGGGTTAAAATTGAAATAAATTTGTTAAATTTTGATTGATAATTAGAATTATAAGTCAGAGCATCAGAAATTACAAGTGAAAGCATTGGAAAGTATAAGTTAATGTATTATTTTTTATCGAGTACCCAATTGGTTAATGGATTTAAACCCGATCGATATTTTCCCCCCCAACGAAAATCCTGAGTCCGCCCCTGAATATTGCACCTCAAATATATTGTTTAATCAGGAATATACCTATGTGTTATTTGCAGTAATTAATGGTGAAATTAATGACTTTTAAATGGTTTTCCAAAAAAATAAAAAAATACAACAAAAATTTAGTTAGCACATAACACCTCAAAAATACAACAAAACATATATTTATTTTCCAACTTAATTTGCATCCACTAACTTTAAACTAGCAAAATATATTACTAATTAATCCAAAGCCAGCCATGCAACCGTGCAATATAACAAGTGCATGCAACTAACATCAGCCATGCACATTTTTTAATAGAACCAATTATATATATATGCTCACTCTCTCTCTCTGTCCGATATTTGAAATTTCGTAATAAAACATTAAATGATGCTGCTGGGAAACTTCATAATCAGGTCATCACACGACTAACTACTAATTATATATAAAAAAAACAATTCAAGCTATTGACTTGCATTTTGTAATAAATTCAATGATATTGATTAATCAAGAAATTAGCTAGCACTAAATGATCATCGATCGCGTGTGATATATTTTAGAGAGAGAGAGAGAGATCAACGTAGCAACCACCGACAATGGATCCAACTCACACGTGCACCAGCTATGTTACAAGTAGTTCTCAAGCACCCACACGTGCTACTATTTATTCCCTTAATTAAGATTAATTTTGTCGTTGAATATGAATAATGTTACTTCCTTCATTGGACCATATAGCTGTCTTCCTATATTAGTATTCATTGAATCATTTTGAAATTCATAAATAGTATTAGAGGAGGGTTAAAATCCACTATTGGTTTTGTGCTCCAATCATGTCTCACATTTTTTCTCCGTTTTTAAAGTTCCAACAATCAATCCGAACCGCTCAATATGATCTTCATATTAAAATGTGCTTGGAGACAAAATTTTATATTTTTTGAAACTTTTTTACTATTTTTTTAAATAGGTACAAAATCACTGTTTTGGATGGTCCAGAATCGTCTGAAAACAGTGATTTTGTACCTATCTAAAAAGTTAGTAAAAAAATTAAAAAAAAAATATAAAATTTGGTCTCCAACCACATTTTAATACAAATATCACGGCGAACAGTTCGGATTGATTGTTCGGACTTTGAAAATGAAAATAAGAATGTGTAGAATGATTGGAGCACAAAACTAATGATGCATTTTAACCCTACTCATAGTATTATTTTCTTTTTGAATTTTCTATTTTCCTTATAATTTTACACCGGTGGTATCCAATTGCATTTCTATAGTGGCACATAACAACATTACTTATTGTAGCAATAATTAAATTTGGAGTTTCAAATGATAAAGTGAAATGTTGGTCATGTATAAATTTTTTTAATAATTAAGAGTTTGTTTAATTAGTACAAGAACAAGAAATGAAAATGAACGGCCGGATGCAATTAAGAGTTTGTTTTGTACTAAATGAATCTAAAAAATTGTAATTTTGGACAAACAAGTATTAGATGGGAAATTAGAAATTTGAATTGGTGACGCAAAAAAAGGTGTTTGCACTATATAGGGGGCGTTTGGTTCGCGCTATAATCCATTCCAGGGAATAGAAGGATTCCAGGGAATGCAATGCCAGGGAATGTCATTCCAAGGAATGTGTTATTGCCATGTTTGGTTCGCACATGGCTATTGCTTCAAAATTTCAGAAAATTTGTCATTACCATGTTTGATTCGCGCATAGCAATTATAAAGGCATGTTCGTTTGTCACAGGATTGTACGGAATAAAATCTGACGGGAATGAGAACCCACTTTTGAAAAAGTGGCAACCCATGGTACAAGTACGCACGGGATTGATTACGAATGGGTTTTCAGATGTACTATAAGATTAGTTGTGGGATATCATTTTTCTTTTAATAATACAATTATTTTTATTAATAAAAATTATTGATAATACAATTAAAGAAATAGATTAAATAATAACATAACATTACTTATTCATTAGTATTTTACAAGAATCAGATGCATTTTTCAAATAAAGTAAATACAAAGAGCCCAATACATTGAGCTAAAACAAAGAAGAAAAAGATTACAAGAAAGCAAAAAAGTCCCTAACAATTTAAAATGACTGAAAATAAGAAATTGTAAGTTGGATCAGTAGAGATGAAATCCGCCTCTAGTACATGCCATGTTATTCCAGTACCGGTCAGAACCGTACCAGTACCGTGTCTTCAAATTGTACCAGGTCTGTACCGTACAAGTATCGGGTCTTCCCATACCAGTTCACCATGCTGTGTCTTCTCAGTATTGTACCAGTAACGGTTCCTATGCATACCAATGCAGGTTTATATGCGTACCAGTCCCCATTTCATCATCATGGCATCACTTTTATGCATTGTTTCCATCTGGTACAGAATGTCTTCCACTCTCAAATATTGCCTTCCTGTCAGCCTTTTCTCCTTTGGAGCTGTGAGAGCGGACTCAGGCATCTGTTGCTTTAATCTGCATGCATATGTTCAAACATAGAAGTTTTATTGAATTTGTTTGTTGATATATAAAATTGGAGATCATTTGTAAGACCCCTATGTTACAAAGGCATTTAAATTGCAAAAATACCCAACTTAACGAGGAAATTGCAAGAAAGTAATTGTCTGTTGCATCCCTACTACATGAATGAAAAGAATTTTGGGAGAACCAACATTTGTGATATTCTCTAGTATAATTTTGGTCTCGGTATTAATTTCAATATATATGACAGCCTCTGTCAGTTTCTCAAAAAAAAAAAAAGACAAAATCTAAGTCGACAATTTACAATTTTCTAATGACAAAGGCCAAGGTCAAAAGAAAATGAGGAAAAGACGGAATGAGAAAGCAAACCTATCAGCGGAGTATTAGTTTATTCAATTTCTGGACTGAAATTGGGAAAGGATTGCACAAAGAGAGAGGGCGAGAGAAAACAAACCTGATCGGAGATGGAATTGAGTTGAGTCGGAGTCGGAGTGGAGAAGTCAGAGCGGAGATGGAGTTGAGTTGAGTCGGAGACGGAGTGGAGAAGTCAGAGCGGAGATCTGATTTGGGAGAAGAAGAGGGAAAGACGGAAAAATTAGAATATCACGTGCGCTGGTGTGATTTCCGCGGAGCGGGAACGAAAGAATTCCGTCTTTTTTTCGGCTATCGCAATGGCCATAAATCAGGGAATCAGAATAGCAAGGAATCATCTATTACCGTATCTATTCCCATGTTTATTTTGCCAAACGTGGTAATCCTATTCCAGAGAATTGTGATGACAGGGAATCACCTCTTAAAAGCATGAACCAAACGCCCCCTAAGATCTATCAAATGCCACTAATATTCTTGCAAATTTGTGCTTTGTTTAAGAAAAAGCCCATACCGCTATAAGCCTATTAAGCATGAACAAGGCCTAGATATCAAATTTTAGAACAAACTATGGAAAAGCTACTTGAGCATTTAAATGGCTTGTTGCATGGGCCTTCGCTTAATTTTCTCATATTTAATTGGTTTCATTATCTTTAAGCCCATTTATACTTTCAAATCAGAAGAATAAATCACTATATACGATGAGGCCAGGGGCGGATTCAGGATTTTCGTCAGGGGGGGCAAAAAATATCGAATCGGGTTTAATTATCTAATCGGGTTTAAATTCATTAACCAATTGGGTACTCGATAAAAAACAATGCTTTAACTTATACTTTCCAAAGCTTTGACTTGTAATTTCTAATTCTCTGACTTATAATTCTAATTACCAATCAAAATTCAACAAATTTATTTCAATTTTAACCATAAATTTAACCTGAATAACAAATCAAACGTCTAGAGGGGGGCAAAAAAAATTTCAGGGGAGAGACAAAATCGGTCAGAACTGATAAATCTCCATTAAAACTCAAAATTCAGAAGGGGCAGCTGCCCTCCTGGAATACACTGAGTCCGCCCCTGGATGAGGCCTATGTCCCTGATTTGTACATAGATGAATATTGAATAGCATTGGAATAGTTTGTTTCCTATGCTATGTAGTATGCATTGCCAGTCTGCCACTGATACTCCGTTTGGCTATTTTCATTTCATATGTTATTAATGCATTTCAGTTTTATTTTCTTTTCTCAATTTTTTTGTTTGAGAAATGAAATACCAATTTAATTCTCCAGAAAAATATGAAAAATAGATTTTAAATTTAGGATTGGTTGGAATATGAAATTCCGGCTCATACACATTTTCAGTTGAAAAAAAAAAAATTTCAAAAAAAAAAATCAAGAGTAGGAATATGAAAATGGACATTTTGAGGATTACATGACAGTATAAAGTATAAGATCTTATGATCAACACAGTTGATCAGAGCATACTATGGTATCTTATAAATGAATACCTTGTTGATTGCACAATTTTGATAAATAAAATTTGAAATGAATCAATGTATTTTCAGAAGGAACTGATGTTGCCAGGATTCTCTTTAGAGGATGCAACAAGAGGCTTCAACTTTTGTAGAAGCATTTGAAAATGGTCGTCTGTTTTGAGAAGGCTCAATCGGGTGTAACGCTTACTTGCTTCGAAAATCTCACCACCACGCGAAAGAATACTGCCTTTTGTTAGTACCTCTTCACAATCCACATCTTCTTCATTCTCACATTTCAACCAAGCATAAGCTGCATGCATGTATTTGAAAGATATATATAACAAATTTATTCTTTTGTATATGTAGAAAATTCATGCAAAAAAATTGATTTGTTCTTATTTATACCATATGTTAGTGTTGGAAACAAAAACCAACCTGGAGAGGGATCTCTGATTTTTTCAAAATAGGTGCAGTATTGCGGAGACAACTGTTGAAGTGAGAAACGACTCGAAGAGTTAACAAGTGCTTGCAAGCTCTGCCATCTTTTTCTCAGTTTGTCAAATCCAAATTTGAAAATATCCCCGTCGTCGTCACCGCCAATATTGGCCAACATAACCTTGACAATTTTAAGTATTCTCAATTGTGTGTCCCGTGACACACCCATGCTATTCAACTGCATGTACTGTAATGCCTTCTTGTACACATTCTCATCCTTTATAAATGCCCACCTGGAATTAAGTAGCTAGATTGAACTAATATATCAACTAATTAAATTTTTTGTTTGGAGCTAGCTAGATGAGTTGAATTTGCTTAAGGTGAGAAATTTTTGGTACACAACTAGTACTATATTCAGTTCTTGGGGAAATGTTAACATGTACACCAAATATATATAACTGAGAGGGAGAGATCGATATGTTGAACGTACCCGAACCGACTGCTTGCATGGCCAGAGACTTTCGAAATAGTAAAGATCATGACATCTCCATCTACTGGTGCCGGTATGGCAGTGAAGTGGGGCCAATAGTATGCATGATCATAGATAACAGATGAATGGTCAAGAACTGAGTCATACATTAAACAGTCAGGATTGTTTGGGGATGTCACAAACTCGATGAAGTTTGTTTTGTTAGAATTTCTCCATTTCGAGGTTACTCCTTGCCACTCGTACTCTCGCCCATTGAATAGTTCTGTCTGCATTTTGTACAACTGAAATATTTTTTGCTTTTGTTAATACATGAGCTTTTGTAAGGATAAACTAAATGTAAATTGGACAAAACGGTTCGGTTTTTTCTGTTTAATGGTTTGGTTCGGTTCACTTCTTAAAACCGATTTAAAACTTTGGTTCGGTTCGGTTTTGAAAATTTCAATATTTTTGGTTTCTGGTTTCTGGTATTTTTCCTGGTATGCTATTTTAATTTACTGGTACAGATTTTGGTTTTCAATTTTGCTTGTTTGGGTTGGGGGAAAACAGATGAGGACTGGTGCTGTTTTTTGTATACTTCGGTTTGAACCGAACAAAAAGAACCAACCGAAATAAAACTTTGGTTTGCCTAGTTCGGTTCGGTTTCAACAGAACCGAACCGATGAACACCACACAGTGTGCACTGACGACATGTTTTGCACGTGCATTAATGTAGGCATATGAGAATCGGAACATAGAGGTAATTAACTATTACGAAAACTGAGGACAACCTAAATGAATCAATGAAGTCAATAGTGGATCAATACCCCGTAATAAGGAGCAGTAGCAACCACACTGGCAACTGAGCTTGCGTTCTCAGGTGAGAGCGCATATATCAAGGCGTTGACAAGCTGAGTTGATCCTGAACCAAATACCAGGTACTTATCATGTGTGATAGCATTTCCAACAGCTGCATGGAGGTACCGAATGTGTTTCTCAAGCTCAACAGACTGGAATTTGTCAGTGGTGTCATAGCTCATCCTGTGCCAACCTGAAAAAACCACTGCACTCTCCGATGCATGCGACATCCAGTATGGCTCCAAGAATAATGGATCTCCACTGTTATAAATGCATAGTAATTGTACTTAGATTAGATTTGATATATAGGAGAGGAAAACATCTAGTAGTTGGTTCCAAAATAACATGGCCGGAATGCTTTATCCTCATTCAAATACATTGGTTGTTCCTCATTCAAATATTTTAGTTGGTCGGAATGCTTAAATTAGCGAATCAGATTTAACTAGCTAATCGGGTATTAGATAAAAAATAATAATACTCTTAACTCTAAGATTTTTTTTTTCAATGCTTTGACTTCTAATCCTAATTACCAATTCAAATTCAAAAAATTTATTCCAATTTTAATCCTAAATTTAATCCAAATTACATATCAGAATTTTAGAGGTGGATAAAAAAAATTTAGAGGGACAAAATTAATTCAAACCTATAGATCTCCATAAAATTTCAAAATTTGCTGATACGCCAACAAAAAGACTAATTTGGAAAAAAAAAAATATAAAGTGCAGGAATGAACGCGACCTGGTAGGATTTGAAATGACCCTTATAATTGGCACCGGTAATGAACAATCTTTTCATTCATGATAATTTTAATTGGCATCATTAGTTGGGCAGCCATTTTTTGTTTTGTTTTTGTGGGATTTTGTTGGATTATGGTTTTTGGGCCTAGGCTCTGATTTATGTAATTAATATATTGTATCGAATGGCGCTTTGCAGTAGCGTAGCCCAATAAAGTCCAATAGTAGATAGTAGATACCCATTCCTACATAATGGTTTACTTTTGAACTATCATTTATCAGATCCGCTGAAATTCGAGATTCATAAACAATTTCTGAAATATGAGATTCAACTGTCTAATTTTTTTTGTGCACGCATCTCAAAATAATTATTTCTGTGTACGTATCTCAAAATAATTCAATAGCTGGTTACGGAATTTTAGAAATTTTAGAATTATTTTTAGTTTGCATTGGAACTTTCAGTCAATCAGCTCGAAATGCAATGTAGGGCAGAGGTACTAACAACAAATCTTACAATTTTTGAAGAACAACAAGAGGAAAACGGAAAATAAAATAAAAGAAACAATCACTAACCCGTTGACATCAGCCGAACAATTTGAGAGCAACACAGAGCAATCCGCACCGGTGTAGCACGTGTGGCACTCGCACGTAGGCCGCCCGCTATCTAGTATACCATCCGCATATACACGGCCATGACCGGAGCAGGAGATTGCTGCAACTGTCTCAGCTTCCTCAGCAGCATTTCGTGTCCAGCTCAGCTCTGAGCCGGTCGAGTCGAGCCGAGATGGGGGACAGAGGAGGAAAATGTTCAGTAGCAGAGAGAGGCAGAGCACGAGGTATATTTTAACATGGCTTTCCCTTGTTAATTGCTCAACCATGTTTGTTTTCTTTTTAGCGGTAAATGGGAATTCATATATATCCCCTCTGGCCTCTGACTGAGATAATTGAGGGAGAAAGCAAGAGAGATTAATTGTTGATTTGATTTGATTTGATTTGATTTGACCCTTCAAACTTCTTCAAAGGGATGAGAAGATACTGTATATTATTGGTGAATCTCGATCTTATTCCCGGAATTAATGTTACTAACAGCTTCGTATTTCTTAGAGATATTATTGGGTATACAATGTGGGAGATAGTTAAAAATGTAAGGGTAGTAGGTGATTAGTGGAGATGCTTAGTATTGGATCATAATCAAGTTTATAAATAGACTCAAATGTAATGTAATGCTGCTGGGAAACTTCCTAATCAGGAATCACGACTAACTACTAATTAATTTAACAAAAGCAGTTCAAGTTGCTTCCACGAATATTGACTTGCATTTGTAATTAATTTAAGAATAATTATTTCAGTACCCACGCTACAGTACCCGCACTGTACGTGCTACAGTACCCGCATTGTACGCGCACTGTACGCGCTACAGTACCCGCACTGTTATTTTAGGAAAATTCATATATCATATGTAGTTCATTTTATAGGTATAAATACTTGCCCTGTTTGAGCTATATACTTCACAGTGTTACTATTAAAATTTGTAAAACAAAATTACAGTTTTGGAATAGTTGCGGTCCCCACATGCCGTTTGAGTGGTCCCCTAATACGGGTACAACACGAGAATTTTTCAGAAAAGGTGCGGGTACAGTTATTTTAGAAAAATTCATATATCATATGTAGTTCATTGTATAGGTATAAATACTTGCCCTGTTTGAGCTATATACTTCACAGTGTTACTATTAAAATAAAAATAAAAACAAAATTACAGTTTTGAAACAGTTGCGGTCCCCACATGCCGTTTGAGTGGTCCCCTAATGCGGGTACAACACGAGAATTTTTGAAAAAAAGGTGCGGGTACAGTTATTTTAGGAAAATTCATATATCAGGTGTAGTTCATTGTATAGGTATAAATACTTGCCTTGTTTGAGCTATACACTTCACAGTATTACTATTAAAATTAAAAAAAAAATTACAGTTTTGGAATAGTTGCGGTCCCCACAGGCCGTTTGAGTGGTCCCCTAATGCGGGTACAACATGATAATTTTTCAAAAAAAAGTGTAGGTACAGTTATTTTAGGAAAATTCATATATCAGGTGTAGTTCATTGTATAGGTATAAATACTTGCCCTGTTTGAACTAATACTTCACAGTGTTACTATTAAATTTGTAAAACAAAATTACAATTTTGGAATAGTTGTGGTTCCCACAAGCAATTATGACAGTTTAGGTGTTGGTACAGTGCAGGTACTGTAGCATGGGTACTCATATCAGCTTCCTTAATTTAATACTTTAATCGAGCTAGCGCGAAATGTGCATCGCGTGTGATATTAAGCATGAACCCACAATTAATGGATCCAACTCGAACGTGGCCAGTTACGTTACAAGCACGTCTCAAGTACCCACACGTGCTTCAATGGGTAATGTTGCTTAATTTCAATATTGTAAACACTTGCTACATAATTTGCTGCATATTTTTATGCCGCACAAAACTCATTGTTTGGCACAGGGTTTCTTCTCCGAAACCCAACCACTGTAACAAAATGAGAGCTAGACCCATTTAATTTCTCAAAAAAATAACTCGTTGTTTGGGGAATGGACTTTGCTGCTTTTCCGGTAGAAAAGCAGGATTCTGCTTTTCTGCATCCAACTATTCAAAATTTTTCATTTTGCGCATCTCGATACAAAAACTTTTTCATGTACAAATCTCGACGAATTTGAATGGTTGGATCTGGAAAAGCTGGTTGCTACTTTTCTATCAGAAAAGCAGCAGAGTCGGACCCCGTTGTTTGGAGAAAAATTAGAAATTCATGAAGCATTTATTAAATCATTTTTATTTTCATTATAATTTTACATAGGTGGGTTACGATTGCATTTCACATACCAACATTATTAATTAGTTGTAGCAATAATTTAATTTGGAGTTTCATTTGGTAAAGTGAAATATTAGTCTCATTCTAAGTTGTAAGCAACGGATGTATAGCAAAATTACAAATTTGAATTGTTGACGCAAAATAGGTGTTTGCATGATGTATAATAAAGGAGTTGTAATTATATTCCTCCTTTTTGTAAATTTATAGTATACTTGGACTATGATTGTGTTTGGACTTAAATGGAAAGATGAGATAAATCATATTAATTATTATATGAGACTCATTATGTTGTCTTCTTATTTCGTCATATTATCCAACTCTTAAATAAGAAAATTTCACAAATGCCCACGTTTTTGGAAATTTAAAAAAAATACCCAAACTGTCTCTTGGACACCCCCCAAAATCCATCCAAGTATAAAGAGACTTTACTGAAAAAAAATACCATTAGGAGTCCATCTCCAAACAAACTGATGTTGTATAGAATGATCCAAATTAAGTAAAATTTGAAAAACTTTGATTGCAAGTCTTAATTTCCATTCACAAAGAAAAATACCAGCAACTTGTCTATTAAAAGACATTTAATTTAATCTACCATTAGAGAAGGCTTTATCAACTGTAATTGTAGAGTTACAAGCAATAAGAAATAAATAGGAAAATATACTATGTAAAGCACATTCATCAACCCATCTATCCATTCAGAAAAGAGTATGAGAACCATGCATTGCTTACTATCTTGTTTATACCTAAATTAACTAGAGTACTATCTTTAATTAGTAATTGCCTTTCAAAAAGGAGAAAACTTAACTTTATTGTGGTTATGTTTAAACTAATCAAATAAAATTGATTTCCATCTGACTTGAACAGAAGGATGTTGAAATCTAATTGTTCTACTATAAAAAAAAATAATGCAACGCAATAAAAAGAAATTATACATTGAAAATGTACAAAATTGTCGCTGGCCTACCTTTATGAATAAAAAAAAGGAAATATGCTAAGAACAAATAAATAATAAATAAATAGAAAGAAAAAAAAAAAATGGAAAACATCAAAGTCTTAAATTCATGCCACGTTATGGGTTGCCTGTAATTTAATTCCTTTAATAAAAGGGCTGTATAGGAAGAACCTCTGAATTAAAGCTTGCTCTGTTCGGGCTGCGTTATGAGTCCCTACTCTCACTATTTTTGTTGTTGTTGTTTGAGCCCGTTAACAAACCATCAGCCCATTTATATTAATTCATAATGTATCATACTTTACTATTTTGGCCTGTTAAGCTCTGAACTCATTGAGCAAATTGTTCTAACAATGATGATATATATATTTTAGGCGAACTGCACGCTGAAACCACTCTGACAATAAATCATGAGTTTAATGTCCATAATAATTCCTATCATTATCAATAAAAGAAAATTGATCCCTCATTGCTAGAATCGCTCCTTGAGCAATATATCATGCCCAAATGACTCCTTGAAGTTTATGACTGGATTGAAATGATTTTTTTTTAAGTCAGCAACACAAATACAAATTAATTCAAGAAAGTTTGCTGTACGTTCATAAAACCATCAAGTAAAAAAAAAGAAAAAAAAAGAAAGGAGCATAATAAAAATATAAATCTAAGTGCATGATGCTCCTGAGATTATTAAAATGAAAAGAAAGTACACCACCATAACGTTGCAAAAAGAAAAAAAATTGATGTTACAAAAGCATGATGTTACAGTAGTGGTGCAATTAAGAAGCTGTCGCCAGCATAGTTTTGTTTTCATTAGCTGAAATTGATTTTAAAGATAAATTCTGCACAAATCACAATGTAACAGTAGTCACATATAATTCAATACCTTTAACAAAAATAACTGAAGCATGCATGTTCACCGCCGTAGTTTTGATGGTGTAATCCTATATTTTAACAGTATGCGAAATATCTGGAAATTAAAGGAGACGCTTGGGTGATTCAATGAGAAATAATTGGAGCACGATTCTTGGGCAGCAAGAGCGCCTTCCTCCTGTGCTATAAAAGAACAACCAAAGGAGCAGAGAACAGGGAGAGACCGGGAGACAAGAGTCAAAGTTATACACAAATTAAAATAGAGAAATTGAGTGCAAAGACAGAGATCAACAAAAAAAAAAAAGTGAGTTAATTGAGTGAAAAAAAAAAGACACAAAGAGATGTACTAGTTTTCCTTGCCGAATAAGAAAGAAAGGTTAAAAAAGAGAGGTTTTTTGCATTATCCATGAGCTGAATACTTCAATCTTTAATTCTCTTATCTCTCTTATTTTCTCAGATTTGTAAACAAAAAGAAATCGATTTTTTTTTAAGCAAAGGTCACAACACTTTTGAAATAATACACTGCCACTTCTGGATCCGAAGCACTCGGTGCGTGTAGGGTGCCGGTTGGGTAAAATTACACAAACACTCGCTACTATTGGACTCGAAGCACTTGGTGCGTGTAGGGTGCCAGTAGGGTGATTCAATAGACTCGAAACACTCGGTGGAGAGAGCGCCAACAAAAAAAGATCCGAAGTACTCGGTGCACGTAGGATGTCATAATCATGCTAATGACGAGTGCGAATTAGACAGAAATATTGTCAAAATTCCCTCTTAATTAGACATGAAAAATAATATTCAAATGAATAAATTAAAATTGAGGCCGAGATGCTGCCGATATTTCAAAAGAATAAAAAGGGAGTACAAAGCTTAAATGAAAAGATAAAACAAGGAATGTTATAACAAAAAAAAAGAATCAAACGAAGAGTCAAACTTGATTGAACAGATATACAAAATAAAATGCCCGAGAGTAAAAAAATTGAAGTAAAACGTTGCCGGGAACAAAAAAAAATGATAATTAAATAGAGTGACACATGAGAAATATCAAACTATGTATATACTTGTACATAAAAAAAAAGAAGCAATAATAAAATGACATGGTGATATTTTGATTCAACGTTGGGCATAAAAAATAAAAAAAATAAGAAAACAACAAAAAAAGCATAAAGTGATATGTTGATGCTTTGGGTATTATATTATAATTATAACGTTGAGCATGTAAGTCACTTCTCGGAGAACTATATGTAGCACTCTGCTCCATGCCATAATTTCTTATCAAGGTCGTATAAATACTATGCGATGGCACGATTTCTAATCAAAGTTTGTAGTAATATATACTGAAGCATAAAACTCACTACATATCCTACAAATTTCATTTCCATAGTTCTGGAACACACAAAAAAAAACATAAATATATTAATAAATGAAGTCAATCTCAATGGAGTGACCAAACATCTTCCTTTTTGCCCATTCTTCAACCGAGTGAGTGCATCCTTTCACAAACTATAACCTTACACAAACCACAACCTAGTTCGAGCCTAAAACGAATCCGAAACAAGTCTATGTCGAAAACTTAAACCAAAAGACTATTCCAATTTAAACCAAACCTATATTAAATACATAGCCCAAACCAAACCAAAAAAAAAAATCTATATAAATCCAAAATTAAATCCAAGACCAACCCAAAACTTATACTAAATTAAAAAAAAAAGGTAAAACCTAAACCAAATAAACCAAACATATCCAAATAAACCAAAAGCTTTCATGCCGACCCAAGTCAAAGGCTCTCACGCCAACCAAAACTAAAGGCTCCCACGCCACTTCAAACCAAAGGCTTCCACGCCAACCAAAACCAAAGATTTTCATGCCAACCCAAGTCAAAGGCTCCCACGCCAACCAAAACCAAAGGTTTCCACGCCACCTCAAACTAAAGGCTTCCATGCCACCCAAATTCAAAGGCTCTCATGCCACCCCCAGCAAATACATAAGTTTAGCTAAAGCCCTTGCATGTAACAGGCACCCCTAGAGAAGGAAAACCCTACAGACACCACGGGCACATGATACGCCCTTGTCTAAACCCTTTGCGCCAGTCCGACCCGTAGGCTATTGAAGTGTTCCAGACACCCACTCACGTAGTCTAGTGTCGCCTATAACATATATGTTCAGCTAAAGCCCTTGCATGAAACAGACACCCCAAGCAAAAGCCCTAGAAAATTCTAGGCACCCTCAAACCAACTAAAGCCCTTGCATGTAAATAGGCAACCCCAAAGTAAACAAAAGCCCTAGAAAAATCTAGGCATACACCATTAGTATGCCCCTCGAGATTTGAATCAGTACTACCCCTCTGATTCAGTATCACCCTCTCTTCTTAATTGCACTTTAGATACCCTACCCTAATCATGTCATTTCGTCTAGCCCCTTAATTAGAGGTTCCTGGGTACTATCCAGGGTAATTAACGGCAGGGACTTGCGCCTGTCAGAAGAAAAAGAATCCCTACAATCAAACAATAAGCTTCTTCCCCTTTACCTACTCGTGGGAGGGAGTGTATCTGCAGAGACGTTCGCGCCGGTCTACACCAAAATAATAGGCCGACAAAAATGCCTCAACACTAATGAGATATTTATTAGCAAGAAAATCACTGTTCATATTTAGGAATCAATTCGGGCCTATTTTATTATAGAGAACACTAGAACTATCAGCATTTAAAAAGGGAGCACCTAGCTATTCCCCGTAACCTTCCCCCATTTCTTTCTCCAGTCATTAACTACTTGAGTAACTATTAACTATCTGGGGGGACCACTTACTATTTAGGGGACCGCCTAATATTTGAAAGATTTTACGACTGGCGCGTGCAAGTATTCATATATAATACATCAAGTATTCATATATAATGCATCAAGTATTCATACCTAAGCTATCAAGTATTTTAAAAAAAAACTGGACACATCACTCACCCATCTTTTACACGTTTTTAGAGGTGATTTTTTTTTCTCTCCGTTCAATCTAACCAATATTTCTGACGATCTGTGAGAATTTTGCAAATCTAAAACCACAAACGTCTTCTACACAATTTTTTCTTTCAAATGAGATCCATAATGACATACTTTCGAGTTGTCCGTTGCACAAGTATTCATATCTCATCATGCAAGTATTCATATCTCATCGAGCAAGTATTCATACCACGTCGTATAAGTGTAAATAGTTCATGTAGCAAGAGTATTACAAGCATGTGTGCATACCTCGATTAATTTTATAAGAGCAGCCGAATAGTATTGAACATTGTTTTATTGCTTTCTAGTTCAATTTTAGTTTTTAGAAATAAAAAATTGTTGCCACATGTTTCACTGTCGAAACAAAAATAATCTATCAAATTTTACAGATCATGTAATTGAAATGTTACAAACAAAAACAATATTTAAAAGAAACAAAACATACTTCATTGAAGTATTCATACATATAAGTTGAAGTATTTATACATAAGATATAAAGTATTCATATATATATGTTGAAGTATTAATACCTAAGATATCAAGTATTCATTTATACACCTCTAATTTTTTCAAAATTTGTTTTTCTGTCATTTCTTAGTACTTAGTACGCACTGGCCTAATTCACCATTAATGAAGCTTTGTTATTTGCAAATAACTCGCTACTACATGAGAAAAAGGAACATAGACATGATGGAGTGACGGAGGCGGAGGTGGGAGAGGCGGAAGTGGGAGAAGGAGGCGGAGGTGGAGGTGAAAGGCGGAGGCGGAGGTGGGAAAGGGAGGGAGAGAGAGAAAGGAAATAAAGAGAGAAAATTTGCTAATTAATTTGTGGGACCACTAGATAGTTAGAATTAGTAATTATACATAGCTTTAAAAGAAAGTTAGTTAGTTGGGAGAAGAAATGGGAGAAAGAAAGATGAGGTATATTATAATTATCCCTAATTAAATTAGCTAGGATTGCTTAAATGGGAATTTTTATTTTCTCTCTGATAAAATTTGTAGTTGATACACGTGTGTAATTAAGATATATATATGCATTGATTTCACATGATTGTACAAAATAACTTCTGAAAACTCTTTACAATATTATTGCAATAATAACATGCAAACATAATTATAACACCAGATTTCCTTTTTCTTTAGACAAATATCGTAATCGACGTTTTGTTGATTAATTACATCGCAATATATGATCTTATAATCAACACATAGTTGATCAGAGCATATATACTTTGGTATCTTATAAATCAACACCTAGCTTGTTGATCACACAATTTTGATGATTAAATTTTTTGAATTAATCAATGTACTAGCTATCAGAAGGAACTGATCTTGACATGATTCTCTTTAGAGGAGGAGGCAACAAGAGGCTTCAACTTCTGTAGAAGCATCTCGAAATGATCGTCTGTCTTGAGAAGGCTCAATCGGGTGTAACGCGTGCTTGCTTCGAAAATCATGCCGCCACGAGAAATAATACCGCCTTTTGTTAGTACCTCTTCACAATCCACATCTTCTTCATTCTCACATTTCAGCCAAGCATAAGCTACATATATGCAATAAGCATTTATTTGAAAGATATATATAACAAACTTAATTGTTCTTTTGCAAATGTAGAGAAACTCATGCAAAAAAAATTTTGATTTCTTGGTATTCATACCATACAGTTAGCACTGGAAACAATAAATAATCTGACATCATCTAAACAACTTTCAAAAAGTCAATGGTTCAGCTCAACTTTGTTTAGAGAAAAACAAAATGGTACTGTATTATAACAGGGTTTGGCTTGAAATTACATGGTTGAAACTTGAAACACCAAACTGAATGCTATCTGAAAAGGGAAAAATGCAAAAATGAAAAACCAACCTGGAGAGGGATCTCTGATTTTTTCAAAATAGGTACAATATTGCGGAGACAACTGCTGAAGCGAGAAACGGCTCGAAGAGTTAACGAGTGCGTGAAGCCTCTGCCATCTTTTTCTCAATTTGTTGAATCCAAATTTGAAAATATCCTCGTCACCGCCAATATTTTCTAACATAACCTTGAAAAGCTTTAGTATTCTCATTTGTGTGTCCCGTGACACACCCATGCTATTGTACTGCATGTAATTTAATGCCTTGTTGTAAACGTTCTGATCCTTTATAAATGCCCACCTGGAAGTAGAATGATATATATAAATTTTTGGTAAACAAGCAGTACAGTTTCAGTTTGGTTTAAATGTAGGGGAAATGTTTAGATGTAGTTTAATTTCGTACCCAAACCGACTGCTTGCATGGCCAGAGACTTTTGAGACAGTAAAGATCATGACATCTCCATCTGCTGGTGCTGGTATAGCAGTAAAATGAGGCCAATAGTACGCATGATCATAGATAACAGATGAATGACCAAGAACTGAATCACGCAGTAAACTGTCAGGATTGTTTGGGGATGTCACAAACTCGATGAAGTTTGTTTTGTTAGAATTCATCCATTTCGAGGTTAATCCTTTCCACTCGTACTCTCGCCCATTAAATAGGTCAGTCTGCGCTTTGTACATCTGAAATATTTTTGCTTTTGTTAATATATATATACTGTTGTAAGGATATAGAGGCACAAAAAATGGAGGCATTTGAACCCTCCTCTATTGTTTTTGTTGTTGTTATTATTATTATTGTCATCATCATCATCATCATTAACATTATCATTCTCATTTCATTTTTGAAATGACACAATATGTGCACTCATTTTGTGCATTACTGTATGGAACATAGATGTAACTGTTAATGAAATTTAGCACAACCTAAATTAATCAAAGAAATCAATACCGCATAATAAGGAGCAGTAGCAACCACACTGGCAGCTGAGCTTGAGTTGTCAGGCGAGAGCGCATAGACCAAGGCATTAAGTAGTTGGGTCGACCCTGAACCGAACACCAGGTACTTATCATGTGTGATAGCATTTCCAACAGCTGCATGGAGGTACCGAATATGTTTCTCAAGCTCAACAGACTGGAAACTGTGGGTGGTGAGGTAGCTCATCCTGTGCCACCCTGACAGCACCACTGCACTTCCCGATGCATGCGACATCCAGTACGGCTCCAAGAATAATGGATCTCCACTGGAATCATCGTAAATGCATGCCAAAAAAAATGTATTTAGATTAAAGTTTTGATCAGATTTGATAGGAGAATTAAGGTTTCTACAATTTGTTCCTAAAACACATACCATTAATGGGGTGAAAACTCATACATGGAAATAGAACCCCATAAAAATATGAAATTGTTCCATTAATTTGTTGATCCCTGTAATTATAGCGTACCTAATGGTTTTAATGTGATTATCGTGCGTATTGATCTCAATGTCAAATATGGTGCTCGACAGTCGACACCCATTAACATTTTCTAGCCCCATCTATGGATGGAATTCATGAATTTAAGTTCAAGAGGTAACAAACATATATAATTCTTAAATTAAAACTTTCAGAATCCAAGCTAGATTCCCCATTAGTAACAGTTCCTGTTTAATTTCTTTTTATTTTATTATGTAAAAGTATATTGTAGCCTTCAAGAAGGGCATGTATATATACCTGTTTCCCTTGGCCACAAACTAAAGAGATTATTGTTTTGGATGCCAGTCTAGTTTGTTAGGTTGCAACCTCATTCAAAAAACAACAGGGGGATGCAATTCAGTTTTTGCAAATTCTATGATCTGTTACAATTGGCACCAGTAATGAATAGGATAATATATGACCTGCACGAATCATAATCAAGACGACCTGGTACTGGTAGGAAATGAAATGTCCCTTACAATTGGCACCAGTAATGAACAATAGTTTCTTTTTTATTTGTCAGATTTTTTGATTGGTTCCCTGTTTTTCATTTCACTAAAAAAATCTCAAGTCACTGTAGTCTGTTGTTGCCAGTTGGGTCTGACGTCACTATTAGGTGTACGGACAGCGACCCATTGCATTATTTGCATGCACCGGTGCACCGTGCATTACCATACAAATACCCAAAGATAAACAAACAACCCCTGCCCCCCAAATAATAATAATAAATCCAACCTCCCAAACAACGGAATTCGTATCCTCTGCATTAACCACCGTGTATTAATAGATCTGGACCGTCCAATTGAGATCCACACTAATATTAAAGGGCCCCGTAAATCATAGACGGAGCCGGATTAGTTCCAATCCTGATCAGACAGCTGACATCTATTACACAACGTATAGAGAATACGCGTTCCCAAACAACATGAATGAGACAGTATCTGCGAGGGACACTGTCAGTATACCCTTGCGGATACTCCCGTCGCTAATAGAAAAAACATGGTATATTTACTCCCGCGGATAGTTACTTTTTACTCTCACGAATACTGTTCCATTCTTATAATGATGTGTCTGCTTTAAAATATACCACTTGTACATGATCTTGTATATCATGTTCAGGCCAGAACAAAAAGATCAAAATTTAGCTCGAGAGAGTTAAAATCTAAAATACATAATATGTGTTATATGAAATTTGAACTAAGTTTTCGTGGCGGATCCAGTAAAAACCGGGGGAGCAGTCGTTCCTTTCTGGATTTTGAAATTTTATAGAGATTTATAAAGTACTTGGTTGGGACACATGAAAAATTCAGTAACTACAAAGGAACAAATCAAACTTGAGAGATCAATTTGTGACAAAGGACAAAGTTTAGTGACATCTAGCGAAATTTACCCTTTTATCTAGTACCCGATTAATTAGCTAATAGGTTTTAACCTGATTAGCTAATGAGTTTGAACCTGATTAACTATTTAAATATAATTCGCTATTTTCTTGCCCTCTGACAAAAATCCTAAATCCGCCCCTACAAATCTTTATAATTATTAAATAAAATTTGAACATCTAAACTACTAGTTATACATTTGACATTTTATGAGAACTAATAAAAATATTAAAAAATAATTAAATGTTAATATACATACTTAAGAAAATTAAAATATATGTAAAATATCAAAAGCAACATCTTACAAAGCATGTCAAATATAAAAAGCAAATATGAAAACAAGTTGTTAAGATGTTGCTTTTGATATTTGAATAGACTATTCTTACAAAAGTGGAATTTGAGAATTATCTATTTTAGTTAGAATAGAGAATTGAACTTGTTTGTTTTATTAAAGTAGTTTATTCTTACAAAAAGTGGAATTTAATTTGTTATTATAATAAGACACGGCATATGAGTTATTCTAGCCATTTTTGTTTTACAACTAAAAATATCATATGTATATTTGGATGAAGTGAGAATAGCGAAAAAGTTGGGTTTAGGCTTTTTCGAAATAGTCTATTTTACGTTAGGTTGGCACTACAAACTTATTTGTGAACTCAACCTTAAATTTATTGGATTGATTTTAAATGATAAATTTGAACCGTTGAAACTCATCTATCTTACGAGTAATATGTCAACATGCGAAAATTCAAATTTTCAAATCAATTTTGTTTAGAGTAAGTGGTCAAAAAATATTTAAAAAAATCAATGCATTAAAATTAATTTATAAAGCTTCTAAATTTTGATCGCTTGACTTTGTACTAAATTAATTCAAAAGTTTAAAATTTTTACTTGTAAACACATCATTCTCATTAATTTCAATTGTTCGGATTTATCTTTTTGAATTCAATCCGATGAATTTTAGAGTTAAGTTCACATATATATATTTAGTGAACTTAAGAACAGTCTAATTCTACTCCAAAAAGTTCCTAAAAAAAGAACTATTCTAAAAATTTGAGATTAAACTATTCCAAATAGACTATTCTAACTGCTAACTGCTTTGACTATTTCCTATACGGACAGCGACCCATTCCATGCGCCTGTGCACCGAGCACTTATCGTCCTAATTAATACACTATTATCAAAAAGGGATTTAGTTTGCCTACGGGCGTGTTTGATGCAAAAGAAAAAAAAGAAAAAAAAAAAAAAGTTAGTTCCAGTTATGATTGTTAACAAAGATATAGACCCACCACCACCAAAAGAAATATTCTGCCTAAGGGCTTTTGAATAAACAAGAAAATTCACTCAACCCCGTAAATCATGATTTTACTTTGAACTATCATTTGATGGATAACACTTATGGGTGAAAACAGTATGGATAATATCCAATTCGTATTTGATCCGTATTCGAAAAAATTAGATGTGGATATCCGATATCCGAATATCCGTGTAGATATGGATACTGGTATGGTTTTACGTTTCAATTATCCGTATCCAAATAGTAGATATATATATTATATATTTTAATATATATTATGAAAAAATATTGTTATTCAACATTAAAATTAGATAAATATTATGAACTTTGGTATTTTTTAAAATTATTTTAATAAATATCCGATCTGACCTGATCCGATTCGATATGTATCCATATCTGTATTCAGCTGATATCTAATCTGTATCCATATCCGAAAAAAAAATATAAGTATGGTTTTACCACTATCCGCTCCGTATTCGCTCCCTTCTCACCCCTAACAAAACTACCCTACAAAACATTTAAAATATCAAAATAATATATGAAAACAAGTTGATAGCATGTAGCTTTCTTGGACAGGGATTCCCACAAGGACCCCAATTAATGTTTTGTTAGGTTAAACAATGAACTCTTATCATGTTTAGTATTATTTGCAATCCCAGTATCCCAGTATCGTACTATTTTTTAAGAACAAGAAGAGGAAAAGGGAAAAAAATAAAATAAAAGAATCAATCATGAAACTGATGAAATCCAAAATTGAAATATTATAAAGGCGATCAATCACTAACCTATCGACATCAGCTGAACAATTCGAGAGCAACACAGAGCAATCCGCACCGGTGTAGCACGTGTTGCACTCACACGTGGGCCGCCCGTTATCTAGAACACCATCCACATATGCACGGCCATGACCGGAGCAGGAGATTGCGGCAACTGCCTCAGCCTCCTCAGCGGCACGTCGTGTCCATCTCAGCTCTGAGACGGTTGATTCGAGCCGGGATGGAGGGAGAAAGAAGAAGTGTTGAGAGAGGAAGAAAATGTTCAGTAGCAGAGAGAGGTAGAAGAGAGAGAGGTATATTTTAGCAGGGCTTTCTCTTATTAATTGTTCTTCCATGTTTGTTTGTTTTTTTCTCTTATTAATTTCAGAGAAAACCAGAGAGGTTTTAATAGGCCAAGTTGGGATGAGGTTGTTGATTTGGAGCAAGTATCCTCTGCGGAGCGTTATGGTGCGGTGCCGTGCGGTGCTTTTAATCTGATCCGTTCGTTTTGATCGGACGGACGAGATCAGATCTTATCCGAATTGAAAACAAAAAACTAAAATTTTCCTGTCCGATAAGATCTGATCTCGTCCGTCCGATCAAAACGAACGGATCAGATTAAAAGCACCGCACGGCACCGTACCATAACGCTCCGCAGAGGATACCAATTCGTTGATTTGATTCTTTAAAGGAGGAGAAAGATTCTAGCTGAATTCATATATCTGTGTTAACTCAAATTTTGAGTTTAGATCCGGCCGTTAAATCTGCTTTGGCACGGATATTAAAGAAGTTCTGTACATTTCATCTAGGGTCGGATTATGATTGGACAGTCCAGATCTAAACTCAAAATTTCATGTATTTCAGAGGATACTGATTCATTCTACCATGGGTGAGATTGTGAGAATCTCTTATGCGGAAGTAAAACCAATTTGCAGTTGAGTCCTTATAAAAAAACGAAATAGGAACAGGAATATTTCCTGAGTTTTCTTTAGATATCAGAAACTTTTTTATTTTGTTTTTCGATGTAATGTTCGATCGAAATTGACCCACATTTTAATGATAATGTTCTAACATGTATTTTGTTGTCAGTTTTTTTGTTGTTGCATATATGAAACTAAAACATAATTAAGCTATTTTCTGTGAAAACAAAAAAAATTAGTATTACATTCAAAAGTTTGTACTATTTCAGTCCCTATAGTCAGTTCTGCACTTTTATATTTTTATAGATAAAGAGTTAAAACGTTCTTTAAGAATACTGAAAAAGTTTTAAATAAGATTTAAACTATACACATATTTATTATAATCTAAGTTTTACATACAATAAGAGAATTTAATAAACTTGGTGACCAAATTACTTGGGCCTTTTGAGAACTAATATTTGATCTAGTGGCAAAGACAATACCTTCAGTGTAAAAGGTTACAAATTTGAAATCCAGATATAAGAAATTTTTTGTAAATATTAAATAGTTTGGTGACTTGACTTTCAATTTTTATTTCAGAAAAAAGAATTTGTTGGCACCTTTGACAGTGTAGTTTTTTTATTTTTTTATTTTTTTATAATAAAGTATCTCTTACCTTGTGTAGAATTGAGGTTGGAGCAAAAAATAGCATAATAAATTACAATTACAACTGCATTATTTTGGAGGAGGGTTATAATACCTCATATTTTATATCTTCGTTTTCAAAGTCCAAACTGTCGATCCAAACAGCTCAACATGATATCCATACTAAATGTGCTTGGGGATGAAATTATATTTCCCAAACATATTTTAGTATGGATATCATGTTGAGCTGTTCGGATCGACAGTTTGCACTTTAAAAACGAAGATGTAAAATATAAGATACGACGAGTGAAACCCTCCTCTTTACTTTGATAGGTATTTGGCAAGCACTATCCTTTTGTTATT
Source organism: Carex kokanica (assembly GCA_025461125.1). Classification (NCBI taxonomy): domain Eukaryota; kingdom Viridiplantae; phylum Streptophyta; class Magnoliopsida; order Poales; family Cyperaceae; genus Carex; species Carex kokanica. The sequence continues at coordinate 1,443,562 of JAJGRX010000348.1, forward strand.
ATTTTTTCATATATTTTCCGAATGTAGACTTTTTGAACTATCAAGTTTAAATAGTGCAGGTAAGGGAATTAAAATATTATAATTCGTACCATTTGCAGGTAAGGGAATTAATATATTATAATTCGAAACAATTTTTAAATGGGTCACCCATTTGTATAATTCGTACCAAACAAGCAAACACAATTATTTTATTAACAACGGTTCAGCTGTGAATATATTATAGCTTAGCTTTCAACATCAAGGGAATTAATATATAACTCTATAATCAGAGGCGGATTTAGGATTTTCGTCAGGGAGGGGCAAGAAAATAAAGAATCAGATTTGAATAGTTAATCGGATTCAGACTCATTAGCTAATCGGGTACTAGATAAAAAATAATACTCTAGTTTCTAATTTCTAATGCTCTGATTTCTAATTTTCAATACTATGACTTCTAACCATAATTACCAATTAGAATTCAAGAAACTTATCATAGTTTTAACTCTAAATTTAAAATTAATTACAAACTAAAAATCCAGAGAGAGGCAAAGTCGGTCTGAACCTATAAATTTGTATAAAATTTCAAAATCCAGGGAGGGGCAGTTGACTCCCCTGAACTAGGATTGTTCCGCCGCTATATGTAATTATGTTTGTCCGTCCGTGTTATAATAATCGTGAGATTTATCATATTAATTAGCTACGTGAATATATATAATTTTGAAAAAGAGTGAAAAATATGCACATAACGTTGGGTTTTTTTTTTTTTTTTTTGCAACATGAAATTAATAACCGTGGGATCATATGGTAATAAAATGATTTTATTTGTATATTTTTGAATAATCTTAGACTTTGAGAGATCAAATTAAGTCTCTTTCCGAAACAGCACCGCTGATTATTCATTAATTTTGTTTCCTACAATTAGCGTGTAGCGGTAGATCTTTAAATTTTTATTAATCTTCAACGCCTCCAAATATGACTTTCCAAGTAAGAAAGATGAAAATTGATTTAAAAAAATATATAATAAATGCATAAAACTAATTATACGTAGAAATTGAAGGTTTTCCAGAGAATATTTAGGAGATGTTGCGTGGCTAAATTCTTTTATAAACAGATAACAAGTTTGACCTTGACACTTAATTTAGAGTGAGGCTATGGTGCTATGCATAGCACGGATGGCTAGTGTACTACGGCTCAATATGGTACTTTTTAAAATCCTAACGGTCGATCCGAACCGTTCAATGTGATATCCATATGAATATGTACTTGCAAACTAAATTTTATATTTTTTCGAATTTTTTTACTATTTTTTTAGATAGGTAGAAAAATCAGTGTTTTCTGAAAATTCTGGACCATCAAAATTCTACCTATCTAAAAAAATAGTAAAAAAATTCGAAAAAATATAAAATTAAGTTTGCAAGTACATATTCATATGGTTATCACATTGAACGGTTCGGATCGACCGTTAGGATTTTAAAAAGTACCATATTGAGCCGTAGTACACTAGCCATCCGTGCTATGCATAGCACCATAGCCTCACTCCTTAATTTATACTACTCAACATATTTTATAAAATTAATATTACATATGAGTGAGGCTATGTACTAAATATATATGCGTTACATATATCTGTTGTCAAAGTTTAAACATTTGATCTGAACTGTTTAACATGATCTCCAAATTTGTAGTTCAAATTTTATATTTTATAGAGTTTTTTATAATATTTTTTTAGATAGATAGAAAATCACTTGATCTAAAGATTCTGATCATATGAAAGTAGCGGTTTTCTACCTATCTAAAAGAATCATAAAAAAATCATAAAATTTTGTCTCCAAATAGATTTTTAGAGAAAATGGAGATTATGTTGAGCGTTTTGGATTAACTATTTGAACTTCGAAAAAAAAATGTGGATCCATAGTATGAAGTATAAACCAATATAGGCTATGTATAGCACTTTAGCCATATGCGAATTTATATGATAGGTCAATTGACTCCATTTAAAAAAAAAAAAATTTGTATATGTATTTGATTTTCTATATGATTTAGTATAAAATGTCATCATACCAAATGCCAATTTATATTATAGGAATAGTTCAATTGATCCTTTTTATTTTTAAATTGTGATTGATTTTCTATATGATTTAGAATAAAATGTCATCATACCAGATGCGGATTTATATGATAGGAATGAGATCAATTGACCTCTATTTTTTTTTTTTAATTTAAATATTTTTGTGTTTGATTTTCTACATGATTTAGAGTAAAATGTCATCATACTGTATAATACGTTTTATTCGCGAATAAAACACAAATAAAATGTGAATCACGAATTATTCACAAAAAATGCAAAAAAAATGCGAATTTTTAAAAAAAAATTCTTTTTGTGGGGGTTTTTTTTTAGTTTTTTTTTTTGCTTCCATGTTGTACTGAATTATTCTCAAATTATACCCGAATCATGAATTTTTGACTCCACCGAACCGAACCCGAACTATTCGTTTGTTACTGTGTTCTCCACTCTTATACCGCACCAATAGTTCAGTAGATTTCATTTTTTTTTAAATCCCATGCACCCATTTCTTTCCAGCTGAAAATTATTTTTCTTGTTATAACATATTTGTGTTTTGGAGTGAGGTGTCCGAGAGCCTATAAACTTGTATTAAAAAAAGGAAGAAAAAAAGTCTTATGTTGTTATCTACAGGTTGCATTTAATGCAGTTTCTGAAAAAATAAATAAATTAATTGTATAGCAAAACGGAGGCTCAATTTGCTAAATTAGTACGGAGGTTGACATTGTCAGCATCCAGCTAAAAAAAAATAAACACTCACAAAGCTAGCGTCTGTTATAAAATAAATATAAACAAATAATAAATAAGATACATAAAAGATGACAAAGACTTGTAACACGTCATACTGCAAAAAATTCACTTTCTCAAGTCCATATGAATAAATCATTTTATTTCATTTACCAATTACTAATTAAAGTATCATTTAAATAAATGATATCACAGTTAGCTCGAATCTTCAACTAGTAGAGCTCTCGTGTTGATAACGTGTTATAAAATAAATATAAATAAACAATAAACAAGATAGAAAGAACACATAAAAAGATGGCAATATCTTTATTCATATATTTCTCATGTGACTTACAAGATTACAAAGACTTTATTTATAGGCCACAAATTGTGAATGAAAAGTCATCTAAATTAATTACAATAATAAATGAGAAAATAAATTCCAATAGTTGTGGGATATGAATTCCAATAGTAATGGAGGTAGTGGAGAAATGAATATTGGGAGTCATGAACATCTACATTAATAATTTATTTATAACACTCTTCCTTGGATGTCCATTACATAAGAATATGCTTAATTAAAACCTTACTAGGAAAAACTCTATGAGATAAAAACCTAGTGAGGGAAAAATAATACATTATTCTTTTAGTACGCAACTACAACCTTACCAGGAAAATCCAGTGAAAAAAAATCATAGTTAAGGAAAATATAGTGCATATTAACTCCCCCTCATGAAAACATCAATCAAGATTTTTAAGTCGATGAACTCCAATATTACGAACTAATTTTTCGAATATTGCAATAGGGAGTGCCTTAGTGAATAAATCTGCTAGATTTTCACTTGAATATAATTGTTGAACATTAATAACATTATCCTTTTCGAAATCACGTGTGAAAAAGAATTTTGGTGAAATATGTTTTGTTCTATCTCCTTTAATATATCATTATTTTAATTGAGCAATACATGCAATATTATCTTCATATATGATCATCGGGATCATTTCTTTAGAAGACAAGCCATAAGTCTGACGAATGTGTTGAATCACAGATCTTAACCAAACACATTTTTGGCTTGCTTCGTGTATTGCTATAATTAATAATAGAATAATAAATATATCAAATCTTGTATGTCCAACAAGATACATAAGTACTCATATTGCATTAAGATATGGTACTTCAGGACCAAATAGTTCTTTCAACACACATGCAATATACTTTTCTAGATGTTTAAAAATGTTACTTCTCAAATGTTCAATTTTCAATCTAAGGCAAAATTTTATCCTCTCAAGATATTTCATTAAATTTTTTTCCTTTATACAATTTACTACTTTTGAAAACTCTTCAGGAGTTCCAATGATATTTGGATATCAACATAAACTGCAATTATAACATACTGATTTTCATATCTTTTCATGAAAATACATGGACAAATTGTGTCATATTTATATCCATGTTTCAATAAATATTCACTGAGATGGTTATACCACATGTGTCTAGATTGCTTTAATCCATATAAAGATTTATTCAATTTAATTGAATAATGTTCCCGAGAATCTAAATTACATGTTTCAGACATATTAAATCCTTCAGGAATTTTCATATAAATATCATTATCAAGTGAGCCATATAAATATGCTATAACAACATCTATTAGACGCAAATCAAGTCCTTTATGTATTGCTAAATTAATTAATTACCAAAAAATTATTGCATCCACCACAGGTGAGTATATCTCAAAATTTCACCTTTCTCATTTTGTTTTCGAGTAAATATCAGTTTCTATCATTTGGACTTTATGCCTTCAGTTATTGGGACTATAGGTATAAATTTTCTTTTTGATTTTTTTTTCTCATTCATTGTCTTCATTATTTTTCCACTTCTGGTGGAAAGATGTGTAATTTCATCATTACCACATCCAGACGAGTTTGTCTAGAAATTATTATGAGTATTATGTGTTGCTACATTCACTTCAGGAAATGAACAACTCACTTCATTATTTTTATCAACAACTCGTTATTCTTTCCATTATTCTCTTTCTCATTATTTTTTTCTTTATTATCTTTCCACTTTTGGGGGAAATTTGTGTCTTTGGAATTATCACCATGAAAATAACCTCGATCTTGTCCACGTGACGAGTTTGTCTAAAATAATTATTGTTATATACTACAACATTCACTTCAGGGAATGGAGTAAAACCACTTGAAATATTTTTAGAAAAATAAAGATAAAATATCAATTGACAATACATTTTTTAGAAGTAGATTGTCAACAAAACTTGTAGAATTGGATAAAATAAATAAATATATACAATGTTAATCTTTTCATCTTGTATGCTCCTTTTTAAAATCTTAAAGATGTAACGAAATGTAAATGACAAATACGGAAGAATATTTACTTATTTTATAAATATAATTTAAAGAAAAAAAATCACATAATATACTGTTTCTTCACATAAATATGTAACTTCGAAAATGTCACAGGATAAATCCGTCACAGGCCAATAATATATAGAAGTCTGACTAGCTAGTGATAAAGCCAAAATATATAGCGAAAATCACTATATTTTCTTTCAGAAAATGGCGAAAAGCGAATGCAAAGTAACAATTTTAGGTCTTTTTGGCAGGTTTTGGAGAAAGATGCGTATTTATGACAAAAACAGAGCAAAAGTGTCATATTTATGCGATTTTTGAATTGGGCGTCAAAAGAAGACATTACATGGAGCATGCAACACCTCACACAAAGTGCACAACATGCGAAATGGTGAAAATACAAGAAAATCTGCTAAGTTAGGAGACCCTATGGCCTCCTCTATGCCGCATAATCCGTGGACTATCCTAAATTGCATTTTTTTGATGGGCCTTCTAGAATAACACATTTTTCTAATGGGTTTTCTAGAAGAACACATTTTTCTGAAGAGCTACGCTATTTTTAGACCATTCTTGATAAGTCATGGGTGGACCCCACGATCCCCAATGCTTCCACAACTCCACTACTCATTTAGGAAGACTATAAATACCCCTCTTGTAATAGGAATAAGTGTGCGTGTTTAATTGTGTCAAGTCCATAATTGTAGACTAGCAATCATCATTGTTAGGTTAGGTTAGGTTAGAGAGTTACTTAGAGAGAAAATGATAGCTATTAGAAGCCAAGCAATAGAAGAATACGTCGTCTAATGAGACAAAGGTTCTTCCATCTTCAATTGAATTGTAGTGTATGTTCTCTTTATTTTATTCTTTTTATTTTGCCATGGCCACGAGAAGCTAAACTTCTCGTCTCTAGGGTGAGGGTTGTACTTGAATTCTTAATTATGTTTTATTATATGTTTATATTTTGTTTATGTTATGGTTTGAGTTTTCCTTTGCACTTTAAATTTCTTTTTATTATATCCTTGCATACATAGTTTTGTCTACTATATGCCAATGATCTTCACATACCAATATGTGTTAAGTCGTTGCATCCTTGTGTGAGAAGGATAATGCATGTAAGTACTACAAACACTTCGGCTAACGAGGCTTGGCAGCGATTCAAAAACTAGGGTTAGAACCTAGTGGGCTCCCTTGGCAGGATAGCGTAAATCGTACTTTAAACAACATTCGAAAGCACTTAGATTAAGTAAGGTCTTTGAGATATTTCAACTATATGGTAGTATAGGGAATAATATAATTGTGTACCTAAAATACTTTAGTCTTGGTATCCCAAAAGTCAATCGCAAGATCGAAAAACCTTTCAAATCGCATAAACAAACACCCAGCACGCCTTATGGGTAGTGACAGTGCCGCATGCGAGGTAGTTGTGGGGCAATCCATACTGCATGCGACAGTGATAGTGCCGCATGCGACATAGAAAAATGTCAAAACTTGTGTTTTGCATAATTAAGAAGGACAGTAAACCTGAACCCTAGAGGCTCTTTATCTACTATTTAACATTTACTAGCTATAATACCTTGATTGCATTTATCACTTCCACCTCAATTTCAAAAATCTGATAACCTAGACTAGTAAAAATTGTTTAAAATCTAATACACTATCCGTGTGGATCGACACCCCAATCATACTACACAGTAGGTTCATACGCTTGTGATTTGAACATAAGTAGAAATTAGGATTTATAAATCTTTAAAAGTAGTAGTACCATTTTGGTCCATCAGCTAGCAAGTTCATGAAAAAATTTAGGGGGAATTTCATGTATATCTTTCAAAAATTTGGAGATTACGTATTTTCCTCTCTGAAATTCATAATATCATATTTATTCCTTTAAACTTCAAAAAACTCACAAATTTATCCATTTTATTGTAATTTCTATTAAAACTCATTTTAAAAAATTATGAAGGCGTTGGGCTATGGTGCATTGCAATGTATAGCCCCACTTGTTCATTGGATTATAAATCATTGGATTCGAAGTTCAAACAGTCGACCTGAAGGGCTCAGCATGTTCTCCATATTAAAATGTGCTTGGAGATGAAATTTTATATTTTTTGGAATTTTTTTACTATTTTCTTAGAATTTTTTAAAATCATTATTTTTCAGAAACTTATGGACTATAGAAAAACAGTGATTTTCAAAAATTATAAAAATAATAATAAACAATTTCTAAAAAAAATGTAAAATTTGGAACACAAGCACATTTTAATATGGATATCAGATTGAATGGTTTGGATCAGTTGTTTGAAAATTAAAACTAACGATTTATAGTCCAATGTACAAGAGGGACTATACATTGCAATGCATCATAGCCCAACTCTTTATGAAGTATCAATTTTATCCTTCATTAAAATTTAAAAACTAGTAGCATATTTAAAAAAAATGTTAGTTTTATAATTGACCGGTTTATGAGAGCAAATGAGTTATTTATTTGCTTCTAACACTTACATAAGTATATACCTAAATATCATTGTGTAAGCATCAGAAGTGGATAAATGACCCATTTGGCCTAAAAGACAGTCTAATTAGAATACTTATATTTTTTTAAAACAAGCTACATATTTTTTATTTTTTTAATGAAGGGTAAAATGAGTACTTTCTAGATTTCAAATGAGTTTTAATAGAAAAAAACTTTAAAAATGAGTAAATATTTTAAGTTTTTGAAGTTTAGACGGGTAAATATGATATTATAAATTTTAAAGGGGGAAATATGATAAATTTCTAGTTTTTGAGGAGTATACATGAAATGCCCCAAAAAAATTGAATAACAAAAAGAATGATTTTTTTTGCTTGGATTATTGTACTAAGAGCATCTACATCCCAGCAACTCAAATGAGTTTCTAAATAACTGTTAACTATTATTTAGAAATTAAGGTCTCTAAAGTTTCTAACTCTCACATCCCTGAAATTAATTTTAGAGTTTCTATTAAGCCACATCAGCAATAAATTAAAAATGAGAAATAATTTGAGCCAATCATTTGGCTAGAGTGGAGTTTATAAACAGTTTTTTAATAAGAAACTTTCATGTATAGCTTCTAAATAAGAAGATGCTCTAACTACCAACCACCTCATGCGTTACTTGTAAATCCAGTGCAATTTTTAGTCACTTGTCAATAATTTATTTAAATTTTGCACATTAATCATGCATATAGACGAAGGCGACGTGGCATAATTGTTTGACGCGCGAGTTTTAAACAAAATTTTCTTAGGTTACGTTTGGATCGTGCAAGGATTAGTGCAAGAATAGCGATTTTTGAGTTAGTGGTTGAGAATAGTACTAACCCAAGTGGTTTGAGAATAGTGCTATTTTGGACTATTCCGGGTCAGTAGAAATATTGTTTGGATTGTATATTTAGAATAACAATGGAGGGAATGAATAAAATATTGATTAAACTAATCTAATATTTTATTTAATACTAATAGAATCTATTCTAATATTATATTTATTTAATACTAATCTAATGTTTTATTTAATACTAATATAATATTTAAACCAAAATATTATATTACATTAACATTTAAACTAATATTATATTATATTAAACTAATATTTTATTTAATACATATAATACTTAAGTAATATTATATTACATTTAATATTTAAAGTAATATTATATTACATTTAATTAAATAAATATTATATTATATTATATTTAATCTAATATTATATTATATTATATTTAATCTAATAGTTTATTTAATACTAATCTAATATTTAAAGTAATATTATATTACATTTAATATTAAACTAATATTATATTATATTTAATATAATATTTTATTTAATACTAATATAATCAAATCTGATATTATATTTACTAATGTAATATTTAAACTAATATTATATTACATTTAACACTTAACATTTCAACTAATATTATATTATATTAAAATTTTAAATTAATATTTATTATATTTAATCTAACATTTTATATTATATTAATTTAATTTGATATTATATTTATTTAATAGTAATCTGATATTTTAATTAATATTATGTTAAATTTAATATTTAAACTAATATTTTATTTAACACTAATCTAATCTAATATTATATTTATTTAATACTAATCAAATATTTTATTTAATACTAATTTAATATTTAAACTAACTCTAATTGATAAAAAATGGATAAAAAAATGGATTGTCCGAATATTATATTAATTTCACTAACCCAAGAGCAACTATTTTCGCTAATCCAACATTTCTGTGGAATAGCGGATTAGAGCTATTCATCTGCTATTCTTATTTTCTATTTGTCGTTTGGATCACACTGTTCTGAGAATAGTACACTAATATGAGAATAGCTCTATTCTCTATCAATCCAAACGTAACCTTAGTGATTATTAGCAAGCTCCAAAAAATAAATATTAATATATGTATACCTAATTTCTCACCAATGAAAAAATCTTCAACTGTATTTGATCAACTTCTTAAAAATTTGAATATGTAAATGTGCATTGAAGCAATAGTTAAATGTGTATTGAGCAATAATCAAGTGTTATTTTAAGGTTGATTACATGCAACAAAAAGGAGCTTTGAAAAAGAACATGAACCTACAAATTGGGCCTTTGCTATTCCTTAATTCTAATGTTAATTAAGTTAATAAAGATGCGTGGGCTTGGGTTTTCTTTCCAGGAGTTGTTAATTATTTATTATGCTATCAACCGAGATCCGATAAAATAACTTCTTAATTAATTACCGATAAAAGAAAAACAAGAATAGTAAAAAACCCACAATAGAATTGGTATTCTTGGTCATATTCCTTCCATAACGCGCATTTAACGGTCAAATCTTGATCCCATTTCAAGTCCCAACGTCTCTCTTTCTTTCTCTCTAAAACCCTCTTCTTCTTCTTCAATCTCTTCCCAAATTTGCGCACTGAAAAAAAATACTCTCAATCAAACTCATCTCCAGTCAAAAAAACAAAAGGACAAGAGCGAAAAACAGAGACCAATCTCCATCTCTCTCCATCTCTCTCTCTCTCTCTCACTATGGCAAACCTCACTGCACACATTACATTCTTTCTTCTGACATGCTACTGTCTCTCTGCCACCTCGGCCCCACCAGGGCTAGACAGGCTGGGGGTGAATTGGGGCACCATGACTTCACACCGGATAAACCCTCCCATCATAGTGGAGATGCTTCGAGCCAACGGGATAAAAAAGGTGAAGCTCTTTGATGCCGATCCATGGACCTTGGGTGCGCTCGGTGGGACCCACATTGAGACAATGGTTGCCATTCCCAATGATCAGCTCGGCAAAATCGCGAGCAATTATGATAATGCCAAGAAATGGGTCAAGAATAATGTCACCAGATACTATCATGATCATGCGGTTAACATTCGGTATGTTATTTTGAAGTTTGCTTCTTCCTTCTTTTTCTTTTCTTTTCTTTGGGAATTTTTTTGTCAAGAAATGGTATTTGTAATAAAGGGCTCTAGAATGCATCTCAAATTATCACTGTGACCATAGGTCAGTGGGTTCCTTTCAGTTCTTGGGCAAGGTTTTTTCTTATTCAATTTTACTGAATTGTGGTTGGGCAAGAAATATGTCAACATTTTAGTTAAGATATACTTTGTATGGCTTTTTTTAATTAATATACTTTTATTGGGTCAAGAAAAATGGCACCAAAAATTACTACGGCCATATTGTCAATATTTGGTATATGGCATTTCAAATTTAGTGCACAGGATATAAAAGCAAGATTTAGTCTTTTCTAATATAAGGGGATTTTATACAATTTTTACTATTTCAGTCCTGTAAATGTCTAATAAAAGAAGAATTAATCTATATATATCTTAAATTAATAATTCACTTATCAATCTGATTAAAAAAACTGTCATATCAGATATGTCGCAGTCGGCAATGAGCCGTTTTTAAAGAGCTATAATGATGCATACATAAACTCGACCTATCCCGCCTTACGCAACATCCAGAAGGCCCTTGATGAGGCAGGTCTTGGCAAGGCTATCAAAGCAACTGTACCGCTGAATGCTGACGTGTACAACACACCCATTGACAACCCGGTCCCATCGGCCAGTCAATTTCGTGTTGACATTCGCCAAAAAATGCACAAGATAGTTCACTACCTGAACCATACTGGTGCACCTTTCGTAGTCAACATCTACCCGTTTCTCAGCCTGTACGATAATCCTGATTTCCCATTTGACTTCGCCTTTTTTGATGGTACCAATAAACCCATAGTAGATAAAGGACTGGTGTACACCAATGTATTCGATGCGAATTTTGATATGCTGGTATGGTCTCTGACAAAAGCCGGTGTACCAGATATGAAGATCATAGTAGGAGAAGTCGGTTGGCCTACTGATGGGGACAAAAATGCAAATAAACAAAATGCAAAGAGATTTTATGATGGATATATGCAAAGAATAGTCAGGAAGGTTGGCACGCCGAAACGACCAGGTGCTATGGATGTTTACCTTTTCGGGCTTATAGATGAGAACAGAAAGAGTATATTGCCTGGAAATTTTGAGAGGCATTGGGGTCTGTTTACATACAATGGGAAGCCGAAATTTCCCATAGATTTTACTGGTACAGGAAAAGGGAGGTACTTGGTTGGAGCCAAGGGGATCGAGCACTTACCAGCTCAGTGGTGCGTCTCAAAGAAAGAAGCTGAAGAAAGGTACAAATTTTGACCTGTTATGGTAATGGCCGGTACAAAGGTGTACCTGCCTGTATGTGTCGATAACCAACTATTTAATTTTTCATAATACACAGAAGTATTCAAATATTTCAATAATACGAAAGGAACAGGAGCAGGGGATAAGTTGTTCCCTGTCTGGTACGGATGTATCGCTAATTTAGCCCGGTATATGCAGGACATTCAATTGAAATATGTCTGGTAACAAATGACACATAGAAAGCGCACGACACACAAACACACTAACACAACCAATACAAGTACGGTACCGGTACCAGAAAACACAAGCAAGAGGTACTACTTACTGGTTGGTACCTAACTCCCATATATAATATGAGACTAATACAGTCTAATAATGCAATATCAGGTTCTATGAGGTAGAAAGCAGCATAAATTTCGCATGTGCAGCAACCGACTGCACTTCTATTGGCTACAACTCATCATGCCACGGTCTTAGCCTGCTCGGCAATGCCTCCTATGCTTTCAACATGTACTTCCAGATGCAAGATCAGGATGTCAGAGCATGCGATTTCAATGGCCTCGCTACCATCACTCACGAGAACCCGTCAACCGATAAGTGCCTCTTCCCTGTGCAGATAGTCAGTGAAAACCAGAGGAGGGAGCCGGGGATTTGGGGGGCATCGTTCTTGGTGCTCCTTATCAGCCTCTTATATCATTTATGAGTCTAAATATGATTAGGAATTATATAGAGATTTATTTGGGTTGGGCATTATGGTGGTGTTTATTGGCTAGTTAATTTCCTTTTTTTTTTATATATATATTTTTTCCCTGGTATGAGGATAGATGTTTATAGAGGGGCTGAAACTGGGGATATTTTAGTTAGTGCTTTTGGTGGTCTTTAGCGGCCTCTTTGTCAACTGAGGTTGAGTAGGATAGAGAAACAGGTTACAGAGCAGGAGGCAGGTCTCAAGATATTATGAGATGCAACTTTGATTTTTATTTTTTTTCAATGCAAGAAGAAAGAAACATGAACACTATAATGTCTCTATCAAAGAGAAATTTGCTAAATGACATGGAATGGAAACATGAACTGCTATGTGTATTCTTTGATTTTTTTTTTTTTTTTTTCATTTATTGGATGAAAGTGAAATGTCCTATTCCTGTAAAGATGAAGATTATGATATCAATCATCAAGAAAATATTTGCCTCCTTAAATATAGTAGATTTATTTAATTTCATAGTATATGTTTTATCTTTCTTGTCTCTTTCACATCTTACTGATTGAATTCAACTTATTATAATGTGTTTTGGTCTATTTTTTTATCTATTGTTTTAAAATTTTGGTACTTAATTGCAACATGCAACAAAAATACAAAAAAAGTGGGGTTTAGCATGTACTATTTCAGTCCTTGTTGCAAAACAGTTGACATGACATATAGCTCTTGACAATAATTGCAAAGTTTGTTGAAAGCTATTTGAGATATTTCTTTTTTTCCTATTTCCCCACTAACACTCTTTGGGCCATGTGGATGATATTTTTGTTAGAATTTCGGAAAAAAAAACAAGTATAAATCACTTAGACAAAAATTATTATGGAGTCGGGCTAGTATGACATCAGTGTCATTTCAGCTTATATAACACAACTCCAAAATCTATAGAATCGACTTCAAACGTTGAATTCAAACTGTTCAAAACGATCTATTTTATTAGTTGTGCGTTTACATGCAAAATTTATAATTTTTCGAATTTATGTAGTATCAAGTCAAGCGGTTAAATGTGTGAGTTTTTAAGTTAATTTTAATGCATTCATTTTTCAACATTTTTGACCGCTTGATTTGATACTAAAATAACTAGAAAATATAAATTTTTTGCATGTAAACTCATCACTCATAAAGTAAATCGGTTTGAACGGTTTGGATTAGTCGTTTGAAGTCTATCCAATTAATTTTGTAGTTGGTGTCATATGACATTGATGTCATACTAGCCAGACTCATTATTATGACTACAGTGAAGAATTCAAAAATAATTTGGCGATGCTTAAATTTTTTAATTCTGATATAATATATATAAAAATCAGAAATAATTCATTTGATAATTCAAATAATATGTTAAAATATCAATTTTAGTACAAAGTAAAATAAAGTTTTCATATGTTTGTGGATAATATGGATTACATATCATGTTGAAAATCAGAAATAATTTAAAAAATATTAAAAAATAATTGATGGATGTAATATAAATATTGTTGAAAATTTTATTACTATGCATATGATAATAATATTTATATTATAGAAAATTTTAATTGCAACATGCAACAAATTCCCTTCGCTTTTTGGAGCATTGGAATCCTCTTGGCACAAGTCAATCACATAAGTTGGATATCACACTTGAAATATAATAGAGATTAGAAATTCTGATGGTTAAGTTCTATTTTAAACATATATAAAATTTAAAGTAATTTGAGAATTGATTGGCTACCTACTGAACATTTGAAGTTTTAATGGATTGTTGTTATTGGCTTATGCTTGGTGATAAAATATTTCAAACGTAGATTAAATTTGAATATATTTCTTATCTACATGATTCATTTTCAACGGACATAATTCTAATTATAATATAATTCTTCATCAATTTCAATATATTCTTCCATCCAACAAACCAGAAGGATCTCCCCTCCTTTTTTATTAATGGATGTCTTTAATTAAAGGGCGAATTGAGTACAAATTCAAATTAAATATTCAAGCACTTTGTATGGACCATGTGAAGATAGAAGAATATATTTTAAACAAATTGCCACAAGAATATTTGCCTCTTCATTTATAAAAAGAGGATGGTTCAAATGTTTTTATTATTTGTGTCTCCATTATGCCTCTATTTTTAAGAATTTTAATAACTCAAAATTTAAAATTTAAAAGTTAAAATAAAACCGTTTGATATAATCTACATCATTTTATCTATGCACGTGTAAAAAATTATAACATTATAATATTGTTTTAGTTGTCATCAAGAGCTTGTAAAAACCTACTAATGTGGATAATTTCTATACGTTGATTTTTCAAATGATTGATTCACATAAAAACAAAATCGAAATGTGATAATTTTTTATGAGCATATAGAGAAAATAACATAGATCACATCTAGCGGTTTTATTTTGACTTTTGAATTTTAAATTTTAAATTTTAAGTTATTAAAGTTCTTAAAATGGAGACATAATGGAGACACAAAAAATGAAGGCATTTGAACCCTCCTTTTATAAAAATTATTCAAAGTGAATCAAGAAAGGGACGGTACAAGATAGTCAAACCATCTTTATGCTTGTTTAATTAGGTTCGCTGATTTGATGATGCAAATGAAAAACTTGATTAACTAACTTGGTAGTTGGTATTTTCAAATATGTTTAATTTATACTATAATAAACGTAGCTAGAAATGCTATGAAGTGCAGGGGTGCTTGAAAAGTGTTAAACTTTTGTGCAGTTAGAAAATGCTCAAAACCATCTTTCACAAAAAAAAAAATGCTCAAAACCCTGTGAGAGCAATAACATTGTCAGTATAAATAAGACTAACAATTTGAAAAAAAAAAATAATTTCTGATGTTTCTAATTAATTATGGTCTCATTTGTGATTCAAATATCATCAAAATTGTCAAACAAGATTCATCATATCTCCTCTACATGCTCAATTTTTGTTTTTTTTTTTTTGAGTAAAGTAGGACGTCAAGTTACACAACTGTTTTTAATATCTAGTGGAAATATCATTTGGGTTTTGATCATATGACCTTCTACTCATAGACTACTAGATCAAAGACTAATTCTCACACAATTATTTAATTAAAATATGATATATCTGTTTCATGTTTTTCTTAATGTTGATGAAAAATAACTTAGGATCCAGGCACTTGATTAATGAACACTAGGATTGAGGATTGCAAAAAAAAAAAAAAATTGAAGGAAATAAAATAAAGGCCTAGAAATGTTGAAATCCAAATTTCAGAGTAGAAATAATTTAAGAAACAACAAAACGATATGAATTGGCCGTCAGTAGTGTAATTAAGTTTCCTGTCATACTGTGATACTGGCACCATTGATGAAGTCATTATCCTTCCTCTGTTTTTAATCAGTCAATTGACAGTAAACTCTGTTTTCATCAGAAGTAAAAAAAAAAAAAAAACTAAGCTTTGTTGAAACGTTGCCAAGCCATTTGTTCTCTCCCTTTCATGGCACAAAACCACTAACACTGTCCGATTAAAATTCATGAATAGTATAAGATTGTGAAAATCAATTGACTGATTAAAAACAGATCGACTATTTGAAAATGGTACGGCCTTGGTACTACCAATTCATTTTTACGATTTTCAAAATTCTAATAGTCGATCTGAAGTGCTCAACATATTCTCCATATTAAAATGTTCTTGGAGGCCAAATTTTATATTTCATGGACATTTTACTATTTTTCATGAATTTTTAAAAATCACTGTTTTTTAGATTTTTTTTTATTCATTCTTTATTATTCATAACAGTGATTTTCAAAAAAATTTAAAAAATAGTAAAACTTTTTTCAATAAATGTAAAATTTGGTCTCTGAGAACATTTTGATATGGAAAACGTATTAAGCACTTCAGATCAACTATTTAAACGTTGAAGTCGCAAAAATAAATTAGTAGCACTAAGATCTTGATCATACCACTTTGACTTAGCCAATCTCTCTCTCTATATATATATATCAAAAGAGAAAACCAGCAAAATGAAAACAAAAGCATTCATCAACTCCAATCTTGTCAATGTTGTTTATTTTAGGCTTTTATCATTCTTCATTGCATCTCAAAACATAGAAATTTTCAAAATTTTGAGAAAATTACGCCAAAGAGACAAAACACAAAAGCATTATTCTCAATATAGAAAGTTATAAGTTGAAAACTCATTGCATCTCACTAAAGTGAGCAGAGCTTTAATCATCAAGATAATGCTAAAAAAATGTACCAAAAGAATCCATCTTTCATTGGCACTTTCAAACTAAGGATCCGGAGCTTTGAATTTAGTAGTAAAAAAATGTACCAAGAGAATCCATCTTTCACTGGCACTTTCAAATGGAGCTTTGAAATTTTGTAGTCAAAAATCTACTTTTAAAATAAAAATTCCAAAGTTTATGAGGAAAATAAGGGTCTAACCCCTATTTATTTGTTTATGAGAAAAATTCCAAAATTTAAAATATGTTTTTTTTTATGTATTGTCTAAACTAGACCCAAAAAAATCAGCACTTTGTAGTGCATCCAACCTCAGCTAATGAGCCAATATCACTTGTTAGTTATTACAAGGCAGCGTAACTTCAATTCAATTTGGCAACCTCTGGGCGGATTCAGGATTTTCGCCGGGGAGGCAAAAAAATATCGAATCAGGTTTAAATATTTAATTGGATTTAAATCTATTAACCAATTAGATACTTGATAAAAAATAATGATTTGATTTGTAATTTCTGATGCTCTGACTTATAATTCTAATTACCAATCAAAATTTAACAAATTTATTTCAATTTTAACTCTAAATTTAACCCGAATTACAAATCAAACGCCCAGAGGGGGGGCAAAATAAATTTAAGAGGAGCAAAGTCGGTCGGAACCGATAAATCTCCACTAAAACTCAAAATCCGACTTTGCTGTTATCCAAATGGAATAATAGGATCCTGTTATTTTAAATCTAACTGTTGGATTTTTTCATGCACGAATCATAATACAGATAAACAATTAGATTTGAAATAATAGAGTCCTGTTGTCCCATTTGAATAACAGCAGAGTCAGATCCAGCAGAGTGGGATCCATGTTACTTGCAAGATTGCACCGCTGACGAAAACATTTAATTCATGGTACTTAAACACCAAGTAGCGCAATTTTCCACAAGTATAGTGTGAACGTTAAGTGATAATTATAACTTTCTAATTCAGCTATAATTTGTAGCAAAGAAAACAATTGATTTTGACAATTAGGTGCCTCATTTCCTTTTCATTGCATATATAAATTTCAAAATTTTAGAAGTTTCAAGTACATTGATCCAAAGTTTAAATGACCCAAATTAACATAATTATTTCACTTATTTTACACACTAAAAACTTCAGAATTGGGTTTCGTCCAAAGGGTTTTGGACAAAGTCTCATCCAAAACTAAACTTAAACGTCCGATATGCATTGAGATTCGTGCAAACATATTTAAAACTTAATAAATTTAAATAACTCCTTGAATCTAAATGTTTATACAAATTTTGATGCAGATCGGATGGTTTAGGTCAGACTTTGAATAGGCTCCTTTAATCTAAATGTTTATACGAATTTTGATACAGATTGGACGGTTTAGGTCAGACTTTAGATGAGACTTTGTCCAAAGCCATTTATACGAAATTGTGACAAACCAGCGCGGGCTAACTCTCAAGCAGAGTCATGTTATTCCATTTGAATAACAGAGTCATATTATTCCATTTGAATAATAGATTTAGAATAATACAGTCATGTTATTCCATTTGAATAACAGCAGAGTCAGATCCAGAAACCCACCCAAAAACTTCATCACTTTTGAGTTGTCTTGTTGAAACCCACAACACATATGACTTTATTTAATAGCAAAGATTTCAAATTATTTACAATTATAACTTAATTAAGATCATCAATAGAAGAGATACACGTAATCTTCTTTTTTCAACGTAAATATTTTTTTAGATATGATTTGCTTGACTTTGTAGAGAGACAAAGGTACCAAATTTAAGATTTAAATACGCACGTCATCTAATTAAAGAAAAACCTAGTGTCAAATTTAGATTATTGTACTTGTTCAAATACAAATTAGATTATTATAAGTTAGGGGTATCATTTCTTTCTAATTTTAAATAAAATTATAAATAAATAGAATTCATATCATCCCCAACCTTTTGTTATATCAATAAAGAGGTATCAATTGCATCAAAGTCGATGTTTTAACCATGCCTTAATGTACTTGTAAAAGAAATTAATTATTACAATTTACAGGTACCAGAAAAAACCATGTAGATTACAAGTACCACACTTTTTATAGTGATATAAAAAGAGGTGGCAATATTTTAAACATGCTTTTAATGAGTACAAAGATGTCAATATTGTCCACAATAGATCCACACATAGTAACAAATGAATAATTTGGATTCGGTTCGGCAGGGTCAAAAATTCGTGATTCGGGAATAATTCGGATATAATTCGGGAATGTATCGAAATTACAATACGAGACCTCAGTGCATATTTAATTCATTACAGATGATTTACTATACAAGATACTGCTTGTATTTGCCATAGAAGATCACCTGTGATAATATAGTCAAAAAGTAGACTAGAATGGGAAACTGTGACATTTTGTTTAGGTTTCACGTAGGTGCAGAAAGGACACTGTGAGAGAAAGGCAAATTTTTTTTTTCCGAACAAAACGTGAGAAAAACGCGAATAATTTCGTAAAATTCGTTAAATTCGCGTTTTATTTTGTCAAAGGTTCGGTCAACAAATAATACGTCATTCGGTTCGGAAACACTCCAAAAACGATTTTTTCGTGAATTAAACGCGAATATTGTCACTATGGATCCACATGGAAACTCCAAAGGACTCGCTACATGAAATTCATAAACAATGACCGCAGAAGAGCAACACTCGTGTTCAGTTACTTAAGGGGTATAACTGTCAATATTATAGAACGAGAAGAAATTGACCAAGTTTTGCCCGCGTAATAGTGACATTCCCCACCTTTTCAGACTTCACTGGAGACTAGAGTTGATATAGTTACCCACATGATGACATGAATCATACTTCTACACTTAAAAACTACTAATTATCCAAGATAACCATTGGGAGCATTCCACGTCATCATATAACCCCACATTGAGCTGTCATAAATGGGTTTGGAAGAAGAGTACATAAAATCAGCTGTGCACATGTGCTACCGTCATTCATATAATAGAACCAGAACTTATCCAAAAAAATTTGACTTGTTAAAAAGAGATGAAGAAATGTGACATATGTGATGGGTTTATCTACCGTACACGTGTCCACATATATCCGCGTAAGACCCGCCCCATGATCATGAGCCGAAATACAGGCCACTCGCACCTGTCCCCACACGCTATATGTTACCGGGAGATCTATCCGTACACGTGTCAGAAATCCAACGGGTCTCTGACCCGCACCGCCTCTATAAATACAACTCCAAGGCAAGTGCGAACAAAATAACATAACAGACAGCTTTGTTCTGAAAATAACCACTAATAAGTAATAACCAGCAGTAAGAACAGCGAACACCGCCTCTTTTTGTCTGATCAGACGCTTCCACGCGTTCTTTCTCTTTCCTCCAATTTTCTTCCTCAATTGTCTGATCAGCTCTGTTCTTCCTCATTGAAAACCACAACAAAATCCAAGTATTTAGTAAGAAATGGTGGCGATAGAAGCGATAGCGAGGATTCCGAAGGAGGCGAGAGGGGTGCTAAGGGAGGTGGCAACGCGGTGGGCTGACGTGGCGGACGAAAGTGCTCCGGTTGAGGTGAAGCAGATGAAGGGTGCGATGACGAACACGGTCTACGAGGTGAGGTGGCGCACCGAGTGCGAGGTAGATAGGAGGGTTCTCGTGCGGGTGTACGGAGATGGGGTCGATGCGTTCTTTGACAGAGAGGAGGAGATTCGCACCTTTGAGTGCGTTTCCAAGCATGGACAAGGTCCCCTGCTTCTCGGTCGGTTCCCCAATGGCCGAATTGAGGAATTTCTTCATGCAAGAGTAAGAAAAGTCTCCTCTTGTCTGGATTTCCGAATTTCTGTTGTACTAATTTGTTTCACCAACAAGTTTGGTGTCTAATCTCTTTTATGGTAGTAAACATTATGAAACCTTGCAATATCTAGGAATTCGTGCTACACCCAATTTGTTACTGATTCTTTTCCTTTCTGGTAATTTTGGTAACACCAGAATCTTTCGTTTTATGTATTACCAGTAAAAAAGAACAGTCCAAACTCAAAACGTTGCTAAATATTTGTAGACGAAAGTGTTCTCTATTTTTTTTAAAGAAAAATTGAAAAAATTTTCCTTTCTCCAACTTCGAAGAAAAAGATGTTGGCTCTGATAAAAAAATTAAGATTAATTATTATGGTCTCCAATTTATCTAGCTGTAAAAACTGAGGCAATTGGGCATCCGAAGCCTTTTGAAATAATCTATTTGTGGAGTAGTAGAAGAAGAAAACTTTGTTGAATAAGGGCTATTGATAGACTGTTTGATAGGGACTGTTGGAGAAAAGTATTTACTAATAAATGTTGCTTAGAATCTGATGTTTGATAAGATAAATCTAATGATTTTTTTTTTTCTTTCGTTCTGATATTTAATAGTGGTCCTTCTCTTTAGGAACCTTCATGACAATGACATTTAATTTACCATGTCAATATTTGTGTTCATATTATTTTAAATTGGTCAGATTCAGACCATAGTTAAATAATAATTTATCTACAGCCCAAAGATGAGAAAATTTGCAATTGCTTAGCGGTTAAGTGTACAGAAGAAAGATATATATATATTTAATCTAATTATTTTCTGACCCAACTTCCATAAGTTTATAATATGTAATCTAATATGATTTTTAAAAGTTGAATGTTTCTCTGGATGTTTGACTTATTATCAATTTCCTTCTCTTTTCATATAAGCATCACCATGCTATCTTATCACAATGATTAGTTTGTTCATATTCCGTTGATGACAGCAAAGGAAATCTTATGTTTAAAATATCTTACATTTATTTCCTTCTCTTTTCAGACTCTCTCAGCCACTGACCTGCGGGACCCTGTAATATCAGCTTTAATTGCATCTAAATTGAGAGAATTTCATGGCCTCGACATGCCTGGTCCAAAAAAGGTGCTGCTTTGGGACAGACTAAGGTACATTTAATTTCATCAAATTTTGAATGTTATATTATGTAGGGATGGGGATATAATATCAAATCACAAGTTACCTCTTAATGTCCGTACTATACCAGTCTGGTACATACCAGCTTGATTGTATGTCTCATACTTATAATTGATAAACATACTTTTTTTTTTTTTCTATTTATTAGGAATTGGCTGAGTACTGCAAAGACGCTGTGCACATCTGACGAGGCGGTAGAATTTAGTTTAGAAAAAGTAGGGGATGAAATTGCAAAATTAGAGAAAGAATTGTCGGGTAAAGATGAAATAATAGCGTTTTGTCATAATGATCTACAGTATGGAAATATTATGATGGATGAAGAAACAGGCCTAGTTACTATGATAGTAAGTCTTTTTTTAAAACAAAATGTTAGTTTAATACTTCATTATTATCATTTTTGGTAGACTTTTTCTCATCAGAAGAACCAATCAAGGTTCCACAGTAAATGAGCCCAGTAAAACCCTAAAATAAACTAAATAAAACCTGAAAAGAATACTCGTATTGAAAAATATCGGATGCCATGTATACTCGTATTAGAGGACCTGTTTTGTGTTTACTATATCTTTTTACTTCCCTTACAGTTTTATTGAAGATTGGAAATTAACGAGTATTCCTTAAAATTTATTTTAACAGGATTATGAGTATGCAAGCTTCAATCCAGTTGCATATGATATAGCAAATCATTTTTGTGAAATGGCAGCTAATTACCACACTGATACACCGCACATTTTGGACTACTCTAAATATCCTGGTATGAATTTTAAGATTTTGGAAACAGTTCAGTACATATTCTAAATTTTCTCATATATATCTATCTATATTTAATATATTCTAATGATGTCATGCATGTTCTTTGGCAGATATTGAAGAGCGTAGGAGATTTGTACAGATCTATCTTACTTTATCAGGTAAATTAGGAAAATAAACCTACAATTTTGGATTTCAAAGTCAAACTGGAGATCTCAAGTGAATATTGTCATGTAAAGAACTAGCTTTTCCCTAGAATCAGAACAAAGCTGTGATCAGCAAAAAGAAAGGGAAAAATAATAAAAGAATCAGGACTAAGGGTAATAATTAATGTGATTATATTCCAAATTTGCTTGCTTCCAACCAAATGGAACCTTATGATATGACATGTGTATGGTTCTATGGTCATAGATTTATGTTCTTTCTTCTTTGATTCTAATCTTGAAAGCTCAGGTTGACTAACTAATTACTTGTTTTAATTAACAGATGAGAAACCTAATGCATCAGAAGTAGAAAAACTTCTTCAAAGTGTTGAGAGATACAAGCTAGCAAGTCACCTTCTTTGGGGACTTTGGGGTATTATTTCGGTACGACACTTGTACCTGTGAAATGCTCCATTTTTACTTGTGAAACTTAATTTTATTTTGGCGTAACTGAATTTTTTTATCTTTTTTCGAATTGAACAGGCACATATCAATGACATAGACTTTGATTACATGGAGTATTCCAGGCAGAGGTTCGGTCAATACTGGCTTAACGCATCGTAAAATGCACTTATTCAAAGGGTACTCGTGTACTTTTGAGGAGGGGGGAGGGGGGTGTAGGGGCTGCTGAACAGCTGAAGTAGTTTTTTTTTGGATTGAAAAAAAGATTAAATGGGGCTCAGGGTAGTCTTTTCACGGCAGGGGTGCAAACGGGTCGGATATTATCCAACCATATCCGCATCCGTATCCGAAAATTAGATACGGATATTCGATAACCGAATATCCGTGTGGATACGGATACGGATATGGTTTTGAATTTTAATTATCCGTATCCGAATAGTAGATAAAATATTTATGTATATATATACGAATATCCGATATTCAATCCGTATCCATATGTATCAGTCTAATATCCGATCCGTATCTGTATCCGAGAATTAAAAGCGGATACGGATATGGTATAGTGCCTTGGCTTGGCACAGCAGGAATTAACAGTCTAAACGAAACATTTCTGTGAAGAAAAATGATGTCTGGATTAGCTTGCAATATATTAATTAAGTTGTACATATATGTGATAGATATGATGTAAGACCTCGTTTTGTAAATAAAGTTGTTGTGTTTGATTTTGTGTTTTTATTGTTCCTGTCAGATAATTAATTATGCGAGAGATAAATTACTGTAATTTTGTACCGTCTCCACGTACCAAATTTCTTAATTTTTGCTAAGATTTACATATTCATTTTTTTGCACATAAATCGTTATTTTTAAAGGAGTTCAAATGTCTTTATTTTTTGTGCCTCCACGGTGTCTTTATTTTTAAAATGTTAGTAATTCAAAATTTATAACATAAAGGTCAAAATAAAACTGTTAGATGTGATCAATATGATTTTCACTATGTGCTCGTAAAACATTATTACATTTCGATTTTATTTTTACGTGAATTAATAAGTTGAAATATAAAAGTTTAGAAATTATTCACATTAGTACATTCTTACAAGCACTTGATGACAAACGCAACAAAGTTGGAATATCATAATTTTTTACATGTGCATAGATAAAATAGTAGAACTAAGGTGCTCTTAAGCTCACCAAGTCAAACCGTGAGCTTAACTCAAAAACCTATCGGATTGATTTTAAACGACATTTCCAAACCGTTAGATGTTCAATCTATATTAAAATGTGTTTGGAGACCAAATTTTTCATATTTTGGAATTTTTTTACTATTTATTAAGCTGGTTTGAAAACCACTATTTTTCAATGCTCCAGAAATTTAATAAAAACAGCGGTTTTCAAACCAGCTTAATAAATAGTAAAAAAATTCCAAAAAATAAAAAATTGGTCTCCAAGCACATTTTAATATAGATTGAACATCTAACGGTTTGGAAATGTCGTTTGAAGTCAATCCGATAGATTTTTGAGTTAAGCTCACAAAAAGCTTGGTGAGCTTAAGAGCACCTTAGTTCTACTCTAGATAAAATACTGAATATCATATCTGACGGTTTTATTTTGACTTTTAAGTTTTAAATTTTGAGTTATTAATTTTTTTTTCAAAATGAAAACATAATGGAGATAAAAAATAAAGACATTTGAACCCTCTTTTATTTTTTAATATCACGAGTCAGCACTCCCAAAGTTGTTACATGTTTCTTTCTTTCTCAAAACACGCTTAGTGGTGATACAAAAATCACATATATTGTAAATATATAAGTGTTATACGAAATAAAAAAATATTAAGTAGAATTTACAAGAATAATGTTTTTATTAAAGTTAACTAATTAATGTTAAAACCACACAGTCATCTAGTTAATTATTACATGTGTAACATATTTATTTAAAAAATTAGAAATGAAACGCATTCAGGTTCAATTCATCCCACTCACTTTATGATATTGAGATATTTTTGTTAAGAAATGTTATAAGTTTCTTTAAAGTTGACCCCACAAACGATGTGCTCCCTCCTCCATTGATCCAAAATCTTTGAAAGTTATAATATAAAAAACGAGAACTTCAAAAAGTTGGATAATTGAGGGGCCAATTTTATGATGTTGATGTGTCCCTTCAAATTTAATAACCAACTTTAGAATCTCTTGTTTGATTATTTCAAAAGTGTTAATGATTCCTTGCTTAGAAAAGTCTCAACTCTCAAGGAAGATGTTTCTTCATCAAATGGATCTTTATGACAATGACATTTACGTCTGCTAATTATTTGTATTATTCTAAAGATGGGTACTCAATATTATTCTTAAAAAAAAAAATCGCCTATTTGTCGTAAAATATGGAATTCGTGCAGGATTCACTTTTTAAATATAAAGATCATTCTTTTTTTTTAGCGGGAAAAAAAAAAAGATACATCCTATATTAGACGAACAAAATCATTACCCTATTCTAAACTGTTTTATGATACCACATGAAAAGATTGAGCAGAAATTGAATTATTCTTTGTATGAATCACCTTCCAGTTACATTTTCGTGTCAAAAAAACAATTTTGTGCTCTTAAATCGAAAGAGGAATTAATTTGAAATGAATGATCTTTTTTTTTTTATGTTTGTTAGACTCCAGCCAACCCTTCTTTTTTATGTATGTATTAGCGATTTTTTTTTTTAAATAGAATTACTCTAAATTATTTGAACCAAACGAGCCTTCGTTGTTTTGATTTTCGAAAAATAGCCTCCACCGATCCCTAGGACCGGTGGAGCAAAAAAAACACAATCTACACCGGTCCTAGGGACCGGTGGAGTCTGTTTTGCGCCAGCCACACCTACCACACGGAAGACCACACGAAAAAACACCTGCACCGATCCTGTGGATCGGTGTAGCTCCAAAAATTAACTGCAATTTTTTTTTTTTTTTAAAGATTTGAGAGACAATATGAATGAAATTGAACCATAAAAATTCGAATTTTGTTTTTAATATTTGTTAGATTACTTTTTTTTATGTATCCGAAATTTTTTTAATTAATACTAAAATACGCTAAATTACTTGAAATTATATTGAATTTATGTTGAATTACACTAAATTAATTGAAATTACAATAATTATGTAGAATTATGCTACAATACAGTAAATTACGCTAAATTACGTACGAATAGGGCCTATTTTGTGGCATCTTTCATAAATCATAAAAAATAGTAAAAAAATTTCAAAAATAATAAAAATTGGTATTCTACAAGTTCATTACATAAGCTGGGACAGCTTAAATGATTTTTTGTTTTGGGGTCAAATGTCATATCAAACTAAACCCTAAACCCTAAACCCGGAGCCAAGAAATCTGATATGGTGAACATAATTTTATAATTATTTTGATTAAGTATAATTTTGTATTTTTGCTTCTAAGACAAACTAACCAATGGATCATTTTATTTGTCTTAATAATAACAATACTTGTTATAGCTAATATATCTGTAGACTTTAATAGGTCGGATCAAGTTGAACCGTGACTCATCCTTATTGGGTACGGGTCAAAACCTGCTCGACCCGTGTCATGTCAGGTCAGATGAGATGATCACATTACTGAATATAATAAAATAATACTGGTCTCTAAAACTACTAGGTTCTCTCGGAAGTTATTATTATTTTGTGTGTAAATGACTTTAATTAGTCTCCACTGTCAAGTTTTTCAAAAAAAAAAAAAAAAAACTTTTGGGCTTTAAACGTTGCTCTCTACACAGGCCCATTTACTAATTCAATTCAGTCCAATAGAACCCTTTATTCTGCCTCTCGTCGTATTTACGTAGAAAACCTTTACACTGTGATCGGAACTAGGGCTGCAAAAAAGAATTCGTAGTTCGTAATTCGATTCGAGTTTGATTCAAAAAAGTTCGTAAAAAATTCAATTCGAAATTAATTCAAACCAAACTTAGTTCGAAATTAATTCAAACCAAACTCAAATTGGACCTAGTTCGTTCGAAATAGGTTCGCAAACTAAACTTAGTTCAAAATTAACTCAAACGTGAACCGTTGATTTCCGCTGATAAATTATGTTCGCTGATGAAAATATAAGACCGCCTAGTCCATAAATGCTCTCAATTCTAACATAAATTGTACTTTGAATACTTTGGATATTTGAAAACTTTGGTGATGTTGCTCCTGTTAGTTATTTGGAAAAACTTTGGATACTGTGATTGTACTGCTTTGGTGTTTGATATAAATTTTGGTATTTGTAATAAACTTTGATATATACTTTGGTGTACTGTGTAATTAGAATTCAGAATGCCTGAGCTTTTATTGAAGTGCTGTAATTTCAAACTATGGCCCAGCCATAAGCCATAACTCGTAAGTCGTAACAAAGTTCATAAAAGTTCGAAATTGAGTTCGTTCGAAATTAATTCATACCAAATTTAGTTTAAAATTAATTCAAACCAAACTCAAACTGCAGGTAAGTTCGATTCGGTTCGGTTTGTTTGCAGCCCTAATCGGAACCAATACTTTCTCGTTAAATGAGAAATAGAATTGACGTATTTCAAAATTTTCAGATTGGAACGCTGTGAGCCACGGGAAACGATTTCTTTTGACGCGATTTGGATGGAAATTTTCTGTCCAAAATTTTCCCGTGAAAAACCAAGAGATTTGGCGGGAGTTTATTTGCCAAAATTTTGGTGGTATTTTATTTCCAGCGATACCCTTCCTCTTCTTCTTTATATTCTGCTCCCAAGTTAGTCTCTGCGAACTCTATACTGACAACATTAATGGTCTCAAGGGTTAGCTTTCTAATAATCTATACTGATAACATTAATGTGGTTGAGATGTGTTGCATCAGCTCCACGCACTGGCCAATTGGGTACAAATCAAGTTTTTGGAATGGTTGTTACCTTGGATCCGAACTAACTTAGTTTTTAGATGCCCTATTAATCAAATTTTCTAGCAGTATTGTAATAGGGCTGTTGTTGTAATTTCTCTTTATTTTTTTCTTAGATTTTATGTAGCTACTGTAGTTTCTGGTACATGTTGAACTATGCCTGACTTTAAGAAGTAGAAAGACTGAATGGTCATCCCCTCCGAATTTAGCACAACATCTCCTATGGCCTAACATATAGAGCTGTCTCATCTTTTACTGGTACAAAATCAGGCTCAAAATGATGGAAAATGGAGACTTCGCATTTACTGGTAACATAAGAAGGAGATGTCAGAAGAAAAACAAAAGTTAGTGATGGGTCCTCCAAATTTTTCCTTTTGCAAATGGAATGTGGCGGGTGGGTAGAAATCTTCACTTTTTAAAAATTGAGTGACTTCAATTCTAAATAGTTTGTTGGCAGTTTCTTTATTTGAAAATTTGTACTTTATGACAATGTAAATAAAGCTTACTGGTAAATATACCAAGAATACCAGTAGAAGTCACTAGGTAAAATATCAGGACATATATTAGTCTTTTTTCCCTTTTAGGTTTTGAATTTTTTTTTATAGTTTATTTTCTGTTTCATTTCTTTATGAATTTTATATTTGTTGTTCTTTTTATTTTCGTTTCTCTTGTGTAAATTTAATAATAAAAAAAACAGGTACATTTTGTGTCAGAGTTCAGTGGACAATTGATCTATGTTAAAAAATTAATAAAAAAAAATGATTTGAGTATTAGTAGATAGAATAAGGATCATATTTAATTAAACTTAAAAATTATTTCAACAAAAAAAACACTCAAGCAAGAAAAAGGATAAAAGTGTAATTTTCATTTAAGTGAAATCATTTCCTTCTATTATATAGAGTTTCCAATTAAAAACTAGAAATGAATTCAATTCTTTTTTATTTTCTAAAGTTTCGGTGTTTTTCAGAAACTGGGTATTCTTTGATTAATTGGTAAACGATTTACATATACAACTCACTCTTACACTTTAGTCCCTATAACTATTATATTCACACTTTTACCTAGATAACCCTATATTAACAATACAATATCCAACACTCCCCCTCAAGATGATGCATAGATATTGATCATGCTCATCTTGCCTATTACATTGGAGAAGTCTGTGACACTCAACCCCTTTGTGAAGATATCAGCAATTTGCTCCTTGGTTCGAACGAAAGGCATACATATAACTCTCTCGTCAAGTTTATCCTTGATAAAGTGTCGATCAATCTCCACATGTTTGGTTCTATCATGTTGTACTGGGTTGTTTGCTATATTTATAGCCGCCTTGTTGTCACAGTACAACATTATAGGTTTGTTCTCTAACAATCCCAATTCCGATAGCAATCTTCGTAACCACAACCCTTCACTCACACCTTGGGCCATAGCCCTATACTCAGCCTCTGCAGTGGACCTTGCTACTACATTCTGCTTCTTGCTTCGCCAGGAAACTAGGTTACCCCCAACAAACGAACAGTAGCCTGAAGTTGACTTTCTATCTTCAAGACACCCTGCCCAATCGGCATCTGTATAGACTTCAATCCTAGTGTGCCCATTTTTACTGAGGAGCACACCTTTCCCTGGACAGCTCTTGAGATACCTCAGAATCTTATACACGGCCTCTTGGTGTGGAACTCTAGGGTCATGCATATATCTGCTCACTACGCTCACAGCGTATGCAATGTCAGGTCGAGTATGTGCCAAGTAGATTAGTCTGCCTACTAGGCGCTGATACTGTCCTCTATCTACTTGATCACCTATTCCTCCCCTCAACTTATTATTCGGGTCTATGGGTGTATTGACAGGTCGGCACCCAAGCATCCCCGTGTCGCTCAGCAGATCCAGAACATACTTTTGCTGTGAGAGAACTACCCCTCTTTTTGAACGAGCAACCTCAATGCCTAGGAAGTAGCGCAATTCACCCAGGTCTTTCATTTCAAACTCTGTGGCTAAGCTGGCCTTAAGCCTTTTCATCTCAACAGGATCATTACCTGTCAACACTATATCATCCACATACACAACCAGAATACAGATCTTCTCTCCTTTCCTTTGGATAAACATAGTGTGATCGGCACTACTTTGCTGATAGCCTAGTTTTTTCATTGCCATAGAAAACCTGTCAAACCAGGCACGTGGTGACTGCTTCAACCCGTACAGAGAGCGCTTCAGACGACATACTTTGCCCTCCAGTTGTTCAGTATCAAACCCAGGTGGGATCTCCATATATACCTCTTCTTTTAGGTCACCATGAAGAAAGGCATTTTTAACATCCAGCTGGCACAAATCCCACCCAAAGTTTACCGCACACGAAATGAGGGTTCTGACAGTATTCATTTTTGCCACAGAAGCAAAGGTCTCTTCATAATCCACACCATATGTTTGTGTGTAGCCCTTGGCCACCAGCCTGGCCTTGAATCTGTCCACTTTTCCCTCAGGAGTATATTTTGTCGAGTATACCCACTTGCATCCTACAGTGCTCTTGTTGGACGGTCTAGGGACCATATCCCAAGTGTCATTCTTGACTAATGCTCTCATCTCCTCGAACATTGCCTTCTTCCACTTTGGGTCCTGCATTGCTTTCCTCCAGTCACAAGGAACAGAGTTAGATTGTAAGGAGGTTACAAAAGCTTTGTAAGCAGGGGAAAGTGTCTCAAATGAGACATAGTGAGATATAGGATGCGATGTTGAGGCACCTCCTCCTTGCTTCAAGGCAGTTGACCGAACTCCTTTGCGCAAGGCAATAGGAATGTCGAGATCAGAGAAAAGAGGAGTACCTGAGGGTAACTCTGAGTTACCTAAAGACTGTGGTGTGAGCGAGCCGTCGACAGGAGTAAGCAATTGGTATTGATCTTGGACCTGAGGTTGCTCAACATCCTTATGACGAGGTTTTCGAGTGTAAACCTTGTTAATCTGCCTGTTGGGAGGTGGTAGGCTGATCTCCATGCTTGAGTCCAGATCTTTCTCTATAGTTGGACTCTGGTTCGTGGTATCGGCCGTGCTGTTGTCAGATCCCTTACTCTCCCCCTCTCGACCAGCTCGGTCCGAGGGATGGGTGACAACCACCTCAAGAAGATCATGGAATGTGACTGAAGATGCATTGGACTGTGCATCGGAGAGAGTAAAATAGGGTTCTATTTCTCGGAACGTCACATCCAAGCTTTCTAGCATCCTTCTTTTCACAGGATCATAACATCTATACCCCTTTTTCCCACTGGAGTACCCAACAAACACACATTTGTGGGCCTTCGCATCAAGTTTACTAATATCTGGACTTGTGTTATGAACAAAACACACACAACCAAACTTTTTGGGAGGTACCTTAAATGAGGTGGTCCCTGTGAGCATTTCAAGTGGTGTACTGAAGTCCACCGCTCTCAACGGCATTCTATTGATCAAATATGTAGCAGTCTGCGCTGCTTCTCCCCAAAGATACCTCGGAACATTCATGGCAAAGAGGAGGCACCTCGTCACTTCCAAGATGTGCCTGTTCTTTCTTTCTGCAACACCATTTTGTTCAGGTGTATTCACACAGGTAGTTTGATGTACAATACCATTACCTCGTAAGAAGTCTTGGTGTATTCAGTGCCATTATCTGTGCGTAACACCTTCACTTTCTTCTCAAATTGGGTTTCCACTATTTTGTAAAAGGTCTTGAAGCACTCCAGAACTCCCTCTTTACTCTTCAACAGGTACAGCCAAGTCATCCGGCTATAACAATCAATAAAGGTGACAAACCACCTTGAACCAGATAAAGAAGTAACCCTCGAGGGCCCCCAAACATCAGAATGAACAATATCAAAGCAAGAAAGACTTCTATTACCAAAAGAGGGATACATTGTTCTGGTGTGCTTAGCAAACTCACATGCATCACATACTAGTTTAGTCTTACTACACTTAGAGTACAACTTGGGATACAACTTTCCAAGTACAGTAAAAGATATATGGCCTAAACGGCAATGTAACAAACACATCTCCAACTCTGGAGTCTCTGCCAAACAGGCTCTTGGGTCCAAAACTTCCCCTCCTTGCTTGAGTCGGTACAAGCCTTCACTCCTCTTGCCAATACCAATCACCCTTCCTGTCTTCAGCTCCTGCAACACAACATGAGTAGGAGACAGAGAAACAACACAGTTAAGGTCATCTACCAATTGACTAACTGATAGGAGGTTATTGGTGAAGTTAGGAACATGAAAGACTGATGATAGCTGGAGGTCTGGAGTACACGTTACATCCCCAACTCCTGCTATTGAACAAAGCGAGCCATCGGCTGTTTGTACCTTTTCTCTCCCAGACATAGGCTTATAAGTTCTGAACATTGTGGGGTCAGGGGTCATATGTTTAGATGCCCCTGAGTCTATAATCCAGGACAGATCAGGACTAGATTCGGCTATTAGGGCTTTTGTAATAGTGCCAACAGGTTTAACTACAGTGGTAAGAAGAGAGGAGAGAATGTAACCGTTAGCTCTAGATGGAGCGGCACTAGGTGAGGCACTGCTAGCTGAGGTAGTGGACAAGAACCGAGCTGCAAGCTGAGTCACCATATCATCAGTGGCTGAACCTAGTGTACTAGTGCTGTCAGCCACATGTGCCTTTTGGTGTCCTCCACTACGTCCTGGTCCACGACCTCTACCCTGTCCTCTGCCACGGCCACCATCACGACCTCGACCTCTATCTGGTTGTCCATGTAAGTCCCAGCAAGTCTCCCGAGTGTGATTCTTTCTATGGCAATGATCACAGACTTTGTCACCCTGGGATGACACTGTGTGTGGCTGGCTCAACATAGCTGAACCCTCCTGCATTGGCAATGATATCATAGCCTTCCTCCTGCTTTCCTCTTGAACCACTACTGCAAAGACATCACGAAGAGCTGGTAGTGGATTCCTCTGCCATAGACTTTGTCGAATCTGCTCGAACTCAAAGTTGAGGCCAGCTAGGAAGCGAAAGGTCCTTCTTTTTCCCAACCAGTTTGTGAATACTAGTGTATCTGCTGAGCATGTCATTGCCACAGGATCAAAGAAATCCATTTGCTCCCACATAATGTTCAATTCTGAGAAATACTCAGTCACGCTCATTTCTCCCTGTACCAGACTGTCTGACTTAGACTGTAGGTGATAGATCTGCCCATTGTTACCCTTTTGAGAATACATTTCGGCCGCTCGATCCCACACTTGTCGAGCAGTGTTCAACATCATAAACTGACTTTGCAGTCTAACCTCCATCGAATTGACCAACCATGACATAACTTGCCCATCGTCTGCCTCCCACTTCTGAAACTCAGCTTTCTCCTCTACCTTCTCTCCAGCCTTCTCAGCTTCTGGTTTCTTTGCTGTACCGGTAACATACCCGGTTAGTCTCTGACCTTTCAAGTGCATAAGCATCTGCCTTGACCACAACAGATAGTTCTCAGCCCCATTCAATCTCACTGAGATGACCTGAGATGATTTTGAGAAAATTCTGTCTTCTGCCATTTCCTTTCCTCTTTTTTTTTTTTTTTTTTGGTCAGAGTGCTGGAGCTGCTCGCTCTGGGACAAAGAGAGCGACTTTGCGCTGGGACAGAGAGAGAGCGACTTTCACCTCGCGCTGTACAAAGCGTTCTCTGACTCGCGCTGGAGAAAGCGCTGGCTCTGACTCGCGCTGGAGAAGGCGACTACGCGCGAACTCGCGCTGGAGAAAACAGCTACGCACTGGACTGCGCTGAATCGACGGTCAACGACTCGTAGCGCTACGACTACGACAGAGGCGGCGGATCTGGACAGACGCACGACTGACGCACCGAAACGAGTGCGCGATGAGAGCACAGCGGCGACTCTGGGCGAACGCACGGCAGAGGCGGCAGATGCTCACGCAGCGGAGAGAAGTTTCTCCCGCTCTGATACCATAAAGTTTCGGTGTTTTTCAGAAACTGGGTATTCTTTGATTAATTGGTAAACGATTTACATATACAACTCACTCTTACACTTTAGTCCCTATAACTATTATATTCACACTTTTACGTAGATAACCCTATATTAACAATACATATCCAACAGAATTAAAGAAAGAATTAGTTAATTACTTGGTCCGGGAAATCTCTGTTTAGGTCAATATTATTTGCATTGCCACGCTTTTCTAAGAGCAAATCCATCAGGGTTCATTGAGGGAAGGATGTGAAGGTGAACTTTTTCTACAATCAAGTTTGCCTGTCAAACAAAATTAAGAGAACATAGTGCTACAAAAATACATTAAGAAAAAATATAAAAGATAGATTGAAAGATACTCTACTTTTCTGAATTTTGACTTGTTTCTTCACACAAGGTCAAGAGCAAATGCCAAAATGAAAGAAAGCATTTTCAAAACTGGTTTGTAAAGTTACTAATCAAAGATTTAGAAAAGGTATCATATAACAAAATTATAAATAAAGTAATTACCAAGGGGTCTTTCATGTAATTATCACACAGCCAATTGGCTAAGCGCATAAGTAGCTCTCTTCCGACTGGTTCATCACCATGCACATTTCCAATATACTGTAATTAAATAAGTAATAAGAACATTATACAGTAGTACTAGTTTTCAGTAGATATGCTTACAAGCCATAAGAGTTACCTATAATGGTATCAGTGAATGCAAAATATAACAGGTTTTCTAGTTGCTTCTTTATGCTTAAATTTATTTTTTGTCTATTGTGTTTCTTTTCTAATAACAAATGGTAACTATAAATACAAGAGATCTATATATAGGTTGAGAAGAGATGCTGCACTAACTTTAAATGAAGGCTCTGGTTCTTTCTGTCCTGGCTTGTCAGAAATCTCAATCACCCACTACATAAATAATTAAAAGATAAGCAAATAAACAAATAAAACAACTTAATTTGAATTTTCTTTTACAAACAATTTATTCTTTACATGTACATACCAGCGGAAATCCTTGCACGCTCTCTCCTATGCTGAAAGTAGTTAATTATATAATCCCTCGAAAAGGTAAAATAAATAACTTATGAGTAGCCATACTGAAATAGTAAAAAAACTAGGAAGAAAAGGGTGAAATACTGTTAAATGGACCTGTTGTATACCAGTACCGTACAAATGCCAGGCATGACTGGTACTGGATGGCATATACAAAGTTAATTTCCACTCAAGTTCAATATATTGGGTTAAAAGGGTTCAAATGGTTTAGTATATTGAGTGGTGAGGTTCCCGAAGACTTGCTATCATGGATTCAATCCTCAAATTAGCACAGATTGGTGATCTTGGAACTTGTGCGTTCTTCAATTAATCAATAGAAATTGGTGAAAAAGCTCTGAGTTTAATGTACCTGTATACATATGATGTTAGCACATCTCTTTCCAAACTCCTTCATGGACTTCTCCAGCTCAAAATTACTCATATACCCCCGAATAATTTCTTCCCTATACAAAACAAAATGAACAAACAGTATGATTCAAATCAGATGGCATCAGAATGCACATACCAAAGTCAGATACCAGTCAAATTTCATATTCTCGGTGCCTTTCTTTTGTTTGTTTTGCAATACTTGATTTTATAGCTGATTTTGGGACACGCTCAGACTCCATTCAAAGTTTCAATTATTGAGGTCAGGTGAAACAGACTAATAACATCAGGGAAAAAATAATACAAATTAAGTCAAATTGGGAGCATACGTCAGAGGATGTTCTTTCACTCCAAAAAGACGTCTTGTGGAATAACCTTGCTATGATTCATTGCACCCTAGTTATGAAAAGATAAACGAAATTTAGAAAAATGATGCCATTGGAATTATAGTTCTCAGATTTGAGCTTTTGCAACAGAATTCCATCAATCCTGTTATAGTCACCACTTTATTTTATCTACATTTGAGATTGGCAATTGCATAAGTTTGATTCTCTCACTGGCCTTAATCAAAACATCGTTTTTGAGCTTGACCTCTGACCTCTTAGCTCTGAGGCAAGTTAAAATCAACAAAACAATCCAGTAACTCAACAAAATTTCGTTCAAACAAACCGAGGTAAAAGACCTGGCTGGGATGGGATGCGATCGCCACCTCTGGCAACGGCGTTGATAGGAAAGAAAGAGAAAAAACGCAAACAGCATGAAAACTGAAACGGAGAGATGACACGAATAATCCATGGATTGAATTTTCTCAATCACCAAGATTGCATCCTCTCTCTCGCGCTCTCCCGCCCTGGATCCCTCACCCCTCTTTGGATCAAGTGAAGATATTGAATGAATCGCCAAAATAAGCAGCAACCATAAATTAACCAAAGAAATTATTCACCAGTAAACAAACACAAACCAAACCCGAATCTATATCACCCGAGTTAACTCAAATTTTAAGTTTAGATCCGGACCGTCCGATCTTCATTAGCACCAGGGCCCGTGCGTTTCCACCTCGGACCGGATTGGCCCCGATTCTTATCGGACGGTCCGATCTAAACTCAAAATTGAGTTACTACAGAGGAACCGACTCACTAAACCCTGGCTTCGAACCTAGTATTCTGTCAATTTTGTTTTAGTTCCGTCTAGTATTAAGCCTAATTATTCTCTTTGACTAATTTAGGATTACATCAGCACAAGTCGGCTGTTATTGGGCCTGAACTAAGTTTTGGACTCTCTTTATTGGGCCTGAACTATGACAGGCCTTAAAACAAACTAACCCACGGGGCCAATTTATTTCGTTGCCTAAAAGGCTAGAACTTTTGGATCTCTTTTTTGGTTTTGAGGTTGCATTTTCTGTCTCTCTGTATTTTTATTTTTATTTTTTTCCTTTCTTCCCCTTCCCTTCCGAAATTTTTATTAATACCTTCGAATTTTTTTTAGCAAATATGCCCTTTGATTGGAAATTCTTTTATAAATAACCTAAACCGAGAGGAGTAGTCAACTTCCAATACCAAACTGCCCCTCAGTGGGGCGGTCATCTCAGACCATTAGGGCGGTTTGGTATATAATAATTTTTTTAATAATAATTTATGTTAAAAATTTTGTTATAATTTTATAATTTAGGGTTATAATTTTAAGTAATGTTTTATAATTTAGAGTTGTAATTTTATTTGTTGTAATGTTTTATAATATTATAATTTTATTATAATTTTGTTTGTTATAATTGTATTTGTTATAATTTTATTGTAATGTTATAAATTGTTTGTCGACTAGATAAACACCAAAATGCTAAGTCTACAACATAAAATCTAACAATTCAAACATAAAATACTACAAATACAGTCTAACTAAAACTAGAGAATAACATTAAAAAAATCGAACGACGACGACGACCAGTGAGATCCAACCTATCAGGCAGACGGCGCTGCCTGGCGACAAGCTGATACCCCAACTGAACCTCCTCCTCCTCATCCTCCTCCTGATCATCCACATCCATCTCCTCTTGGATCTCCGACGTTGCACCGACCGCCCATGGATCCTCCTCCTGGATCGGTGACTGTAGGGCGGACCCATGAAAGCTCCTCCTGGATCACCAGGGCGGAGCTAGGAATTCATGGAATGGGGGTAAAACTTTTTTTTAATAAGAATGGTGAGTGAGAGAGATAATATAAAATAAGAATGTTACATGTGAGCTTTTAATTTTTTTTTATTAAAAGTTCTAAAATGCTAGAAATCTCCCAAATTATACACAAATCATTTTTTTAATAACGGGGCCAATAGAATAAAATTTCACAAAAAAATATGGGGGTCAATATCTTGTACATCGAGCAGTTACTATAATTTATATAAGAGAGCATATTTTTAGTACTAGTTTTTTTAAAAAAAAATAGGGATCAATTGACCCCATTCTTGTATAGTAGGTCCGGCTTTGTGGATCACCGACTGTGTATGGCACTCCCAGGGATAATAAACATTTAATTTTTTAAATAGGTGGTTTCATGTATATTTACGGAGCAAGCCTGGATCGAACCGAAAGGCAAGTAAGCCTAGCTCCACCACTCATGAGTCTCCGTCGAAGGCTCTCACATAGTTGCCCCTGTAGATATATTGATGGCATGTCCAACATATGGTACCAAATGACATATTTCAATGCCCAAGGCCCACCCCCAAGCCGACGTCATCAGCCGTAGGCGGGGTCCATAAGTGATCCTGCGGATATCGGTCCCTCTGGTAATCCTTCGCATGACGTTGGCTCCAGTAGACTTTGGGCTTATGGTGGTTAGTCCTGCAATATAAATTAATTATAATATAATATTAGTAACGTGCAAGACTAAACAAGTAATAAAATGATAATGAAATAAAATTAGGTAGCGGGTACTTACTTGTGCAGCTTAGTGGTCTCTGTCTCGTTCAGCGTAGGGTAGTTCGGGACAAACTCATCCAAGCCAAATTGACGGGGCACTTGATCAGGATAGTGAAACTCCACTATCAAGTAACATACGACCAGCCCCCGATAATACCAAAGATCCCTCTGCTCCAATGTCAGCCGGCAGAGAAGGTATGCATCGTAGAATGCACGATACGGGTACCAGGTGACGTTCTTATCCTGAAGCATTTGGAGCTGATTGCAGACATAAGAAATCCCCACGGTCTTCCCCTTGCCCGTATTCTCGTAGGTGTGGTGATTACCCCATATGACACCGTATGCGGGTCATCTCTCGGCGTCTAGTCTCGTCTAACGGGGAGGCAGATCTGGAATAACAGGCCGATAGACCGGTAGATGTGACCACGACCACTGTTGGAGTAGAAGAAGTGGCTCGGCAATCTGCTTGCTCTCCACCTGAATTATTACATTGGTACATACTCAACTCTAATATTTGTAATACAAAATAACAATATTAGTAGAGACTAACCAGACAAGCATGACACAAGCCTCTGTATAAGTGGGCAATCACAGCTCCACCCCAGTTCTACCTCGATGGCCTCTCAATGTCCTTCAGCAAAGAGAGGAACATAATCGTGACTACGTC
The DNA here is from genome assembly GCA_025461125.1 of Carex kokanica. Taxonomy (NCBI): domain Eukaryota; kingdom Viridiplantae; phylum Streptophyta; class Magnoliopsida; order Poales; family Cyperaceae; genus Carex; species Carex kokanica. The sequence continues at coordinate 1,482,482 of JAJGRX010000348.1, forward strand.
ACCGCTGGAATCCGTGAACATGATGCTACCACATATGTCCATCACAAACGCCCTAATATACCTGCAATATAAAATAGTCAACATAAATAATTGCTATTATTGTTGAGTTCAAAACATATTTTAATTTCTTTTACCTCTTCACCACCTCTTCGTCAGTAGTATCGACAGCTATCGGACGCTGGGAGAAGTAAATGCGGAGCGACTGTAGACTAATACAGTACCCCGAATACCAAAACTCATCCTCCTCCCCCTTCTTCTTCTTCTTTTGCAGCGCCTTTGGAGGCGCCCCCAACAGCTTCGGTATCATCTTCGTCAGGTATGGATGGTTCGAGACACCACCTATGGGGTCGCCATCGATCCGTAAATCCCATAAGGCGCTCACATCAGCAAAGGTGATTATCATCTCTCCAACCGGGAGATGACATGAATGGGCCTCCTGGTGCCATCTCTCCACTAGAACGCATATAAGAGCCTGATCGATCTTGCTCTGAGTCATGATGGCTAGTTGATACAAGCCGAGGTTCATGATGCACCGCTCCATCAATGGATGAGGGACGTACAGAATCTCAGGTGTGCGATGTCTCACCATCAACATCCTCTCGTCCTGCATTTAACAATGATTTCAATGTGTGCGACTGTTTATATGTCATATTAAATAGTACTATTTAAATTACGTAAAAAACTCAACATACCTTCATAGATGCGTATGAGACACGATGTTTAATATGTGAGATCCACATAAGAGAACTAAATGTGTCTGCATCATGAGGAGCCTCTCCAGCGGGACCCTCTGCAGCGGGAACATGTGAACTTTCTCCGATCTCCATCGTATCTCGTGATCGTCCCCGTCTAGGTCTGGCCATACTACATTTGAAAATATCAAGTTACTACATTTGTAACATATTTTTACAATTTACAATAATAATAAGAATTATTATTGCAAACTAAACTGAAAAAAAATAATAATACAATTTGAACAACTTATAAACAATGTCTAAACAATTTCTAAACAATTTTGGACATTTTCTAAACAATTCTAAACAACTTCTAACAATTTCTAAACAATTTTGGACAAGTTATAGTAATTCTAAACAATTTTAGAAAATTTCTAAATAATGTCTAACAATTTATAGTAATTCTAAACAATTTCTAACAATTTCTAAATAAATTTGGACAATTTATATTAATTGGAAACAATTTCTAACAATTTTTAATAATTTTGGATAATTTATAGTAATTCCTAACAATTTCTAAATAATTTTGGACAATTTATATTAATTCTAAACAATTTTGGACAATTTCTAAACAATTTCTAACAATTTATATTAATTCATAACAATTTCTAACAATTTATATTAATTCATAACAATTTCTAACAATTTATATTAATTCATAACAATTTCTAACAATTTATATTAATTCCTAACAATTTCTAACAATTTCTAAATAATTTTGGACAATTTATATTAATTCTAAACAATTTTGGACAATTTTTAAACAATTTCTAACAATTTATATTAATTCCTAACAATTTCTAACAATTGCTAAATAATTGTGAACAATTTATAGTAATTATAAACAATTTTGGACAATATCTAAACAATTTCTAACAATTTTGGACTAAAAAATAAAATACAAAAAAGTTGAGAGACTTACATGCAAAAAGGGGAGGCGAAAATAGATTATTTTTACATATATGAACTCTGTATGAAAAATTCAGAAAAATATATAAATTATGTTTAAATTTTATGAATAGTTTATATAGAGTTCTTACATGTGATAACTGACAACATTCTATTAATCGAGGAGCCTGGACCAATTTTGTTCCCAACACCTTTTATTATGTCTTTTGAGATTTCATACAATGTTTAGAAAAGGAGCATCAAATTCCAAAAGCACCACAGGTCCGTATCATATGAAAATTTCACAAGAATATTAAGTCTTTTTTTATATGGGTATTGCCAACTTTTTCCCGCTTTTGAGACTAACACGCAATGCGGTTAATTGGTAGATAACCCTTCGCTGAATTTGAAGGCCAAAAGTGATATTTTTTCAAAAAGGGGTGCAGTGAAACGATGTGCTACTTCACATAAGAATCTTTCCAAAATTTCCCACAAGAATCGTTTGTTAATTATCAAATTCATGTGGGGACGTTTATCAAAATTTGCCCAACAGTTCCGGATTCTCTGAAGTAACTCAAACTTTGAGTTTAAATCCGATCAGAATCGAATGTACAGAGCTTCTTTAATATTCGTGTGAAAACCGATCTACAGTCCAGATCTAAACCGAAAATTTGAGTTACTTTAGGTTATATGAATTCCTTCCGATTGCTCCCCTTCCCCTCTCGTTTGCTCTTCTCATCTCAAGTGCTACTTCACTGCGTCACCAAGGAATCAAAGGTACGAATTGATTGTTTAATTTGTTCGCTTCACGTTAGAAAAGGGAATTTGTTCTCTTCTGTTTGCAAAAGGAATCGATTAATAACAAAATATGTTTTGAGGTACTTGCAACAAGTTGAAGCTGCTAACACTTAAAATTGATCTTATTCTTTTGTTAATTTTTGCATAAAGCACATGTGCAACAGTTTTTGAAGAAGGAAAAATTGATTGTTATACTTTATGAATTGCTTAAAAAAAATTAAGTTCTCAAATTGCTACCAAGCTTAACAGAAAAAACATTTATAAAACATCAAGCAAAATCTTTATGCATGAACACTGGCTTTTAGAAGAGATTATTAATTCCAAAACTCTCCTCTTAGAGGAGCTTCTCACTAGGGAGGCTGAGGCATAACATAAAACTTACACTATCATTTTGAAAACACAATAAAGAGTTCTCTCTAATTGAACACTTTTTTCCTCAAAACATGCTCATTTGTTAGACTAAATTTACTATAATATAAGTACATTTCTTTCAATTATGGATAGAACTTCTCAACCGAAGAAATAGCCGCAACAGCTTCGGCAACCGTCATATACAATCCCTCTGAAGTGAACAATTCCCATGCCTCAGATTTGTAGAGTTTGTCAGCCACAGTTGCAACCGGATTTGCCAGTACAAGCTACAAATAAGCAAACTTAATTAATACATCAGTTACATTGTCATACTGGTAAAAAATTTATTTACTTGGGTAAAATATTATTAAGTACCTCAAGAGATCTTTTGCCCAGGATCTTTTTTAGCTCCATTAGTAAGTCCAAGCCACTCGTGTCAATTCCCGAAACAGCTGAAAAATAAAAAAATTTAACAGTTTTCAGGTTAATTTACAAAGTAAATATGAAGCATTAGTGAGGGATGATGATAATTTTTGAACTTACCACCCATATCGATAATAACATATTTGATTGGATATTGGCTCTTTTGTGCTGCCTCTTCTTCCTCTCTTACCCACCTTAAAATCCTGCATTAAAAATGATACAAGGAGTGAAGTTAGTAAAATCAAATTAGATTTGGATACTAATGAATTTTTAATGGAATAGTCATTTTTTGATGAGCAAATGAAATAGCTAAACCAAGAAAAATGTACCTCTCTTGCAGGTATGTGGAATTTGCAAAGTAAATCGGTGACTCGATACCCAAAATGAGAAAATGAGGCACTCTCAATGCCTCTTTATATTGCCCCAAACTTCTATAGCTTTGGCTCCCTGGTATGATTCCCTTTAGTATGGTATTTGGCCGTGTCACTTGTATCAAAATTTTGAAAACAGAGATTCCAATCTGCAAAAAGAAATATAAATAAAAAGAGATTAGAACATCATAACAACCATTAAAAGCAACATTGTTCGTCTTTTACTTATAGTTCCAAATTTTAAACAATATGCATGCATAATTTTCTCCTCAAAATTGAGATTAAAAGCAAAATAAAAAATGCTAACAACACTTACCGCAATGCCAAGGCCGCCCTGTACAGAAATAAACAGGACACCAAAAAATGCACTTATAAATGCAAGAAAATCGAGCTTATCCACTTTCCACAGCCTGACAGCCGCACCGAAATCAATGAGGCCGATCACTGCTGTTATAATAATTGCCGAGAGGATAACATTTGGTGTGTAATAGAAAAGGGGCATGAGAAATAGCATAGTGACGAGCACAGCTGATGCCATGATTATGTTTGAGACGGCAGTTTTTGAGCCTGCATTGTAGTTCACGGCTGATCGAGAGAATGATCCTGTTTCAAGTCGGGTAAAAATAAATTAGTTATCTGAAAAAATGTAGACCTGTTTAGGAGGAAAAATGTTTTAGAGCATTTTAAGTGGGTTTCATATTTTTGTTTCATTTGTTTAACATGGCAGTAGTCTGAAATCTTTGTAATTTTGAGGAAATAATTGAAATGTGTCTGGAACTGATTGGAGAGGAGGGATCATATCTAAATATATTTATGAAAACAAATATAATTTAGATAGATACCTGTTGTAACATAACAAGAAGCACACGAGCCGGCCATGTTCATAATACCAATAGCCATCATCTCTTTGTTACCATCAATTTGGTAATTCTTGAGTGATGCAAATGTTCTTCCTACTGCTATCCCCTCCTACATTAATAAGTATTTATAACATTTAACACATAATAAACTAAATTTTCTCCTGACTCGACAACTCGAAGTGTTACTAAACCAAATGCTTTGAACAAGTTACAAAAAGAAAACCATTTACAGTCCTTTTTTATTTTTGCAAGAAGTCAGATGGACATGTTGTCTATTGGTAGTTTTGGTGATGTTTTAATTAATTATTTTTGTGTTTGAAACATTTAGTTCGATATTAATGGAAAGAATAATTATGTGCACTTACTGTGAGAGATAAAATGCCAGTAACGATGCCGGTTTTGATAGCAAGCCCCAAAAAAGAACCATGAAAGTATAACATGTTTCCTGATGGGGGGTTCACTCCTCTTTGCAAATGACCGATCTATGACAAAGAAGTATACCAACTTTCATTAAAATTATTGAATAACTTGAGGAATTAATGCTTTATTTAGATATAACAAGTACTTACAGTGGTGATGCCATGATTTTGAGCTTTGAAGGCAAAGGAGACAAGTGTAGAGAGAATAACACAAGAAAGAGGTGCAGCTGCTGACACCCAAAAGAGCTTTGGCCTTCTCAAGCCCTGTTTCAATTTGCAGTATAATTCACATATTAGTATTTTTTTTTTTTTCAAGTGATTATTCACATATTGGTTTCTGTTATCTACTTACTTTCAAAATTTATATGATAGTAACAGAAAGGTAGATAAAAATCTCGACACGGAAGCCTCTTAGCTTCGATTGTGATTGTAAAAAGTTAAGTTTGGGAGATGCAAGTGAAAATCACACTATCTTTAAAAAAAAAAAGGAATATTTTTTATTATTCTTTTATAATTTTCAGACACACATATTAGACGTTATGCTTTTGAAAATTTAATACCTTAAACCTTTGAAAAGGCTCTTTCCTCCAAAAAAAAGTAATCAGAAACACTAATAAAGTGTGAAAAAATAAGATTTGTATCACTTTTTATATAGTAAATATTAGTGGATTTCAATTCCTTAGTGGCAAGCAGCCCAAGGTCCCACCATTCCCTTAATTATGTTTTAATAATAGTGTTTATGTCTTAAATAGTGCCTAACAATAATTGCAATACATTGCACCTACACGAGTGCTGACATGACAGTTATACGCATAGTCTGCTTTGTATTTGTTTTTATGAGGTCAATATTGGACAAACAATATATGATTTCGGAATTTTAATTAGCCTTCTAATGATCCTAATATATAAGCATAGACAAAGTGATAGTTGCACCTCTTATCTACACTCCATAAGTGTTCATACCTCCTTATAAAAGTGTTTATACCTGACTGTAAACAGATGTATATTGTTTGAAATAGTAGGTATAAATGTTTTTGTATACAATCTGTTACAAAAGAAATTACACCTACTTTGCAAAAGATATAATATTTTTTTGTCAGGAATAAATATTTTTCAAAAGGAAGTATAAACCCTTTTATGATGGAAATAAATGGGGCAGGAATAAGTTCACAAAGCATAGACCCTATTTGTTTTTGTGTTTTTGTTGTTCTTTCTTTGCTCCCTTTTTATTAATTTATATATTTTTTAAATGAACCAGCTCCATTCTTTCTGGGAAGTATCCTTCAATTAGTGGGGCAGTAAAAGTAATTGATGGGACCAGAAAAAGGGAAAAAAAGGAAAGAAGTAAGATCTTACAATGTGCCTTGTTATTAATAGAAAAAGCAAGAATGAAGTTCCCATTACAATTGTCTGCCAAGCCCACTGCACCAAAAGATAGTTAAAAAAAAAAAGTTAGTTATATAATGATCCTCAAAACTCTTAAAAATATGCACTAAGTGTTTATTTTCCAACATTAACTGTATGTAAATTTTTATCGGATAATACCAATATTTTCCTATAATTTTAATAAGAACAATGCATTTTTTTCCCCTGCATGATTATGGTGAATTATCCATATATAAGGTGAAAATGAAATTAAATGGCCTAAGAAATATAAAACTTAAATGAAGTTATTAGATATCTGTTACAAACTTGAAATGGGTTTTCATACCTCATGCCTGTGCTGAAAAACTGAGAGCATGACAGGAATGAATTGCATTTTGGTGGTGAAGTGAACAATTCCAAATAACCCCTTCAATTGTTGGAGTGATACAATAATTGCAGCGCCACCCATGAATCCGATAAGGGTTGGTTTTGAAAGAAAATCAACAATAAAACCCAATCTATGGACAAAAAAGCAAATCCAAATGTTAGTGGAAAGGGGAATATTAGTCCTAGTTAATTTCTAGAGTTTGTACTTGACAGTAGACTTGGTAATTTATGATGATATATTGGATTCAAATTATTCCCACAAGCACTAAACCTTCTTTTAGTAACCTTGAGTAAAAAACTCAGAAGGAATATCCTGAGTATCATTCTTATATATCTTGAAATTTTATATAAAAAAGGTTTGTTGATATTACAATGCACACCACCTTTTCTAAAGTTTCTATGTTGCATCTTTCTGTGAAAATTTTCACAGAAGTAGCATACAAGTGTCTCACTGAGTACTCAACTTTTTAATCGTCTTTTCGATAGTTTTTCTTCTCTTACATGACAAGTGTATAATTCAATATTAGCATGGGGTTCAAGCCGAATTATTTTCATTATAAAAAAATTGTACGATTATTACCTGAGGAAACCCAAGGAAGCTTGAAAAACACCTGCGAAGAAGGTGGCGGTGAAAGCAAGTTGGAGATAAAGCATAGGCTGCAGCTCAGGAGACACTACATCTCTGAGCATGGACCCCATTACCAGAGAGGCAATCGAGACCGGCCCCACTGCTAGGTCCCGGGAGCTTCCCAGCACCGAGTATATAAGAGGTGGCACAAAGCTTGAATCTGTATTGAATAGATGTAAAAACAACAATACGCTTAGAAAAAATTCAATTGCTTTAAAGGAAAAAAATAATAAAAGTTAGGGGAGAATTGTGTATATATGGTTAATTTCAACTTACACAAGCCAATGATGGGTGGCAAGTTAGCAAGTTTGGCATAGCTAATACCCTGTTATACATCAAATAGCAATTTAGTTAGTTAAACTGAGATATTATGCATCTTTCATGCACACCAAAAATGCATCATAATTGAAATATACAAATCTGTTGAATAAGACTGTTTTATGTAGTTGGTTTTCTCTTTCAAGTATTTCATTAAATGACAGCATATATTATTTTTGTGTTCATTTCTTCTTGAAGTTTTCAAGTGGGTTAACTATTTATGGTGACCAGAAAAGACAAATCTGCATTTAATGCCTTGATTTCAGTTGCAAAATATGCAAAATTAAAGCTTGCCTATGCAACCATTTATACTTTCAAGACAAAGTTTAATTGCTTTATGCACCAACCTTTCTAGGTGAAACATCAAAGAATTAGTGCTTTCCTAAAATGTTGGTAAAGACCAAGTACTAAGATAAATTCTTGCGCTTCATCATTGTTTATTAAAATTTAGCAATTATTTTTTTGTTATTTACCACATAATGATTCATGTATTCTACATTGCATACAATTCACTATATTTTTCTTTGTCAATATTGAGACTTTTGAATATATCTTCTTTAAGTTTTTTTTTTCTTTTCTTCTAGTAAATTTAGGGATTTAAGTAAAGATTAATATTAATATTTCATTTTTTTTTAAATACCTGAGGGATCGCCAAACTCGCAATAGTGAGGCCGGAAATTGCGTCGGACTTGAGCAAATTGAGGCTATACTCTGATCCCCATTGGAAAATTGGGAACAAATATTGCAGCCCCAAAAACAATTTCCTGAAGAAAGTTTGGTTCTTGAATTGGTGAAGTGGGTCATCAGGGAAGAACACCTCTCCAAATCTAAATTGATAAATACAAAAGAATTAATAAATGTCACAAGACATATTTTATTAATTTAGAAATTTATTTGTGTTGTTACTAATTAACGAATTAATGATTCCACCTAAAATATATATACTGAAAGAGAAATAAAGGGGTACATTGAGCCCTCCAAAAAAAGATATAATTGTTTAATTTTGCGATGGTTTGTAGATGCATGGAATATATTTTTTCACATCCTAAAAAATATTTTCATGGAGATTTCATGGTTCACCTTTGCTTGAGTGATTTCCATGTGCTTTGGTTTCCTTGAGGCAACGCCACCTTGTGTATCTCCATGTGTTGCATATTTTGTTGGTGTTGTGCAAATTGGGATTCTAGGTCGTTATCTGTGACCCTATTTGAGTTCCCAACCATCTCCTCAGCTTCTTCAAAAGAAAAATTTAATAGGAAAAAAGATTGAGGCTTTTGAGCTTATAAATGGAGAAATTAGAGTGGGAAGGAGGAAGTAAACTGCTTTGAGAGGGAAAGAGAGCGTGGAGATGGTATTTATAGAGGGTTTAGTGGAGGAAGGGGGGTGCAAGGAAGGAGATTCGATGACACGTGGAAGGGCTACCTTGTCGGGTTTTGGATTTGATTAATGGATATATTAAGCATCTAATAGACCATGAGGAGCCAAGGAGAGATTTCCTTTGTTTTTTTATACTTGTGTTCTTTGAATTGTAAATTTGCAAGAATGGTAAGGTTTCTCAATTGGTGAATTATGATAATCTGTTTAATTTTAAATTGAAGTTTAGAGTAACAGATATATATCCTAAATTTCAAACATCATTTTGGATTCCACTTTTCAATTATAGATAAGAAGGAATATATTAGGCAATACTTTAAAAGTACTATAATATAACCACATCTAATATATATATATAGATGGACTTAGCTAAGCCATGGTGTAAAACGACTTGGTACTTCACGTCATATTTTCATTTTGAAAATCCAAACTACCGATCCGAACCGCTCAAGTTGTTCTCCATATTGAAATGTGCTTGGATACCAAATTTTACATTTTTTGGAATTTTTTTACTATTTATTAAGCCACTTTGAAAATCGCTAATCCGGATGAACAGTAGCAAAACAGTAAAAAATTCTGGACCAATGGATCAGTGATTTTCAAAGAGGCTTAATAAATAGTAAAAAAATTCAAAAAATGTAAAATTTGGTCTCCAAGCACATTTGAATATGGAGAACAACTTGAGCGGTTCGGATCGGTAGTTTGAATTTTCAAAATGGAAATAATGAGGCGTGGAGCACCAAGTCGTTTTACACCATGGCTTAGCTAAGCCCAGCACTATATATATATGAGGAGGGATCCAATTACACCTTTTTTGGTGACACATCATGACACCGTTTTTATATAGGTCAATTTTGCGATTTCAAAATCCAAACAGCCGATCCGAACCGTTCAACATGATCACCATATTAAAATGTGCTTGGAGATCAAATTTTACATTTTTTTGAATTTTTTTACTATTTATTAAGATGGTTACAAAATCGCTGTTTTTCAATGGTCTGAAAACAACGATTTTTGTAACCATCTTAATAAATAGCAAAAAATTTCAAAAAAATGTAAAATTTGATCTCCAAGCACATTTTAATATATCCATCATGTTGAACGGTTTAAATCGACTATTTGGACTTTAAAAATGGTAGGTGTCAAAGTGTGTCACAAAAAAAGGTGTAATTGGATCCCTCCTCTATATATATATATATATATATATATATATATATAGAGTAGGGCTATTGTACTTTGCGAAGTAAAACGGAGTTTTACTTCACGCTCATACTCTCATTTCCAAAATCCAAATCGTCGATCCGAACCGTTCAAGTTGTTCTCCATATTGAAATGTGCTTGGAGACCAAATTTTACATTTTTTGGAATTTTTTTACTATTTATTAAGCCACTTTGAAAATCGCTAATCCATTGTGAATAGTAAAAAACAGTAAAAAATTCTGGACCAATGGATCAGCGATTTTCAAAGTGGCTTAATAAATAGTAAAAAAATTCCAACAAATGTAAAATTTGGTCTCCAAGCACATTTCAATATGGAGAATAACTTGAACGGTCGGATCGACGTTTTGGATTTTGAAATGGGAATATGAGCGTGAAGTAAAAGATTGGTTTTACTTCGCGAAGTACAATAGCAAAATTCTATATATATATATGAGGAGGGTTCCAATGCACCCAAATTTCTATGCTCCCAATGCACCCACTCTTTTATCTGCATTTTCAAAGTCCGAACAGTCGATCCGAACCGCTCAACATGATCTTCATAATAAAATATGCTTGGAGACCAAATTTTATATTTTTTAGAATTTTTTTACTATTTTTTAAGAAAGGTACAAAATCATTGTTTTAAGGAGATTCTGGACCATTCGATAAAGTGATTTTGTACCTTTTTTAAAAAATAGTAAAAAAATTCTAAAAAATATAAAATTTGGTGTCCAAGCATATTTTATTATGAAAATCATGTTGAGCGGTTCGGATCGACTTTTCGGACTTTGAAAATGCAGATAAAAGAGTGGGTGCATTGGGAGCATAGAAATTTGAGTGCATTGGAACCCTCCTCTATATATATATATAGTTAAGTTAAATAATATTTTTGGTGTGAATTAAACGTCACATTTCAAAACTTGATTTATACTGTTGTGGGTGATTTTGTTAAATTTTCACACTCATCTAGTAGTGTTCAAACGGTTTGGTTCAGTTAAAACCAAATTTAAATAGTCAAATTAAAAGTGTTGATATCTGATAGCTTGATAATATCACTTCCATAAAAATAAACATAATTTCAAAATACATATCACGTGTATTTATAAAAGTGTTGTGTGAGTACAAAAGTGACATCACATCAAAGATTTACTGATTTTTGAATTTTCGGGAATTTTAGGTATATCCCTCAAAAACTTTGAAATTATATTATTTTCCCTCTAAAATTTGTAATAATATATTTACCCTTCTAAATTTAAAAAACTCACAAATTTGCCCAATTTATTGACTTTTCTATTAAAACTAATTTTAAATTCATAAAGTATCTATTTCACACTTTATTAATATATATATAGGGATGGGCTATGGTGAGTTGTGAAGTAAAACGTCGTTTTACTTCACGCTCATACTCCATTTTGAAAACCTAAACGACCTATCCGAACCGCTCAACATGTTCTCCATATTGAAATGTGCTTGGAGACCAAATTTTATAATTTTTCAAATTTTTTTACTATTTATTAAGCCACTTTGAAAATCGCATATCTGTGTGAACAGTAAAAAACAGTAAAAAAATTCTGGACCATTCGATCAGCGATTTTCAAAGTGGCTTAATAAATAGTAAAAAAAATTCCAAAAATTATAAAATTTGGTCTCCAAGCACATTTCAATATGGAGAACATGTTGAGCGGTTCCGATCGGTCGTTTAAGTTTTCAAAATAAAAATATGAGCGTGAAGTAAAAATGACATCTTACTTCGCAACTCACCATAGCCCAGCTCTATATATATATATATATATATATATATATATATATATAGAGATGAGCTATTGTGCTTTGAAAAGTAAAGCCATCGTTTTACTTTGGCTTACTTTTTGGATTTTCAAAGTCCAAAACGTCGATCCGACCGTTCAAGTTGACCAAATTTTACATTTTTTGGAATTTTTTACTATTTATTAAGCCACTTTGAAAATTGTTGATCACATGGTCCAGAATTTTGTTGCACTGTTTTTTCTGGACCATGTGATCAGCAATTTTCAAAGTGGCTTAATAAATAGTAAAAAAATTCCAAAAAATGTAAAATTTGGTCTGCAAGCACATTTCAGTATGTAGATCAACTTGAACGGTCAGATCGACGTTTTGAACTTTGAAAATCCAAAAAGTAAGCCAAAGTAAAACGATGGCTTTACTTTGCAAAGCACAATAGCCCATCTCTATATATATATATATAGAGGAGGGATCCAATTACACCCTTTTTTTGACACATCTTGACATTGTTTTTTTTATAGGCCAATTTTGCGATTTCAAAATCCAAATAGTCAATCTGAACCGTTCAACATGATCACCATATTAAAATGTGCTTGGAGATCAAATTTTACATTTTCTTGAATTTTTTTACTATTTATTTAAGATGGTTACAAAATCGTTGTTTTTCAATGGTCTGAAAACAACGATTTTGTAACCATCTTAATAAATAGTAAAAAAATTCAAAAAAAATGTAAAATTTGATCTCCAAGCACATTTTAATATGGTGATCATGTTGAACGGTTCGGATCGACTATTTGGACTTTGAAAATGGTAGATGTCAAAGTGTGTCAAAAAAAAGGTGTAATCGGATCCCTCCTCATATATACATATATATATATATATATGAGTAGAACTAGGGTGTGATGTGCTCACAAAACTCTTTGGTGAGCACAACTCTACATAAACTATCGGATTCACTTTAAACGAGATGAATCCAACCGTTGAAACCGATGTACTTTACGAGTGATGCATGTACATGCAAAATTTTGAATTTTTTGAATTCATTTAGTCTCAAGTCAAGTGGTAAAAAATGATCCAAAATGAAGTTGTTTTAATGCATTCAAAAAATTCTCAATTTTGACCACTTGACTTGAGACTAAATGAATTCAAAAAATTCAAAATTTTGCATGTACGCCCATCACTCGTAAAGTACATCGGTTACAACAGTTGGATTAATCTCGTTTAAAGTGAATCCGATAGTTTATGTAGAGTTGTGCTCACCAAAGAGTTTGGTGAGCACATCACACCCTAGTTCTACTCTCTCTCTTTCTCTCTCTCTATATATATATATATAGAGAGAGAGAGAGAGAGTGGCTAAGCTACAAATGTTTGTACCAAGGTTTTGGTGCAAACGAATAGTTTTCGGATTTTCAAAGATCAAACGGTCGATCCAAACCGTTAGATATTTAATCTATATTAAAATCTGCTTGGAGACCAAATTTTATATTTTTTGGAATTTTTTTGCTTATTAAGCCACTTTGAAAATTACTGATCAAATGGTCCAGAATTTGATTGCACTGTTTTTACTGTTCACCCGGATCAGCAATTTTTAAAGTGGCTTAATAAATAGTAAAAAAATTCCAAAAAATGTAAAATTTGGTCTCCAAGCACATTTTAATATGGATTAAATATCTAACGGTTTGGATCGACCATTTGAACTTTAAAAGTCAGAGAACCGAATCGTTTGCACCAAGGGCTTGATGCAAACGTTTTGAGCTTAGCCACTCTCTCTCTATATATACTAAGGTCAAAGTGGTAGTTCCTAGCCCCCGGTGCTACCAAGTCATTTTCGAATTTTCAAAATCCAAACGGTTGATCCGAACTGCTCAAGTTGATCTCCATATTGAAATGTGCTTGGAGACCAAATTTTAAATTTTTGGAATTTTTTTACTATTTATTAAGCCACTTTGAAAATTGCTGATCCGGGTGAATAGTAAAAACAGTGCAACCAAATTCTGGACCATGTGATCAGAAATTTTCAATGTGGCTTAATAAATAGTAAAAAAATTTCCAAAAAATGTAAAATTTGGTCTCCAAGCACATTTCAATATGGAGATCAACTTGAACGGTTCGGATCGACCGTTTGGACTTTGAAAATCCGAAAACGACTTGATAACACCGGGGGCTAGGAACTACCACTTTGACCTTAGTCACTCTCTCTCTCTCTCTATATATATATATATATATAACATGTTTAAAGAAATTTCTAATCTTATAATTGGTCAGTTTTGAGAGCAAACGATTCATTTATTACTTGTGACGCATACACACACATATGCCTAAATGCCAATATGTACGTGTCACAAGTACAACAATGACCATATGTTCTAGAAATCAATTTAGAAGACAAAATATTTTCTTACACAGACTACATATTTTTTTATATTAAATAAAGGATAAAATGGATACTTTATAAATTTAAAATAAATTTTAATAGAAAGTTAATAAAATGGGTAAATTTCTGAGTTTTTTAAATTTAGATGGGTAAATATGATATTATGAATTTTAGAAGGGGGAATCCGTAATTTCAAAATTTTTGAGGGGTATACATGAAATTCTCCCTTGCATTAGTTATGTGAAGAGTTGAATGAATAAATATGAAATAGAGAAAAAGTTTGAGAGTATCAATAATTCAAATGCCTTGGTTTTTTGTCTTCATTATACCGCTATTTTTTAAAATGTCAATAATTTAAAATTTAAAATTTAAATATCAAAATAAAACCGAATAAAACTGTTAGAATTAATCTGTATGATTTTCTCTATGCTAATAAGAGAACTTTTATTATCAAAAAAATAAAAAATAAAGATACGATGAAAGTACAAAATAAAATAAAAGACAGTGTTCCAATATGATATTAACCCTATAATTACTTGCTTACTGATAGAGTGGAAAAAATGTGTCGTGCCGTGTCGTGACGTGACTAACACACTGTGACTTTGATTTCGTGCCGTAACTAAGTTAATTTTTCACGTGTTGTGCTGTGCCGTGACCAAAATGTCAAGGAGTGGTTACGCCGCATGAGTCACGCCGTGCTTAAACGTGCCGTGACCATACGTGACTCGTGTGACAATTTAATCATAATTTAGGTTAGTTTATTCAAGATTCACCATTAAATTAATATCTAATGGTCTTAATTGCACGTGACTTGTGTGACTACGTGTCGTGACTAAATCTTTCACGTGCCGTGCCGTGCCGTGCCAAAGTTTCAAAAAATGAACACGGCACGGGACACGCAAGTCACGGCACGTAACTGACACGCGTACCGTACCATGCCGTTCCGTGCCGTAACCGTGCTGTTCCGTGACGGAGCCGGCTCCGCCGTGCCATTTTTCCCACTCTACTTACTGATGATACAGCAGCAGTTGTACCTGCATGGCACTTGTTATCGGGTTTGGGTTTGGGCAAAGCGATTTCAGTTGGCCCGAACCGCGACCGCGAGAGAACCAAGTCTATATAGAATTATAAATAGTGCCTAAAATACCTAATAAAGTAACACTTGTTTTCATGTTTTCAACACAGAGTAGATTTGACCGTATTAAGACCCTCGTTTACTTTTCCTTTTTGTCTTTGATAAATTCTATTGGCCAAATAAAAATTTTAAGCAAACATATATTATAATCCCACAATTTCACTAATACAACTTCATTTTGCTTTTATCGATTTTTTTTAATCATGAACCGTCAATTGTAACAATTTTATGTTTTGGGCGTATAATGAATTTATTAATCTTGACCAATGTCATATAGGGATGTAAAAAAAAAAAAGTCGTGACATGTTATGTCACGGCACAATACATGTGTTGGTTATGTGTCGTGATTTTGATTGTCTGTATCGTCACAATTTGCATGGCGTGACTATCTTTTAGAATATTAACACGGCATAGCACGTAAAGTAGTCCAGTCATGGCACGGTACGACATATGATCACGCAAGCAGGGGCGGAGCCAAACTTTTGAACTATGGGGGTCAAATATATATGGAGTCAATCATATAAAATTTTTGTACGGAGAATGAGGTCAATTTTACAGTTTATTAACATTTTACTCTAAATTATATAGAAAATCATACATAAATATAAAAATTAAAAAAAAAAATGGGGGTCAATTGACCTCATACCATCTCTTTACCTCTCCCACTGCACGCAAGTCACCTAGCTGTGATCAGAATCGTTAGATCTTGATCGAATATTAAATTTTGAATAAACCAATTTAATTTACGAAAAAAATAGTTAAACGGAACGGTCATGTTTGAAGACAACACGTGTGGTCACAACGTGACTAATGTACCGTGACCATCTCTCCGAATTTAAGCAAAATGTTTGAGCAAGTCGCAAAACGTACCGTGACTAACGTCAAAATTACCGCCATCATAATTTTAGTAGACTTTTTGATCAAATTAAATTGTTTAGAGACTTTTATATTTTAGACCTCATTTTTATTCTTGTTTGCTCCGTCCAATTTTGATCTAGCGGTCCACATATATTATATAGATATTTTACTTCGTGCTCATATTTTCATTTTCAAAGTTTAAATAGTCGATTCGAATCTTCCAACACGATCTTCATATTAAAATGTTTTTGGAGACCAAATTTTACATTTTTAGGAAAAAATTTATTATCTTTTTAGAATTTTTGAAAATCATAGCTTTTCATTAAAAAATAATAAAAAAATTCAGAAAAACAATGATTTTAAAAATTCTAAAAAAAAAAAAATCTGACCTACAAGCACAATTCAATATGAAGATTGAAAAGTTCGAATTAACTATTTTAACTATCATTGCCTTTGTATCAACGAACTTATTTTTATATATATATATACAAAAAAAAAAGCAAGTTGCATTAAAATTTAGTACAAGCATCAATAGCATTTGTTTGGTAGAAAAGCCCATTTTCCTAATTAGGAAAACAATGTTATCATGAGATATTTCAGATAAAAAAAACAATCGATAGCATTTGTTTGGTCAACAAATCACAATCGATCTGTTGAGACGGTTCAAGTATTTCCCCTATTTACCAAAAATGGACCTCAGAGTTGGCTTCTGTATAAATATAAATTTGGACTTTTATTAATTGCAAGTAGGAACTTTTTTATGACAAAGGTAGAAGTAGGTTTATAACGAACAAATGTTTGATATATAGCATTTAAATCTCATGGAATACAATTAATGTTTATAACGAAATAAATCGGTTTCTCTATGGATTTCGGAATATGAATTATTCTGTTGTAACACTATCTTAACCGTTGTAACGGTTTACGTAAATTACCTCAATCTCAAGCATATTTTACCAATTTCACATATTTTTAATTAATACTAATCTTGAGCTAAGTCTTCTTAGTTCATTCTTTGGTTCATTGCAGCACATCCTTGATATGTGTAGCATTTGTGCATGCATCATTGATATTTATTGAAACTTTATATCTTCATGAACCTGCATCATATCTCAGGACAAGAAACTGTAAAATTCAACAACTATATGTTTTGCAAATCTAGTCAAACAGACAAGTAGATTATTGCATAATCCAATAGTTAGTCCTGAATGTTGATCTTTACTTTGTTTTGAAGGGTATTATCTGATTACCCAAGTAGTTATGATTCTAGATATGTTGCTGGTACCAGATTAGTGGTATCAGCCACACAATGTATGAACTTTTGGTTTTCATTTTAATGAAAATCAGTGGCATGGCCACTTCTTTCAAAAAATTTTTTTTACAAAATAGTCCTAATATTTTCAAGTATGAGAAAAAGGTCCAAAACAGTAATCAATCCAACAAATCCAGAAAAATGATGAATTCGGTCACTTTTAATCCAATTAATCGATTTGATTCCCTTATACTCGGTCTCTTTTTTTTCTTTTTTTTTTAAGTAAAGGTCGGAGCTCAAACGAGCCAACTATTTAATATTCACAAGAGATTTTCCCATCTCGATTTTGAATCTGCGACCTCCCATACAAAGGTCATTACCTTTACCACTAGATCAAGGGCTGATTCTCTATACACGATCTCTCTTTTGTTTATCCAAGAACTTTGAATTTTAATTTGATGGCCCTTAATTGGTATGTTTAATTGTTGATATTACGTCGCTTATGATTTTGTGTAATTGTGCGATTCAAATTTTAATTTTTGGTCCGCTTTATTTGAGATAACCAAACTTCATTATAACTTGAATTTATGATTATTTGTTATTTTATTTTAAATTATTAATTATTATATCACGAGAATTAATTTGTTCATGATAATTAATATGTGTTGTTGAAAAATGGTTTTAAGCATGGAAATTGATTATGTGCATGAAAGAGATTTTATTTTTTGCATCATTGTGTAATTTAATATTGAATTATAAAAATACATAAAATGTTATACAAATTAATGTAGTCATTAAATTCCTATTAAATAAAATTATATAAAATATTTTATATAAATTAGTCTCGCCATAATAATAATATATTTTCTTAGTAATTTTATATTTATTAATTATCTATAGGATAAGAAAAAACATTTATCCATACTATCATCTGAAAAGCTAAAAAAAAAATTTATATCCTTATCATATATGCTAACGGAAGAAAAAAGATTTACTCATATTGGTCTTGCTTAATACAATAAATATATAATAAATAACTAAAATGTTCATGAACATTCTTAACTGAACTTGTGTCGAAAATTGTTATGCCTCCGGCAACACAAACACCCCTCTATAAACAATCAACATGAAATCTTGTGGCTTACATGCGACACGTGTCAGTTTCTTATTGGAGGTGTGGAAGATGCAGGTCCCATTACTGGAAAGATTCTTCCTTTTCTCTTGATATTTTGTGAAATGTCAGATAGTAGAATGCACCATGTTTGGCCACACGGACTGCGCAACACAAACTAAAGAGGTATTTCTTGATTAGAGCAAAAGGATACTATGGATTTTCTTCTTTGATTTAGGAGGTTTTATTTTTTGCATTTTTGTTTTGTATTCTGATTTTTTTTTTTCCTTTTCCGCAATGGAAATGGAAAATCCCACGAGAAGCATTATAAAAACAGAAAAGAAAAAACAAAAGACCGTACCGCTGAAGTTTTTATTTATATATTTATTTTTGTCGGGGCAGACCCACATGGTCTCAGGGAGGGGCAGCTGTCCCCCTTAGATTTTGAGTTTTAATGAAAATCGGGACGTTTCGATTGACTTTGCCTCCTCTGAAATTTTTTTGTCCCCCTCTAGATATTTAATTTGTAATTCGGGTTAATTTTAGAGTTAAAAGTAAAATAAATTTCTTGAATTATAATTAATAATTAGAATTATAAGTTAGAGAATCAGAAATTACAAATTAGAGCATTGAAAAATATAAATTTAATTATTATTTTTTATCGAGTATCTAATTAATTAATGAATTTAAACTCAATTAGCTATTTAAATTCAATTTAATATTTTTTCAATCTCCTGACAAAAATTCTAAATCCACCCTGTAGGCCAACATGGCAACGTACCGCTTTCGTTTGTCTAAGTTTAAATGTGCATGTTTAAATTTTGGCATTTTTGTAGCGGACAAATCTCACCGTTCCACCGTCACCGACCCACACCCACATTTCTTCTGGATTCTCTCTGCATATTCACTATATTCCCTGCATATTCACTGTATTCTAGTTTCTACTCCCATTCCAAAAAATTCTCTCCATATTGTCTTTAATCACATCACGGATTTTATATTTCCATGGTTTTATAGCATTTTTCTTCAGGAATCAGAGTAGGTCCGATGCCCATCCGACCTACCTTGGTTCGATAGGTGTGATGACCATTCGATCTGCATCAAGATTCGTGTACTCTGTATCAAAATCTATGCAAGTCTGTATCAATTTCCGTATGCATAGATATTGATACTAATCGTACGGTCCTAGAGCTAATTGAACCTAAATGTAGGTCCGATGCCCATCGGACCTACTCCTATCTCTTTTCTTCAAAATTTTCAATTGCTGTTTTAAAGGTTAATTCTCGAAAACTTATTTTTTGTTTGTAGTTAGTAGTTAATTACGTAATTTAATTTTGTTAGTCCATTATTGTTGTTCATGAATAAATATATTTATTTTATAATTTTCAAACATTTAATATTGGTTCCTGATATAAAATACATTCCAAAATTTAATTTTAATTTTAACGATCAACAAACAAAAAATAGCGTACACAAAAAAAATCATTTCTAGTACTTTGATTTTGAATAATTGCTAATTCAAAACACTATATATACTATAAACTAATAAAAGTTATTTGATTCTCATTTTATATTAGCGCGCACAAAAAGGTTCTCTAATAGATATAATAAAATTGTAACATGTTTTGCAATTAGAATACAAACAATTAAGAATCTGTAAATCCAAAATAAAATAGCAAATATAATTTAAATCTTACAATTTTGGAGTGACGATATCGCTAAGCGGAAGCGTAAATACTAATCATCAATGGTTTTCCTCAGAAGTATTTAATAACTCTAAAACAACTTTTGGAACCACTATAATTTTATAAGAGGAGGGTTTAAATACCTCCATTTTTCATGCCTCTACCATGCCTCCATTTTTAAAAACTTTAATAACTCAAAATTTAAAACTTAAAACTTAAAATAAAACCGTTGAATATAATCTACATCATTTTATCTATGCACTTGTAAAAAATTATCACATTTCAATTTTGTTTTGGTTGTCATCAAGAGCTTGTAAAAAACGTACTAATGTGGGTAATTCTTAGACGTTGATTTTTCAAGTTATTGATTCACACCAAAACAAAATTGAATGTGATAATTTTTTATGAGCACATAGATAAAATGATCTAGATCATATCCAACGGTTTTATTTTGACTTTTAAGTTTTAAATTTTGAGTTATTAGAGTTTTTAAAAATGGAGGCATGGTGGAGATACAAAAAATGAAGGCATTTGAGCCCTCCTCATTTTATAAATAACAATCTACCATCAAAAATTACTCATGTCTTTTCATTAATTATGTAAATAAAATTGGTGCACAATAATAACATAGGCCACATAATTAAATAAAAACAAAGGTCCCCATCTAATCCATTTCTTATTTATTTTTGGAAATATTAAAAATATATTGCTGAGAAAGGGTGAATTGAAGTAATCCATTTCTTTATTAAAAGAGACTGAACTAATATTTCGGTCCGTTCTATGGATCGAAAAAAAAAAAAAAGGTTTTCATTTCTTTTCCGAAATATAATTTTTATGTTTATTAAAAATAAAAAATTCGGTCATTTAATAATATAGTTTTTATTTAATCAATTGATATAATATACAACAACAAAAACACCTGTGCATGGAAATGAGGTTCAAATAATATTTAGTTATAACGCTCACATCAATAAACTATTAAACAGGGGTTTTGTAAATTCGCATCCTCTGAGATATTTCAAACTTTGCGTGACTTTATGGAAAATCTCAACCAGGCAAATACGTTATGCACGAATCTCGAAGCACAAATAATACTGGCCCTGCGCTATCTCCAAAGGGTCCGGACCGAATTCGTCGCTCGAGATCGTCTCGGGATTCGAGTTCGTCGTCGGAATATGTGTACTCACTTTGCGGATGGATTTTTGCAGATTCGAATCGGACAGTCCCGATCTAAAATCCAAAAGTTAAATTACTTCACTGGATCTGAATTCATCCCGAAATAGGCACCGGACATATCGGTCACGCAAAAGTTGAGATAAGTCAGAGGATACGCACTCGGTTTTGTAGGTGTATCCAGCCAACAATTCCTGCTCCTCAGGTACTGATCCGTACCGAATCATTGGTACCGGACAAATTTTTCTCACTAATTTAATATTTGATGGTACACTTTTTTTTAAATCAGGTACCCAGTAGTCCAGTATTCCATTATTCAATTGCTTAAATCTGACAGCTTAGCTAATTTGGTTAGAGGCGATCTTGATCGTACATTCTGTATTAAACGATCCTGATCCTTTTCTGAGATAATTTTTTGGAATGGGGGTAGCGCAGTTTGTATTCAAACAAAAAGAAATTAATTGAATTTTGATAGCTTCTTCCTAGGGTGTAAACGGATATGGATATCCGGACGGATATCCGCTCCGAATCCGCTTATTATCCGTATTCGGATTTAAACGGATACGGATATCACGGATACGGATACGGATACGGATAATTTTTGCATAGGAAAATTTGATGCGGATACGGATACGGATAATTTTTTTAAAGTATAAACGGAGCGGATATCCGCACTATCCGGATCTGAAATTTCAACTTCTCCGCTTCGCTGTAACTTGACTTTCAGCGGTTAATATTCCCTAACTCCTCTTCATTCCTATATCTTCTCCATTTCTTTACCTTTTTTTTTAATTTACTTTTGTTTTTCTTAATTGTTTTTAATTTTTTTAATTTAGTATTTATACTTAAAGTTCATATGACTCAATTATCCGCAAATTATCCGTGAATTATCCGCTCCGTATTCGTATCCGTGGATTATCCGTTCCGTATCCGTATCCATTTAAGACGGATTTGGTTTTGAATTTTGATATCCGTTTACTATCCGTATCCATATCCGTATCCGCTCATTGAAAAACGGATACGGATTTGGTATCGGCATTATCCGCTCCGAATCCGCTCCGTTTACACCCCTACTTCTTCCGCTCCTGTCGCTACTTATAAAATTCCTCTTACTTCGGCTGTACATGGGTCCCACCCTCAAAACCAACACCCTATTAACTCTTTTTTCTCCTCGTGAATATATTGACAGAGCAGTTTTTTCTTCATGCAGCACACAAACAATAAAGCTAAGACAATATTGCATAAGACTTGCGCGCTACATTAAGCAAAATTCACTCTGTCATTATCTTTACCCCTTTCTTCATGGTTAAAACAGGATAACGAGGTTACCCATTTGCAGGATTGCGGAGCTCTAATAGAATTTTTTTTTTTTTAGCTAAAGTTAAAGATCAAGTTATCTAACTATGTGTATTTGTCAGTAAACCGTTGTTTCTTAATAGAATATTTTCTTTGAAAAGTATTTTTACAAAATGCAATTGCAACAAAATTTATTGTTATTAATAGTCTATATGTGTGTCATAATAGTGTTTGGAGTGAGGCTATGGTGCTATGCATAGCACCAATGGCTAGTGTACTACGGCTCAATATGGTACTTTTTAAAATCCTAACGGTCGATCCGATCGTTCAATGTGATATCCATATGAATATGTACTTGCAAACTAAATTTTATATTTTTTCGAATTTTTTTACTATTTTTTTAGATGGGTAGAAAAATCAGTGTTTTTTGAAAATTCTGGACCATCAAAATTCTACCTATCTGAAAAAATAGTAAAAAAATTCGAAAAAATATAAAATTTAGTTTGCAAGTACATATTCATATGGTTATCACATTGAACGGTCGGATCGACCGTTAGGATTTTAAAAAGTACCATATTGAGCCGTAGTACACTAGCCATCCGTGCTATGCATAGCACCATAGCCTCACTCTAGTGTTTGTGTCATGTTTCTTCATGCATGATGCATTTCTAAAATATCATGTACGTGAGTAGTACTCCGGTAACAAATTATTTATACACGCAACATGATAATGAGAAAATTTTCCAAAATATATTAATCGAGCATAGTTATAGATGATCTCGAAGTTCTGATTTATAATTAAACATTAATAATATAATTTTTTATATTTTGTTTTTTAATCTATGATATTAGAGAAAACTAAATGTATTATTATATAGTTTCTAAATATTTATATTATGTTAACCAATATATGTCATTTATATCAATTACATTTTTATCCCGTAATAACAAATTATTTCCCGAAATTTTTATTAATATCCAAATTTTACTAAATGTTTTCAAAAACTGCACCCCTTTGCGCTGGAATTCCAAAAATAACCAAACCGCGGACTAAAATCCCGGTTTCAAGCTTACTTTCCGCAAAAAAAAATTTCAGTTTCAGGCTTTCCAAAACCGCAGAAAAGGTTTCCGGTTTTAAAAATTGAAAATTAAAACTGCGGTTTTAGAGCCTAGAACCAGGAAAAAATATTACGGATCTTCTGTGGCTTATCATAGTACAGCTTTGTTTGGTGTGTCCAATTTGGTCAAAAGGAGACCGTTGAATCAAATCAAGATGACAACGGCACAAGGCCAGCTTGTTGTTAGTGGACGAATTAAGAAAGCGGTGATTAATGAACCTGATCCAATAGCGAGGTTCTTTTTAATTTTAACAACTACAATTGTTTAGGTGGGTGGCGTACAAAATCTTCGAATAATTTTCGTGTTGTATTTGTCCTATTTTTTTCCTATATTATACGGTAAAATTACGTAGTTTATTTTTTTTTTTCAAAGAATCATTGTTTTGATCTATTATATTTAGGGTAATTTTTCTTTTGTCACGAAATAGTCATTGAAGTTTAATTTCTTTTCTACGTGGTAATTATACTTTTTATTTGTCACAATTAAGTCATTGTGTTACTTTTTTCATCCGAAATACTAATAAAATATAACTGTCTATAAAAAGACAAATCAAATTCGAGTAACTAATTTGTAAAAAAAAAAAATAAAGATTATAAAAATGCTACACAACATATGTATCGAATACAAAATATTATAGTTACCTTTTGCATTTTCATTATCATAATATTATAGATATGGTGAAGATATTGACATAGCAGTTTTTGTTTCATACAATATACGGACAATAAATTCAAAATAACACAACATGAAGCAAAACTTGCTCTGTCATTATCTTTACCCTTTTCTACGTGATTAAAACAGAAAACCACGAGGAATACGAATTCACATGCTCTGACATATCTCATTTTTTGCGTGATTTTTTTTTTTGGAAAATCTCAACCGTTCAAATATGTTTTGCACGAATCTCAAAGCTCATCGAGCAGAATATGAGATATAGGATACGTCTTTAAAATTTATCAATCGAGCATTAATTGTGGGAAAACATTGCACTGCAAATTGATTCATTTTTTTAAATCTTTTCAAAAAATGACTTCAACAAAGCACACAAAAATATTTTTTTCTAACATTCAAAATAATAATTAATATATAGTTTGTTTTGTAAATGATTTTATATACTAAGATTGTCTTATATATTTTTCGGCACATGTAACTGAATTAATTTCATTTTATGCAACTAAAAAAAGTTCTAATAAGATACATAATTTAACTTTCTCAATATTTTGATACTTGATATATTAAATATTTTTTGTTTATTAAGTTGATTGTTAATTATATCTATCAATGATAATTAAATCATAATTTTTCGGTATAATCATCTAAATGCAAATTTTCCTATAGAAAATTACGATAATTTATTTTTCAGATTATGAACATATAAATTATTATTATTTTTGTTTTCTCAATATTTTGGCCTTATAGCTATTTTATAATGAACATTATAAGTCTTATTGTTAAATTTTGTTTATGTGAAAAATAATGATGCACCGTGCTATTTTCAACTGTCTGAGATAGATTTTTTTTTTTTCTATAATTAATGAGGTAAGTGTACAAGCCTTTTCTTTTCTTTGGCCTTTTTTTTTAAGTATGAAGTTATGTTATACATCTCCATAAAAATACTTAAGTAAAAGAAAAATAAAATTGTGACATTCTGATTTCGAACACAAATTTACGATCACAAAGTAAAATTTTAACCACTAAACTACATACACTCATTTAAAATTTTATTTGGGGCAGAACCATATAAACACTTTAAAAATATTAATTGAATTTCAATATTCATAATTAAATTTTCAAATCACGTGTGATTAGAGCCGTTAGATATTGATCGAATGGTAAATCTCGAATAAACTAATTTAAATTATGAAGAAATAGTTAAATGGGACCAAACATGACCAATCACGTTTAGATGCGTGACTAACGTGTCGTGACTGTCCATTCGAATTTGATCACAATACGTCACGATACGTTAAAACCTAACATAACATAGTACGGCACGAATCATAACTCAAATTACAACACGAATTATCACGTGAAGTATTTACATCTACCAACATGTAGGGGTGCAAATGGGTCGGATATTATCCAACCGTATGCGCATCCGTATCCGAAAATTAGATACGGATATCCAATATCCGAATATCCGTGCCAGATACGGATATGATCTTGAATTTTAATTATCTGTATCTGAATAGTGGATAAATACCATATAGTTTACTATATATTATGAAAATATTTATGTATATATCTATGGATATCCAATATCCAATCCGTATCCGTATCCGAAAATTAAAAGCGAATACGAATATAGTTTTACCACTGTCTGATCCGTATCCGATCCGTTTGCACCCCTACCAACATGCATTGTTTGCGCAACAAAACATGTTCTTTACACGAGCTACGAAATACACTAGTCTTTCAAAACTAAATTTCAATATATTTAATTGATTTACCACTTTTTTTTCTGTTTCTCTGTTGTCTCTCTTTCTTGGCAATTTTTTTGAGCTACAACACCTCGGATAACCGGCTAAAATTTCAATCCTTCATAAAAAAAATGCTACTTTGTATCATCATAAAAAAAAAATGCTACAACAAAAACACTGATATGGATAGGGGATTATAAAAATGCTACACAACATGTATGTATGATGTATCGAGTACAAAATATTATAGTTACCATTCAAGTTCTAATTTTCTAAATGCCCTCTAATTATTTCATCAACTTTTTTTTTTTTTTTTTAAATTGAACAGTCAATTGTCTACTTTGTATCATTATTTTGAACTAATTTCAATAACAATATGAAAAATTTAAACAATAAACGTGTATCCAAGTATGCATTATACTAGTATCGTGTCTGTACATTACAATGGGAACATATTATATGAGAAATTATTGTTTACACAAAATGACATATTTAAAAAAAATATTAGACTAAATGACAAATAATATTCCTTAAATATCATATTAAGTGACATGTATTATTTTGATCTTTTTAACATATTTTCATAAAAAAATCTCATACAAAATAACATATTAAATGACAAATATTAACATTCCTTAAATGATATAACAAGAATATAAAAAGACATGACCAATCAATTATCAATTAATTCAAAATTTCTTAAATGACATATAAAAAAAGAAATAAATCATGACAAATTAGAAAGACGATACAATTTGCATGTGAAGAGTATCTTTTAATCAAAACCGTTGACGATACAATTTGCATGATATATATGTTTTGTATA
Organism: Carex kokanica; assembly: GCA_025461125.1. Taxonomy (NCBI): domain Eukaryota; kingdom Viridiplantae; phylum Streptophyta; class Magnoliopsida; order Poales; family Cyperaceae; genus Carex; species Carex kokanica. The sequence goes on from JAJGRX010000348.1 coordinate 1,509,608, forward strand.
GATGATGCATATTTTATATGGATCACGTCTATAATATTAAATTTCAAATTAAAAATATTTCAATTTTTTTTTAAATGAGACTTAATTAATGATTTGTTCCCTTCTATGAATTGAAATTTGATATGGAATTTAAATTTGGAATTGCTGTGGCAGAGTTTGTATTGGAAGAAAACAAAATGTGTCAGTTTCTTAACTTTCTTTATGTTTTACAAATTATAAAATAAATTAGACAGCGATAGAGCTGTATTAAATATAATTGAATTTTGGTAATTTTATTCTTAATATTATAGACGTGATCCATATAAAATATGCATCATCTATGTAAAACATATAATTAATTTTTCTGAATTTTGCTGCAAGCTGTAAATAAAAATTGAAAAATAAAAACAAAAATAGTTAATTCCGTGGACACACCTAATAGAATATTTTCGTTGAAAAGCATTTTTTTTTTTTACAAAATGCATTTGCAACAGAATTTAATAGTCTATGTGTCTTAAACAATAGCGTTTGTGTCATTTTTCTTCATGCATGATGCATTCTTCACACACAATGCATTTCTAAAGTATCATGTAAGTGAGTAGTACTCTGGTAACAAGTTATTTATTCACGCAACATGCTATTAGAAAAGTGTTCTTTAAAATATATCAATCGAGTATAGTTATATATATGATTTTTAAGTTCTGATTTATTATTGGACATTAATAATATAAAATTTCTTACATTTTGTTTTTTCTATCTATGATGTTGGAGAAAACTAAATGTATTATTATAAATTTGTTAAATATTTATAATATGTTAACCAGTATGTGCAACAGGCAAAAATATATTCTTTATTTATATCTAAACTTAATATGTTTCTTATTAGTGAGAAAATGAAAGAGAAGAAAAATCTAACCTTGCATCCACAACATAGTAGAATGTGGCACAATGAATATTGCATAGTTAGTTGTGGCCAAGGAAATTGTTGAAGATTGAAAAGGGAAGAATTAAATTTTTTGTAAATTTTATAAATTGTAAATTAAATTTGAAAAATAAAAAATAAAAAAGTAGTTAATTACGGAAATGACATTTCAAACTTTTTATTTTCGTAAAGTTTTGAAAAATTAAACAAATTAAAAAAAGTTCTGAAAAAGTCATAAGAATTAGAAATGTTTTCTTAACAGTTAATACATTTTTTTTTTTCAAATGTTTGCTCTTTTATTTTCATATTTTGCGAAGTTTTAAATAGCGTTTATCGTGTCATAGCAGAACAGATGAAAAAACTGCACTATGCCTATATAGAGTCGCTATAGCGCGAAATAGCGCGCTATAACGGTAATAGCGTCATAGTTTTTATGGTCCAAAAATACTATAGCGGCGCTATAACGCGCTATTTAGAACCTTGATATTTTGTAATTGTTCATGGCTGAAAAAATATTAAAAAAGAAAAGAAAAAGAAAATATGTGATGCGCAAGGCACATTCAATATATATTTGAAACGTCTAAACACATCACGTCAAACACACACTGTTTGATGTAACGTAGACACAGCACAACAAGTTCTTCGCACGAGCAACATAATACATTAATAGTCTTTCGAAACTTTAAATTTCAATTTATTAAATGATTTATCAACTTTTTTTCTGTATGTGTTATATTTATTTGCCTTTCTTTCGTGGCAATTTTTTTTAGCTCCAATATTATGGATAACCAATGAATATTTCAAATATCCTAGTCTGATAAAATTTCTTAAAGTGGTTACGTGTCCATTTTTTTTTTTTTTTTTTAGAAGTCGGCAAGTAATAATAATGTAAAATCAGAGATATATGGTAGTGAAGAAACAATGAGCTAAAATTTTTCTATAAATTGAAATTTTGTATTTTTATCGATTAAATCTTTATAAATTTTACATGAATTAATATTTTTCAATCATATAGGGGAGGAATCCAATTACACTATTTTATGGTGACACATCTTGACACTATATTTATATAAGTTATTTTTGCGATTTTAAAATCCATTACAGACGAACCGTTCAACATGATCTTCATATTAAAATGTGTTTGGAGACCAAATTTTACATTTTTTTGAAACTTTTTTAGTATTTATTAAGATGTGTACAAAATTGTTGTTTTCAGGTAATTCTGGACCATTGAAAAACAACAATTTAAAAAAATTCAAAATAAATAGTAATAAATTTCCAAAAAATGTAAAATTTGGTCTTCAAGCACTTTTACTATGGACATCACATTGAACGGTTCGGATCAACTGTTTGAATTTTGTAATCGTAAAAATAACTTATAAAAATATAGTATCAAGATGTGTCACCATAAAATGATATAATTGAATCCCTCCTCAAAACATAATTACATTATTGAACTTTCTCAATTTAAATTTCTAACTCCGATATTATGTGAAATTGATAACACAAGCACTCTCCAATTAATAAGAAACATGAAAATATACCAACATAAATAAAAAGCTAAAGTACGATAACACAAGTTGAGCAAATAACTTTGCTTCAGCGCAGAGATTTTTTCCTTTTGAGATAAAAACAGTGAAAGCTATGTTACTCTCATACTCCACCACCTAGGATCCTGTATTTGTATCGGATGCGTATCGGATACGGATATGCATCTGATACGACCCCAATACGTGTCCGATACGCCATCTGGCGTATCAACTTACATGACGTATTCTACACACCTCCGATACGCTCCGATACTTTCCGATACGCCACAGATACTCTCAGATACTTCCGGATATGCCTCAGATACTTGTGTACAAGGTAAAATCCCGTGGACCATGCTCGTACACTGCGCACCTTAGATGTACCATGAGCCACGTAAGAACCCAAAAAATTTCTCATTTTGCTAGCAGCGTGAATCGAACTTGAATCAAACCTAGGCTTGTTTGTTGAGAACCAGAGCAACTACCACTGTTCTACACAAGCTTTTGTTGCTAATATATATAACGATGGTGTAATATAAGTATTTAATTAATAATATAATTAAAATAATAAAAAATAATATATATAATAACCGTATCGTATTCTAAATTTTTGAAAATTACCATATCGCCGTATTCGTATCCGTATCGTATCCCATACGATACCTATATCCGTATGCATACAACTTAGAGTGAAAGTGGAGGTTGACTTACGAAACATATTTTTGTTTTGACATTTGACTTTCTTTTAAAAAATGCATGATGACAGCCAACTACACTTTCTTTTGACAGAACTAGTCAACGCTTCCTTTCTTTATTTTCAAAAGTAGTCAACGCTCCTTTTCTTTTGACAGAACTAGTCAACGCTTCCTTTTACCGTCAATTCAGTTCCTGGAATTCCTTTTTCCAGTTTCTTCCATTACTTTGTGGAAATTCGTGTAGTGAATCACCTAGTGGGTTATTCATAAAAACACCTAAGGTTGATCCTGTGCAACTAAATTAATTACATTAATGATAATCTAACTTAGGGAGGATCACTTAGCAATGGTATTCTTGACAATTATTTTTACAATTAATTTTCAAATTAAAGTTAAAATTTATAAAAATATATTTATATGTTTATTATTAAACGTATATATAGCCTAATAATTAAATTCCACATAAGTTTTAGTATCATTTGAATAGCTGAAATTTGAAGTCATGCACGTTAAAACATATACCAAATCTCATTAATTTTTCATAAACATGATATATGTTTCATGAGAAGGGTTCAAATGTCTTCACAATATTTATTAAAATAATATTAAAAAAATATCAAATTTCATAATATTTATCTAATTTTAATGGTGAATAACAATATTTTTTCATAATATATATTAAAATATATGATATAAATCTACTATTCGGATACAGATAATTGAAACGTAAAACCATATCAGTATTCATATCCACACAGATATTCAGATATCAGATATTCACATCTAATTTTTCGAATACGAATCGAATATAATCAGATATTATCCATACCGTTTTCACCCCTACGTGTACCATAAAAAATGTCAAAATTGAGCGAGTACGCGGCGATCAGGAGTCGTTCAAATTTCAAACAGCATCAACCAAAAACAAATCAGGAAGAATTTGGATTCCAGGCGCAATTTCTGATGGCAACCATTGCTTGACCTATCAATTTCACCTTTTTTTTTAACCATGGCTTTATTTCTTCCTTTCTTTTTCTCATTCTTTGTTCTGATGATTGAAGGAATCATGCGCATGTGGCCTATCACCATCCATCCAATTAGCATGAGGTCTTTCGTGGGCCCCACTTTCCATTGTGTAAGGAATAAAATATGTTATTGAACCCCCACCCCACCTCATGTTATGCACACAGCTCCATCAAAATTGGAACTTCATTTTCTTATGCACGCTTTTATAAATACAAAAATTACATATTTTGAAAGAATGGAAAATTGTCTTAAAAAATTTAAAGCTGAATGTTAATGTATAAATTCAGATGATAAATATAGAGAATATATAAAATTAAGGGGAAATTGGTTATTTGCCACTCCAAAAGCTTCAAATTTGAAAAATGTCGTTCCGAATTTTGAAATTGTAATAATGCCACTATAAACTTGGTTAATTTCTAATTTTGCCACAATTATACAATTCTTATACTATTTTTATTAAAAATAATCTGAAAAATTCTGTTTTGGAATACGTATTTCTGTATTTCCGATTATACCCTTCAGGTAAAATTAAGAATCAGAAATGGCCACAGCCGATCCCTTCTCTCAAAAAATTAAGAATCAGAAACAGCCGATTTTGGAGAGAAGCACGGAGGCGATTGAGGCGAAGGCGATTGATGGTTCGTGATTTTGGAGAGAAGAATGGGATTTCCCTTCTGATAAGGGTTCTGAGGCTAGGGTTTGTGTTTTTCTGATAAGGGTATTTTAGGCATTACTTTTTCTTTTTTTTAAACAAGACTAATACAGTATAAATGGCAAAATTAGGAATTAATGAAGTTTAGAGTGGCATTATTACAATTTCAAATTTCGGGATGACATTTTTCAAATTTGAAAGTTTTGGAGTGGCAAATAACCAATTTTCCCTAAAATTAAACACGTGTCTAAATATTTGAGCATATGCATTCAAACAGCCGTTTTCAATGCATGCATTTAGATATAACAAGTTTAGCTTTTAGTTACTTCTGAAGAAGAAATATCTGGATATGTTCTACTTTTTTTTTTTTAAGAAAAATACAATTCTCAAAATTAGCAAATGTCATGTAAATTATATATGCAAGAGAAGCACACATTTAATTGCAAAAAAATCATAACTAAAGTGTTCAAAAATACCATACTACTATGCATGGGCGGACCCAGAGTGTTCCAGGGGACAGCTGTCCCCCTCTGAATTTTGAGTTTTAGTGGAGATTTATCGGTCTCGACCGACTTTGCCCCCCTGAAATTTTTTTTTTGCCCCCTCTGGACGTCTGAATTGTAATTCGAGTTAAATATAAGGTTAAAATTGAAATAAATTTGTTGAATTTTGATTGGTAATTAGAATTATAAGTTAGAGCATCAGGAATTACAAGTTAAAGAATTGGAAAGTATAAGTTAAAACATTATTTTTTATCAAGTACCCAATTGGTTAATGGATTTTAATCCGATTAGGTATTTAAACCCAATTCGATATTTTCTTTGCTCCCGTAACGAAAATCCTGGATCCGCTCCTGCTACTATGTATTCAAAAATACCATACTACTATTATATGAACTTTTTACGGTGGCTTTGGCACTCAGGTATCAAGTCCATGTCACAAAGAGAACAAAAGATGAAAATTGGATGAAAATGAAAGCTGGCTAAGGAATAATATTCTTTTTTTTTAGAGAAAAGGAAATGAGTATTGTATAAGTTACTAATAATAGAATTTCATTTTCACATGTAAGGAATCAATAGTGAACACTTTAAATATAAAGTTAATGGAATCAAATTGGATATATACAGAAATTTTTTTTAATAAAACAGAAAAGGCTAATAAATATTGCCAAGCATAACTCTTATTATGAAAGTCACAAATTTGAAACTTAATATTTCTCATTAAAAATGATTTGAGAGCATTGACTTGCATCTTTTGTGGGAAAACATGGTAAGTTTTGAGGAAACAAAAGTACATTTCAAAAGTTTGTAGCTCATTAATAAATCATCAGATAAGCTAAAGTACATGTGATCTTTATTAAAAAAAATCACCACATTTTCCATCCTTTTCTTTTAAGGATAAATATCACCGCTCAATAAATTCTGCCTTTTTTTTATTAATCCAAAATTTAAAAAAAATCGCAAATGGAGAACGGTTTGAAGAAATTTCGATATATAGGTAGGACGGGATAATTTATTCCGTTCCGTGGGATGAGACAATTTATCCCATCTCACAAATAAGAAGGATTTTGGATTTTCGCGTTCTCGAAGTCAGATTGTTATTTCAGTGTCGTAATATATGAGTTTGCGAGACGGGATAAATTGTCTCGTCCTACCTATATATCGAAATTCCATCAAACCGTTCTCCATCTGCGATATTTTTTTTTGTTATTTTCGATTAATAAAAAAATCGGTCAATTTTGCCCATGATGTTGATATTTTTCATTAAAATTATTTCATTAAAAATAAAGAAAGAAAAAAGACATCAAATTGATCTCCTCTACACTTTAAATCAGATGTTACAAAACTTGTTAAATTTTTCCACAAAGATTACCTCCTCTCTCTCCTTCCTTATCTTTCGTTTCTCCTCTGAAATTTACAGTTTTAAAACAAGTAATTGGATCTGATTATACCTTCACTCTTCTTCTTTTCCTCTACTAATCACATTCTAAAAACACTTTAAAGTGAGAATCAATTTTGATACAGTAACAAATTAAGACAATGTTATCTGTATGAGATGTTGCATATTAAAAAACCCAAATAAAATTCCTTAAAAAAAATCCATTATTAATATTAAATAATTGGTCACTTAATATTCAATCTTTACTTGAATTTAAAATTTTCGATGGCAAAGATTATTTGTCAGAACATGTGCGCCTGGACCATTTTAGAGATTTGCTATACTGGCTTGTAGGTGACTCGAGCAACAAGTTTTGGTCCCCAGGGAACAATGAAATTTTGATCTACAAAGATTTTGCTAGGACAGAAAAAGATTACAAAATCAGATTCTTTTTTTTGTAGCATAAGAAAAATTAATCTATGACATTAAAATTCTAAAACTTATAAATTTAATATGGCCATTGCAGTCTGCAGTAGTTCAAGAGCCGCTTCAGATTGCAATGGCTGGCTCTAGTTTACTGAACAAGTATCCTCTCAGGTACTGTTAAGTGAGATCCACAACTTTATGATCCAGATTTACTTACAAACGGACTAAACTCAATCTGGTGTCTATTGAAGATGTATGGATCTCTTTAAGATTCGTGTCAGGTTACAAAATAGTTCAGATATCATTAACGGTACGGGGGTGATCTGAATTTCTGGTTTACTGAGTCACTTGAGTCTATAATAGCTTAATGTTGTATACTAATTAAGAGATTATTCATTCTTCCCTTTGTGATTTTGTTCTTTGTAGGAGCAAAACTAGAAAGTTGAGATCGGAGACGCTAAATAAGTTACAGTAATATAATTTTATTTTATAAGGAAGGGTAAAATGTATAATTACTTATAATAATTATAAATATAAATAATAAAGCTGTCAATTTTTAACACATAAGAGTAGCTTAGCAACTCCGCCTGTGTAGTTTCAACACAACATGTTCCAAGCCAGAAAAAATAAGGAGAATTCGTGATAGGTTTGGTGAGCCGGTGGTAAAAAAACAACATCTTTATGAAAATGAAACCCCACGAAGTTAGTAAGAGTAATACTAGAATGGGTGGCCTCTTAGAAAGTCCTTGTAGGTCCGATGCCCATCGGACCTATTCCTATCTCTGCAATTTATTCTTTGATAATTATTGAAATTGAAAAGGATAAGATTGAAGTCCGATCTAAGTTGACTGTAATTACTTATTTTATCAGCGAATAATGATTGAAAGGCATAAATGTACCTTTGATTCGGAGCTTAAAGACCTTTTTTATTGCACCAAAGTACCAAACCACTTATCTTTCTTTCTCGTTTTCTTGAAAAAATAAAAAATTAAAGCCGCTGCATGCACTCTGCAACAGTTGTGCTATTTTTGTAAATTTGGTAATTTACTAATTTTGATGTCATGGATTAATTATTTTCTTATTATGTGATATAGGGTGGCAAAAAAGCTCGGAGTTCGTAGATTGATCGTGACTCGCTCGTCAACAATTCGTTCGTTAGTGGATCGAGTTGTTAACGGGCTGCCACTAGCTCGGTTCAAAATTAACGAGTTTGAGTTGGAGCCTAACTTGCTGTCCATGTATGAATTTGTGCATTTGTATGAATTTTGTATGCATGAATTTATTTTGTGAACTATGTTTGTGTGAATTTGAGGATTTTATATTTTGTTATGCATGAATTTAATTGAAAACTTAATTTATAGTAGCTAACTTATATTTTCACGAGCTGGCTCGGCTCACTCGTTGCTAAAATGAGCGAGCCACGAACAACTTTTTCAGCTCGAAACATCGGTATCTCAAAATTAATCTAAAAGCTTTGTTAATGATATAATTATGAACACTCTAAACATGAAAGCTGGACATCCGGAATGTATGCAAATGCTAACCAAGAAATATGTTTAATTATATTGAGAACAAATTTATTGAACTATAGTTACTAGGGCAACCAACGAGCTGGCTCAGGCTGAGCTGGCTTAGGCTGAGCTGGATCCTAGCTCAGCTTGTTAATTCTGAACTGAGCTCTTACCGAGCAAGCTGAACCTTGAGCATTTGAGCTAAAATCTCAGCTTGAAATAGTGACGAGCCAGCTCGAGATAGCTTGCGATATGAGTTTTTTTGCGAGCCCGACCTAGAGAATAGAGCATATGAGCATTTTTGCCACCTCGAGCCAGCCCAACCTAGAGCATATGAGCTTTTTTGCCACCCCTAATCGTTACAACCGATCAAAAGATAATAAAGAAAATAAGTATTTTGATGAAGAAAAACTCTCTGAATTGGACAGTTCATAAAAAGCACCTTTATAAGTATCATGCCCTACTACTTACTGCTACTATCTTAGCACAAAAAGCAACAGGAAAAAGCAAAGAAGACTTGTTAATGGTTATCAATCATAACATACGCGCATGAAAAAGCACCGGATCTCATCTCAATATCTCCACCCTATGATTAGGTTTGGCCAACAGGCACAACTTAGGAAAACAATTTTATATTTTCTTTGGGCCTACAGACATATTTTGTAACCAACTTTATTTTTTTATAAAGGATAAAAGATAAATGAGGAGGGATCCAATTACACCTTTTTTGGTGACACATCATGACACCGTTTTTTATATAGGTCAATTTTGCGATTTCAAAATCCAAACAGTCGATCCGAACCGTTCAACATGATCACCATATTAAAATGTACTTGGAGATCAAATTTTACATTTTTTTGAATTTTTTTACTATTTATTAAGATGGTTACAAAATCACTGTTTTTCAATGGTCTAAAAACAACGATTTTTGTACCCATCTTAATAAATAGTGAAAAAATTCAAAAAAAATGTAGAATTTGATCTGCAAGCACATTTTAATATATCCATCATGTTGAACGGTTTGAATTGACTATTTGGACTTTGAAAATGGTAGGTGTCAAAGTGTGTTACCAAAAAAGGTGTAATCGGATCCCTCCTCTAAATAAATTGATGACAACAAAATGACCAAATTTACAAAATGAAGATTATACCGAACGGTTCAAATTGACTGTTCAAATTCTAAATATAAAGATATAAATTCATAGTACAGACAAGGGCGGACCCAGATGGTTGTTGCCCCCGGCCCCCTTGGATTTTGGGTTTTAGTGGAGATTTATTAGTCCCGACTGACTTTGTCCCACTTGGAATTTTTTTTGCCCCCTCTGGACATTTGATTTGTAATTCGGATTAAATTTAGGGTTAAAATTGAAATAAATTTGTTGAATTTTGATTGGTAATTATAATTATAAGTCAGAGCATCATAAATTAAAAATCAAAGCATTAGAAAGTATAAGTTAAAACATTGTTTTTTTATCGAGTACTCAATTTGTTATTGGATTTAAACTCAATTAAGTATTTAAACCCGATTCGATTTTTTTTTGCCCCTTGACGAAAATCCTGAATCCACCCCTGTACAAACCTATCAACGCGTTCAAAAGTACCACAGTCTCACTCTTTAAATATAATTAATTAGACACTTTGTGCATTACCAATAGACTTTGTTAATTTGTAGAATCTACCCTCCCAAAATCTATACTGGTATGATGCATTACTTAAGTGTCTGAAGTGGATTCAGTGGACTGTACCAAGTGCAGAGTGCACTTGATATAATCATGAGCCTTTTGAACAATTCTGAGAATAATTATGAACTCTTGAAGAAGTGTGCTATGATGTTATTGCTAAAAATAGGACGTCAACGGAAGCCTCTTATTTCCTTATTCGGTGAAGTGGGTATGAGCAATGTTTTGAAATGCAGTTTCTATGCGGTATGCGGAAGGCCACCGCATACCGCATATACGGTATGCGGATTTTTATGTAGACTTATATATGCGGACTTATATATATATATAAACAAGTATGCGGTAATATGCGGTATGCGGTAATATGAGGTAATATGCAGTATGGCAGTATGCAGTAATATGCGGCCGAATATGCGACCGCATATTGATTTTTTATGCGGTTGCCAACCGCATACGCATATGCGGCCGCATGAACCGCATTTTCTTACACTGGGTATGAGAAAGTTTTTTTTTTTGTGCTAATTTAACGGATAAGAGTATGAATAAGATTTTTTTTTTTTTGGTTAGTTTATTAAATAAGGATACTATTCTGTACCCGCTACTCTATAAAATAATGATTATAAAATTATATATGATTTTTTTGTTCATACGTGTAATTGTATAATTTTTTTTTATTACGGTTAGCCTGATTTATACAACATTTTACTTAATGCAATTTGGATGCATCAACACAGTTATAATTGTGTTACACAAAAAATTATATAAATCACATCTAACTATAATATTTATTATTTCAAGGTTTACAATTTTTATTATTAAAGATATAAAATGTGAAATATAAATATTGAGAAATTTGAACTCTCCTTGCAATAAACTAGAGTTGATTTCTTTAGTAATTAGAGTCCTTATTTTAATTAAATCTTGCAAAGCACTTCAAAAAAAATTAAGTATCTTTATCAAATAGTAATTCTTGTGTACATGTACATGTATGCTGTGTTTTATTTAAAGATTTTTTACTTCCATTTAAAAAAAAAAAATTATAGAAGTGCTATCCAACATGTTCAATTATTCATGACAATGAGACTTCCAGGTAGGATTAAATTTAATAAACCACCTATTTCAATGATTAAGAATGCATCTATAATTTTGGTTGTATGAAATTCAATAATATTATATTAAATTACATCATATATATCAAATAAATGTACCATAAAAGTTAAGCGACAGCTGGAATTACTCTTATCAATAAGTATAACAATTTTGGAAAAAGAAAATTCTAGCCCCTGTTAGACTTCATTATTTTTTGAAAAATAAATATTAACAAAGAGAAAAGAAAACAGTCAAAACACCTCATTTTAAGCTAGGGCTGCACAAAAAATTCGTAGTTTGTGATTCGATTCGAGTTTGATTCGAAAAAGTTCGTAAAAAATTTGATTCAAAATTGAGTTCGTTCGAAATTAATTCAAACCAAACTCAAACTGGACCTGGTTCGTTCGAAATAGGTTCGCGAACTATTATAGTTCGAATCTCAAAGTTCATAACCCTCACTCTCAGTTCTGAAACCCTAACCGACTTTCACCTCTCACTCTTGGCGACTACGATCACTCTTCCTTGTCGTAAAAAAGTTCGTAAAAAATTCGAAATTAAGTTCGCAAAATTCGATTCGAAATTGAGTTCGTTCGAAATTAATTCACACCAAATTTAGTTCAAAACTAATTCAAACCAAACTCAAACTGGGAATAAATTTGATTTGGTTTGGTTCGTTTGCAGCCCTAATTAAAGCCTAAATAAAATACAAAATGCCTTTTTGATGGGTTTATTAATGGACGCGGCGGAGGATAACCTGGGCTGGGCCCACGCTGAATTAGGCCCCCTAACTTAACTGTGCCTTTTTTTTTTTAAACAATTATTTACAACAAAGCTGACTCTGGTTTAGTTAGGTCTCGGCGGTGCTCAAATTTTGTCTTCTATCTATCTATGCTTCTATTAAAAGGGAGATGTCCTGTTATCATCAGTGGAGTTGAAAGTTAATTTTAGGTGCATCAAGATCAATGTGAATATCATAGCGCATTAAACTAGACATGTTTTTAGTTCTTATAAAATAATAATTAATAAGTAATATTAGGTTATTAATTAATTTATTAATAAAAATATTTGTATAATATTAAATATTTTAGAAAGAAAACATAAGATTTTCCACGTATAATCTCACGGTACAACCGAATACTCATTTCAACACATTTCCCTAATCAATCTTGTGCGTACTCGTACCTATGGGTTTCTGCTTTTTTTAAAAGTGGATTTCCAACCCGTGAAATCTCATTCCGCATAATCCCGTGACAAATAAACGTGCTCTTGGTATCCACAAAAGATTCTCCCATCCAGATTTCGAACATGCGACCTACCAAAGAAGGAGAAATACCTATATCAATTGTCTCAAAGATTCTTAGACGTTTTTCGGTTAAGCCCTTTAAACTAACAAGTCAAATAAGCGTGTGCAAGTAAAGTAAATAGAGTAGAGTTTATAGACAATTGACACGCAAGATGATAAAGGAGTTCGGCGTAAAAAACCTACGTCTCCGGGGTAGAGCAACCTTGTCGGTGCCCCTTTCCTATTACCCATAAAGAAATGACACAACTCGTAACACGTGAGCCCAATAACGGTGGGAAGTCACGGCCTAACTCATGTGCAAGTTGAGTCTAAAAGCTCGAGTTGGAGAGTCCCTTGGGATCGCCATACAACTATGGATATATGTGATCGGAAACGCTCTGGCTAGTGTACTCCTTCGCGCCCTTCAAGCAGACCACACTAACGGGGATGTAAAAGCTCTAGAACTAAATCCTAGACACTAAACTATATCTCCTAAAAAAGATAAGTCGAGTGGATTTGATAGTGTTGAGAGGATATTGAAGTTTAAGTTCACTCAACAATGAAAGCTATCAAGTGTTGCACAATAAATGTGTTTTCAAATGTGAGAGACGGCTAGCTTAGGTAAATCTGAAGTGGGATAACTCTTTATATAATGAAGAATTCATATTTACCTAGATCCATTCTAACGGGAAGAAACCCGTTAGGTTGGACTGTACGAATATTGAAGTTAGGGGTTCCGCAAAATAATTCAAATTAATATTAACCGTTCTAAACTTTTATGCCCGTTTAGAACGGTTAGTACAATTTGTCCCACAAAACTTGATAAGTAACCATACAAATGTCATCCGTCTTGCATGAAATCAAATTGGAACTTTCTGACTTGTCTTTTTAAATTGGCTCCATATATTTGTTTCGATCAAGGCGGATGCTCCAGAAATCAACAAGCCTCAAATATACTTTACTTAACTACTTGATTATTACACAAATCTATAGCTTCATAAAGTCTTGTTGACTTCTCAGGTTCATCAAAAGAATATTGTAATTCAGCACTTCATGAACCATGGTTCTTCATTATAAATCTTGAAATTAAAGCTCTGAACCTATCTTTGGTTCTTTCACAATAGATCTTGTAATTAAAGCTTTGAAACTGCAAACTCACTAAATCGTGTAAAAGGTTAAATTCAATTAGTGTATGTTTTGTAAATCTAGTCAAACAAAATATTAAAAAATTGCATACAGCCAACACATTACACTATAAAATAATCTTAAGAGAATAAATATACGATGATGATGATAATTAGCACAGTCATACTGCGTTGTAAATTTTCATTGGAAAAGATGATTCTAATATTATAGCAATCAAAATTAAAAGAACCATGAATTTGTCATATCTTTCATTCCCTATTGCTTAGATAATAGGTCGAAGTTTGTAGTAAAATATAAAGAAATGGCAGTGATTTTCTAATTCTCATACACTCCGAACATGTTGATACTTTTCGAAATTAGATTAAAATAGAAAGTATACTATATTACTATGTTATATGGTTAAAAAAAAAAAAAAAAATCCCTCCATTTTGTTGAAATGGAGAGCATTTGAATCCTAAGCTAGAGACAGAGAATTCACCTGCCGCTCACAAACAAAACACTGGATTAACCGAGGTTATAATTGTCAAATTGTTATTTTGGATGGCTGCCCTTTTCGCCTTTTCAAGTGGGATATGATATAAAGAAAGTATCAAACAGTATACCACTTTACCTGATATGATATATATATAAAGAAAGAAAGAAAAAAAAAAAGGTTTTACGCGCTACATTTTTTTTCAACGCTCTTTCAGTTCATACATTTGCTTTACGGCAGGTCAAAAAGAGAAAAGGTTCTTTAGGTGGTAATTAAGACCAATCTAAATCTAAATCATGTGTTTATAATATTTGAGTCCGGATCCCCTAAAGTAACCCAATCTTTGGGTTTTGAATCGAGACCGTCCGATTCGAATTCGTCGCTCGGGATCATTTTGGGATTCGAATTAGTTGTCGGATGTGTGCGTTCACTTTGGGGATTGATTTTTGCGGATTCGAATCGGACGGTCCCGATCTAAATTTTCTTTCGTTCTTTTTAACTTTAAAATAATAATTTAAAATTAATCATGGCCGCCCAATAAAAGAGAGACGATCATGATCTACACAAACTTGCAATTGAATCCATACAATTGGATTATTATTATTATTATTATTATTATTATTATTATTATTTTGGCAAAAGTGGATATTACCACCTGTTTCATTATGAACTCCATAGTTCATACAAAATTAGTGCATAGTACCGAATATCCAAATATAAACCTAACTAGATGAACATCAACCAACTAGGAGCTACCATCCATAAGAAACCAACAGACTAACATAACATGTCCAGAGATATAAAAGACGAACATAACAGGCAAAACAAACACAAGATAATCCCCTAAATGTCACTAATATCACTAATATCAATCACATTAGTGGAAGAGGAGCTAGTATCAACTAAAGACAAATCAGGAGACAGTAATCCAGCTGCTGCATCTATGGTATCATATATCGCCCTGTCACACAGATAATCAACTAGGTCCGACCCTTTTAAACCAAGAGAAGGATCCACGTCTAAATCCAACAGGGAGCTGGCTCTGTCCTGTGAGTTTGTGTCCGATATTATTATTATTATTGTTATTGTTATTGTTATATCCACGTAGGATTCATTAGGGTCAAAAAGGGAGAAAGCCATAGGGTCAACATGACAAGTCATCCATCTAACCTTTTAGCAATTGTTGCAAAGAAATCTTCTAGCCAACGACTTCTGAGAGAGAGTATCTTAATCGCTTTCCATTACATAAATCACTATTAAGTATTTTATAAATTTGAAAGGGTGATTGGCTCGTAAGAATCTGATCTTTGGGCAATTTTGATATAAATTTGGAAAGGGTGGCTCGTTAAAAAAAAATTAAAATTAACATGCTAATGGCTTGTACTAACACATGTTGGCTTGTGAGCTCAAAGATTTTCGTCTATTTGATGTCATAGATTATGTATAGATAACGAGTTGTAATTTTTTTTTTTTTAATCATCTTTGCCAATAATGGAGCAATGGATCTCCATTAATTTTTAATTTTTTTGTACTTGTATCGTATTTTCTATATATTTTAGAGTAAAATGCTATGGGTAGTGTAAAATTGACACATTCGTAGCATGCAAAATTTATACGATTAATCTCTATTCACATGTGACTTCATAGTAGAGAAGGAAATTTGTCACGGCGTGATCAGTCACGTCACGTAACGTCACGTTCACGTCACGTTACGTGACGTCACGTGTGTTGATTACGTGACGTGACTCACGTGTTGCGTGACGTGACTATTCGCGTGACGTGACTGTATTTAACAAAAATTATACGTCACGTCACGTCACGTAAACTAATCACGTCACGTCACGTCACATGATCACGTCACGTCACGTCACGTGATCACATCACGTCACGTCACGTGATCACGTACTATCACGTGTTTTGAGGACAAACTCTAGTAGTCCATATTCCTATTAGCACTATTAGGCTATGTTTCTGTAGTATATTCATAGTATATTCAAACTTTTCTTTTGTGACTGTTTGTAAAAACTATGTTTCTTAATGAAACGGACTTAAATATCTTCTATCAAAATTTTTTGATAATTTTTAGAATATTATTTACTAGTTAATTTTTGCAACATTATTTACTTATTTTACAAATTTTATAATTTTCATATTTTTTGATATATTTTTTCTGAATTTTCAACAATTTAAATTAAAATATAAAAAAAATTCAATGTGACTAATTTATGTCACGTCATATCACGTCACGTGTAGTCACGGCGTGACTACACGTGACGTGACCATTCGCGTGACGTGATCGTCTCTCCCTATTTTGATCACGTCACGTCACGTCACGTGAAAAAAAAACATTAATCACGTCACGTCACGTCACGTCACGTCACGTGACCAAATCACGGCGTGTTTGTCACGTCACGTCACGGCGTGTCACGTATTTCCTTCTCTACTTCATAGTCTGAAAATCTGATTATGTTCCTAGTTTTTGCGTAAAGAGCTTCATCCAGGAGAAACCACATGCTACGAGTTTTTGCCAGTCCCAGTGAGGCCCATTTTTAGCTGAAAACATTAATACATGTAGAAGTATGGTTACAAAATCAGTAAGACTTGTAGTTTCATTAGTGGTGCATATTTGTTCTATAGTAACTATTGGGGGAAAAAAACACAGGCTAGGTACCATTGGAATTCACAACTTCTGAGATATCTCAAATTATGAGTGGATGCATGTGTCTTTGAACGAATTTCAAAGCACATTAAACTGGCCCCTCTATTTCACTTTAAAATTTCTAATTTTTATGAGAATTAATATTGTTTGTCCTTCTCATAAAATGAAGTTAATTATATGACACTTATTTATTTTGCCTCGGTTTTGATTTTCTAGTTCCGCTTCTACCATTTGATTTTCGAATATACGACATTTCACAAAAAAAATATTACATTTTATTGTTAGACCAAAGACCGGAGACTGGCTAAGCTCAAAACGTTTGCACCAAGCCCTTGGTGCAAACGTTTTGGTTCTCCTATTTGCAAAGTCCAAACGGTCGATCCAAACCGTTAGATATTTAATCCATATTAAAATGTGCTTGGAGACCAAATTTCACATTTTTTGGAATTTTTTTGCTATTTATTAAGCCACTTTGAAAGTTGCTGATTCGGGTGAACAGTAAAAACAGTGCAATAAAATTCTGGACCGTGTGATCAGCAACTTTCAAAGTGGCTTAATAAATAGTAAAAAAATTCCAAAAAATGTAAAATTTGGTCTCCAAGCACATTTCAATATGGAGAACAACTTGAACGGTTTGGATCGACCGTTTGAACTTTGAAAATCCGAAAACAATTCGTTTGCACCAAGGGCTTGGTGCAAACGTTTTGAGCTTAGCCACTCACCCAAAGACTGTTCGTTCCAACTTAATTATCATTTTACAGTGAATTTTTTTTTAAAAACCATAATTAGAAAAACCAAAATTAGGGAACCAACATGATTAGCTGGGTTTTTACAAAAACCATAAGACTCGAATTGGCAATTCGGGTCCGACTTTTTTTTTCCCTGGACCCGAAATGCCAATTCGGGTTCCCCCTATTTTTTCAGTTTTTCCGCAGCGCAAAAACGGTGCAGCTTTTGGTGTAATGCCTTGGACCCGAATTGGGATTTCGGGTCCCATTACTTTTTTTTTTTTTTTTTAGACAAATAACTAAAATGATGAAATATAATACTAAAAAATCGAATTTTTTTTCTCCTTTGTCAAATTACTTTTTTATAGCATATTTATACTAAAATACGCTAAATTACTTCAAATTATGTTAATTTATGCTGAATTATACTAAATTACTTGAAATTACAATAATTATGTAGAATTATGCTAAAATACGGTAAATTACGCTAAATTACGTATGAATAGGGATGATATCTTCACTCAGAAGACGAAAAACGACAACAAAACTTCAAACGGCCATAAAACGGCGCTCGAGTGTCCGATTTCAGCAAATGACCACTTTTCGGAAAGCTTGTGAAAATATGTATGCGTTTGTACTCACTTTGCCAATTTTTTAAATTCAGAATCGCCAAAAAAACAAAGAGAAGGGCCTCAAAACTTCAGTTGAAGTTTCCGATTAAGATTTTCATTTCTATTCTTCAATCTACGTAGCTCAGTAAATTAGTTATATAATGAACTTGTAGAATAATATTTTTTATTATTTTTGGAATTTTTTTACTATTTTTTATGATTTATGAGAGATGGCACAAAATAGGCCCTATTCATACGTAATTTAGCGTAATTTACCGTATTTTAGCATAATTCTATACAATTATTGTAATTTCAAGTAATTTAGTATAATTCAGCATAAATTAACATAATTTGAAGTAATTTAGCATATTTTAGTATAAATATGCTATAAAAAAGTAATTTGACAAAGGAGAAAAAAAATTTGATTTTTTAGTATTATATTTCATCATTTTAGTTATTTGTCTAAAAAAAAAAAAATGTAATGGGGCCCGAAATCCCAATTCGGGTCCAAGGCATTACACCAAAAGCTGCACCGTTTTTGCGCTGCGGAAAAACTGAAAAAATATGGGGAACCCGAATTGGCATTTCGGGTCCAGGAAAAAAAAAAAATCGGACCCGAATTGCCAATTCGGGTCTTATGGTTTTTGTAAAAACCCGGCTAATCATGTTAGTTCCCTAATTTTGGTTTTTCTAATTATGGTTTTTAAAAAAAATTCTTTTACAGTGGGGAGCAAGGAATTTTTCAAACTATTTACTTGTTTTGGTTTGAGTGAGGGAGGCAGGGAAGGGCATTAATGTAAAATGCAAACAGAAATAGGAAAGAAAAAGGTTTATTTAATCATTAGGATACATACAATTTCAAAAGAGAGAAAACATGGGATACAAATGCGGTTAACTGACTCGGAACTTTTTGAAAATACTATTGTCAATTTTTTTTTTCTTGGTAAAATATTGTTAACTGGTACAAATGCAGTGGTTGGATGGTTGCTAAATATGAAATTGTCCCCCAATAATGTATCAATGTTTTTTTTTTTTTTTTTTCAAAATTGAACCACCGGCGTTGAAAAGGTTGTTGTATATAAAACAATTTGTAAAATATTATTTGTCCATTTTATTATAAAAATTCTCCTGCCTACCGTTTTTGTTGTATTATTCTAGAGTTCCTTTGTGTGTACGCACGCGTGTGTTCTTTTCTATGCACTAATGCACGTGGGTTGTGTTGGGAATTATAGTATAGATAACGAGTTGGAATTTTTTTTTATCATCTTTGCCAATTTTCTCTCGTTCTTTTTAACTTTAAAATAATAATTTAAAATTAATCAAGGCCGGCCAATAAAAGGGAGACGATCATGATCTACGCAAACTTTGCAATTGAATCCATACAATTGGATTATTATTATTATTATTATTATTATTATTATTATTTCAGTGTTCTAAATAGCGCGCTATAGTGTTTTTGGACCCTAAACGCTAAGCTATGACATCAAAATGCGCTATTTGCGCTACGGCCGCTATACAATATGAGTTTTTTTTTTTTTAATAAAACCTATTTGGAAGCCACTGCCAAATTTTTCAAAAAAAAACAATATGGGTATTTTTAAGCAATTTATATGGGTTTTAAATAAAGACCCAAAAAAGCTCAAACCGAAATTGAATTTGTTGCTACTTGCTACAGATAAATCAATTTGAAATTGGGAATAGAAATTGAAATTTGAATAGAAAAAAAATAGATTATGTCATGAATCATGATACTTAAGATATTTTTAATAGGAAAAATTGATAGTTTATGATATTACTATGGATATTTTGAACCGCAATTTGGACTTTGTACTGGTTCAATATGAATATTATAATTTCTTAATTACTTTGGTGTTATTTATTGTTCTATGAGACTTTAGATAATATTGATATTTAGTACAAATATTTAATATACGGAATGTAAAAAAAAAATACTATATGACATAGCTTTCGCTATAGCAACGCTATTCGCTATAATTTTTTTTTTGCCTTCCTGACGCTATAAACGCTATTTAGAACCTTGATTATTATTATTGTTGTTGTTGTTATTATCCACGTAGGATTCATTAGGGTCAAAAAGGGAGAAAGCCATAGGGTCAACATGACAAGTCATCCACCTAACCTTTTAGCAATTGTTGCAAAGAAATCTTCTAGCCAACGACTTATGAGAGAGAGTATCTTAATCGCTTTCCATTACATAAATCACTATTAAGTATTTTATAAATTTGAAAGGGTGATTGGCTCGTAAGAATCTGATCTTTGGGCAATTTTGATATAAATTTGGAAAGGGTGGCTCGTTAAAAAAATTAAAATTAAGATGCTAATGGCTTGTACTAACACATGTTAGCATGTGAGCTCTAAAGATTTTCGTCTATTTGATGTCATAGATTATGTATAGATAACAAGTTGTAATTTTTTTTTTATCATCTTTGCCAATAATGGAGCCATGTGAAAGGAATGAAGATCAATGGATCTCCATTAATTATTAAATTTTTTATACTTGTATCATATTTTCTATATATTTTAGAGTAAAATGTCATGAGTAGTATAAAATTGACATATTCGTAGCATGCAAAATTTATACAATTAATCTTTATTCACGTTTGATTCTCATAGTCTAAAAGTCTGAATCTGTTCCTAGTTTTTGCGTAAAGAGCTTCATCCAGGGAAACACATAGTGATAATGAAAGAATTGAGAAAGAACTTCATCTTTTTTTGTAACGAATTGAGAAATAAGTCAAGCTGAGTCCATCTTTAACTCGATCATAACAAGCCAAATCAAAATCAAGCGAACAAATTACAAGTTTTTTTCAATCTAATCTCGAACAAACCACATGCTATGAGTTTTTGCCAGTTCCAGTGAGGCCCATTTTTAGGTGAAAACATTAATACATGTAGAAGCATGGTTACAAAATTAGTAAGACTTGTAATTTTATTAGTGGTGCATATTAGTTCTATAGTAACTATTGGGGAAAAAACATAGGAGTAGAACTAGGGTGTGATGTGCTCACAACTCCATAATCTATCAAATTCATTTCAAACGAGACGAATCCAAACCGTTCAAACCGACCTACTTCACGAGTGATGCATGTACATGCAAAAGTTTGAAATTTTCGAATTCATTTAGTACAAAGTCAAGCGGTCAAAATTAATAAAAAATGAATGCATTAAAATAACTTATAAAACTTCAATTTAGATCATTCATTTTTTTTATCAATTTTGACCGCTTGACTTTAGACTAAATGAATTCGAAAATCTCAAATTTTTGCATGTACATGCATCACTCGTGAAGTAGGTCGGTTTGAACGGTATGGATTCGTCTTGTTTGAAATGAATTTGATAGATTATGGAGTTGTGCTCACCAAAAGATTTGGTGAGCACATCACACCCTAGTTCTATTCAAAGCACAGGCTAGGTACCATTGGAATTCACAACTTCTAAAAGAAATTGAACGAATTTCAAAGCACATTAAACTGGCCCCTCTATTTCACTTTAAAATTTCTAATTTTTATGAGAATTAATATTGTTTGTCCTTCTCATAAAATGAAGTTAATTATATGACACTTATTTATTTTGTCTCAGTTTTGATTTTCTAGTTCCGCTTCTACCATTTGATTTTCGAATATACGACCTTTCACAAAAAAAAATATTACATTTTATTGTTAGACCAAAGACCGTTGGTTCCAACTTAATTATCATTTTACAGTGGGGAGCAAGGAATTTTTCAAATTATTTACTTGTTTTGGTTTGAGTGAGGGAGGCAGGGAAGGGCATTAATGTAAAATGCAAACAGAAATAGGAAAGAAAAAGGTTTATTTAATCATTAGGATACATACAATTTCAAAAGAGAGAAAACATGGGATGGGATACAAATGCGGTTAACTGACTCGGAACCTTTTGAAAATACTATTGTCAATTTTTTTTTTCTTGGTAAAATATTGTTAACTGGTACAAATGCAGTGGTTGGATGGTTGCTAAATATGAAATTGTCCCCCAATAATGTATCAATGTTTTTTTTTTTTTTTTTTTCAAAATTGAACCACCGGCGTTTGACAAGGTTGTTGTATATAAAACAATTTGTAAAATATTATTTGTCCATTTTATTATAAAAATTCTCATGCCTACCGTTTTTGTTGTATTATTCTAGAATCTAGAGTTCCTTTGTGTGTACGCACGCGTGTGTTCTTTTCTATGCACTAATGCACGTGGGTTGTGTTGGGAATTATAGTATAGATAACGAGTTGGAATTTTTTTTTTATCATGTTTGCCAATTTTCTCTCGTTCTTTTTAACTTTAAAATAATAATTTAAAATTAATCAAGGCCGGCCAATAAAAGGGAGACGATCATGATCTACACAAACTTTGCAATTGAATCCATACAATTGGATCATTATTATTATTATTATTATTATTATTATTATTATTATTATTATTATTATTATTATTATTATTATTTCAGTATTCTAAATAGCGCGCTATAGTATTTTTGGACCCCAAACGCTAAGCTATGACATCAAAATACGCTATTTGCGTTACGGCCGCTATACAATATGAGTTTTATTTTTTTAATAAAACCTATTTGGAAGCCACTGCCAATTTTTTCAAAAAAAAAACAATATGGGTATTTTTAAGCAATTTATATGAGCTTTAAATAAAGACCCAAAAAAGCTCAAACCGAAATTGAATTTGTTGCTACTTGCTACAGATAAATCAATTTGAAATTGGGAATAGAAATTGAAATTTGAATAGAAAAAAATAGATTATGTCATGAATCATGATGCTTAAGATATTTTTAATAGGAAAAATTGATAGTTTATGATATTACTATGGATATTTTGAACCGCAATTTGAACTTTGTACTGGTTCAATATGAATATTATAATTTCTTAATTACTTTGGTGTTATTTATTGTTCTATGAGACTTTAGATAATGTTGATATTTAGTACAAATATTGAATATACGGAATGTAAAAAAAAATACTATGTGACATAACTTCCGCTATAGCAACGCTATTCGCTATGATTTTTTTTTTTTGCCTTCCTGACGCTATAAATACTATTTAAAACCTTGATTATTATTGTTGTTGTTGTTGTTATCCACGTAGGATTCATTAGGGTCAAAAAGAGAGAAAGCCATAGGGTCAACATGACAAGTCATCCACCTAACCTTTTAGCAATTGTTGCAAAGAAATCTTCTAGCCAACGACTTCTGAGGAGAGTATCTTAATCGCTTTCCATACATAAATCACTATTAAGTATTTTATAAATTTGAAAGGGTGATTGGCTCGTAAGAATCTGATCTTTGGGCAATTTTGATATAAATTTGGAAAGGGTGGCTCGTTAAAAAAAATTAAAATTAACATGCTAATGGCTCTTGTACTAACACATGTTGGCTTGTGAGCTCAAAGATTTTCGTCTATTTTATGTCATAGGTTATGTATAGATAATGTCATAACGAGTTGGAATTTTTTTTTATCATCTTTGCCAATAATGGAGCCACGTGTGCAAGGAATGAAGGTCAATGGATCTCCATTAATTTTTAAATTTTTTGTATTTGTATTATATTATATATATATATATATATATAGAGTTGGGCTAACTTGCTTTGGGAATTAAAGGGAGCGTTTTACTTTGCGCTCATATCTTCATTTTCAAAGTTCAAATAGTCGATTTGAACCTTCCAACATGTTCTTCATATTAAAATGTGCTTGGAAACCAAATTTTATAATTTTTGGAAAGTTGTTACTATTTTTTCAGAATTTTTGAAAATCATTATTTTGCCTAATTTTTTATTATTATTATTTTTATTGAAAAGTTGTGATTTTCAAAAATTCTGAAAAAATAGTAAAAAAATTTCAAAAAATGTAAAATTTGGTCTCCAAGCACATTTTAATATGAAGAACATGTTGAAAGGTTCGAATCGACTATTTGAACTTTGAAAATGAAGATATGAGCGCAAAGTAAAACGCCCCCTTTAATTCCCAAAGCAAGTTAGCCCAACTCTCTCTCTCTCTCTCTCTCTCTCTCTATATATATATATTAGAGTAAAATGTTGAGTAGTGTAAAATTGACACATTCGTTGCATGCAAAATTTATACGATTAATCTCTATTCACGTTTGACTCTCATAGTCTGAAAGTCTAGCTCTGTCCCTAGTTTTTGCGTAAAGAGCTTCATCCAGGGAAACACAGAGTGGTAATGAAAGAATTGAGAAAGAAATTCATCTTCTTGTTGTAACGAATTAAGAAATAAGTCAAGCTGAAAACATTAATAAGACTTGTAGTTTTATTAGTGGTGCATATTAGTTCTATAGTAACTATTGGGGGAAAAAAGCACAGGCTAGGTACCATTGGAATTCACAACTTCTGAGATATCACAAATTATGAGTGGATGTGTGCAAAATCTGAACTATTCAAAAAAAAAATTGAACGAATTTCAAAGCACATTAAACTGGCCCCTCTATTTCACTTCAAAATAGAAATTTTGAAGTTAATTATATGACACTAATTTATTTTTGCCTCAGTTTTGATTTTTTAGTGCCACTTCTATCATTTGATTTTCGAATATATGACCTTTCACAAAAAAACAAATATTACATTTTATTGTTAGACCGAAGACCGTTCGTTCCAACTTAATTATCATTTTACAGTGGGGAGCAAGGAATTTTTGAAATTATTTACTTGTTTTGGTTTGAGTGAGGGAGGCAGGGAAGGGCATTAATGTAAAATGCAAGCAGAAACAGGAAAGAAAAAAGTTTATTTAATCATTAGGATACATACAATTTCAAAAGAGATAAAGATGGGATGCGGTTAACTGACTCATAACCTTTTGAAAATACTATTGTCAATTTTTTTTTGGTAAAATATTGTTAACTGGTACAAATGTAGTCGTTGGATGGTTGCTAATAGAGTTGGAAAAACGTGCCGTGTCCTGATTAACACACCGTGACTTTGGTCACGTGCCGTGTCATGCCGTGACAAAAATTAAGAAGGGTGATCACGGTACGCGAGTCACGCCGTGACTCGCATGCCGTGACCAAACGTGTCATGACCAAACATGTGTTAGTCACGTTTGATTGCATTTAACGTTTTAAAAAAAAATATGAAACGATTCTTTAAAATTCAAATGTTTTAATTGAGATTTAAATGTAAATATTTTAATTAAAATAGAAAGGTATGTTAGTGTATTGCATCATGACTGCCGTGACTGGTGTGTCTTCCGTGTCTACCGTTCCGTGACTCGCGTGTCCCGTGCCGTGCTGTGACCAAGGCAATTTTCGTGCCATGCCGTGCCGTGTCTTCTTTGCCAACAATTGGTCACGGCACGTAACCAACACGCGTGCTTTGCCGTTCTGTGCCGTTCCGTGACGGAGCCGGCTCCGGCGTGCCATTTTTCCAACTCTAGTTGCTAATGCAGTATATGAACTTGTCCCCCAATAATGTATCAATATTTTTTTTTCAAAATTGAACCACCGGCGTTGAAAAGGTTGTTGTATATAAAACAATTTGTTAAATATTATTTGTCCATTTTATT
Organism: Carex kokanica; assembly: GCA_025461125.1. Classification (NCBI taxonomy): domain Eukaryota; kingdom Viridiplantae; phylum Streptophyta; class Magnoliopsida; order Poales; family Cyperaceae; genus Carex; species Carex kokanica. The sequence goes on from JAJGRX010000348.1 coordinate 1,535,442, forward strand.
ATAAAAATTCTCATGCCTACCGTTTTTGTTGTATTATTCTAGAGTTCCTTTGTGTGTGCGCACGCGCGTGTTTTTTTTTTTTCGAGAAAATATGATATGCACTAATGCACTGGATCTGAATCTGCTACGATCCTTCACTGTGAACAGTAACCCTACAATTCTTGCTTTTCTCAATCCAGCTGTCGAATTGTTTCGAGATGCGTGCACAGAAAAATCAATTGTTTCAAGATGCGTGTACAGAAAAAGTTAACGGCTGGATTTGAAAAAGCAGGAATTTCAGGGTTACTGTTCACACGTGTCGGATCGTAGAAGATTTATTTCCCTAATGCACATGTGGGTTGTGTTGGGAATTAAAGTGTAACAATTTAATTTAGCTCAGAAGTTGTTCATATTGGAAGACATATTTATTAGAGGATCAAATAGATTGTATTAGAGATAATAGTTGGTGTAAATTGTAAGAATTTATTAGCATTGTAACAGTGGTAGGTAGGAGTTGTTTAGTGGAGTTATTTACGATTAATCATAATCAAACTTATATCAAGTCTATATATGTGTCATGTCAATGTACTCAAATACACAATATCAATACAAATTCTCTCTTTTATGAAATCTGAGAAGATTCAATGTGTAAATTAAATTATAAATAGAGTTTACCACTATATGCGTAACAAAAACTTTAAACCCTCGTAATCTTCTTTACTTCGTCAATCTCGTATCAGATCTACGCAATAGCAACAACAGTCACGTATCTACCGATATTCACACGAATAGGTTGACAAATAACTGCCAGTCGGAGTGCTAGCACCAACAGTCATGTATATTTGTAATACTACACACCAGTTCATCGCACTACTTGGTTGTACCTATTCAATGCACCAATTCGGCTGAGATTTATCCAGATGCATGAAACCAGAAAATGAGAGAGCATACATTTAGGCCCATAATATATTCAGCCCGATATCTTAATTCATAATAAATTTCAAATATTAAACCATTAATTCGATCCAAATAATTTGGCATGTAGGACATTTATAACCGGTTGTACTTTATATGCGAAAAAGAACTGATTTTGTGAAATGAATTGAAATTTATGATACGGACATGTAGATTGTATTCAAATTTTTAATAATAAAAAATTTAAAATTTATATGTCAAAATTAAATAGCTAGATGTGATTATATATTATTTTCTCTACATATACATAAAATATATCACTTTTCTTATTTTAGTTGTATTTGATCAATAAGTTGAAAAATTAACGTCCAGATCTATTTATCCATATCGGTGTATTTTTACAAGCTCTTGATACTAATGAAAACAAAATTGAAATTTAGTAATCTTTTACGGGTGCATAGAAAAACTAGTATAAATCATATCTAACGATTTTATTTTGATACTTAAGTTTTAAATTTTAAGTTATTGTATTTCTATAAATAGAGGCATGATAGAGACACAAAATATGCAGGCATTTAAACCCTCCTCTATTTTAACATATAGTTTTTAGAATTTGTGTTATTAAACAATAAAGACATAATAAATGTAAAAAGATTGAGGCATTGAATATTTTAAAAAGTTTATATGTCAACAAATTTCCGTTTCATTCTCTCTATATCATTAAAGTATGGAGCCCCTTTTTTATTGGACGTTGTTAATTTGGAATTGGCATTGAACCTTGGTGCTATGAGCATATGCCAAGCATATCCACACACTTTTTGAGACTTCTCTAGAACAGTTCAAATCCTTGGAGCTTTCTCAAAGAACAAATTGATTACATACAACAACACACTTATTGGCCTCTCCTTTTCCAGCATCCTTTCCTTTCCCTCTTTCAAACTTCTCACCATTACAACCTCAATAATTATAATATCCATTCCTTTAAGTTATTTAAAGCACTTTAGTGTGATTTTTTCTTCTTCCTTTTTTATAAGAAAAAATTGAGATCTAGTTTTTCAAATTATAACATTCAAACTTTTTATTCAGATTTTAAACCTCTCATACATAAATATTTAGTATGAATTTTATTGCTAAACCAAATATGAATATTATTTTTTGTCACCAGATCAAAGATTGATCCTACATTTTAGTATAATTTTGATGTGTCGGAAAGAATTTTGAAACACCACTGTTGATTTTTAAGCACAAAACAATGAGAAAGATGAACTCTGCTCAAATGTGAACTATACATATATTTTTTCTTTATGTAAATTCGAATAAGAAAGATGAACTCTGCTCAAATGTCAATTCTGATTTTTTATCTGAACTTTTAGATTTGCATCGAAATTTTTACGCTCATTTAGCATATTATTATTCTAATTGTATGCACAAATTTCGACGCAGATCGAACTACATTGATCAGACATCTGACCGATTCGATGCTCATCAGAAATATTGCTCATATTTTGCAAATCCCCCTTTTATGATATTGGACTACACATTTGTTATAATAGTTTTTTGTTTTGTTGAAAGTCCATCGGCAATATTTCATTCATTTAGACAAAAATCAGTTACACATCGTTTCGTATCAGTACATACAGCATCTGTACCAGTACTTACACTATTACAACTGAAACCTCTTTCTAAAAGTAGATGAGAAAATTCATAAAAAAAAAAAAAAAAAACCAAGGGTTACTGCACTCAGATCAGCAAATAGTGAGCTTGTAGGATTTTCTGTGCTCATGCTCAGATTGATAAGTTGTGAGCCTGCATAATTCTTGTCTTTAGCACAAAGCAGTGCTGTAATCAAGCCGAGACAGGGGTATCCAGGAGAGCCTTCGTGTTAAGATAAGATTTGTGCCTAAGTTATTTAAAAAGAAACACAGAGAAAGGAGATAGGAAGAAGGAAAGAGAAGAAGAGAGGGAGGAGAAGAAGAGGAGGAGAGGAGTCACCGTCAGCGCATCATCATCATTACTAACACTAAATATAACTTATTTAAACGTAAACGTAGATATAGTAGATACATTAGAGGTGGGGCGAACTTACAACACCACCATCTGAACCCGTTGAATCAAGACAAGGCGAAGAGCGGCAAAGCGGAGCGACGAGCAGTGACCAAACCGGACGGAGGAGCCGAGATAGGGTGGTGGACTCTCAAACCCCCTTAACGAGGGAGCGAACCGAACCCTAAGGCTACCTGAGGTGGAAGCACAACCCGAGGCAAGACGACGGAGCAGCGACAACTAGATCTGAGGTGGAAGCCAAGACGGTGGTGATTGGCGACCAGATCCAAGACGGAAGTACCGACTGAATGGAGGCGAGGTGGTGGAGAACGGCGACCAGATCCGAAACAAAAGCGCCGACTGAATAGACGAAAAGAGGAGAGCCTCGTATGCTCAATAGGTGGATGGGGTGGGGAAATGGGGGTGAGCGGGCGACGGGAGTCGCTCAACGACTCTCAAAGCAGCAAGCTAGGGTTCCGACCTTTTCTTTTCTTTTTTCGTTTTTTTGTTATCATAGTTTAGTTTAAATTGTTTGGTTAAGAAAGAAAAATGGGGAAGTTAAGAAAAAGGACTTTGCAAAAAAAATGAAATGAAATATGGCGAATGGCTAAAGAATTAGATAAGAAGTAAGCTAAATTGTAGCCTATGCTCTCTATGAAGAGTGGCTAAAGCACTTTGAGCGAAAACGGTTTCTCCTGCCCACAAAAAAAAAGGGTTTGACAGAGAAAGCGCCAAAAATTGCAAATGGGACCCGCATGGGATATACTTCAGTCTCAGGCACGAAACGCGTGGGACCCACTGAATCATGATCCGCATGGAGCACTGTTACTGGTGGTGGAATCTCCTGTTACAAGAACTAGTTACTGGTGGTGGACCCACTGAATTATTGATGTGCTTTTTTTCATAGATATATGGAAATTATTGATGGTCTCTGGCACATCAGATTCATCCATGCGGCGAAGCTAGGCTGTAAATGAGCAAGTCAACTCGAGTTGGGATTATAATAATCTACGTTGTAGAGCCAATTCGAACTCAGCTCGTTATCAACTCGAATTGGCTCACAACTCATTTAACCAGTTAATTATATATATACTACTTGTTAAAGAATTTACCAGTATCTAGTAATTTTTCATACAACAATAATACATAAGCATCAGCAATTTTTCATACAACAACTTAGTACATAAGCACCAACAATTTTTCATACAGCAGCTTAACAAAAACAATTTATGGGATTTATTGTAACCAATTCTATGTAACTCGAGTTATAAATGAGCGAGTTGGGGTAAGCTCAAACTCAGCTCATTTATTAAACGAGTCAGCCAACTCGAGTTGGAACTGACTCGAGTTGTAAATGAGCGAGTTAAAGCGAGCTGTAAATGAGCGAGTTATGAGCGAGTTACGAGTTTGAGCAATTTTGCCCAGCCCTAGGCGAAGCTCAGACTTTCAAACAATAAGAGTCAAACTAGTTCTGATACCGTGTTGAATTAGAGTAAAATGTTATGGTTTAGGCCGACATTTTTAATAATACCCCAAGTTAATTAAAGATTAATAAAAATACCCACGGTTCCTGAAAAAATTTAAAAATACCCAAACCGGCCATTTAATGGCCGGTTCTGAAATTTTTTTTTTTTTTTTTTTTAGAAAAATAGCTAAAATACTGAAATCTAACACTAAAAAATCGAATTATTTTGTTAAATATTTGTTATATTACTTTTTTCATAGCATATTTATACTAAATTACACTATGAATAGGGCCGATTTTGTGCTAAAATATGCAAAATTACTTCAAATTATGTTAATTTATGGTGATTTACACAAAATTACTTGAAATTACAATAATTATGTAGAGTTATGCTAAAACGGTAAATTACGTATGAATATGACCTATTTTGTACCATCTTTCATAAATCACAAAAAATAGTAAAAAAATTTCAAAAATAATAAAAATTGGTATTCTACAGGTTCATTATATAACTAATTTACTGAGCTACGTAGATTGGAGAATAGAAATGAAAATCTTAATCGGAAACTTCAACTGAAGTTTTGAGGCCCTTCTCTTTGTTTTTTGGCGATTCTGAATTTGGAAAACTAACAAAGCAAGTACGGACGCATGCGCATTTTCACAAGCTTTCCGAAAAGTGGTCATTTGCTGAAATCGGACACTCGAGCGCCGTTTTATGACCGTTTGAAGTTTTGCCGTCGTTTTTCGCTTTCTCAGTGAAGATATCATCCCTATTCATACGTAATTTAGCGTAATTTAGTGTATTCTACCATAATTCTACATAATTATTGTAATTTAGAGTAATTCAGCATAAATTAACATAATTTCAAGTAATTTAGCGTGTTTTAGTATAAATATGCTAATTATATATATAAAATGTAATCTAGCAAATATTTAAAAATAAATTCAATTTTTTAGTGTTATATTTCAATATTTTAATTATTTGTCTCTTAAAAAAATTTAACATAATTTAAAGTAATTTAGTGTCAATCAGCATAAATTAACATAATTTCAAATAATTTAGCGTATTCTAGTATAAATATGCTATCAAAAAAGTAATCTAACAAATATTAAAAAAATAATTCAATTTTTTAGTCTTAGATTTATGCATTTTATCTATTTGTCTAAAAAAAAATTAAATTAAATGGGGGACCGGCCATTAAATGGCCGGTTCCCCTCTTTAATTAAAAAAAATAAAAAAATTGCGGGACCGGCCATTAAATGGCCGGTTTGGGTATTTTTCAAATTTTTCGGGAACCGTGAGTATTTTTATTAATCTTTAATTAACTTGGGGTATTTTTAAAAATGTCGGGGTTTAGGAGAAACCAATTTTAGGTATATGGAAATTATAGGATTCGAAAATGGAGGCTAATAAAAATCCATTCACTTTGAGATTTGTGCCATAATAAAACAGACGATTCAGATCTCATTCTATATATTCGCTACCGTGTTGATTCTGAATTTTAGGAATCACAAGTTTGTTATTTGTTCCATTTGTAACGAATTAGTACATTTTTCATTAAGAAATAAATAAGGTGCTAAAATGAGCTAAATTTGGATCTTATTACAGCATGTTTTGCCACATATGTAGGTCAGCATTACCTCAAAAGGAAAGGTTAAAAACCAAAAAAGTTCAACCAACCAATTTTGTGCACTTATTCTTCTCAACTATTATTCCATTTCAAATTAAACATTTTTTTCAAATATGTTATTCTTACTTTATTTTGATTTGACATGCATTTTGAAAATGCAACGATTTTCTCGAGCTTGATTTTGTGAGTGGTTGTCAATGTCCTTCAACCCCTAAGAAATGACTCCTATCTGAAAAATAAAAAGTAGATTACTTTTACAAATATTTGATCTCAAATTGGGATGAACGGCTGAGAATGGGAGCATGTGCAAGCCTTAAAAAAAATGCAGGATAAATTCAACTGTTCCCCACTAAGAGTACGTTTGGTTGGAATGAGAATAGGTTATTTTTTAGGTTAGGTTATTCGGAATAGCCTATTCGGTATTTGGTTGAGTTAAAATAACTAGAATAGTAAATCCAAATTTTTTGTCTTATTAGAATAGGTTATTCTTAAGAGTTTTGAGATTTGACTATTATAATAAGACAAATAATAGTTATTCTTGACTTGGTTATTTTAGTTATTCTTGTTTTACAACCAAACATACCCTAGATGACTGGATCTGGATATGAATTATGAAGTTATCTAGTTTTCTGTTAAAGTTTAAATAGCGTCTATCGCGTCATAGTGGAACGGTTAAAAAAACGACACCATTGTCATATTGTGCCGCTATAGCTTTTATGGTCTGAAAATACTATTGGAACCCTAATTTTCTGTGATCAAATATCTAATTTTATGTGGTGGCATAGGAATTGATATAATGTTTGAGTTCGTTACGAAGAGGAAGAAGAGAAGTCAAACTTCAATAAACTGAATTTATTAATGAGGAGGGATCCAATTACACCTTTTTTGGTGACACACTTTGACACCTATCATTTTTAAAGTCTAAATAGTCGATTTAAACCGTTCAACGTGATGGATATATTAAAATGTGCTTGGAGATCAAATTTTACATTTTTTTGAATTTTTTTGCTATTTATTAAGATGGTTACAAAAATCGTTGTTTTCAGACTATTGAAAAACATCGATTTTGTAACCATCTTAATAAATAGTAAAAAAATTCAAAAAAATGTAAAATTTGATCTCCAAGCACATTTTAATATGGTGATCATGTTGAACGGTTCGGATCGGCTGTTTGGATTTTGAAATCGCAAAATTGACCTATATAAAAAACGGTGTCATGATGTGTCACCAAAAAAGGTGTAATTGGATCCCTCCTCTTTATTAATATTTTTTCTAATTAATAGTCTACATTACATAATACCAAGGTTCTAAATAGCGTTTATAGCGTCGTAGCGGGAAGGCTAAAAAAAAAGCTATAGCGAATAGCGTCGCTATAGCGGAAGCTATTCCAAATAGCGTTTTTTTTTTTACATTTCGTATATTCAATATTTGTACTAAATATCAACATTATCTAAGGTCTCATAGAACAAAATAACACCAAAGTAATTAAGAAATTATAATAGTCATATTGAACCCGTACAGAGTCCAAATTACGGTTCAAAATATCCATAGTAATATCATAAACTATCGATTTTTCCTATTAAAAATATCTTAAGTATCATGATTCATGACATAATCTATTTTTTTTTCTATTCAAATTTTAATTCCGGTTTGGACTTTTTTTCTATTCAAATTTCTATTTCTATTCCCAATTTCAAATTGATTTATTTGTAGCAAGTAGCAACAAATTCAATTTCGATTTGAGATTTTTTTTATCTTTATTTAAAACCCATATAAATTGCTTAAAAATAAAAAAAAAAAAAAAACCCATATTGTATAGCGCAAATAGCGCTGTAGCGGCCGTAGCGCAAATAGCGCATTTTGATGTCGTAGCGTAGCGTTTGGGGTCCAAAAACGCTATAGCGCGCTATTTAGAACACTGCATAATACATATAAATAAGATTCATGATTTATTGGACCCAAATAACAATTTGAATCAAACATAACACATAAAGTAACTTGAATTTTGAGCTTAAATCATATTGTCGGATCTAATTTTGTCACGAATATTAAACGGATCTCGTGCATTTTAATTCAGCTAGATTGGTCCGAATTCTGATCAGACAGTTCGAAAACTCAAAATTTGAGTTAATTCAAAAGATCCAAACTCGGTCGCACAGTAAGTAGTATTGATTTTATTTTATTTTGGGGGGGGGGGGGGGGGGATGTGATAGAGGTCTGTTTTTTAAAATTTCAATATTCATAAAGGTTATTTTATCTAAATTTTAAATTGCAATCTTTCATATAAACGATTTTGTCTTTTGTTACTGTATTAAAGGTTGATTCTACAATAATATTAATTTTTAAAAATAACAACTCCAAATTTTGCTCTTCATAATTTGGGTATCTAAAAGATAAAACCCCATAAATTTTCTGCCATATAATTAGGTTATAGATGTTTCTGAGGTTCAACAAGTTTACAATAGTTATAGCTTTATTTGTTTATAAATTGAGAATCAATTAATTAAGTGGTCGAGTTTGAGCTAAATTAAACTTGAATAATTAAAATGTAAAATAATTAATATTCATTCTATTATAAATTGTATTTATTTTTGCTGATCAATATTTTTTCGAACTTATAACAATATTTAAAAAAGAGGAGGGTTCAAATGCACCATGTTTTTGTGCTCCAATATGTTCCACATTCTTTATCTCCGTTTTCAAAGTCCGAACAGTCAATCCGAACGCTCAACATGATCTTCATAATAAAATATTCTTGGAGACCAAATTTTATATTTTTTAGAATTTTTTTCTTTTTTTTTGCATAGGCACAATATCACTTTTTTCGGATGGTTCAGAATATCCTTAAAACAGTGATTTTGTATCTATCTAAAAAAATAGTAAAAAAATTCTAAAAAATATAAAATTTGGTCTCCAAACATATTTTATTATGAATATCATGTTGAGCGGTTCGGATCGACTATTCAGACTTTGAAAATGAAGATAAAGGATGTGGAGCATATTGAAGCACAAAATCATGGTGCATTTGAACCCTCATCTTTAAAAAAAGTTGTATTTATACTAGGACCGACAACGAAACGAGCTGAGTTGATCTAAGCGCAATTCGTGGCTCGCTTGTTTTCGGACCGAGTTTGAGCGAGCCACAAGCCGGGATTTTTTTGGCCACCCCTATTTTATACCTAATAAAATAAAATAAGCATATTATACTATATTTATCAGTAAATACTCCAACAGTATAATTACACATCTAGCTATTTCGAGTCGAGCTGAAATGAATTAATCAAAATGAGTTCGAATTCGAGCTGAATAAAGATCCGATTCGATATTTTTTTACCTCCCCGTGCATTTAAATCGGACCTCTTTACGAGTAAGAAGGCGACAGGTAGAGAAGGAAATTTGTCACGGCGTGATCAGTCACGTCACGTAACGTCACGTTCACGTCACGTTACGTCACGTCACGTGTGTCGATTACGTGACGTGACTCACGTGTTGCGTGACGTGACTATTCGCGTGACGTGACTGTATTTAACAAAAATTATACGTCACGTCACGTCACGTAAACTAATCACGTCACGTCACGTCACGTGATCACGTTACGTGATCACGTATTGTCACGTGTTTTGAGGACAAACTCTAGTAGTCCATATTCCTATTAGCACTATTAGACTATGTTTCTGTAGTATATTCATAATATATTCAGACTTTTCTTTTGTGACTGTTTGTAAAAACTATGTTTCTTAATGAAACGGGCTTAAATATCTTCTATCCAAAAAATTTGGTAATTTTTATAATATTATTTACTAGTTAATTTTTGCAACATTATTTACTTATTTTACAAATTTTATAATTTTCATATTTTTTGATATATTTTTTCTGAATTTTCAACAATTTAAATTAAAATATAAAAAAAATTCAATGTGACTAATTTATGTCACGTCATATCACGTCATGTGTAGTCACGCCGTGACTACACGTGACGTGACCATTCGCGTGACGTGATCGTCTCCCTCTATTTTGATCACGTCACGTCACGTCACGTGAAAAAAAAACATTAATCACGTCACGTCACGTCACGTGACCAAATCACGGCGTGTTTGTCACGTCACGTCACGGCGTGTCACGTATTTCCTTCTCTAGCGACAGGTCCTCACTTTGTGATATTCTGTGATGCAAACTCTGAAGCCCAAGATGTAACGAGTAATTATTCGTGAATGATTCTTTTTTTTGGTGATGACGAACCGAACGTCGAATTATTCAGTTGACCGAACTTTAACCGAATTATTCCCGAATAATTTACAAATTTTACAAACTTCTTCCGAATTTTACGAATTTTTTCCAGAATATTTTTTTTGTTTTTGTTTTTTTTGCTTCCTTGTAGAACTGAGATCTCTGATTTAGATAATTCCAAATCATTCTCAAATTATACTCGAATTATTTTTGAATCACGAATATTTGACCTTATCAAACCAAATCCGAATAATTCATTTGTTAGATGGACATCCGCCAAAGCGACTTCGAAAGACTCGTTTCATTATTAAACACAGAGAACAAACACGTGGCATGCGTGTGGCCTGTGTGGAATCCACGCAACTTCTGTCACCAAATCAAAAGACGACAGAGGAAACTTTTTCTTGTTGGCAACCTCTGTCAAAAAAGTTCAAAAGAACTTTTCATTATTCAATTGTCCACGTCTGCTGCCGATCGGGTGTGGTTTCTACCGTGCAGTATTTCGTATTGAGCCCGCATATTTATCCGAAATACTTTTTAGTTACCATAGCGACAAGGTACACGTTTTATTCGTGTTTAATTCGCGAATAAAATATTTTTGGAGTGTTTCTGAACCGAATGGCGTATTATTCGTTGACCGAATCTTTGACCGAACAAAACGTGAATAAAACGCGAATTTAACAAATTTTACGAATTATTCGCGTTTTTTTCACGTTTTGTTCAGAAAAAAAATTACATTTCTCAGCTCTCGCGTTTTGTTCCTTTCTCTCCCAGGCTCCCACGTGATTTCCTTCACTTCAGCATAATATTATAATATTCCTAGGCACATCTCTCGCGTTTTCCTTCACTCCGGCAGAAGGCACAGGCGCACCCACGTGAAGGCACAGTTCCCCATGTTACTTTTTTATTTATATTACCACAACTGATTTTCTGTAGCAAATACAAGCAGTATCTCGTATAATAAATTATCGGTAATGAATTAAATATGCACTGAGATCTCGTATTGTAATTCCGAATCATTCCCGAATTATATCTGAATTATTCCCGAATCACGAATTTTTGACCGTGCCGAACCGAACCCGAATTATTCATTTGTTACTATGTTAGTTACCATCTTTCCAAAAATAATAAATATATCTAACACGGCTTCTGAAAAAATTTCAAAAGCAGTCGCGCTGAGATTCACACAAACTTAATCTACACGGGTCTTAAGTAAATCGGACCTTGCAAGGCCCCTTTTTCCTGAGAATTTAAATGCATTTATCCATGCGGACCTTGCAACACAGTTTTAAGTTTCTACTGAAGCGGGTTATAAATATCAAAATATGACTTCGTAGGCCTAATAACTTAAAGATGCCACGGAAAACCTTAAAAGCCCGGCCCAGAAAATACGCTAGGGCCCTTATCAGCCCAGTGGAGTGAGTATGAGACTATCCTATATTCCTATACATTGCATCATAGTTTGAGTTTTAAATCAGGACCGTCCGATCATAATCCGGATCTATTCGGTTCAAGTCTGTAATGCATTAATATCTTTCTTTTTTTTTTTAAGGGGAATTTCATGTATATCCCTCAAAAGTTTCAATATTACATATTTGTCTCTCTAAAATCAATAATTACATATTTATCCTTAAAAATGATAAAAACTCACATATTTATCCAATCCAACTCTATTATATATCAAATATCTCCAAAAATAATTAAATAATATTTTTTTAAACATTAAAATTTATTTTACAATATTAATTAATATTGTAATGACCACTATATCATTTCTTCCTCTCTCCTTTTAATCTGTTGAGTCTTGAGAGAGCCAAAACATCTCGCCTCTTCTCTCCAATGGTACTGGTATTGTAATCACTGGTACTGTACGGTTCAGTAATGATACTGGTATGGTTTCAGTGCTAGTACTGGCACGGTACAGTTCAGTACTGGTGCTGGTACGATTCTGTGTTGGTACTGGTACGGTTCAGTTTTGGTACTGGTACGGTTCAGTATTGGTACTGGTACAGTACTGTTCAATATTGGTACTGGTACGATTTAATATTGTTTTCTAACAATGGCCTTAGAAGGGTAAAATGGGAATACATAGAAAATTAATGTTAAATATAATGGATTGGATAAATATGTGAGTTTTTATAATTTTTAAGGATAAATATGTAATTATTGATTTTAGAGGGATAAATACGTAATATTGAAACTTTTGAGGGATATACATGAAATTCCCCCTTTTTTTAAGAAAGTGGGGAGTGCCCACGAATTCGTATCCTCTGCATTAACTCAAAAGGGAATCTTTTGAGTTAATGAATCTCAACCGTCCAATCTATTTTAAGATTCGTGCAGATTAGATCCGCACTAATATTGAAAGACCTCCTATGTTATAGACCGGAGCCGGATTGTCTTCATTTAAAATCGGAATATTTTGAGTTAATGCAGAGGTACGCGTTCGAGTGCCCACCTGTTTCATTTATGAAAACAATAGTAGTTCTTACAAAAGCAATGGAATAAATTCATTGGATACAAAATATTGAAAAGCTAAACAATCAGAACATAAGAACCCCATAAGAGATCATAAGAATCAACTAAGGTATCTAATCAGCATATAGTAAGGAGGTAATGCATAACCTAGCTAATGTTTACACAAGGCAAAACAGAACACAGCAAACCAAAGTACAGCTTTAGTTATTACAGGCAAGACAGTTCCAGTTTAGGGTTTAGGGTGGGTATAATAGCAGCATCAAGTGCTTCGATGTCATCTAAGTCTCTAAAGTAATCAGACTATCAAACTCGTCTCCAAGTCCTAGATCTTCCTCTGAATTCAGCTGGTAATTTCTCCTTTCCGGAGTACTTTTAGCTAACAGGTAGAGCGTGTTGTCTACCTGAGGCAAAAAAGAATATCTTTAATATTAATGTAAATACAAATTCAAACTAGTATCGAAGGAGATCAGATAGTCCAAAAACCGGTCGTATAAATAATTCATGTCTCATCAAAATTTATGGGACAAATTAATAAAGATCAAATAGTTTTAAGATTCGTGCTAATTTAATAACAGACGGTTGGGATTTAATATCTGTGGTGATCTGAAACCAGCCCATCATTAGTTTTAGATCATATGTTTTTATTGCAGCATTAGTTTATATTGTTTTTCTTCTTGTTATAAAGTAACAATTAAACTAATTTGACTTACCCTTGTATCTTTACATTCTGTGTAAATATATATATATTCATCAAGATACATTTTGTTTTAATATATATTCACAAAATTGGAGCTGATATAGCTGATAATGGAGAGGAAGAATGCCCAAACAACCATGAAATGCCTTACAAAATATTTGCTAAAAATGAAACTCAAGCTCACTGCATGAGTTCCTTAGAAATAATGCCGCAAATCCAGTTTGAAAACAAACTGTCTGAAATTAGAAAACAAAACAGTTGGATTTCTGGCACACACTTCGTTATCCAGTCATAGATAATAAACGATCACAAACCTCTGATATAAGTTCCCGCAAATCTCCTTTCGATTTGAATATTCTTTTTTTAACTCTTCCTTCCATGTCTTCATAGTTTTTTCTTATTTCTGCAAATTAAACAGGATTCTGAGAACAAGCAATGGCAGGTGGTTCGGTCGTAACCCAAATTGGGGGTAAGGAATACCCCGGGAATTTTACATTTTTTGTGGCGATGGCGTGTCTTGTCGCGTCATCTGGTGGTCTTATATTTGGTTATGATATTGGAATATCAGGTTAATTTTTTTTAACATAAAATGTCTGGTAAATTTTGATGTAAAGTGAAATTTCATTACTACTAACCAATGTGTTGATACTAAATTAACCTCATTAACACATGATACTGTTTTATCTGCTTTACTTTTTCCTTTTTTTTTTTTTCTTTATGTTGCTGCTTTTGATGAATGAATGTGTTACTAATTTATGGAAATTATACTTTTGCACAAAATTTATACAGGAGCTGTAACAATCAAAATTAAATGGTTTGGATGAGATAACATAATCCACCCTGAAAAATCAAGGTGCAATCGATTTGAATCTTTTGATGTTGAACTTAACAAAACATAATTTTAACCTTTGATGCAAAAGGGGGAGTGACTTCAATGGATTCTTTTTTGAGCAAGTTTTTTCCATCGGTTTACCGCAAGGCGAAGGAAGATGTGAGCACAAATCAGTACTGCAAATTTGACAGCCAGCTGCTGACATTGTTCACATCATCACTGTACCTGGCTGCACTCGTATCGTCCTTCGTCGCATCATCTATGACAAGGGCATTCGGGAGGAAGTGGTCGATGTTCATAGGCGGCATTACGTTTTTAGTAGGTGCCATAATTAATGGCTTGGCCTTGAATGTGTTGATGCTCATCCTCGGCCGGATTCTTCTCGGTGTTGGCGTAGGCTTTGCCAATCAGGTGAATTATATTATTTCAAATCGTTTAACATCATCCCCTTTTCTTTGAATTAAAGAATTATATAATTTTTGTAAAATATATGCTGTAGTTTAATTATTTTCCTCATTTTTTTTAATTACCTCATGTCACTAGTTGTAAATTTTGTTGGAGATCTATTATGAGAAAACAATCAGAGCTTGACTATTTACAACATTGCAGTCTGTCCCGCTATATCTCTCCGAAATGGCACCACCAAAGTTCCGCGGGATGCTTAACATTGGGTTCCAACTGATGATCACAATAGGTATACTGGCAGCCAATCTCCTAAACTATGTTCTTTCCAAATACGAGTGGGGATGGCGTCTCAGCCTTGGACTTGCCGCCGTCCCCGCTTTTATCATCACCGTTGGATCCCTCGGCCTCCCTGACACCCCGAATTCACTCATTGAACGTGGTCATGGCGAAGAGGCCAAGGAAATACTCGCCAAGGTACGCAGGGGCAGATCTATGTATAATACAGGGGTGCTTAGCTACCCCCATAATTTCAAATTTTTTAATCATTTATATTGAATTTTAATTGAATTTTTATATAGTTCAACTCCCGTCATAAATTATCAAATGTATGTTTGTAGCCTAGTGGTTAGAATCCCAATTTGTTATTGTGGACACTTGAGTTCAATTCCCGATGCATTTTAAATTTTAGCCCCCTTTATCTAAATTTTCTAGTTCCGCTCTTGAAGGTACGGGGCACCAAAGACATCATGGATGAGTACAATGATATGGCAGCGGCTAGTGAAGACTCAAAATTATCCAAGAGCCAATGGAAGGACATGTTGGAGCCCAGGTGCCGGCCCCCGCTCGTCATGACCATATTCATCCCTTTATTCCAACAGTTTACGGGGATCAATGTCATCATGTTTTATGCCCCGGTTCTCTTCAAGACGATCGGGTTTGGAGACGATGCATCGCTCATGTCTGCTGTAATAACCGGTGTTATTAACGTGTTGGCAACTGTTATATCTATCATTGTTGTCGATAAGGCTGGAAGACGGATTCTCTTTTTGGAGGGTGGCATTCAAATGATGCTGTCTCAGGTAAAAACTGTTCCCTATTTAATACACTGTACATGTGTATGTTTATATGATTTGTTGACTAAGATTAATTTTGCATACAGGTAGCTGTGGGGTCATTGATCGGTCATGCTTTCGGAACAAGCGGTGTTGGGGAACTAACAAAATCATATTCTACAGCTATAGTTGCCGGCATTTGCATCTACGTCGCCGCCTTTGCGTGGTCGTGGGGCCCACTCGGTTGGTTGGTTCCCAGTGAAATCTTCCCCTTAGAGATCCGATCAGCCGGCCAGAGCGTGAACGTGTCAGTAAACATGCTCTTCACATTCATAATTGGGCAGCTATTCCTCACCATGCTCTGCCACCTGAAATTCGGTCTTTTCTTCTTCTTCGGCGGCTGGGTGTTCATCATGACCACATTTATTTTCTTTTTCCTGCCAGAAACAAAGAATGTGCCGATTGAGGAAATGGTACTTGTTTGGAAGAATCACTGGTTCTGGGGGAAATATATCAGTGAGAGTGATATTCATGTAGGAAATGTGGAGATGATCAAGAAACCACATGTTACATGATTAAGTTGAGAAAGTATACTAATCCCATTAGGATTCCAAAGGCAACAAAATAAGTTAGCATTGGATTAATTTGTTAATAATAAATTAAGAAAATACAAGAGTACATGTTAGACTTCCTAGTTTTTGGTGTTTAGCTTCTTTTGATTTATCAATGCAGTTGATCAAGGTCAATATTATGTATCTAATTAAACTATATAAATATTCATGTAATTTCGATTAATCTCTTGTCTCTTCTGGTTTGTGCAACATTTTTTCCTAAGAATAATTTATTTTTATCCACTTCACAACTCATGACAAACTCCACAGAAAGAGCAAAAGCATTTTGCCCAAGGTCAGTTTAGAAATGACCCCTTAATCTTTTTGTCTCATCCGACATCTTCACATATTTATTAAGACAATCTACCATCTCATATATTTATTAAAGTACTACAGAATCCCCCTCTTTAATTTTTTTTTTTTAAGTTTTTTCAAATCCAATTGTTCTTCATTGTGAATTTCAAAAGGTACACTGATGGATTTTCTGAAATTTTTATCAATCGAAAATAAATAAATAAATAAATAAAATATCGCCAAACGGGATCGTTTTGCCGGAAATTTGAAATCTAGTTAAAACGGGATCGTTTAACCCGTCCACGGGATGGGATATTATAACACGTCCCACTAATCAAATCCCTCTAGCGATAATCAAATGAACTAAACACGAAAAAAATAGGGACGGTAAATTCATTCCCGTCCCCCAAATCGATGCCGTTTGGCGATATTTTTTAGTTTATTTTCGATTAATAAAAAAATCGGGACTTTTAGGGCTATATTCTGGATATTTTTGTTATTTCTTTTATGGTGATTCGGCAAAGGTATCCATGGGCCCATTAATAGTTTTGTCCTCACGGATCACTTTATATCCAAATTATGAGAGGGCTCAATGCCTTAAAAAAAGAGTCAAGCACAGGGGAATCCGACGGAAACTATTGTGTTTTTACCAAAGATCAAAGTGCTCTTAAAAAGCGATAGCCTGTAACAGTCAGGTTGGTACTTGGTACCAATACTTCGTACGTTACTGACATAGGCTTGTCTCAATCAATTCGTGCCCGAGTTCATTGTATATCTCCTGTCCCAATATAACTTTGCTGAGTGTGATTATAAATGACCATGCAAAGGATAATACACTTGGGTTAAAACACCTTTACAGCATATTTTCATTAAATCTAAACACCTTCAAAAAGCAATGGTTGAGCTAGGGTTTACAAATCCCAAGAAAAAACTACAATTAAGTCATTGTATATGCATGACGATTCTAGAAAAGGGGCTAACTAACAAATAGGGATCCAGCATTATAAACATTTTTTCTGAAGCACTTCAATTTTTGCTTTGACACTGGAGGAAGTTGTTCAAGACATACATCGCTTAATTGTTTTACGAGTGAACAAAGTTCAAATCTCATAGTACAAAAAAGGTCTACAGGGCAACATAATATTGGAAGTGCACGAGAAATTTCTCCAGCATAAATATGCACCAAATTCACTACAATCTACTTCATACAAAGGTATATCTTGTTGACTCTCTGAACAAAAGGCTAAAAACAAAACAGAAACCAAAAAAGAAAAGAAAACAATACAAAAATTAAATGGGTGTCTAGGATGCTCAGTGCATCTACTGCTATATATTTTCTATGAATAAAGATATTACAGAAGCTCTCTCCGGTAAACATAATATCACCAAACAAAAACGTCTAATTCCGACACAGCCTGACAAACAGGGACCCCGCATAAGAACAAAAGGGGTGGAACAATAGACAAGTACATCCCTCTTCTAAAAAGAATTGCTAGTGTGTTGTTTTACTCTGCGTCAACCTGAATTTCATGAATAGAAAATAATTAATCCATGTAAAATCCATTATTGAAAAGCAATTAAATATTTAGCAAGACAGATGGCCAAATTAGTTGGTTATGTTGCAATGGCATAGTTATAATCTACATTACCTTAAAGAGTACACAGATTGCTCTTAATTTAGTCCCTATGTTCTTCTGGAGTTAGCACTGCAAGACAAGATGTACAAGTAAACAAATTTGACAATAAACTAATACCAATCTACAAACCATAAACTTATTGAGCTACCATTTGATATTTAATTTCCTAAATATCCTACCAACTTGCATTTTCTAATATAATTTCCTAGATTAAGGTTATTTAGGACCTGCCCATTACAATGCCCACTGAACATAACCATCTTCTTCTCCATGTTATTATATGTATTTCAAAAGTTTGGGGGTATATTGGGGTGCCCATTACAATTAATCGTACCCCACTGATCCTCACCCTCGTTGCCATTTACTAGCACTGCACCATCTGATGAGTCATCCTTTTCCACCTCAACCGCCTCTTCTTCTTCCTCTTCTTCTTCTTCTTCAACCTCTTGTGCAACAGTTTCTTGCTCTTGCTCTGCCGCCTCGTCCCCATCCTGTTATATGAGGATGTTATTATCAGCAAGTACTTTATTTTCTTCCTTCTTTTTGGAAACTTTTGCAACTGCCCCCAAGAAATATCACCCGCTATATATACCTCAGTAAATACAATGACATTTTGAAGTACAAAAGCAAACCTCATGTGTGGCATCATCATTCTCAACAGGTGACTCTTCTTCAACTTGCATCATTTTGAAGGCTTCTACCAGAGCTATGCTAGGCTTCGCTGCGTAACTCGGGTATTCCGCTGCTAGTGGGTATATGCCCCTACAATACCAAAAGTAAAAGCAATTAGGTAATGAAACAAATTTAAATGACACATGTATCATTTAACAACAACAACAACAACCAAGCCTTTAGCCCCAAACTACTTGTCCGGCCAAAGTGACAACATAAAAAAAAAAATAGAAGTTTTGCACACAAAAAAAAAAATGGTACCGCTGTGGGGTCGTGTTACTTTCAACAGCAAGAGCAACTTGCCAATCTTCAAACATATTGGGATACTCCGCTGGATCAGCCAAAGACTCAGCAGCTTTTAGATTAACCTTTAACAAAAAAAATTCACACACAAGTCAACAAAAGTAGAAGATTATAGTGTTGCTTCACGTAGATACTCGCAAAGAATACGCAATTAATAACATCATTACCTTTGTTAGATCATTTTTCCATAATGCTACAATCTCAGAAACCTTGCTTGGGAGATAAGATCTGGCCATTAGTGCAGCTTCTGGGATACGATTGCTGCACGAGTACAGTTTTAGTTATTAACTCATAATTTAACACAAGTGGCTTCAGCATTTTGAAGATGGGGACAAATTAAAAGAACTCAAGAGTGCACCAGCATCCATGGAAAAATCATTTTACATTTTGATCCAAAAAATTTACCTGTCAACTAGTAGCTGGAGACAATCTTCTAACTTGCCGAGCATGAAGAGACAGAGAAAAGCAACATTGTTCTTTCCTTGCTCTTTTGCAAGAGAAGCTAGTTTTGTTATTCCCTCTGCATCACCAAGTGCTGAGTATAGGAGTAAGAGGCCACTCAGATCCATGGCTTGTGTTAGGCACTGCTCTGCCATCTCCAACTGCACAGCATGGTTAACAAAAACAAAGTTCAATTTATGTTTATATGCAGCCTTTCTTGAAACATTATAATTATTCGACTACATACCACTTTACTTTTTCCAAAGGGAAAAACATCAGGATCAACAATTCAAAATGATATGCATACAACTTCTTTATAGTTTTGTTTGTTAGTGTGTGACCAGAAAAAAAATTCTGATTGGAAATGAATATAAAAAAAAAAATTGTTTATTAACCGACCTTTCCACTAGACATAGCCATCTCTCCCAACTGCTTCCACTTGGACTCACTTTGCACTTCCGTCGCAATTGTCTAAGAACGATATTATATCATTATAATTTCAGAAATAAAGCAAGTCAACAAGCAACAACAACCAACAAACCATTCCAAGATCAGTTGCCAACTACAATGATTCAGTACAAATTCAAATTATTGCTAGGAATGCTCACTTTTTAGAGGGGCCCTTGGCAACATTTTCATATTCAATTAGAAAAATGGTGGATTTTTAACCATACCTTTGCAACCTCTAGCTTGCCAAGCTGAACAGCTAGGTCAAATCTGTAATCAGGATCTGTGGCTATTTCAAGAGCCTCCTCCAACATACCACGCGACTCCAAGAAATGAGCAACACTGGACAATTGAAATAAATCACCGTTCATCAAAGGATGCAAAGATTCTTAGTTTAGAGAGAAGGATACAGGGATGGATAGGATTAGTACCTATTGTGATGCTCCTTTGGTATAGTTGGGAGAACATCATTGGCACGCTCAAAATCACCACGCATCACTAGGGTTTTGTACTCAATCAAACTTAGGAGCAGTGTGTAACCCATAACGCTGTATCAAGGAGAAAAACATTATCATCTATAAAAATAAAATAATTACTAGACAAGAAAAGTACAATTAGAAGTTCCAAAGTGACTTACTTGAACTCTTTGTCAATAAGGTAGACACGGCTCTGGCTTGCAAGGTACCCCAATAAGTACATCGGCCGATCCAAGTGATACATGGTTGTCACCTAAAATTAAGCTTAAGATCTCAGAATAGATTCAATATGGTAATAATGTCTTCAACCTTCATCAATCTTTTGGACTAAAACATGAAATTGGGACAGTCCTTATCCAATAGTCCAATACAACAACAAACAACAACAACCAAGCCTTTAGTCCCAAACAAGTTGTTCAATAGGCTCAAAATTTGTTCTTTGAAAATGACTTTTTAGTATGGTATTGCTCTTATATTTAAGAAGTAATATAAAATAATTAGAGTACCTCGCCACCAACACAGTAGTTGAGGCGCCAAGAAGAGTTGTTGTAGATGAAACAGTCTCCAACCCAGATACCAGTTCTGACCCTCTCATTAACCTCATGCAGTAGTTCAAATGCATCCTCTACACCTTCTTCATCCACTGGCTTTCCTCCATCAAAGTAAGCCGACACCACATCTCTCTGCACTCCAAAAAATATTTTACAATATGTTCCTTACGCAAAAAGACAAGGTATGCAAATGTAGAAGTAGAATTTACTCACATTGTACTTCAAGATGTAAAACGATGTGTCACTTGCAATGGTCACCAAGTCACCGCTGTCAGCCCAATAGAGATTCTAAAGAACAAATTAAAAATCTGTCAATCTCAGTAATCTTGAAGGAGCGATTAAGAAAAACAGCAGTTCAAATTGACAAATGGTACCAGATATCTTATAAATATCCTCAGATAAATGACTGTGCTATATTAAAAATCGAATGCTCCTCAGGAGCTCGTATTATTAATTCTGGTGAGCATTACAAGCAAACAATATTGGTTCCAACTTCAGCAATAGAACTAAATTAAGGACAAGACGAGGTATTCAAATTTTCATAGTAACAAATTAGAACATCACAAATTTTACTTTTATCTGAATAGCTATAAGTGACCGAGGGAATACCTTGACAGCGACATCAATGCGACGTATCAAGCGACATTCAGCCCAATCATAGAAGCAAATGAAATCATTAGAGCACATTGCCAACAATATACCACCAAAAATGCGCTCAGCTGAAAAGGCAGGTCTGATGGATTTCTTCTCCTAAAAGAATGGAATAAATTTAAATATAAATTAGATAACACTCAATATAATATTAATGTACTGTGATTGGATATTAAGCACACATGAGCAAGGCAATAACAAAAATATGTAGTATATTCCTACAACAAGAACAATACATCTTTTTTCACCCTGTATCAAAACAATACTGCAAATGGCCATAATAACAACTCTTATATGTCCCACAAAAAACACTGGAAGGACCCATCTTCAAAAGTTGCAATATTCCTGCAGTAAATTCTTCTTACACTAAGAAATTTCAAGATCAAAGGAAGAAGAAAAACAGACCTGGAAATTCTTGCTGAAAAGCTTGATTTTGGTGGTGGTCTCTCTGACAGCATACTCACCATCAGATGACCAGGCAAACTCCAGAGCAGAACCAAAAGACCGATTCCTCCAGGCAAGCGCTGTGTATATGATGTATTCACCGTCTCCACATACAACCACAAAGCGACCATTGGGATTGTGCTTCAAGCTCTGGTAGAACAAAGTAATGGGGAAATAAGAAAACAAAATATCATCAGAAGATGTAATGAAAATAGTCTTTAGACTCTATCACGTACATTCATGATTATTCACATTTCCATTACTAAACGAAGATGCTATATTACAAATTCGAACAGTGTTACAAATATCATGATATCATGGGAGAAGGAATTCTTCTAAATTAAAGAGTATAACAACTTACTTGTGGGTAAAGGTCACAGCTTCCGAGCTCCTTTACAGCCAATGGCAGTCTTTCACCATCAGTGACCTATCATTGCATTTAGATATACATACTATTAATAAAGTCAAAAGCTTGGACTATAACAAATTTCATCTCAATTTTTTTTTCATCAAAAACGATAACGAGTAATTGCAATATAGCAGTCAGTGCAAAGGGAATAATCAACTTACCTCGTAATCAGCACCGACTGACTTGATATTGACGGTCTGGATTTCATTATGCTTGGCCCAAATAATTTTACCGCTGCTATCCATGCTAGCTACTGGCTCCTCACGCCCAATTTTTATCATGATAGTTCCTTCATCATATCCCATCACCATTCTATCCCAAGAAAGAAGCATTTTGTATAATCCATAAGTGTGTTTACTTTGATGTAATGATGATAGAATGCCAACTTTTTGAGTTTAAAATTAACCTTCTAGAGCCTTTTAGGTAGCCGATAGCCCAAACACGCTCAAGGCCATAATTCAATGTGTTTTCCAACCTACAAAATCACATGCAGTATGTGCATCAGAATATATATTACTATATTTACTTTTCAGAAAAAAAAAAAATTCCTCATTTTTGTTTCACTTTGTTTTTATTTCTTAAGAGTTTGCATGTACCAATTGGCCCAATCGAGCCTTAAGAAACAGTTAAGTTGAAGAACCAAAAAGAACCAGTACAAAACACGCTTCATAATTTATAAAAAGGAGCCAACAATGAAAACATACCGATAAGTAGTTGAATGCCAGATACGACAAGTACCATCTTCTGACCCGGTAATTATTATAGGAAGCTCCGGGTGGAAGCATACAGCTGTGACATTATGAGTGTGGCCTTCAAGAGTTTGTACACAGCTCTTAGTTTGGTAGTCCCACACCTAACCACCAAATAAAACAAAGAGTAGATAATGAGCAACTGAGGAAAAAAAAACTTTCCACAAAAGAATGCAAATAATTATTATGTATACAGACCTTGGCGGTGTTATCATCAGAACCAGTAATAAGGTAAGGCCTGTCACCACCAGTGAAGTAATCAACACAATTCACACCTTTAAGATGGGCATCCAAAGTAAAATTTGGATCTGGCGAGCCCAGATTCCAGATCTGAAAATGCAAACCAAAAAATAGAAAGAAAGTTTGTATTAATTCAAATGTAACTGATGGTGTAATCGTCCAGAAAATAAAAAACGCAAAATAATCTAGCCAAATTACAATTTTACATGCATGTGCTATACAGACCCATAGAAACAAACCTATCAACTTGAGGCCTCCTTTACCATCAACTTTAAAGAAGTACCATTTCACCATTATTTGTGTCTATACATAAATGATAAAGAAAAGGCATACTTGGGTAGTTCCTGCGAAATTGGAGACCCTAAAAACATATATACATTATATCTCACGCTTTACAGAGGCCCACAAGACATTTCCAGATTTCTAAGGTTATACTAGTATATTTTGGTGCTTTGGAGAGGGGACATAACAGATCTGTTAAATAATCAAAATTACAATAAAAAAACGAAACCTGCAAGTGCTAATTATTTTAATGATGAAGCATATTTTAGATGAAAGACAAAAAATATATCAAGTACCACTAACCTTGATGGTACGATCAAGGGAGGCACTGGCGAAGGTATTGGTATCCTTGGGGTTGAATGTCACTTGCATGACATAGTGAGAATGGCCTTCGAAAATTTGAGTGCACACAAAGCCCTTCTCCCAGTCCCACAACTTGATCAACATATCATCAGATGATGAGAGTACATATGGCAGTGTTGGGTGCACTGCCACACACCTGATATTAGAACCAAAGATATCATTTAGCATAAAAATTAATGATTGGAAGTTCTATGATAAAATATAATAAATAGAACAGTTAAATTGGAGTCGAACATATTAAAATTTTAATTCTACAACAAAGAACCTGACACAAAGTATCCACCAATTAAGGTAGTAACTATGACACTAAAATTTATCTATTTTACCACATCTAGGTAATAGAATCACAAGGACCCCAATGCAATTAATTAAGCAGTTAAAAATAGAACAAGAAAGTTCAGTTAAAGTCAAATTCCACAAAAGGGTTGCAAACATTGTCCTGAAAACTGAAGCTTCAGCTGGTAAGTGCCAGATTATCAGTATTTTCTTTGTATTTGTCTTTCTAAGTTGCTACTTATAAACAAATAGCATGGCATAAATAAGCTCCTCAATCCAATAAATTCTCATGTAGAACAACAAACCAGAAAAACTGAGTTAATTAAGAATAAAGTAATACTGAATCAGTACATACCTGATGTAGTCAGTGTGAGCCTCAAAGACCTTAACCTTGTCCATGGTGTTGTAGTTGTACACACGAATGAACATATCGTCTGCACCTGCAACCACCCATTGCTTTCTTGCAATGAATTTTGCCGACCTCACTGAAATTATTTCAAACCAAACATACAATTAGCCAGTGAAGGAACCCATAGAATTCCTTGCAAACCACAGTGAAGGAACCCATAGAAAATAAACTGTAGTAAACACAAATGACAATAAAGCATATGAAAACAAAACAATATTTGAGGGACTATGATTTTGGATATAAAGGTTGACATTTAAAATGGTACGAGACAATAACAGAGACTGATAGAGAAGAAAGATGTACCAGGTAGTTCAGTGACCTCGAATGACTTCACCATGGTCTGCTTGGACAAAAGTAAAGTTAAGTTCATGACAATTGAAAATCATAATTTTAATAAAATATTACTGATTTTCAGAATAACATAATCAACTAAATGTCAGATCTTACCTGAGACTGATAGTTCCAGATGCAAACACTTCCTGAATAAAGACTCGCGAGAATCCTTCATGGTGAACAAGTAACACATCATTAGTACAAGAAAGACGATGCAATAACAACAACATCAACACATCAATGATAATTATATCTTCGGATCAGAGGGGGATATGTAGCTCATTCAGCAATAAATATTTCACTTGAAACAGCATATACCCATTAAAAACCATTCTTTTGCACTGATACCTTTGATGCATGTACATTGTGGTGCTTTTAAGTTTACATAGCAAAAAGATTTTTTTAACTTCATATCTACTTTTTTGGAGGGCATATTACAAAAAAAATTGAATGTGCTGGTAGGTACTTCGGCCAGACTAATGCTGTAGTAGAAGATCACGACTTTTTTACACTGATAGTTTAAACGCCAATTAACTAGCATGCAAACTAGTAGGATGTAAGTTAACTAGTGAGATGCCAATTAACTAGCATGCAATTTACAGAAATGAGAACCTGGTACAAGTTATACAACTATAAAGCAATAAATTCACAACTTACCATGGCTCTGTGGGATGCAGATCCACGGACTTTACTCTCTCGGACCTTTGTGCGAATTTTCTCTGATCCCATCAAAATTTATCAAATTAAACACAGATTTACCAGAAAGTATGGAAGTTCAATTCAAGCGGATATGAAAGAGCAATGAGATCTAATCAAACACAAATTTCAACGTACCTTTATTTCTAATCTGAGAGGCTGTGAACAGATAAAAAAAAAAACAGAAAAAGAAAGAAAAGTTAGTCAGATCAATGAAATCCAAATCGACAGTAATCAGATCTAGCTTGTCAAAGATGCTAGATTTCATTCAGATAAGAAACAGAGAGGTCGGGATCGTCTCCAGTGCTGCGCAATCCCATCTCAGTATCCAACCACGACTGCTGTATCACAGCACTCCGTCAGCGGGACCCGCTGGCAGCGACACGACCGGAGATGAAGCTGGAACTGGAGACGATCCGAACCAGGAGTGAATGTTACATACCATCTTGTAAATTGTATAGAAGAAACCGCCGAGATCTCTCTGAAGAAAGAGGGGCTGGGGAAGAGAGAGAGGAGATGCGAATTGCTAGCCAAGGGGAGGAGAGGTAACGAGATCAGTGAAGGGAGAGAGAAATATAAAGAGGGGAGAAAAGAAAATGTCCGTAGACAAGGTTTTTGTGAGCCGAAGGTCGGTGGTGCCCACTATCTGTGACTGTGTATCGTGCAGAATGGCAACAGTAATGATAATTCCACAAAAAGGAGAGAAAAAACATAACATTTTAATTCTTACTCCTGAAGCACCCCAATTGGTTTTTGTGGAGAAAAAACATTAACATTTTGATTCTTACCCATGAAGCACCCAAATTGGTTTTTGGGGAGAAAAATATAACATTTTGATTCTTACGCATGAAGCACCCAAAGAGCTACCAATTTATTTATTTATTTGACTGGCTATTTTGATTGTATAGTGATGTTCTTATAGCCGTTATTTCTTTTAGATATAATTTATATAATTATGAAAATTTATCGATTTCATAATAACATTAGGAAAAAAAAATACATTTATTAAATTGCATTTATCTGTATATTATTAGTTTATAACTTTCAATTTAAGATTGGTAGTCCCGAAAATTTTCTTTTACCATGTTTTAAAAAAAATCATCTAACCATTTTTTTTCTTCTGAAATATTAATTTTTATCAGGTCCGCAAATAATACATGCGCAACCAGCAGGAGGATTGCACAGTGGAACTAAAGTGGTTAAGTAAAACTGTAAAAAAGAAAAGAAAAAGAGAGTTGGTTCCGCAGATATTATTTGCGGATCTAGTAAAAATTAAAATTTCCGAAAAAAAATTGACTAGATAGTTTTTTTTTAAAACATGGTAAAAAAAAAATCGGCTCGTTGTCATTGCAACTTGTATAATAATCAAAACTAACAATTATTCTGTTATATCATGAACACCCAGTAAAATTATGCATTGTTACCTTCCTAAATGAGGGCTAAATAGACCTAAAAGCACAAGTTTCTTTTTCTAATTTTTAAGTGTTGTAGAATACACCAGCATAGTAAAATGTATATGAACTTAAAGTGTGTGAACTTAAGCTAAAATTCCTCTAAAATAATTTTGATCCACTCTAGTTAATCAAGATCTACTATTCTAAAGTATTTTTAGATCACGTTTTAGTTCATCGAATAATTAAAATTGATACATATATATTCTTCAAATTGCTGATTGCTGATCTGACCTATTTGACTGGCTTACAGAAGTTTTGACTTAGTCACTGCATGCCGCATATGCAGATTTGTATGCAGAAGTACATATGCGGTTTTACTATGCATTGTTAAAGGAATATAGATAAAGTAAAAAAACAAATTTATATCACAAGAGTTGTCTAACTTGGTGTTTTGTGCTCTTTACCATATTCTAAAAGTCATGGGTTCTAATATCCTTCAATGCAAAATAATTTATGGGTTTTTTCAAATACGCATGGACAGTATATGCGGACACATAACCACATATACAAAACCGTACAAGATTTTGTATACAGAAGATCACCACATACGCATATGCAATCAATACGACCGCATTTAAAAACACTGAGATAAAAAGTCAAAAATTACGTATAAATGATGTAATAATTACTTATAGTTTCTATGCAATTTGTCATGTGGTGGCCTATAAATTTGATTTTTCTAATAAAAGAATAAAGATGTAGTTTTCCAACTTTCATTTAATATCTATAAAAAAAAAAGTTCTATTCGATTTTGGAGAATGCTACCCTTTGCCATTAAACTAAAAATTAATTATTATTCTATAAATATGTTAGAAATGACATTTATTAAAATTTTATTATGAATTTTAGTGAAATCTAGAGGGTGGTTTCAACTATAATGCAATCACCCTTGAATAGTGCTTATTGTGCGTTTTTATAACTGCACTTAAATTTTGTGCAGATTTGTTGGTTTATGTGAAATGACACAAATTGTCAGAATTTTTTTAAAAATGTCTTGCTACGCAAATTGACTAAAAGAGCATCCATCTCATCAATAGCACTAACAGGCACCAATTAGTTGTTTACAATGAAATTATATTTCTAACCCCAATTTCGATCACTCTGCTAATTAGCAGTTCAGCTGAGAATCAGTCTTTAATCTAGTAGTAAAGATAATATTCTTTAAAGAGCTGAGTTTAGTTAAGCCATGGAGTAAAACAATTTGGTACTCCACACCTCATTATTTCCATTTTGAAAATCCAAACTACCGATCCGAACCACTCAACATGATCTCTATATTGAAATGTGCTTGGAGATCAAATATTATATTTTTTGAAAGTGGTTTAATAAATAGTACAAAAATTCCAAAAAATGTAAAATTTGGTCTCCAAGCACATTTCAATATAGAGAGCAACTTGAGCTGTTCGGATCGGTAGTTTGAATTTTCAAAATGAAAATATAGCATGAAATACAAAGCGTTTTACTCCATGGCTTAGCTAAATAACAATAGAATAACTTGACTTCCAACATTTTACTTAAAAAAAATTAACGATTCAGCCGTGTTACCCAACGCCTATTTGTTGGATCCAAGGACCCTTTTGAGTTTGACAAAGTTAAATCAAGTTGGCTTGAATCGAACCTTTCAATTATTAATAGATGAGGGTCTAATGTGCTGCGGGTGCTCATATTCGGAATTTCTTTTATAAACCATAATTAAAAAAAAAATTACGAAACCAACATAATTATTATTTTTTTTTACAAAAATTATAAGATCCGAAATGTCATTTGGTCCGTTGTTTTTTTTTTACCAGAAATGTCATTTCGGACTGAAATGACATTTCGGTTCTTATGATTTTTGTAAAATAAAAATAATCATGTTGGTTTCGTAAAAAAAAAAAAGTTAATTATGATTTATAAAAAAAATTCCATATTCGCACAACCCTTTGTATTGAAGCAGCGACGTTATAGAAACTTTTTATTGGATAGGAATATTTTAGTTTTAAATTTGAGTGAGTCTATGATACTATGCATATCATAGGTTGGTCCGTAATACGGATTAATATTTTCGTTTCAAAATCTTAACGGTCGATCCGAATCGTTTAACGTGATTCCCATATGAATATGTACTTGCAGATAGAATTTTATATTTTTTAGAATTTTTTTTAGAATTTTTTAAGATAGATAGAAAATCACTTGATCTGAATATTTTGAACCATACAAAAACAATAATTTTCTATTAAAAAATAGTAAAAAATATATAATTTGGTCTGTAAGTACATATTCATATGAAAATCATATTGAACAGTTCGGATCGATCGTTGGAATTTTGATAATGAAAATATTGATTCATATTACAGACTAAATCGTGCTAGGCATAGTACCATAGACTCACTCTTTAAATTTTCATTCATCGATTAATACATAAAATTTGCCCTTAATTTATGAAACTTTCGAATATAGACGGATAATATCTGATCCGTTTGCACCCCTAGTTATGGAACTTGTAATCAAACTGAAATTGGCAATGTTGCTTATGATCAATATTGGACCATTCAGGACTTCTATCAGTAACTTGTGTTTTTTTTCAAAATACTTTTTTTTCGTTAAATAAAAGAATTTTCATATCCATACCTACTAATAATTGATCTTATTCATACTCTACTTTTACCTATTAAAAATTGATTTTACCCTACTCTACCCTTATCAGTTAAAATTATCGGGTAACGAAACGGTAGTAGATGAATAAACAAATAATATTAATCTAATAATTAATTTTATAAATAAAACATCAAAATTCATTCATTTCACACAAATCACATTACTAATAAAAAAATATGCAATCAATTCCAACTAAATTATTTTTTCTATAAAACAAGAGAATTTAAAAACACAAATTTCTATTCGGACAAATTCAATTATTTAACTAAATAACAAAGCATGTAAATAAAAGTAATATGATTAACATTTTTCTTATAACAAAAAACATATATTAAATAACAAAGTACATAACTAATTATTGCTCAAACATGCATTATCATATAAAATATCACACGAATAAATTTTACCACAACTAATTATTGCTCAAACATTATTATATAATTTTATTTTATATAATTATCCTATAGGGTAACGAGTACGAAATAACCTTTACCCGTACCCTTACTTATTTAGCTAACGAAAATAAATTCTTACCCATACCCATTCTCGATAAACTAATGAAAAAAAAAACTTTGCTCATACCCGCCTTATCAAATACGGTATAGATAGGATAAACGGTTAAAAGAGTATCATTGACACCCCTAGTTGTACCCGTTGACACCCCTACATGCAACAAGCAGCATGAAATATTTTGTTACCTAAGAGTATATATATGGACTCAACTTCTACATCCTTTCATAGAAACATATATGAGCACCGACTTGTGTTGTTTCTCTCTCCACACGCACGCGCATGCACACACAAGCGGCATCGGCGAAGGAGAGGACACTACTACAATAACGCTAATTATACACGGCACATCATACACGGATCCGAGAAAATCAACAAACATCAACGTATCTACTCATATTCACACGAATTCATTCATTCATATCTATTGATCAAACCTTTTCAGAGAAAGTGCAACACATATTCTATGCAGCCCAACAGGGGCGGATCTACACTATGCCTAGGTTGTGCTAAGGCACCCCATGATTTTGAAATTTTTAATCACGTATATTGAAATTTAATTGATTTTTTATTTCTTGAAGTTTTTATATAGTCTAGCCCCCTCATAAAATGTTAGATGTATACTTATAATCTAGTGGTTAAGACTCTATTTTGTTCTTGGGAGATCTTGAATTCAAGTCCCACTAACTACAAATTAATATTTGTGCATTTTAAGTTTCAGCTCCCTTTAACTAAATTTTCTAGTTCTGCCTCTGCAGCCCAATATAGTTTAATCTATATTTAATTTCAGAAAATTATTTCAGCTCAAACCTGATTTGGCATGTAGGAAATTATTTCTAACAGCCTAACGGTCAGAGCGGTCAGTCCGACATGACCGAATGACCGAACTTCAACCCGTGAGAGGGAGCACCGGGCAAAATCTCACGACTCACCTCCCCACCAATCTCCTCGCCACTCCGAGAAGAGATCCTCTCACCGGAATGCTGACAAGGAACCCACAACAAACCTTCCATCTGCTGACTCAATATATACCTCCAAAAAGCAGGACAATATATAGATTCTTTTTTTTTCTTTTTCTTTTTTAAAAGTGAAGTAATTGAAATAGAGGAATTAAGTCTTAGGTGTGGTAATTCACTTTTTTTTTTTGGTGATTTTATTCGTGCAAGACGATTAGTTTAAACATGTATATCTATATAAAAGGTGACATATGATCAACTTGTAATTTTTATGACACATCATAACATCAGGACAGTACTTTATGGCATGCATATATATATAATAGACCCATTTAAATTTTAATAAATCAAATCTGTCACATGAAGTATTTATTCATATTCATTTTTGAGTTCAAAATTAATTGTAACAAACTATTGATTTTTAATGAAACGAATTGTTATAATTTGACTCATCAGTATATATTGCTTGTGACTAAACAAGAATTGACAAAATTGATGGAGGTGAGAGAGAGAAGAGGGGATTGGGTTTTGTCCAAAGGGCTTGGACAAAGCCTCATCCAAAGTCAAGCTTAAATGTCTGATTTGTATTGAGTATAGTGCAAATATATTTAAAACTTAATAAATTTAAATGGCTCATTGAATCTAAATGTATATACAAATTTTGATGCAGATCGGACGATTTAGGTCTGACTTTGAATGAAACTTTGTCCAAAGCCGTTGATATTTAAATGAAACAATCTAACAAATACATGTTCTCAGAAGCTTCATTAGTTCCCAGTTCTATAAAATATTATTTTGTATTTTCACTATTTTGATGGTATTGCTTCATTTAAATATTGAAGATTTTATTTATTTATCTCAAGTAATGTAGGTTTGAGCTTCATACAAACTTTTCACATCTTATGTACTCATTTTTGTTGAGATGAAATTTTATAGTTCTAGGCGTGTAGGGAATTACCAGGAAGAACTAGAAAAGAAAATAGTTAAATATTTGCATTTTTAGTTTTTGTATTAACTAATTCTATGTTGTTGATCTTTCTTTTTCCTCTTTATAGTTACATATTTATTTATGTATTTATTTATCAACTATTTGGTACTTTTTTTAAAAGAATTTCGAAGGCTCATATCATGTATAAAGTGTGCTAAAATTATATTCACGGTTAGGAGTAGAACTAGGGTGTTTCTAAGTTTACCGAGCCTTTTTGTGAACTCAACTCTAAAACCTATTTAAATGGCTTTAAATGACGAATTTGAACCGTTTAAACCCATTTACCTTACAAGTGATGAGTTTATATGCAAAAAAAATTAAACTTTTGAATTAATTTAATATAAAGTAAAGCGGTCAAAATTAGAAAGTTTATAAATTAATTTTAATGTATTCATTTTTTGAATGATTTTTAACCACTTGACTATATACAAAATTAATTCGAAAATTTAAATTTTTTATATTAGACGCATCACTCATAAGGTAGACGGGTCTCAACGGTCCGGATTTGTCATTTAAAGCTAATTCAATAAATTTTAGAGTTGAATTCACAGAGATGCTTAATAAACTTAGGAACACCCTAGTTGTACTCCACTTGTATAATAATGATCCTAATTTAGGTCACCTTCAGAAGCATGAGACATGATATATAATGTATTGAATGTTAAGGTGGATTAGTGGTCTTCAGATAAAACAACTAAAAATTTGGATATTGGATGAAAACGGTAGGATGATTTTACTGTACTAGTTTGTCTTCGACACTCAACCTATTGAAAGCAGATTCATTTGATGGCAATTTCGTAGATAAGGAGACTATCTCCCCACCTAACCTTTATCAATTTAAAGAGTCTCCTCTGTATCGAAGACATACATGATATTAATATTTAATTCACTTTGATATCTACATACATGATATTAATATTTAATTCACTCTGATATCTACGATTAAAAATTGTAGAAGTTATTAATGAAAATCGTTGGTGAGCTATTTGCTCACTAACTTTAAACAAAAATTGTAGAAGTTATATTAAAATTATATTTAACAAGTAATATATTAATGGTGGCTTACAATTTAACATGAGCAACAAAGTGAATTGAAAATTACAACTAAAATATATAAATGGTAGTTGTTCGCACATAATTCATATTTATTCATGACTTGAAATGTGTATTCAATTTTAAATTCACACAAAAATAATGAGAATCTAATAATTGAAGAATAGTGTGGAAAAAGAATAACCACTCACGTCCAAAAGTCTAGTCTTTTTTAACAAATTCACATCTTTATTTTCTTATATTGTTGCTTTCTGATCAGTCATTTTGCCATGAAATAGAAATGAACAAACATATAAAACTAATGAGAAATTTTGGTTATGGATAAAATTGAATTGATAACCAAAATCAAGATTTATACGATTCATTATAACTAATGTATTGTCTTTTATAAATCTAACTTCTGAGAAAAGAATATCATATAATAATATATGAGAAATAAATTTTAAATACAATAACATATTCTATAAACATAGCTTATAAGAAAAGCAAATCTTATGATAATATATGAGAGAAGCAATTTTAAAGAAAATAATTAGTGAAGGATAAATTAAATCGTCTATATATTTATATAAAATATTTAGATAATGTTTTGTTAATAAAAGATGAATAGTATTAATATCATCACCCCATTAATACTATTTGTAGATTAAATAATGTGTTATTTGTAAAATAAACACTATGAAAGAGCAAGTGGAAAAGCTGCGCGTAGAGTTTAGATCTGATCGCCGTTTCTTTGTTCCGGCTCTCCGATAGTTTTGTTTTCTTTTCTTTTGTTGTTGATGTTTGTTTTGAGTCTACTTTTCCTTCTCTTTCTCTTCTTCTTCACCTCCTCATTCTCTCTTTCTTCTCAATCTCTTTTTCTTTCTTCTCTCCTTTTTTCTTTACCACGATATTCTCTCTGATGACAGTTCTTCTGACCAATGAGTTAGATGTTGTTTGTAGCCAGCTTCAACTTCTATTCGGCGGCTTCACATCTTCCGACATCATCTTGCCAGTGTGAAGGGGTTCAATCAATGTGAATACTACTACACGTATGAAACGAGATCCAGCAACGTGAACACAAATGTTGCTTCTTGGCTCATGCTGATTTCGGATTCGGGTGCCACATACTCCCCAAACACGGTCAGCCAATCTGAATAGTGCAGTCTCACACATTCCAAGTATGGTATCATTATATGCAGATTTCAGATCTTTCACTATAATTTTTAGTACATTTATGTTAGGCGGGAAGAAAATTACGTAGCCCACCAGTCAATTAATATAGGCAGGGCAGAAGACTTTTATACGGGGCTCTTTTAATATTTGGTCTGAATTAAAATGCACAGGGCATATTTAATATTGAGTGAGGCTATGGTACTTCGGCTAGTGTACTATGGCGCTAGTGTACTACGGCTCAATATGATACCTTTTAAAATCCTAACGGTCGATCCGAACCGTTCAATGTGATATCCATATGAATATGTACTTGCAAACTAAATTTTATATTTTTTCGAATTTTTTACTATTTTTTTAGATAGGTAGAATTTTCAGTATTTTATACAAATTCTGGCCCATCAAAATTCTACCTATCTAAAAAAATAGTAAAAAAATTTGAAAAAATATAAAATTTAGTTTGCAAGTACATATTCATATGGATATCACATTGAACAGTTCGGATCGACCGTTAGGATTTTAAAAATACCATATTGAGCCGTAGTACACTAGCCATAGTACACTAGCCGAAGTACCATAGCCTCACTCTTTAATATTTGTGCCAGAGCAGATCGAACGGATGGAATTCAATCTCAAAATTTGAGTTACTTTAGGGGATCCAAATCCATCTTTGGCCGAGGTGAAACGTATGGACCTTTTAATATTCGTGCCCAAGCAGATTTGACGGTCCGGATCTAAACTCAAAATTTGTGTTACTTTAGGCGATATAAACTCCATACTTCGCGCTATCCCCGTCCTTCCGAGTTCCGATCATCAATCAGTCGCAAAACGATCTTTTGGAAATACGCAAGAATCGAATAGGTAGAAGAAATCAAATCTAAAGAACCAGTGAGTCGGTTACTCGGTTACGAACAAACTAATAGGAAGGAAGAAAGAATCGGCGCAACTCTCAGAAAGGTTAGTCTCGTCCGATTCAAGGGTTTATCTGTTCAAAACATGGCTCCCAATAATCGGATCGCTGTACTGATATATTATGCCTCCTTGTATGAGCAAATGTTTCAAATAGGTAATGTACCATTAGAAATGTAGGATACCCAATTTAGCATTTCTATCATCATTTTTGTCAATTTTTTTTTTCTGGAAGGGTTTCTTCTTCTTACATTTTTTTTCCTCTTTATTCCAGGTCTTGTGAAATATGCAAGAATCGACCTCTGACAAGAGTGGTGGGAACAAAGATAACCAACCAAAGAGAAGCCTTCCCTCTTGGATGAGCTCTAAAGGAACCGGGGGCAATTCTGGGAAAAA
This sequence comes from Carex kokanica, assembly GCA_025461125.1. Taxonomy (NCBI): domain Eukaryota; kingdom Viridiplantae; phylum Streptophyta; class Magnoliopsida; order Poales; family Cyperaceae; genus Carex; species Carex kokanica. The sequence continues at coordinate 1,571,505 of JAJGRX010000348.1, forward strand.
GATAAAGTCTGATAATGACACACCCAAAGAGGCGACAAAGGAAGTAAGAGGAAGTGGTGCCACGTCCTCTCGCGATCCTACCCAGAATAATGCCACTGGTTTCTCTAAACTTTTGGTAAAAATTAAGATTTAATCTTTGTTTCTCCTTCCACATGCAAATGTTATCAATTTACTGATATTGAGCTTCATTTGACTGTCTGTTGCGTAACAAAGCCTCCCAAATTCAATGATCTCCAAATTGCCCAATCTAATCAGATTTAGGCCTTAAATCGTGTAACTAGTCTCAAATATCCTCATTCTGCAATTAAAAGCACAGAGAAAACTTGAAAAATTAATAGGACTAACAAAATGTGACCAAACTGGTATGGCAATAAATACTGACTGGTACTATCGAGACTGGTGCTGTATAAAAAGGCGTGCTTGTTTGGGGAAGCACTTTTACTCAAACAACCAAGTGATATTTGCTTGAGTTACTGACATTTCAACTAAGCTCTTAAATTACTTTAGTTCAAACAACTGATTGATTTCTATAGAACATCAGTCAAAGTGTAACTGCAAGGGATTTTCCTTTTGACAAACATTTTTCCAGGATGGAGTTGTTTTTGCACTTTCAGGATTTGTGAATCCAGAAAGGGGCAATTTGCGCACTCAAGCAACTGATATGGGAGCAATATACAGACCCGATTGGAGCCCTGATTGTACACTTCTTGTTTGTGCATTTGCAAACACGCCAAAATTCAAGCAAGTCCAATCAGATAATGGTACCATTGTCTCAAAGGTTAAATATCTATCTTGTATTTGTGCAAACCACTTATGGAACTCTCTTTTGTACCCATTAGAGGGTAGAGGAGGGGAGGGGTGACCAGATCTGACCGGACCATGTTGACTTGCTCTAGAACATTAAATTTTGAGGGGGAGAGGAGGGGAGAGGAAGGGAGAGGAGGTGAACTCTATATTCAAACTATTCAAATTTTATAACCCCAAATCGGAGTGTAGAGGAGGTTAACTCTCTACTTTGCCCATCTCCCCTCCCCTCCCTCTTTCTGGAGCACAGTCTAACGAGACAAGAAAAATTGTGCATAACCCAAGAAATAGAAGTTGGAGTATTGGACTAACATAAACCTAACATAAGAAATATTTTTTTGTTCATTGTTCCTCACTCTTGTCTAGTTGTAAATGAGGAAGGAGGGGCAATTTTGGTATTTTTGTGAAATGACTTGATTTTCTTCCATGCTTATTGGGGTCAGATGGATACTTATCACCTTTTGGGGTGTACGATATACTCAAAATTTGAATTTTGATAGGGACAAGGAACTTTTTGTTTCCTTTGTTAGCAAAATTTGGGTTTTGTAACATATGTTCAGTTGAAAGTTTGTTTAATATTGTTGCACTTACCTGTGATAGGAATGGATAGTAGAGTGTCGTGGCAAGAGAAAGTTGGTGCCAATTGAACCATACTTAATGCATGCCGGGAAACCTTGGAGAAAACAACAGAAGCCCAAACAGGAAAGTAGAGGTAATGCACTTGAAAAACTTACCCTCCCCCCAACACACACACACCCAAAAGAAAGGGAAATTATATGAAAAAACTAAAAGAAATTAAATGAAACACACAGAGAGGATCACTACACATCTCTGCATGCTGCTACTGAAGATTATTGAAAGAAAAATTATTACATTTTAATTTGGGTATAAGTGTATAACATATCTTGAAATCCAATTTATTCGACAACCATGACAATGAAAGTCAAAACTCAAAATTGGAAAAGGAAAATTGATACGTGTAAATTGTGGTGTAATTTAAAGTTGTTGGATTATCTACCAATGATTTGAACATCAGCAATCCTGCAACAGATAATGAATGACCAAATAATTTCCATACTGTGTCAAATTTTATACATGGCATATTTAAATGGTGGTGATTGGAGAAGACACATGTAATTTTATTTTTATTTTTGTGATTATTCATTCCGGTCATTGATGATTATCAAATAAGCTGGGTGCTGATATAACCCATCCCTTATACTTCTCTGGATTATATTTTAGAACCATCAATTGTAGACGATAAGGATTCTGCTGTGAGAAATGTTCAAAAGCAAGTTGAAAGGCCACAAGGGAAGTCAATTCAATCTGAGGTATCTTTATGAACTTGTTCATATTGGGTTTACTGAATATAAATTTGATGGGATGAGTCATGATTCATGAGACTAGCATGCAAATGAAATGAACTTTGATTTTTTTTTGATTAGTTGAGTTTTTAGCCTAATTATGGTTTCAGTTTTAAAGAATTGAATGCAAATTAGACGAACATCTCTTTAGCTATTTGTTTGGCCTGCCTATGGTTTTTAACTTTCTGAGTGAGGCGTGGTAATATGCATATTATGGATCATCAGATCGATCCGTGCTATGAATCCATATCTCTATTTTAAAAGTTCAAACAGTCGATTTGAACCGTTAAACATGATCTCCACATGAAACTATACGTGCAGACCAAATTTGACATTTTTTTTAGTATTTTTTAGTATTTTTTTTTTTAGATAGGTAGAAAATCACTGCATTTGGATGGTCCAGAATTTTCAAATCAAGTGATTTTCTACCTATCTAAAAAAAATACTAAAAACATTATAAAAGATGTGAAATTTGGTCTGCAAGTACATTTACATATAAAGATCATGTTGAACGGGTCAGATCGACTGTTTGGATTTTTAAAACGGAGATATGAGACCATAGTGCATACCACTTATTGTCATAACCTCACTCTTTAACTTTCTTGCTGAATCAAGGGTAATTATTGGGAGCACTGTTACAAGAGAATATATATGACAACACAATTTTTACAAATAAATGAATAATCCATGCTGTTTACGGCTAACTGCATAGGGACAAGATGTGGACATTCTACAAAGAAAATTTTCACCATCACAAATTAAAGCAATGGCAAAGGATGACTTGGTACAAACTGTTTTATGGCTTGAAAGCCAGGAAGCGAAGGTTTGAAGCTATTCTCTTTTTTTCATTCATGACCTAGTTTGTTTTTACTTACTGTTTTTGAGCAAACATTGTTTCCATTATTAGGGAAATGGTAAGTGTCCCCCACATGTATCCCTAATCTCATGGCCAATTGCTCCTAGGCTCTTAAGTAGAATTCTTTTATAAGAAATTTCCTCAAGACATGATTATCCTATATTGTTTAGTGAATCAGCATGTCTAAACTAAAAACAGTAACATAAGAAGCACATAGTACTATTCTAAATAAATAACAATAAATCAACTTATGAATTTGCATTTAAGCCAAAAAAAAAATGTGAAGAATAAATCCTTTTCTTGATTTATACTTTTTGTCTTTTAAATTTGTGCTGCAGCCCGAAGCAGATAAGATAAAAGAAATCGCAGCTGAAGGTGTTATCACTTGCTTACAAGATGCCATTGAGTCTCTCCAACAAAACCTTGTAAGTTGTGTAATCAAACAAACAGAGTATAAGTTTCCTAATTGTTGTCTTGTGTAACAAATTTGACTTCATAGCAATTAATTTTGTAGGGTTTAAATAAAGTGGCTGAGCAATGGGGCATTTTGCCTAAAGTGGTATGGGAACTTGTAGATTTTGAAAACAGTAAGGATGCATCTCTTTTTAAAGAAGAGATTGTGGATATAGCTATTAAATGTAGGAGAATTTACGAGAGTGAATTCAACAAAATGGATCTGTCTCCGAATAAGGGGAAGAAAATTGAAAATGAGGGGTATGATAGTGATGACACAATTGAGATGACAGAGGAGGAGATTGATCAAGCATGTAGAAACCTTTCGGTGTACGATGAATAAGTTTTTTTTTTTTTTTTTAACATCTTTTTGTCTTTTTTTTTAATGGAGATGGAGTGTACAATTTTTCTCTTTTTTGGGTCAAATTCTCTTGTTTCATAGCTTGTTACATCCTCTTTTATTTATATAATTGTTTTTGGGCAATATTGCTTGAGGGCTAATTCCAGTACGCAAAACAAAATCTAAGCCATTTTCTTAGGAAGAAGAACACCAATCGTTGATTTCAATTTATGACCGCTGCTCTAATCAAGTAATTGTACATGAGGGGCGATAAGTAGGGGTGTTCAATTGGTCGGTTCGGATCAAACTGAGCTTTTTTTGCCGAACCGCGGTTTGAACCGAATTTTGAAAACTCAACCGAACTGACCGAATTAAAATTTCAAACCGATCTAAAATCGAACTGATTAAACCGATTTAAACTTCGGTTTGCTCGGTTGAACCGAATACAAACATTTCAAGTTACAAATAAACATTTCAAAACCGGTTGGTTCGGTTCAAACCGATTTAGATAACATTTTTTATTACCACACAAGCTGGTTTTTGATAAACCGATCCATTATAAACTACACAAAATAAATTGATCCATTATAAACCGATCTATTTTTTATTAAACTGGTTGGTCCGGTTCAAACTGATTTGAAGATTCCAAAATCGAACCGAATCATTTAAACCGAACTTCTTCAAAAATTAAACTGAACCGAACCATTTAAACCAAACAACTGATCCAATTAAACCGAAATTTATTGGTTCGGTTTAAAACTAAATAAACCGATCCATTTGAACACCCCTACTTTTGATTTGGTCAATGAATGTAGTATTATAGTATTTACTGGGTCAATGTCGCTTGGCCGGTTTGGACCAATCCATAATATAAGCTTTAACCTTCATAGAGTCTTCATGGCAAGAATAAAAAAGTTTATTCATGATGTATAATAATCTTCTTGGTAACTTTGGGTAAATTTTGTTTTAGCTTGGTCAGCATGACATTTGAATTCATGATTTTTTTTCTTCTTCTAAATTTGCGTCAAGTTGCAGCTGCGTGTGAAATATTTGAGAATATAAGAAGGTCAACTTTAAAGTTCTTTCAATGATACTTTCTCTGTACGGAGATTATATGTTTAAAATTTAGTTGGGGATTTTCTTTTAATATTTGAAAAAGAAAGGTCTGATTCTATCTTTTATCTAAAAAAAAAAGAAGATAATGAAAATGTAAGCATTAATTGTATTAATTTGAATAAGTATTTTATTCAAACATCGTGCCATTTAAACCGGAAGCATTCATTAATGTTATTGAATGAAAACTATACTTGGACCATTTAATTATATGTTATTGAATATCGAAATATCATATTATTAAGAGAGGAATCGGATTACATCTTTTTTTTGACACATTTTGGCACCTACTATTTTCAAAGTTCAAATAGTCGATCCAAACCGTTCAACATGATGGATATTTAAATGTGCTTGGAGATAAAATTTCAAATTTTTTGAATTTTTTTACTATTTATTTATTAAGATGGTTACAAAATCGTTGTTTTCATACCATTGAAAAACAACGATTTTGTTCATAAATAGTAAAAAAAATTCAAAAAAATGTAAAATTTTATCTCCAAGCACATTTAAATATGGTGATCATGTTGAACAGTTCGGATCGATTATTTGAATTTTGAAATTGCAAAATTAACTTATAAAAAAACAGTGTCAAGATGTGTCAAAAAAAGAAGTGTAATTGAATTCCTCCTCTATAATTAAAATTCATTTATACGGCCAATAGTTGGATGCCAGCTAAATTTCAAGGCACGACCAATTCTCTTGATTGTAATTTCAAACTCTTAAAAACCTTGATGTTCATAAATTTTGGGTGCACATGTACATGTTCACATCATATATTTTGATGAACCATAAAACCTCTTAATACAATTAAAGTCTCTGTATAAATCAATCAAGAACGAAAGATGTAAATATTATAACAGAGCAGGTTTGGCTTCATACAGTGCACGGACTATAAACTCAAAACAACACTACATATGTTTCGTGATCTGCATAAAGCCAAAACTGCTCTGTAAAAATCTTTACCCCCAACGAAAGCTATCAGCCTCATTTCTTTTATTATGGAATGGAGAAAGATAGGAAGGGCACGTCAGACCTGACTAAATTACCTAAATTATTTATTAACAGATCTCATCTCTTTGACCGAAGCATCACAGACAAGTGGGACCTACTTTTGAACTAAAAGAAAGGAAACCGTGCGCTGTGTTCATGATGCTTTATATCAAAAGGTCAAAATGACAATTTTGCCCTTGACTCGTTCCTTGTTCCAGGAGCTGCTCGTCCAAGCAAAACAAAACCAGAGAACAACCAAATCTAATTTTATACTTTCCAGTTTCCACCAAAAAAAAATTCTTAATTCCACCGTTTCACCAGCGCAGAAAAATTTACCCAAAAGAAACCAGGAAGAGAGAGAGAGAGAGAGAGAGAGAGAGAACGAGTGAACGGGAGAGAGAAAGTGCGATCAATTTTGAAGGGGAATTTGGTCGCAAATATCTCAATTTCAATATGTAAGTTTCTCTTACTACTGGATTTTTATGCTACCGCAATAATTGAATCAATTGCATTTGATGTTTGTATCGAATTAGCCTAAAGCTGGGACTTGGATTTGAGTTTAGATTGGGCTATTTCGTAGGTTTTTAGGTATCCTTAATTTGTTGTTTTTAATGCGGTTGATTATAGGGGTCAAACTATATTTGTTGATTTTTTATTGGGAAATTCAGATTCTCATTACAAAATTGAGAATCATATATACAAATTCGTAAATATAATTAGCTAACATATATTCTTATTAGAAGTTTTCTATTAGAAAGTAAAAGTTGACTTATTTGATAATGTTCTTTTAATTGTTTGTTTTTTTGCAAATACATATCAAGTAATAGTTTGCATAATTTATGAAATAATTTGAATAAGTTTTTAGTAACATTTGCATGATAGCTGATGCTAAGCACTTTCTTCCTTTCACACATTACACATGCATAACTTATTTAGACACTCATTTTAAATGAAAATGTGTCCAATGTTTTTTGGAGCAAAGCTAGCATGTGTTGTATAACTCTAAAATCTATCATATTGAGTTCAAACGAGACGAATTCAAACCGTTGAAACCAATCTACTTCACGAGTGATGTATGTAAATGTAAAATTTTGAGAATTCAAATTTATTAAGTATAAAATCAAGCGGTAAAAATAAATAAATAATGAAACCCAATCACTAAAAAAATTTAGCGAGACTACGATACTATGCATAATGTGAATTGATATGTATTATGAATTATTATTTTTATTTTTTAAGTTCAATTGTTTATCTGAACTGTTCAACATGATTTCTATATGAAAACGTACTTATAAGTCAAACTTTACATTTTTTATATTTTTTATAGGTAGAAAATTATCTAATTTAAAAATTCTAGATCATTCAAAAATAGTGATTTTATGTTTATCTAATAAAAATTAGTAAAAACTAAAAAATATAGTAAAATTATTTTAAAAAATATAAAATTTAGTATATAAATATATTTTCATACAAAAATATTAATTGTATTCACGGTGCTGTAGCTTCATTTGAGTAACAATAAGAGATCTTAGAAAATAAAATAGTGTAAGTAAACAAAAGTATAAAGCAATAGCTGGCCAAACACACGCTTTTCCTCAGCAACCTGTTTACAACAATCGGATCCCACCCGACAGACCCATCTCCTTCCTCCTAATTCACGCTCCCCCAAATCTCTCTTCCGATCATCCACCGTATCCAGCTTTTGAATCGGGAAAGCAAAATCAAATCTGAAGAATTCGTCAGTGGGTTCGGAAAATCGGGTGATAATCGGATCCTCTACTGCCGATTGATAGATCCTCCAACAACGCACTACGGCTTCGTATAGTAGAAGGTCCTAATTTCAAGTAAGGTATTATTTCACAAACAATAGAATTGGGGGAAAATTTTCTCGCTCCGTCTCTGGGTTGACCTGCTCAATTCGACCCCAAAATAAGATTTTGATCTGTGCTGTTATTAGTACAGCCTTATTGATAAAAACTATCAAATGAAACAAAGTAAAAAAATAAAAATATTTTGTGCTATTTGAGTCTACATTTTGCAAAAACAAGTTCTTTTTTTTATTTTTTATTTTGTTTTTTTGCTTTATGTTTGATCTTCGGCATTTGGGTTCAAAGGCCTTGGTGTTTCCTCTTTTTTGTGTCTCCAGCTTTCTTAAAAAATAATCTAGAGTATGTAAAGCTCATTTGGGAAAATAAAACTGCTCAATACAATCTATCTCATATTTTGTTATGCACTAAAAATGATTTTGACATTTTGGCTTCATTTGATGAGCACTAAAAATCAATAATTCTGCTGTCTTTTCATGTATTACCTACCAATCAAAATGAAGCCAAGATGTGCAATATTGCACATGCAAACGAAGAAATTGATATACGCACATTTGATGGTGTTATTTTGTCACTCTAAATTATAAATTTACAAAATGGTAACATGTTGGAGGTATTTGAACCCTCCTGCTATTGGAATCCTTTTCTACAAGAAATGGCGGACTTATGTCTATCACCTATCTATGGCTAAGTTAGAGATTTTCAATGAGATGAATTAAGTCTATGCATTGCTTTTAAGCAATAGCTCAGCATGCTGGTTTTTGAAACACCAAATCCATGTCTAAATATTCCCAAGCCTATTATGAAGAGAATTGTGCTGCACAGTCCTGATTCTGGGAAAGATCTGTTTAATGCTCCTTATTTTTTTTTTATTATCACTGTTATTTCATTATTTCCTATTATTGCTGCTATAGTTATTACTGTTCCTGTTATTGTTGCTCATTTTTGTTTTTTAATTTACCTTTTACTACAATGTTATTATAACGATCATAATAAAAAAAAGGGTAAATATTAGTATGGATTTTCATAGTTGTATAGGTTCAAAACCTGGAATATGGGCTTGTGTGCTTTTGGGCTATATAGCAATATGAAAGTGGAAAGCAATAGAAATGAAACATGAAATCGAAAAGTTTTAAAACTAGGAAAATCGCAACCATTGTCTGCGAATCTTTTATAGTTCGCAGACAATATCTGCAATCTCACATGCAAATGAATTCAAGCGTATTTCTCCGTGAAATGTGGATTCCTATAACAATTTTAAAACAAGTATTTTTTTTTTTTGTGGGGGGGGGGGGTGGGGGTGGGATTGTGCGAATTGCTTTTTAGGATTTAAAGAGCTAATAATAAGAAACTTCTAGTTTTCCCAGCACAGCTATGATTCCTTTTATCATCTTTTGTACCATTACACAGCCACAAGTTTTAAATTATCTCATTATGCTGCAAGCTGGAGGATTTGCTAGAGTTTAATTCAAAATTTGAATTTATCCTTTGTTTTTCAGATGCAAATTCTCTCGTACACTGCATTATATTTCCCCTTCTGTGCTTCTGAGGAAAAATCTCCTTTAGAAAAAGTATACTTAAACTGAGACTTCCTTGTCTGCTATGGATCCCCCAACTACTGCCCAAATCACTCCACATGAACATGTAATCGACTTGGGAAGTGTCTCAACCTCACAGCAGTACAACACACCATCTACCAGTGACACAAACTCCAACCCTAGAAGTGGAACTACCACAACCTCCTACAACCGAAACAGGCGTAGCCCGCTCAACTCTGGTCTTTGGATTTCAATTGAGGTCATAGTCAATGTTAGCCAAATAATTGCAGCTGTAATTGTACTTACTCTCTCTAGAAAAGAGAATCCGAAAGCACCACTCTTTGAGTGGATTATTGGCTATACAGTTGGCTGTTTTGCGACACTACCGCATCTATACTGGAGGTATCTTCATAGAAATGTGAATCAGAACACAGGGCAGGGACAGGATCAGAGTGATACTGGTCAGGGGACTGTCAGAGAGACCGGTTCAGCGAATGGGGCCCGCTTGTCAGATTTAGAGATTAGCCGGGAAACAAGGAGGGAGCGGCAGCTTAGTGTGGTGGCCTCTAACCCGAGGTTAGACTAAATCTTAGACATGTTATTTTATTTATTGTGGTTGTGGTTATTTGTTTTGGGGTTTTTTTGCAATCACGAACATTTTACGATGTTTTCAAAAAACATCAGACCTTAATATTTGCTACTAACATCCTTATATATATTATGTATTTGTTACTAAGATCTTGACATTTTTGGGTCGTTGGTAAAAAAAAAGCTGAACTGCTAAAGAGTTCTTGAATTAATTAGGAATAAATATATACTAATTGCAGCAGAGCTTATTATTACTATATTATTGTTGCAGTACACCCACCAAATCAAAACCTAATATATAAAGCCCCTTGATAGGCTTTGCTATTTAAGCTATTTGTTTTTTTGGAGAAAAATAGCCATGTTTGAAGCAGGGACAGTATGTTGTGGCAATTGCATCAACATTATTTCAACAATGTATTTTACATTTTTCCGATCACATTCATTAAAACAATGAATGCTATTTGAATATATCTAGAAAAGTTGAGTGCAAGATGCAATTATTATAGACATTGTTTGTTATTCACCAGTTTCACAAACTGTTGGGTGTGATTTATAAAACATGACCTCATTTTTTTCATCTCTAACTGTGTGTCTTTTGTTGGTTGATTTATTTTGAAGGATTAATTCCCTGTTTGACCATTTCAAGATGGCCTTGGACTGTTTCTTTGCTGTGTGGTTTGTTGTTGGAAACGTCTGGATTTTTGGCGCACATTCTTCCGCAGATCATTCCCCAACTTGTACAGGTACTGATGTAAAGCAATATATATTTAGGTCATAATTCTTGCTTTTATTGCTAAGAGTGTTAATTTAAGAAAACATTATTTGTTCGAGTAATTGGCTGGTTAATCAAGTATAACCCCCCCCCCCCCCCCCCCCCCCCGACATTTGCACAAAGAATGATTATAAAAATAATCTTTATTTCTTATATAAAATATGAAATATGTTTAAATATTTCATTTTTCTCAAAAAAAAAGTCTAGGGTCAATCATTAACAAAACACATTATTCCGATGAAAATTGCATTTTAGTCTCAAAAAAAGGAGAAAGAAAAGGGGATGTGGCGAAATTGGTAGAATCTAAAGAATCAGAAGAATAAGTTCTCTGCGTACATTTATAAATGAACAAACAACACTTATTTTGTTTATGGAGTTGCAAAACCCCCTCGTCCATCTTATATTTACATTAAATTGGATTGAAAATGTCGCATCACGCCTCATCGCACTGGGATTTATGCAAGTCCTAATGTCAGCTCACATTTGACATGTCACTATGCATTGTGTCTATCTTCCATGTTAGTACACCTCATTTCCATGTCACAAACATATCCTAATGCCAAGTCATAGTTTCAATACTATTTTGTTTGTGGTGTCATACAATGGCATATGGTGACGGCACATTTTTCCATTCAAATTATTGTTTAAGTTGATATTTGCTTCTTTTTTAAATGCAATTGTGTATGAACTATGAGTGGAAATACAGGGGCTGTTGTACCTTTCACTAATTTGAGAAGTGCAATTTTCACCGTTAATAGCGATGGAAAAACTTGGGTTAAATTAGACTTGATTGAGTTATGTTTGAACTTATTTTTAACATTTTAAGGATGCATTACCATATTGTACCAGTACCTAGGGTTCAGGCGTGCTATAAGTAGCACGAACTATTTAATGGATGCACCAAGAACACAACCATCATTTATAGCTATTTAGAACTACTGTTACTTTTTAAGGAGCCCAATCTTTTAGAACAAATGGCTGATTAAGTTTACGATAATGCGTAACAATTGTGTTCTGGGTGCATAGGAGGATACTGAAGTTTTACCAGTAAGATACTGTTATGTGTTGTTTTCTTAACCTATTACATTTTTATGTAGTGATCTTATTGTTGACTTAATTAATTTATGTGCATAGGCATTATTTGCAAATATTCCAAAAATGATAGGGTTAATTACAAAGCTGTAAAATGTGTGATTTAAGGAAAAAAAAAAAAATCTTCTTTGTGCTGTCATTAAATCCACTCCTTGTAATCTGACATCCAACACATTTTTTTTCATTGGCCTCAGGTTATGTATAGTGTTCTTGACTTTCAGTTGCATTGGTTATGCAATGCCATTCATCCTGTGTGGCGTGATCTGCTGTTGTCTCCCGTGCATAATCTCTGTCATGGGTTTCAGGGAGGATGGGGCCCACACTCGTGGAGCCTCGTCAGAGTCCATTAATGCCCTGCCCATTTACAAGTTCAAGACAAAAAAAACGGCATCGTGGCAGCAGCAGTGGCAGTGGTGTTGGCAGTGAGGCTGGTTTTGAAGGCGGGGTCCTCGCTCCAGGCACTGATAAGGAGCGTGTCATCTCTGCAGAGGATGCTGTGAGCAATTTTCTTTCTATACTAATTGAGGAGGGTTAAAATGCCTCGTGTCTTTCATGCCTCACGTCCTTTATCTCGTTTTCAATGTCCAAACAGTCGATTCGAACCGCTCAACATGATCTCCATATTAAAATGTGCTTGGAGATCAAATTTTATACTTTTTGGAAAAAAATTACTATTTTTCTAGATAGGTACAAAATCACTGTTTTTGGATGGTCCAGAAACAGTGATTTTGTACCTATCTAAAAAATTAGTAAAAATATTCCAAAAAGTATAAAATTTGGTCTCCTAGCACATTTTAATATGGAGATCATGTTGAGAGGTTCAGATCAACTATTTGGACTTTGAAAACGGAGAAAAAGGATGTGATGCGCAATGAGGCATGGAAGACATGAGGCATTTTAACCCTCCTCTTACTTTTTTTATTATTATTTGCAAATGCTATTTGACGTCTTTCTATTTTGCAATGAACATCTTGCAGTTTGCTAGATAGTTTGCACGCATATAACTTTTGACCGCTAAATGCCCCAATAATAAAACAGAGTAGTGGAGCAAGTATTGACAAAAAAACTTGATTGTTGGATAGTTTGCACACATCGTATATTCCATACATTATTGCTACATTAAATAAATAAACCGAGTAAGTTTAATCATCCTAAAGATGATAAATTATTCATAAAATAATTAAATATATTATATGCTCTCTAGACAAATGGAGGAGTTTATCTTATGGGACCTGGGGTACTTAATATGGAGTTGAAGTCGAGCAACACTGACTGAATGAAGGGTTTAGTTTAACAAACTTGTGACACAATATCTAAATTCTATTTTGTTCGCTCAATTTGGATCGAGGAAAAGAATATAACAAATGAAGGGTCTAAGAATTCATCATTAAATGGAATTCATCGTCTTAACCACCAATTAATAGCTCGGAGTTACCATTGAAATCTGAAAAAAATAGCACCGCTACTGCTGATTGCGAAATGTCTGGTTCTAATGGTGTATTTATTTAACAAAACCAACATTTCTTTTGTGCAATTAAGGAAGAGTGATCTGACTTGATATTCATTACATACAGGTTTGTTGCATCTGTTTGGGAAAATACGCAAATAATGATGAACTACGGGAACTTCCATGTGTACATGTGTTTCACAAGGATTGTGTTGACAAGTGGCTCAAAATCAATGCCTTATGCCCCCTTTGCAAGGCCGAGGTTGGTAATACCAATTCCACCACCAACTCCATCCTGTAGGGAGAACATAAAGAAGATAAAAGGAATTCGAGAAATATTCCATTTACCAATCATCATCCCACAACATTTTGTAGAAAAGGGGTTGATAGATTTCTCTCCGAGCAGTTTTTTGTTAAAGACCTTGCTCACTTGTAATATCCCATGTTCAGATAAAATTTTCAAATCTCTAGAAAGGAGTGAGATTTCCCATGCAGTGGCAAAAATTGCACGGAGTGAGTTTAGTTCCCATGCACAATGGTGAAATTTGTTGAATGATGAATAGTGTAGGAGAGGTTAGCAGAAAGGGCTCATTGTTAAATTTTTCTTTGGCTTTTTACATTCTTTTTCCTTTTTGACCGTCTTTAGGGGTCAATATGATAGTGTAATTTAGTAAAAATATTAGTAGATGAAAACTGGCGTGTAGTTACTCCAAAAGATCTTGCATGTAATTGAGATTCAACTCTTTTGATTTTTTTTTTTTTGTTCTTTTTAATGGTTGTCTCCTGGATGCACATAAAATGTCTTGAAAGTTTCTTACACCATTTCAAATGTGATCTTCTTTTCATCTCTAAAAGCGTGATTCAATTGTTGAGTAACTAATGACACCCTAAATACCTTTTTGGCCTTATGCAGAGTTCTAAAGTGCTTGATCTGTACCACAACATAGTTTAAATAAATGAAGATACTTGGTCTATAAATGCAAAATTAATTCATCATCTTGAAATATACAAGCTATGATAACGGTAAAAGCTTCATGGTATAAATTTATGGCGATGTCGCCGCTTCTCCATTTGCTACTTTTACAGTGCTCTTTTGTTTTCTCGGCCTTCCTCTTGCAACAATCTGTCTTGCAGGGCCCGCATCCATCTCAGCGAGGAATGACATTCCAGCATCCAACCAGTCATCATCCAGCACATTACCAGATCCTGCCTCCATCTCTCTGACATGATTGAGCAGCTTCCCCAAATGCCATTGCACATATTCAAACCTATCTTTAGTAACTGCTGATTCTTGTACCACTATTGAACTGAGAGATTTCAGAGCCTGAGATCGGTACTTAAACCCGCTACTCTTATGAAACAAATTACTTTCACACCGCCACCTCAGCAAGAGGTACTTGTCTGGCACGACAAAATAATTTTTTAATGACAAAACCCTAAGGGTATGCCTACACAACACGCCAAGAAACTCAAACCCCTTGCACGTGCAACTGATTTCTTTAGTGGATGGAATGAACATGACTATGTGGCCGCCGGTACCAGCCTTGAGGTGATGTTGAACCAGGTACGTCTCTGTGGCTGTCTCATAAACTGCATATTGTGTAGAGAGAGAGATCTCCTTTTGAAACATGGCAAAGGAATGTGACGTCAAAATGGTTGAGGCGTGCTCTTCTAAGGGAAGGCATGTTTTCAGATTGGATTGGTTTTGGTTTTGGTTTGTTTCTTCAGCAGCTTGGTTTTGAAAATCAACTGCTACACCAACCTATAAAGTAATTAAATAATATAACCAAAAAAAGTCAATGAAAACTTCAGTATCCACCATTATTGAGTCGGACCGATACACTAAGAAAATTTGTGATTAGTTTACTTAACAAAGGCCACATTATAATTGGGTCAACATGGATATGCTATCAGGGATATTATTCATACTGGTGCACAGGCATAAATAAAATTAGGACATGAGTTGTATCTTACTTAACTGGTACCCGATCTTTGGTACTAATATGGTTAAAGTAAAATATATAAAATAAAATAAAAAAAACCTCTTAGTTTGGACACATAGAGGTAGGTGCATAATGGTGGCAAGTATTATAACTGTCAGTATCGGTCAGTATAGGTTGCTAGTGCATTTTTTAGGCAACCATCTAAGCTGTTGTTTACTAGCAATGATATAATGACACATCCTGATACCATACTAATAAGATTTGTACCTGTTCAATAAAATCCTTCAGCTTCATTTGAGAATTGAGAAACCTTCTAAAAAATCCTCTGATTTTCAAAGTATGCTCACCACCCAACAAACCGCCAAAGAACCAATTTTTCAGATATGCCAAACCCCAAAAGAACCGATTGAAGAACAAAAACTCAATATGCCGATCCAGAACGAGCCCAAATTGTAGAACTATTCTCTCCCACTCCCTCTCAAACTCCTCAATTTGATCGAGTTCATTTAGTTGACAAAATTCACTTTTGAATTTTTCAAATTGTGGGCCCAGAGGTGCTGAAAACCAGCTTGGAAGTTTTGAAATTATGTGATCAAATGAGTAGGCGTGTTTTGTCTCTGGGAGCTCGGTTTGAATGATTGCTTTGAGTTCCGTGCTGAAATCGGTCAGGATTGTTTGTGGGTATTTTCGATCCATTATTTGAAGAAATGCCTATAAATTTTCAAACAATAGGGGAAAAAAGAAATAATAAATATGCCCACAAGAAAAATACATATGAGCTCTAAAGAAATTTGATAGACCATCCTTTATGTACCAGTACTGATAATAAGAGTGACCACCAATCTAAAAACAAAAGGTGGAGTGAAAAGGTTACCAACCTGAAGAGCCCATCTATAAGACTCTAGCTTCTCATCGAACAAAACCGCACAACAAAAGAATATAATATTTCCATTGTTATCTACACCGAACCATGTGAGTATCGGCCTGTTGTAGGTGCACAGCCGGTGCCCTGTATCAAAAATAACCACATCGCCAAATGCTTTATAGCTCCGAATCGACTCTACATATGACCAAGCAATGTGCTCCAACTGGTTGTTCGCAGTAACACTAACCTCATACCTAAAATCAGGATTTTTCTCTTTCATAGATTTATAATTCTTGAGCAGTTCGACTCCTTCCAGCTCAGGATTCACAGTTTCTGACGCATTCAAGAAGTTTTTTACGTCTCGTTCGGTAAAAGTCAGTTGGCCCGTTTTGATCTCTTTTTCCATCTCAAGTGCTCTGATAATCAAACCCACATCGCACCCGCCTTTGGCAAGGGCTCGAATACGGTCTCGATCGGCTTGAGATATGTACCTGTGGTGGTACGGGGGATGGTAATGGTGAAAATTACTCTCCAATAATTCGTGATTATGAACATTACTAAAATTAACAACTGCCCATTTTGCTTTTTCTCCTGAGCTGTTTTTCTTGATCACCATTTGGGCTCCGCACCGACACCGTTCTGGTTTTTTTCTTCTCGGTCGTTTTGGGTCAGCTGGTTTTGTTGCTGATAGTGGGGCCCCCGCTCTGTGACAAACCAATTCTCTCTTATAAACTCCCATAGGGTGGTCTGGGTTCCCCTTCGACCTCTCCCGCCTCACCAAAAAACCATTGCAACGTGCAAAATTGTTGTAATATTCTAGTGCTTCTTCGTCCGTTTCAAAAGTTTGGCCTACATGGGGGGGAAAAACGGTAATTTGGTCGCCATTTGAGGAGTTATTATTAGGTGTAAGATTGGAATCAGTGAACTCATCATCTTCATCAACCTGGTACGAATCAATGTAGCAATGATCGGTACTGCATGGACATCTTTGTGTTAGGGTTTGGGTTGTGTTGGATTTGCTTGAAGAGGGAATACTTGCCATAAGGGTGTGTACTATTTACTTGATCCACCTATAGAAAGATAAATTACAATCAAGCCCTTGCAGTGAACAATCAAGCTCAAAAGCCACTAAAATCAAATCATCTTTTCAATTTAATTAGTTCAAGGGACCAAAATGCAAGAAGCTGAGAATGTAGACTGAGCTATCCGACTAAAAATGGAAGGAAATACAAAACCTGAATTCAGTTGTGACTAGCGGGGGTCGGAGAGGCTACCTTCGATTGGTATTACAACCCCTCGGCATCGTCTTCTCTCTGGAAGGTGGATTGGTTGATGCCATGATAGCTTGGGAGAGTGAAGGAAGAGATTTGGGAAGGTGAAAAAGGAAGTGAAGAGAGGAAGCTTGGGAGAGGAGGAACGATGGCAATGTTGCATGGGCCGGGCCGGGCCGGGCTAGCTTAGGCCTATATTATAGGAAATACATATTTTTTTTTATTTGAATAATTACTAGTACTCTCCTAGAAAAGAAAAGGAGGTTTTATTTACCTTCACATTATAATCTTCTAAGAGTAGGATTAAAATGTTTTATTGGCTTTGTGCCACAATTATACTTCACATATTTATTTTTATTTTCAAAGTTCAAGCAATCGATTCGAACCGCTCAACATGATATCCATATTATTGACTATTTTCCTTGTTCATTATTGGGCAAGTTCGTTGCGTGCTCAGGTCCAAGATTGCCTTGCTCTTTGGCTGCCAACAGAGCTGGATGAGATCCCGTTAGCTAGCTGGCATCCTGATGACGTGCTCAACCAGCTGGAGATTGCCGAGTTTGTTGGAGATATTGCTCAAGATTCATGAAGAAGGTTCCCTCCAATCTAGCTAGTTGGCAGAAGAATTTTGTTGGGTGTACCTCAGCCTCAATATACGTGGCTGAGTTGATCACTAATAATACTTGTTCTTATACATACTTAGTTTTTGGTATAGCTGCTGTTATGTTTTGGCTAATGTGGATGTTTCAATTACATACATAGACTTTCTTTTAGGTTGTAATTAATCTTTGTTTCAATAAAACGGGCTTCGGCCTTTTTATCAAAAAAAAAAAAAAAAACATGATATCCATATGTACTTGGAGACCAAAGTTTATATTATTTTTTTAAATTTTCTTATTACATTTTTAGATAAGTACAAAATCACATTTCTTACTACTTTTGTATGGTCTTAGAAGTAGTAATTTTGTACATATCTAAAAATATAGTAAACAATTTAAAAAATATATATAAAATTTGATCTCTAATCACATTTTAATATAGAGATCATGTTGAGCAATTCGGATAAAATATTTTCACTTTGAGAATAAAAATAAAGATGTGGGGTTTGATTAAAGCATAAGATCAATGGAGCATTTTAACCCTACTCAATTCTATATCTAAGATCATGTCAGATTAGGGATAAAATCAGAAATTTATTATAGTGAGATTGAATTTGGTAAAAATGATATTTAACAAGATATATTTTAAAGCGAGACATATTTGTTATTTTAATTGAAGAAATGCTTTATTATTAGGAGAGCATACTATAAAATTTTATTAAAATTAGCATAAATTATACATGAATTTGACGAGTTTTTTTTTGTCTCCTCTTGGGTCAGATCGAGAAGAGATTTCAAAGGATGTTTTTGTGTGTAAATTAACTATATATTTGGTTAGATTTTGGTGACAATCAATTAGAAATTCAGAATTTACTTCAATTTGAAAAGCCACTCTTTACCTCAAAATTTAAGTTTTTTTTTATATATAACGAGTAATTTCTACTACTAAATAGAGATAATGTTGAATAAAAGGGTGGCAGTGAGATCAAAATTGACTATTTTGTACTCAATTAGAATATACATATTACTCATTGACATCTTGTTATCTTGTATAAGTTTCATATTAAATTGCAATAGTCAAGCAACCCTAATAAATTTTGGCTTCTCCTGACTGCAAATTTACAAAACTAGTCAAGTTTGAACTGCAAAAAGCAAATCAAGAAATACCTACAAGTTGACTTATCTATCTATATATCTAATCCTTGATAGAGGTTGTACTGTTCATCTACAGTTCAATCTACAGTATGACTGACAATTGGGTCCTACCTTCCAGTGACACAGATTACTCTAATTTTTTTTCCTCCGCCTTCTTTTTCCACCGTCTTCTTCTCTCTGGAATTTTCTACGCTCTTCTCCCTTACAGCGACCCCCCTCTCCTATCTACTCTCCGTATCCTTCAGCTCTCTCCTCTCTACACCATGCTCTCTTTCCTGCGCAGTTGTTCGAATTCCCTCACTTCCTTTCCTCTCGCGCCTTCTCTTCCTCCGTCACCTCAAAAATCGTTCTCTCTCTCTCTCTCTCTCTCTCTCTCTCTCTCTCTCTCTCACACACACACACACACACACACAATTTCCGCTCTCCACCGCAACAGAAACTCTGTCCGCTCTCACAAATTTCATTTCCCTCTTGGTCTCTACTCCCTACACCTTGCGCGACAGAGAACCCAATTCATTGCCGTGATTTCCCCTCCTGACAATGATCTTTTGAGACTTGAGGTAAGTTCAAAATGTGTTCATTTTCTTCTTTCAATTTTAAATATTTTCCTGCTAATACTACTGAAAAATGCTTCATTTCAGCCTGTGTTTGATTTTAGAAATTAGGGTTTACAATTGTGTTTTAATTTTATCGTTTAGGATTTTGAGATAATGTTTGTGTCTTTGATTGTTTCCAGGTTTATAATTTATGATTATGAAAAGACGCCGATTTTAGGGCTTAAGGTTTATGATTCTATTTGTAGTTGTTTTAGAGTTTAGAGCTCAAAATTGTGGTTGAATCTCCTCTTTAGTTAGAAAGTTATAGCACCACAGGAAAAACAATGCCACATGAGGGTTTAGGATTTTTACCTTTCAATATTTTCTTGGGTTTTTTGTCTACTGTTTTCTCTAAGTTTTTCAAAATTCTCTATTTTAAGTTAGCAACTAATGATATTCAAAATGAATTGATTATCTCTTATATTTGTTTTTGCAGTTTCGTTTCTGTAACAACTAGCTTGCTCAGAGTTAAACGGTGTTCTTTTCCGTGGTTTGTACAGTCTTTGAGGTAATTGTTTTTATCATTTATTTAACTTTCAAGGATTAGTTATAAGTAAAAAATCCCAAAAACTTGCCTTACATGGCCTTTGCACAAGGTTTTTTTTTAATCTATGTTACTTTCTCATTTGATTAGGCATTGAGCTTTGGAGAATGGAATAAAGAAATAAGATATATTGGTAACACTGAAAGAATATTGTTTTGACCTGGATAGCGACAATTTGTATATGTCAAGGATAGGGTTTAGAAAAATCGACTCATGGATGATGTTAATGCATATAGAGCAATAGGAACATCTCCATTTTCTATGACATTCACCGGGGTTTTAATTCCATTTCGTTTATGAGGGAACTGATCATACAAATAATGCAAAATATCACTACTATTGAAGAAATATCAACAAATATAAACCTAAATTTTTCATATATCGTTTTCCCTTTAAAAAAATAAAAATAAAATAGTTGATCTATAAGGCTCCATGCACATACAGTTTTCGGTGAATATTGGTTGGCAAAAGATAAAATTTGTATTTTTCTTAACATTTGTGTTGTTTTCTTTATTCAGGACTGTCAGTTGTTAGTTGAGTTTTCACTGGTCTCTTTATCACTCCTTGCTTCCACAGAGGTAAAATGCTGACTTCCTTTTTTTTCTTAGCTTATGTTTTTTAGTTGATCGAATTATTGCTTGCTTTGTTTTTCATTAAGATCAAGTTGAGTCTTTCTTTTTGTCAATTGACATGGCATCTTCAAATCCAATTTATCCTTCGCTTCATGTTCATTCTGGTTGATGTAATTAGTGTTTAGTTTATTATTTCATTAAGATGAAGTTTGTTATTCTTCTTTCAACAAATTTAGCATGCAGGGGTGAGAGAGGACATTTAGTAGATATGTTGTACTTCATTCCTTATAGCTTCGCATTTTTTATTTAATCCTAAATTGTACATAAATTATGATTTACTATTTTCGCATAAAATTAGGATAGTTGCATAGAAAGAAGTGTAACTAATGCGACATTTTAATGTCACATTAGTTACAACAGAAATATTTCAGCATTACTAAGCAAAAATACACTTCATCAACATTTATATATGACCCTTTTAGATTTGTTTTTCCCTGTATCTTTTGCACTTTCAAATCATTTTTTATGATTCTGATTCAATTTTATTGTGTAAAATTTTACGAATTACTATTATTTCTTTGTTATTACTCCTTTCTAATATAAACAGTAAGCCAAATAATGTACCATTCTAAACTAAAAATTGTTACTTTCGAGACATAAAACTCAATTCATCAAAATTCATTGATGATCCTGTTTGTGTGTTTCAGCATTTGAATTTTTGGTTCTTTGTTTTGATTTTCTTTTCAATTTCAGATTTGTAGTTGGAGTTGTTGCACTTGCTTGAACTGTTTCTTTTTTGAATTGCAAAGTTTCTGGTTTGTTATCTACACCCTTTTCTATAATTATTAGCTTTCAATATATCTTATTTCTCCATCAATATAAAAATGAATTGCTCATATGCCCAGTAAACCTTGTCTTATTTTTCAACTTTCCCACCAAAATCTAATTATATCTTATTTTCTCATCTAAATTTGAAATTCTTTACTATTTATCCTCTTCTTAGTCTATGTTTCCATTTTATCATAAACAAAAAAATATTATATAAGTTTACTGAGTTAGAGAGACTGACTAAAGATGACAATATTGTTCACACCATTCTACGGTCCTCAAATTTACTGTTTTATTTGTCTGATGAATTTAGTTTTAGAGACATTTTGGTCATTACCTTCACAACAATTGGTTTTCTGACTCTCATAATATTTAACAAGGTTTACAAAAGGTGTTACTGTGCAAATTAAGCCCCTGACAAGGTTCTATGAATATAAAAGTATTTGACTTTCTGAGGGGCTTCTTTACATATTTTACTTCCTGACGAGTTTCCTATGAATTTTTCTGATTGGTTTTTGAAAATAAGAGAAAGGTTTAATGGATATGGGAGCAGTTCTTTCTTATTGTGAGGGGAAAATAAGGTATATTGAAATTTTAATGGGTATGTGAGCAATTTACCCCGAAAAAAATTCTGATCCATACCTTTTACAAACTATATATTTTTTTTGTTCCAGAATTCATAGAAATCTTGGCTTAGTGCCATTACTGGTTGCGGCGGATGATTGGTATGCAGGATCGGTTGCAACGGTTTCACATTCATGTGAAGTGAATCAAGAGATTTGCTTGAGACAACTAGCCCTTGATTTTACATCATTACAAGTCCTTCTGCTATTGGGCAGACACCCAACCAAAAAAGAAAAAAGTAAGCAATAAAAGAAGAAGGAAAAAATGCCGCATAGGCTTTGATTACAAGTATGTATACAAACATAATTACATAAATCTGTAACAGAAAACAACCTATCTAGTCAAGCTACACATAAGTAGCATATTGCCATGACCAGTATGCTGGTAGCCTGGTATATAAGTGTAAGCATGCAAGGTATCAAGAACAAACTAAGTGTCCAAAGAACTCGAAAGAAAGAAGAGAACCAAAACTCTAGAACCTAACTCTGCATCCAAGATGTTACAACAAGACAAAAAAAGTCGACAATATTGTTCCTTTAAATACTTTACAACGCAAATGGCAAAGCAAACTAACCTACATCTTCATTTTAAACAGTGCTGAGAGCAGCCAAGGAAAGCAGGAGGGATAACTGTATAGCCGTGCAAAGACTTTGACATCTTTTGGTAGTTGTAAATATCATTTTGTGTTGATAAGCTCATCAACAAAACAAAACAGTCTCCCTTATTTGGTCACTTTGAAAGATTGGTTTCAAAGGGGTAATGCGCTTATGTAAAGCAATTATCCCTCTTCTAAACATAACTTATACTGATCTTCAATTGTAAAGTTTTTGTTACATAAAGATAAACAAATGCTTGGAACATATACAGTTTTTGTAATATGTTTGTGCAACTCAGCAATATATAGACAACTTTCCGCATACAATTCTCAATAATGCTTTATAAATAATTGCCGAAGCAACGCGAGGCCTCTGCCTAGTTTTTTATAAACGCTGCAATTTGAGTTCTGTTCAAATTGCAAAGTGTGTGTGTGTGTGTGTGTGGGGGGGGGGGGGGGGGGGGTTAGTGTACTTTTTTGGTAAATATTAATATCCACAAAGGATTGTTTCTTCTGGGTTTCAAATCTACGACATTTCACACGGAGTCACCTAACTATTTAATATCCACGAAGGATTATTTCTTCTGACTTTCGAACCTGCGATCTTCTACACGAAGAACATTGCTTTTGTCACTAGATCAAGGTTGGTTCTCAGATGTGAGATAATATTCAATGCAGATGAAAGTCTTTTTCTTCTTTTTTTTCTTTATTTGATTTTTATGTCCGTCCATTATTGGACTTGGCCAATGAGGTGTCCAAATAAAATGAAATAATTTTATTTTGTTGAGAAATTATTTGTGTAAATATTAATATTATTTTGTTGAGAAAAAAAAAAAATGCCCTTTCAGTTGTCTAGGCTCCAATTGCATGATACATGAGTGCGTATCCTCTGAGATATCTCATATTTTGCGTGACCGACGTGTCCGGTGCCTATTCGGGGATAGCGTTGGGGCCAATATTATTTGAGTTTGGAGATCCGTGCAGAACGTATTAAACGCTTGAGATATTCCAAAGAGTCACGCAAAATATGAGATATCTGAGAGGATGCGATTTCATACATGAGTGGATGATAGTGAGAAATAAAGAATGCTAAGTTTTCCTCTAATATAAATTTTGTAATTCATACTATTAATTTTTTTAATTTTTTTATACATCATTTTTTTAATTTCTCTCATAAAATAAAATTACACGACACTAAAATTTCTCTCATTTATTTTTTTATTGGTACAACTAGCGGGTTGCAGATAACCGCAATTATATATACATAGACATATATCCGATTTTCAAAATCTAAGAGTAAACAACTGCCTACTCCTGATTTAATGTGGCTCCGCCATTGATTCCTTATAGTGAAAATGAATGTTTTTTATATATTCTTTTAAATGAATTTTATCTGTCATTTTCTCAATGGCAGCCGGCTGTATTGAATTTCTCTTATGATACCGGCTTCATTTCATGCTGAATTTTGTTGCTGCTTATGATTAAAAAAAAATAACACTCCAAGCTGGCAAACATTGAGTAATTATTGGATCAAACATGATCCGAATCATCGGATTTGAAATGATTAGTCTGTCTAATGAATATTTATTCCTTGGGACTATGACAAGGTTCTAAATAGCGATTATCGCGTCATTGCGGAAATGTTAAATAAAAAGCTATCGCGTATAGTGTAGCTATAGCAAAAGCTATCTTACATAGCGTTTTTTGTTTAAAAAATTATGTT
This sequence comes from Carex kokanica, assembly GCA_025461125.1. Taxonomy (NCBI): domain Eukaryota; kingdom Viridiplantae; phylum Streptophyta; class Magnoliopsida; order Poales; family Cyperaceae; genus Carex; species Carex kokanica. Next base: position 1,596,003 of record JAJGRX010000348.1, read on the forward strand.
TTATATTTCTACTAATTATCAATATTATCTAAAGTCTCATAGAGAGATAAGTAACGCAAAATTAATTAAGGAATTAGAATATTCATATTTAACCAGTACAAAGTCTAAATTACTATTCAAAATATCTCTAATAATATCATAAACTATCTTTTTTCCATTCAAAATAACCTATATATTTTTTTCCGACATTTTTATTAATACCCTAAAAAAAAAAAAATATCAAATCTACCCTCAATTTGGGAAAATTTTTAAAAATGCCCTAACCGCCCCATGATGGGGCGGTTCACCATACCCGCCAAACCGCCCTATGGTTGGGCGGTTCTGTTAGCCGAGAAAACCGCCCCCCCTATGGGGCGGTCCACTATACATCCTATAAAAACCCAGCAAACTGCGCACTCTCTCCCTCACACCTCATTTTCGCTCTCGCCCCGCCTCTCGCTCTTTACTGTGCTCCGAAGGTATTTTTTTATATTTTTATTTTATTATTATTTAGTTAATGTAGATTACTGTAGGTTACTGTTGATTACTGTAGATTACTGTAGATTACTGCTGATTACTGTAGATACTGTAGATTACTGTAGATACTGTAGCTTACTGTAGATTACTGTTGATACTGTAGATTACTGTTGATTACTGTAGATTACTGTAGATTACTGTTGATTACTGCAGATTACTGCAGATTACTGTAGATTAATGCATATTGTTTATTAATGTAGCTATCAAAATGTTGGTTACACTGCATACGGGCGGGAAGTTCGTGGTGGGTGTGGAGGGAGTATATTACACGAAAGATCCAACCCACGGCTTTGAGGTTAACGAAAACACCTCATTTATGGAACTTAAGCAAAAGGTATTCGAAAGGATTGGTGTAAACAACAACCGGTATGACATAGATTTAGTTACTCGGGTTGACACAGGGAGGGATAGACCTTACTATGTAAAGTATCCAATAACAGATGAGGATGGTTGGAGATGTGTTTATAGTACTTTTCAATCTGCGGGTACCCCGATAATGGAGTTATATTCCAGAAAGGTCCTGCGTCGGTCCGGGGTTGGACCTTCTACGGACAATACAGGTCATGATAGCCCGGTGCAGCAGCACTCGGGTTTTGAACACTCGGGTTATGACAACTCGGGTGACCGAAACTTCGGTCATGCACCACCCGTTCATACTGATTACACCGCTGATTACACCACTGAGTATACCACTGATTACACCACTGATTATACCACCGACCTACCACCACCACCGCCGCCACATCCTATTCAACCCGTAATCCAAGCCAGATTTCCTGCTGTACCACCGCCGCCACATGCTTCTTGTCTGGCCGTTACGAGGGGAGACTGTTGATAGCATGTGCATATGATGCCGAGAACCAGTTGTTGCCTTTGGCATTTGCAATTGTCGAGAAGGAGGACGGTGAAAATTGGGGTTTTTTCATGTTTCTTGCGAAGAGAGGTGGTTGGGAACAGGTTCTTCTGCGTCATATCAGACCAGCACAAAGGAATCAAGTATGTCTTTGATCGAACAGATTTCGGGTGGTCGACAGCTCACGGCGAATGTGTACACAGGTTGTGTATGCAGCACGTTGCAGAGAACCTCCACAAGCATGTCGGGAACGACCAATGGGTTGCAGATACATTTAAAATTGGATGCAGAAGGAAGAAGCCGAGGAGACTGGAAGAGATGTTCAAAGAGTTTGCCAATGTATGTATATTTTAGATGAAATTTTAATAAACTATTTACTTATATTTTTCTAATCTGAAAATTTATTTCTGTGTAGTACTGTCCGAAGGCAAATTCGTACTTACTCAAGGTGGGGAAAAATAATCCGAGAGATCTGCAAGAAGCACCCGCATATGAGAAAATATTTCAAGCAAAAGATGGAGGTTGGAGATGGGGAATAATGACGACAAATGGGTCCGAGTCCTTGAATGCTGTTTTCAAGCAGAGCCGAATGTTGCCCGTGGCAGCCATTGTGGAGGACACTTTCTACAAGCTAAATGCATGGTTCGTTGACCGGCGTGTTAAAGCACGAGAATTACTCTTCAGGAACCAGGCATTTTCAACAAGGGTGGAGGGCAAACTACGTAAACATAGGGAGAAGGGTTCAGTTATGACCGTTGTCCCGTATGGGGATCGCACCTTGGAATTCGAAGTGCACTCTCCAAATGAGTATGTTCCAACCAGCCGTAGAGCAGATGAGACTATGAAGTTTATTAAAAGACCATACAAGTATGTTGTCATTATCGGAGTGGACAATACTGTAACATGTACATGCCAAGGAATCCAACTAGCTCACCTACCTTGTTCTCATGTTATGGCGGTGTGCCGAGTGAGAAACTTCCGTGAGGATGATTTTGTCGCCGACATGTACCGTACCGATTACCTTGCGAGTACTTGGGGTGCATCATTCCATCCTTATCCCAACCAGCATGCTTGGCCAGCCTACGTTGGGGATGAACTCAACCCACCCAAGAAGATCAGGTTAGGGAGAATACTTTGTATATGCACTGACCATCTTTTTAATATAGTTATTTAACTTCTTTTTATATCAGGAAAGGGAGAAGGCCCCACAAGCGTGCTGTAATGACAATGGATGAGATGCAGGGTAGGCGAATGGGACATTAGGCTCACCGTTCAACTTGTGACAGGCAGCGAGCAGGTACATTTCATCTTGTATTTTATAATTCATTTTATATTTTTCGATTTCAATAACATATCATTTTTTGTGAACTGGAATGCAGATGCCATCAACGAAGCCAACGAAAGAGAAAATGCTAGAGTTGTTGCTGAGGCCACCGGTAGCGGTAGTAGTCATGCAGAGGCATCCGGTAGCGGTAGTAGTGTCGCACAACAGACTGGAAGCAGATCCAGAACTCGTCGATTTCTAAATTTGTTCGGTCGTCGTCGATGAGTTTGTGAACTGATTTAATTCGTAGTTTGTAACTATTTTATATGCTTCAGTTTTGTTATTTTCATAACGCAATTAAATATGCACAGATTGACAACATAAAACATAAATAAACAATAACTAGATGGAATAAATACTTCAAGGAATACAATATACAACATAAATCATTAATAATTAGTACAAACAACAATAAAAATACCTACGTCTTAAAAATATATACATCTTAAATCATTAAAAATATATACATATTATATATATCAACGCTAATTTCCTTATAAAAATATATACCTAACAAACTCTTAAAAATATATAAAAATATATACCTAACAAACTCTTTAAAAAAAAAAAAAAAAATTGAAAACCGCCCCACCACTGGGCGGTTGGCTAGAGGCAGTGAACCGCCCAGTAATGGGGCGGTTTTCTAGCAGCAGTGGACCGCCCTATTATTGGGCGGTTAGGGCATATTTAAAAAAAATTTCAAAGTGAGGGCATTTTTAATATATATTTTTTTTTAGGGTATTAATAAAAATGTCGGTATTTTTTTCTATTAAAAAAAACCTAAGCATCATGGCATAAACTATTTTTTTTTCTATTTAAAAGCAAAAACAATCCGAACCTTGAAAAAAATTGATCCTTAAAAAAAGTTTCAATTTGGACATTTAAATAAAAGTCTATGTAGCATAGCGTGCGCTATAGCGCGTAGCGTGTAGCGCAAATAGCGGACCGCTATTACCGCTATAGCGGTCGTAGCTGAAATAGCGCACTTCTATCCCATAGCTTAGCGTTTAAGGTCCAAAAACGCTATAGCGTTGCTATAACGTGCTATTTAGAACACTAGGCCAACTATCTAATGAATAGCTATTATTTGTCTTATTAGAATAGCCAAATCTCAAAACTCTTAGGAATAACCTATTCTAATAAGACAAAAAGTTTGAATTCCCTATTCTAGCTATTATAATCCAACCAAACACCGAATAGGCTATTCTGAATAGCCTAATTCCAAAAATAGTCTATTCTCAACCCAACCAAACATACCCTAATGAATATGGCTTTGGAAGAGGGGCCTGATCTTATCCTGAGCTTATGGCTCCGTTTAATTATACAAAAAAAGGAAATTTTCAAATTTTCTTACTATTAGTTATAAAGAGAAGTGTTTTATATTTTCAAATTTTAACAGTGACGACTTTTGCCCTTTTTTTAAATATTTTTTTCATATATAGAATAATAGTTTTATGTATGCATTTGTTGAACGAGTTAGAAAAATATTTTTTTCATATATAGAATAATAGTTTTACTTTTAGGCAATTCATTTTAAGTTTATTTTAGCTCTATATTTCAATATACAAAGTTACAACACAAACAAGTATATATCAAAATTGTTCCTAACATATTGCTTAAATTAAATAAAATACATGAAAATAAGTAATAAACGTTCAAATTTTATTCCTAAAATTTTATAATTGTACAAAAATAACATTAGTTTATTTTCTATAAAATACGAGATAAAAGAAAATCTGAATTAATTAACGATGTACACAGGAGCGGATCTAAAACTTAATTAGGGATGACTTAGAATTAAAAATTAGCATAGTAACTTATTCGGTGTTTTCAATCTCATTTTTTTTAGTTCCTCTCCCGAATGTGCACTTAGTCGGTTATACCATATTGCCATCTACGTGCTTGTGATTTTAAAAAAGAGTAAAGCTTAGGTGCTATGGATAGCACAAGGTATTCCGTGCTATGGTCTCGAAAACCTATCGTATAAATTTTAAAGTTTGATCTAAGTAGCTCATTCAATTGGTTATATAATAAACTTGTAGAATATCAATTTTTACTATTTTTTATGATTTATGAATGATGGCAAAAAATAGCTTAAAAGTAAAAGAAAATTGTCAATATTTTATGTCATTTTTGTCATATTTCATAAATCATAAAAAATAGTAAAAAATTTCAAAAATAGTAAAAATTGGTATTCTACAAGTTCATTATAGAACCAATTTACTGAATTTTTTAGATCGAAGTTTGAAGTTTATACGATAGATTTTTGAAGTCGTAGTACGGAAAGCCTTATACTATCCATTATCCATAGCACCTAAGCCTTACTCTTAAAAAAAAAAGGTCAATCTGCACCTTCCTATTTTGTCAAAGGCGAAATTAGTTGATATCGTAAACTGTAGGGACCAAATTGAGATAATCAAACATAATTTTTTTATAAACCATAATTAAAATTTTGTTTTTTACGAAACCAATATGATTATTTTATTTTTTACAAAAACCATAAGAACCGAAATGTTATTTCGGTCCGGTCCCCTTTTTGAATTTTTTATGGTACTGGTTTCACAAGTTTTCATATGAGCCGCCGCATAAAATCTAAAAGGGGGACCGGACCGAAATGGCATTTCGGTCCAGAATAAAAAAAAAAAATTTCGGACCGAAATAGCATTTCGGTTCTTATAGTTTTTGTAAAAAAAAAAAGTAATCATGTTGGTTTCGTAAAATTTTTTTTTTTAATTATGGTTTATAAAAAAAATTCAATCAAACATGAACCAAAATAAAAGTAGCGTCAAACCCGAGGATCATTTGGTAAATGTATTATTTAATAAAATATGCTAATCCCATGTTCTTGACGACAAGATTCAATTCAATCTAGACACGCTTACGTTTTGCTGTCCCTTTTCCCCTCTAATTTTTTGATAACACTGGTAATAAGTTGGCACAGCAATCTGGAGTTCCTTTTCTGACCTCCACGGCTCCCACCTTCAATTTTATTTATAAAATATAATAGAAGAGGAAAGGAAAGGAAAGGAAAGAAGAGGAAAGGAAACGAAAGGTTGCACAACGAGGTCTTTATAAAATATAATTGTTTGACGCCTCCATTTCAGACAAAGTACACATGGAGGTGTTGGGGAATCCTCGTGCGGTATCCAACTTCCAACATACATGACAACTTTTAGTAGATTGATTAGTTGAAGACTTGTTGAAGAACATTTATTCTCACTTCTCAGAATAGTTGAAAAGAAATACATGCATCTGAATAGGAAACAATTCATTAACTTAGGAATATCTTATTGAGGTTCATTTTTATTCTGTGTAATACTTAGTTTTACTGGAAATTTAAACTTTTCTATTTATGACAACTTTTTTATTTTGGTAAATGTAGTTTGAACTTTAACGGTTAATCTTGATACATTTTTCTCATAAAAATTTGCGTGGATTTGATCTGTGCGAATCTTGACGTAGACAAACAGTTCTGACCGAGCAACAATCGGATATTCATCTGACCGCCTCCATTTTAATTATGTGATAGTACGTTTTAATTATGTTAATTGAGTTGACCCTTCCTAATTTAACATGAAGATTTCAAATGGAGATCTCCTTTTCAATAAGAATGGAGAGTAATATTGCATCCACGGTCCACCCAAATGTTCAACTACGTTGGCCGTCCTTCTAGACAGTTCCAAACTGTATTCCCAAATTAACCCTAGGAGTGTATGATTTGCTCACGTGGGAAAAAAATAAAACATAAATTATTTTTTAATTCATTGGACATATTACATAATTATTTCATGGTGAGCTTAAATTTTATAGCTTATCAAATTTGTTTAAAATAACAAATCAAATCGTTAAAATCGATTTATTTTATATATTGTGCTTTTAAATATAATTTTTTAAATTAATTTCATATAAAATCAAGCAATAAAAAAAATTTACAAGTTAATTTTAATACATTTATTTCTCTTTATACTAAATTAATTTGAAAATATATAAATTTTACCTATGAATACATTATTTGTGAAGTAGATCGGTTTCAACAGTTTAAATTTGTCATTTAAAACTAATTTGATAGGTATTGGAGTTAAACTCACTAAAAAGTTTGGTGATGTTAACAACATCATAGTTCTACTCATTATTATTAAATAATTTATTTGACAGTAGTTAAAATAAAAAAAAATTATTATTTTTTGAGGGACGTTGTAACTGAAGCTCTCAATTGTTCAGTCGTTATAAATGATACTCAATGAATGAACGTTAGAATATTGTAATGCATATTTTCCTCAAAAAAAAATATTGTAATGCATAATTTTTTATATATTTTTTGCACTTTTTTTTTGTGACACTGGATTACACTTTATATTTTTAAAGTCCAAACAGTTGATCCAAACCATTCAACATGATAGATATATTAAAATGTGCTTGCAGGTCAATTTTTTATTATTTTATTATTTTATTATTTTATTATTATTTATTAAGATGGGTATAAAAATTTAATGGTCTGAAAATATCAATTTTGTAAAATAGTTAATAAATAGTAAAAAAATAAAAATAATGTAAAATTTGATCTACAAGCACATTTTAATAAATCCATCATGTTGAAGGGTTTGGATCGACTGTTTGGACTTTGAAAACTTTAAAAATGTAGGGTGTAATCCGATATCACCAAAAAAGGGTGTAAGTGGATCCCTCCTCATATTTCTATTATGTTCCCAATAAAAGTTCAATACGACATTTGATATGGAGTTTAATTCTATAAAAATAGGAGAGCGCTATTTTTAACGCAATAATTATATTATTAAAAGTTGAGAGAATTTTTTTCTCTTTTCTACCAACTTTGTCCTCAATAAATTTTTCTTTCAATCTTTATTTTAAATTAAGTTACTATTAATAAAGGAAACATTCGAGGCTTAATAATACAAATGACAGATTTTATTATATACTTATGGAAATCATAAATAAGGAATGCAATTATTTTGACTTTTACCCATATAATCATGATTACAATATAAACCAAATTACTTTATCTTAAAGATTAGTATTTTAGCATTAAAATACAATAAACAATCTCCACAGAATGAAATTATCTATTTTAAATTTTTAATTCACAAATAAGATACTTAAAAAATTACGAAATGTTTATTAAATTTTAAAATTAGTCAATGACTCCTCAATTGAAAAGGTTCCAAAATTTAACATGTTATATTTTTATCATAATTTTAATTGCACATAACTAACAAAATTTGACCATTTTTTTAATCCAAATAATTTTTGTTGGATCAAATAGGTAAAATTGGATTAAAAACAAAAGAATTTTCTCAGCACTCAGAATTCATACGCTCAAAATAGCACTCACCATAAAAATAAGACGTAATGATATATAAAATACTTTTTAATAGTTCAGGTAATTTTTTTGGTTAGTTTATATAAATTATAAAGTGTTGATAGAACAATTATTAATTTATTGTAAAGGGATCAATTGACAGTAAATTCTCTTAATAATCTTAATAATATTTCTCAAATCAATTCAACTAAAGCTGAAAAATAAAAAATTAAATAATTTTTGGATATGAAGTGCCAATTAAATTTCATGCAATTTTAGTATTATTTTGTAATGCATCAAAAGTTGCTAATTTCAAAAGGCTGAAAAATTCAAATTGCTCGATGAACGTTAAGACTTACACCAAACTTCATCACTTCTATATACATATATACACATTATATAAATTATATACATATTATTATATTTTAAATTTAAACTTTATTTTAATAATGCTCAAAATATAATTGTTACATTATTAGGGGTGAAAACGGTATGGATAATATTCGATTCGTATTCGATCCGTATTCAAAAAATTAGATGTGGATATCCGATATTCGAATATCCGTGTGTATATGGATACTAATATGGTTTTACATTTCAATTATATATTTTAATATATATTATGAAAAATACTGTTATTCACCGTTAAAATTAGATAAATATTATGAACTTTAGTAATTTTTAATATTATTTTAATATATATCCGATCCGATCTGTATTTGTATCTGTATCCAGCCGATATTCTATCCGTGTCCTATCCGAAAAATTAAAAAGATATGAATATAGTTTTACCACTAAGTAATCTTGATTTTTAATAAACTTTAATGTAGAAAACAATTTTATCATAAGTTAATGCTAAATCAATCTAGGGGTGCAAACGGATCGGATACGGATCGGATAGTGGTAAAACCATATCCGTATATGCTTTTATTTTTCGGATACGGATACGGATCGGATATTAGACGGATATGTATGGATATGGATCGGATATCGGATATCCGTAGATATAAACATAAATATTTTTATAATATATATTAAACTATATATTATATTTCTACTATTCGGATACAGATAATTAAAATTCAAAACTATATCTGTATCCGTATCCGCACGGATATTCGGATATCGGATATCCGTATCAAATTTTCGGATACTGATCCGGATACGGTCGGATATTATTCGATCCGTTTGCACCTAGGGTTGTTCACCGGTTCAACCGAACCGAACTAGGCAAACCAAAGTAATAATTCGGTTTCTAAAATAGAACCGAACCGAACCGATTTAGCATTGCAACCGAACCGAACCGAACCAAAATTTTATTTCGGTTTGTTCAGTTCAAACCAAAATATATTACTTTTTTTTATTTAAAGCAATTGATTTATAATAAACCGAATTATATTAAGAAATAAACCAGGGTATTAAGAAATAAACCGGGATATTAAGAAATAAACCGAAGTATTTAAAACAATTGATTAAGAAAAACCGGAATGGTCCGGACTAAATTCATAATATATAAAAGTTAGGTCAGTTCGGTTATTTCGGTTTTAAAAATTTTCAAACCGAACTGAACTGAAATTATAATTCGGTTTTACAAAGTAAACTGAACCGAACCATTAAACCGAACAAACTATTATAATTGGTCCAAACTAATTCGGTTCGGTTCAAAACCAACTAAACCGACCCAATGAACACCCCTATTTGCACCCCTAAATCAATCACATCATGTATTTCTAAATTCTCTAGTGCTCAGTGCCTCAGAGTCAATTAGAGTGGTCACCTCATAAATTCATAATCTAAACAATCTGGAAAAGCAACGGAGGGGTAAAACGGTCATTTCACTCCTCCGTCACAAAATTTGCCCCTAGGGATGTAAAAACTGAGGACTAATATAATGCTGTATAAATATACCTTTTCACCTCTTAAAAAAATAGCTTCTTTTCCAGTTGTCTCCCCCACCCGCCTCTCTCTCTCTCTCTCTCTCTCTCTCGCTGGAGTCTAGAAAGCCTGAGAGAAAGAGTCAATTGAACCTTTGGTGACAGATAAGGTTGGCCATTCTTTACTTTTCCCTTTCTTTTTGCACATTTCTTGTAGCATTAAGGTTCTTCTCGTTCGCGCATTGTATGTTTATCACTAGATCTGGATTGCATTTAGTATATTTGGGGATTTTGATTGGTAAACAGGCCAAACAGGTATTTTTTTTTTAAGTTTTAGTTGTGTAATTAATTCTGTTGAGATTCATCGACAGCTGGTTCCTTCACATTCTTTAATTAAATTGATTAAAAATTCTCTCTAGATCGAGATTTTATTTTATTTGGTTTAGTGCCCACGGTATTCCTTACTTGTTCTCAATTTTTCCCTATTGGTGGCAAAAGTTGTTATTCCACTATTTTGTGTTATTCCACTATTTCTTTTCATGTTAATGAAGAAAGAAATGATGAAATGACATTACATCTATTTTACTTGTGCAACAGTGGGCACTATTTTTAGTTACAAAAGATTGTTGCTTTGAAGTTAAGATCAGTAGGTATATCTTTGGGTACTTTATCTGTCCATTTTCTACGTTTCAAAATAGCATTGCTATTTAATTTTTTTTTTTTAAGGCAACGCACTTCTTTCCAGAGTTTCATAAGAAGAGCAGAGAATAAACATACTTTTTCTTATGAAATCTAGCTTACTTGTTGTCGACTAAGTTTTAGTTGAGATAAGTCAATTTTTCTCAGGCTTTGAAAATCATCCTTACATTTTGACAATTAAATGCAGAGTATTAGATCCAGTATTTCTTTTTGGTTGCTTTTATCTAGCAATACCCCTTTTGGTGCTATTATCCAAATGTTGCTAAATCTTTCATATGTTCCAAGTGAATGCTAATTGTTTGTCAGCATTTTCCACTATTTGATTATTTTGTATCTTTAGTTTCATTGTAGACAAAAGTAGTATCTCTTAGTTACTTAGCAAATTATACATACTGCTTTTTTTGTTTTTATTTTCAAATTTTTCACTAGGCTGCCTTTCTAAATTAAGCAGTTTGCTCTTCAACACCATAAGATCTCATCAACACCGTAAGATTTCAGGATTTCCATTTTAGGGACATGCATGCAATCTCTAAAGTTGGATTGTTGATATCTACATACATTATATCAACAAATTGCATATATGCTAAAATTAAACTATTTAAAGATTTATTCTCTATCTTCTTTTTAGGACAACTTTTGCCATCAAATCAATCCCTGTGACAGCTAATCAATCCTTCTTTTCTTTTCTCCAGATTCAATTTGTCCGTTCCATTTTCAAGTGAATCAACCTTACGCAATTCCCTACCATGGCTGCCTCTTTTGCTGCCGCAGGTTTCTTCCCCAAAACAAATACCCCAATCAAACCTGCGAAAAATTCATTTCTAGACAAACCTGACGTGATATCTCTCAATTCTGTACCAAAACCCAACAAATCTGATACCAAATCCTCCATGAAAGCCCAAGCACAAACCCTCCCCAAAATAAACGGCACCAACCCAGGCGTAAAACTCCCTTTTGAAAATGTCCTCTTAGAAGAACCCCCAAAGAAAAGTTCCTCTCCATTGGATCCTCCGATCCCATCATCCTCTCCATTTCAGATGACATCTTCCAAGACCTTCTATAATTCCCTGCCAGACTGGAGCGTCTTGTTGGCGGCCATGATGTCTTATATTTTTCTTGCTGCTGAGAAGCAGTTCACATTATCTGATTGGAAACCAAAGAGACCTGAAATGCTAGCAGATGCATTTGGTTTTGGGCGCATGATTCAAGATGGGTCGGTTTTCAGACAAACCTTCCCGATAAGGTCATATGAGATTGGTGCTGATCGTACCGCTTCGATCGAGACCCTCATGAACCATTTGCAGGTACAGGATTATAGTGGTATCTTACATATTGGGACTGGTACGTCTAGGTGCATACCAGTTTGCAACATATGGTAAAAATCTGTTGCAGTTTTTGGGTATTGTTCTTTAATTTAGTACTTCACGTTTTCTTTTATTTTTAGGTTTATTCTGAATTCATATGATTGTGTATTTGCAGTGCATGTACATATTTGTTAGAAAACTTGTATTCGTTCTATAATAATATGAATATATCCATATAGTAAGATACAGAATATGAACTTAATTCAATGAAAGGAAAAAAAATATACAATCAGATCAATATTGGACCAGATTGCTCTTTACATCCTTAGGATTTTATCTAAGGCCGTCAATAGATGGAGTACGGATTACTGGAACAAACATTTTATAATTTTAATGGGTATCAGTTCATGGAGAAACTATTCCCTAATATTTAATTTTTCTAAATTTTTTTGTTACTTCTTTTTATAGGAGACAGCGCTTAATCATGTGAAGATTGCAGGGTTGCTAGGGGATGGTTTTGGTGCAACTCCGGAGATGAGTAAGAGAAACCTCATATGGGTTGTCAGTAGAATCCAACTCCTTGTTGAAAAATATCCTTCTTGGTACATATACTTACTCACTTCTTAATTTTTTATTGCCATAAATCTCGCTAAAGTTCTACCATTTTGTATATAAAATTAATACCAGAATTTAACAATATTTTGTGCTGCTTGTTGATTGACTTAGCTCATTTTTTTTTTCTTTTTACTGTTTTATTAATATAGGGGTGATGTTGTAGAAGTTGATACATGGGTTGGTGCATCAGGCAAAAATGGCATGAGAAGGGATTGGCATGTGCGTGACTATAAATCTGGCCAGACTATTTTGAGAGCTACTAGGTACTTCATACCTGAATTGTTCAATTGCTCAATTAAGTTACCAATCAAGCCAAAATATCTGAATAGCCTCTAAATATGCTAAACAGTGGTCATGCCTCGCACAATCGCATCTAAACCTTATTAAGTCATTAACTTTTGTTTTTGAATATGAATATAATTTTTTTTTTTTGCTTATTTAGTATATGGGTGATGATGAACAAAGAAACGAGGCGGTTAGCAAAGATGCCAGAAGAGGTACGGGCTGAAATTGGGCCTTATTTCATTGAACGCCTTGCAATTCGTGCAGAGGATGCTAAAAAACTCCCCAAGGCTGAGAAAAAGGATTCCTCAGAACGCTTTGTCAGAGAGGGTTTAACTGTAAGCTTTTTCTTGTTTTTTGAATGACAATAGATATTATATACTTCACAGGAACTATAGACCCTGGACTTTGCTAACATATTTTGGGTTGAATAAAGATAATTTTATATTTTATAATTTTTTCCATTTACAAATATGCTGTTGTTATTGTTGAACAGCCGAAATGGGGTGATCTGGACGTAAACCAGCATGTGAACAATGTGAAGTACATTGGCTGGATTCTAGAGGTGCTATTTCTTTACCCCTATAGATATTCTCTTTATTATATTTATATCTATTTTTTTCTAGATAAGTATGATAGGCTTAGTTGAGCTACTTTTGGAGAGTTAGGTCGTGTACATATCCATCTTGGTATAACCATATGAATTATTAATTTGACAGATGTCACATGCATGCTTGGTTAGTTCAGGGTTGTTCTGTCCTTGCCTAATACCCGTACTGAGATTTTCTTCTAAACTACCATATTGCCTCTTAGGTCTTTTTACATCTATGCCATTGTCAAATAAACAAATTATCCTTGGAAAGCAGCTGATTACGCGTTAAAAGTTCATAATCTTAATCTTCCTGGGTATTTAATTTAACCTTTTGTTGTTTATCCTTTACAATTTATTTTTTTAGAGCGCTCCAATTTCCATTTTAGAAAAACATGAACTGGCAAGCATGACACTGGAGTACAGGAAGGAGTGCGGCCGGGACAGTGTGCTTCAGTCCCTGACAAGTGTGTCTTCCAGTGCTGATTGCACTGGAGAAGATGGGGTCAGGTGTGAGCATCTTCTCCAGTTGGAGAGCGGAGCTGAGATTGTGAAAGGATACACTGAGTGGAGGCCAAAACGTATTGAAGAAGGGAATGCAGGTGCATTCTCAGGCCAGAGCGCTTAAAAGTGAAATTCATTGAGAAATGAGGGGATTCAGTACAACAACTCTGAACTCTAATTTTGGATTTCAAATTATTTCTGGTTTGAAGGGAAAAGGCAACATTGTTAGAGAGAGAGGGAGAGGGTGAGGGAGAGAGAAAGGGTGCATTCTTATTTAATTTTTGTTCCTCCTTTGTATAATATAGTATGGGTAGGGTAAGGGGTGGGCATATGATTTATGGGTCTAATCTACTATTTTTTTTTCTTTCATTTTTTTTGGTTTGATTTCATTACCATCCATGGGAAGAATTGTTGTTATGTTTCAGAAAATGGATAGTATTGAAGATGTAATTATTCAGGCTTAAATTATGATTTCACTATTCCAAAATTTTGTTTTAGGAGTACAAAGTGTTCTTTGACGAGTTGCCCAGTAAAGTGTAACTATGATGTATTCATATTCATTTGATTACATTATATTATTAAAAATTATTCGGACTTTATTTTTCGATAGAATATGGAGGGATGATTTCATGAGAAACAAATAAGACATCATGTAAATTAAGCATTTATTAAATAAAGAAAATTGACACTGGATTAGCTGCGATTACTGCCAATATAATAGATACAGATGTCAAAATTTGAACAAGTGACGACTTCACCAGGAGTGAAACTAGTTTATGAGAGACCAAATTATATTGGAATGGAAGTATCATATCTTATAGAGAAAAAGAAAAGAAAATCAAAGGAGGTATACTTGATGTTAGTTCTCAGCTAGATAAAACATTTACATCGTTATCATTGCTTTATGATGTGGTGGAAGGGAAGAAGAGTCCAAGCGTAGGGTTGGTCATTGCAATTTTTTTTATTTTAGAAAATTTAAATAAATCAAATTATCGAGAAAAATGGATAACTTTTTCTTTGATAAATAGTTGGAACCGAACTATTGATTCGGATTTCCACAATAAGTGGAGTTCAAATCCAGTGCGATATCCTACCGTGTATAATGAGATATGCACCAGATCCAGTGCGATAACCTGACACAAATCTTAAAACAGACCCCTTTAATCTTAATAAGCACCGGATTTATTTTGACTTAGCTCGGAGCTCAACCATACCAACAAATGTATGGAAAACCAACGGACCAGTACACGCTGCAAATTTTGAAAACTACTGAGACCGAATTATTGATTTGATCCTAGTAGATACCCAATGAAACCAAACCATTATTGGGTCTCATCTATTTGATTGAAAAAACACACTCTATCTTGTTTCAGATAATCTGAATTTTCAATTTAAAAAAAAAATATTGTGGTCATTGCAAAGAAGAGAAATCAATTGTGTTTTCTTCAGGGTGTAAATTGGAAAGAGCCAAGAGACCTAACTGTGAGCTGTTCAATTTAAAAAGTGCACTGCCAATTGCCATCTGCCATGATGGAGGAGAGCCATACAAAGAGCTTTCCTGTGCTCACTGTCAGACTGTTAGTTAATACACTTGTCTTTTCTGTGTGGCCAAGTTACACATTAAATGTTTCATAATTGCTAATCTGAAAGCTGCACCTAATAAAAGTATAAAATAGGTGGGACTGAAATGAAAAAAATTAATGTATGGACTGTTCTTGATGATTATTTCAGAATTTCACATGATAGGAAATCTGGTTTAAATTTGATGAAAACAATAACCTGAATTTTCAATGATGCTCCTCATAATTTCTTAATTGAATAAAGATGCTGAAGACCCAGATAACTATTGCAAGGAAATTTCTACATGGAGTCATAAGATATTGATAAAAAGCTGTGGAAACCTAAATTAATTAAAAATATAGTTGGCAATACCTGTTTAGGCGGCCAAACTAATTTCTTAAAGAAAAAAGAAAAATTCAATAGAGGTCTTTATGGCGATGTTGGTGGTTTCAGGTTCCATTAATTATTATATATTTCCATTTTTTTTTTCTGGTAGGTTTTACTGGCCAATTGGAATTAGGCCCACTGATAGGTCCCATGCATCAATATATATACATATCTTTATATTTTCCGAGCAATTAGGCTAGAACATGTTGTGTTATTTAAAGCTAAATATGGACCCCAGAAAATGGAATGGACTCTGCTGCTTTTCTCTAAGAAAAGGAGAGTTTCTGCTTTTCCGATTTCAACCATTCAAATTCGTTGAGATTTGTGCATGAAAAAATTTCTTTATAGAGATACGCGAATGAAAAATTTTGAATGGTTGGGATCGGAAAAACAGAACCCTACTTTTCTTAGAGAAAAACAGCAGAGTCGGATCCCCAGAAAATATGTGGGAGGACAAATAGACAACAAAACATTGCCAACTGTCTCTTTAAATTACTTCTTCCATTCAGAAGTTCTCTTTTCAACAGACAAGGAAAACAAAAAAAAGGAAGAACGCTATACCTATTCAAGAAGCAAGTTCATTATAATCCACTCGTCTTGATTGAATTTCATAAATGGGGAAATTATAAATGTGTCCCTTGGTCCCTGTGTCATTTCACTGTACAGGAAATATTTATTTTTCTGCTCAGATAACATGAAAATGACTTTGCATGGTCTTAAACAAACTGTCATTTTTGTACTGCAACAACAGGAGTGCTTTTATCAGAGAAAAAACAGTTACACACCTTAAAATTAAGATTGAAATTAAGATTTAGAGACATGCATAGAATAATTAAGAGCTAAGTAGTGGCCACTTCTTTATGAAGAGACGCAAGTTCAATTTTCGAGATGCTAATAACATCTAAGATGTATAAGAGCTCTTTTATTAAAAAAATACAAAATATTCATAAGAATCAATTTTCAGTTGATTATAAGAAAATATTACATCCATGCAATGTATAAGGAAGACGTTAGCTCTTCCGCATCAAAACTTGGTACATGACTACTTGAGAAATATTGCCATTTTTTCGGCACGGTACACCAAAAAATAATATTAATAAAAAAACACCTAAAATATGTAACTACTAGGTTTGGAAACGTATAAAATTCAAACAATACAGCTACCAAAAGCAAATTAAAAAAAGGGAACTTGAATGAACAATCAAGAATGACTTGAATAATATGGGAAATACACACACACAATGATTAACAAGTAAAAGCAATTCTAGTAAACTAATTAAACTCTCTTTTTTTTAAACCTTGGCAAGTTGGCAGTGGCTGCCAAGTATAGTAAACTAATTTAAACTCACAGAACCAATTTAAAAAGTGAAATTGACAGAAATTGACCAAATCAAAATAACGGCATCAGTAACATAGTTCATAATTCATACAACAATTCACTTCCTACATCATCACACATCCTCAAAGAACAAATATTCAAAACACCATCCCCTTAATCAGCCTGAACTACCACCAGTACAACACTGTTTGAAATAAACAAGTCTGTGTAAGTTTTCAAAATGAATTGAAAAAACTCTATTATCTCCCTTCACCTCCAACTCGAAGAACCCCCCAACCTAATTACCTCCTCAGTGTTGGTATCTCTCCTAAACCTCTCCGACCCGGCACCAGTATCATCCTTGGGCTGACTCGCATCTCCATACAAATCCTTCAGCTTTTGCAAATTACTTGAAACCGTTCCCTTCTCTCCTCTAGGCAGGCTCTCTCTCCTCGGGCTCCTGCTCCTGCTTCGCCTCGAACTGTACTTATCTCGGTCATAGTCTCTCCTCTCTCTGCTTGACCGATTGTAATCTCTATCTCTTTCTCTCCTATCCCTCTCTCTATCCCTATCCCTGTCTCGCTCTCTGTCTCTGTCCCGACCCCTGTCCCTATCTCTATCTCTATCTCTATCATCATAACTTTTCTCTCTGTCCCTATCTCTATCATAGCTCCTTTCTTTCACTCTGTCTCGGTCTAAAATGGCTTTGCGAACAGGAGAAGAGTCACGAGTGGAGGCACGGTGCGGGGCCCGCTGGCCGAAGGACACAGAAAGGGAGGCCTTGACAGAGGGAGGCCGGCGAGCTGTCGAGTCGTCAGAACCCATGCGAGTTGAGTCACCGGTCATGCCTGAGAGCTTTGTCGGAAGCTTCATTTTCTCAAGATGGGCCGTGATCTGCCTCATCATAGGGAGGGGTACTCTTGGGAGAAGTGTATCAAAGTAGTACTGCATGCATGAGAGCGAGTACAGTTATATCCAAACAACACTGAAGTAAAATAGCTTATTAAACAGAAACAAACATAGATAATTAATAGAAAAAAATAGTATTCTTTTTCCAGAGCTTATCATATCCACATGTTTGGTGAATAGGTTTCCCGAATGGTGGCGGTCTTACGAAAATTTACACTCAGATAAATTTTAGGAAGCAAACTGTATTCTTTCAGGGTCAATCACATTTCACGTGTCTGGCATGAGACCTAACAGAAGAAGCGATGTCCGGGTTTGAGATTTATCCTCATCCAGGATGTTTCAAGCCTCAACCCTCAAGTCCAGCTGAATTTCAGCACTACCTTAGAAATTAAATAAATAAATTGAAGTTTTATTAGGTTTTGGTTAGGTTGGGTTCTATTTAGGTTACGGAGTAGCATTAGTTCTTTTGTTTAAATTTTACATCGACATGGGTTATTTCAGATTGAATTTCATCCCAATCAGCCTGTAGGTCAGATGGACTCCTTGCTCACCTGAGCATAGATGTAGTCAGGATTCGTTAATTCAAATTTCAAATTTATTTAAATTATGGGTTCAGATACGGGTGAGTCGGGGTAGAATCTTCTGCTTCCGTAAGGCTTTGGCAATGCTAGACATACTTGGTTAAAAAAAATGTTGTACGGAGTGATGTCTGAGAGCAAGTATATCAATTAAATATATTATTTTTCCACAAAGACATGGATATTAGTTAGTCTAAGACACCATTCACAAACCTTACTGAAAACTGTGGAAAGAGATGCGACCGTCTCTCATGGCAACTCCGAAATGGAAACACCATGCCAAAGATCTCAAATATACTATAATCAAAGGGAGTCAAAATCTGATAGATATTCAGACATGTAAAATGTAGAACTGCATGGCTGATAAAAGCATATTTGAAGTATATAACATACCCAGTAAAAGAAGGGAAAAAAAAAAGGAGTACAAACAAAAAACTCTATACCTGGCCAAGGACAAGATCTCGCACATACACTCCCATTGTTGTCATTTTCCCATTCGACCCTGGAGAGAACTCCTGAATAAATTTATAAAATGTTAAACTATGATGAAGAAATATTTATAAGTAATATTGAGAAAGACATTATGTACCTCATCATCCTTGATGTAGGGCTCATACCAACCCCACAAGGTCTTGGGCTCAGCCACGTATCGTAGATAGAGAAACCCGACCTGCATATTATAAAAACAAGAAAATAGACTCACCAAAAAATTCTATTTATAATACTAAATTTGCTTAGCTTAGTATTGAAGGACCACCAGACTTGAGAGTGAAATGCAAATGCCATGTACTATGTGCACATGCAAAGAAAAAAAAAGAAGAAGCCCTACTTCAAGAATTATTGAAATTGTTTGATCCACCTATAATTATGCTGCTCTTCATGGAGCACTCCTGCCAAAGTGGTACTGGTAGTGCAATGAGATGCACTTCTCCATTTTTATTTAGAACCCCCTTCAGCATGGGCACCAAAATGTGGGGCTAATTAATTCAACCAACAAAAGAAGGAAAATTTTGCAAACGAGAAAAAGAGGAGTTTCTTTGCATTTCTATGACAAGATATTGTTACCTAAACAAGAGTGTCTTTGTAATAGACCAAATATTTTAATTGCTTTTGCAGAATAGTATACTCACCATTTCTACTGCAGACAACTAACACCAACCATGTTTCAAATATTTGCAAAAGAAGAGAACCATTAAATCAGTCTAAATAAGACCATCTAGGATGAAAGTTATACATAATTGCATACTCAAGTTAGGCCAATTAGTCAATTTGTGTTTGACTTGACCCTAACATTTCGAATGGCAATTAGAAATCCAAAGATCAATGACCAATATTTGCAACTGCGGTAAAATATTGGTATAATTACCCAAAATACAAGGAAAGGATGGCACACTAGCTGCTCTCGTATCTGAAAACCGGGAAGGCTGGATGCTTCAATAGCTGTTATCTGTTTTTTGGTGATCTTTTATTGATCCATTGGCACAGTTTTTGTTTTCTCAGAGTAACTCTCAGCTGAAGCGAAAACATGCAGACACACGAAAACAAGTAAATAATAATCAGAAAAAACTAGAAAATAAAAGAAGGGAACTCACAGCTCTGATGTAAGGGGAGTCGGGATGCTTGAGGAGGCCATGCATCTGCTTAACAGTGAGTTTCATAGTGAAGAATTTGTAGAGGAGGCAAAATGCGGTGGAGGGCCCGCGACAGTTGCCGGTCATCCAGGGCTCCACATGGTCTACGTGGTTGTATATCTCGTCTATTACCTCATGGTACGTCTTAAGCCGGAACAGCTCTTTGAAATAATCGCTCGATAATATGTTCATGCACAGCACTTTCTCCATTAGCGTATCTATCGGCCTCCCTGATGACTGTATCTCCATCTCTTACTGTTTTATTTTTCTAATTTGTTTGCTTATTTGTGGGTGTCTGTTTTGTAACTTTTTTTTTCTTGTTATTGCAAAGTATTTCTTTTATTTGTTTTGGTGGAGAAAGGGGGTAGTTTAGTGAATTATGTAGTGATCAAGTAGTAATTACTCGAATTCACAAAAGCTGCACATTAAAAAAAGAAGAGAAACATCAAATACAAAGATAAAATGAGTAGAACAGTACAATTGCTTGTGCACAAACAGTTTGCCTAAATTGCACATGATATGAAAAGATGGCATGTCTTATGTGTTTGTGTGAAACTTTCTCTATGAAAGGTTCTATTTGGCCTACATAACAGTTGTTTTATAGAAAATTCTCATATTCTAGACCTAATGGGTACAGCACCACCTAATTAGTACAACAAGTTTCACAAATAAAAGCAATTCACAAAATTTACGGAATATAAATTATACTCGGACCTCAAATTATGCAACTTTGAGCTCATTGAGGGTTCAATTGAAAATATTAGAATTTACCATCCCAATCCCCAATTTTGTAGGAACCCTAACCCTCCAAATTTAATTCCCAAAGGTAACAACTAACCAAAATTTAGGCAACACCAATACAGATATAAGAAGATTAATGTCATTCTAAATAAAATAAAAATAAAGAAAGCGGTGCTTACAATTTAAATAGGGTTCGAAACCCTAATTCGCCAGGCAAATCAAAGCTGGCGAAAAGGCTCTGTCAGTTCAAACTTTAGTACGAGTTACCAAGTTAATTTGAAAAGACAGCGATAATTCGATCGGATTTCTGTAAAAAATGGAGGAAAAAGAAGGGAGAATCCAATTGAAACACGACAGAGTGCGAGAGAGAGAGAGAGAAGAGGAGAAAAGGGCAAGCTCGGTATTAGAATTAGGTCAAAGACCTTACCATATTTTATTATGGTCGATTCGTAACTTGAACTCTCTCACTCACTGACAAGTGGGACCAGCAGGTCAGAAAAACAAGCAGGTTCGGTTGCGTCCAATAATGAAATCTTGATCCCTAAAGTAACTTAAATTTTTTGTTTGAATCCAGACCGTCAGATCTGCACTGGAGCGAATATTAAAGGGACACCGTGCATTCCACGTCGGACCGGATTGGTCCAAATTCTAATCGGACGGTAAGTATCTAAGCTCAAAATTTGGATTACTTTAGGGGATCCGGACCCCTAATAATGCGTGGCCTGCTCAATCCATCTCTGAAATTTAGAGGTCCATAAAAGCCTTAATGAGCGGCCGGAGCAATAGAGATCTGGACTCTGATAATAGGCCTATCTCATTTGAAACATGACTATTAGAGTTACCTGGAAAATGGTAAGAATGTACAATCATTTGAATTAAATTATTGATTTTAAATAATTTTAAATAGTTTATATAAATTATTATTCTGTGTAGGAGAAAATGGTAAGAATGTACAAAATATTGTTTCCAATAAAATTTAAACATGCAAATAAAATAAAACGCCTAATATGGACCGTTTAAATTTCAAAAATCAAGATTGTGAGTCATAGCACCGGTTGATCAGTGCTATGTGTAAATCAATGTTGTAAAAAACGTCAGTTTAGGCCGATTAATCGGCCGATTAGTCATTAGTGGTGACCAAACTGTCAAGGAATTTCCCGATTAATCGGCTAATTTTTACCGATTATGGCCGATTATTCCCAATTATTTCCGATTAATCGCTTGGCGGTACCTTGTCTGTCCGACGAGAGCATACCATTATTTACAACACCGGTGTAAATATGTAAGAAAAAATGCACAAAAAGTACCATAACCTTCTCCGTAAATACATAGAGTATGAAACAAATGAAGCTTAAATTTTGAATGATAAGTATGTATGATGTTCTCTGGTTTATACGAAGAAATATTATGTTTTTCACATTTGGATAGAGAAGATCGATATTTGTACGTAAAATTACGTTTCACGTCTTACTCACGCAAAGCTTCTTAATAATATTTTATTTATAATGTATCGAAATTTCCTTATTAAAGAAGCTACAAGATAAAATAAAAATTAGTTCTATAATTTTGAGTCATTTGTTGTACCATATGTTTAGATGTATATCATAATTATTCAATTTTTCTTATAGATTTATTGAAATATTAAGACCCACATTTCATAATCTCAACGAAATCTGTTTGTCAGGCGTACTCACTCATTTTCTAAAAAATAAGACAACTTTTTCTATGTAAGGAAAAGTTGTCTTATTAAATAAGACACATTTCATAATCTCAGCGAAATCTGTTCCCAAAGGTTGCCTTATTAAATATACTGGTCCCAAAGGCGTACTCACTCATTTTCGGACATCTCTTCCATTTTCTGACAATTCTGTCCATACAAATTAATTGGAGAAGTATAAGAAAAACGTCTAAAGGTCTCCATCATCACGTTTGAGAAAAACCTTTGATGATCAGTACTTACGCTTCCGCTTAATGATGTCGTCACTTCAAAACTGTAAATTTTAAATTACGTTTGTTATTTTATTTTGGATTTACGGATTTTGAGTTGTTTGTGTTCTAATTACAAAGCATATTTTGAATTTATTATGTCTATCATGTATAATATCAATTGTTTGAGTCATTGTCTACATTTGAATTTGTAAATTGCTAATCCCTTAACTGAATCTGATGCCTCATTTAGTGGTTTATCCGAGCCGAGATCCAACTGTCTAATTTCAATATAATTTCAAATCTGTCAATCAGAGCATCAAAGATGAAATTATACTTTAAGAAGGCATCCAATTTTTTTTTTTTTAATAAATATAAAAAATTTCTTGTAATTTTTTTTTTCACATCTGGTTCCACCCTGTCCAAATCCAAACGCTTCAAACTCCATAACATTTTTAGATAAAAAATGACATAATAATGCGAGTAGAACTAGGTTTTCTTAAGCTCATCGAGTTTCTTTATGAGCTTAACTCAAAAATCTATTGAACTGGCTTCAAATAATGCATCGAAACTATTGAATCCGACATACTTCACGAATGATGCGTTTACATGTTAAATTTATAAATTTTCTAACTAATTTAGTATAAAGTTAAGTGGTAAAAAAAATAGTTTATAAGTTAATTTTAATGCGTTTATTTTTCATTATTTTTTGACTGTTTGACTTTATACTAAATTAATTCAAAAAATTATAAATTTAACATGTAAACGCATCACTCATGAAGTAGATCAGTTTCAACAGTTTGAATGCGCCGTTTGAAACTAATTTGATAGGTTTTTGAAATCATCTCACAAAGAGATTTGATGAGCTTAAAAACATCCAAGTTCTACTATAATAATGAATTCCTTGGTCTAAAGATGATTAGATTTGCAAGGCACCTTATTTAAAAAAAAAGAGAGGCAAGAATTAAGAAATTATACTTGTAATTTGGAAAGGATAAGGAATCTATAATTAGAAGGTAGAAGGTGGGGGTGGATATACAGTTGATCTGTTCCCAACTAATAACTAAATTGAATCTATTTGGTGGAATATAAAATATCTGTCAAGGGACATCTGATGTCGTTAGTCGCAACAACTCATTATTAAAATCTAATACAAAAATGTTACGGGGTTAGAAACATCATTTTGAGAAGAGATCCAATTACACTATTTCATGGTGATAAATTTTGACACTATAAATTTATAAGTATTGTTTGTGATTTTAAAATTTAAACAGTCCACTGAACCGTTACACAATCACCATATTAAAATGGAATTCGGATCCAATGAAGTAACTCAACTTTTGGGTTTTAGATCGGGACCGTCCGATTCGAATCCGTGAAAATCCATCTGCGAAGTGAGCGCACATATTTCGACGATGAATTCGAATTCCGAGATGATCTCGATCGACGAATTAGAATCGGACAGTCTCGATCCAAAATCCAAAGATTGGGTTACTTTAGGGATCCGGACCCATTAAAATGTGGGTGAAGTAGGGGTGTAAACGGATCGGATATTATCCAATTTTATCTGAATCCGTAAATCAGAAAACGATGAAACGGGGATCCGGATATTATCCGTATCCGACTTTTCTCTTTAATCGGATCATCCGAATTCATTCGGAGCTAAATGAGCATGGGCTGACTCAATTACTTCAATTTTAACTAGGAATCACAATTTTTTATTTTATTTTACACCCAATTTTACATAAATTGATGTTCAGACAAATCCTTTTACATAAATCTTCTTAGTCATTTTAAAAATTTCGATTATGTATTTTACAATTTAATTAAATTTTTTATATTGATCAATCTTCTTCATAAAATGCTCAATATGTACTTATAGTTATTTGATCTCATTTTGTGATCGTGAAAATTTAAGTTCAAATCTTAATTATAATACATTATGTATCATGTTTCAGTCTCTCAATTTAAATTTTCTAATTCCGTCCTTACTTTTATCTTTCATTGAAAAGGGAAAATAATAATTTGTAGTACATAGGAGAGAGCTAACAACTCACAAATAAACAATTATCAAATTTTGAGCCACCAAGCATGCTTGTTGAGAATAAATTTTAAGTTCCAAGGGGTATACATGCAAAATGTCCACCACTCTCTTCTATAAAAGCCCTCTCATCTCCTCTATTATTCTTCAAGGTAGATCTCTCTTTCTCTGTCATTGATTAAAGAAGAACAAATACAAAAATTAAAAGAGAGAAGTAGGAAGGATGTATAACCCACCTAGTGTACAGGAAATGGGATACCTAGAGCATGTGCAGAAGCGCCATGAAGATAAAGGCTGCATCTATGCCTGGTAATTAATACATACTATTGTTCTAATTGTTATAATAAATAATTGCAATTATTTATATATAGTATTTTTTTTCTTTTATTATCACATAGCTAGTAAATGATGTAATTAGTTAGGTTTTGTTGTTGTAAACACTTTTATCAATATAACCTTGGTAGTCACTATCAAGTTTAAAAAAGAAAAAGAAAAATTAGGAGTTGTATATATGTCAGCATTTATTTATATAATATACATAGAAGAATTCTGTTTTATTTAATTATCTCCTCGAATTATACAACCATCTATGTTAACTTACAAGAATCCGTTTTATTCGCGAAAATAAAAAAATGACTATTGCCGAGAGTAAGCAGACAAAAAAAAAAAAATACTATTTTCGAGGAGATATCCATTACCGGCGGCAAAAATATTTGCGAGAATACCCACGCTATTAAACACTTTTACCTTTACAGATAAAACATATCCATGCCAGTCAAGGGCAGATAAAAAAATAAAATTCACAGAGCTATAATCTCAATATACTATTCATTATCACTAACCCTAGGCATCCTAAAGTATAATTAAATAAACAACTACATCTATAATCTCAATTATCATTTGATCTTTTGATAACCTTATCTCAAATTAATTACAAGTTGATAGAGAGTTAATTCTAGTCTATAAGACAGATAAGACCGAAATTTTTATTAATATAAAAAAAAATAATAAATTTCGAATTCTACACTCTGTTTGACAAGATTTCGAAAAATGCCTAAACCGCAATTTTATTTCACGGTTTTGGGCCAACTTTTCACAAATTAAATTCACAGTTTTAGCCCCTCCAAAACCGCAGAACAAATCCACGGTTTCAGAAAAACGGAAAAAATATTACGGTTTTTGGACTAAAACCGTGAATTAAATTCATGGTTTTAAAAACCCCAATTTCAGAATCATTGTGATAGTTGAATCAGACATATCAAGTGCAATGACTAGTTATTATTTTTTCAAAAATAGAAGGACCACAATATTTTCTATATTTATCTAGAAGTGACTTTTGAACCGAGATCAATAACTCAGATTCAAAATATTTTTATTTTTTTTTCCAATAACACACAAAAAATTATTTTAATTTTTCTTACAGCCGCAAAAAATCCGGCCTGAAAAATGTTGATTTGGGTTATTTGTTGCAATCTTTCTAATAAATCAAATTATATAGTATTTCATCTATTTTCAATGAAATATATATAATATTTCTATTTTCAATAAAAAAATAAAAAATTATAATATATTGAAATTGGGGTTTTTAAACCGTGAATTATATAGTATTCCATAGTTCGAAAGTCTGGCTCCACCTCTAGGTTGTAGGTCGAAATTCAGATAAAAGTTTTTCCTAAATATTAAATAGTTGAGTGGCTTGACAACCTTTACTGATTTTTTTTTTTGTTAGGAGGTCTTAATTGAAGATTAGGTATTGAGTACTAATCTAATAGAAAAAGAAAGTAGGCCACCATAATATCAACAAATGCAACCATAGTCAATGCAACTAGTTACAGTCACTTGCTAGTTGATCCACACATTACATAAGAAGCAGTTAGTGTTAGTTGGGTTAGTTTCACTTGCTAGTTTATATGTTTATATTCTATAGGTCATGTCATAAGCAAATGGCTAATTCTTGTCTTTTATTAATTTGCAGCTTATTTACTCTCTGTTGCTGCTTCTGTTGTTATGAGACGTGTGAGTGTTGCCTTGAATGCTTGTCTTGCTGCTGCAATTGACCATCAATTAATTTATTAAAGACAAACAATTTCATGTCATTTGTAAATCAATATGTTTTTATTTTATCTTCTCAGAAGTCAGAATGAGGCATATCTCTTCTCTTCTGATCATGGTACTGTTATTGGACTTTTAATAGTATTTGTTACTGTTGTGCTTGTTTTGTTACCTGTGTTCGTTTGGCTAAGATATTACTTGCCAATTTGATTCAATCTTATCAGATTTATATATCTTATATTCAAACTATGTTTATTCTTCTTTGAAATTATACATTCTCACTAGAAGTAGGGGTGGACGCAAGATTTCTGTTAGAGAGGGGCAGCAATGGGGTTAAAATAGCTTATCGGGTTCAAACCCATTAACTAATCAGGTACTAGATAAAAAAAACAATCAACATAATAAGAAACAATAAAAATATTATAGTCTTACATAACAAAAAATAACAAAATAATATCATTTTACATAGTAAAAAACAATAAAGTTGGTCCGGATCCGTAAATTTCTATAAATTTTTTATAAAAACAATAAAGTTTCTCATTAACAGTACTTTTGGACTGGTCTGACGGACTTTCCAGTTTCAGAGAAGGGCAAAACAATTTTCAGGGAGAGACAAAGTGGTACCGGGCTCATATTTTTTCACTGAATTTCAAAATCCAGGGAGGAGCACCAGCCCCTCTCTGGCTGTGTATGGGTCCATTGAAGATAATTACTTTACTGCACGATATTAGAAAACAGACTCAAAATAATAACCAAATTAAGTGTGCATCTACAAGACTACAATAGACAAATTTGTAATATATACATGTCAAGCATGCATTTCAGAGGTGCTTTGAACAATGAGCATGAAAGTTCAAATTAGAAATTGCATACTCTTTGTAATAGTTAAGTACATGGAAAGGTCATAAATTTGAAATTTAGATAGAGAAAATTCTTTATTGTAATAACGAGAGTATTAAATAGTTGGATAACTTGAATTTGATTTAAGTTTTAGTCTTATTTCATTGATTTGATATGTACAACGACTATAAATGTTTAATGTCTTTTGATCGATGAATTGGCAAATGACACCAATATTGTATGAAATTTGATCCACATTTCCAAACTTTTAACTTTATTTAAAAAATATTGTATGATTTTTGTTTCGAGAGCTCTTATAAAACTTGGTAGCCCATTGTGCCCAGCATCGTTCAAATAAAGATCAACATAGTTGAACAGTTTAATAAAATTTTATTGTCCTAAAATAATTTCTTTACAATACGCTAAATTTTTTATTTGTAAGGCTGGTTTAAAGCCTTGCTTAGCACTTTAAGATAATCAACTCTGTTGCCTTTTCATTTTGCTTTGTCATAGAAAACAATTCTTTCAAATCAGAAGGCTTGTGTATTTTAAACCCACTGTTTCAAATCAGGTCTCAGTCCACTGATAATACTAGAGAAATAGTACAAATCTGGAAAATATAAGGGTTAATGTGCAAAACCCTTGCCTTAAGACTAATCAATTTCTTTATGTAGTTTTCAACCCTATCCAAACTGTTGGATTTTATTCAAGAGCAAAGCTAGCGTGTGTTGTGCTCACCAAGAGAATTTGGTGAACACAATTCTAAAAATCTACGGGTCTAGGATTTGGGATTTGGGGTTTAGGTATCTTACGTGTTTCCCAAATTATCAAGGTAATTAGTATAATTTGTGTATTCTTAACTGTTGTGTTCATCAGTACACTTTGAATCTCTCATAAAAAAATGCAAAGACAATACTGAGGACATACCTTGAATATATATTTTTAAACCTCCTATCAACATACTTTGATGCATTATTATTCTTTCCTGAACTACTAATTCCGAAATTCAGTTTTTTCTCAGAATTATTTTTAAGCGGACCGCACCAGCTTGAATTTCTCCATTTTGCTTGATTTTCTGCAATTAAAACAACTTTTCGGCAGTAACTTAGTTCTTGAATATATTTGACACTAAACTAAGCATAACTACAAAGAATTTGATACAATTTGAAAGTAAAATCCTATCCTACGGTGTATATAAAATTGGCTTATCAACTACTTGAATAGGAATTACACTAGTGGAAAAATGCACATCAGCATCGGCCTATTAGGATCGGACTTTTCAAAATTCGATACTGATTTATATCTGAATCGGACTTTATAAATAACTGATCTTAAAAAGGACAATTAGGATCAGTTAAATATTAACAACTGTTCGTAAAAGTGCTGGCCATATCAGAATCGGTTCTTTACAAAAAACCGATTCTGATTATCTACTTATTAGCATCGGTTAAATTAAATAACCGATTCTAAATACTATTAGCATCGGTTATTTAATTTAACCGACTCTGATTTCTTTGTTTTAGAATCGGATTATTTTTAACCGACCCTGATTTCTTGCGAAAATTCGAAAACTCAGCGCTCTCTCCGACTCACAGGATACGAATTCCCCTAGGTTCCCACTCTCACTTCTCTCTCTCTCTCTCTCCCTTTCACTTTATCCCCACTTTCGTTCCTTTTTTAATTTTTGGCTTTCTCATTCACCTCGCATCTTCAAATCTCTCAAGAGCTGCACAAATCGTCGGCACTCAGCAAGTATCGCTCCGTAAATCTCTCTCTCTCCGTGGCTCACTCTCTTTCTCTCGGGTTCTGTCTTCGCCGCTCAGTAGGTTGAGGCGAGGGTTCCGACTCTCCGGAGGTGAGGTGAGGCGCGGTGAGGCAGCCGTGAGGTGTTGGGTGAGGCGGCCGTGAGGCGAGGTAAATAGGTGCGGTTAGGTGAGGCGATGCAGCCACCAGCCACCAGCCACCAGCCACCTATTTAAAATCGTGAGTTCTGAAAATTTTGCGAATTGGTAGATTAATTTTGCGATTTGGTGGATTAATTTTGCGATTGATGGATTAATTTTGAAAATCTCTAAATACTAGCCACCTATTTGGGGGATTAATATCAAGATTTTCGAATAACTTGGTCTGACAATCATATCAAGGAATTGGAAGGCGGGAGGGCTATCCAACTCATTCTCGATCAGTCGTCAGGTTCAGTTCTCGTACCTACATTTAATCTTTTGCCATACAGATAATAAATTGTATTGTTTATTATATCAGGGTATAAAAGCAAATGGTACAGAAGAGAATACTCAGAGTCATTCATCTTAGTACCATATATACCAGAATACTACTAGCTGGTATTCCCAAAGGAAGTTTCTTACTGGCATTTGCACAAAAAGGTTCTTTTCATTTGATTGATTTCTCAAGTAATACTTGTACATGTACTAACTCCGATGCTAAATCACATTCTTTTTACAAACACAATGCTTAAATTAAAGTCAGGGTGATCTAAAATTCTGAAATTTATCAATCCAGGATGTGGGTTTGCTTCCAGGAAGCAGTATTTGTTTGGCCATGTTAGCATGAAGATCAAGCTCATTCCCGGTGACCGGGAGCAGCATGTCAACCTCTGGTTCGATCCCGCTGCTGAATTTCACACCTACTCTATCCTCTGGAACCATAACCACGTTGTGTAAGTATTTTTTACACTACACCAAGTCACTACACTTTTGTTTCTTAAGAGTTTTTTATGGCATTTCATGTTAAGAAAAAAGTTTGGAAGTACAAGTTTCTTTTGTGCACTGTGTATGCATATTATAAGTATTGAATTCTCAACATGCGGAAAGATGCATGCATATTACAAGTATTGAATTCTCAACATGTGGAAAGAAGCGTAGTTGGGGTTGAGCATATGAAAGAGGAAATAAATCTGCTGCGATCCCCCAAATATACAGTTTTTGTATTTTTCAGGGCCAACTTTGAAAATGGCTAGAAAATAGTAGAAAAATCCGAATGATGCAAAGTTTGGCTCTAAACCATTTGTTTTTCTGTCCTTTATTTAATTGTGTAACTAAAATTTTGATTTGGGCTTTGGATCAGTCTGCACTGACTGATCTGTTACAAAGGGTCATGTGAAGCATATGGTACTTTGTTTGGATTTGAAGAAGTGAACTTCAGACAGCCACCATTTCTCACTGGATTACTCAAATTGAGTAATTCTTTTTTTGTTTTACTCATATGAGAGTGCTCTACTTTCTGGTAAAATTTCATGAAATTTGAGGCTTCCTAGCTGTACCAGAAAGGGGTCTAAACACAGGGGTAAGCTGGGAACTGTGCTGGTATTTTGCTGGTTTTTTTCATTTTTCAAAGGCTGAATCTTTAGAAAATCATAGAAAATGCATAGAAAATGCTATGAATGTAAAATTTGAGTCTAAGTTGTGTGTTTTTGAGTCCTCTCTCTAACTGTATCCTTTATTTTACCATATTACCCTTTTATCAGTAGGTTCTGTGCAGATTTTGGATTGTGGTTTTGTGGACTGTTTTCTGGTAAATGGAGCAGCAAAGGTGATACAATCTATGACTCTATGAATTTTGAATTTTCTTCTTATGCCTAATGACCATGCAAAGGTAGCAAATAAGTCATGTGTTTATGAAAATTGGTAGAGCATACTAGTGGTGTATAATTACTTATTAGTGTACAAATGCTAGTTAGATGAAATGTTTGATATAGTTGTAAATTAGTGTACAAATGCTAGTTAGATGATTCTATGTAATTGTGATATTTTGATAATTCATTGTTATTATTTTGTTAAGTGACATGGCTAATGTAGTTTGATTAATTGTTGGAATTGTGATTGTTGAATATTATTTTGATAATTCTTTTGTTTGTGATTGTGGCATATTAATTATTGACCAGCTTTAAAAAAAAAAAAAAAAAAAAAAAAAAAAAAAAAAAAAAAAAAAAAAAAAAAAAAATGAAAATAGTGTCGGTTATCTACAGTAACCGATGCTAAAAGTGTGAATTAGCATCGGCTATTTGTAAATAACCGATGCTAAAAGTATTTATAGCATCGGTTATTTATAAATAGCCGATTCTAATTCACACTTTTAGCATCGGTTACTGTAGATAACCGATGCTAATTCACACTTTTAGCATCGCCTGTTCAACCGACCCAGATTAGTACCGCATTTGCGACGCCTGGGTCAGCGTCGCCTCGGGGTCCGATGCTAATGTGCGTATATAACCGACCCTGATGTGTGACCCAGATTAGTACCGCATTTGCGACGCCTGGGTCAGCGTCGCCTCGGGGTCCGATGCTAATGTGCGTATATAACCGACCCTGATGTGTGTTTTTCCACTAGTCGAAGATGTATTCCTCTATAAAGTTGTTCAATGTGACAAATTGATCTGAAAAATTAGTTCAATGCAAAAAGGATTGTAACCGAGAAGAATATTTTTTTATTTAGATTTTCT
This sequence comes from Carex kokanica, assembly GCA_025461125.1. Classification (NCBI taxonomy): domain Eukaryota; kingdom Viridiplantae; phylum Streptophyta; class Magnoliopsida; order Poales; family Cyperaceae; genus Carex; species Carex kokanica. The sequence goes on from JAJGRX010000348.1 coordinate 1,628,322, forward strand.
ACAGTTCACTGTTCGTTGCCCCGAGAGCACGAAATATTCACAAATCCGATTGTGAAATGAAATAAGAAATTGTTGAGCTTGTCTCTTCCTTTTTACTCTTTTCGCCATTACTGTATCGTTACTTTTCTTTGCAAAGTTCTCCCAAATTATTCAATCAAGTTAGTGGTTTCTGAAGCCTCGGTAGAAAGTGGATCGCATTTTTTATGATTAAAATTCGGCTTTGAATATAGAAAGTCAAAACTATTTTTTTCATTTGATATTTGCTTTAAATTTAGTAGTTGTCGACTCTAATTTTAATTCTTAGATCATGTGATTGAGATCGAACGGATGAGAAGAAGCATTGAAATTAAAATTAGCACCTCTGCATTGAGGGATTACAAACTATCAGAATAGTCTTTTTAATCAATCGAATAGCTACACGATCAGCTATAAGAAGAAAGGGAACATGAAAGGAGACTTTGTCCCCAAAACACTAGATTACAAAAGAAGCACGATTCTTGATGAAATCAAATGGTTGGGATCCATTCACCAACACAAATGACTGTGAGCCGGTTTAATCCCATGGGCTTGGACTGGGGCATCTAATCTTGTTTGGGCTGCTTGATTCTGCTCATTATTTCCAACATACGATGTGATGGCAGCTGCCAAGGCAGAGTGAAAACTGGGGTCTGATGAAATCGCCTTAGCAATCGAATCTGTTAGCAAACTCGGTGTCGAGCTTGGATTCATGTTTGCTGTCTTTTGTATGTAAGAATTCAAAATTGAATCTTGGGTTTGTTTACCTATATGACTAAACGAGCCTAATGGGCTTTTGTTGTAGTGTTGGTTCCCATAGCCTAAGTAACTATTAGACCATGAAGTTGAAATTGAGGATGATTCTGGTGATAAAAAATTTAAATTTGTGGAGGGGTATTTCGGATTTGTTGTGAGCCGGTTTATTCCGAAAGGTTGCGTGGTTGATGTTGGTGGTGCGGTGAGGTCTAGGGTTATGGTTGGGTATGAAGGGGTCGAGGACACTGATGCGGTTGGAAGGAAATATGGATGAGATATTGAAGCATCTGATAGGCCAAAGTTGATGCCATGGAGACTAGCAGATGAACCGGAGAAAGTAGCAGGAGTGCTAATGGTTTGTGAAGAGGTTGAACCGGAGATCAGCATAGAGGCGGCAGCTGAAGTTGTTGATGCCATGGCAGTGGCTGAAACCGGGAGCGGGTGGTTGTGTGTCCCCTCATAGGTTGTAATTAGTATGGACATGTCATCTGCACATCTTTGCACCTTCAAATTTCAATGAAGAAAGATTTAGTATTCCAATATTAGGATAACCTTTGAAACAGCAAAATGTTTATTTTCTTTTAATATTGGTAAGCCTATATATATTCAAATATATAGCTTATGTTGACTAACCAATTTTTTCCAAGGCAAGAATTCTTGATATCGTTTGGTTCTCTAGAGTTAAACGTAATCATTTTAAAATTACTGACAAACTTTATTATATACATTAAATTGTATACACATGTAACATGAGAAGTAATTTTCTTCTTTTTATCAGATAGTAAATAGTAACTTCTATTGACCAAGTATTTCAATTCTTTGCAATCGTCACAAATTAATCTAGCATCCAGGAGAAGATATATATAGATTTAACAATTCAATTTTTTCCAATCCTAGCAAACTTTCAACTTGATGCCATGGATTTGAATAATCACAAAAATTTACCAGAAATGTGTTTTTTCCTTCTTTCTAATGAAGGTTCAATTAAACTTCAAAATTATATACATGGAAAATGTCAAGTACCTGTTTTTTAACCGGGCAGCCTGGTGCAACGGTGCATCGGTAATATGCTCGAGGGCATGGATTTCCTTTAGCAATCTTTTGTCCATATTTCCTCCACTGGCACCCATCATTCATCTGTCACAAATTCATAATGCAAAATTAGATGAAAATCACTTATCACTTGTTGCCACGGTTATAATTGATAACTAATATCTCAATGTTTTATTCAATCCATGCTTTTGCAGATTGCCTTAAAAAAATTTCTCCAGTGAATTCAGCTTCTACTAGTTTATTGAATATTAAAGTTAGAAATAAAATTTATAAATTTACTCACCGTTGGAGCTTCACATCTGGCTCTGACAGAAACCCTAGCTTTCTTGACCTGAGGTTGCTGGGACAGGTCATCATCGCCACCTCGCATGTTCTTCATTATTTTACTAGGTGGCCTTGGTTCACCAGCCTCTTCATCCTTTGTATCATCGAAACTATTGTCAGAACTCAAACTCAACACATTAGCCTCATTTTTTGAACTAGGCCCTTCAAACTTGCAATCTAGTCCCAGTTTCAGGCACTCTTTCTCAATTTTGTTATCCTCTTCATTTCCTTTGATATCGATACGTGACTTTTCTTCCTTTTTGTTGAGGCCACCTGATGAGATTGTGCTACCGAGGCGTAGAGAAACAAGCTCGTGCTCTTCTTCAACATTCATAGGAGGCGCAGTAACCGGATTTGATTCCTTCACTGTTTTACCCTTTCCTTGTTCCATTATCTCAAAGTAATGAGTTTGAAGCGACTGATAATCCTCGACTACGCGTGTTAAGCGGCTTTTCAATTTCTCGTTTTCTTTTTGCACTTCCTCCATTTCAACCTTTGTCGATGCCAGGGTTTGCTCCTGTTGTCATTTTACATGTGTTAATTATACACTTATACTTGAGTTCATGAGACATTACAAATAACTGCTATAATTTTAAACAAGCCTGGTAGTTTCTTTTCTTCTTTTTTCTTTCTTTCTTGTTTTCTTAGCAAAGCTATGTAGGTATGGGGGTATATTTATGGCCTACAAGCTAGTTAAATGTGTATATCAAATGAAAATATCTTTATATAAATGTGTGGACTTGAAGGTAATGGTTAGTACTGAAATTAAGCTTCTCAGTTCCTTTTGAAGTATGAACCTTTATGAAATAGGAAAAACAAAATTAAAAATGAAATAGTGAGTAACTAGCAGATTGTATCACACAAATTTACAACCAAACAAAGCTCTCATTAAAGAGGGCTGGATTGTTATTTACTCAAGAAAAAAAAGACTCACTAGAGAAAATAAAAGGAAAACAAAAGGTAGTCTCAAAGGACAGCTCTAGAGATAGAAGAGAGATTAAAATGATGGTACCTTCCCAATCTCTCCATTATCTCTTCCATTGAGTCGGTCAAGCTTTGTATCATCCGCCACCGTCGATAATCTTTTTGCTCGTTTTGCTATCTCCATTAATGGAACCAAATGAATATGGGAACAACTTTTCTAATGTTTGTTTTTCCTGTATGTCTATTTCTCCTTCTTTGCTCCTAGCTAATCTCCTTTATAGAGCGAAAGATTAGACCTAGCTCTAACCTCTTGGACTTCTCGTAATAAAAAAACCCTAATTCAAATGCTTATCTAAAATAAGGAAGTTCCTATCTAAATGTCAAATTGTCAACAATAAACCTCATGTGCTGACTCAATTAATAGAATTCTAAAAGAAACTTCAAAATTTTAAAATGAAAAAAGTGAGAATAAAGAAAAGAGATAGGTTCAAAATATGGAACATTTCAACGTGTGAGACATGTTGTTTTGTTTTAGGTTTAATTTAATTAAAATACCTTGTGTGTAGCCGTACTTGCAGGGTACCTAACATACAAGAAATGCTTCTGTCTCCAGCTAAGGATACTTCTACATTTATTTTTTATTCACAATAACTTAAATTCTGAAGAGAACTACAACGAGAGCAGGGCGCATCCGATGGGCATAGGATCCAATTTGGTCCGATGCCTGCTCGAAACCGTCCTATTCGCTTCGTGATACTTGCGCACTTATTCCGCACGAATATTGAATCACACGTACACAAATATTGAAGCGACGTGCATGCATCATGAAGCAAATCAGACAGTTCCGAGCAGGCATCAGACCGATTAATTTGGGTCCAATGCCCATCGGACACGCCCCGTTTCCAACTACAACAATATGAAGAAAATAATATCTATGAAGAAAATTAATTCTAGAGTTCATACAAGTTCTTATGTATATATTGTCTTATTGTACATTAAGAATGTTAACGTTGTTAATTTAAAAAGCCAGAAATTAATTTTTTGTAATATCATAATGAGTAAAATAAATTGACGAAAGTACTTTTTTCTTGAACTAAAAAGAAAAGTAGGATGTTCATTATAATTATCCAGAGTAATTTTTCATTTATATGTACATATAATATATAAAGTTGAAAATAATACCCAGTTTACAGAAGTTATATTTACAAATTTTCCTTCAATTGTAGTTCCTCCAAAAATGGTACTTCTTTTTTGATAATTTGGACCTCATATAGCTAACATTAAAGCAATCTTAGAAGATGAAAATGATTCGGAGATATAATGATGGTGCACATAGCGGAGCCAATAATCAAATCTCATGCTTGAGTCAAAACCTGCGTCTGTTCTGAGTCCCCATTGGCTTGTACTTAGTCGCCTCATCATATTTTTTTCTCCTCTAGCAACTATTCTATTGCATGGGGATGTATACTATTATTATTTCTGACCTCTGCTATTATTGACTGGGAGCACCAAAAACAGAGCCACATTATTTAGTAAAACTGTAGCAGTATATTGGATAAAGTTTTACAAATGATATATTAATTGACGATATATAGTATTAAATCAAATGGTTCCAATATCATCAAACTTTTTGCGGGAAAAACATTGTTAGTTCTTAAATTTTTTTTTTTTTTTAAACTTGACACAAGCTGTCAAGGAGTAGTTCTTAAATGTTAATGGATAATAAATATATCCAGATCCAAATGATACTTTATATATATTTTTGGATCTTTATTTCTATGAATTTTTTTTTGTTTTTGGTGTTTATCATGTGAAAGAATTAAAGTTAAACAACCAATTGCTTATAATAATATTAACTGTTGGTTTGTTTTATTTAGTGTGATTATGTACAAAAAAATTAATTATTATAAATACCGACAAGGCGACAATTGGCATTGATAAGTGAATATGGTAGCAAATTATCATTAGATGACTTTAGAATAAAAATATCCTAAATAATTGAAAGAAGACCTCATCAATTAAACTAATGTCGCGGTAATTTTATAAAAAAAAATAATATCAATAATATTGGCAAAAAAAAAGTTGGAAAAGATTCAGTGGTACCGGTTCTGGTGACACCAAGCAATTCTGGAAATACAATTTTTAAACAAATTTAGATCTAATACATGTCCAAACGAATTCGTTAAGGAGATGATTAATTTTTAGATCCAGTTGTCAATACAAAGTCTATGTCCATGTTGCCAATTTATGAAAGCCACTTCATTATTCTTCCCTTTATTATTGGTTGGAAATAGAATAAAATATGTTAGCAGTCAACTATGGAAACATTTATGACAAGTCAATGAACAAGGCCGAAAAATATATAATTTTATGCTCTTTTTTTGTTTTTACAAGAAAAAAATAAGTCATAATTGTTTTCAGATCCCAAAGCGTTGAAATTGAATTCTTGTTTGGGGCCTACCAACTTGGAGATCTCGGTCTCCAAATTTTATTAATTTTCCAACTCATTGTTTACAATCCAGATTTTTTTTCATGTAGAAATTAATAAAAAAGAAGAGACATAAACAAAAAGAAAGAGTATATCAGATTTTTGATTGATAAAAAGATCGGTAAAATTTTTATGACAAGTCAATGGTGTAATCCGATCCCTCGTCTATATATATATATATATATATATATGAGGAGGGATCCGATTACACCTTTTTTGGTGACACACTTTGACACCTACCATTTTCAAAGTCCAAATAGTCGATCCAAACCGTTCAACGTGATGGATATATTAAAATGTGCTTGGAGATCAAATTTTACATTTTTTTGAATTTTTTTGCTATTTATTAAGATGGTTACAAAATCGTTGTTTTCAGACCATTGAAAAACAACGATTTTGTAACCATCTTAATAAATAGTAAAAAAATTCAAAAAAATGTAAAATTTGATCTCCAAGTACATTTTAATATGGTGATCATGTTGAACGGTTCGGATCGACTGTTTGGATTTTGAAATCGCAAAATTGACCTATATAAAAAACGGTGTCATGATGTGTTACCAAAAAAGGTGTAATTGGATCCCTCCTCTATATATATATATATATATATATATATATATATATATATATATGAGGAGGGTTCAAATATCTTCATTTTTTGTACCATGCCTCGATTTTAAAAAATATTAATAAATCAAAATCTAAAACTTAAATGTCAAAATAAAATTGTTAGATGTAATCTATGTTATTTTCTCTATATGCTCATACAAAAAAATATCACATTTCGATTTTGTTTTTATGTGAATCAATCATTTGAAAAATCAACGTTTAGAAATTATCCACATTAGTACGTTTTTACAAGCTCTTGATGACAATCAAAACAAAGTTGAAATATCACAATTTTTTACACGTGCATAGATAAAATGATGTAGATTATATCCAACGGTTTTATTTTGACTTTTAAGTTTTAAATTTGGGGTTATTGAAGTTCTTAAAAATGGAGGCATTTGAACCCTCCTCTCTCTATATATATATATTCACGCGACGAATTGGCTACTAATAATTAAAAAAAAAGCAAGTATAAATTTGGTTGTTAGTATGTGATTTTAAACTTTCAACAAATATAATCCAACCTGGTGTTTTCAAGTTCTAAATGCTAATTAGATTTGGCTAGCTTTTGCTCAACCACAGTATCTTAGCAGGTAACCTGTTCCCATGATTTGGCAAGACATATTTCTTAATTAATTAGCATTTGTTTGTTGATAAGTATATCTTTAATTATGTTTGGTGAATATGTTGGACGGCTTTATGGACTTTTTTTTACTTTTCCAAATCTTGACATTGCATCAAGGATAAAAATACAACTATTGGCCAAAATCTTTGTTTTAAGGCAATGCGCTACAAACATGAAAAAAAATAAAAATAAATATAAGAAGTCCTTGAGAGAGAGTAGTTGACAAGATCCCCTCTTAATCCTCTTTCTTTTCTTTCTTTTTAAGTATATCCTTTGTAACAGCTTTCACAATATTAAGATAGAGATAGTTAATATTTTATGATTTGCTTATAATTTTACACCAAATAGAAGACTGGTCGATGGCATGATAATATTCCAACATGCATGTGTTTAATTATAATAACTTTTGCTTCCATAACTAATTATTTTGATTCAGTCTCTTTGTTGAAGCTAGGCATTATTTAACTTAGCTAGGTCAATGCTTTCATCAACTATTAAATTTAACAATCCAGAGTTAGCCATCTATAACCTTTTTTTTTTTTTTTTTTCATAAGTTCCTTTTCTTATTTAATTTGCTATTTTCTTGGCGACCCAACATTTTAATGTAATAAAATAACACACAGAAGGAATTGCAGCCGTGTATATATATATATATATATATAGAGTTGGGCTAACTTGCTTTGGGAATTAAAGGGGGCGTTTTCATATCTTCATTTTCAAAGTTCAAATAGTCGATTCGAACCTTCCAACATGTTCTTCATATTAAAATGTGCTTGGAGACCAAATTTTATATTTTTTGGAAATTTTTTACTATTTTTTCAGAATTTTTGAAAATCATCACTTTGCTGAATTTATTATTATTATTTTTTTTATTGAAAAGTGATTTTTAAAAATTCTGAAAAAATAGTAAAAGATTTCCAAAAAATGTAAAATTTGGTCTCCAAGCACATTTTAATATGAAGAACATGTTGGAAGGTTCGAATCGACTATTTGAACTTTAAAAATGAAGATATGAGTGCAAAGTAAAACGCCCCCTTTAATTCCCAAAGCAAGTTAGCCTAACTCTCTCTCTCTCTCTCTCTCTATATATATATATATAGAGCTGGGCTATGGTGAGTTGCGAAGTAAGATGTCATTTTTACTTCACGCTCATATTTTTATTTTGAAAATCTAAACGCCCGATCCGAACCGCTCAACATGTTCTCCATATTGAAATGTGCTTGGAGACCAAATTTTATAATTTTTGGAATTTTTTTACTATTTATTAAGCTACTTTGAAAATCGCTGATCGAATGGTCTAGAATTTTTTACTGTTTTTTACTGTTCATCCGGATCTGAGATTTTCAAAGTGGCTTAATAAATAGTAAAAAAATTCCAAAAAATATAAAATTTGGTCTCCAAGCACATTTCAATATGGAGAACATGTTGAGCGGTTCGGATCGGTTGTCTAGATTTTCAAAATGGAGTATGAGCGTGAAGTAAAACTACTTCACAACTCACCATAGTCAATCTCTCTCTCTCTCTATATATATCTATATATGAGATAGGCTAATATGCTTTTAGTAGCATATGGCCCGATATGCTTCCAACTCAAAATCAAATTTTCAAAGTCCAAACGGTCGATCCGAACCGTTCAAGTTGATCTACATATTGAAATCTGCTTGGAGACCAAATTTTACATTTTTTGGAATTTTTTTACTATTTATTAAGCCACTTTGAAAATTGCTGATCTGGTGGTCCAGAATTTGGAAGCACTGTTTTTACTGTTCACCCGGATCAGCAATTTTCAAAGTGGCTTAATAAATAGTAAAAAAATTCCAAAAAATGTAAAATTTGGTCTCCAAGCAGATTTCAATATGTAGATCAACTTGAACGGTTCGGATCGACCGTTTGGACTTTGAAAATCCGATTTTGAGTTGGAAGCATATCGGGCCATATGCTACTAAAAGCATATTAGCCTATCTATATATATATATATATATATATATATATAGAGTACGGCTAACGCGCTTCCTCTAGCATTTCGGCCGAGGTGCTTCCGGGGGCATATCTTGCAATTTGATGTTCAAACAACAAATTCAAACCGTTAGATGTTCAATCTATATTAAAATCTACTTGGAGACCAAATTTTACATTTTTTGGAATTTTTTTACTATTTATTAAGCCACTTTGAAAACCGCTGTTTTCAATGCTTCAGAAATTTAATAAAAACAGCGATTTTCAAACCAGCTTAAAAAATAGTAAAAAAATTCCAAAAAATATAAAATTTGGTCTCCAAGTAGATTTTAATATAGATTGAACATCTAACGGTTTGAATTTGTTGTTTGAACATCAAATTGCAAGATATGCCCCCGGAAGCACCTCGGTCGAAATGCTAGAGGAAGCGCGTTAGCCGTACTCTATATATATATATATATATATAGAGTGAGGCTATGGTGCTATGCATAGCACACATGCCTAGTGTACTACGGCTCAATATGGTACTTTTTAAAATCCTAACGGTCGATCCGACCGTTCAATGTGATAATCATATGAATATGTACTTGCAAACTAAATTTTACATTTTTTCAAATTTTTTTACTATTTTTTTAGATAGGTAGAAAAATCAGTGTTTTTTGAAAATTCTGGACCATCAAAATTCTACCTATCTAAAAAAATAGTAAAAAAATTCGAAAAAATGTAAAATTTAGTTTGCAAGTACATATTCATATAATTATCACATTGAACGGTCGGATCGAGCGTTAGGATTTTAAAAAGTACCATATTGAGCAGTAGTACACTAGCCATCCGTGCTATGCATAGCACCATAGCCTCACTCATATATATATATATATATATATCTTCAAAATTTGTTACTGTATATATCACCTTGAAATAATACTCAAAGGTCAAAACATGAAGTTCATATGCTCTATGATCATATTTTGCTATGTGAACAACAACTAATTATTAATTAATGTGACGTTTTGACTTTTGGAAAATGCTAAAACTTCCAAGTAAGAATAATATTTAATAGTCTTTTTATTATCCAATGAGAAAAGCCAAGAGGAAAGTACATTATATGTACTTACATAAGTTTGACCTTGACTAATTCTTTATTAGGAATTAGAAATGGATCCAATTTTGGCGGTACTGTTATTGCCACATCATATAAATATTTTCAAGCAATAGTTACAATATCAACTTCCTATTAAACAGTTAATATGTGATTCATTAAAGTCCACTTCTTATAAGTCTTCTAGCTAGGATTAGTATCATGTGATATATACAGAGGTTAGCTAATATCAAAACATTTGTTCCGAAGCTGTGGTGCAACTAATTAGTTTTTCGAATTTCAAAGTCCAAATGGTTGATCCAAATCGTTAGATGTGATCTCTATATTAAAATGTGCTTGGAGACCAAATTTTACATTTTTTGAATTTTTTTACTATTTATTAAGGCAGTTTTAAAATCGCTGATTTTAATAAACAGTGAAAAGTTTCTTGATCATTGAAAACAATAATTTTAAAACTGCCTTAATAAATAGTAAAAAAATTTCAAAAAAATGTAAAATTTAGTCTCCAAATACATTTTATTATAGATTGAATGTTGAATGGTTTGGATCAATCATTTGGACTTTGAAAATATAAAAACCGAAGCATTTGTTCTACAGTCTAGGAACAAACGTTTTGATATTAACCAACCTCTATATATATATTTGGTTGAAAGTCCGTAGACGATTGCATTGATTCAAAAAGTTACAAGATAGCTGTTACATGATATCAGACAACAAATGTCTTTGAAAGCATTCAGCTGTAAAACAAATAAAAAAACACACAGGGACATGTGCATCCCGTGGATACAAATTTTATCATCCTTGTTTGATTGTAATTATAGGAGCCTAGTGATTGTTTCCTCTGTGCGCTTATTTGTCTTATTTCTTCTGGCAAACTACACCGAATCGCAGCCGAGAAGGCACTGAATCAAACCCTCTTTGCTCTTTGAGACAATTTCCTAACAACAGAGAGTGGATAAGGTCACGCCGCTTTGAGAGTCTCAGAGAAACCAAAGGTGATTCTGCGCCCCCTCCCCACCTCGCGTCCACTTGGATCCCACCCTATCCTCATTCTCTTCTCTGTTCCTCTACTCCATTCGAGCAGGTGTTTATACTAGTGGATGTAGCTACCACTTTCGGTGATTCCGTCTAGTGGATCTGACCACTGCTTCTCGATTCGTCTCGATTCCGGGTTCGACTGAGGGTGCTGTGAATTCATTCCACTCCCGTAGTATCTACTATAGTTATATATGAATAAGGTATGCATTTTTGTAGTTGTTGCCGATGACAATGATGCTAAGATGTTGTCTCCTTCCTCCTTTCCTTCTTCTTTTCCTACTTCTTTTTTGGTTTCCACACTGGTTGTTCCTCTGAGAGGTGACTGTCTTGGTCCGGTTGATTCAGTTTTTGGTTCGATTTGATTCAGTGCCTTCTTGGCTGCACATTCCTCTGAGCGGTGACTGTCCCGGTTCAGTTGATTCAGTTCTCGATCCAGTTTGATTAAGTATTATGTGATATATATAGCATGTACAAGAAGACACTAATTTTGGATCTGTTGTGAACTTGTGATTGAAACCATATAGCAGAGTATGTGGAATGTTATAAATTTAGAATTTTTTTATAAATCATAATTAAAAAAAATATTTTTATGAAACCAACATGATTACTTTTTTTTTTTTACAAAAATAATAAGAATCGAAATGTCATTTCGGTCTGTTATTTTTTTTTATTCCGGACCGAAATGGCATTTCGGTCCGTTATTTTTTTTATTCCGGACCAAAATGACATTTCGGTCCGGTCTTTTTTTTGGATTTTCTGTGGCGGCTCATATGAAAACTTGTGAAATCAGTATCACAGAAAATCCAAAAAGGGGACCAGACCGAAATGGCATTTCGGTACGGAATAAAAAAAATAACGGACCGAAATGATATTTCGGTTTTTATGATTTTTGTAAAAAAAAAATGTAATCATGTTGGTTTCGTAATTTTTTTTTTAATTATGGTTTATAAAAAAAATTCATAAATTTATGCAAGTATTCAGAAAAACATACATATTTATTATTTTGCGTATTCATTCATGGTTTATTAACCTCATATCTACATGTTTCCGAGCGTTGTAAACCATCGCGTAATGTTAAGAAAATTTGTTGATGACAGTTGAGACATCTTAAAAGAGTAAGTTTTATTATTATCATTATTATTTTGTACTAATTTACACTCAAGATTAATGTATGAATAATATGAAGTCATGTTGACCATGCAAATACAACATTAGATCACTATATACAGAATTTCAATTTTTATTTTACTGAAACATTTAACATAATTAGATGTATATGTCGAGTAGAGTTAAATGCTTCATCAGTAGTTTCGTACTCCAATTATATCTTATGTCTTTATCTTTATTTTTAAAATTTAAATAGCTAATTTGAGTGTACTGCTCAGCATGATCTTCATGTTAAAAGTGTTTGGAGACCAAAATTTATATTTTTTTGGAACTTTTTAGTTTTTAGATAAATACAAAATTATTATTTTTCAGAAAATTTTAGATCATCCAAAAACAATAATTTTGTATCTATCTACAAAATTAGTAAATAAGTTAAATTCTAAAAAATATAAAATTCGGTCTCTTGGCACATTTTAATATGGAGATCATTTTTAACTGTTCAGATTGACCTGTTTAGACTTTAAAATTGTAAATAAGGATTTGACGCATGATTGTAACACAAAACTAAGGACCGGTTTGGCTGCATAAGGAAAACGGGAATGAGATTGGAGAATCAAAATTTTTGAACTGATTTTTACTGTGCTTATGGAAAAAAAAATTCACTCAGAGTAATTTTTTTTTTTCCCACGGCAACAGTCCGCAGACGAACATACCCTAAAAGAGACGAACAGGCCCTAAAAGAGCATTTTAACACTGGAATAGGGGTCCGACTCTGCTGCTTTTCTTATAGAAAAGCAGCGCCCTCCTCTTTTTTCATCTTGACCGTTCAATTTTATCCCACGGCTTAGATTACTTGAATCACTTCTTTTCTTTATTGATAATTTGACCGATTGCCCGTTCTCAGTTTTCTTATTATCTTCAAATAAAATAAACTCTCACAAGCTTTTCACGTGCCTCCAGCCTCCATCACAAGCTATTCACTTGCATAGATAATTCACAAATAAGCCCCTGTTAAGATGAGAAATTACAATAAATGCTTATATCCAAACCCAAATGATGAAGTGAAAATTACTCAAATGATGAGAATATGAAAACTAAAAAACAAAAAATAGATTCACATATTATATTATAATTAAAACCTCTTCAGATGCTGAGAATATGAAAACCAATTTAAGAACTCATTGAAATCTCTAAAACATATGAGATCTAAAGGAAGTCAGAAAAAAAAAACTGATAATGATGTGCGAACTTTTGTAAACAGGCCCTTACAAATTCTTCTTCTTATTATTATTTTTGAACATGAAATTCATGAAACATAAGGACTAAACTTATCAAATTTCTGGACAATACAAAGAACAAAGGTGATCATCATACCTATCTTATTGTTTTTTTTTCTTTGTATTGGTGTGAGAGTGCTAGGTGCTGGTACAGGGTTCACAGAGGACTGATACATGGGTAAAAAGCCTAAAAATCAAGTTTGGTTCTAGTTCTTGGTTCAAACTATAATCAGGAAAATCAGAAAATAGAAAAGGTTTCAGCTTGTCAGACTAAGTGGAAATTTTACAACTAGGTCCCTGTTATTATTTATTATTGCTCAAATTACCCTTTTGTCAGAATAAGTGAAAATCAACTTCTAGTTCTTGGTTTTATATTCTTTTGATCAAATTACCCTTTTGTCATAATCTTTTAATCATAATCAACAATATGCTATATTTGTTCACCTATACAACAGGTCAAAACAATGTGCTCTTTTAATCACAGACAACACATCTTGTAATATTGGACAACACATATAAAACATTCAAAATTAATACTCCAGCCCTTGAGTTTTACAAAATGTACACTTTAGTCAATGAAGTGAACCGATCAATGTGCTAGAAGTTCATTTAATTTCTATACAAAAATCTGAATCTCTTTAGGCCACACAAAAAAGAGGCTATATCTTTAAAGAACTTACATATAAAAATTAAACAAAATGAGATATCCTCAATACAAAATGGACTACTTCAAGAAAGTTGTGTATGACTTCAACATTGCTCGTGCATCGAGCTGCTTACATCATGAAGGTTTTGCAAATTTGTTGTTTCCTTCATCATGAATTCACCAAAAATAGGAGCTGGTCCATGATCGACCCTTCCAGCTGTCTCCTGCAAAAAAAGAAAAAAATTTAATAGATAATTTGAAACAACAATGTGCAATTTTAGTGAAATAACAAAGTTTTATATATATATTTCAATTGAACCTGACTCATAGATGCACTTTCCATACAATCAAAAGGTGGTGGGAAAGCATCACTTGATCTCCCCTAATAATTTCAAATAAAAAATACAAGATTAGAAATTTAGTTTATAGAATTATTTTCTCCCGCCTAATCAAAAGGTGGTGAGAATGTATTATCTCCCGCCTAATTAATGGCACAAGCGATCTCACCATTTCAAATCGCACATGAGCGTGATCTCACCTGAAAAGGCAAGCGCGATCGCACCTGAAAACTATTCATCATTTGGGTTTGGATATAAGCATTTATTGTAATTTCTCATCTTAACAGGGGCTTATTTGTGAATTATCTATGCAGGTGAATACCTTGTGAGGGAGGCTGGAGGCACGTGAAAAGCTTGTGAGAGTTTATTTTATTTGAAGATAATAAGAAAACTGAGAACGGGCAATCGGTCAAATTATCAATAAAGGAAAGAAGTGATTCAAGTAATCTAAGCCGTGGGATAAAATTGAACGGTCAAGATGAAAGAAGAGGAGGACGCTGCTTTTCTATAAGAAAAGCAGCAGAGTCGGACCCCTGGAATAGAAGAACTCTAAATACATGACATGACATGACAGTTGTGCCTCAAGAAACCAACATGAGAAATGATTGAGACAAGTCAAAGGTTTTCAAGATATATGCGTTGCGCTTTCATCACTTGACCTCTATTAATCAGTGGACTTTTTTGGAGGAAACACCCACTATGTATAGGTAATCTACTTCAACAAAAGTAATGTATAGGTAACTGTAGGAACAACCTCATTATGTTTAAGTAATCTATTTGATTTTTTTTTTTTTTTTTTTTTGCTTATTGATCAGTTCTTTTAGTTCAGCATCAGCTGTATTTCTGCCGATATTTTCTCAGCATGATTCGATCGAGAAATCAATATTAACCACTAAAACATTATTTTGAGAACTAAATTAAAAGTGTTTACCATGCACTACTACCATGCATTCTTGAAAATTGTTACCAATATATTCTTCTATACATCTCCTGTTCAAAAAGTATTACATTAATACAAAACAACATTAAAGCTTGATGTATTAGAAAACAAAAGGAAACACGTACTATTTTGGTAGACTTTTCAAGAATGATTTTGTTATGATCAACTAGCAAAAATGCAAGAAAAGCACAACCTTGGTCAAACAGATTGTTTTGAATAAAATAAATTTTACAAAGTTGATGACGGAAGAAATTAACAAAGAGAACACGACTCTTGAATTTATTCAGTATTTCCTCTTTGAACTGGCAACGGGGCACGCAAAATGTAATATGTGTTCACATTAATATGGTTTGGTGACTTATTAATTTGTTTAATGTCATAACGTTGAAGAAGTTATCTAGCTGGCAATGAGCTGCATGCAAAGATTAGAAAAAAAATGTGAATAACACAAGAAATGTCAATGGCATTAGGTATGGCTTTGAGAGAAAGGAGGTAGTTAATTAATAAAAAATGATATTAAGTCACTAATGATATTAAATCATGGTGAGCTGTTCAGATTGACTGTTAATTTGGATTTTGAAAACGTACGTAGATAAGGATGTAAGGCATGATTGAAACACAAAACTAATTAATGAAACATTTTAACACAGGGATATGAGGGGTATGTATTAGGGATGCGAGCTAGCATAGGATAGCTAGAATAGCGAAATTTGAAATTAGTAGATGATAATAAATAAAAAATAATGATTTTCATATTAGTGTGAAAATTGTGCTATTCGGATTAGTAAAAATATTGTTTGGATTGTACATTTGGAATAACAGAAAAATAATAGTGTTAACAATGTGCTAATTAAGAAGAAAAATAGGTAAATGGGGTTTCAAACGAATTGTCACGACGTGGAGATGACAAAAATAATATCAACTTTGTCATTTCAGAACTGTGTTGGCAGAAATCTAAGAAGGAATCATTTTTTCTCTCTCTACACACTTTCAAATAGTACCTATTCCAACATTTACAATGAATAGAGAATAGCAGCTGTTCTAGCTATTCCGAATAGCAAATTGTTTGAATGCACATTGCTATTTCAAATAGTTTCTATTCTCGAATAGCCTCCTATTATGACTATTCTCACTTTATCCAAACATACAAATTGTTCTATGACATGAGACCAGGAGAGGATGCAAAATGTTGAAATCGTGCCATTTGATCTGGTCCCTATATAATTTAGTCAACGTTGCCATATCATCTATGCTTAAGTCGGCATAAATTACTTTCATTTTGTTGACAATTATGATATATATTGATATTTTGTAAAAAAACTATCAATATATTGTGAACAACTTAAAAAACAATGCTAAACAATCTCATTTAGGTCATTACATACTTCAACAAAGTAATATATAGGTAATTGTATATAGTAACAATCTCATTATGTTTAAGTAATATATTTGATTTTTTTTTTTTTTTTGCTTATTGATCAGTTCTTTAATTTTAGTTCAGCACCTACCGTGATATTTCTCAACATGCTTGCTTGGATCGACAAATCAATATTCACCACTAAAACATAATTGTGAGAATTTAAAAAATAAAAAATAAAAAAACTAAATATATAATTAAGAAAAATTAGACATACTCTGATACCAAAAATGAGCTTAATTACCTAGATATCTAAATATGATATGCCACTAGGGGTGAAAACAGAGCGAATAAGGAGCGGATAGTGGTATAAACCATATCCATATTCCTTTTTAATTTTTCGGATATTGATACGGATCAGATATCAGTCGGATACGGATCGGATCGGATATTTATTAAAATAATATTAAAAAACACCAAAGTTCATAATATTTTTCTAATTTTAATGGTGAATAACAATATTTTTTCATAATATATATTAATTAAAATATATGAAATATATCTACTATTCGGATATGGATAATTGAAACATAAAACCATATCAGTATCCATATCCACACAAATATTCGGATATCAAATATCAACATCTAATTTTTCGAATACATATTGGATATTATCCATACCGTTTTCACCCATATATGCCACACATTAATTAATACTATATATGCTTATCATCAGCAAAAAGGAACTAAAAATGTTTACGATTACTACCATGCATTACTGAAAAATGTGACCAAGTCACCAATTAATGAAGCTGCAATACTTACATTAATAAAAAAAATAACATTACTGCTTGATGTTTTAGGAAACACTATTTTAATTGGTATACTTTTGAAGAATGATTTTGTTGCGAACAACTACAAAAAAATGCAAGAAAGCACATGCAACGTCTTTCGTCAAATAAATTGCTTTGAATAAAATAAATCTTACAAAATCTAATATGTGTTCACATTAATATATATAGTTTGGTGACTTATTAATTTGTTTTAATGTCATAACGTTGAAGAAGTTAGCTAGCTGGCAATGAGCTGCATGCAAAGATTAGAAAAAAACAAAAATGTGAATATCACAAGAAATGTCAATGGCATTACGTATGGCTAGCTATGGGAGAAAGGAGGTAATTCCACAATTTGCCTTAATTATCAAATAGCAGCACACAGGTAAACCAAACTTGTTGCACCCACACTTGAACACACTTTAGGAATCGATCAGTGCATAACGAACGACACAGGTGCACTAGCTGTGGTGTCATGACTTAATTCTATCGTTGTTATTACAAATACATGTTGAGCTGAGATTGATGATAAGTCTGTGCTCAGATGAAAATTTTAGATGACGGCTGAGGAAACGACACCAAGAGAAGAGAGCGAGAGATTGACATATATAATATCTCAATATCAAAGGATGAATATATGGTTAAGGCGGATTCAGATCAGCTGAAATCCGAGATCCATAAACAGTAACCCTAAAATTCCTGAAATCTGAGATCCAGCTATCCAATTTTTTCTGTGCACGCATCTCAAAACAGCTAGTTTTTCTGTGTACGCATTTGGAAACAATTCAATGGCTGGATTTGAAATTTCAGAAATTTCAGGGTTACTGTTGTGTTGATGATCTCGGATTTCAGTAGATTTGGATCCTAATTAAGACGATTAGACATTCAACATCTTTGCAAATTATAATCATAAATAATAGAGGATTGTAATTAAGACTTGTGAAATATTAATTATTTCTATTGACATGCAGCTAGCTCCAGGTGGTGACTAGTCAAAGCTAGCTCTTTCTTTTCAAATACGCTAGCCTAGCTAACAAGTACAAATTTTATGTACGGTAATTCAACGAATGCAGCTCCACATAATATTATGTCCCTTTCCAAATTAAGAGAAAAAATGGTACAAGTTACTACCCGACACACACAATTCTTACTTTTAGATATATATTCCTCCTGAAAATCACAATATTCAGACTATCGTTAGATATATATTAAGTCAGTTACAATTATATCTCATTTCCCAAGACAGACAAACAGATATTAGATGGGCCTAATCACTTGCCCTATTAAGCCCAAACAATTACGCCTCAATTTATGGTCTTATCGAATATCAAAGTTTCTTTATTTTTGGGCCTACTGGGCTAATAGAAGAAGTTCCCCAAGAAGCTCCTATATTTGAATTATTATTTTCAATACCTTCTTAAATTATTATCGAATTAATAAATTAAACAAAAAACTTGCTATTTATTTTAATTATTCATGAAAATTACATATTATATCAGTACAACATCTTACATTATTTTTCAAGTCCAAACAGTCGATCCAAATAGTTCAACATGATCTCTATATTAGAATGTGCTTGGAGATCAATTTTTTTTTTTTTTTTTACTATTTATTAAGATGGGTACAAAATTCAATGGTTTTAAAAAATAGTTATGTAAAATACTTAATAAATAGTAAAACAATTAAAAAAAATGTAAAATTTAATCTCCAAACACATTTTAATATAGATATCATGTTGAACGGTTTGAATCGACTGTTTGGACTTTAAAAAATCATGTTGTAAGATGTTGTAACTATATAATATTGTAAGTGGATCTCTACTCACATATATTATACTCCAATCACAAATTTTAAACCTTGTTAAATTATTTTAAAAATATAAATTAACTTGTTACAATGCCATACATACATACAAAGATTCGTAGTTCATTGGGTCATACAAAAATGCAATTTAGATGTAGTTTGCATAATTCGCAGTAGGCGATGCTGGAATAAAAATAGAGGATGTGAAGAAGTAAAACTCTATAATTTGCGTAAAATTAATTAGTTAATAATATGCCTGTTTACTGCCATATCATTGCGGGTGTGTGTGTAGTAAAAAATTTGATAGTTGTTATATATGCTTTAGATTTAATGAAAATAAGCTTCTCTAAGATATTGTATTTAATTAAATGTTTTCCTTGCTAGATTTTGTCCTAGCTTATAAAGAGACCATGTAACAATAAAACAAAGCTGAGGGATCCTAAATCCTAACTCTTGCAAATTAAGAAAGCTTTCTTGTCCGACATCCGACTATATATTTTTGACGTTTATATAAATTAATTATAATAGAAATGAAATGATTTGTAAACTTAATTTATTCATTAATGAGTTGGACTTATATAGCCTTTGCATTTAACACATAAGTCTCTAGACTTCTCTATATTCTCTATTTTGCAATATAATCCTAATAAAGATATAATTCTCAACACTCCCTCTCAAGATGGGCAAAATATATCCCTCCTCATAATAATAATAAAAAAATTAGTCAAATTCAGACCATTGAATTTTGTACCCATCTTAATAAATAGTAAAAAATTCAAAAAAAATGTAAAATTTGATTTGGAAGGACATTTTATTGTGGAGATCATATTGAACGATTTGGATCGACGATTTGGACTTTGAAAATGTAGAAAATAATTCTGATAATTTTGTTGTAACTCAAAATTGTGGTAACTAGATCCTTCCTCATAATAATAATAATAATAATAATAATAATAATAAAAGGGTTCAAATACCTCCATTTTTTGTGCCTCCACCATACCTCCATTTTTAAAAACTTTAATAACATAAAATTTAAAACTTAAAAATCAAAATAAAACTGTTAGATGTGATCTATGTTCTTTTCTCTATGTGCTCGTAAAAAATTATCACATTTCAATTTTGTTTTTATGTGAATCAATAAGTTGAAAAATCAATGTCTATAAATTATCTACATTAGTACATTTTTTACAAGCTCTTGATGACAACCAAAACAAAATTGAAATGTCATATTTTTTTATGCGTGCATAGACAAAATAATATAGATCACATCTAATGGTTTTATTTTGACTTTTAAGTTTTAAATTTTAAATTATTAAATTTTTTAAAAATAGAGACATGATGGAGGCACAAAAAATAAAGGCATTTGAACCCACCTCATAAGAATAAGAATAAGAATAATAATAATAATAATAATAATAATAATATAATTTTTAAAAGAGAGTAGTTGAGCAACAATGTCCTTATGAATTTACTTTGAAAAAAAAGGTTCTTACAAAATAATCATCATGTTTTTAGCCAAGAGTTAACAATTAGTATGTGTAAACAGATTATATCATATAAAATTTATGTTTCTTTTTTAATGTTTAGGTGAAAAATCAAAATGGTGTGATGAATTAAAAACGTTGCCTGAGAGCTCCATATATATAAATCCCTGTAACCAACAATCTTTAACAGCATCAAATCATTCTATTCAATAAATAAAGTCTTACATCTCTAAAACTTCTATCGCTTCATATTTCACAAATTAACGTATTAAGATATTTGAGAAAACCAATAAAGCTCAACACGACAACAGACTATTTTAGTCTTTTTCCAAATTAGTAAGGTAATTAATTACTATAATTTTTTTATTCTCGACTGTTGTGTCTCATCAGTTCACTAGGAAAATATCTCATTAATTGCAAAGACAATTAGTACTGAGGACATACCTAGAATAAATTTTTTTAAACCTCTTGTCAGAAAACTTGATGATGCATTCCTTCTTGAACTACTTGAATAGGAAGTAAGATGCAGTCCTGAGTCCCCTATAATGTTGTTTAATGCTACAAATTGCTCTAAAAAAGTTAGTTTAATGCAAGAAATAATTCTAACCGAGAAGAGTATATTTTGATTTTGTACAGTTAACTGTTTGTTAGTCTGAGAAGAACTGAATGAGAGCACGAAATATTCTCAAACACAGAGAAAATTGTTACCAGAAACAGTTTCAGTTGTAACACTGACAGATTGCCCGAAAGTCTCTCTCAGTTACCGAGATTGCAAGTACATTGTGCCCTGTTTATGTCTCAGTCCATAAAGTACTAAAGATCACCAAACAAGAGGCTTCATCAGAGAAGAACGGCTTGATAGAGGGTGCGAGTGGAAAGGAGGTAGACTATGAGACTGAGGCCGAGCCCGATTTGTCCCCTATTGCTGCACATCATCTAAGACTTGCTTAGTTTATTCACAGAAGATGTATTCTCTGATCAATGGGACATCGCGTCGTTTCTATTGGATTGCTAGCTCGGTCGGTAGCTCCTGTGCACATAGCACCTGGAGACATTAAATAATGTTCTTATTATTTATTTTATATTTTATTGACCTCCAAGTTCTTTGAAAATTGTCTTTAGTTGTTTTTCATTAATTAAACAAATAAATTTGTAATAAATTCACGGGGAAATTAATTGTTAGGATACCAGTATATGTGGTAATTGGTAAAGTAGACGATATGCTGGAATTAAAATAGAGGAAGCAAAGATTATATGGTACCAGTGGTTTCTGTTTTTCTGTTTTTTTAGTTGATTGAGGTTGCTCATAGTGTGAGCAGGTTTTTAGAAGTGTAAAGGACTAAAACATTCATCATTTTTATGATAGCAGGCGTGTCGCCTAAAATTTGATAGTTTCTATGCTTAACATTAAATGAAAATATATAGCTTCTTTAAAAGAAATTGTAATCCCTTGTTAAATTTTGTCCTTTAAAGACACCATATACATATATATAATAATAATAATCTCAGCTGCCTTGCATAGAAAGGTTTCTTGTCGGACATCTCCTTATTTTTTATGACGTTTACATAACATGTTGTAATAATTGAAACAAAAGGAATGACACGGATGTCTATAACTGTGTATGTAGGTGTACCGGCCGTACCATGCTCATGGAGTAAATGTTTCCATTAACTAAAATTAGTCAAACCACTGCCTCAACAATGACCGCCACCGCCTCCACATGCACTGCCACCACCGCCTCCGCCTCCACAGGCGCTGCCACCGCCGCTCCTAGAGTACGTCATGTTACTTCCACGAGTCTGTCTCTTCGTTTTGCTGCCACAGTTGAGTATCACAAACGCCAATTACGCACACCATGAAAAGGATTATGATGGCATGAGAAATTATGGGTTTGTGTGGATAATCATTTTGAAGGAATATTATGGTAATAACCCGTACCATTTTGAAACAATATGGCAACAACACACAGGAGCGCTTGTATAATATTAATTCCCTATTTATATACTTTCAAACATATATGTACATTTTTGTGTTCTCAATAATAGAATTCTAATACATATATCGCTTATTAGCTAGATTAGAGATGCTTTATCCAACTGATTACTTATATTTATATAAGAATTAGTAAGAATGTGTAATTGTTAGTAAAATTTCATTTAGTCAGCAACATGATAATTAGGCTCTTATAATATTTTATATGTCATCAAGGAATTTCATTTCGGAACACTGATGTTAACCCCCCTACTGGATAATTTTAGTTTAGCTGATAGAAAAAAAAACTCATAATTAACAATAATTTCATACTAATAAATGCTTTTATTTCTTCTTTATTAGTCTTTGAAGAGCCATGAAATTGCTCGATAACTACCGGGCTTCCTTTGCACGTTCATATTATAATGTGCTCGTTGGAAATCATAGGAATAACAAAATACAATAATAGCATGCTATTTTGAGAGAGGATTACTGTCAAAAAATATTAGAATGTTCAAAATATTGTCTCTATAGGTGAGCCGGATAAATTGGCAAGGAAAAGAATTTTGAAAAATTAGTTTGCTTTACATTCTTTCAGTATTTACCTCTTTGAACTGGCAAGAAAAGATTGATTGATGGAGGCAACGAGGCATCCAAAATCTAATATGTGCTCCAATTGATATATTTTCATACTGTTATTTTGTTTTTAAATTAAAATGTAGAAGAATAACTTAGTTGTCAGTTGAGCTGCAAAGATTAGAAAAAATGTGAATAACCCAAGAAATATCAATGACATTACGCGTTGCTTTGACTGAAAATTAATAAAAAAGAGAGACTTAAAGTCACTTATGATACATTATTATGTTTATATATATGCATGAAACTGTCAAGTTACTCGCTCTATGTGATTAAGAATTTTTTCCCACAATTTGCATTATCAAATAGCAGCACAGGTAAGAAACCAAAGTTGTTGCACCCCAACTTGCACACTCTTTAGGAATCGATCAGTACATAATTTGCAAATAATTATTATTCTTGTATTACTTAATACTGAATTTATAATTGTATGAAGAGTGAGGCTATATATGGTACTTCGGCTAGTGTACTATGGCTAGTGTACTACGGCTCAATATGGTACTTTTTAAAATCCTAACGGTCGATCCGAACCGTTCAATGTGATATCCATATGAATATGTACTTGCAAATTAAATTTTATATTTTTTTGAATTTTTTTACTATTTTTTTAGATAGGTAGAATTTTCAGTGTTTTAAAATATGATAACGTTTCAATTGTCCTGACTGTCTGGTAATTACCTGAGGTGATGTGAATTCCTAAATCTTAGCTCTTGAAAAAAAAGTTTCTTGTCCGACATCTGCTTATTTTTGACATTTATATAGATTAATAATTATCCGACATGGCTAAGATTACATGCTCCAGGGACTAGACAGATGTTATCTCAAACTCAAAAGCAATTGTATATTTATAGTTTAAATATTACATGCACACCGTCCCTTTAATTACCCAAAACACAAATAAATAAAAGGTTGAGCACTACTTCACAGAATCAACACTCATTTACTGTACAATATTTAACAAGGAAAACAAATAGAACAATCCAATTTTAAATAACATATTGTAATAATTGAAGCAAAAAAGAATATGACACATATGTGTATTAACTGTAGATGTAGGTGTACCGGACCATGCTCATGGAGTGAATGTTTCCATTAATTCAAATAGTCAGGTCAACGCCTCAACAGCCTCCACCACCGCCTCCACCGCCGCAACCACCACCACCTCCGCCGCCGCCGCAACCGCCACCACCACCACCTCCGCCACCACCGCAACCACTGCCGGTGCCGCCCCCGCCCCCATCCCCAGTGTACGTCACGTTACCTCCCCGTCGAGGCTGACCCTTGGGCTTGTCTCCACAGTTGAGTATTACAACGCCAATTACGCACACCATGAAGAGGATTATGATGGCATGGGAGATGATAAATTTGTGTGGAAAATCATTTTCAAGCAATATGGCAAGAGCCCGTACCATTTTTCTCCCTGCTTGTTGGTGTTCGGAATTAATACATATACATATGGAGCGCTTGTTTACATTTCCCTATATATATATATATGCCTACGGCCTTGGTTGTTGCAAAAAATAAAAAAAATCAGTGCAACTGAATACTGGACCATGTGATCAGCTATTTTGAAAGTGTCTTGATAAATAGTAAAAAAAATTCAAAAAATGAAAAATTTGGCCTCCAAATAGATTTTAATATAGAGATCACATCTAACGGTTTAGATCGACTGTTTGGACTTTGAAAATCCAAAAACCACTCGATTGCACGAGGGCTTAGGAACAAACGTTTTGATATTAACCACACTCTCTCTATATATATAGAGAGAGATAGAGAGAGAGAGAGAGAGAGAGAGAGAGAGAGAGGAGGGTTCAAATGCATCATGATTTTGTGCTTCAATATGTTTCACATTTTTTATCTCAGTTTTCAAAGTCCGAATAGTCGATCTGAACCGCTCAACATGATCTTCATAATAAAATATGGTTGGAGACCAAATTTTATATTTTTTAGAATTTTTTTACTATTTCTTTTGGATAGGTACAAAATCACTGTTTTAAGAAAATTCTGGACCATCCGAAAAAGTGATATTATACCTAAGTAAAAAATTCTAAAAATATAAAATTTGATCTCCAAGAATATTTTATTATAAAGATCATGTTGAGCGGTTTGGATCGACTGTTCGAACTTAAAAAACGGAGATAAATAATGTGGAGCATATTGGAGCACACAATCATGATGCATTTGAACCCTCCTCTCTCTCTATCTCTCTCTCTCTCTCTCTCTCTCTCTCTCTATATATATATATAGGTAGAATATCACTTGATCTGAATTGTACATAATTTTCAGATCAAGTGATTTTCTACCTTTCTAAAAAAATAGTAAAAAAATTCTAAAAAATGTAAAATTTGGTTTGCAAGTACATATTCATATGGAGATCATGTTGAACGGTTTTGATCGATTGTTAGGATTTTGAAAACTCATATATTGAGCCGTAGCATGGAGGCCCTCTATGCTACGCGTAGCATATTAGCCAGATTATATATATATAGAGTAGGGCTATTGTGCTTTGCAAAGTAAAGCCATCGTTTTACTTCGGCTTACTTTTTGGATTTTCAAAGTCCAAAACGTCGATCCGACCGTTCAAGTTGATCTACATATTGAAATGTGCTTGCAGACCAAATTTTACATTTTTTGGAATTTTTTTACTATTTATTAAGCCACTTTGAAAATTGCTGATCACATGGTCCAGAAAAAACAGTGCAACAAAATTCTGGACCATGTGATCAGCAATTTTCAAAGTGGCTTAATAAATAGTAAAAAAATTCCAAAAAATGTAAAATTTGGTGTGCAAGCACATGTCAATATGTAGATCAACTTGAACGGTCGGATTGAAGTTTTGGACTTTGAAAATCCAAAAAGTAAGCCGAAGTAAAACGATGGCTTTACTTTGCAAAGCACAATAGCATAATTCTATATACATGGTCCAAAATTTTGTTGCACTGTTTTTTCTGGAACATGTCATCAGCAATTTTCAAAGTGGCTTAATAAATAGTAAAAAAATTCCAAAAAATGTAAAATTTGGTCTGCAAGCACATTTCAATATGTAGATCAACTTGAACGGTCGGATCGACGTTTTGGACTTTGAAAATCCAAAAAGTAAGCCGAAGTAAAACGATGGCTTTACTTGCAAAGCACAATAGCCCTACTCTATATATATATATATATATATATATATAGTGATGGCTAATATCAAAACGTTTGCACCAAGGCTCTCGTGCAACCAAGTCGTTTTTGGATTTTCAAAGTTTAAACGGTCGATCCAAACCGTTAGATGTTCAATCTATATTAAAATATGCTTGGAGACCAAATTTTACATTTTTTAGAATTTTTGTACTATTTATTAAGCCACTTTGAAAATTGCTGATCCGGGTGAACAATAAAAACAGTGCAACCAAATTCTGGACCATGTGATCAGCAATTTTCAAAGTGGCTTAATAAATAGTAAAAAAATTCCAAAAAATGTAAAATTTGGTCTCCAAGTAGATTTTAATATAGAGATCACATCTAACAGTTTAGATCGACCATTTGGACTTTAAAATTTTAAAAACGACTTGGTTGCACGAGAGCCTTGGTGCAAACGTTTTGATATTAGCCATTCTCTCTCTCTCTCTCTCTATATATATATATATACACAGTGACTAAGCTACAAACGTTTGCACCAAGGCCTTGGTGCAAACAAATGGTTTTTGGATTTTCAAAGTCCAAACGGTCGATTCAAACTGTTAGATATTTAATCTATATTAAAATGTGCTTGGAGACCAAATTTTACATTTTTTGGAATTTTTTTACTATTTATTAAGCCACTTTGAAAATTGCTGATCACATGGTCCAGAATTTGGTTGCACTGTTTTTACTGTTCACCCGGATCAGCAATTTTCAAAGTGGCTTAATAAATAGTAAAAAAAATTCCAAAAAATGTAAAATTTGGTCTCCAAGCACATTTTAATATAGATTAAATATCTAACGGTTTGGATCAACCGTTTGAAGTTTGAAAATCCGAAAACCATTTGTTTGCACCAAGACCTTGGTGCAAACGTTTGTAGCTTAGTAACTCTCTCTCTCTCTCTCTCTCTATATATATATATATATATATATATATATATATATATATATATAATTGGGCTATGGTGCATTGCAATGTATAGTCCCTCTTTTACATTGGACTATAAATCGATGATTTTGATTTTCAAACAATCCATCCAAACCGTTCAATTTGATATCCATATTAAAATGTGTTTGGAGATCAAATTTTACATTTTTTTGGAAATTGTTGCTATTTTTTTAGAATTTTTGAAAATCACTGTTTTTCTATGGTCCAGAAATTTCTGAAAAACTATGATTTTCAATAATCATTATCAAATAGCAGCACAGGTAATAAACCAAAGTTGTTGCACCCAAACTTGCACACTCTTTAGGAATCGATCAGTACATAATTTTCAAATAATTATTATTCTTGTATTACTTAATACTGAATTTATAATTGTATGAATACATGTCCATATATATATACACCGAGCAATTACAACCCAATCATATTTTTCAGATCAGACAAACGGAAAACATCAAGTATCTCTTATTAGTTAATAGAAAAATTAAACCGAATATATTTTTTTTTGAAGCAACATTTGAATTGATATCAATAAAAGATCATTTATATACAAAATAATAAGACTAAGCCAAATTAGCCCAAATAGCCAACATGGCTTGAAAAAGTAAATAAAAAGAAGAGTGATGCTTCTATGGACATAAGGACCTATTTGTAAAATAAACATATTTTCATTTTCAAAGTTCAAACAGTTGATCCGACCGTTCAACATTATCTCCATATTAAAATGTACTTGGAGGTCAAATTTTACATTTTTTTTGAATTTTGTTACTATTTATTAAGTATTTTATAAAAACTAGTCAAATTCAGACCATTGAATTTTGTAAAATACTTAATAAATAGTAAAAAAAATTCAAAAAAATGTAAAATTTGACCTCCAAGTACATTTTAATATGGAGATAATGTTGAACGGTCGGATCGACTGTTTGAACTTTGAAAATGAAAATATGTTCATTTTACAAATAGGTCCTTATGTCCACAGAAGAATTTGCCTAAAAAGAAAACTAGCTCGCCCAAATTGCTGTAAGAGGGCGCAAAATGCCCCCTTGGCCTATGGCTATAATGCCCCCTTTCCTATAATCATCAGCTCTGCCAGTGGCTTGAAAAAACCCTGCCGGTCTAGGACCAGACCGGACAACCGTGTTTCGAACCCGGACTGGCCTGGATCGTGCCTCAAACCCGGACCGGACCGGACCAAATCTAGAGACAGATCTGGCACGGATTTGGTTCGATTGATCACCAATACAACACTAGAGATAGAGAACTGGCGCTTATACATCTAGGAAATAACTAGGGGATCTCGACATAAGGTTGAGATGAATATCAAACTAGCTCCTGTGTATAGGTGCAGGAGTTTGTAATTTATATAATTAGAACCTGTAAATAAACTTTTTTTATCAATATATCTGTTGTCGACAATTGTTGACAACCATTAAAATACACACACACACAATAACAGCATGCTATTTTGACAGAGGATTATTGTCAACAAAATATTAGAATGTTCAAAATATTGTCTCTATAGGTGAGCCGGATGAATTGGCAAGGAAAAGAATTTTGAAAAATTAGTTTGCTTTACATTCTTTCAGTATTTATACCTCTTTGAACTGGCAAGAAAAGATTGATGGAGGCAACGAGGCATCCAAAATCTAATATGTGCTCCAATTGATATATTTTCATACTGTTATTTTGTTTTTAAATTAAAATGTAGAAGAACTTAGTTGTCAGTTGAGCTGTAAAGATTAGAAAAAATGTGAATAACCCAAGAAATATCAATGGCATTACGCGTTGCTTTGACTGAAAATTAATAAAAAAGAGAGACTTAAAGTCACTTATGATACATTATTATGCTTATATGTATGCATGAAACTGTCAAGTTACTCGCTCTATGTGATTAAGAATTTTTTTCCCACAATTTGCATTATCAAATAGCAGCACAGGTAATAAACCAAAGTTGTTGCACCCAAACGTACTTGCACATTCTTTAGGAATCGATCCGTACATAATTTGCAAATAATTATTATTCTTGTATTACTAATACTGAATTTATAATTGTATGAAGAGTGAGGCTATGGTACTTCGGCTAGTGTACTATGGCTAGTGTACTACGGCTCAATATGGTACTTTTTAAAATCCTAACGGTCGATCCGAACCGTTCAATGTGATATCCATATGAATATGTACTTGCAAATTAAATTTTATATTTTTTTGAATTTTTTTACTATTTTTTTAGATAGGTAGAATTTTCAGTGTTTTAAAAGATGATAACGTTTCAATTGTCCTGACTGTCTGGTAATTACCTGAGGTGATGTGAATTCCTAAATCTTAGCTCTTGAAAAAAACTAAAAAAAGTTTCTTGTCCGACATCTGCTTATTTTTGACATTTATATAGATTAATAATTATCCGACATGGCTAAGATTACATGCTCCAGGGACTAGACAGATGTTATCTCAAACTCAAAAGCAATTGTATATTTATAGTTTAAATATTACATGCACACCGTCCCTTTAATTACCCAAAACACAAATAAATAAAAGGCTGTGCACTACTTCACAGAATCAACACTCATTTAATGTACAATATTTAACAAGGAAAACAAATAAAACAATCCAATTTTACATAATATATTGTAATAATTGAAGCAAAAAGGAATATGACACATATGTGTATTAACTGTAGATGTAGGTGTACTACCGGACCATGCTCATGGAGTGAATGTTTCCATTAATTCAAATAGTCAGGTCAACGCCTCAACAGCCACCACCGCCGCCGCCACCGCCGCCGCCGCCGCCACCGCCACCGCCACCGCCACCGCCGCCTCCACCGCCGCAACCACCACCGCCGCCGCCGCAACCACCACCACCTCCGCCACCACCGCAACCACTGCCGGTGCCGCCCCTGCCCCCATCCCCAGTGTACGTCACGTTACCTCCCCGTCGAGGCCGACCCTTGGGCTTGTCTCCACAGTTGAGTATTACAACGCCAATTACGCACACCATGAAGAGGATTATGATGGCATGGGAGATGATAAATTTGTGTGGAAAATCATTTTCAAGCAATATGGCAAGAGCCCGTACCATTTTTCTCCCTGCTTGTTGGTGTTCGGAATTAATACATATACATATGGAGCGCTTGTTTACTATTCCCTATATATATATATATATATATATATATATATATATGCCTACGGCCTTGGTTGTTGCAAAAAATAAAAAAAATCAGTGCAACTGAATACTGGACCATGTGATCAGCTATTTTGAAAGTGTCTTGATAAATAGTAAAAAAAATTCAAAAAATGAAAAATTTGGCCTCCAAATAGATTTTAATATAGAGATCACATCTAACGGTTTAGATCGACTGTTTGGACTTTGAAAATCCAAAAACCACTCGATTGCACGAGGGCTTAGGAACAAACGTTTTGATATTAACCACTCTCTCTCTATATATATAGAGAGAGATAGAGAGAGAGAGAGAGAGAAAGGAGGGTTCAAATGCATCATGATTTTGTGCTCCAATATGTTTCACATTTTTTATCTCAGTTTTCAAAGTCCGAATAGTCGATCTGAACCGCTCAACATGATCTTCATAATAAAATATGGTTGGAGACCAAATTTTATATTTTTTAGAATTTTTTTACTATTTCTTTTGGATAGGTACAAAATCACTGTTTTAAGAAAATTCTGGACCATCCGAAAAAGTGATATTGTACCTAAGTAAAAAATTCTAAAAATATAAAATTTGATCTCCAAGAATATTTTATTATAAAGATCATGTTGAGCGGTTTGGATCGACTGTTCGAACTTTAAAAACGGAGATAAATAATGTGGAGCATATTGGAGCACACAATCATTATGCATTTGAACCCTCCTCTCTCTCTCTCTCTCTCTCTCTCTCTCTCTCTATATATATATATATATAGGAGTTGGCTACGTTGCTACGCGTAGCATAGAGGGCCTCCATGCTACGGCTCAATATTTGAGTTTTCAAAATCGTAACAGTCGATCCGAACCGTTCAGCATGATCTCCATATGAATATGTACTTGCAAACCAAATTTTACATTTTTTAGAATTTTTTTACTATTTTTTTAGATAGGTAGAATATCACTTGATCTGAATGGTACATAATTTTCAGATCAAGTGATTTTCTACCTTTCTAAAAAAAATAGTAAAAAAATTCTAAAAAATGTAAAATTTGGTTTGCAAGTACATATTCATATGGAGATCATGTTGAACGGTTCTGATCGATTGTTAGGATTTTGAAAACTCATATATTGAGCCGTAGCATGGAGGCCCTCTATGCTACGCGTAGCATATTAGCCAGATTCTATAGATATATATATATATATATATATATATATATATATATAGGGAGCGGCTAAGTTGCTGCCGGCAGCATTTCGGCGAGGTGCTTACGGGGGCATATCTTGCAATTTGATGTTCAAACAACAAATTCAAACCGTTAGATGTTCAATCTATATTAAAATCTACTTGGAGACCAAATTTTACATTTTTTGAAATTTTTTTACTATTTTTTAAGCTAGTTTGAAAACCGCTGTTTTTATTAAATTTCTGAAGCATTGAAAACAGCGGTTTTCAAACCAGCTTAAAAAATAGTAAAAAAATTCCAAAAAATGTAAAATTTGGTCTCCAAGTAGATTTTAATATAGATTGAACATCTAACGGTTTGAATTTGTTGTTTGAACATCAAATTGCAAGATATGCCCCCGTAAGCACCTCGGCCGAAATGCTTCCGGAAGCAAATTAGCCATACTCTATATATATATATATATATAGAGATGAGCTATGCTACTCCATGGAGTAAAACGCGTTGGTGCTCCACGCCGCTATATTTTTATTTTGAAAATCCAAACGACCGATCCGAACCGTTCATCTTGTTCTCCATATTAATATGTGCTTGGAGACCAAATTTTACATTTTTTGGAATTTTTTTACTATTTATTAAGCCACTTTGAAAATCACTGATCCGGCAGTCCAGAAATTTTTACTGTTTTTTACTGTTCACCCGGATTTTCAGATTTTCAAAGTGGCTTAATAAATAGTAAAAAAATTTCAAAAAATGTAAAATTTGGTCTCCAAGTACATTTCAATATGGATTAAAAGTTGAGCGGTTCGGATCGGTCGTTTGGACTTCCAAAATGAAAATACGATGTGAAGTACCAACGCGTTTTACTCTATGGAGTAGCATAGCTCATCTCTATATATATATATATATATATATATAGTGAGTGGCTAATATCAAAACGTTTGCACCAAGGCTCGTGCAACCAAGTCGTTTTCGGATTTTCAAAGTCTAAACGGTCGATCCAAACCGTTAGATGTTCAATCTATATTAAAATATGCTTGGAGACCAAATTTTACATTTTTTAGAATTTTTGTACTATTTATTAAGCCACTTTGAAAATTGCTGATCCGGGTGAACAGTAAAAACAGTGCAACCAAATTCTGGACCATGTGATCAGCAATTTTCAAAGTGGCTTAATAAATAGTAAAAAAATTCCAAAAAATGTAAAATTTGGTCTCCAAGTAGATTTTAATATAGAGATCACATCTAACAGTTTAGATCGACCATTTGGACTTTGAAATTTTAAAAACGACTTGGTTGCACGAGAGCCTTGGTGCAAACGTTTTGATATTAGCCATTCTCTCTCTATCTCTCTCTCTCTCTATATATACACAGTGACTAAGCTACAAACGTTTGCACCAAGGCCTTGGTGCAAACGAATGGTTTTTGGATTTTCAAAGTCCAAACGGTCGATCCAAACCGTTAGATATTTAATCTATATTAAAATGTTCTTGGAGACCAAATTTTACATTTTTTGGAATTTTTTTACTATTTATTAAGCCACTTTGAAAATTGCTGATCACATGGTCTAGAATTTGGTTGCACTGTTTTTACTGTTCACCCGGATCAGCAATTTTCAAAGTGGCTTAATAAATAGTAAAAAAAATTCCAAAAAATGTAAAATTTGGTCTCCAAGCACATTTTAATATAGATTAAATATCTAACGGTTTGGATCAACCGTTTGAAGTTTGAAAATCCGAAAACCATTCGTTTGCACCAAGACCTTGGTGCAAACGTTTGTAGCTTAGTAACTCTCTCTCTCTCTCTCTCTCTCTCTCTCTATATATATATATAATTGGGCTATGGTGCATTGCAATGTATAGTCCCTCTTTTACATTGGACTATAAATCGATGATTTTGATTTTCAAACAATCGATCCAAACCGTTCAATTTGATATCCATATTAAAATGTGTTTGGAGATCAAATTTTACATTTTTTTGGAAATTGTTGCTATTTTTTTAGAATTTTTGAAAATCATCACTGTTTTTCTATGGTCCAGAATTTCTGAAAAACTATGATTTTCAATAATCATTATCAAATAGCAGCACAGGTAATAAACCAAAGTTGTTGCACCCAAACTTGCACACTCTTTAGGAATCGATCAGTACATAATTTTCAAATAATTATTATTCTTGTATTACTTAATACTGAATTTATAATTGTATGAATACATGTCCATATATATATACACCGAGCAATTACAACCCAATCATATTTTTCAGATCAGACAAACGGAAAACATCAAGTATCTCTTATTAGTTAATAGAAAAATTAAACCGAATATATTTTTTTTTGAAGCAACATTTGAATTGATATCAATAAAAGATCAGTTATATACAAAATAATAAGACAAAGCCAAATTAGCCCAAATAGCCAACATGGCTTGAAAAAGTAAATAAAAAGAAGAGTGATGCTTCTATGGACATAAGGACCTATTTGTAAAATAAATATATTTTCATTTTCAAAGTTCAAACAGTCGATCCGACCGTTCAACATTATCTCCATATTAAAATGTACTTGGAGGTCAAATTTTACATTTTTTTGAATTTTTTACTATTTATTAAGTATTTTACAAAAACTAGTCAAATTCAGACCATTGAATTTTGTAAAATACTTAATAAATAGTAAAAAAATTCAAAAAAAATGTAAAATTTGACCTCCAAGTACATTTTAATATGGAGATAATGTTGAACGGTCGGATCGACTGTTTGAACTTTGAAAATGAAAATATGTTCATTTTACAAATAGGTCCTTATGTCCACAGAAGAATTTGCCTAAAAAGAAAACTAGCTCGCCCAAATTGCTGTAAGAGGGCGCAAAATGCCCCCTTGGCCTATGGCTATAATGCCCCCTTTCCTATAATCATCCGCTCTGCCAGTGGCTTGAAAAGACCCTGGCGGTCTAGGACTAGACCGGACAACCGTGTTTCGAACCCGGACTGGCCTGGATCGTGCCTCAAACCCGGACCGGACCGGACCAAATCTAGGGACAGATCTGGCACGGATTTGGTTCGATTGATCACCAATACAACACTAGAGATAGAGAACTGGCGCTTATACATCTAGGAAATAACTAGAGGATCTCGACATAAGGTTGAGATGAATATCAAACTTGCTCCTGTGTATAGGTGCAGGAGTTTGTAATTTATATAATTAGAACCTGTAAATAAACTTTTTTTATCAATATATCTGTTGTCGACAATTGTTGACAACCATTAAAATACACACACACACACAATAACAGCATGCTATTTTGACAGAGGATTATTGTCAACAAAATATTAGAATGTTCAAAATATTGTCTCTATAGGTGAGCCGGATGAATTGGCAAGGAAAAGAATTTTGAAAAATTAGTTTGCTTTACATTCTTTCAGTATTTACCTCTTTGAACTGGCAAGAAAAGATTGATTGATGGAGGCAACGAGGCATCCAAAATCTAATATGTGCTCCAATTGATATATTTTCATACTGTTATTTTGTTTTTAAATTAAAATGTAGAAGACCTTAGTTGTCAGTTGAGCTGCAAAGATTAGAAAAAATGTGAATAACACAAGAAATATCAATGACATTACTCGTTGCTTTGACTGAAAATTAATAAAAAAAAAGACTTAAAGTCACTTATGATACATTATTATGCTTATATATATATGCATGAAACTGTCAAGTTACTCGCTCTATGTGATTAAGAATTTTTTTTTTTTCCACAATTTGCATTATCAAATAGCAGCACAGGTATTAAACCAAAGTTGTTGCACCCAAACTTGCACACTCTTTAGGAATCGATCAGTACATAATTTTCAAATAATTATTATTATTGTATTACTTAATACTGAATTTATAATTGTATGAATACATGTCCATATATATACACACACACACACACCGAGCAATTACAACCTAATCATATTTTCAGATCAGACAAACAGAAAACATAAAGTTTCTCTTATCAGTTAATAGAAAAATTAAACCGAATATTTTTTTTTTTTGAAGCAACATTTGAATTAATATCAATAAAAGATCAGTTATATACAAAATAATAAGACAGCCAAATTAGCCCAAATAGCCAACATGGCTTGAAAAAAGTAAATAAAAAGAAAACTAGTTCGCCCAAACTGTTGCTAAGAGGGCGCAAAATGCCCCCCTGCCTATAATGTCCTCTTTCCTATAATAATCCGCTCTGTAACCAAAAAACCACATCGAGTGCTGTATCATTTATCAACATAATCACCGGTTTACGCTTATTCGAGAAGAACCTTTTGTTTCTCTCTCGCCATAAGGCCCATGCTCCAGCTGCTCACAGGACATTGGACAGCTCACGAGTTCTCCTTGATGCACCTGGTTGCATAAAATCTAGCTGTCTCGGAAATTGGGGCCACTTTAATGTGCGAAGAGACACATTAAGGCCCTGTTCGGCAGTAATCTCGAAATTACTGTTTACGTGGGAAAAAAAAAATTCACTCAGACTGAATTTTTTTTTCCCGCGTGAACAGTAAAATCCAGTTCAAAAATTTCCTATTCCTATTCCTATTCCCGTTCCCACTGTGCAGCTGAACAGGCCCTAAAGAGACAGCGCCAGAAATGTCTCGTGTAGGGACAAGACTAGGGGTGTAAACGGTTGGATACGGATTAGACAGTGATCAAACTATATCCTTATCAATCATAATTTTTCGGATACGGATAGAAATACAGATAGTCTTAGATACGAATACGGATTAGATATCAGACAGATATGAATATAATTCAGATAATTAAAAATAAATTACTAATGTACATTATAATAAAAAAGAATATCTAAATATAATTTTTTATTCATAAATTAGATCTAAATTTTTTCATAATAAGTTTGTTGGTTACAAAACATATATCATATTATCAAAACAATAGTCACTAATTATGTCATAGTGTTAAATTATTCATCAGAATATATATGTATATGTAGTTTAATGAATTATTGGTATGTATATGTAATTTAATAAATCAATTTAAGAACAGAGAGTATGTTTGTTGTGGTTCAGGGATATAAACGGTCAAATACAGATTGTTACGGATAATTAAAAATCAAACTGTATCGTTATCTGTTATAAATTTTCGGATATAGATACGAATACAGATAGTCTCGGATACAAATACAGATCGGATAATTTAAGTAATTTTCTGAATTTGAATCCAGACAAAATCGAATAATATCCGATCCGTTTACACCCACATAATATGGTTTGCAGTCTGTGTTAAAGAATAATTGCAAAGGTGGCATCCTGGTTGGACCATACATCCCCGAATATATTAAATAAACTTGAAACATTATTGCCAAGTTAAAAGAATATTGCCAAGTTAAAAGAATGATCCTGGACCGTACGTTTCAATTGTCCTGCCAGTCAGGTAATTAATTACCTGAGGTGATGTGAATTTCTAAATCTTAGCTCTTGAAAAAAACTGAAAAAAGTTTCTTGTCCGACATCTGCTTATTTTTGACATTTATATAAATTAATAATTATCCGACATGGCTAAGATTACATGCTCAAGGGGTTAGACAGATGTTATCTCAAAAGCAATTGTATATTTATAGTTGAAATATTACATTACACACAGTCCCTTTAATTACCCAAAACGCCGTCCCTTCAGATAAATAAAAGGCCGAGCACTACTTCACAGAATCAACACTCATTTACTGTACAATATTTAACAAGGAAAACAAATAGAACAATCCAAATTTACATAACATATTGTAATAATTGAAGCAAAAAGGAATATGACGCATATGTGTATTAACTGTAGATGTAGGTGTACTACTGGACCATGCTCATGGAGTGAATGTTTCCATTAATTCAAATAGTCAGGTCAACCCCTCAACCACCGCCTCCACCGCTGCAACCACCGCCACCGCCTCCACCCCCGCCACCACCATCGCCTCCACCACCGCCACCACCATCGCCTCCGCCATCACCGCAACCACCCCCGTCCCCTCCCCCATAGTACTTCTTTTTACCTCCCCGTCGAGGCTGTTTCTTTGCCTTCTTGCCGCAGTTGAATATTACAACGCCAATTACGCATCCCATGAAGAGGATTATGATGGCATGAGAGATGATGGGTTTGTGTGGAAAATCATTTTCAAGCAATATGGCAAGAGCCCGTACCATTTTTGTCCCTGCTTGTTGGTGTTCGGAATTAATACATATACATATGGAGCGCTTGCTTACTATTTATATATATATATATGCCTACGGGCTTGGTTGTTTAAAAAAGAAAAAGAAAAAAAAGATCGGCAAAGACTCTGCATTTTCAAAGTCACAGCTGGCTTGTATAATTCTATTTCTGTGATTCTCATGATCACGCGTGGAATTCATAAAATTCAAAAACAATAACTTTGCTGTCTTGAATAGTATGTACCATATCAACATCAAGTCGATCGTCGTAAATTTCATTGATTGGCGAAAAGAGTACGTTTCTAAATAGTTAACTTGCTTTACTTTGTAGTTTGTTCAGTATTTTCCTCTTTGAACTGGAAAGGATAAGAGTTTGACGTGAACAAAAGATTGACCGAGGCAACGAGGAACGCAAAATCTTTTATGTGTTCACAGCATCGATATATTTTCATACTATTATTTTTATTTAAAATTCAAACGTAGAACTTAGCTGGCAATATTTTTGAGAAACAATAAGCTGCAAAGATTGGAAACAACGTTCACAAAACAAGAAATTTCAATGGTATTACGCGTTGCTAAATTCATAAGAAATGGCATTGAGCCACTTATTTTTTTTTTGAAAGAGGCTAGTGCCCATTTTATAGCATTAGATAATTACACCCACATTCAAACATCAGTCATTCACTGCCTATCTAAGCAATGAATCTGAACCAACCAACACATAATAGATCCACAAGTATATAATTGCTAAAGACCAAAAATAATCAAGAGTCGCTAAAACTAAGCCACTTAACAAAGGGCTAAGGTTAGAGATGCATTGTTATATATATATATATATATATATATATAAAGGTTGGCTAATGTCAAAACATTATAACTTCGGCCGAAGTTATAATGAGTCGTGAGCTTAAGAACAACCTAGTTCTACCCGCATTATTATGTAATTTTTAATATCTAAAAATGTCATGAAGTTTGCAGCGTTTGGATTTGGACAAGGTTGAGCCAGATGTGAAAAAAAGAAAATTATAAGAAATTTTTTATATTTATTAAAAAAAAAAATTGAATGCCTTTCTTAAAGCATAATTTCATCTTTGATGCTCTGATTGACAGATTTGAAATTATATTCAAATTAGACAGTTGGATCTCGGCTCGGATAAACCACTAAATGAGGCATGAGATTCAGTTCAGGGATTAGCAATTTACAAATTCAAATATAGACAATGACTCAGACAATTGATATTATATATGATAGACATAATAAATTCAAAACGTGTTTTGTATGTAATTAGAACACAAATAACTCAGAATCTGTAAATCCAAAATAAAATAGCAAACGTAATTTAAAACTTATAGTTTTAATTGGAGTGACGACATTGTTAAGAGAAAGCGTAAACACTGATCATCAAAGACTTTCGTCAGATGTGATGATGGAGACCTTTAGACGTTTTTCTTATACTTCTTTAATTAATTTTTATGGACGAAATTTTCAAAAAATGGAAGAGATGTCCGAAAATGAGTGAGTACGCCTTTGGGACCAGTATAGTTAATAAGGCAACCTTTGGGAACAGATTTCGTTGAGATTATGAAATGTGTCTTATTTCTTAGAAAATGAGTGAGTACGTCTGACGAATAGATTTCGCTGAGATTATGAAATGTGGGTCTTAATATTTTAGTAAATCTATAAGAAAAAATGAATAATTATGATATACATCTAAACATATGGTACAACAAATGACTCAAAATTATAGAACTAATTTTTATTTTATCTTGTAGCTTCTTTAATAAGGAAATTTCGATACATTATAAATAAAAAATATTATTAAGAAGCTTTGCGTGAGTAAGACGTGACACGTAATTTTACGTACAAATATCGAGCTCTCTATCCAAAATGTGAAAACATAATATTTCTTCATATAAACCCGAGAACATCATATATACTTATCATTCAAAATTTAAGCTTCATTTGTTTTATACTCTATGTATTTACGGAGAAGGTTATGGTACTTTTTGTGCATTTTTTCTTACATATTTACACCAGTATTGTAAATAACGGTATGCGCTCGTCGCACGGACATAGTACCGCCAAGCTATTAATTGGAAATAATCGGAAATAATCGGCCATAATCGGTAAAAATTAGCCGATTAATCGGGAAATTCCTTGACAGTTTGGTCACCGCTAATAACTAATCGGCCTAAACGGACGTTTTTTACAACACTAATTTACACATAGCACTGATCAACCGGTGCTATGACTCACAATCTTGATTTTTGAAATTTAAATGGTCTATATAAGGCTTTTTATTTTATTTGAAACAATATTTTGTACATTCTTACAATTTTCTCCTACACAGAATAATAATTTTTATAAATTATTTAAAGTATTTATAATCAATAATTTAATTCAAAAAAAATAGAGGCCCATAATTAATATTCCAGGTAACTCTAATAGTCATGTTTCAAATGAGATAGGCCTATTATCAGAGTCCAGATCTCTATTGCCCTGGCCGCTGATTAAGGCTTTTATGGACCTCTAAATTTCAGAGATGGATTGAGCAGGCCACGCATTATTAAGGGTCCGGATCCCCTAAAGTAATCCAAATTTTGAGCTTAGAAACGTACCGTCCGATTAGAATTTGGACCAATCCGGTCCGACGTGGAATGCACGGTGCCCCTTTAATATTCGCTCCAGTGCAGATCTGACGGTCTTCATTGAAACACAAAATTTAATTTACTTTAGGTATCCAATTCCATTATTGGACCCAACCGAACCTGTTTGTTTTTCTAACCTGATGGTCCCCCTTGTCAGTGAGTGAGAGAGTTCAAGTTACTAACCGACCATAATAAAATATGGTAAGGCCTTTGACCTAATTCTAATACCGAGCTTGCCCTTTTCTCCTCTTCTCTCTCTCGCACTCTGTCGTGTTTCGATTGGATTCTCCCTTCTTCTTTTTCCTCCATTTTTTACAGAAATCCGATCGAATTATCGCTGTCTTTTCAAATTAACTTGGTAATTCGTACTAAAGTTTGAACTGACAGAGCCTTTTCGCCAGCTTCGATTTGCCTGGCGAATTAGGGTTTCGAACCTATTGAAATTGTAAGCACCGCTTTCTTTATTTTTATTTATTTAGAATGACACTAATCTTCTTATATCTGTATTGATGTTGCCTAAATTTTGGTTAGTTGTTACCTTTGGGAATTAAATTTGGAGGGTTAGGGTTCCTACAAAATTGGGGATTGGGATGGTAAATTCTAATATTTTCAATTGAACCCTCAATGAGCTCAAAGTTGCATAATTTGAGGTCCGAGTAGAATTTATATACCGTAAATTTTGTGAATTGCTTTTATTTGTGAAGCTCGTTGTACTAATTAGGTGGTGCTGTACCCATTAGGTCTAGAATATGAGAATTTTCTATAAAACAACTGTTATATAGGCCAAATAGAACCTTTGATAGAGAAAGTTTCACACAAACACATAAGACATGCCATCTTTTCATATCATGTGCAATTTAGGCAAACTGTTTGTGCACAAGCAATTGTACTGTTCTACTCATTTTATCTTTGTATTTGATGTTTCTCTTCTTTTTTTAATGTGCAGCTTTTGTGAATTCGAGTAATTACTACTTGATCACTACATAATTCACTAAACTACTCCCTTTCTCCACCAAAAGAAATAAAAGAAATATTTTGCAATAACAAGAAAAAAAGAAGTATTTAGATCGGGACCGTCCGATTCGAATCTGCGAAAATCCATCCCCAAAGTCCTGACGATGAATTCGAATCCCGAAACGATTCCAAGCGACGAATTCAAATCGGACGGTCTAAATCCAAAATCCAGAAATTGGGTTACTACAGGGGATCCAGACTCCGTGAGAGACTCGGGTTCAAGTCACAACCAAGAGCCCAAGACATAATTTTATTTTATTCACTAAAAATAAATTAAATTGACCTTAAAATTACTAGAAACAGGAATCAAATCCGAGATGTAAAATGGCAAGCACACTTCCACTACATT
Organism: Carex kokanica; assembly: GCA_025461125.1. Lineage (NCBI taxonomy): Eukaryota > Viridiplantae > Streptophyta > Magnoliopsida > Poales > Cyperaceae > Carex > Carex kokanica. The sequence continues at coordinate 1,670,225 of JAJGRX010000348.1, forward strand.
AAATATCAATATATAAAAGTATTAAATCTGACCGCTAAATAACCAGCGGGCATAATCCACTACAGTTATGTAGTTCTATGATATTCCTTTTACTTTGTAAAGATTAATCTAATACAGTTATTTTGAGTTAAGTAACTCTGCTCAGTTGATAAACAGAAAGCATCGAGTTTCTCTTATCAGTTAATAGCAAAATTAAACCGATAAAACTTAAAACAATGAGGAAATTAAACCGATAAAAATTCAATTTTAGATGGTAGATGAGGAAATTAAGGACAAAGAGATCCTACTGCGCGGCAGAGGATCTCAGTTGCCTAAATTTTGGATCCGTATCCTCCCAGGTACCTGATTCAAGCAAATTGAAATGGACGGTACAGATTTACTCTCAGCCGGTGCTTATTCAGAGATAGCGTAGGGAGCCAGTATTATTTGTGTTTTGAGAATCATGCCAAGTTAAAAGAGTGATCCTGGACCGTCCGTTTCAATTGTCCAGACTGTCAGGTAATTAATTACCTGAGGTGATGTGAATTTCTAAATCTTAGCTCTTGAAAAAACTAAAAAAAAGTTTCTTGTCCGACATCTGCTTATTTTTTACATTTATATAAATTAATAATTATCCGACATGGCTAAGATTACATGCTCAAGGGACTAGACAGATGTTATCTCAAAAGCAATTGTATATTTATAGTTGAAATATTACATACACACAGTCCCTTTAATTACCCAAAACACAAATAAATAAAAGGCTGAGCACTACTTCACAGAATCAACACTCATTTACTGTACAATATTTAACAAGGAAAACAAATAGAACAATCCAAATTTACATAACACATTGTAATAATTGAAGCAAAAAGGAATATGACACATATGTGTATTAACTGTAGATGTAGGTGTACTACTGGATCAGGCTCATGGAGTGAATGTTTCCATTAATTCAAATAGTCAGACCAACGCCTCAACAGCCACCGCCGCCACCACCATCGCCTCCACCACCGCCACCACCATCATCCCCGCCCCCTCCCCCATAGTACTTCTTTTTACCTCCCCGTCGAGGCTGTTTCTTTGCCTTCTTGCCGCAGTTGAATATTACAACGCCAATTACGCATCCCATGAAGAGGATTATCATGGCATGAGAGATGATGGGTTTGTGTGGAAAATCATTTTCAAGCAATATGGCAAGAGCCCGTACCATTTTTGTCCCTGCTTGTTGGTGTTCGGAATTAATACATATACATATGGAGCGCTTGCTTACTATTTATATATGCCTACGGGCTTGGTTGTTTAAAAAAAAAAAAAAAAAGATCGGCAAAGACTCTGCATTTTCAAAGTCACAGCTGGCTTGTATAATTCTATTTCTGTGATTCTCATGATCACGCGTGGAATTCATAAAATTCAAAAACAATAACTTTGCTGTCTTGAATAGTATGTACCATATCAACATCAAGTCGATCGTCGTAAAAGATTGACCGAGGCAACGAGGAACGCAAAATCTTTTATGTGTTCACAGCATCGATATATTTTCATACTATTATTTTTATTTAAAATTCAAACGTAGAACTTAGCTGGCAATATTTTTGAGAAACAATAACCTGCAAAGATTAGAAACAACGTGGATAACACAAGAAATGTCAATGGTATTACGCGTTGCTAAATTAATAAGAAATGGCATTGAGCCACTTATGATGCATTGTTATATATATATATACTAGTATCATACCCGTGCGTTGTAACGGAACATAATATAAGATTGAACATTAAGATTGCAGAGAGACAAATAATAAATAATAATAAATTTTATTTTCAATTTAACAGTGTATAGGAGCTAGGATGTGTAGAGCACAGTGACAAGACTCGCGTTTTATTCGCGTTTAATTCGCGAATAAAACGTTTTTAGGGTGTTTCCGAACCGAATGGCGTATTATTCGTTGACCGAACCTTTGACCGAATAAAACGCGAATAAAACACGAATTTTACGAATAATACGTGTTTTTTTCAAAAAAATTCGGAAACAAAATTTGAAATATCGCGGCACAGTACCCTGGCGACATTTGAAATTCGCGATTTCCCCAGGCAGCACCACATTTCCCCAGGCAGCACACGTGAGCCCATTTCTCATTTCTCTATTTTATTAAATTTTTTACTATGTTGATCTTCTGTGGCAAATACAAGGAGTATATTGTATAGTAAATCATTGGTAATGAATTAAATATGCACTGAGATCTTGTATTGTAATTCCGAATCATTCCCGAATTATACCCGAATTATTCCCGAATCACGAATTTTTGACCCTGCCGAACCGAACCCGAATTATTCATTTGTTACTATGGTGTGGAGTAGTAAATTTTTTTATATATTTTATAATACAATTGTTTGCAAATACTAATCTTAAAAAAATAGCAGTAAAAGAAACAACAACAAATGAAAGAAAACTGATCAAATATATCCAAGTAAATGTGAACTCCAAATCAACAATTTTGTATCTCTGAACAAACTCTGAAAAAAGAAATAATCAAGCAAACCTGCAACCCACCCCTGCACCCTTGCCTCCTTCCAACAAGCTAGCACAATTTATTTTCTATATATCTCAGAATAATTATCCAGATTCAAATGACTCATGCCAAGAGATTAACTCAGAGTCGCAAACCCTCCTAAATTAATTCCCAAAGCCATTATATGTAAATGAAAAAAAAAAAAGCAGAGATTACAATTTGAACATATTCGAAAGTCTAATCCGCAAGATAAATTGAAGCTGGTGAAAAGGCTATGCCAAGTTAATTTGAAAAACAATTTTTTTATTCTTGATCCATTCTGCCGTGAGAAGATGTATAGAAACAAAGAAACAAAAAAAAACAAAGAAATATATTGCTAAAAGGAGAAATAAGGAAACATATTTCATGGAGAAATAAAATGATGCCGAGTAGGATAAATAAGGAAACATATTTTACAGATGAAGAAATATATCGTTGCCGAGTCTGCTCAAATTTAATTGTAAATTGTAACGTATGGTGTGGCAATACGTGTGGCGAGTATGTTTTTAATTAAATTTAGACTTCTACACGTAAAAGAGACACATTTAATCAAAAGAAGATAGATTATGTGATTGGAGGGCTGAGATTAAATCTGAAATTTTATCTTTCAATCATAGCCGTTGGCGGATCGGACACCCAACGTGCTTAATAATGGAATGGAGATATATATATATATATATATAGAGATAGGCTACCATGCTTTGCAAATTAAAGCACCTCTTGTGCTTTGCGCTCCTTTTCGGATTTTCAAAATTCAAAATGTCGATCCGACCGTTCAAGTTGTTCTCCATATTGAAATGTGCTTGGGGACCAAATTTTACATTTTTTGGAATTTTTTTACTATTTATTAAGCCACTTTGAAAATCGCTGATCCAATGGTCACAGCTCCAAAACAGTGAAAAATTCTGGATCAATGGATCAGCGATTTTCAAAGTGGCTTAATTGAAATGTGATATTTTTTTGTGAGCACATAGAGAAAATATCATATATCACATCTAGCGGTTTTATTTTGACGTTTAAGTTTAAAACTTTGAGTTATTAAAGTTTTTAAAAATAGAGACATGATGGAGGCACTTTCAGTTGTATAGTAATTCATTCATTAAATGTATGTCCAAATTATCTTATCAGAGTTCCATGCATTGTAATTTGATTTCAATTTTTTCAGTAGTCTTCACGAAAAAGGACAATTCGTTGTAGGAAGCTAAATGAAGTTATTTTCTGTTTTCTGTGCAACTGTTCAGTTATTTTTTGTCTATGTTTCTATTTCAATTTTTCTTTTAACAGGAAAATTTATTAAGAGATTTGCTTCCTTTACGACAACAAAAATTTGTCACTGACTCTTTGTTAATGGGTCTGACAATTGTCCGATTGTGGTCTTTACTGGTAATTTGTTAGTGTCCAATTGTGGTCTTTACTGGTAATTTGTTATATGTAGCAGGTGTACCTAATTTCATCAGGGAATAAAAGAATATTTGTTTTGCACTTGAATGGCAGCCAAATATGCTTTTTATGCAATTTAAAATCAAGAATGAATGCATTATTTCTTTTGTTTGCTAATAATTGCTAATTTGTTTTCTTACTTCTCTCTGATCAGGTATAAACAAGCCCCGCCTTTGTTACGAGGAGTTAATTCTGGTCCAATTTGTGGTATCACTGTACCAGATATCCTATGCTGATGTAAGTGAATTCTACCCCGAAGCAATTAGCTCTGGTCACTGATCTGAGTACATATCGCTACGATACCAGTAACAATCCTCTAATGTTTTCTAGATAGCATAATTAGGTTAGTTTTGCATTTATTTTTGAGGCAATTCTCTCCGTAGCAGTATAATTGATTTATTAAGTCTATATTGTTTACAGCTGGTCTTTTAAGCTGATATCTATTATGTGTCTCTAATAATGTGCTTTTATGGATGAGGCCCTCAGAGAAAGGAGGGTCAATGGTTCTGAGCCTTAAATTGCATGTATGTATTTTTGATTTAATAGATCCAATGTCAAGATAAATCCAATTCACTATACATTAGTTTGCTTTAATGTTTGTGCTTTCAATCAGTTTTAAATTTTGAGTGGTCCCTTCTGCACGTCCATTGTATTTTTGTCAGTTTTCTTTGATAAGTATTAATTCCTCTAGATTCGTTTATTATAATCAATGGTATTAATTTTTGAGCTATTGGTATCAGAAACTTTAACCTTGGTTGCCTTCATATAAAAGGGCCAACATTTGATTTCCTCCATTGACTTCTCTTTTCAATTTTTGAATATTTCTACTCAAGATATGACTTGTCTTTATTTTCTATAAGCCTCTCAAATGGTTGACTTATTGTGGCTTTAGTTCTTTTCTTCTCATACAAAGGTGAATTTTGATAAGTTGATTAATATGGGATTTATTGTTCTGTTTTGTGTTATTTAAAAGAAAACGTGGAAAAATTTTGAAATTTTTTCTTACACATAAAACTGAAGGCTTTACTGACATTAACGCAAAATATCATTAGTTTGATTAGCAGATTAGAGTTTCTTATATTAACACTATCAATTGTGATTTTCCAGGCACTTCAGTTTTTCTGGTATGAAGTTTGATTCAAGTAAGTTAAAATTGCATTAAATTTGGTGGAGGAAAGGAGAAAGTTCATAAAATAGAGCATTTTTTCTGGAGATGTGCTTTCATATGCTACCAGTGAATAGGAGAAGAGCACACCATCGAGCCGGAAGGACTATAACATAGCCTCTTACAATCTGCTTATTTTAATTGCTCTTTAATTAAATGAACATCTCAACTGATTAGGGAGAAGTTGCTGCCAAGTGAGTAAGCTGGAACCATCATTGTTCTTTTTAAATAGAGAATGTTTGTTATCAAACATAATTTAATACTAGGCTTATTAACAGTTGTTCACTAAATTGTTTAGCTGGAATATTTCTAAAAACAATGTATATTTTTGTGATTGCACTTAAAATACTTTGGCCATTGAGTGAGGCTATGGTACTTCGGCTAGTGTACTACGGCTCAATATGGTACTTTTTAAAATCCTAACGGTCGATCCGAACCGTTCAATGTGATATTCATATGAATATGTACTTGCAAACTAAATTTTATATTTTTTCGAATTTTTTTACTATTTTTTTAGATAGGTAGAATTTTCAGTGTTTTATACAAATTTTGGACCATCAAAATTCTATCTATCTAAAAAAATAGTAAAAAAATTCGAAAAAATATAAAATTTAGTTTGCAAGTACATATTCATATGGATATCACATTGAATGGTTCGGATCGACCGTTAGGATTTTAAAAAGTACCATATTGAGCCGTAGTACACTAGCCGAAGTACCATAGCCTCACTCTTGGCCATTTATTTAAGTATAGACAATGACAAACTTGCATACTGCAGTAATACTTGATTCAATAACTGTTAGCTTCCGTAACCTGTAATTATATTCACCATTTTGCTTCAAATTTGATCAATCAAAGCTCATCATGCTCCTGCCTCCTCAAACAGTTTTCATATTTCCAAATGATATTATGCACGTTGTCTTCAAATGTATGCATTTTGAATGAATAATCTTCTATTACAATATAGAATCACAGCAATCAGACTTCCTGTAGTTGGTCAAAAACAATGTTTGAAAATTCAGAATCCTATATTAAACAATACTGCACCCACTGCAAAACAAAGTAACGCGTTTTCTCATTTTTGCGGCACTAAAGAAAGCAAAGGATAAAAGAAACAGACAGGTTCTCTGATCAAGCTCTTAAGGTCTCATTGTCAGAGCTTCTTCATCTGGCACTCAAGCTCTCAGACAATGAGGTTACTGATATCTTCCTCAAACAAGTTGAGAGGTATTATTTTATTCTTCATTAATTGCTGTTTTTTTATGGTTAGAAATTTGAATACTTAACACTCTCTCGCTCCCTCTTCTTAGTGCTGCTATTTTCTGTAATGCAAGCACAAGATTCTCTGATGGAGCACGGTTTGGACTAGGTGCAGAGGTACTGATTAAGAACATTCTTCCAGATGTCCTTTTAATCCTCTATTGAGGAGCTACATGATTTTAGTTTTGGTGATTCCTGAGGTGTGCAAATTAAGTATGGGTAGGATTCATGCACGGGGATCTGTTGGTGCTGAGGGACTTCTAACAACAAGAAGGTAATATTATTTCGTATTTAACATTGTTCTTATGAATCCTTTTCTTTATGCATTTATCTGTTTTGATGTTCTTTTGTATATAATTCGTCAATATTGTTTACTATCCTCAAAGTTTGTAAACTCAAGTTGATACTAGCTAATAGGCTAGGGTAGTTGTAAACCGGCATCATAAAAAATAAAGAACTCTAAAAGTTAAGTTTATCGATTGTGCAATAAATTGTCTTCTTATTACTGGTGCTTTCAAGAATCTGAAGTCTGGTAAAATATATGCAGGATTTTGAAAGGAACGGGCAAGTAATGAACAGTGATGAAATTCATGGAATCGAGGTAACTTTTAGGAGAACTAATGAAAATATGAAATGTATTCAATGTCACACTCCAAATCAAAATTTCCTAATTAAGGTGTGATCGGTCCTCGCCTCGTGTTTACTAATCATAACATGCAAGGCTAAATAATACAAATAATAATAATAATGCACAGTGGAAACGAAAATAATATAAAAGGAGGCAATAATCATACAGTCCATAAATAAATATAAACATAAATATATCAATCCATACAAACCACCCATAATAAAACATAATCTAAGAAAATGGATACATGAGCTACGGCCCCGAGATACAAACAAAAGTCTCGGGACCCGAAAATCCTAACAAAAGTCCTATGTCACTACATCAAGTGGCGTGGCCCTCGGAGACAGCTCCTGACATCTCCTGCTGCGAAACACCAGTCTCTGTACCTAAAATCCCACATCAAAAGATGGGTGAGACTAATCACCCAGTATGTGACCCAGAATTATCCCTTCAGGGATCCTCTATGGTCAAAGCACTTTTAATAGTAAATCTACGTAAGGTTAATGTCGCAACTTTTAAATGCACATGATTTAATATAATAACCCTAATGTAATAACTATTAAACGAAAAATACATATAATAGATGCCATGATGCGTTTAATCCTATTATGCCAACATGCAAAAGTTCCCGAAACAAAATCACAAAGAGAGTATTATTTAAATAATCAAAACGGAGTCCAGTACAAGAGTACTGTGTGTAGAATTCAATATATAGTAATAATACGGATAGAATAACACCCCGTGCCGTGCAAATCTGAATTTAACGGTAATCCTCAATACAACATAATCCAAGGACTGCGATCGGAAGGGCAATGATACTCGATGCCTATTGACATCGAGCATTGCCCCACAAGAAACTGCACGCTCGCCGATGGTTATATCCAGAATTTGTAAATTTTCTTACTCTAAAACGATTCTTCAACCAAACATGTAAAATAGGAGAAATTATACAAGCAAGTCGTAATAATGTATTAATCCGTCTCCTCATGAGTAGACGACGGAACTCCACTGCCTGGCCAGACCAATGGGATATAAAGGGCTCGAGATCGGCCCATGTACATAAAAGTAAATATAAGCGCCATCGTGACTGCGGAAGCCGTTCTAGGCATGTAGCTCCTAATGTAGCCGGGGATCACATCCCAAATCGTTTCGTGCCTCAGGGCTCGAGATTGGCCCGCACGTAATGGTAAAATGAATCGAAAAGAATATAAAATCAAAATTTTATACATATAATATTCCCCTAATAAGACCTCCGAAGGGATCAAGTGATTCCTCAGCCCAATGCCCAATGAGCCGCCTCGCACTCTTACGAGACGGAACGCAGACATTCGATCTTCTTTCTCAACACTCACCAATGCATATGATTGTTTATAAAATAATAATATGTTGTCCTCTACGAGCAGATGACAACTAATAATCCTGAAATAACTATAGTAATATCTATACCCTAAAATTAAATTACACTACTCCTAATAAAACGGTAAATTTTCCATTTAGAAGTGTTTATGCAAATCTAATTACAATTCAGAATTTTAAACATGCTCTAATGCATCTAATTAAAATTAAAGGTACAAATAATAGGTCATGTGGTCGACTGGTGAGAGTACGCCACGAAAAAAATAATTCAGATATCCCACACCTGTAAGGTTAGCTGAAGACGTGCGCATTAAACGTCTCCGCAATTCGCGTGCTCCGCGTATGCTCCGGTATAACTGTCAGCAGGGTTGGTCCACAGATCGGGATCGGAATAGGTCTAATGACCTGTAATTCGTAACATAATCTAATTAGAATCGATACGAATTATCGTAACCCCTGCTACCCTTGTTTTGTTTATTTTTAATCTCGCGTTCTAACTTAACTTGTCAATTACGGTGTACAATACTCAATCGGTTCGATCGGCTCGATCGTTCCAATTCGGTTCCGATTGAGCGTAAGTATTTACAGCTAACTCTATTTAATTTAATTAAGCATAACTAATCTATTTATAAACTTTTAATTTGAAGATAAAATGTTTTAATTAAATTTTCTAAGTATTTAAATAGAAATCCTATTTATTTATGAGATTAAAAATGCGTAGATAATTTACTAAGTTAAATATTGCGATAATTAATCGCGTTTAGATGTTCGTAAAGTAAAAGTACGCATTTTACTTAAATTCCCCAACAGTTCAACTTAATGTATTCCTAAGCACATTTGTAAATAAAATACGTCACTAATCAATATTTAAAATAATCGAAATGATACAAAAATCATTAATAGATTGTTAATTAATTGTCCTTAATTAATTAACAACATATTTTATATTAATTTAAGTTTTAGAACAATTAATAATATTAATATGAATAATAATTATATTAAAGTAAAATATTTAACTACGTTGTAAATTAAATTAATTTAATTTAAGTGTATTAATCCTAATTAACTATTGATTGGGACTTTTAATTTTAATTTTTTTTAATTTATATATATATATAGAGAGAGAGAGAGAATGGCTAATATACAAACGTTTGTTCCTGTACTTAGGAACAAACGATTCGGTTCTCCTATTTTCAAAGTTCAAACAGTCGATCCAAACTGTTAGATATTTAATCTATATTAAAATGTGCTTGGAGACCAAATTTTACATTTTTTTAGAATTTTTTTACTATTTATTAAGATGGTTTGAATATCGCTGATTTTATTAAAATTCTGCACCTTTGAAAAACAACGACCTTCAAACCAGCTTAATAAATAGTAAAAAAATCCTAAAAAATGTAAAATTTGGTCTCCAAGCACATTTTAATATAGATTAAATATCTAACGGTTTGGATCGACTGTTTGAACTTTGAAAATCGGAGAACCGAATCATTTGTTCCAAGTCCAGGAACAAACGTTTGTATATTAGTCATTCTCTCTATGTCTATATATATATATATATATATATATATATATATATATAGACTGGCTAAGCTCAAAACGTTTGCACCAAGCCCTTGGTGCAAACGTTTTGGTTCTCCTATTTGCAAAGTCCAAATGGTCGATCCAAACCGTTAGATAGTTAATCCATATTAAAATGTGCTTGGAGACCAAATTTCACATTTTTTGGAATTTTTTTACTATTTATTATGCCACTTTGAAAGTTGTTGATTCGGGTGAACAATAAAAACAGTGCAATCAAATTCTGGACCGTGTGATCAGCAACTTTCAAAGTGGCTTAATAAATAGTAAAAAAATTCCAAAAAATGTAAAATTTGGTCTCCAAGCACATTTCAATATGGAGAACAACTTGAACGGTTCGGATCGACCGTTTGGACTTCAAAAATCTGAAAACAAATCGTTTGCACCAAACCCTTAGTGTAAACATTTTGAGCTTAGCCACTCACTATATATATATATATATAGATGAGCTATTGTGCTTTGCAAAGTAAAGCCATCGTTTTACTTCGGCTTACTTTTTGGATTTTCAAAGTCCAAAACTTCGATCCGACCGTTCAAGTTGATCTACATATTGAAATGTGCTCGCAGACCAAATTTTATATTTTTTGGAATTTTTTTACTATTTATTAAACCACTTTGAAAATCGCTGATCCATTGTGAACAGTAAAAAACAGTAAAAAATTCTGGACCAATGGATCAGTGATTTTCAAAGTGGCTTAATAAATAGTAAAAAAATTCCAAAAAATATAAAATTTGGTCTCCAAGCACATTTCAATATGGAGAACAACTTGAACGGTTCGAATCGACGTTTTGGATTTTGTAAATGAGAATATGAGCGTGAAGTAAAACTTCGTATTACTAAGTAAAACGAAGTTTTACTTCACGGTCATATTCTCATTTACAAAATCCAAAACGTCGATTCAAACCGTTCAAGTTGTTCTCCATATTGAAATGTGCTTGGAGACCAAATTTTATATTTTTTGGAATTTTTTTACTATTTATTAAGCCACTTTGAAAATCACTGATCCATTGGTCCATAATTTTTTACTGTTTTTTACTGTTCACAATGGATCAGCGATTTTCAAAGTGGCTTAATAAATAGTAAAAAAATTCCAAAAAATGTAAAATTTGGTCTCCAAGCACATTTCAATATGGAGAACAACTTGAACGGTTGGATCGACGTTTTGGATTTTGAAAATGAGAATATGAGCGTGAAGTAAAATATTGGTTTTACTTCATGAAGTACAATAGCCCTACTCTATATATATATATATATATATATATTTATTTATTTATAAGCTAATTAACAACTTATATTTTAATCAAGTGAATATGTTTGACATTATGATTTTCGGCATAAGGGGGCATCCGTGCATGTGTAGCTCATGTCAAATTTCATCAAAGAAAGCATATTTCAATTTATTTATTTTCTGTTTTGGGCTGTGTACAACCTAGCCCGAATCTCTTTTACTTAATCTTTTACGGTTAGGGCCGAGCCGAAATTTGTAGAACTAAACCCAACATCGAAGCCCCATTTACTCCAAGGTTTTAATCAAATTATTTTGGGCCCCAGAACATTTCTAATTATTACAGCCCAATCAAACCAAACCGATAATTCAATTTAAAGCCGCATGTTTAACAATTTTCCAATTTTTTTACATCTAGGTACCTATGATCAGAAAATATTACTTAAGGGCCTAAGATTTTCACAACAATTCTTTCATTTATAAAATTCATGTTTTGGTCCCGGTTATTTACCATATTTGTACCAGAATCAGATTTGGTACCGTATCAGTCACAAATTTGGCGTAACAGAGGAGCAATTTGAGTTGCGATAAATAACTCAATGGTTGCAATAATTCAAGCACACAACAATTTCATGGGTTCGTTCAATCCTCAAAATTCACAAGAGAAAATTTACTCAAGCAAGCCATTGATAGCACACGACCAATTTCAGATACAAGTATGAGTAGAAATTCAAAGTCATCAAGCAATTCAAAGAAATTGGTAATTCTACTCCAAAAAAATTTTAATTAGTTGCAAATTTTAATTGTTAGTTTCAATATTTAAATAAAAAAAATTCAGACTATAACATTCAAAGTAAAAAAAGAAAAAAAAAAAAAGGTTCCTAAATAGAACCTGAGGTAACTTGTCGCTAAATTTTAAATAAAAAAAGGGAAGTATTTACTATTTCAGGTTTCTTAGACACATCAAAGAACAAATATTCTTGACTTGGCAATACTCATGTACCACTTCATTCTGCTGCAAGCATTGGAAATCTGGAGATCATGCAAATTTTGCTCGAGAGAGGTATACTGATAAAATCTCATATTATATTGGAAGTGAGGTATTTTGTAGAAATTTTTCTGTCAGATTATAATTTTATAATCCTCTACAATGTATAAATTATGTTTCTAATGAAAATCAAGGTGAGAAAGAACTAGGATTCTATGGTCTTAGGTTGTACAAGTAGCTTATGGTAGGTTAGATCAGGCTTCTACAGTTTTAAATTGTACTGGTATTTTGTCTTAAACTAATCAGCCAGCATTAAATATTACAAGAGTCGATCTAAAACCGAATAAGACCGAGAAGATTAAATTTAACATTACTTGAAACTTGAAAGCCTCCATAGAATTTGATGAAAATCTCAAAACGTAGCCAAGGGAACCCAGTAAAAAAAGAAGCATTTAACTTTGTGCTTTTGTGTTAGTTACTATCTTTCATGCTTATTCAGAGGTGAACCAGTGCAATAACAAGAAATGCTGGTATAATATAAAATGATGTTAAATCCAATAGTTTGAGTGATTCCAATCGGTATTGTGCAAAATCCATTATTTTGAGGGTAGATATGCAAAATTATTATTAGTAGCAGCAATTGAAATCTTTTTCATATAATTTGTTGTATGGATTGTATGAAATCTAAGTATATTATTGTAAAATGTAATACAGATAACAATTTTATTAAATACCTTTGCGTTTATTCTCATACATGACAAAATGAATTCATAAGAAAATTATGGTACTAACTCAAGGAACATTAAAATGTTCCAAACGGCATACTTTTGCATGTTTAAGTTTATATTTTTCGTGTTTCCATGAGTTACTATTGGATACTCTTTCCACCTGTCTTGACAACATCTGCCGAAGCAACGCGAGGCCTGCCTCTAGTATTATGTAAAATTCAATGGCCGGCTCAAATTGAGTTGACCGTTGAAATTAAGCTTTTGATTGTAATGATTTGGTTGAAATTAAGCTTTTGATTGTAATAATTTGGTTGAAATTAAGCTTTTGATTGTAATAATTTGGTTGAAATTAAGCTTAATCTTTATTTAATTGTAATAATTTGGTTCAAATTAAGCTTTTGATTAATAATTTGGTTGAAGTTTACATATTTGTGCTTGTCTAGGGAAATATATATCATTTGTAATAATTTGGTTCTAGTTTACATATTTGTATAGAGGTTATAGCAAGGATGCACCAGTACATGGGAGACGAAGCTGGAATTAATTAAAATAGTGGATGTGAAGATTATGATGGTACCAGTGGTACCGGACCGGGTACTGCGTTTTCTGTTTTTTCATTTTTCCGGTTTTTTTTAGTTTTTCTTAGTTACAGCTCCCTTTTAAACACTCATTTACTGTAGAAAACAAGGAAAACAAATAAGCCAATCCAATAACTATTTTTTTTCTGAGAAAGCCAATTCAATAACTTTACATAACATATATATTGTCATAATTGAAGCAAAAGAAATGAAACATATGTGTATTAATTAACTGTATAGATGTAGGTAACTAGGTGTACCGCACCATGCTCATGGAGTAAATGTTTCCATTAATTCATGTAAGCACTCTGACCAGCCAAATCACCGCCACCGCGGCCGCAACCACCTCCCCCACCAACAACATAACCACCTCCGCCTCCACCTCGGCAAGCAGTACTGCCGCCGCCACCTCCGTAACCACCTCCCCCACCAACAACATAACCACCTCCGCCTCCACCGTTGCAACCACCGCCACCATTGCCCCCATAGTACGTCATTTTACCTCCCGGTCGACGATACCGTCTCTTGATCAGATCGTAGCCACAGTTGAGTATTACAACGCCAATTACGCACCCCATGAAGAGAATTATGATGGCATGGGAGATGATGGATTTGTGTGGAAAATCATTTTGAAGCAATATGGCAAGAGCCCGTACCATTTTTCTCCCTTGCTCGTTTTCGGACTTCAGAATTAATACACAGATATATACCAACACATCAGGAGCGCTTGTATAATATTCCTTATATATGTCATATTACATAAAACTTGGCAAAGTCTACTGATCTTGTCATCTTGTGTACCACACGGTTGGAATATTGATGAAAGCCTTAAGCCACGTGGGCATCGTTTATAAATATGTGGGTAGTAAAAAACGATAACTTTGCTGTCTTGAATGTTAGGTAACATAGATATTTTACAGGCTTGAACATATGTAAGTTGTCGTAAATTTTCATTGATTGCAATAAAAAGAGTTTTGAAAAATTAGTTTGCTTTACTGTTCAGTATTTTCCTCTTTGAATCGGCAAGGAAAAGAGTTTGCCTTATACAAGATTGATTGAGGCAACGAGGAATGCAACATTTAGATGTGTTCACATAGATATATTTCCATACTGTTAATTTGTTCTAAAATTAAAAAAGTTAATGTGTTGAAGAACTAATTAGCTGGCAATTGAGCTGCAAAGATTAGAAAAAAAAAAAAAGTTAATGTGAATAACATAATAAAAATTAGCATTAAGTCACTTATTGAAGTATTGTGCTTATATATATAAGTATGCATGAAGGTGTCAAGTTACTCGTTCTGTGTGATTAAGATAAAGAACGAGACATTCAAACTATGGAGATCAAATGTGAATATAAGTTAATTATATAAATTTTTCATGTTGCAAACAGTGGTCAATTTTACAGTATCCATAAAATTTTACTCAAAGTTAAATAAACAAAATCATGTATAAACATAAGAAATTTAAAAATTATGGAGTCAATTGAACTGCATTTGGTTGCACTCAATCCGCCTCTGCTTCATCTATTGTTTATATAATAACCAGTGTTCTAAATAGCGCGCTATAGCGTTTTTGGACCCCAAACGCTACGCTACGACATCAACATGCGCTATTTGCGCTACGGCCGCTATAGCGGCCGCTACAGCGCTATAGCGGTCCGCTACAGCGCTATTTGCGCTATACAATATGGGTTTTTTTTTTTTTTTTTTTTTTAAGCAATTTATATGGGTTTTAAATAAAGATAAAAAAAATCTCAAACCGAAATTGAATTTGTTGCTACTTGCTACAAATAAATCAATTTGAAATTGGAAATAGAAATAGAAATTTGAATAGAAAAAAAGTCCAAACCGGAATTAAAATTTGAATAGAAAAAAAAAATAGATTATGTCATGAATCATGATACTTAAGATATTTTTAATAGGAAAAATCGATAGTTTATGATATTACTATGGATATTTTGAACCGCAATTTGGACTTTGTACGGGTTCAATATGAATATTATAATTTCTTAATTACTTTGGTGTTATTTATTGTTCTATGAGACCTTAGATAATGTTGATATTTAGTACAAATATTGAATATACGAAATGTAAAAAAAAAAAACGCTATTTGGAATAGCTTCCGCTATAGCGACGCTATTCGCTATAGCTTTTTTTTTAGCCTTCCCGCTACGACGCTATAAACGCTATTTAGAACCTTGATAATAACAAAACAGAATTATAATTTGTTTCTTTTAATTTTATTTGAATACACATATTGATTTAAAAGTATATAATTAGAAGAATAATTAAAAGAACCTCAAGTAATATAGTTGCGTTGTTCTTGACCAATAAAAAAAAAATATATATATATATATATATATATATAGGATGTGGCTAATTTGCTGCTGGCAGCAGTTCGGCCGAGGTGCTGCCGGGGCATTATTTAGCCGTGTGATGTCCAAACAACAAATTCAAACCGTTAGATGTTTAATCTATACTATAATCTACTTGGAGACCAAATTTTACATTTTTTGGAATTTTTTTACTATATATTAAGCTGGTTTGAAAACTGCTGTTTTTAACGTTGCAGAAATTTACTAAAAACAGCGGTTTTCAAACCAGCTTAATATATAGTAAAAAAATTCCAAAAAATGTAAAATTTGGTCTCCAAGTATATTATAGTATAGATTAAACATCTAACGGTTTGAATTTGTTGTTTGGACATCACACGGCTAAATATAGCCCCCGCAGCACTTGGCCGAACTGCTGCCGGCAGCAAATTAGACAGACCCTATATATATATATATACCAAATTATTTGTTACTCAATGCTTTAAATTTTAGATATTTTTTCCTCCTCTTTTAAAATGTTTATCAAAACCAATCAATAATAAATGGTCAAAGGAAAGATATGTCGGCAGCAGATATTTATGAGAGGACAAAATTATCTATCCACACAAATATTTGAAGATATTGTGTTAATAAAATAAAATGTGGTGTTAATATCACTATTACTTATTCTTTAATTGCTAACGACAGGCGCACTCTGAGACAATTCTCTCGTTGTTATTACAAAGACATGTGTTGACCTCAGATTGGATGACAACTCTGCTCAGTTGGAAATTAGGTGACGGATGAGGAAACGACACCAAGAGGCCGATCGTTTCATTATCCTCTATCAAAGGATGAATGGTTCAGATTGGCTGCCCCAGGTGACTTGTCAAAGATTCTCTCTTCCTTTTTTCCAAATACGCAATCCTAACGAGTACAAAAAAATTATGTCCCTTCAAAAATTAAAAGCGGAAATGGTAGAACTAGAACTTACATATGTTTACTCCTGTTGCAATTATATTAATTTACCCATTCACACATCAACAGTTTCTCACCGGTGCAATTATAAAAAAAAATTTCTTTTCTTTTCTTATTTTGTCTGATTCTCTTCGCACACAACAAAACATTATAATTACCGGCTCTCCCATTTATAACAGGTAACGATTCAAGCTTAGTTCAAACCAAACTTAGTTCGTTCGAAATTAATTTAAACTAAACTCAAACTGGAGATAAGTTCGATTCGGTGCAGTTCCTTTGCAGCCCTACTTGTTGGTTTGTCATTTAAAAAAAAATAGTAATAATAATAATAATTACGATTTGTGTAAAACTATGATTGCTCACTGCTGTCATTCTTATGATAGCGTGTGTGTAGTCTAAAATTTTAGTTGATATGCTTTAAATTTAATATAAAAAAGCATCTCTCAGAAATTGTCATTCAATATTTTCAGATGCTAAATTTTGTCCTTTTAAGAGACCATATAAAATAAGAGGCTAAGGGATCCGACATTCCGACTACGTCGCAGAGGATCTCAATTGCCTGAACGCTTGCTCTTGCAGGCCTTGTTCGGCAGTAAATAGGAAATTACTGTTCACGTGGGAAAAAAAAAATTCACTCAGACTAAATTTTTTTTTTCCCACGTGAACAGTAAAATTCAGTTCAAAAATTTCCTATTCCCGTTCCCACTGTGCAGCCGAACAGGCCCGCAAAGAGAAATCGCATCCTCTGAGATATCTCAAACTTTGAGTAACCGTTCAAATATGTTCTGCACGAATCTGAAAGCACAAATAATACTGCCGCTGCGTTCGAAGAATTCGCATCCTCGGAGATATTTCAAACTTCAAGTGTTTTTATGGAAAATCTCAACCATTCAAATACGTTATACACAAATGTCAAAGCACAAATAATATTGCTCCCGTGTGCTATCCAAAACCTTTTCTTTGCAAGAGTTTGTATCCTCTGAGATATCTCAACTTTTGAGTCACTATCCAAAATCCTTTTTTGCAAGAGTGCGTATTCTATGAGATCAGGGACGGACGTATGATTTCTGCAAGGAGAGAGAGGGTAGGTAGAAATTGAATTCAAATAGTTTATTGAGTCAAACTCATTAGCTAATCGGTTACAATATAAAAAACATTCAATATAATAATTTAACTACCATAAATATTGAGTATGTGAATTCCAGAATTAATGTACTAAGCTGATAATATTCATTAATAAGAAGGCCTTATATATAGAGAATGGCTAATATACAAACGTTTGGTTCTGGACTCAGGAACAAACGATTCGGTTCTCCGATTTTCAAAGTTCAAACAGTCGATTCAAACCATTAGATATTTAATCTATATTAAAATGTGCTTGGAGACCAAATTTTACATTTTTTAGAATTTTTTTACTATTTATTAAGATGGTTTGAAAATCGCTGATTTTATTAAAATTCTTTACCATTGAAAAACAACAACCTTCAAACCAGCTTAATAAATAGTAAAAAAATTCTAAAAAATGTAAAATTTGGTCTCCAAGAACATTTTAATATAGATTAAATATCTAACGGTTTGGATCGACTGTTTGAATTTTAAAAATCAGACTGTTTGAATTTTAAAAATCAGAAAACCGAATCGTTTGTTCCTGAGTCCAGAAGCAAACGTTTGTATATTAGTCATTCTCCTTGTATATAATATTTCATATTTGAACTCAAAACCATAAGACAGGTAGCAACAGGATTTGTGATAGACATGTTCGAGTCTTTCTTGTGAGCTATCTGTCTTATGGGCCTGATATATTAATCTTTATTTGTATGTCATCTATTTCCACTGCTCTATACCCATTAACAGTAGGTTTCATTAAATAAAAGGCCTCTAAAAGTCCGGCCCAGAACTCACAAGAAAAAGGAAACAAGAAAAAGGAAAGTTTCTTTTCACCTGCTTCCTTTCCTCTTCGTTTCTTCAGCTCTCTTACAACCGCTCCAATGATTTCATAGAGGGACAAGTTCATTTTCACAGGGGACAAATAGAATCCGACCCATTATTTCTATTAAGTTTCAAAATTCAGGGGAGGGAGGGAGGTCGGACCAGTATCCTCTGGAGTACCGCATAGTGGGGCCCACTACTTTATGGTCCAGATTAAGTAAAAAATGGTGCCTATTCGGATTTCGGGAAGAGGACAGTATTATTTGTTCTTTGAGATTCGTGCAAAGTTAAAAAGAATAGGCCAGATTCACTAATTACTAATTAGGGAATCATTCTACCGGATTCACTTTTGCGGTACCCTACTGGATACAAATTCAGGGAGGTCCGCCCCTGTCTGAGATATCTCAACTTTTGTGTGACCGACGTGTACAGTGTCTATTCGGGATAGTGCAGTGGCAGTATTATTTGTGCTTTGAGATTCGTGCCAAACGTATATGAACGGTTGAGATTTTCCATGAGAAAAGATATCTCAGGGGATGCGGAGGAATAACTATATTATACCGACAAACCCCATTTATTGCTCTGAAGGTTTTATGGATGGAAGACTCTCTTGCGCTTAGGAAGGCGAACAGGAAGGCGATCCTAGAAGGCATAGCCCGGCGCGACGCTCACCTACCGACTAAAGGCCGGACTTCATATGCAGCGGCAGTTAAGGGCACCCAGGAAGTCGCCATACCGGTGTCAACAGAGAAGCCTCCGCATAAGACTCAGGCTCGTAACTCACTTCAACAACCAGGGAGCCAAAACACATTTACTGCCTTCCCAACCACCAACCACCCTGGGGAAGAGGAGAGCATTGATGATGATGAAGGTTGGATAACAGTCACCAACCGCAAACATCGTTCTTTGGAGAAGAAAAGGAAGTCTGCACCAAAGCTGAATAAACACATCGAGTTATTGAAGGCCCAAGGGAGATGCTACAGATGTCTCGACCGGGGTCATACCCAGTTCCAGTGCAGAAACGGTATAAGGTGTAATAACTGCCATGGCATTGGTCACATGGCTAGGGCTTGCACAGCTCAGAAGAACGACTCTACAAATACACCACCGGCCTCCCAACAGAGAACCACCTCTCTCACTAAGCAGAACCCCAAAACTGAAACCAACCAATATACCATGAATCTAGACAATTGGGAAACAATGCCAATGCTCAGCCCTAGCCTCATTACTCCGGGACCACGACCAGAACCACGAGTTTTCTTCCCTTCCAATGATGATCTACACCCACCGAACACCCTCCTAAGCAGATCGACCTTGGTTCTGCTGGGATCAAGAACTGAGATATCACACTTGCCACAACGCATTGCTAATGCTATAGCAGCCACGTTTCAATGTCACCCAACTGACTTCAAAGTTTCTCCGCTTCACCCAACAGTTGGGAACTTCATCGTAGAGTTCCCGTCAACCATTCTCTGCAACTTGGCGGTTAACATTGGTGTCTTCATAATAGCCCGGGGGCTGGAGGTGCAACTACGCGAGTGGTCACCGAACCTCGGCATGGTGCGAGACCCAACCTCGCACAAAGTGAGACTCACAATCCATGCATTGCCCATGCAGTATTGGAACACACATGGAGTTAACCACCTACTCTCAGGATATGGTTTTGTTGAACGCCTGGCCCCCGCCATATCTAATGGGAACTTTCAGACACTTAGAGTCCTTGTAGGTTGCTATAGCCCGGATCACATTCCCCCGTCCATATGGCTGACAAAGAATGGGCACTCTACTGAAGTCTTCCTTGATATCGAGGGATGGGTACATAACTCCCTGCCACCCTTGAACACAACCCACAACGATGAAGGTGGCAGGGGAAGCTCTAACTACGGCCCGGTACGTGACAACAACCGCCGCCGCCATCACGGAGCGGCCCCGATGCGAGGACGCCCAAGGAACAGAGATTATAGACCTCAGTCAAGGTCTACAACTGGCAGTAGCCCTGAAGATCAACACCACAAGCAGGGTAGCGGTGCACAATGGAGGGTTTTGGCAAAACCACTGGAGAGAACGGTCCGAACACTGACTGGAGAAAACCAGCTGGCACGTTTCGCAACTCTCGCCAAAAAGAATGTTCAGCAGGGGCCTCAAACGGTAACCTCGATCTGTTTTACACAGACGTGGTCAACTGTGCAGATACACGCCACAACAGACAAAAGGGGGGCAATTAATGCAAACCTGCGAATCATTAATTACCTCAATCCTGTATGGGAACTCTCGTCACGTAACCCTACATGGTCCCTTTTGGAGAATCAGAGGACAGCTGTCACTCTTCTAACCTCAGATGCAAATCACATGGAGAAAGAAAGTTCTCAAAAGGACCAGACAAATCCTACTGCTATAATCCTAGAAAGCCAACAGGCCGGCCAAGAACACGGCCCAGCAGAGCCCAATGTAGGTCTGCTAAAGGGAAAGCCCATTCACAGTGGAGAGATACAAAAAATTAGAAGAAAACAGAAGTGGCTTTATGGGCTTCCAGAGTACTCCAATGTGATCGTAGAGGAGAACATAGCAACCTACTTAGCAGATTTACTGAAAACAGCAACAAGTCAACCTGAACTTGGAGCAGCATACCACAATTCGGCCAAGCACACCTTCACTTCGAACCAGACGCAACCTGAGATATTAGAGCCCCAGGGGGTGGCGCCACTTGTGGGAGAAGCAAGTGAACCGATCTCTGACAACAATGAAGAAGCTCCGCCGGGTTTTGAAGGACCACCACAATACAAGATGGATGCACGGAGGAGCCCGCGACTGCAACACAAAAACACCGGCAAATACGTCTCGGCCGTGGATAGAGCGCGTGCCAACCAAGGCTTTCTCAACGTCTGCAGTCTCATGCAGAAAACCAAGAACAAGGTGAAGAACACTGCCAAGCCCACCATGGAGTATCTGAGAACTTATGATCCACTGACGGAAGCACATGCTGAAATAGTGGTGGCAACGGCCGGAGTACAGGTGGATGAGCAAATGAAGACAAAAATCAAGGAAGCGATAAACTCACCTGTCAATTTGGGCAATACCCAAATTCAAACTTAGACATCAGAGAACAATGAGCGGCCGATGGAGATACACACCTTAATTTAATGAATTTAGGTAATTTTAGATTCTTTAGGCTTTACCTGGGAACGGATAGGAAATTAATCTGGGAGGAGGCAAGAGGTAGTTTGGCTAGCTGCTTGGAGGAGTTTTTTCATTTCAATCTTTACTTGTGTTTCAAAGGCTCATGGAGCCTTGCTATTAGTGTATCAGGCACGCTCATGTATGAAAGAGGAGAATATTTAGTTTATAAATGTGTCAAAAAATGAAAATATCAATGATGTCATGGAATGTCAGAGGGCTCAACGATAGAGCAAAGCGCCTCTCTGTGAGACAAGCAATCATGATAGAAAAACCACATTTTGTAGCCTTGCAAGAAACAAAATTGGCCTCAATTGACGCGAATATGTTCAGAGAAATATGTGGGTGGCGATTGGACAGTTATGAATTACTGCCGGCACAAGGCACACGAGGGGGAATTTTATTGGCATGGAACCAGAATTTATACACACGGCTGGACCTGACTATGAGGCAATACTCAATAACAGCACAGTTCAAGCACAATTTTGATGATACCAGTTTTACCTTTACTACTGTTTATGGTCCAACAAACACAAGGGAGAGACAAACTTTCTTCGAGGAACTTAGAGAATCAAAACCGGTCGGATCAGTCCCTTGGATAATCGGCGGGGATTTTAATGCAACAGCGACACCTGATGAGCGCACTAGCAACGACAACACTTGGAGAGCTACACTTTCATTCGCAGGATTAATCTCTGAATTGGAATTACTGAACTTGGGACTCAATGGGCGAAATTACACTTGGTGCAACAATAGGCAAGACCCTCACATGGCACGCCTTGATCGATTCATTATTTCTGCGGACTGGAATACAACATTCCCTAATTCCATGCAAAAAACGATGGCAAATACCAGCTCGGACCATTCACCACTTCTATTCACGGCCACAACAAACTTCAGGCGTTCAAAATTTTTTCGTTTTGAGAACTTGTGGCTGCGGTGTGAGAATTTCAAGGAATTTATAAAGATGGAGTGGGGGTCTATGCAACAGACCAGTACTACGCAACAACTGCACCTCAAGTTGACCAACCTCCAAAAAAAAATCAAGGTATGGTCTAAAACCAAAGTCGGCAATATTAAAGTACAGATCAATACATGCAGGCAATTTCTAGAATGGATTGACAAGGCAAGGGAATTGCGACCTATCACGCAACTGGAGCGCATGATAATCGCCATAATCAAGCAAAGGCACTCGGTACTGGTAACACTTGAGGAGGACTTATGGCGACAAAGGGCATGAACGAAATGGGAACTGCAGGGCGACCGCGGCACAAAATACTTTCATGCTGTGGCTTCAGGATCAAGAAGAACAAATTGCATTTCCCAAATACAACACAATGCTGCCTCATACTCAGATCACAATACGAAGGCAAAGATTTTCTTTGAATTCTTCGAGGAATTAATGGGTACTGAGGCCCCGCCAACACCAAATATCCATTGGGACAATTTGTACCCCTCTAGGGTGGACCTGCAAGAACTGGTATCTCCGCTCACGACAACAGAAATTTTGGAGGCTATTCGGCAATGGCCGAACAACAAGAGCCCGGGCCCGGATGGCTATTCGGGAGAATTCTACAAATGTTTTGCTGACATTATAGCACCTGATTTAAAGGCGGTTTTCCAACATGTCATGGACACAAGATCTTCTTTGAGCCCACTGAACTCTTCATATGTCGTATTGATTCCTAAGAAACTGAACCCACAAACCCCGGGAGATTACCGACCTATAAGCTTGTTACATGGAGTGCAAAAGATTTACTCAAAGATCTTGGCAAACCGCCTCCAAGGACACATGGGGAAAATAATAACAGAGGCGCAAACAGGCTTTCAGAAGAACCGACAAATTACAGAGAGCTACATATATGCTCAACATGTTCTAATGTGTGCAAAGAAAGAAAAGATACCATTGGGGTTGCTTAAGCTGGACATCAAAAAAGCTTTTGACACCATTAGCTGGGAATTTACGATTCAAGTAATGACCAAGCTTGGATTCCCGCAAACTTGGACTAACTGGATTCAGCAGTCGGTTCTTCAAGGAACATCACAGATCATGATAAATGGTTCACTTGGCAGAAAGATCATCCTGAAGCGAGGTGTCAGACAAGGAGATCCACTATCCCCTTCTCTGTTTATCATTGCAATGGACTTCTTGGCGCGATACTTACAAAAATTGACTCGCTTAGGCGCAATTAGATTGCCTTACAACAACATGCAGCCATGTCTCCTTTATGCCGATGACGCTTTGCTCTTCATCAAACCCGACAGTCAACAAGTACAAGCAATAAAAATCAGCCTGTTAGTTTTTCAACAGGTTTCGGGATTGGTCATCAACCTTGAAAAATCTGAAATGCTGGTGGCAAACGTTCATCAAGAAGAAGCTACACTTTTAGCTTTATCTCTGGGCTGCAAATTGACAGAATTCCCATTCGTCTACCTAGGGATACCATTGTCGGATAAGCGTTTACCCAAGTCAGCATACTTGGACTTACTAAGCAAATTAAACAAGAGATTGGCAGGGTGGGCAGCCCGTTTTCTATCAATAGCTGGAAGGCTAGTTTTGTTGAACTCGATTTTGTCATCGCTGCCCATTTACTACATGTCTGTCCTGAAGATGCCGCAATGGGTATTGGATGAGATAGATAAGATCAGACGCCGATTCTTGTGGCATGGGGCGGCAGAGCCAGCAAAGGGGTACAATCTTGCGAATTGGGAATTGGTTTGCCAACCAAAATCAAGTGGAGGTTTGGGCGTTCTAGACCTGAGAACATTCAACATTGCATTGATATTGAAGTGGCACTGGTGGTGGTTCAAACCGGATAATAAAATGTGGAAGACGCTGTTTCAGAATACAGCGGCAATAGTAGACATGACACCTGAATCAAGGGTATTTTTGGCAATCAAATCAGACATCAGATCCTTCTTCACTGTGTCGACACAATGGATACCAGGGGATGGAAATTCTATCTCATTATGGAACCAAGACTGGGGCATTGGAGTTCTGAAGCACTTATTGCCAAACCTATACTCTTTTGCTTTAGACGACAACATTACTATAAGACAAGCAGTTATGAACCATATGACTGAGAATCAGTTCAGGCCAAATTTGTCACTCGAAGCATGTCAAGAACTGCACACTCTAAACAGCCAGCTAGTGCGATTAACTCTGCAATCGGGGACCAGAGATGACCTGATCTGGAGATGGATAGCCTCTGGACAGTTCACAGTAAAATCGGCTTACACAGCACTAAAAGAAGGACCACTTATCAGGAATAGAGTCTCACAAATTTGGAGGATAAAGGCCCCGCCAAGGATGTTAATTTTTGGGTGGTTGGCAACTCAGAATAAGATCCTCACACATGATAACTTGCAAAAACGTGGGTGGAACATGGCAAGTATGTGCTTTCTATGCAAGAAAGATAGAGAGACAGTCAAGCATTTGTTTCAGGAATGCCCCTACACTATACAACTGTATCAACACCTTTCAATCAAAAGACCGCACCAGGGGTGGCCTCAACTAAAAGCAGATTACATACAAACTGGCACAGTGGGAGCAACGAATCCAGCGCAAAAATCAGCAATTGTCATTATGCAATTTGTAGTGTGGAGGGAAAGATGCAACCGATGCTTTGCGGACACAAGTAAGACAATGGAGGAACTTTTGGAGGAAGTGTTGGCACAATTGAAGCTCTATGACAAACCGGTGCGATCGGTACGGCCGGTACAGGATGAACCAGAGGGACAGAACACCGATGGGATCGGATAACCACCAGGACAGTTATCTGGAAAAGCGGGGACAGCAACTGGTAAGGTCGACTCTGTGACTGGTACAATCAGAGGAGGAAATGCAATGGAGGTACCGAACTGGTACAGAGAATGACAGGCACAGAACAAGGAAGAACCGAAGGCCGCTAGTTGCAATTTTTGGAAATTAATAACTGTTTTCAAGTGTTTGACTTTAGCTTTTAATCTTTTTTAATTTTACTTGCCTTTTCATATTTACCGCTCATAATGTTTTGAGCAGTTTTATTTTCCTATGGATACAAACTCTGTAACCATTTTTCTTAATTAAATATGGGCATGACCCCTATTTTTTCTCAAGATATCTCAGGGGATGCGAATTCTTCTTGTCCGAGATGCGTTTGTTTTCGACGTTTAAATAAATTAATTATTCGACATCTCTCAGATTACATGGTCAAGGGACAAAGGCAGATGTTATCACAAAATCAGTTGTATATTTATATATAGTTTGAAAAACAGTCCATTTAATTACCCAAAAACACCGTCCCTTTAAATAAACAAAAAGCAGAGCACTACTTCACAGAATCAACACTCATTTACGGTACAATAACAACGAAAACAAATATGACAATCCAACTTTACATAACATATTCCAATAATTGAAGCAAATTAAAGGAATGACACAGATGTGTATATCTCCATTTCAATATTAAGCATGTTGAGTGTCCGATCCGCCAACAGCTACGATTGAAAGATTAATTTTTTAATTTAATATCAACTCTCCAATCACATAATCTATCTTCTTTTAATTAAATGCATATGTTTTATGTGTAGAAGTTTAAATTTAGCTACAAACATACTTGCCACACATACCGTCACACGATACGTTACAATTAAAATTAAACAGACTCTAAAATTTAGCGATATAATTCTCCGTTTCCTTATTAATTTGTTTCCTTATTTCTCCATTTCCAATTAAAATTTTCTATACGGCGGATCACAATGCAAATTAATTTTTTGTTCACTTCCTTATTTATGTACCTCCTTATTTCTATACATATTACTGTGATAAATCTAGAATATATTTTTAATTTTGTTTTTTTATGAAAATTTGTCATTTTGTATGATAATTTATTTTTGTTATCTTATCATATATTCCGTTGCAACGCACGGGTACGATACTAGTAATTGTAAATGTACGTAGGTGTACCGTATTGTATATGCCCAGGAGTGAATGTTTCCATTAATTGAAATTAGTGAAAGCACCACCTCAACCGCTGCCACCACCTCCACCTCCACCTCCACCGCCGCCGCAACCGCCACTGCCACCGCCACAACTGCTACCGGCACCACGGCCACCACCACCCCTAGAGTACTTTATCTTACCTCCCGGTCGAGGATTTCTCTTCGGCTCGTCCCCACAGTTGAGCCGAAATTTTTATTAATAGAAATTAACTAATTTAAATATCGATATTGAAGAACACTTTTATCAGTTTTCCAGATCTAACAATTCCGTTGTTTTTGGTAACGTCCAGAGGCCGTTACCAAGAATAACGGCCCGATTAGCGTTCTTTAACCCCCGCTGGTTAACAGCCCCGGGTTTCTGCGAAAAAAAAAAATCCAGGATGGACGATAACGGCCTGGGAAGATGCTGGTGAAGTTGCGGGCCGTTATGGACGATAACGGCCAGGGGAAAAGCGGAAAAAAAATTAAAAAAGGAGGCCGTGATGGACGATAACGGACTGCAAAAAGCGGGAAAAAGCCTGTCGGCAAACTTGCATTTAAGATGGAGCAAGAGGAATACACTAAAGAACAGATCGATTGGAGCTACATTGAATTTATTGATAACCAAGATGTTCTTGACCTTATTGAGAAAGTACATCTTACTGGACTTAATGTTACAAACTTGCATTTAAAACTTCGAATGATTTGTAATATTGAATGCATTATTTCGGATTACATATGGCTTTTGTATTTTGCAGAAACCTGGTGGCATAATTACACTCCTAGATGAAGCATGGCATAATTACTACCAGCATGTTCCCAAAGTCGACACATGAAACCTTCTCCCAGAAGCTGTACCAGACCTATAAGGTTCACAAGCGCTTCGCCAAGCCAAAATTGTCTCGTACCGACTTCACGCTTCAAGGTGTGTTATACATTTAGATTTCAGTTTCAGTTGTTAAAGGGTGCTCTTTTTGGAAGCTAAGCCCAAGCATTTTTAATCTCAACTGTCAAATCCTTGATTTAAGTTGCTCGAACGCCAGTTGTGCAGACCATATCAATACAGATAATATATACACATACAAATAATATAGTTCACACAATTACAAAAAACATAACACATACAAACGTAGTTCATATCAATACAGATAATATAGTTCATACATGGAATGAAATAATAAGTGAATAGCAACAACATACATGGAACGAAATACCTAATCAAAAGTGAACCTGTCCGGATGATGGCGCGCTCTAGCTGGGTATCTGCGTGCTGGCTCTTGTTGTTGTTGTTCTCCTCTCCTACGCCTGACGTAAACATTATTGTATGACGGGAAGCCTAACAAGCTCTCCACCGCTTGAGTACGTGGCGTAACGTCCTGACTAGGTCCTGCATCGTATTGTGCACCAGTAACAACTGGCGAGGGAAACCTGATATGATCCTCCGGACCCTACAACAACCAACGAATTATTTACCATGCATGTTCGATATTTATGTAAATAAAATTATAATTTTAAAATAATTACCTGGTAGACCTGACTAGGTCCTGCATAACTCATGTATGGCTCCTCGTTGGCAGAGGCATGTTGGACTAGCGGGTTTCCATCCGAGAAATCTGAAACAAACCGAGCCTACACAAGTATGGTGCACACTCCGCGTGGTATGGAATCACACACCGATGCCCTCGAACATCCAACCCGTTATAATCCTGTCATTGTTATACAATTTGGTTAAAATAACATATTGTAATTCAAACATTTATATCTCTTTATAAAAAAATTTGTGAATTTTGGATATAATATGACTCATTGATTAACTTACGGTATCAGAGAACAGCGAGACTTTATGTTGTGCATGCGGCATCCATAACAATTCGCTAAATTTTTCTGCTTGCAAGTTTGGATTTGGTGGTGCCTCATATGCATCTTGAATGTCAGGGTCATTCGGACCGCGACTGCTTGACATCCTACGATGCATAATATTTCAAATAATTTATCTTAAACATTAAAACTAAAAGAAGTTGAACACACATTATACTAATTTAATTCATATGCAATTTAAAAGTATTACAAGGAGTTGAACACACATGAATGTACACAAGTATTTTGATCAAATCCAACTAAAGTATACAACAAACATGTAAACATAAAATACACTCAATTTGGTACAAAATTTCGATATTACAACTGAGCTAAGGCAATTGCACAAAATTATACCGAACTCATAAAATTAAACCCTAATTAAACCTAGCAAGTTCACATCAAATTAAAACTAATTTGATACAATTTTACACAATTTGATGCGATTTCATACAAATCAAACCTAATTTGATGAAATTTCACACAACTTAAACCTAATTTTACTCAATTTGATATAATTTCACACAAATTAAACCTATCAATAATCCTCATAACAAATTAAACTAGAAATGTCAATTTACTAAGTTTTTTTTTAAAAAAAAAAATACCTAATTTTTTCGCTGGTCCCTGTTGCTGTCGGTGGTCCCTGTGGCTGGGCGCTGGCGTGCGCTGGGCGTGTTGCTGCTGGCCGTTATGGAGAATAACGGCCAGGCGGAGCGGAGCGGATCGGATCGGGTCTGGTTCTCGCTGGACAGAGGCGGAGCGCAGTTTTTTTTTTTTAGTTCGGCCGAGAGACAGAGCGACCAGAGAGCGAGAGCGGAAATTGGATTTAATTAGACCTGGCCGTTATCGTCCATCACGGCCCGGGTTTTTTAATTTTTTTTCCGCTATTTCCCTGGTCGTTATGGAGAATAACGGCCCGAAACTTCAGTGCATTTTCCGCATCTCCTCTGGCCGTTATCGTTCATCACGGCCTGGATTTTTTTTTTTTTCGCAGAAAGCCGGGGCGGGGCTGTTAATGACGGGGGTTAAGATCGCTAATCGGGCCGTTATAGACGATAACGGCCTCTGGACGTTACCAAAATCAACGGAATTGTTAGATTTCGAAATGTGACTAAAGTGTTCTTCAATATCGATATTTATTTTGTTTAATTTCTATTAATAAAAATTTCGGCACAGTTGAGTATTACAACGCCAATTACGCACGCCATGGAGAGGATAATGTTTGCATGAGAGATGATGGGTTTGTGAGGAAAATCATTTTCAAGCAATATGGTAAGAACCCGTACCATTTTCTCCCTGCTTGTTCGTGTTTGAAATTAATACATATATACATATATACATATAACAGCGTCGACCGGTAGTATAATTAATATTCTCTGTTTATGTACGTGTAATATTAACAAGGATTTGGCAAAGGCTCTACATGTTCAAAGTCAACTGGCTTGTATAATATACTATTTGTGTGATACTGTCAGTCGCATGGGGACCCACGTTGAAATTTATGAAAGCCATGTGGCTCTACATTTTCGAAGTCAACTGGCTTGTATAATATATGGCTCTACATTCTCGTACATGACAAAATGAATTCATAAAAAAATTATGGTACCAATTCAAGGAACATTAAAATGTTCCAAACGGCATACAGCATGTTTAAGTTTATATTTTTTCTGTTTCCATGAGTTACTATTGGATATTTTTTCCACCTGTCTCGACAGAAAATAAATTTACTTTTCCAAAGTGTTTTCGAGATCCGCGCACAGAAAAATTTGAACCGTTGATTCGGAATTTTAGGATCCTGCGATCCCACCCAGGATCGCAGCAGATTCGGACTCGTCTCGACAACATCTGCCGAAGCAATGTGAGGCCTTCCTTTAATATGTAAAATTCAATGGCCGGCTCGAATTGAGTTTACCGTTCAAATCATAGAAGGCAAAATCGGCCGTTCCAGAGCAGGATCGGACTGTGCCGATCTGATTTCAGGCCGATTTACGCGGATAGTACAGATTTCGGCCAATTTTGGCCGTTCCAGCCAGATTTTGGCCGAAATGCGAATTAAGAAACAAAGACAAAAAAAAACTCAGCTATGTGGATCGAACCCAGGTCCTTTAATAAGGAGCAAAGCTATTTACCACCACACCATCCAACTTTTGTTGTTATATAACACAACTCATTTATATATAACAATTGTAATTCACTAATTTGTACCAATTCATTCAATCACGGATTTGTAATGCTTGTATTATATTGTATTAGTGGATTATTTGATTGTAATAATTTTTCTAAATTTTGTTATCAATTTTTTCCTATTTTTTAGTATAAAACAAGCTTCTTGCAAAAAAGTCCGATTTTTCAATACGATTTGGCCGATTCCGACCGATTTTTCCGATCTGGATCGGAATCGGACGGGACCGATCCCAATTCTGATTCTGATTTTTCCTTCTATGGTTCAAATTTTGTAAATTAATTAATAAATGGAGCCGAAATACCGGAAAATCTTTATTTAATTGTAATCATTTGGTTCAAATTAAGCTTTTGATTAATAATTTGGTTGAAGTTTACATATTTGGGCTTGTCTTCGGAGATCAGTTGTATGTAATAATTTTGGTTGACGTTTGCATATTTGTGTTTGTCTAGGGAAATATATATCATTTGTAATAATTTGGTTCTAGTTTACATATTTGTATAGAGGTTATAGCAAGGATGCACCAGTACATGGGAGACGAAGCTGGAATTAATTAAAATAGTGGATGTGAAGATTATGATGGTACCAGTGGTACCGGACCGGGTACTGCGTTTTTCTGTTTTTTTTTCATTTTTCCGGTTTTTTTTAGTTTTTCTTAGCTACAGCTCCCTTTTAAACACTCATTTACTGTAGAATAACAAGGAAAACAAATAAGCCAATCCAATAACTATTTTTTTTTCTGAGAAAAGCCAATTCAATAACTTTACATAACATATATATTGTCATAATTGAAGCAAAAGAAATGAAACATATGTGTATTAATTAACTGTATAGATGTAGGTAACTAGGTGTATTAATTAATTCATGAAAGCACTCTGACCAGCCGAATCACCGCCACCGCGGCCGCAACCACCGCCGCAAGCACTGCCGCCACCACCTCCGTAACCACCTCCCCCACCACCAACATAACCACCTTCGCCTCCAACTCGGTAAGCAGTACTGCCGCCACCACCTCCGTAACCACCTCCCCCACCAACAACATAACCACCTCCGCCTCCACCGGTGCAACCACCTACGCCGCCACCACCGCCACCATTGCCCCCATAGTACGTCATTTTACCTCCTGGTCGACGATACCGTCTCTTGATCAGATCGTAGCCACAGTTGAGTATTACAACGCCAATTACGCACCCCATGAAGAGAATTATGATGGCATGGGAGATGATGGATTTGTGTGGAAAATCTTTTTCAAGCAATATGGCAAGAGCCCGTACCATTTTTCTCCCTTGCTCGTTTTCGGACTTCAGAATTAATACACAGATATATACCAACACATCAGGAGCGCTTGTATAATATTCCTTATATATGTCATATTACATAAAACTTGGCAAAGTCTACTGATCTTGTCATCTTGTGTACCACACGGTTGGAATATTGATTAAAGTCTTAAGCCACGTGGGCATCGTTTATAAATATGTGGGTAGTAAAAAACGATAACTTTGCTGTCTTGAATGTTAGGTAACATAGATATTTTACAGGCTTGAACATATGTAAGTTGTCGTAAATTTTCATTGATTGCAATAAAAAGAGTTTTGAAAAATTAGTTTGCTTTACTGTTCAGTATTTTCCTCTTTGAATCGGCAAGGAAAAGAGTTTGCCTTATACAAGATTGATTGAGGCAACGAGGAATGCAACATTTATATGTGTTCACATAGATATATTTCCATACTGTTAATTTGTTCTAAAATTAAAAAGTTAATGTGTTGAAGAACTAATTAGCTGGCAATTGAGCTGCAAAGATTAGAAAAAAAAAGAAGTTAATTAATGTGAATAACATAATAAAAATTAGCATTAAGTCACTTATTGATGCAGTATTGTGCTTATATAAGTATGCATGAAGGTGTCAAATTACTCGTTCTGTGTGATTAAGATAAAGAACGAGACATTCAAACTATGGAGGTCAAATGTGAATATAAGTTAATTATATAAATTTTTCATGCTGCAAACCGTGGTCAATTTTACAGTATCCATAAAATTTTACTCAAGTTAAATAAACAAAATCATGTATAAACATAAGAAATTTAAAAATTATGGAGTCAATTGAACTGCATTTGGTTGCACTCAATCCGCCCCTGCTTCATCTGTTGTTTATATAATAACAAAACAGAATTATAATTTGTTTCTTTTAATTTTATTTGAATACACATATTGATTTAAAAGTATATAATTAGAAGAATAATTAAAAGAACCTCAAGTAATATAGTTGCGTTGTTCTTGACCAATAAAATATATATATATATATAGGCTGTGGCTAATTTGCTGCTGGCAGCAGTTCGGCCGAGGTGCTGCCGGGGCTATATTTAGCCGTGTGATGTCCAAACAACAAATTCAAACCGTTAGATGTTTAATCTATACTATAATCTACTTGGAGACCAAATTTTACATTTTTTGGAATTTTTTTACTATATATTAAGCTGGTTTGAAAACCGCTGTTTTTAACGTTGCAGAAATTTACTAAAAACAGCGGTTTTCAAACCAGCTTAATATATAGTAAAAAAATTCCAAAAAATATAAAATTTGGTCTCCAAGTATATTATAGTATAGATTAAACATCTAACGGTTTGAATTTGTTGTTTGGACATCACACGGCTAAATATAGCCCCGGCGGCACTTGGCCGAACTGCTGCCGGCAGCAAATTAGACAGACCCTATATATATATATATATATATATATATATATATATACCAAATTATTTGTTACTCAATGCTTTAAATTTTAGATTTTTTTTCCTCCTCTTTTAAAATGTTTATCAAAACCAATCAATAATAAATGGTCAAAGGAAAGATATGTCGGCAGCAGATATTTATGAGAGGACACAATTATCTATCCACACAAATATTTGAAGATATTGTGTTAATAAAATAAAATGTGGTGTTAATATCACTATTACTTATTCTTTAATTGCTAACGACAGGCGCACTCTGAGGACAATTCTCTCGTTGTTATTACAAAGACATGTTGAGCTCCGATTGGATGACAAATTGACAACTCTGCTCAGTTGGAAATTAGGTGACGGATGTGGAAACGACACCAAGAGGCCGATCGTTTCATTATCCTCTATCAAAGGATGAATGGTTAAGATTGGCTGCCCCAGGTGACTTGTCAAATATTCTCTCTTCCTTTTTTCCAAATACGCAATCCTAACAAGTACAAAAAAATTATGTCCCTTCAAAAATTAAAAGCGGAAATGGTAGAACTAGAACTTACATATGTTTACTCCTGTTGCAATTATATTAATTTACCCATTCACACATCAACAGTTTCTCACCGGCGCAATTATAAATAATTTTTTTCTTTTCTTTTCTTATTTTGTCTGATTCTCTTCGCACAGAACAAAACATTATAATTACCGGCTCTCCCATTTATAACAGTACCGATTCAAGCTTAGTTCAAACCAAACTTAGTTCGTTCGAAATTAATTCAAACTAAATTCAAAATGGAGGTAAGTTCGATTCGGTGCGGTTCGTTTGCAGCCCTACTTGTTGGTTTGTCATTTAAAAATAATAATAATAATAATAATAATAATAATAATTACGATTTGTGTAAAACTATGATTGCTCACTGCTGTCATTCTTATGATAAGCGTGTGTAGTCTAAAATTTTAGTTGATATGCTTTAAATTTAATATAAAAAGCATCTCTAAGAAATTGTGATTCAATATTTTCAGATGTTAAATTTTGTCCTTTTAAGAGACCATATAAAAATAAAATAAGGCTAAG
The DNA here is from genome assembly GCA_025461125.1 of Carex kokanica. Taxonomy (NCBI): domain Eukaryota; kingdom Viridiplantae; phylum Streptophyta; class Magnoliopsida; order Poales; family Cyperaceae; genus Carex; species Carex kokanica. The sequence goes on from JAJGRX010000348.1 coordinate 1,704,879, forward strand.
GGATCCGACTAGAGTTGGAAAAACGTGCCGTGCCGTGCCGTAATCAAGTAAATTTTTCACGTGCCGTGCTGTGACAAAAATTACGAGGGATGGTCACGGTACACGAGTTACGGCATGACTCGCGTGCCGTGACTAAGTCGTGCCGTGACCAAACATGCGTTAGTCACGTTTGATTGCATTTAACGTATTAAAAAAAATATGAAATGATTCTTTAAAATTCAAATGTTTTAATTGAAATTTAAATGTAAATATTTTAATTAAAATAAAATTATACCTTATAGGAAGGTATGTTAGTGTATTGCCTCGTGACTGGTGTGTCTTCCGTGTCTACCGTTCCGTGACTCGCGTGTCCCGTACCGTGCCGTTCCGTGTTCCGTGCCGTGCCGTGCCATGTCTTCTTTGCCAACAATTGGTCACGGCACTGGACACGCGAGTCACGGCACGTAACCGACACGCTTGCCGTGCCGTTCTGTGCTGTTACCGTGCCGTTCCGCAACGGAGCCGGCTCCGGCGTGCCATTTTTCCAACTCTAGATCCGACATTCCGACTACGTCGTAGAGGATCTCAGTTGCCTAAACGCTTGCTCTTGCAAAGAGAATTCGCATCCTCTGAGAAATCTCAAACTTTGAGTAACCGTTCAAATATGTTTTGCATGAATCTCAAAGCACAAATAATACTGCCACTGCGCTATCCCGAAGAATTCGCACCATCTGAGATATTTCAAACTTCGAGTGGTTTTATGGAAAATCTCAACCGTTCAAATACGTTATGCACGAATCTCAAAGCACAAATAATATTGCTCCCGTGTGCTATCCAAAACCTTTTCTTTGCAAGAGTGTGTATCCTCTAGGGGTAGGTAGAAATTGAATTCAAATAGCTTATCGGGTCAAACTCATTAGCTAATCAGGTACCATATAAAAAACATTCAATATAATAATTTAACTACCATAAATATTGAGTATGTGAATTCCAGAATTAACGTACTAAGCTGGTAATATTCTGATAGGGCCATGTTCCCAAGGCCCTTTATTTAATAAACTTTAGGCCTATGAAAGCCCGGGATTCGGACCTCCTTTCAGGAGCCAGCCCGGCGCCAATGTAAAGAGGCCCAAAGCCCGAGATACTTAAGATCCAGACACAGAAACAGGCCGAAGGCCCTGCAAAGGTCGAGCTCAGCCCGAAATGAACCTGTACCGCCTTAATGCGGGATAACCACCTAACGTGGTCACAATAACCGCTTCACCGCCTTAAGGCGAGATAACCACCGAGATAGCGGTTATGAGGCGGTTATGATTCAGCATATATAAGGCAAAAATCCCCATTGAACGGGGGTCGAGATTTTTACACACACAGAGAGATATCGCATAGGTCAGAGTCAGAATCTCTCTACACCCACCTCGCTCTTTAACTCTCACACACTTCGCACATCTCGGACTGCCATCCCGTGGCAGGGCGAGATCATTCCATCACCTCTCACATACGGACTACTCTCCTCGGGAGATAGGACGTATCAACCACCGTGGGGCCCCCTCGCTCCAACACTGAAGCACCCGATGGAAGCGCAAAATGTTTCGAATCCCCCCCCCTCCGGGAACCAACAAAGACCCCACAGGAGGTAAGGATACCGGAAACACCTCGAAACCCTCTCCGAGGACCGACAACAACCCTGCAGGAGAGAGAGAGGACCGGCGTACTGCCAACCCACCGAAAAGCCAACCCGGGGTTAGTTTAGGGGCGACTTCTCAACATCCCCCTATTACTGTGACCTCAAGTCAGGTTTTTCCGCCAGGCACCACGCCGATAAGACCACCCATCAGCTCAACAGCGACAAGGCCGATGTCGCCCCGACCACAACAACAATACCAGCCGCCTTTCGCATCATACCAGCCACAAACGCCCGTATACTATTACGGGACGTACCCCTACTCACCATATGGCCCACCGGTGCCACAATACCCGTATATGACCCCGCCCGGTCAAATGACCCAGGAAGGCCCTCCGGGAACTTATCACCCCGGTATTGCAGCACCTTATCCCCTGGCTCCACCCACTTACCTTCCCCCTCAACAAGTGCAGCAGCACTCAGCCCAGATAGTAGCCACGTGCGCTGCGCCAACTAAGCCAACAAAGCCTCTCTCCAAAAACCTCCAGACGGCAATCTCGCCCCGAAACCTTAACTCCGACTTTATCGCTATACGGACTGCTAACAGCGAGGAGACAGACTCCTAACCCTCGAAACCCCGAGGTACAGCACGGCCCTGAGCCGATTGGGCAAGGGCGCCAGGAAGGTCAGGATGAGAACCAAGGGAAGGAACAGGGGCAGGAAGCCGGGGTGGGACGCAACCCATCACCCCAAAAGGAACAAAGATCAGTACACGTCGGTAACCGCGGGAGATCACATCACCGAAAGCAATCTCGCTCTCGCCACGAGCGCGAAGATAGCCAATTACGGGGCAGGCATAGGACTCGCAAAGGCGACAGGAAACGCATCCGAAGATCCCCCACCCCCACTAGGGGTATCAGCATGACCCAAGTGGAAGAGCTAATACAGACCCGGCTCAACGCCAAGATGGCCGAGATCGAGTCTCAGAAAGCCGGCACCTATTCTAAACCTATGGGGATTGCGGACGGACCTCTATCAGCCAATATATACGGAGCATCTATGACAGACTTTAAATACCCCGCTTTCCTCCCAAGTTTCCGAGGTAACGGAGACCCCGCAGACCCGCACAACTTTGTATATGGGTTTTTGGAGCGACTACGGCTCTTAGGAGCCACGGACGCGATCACATGTCGGGTCTTCACAACTTGCCTTCAAGGAGAAGCTTGGGACTGGTACATGAACCTCCCCCGAGGTTCGATCAATAAATTCGAAGACCTCGCTAAAGCCTTTTTAGAAAGGTACACCGTGATCAGGCCCCCTCAGATCACCAGCGAGATGCTCCTGGATATCGTTCAAGGTCCAAGGGAAAAAACCGGCGATTTCGTCAACCGCTTCATACAGGCATCTCGTCAGGTCCAGAACCTGAACGAAGAATTTGCCCTGGCCGCCATTAAAAAAGGGCTGCGCAAGGGCGGCCCCGGTACCTTGAGGTACGATGCACACGTGAAGAAAATGACTACCTTACGCGAGTTTGTGGCCTTCGCAGAAGGGTACATCAGGGCCGAAGAAGATAATGGCAGTCCCCCAAGAACCTGACCGAGGTCACCCCGACAACAGCACCACTGGCCACCTCATAATGATCAACCTCGGGCACAAGTCGAACCTCGGACCCAGAATGAACCCCGCCGACACAATCAAGACAAGAAAGGAGGGCACAAACCGAATGAAGCAGAATACCGCCCCCACTACGTACGGTATGCCCCCTTTACCAAAAAGCGGCACGAGATGTACCATATCGTGAAGGACATGTTCGACCTGCCCCCCCCATTGCCCAAAGACATTTTCAAAATACAGGACAAGTCTAAGGAATGCCTATTTCATGGGTTCGAGGGACATTCAACAAGCGATTGTCTACAGTTACGCGACATACTGGAAAGGCTAGCCCGGGAAGGAAAGTTAACCGAGTTCATTCAACCCGACTTCTACAAAAAATACACTTGGAAGTACAATGGGCGCGGACGAGATTACAAGAAGAAAATTCCGTACAAGAGGAATTACAACGGTGACCGACATCCCGATCAAGGACCCAACACCGATGATGGGTCAGGTCCGCAGCGCGGGGAGCGACAGAACAGCCCGGTTGTCAACACGATCAGCGGTGGCATCGGGCATTACCCCCGCAAGGTCGAAACCCGCCCAAAGACTAAACCTTACCCCACCATCTTAAAAGTTGAACAGGAGACAGACAAGAAACTGTTAGTGTTATGATCTAGAAGCCAACTATTTATGGATGTATTCTATATTTTGTTCATGAAATGAAAGAATCACTTTGTTCCTTGAGTATTTAATTACGTTATAGATTTTTCAAGTTGAGGACTTGAAATGTAGAACTCTATAATAATATAACGAATACTCTAAATGTCTCTAATCTTGGTAATTAGAAAGGAACAATATTTACCGGTATAAGATTAGTATGTGGATTAAATGATGATCATGTTCTACGGATCATATGGTAAGGAGCTACCAATTTAATTACATAAATACCTGATGGGATCAGGGGATTGGACTTGACCCAAGAATGAAACATAACATGGATTGTGTTAGTGTCATTAATGTTTCATTTGTGTCTTGAATTCTTTGGTATGAGATGATTATTTTTCCTACATGAGATACATGTATCTGTAGGTGTTGTCCAACGCTGACCGTAACTGGCAACTATACAGACAATATCTCAATATGTGTGTCTTGTGCGGAGGAAAAGATATTTATCAAGAATACCAGTGTCCCTCATATTTTATATGTGAGTGATGATATCTTCGGGCCCCTTGACGGAGTAATAAAGTATGCATGCAATTATAATCAATTAGGTTTATCATTATTTACTGAATTACTTGGAATCAAGAAAAGAATAAATTTGCAAGGATGACACTCTCCTGCCTTGGATTTATTCCCGATATCATGTGACACGTGAATTGACACATACAAGCAAATATTGTTTTAGGATCATGGTAATGTAGTGGACATATCATCTGTGTCATTTGGGTAATCATAATGTATATTGCTAGATACCACTTATGATTTATGAAATTAAAATGAGTTTTAATTTTATTGCCAACGTGATATAGATCCTACTGGGTCACACCAAAAGGGATTTAATTAGAGAAATTTATTTTAGTATCATTAGATGATTCTAAAATAAATGTCATGGAGATGACAACCTTAAATCTAAATAAATTTATGTGCATGTGAGACTTGGCATATGAATTTATATCTCAACATAACGTGAGAAAATTAAATTGATTGGCCCAATTATAATTCATTGGATGTTTTATTTATGGACAATTGAAAAATAAATGGAAGAGAGTAAATAGGCCTATGTTGGGACCATTTGACATATGGGCTAAGTCCCATAAGTTTGTCTATAGGCCCATTGGCCCTAAAATACAAGTTATAAAGGTTACCCTAACTTTTGAGTATAAAAATCATCCCACCCAAAGCCAAAAACGTGGCTGCCCCATTTCCTCTCTTCCATCCATGCATTCTCGGGGTACAATCAAATTAGGATGAGTCCCGCCGATGAAGAAAAGACTGGTTTTACAACCCATTCCGGCCTCTACTGCTACCGAGTAATGCCATTCGGGTTGAAAAATGCAGGAGCAACCTTTCAGAGAATGGTGAATAAAGTCTTCCAAGATCAAATCAGCCGGAACATGGAAGCTTATGTCGACGATCTGCTGGTCAAGAGCATGTCGGATCTCGATCACATCCGGGATCTCGAGGAAACTTTCGCGACGCTCAATGGAGCCGACATGAAACTCAACCCAAAAAAGAGTTTCTTCGGCCTGACCGGTGGTAAGTTCCTCGGGTTCATGGTATCCATGAGAGGTATCGAAATTCACCCCTCTAAATCCCAAGCTATACTCGACATGCAACCACCTCGGAACTTGAAGGAACTCCAGTCGTTAACTGGACGGCTAGCAGCCCTAAACAGATTCATAGTACGGTCTGGAGACGTTTGCTTCCCTTTCTTCAAAGCTATGCGTAAGTCAGCCAAGTTCGAATGGACTGACGAGTGCGCGGCGGCTTTTGACAAAATCAAAGCTTACCTCGCAGACCCACCTTGCCTCAGCAGACCCGCAGCCGGTGATATCCTTGTCGTTTACTTGCCAACTACCAACCATGCTGTTAGTGCAGCATTGGTCCGAGAAGAAGGGCGGGAACAACGGCCCGTATATTTTGTGTCGCATGTACTCCGCGATGCCGAAACAAGATATACCCAAATTGAGAAAGCAGCATATTCTCTGGTAGTGGCGGCAAGGAAGCTGCGACCATACTTCCAGTCGCACCCCATCAAAGTATACACCGGGGTACCACTCAAGAAGGTCATTGCCAACTTTGACTCTTCTGGCAGACTACTGGCTTGGGCTCCGGAACTCTCCGAGTTTGACATTTCGTTCCATCCACAGAATGCTCTCAAGTCGCAGATCTTTGCCGATTTCATCGCGGAATACTCAGGAGCATCACCCGAATTAGAAGGACGATGGACGTTATATGTCGACGGAGAATCCTCCCTACAAGGGGCCGGGGCCGGTGTCTCCCTTATCGGACCACAGGGTGAAGTCCTGAATTATGCCCTCCACTTTCAGTTTCCTGTGACCAACAACACGGCAGAATATGAAGCAATGATAGCCGGGCTCAAGCTAGCCAGAGAACTCGGGGCACGCGAGGTTTACCTCCATAGCAATTCCGAGTTGGCTGTCAAACAGATCAATGCCGAATGTCGCGTCATGGATGACAAATTGCGCAAGTACAGAGAGCAGTTCAACCACCTGAAGAACCAGTTCGATAAGGTCGAGATCCAACATGTTTCTCGCAATAAGAATTGCCAGGCCGATGCCCTCTCCAAGCTCGGAGCTGCGGGGAACCTCGACAAAGACAGACCAATCATAGTTATGGACATACCCAATTCCAGCATTGATGTAAATATCATTGCAGTGTATGCCATCCAGGAACCAACAGATACATGGTTCACCCCGATGTGAAATTTCCTCAATACCGGAGTCCTGCCGACTGACCAGCTTGAAGCGCGACGTTTGAAGAAGATAGCCCCGCTTTACTCCATATTCAACAACCAGCTCTATAAGAGGGGATATGTCCGCCCTTGGCTGAAGTGCATTCCGAACGACACCGCCCATCAAATGTTGGCCGAGGTACACGCCGGCATATGTGGCAGTCATCAAGGTGCAAAAACCCTAGCTAAGAGGATACTTCGAGCGGGATTTTATTGGCCAACAATACAACAAGATGCTGCGGACTTGGTCAAGAAATGCGATAAGTGCCAATATCACAGCAAGCTCAGCAATATCCCACCTTACGACCAGATCTCTATCTCGGGGGCGTGGCCCTTCGACTTATGGGGAATTGACATCGTGGGTCCATTCCCCAAAGCCGTTCGCCAGCGACGTTGGATTATAGTCGCTGTCGAGTACTTTACCAAATGGGTGGAAGCAGAGGCCCTGGCAACTATCACAGCCAAAGCAGCCGAACACTTCATTTGGCGCAACATCATCTGCCGATTTGGTTTGCCCCACGCCCTCATTTCCGATAATGGCACGCAATTCAACGCAGCCAGCACGATAGCGTTCCTATCGGGCCTTGGGATCCACAACAATTTCACCTCGGTCAGCCATCCCGCCAGCAATGGGCTCGCCGAGGTCACCAACAGGACCATTTTGGAAGGCATCAAACGTAAGGTGGAAGCCAACCGGAAAAATTGGCCCAATATGTTGGACGAAGTTCTTTGGGCATACCGAACAACCCCGCGGGAAGCAACACAACAAACACCTTACTCGTTGGTATTCGGCATGGAAGCAGTCACCCCTTTGGAACTGATAGAACCATCCCTTCGCACTGCAACGTACTCTGTTGAAGGAAATCCGGGCTCTCGTGAGATCGACCTCGAGCTCCTTCATGAAACCAGGGAACGAGCCTGTGTCCACACAATGGAGTACTAACGGAGGGTCAAGCGTGCTTTTGATAAACACGTTATACCCCGCGACTTCCAGCCAGGTGATCTCGTGCTACGGAAAGTCGAAGCCACGGGTAAACATGTAGGCAAGCTAGAGCCGAATTGGGAAGGCCCATACCGGGTAGTCTCCCTCAGAGGAAAAGGCGCATATGAGTTGGAAGACTTGCAGGGAACTCCGCTCCCAAGACCATGGAACGCGGGCCATCTCCGCAAGTTTTACACTTAATTGGCGCGACATGCTAGCAAACACATCGAAAGGCGTTATAGGCCGACTACATGTGGTGCTACTAACTCTCAACAAGGCGAGATATGCCGAATACAAGGCGAACTAAGCCGACTGTAAGGCGAGATAGGCCGAACACTTTACTATAGGCGAGATAGGCTTTTAGTTACTTTTCGCGAGATGTTTTTCCATCTCATGTAACTTTTTATTCTTTGTATGCGACGTTATAAGCATAGTTAATATACATGAATTTTCAGTTTTAAAGAAGTCTTATTGCTACTTCACTTTAACATATGCTTTCTGAGCAGTGCTTCTTATCATATCGGAAACAACTAACGAACGAAAACCCTTCGGGGTAACGCATACGAGTTTACCGATCACAGTATTATTCTGACCGGCGTTTCTATGTCGGCCTTTTATATTTTCAAATTTTTATACAAAAAAAAAGAGAGGAGAGAAGGATAAACAAGTATAGTCGCGACATCACACTAACAGATGACGTCGCAGAATAATCACATGCTGACAAGGAAGAATAACAGGTAAATATATTTATATATCTCTAACATTGTTAATTTCCCACATCTCGGGAACAAAAAATGAATATCGGTTACAACGATTCTTTGTTAAGCCCCCACATCCCGGGGGCATCAAAATATTACAAAAATAAAACTAAGGCACGAAGTCGGAAGACATGGCCAGCTCGTCCATATATTGCCACCACGCTTCGGGCCATCATTCCTGTAACAAGTACCAGTTGTACCAAGTTAATATAGATACATAGACATTGCTATTACGGTATATGTAAATCATGATACAGAACAACTTACCAATTAGGGAGTTTTGAGATGTTCCCGAGGTGTCGCTATTGGAGACACAACCTCGGGGTGAACACTATCTCGTATTCTCCCCTGGTCGCCTTCCTCTTCGCTGTCCTCTTCATCATCGTTCTCCTCCTCCTCGTCATCTTCCTCTCCTTCTGCTCCTGCCACCACAGGTCTAGCCACCTCGTCAACAGGGTCGGGCAGACTTTTGGGCCACCTGAATCTCCCCCAACACGGGTACGGGAAGTACGCGGCATGATCATCAAGTGGGAGTTTCTCGTCAAAGATAGACCCATCCGGGTTTACCAATCGATCCCGGGTCTCGTTCCACCGATAATCGGTCAACTGCCGCACCTTAACGTCTTCTAGGGGAACTGCCTTAAACCCGGCATGTTCCGGCGTGAACGGATAATGATTTCCGACCTTTCGCAACTCGTTATAAATAACGGCCTTCATTGGTTTATGCAAGGCCAGCGCCGCGGCCTGCGCGAAGGCCTGGCTAACCAAGAACCGATTCAGCGTAAGGCCAGGAGCTCGTTGCAGCTCCCCCTCCAAACGAGATATCTCGGCTTCTCTCTCCGAGATAGTGAGATCCTTCGCCGCTGCCTCCAGGTTAAGTGCCGAGATCTGTTCTTGCAGAGATTTGATTTCCTCCTCTTGGTTCGCTATTCTATCATCCCGAAGCTTGAGGTGGTCCTCAGCTGTTTTTAATGTTCTTATAGTTGCCTCATGGATGCGAATTTGCCTCTCTTGTACCTTTACCTGTTTTTGGGCAACCTCGAGACGTTTGGTTTGTTCTATGGCCAGGTTGCGGAAATAATCGCGCTCCAGAACGGCCTTTTTGACCATGTCCCCGTCAGAATCAACAAAGAGCATATTGTTTTGCTCTTTGTCAACCAGGTCCTTGTAATGACCAAGGATGGCCCCAATGTCATGAATGGCCGAGATGGCATGGTTGAGCGTCACCTCGGGCTTCTCCCGAATGGTCTCTTTCTGATAAGCGGTCTCCGTTACCCTGAATACTTCCCGAGCATACCGGGCGTGCAGGTTTCTGTTCTCATCCCGCGACTGTTGCATGGTGGAATGACCCGGGAGGTGTAGGCCCAAGCTATCAGCAAATCCGGGTACAATCCTCTCCTTGAACATAACCCCAGTAGCAAGCTCTTGACCCGGAACGGCCGCTTGTAAGAAACTCTGGAGGTCGATGTCGCACGGTTCCTCTATCTCAGCTGTGAAGGCCGGGGTGGATGACCTCGGAGTAATTGCCAAGGAGATATTATCTTGGGGAGGAAGTGCGCTCACACTGGCTGGAGATGCCCTGCTCACCGGGATGGCCTCAATAACGGCCGTTTCAGATGCCCTTCTCGATTTCTTCTTCTTAGGACGTTCAGATGCTAAGCCCTTACCCTTATCGACCGAGGTAAGGGAAACACTGGGGGCTTCTTTCCGTTTGTGGGATGGGGCCTCCTCCGAGATATCTTGTGTTGGAGCACGCACGGGCTCCTCAACAGCGAGACTGGCTGACGTCTCAGCCTTGGAACTTTTCCGGGAAACCTTTTTTCCCGCTTTCCTTTCTTTCTGGCCCGCGGTGGCAGTGACAGTACTCTTCTTGGGGGCTGCGCGATTGGAGGTGTGCGACGCACTGGTCCATATCAGATCCATGCAGCCTTCTTCTGCAAAACAACAACAAAAACATACAATTCGCATTAGGCTACGCAATTGGATAAATCGAGATGAAGATGAGCATAAATTAAATTGCAACTCAACGCGCGAGAACAGGACTCACTTCTCACAATTTCTCTCAATGCATGTGCAGCCGACTGCTCTTGCAGGTTAAGTTTTTTATCAACTTCCGGGATCAATCCTTTCCCGGATTCCAATGGCCTCCACCTCGCTTTTACACCTTGCAGGCAATCCACATCGCGCCAATTTTCTATATACACCCATCCATGATCCCAGGCCTCTATTTTGTTCATCTTCTTGTCCTTTTCAAACAAGGCCTGGTGATTCCTTGGTGTTTTTTGGCGAAGCGCGAGGTGGCCTGAGTCCACATAAAGCGTGGAAAAGAAATGGAAAAACAATCCAATGGTTGGCCTGCTCATCCCGAGCTCGGCCTTAAAAGTCCTAAAGGCTGCCTCGAAGCTACGAATATAGCTCCAAGACACCCTGGTCAATTGTGCGGGAGCCACCTTCATGACACTTAGGAGTTTTCTCTCAAATTGTGTCAGTCTTAATTGGAAGCCGCATTGCGGCATTTCCAGTAAATGCACATGCCGCGCTAATGGTCATGTACCCGATCCTCCGGGCCAGGCGCCCGTAGTACGAGTTGATCCCGCGGTACTTTATCCTTGGTCAACACCAACTCTTCGTAAAACGTCTCTGCCCAGGCCTGATCTTGCACCTCGGGCAAGGGAGCTCGCAATAATGAGTGAGGGAATTGGATATCGTTTTGATGACCGGGTCGCGGACTTACATCGGATGAGGTTTTAGCTTTGGCCTTTGATTTGGCCTTAGGATTCGCGGTCCGAGTAGAACCCTTCCCTTGGGACGTTCCGGCTTCTGCCAAGATACGCTCACCCCGGGATGATGTTTCCGGGCTTGAGTTGAGTATGTCTACTTCAACATCGGTGGCTTCATCCTCTACCACCTTAGCTTCTTCCTGACTCATATCATATAAACTCCCGCTTGACCTTGGCGAGGTGCCCTTCCCGCTATCAGATCCATCCTCATAAACCACGCTTGCCGCTATCTCAAGCATGGCCTCTATGCTCTTGCCAGCACCGTGATGAGAAGTAGGCGCTGTTTGCTTCTGAGAGAACCCGGGGGAACCAGAGTGATCCCCCGAGATGGATAGGTTTTGCCCTATTAACTTGGACCGGTTTTTTCCAGATCTCGCACCAGAAAGGTCAGCCATTTCTACGATTAACAAAGGGATCGGCTTAGGTACAGACTTATTCGAGGTTGGTGCATAGTTAATCCGGTTTTTGGTCATACGAATATACCGAGTTGGCCTACTTATTTATACTCCTGATCCCGGGTTGTACTAATTCATGTTAACCGAATTATACCGAGGTCTAGGAATCACTAACCTTATCAAAGTAAAGTCTTCTTTCGCTGATCTTACGTCTTATGTCGCTGGGTTGGAAGTTTCAAGTTCTTTCTCTCCGAGATAACAATGGTTCGATCAGAAAAAGCACAAATGATGGGGACGGGGGTATATATCGGTCCGATTTGGAAAACTTTTTTCCGCTCGGATCCCGAGGAATGACACCTGGCGCAATCTACGACATTCATCCAAGCGACGTTTCATCTCCCGCCATTTATTTCGAGATTAACGCTCTCTTCACAGGTGACAGCTGTCACCATAATGTCGAAGGGACGTCTCGAATACTCGCGTCTTTTAATCGCGTTAACGAACGGCTTGAATAACTCCGTTTCCGCTACGATTAACGGTATTCTCCGTTCAAATCAATATGTTACTGTAGCAAATTACATGTCCTCACCCGAGATGTTTTGTCACCTCGGAGGGACACATCACCTCGGAAGTACACAACATCTCGCGCAAGGCTTTTTGCTCATTAATACATTATCATTAATGAGGAACAGTTGGGAAAACGACAGTACTGTCCTGACAACTTTATTCTCATTAATGATACTATGTATAACTCTCATTATAAATAGAGTACTCCCGAACCACAAACATTTCACTTTCCCTTTGCTTCTCTTCCAACCACTTTTACCTCGCAACAATTATGTCTGTTCAGCGACATATTGAAAAGTTCTTAGCCGAACGTGAGAAACAGCGCCGCGGTATTCCACCTCGTTTTGTTGGTCCATCCAGCTCAAGCCGAGGTCCTCACCGACGTGCACTCACGCCCATGGAACAGGAGCAGCTAATTCAAGACATTCCCAATGACTTGGATTGGATGCTGGACAACGAGTCCCTTACCGTTCAAGAGTTCCTGAACTATAAACTGGCGACATATAAAGTGTTGAACGATGAAATCGACACCGCAGATCTCTTTGGACCTCTCCGTGACTGCCTGGCCTGTGGACAGTCAGCCCAAAAAGAGGACATAATCAAATGTCGGGGATGTCGCACATGGTGGCATTCCTCACATTTTTTGATCCATGACCGATCGGATCCTCGACGTCGCTTCTTCAAGTGTTTATCCTGCCAAAACCGACATCCCACGGGACCTACATTGGCAACAGCCACTCCGGCCCAGATTTGGGCAGATGATCATTTCGAAGATCCTGATAGTGATATATTGGATTTCCTCCCTCCACCTCCGGGACGCACTTTAAAATTCAAATGTTTTAATTGAAATTTAAATGTAAATATTTTAATTAAAATAAAATTATACCTTATAGGAAGGTATGTCAGTGTATTGCCTCGTGACTGGTGTGTCTTCCGTGTCTACCGTTCCGTGACTCGCGTGTCCCGTACCGTGCCGTTCCGTGTTCTGTGCCGTGCCGTGCCATGTCTTCTTTGCCAACAATTGGTCACGGCACTGGACACGCGAGTCACGGCACGTAACCGACACGCTTTGCCGTGCCGTTCTGTGCTGTTACCGTGCCGTTCCGCAACGGAGCCGGCTCCGGCGTGCCATTTTTCCAACTCTAGATCCGACATTCCGACTACGTCGTAGAGGATCTCAGTTGCCTAAACGCTTGCTCTTGCAAAGAGAATTCGCATCCTCTGAGAAATCTCAAACTTTGAGTAACCGTTCAAATATGTTTTGCATGAATCTCAAAGCACAAATAATACTGCCACTGCGCTATCCCGAAGAATTCGCACCATCTGAGATATTTCAAACTTCGAGTGGTTTTATGGAAAATCTCAACCGTTCAAATACGTTATGCACGAATCTCAAAGCACAAATAATATTGCTCCCGTGTGCTATCCAAAACCTTTTCTTTGCAAGAGTGTGTATCCTCTAGGGGTAGGTAGAAATCGAATTCAAATAGCTTATCGGGTCAAACTCATTAGCTAATCAGGTACCATATAAAAAACATTCAATATAATAATTTAACTACCATAAATATTGAGTATGTGAATTCCAGAATTAACGTACTAAGCTGGTAATATTCTGATAGGGCCATGTTCCCAAGGCCCTTTATTTAATAAACTTTAGGCCTATGAAAGCCCGGGATTCGGACCTCCTTTCAGGAGCCAGCCCGGCGCCAAGGTAAAGAGGCCCAAAGCCCGAGATACTTAAGATCCAGACACAGAAACAGGCCGAAGGCCCTGCAAAGGTCGAGCTCGGCCCGAAATGAACCTGTACCGCCTTAATGCGGATAACCACCTAACGTGGTCACAATAACCGCTTCACCGCCTTAAGGCGAGATAACCACCGAGATAGCGGTTATGAGGCGGTTATGATTCAGCATATATAAGGCAAAAATCCCCATTGAACGGGGGTCGAGATTTTTACACACACAGAGAGATATCGCATAGGTCAGAGTCAGAATCTCTCTACACCCACCTCGCTCTTTAACTCTCACACACTTCGCACATCTCGGACTGCCATCCCGTGGCAGGGCGAGATCATTCCATCACCTCTCACATACGGACTACTCTCCTCGGAAGATATGACGTATCATATTCATTAATAAGAAGGCCTCATATATAATATTTCATATTTGAACTAGACAAGAGCAACAGGATTTGTGATAGACATGTTCGAGTCTTTCTTGTGAGCTATCTGTCTTATGGGCCTGATATATTAATCTTTATTTGTATGTTATCTATTTCCACTGCTCTATACCCATAACAGTAGGTTTCATTAAATAAAAGGCCTTTAAAAGTCCGGCCCAGAACTCACAAGAAAAACGAAAGTTTTTTTTCACCTCCTTCCTTCTCTCTTCGTTTCTTCAGCTCTCTTACAAGTTACAACCGCTCCAATGATTTCATAGAGGGACAAGTTCATTTTCACAGGGGACAAATAGAATCCGACCCATTTTTTCTATTAAGTTTCAAAATTCAGGGGAGGGAGGGAGGTGGACCAGTATCCTCTGCGGAGTTATCTCTGTGGAGTCCTGCGGAGCTTTTCATCTGGTCCATTCGTTTTGATTGGACGGACCAGATCAGATCTTATTGGAAAGGGGAATTTTGTTTTTTTTTTCAATTCGGGCAAGATCTGATATGATCCGTCCGATCAAAACGAATGGAGCAGATTAAAAGCTCCGCAAGGGATTACTCCGCAGAGGATACGAATTCGGAGGGAGGTCCGCCCCTGTCTGAGATATCTCAACTTTTGTGTGACTGACGTGTACGGTGTCTATCCGGGATAGCGCAGGGCAGTATTATTTGTGCTTTGAGATTTGTGCAGAACGTATATGAACGGTTGAGATTTTCCATAAAAACAGATATCTCAGAGGATGTGAATTCTTCTTGTCCGAGATGCGTTTATTTTCTACGTTTAAATAAATTAACTATTCGACATCTCTCAGATTACATGGTCAAGGGACAAAGGCAGATGTTATCACAAAATCAGTTGTATATTTATATATAGTTTGAAAAACAGTCCATTTAATTACCCAAAAACACCGTCCCTTTAAATAAACAAAAAGCAGAGCACTACTTCACAGAATCAACACTCATTTACGGTACAATAACAAGGAAAACAAATATGACAATCCAACTTTACATAACATATTCCAATAATTGAAGCAAATTAAAGGAATGACACAGATGTGTATATCTCCATTTCAATATTAAGCATGTTGGGTGTCCGATCCGCCAACAACTACGATTGAAAGATTAATTTTTGAATTTAATATCAACTCTCCAATTACATAATCTATCTTCTTTTAATTAAATGCATCTGTTTTATGTGTAGAAGTTTAAATTTAGCTACAAACATACTCGCCACACATACCGCCACACGATGCGTTACAATTAAAATTAAACAGACTCTAAAATTTAGCGATATAATTCTCCGTTTCCTTATTAATTTGTTTCCTTATTTCTCCATTTCCAATTAAAATTTTCTATACGGCGGATCACAATGCAAATCAATTTTTTGTTCACTTCCTTATTTATGTACCTCCTTATTTCTATACATATTACTGTGATAAATCTAGAATATATTTTTAATTTTGTTTTTTTATGAAAATTTGTCATTTTGTATGAGAATTTATTTTTGTTATCTTATCATATATTCCGTTGCAACGCACGGGTACGATACTAGTAATTATAAATGTACGTAGGTGTACCGTATTGTATATGCCCAGGAGTGAATGTTTCCATTAATTGAAATTAGTGAAAGCACCACCTCAACCGCCGCCGCCACCTCCACCTCCACCGCCGCCGCAACCGCCACTGCCACCGCCACAACTGCTACCGGCACCACGGCCACCACCACCCCTAGAGTACTTTATCTTACCTCCCGGTCGAGGATTTCTCTTCGGCTCGTCCCCACAGTTGAGTATTACAACGCCAATTACGCACGCCATGGAGAGGATAATGATTGCATGAGAGATGATGGATTTGTGAGGAAAATCATTTTCAAGCAATATGGTAAGAACCCGTACCATTTTCTCCCTGCTTGTTCGTGTTTGAAATTAATACATATATACATATATACATATAACACTACAGGAAAAACACTCATCTGCGACCGGCCAAATCGGGAAACATAAACATCACAATAAAACATCACAATAAACATAAACATAACAATATACCATCACAATAAAACATCACAATAAAACATAAACATCGAGAAACTAATTCAAACAATACATGAAGTAAATTTCTTAAGTCTAATCTGTTTTACATGTAATCAAACAAGTAGAATTTTACAACAAAGAAGTTAGAACTCACCTAATCAAACAAATTAAAATAATTGTTGTTGCACTTAAAATGATTGTCATTGTCTCCAAAGCTCCCTGTGATAATTAACAAACATAATGCATAACTTAACTTATAGTTATGGAATTTAAATGATGAATTTGGTTTTGAAACAGAGATAACGACCATATAGCATATAGATTCAGTAAACAACCATATAGCATATAGGGTTAAAAAATTTAGGCTAGAAAATGAACCTGGTTACAATTTATGGAAGCCTCCATTAGAAGCTTTCAGTACCTACATTTTTAAACGCAATCAAGATATTAAATTATTTTAAAGCTTTCAGTACCTCCTCTATTTCAACCCAACATTTGCAAAGAACCCCCCGTTTTTCTCCAATTTGCACCAAGCTACAGACATACATATATGTTACATAGAAGAAAATTTCTCCAAGAGTTTGTGTCTCAATTCAACCAAATAAGTCTAATTCAGCCATATCATAGACAACATTACCCCTAATTTCTTTTTTAATTTTCCTCTTTAATAGGTTCTAAAGTATCTCCACTTATTTACCCCTAATTTCTTTAAAATGATCAAATTAAGAATAAGCAAGCCAAAGGGCACCAGATTTTCAAAGGGCACCAGATTTTTTACTTGTTCGTTTTTGTATCTATGGCAAAGGGCACCAGATTTTCAATGTGAAATTGAGAAGGCACCAGATTTGAATAGTGAATTCGAGAAGGCAATGAATTTTCTACACGACATGAAATTTAAAGGGCTTGTCTCAAAGAACTAACCTCGTCTGTGTTGGTGCGATAGGGTCGATTTGGCGCGTTTGTGTTGTCAAGAGGGAGGCGGCGGTAAGATCAGAGCTCGGTGGCCCATGGAGTTGGCCAGTCGCCGGTGGAGCACGGTGCCTAGGTGAGGAATGTGAAGGTGTCGGGTGTTGGCCAGTCGCCGGTGGAGCACAGTGCCTAGGCTGGGGATCGGGCAGAGGGGTCAGGGTCGGGCGGCGAGGAATGTGGACGGAGGTGTCGGCCTGGGATCGGGCGGAGGGGTCGGGCGGCGAGGCCTGTGGGCGGGGGGTCGGGCGGCGGGAGGCGGGAGGCGGGATAGCGCGAGTTTTATTTTTTTTGGGCTAAACCTAAAATGCGGGAGGCGGGAGGCGGGAGGCGGGAGGAGACAGAAAAACTCGCGCGTGTAAATTTTAGAAGGCACCTTTCTGCGACCGGGCCAAATCGGTCGCAGAAGACAATTGGCGCCGGTCTCTGAAGAGTCCGTCTCCGAAAACCTTTTATTTTATTTTTTTTAATTTTTTTTTCGGGTCTTCCGCGACCGGCGAATGGATCGGTCGCTGATGCCGGTCGCGGATGTCCTGTTTTGCTGTAGTGTAACAGCGTCGACCGGTAGTATAATTAATATTCTCTGTTTATGTACGTGTAATATTAACAAGGATTTGGCAAAGGCTCTACATGTTCAAAGTCAACTGGCTTGTATAATATACTATTTGTGTGATACTGTCAGTCGCATGGGGACCCACGTTGAAATTTATGAAAGCCATGTGGCTCTACATTTTCGAAGTCAACTGGCTTGTATAATATATGGCTCTACATTCTCGTACATGACAAAATGAATTCATAAAAAAATTATGGTACCAACTCAAGGAACATTAAAATGTTCCAAACGGCATACAGCATGTTTAAGTTTATATTTTTCCTGTTTCCATGAGTTACTATTGGATACTTTTTCCACCTGTCTCGACAGAAAATAAATCTGCTGTGATTCTCAGGAATCACAGGATCCTGCGATTCCGAATCTCAGCTGTTGGTTTTTTTCGTGATGCGTGCATGTAAATTTACTTTTCCAAAGTGTTTTCGAGATCCGCGCACAGAAAAATTTGAACCGTTGATTCGGAATTTTAGGATCCTGCGATCCCACCCAGGAACGCAGCAGATTCGGACTCGTCTCGACAACATCTGCCGAAGCAATGTGAGGCCTGCCTTTAATATGTAAAATTCAATGGCCGGCTCGAATTGAGTTTACCGTTCAAATCATAGAAGGCAAAATCGGCCATTCCAGAGCAGGATCGGACGGTGCCGATCTGATTTCAGGCCGATTTACGCGGATAGTACAAATTTCGGCCAATTTTGGCCGTTCCAGCCAGATTTTGGCCGAAATGCGAATTAAGAAACAAAGACAAAAAAAATTTCAGCTGTGTGGATCGAACCCAGGTCCTTTAATAAGGAGCAAAGCTATTTACCACCACACCATCCAACTTTTGTTGTTATATAACACAACTCATTTATATATAACAATTGTAATTCACTAATTTGTACCAATTCATTCAATCACGGATTTGTAATGCTTGTATTATATTGTATTAGTGGATTATTTGATTGTAATAATTTTTCTAAATTTTTTTATCAATTTTTTTCCTATTTTTTAGTATAAAACAAGCTTCTTGCAAAAAAGTCCGATTTTTCAATACGATTTGGCCGATTCCGACCGATTTTTCCGATCTGGATCGGAATCGGACGGGACCGATCCCAATTCTGATTCTGATTTTTCCTTCTATGGTTCAAATTTTGTAAATTAATTAATAAATGGAGCCGAAATACCGGAAAATCTTTATTTAATTGTAATCATTTGGTTCAAATTAAGCTTTTGATTAATAATTTGGTTGAAGTTTACATATTTGGGCTTGTCTTCGGAGATCAGTTGTATGTAATAATTTTGGTTGACGTTTGCATATTTGTGTTTGTCTAGGGAAATATATATCATTTGTAATAATTTGGTTCTAGTTTACATATTTGTATAGAGGTTATAGCAAGGATGCACCAGTACATGGGAGACGAAGCTGGAATTAATTAAAATAGTGGATGTGAAGATTATGATGGTACCAGTGGTACCGGACCGGGTACTGCGTTTTCTGTTTTTTTTTCATTTTTTCCGGTTTTTTTTAGTTTTTCTTAGCTACAGCTCCCTTTTAAACACTCATTTACTGTAGAATAACAAGGAAAACAAATAAGCCAATCCAATAACTATTTTTTTTCTGAGAAAAGCCAATTCAATAACTTTACATAACATATATATTGTCATAATTGAAGCAAAAGAAATGAAACATATGTGTATTAATTAACTGTATAGATGTAGGTAACTAGGTGTATTAATTAATTCATGAAAGCACTCTGACCAGCCGAATCACCGCCACCGCGGCCGCAACCACCGCCGCAAGCACTGCCGCCACCACCTCCGTAACCACCTCCCCCACCACCAACATAACCACCTTCGCCTCCAACTCGGTAAGCAGTACTGCCGCCGCCACCTCCGTAACCACCTCCCCCACCAACAACATAACCACCTCCGCCTCCACCGGTGCAACCACCTACGCCGCCACCACCGCCACCATTGCCCCCATAGTACGTCATTTTACCTCCTGGTCGACGATACCGTCTCTTGATCAGATCGTAGCCACAGTTGAGTATTACAACGCCAATTACGCACACCATGAAGAGAATTATGATGGCATGGGAGATGATGGATTTGTGTGGAAAATCTTTTTCAAGCAATATGGCAAGAGCCCGTACCATTTTTCTCCCTTGCTCGTTTTCGGACTTCAGAATTAATACACAGATATATGCCAACACATCAGGAGCGCTTGTATAATATTCCTTATATATGTCATATTACATAAAACTTGGCAAAGTCTACTCACACGGTTGGAATATTGATGAAAGCCTTAAGCCACGTGGGCATCGTTTATAAATATGTGGGTAGTAAAAAACGATAACTTTGCTGTCTTGAATGTTAGGTAACATAGATATTTTACAGGCTTGAACATATGTAAGTTGTCGTAAATTTTCATTGATTGCAATAAAAAGAGTTTTGAAAAATTAGTTTGCTTTACTGTTTTTTTTCAGTATTTTCCTCTTTGAATCGGCAAGGAAAAGAGTTTGCCTTGTACAAGATTGTTTGAGGCAACGAGGAATGCAACATTTATATGTGTTCACATAGATATATTGCCATACTGTTAATTTGTTCTAAAATTAAAAAGTTAATGTGTTGAAGAACTAATTAGCTGGCAATTGAGCTGCAAAGATTAGAAAAAAAAAAAAGTTAATGTGAATAACATAATAAAAATTAGCATTAAGTCACTTATTGATGCAGTATTGTGCTTATATAAGTATGCATGAAGGTGTCAAATTACTCGTTCCGTGTGATTAAGATAAAGAACGAGACATTCAAACTATGGATGTCAAATGTGAATATAAGTTAATTATATAAATTTTTCATGTTGCAAACCGTGGTCAATTTTACAGTATCCATAAAATTTACTCAAATTAAATAAAAAAAATCATGTGTAAACATAAGAAATTAAAGACTAAATGGAGTCAATTGAACCGCATTTGGTTGCACTCAATCCGCCCCTGCTTCATCTGTTGTTTGTATAATAACAAAACAGAATTATAATTTGTTTCTTTTAATTTTATTTGCATACACATATTGATTTAAAAGTATATAATTAGAAAAAATAATTAAATGAACCTCAATAAAAATAGATATATATATACCAAATTATTTGTTGAATTTATCGAAAAGAATAATGAGCAAGATAATTTCTCTAGATTTTTTTCCTCCTCTTTTAAAAGGTTTACAAAATAAGAAAAGAAGATAGAACAGTTATGAAAACCAATCAATAATAAATGGTCAAAGGAAATATATGTCGGCAGCTGCAATGATATTTATGAGAGGACAAAATTATCTATCCACTCAAATATTTGAAAATGTTGTGTTAATAAAATAAAATGTGGTGTTAACAAAATTTACTGTTCAGTATTTTCCTCTTTGAACTGGCAAGGAAAAGAGTTTGCCTTGTACAAGATTGATTGAGGCAACGAGGAATGCAACATTTATATGTGTTCACATAGATATATTTCCATACTGTTAATTTGTTCTAAAATTTTTTTGAGGGTAAATTTTGTTCTAAAATTAAAAAGTTAATGTGTTGAAGAACTAATTAGCTGGCAATTGAGCTGCAAAGATTAGAAAAAAAAAAAGTTAATGTGAATAACATAAGAAATGTCAAAGGCATTACGTGTTTCTTTGTGAGAAAGGTGACAGTTAATAAAAATTAGCATTAAGTCCTTTTTTATTCAATATATTGTTGGCGGCATTTCACCGCTGACCTTAAAAAAAAAAAATTAGCATTAAGTCAATTATTGATGCAGTATTGTGCTTATATAAGTATGCATGAAGGTGTCAAGTTACTCGTTCTGTGTGATTAAGATAAAGAACGAGACATTCAAACTATGGAGGTCAAATGTGAATATAAGTTAATTATATAAATTTTTCATGTTGCAAACAGTGGTCACTTTTACAGTATTCATAACATTTTACTCAAGTTAAATAAACAAAATCATATATAAACATAAGAAATTTAAAAATAAATGGGGTCAATTGAACCGCATTTGGTTGCACTCAATCTGCCCCTGCTTCATCTATTGTTTATATAATAACAAAACATAATTATAATTTGTTTCTTTCAATTTTATTTGAATACACATATTGATTTAAAAGTATATAATTAGAAGAATAATTAAAAGAACCTCAAGTAATATAGTTGCGTTGTTCTTGACCAATAAAAATATATATATATATACCAAATTATTTGTTACTCAATGCTTTAAATTTTAGATTTTTTTTCCTCCTCTTTTAAAATGTTTATCAAAACCAATCAATAATAAATGGTCAAAGGAAAGATATGTCGGCAGCAGATATTTATGAGAGGACAAAATTATCTATCCACACAAATATTTGAAGATATTGTGTTAATAAAATAAAATGTGGTGTTAATATCACTATTACTTATTCTTTAATTGCTAACGACAGGCGCACTCTGAGGACAATTCTCTCGTTGTTATTACAAAGACATGTTGAGCTCCGATTGGATGACAAGTTGACAACTCTGCTCAGTTGGAAATTTAGATGACGAATGAGGAAACGACACCAAGAGGATCCTTTCATTATCCTCTATCAAAGGATGAATGGTTCAGATTGATAGAGAAATTCTAAAGCCTTGTGAAATATTATTTCTATTGGCTGCTCCAGGTGACTTGTCAAAGATAGCAGAGTTGTTATCTCTTCCTTTTTCCAAACGCGCAATCCTAACAAGTACAAAAAATTATGTCCCTTCAAAAATTAAAAGCGGAAATGGTAGAACTAGAAGTTACATATATTTACTGCTGTTGCAATTATATTAATTTACCCATTCACACATCAACAGTTTCTCACCGGTGCAATTATAAAGAATTTTTCTTTTCTTTTCTTATTTTGTCTAATTCTCTTCGCACACAACAAAACATTATAATTACCGGCTCTCCCATTTATAACAGGTAACGATTCAAGCTTAGTTCAAACCAAACTTAGTTCGTTCGAAATTAATTTAAACCAAACTCAAACTTGAGATAAGTTCGATTCGGTGCGGTTCGTTTGCAACCCTAGCTACTTGTTGGTTTGTCATTTAAAAAAAAATAGTAATAATAATAATAGTTACGATTTGTGTAAAACTATGATTGCTCACTGCTGTCATTCTTATGATAGCGTGTGTGTAGTCTAAAATTTTAGTTGATATGCTTTAAATTTAATATAAAAAAGCATCTCTCAGAAATTGTCATTCAATATTTTCAGATGCTAAATTTTGTCCTTTTAAGAGACCATATAAAATAAGAGGCTAAGGGATCCGACATTCCGACTACGTCGCAGAGGATCTCAGTTGCCTGAACGCTTGCTCTTGCAGGCCTTGTTCGGCAGTAAATAGGAAATTACTGTTCACGTGGGAAAAAAAAAATTCACTCAGACTAAATTTTTTTTTTCCCACGTGAACAGTAAAATTCAGTTCAAAAATTTCATATTCCCGTTCCCGTTCCCACTGTGCAGCCGAACAGGCCCGCAAAGAGAAATCGCATCCTCTGAGATATCTCAAACTTTGAGTAACCGTTCAAATATGTTCTGCACGAATCTGAAAGCACAAATAATACTGCCGCTGCGTTCGAAGAATTCGCATCCTCGGAGATATTTCAAACTTCAAGTGTTTTTATGGAAAATCTCAACCGTTTAAATACGTTATGCACGAATCTCAAAGCACAAATAATATTGCCCCGTGAGCTATTCAAAACCTTTTCTTTGCAAGAGTGTTTATCCTCTAAGATATCTAAACTTTTGAGTCACTATCCAAAATCCTTTTTTGCAAGAGTGCGTATTCTATGAGATCAGGAGTCATGACGGACGCATGATTTCTGCAAGGAGAGAGAGGGTAGGTAGAAATTGAATTCAAATAACTTATTGAGTCAAAGGTAGAAATTGAATTCAAATAGCTTATTGAGTCAAACTCATTAGCTAATCGGGTGCAATATAAAAAACATTCAATATAATAATTTAACTACCATAAATATTGAGTATGTGAATTCCAGAATTAATGTACTAAGCTGATAATATTCATTAATAAGAAGGCCTTATATATAGAGAATGGCTAATATACAAACGTTTGTTCCTGAACTCAGGAACAAACGATTCGGTTCTCCGATTTTCAAAGTTCAAATAGTCGATCCAAACCGTTAGATATTTAATCTATATTAAAATGTGCTTGGAGACCAAATTTTACATTTTTTAGAATTTTTTTACTATTTATTAAGAAGGTTTGAAAATCGCTGATTTTATTAAAATTCTTTACCATTAAAAAACAACGACCTTCAAACTAGCTTAATAAATAGTAAAAAATTCTAAAAAATATAAAATTTGGTCTCCAAGCACATTTTAATATATATTAAATATCTAACGGTTTGGATCGACTGTTTGAACTTTGAAAATCGAAGAACCGAATTATTTATTCTTGAGTCCAGAAACAAAGATTTGTATACTAGTCATTCTCCTTGTATATAATATTTCATATTTGAACTAGACAAGAGCAACAGGATTTGTGATAGACATGTTCGAGTCTTTCTTGTGAGCTATCTGTCTTATGGGCCTGATATATTAATCTTTATTTGTATGTTATCTATTTCCACTGCTATATACCCATTAACAGTAGGTTTCATTCAATAAAAGGCCTTTAAAAGTCCGGCCCAGAACTCACAAGAAAAAGGAAACAAGAAAAAGGAAAGTTTCTTTTCACCTGCTTCCTTTCCTCTACGTTTCTTCAGCTCTCTTACAACCGCTCCAATGATTTCATAGAGGGACAAGTTCATTTTCACAGGGGACAAATAGAATCCGACCCATTTTTTCTATTAAGTTTCAAAATTCAGGGGAGGGAGGGAGGTGGACCAGTATCTTCTGCGGAGTTATCCCTGTGGAGTCCTGCGGAGCTTTTCATCTGGTCCGTTCGTTTGATCGGACGGACCAGATCAGATCTTATTGGGCAGGAGAATTTTGTTTTTTTGTTTTTTTTTCAATTCGACCAAGATCTGATCTGATATGTCCGATCAAAACGAACGGAGCAGATTAAAAGCTCCGCAGAGGATACGAATTCGGAGGGAGGTCCGCCCCTGTCTGAGATATCTCAACTTTTGTGTGACCGACGTGTACGGTGTCTATCCGGGATAGCACAGGGCAGTATTATTTGTGCTTTGAGATTTGTGCAGAACGTATATGAACGGTTGAGTTTTTCCATAAAAACAGATATCTCAGAGGATGCGAATTCTTCCTGTCCGAGATGCGTTTATTTTCGACGTTTAAATAAATTAATTATTCGACATCTCTCAGATTACATGCTCAAGGGACAAAGGCAGATGTTATCGCAAAATCAGTTGTATATTTATATATAGTTTGAAGGGGGAATTTCACGTATACCCCTCAAAACTTCAAAATTACGTATTTCTCCCTCTAAAGTTTGAAATTACGTATTTCCCCCTCTAAACTTCAAAAACTCACAAATTTATCCATTTTAATGTCTTTTATATTAAAACTCATTCTAAAATTGTAAAATACTTATTTTACCCTTTATTAAAAGCATATAAAAGCCCATCAAACTCAAATTTGAATATGAAGGGTTCCTCTACCGTCCGATCCGCCCGCATCGCATTAAGATCTGTGCGCGTCGCTTCAATATTCGTGCTGATCTAGCATGCATGGATCTTAAAGTAATTATAATACATGCGCATCGCATTAAGATCTGTGCATGTCACTTCAATATGTGTGTGTGTTTGCATCAAGATTTGTGCCGATCTTGTGCGCACAGATCTAAAAGCAGTTCGGACGGTAGATGAACTGTTCATATTCAAATTTGAGTCTGATGGGCTTTATATGTTTTTAATAAAGGGTAAAATGGGTATTTTATAAATTTAGAATGAGTTTTAATATAAAAGACAATAAAATGGATAAATTTGTGAGTATTTGAAGTTTAGAGAGGGAAATATGTAATTTCAAACTTTAGAGGGGAAAATATGTAATTTTGAAGTTTTTGAGGGGTATATGTGAAATTCCCCCTAGTTTGAAAAACAGTCCATTTAATTACCCAAAAACACCGCCCCATTAAATAAACAAAAAGCAGAGCACTACTTCACAGAATCAACACTCATTTATGGTACAATAACAAGTAAATCAAATATGACAATCCAACTGTACATAACATATTCCAATAATTGAAGAAAATTAAAGGAATGACACAGATGTGTATATAATTGTAAATGTACGTAGGTGTACGGTACCGTATATGCCCATGGAGTGAATGTTTCCATTAATTGAAATTAGTGAAAGCACCACCTCAACAGCCGCCGCCGCCTCCACCTCCACCTCCACCGCCGCCGCAACCGCCACTGCCACCGCCACAACTGCTACCGGCACCGCGGCCACCGCCACCCCTAGAGTACTTTATCTTACCTCCCGGTTGAGGATGTCTCTTCGGCTCGTCCCCACAGTTGAGTATTACAACGCCAATTACGCACACCATGGAGAGGATAATGATGGCATGAGAGATGATGGATTTGTGAGGAAACTCATTTTCAAGCAATATGGTAAGAGCCCGTACCATTTTTCTCCCTGCTTGTTCGTGTTTGAAAGTAATACATATATACATGAGTGAGGCTATGGTGCTATGCATAGCACGGATGACTAGTGTACTACGACTTAATATGGTACTTTTTAAAATCCTAACGGTCGATCCGAACCGTTCAATGTGATAACCATATGAATATGTACTTGCAAACTAAATTTTATATTTTTTCGAATTTTTTTACTATTATTTTAGATAGGTAGTATTTTGATGGTCCAGAATTTTCAAAAAACACTAATTTTTCTACCTATCTAAAAAAATAGTAAAAAAATTCGAAAAAAATATAAAATTTAGTTTGCAAGTACATATTCATATGGATATCACATTGAACGGTTTGGATCGACCGTTAGAATTTTAAAAAGTATCATATTGAGCCGTAGTACACTAGCCATTGGTGCTATGCATAGCACCATAGCCTCACTCTATATACATATAACAGCACCGACCAGTTGTATAATTAATATTCTGTTTATGTACGTGTAATATTAACAAGGATTTGGCAAAGGCTATACATGTTCAAAGTCAACTGGCTTGTATAATATACTATTTGTGTGATACTGTGGGAATCAGAGTAGGTCCGATGCCCATCGGACCTACCTTGGTTCGATGGGTGTGATGACCATTCGATCTGCATCAAGATTCGTGTGCTCTGCATCAAAATCCAAACAAGTCTGTATCAATTTCCGTGCAAATAGATATTGATGCTAATCGTACGGTCCTAGAGCTAATTGAACCTAAATGTAGGTCCGATGCCCATCGGACCTACTCCTATCTCGATACTGTGAGTCCCATGGGGACCCACGTTGAAATTTATGAAAGCCATGTGGCTCTACATTTTCGAAGTAAACTGGCTTGTATAATATACTACTTGTGTGATTCCCTTTTGAACCCCGGTTGAAATTAATGGATGTCACATGGCAAACATTTGTGAGTACTTTGATATGGTAATTCAGTCAAAAACACGATAAATTTGCTGTATTGAATAGTATATACAATAGAATATTTTAACGTCAAGTCGTCGTAAATTTTCATTGATCGACTGGCAAGGAAAAGAGTTTTGAAAAAAACTAGTTTTTATGATGCATTATTATGTTTATATACGTATGAAAATATCAAAAAAAAAAAAAATACTTTCTATGCGTGAATAAGATTAAAGCCTGCTTATAACAGCACGGATTGAAGCCTGCTTTAGGACAGAAATTAATGGGCCAACCCAATTCTGATATTAGGCCCAAATAACAAGGCCTCCAATTGTGGTCTACCCATTATTCGTTATTTTCAGGCCTAAAAAACAAAGAAGTCCCCGCATCAAGATGAACCGATTTACCACAGAATTAAGATCCACGATTGAGATCTAACCGAAATTTTTATTGATACCCTCAAAGAAAGCAAAAATAGCAAATATGTCCTCTGATTTGAAATAATTTTATAAATGACCTATGTCACCAATTTTCTATAAATTCCTAAATTATTTTCAAAGTTGATAAATTATACAAAAAAAATATGCTATTTATTTTATATTAATCATGAAAATTACATATAATATATCAGTGTTCTGATATATATTAGTATAATGAATGAACAAAAAAAAGTATATTATATCTGTATTATGCATAAATAAAAAAATTATAGACGGTGTCGAATTATTAAAAATATATATAAACTTGCTACTATGCCAATACATACAACAGATGATATTATATTATTTGTACTCTTATCATATATAAACCGTCCAAGTTATAACGAATAGATAGCAGCCGACAAGAGATAATTATTGAAATAAAATAAAAATGTATCAAGAGGGGACTCCAAGCAATGAAAATCCTTGGCTGCTTATAATATTGTTTGACTAATTGACTATTGGATAAACTTTTTATATTTAGAAAATTTAATAATAATTTACGAAAATAGATAAATAGTTTTAATTTTTTACCGAATCATTTGATTCTGTTTTGATAATTCCTTTAGACATATTTAAATAAACCAAATCAATAATAAGGTATCTTAAATATTATATGTCTAAAGAAAACCAAATTATTGATTTATGATTCGGTTTTATCATAGAATCAAAAACTAAAACACTCTATCTATTTCCTGATAATCCTTTTATTAAATTTCTAAAAATAAAAATTTCTGCTATTGTAAGCTTGATTTATTTCCTGATTTGCTCTACATACCAGATGGTGCGGAGAAGACTAAATGGAGGCAGATTAAAGATGGAGGTTGCTGAGGTCCCCCAGCAAATGCAGTTGTGTATTATTTATAGTTTAAGACATTCATACACTGCATGTACCCCTTTGATTACCAAAGAAACACCAGCCCTTTAAAAAATCAAAAGGCAGACCACTATTTCATAGAATCAACGACTCATTTAATTACTGTACAATAACAGGGGGGGGGTGAAGTATGACAATGAAACTTTACCTATAATATATTCTAATAATTGAAGCAAATGGAATGAGACAGCAGCCGTGTATAACTCAACAGCATGTGTATGTAGGTGTACAATTAATACCATGTAAATGTAAACTTAGTCTAACCACCACAACCTCCACCACAACCTCCACCACAACCGCCGCCGCCGCCGCAACCACCACCTCCGCCGCCGCCGCAACCGCCGCCTCCGTTGTAGTTGTTTCTGTCGTTGTCTATAACAGCATCGATGGCCAAACCGGCAGCTAGGCCAACACCAGCTCCTGCTGCTAGCCCAAGAGCGGCACCACCCATCCCTCCACCTCTTCCTCCGCCGGCGTTGCTGGGGTAATTATAACCGCCGCCACCATTTCCATAATATGTCATGTTATTCGTCGGTTGAGGAGGCCGTCTCTTGTGGCCGCAGTTGAATATTACAACCCCAATTACACACACCATGAAGAGAATTATGATGGCATGAGAGAAGATGGGTTTGTGGGGAAGATCATTTTCAAGCAATATGACAAGAGCGCGTACCATTTTTCTCCCTTCTAGTTCGTGTTTGGAATGAATACATACATATATATAGCACATGTGTTTTTGGCAAACCTATTTATATAATGAGTAGGGTTAAAATGCATCATTGATTTTGTGCTCCAATCATGCTCCACATTCTTATCTTCGTTTTCAAAGTCTGAATAGTCGATCCGAACCGCTTACCATCATCTTCGTATTAAAATGTACTTGGCGACCAAATTTTATATTTTTTGGAAATTTTTACTATTTTTTGGAAATTTTTACTATTTTTTAGATAGGTACAAAATTATTGTTTTCAGAAGATTCTGGACCATCCAAAACAGTGATTTTGTACCTATCTAAAAAAATAGTGAAAAAATTCCAAAAAATATAAAATTTGGTCTCCAAACACATTTTAATATGAAGATCATGTTGAGCGGTTCGGATCGATTGTTAGAACTTTTAAAAGAGAGAAAAAAACGTAGAGTATGATTGGAGGACAAAACTAATGGTGCATTTTAACGTTAGTCTTATATAATATTAACAATAACAAAGGAATTGGCGAAACGCAAAGGCTCTACAATTTCAAAGTCAACTGGTTTAAAGAGGCGCCTTTCATGTTACGTTTATCCTGTTAATTGTGTGATTCCCATGTGGACCACTATTGAGAATATTTTTTCTATGTGGGTCTTATCAAAGAATTTCAAAAAAATACACTAAGGCAATATTTGGTAAGTACTTTGATATTGTATAGCAATTCAGTCGAAAAAGACAGGTTTGCTTAATTTCAAGTCGTCCTAAATTTTGATTGATTGGCATTAAATCAACTAACAGACGCAATTAGTTTTGTCAAAACTGACTAGCTAGTTGGTTTTAAATTAAAACCTGTTGTCTTAATTAAAACCTATTGTCGAAAATGACAGGTTTGCTTTCAAGTCATCCTAAATTACTTGAAAGCAAACATGTCAGCAAATTATCATTTTTCAGAAAACTTGCAAAAATACGCATGCGTCAGTGCCCGCTTTGCCGGATTTCAAAATTCAAAATTGTCAAAAAATAAAGGGAAGAGCCTCAAAACTTGAGTTGAAGTTTCCGATTAAGATTTTCATTTATATTATTCAATCTAAGTAGCTTAGTAAATTAGTTATATAATGAACTTGTAGAATACCAATTTTTACAATTTTTTATGATTTATGAAAGATGGTACAAAATCGGCCTAATTTAGCGTAATTTACCGTATTTTAGCATAATTTAATATAATTATTGTAATTTTGTGTAATTCAGCATAATTTAACATAATTTAAAGTAATTTAGCATATTTTAGTATAAATATGCTAATTATATATCAATAAAAGTAATCTAACAAATATTTTAAAAAAAAATTTAAATTTTTAGTGTTAGATTTCAACATCTTGCTATTGATTCATAGCGTCTCTAAAAAAAAAAAAAATTAGTACCAGCCATTTTCTAGCCAATACCGGAAAAAAATTAAAATCGGCCAGAAAATGGACGGTATGGATATTTTTATAAATTCCTAACAACTTTGGATATATTTATTAATTTGTAATTAACTTTGGATATTAATAAAAATCACGGCTATATTATCTAGTCAACTAACAGACGCAATTAGTTTTGTCAAAACTGACTAGTTGGTTTTAAATTAAAACCTGTTGTCTTAATTAAAGTACAATAATTAATCGAGTTCATTTTATGAGGAAGATTTCCTCCCTTTATTTTAAAATTAGAGTTATGTTTTAATATTTAGAGATAATAAATTATAATTAGATTTTAAAACTATTAATTGATTAAACAAAATTAGGAATTTTGAATGTATGTTCATAATGATTTTTTTTAAATAAAATTATATATATACTTCCAAACATACTTTTCTCTGTGTAATAAAATTCTAATAGATATTGCTTAATTACTATCTAGATTAGATATATATGCTTTATTTCCAACTAATTATTTATAATTATAAGAATTAATAAGAATGTATAATTGTTCTAAAATTTCTTGTAGTCGGCATGATGCCTTAATAATTATTTATTTGTCTATCATGGCATGAAGTCATTTCAGAACACTCACGTTAAACCTCCTAAATTTATTTATTTTTGTTATATATTTTTAGATAAGCAGCTACAAGTGGTGGATACGAATCTGCTATTATTCTAATAGAAAAACAGGACTCTGCTTTTCCGATTCCAACTATCAAATTCATTGAGATTTGTGCATGAAAAAAGTTTTTTTATCGAGATACGCAAATGAAAAATTTTGAATGGTTGAGATCGGAAAAGCAGGACCTTGTTTTTTTTATTAGAATAACAACATATTTTATTCCACAAGTGGTTGGTTGGTTTGTATTAAAGTACGATCCCCTCAGCCCCATATTTAGCATTAACACCATATATACCGGATAATTTAGTTTAGGTGAGAGAAGAAAACTCGTAACAATATTTTCATGCTAATAAATGCTTGTTTATTAGTTTTTGAAGAGCCGTGATATATAGTGTTTAATTAGTAAGTACATGCTAGCTCCCTTTGCTCGTTCAAACTATAAAGGTATCGCTGGATGGTCTAATTGGATTAGGGT
Organism: Carex kokanica; assembly: GCA_025461125.1. NCBI lineage: Eukaryota > Viridiplantae > Streptophyta > Magnoliopsida > Poales > Cyperaceae > Carex > Carex kokanica. The sequence continues at coordinate 1,736,921 of JAJGRX010000348.1, forward strand.
AAGAATAGAGAAATTGAAATTAGTAGATGAGAATAAAAAAATGGTGATATTTATATTAGTAAAAATATTGTTTGAATTGAATATTTAAAATAATAAATAATTGTAATCAAGCAAAAATAATGTTAATGTAGTGCTAATTAAGAAGAAAGATAAATAAGTATTGTTATGATATGAAAATGACAGATGTGACGAGAAATGACCATGTTGGCAGAAACCAAACAAAAAAGAAACATTTTTTTTTCTCTGTTCAGTCTTCATACTCGAGAATAGTTACTATTCCATCCGATATAAGGAACAATGAATTAGTGAGAATAACACCTATTCCGATAGCAAGTTTTTTGTTTGAATTCCACAACTATTCTCATGATAAAAACTATTGTAGTCTAAGGTATATAAAAGAATCGAAATAATGGTAACAGGTCGAATAACTAATTCACTGTGCACGTGCACAGAATAAATTGTTATTATTTGTATTGTTGTTATCATCGTTATCATTATATTATTTTACTATGTTATAGTATCTAAATTATTATTATATACAGAGGAGGGATCAGATTACATTCTCTTTTTTTGACACACTTTGACAACTACTATTTTCAAAGTCCAAATAATCGATCCAAACCGTTCAACATGATGGATATATTAAAATGTGCTTGGAGATCAAATTTTACATTTTTTTGAATTTGTTTACTATTTAGTAAGATGGTTACAAAATCGTTGTTTTCAGACCATTGAAAACAGCGATTTTGTAACCATCTTAATAAATAGTAAAAAATTCAAAAAAATGTAAAATTTGATCTCCAATCACATTTTAATATGGTGATCACGTTGAACGGTTCGGATCGACTGTTTGGATTTTGAAATCGCAAAATTGACCTATAAAAAAAATAATGTCAAGATGTGTCAAAAAAAAGAGTGTAATTGGATCCCTCCTCTATCTGTTAGTCGTTAATCAAACAAAGGTAGAATTATAAAACTAAGATTGGGCAGCTAAAAATAAAATACAAAATATGTAGCCATTAAGATTTAAATCAAGTCTTCGCAACCGCAAATTGGACTTCTAATAATAAATTACAAGTACATATATAACTGAGTTGTACTGTATAAAAACTTTTATAAATATTTCAATTAACTTTTAATAAACATTATTAAAATGTTTAAAATTAGAGGGTGACTAAATACCCTCTGGATTGGATTTAGATCCTCTCCCGTCATTAAATGGAGATAGAAATTGGGGGAAAATATCTATTTATTCACATATTATTTGTTAATTATAACCAATTTCGATTGTAGAATAAAAGAGCATGTCATATTTAAAACCAAGATTATGTTATATTCTTGATTCCTCCAAAAAAAAAAAAATTATGTTGCCACTCCAATGGTGCCTCATGAAATTAGGGCATGTTCGGCTGCCAAGCGGGAACAGGAATGGACTTGAGTTCGGTTCCAATTTGAATGGCCGAAACATTGTGTCTGCGGAAAAAAAAATTCACTCAAAGTGATAAATAGGAATGATAGCTGAACAGGCCCTTAAAGTATTCATGCAAGTTGGACCCTAGTTCTACCCTAGTTCTACTCTTTTCCACAGATATAATGATAGCTGAACACTCTAGTTCTACCCTAGTTCTACTCTTTTCCACAGACACAATGATAGCTGAACAAGCCCTTAAAGTATTCATGCAAAAGAAAAGGGGTTATTATTGTGTATCTAACTCCAAGTAATTCCAATCCTTGATGCCTTCAATGGGCATTTGCAGTAACTTTTTGGATAGACACTATTTCACTTTTCTGTTATGATAAGAAATTATATTCTGTTATTATGTGCCTTCTTTGCTGGTTTATATATTTTGAATTCCTTTATGTATGTTTATGCCATCCTCGTCATCCCAAGCCTCTATGAATAAGGATAAACTGTTAAATTTGATATGGCTATGGGATTGGGGAGGTCAAGTTGTAGATATTATATAATTTTTTAATATGTCCAGTGTTAAATAAAACACAAAGAGAGACTGTTATCTCTATATTAAAATGTGCTTGGAGATCAAATTTTACATTTTTTGGATTTTTTTACAATTTATAAAGTCAGTTTTAAAATCGCTGATTTTAATAAACAGTGAAAAAAAACAACGATTTTAAAACTGACTTAATAAATAGTAAAAAAATTAAAAAAAATGTAAAATTTGGTATCTAAGCACATTTTAATATAGATTGAATATTGAACGGTTTGGATCGACTGTTTGAACTTTAAAAATATAAAAACTGAAGTGATTTAAGATTCATATATAAATAACTCTATTTGAATTTTTCAAAACATGCGACTTTTTATGCGAAGGGTATTAACCGTTATCACAAGACTAAAGTCTGGTTCTTGAAACTTGGTTGTCTTATTGTGTAGTTTTGTTTCTCTATTATTCTTGAAACATAATACATTAGGGCTTAATTTTTTTTCTCATGTTATAAGATTTCACTCATATAGAATATTAGTGAGTTAATTAATTTGATGCTATTCGAAATCAAATGAGTTCATAACTTCATATTGCAATGAAATTAATAACATATACGAAATCCATGGTGTGTTTACTTAGAAATGGGAATTAATAGGATAAGATTTTTTTTAGAAGTGATTTAAGATTGATTGGACATTATTTATCACAAAAATTGAATGATGTAAATTTTTGGGATGGATCACTATTAAAAATATTCTAATGTAAAATTAGTATTCTTTCTTGTCAAATTTAATAGGGTCAAATCTTGATGATGATATGGAGAAATTTGGCATCCAATAATTTTCATATAGATATCATGACCCATTTAAATTGATGGTTTAAACTTTAAAAATGAAAATGTAGACCGATTTTGTGCTTTACAAAATATCGTAACTTCACTCTTAATTGTATTTTTATTGGAAACATTTATTTTCATAAATAATTAAAATTGATAAAACTTCTTATTTATACATGAAAATGTCAAAAAAAAAAACATAAGACATTATTATTAATTGAAAATTGACATTAAAATTATAAATATTACAATTCATAAAAAAAATTAAATATGGATAAATTTATCAATGATATTTTAGTATTTCATATTTAAAATTGAACATCAAAATAGTATTAACTTTAAAGGAGAAGCGATTAGTAAAATTAAAATTAAAATGGTTGGCAGCAAGGACCTATACAAGAGAATTTTTTTCTGTACAAAATATAAAAAAACAAAAAACAAAAACAGAAAGAGTAGAGATAAATTTTTATTAGTAAAATAATTGGTATAGATTCTACGGATTTAAACTATTCAAAGTTTATTGAATTGGTATTAATTCCACCAATCCAAACTAATTTTTTTCGCATGTTTACATATGTTCGAATTTTTTGTGGCTTTATTATTTATGACTACTTGATTTATGCTATGCTTCTCATATGATGAAACTACAACAAATCCGGATACATTTCTGTTTTTCTAAAAAGGAAAAAATATATATGGGTTTGGATCGATAAAATTTAGTTGGACTCTTTTTGTTTCTCTCTCTTCTTTTTATATATTTTCTACGTATAAAACATTCTCCCTCTACAATATGGTACAAAGGTTTTTTCTTTTCCTTTTTTTTGGAATTTTGAATTAAAGGAAGAGTTCAAGTCTTCATTACTTGGCCTGATTATAGTACTTTGCAATGTGCACATAAGTTAGTGTTATAAATCTACATCTTTGTACTTAAAATTCAAATAGTTGTTTCGAACTGTTTAACATGATTTTCATATAAAAATATATTTGAGAACCATATTTATATTCTTTAAAAAAAATTTACCATTTTTTAGATAGGTAGAAAGTCACCTGATCCAAAGTTCTGGACCATAATGAAAATAATGATTTTTACCTATCTAAAAAGGCAGTAATAAATGTAAATTTTGGTCTATAAGTTTATTTTTATATGGAGATTATGTTGAACGTTTATATCGACTATTGAACTTTGAAAGTGAATATATGAAATTATGATTCCATAGCATGGACATGTATGCATTCCAAAGTACCATAGCCTCACTCCAATATTTTAATAATTTTTAATTGGAGTTGTATTTCAAAATGCATCAAAGCAAAAAAAAAAATGTCATAATTAGTTGTGTTATAAAAATTGATATTTTAAGAGAACAATTTTGATTTGATGGCTAAGGCAATGTATTTGAAGTTAAACAACATGTTCCCATTTTATTTAGCTTTTTTTATATTATAAAATCTAAGTTTGATTTGGAGTAGGTATTACTCGTAGAAGCATGTCAAGAAGTCATGCAATAAAATTCAAAGATGTTGACGCATCATCCAATATATATTTTTGTTGGTACACAGCAAAGTTTGAAGATGGAATTGATCACAAGTTGAAAGTTTCCAAAAAGTTTAAAGGAAAATATTCTCAAGGAAAGCAAATCCAACAAATCAACCGAGCGGATTCCCCTTTTTGCAATTTCTAAATTTAGAATAATAAATCGTTCAGTGACGACATATCTCATTCATGCGTCATGTGGTGTTTTGAAGATTTGTAGGAATTGTGATAAATGAAGTTGGTAAAGTTTCTTTTTGTTGATTTTGCTTTGGATAAACAATCTGAACTTTGAGAGAAATTTTACAGTTGATTTAAATTTAAGTCTCCACAACAACAAGGCTACAAAAACATTTAACATTTAAAGAGGCTGCACTATATAATTTTTTTAGAAAAAAATTCAATTAAATTTTAATATACAAAATTAAAATATTTAAAATTATAGGAGTAACTAAACACTATTTGAATTGGCTTTAGATCCGTTCCTGTTATTTTATGGAAATAAAAGTTGGGAGAAAATATCTATTTATACACATATTATTTTATTAATTATTTATAACCAAGGGGATCAGTATTCTCTGTAGTACTGCACGGTGGGGCTCACGACTTTATAGTTTATATTTACTTTTCATATTTAGACTGTAGAGATGCCTTTTATGATTCGTGTCAGATTAAAAGAACAGTTTGAATCAACTAATTGTACAAAACAGTACCTCTGTAGTACTCAGAGGATACGAATTCCTCCAAGGAAACCTCAGGAAATTAATTAATATGTATGTTTATGCCATCCTAGTCACCCCAAGCATCCATAAATGAGGATAGAATGTTGGATTTGATATGGTCTATGATAAAAAAAAAATTTATAAACCATAATTAAAAAAATATATTTTTACGAAGCCAACATGATTACTTTTTTTTTTGCAAAAACCATAATAACCGAAATGGCATTTCGGTTCGCCATTTTTTTTTGTGGCGGCTCATATGAAAACTTGTGAAACCAATACCACAGAAAATCCAAAAAGGAGACCAGACTGAAATGCCATTTCAGCCCGGAATAAAAAAAAAAAATTGACCGAAATGACATTTCGGTTCTTATGGATTTTGTAAAAAAAAAAAAGTAATCATGTTGGTGTTGTTAAAAAAAAAAATTAATTATGGTTTATAAAAAAAAAATCCCTTTGATGAGGATATACTTTACCTACATTTAATGATATCAGAGAATTCAATTGATTCTTAAAAATTTTAAATTGAAAATAAAAATCGAATATCTAAAATTGAGGATACCAATTACAATTGTTAAAGATTGGAAAGAAGAAGAAGAATGGAATTAATGTTTGGTCACACGCAACAGAAGCTTTTCTCTTATAAAATGTATTTTCTACCTAGTTCAACGAATAATATTGGAAATTTTGCGGAGTGATGAATATGATTCCGTCTTTATATATCATGAAATAAATATCATCAATCTTTATTGTAGTTCGGAAACTCATATTTCTTTTAAAATATGATTTATATTATATGTTTTTTTTGTGTATAAAAAAAATACAAAAGTTGATACAGTATTAAATGACATTTATAATTATTGAATGAGGTTAATTACACTACAGGAGGTCTCCAAACTTTTAAACTGTCTCAAGTAGGGGTGTCAATGTGTACGGTAAGGGTCAGGTGGAAACATTTTCATATCCGTACCCGTTACAAATTGTCCTTATCCGTACTCTATCTTTACCCGCTACAAATTATCTTACCCATATCCTATCCTTACCCGTTATGGTTGTCATATAACGAAACGGTAGCGAGTAAATAATAGGTAATACTTACCGAAATTTTTATATATAAGAAAATAAATTAAAAAAATATTAAAAATAAGAAACTGTTGGTAGAAATTTGAAAAATGAGAAGGCTGGTATGTACCCTGGCGTCCCAGCGGGACGCCATGGCATACTCCGACCCATGAAAAAACTTAAAAAAAAAAAAAAAAAAAAAAAAAAACGGCACGCCATGCCAGACTCCGTCCCTAAAAAAAAAAAAATTAATTTTTGTTTCTGCTGTGTTCAGTCAGAAATCCAATAATTTTGATCAGATTCAAAATTCATTTTAGAGAAAATGACTACATGGATTTTTGTGTTCTTTATATCAAAATAAAGGTTTGAAAGTCTAGTTTTCAGATAATATAATTTCTCTATACAAAAATATTACAGATTGGTACAGTTTTAGCGATTAATTGACAGAGGTCAGAATTCAGAAAAGCTGAAATTCCAGTAAGCAGTCCTATAATTTTGACCAGATTCAAAATTCAATTTAGAGAACATGGCTACATGGATTTTTGTGTTCTTTATATAAAAATAAAGGTATGAAAGTCTAGTTTTCAGATAATATAATTTCTCTATACAAAAATATTACAGATTGGTACAGTTTTAGCGATTAATTGACAGAGGTCAGAATTCAGAAAAGCTGAAATTTCAGTGAGCAGTCCAATAATTCTGAATTCTGACCTCTGTCAATTAATCGCTAAAACTGTACCAATCTGTAATATTTTTGTATATAGAAATTATATTATCTGGAAGTTAGACTTTCATACCTTTATTTTGATATAAAGAACACAAAAATCCATGTAGCCATTTTCTCTAAAATGAATTTTGAATCTGATCAAAATTATAGGACTGCTCACTGGAATTTCAGCTTTTCTGAATTCTGACCTCTGTCAATTAATCGCTAAAACTGTACCAATATGTAATATTTTTGTATAGAGAAATTATATTATCTGGAAACTAGACTTTCATACCTTTATTTTGATATAAAGCACACAAAAATTCATGTAGCCATTTTCTCTAAAATGAATTTTGAATCTGATCAAAATTATTGGATTTCTGACTGAACACAGCAGAAAAAAAAATTGATTTTTTTTTTTTTTTTTTTTTACGTTTTTTCATGGGCCGGAGTATGCCATGGCGTCCTGTTGGGACGCCATAGCACATACCAGCCTTCCCATTTTCCAAATTCCTACCAACAGTTTCTTATTTTTAATATTTTTTTAATTTATTTTCTTATATATAAAAATTTCGGTAATACTTATATAATAATAATTTTTATTATTTATTAAATAAAATATTTAAACAAATACATTTATTTCACATATGTATAGTACTTTATTGACAAAAAATTCTGATCATGCTAAGCGCAAGTAAACCAATTAAAGTACTATTTTCAATACTTATTAATATATGTAATATATATAAACTTCTTTTATAATTATCAGATCGGGTAACGGGTACGAAATAGGCTTTATCCGTACCCTTACCCGTTTAGATAACGAAAAAATCATTACCCATACCCATACCCGATACCCGATACCCATCTTATTGGATACGGTACGGATCGAGTAAACGGATAAAAGGGTGCCATTGACATCCCTAGTCTCAAGTTGGATTGCAAATTTCTAATTTTGACATCATTCTCTCAAATTATGCAACCAATGACAATGACCCCTGAAAAGTTTCTTGTTTTTTTAGATAGAAAGATAGAGGGAGGTCTAGCCTACCAACTTCCATTAGTCTATAACGAATTTCCTATCCGAATTTCGAACCTACGATCTCTCACACAGAGGATGTTGTATTTTTACCACTAGACGAAAGGTTAGTAATTGACCGCTGAACAATTAGTTAATTTACTATAAAATGCTCAAGTTAAAGTATGAATTGACCATAATGCCCTAGGTTATTGCTATTATAAATTTATAATATTTATGGTTTATGGTTTTCAAAATTTGAAAAATGAACTTTAAAATATATATATAGAGGAGGGATCGGATTACACCCTTTTTTTTGACACACTTTGACACCTACCATTTTCAAAGTCCAAATAGTCGATCCAAACAGTTCAACATGATGGATATATTAAAATGTGCTTGGAGATCAAATTTTACATTTTTTTTGAATTTTTTACTATTAATTAAGATGGTTACAAAATTGTTGTTTTCAGACTATTGAAAAACAGCGATTTTGTAACCATCTTAATAAATAGCAAAAAAAATTCAAAAAAAATGAAAATTTGATCTCCAAACACATTTTAATATGGTGATCATGTTGAATGGTTCGGATCGACTGTTTGTATTTTGAAATCGCAAAATTGGCCTATAAAAAAAACAATGTCAAGATGTTTCAAAAAAAAAGGTGTAATTGGATCCCTTCTCATATATATATATATATATATATATATATATATATATATATAGTGCTGGGCTTAGCTAAGCCATGGAGTAAAACGACTTGGTGCTCCACGCCTCAAAATTAATTCGGTATCTATTTATATTATAAGAGTCCGCTTTAAGATTTGTATCAAATTAAAAACGGAGGATTCAGATCTCATTCATGAAAGTGACATTCCAATGATGAGTGGAAATTTTTTTTAAAAAAAAATTTAAAAGTATTCACTGGATAATCTTAATGTAATGGGTTCCAAAAGATAATCCATGCAATATAATAAGGAATGGACTCTGCTTTTCTCTAAGAACAGAGAGAAGCAAGATTCTATTTTTCTGATTTCAACTATTCAAATTTGTTGAGATTTGTATATGAAAATGTTTCTTTATCGAGATACGTGAATATAAAATTTTGAATAGTTGGAATTAGAAAAACAGAACTCTGTTTTTCTTAGAGAAAAACAACAGAGTCGGATCCATATAATAAATGATTGATATGCCGGTTTATTTATATACTAGACGTCCAAATCAAATTTTACTTTTATTATTTTTATATTGGGTTTCACTTGACAACAAGGTCCTCTACAATATGGTACAGATAATCTTTCTTTCTTTTTATTTTTCGGAATTTTGCATTAAAGGAATAGTTCAAGTATACTATATTTTTATAAACTTTAATTCAAGCTGTATTTCGAAATTCATCAGTGCACATAAAAAAAAAAGTTGTAATTAGAGACAGAGTTAAACTTTAGAACTACGAGGGTCAAACACATATAGAGCTCAATTATATAAATTTTTTTTTTACAAAGAATAAAGGTCAATTTTACTCAAATTATATAGATAATTATATATAAATACAATTTTGTTTTAATGAAGTCAATTGACTTCAATCTTTCAAGCTAAATCCGCCTCTGGTCGTAATTAATTGTGTTGTGAAATTTAATTTTTTTTTAATTTTTTTTTAAAAGCGGTCTTTAGTCCGGTAACTAAGAAAATGCTTGCTTGTCGTTTGTTCGAAATCCAGTTGAAAAACTTGTCTCCGTTTTATTTTTAAAAGAAGAAGAAGAAAGAGATTGTGTATTTTAAAAATCTTTGTTTGATTTGGACTAGGTGCTACTTGTCTATTTTGGCTACGCAGCAAAGTTTGAAGGTGGAATTGTTTTTTGTTCACAAGTTAAAAAGTTTCCACTTTTACGGCTCTTAAATTGCGAACTGTTGCAATCCTATCCACAAAACAATGCTCACTTGACTCATTGGCGAGGTTAAAGGAATGTGTAATTTTCAAGGAAAGCAAATCCAACAAATTAACCGGATTCTCTTTTTGTAGTTCCCAAAATTAGAATAATATATCTGATGAGTGACGACATATCTAAGAGATAATTGATTTGGTAAAGTTTTTTTTTTTTTTTTTTTTTTGCTTTGGAAAACAGTTGAATTTTAGAGAATTTTTATAGTTGATCCCTTCTCACTTCCTCTTCTGCAACATCTCTGGATAATTCGCGCTTTTTTGTCTGAATTTTTTATTTATAGAAATTATTTAAAAATAATATAGGAATTTGGATGGAGTGTAGAGAAATTTTGTTTTCATAGAAGGTACCCAATTAATGATTCGGCTTGTTTACCTACTCAAATTTTGAAATTGAAGTGTTATAGAAGATAATATTATTGTGAGGAGGGATCCGATTACACCTTTTTTGGTGACACACTTTGACACCTACCATTTTCAAAGTCCAAATAGTCGATTCAAACCGTTCAACATGATGAATATATTAAATTGTGCTTGGAGATCAAATTTTACATTTTTTTGAATTTTTTTGCTATTTATTAAGATGGTTACAAAAATCGTTGTTTTCAGACCATTGAAAAACAGCGATTTTGTAACCATCTTAATAAATAGTAAAAAAATTCAAAAAAATGTAAAATTTGATCTCCAAGTACATTTTAATATGGTGATCATGTTGAACGGTTCGGATCGACTGTTTGGATTTTGAAATCGCAAAATTGACCTATATAAAAAACGGTGTCATGATGTGTCACCAAAAAAGGTGTAATCGGATCCCTCCTCTATTATTGTACTTCATTTTGTGTAGTTATGTGGTTTGTTTGTTTTTTTTTTTTTTGAAATGAGTAATAGGGGTCAAGCCACTCGAGACTTTTTATTTCAAACTTTGCAACAAATGATTTTTTCCATTTAAATTTCGAACTCATGACCTCTCACATAAGAGATGTGTGTTTGTCACTAGAGCAAAAGTTGGTTCTTTATCTGGTTTGTTATTGTTAGATTAAATTTTTAATTAAAATGGCCTAGATAATAGAAATAAAAGATTAGTAGTTTTGAGACTGTTAGTGTCATTAAAATAAAGTTTTGAGACTTTAAGTGATTAAATAACTGTTTTAATTCGTTTGATTTTCCACTAATAATAGCACATTAAATCTAATCCGTTTACTTGATATTTAATGGACATATTAAAGAAAGTACAAATAGGAAATGAATGCAACTTCCGTATTAGATATTTTACGAAATATTATATTTGTGAGAATTACATTTTTCAAAATCCAATATATTCTTATCGATCTATGTTAATGCTTATAATTTACAGGTATCTTCATACATCTCATGTCTTTTTTTCCTATATTATTTTTTTTTTAAATAATTTCTATAAATAATAAATTCTGCTTTTTTGTTCTACTATCAATCTATCATTTCTTATCTTAGTGCCAACCATGGGAGCTGTCCATCTGGAAAGCATGGCTTTTGCCTCGCAACAAATGGCCAATTTCGACAAACCGCACTATTGCCATTGAATTAGATTAGGCAACCATCAAACGCAAATTAATTTTGCATAAATGTCTTTTCCTCCTCCGGCGTTGCTGGGGTAATTATAACCGCCACCGCCGCTCCCATAGTATGTCATGTTACTTGTCGGTTGATGCCATCTCTTCGCCTTCTTGCCACAGTTGAATATTACAACGCCAATTACGTACGCACCCCCACAAAGAGGATTGTGATGGCATGGGAGATGATGGGTTTGTGTGGATAATCATTTTCAAGCAATATGGCAAGAGCGCGTACCATTTTGCTCTCTTCTAGTTCATGTTTGGAATGAATACATATATACATATACTTGTATATAACAAATCTGCACTTGTATAATATTCCCTATTTATATAATAATAAGATGGTACAAATGTTTTTATTTTTTCTGTCTCAATCATTCTCTATTTTTTTTTAATTTTTTAATAACAAAAATTTTAGAACTTATATATCAAAATAAAACCATTAAATGTGATCTATATTATTTTTTATATATTCACATACAAAAATTTCACTTTTAGGTTTTGTTTAATATAAATCAATTAGTTTAAAAATCAAAGTTCATAATTTATCCATATCAAGATATTTTTGCAAGCACTTGATGATACCGATTAAATTAAAATAAAATAAAAATATTATAATATTTTATATATGCAGAGAAAATAATATAAACCAGTGCATATTTCTTTTAAATTTCCTGTGACCAAGAAAGATCTCATGGAAACTTTAATATAGGATTTTTATGAAAAGTCTCATGGTGAAGTCCATAGAACAGCTCATGAAGCCTAGTGCTATAATAACACAAAAGCAGCCCAAATTCAAACATGCAAACAGGAAAAGACAAAATCAAGGCCGAAAAAGAAATTAGAGAAAGGCCCAAAATACAAAGCTGCAATGATCAATAAAAAGGAATCCCAGAAATCAACGAGATAAGAAGCAATCCTGACTCCTGAGTGACAATTGAGTGATACCAATCTCTAGAGTGGGAAAAATGGCACGCCGGAGCCGACTCCGTCACGGAACGGCACGGCACGCGTGTCCTTCGCGTGCTGTGACTCGCGTGTCCCGTGCCGTGACCATTCGCGTGTCGTGATCAATTGTTGGTAAAGAAGACACGGCACGGGACACGCGAGTCACGGAACGGTAGACATGCCAGTCACAGGGCAATACACTAACATACCTTCCTATAAGGTATAATTTTATTTTAATTAAAATATTTACATTTAAATTTCAATTAAAACATTTGAATTTTAAAGAATTGTTTCGTATTTTTTTTTAAAACGTTAAATGCGATCAAACATGACTAACGCACGTTTGGTCACGGCACGTTTAGTCACAGCACGTGAGTCACGCCGTGACTCGCGTGCCGTGACCACCTCTCATAATTTTTGTCACGGCACGGCACGGCACGTGACTAAAGTCACGGCGTGTTAGTCACGGCACGACACGGCACGGCACATTTTTCCCACTCTACCAATCTCTTTAATTTGGTTGTAGTTATTATCCGCTTAATATCATTGGAACGATATTTTTTGAAAAAAGCATATAAATGTCCATTCCGTTCAAGAAACAGATAATAATATCCTTTACATTAATACCTAAGCAAAACTAAACTACTGCTATAGTTTTTGCATCAAAATATCAAGCATGATTAACATAAGTCTTAGACTACCAACCACTTGGACTGGAATTATAGCATTAACAGACAAATTATTTCTTGGTCATAATTTTGTGCCTATGATGCTATAATTACAGAAAAAAAAAAACGATTTATTATTCTAAATTTAGAAATTGCAAAAAGGGGAATCCGCTAGCTAGGTTGATTTGTTGGATTTGTTTTCCTTGAGAATATTTTCCTTTAAACTTTTTGGAAACTTTCAACTTGTGAACAATTCCAAATTCAAACTTAATTTGCTGTGTACCAACAAAAATATAGAACCAAAATATATATTGGATGATGCGTCAACATCTTTGAATCCTATATATTGCATGACTTCTTGACATGCTTCTACAAGTAATACCTAATCCAAATCAAACATAGATTTTATAATATAAAATAGTTAAATAAAATGGGAACATGTTGTTTAACTTCAAATACATTGCCTTAGCCATCAAATCATAATTGTTCTCTTAAAATATCAATTTTTATAACACAATTAATTATGGCATTTTTTTTTTTTTTTTGCTTTGATGCATTTCGAAATACAACTCCAATTAAAAATTATTAAAATATTGGAGTGAGGCTATGGTACTTTGGAATGCATACATGTCCATGCTATGGATTCATAATTTCATATATTCACTTTCAAAGTTCAATAGTGGATATAAACGTTCAACATAATCTCCATATAAAAATAAACTTATAGACCAAAATATACATTTTGTTAAAAAATAATTACTGCCTTTTTAGATAGGTAAAAATCATTATTTTTATTATGGTCCCGAAATTTGGATCAGGTGACTTTCTACCTATCTAAAAAATGATAAATTTTTTTAAAGAATATAAATATGGTCCTCAAATATATTTTTATATGAAAATCATGTAGTTCGAAACAACTATTTGAATTTTAAGTACAAAGATGTAGATTTATAACACTAACTTATGTGCACATTGCAAAGTACTATAATCTGGCCAAGTAATGAAGACTTGAACTCTTCCTTTAATTCAAAATTCCAAAAAAAAAAAAAAAAAGGAAAAAGGAAAAAACCTCTGTATGTACCTTATTGTAGGGGGAGAATTTTTTAAACGTAGAAAATATATAAAAAGAAGAGAAACAAAAAGAAATATGCTTGGCCAATATATAATTTTGTAGTTTAATTATGCATCATAATTTTAGGGTTCAAATGCATATATAAAATATTATAATATTTTGATTTTATTTTATTTTAATCGGTATCATCAAGTGCTTGTCAATATATTTTAATATGGATAAATTATGAACTTTGATTTTCTTGGTTGGTAGTCTAAGACTTATGTTAATGCTATAATATGCTCCATATGCTATAATATTTCTTGCACAAAATTATGAACCCTATAAAAGAAGAGAGAGAAACAAAAAGAAATATGCTTGGCCAATATATTTCTTGGTCACAGGAAATAAAAACTAAAGACATTTAAAGTTTAATTATTTATATTTAAAAAAATAAAAACATCATAGAAAAACCAGTGCCTTTCATGTTACGTTTACCCAATTGGGTGGTTGCCATGTGGACCACAATTGAGATTTTTTTTATGTGGGTCTTAACAAGGAATTTCTAAAAGCCACCAAGCCAACATTTGGCAAGTACTTAATTTGATATTGCATGGCAATTCAGTCGAAAATGATAGGTTTGCTGTTAAGTCGTCGTAAATATAATAATATTGATTGATTGGCATTAAACTAGATTAATTAATCAACTATCACTATCAGACGTAATTAGTTTCGTCAAAACCGACTCCGAATTTTTTATTTATATCCAAAAAATAAATTAAATTACAAAAAATAACGGAGTTAGATGTTGAATCCGAAATTCCGGTTTGGGTAGATTTCGAATTTCAACACCAAAATGGTTATTTTTTGTAATTTAATTTATTTTTTGGATATAAATAAAAAATTTGGAAACCGACTAGTTGGTTTTAAATTAAAACTTGTAGTATTAAGTAAAGAACAGTAATTAAAACTTAATTGTAGTTGGTTTTAAATTATAGCTAGCGGTAATATCTTATTTCATATTTCGAATTTTAGAAATATATAGTTATGTTTTAATATTTAGAGATAATAATTACATTTTAAAATTAACTAGGAAAAGGCTGGTGTGCTACATGTAGCAAAAATCTATAGAATAGATTTCAACGACGAATCCAAACCGTTGAAACCGATCTACTTCACAAGTGATGCATTTACAAATAAAATTTATAAAATTTTGCATTCATTTGGTATAAAGTCAAGCAGTTAAAAAAAATCAAGATTTATAAGTTAATTTAATACATTCATTTTTTATTATTTCTTTACCGCTTGACTTTATACTAAATGGATTCAAAAATTTATAATCTTTGCATGTAAATGCATCACTTATGAAGTAGAATGGTTTTAACGGTTTGAATTCGTCATTAAATCATATCCAATAGATCTTTAAAGAAGTAGTATGACGTCA
Organism: Carex kokanica; assembly: GCA_025461125.1. Classification (NCBI taxonomy): domain Eukaryota; kingdom Viridiplantae; phylum Streptophyta; class Magnoliopsida; order Poales; family Cyperaceae; genus Carex; species Carex kokanica. Next base: position 1,752,380 of record JAJGRX010000348.1, read on the forward strand.
TGTCACTATGCTACAGGTAGCACGCTAGCTTTATTCTTAAAAACAATTAATTGATTAAACAAGCATTATGAATTTTGAATTTATACATGTATATCAGTTCATTATTATTTTTCCTAAGCTAAAATTATATATACTTTGAAACATACTTTTCTCAGTGTAATAAAATTCTATAACACACATTTATATGTAGTCACAGGAATTTAAATCTAAATCTTCACAATTACAAATTGGATTCTAACCACTATGCTACAAGCACATCATTAGCATTTTATAAAGAGAACTTCACTATATATATATATATATTTTTTTTTTTTTTTTTTAATTCAATCAAATTTTAATATACATGATTAAAATGTTTAAAATCACAGGGATGGTTAAACACGTTCTGAATTAACTTTAGATCTGCCTCGGCCAATCATTAAATAAAGATAGAAATTAGGGGGAAACATCAATTTATTCACATATTATTTTTTTAGTTACAACCAATTTCGGTTGTAGAATAAAAGAGCATGCCATATTTTAAAACCAATATTATGTTATATATATTCTTGATTTCTCTGGGATCCGAATCTGCTGAAATCCGAGATCATCAATAGTAACTCAGAAATTCCGAATCCAGGCAGTGAATTGTTTCAAGATGTGTACACAGAAAAATCAGCTATTTCGAGATGCGTGCACTGAAAAAGTTGGACGGTTAGATCTCGGATTTCATGAATTTCAGGGTTACTGTTCATGAATCTCGGCGTTGCTTTTAAAAAAAAGAAAAGTAAATGTACCTCAGGGGATTAAGGTATTGTTGCAAAAGAAAATGTGTTATTTTTGTCTCCAACTCCAAGTAATTCCAACCCTTGATGCATTCAATGGGCATATTGCAGTTACTTTTTTTTTGGATAGACTTGGTCACTTTTCTATTATGATAAGAAATAATGTTATGTTATTATGTGCCTTCTTTTCTGTTATGATAAGAAATAATGTTATGTATGTTTATGCCATCCTCGTCGCCCCAAGCCTTGGATAAACTGTTAAATTTGATATGGCCATCAGCCTCCAGTATTAAATGCAGAGAGATTATTACGAAAAATAATTGCCTTTGTTTTTAGGCTCAAATTAAAATAATCACCTCATTTGTTTTTAGGCCTAATAGACTAGGGTATGTTTAGTTGGAATGAGAATAGGCTATTTTTGAGATTAGACTATTCCGAATAACTTATTCGGTATTTGGTTGAGTTAGAATAGCTAGAATAGCGAATTCAAACTTTGTCTTATTAGAATAGACTATTCCTGAGAGTTTTGAGATTTGACTATTCTAATTAGATAAATAATAGCTACTCTTGACTTGGCTATTCTAGCTATTCTTGTTTTACAACCAAACATACCCTAATTAAAAGAAGGAATTCAGAATCAGTGCAACACCTAACCGAGTAGAATGAGATCTGAGTCATTAGTTTCAGTTAGACCTTCTATTTTAGAGATAGGAGTAGGTCCGATGGGCATCGGACCTACAGTTAGGTTCAATTAGCTCTACAACCGTATCATTAGCATCAAGATCTATGCGCACGGAAATTGATAGAGACTTGCACGGATTTTTGATGCAGAGCACACGAATTTTGATGAAGATCGGATGGTCATAACACCCATCGAACCAAGGTAGGTCCGATGGACATCGGACCTACTGTCATTCCTCTATTTTAAATATGTACCGAATTAATTTTGATTTGACTAGTAGTGCATCAGGATCATGTAGTGTTAAGATTTTCGAATAAAAATTCTAATTTTAATTAATACCTTCTTAAATTATTTTCAAATTTCACTAATACAATAAAATATGTTATTTATTTTGTATTATTTGTGAAAATTACTTATAATATATGAGGAGAGATTCAATTACAACATTTATAAGTTACAATATCATACAATAATTTGGTTTTGTGATTTTCAAAGTCCAAACAGTCGATTCAAACTGTTCAACGTCGATTCAAACTATTCAACATGATATCTATTTTTAAATGTGCTTGGATGTCAAATTTTACATTTTTTTTGAATTTTTTACTGTTTATTAAGTATTTTACAAAACTGTTGTTTTTTAGTGGTCCATAATTGTCTAAAAACAACAGTTTTGTAAAATACTTAATAAATAGTAAAAAAAATTCAAAAAAATGTAAAATTTGACATCCAAGCACATTTAAAAATAGATATCATATTGAATGGTTTGAATCGACTATTTGGATTTTGAAAATCACAAAACCGAATTATTGTAAGATGTTATAACTTACAAATGTTGTAATTGAATCCCTCCTCATAATATATTAGAATTTTTACAAATATACTTATTTTATATAATGAAACCTACAAACTATTTTCAAATTACATCAATATTAAATCAAATCACAAAAATTTATTATATTTATTGTTTGAAACATTACATACCCAGTTCCGTTTATATAATCAAAAGGCAGAACACCACTTCACAGAATCAACGACTCATTTTGCTCATTTACAACAGTACAATAACAAAGAAAATAACTGACAATTCAACTTTACACAACATATTCAAATAATTGAAGCAAAAGGAATGAGACGGATGTGTATGTATGTGTACCGAATTATGTCCATGGTGTATATGTTTCCATTAATTAAAATAAGTCTAATCCCCGCAACCACCACCACCACAACCACCACCGCCGCAACCTCCACCGCCTCCATCGCCGCCCCCACTGTCATTGTTGGCAGCATCTACAACGGCATCGATGGCCAAACCAGCAGCCAAACCGACACCAACTCCTGCTGCTAGACCCAGAGCAGCACCACCCACACCTCCTCCTCCTTTTTCTCCATCAGCTTCGCTGCGGTAATTATAACCTCCGCCAGCTGTGCTGGGGTAATTATAACCTCCGCCAGCTGTGCTGGGGTAATTATAACCTCCGGCGCCACCGCTCCCATAATATGTCATGTTACTTGTCGGTGGAGGCTGTTTCTTTGCCTTCTTGCCGCAGTTGAATATTACAACGCCAATTACGCATCCCATGAAGAGGATTGTGATGGCATGAGAGATGATGGGTTTGTGTGGATAATCATTTTCAAGCAATATGGCAAGAGCACGTACCATTTTTTCTTTGTTTGTTCGTGTTTGGAATTAACACATATATAACACATCAGGACTCAGGAGCGCTTGTATAATAGTATAATACTCATTTAATTTTATGTAATAACAAGAAAAGACTTGGTGAAGACTCCATTTTTTTCTTTTCAAAGTCAAATTAAGGTATCCAATTGTGTCATTCCCGTGTGGACCCCATTGGGATATTTATATTTTTTTTTATTTATGTGGGGGACGACTTATTTGAATTCGTCAAAGTCAATCCAACAATGTTCGATCTGAAGTATATATATCCTTTATATTTTAAATAAGGCAAATGGTTCTATGCATGAAGACTACCCGTCTTCATTTGTCGTTGATCAAACGGTTCATGTTAATTTGTTACATTAATAGATTTTCATTCTATTTTTTTATCGGAAGGGTAAAAATATAATTTTACAGAATCTCTTTCTTTTCCACTGTCTCCTTCTCCCAATTTCAAAAAAAAAAATCGCGAGACCCTAACCTATCTCTCGCGACGCGCGGCGCATCCTCTGTCACGATCTCTCTTCTCCTCTGTCACGATCTCTCTGACGATACTCGTCGGACGCGCGGCAGGAGTCCCGTCTGTTGTGATCTCTTGCGTTGCTGATGTAACAACGCACCTACGCACTTGTATTTAAATTCAGCACTCAGTCTCAGTAGTAATGGTGGAAACGATCAATAAGAAGGTTGTAATGGTGGCTGTTGACGAGAACCAAGAAAGCCTCTACGCCTTGTCTTGGGCTATAGACCATCTCTTTACGGTGCCGACGACATCTCATGAGGCCATTCATTCTCATAACAGCTGGTACTAGAACGAACAATATATTTGTTAAACATTGTTAGTGTTTGAAGAGTAGAGATTTTGTTGGTACTATATGTTTGATTTACAGTTGCATAGTTGTAAATATCAGGACAAAGAAACGGAGCAATCGGTACTAACAGTGATGAAGATGAGACTCATGATAAGCATTTTGAGGCTCTACAAGGACTGGAGGTAAATATTTTATGTGGATATGGATGTGTACACTAGTGGAAAAACACACATCAGGATCGATTATTTACGCACATCAGAATCGGACCTAGAGGCGATACAAATGTGTCAACTAATCTGTATCAGTTAAACAGCCGATACTAAAAGTTTGAATTAGGATCGGTCCTTTTAATAACCGATACAGATACTGACAATCTGGATCGGCTGTTTACATTTAAACGATACTAATAGTTGGTATCAGGATCGGTTGTTTACAAATAACCGATACTAATAGTAAGAATCAGGATCGGCTGTTACAAATAACCGATCATAATGTTTGTCTTTTTCTTTTTCTTTTTTATTTGCCGGTCAATAATTAGTATGCCACAATCACAAATAAAAGAATTATCAAAATAATATTCAACAATAACGATTCCAACAATTAATCAAATTATACCCGCCATGTCACTTAACAAAATAATAACAATGAATTTTCAAAATATCACATACATAGATTCATCTAACTAGCATTTGTACACTAATTTACAACTATATCAAACATTTCATAAAAAAACAGTTTAGAACAAATCTAAAACAACCCCTCCTTGGTAGAAGGTTGAAAAATACCTCCAACCCCTCCTTCCCCTCCTTCCCCTAAGCATACATGAAGCATGAAAGCATGTACAAAATTGATCTCATTTTCTGGTATCACAGGAAAAATAGAAGAAAAGCTAGTTTTTATACTTTGATTTAGGAAGGAGTTGCATTTTCTTACCTCTTGCCCCTTGATATGCTCTGAAATGCATGCCATGGAAAACAAAATTAATCTCCAAGTGATATATACAATGCTTTCAAAGACAAATAGACAATACAGCATTGTTTTTAGTTTTTACTCTACCAATTTTCATTAATTTTGGGGATCTATTTTTATGCCTAAAGATTGTGCGAAGGCAGGCTAAAAGCAAAAAGTTGCGAACTTGAACTATGCAGTTTTCATTTTAAGGTAAGTGCTACCTTTAGAAAATCATTATGAAAGATCTACTAAACCGAATTTAGTGTTCTTTATATCAAAATGCTCAGGAGATGACATTCTACATGCTAGTAAAATTTCATGAATTTTGGGGCTTCCTAGCTATACCAGACAGGAGCTTGAATCCAGGGGTAAATCTGGAACAGCAAGGGTATTTTTACTGGTTTTTTCATATTTCAAAAGCTGAACTTTGAAATTCAATATAAATCAAAGAAAATCCAAATAATGTGAAATTTATGTCCATTTTATGTATTTTGAAGTCCTTTACATGACTACGCTGTTCTTTTGGTATTTTGGTCCTTTTAATAGTTCATTGGGACAGATTTGCTGACAGAGGTCATTTCTGAAGTTCTTGAGGTACATCATTGTACCAGCAACAATTTTAGTGCATTCTATTGTTGAGTTTGGGCCCAGCATCGTACCAAGGACTGGTTCAAGGTATTATCAATATGGGCAAGAGCTTGGTTAAGACTTGGATCTGGTTTTAACAATATTTTGGCAACAATTTTGGTACAAGTAAGCATGGAGACAATATCAAAGTAAATTACACTGGCATGTAAAGGACTTCAAAACACAGTTTAGCCCTAAATTTTGATTAAATTGGATTTTTCTACTATTTTTAGTGAAATTTCAAAGTTCAGTTTTTTAAAATTCTATGCAGAAATGATAAAGGAAAAAAAACCTCCTTTATAGTTCAGTTTTTTAAAGGATCATGTAGTTTGGCAATCATATAGTTCAGTTTTTAAAATTCCAGACAGTGTGGAATCAGAGCTTGCTTGACCAAACTTTATTTTTTCTTTACAGGTTTTTGTCTCAGTAATTTATTGCATTACTTTCATTACATGAGGTAAAATTGGATTGAAATGAGACTCGATTACAAATCAGGTTTAACTAAGGCCAAAGCATGGCAAAAGTCAGGTTTTTTAAACAGGTGAGGCACAACTGTTATCTGTCAGTAAGGCAACCTGATACCATCTTGCTCAGGCAAATTAAAATCTTTGGTCCAATAAAAGTACACAAATAAGCAACTCACTAACAATCAATTATCAACATCCAGAAAATAATTGATAGTGAAAAAAGTACTCACATATATAGTAAAGGCTATGGCTACGACTAAAATAGCATAACCGGCATCGTATGAAGGAAACTGGTGAATTAAATGCCTTGCCACAGATATGCAGAAAATTATAACAGGCACAACTATAAGAGAAACCGTAACAAATAGGGATTTAATTTGCATCAGGTCCAAATATTAACCTTCTCCCCAATATAAATATCTGCATAAAAAAAAAATTAAATGCGTAAATGAAATTTCAATTCTAAATTGCAACAATGTTGCATGACATTGAAAGAATTGTAAGAGTCAATACCAGTATAACAACTATGCCAGTTGCAATGTTTAAATGATTGTAACTATGTGCAGTTCTGGAAGATTTGTTTAATTTTCAATTTTTGGTTACTGGATTGAGTGATAATTGACCAAAACTAGGGTTTAAGGCTCAAACATTCCAAACGACAAATTGGCCGAAACTACCTATGCAATCCAGCAATGTTTAGAAGCTTTTTATGTTGAAAATAATCAAGACAAACAATTAATCATATAATTTTACTATATCCCACTGTTAGTCTCATATCAGTGAAGATAATTTTGCAGATACCTTGGTACCGAATTCACAAGTACCAAAATCACAAGTTAAACCGAATCGCAAAATGACAAAGTTACCCGAGAAAGGACCGAATCACAAAATTACTCTTAACAAATAGGGGTGCTTTGAATATTTACCCGAGAAAAGACTGAATTGCAAAATGACAAATTTGCTCAGCCAGTACCAAGGTGGCTGCCTCGCCTCACCTCACGGTCGCCTCGGAGTCGGAGTCGGAGTCGCCTCACGGCCGCCTCACCTCGCCTCACGGCCGTCCAAGGTGGCACCTCGCGGGAACCCTAGTGAGAGTCGGAGAGTGAGATCCGGAGAGTGGGAACCCTCGTTTGCAACTCGCCTCACCTCGCCTCACCCTAGAGAGTCTATCCAACATTCATTAATTTATTTATTATTTTATTTTTATTAATAGTTTCTTAAAGCTGGAATTAATTTAACAAATTTATCAAATTAATAGTCACTTTATCAAAACAAAGAAAAAATCGAGAGAGCTGAGAGAGGATTTTTTGGGTAATAATAAACAAAAATAATATGGGTTAGTTCAACAATTTTATCTAGGAAATTTAATGATTGACACATGTACAAAAAATTTATTTTATTTTGAAAAATATTATGAAAGTGATACAAAATAAAATTAGGCTACAAATTATTTGGAAATAAAAAAAAAAAAATATTTTCAAACTTTTTACATTTTTTTAAATTTTTGCATGTTTATTTTTAATTTTTAAAAAAAATTATCAAAAAAATAAGTATTTTTTGCATTTTTTTGATAGCAATACATATAAAAAAAAACTTGGCAAAATGAATAGATGATCATTGACAGCATTTTTCGCATTTTTTGACATATAAAAAAAATATTGTACCTTGATAATTTTTTTGACAACATTTTTCGCATTTTTTTTACAACAATACATTTTTTGCATTTTTTGGCATTTTTTCCATTTATTTTCGGACCATTCGTTTTCATGCGGGAATTCAACGGCCGGTCTGCAACAAAAGGTGTCCAAATCTGATCTAAAATGATCAAGGTACAACATTGAACGTAACCAATATAAATTTTTGAAAGTTTTATTATGTATGAGCTTCGATCCAACATGAAATGTTTATGGTCATACGATACTTCAATTTTCGATCAACTAGATGGATAGGTAAATGAAAAAAAAAATTTATCAAACTTTCATGGAAGACAATAAATGCAGTGTTTTTTTATTTCAACGGTCCCAATTGAACCACATATAACATATTTTTGTGCGTCTTCATTAACTCATAAGGCAAGAGTTTATGTTTCATGAAACATATACTCTTGCTTTCTAAATTAATGAAGGCGCACATAAACATGTCGTCTATTGACCGATCGGGACCGTTGAAATTAAAGAGCACTGCATTTATTGTCTTCCATGAAAGTTTGATAAAAAAAATTTTCATTTACCCATCCATCTAGTTGATCGAAAATTGAAGCATCGTATGGCCATAAACATTTCGTATTGGATCGAAGCTCATACATAATAAAACTTCCGAACTTCTATATTGGTTGCGTTTAATGTTGTACCTTGATCATTTTAGATCAGATTTGGACACTTTTTGTTGCAGATTGGCCGACGAATTCCCGCGTGAAAATGAATGATCCAAAAATGTTTTCTAAATTTGAATGGACATATAATGATCAAAGAAAAAATATATATATATATTCATTTAGAAATTTTTTTCATATGTGTTGCTTTCAAAAAAATGCAAGAAATCCTTACTTTTTTTGATAAAAAATTTAAAAAATAAAAATAAATATGCAAAAAGTAAAAAAATACTTTCATAATACTTTCATATTATGCAAAAATTACTTTTATAATATTTTGCAAAATAATATGAAATAATTGTATATGTGTAAATCTTTAAAATTACTTGGATAATATTCAGTCAAAATAAAAATGTTCTATTTTGGAATTTCCAGCGGGAATCTTCCCGCTAAAACCCCCCAAATCCATCAGCAATATTATCATCTGAGAAATAAAAAATTTTAGGGTTTTTTTTTTGCTTCTTTATTGTACCGAATGATTTCCGAATTATACTTGAATCATGAACTTTTGATCCCGCTGAATCTTTTCCGAACTTTTAAGTTGTCACTATGTTCGGTTCGGCATCACCAAAAAAATGAATTATTTACGAATCTCATATGCTATATTCGGATTGAAACTGACCCGCTATATCGAAACAACACAGCAAGAGATACAGAGAAGTAAGATTACAAAAAGTTCAAAGCGCAGAAGCGCCAAATCGAAATTTTCAGCGGAGAACCTATTTTCTTTCAAATTTTCCTTTTTTTTTTTTTTTTGCTCCCTAATAGAAAATCACTCGCCAAATTTTCATTTCCTAGAGAGAGAGATCGCCTTCTCTCTTTGCCGACATTTTTAAAAATACCCTAAGTTAATTACAGATTAATAAATCTGCTCACGAGTTGCAATAAATTTTAAATATGCCCAAACTGGCCATTAAATGGCCGGTTCCGAAATTTTTTTTTATTAGAGAAAAATAGCTAAAATGCTGAAATCTAACACTAAAAAATCGAATTATTTTTTTAAATATTTGTTAGATTACTTTTTTGGAGTAGAACTAAGGTGCTCTTAAGCTCACCAAGTCCTTTGTGAGCTTAACTCAAAAACCTATCAGATTGATTTCAAACGACATTTCCAAACCGTTAGATGTTCAATCTATATTAAAATGTGCTTGGAAACCAAATTTTATATTTTTTGAAATTTTTTTACTATTTATTAAGCTGGTTTGAGAACAGCTGTTTTTATTAAAATTCTGCACCATTGAAAAACAGCAGTTTTCAAACCAGCTTAATAAATAGTAAAAAAATTTCAAAAAATGTAAAATTTGGTCTCCAAACACATTTTAATATAGATTGAACATCTAACGGTTTGAAAATGTCATTTGAAGTCAATCCGATAGGTTTTTGAGTTAAGCTCACAAAGGGCTTGGTGAGCTTCAGAGCACCTTAGTTCTACTCACTTTTTTGATAGCATATTTATACTAAAGGAAAAATTTCTAGTGTACCTATACAGACTTTTGAAATAGCCAATATCCCCATTAAAACAACATAATATCCAATATCCCCATCAAAATTTAACATTCTTATTTTTATTCCCTTTGAATTATTTAACTTTATATTTAATTATTTTAAAAACTGAACTGACCAATATATCTTTGAACTTTGACTGGAGGTGTCCATTCTAATTGTTTCTTCCTCCATTCCGTCTCTCTCAACCCAATTCTAAGCCCCATTCTAATTGCTTAATAGTAAATATACATTCAGTGATTAAAACAAAAGGTTATTCATAACAGCTCACAAGATTAAATTTGAGATAATTCCTTTGTGTTCACCCGCTCTCACAAGATTAAATTTTAAGCTTCATTTCGACAAGAAAAGAATTAAATTTTAGACCTACAGTCAATAAGAAATACCTGCTCTCACGTGCTGGAGAGAGACAACCACCCATGTGAAAACCACCTCTTGATTGCTATCATTTCTAATAACTTTAGACCGCCATTGCATCAATAGCTGAGCCAGATGCAAGTGAAGCTCAAGCAAAAATAAACTAACACGAGATCTCTGCTAAGATGCCAATTGAGATGAGCAAATGGAGCTAAGGAAATCAGTCTCCTTTCCGGCCCGATTCGTTTCCTTTAGTTTCATTTTGATTATTTACTCGTTTCACTTTTTGTATTTTTTTCTTTTTGGTGTAATATTTAGGTGAGAAGAAATTGAAAGAGGTGTGGAATTAGATTAAAATTGAAATATTGAATATGATGGAACTTTTACTCTTTATCTATGTTGGTCTCATTAAGGAGCATTTTTTCCTCCCATTACCTCTTTCCAACAACATCTTGATTTGGTTGTGTGAGAGAGACGCACATGAGGGTGAGTGGGGCTGAGAGAGACAAGAGAGAGGAAGAAACAATTAGAATGGACACCTCCAGTCAAAGTTCAAGGACATATTGGTCAATTCAGTTTATAAAATAATTAAATATAAAGTTAAATAATTTAAAGGGAATAAAAATATGAATGTTAAATTTTTATGGGGATATTGGTTATTTCAAAAGTTTGTATGGGTACATTGGAAATTTTTCCTATAAAATACACTATGAATAAGACCGATTTTGTGTTACAATACGGTAAATTACAATAATTATGCTAAAATACGGTAAATTTATTAAAATTACTTGAAATTACAATAATTATGTAGAATTATGCTAAATTACGCTAAATTACGTATGAATAGGGCCTATTTTGTACCATCTTTCATAAATCATAAATAATAGTAAAAAATTCCAAAAATAATAAAAATTAGTATTCTACAAGTTCATTATATAACTAATTTACTGAGCTACGTAGATTGAACAATAGAAATGAAAATCTTAATTGGAAACTTCAACTGAAGTTTTGGACTCTTCCCTTTGTTTTTTGACGATTCTGAATTTGGAAATCCGGCATCATAGGTTCTGACGCATACGCATTTTCACAAGCTTTCCGAAAAGTGGTCATTTGCTGAAATCAGACACTCGAGCGCCGTTTTATTGCCATTTGAACTTTTGTCATTGTTTTTCACTTTCTCAGTGAAAATATCATCCCTATTCATACGTAATTTAGCGTAATTTAGTGTATTCTATCATAATTCTACATAATTATTGTAATTTCGCATAATTTAGTGTAATTCAGCATAAATTAACATAATTTCAAGTAATTTAGCGTGTTTTAGTATAAATATGCTAATTATATATAAAAAATGTAATTTAGCAAATATTTAAAAATAAATTCGATTTTTTTAGTGTTATATTTCAGCATTTTAGCTATTTGTCTCTTAAAAAAAGTTAACATAATTTAAAGTAATATAGTGTCAATAAGTATAAATTAACATAATTTCAAGTAATTTAGCGTATTTTATATAAATATACTATAAAAAATTCATTGCAACTCGTGGGCAGATTTATTAATATGTAATTAACTTAGGATATTTTTAAAAATGTCGGCTCTCTTTGCTCCCGTTAGGCCGCCACTCTCTCTCTAGGGTCTCCTTTCAGATATTCTCTTAAGTTGAAATCGAACGAAACTGAACTGTGGATTTGGAGGTAAAATTGGGCATGAGGTTCGCCTTTGAAGAAGATACGCGACTTTGCTTTGCATAGAGGTGACCGAAACTATGGTATTCTAAATATAAATAATTCACTTTTGCTTTCTAATTTTGGTTCTTGAGTAAATTATGCTTTTTTTTAATCTAATTATTATATTATAGTGGATTCAATGGCCAGGAACAACTTTTGTAAATTTTGTTAATTGATTATTCCTTTGAAACATTTTTCTTTTCCTGTTCATCCTGTATGTTCAAAATTTAATGATGCCTTTCTATTAAGAGCTACCCTAACTTAAGAGCTGCTCAAAATTAAAAAAGAATTTCCTGCCTAACTTGAGAGCTGTTATTTTACATAACATAGCCCCATTTTGACAGGCTTGTGTGTCATGTACCCTGTAAAATGCACCTATTGGTTCGACATTTACAATGTTAGCAATGTCGATATCCTCTTTGTTTTGTATTAATCAATTTTGTCTTTGTCATGATATCATGATGCTGACTTTGATCTCTTCTGTGATTGCAGAATATTTACAAGATCCCTAATGTAATCTGCCCTGTGCTCATAATTCATGTAGGTATTTTCAAATTTAAAATTTTATTTTGTTGTTTTGTTGAGGCTGGTCTTATATTTCTTTAAACCTGTCTTACTATTTAGGTGTAGGTTCATGTTCTGTAAATTATGTTGGCAATTTGAATATTATGGTTGATCTACATCATAGAAAAATACCAAGTTTCTAACAATATATATCTAAAATATCTTTTTTTGGTTATCATTGTTGAAAATCCAAGCTGCAAAAGGAAAGCTTTAGGAAAAACAGCTGACTGACCATCCTAAGTTGATGCCAACATACCAAGCTACTGAATTAATTGTCTTATAATTTGTTGAAATCATTCCTGCACATTGATCGGGAGCCAGTGGAAACAAAAAGACCATGAGAATAAATTGCATATTATAAGATACTCATTATCAGTCTTCTTCTATGCTATTTTGCTGAAGTATACTAACTTGTGCTCTTTCTATCTCTAGGTTGGAGGTGTACTAAAGATGTTAGGGTTATATCACTTGATCAACATTCGGCAATTCATCATTTAGAATGCAATGTTTTGTAGACTATTGTTTGTAATTGAGTGCATTAATTTTTTTTTTTTTTGTTGTAACATAATATGATGTAGTTTATAAGTTAATAAGGAATGTGATTCTTTGGTGTAATATAATATGATGCACCTTGTTAATTATTTCAAGTTCTCTTAGATTGGTTGTCATCTATGTTCATCTAAAAATGTGTTTGTTCAGTTTCTTCTTTTCTGATAAGAATCTGGTACAAAGAGTTCCATTTGTCCTACCAAACTATTAAAGAATGCTCCAGGTCAAAGTCAAGGGAAATTTTGTCATATATCAAGTGCATAAATTCTAAGTGCATAATCTTGTTTTTTTCCTGTATTTTGTAATTTCCTATATTTTTTAACTGTTGCAAGTATACTGCAATTATATTATGACCAAAATCTCAGATTTTAGAAGCCAACTCAAACATGTTTAGAACAAGCACAATACATATAAAAGGTTTAACACCAAATTACAAGATGAAACCCTGTGAATACAAATTAATAATTTCACCTACATTAATCTTAACAGTTGATGTCTACCAAGAATAAATGACACAACACATGTTACAACAAAACTAAAATTAGATTGTTTGCTTATTACATAATGTTTCCTTGAAGAAAAAAAAAAGCTTCTTGTAACTCAGTTATTAATGAGCTAATGAGCGAGTTATGAGCGAGTTGGGGTATGCTCATGCTCGGCTCATCAAGTAAATGAGCGAGTTGTTAATGAGCGAGTTATAGCGAGTTGTTAATGAGCATTTAGCGAGCGAGTTATGAGCAATTTACTCACCCCAAGGCTCGAGTATAATTAAATGCAGAGAGATTATTACGAAAAAGAATTGCCTTTGTTTTTTTTTAATAAAAAGAATTAAAGTTTAATATGTAACCTGCTCTCCCACTTGTAACAGTGCCGATTGAAGCCTGATTTGGCCCAAATTAAAATAATCACCTCATTTGTTTTTAGGCCTAATAGACTAAGGGCCTGTTCGACAGACGGAGGGGAACAGGAACGGGAATGGGTTCGGAAAATTTTTGAACTGAATTTTACTGTGCATGTGGGGGAAAAAAAATTCAGTCTGAGTGAATTTTTTTTTCCCACGCGCATAGTAATGAGCCGAACAGGCCCAGGAGGAATTCAGAATCAGTGCAACACCTGAGATCTGAGTCGTTAGTTTCAGTTAGACTTTCTATTTTAAATATGTCCCGAATTAATTTTGATTTGACTAGTAGTGCATCAGGATCACGTAGTGTTAAGATTTTCGAATAAAAATTCTAATTTTAATTAATACCTTCTTAAATTATTTTCAAATTTCACAAATACAATCAAATATGTTATTTATTTTGTATTATTTGTGAAAATTATATATAATATATGAGGAGAGATAAACTTACAACATTTGTAAGTTACAATATAATACATTATTTGGTTTTGTGATTTTCAAAGTCCAAACAGTCGATTCAAAATGTTCAACATGATATCTATTTTTAAATGTGCTTGGATGTCAAATTTTACATTATTTTTAATTTTTTTACTACTTATTAAGTATTTTACAAAACTGTTGTTTTTCAGTAGTCCAGAATTGTCTAAAAACAATAGTTTTATAAAATAATTAATAAATAGTAAAAAAAATTTAAAATGTAAAATTTGACATCCAAGCACATTATAATATAGAGATCATGTTGAACGGTTTGGATCGACTATTTGAATTTTGAAAATCACAAAACCGAATTATTGTAAGATGTTGTAACTTACAAATGCTGTAATTGGATCCCTTCTCATAATATATTAGTATTTTAATAAATATACTTATTTTATATAATGAAACCTACAAACTATTTTCAAATTACATCAATATTAAATCAAATCACAAAAATTTATTATATTTACAGTTTGAAACATTACATACCCAGTTCCGTTTATATAATCAAAAGGCAGAACACTACTTCACAGAATCAACGACTCATTTTGCTCATTTACAACAGTACAATAACAAAGAAAATAACTGACAATTCAACTTTACAACGACTCATTTTTTTAATTTATTCAAATAATTGAAGCAAAAGGAATGAGACGCATGTGTATAACTGTGCATGTATGTGTACCGAATTATGTCCATGGTGTATATGTTTCCATTAATTAAAATAAGTCTAACCCTCGCAACCACCACCACCACAACCACCGCAATCACCACCGCCGCAACCTCCACCGCCTCCATCGCCGCCCCCGCTGTCGTTGTTGGCAGCATCTACAACGGCATCGATGGCCAAGCCGGCAGCCAAACCGACACCAACTCCTGCTGCTAGCCCCAGAGCAGCACCACCCATACCTCCTCCTTTTCCTCCACCAGCTGTGCTGGGGTAATTATAACCTCCGCCACCGCTCCCATAATATGTCATGTTACTTGTCGGTGGAGGCTGTTTCTTTGCCTTCTTGCCGCAGTTGAATATTACAACGCCAATTACGCATCCCATGAAGAGGATTATGATGGCATGAGAGATGATGGGTTTGTGTGGATAATCATTTTCAAGCAATATGGCAAGAGCACGTACCATTTTTTCTTTGTTTGTTCGTGTTTGGAATTAACACATATATAACACATCAGGAGCGCTTGTATAATAGTATAATACTCATTTTTATGTAATAATAAGAAAGGACTTGGTGAAGACTCCATTTTTTTTTTTCAAAGTCAAATTAAGGCGCCTTCCATGCTTTCCTGTATACGTAATCACGTTTATCCAATTGTGTCATTCCCGTGTGGGACCCCATTGGGATATATTTTTTTATTTATTTATGTGGGGGAGGACTTATTTGAATTCGTCAAAGTCAATCCAACAATGTTCGATCTGAAGTATATATATCCTTTATATTTTAAATAAACTCATAATTTTTATAAAGGATCAAATGATCAACCTTGGTTCCCAAGCAGGGCCATTATTGAGACATCTGGGAATTCCATAGGTAAGGTCGGTGCAGTAATTAGAGAGAGGAGAGAGAAGAGATGGGAGAAAGATAGTCGGAACTCGGAAGGTTGCTTCGGTTTGGAGATGAAACAACGGATGGGGAAGGTCTAAGGGGACCAGTATCCTCTGCGAAGTCGTGCGGAGCTTTTAATCTGATCCGTTCGTTTTAATCAGACGGATCAGATCAGATCTTATGGGACAGAAAAAATTTATTTTTTTGTTTTCAATTCGGATCAAATATAATCTGATCCGTCCGATCAAAACGAACAGATCAAATTACAAGGTCCGCACAACTCCGCTGGGGATAACTCCACAGAGGATACGAATTCAGGACTAAGGAGGAGAAGGAGGGGAATTCATATCCTCTGTATTAACGCAACTTTTGAGTTTAAAGATTTTCACCGTCGGATTTCATCTGCGGCTCAGAATTTAATTAGACCCTGCGCCATCAAAATAGGACTGTTTCCCTTTGATTTGCAAATTGCAATATTAAACAAATGAATTTAAGTTCGCCTCAGAACCCAAATCTAACGGGTTCTCAAGAGGCAACTGCCAGTCATGTGGGACCCACTGTCAGTCACTCGTGGTGTACGAAGGTCGAGTGCACCAATTCTAAACGACCAGATCGCCGCAGCTTTTGGGCCTGAGAACTCAACTCGGATTGAAAGCCTGCTTTTGTAACCTTCTGTCAAATGGCCTATTGTAATTATCACCTCATTTCCCAGTACAGACATATTAAATGAGTCAACCCAAATACCCCTGAATCTCCGTTATTTTTTACCCCTAAATCTCTGTGACCGAGTAGAAATGTAGAATGATCTGACTCATCAGCTTTCAGTCAGGTTTTGGAGCATTTACATTCCAACAACTCAAATGAGTTTTTAAATAACTGTTAATTATTTTTTAAATATTAAAGTATCTAAAGTTTCTAACTCTCACATTTCTGAGATTAATTTTAGAGTTTCTATTAAGTCACGTCAGCAACAAATTAAAAATGAGAAATAATTTGAGCCAATCATTTGACCAACATAGAGTTTATAAACCGTTTCTTAATAAGAAACTTTACTATATAGTTTCAAAATAGAAAACATCCCTGAAACAGAATTAGAAACTGTCACATCAGATTAAAAACTCTAATAATACCAGAAATGTAGATGCTCTCAGACATTATATTCTAAATAGGTACATAATTAATTTTGACTTTTGACTAATATTCTCCTTCAAGTACTCACTCCAGAGTCCAGAAGAAGTCCCCGCGTCAAGATGAACCGGGTTAACACAGAGACCACGTAGTGTTAAGATTTTCAAATAAAATTCTAATTATTACTTTTATTACCTTCTTAAATTATCTTCTAATTTCATAAATTATGCTGTTGATTTCTAGACAGAGATGATAGAAAGAAATGATGAATAATCTTTGTTAGATTGTTTTCTGATGTTTACATGAGTTTATATAATCTGATTTCTCACTAGCCGTTGGCTAAATTCCTAAAATACATATTATTGGATTTTTCCCTAATTACAGAGATCTAAATATGGCCTAACAGCTGTATCATATATGCTAGAAGATTCCTTTACTAAATGAGCTGTCTGTGATGATTTTGTGAGACTCATTTCTTTTTCTCAACATATGCAATAAAATATGTTATCTTATATTATCACAAATTTATTATATTTATAGTTTGAAACATTACCTAGACAGTTGCTTTGATTATCTGTACAAATGCAATAGACAACGGTCCCGTTTATATAATGAAAATTAAGGCAGAGCACTACTTCACAGAATCAATGCCCTTTACAACTGTACAATAACAAAGAAAATAAATGACAATTCAACTTTATAAATTATACATAACATATGCAAACAATTGAAGCAAAAGGAATGAGACGGATGTGTATAACTGTACATGTACGTGTACCATACCATGTCCATGGAGTAAATGTTTCCATGAATTAAATAAGTCTAACCACCACCACAACCACCGCAACCACCACCGCAACCTACACCTCCACAACCACCGCCTCCAAAACAGCCGACTTTGCTATCGTTGTGTTTCTCGTTATCATTAGCATCTATAACGGCATCAGTGGCCACAACGGCAGCCAGGCCGACACCAGCTCCTGCTGCTACCCCCATAGCAGCACCACCCATCCCTCCACCTCCTTTTCCTCCCTCGGCTTTGTCGGGTTTATTATAACTACCACCGCCGCTCCCATAGTACGTCATGTTATTTGCCGGTTGATTCCGTCTCTTCACCTTCTTGCTGCAGTTGAATATTACAACGCCAATTACGGACCCCACAAAGAGGATTATGATGGCATGAGAGATGATGGGTTTGTGTGGAAAATCATTTTCAAGCAATATGGCAAGAGCCCGTACCATTTTTTCTCCCTGTTTGTTCCTGTTTGGAATTAACACATATATATAACACATCAGGAGCGCTTGTATAACATTCCTAATGTGGACCACCATTGGGATATTTTCAGGAGCGCTTGTATAAAGAACTTGGTGAAGGCTCGGACTTTTTCAAAGTCAATTACGTTTATCCAATTGCTTGATTTCCGTGTGGACCACCATTGGGATATTTTTTTATGTGGGGGGACAGCTTATCATTTGAATTCGTCAAAGTCAACCCAACAAAAATCGAGGTATCAAATACACAAGTTCATTGCCTGGTTACATGGTAACTGTGACTTAATAGTTAATTCTGATAACATTGACCTTAAGCAAGAATCGAGGTATCAAATACCATATCAATCAGGTCTATGCTGGTGTCTAAACTAGCAAAGAAGATGCAAACCTTTCTAAACAGAGACTTCTCTCTTGATTTGAAGGTTCCATAGTCACGGTGTGCAGGTATAGTCTCACATAACAAACTGAGAAAGTTCACACATAAGAATCATACAAGTTAAAACATGCCTACCAAGAGAATTGCATTAACTAAAAGGGCATGAGCTTCAAATTTGGTTCTGTTTGCTTTTTATACAGGTCAAAGGTTTCTGTGGAAGTGACCTCTCTCCCTCCATACAGAAATGAGTGCAGCAACAATTTGATTAAACTGCTTGCATCTGAGACAGTAAAATTATCAAACTTTACCCTTCTACCTCTCATCTAGCTCCCGATAACCAAGTCTTTTTTCCAAATTGCCCATTAAATTACATCCAATAGTTGCTCAGATATATGAAAAGTCTTTCTTAGCGATATTTATATGAATTTCTTTACCTTTACGTATTTGGTCACGTACTGCCATTACTCGCTCCAAAGAGCTTTTACTGCAATGCTATTTTATTCCCCTTTTGTCCCAATTTTACTATAGAAGTCAAGGTTTTGGAGAAGCGTAGGCAGTACTTTCAGTTTTGGGAGCCATAAACATAATTTTCAGTAACATAAAAAAGCATAACCGAATCCAGACTAAACAATGCACGCTATGATATGTAGGCTTTAACTATTACCTTGAACATCTGACAAGTATAATATATAGATCAATAAGATTCTTCTCCTCCCGGTAAATTTTGGCCTGCAATTAAATAAAAAATTAAACTGAGGATGTGAGAACAATTTAATGGAACCCTTGTTATATTATTAAACAAAACAAAGTTATCAAATCAATACTAAATCTTTCTGTAATTTATTAAAAGACAACAGGACAGCTTAATGTGTATGGATCGTTGAAAAGCTTAGTACAGACACAAGGCATTAACAAAATGACATAGTATCAGTACACATAATATGTAACAGACAAGACATAAGTGGAAAATGATTCTTCGAGAAAGGAAAAAATGAGAAAATTACATCCAAATAAGCAAGGAAGGAAATGTTTTTCTTTTCCTGCTATATTTTGCTAAATTTTACTTGTATGACTTGGGTTAAAAAGAATAGACTCACACCTGACTGAAAGAACAAAATTCTTATAAAATTTTTAAAGCTGGATACACACAGAGAAGAAAGATCTGGGCATTTGAACTAAATGCTAGTAGATTAAATGACTACTGAAAATATTCATAATCTCCTTCCTATACCAGTACAGAGTAGGCAATTACAGTATTGAATGGGGTTGCAATTTTGCTTTTACTGCCTAAAAGAAAAAGGAGAGATGAATAGATACAGGATGGGAGCCACCTGTCGGAGAAGGTTATCGGCGATACGGTAGTAGTACGGTAAAGGGATGCGATGGTCGACCTCCACTGGCCACGTAGACTCGTTTAAGTCTATCTCTTTCATCTCTTTGTTTCTCTCTTGCTCTCGATCGAAGGATTACTTAGCATGGACTTCCTCTTCTTTCTTTGTCGATCCAGTGGGAAAAGCTTGGTAATGGTTTTGTACTTTCGGGTACGGGTTCGTTTAGACGGGTCTATTCATAACCGATATTTCAATATTTCCAAGGTTGAAAATAGAATTTAACTTTAAAAAGGGATCACTGCTTATTTTAATCATCTTTGATAGTAAATTTTCAAAAATGCAATAAAAATAAAAAAAGTAAAAAGTAAAATTATAGGTACATCATGGATATATATAGGTAATCTGACAATTAAATTAATACAATTTAAGTATTATTTGTCGATGCACTGAGAATTATTAATTTCACACCGTTAAAATTTCAACATTTGATACACGGTAAGTTATATATCAAATTTCATCAATTTTTATAAACATAATATTGGAGTTTTACTTTTATTGTAATTTGTAAATGCAGTCTTACTGTTTTACCTTTCAAACTTACTCAAGCCTGTTTTGAGTTAAATTGCTTTTGTTTTCAATTTCGGTATTTACATCACCTATGTAACTGCTACTGTTATCAATGAAAGGAGGGCTTGACCCTCATTCCTTTCTCAAAAAATAAAGTTCAACATTACATCCATTTTAATACTGCAATTATTTATCTAATCTAGTGTGGATTCTCTTTTTTATCAATCGAATCAGAGTCAATAAAATAAACAACCTCAATCTCTCAAAGTTACTAAGACATGTAAACCATGTCCTTACTGCCAGTACCAGACAAATGTCAATTGAAACGCTTCAAACGCACCAGTGGTTTACTGTCCTTAAGTTCAATTTTAACTTGACTTTTCTGAAATTAATTGTTAACAGCTCTTCTGATACAGTATTGACTACATTACAGTACCAGACTACCAAGTCAAGCCTATTTACTTTCAGAACTGATTATAAAAAAAACAGTAAACCACTTTACTAATATAGACAAAGAAAAATTAAATGCACCAATCCATTTTAGCTATTTTATTTTTTGGGTTTACTGTAAGACAAGTTAAAATTAAAATTGTTGTCACGCATAAAAAATCAAAGAGTAATTAAAGGGTGGAATGCTCATTTGCCCATCCAAACTTTCAAAAAAATTCCAATTCCTCTGTCAAAACTACAAAATCCTATTTCCCTGTTAAAAATACACAACCTTTGTGAAATACACAGCAATGACTAAACAGCAATGACTCAGAAATACACAACCTGTCAAAACATTTGCCCATTCCCTGTTAAAAATACACAGCAATGACTAAACTAGTATTTGCTAAACTAAAATTGAATTAATGGAGAAGTTATAACAATAGAAAAATACTTACATCAGCTCCATGTTCTACACCAGCATCGACAGCCACATAACTCTTTGTGAAAGAAGCCGCATGGATGGGTCTCCCAAAACAGAGTCTTCATCAATTTCTTCAATCCATGAAGACACTTGTTTTGGGAGAGCCATCCATGGAGGTTTACAAAGAGTATTTGAAGTTGGTTGGAACCACTAACATCTGTGATTGTAATAGCACAAAAACCCGCAGAAATGTTTTAAATAAAAATTTGTACCCGAAAATACAATAATATTTTACCAAAATAAATATTTTGCCAAAAAAATACTACTTTACAAAATTAAAAAAAATTTACCAAAAAACTCATAAATGTGTAAACCGCTTGGCTTTTTTGTTAGATTAGAGAAGGCTATAACTTATAATAATAGTTATAAAATCAACCTTAAAAAAAAGAATAGTTATAAGATAAAACACACAATATGCAAAAGTTTAAAAAGAACTTGTGAAGAAAAAAAATCAACAGGAAACAAAAATTGTGTCATAAAATATCTGCCTACCCCCTCGCTCAAACCAAATAACTCGAACAGCCGAGCGACCAGAGGCTTCAAATTAATATCTGCCCATCACACTCGAATTAACTCCGAATGTGCCACTGAAAAACCTTATCTCGTGGAATACCACGCCTCTCCATTTCTTACGGAGATAGCGCTCGGCCATGGGCATTCTGTAATTTTCAGATAATTGAAGGAAAAAATTTAGATCTGCGCACTGCAATAGATGCAAATCACAAAACGTTAAACACTTAAACTAAAGGTCTCGATCGCAAAGCAAGAGAAAAAATCCTATCCGAAAAGTTATTAAAAAACACGAACAGAAAAAAATAGCTGCAAAAACCGGAGAGGTGAAAACTGTGGGTGCTCGGAGAGAATTGAATCGACAGTGAAACCCTAGAAAAAAAAAAAGACTTATAAAAGAGGTTGAAATTCCATCCAACGGTCTGGATCGAAAGAGGCATATTTGGACATTATTGGGCCGTGGCCCAAAGAGATACAGTTACAAGTCCGGCATCAACTATCAAGTCAGAATCAGCTTAAGGTGGGGAATACAAATTGAAGGAAAAGGAAACCATGATTAATATATCGTATATTGTGATTGCTTGTAGATTTTATATATCATATTGTGTATATGACATGAAAATGTAATAATGACTAATAAATTCTGTAAATGTTATTTGTACCTTCATATCAATTTTATTTTATGATGACTTGAGAGGGCTTGATAAAGTATTTCTTTTTTCACACTCTGCACTCTGGCATGTGGCCCTAGATAACAGGAGGGCATTGAGTTTGAACTTCCATCTGACAGATTACATGATCAATGGTTCAGGATTATCATATATAAAAAGATTTGATGGAGGTTAAACACATCAACACATTATCATGCCCCTTGAGCTAGTTGCCATCATTAAGTTAAAATAATGCAAAAGAATTGCACAAAAACTGAAGGCAATTAACAGTACGACCTCATTTACATAGAAATGCTAAACCAGTTTTTTCCAATTCTCCTTGCGACAGAGAGGAAGAGAACTAACAGTAATTGCCAACACTTGATACATACTGATACCAAAACATACATCCCCAACTGATACATACCAAAACATACTTCTCCAACTATCCAACATCCAATTTCTAACCATCACCTAAAAAGAAAAGAAGATAAACTTCCCAGTGGTACGCACCAAGGTAGAAACATCATCACATTATAACAAAAGGCCCAGTCATAGAGAGCTGTCTGATACATACCAATTACCAAAACATACTTCTCCAACTATCCAACATCTAACCATCACCTAAAAAGAAAAGAAGATAAACTTCCCAGTGGTACGCACCAAGGTAGAAACATCATCACATTATAACAAAAGGCCCAGTCATAGAGAGAGCTGTCGATTTGCTTTCCAATAATTTTACATTACCTTTCCCACTCCAAATCAGAACGTGAACTGTAATTATTCATTCGTCCTGAATTGGCAGGACCGATAGAGTTCACGAAAGTGTTCCAGCCAAGCAAGTGCGGTATGAGATACTGCACAACAAAACAAGTATTATAAACAAAGAAAAGAGTAAAATTAGAGTAAAAACTTAGATACAAAGAAAGAGTAAATTAATCAAATGAGTCACTAAATGTGATCTATTTAACAAGATTGATAGATCCAGTTTTTATGCCTTAACACTCTAATTTGTACCATGCCTGTTATTTATTTCATTAGTAAAATGATTAAAATAAAAAGATCCACACCAAATCCTTGACCCAAATTCAGTTTAAACCAAAAAACAACTCATTCCTTGAGAACACCAAACTAAAATTTACATCTGTTTCCAACTGATATTTTTACTGGTTGACCTGAAATTTACTTTGAAAAAGTGAAAAATTATAAGGAAATAAAGCACAAAATTATTACATCGAGACAGGATCGTAGGATAGCAAATTCGCCCTTGGTAATTGGTATATAGATGTTCTCCTCCACATTCTTTAGTCGGTCAGATACACCTGTATAGAGATAGAACAAAGAATTATGAAGCTATCCATCCACAAAGCCTTTCCACTTTTAAATTCTAACAGCCACACTGTAATAAAGAAGTAGAAAGAGGCTGGTAAGGTTTATAACCCATCTCAGGCTATTTTTGTGTTCAGGTCATCTTTAAGCATAATTTTTGAGGTAGCTTTTAAGTTTTCTTTTTCAGGGTTACAACCCATAAAAGTTGATTTGATGTAAATCCATTTTTGGGCCAGATCAGATTCCTTGACATAGAGATAGAGAAATGGACCCTTTACTCCAAAAATCAAATTCCAAATATAACTTCACCAGAACCCAACCTGCCCACCTAGCCAGGTTCTTTTACGGCCGGGTAAGATCTGATTGCATGTCAGTTGGTTGGGTCAGTTCAGTGCTAAAACTAGCAGTAAAAACATACTCAGATTAAAGAAGTATCCAGAACCATCTGGAAGAGGCTCTGCCTTCAATATTTTACGGACTTGCCCTTCTTCGCTGTTTAAAAACAACGAGAAAACCCAAAAAATCACACATTTCATATTTGAGAAATATTTAATCATAAATAAAGCCTTCTAAAGCAAGGCAAGCAAAAAAAACTCAGTGGCTGAAGAGACACAGCAACAGATGTTCTCGTCAAATTAAAAAAAAAAAATTGAAATAAGAAGAACAAATATGCATTACCTTTTTCCCAGGAAGGGATCATGGAAAAATTCACATGAATCATTGGGACCCAGACTTATTAGAGTTCCTATTTCCCCCACATTTAGTGTAAATATCTACACTCAAACAAAAGTTTTTGTCAGATATATAAAAAAGCAGTTGGAAGTACAATTTCACTTCCCTCCTTTTTCTTTATTTTGAGCGATACCAGTGCAATCTGTAACCTTACCAGTAAAAACATCTCAGAATAAACTGATGGATTTTTTTTTCTTTAGAAAAGATGTATATCTTAATTGAAAGAAACCTGTTTCCGACTCCAGTCAAACTGACGGTTCCCAGCTGCAGGGGCAAATTGTAAAAATAAACATCCCTCCTTTGCAACCTTGTACACACCTGCCTGTGACAGCAAAATTGAATATATTTAAAAATGGAATGAAATAGAGAACAATAAAAGCACATAATAAAGATACGCAAAGGCCAAAAGAGAAAATTACATCTATAGGGCTGAACTCAGGAGCTTTCGGACTGATAGTTAGTGCTGCCTTCCCTTTATAAATAGAGTAGTCCACAAAAACCTTGGCTGATTGACCTGAAAAATAAAATAAAAGTACAATATTACTAGGATATTTTGCATGCAAGCCTTATTAATACATGAATTAACATCACTAAAATGCAAAATTCCACATTTGCTTCTGTGTGCCCAAGAGACATATTGCTAAAATGTAAAACTCCAAACTCAAGGGTGTTTTTAAAAAAAAAGAGAAGAAGTGACGGTGGCTTTCTACTCGAATGAAAACAAAAAAAAGGAGGGAAAGTAAATAGAAAAGGAAATAAAAACCATCGTCATGTGACCGTGACGACATATTCTGTTGCATCGCGTAGTAGTCTGACTGGGACTGGAGAGCATGTACGGACAGTCTCCTATTTCTCTTGTTTGTGCCATTTTGAGTTATCGGAACTAGGGTTAGGGTTTTACGAGACGCTGAAATGCCATTTTTTCTGACGAGTGTAGAGGGGTTTGAGTTCACTCCAGCGCAAGCGACTGAGAGGGAGAGCGCCATACTTTTTTTTTTTCCTTCTTTTTTATTATTTTCTGTGGGGCGGTGAAGTGAGAGGGAAAGGGGGAAGAAGAAGGGGGTTTATTAGGGGTTTTAAGCTGGGCTGGGCTGGGCTGGGCTATTTTCGTCGGATCCTGTTCGATTTGACGATGAAGATCACATCTGACTGGATTGGTGTGGTGATCAAAGTGCCAACTTTGTAAAGGTCGAACGAAGCGCTTGATCTGAATCGTCCAATCTAGCGTACAGTATAGATTTGTCTAGGATGGTCCAGTGAATTTTCACCACTGGAGGGGATCTGAACCAGGTCAATTGACCATGGTCGGTTTCCAATTTTGAATTTCTAATGCAAGTATAAACGACATGCACAACACCCTAGGAAGTGATTATTTCCATTATTGTTTTTAATTTTATGTGGAGATGTGTGGAGTAGAAGTAATTGTTCTTAAGTTCACCAAGTCTCTTTGTGAACTCAATTTTAAAACTTATCGGATTGATTTTAAATAACGAATTTGAACTGTTGAAATCCGTCTATCTTACGAGTGATGCATTTATATGTGAAAATTTTAAATTTTCGAATTAATTTTGTATAGAATCAAGTGGTCAAAATTAGAAGGTCTATAAATTAATTTTAGTGCATTCATTTTTTTAACGTTTTTTTACCGCTTGACTTTATACAAAATTAATTCAAAAATTTAAAATTTTTGTATGTAGATGCATCCCTCGTAAGGTAGACGGATTTCAACGGTTCGAATTCGTCATTTGAAGTCAATCCGATAGATTTTAGAATTGAGTTTACAAAGAGCCTTGGTGAACTTAGGAACACCCTAGTTCTACTCAGATGTGTGTGTTTCTTTGGAAGGATAAATTTGTTTTCATTGCATCATCAGAAACCATTTCATCAAGTACTTCGATCAAATTTCTAAAATTTGTTTTCATTGCATCGAGAAGTCACAACACGTGACACATTGATAACTATAATTGGTATTGGGGAGAATTTCTACTTTGCTCATACAAATTTCTAAAATACTTATTTTTTTTCTAAAATACAAATTGCTCATACAAGTCCATGATTCTTTGTCTTCTGTTAAGAATTATTATGTTTAGTTTGTTTTATTTGCACATTAAATATGGTATGATTGTGCAATGGATGTTTGAGAGTTGTGAATTAACAATTTATGATATATTTTTTGTATTTGTAAAAAATTATCATGAGATAATTAGCAACACATACATAGCCACAATTACACTCAATGCAAACACACTTTTCAATTTCCATAGCGCCGACTCCATCTACCTCGACAACCGTTACCGAAGCAACACGAGGCCTGCCTCGTCTTTTGTTGTCCTTAATCATTTTGTTTTTGTCTTTTACTCTAATTGCATTATTTTAAGATGAGCAGAGGTAGTGGTTTCAAAATACCCGGCCGGTCCAGGACCGGACCGGGCAACCCGTGGTTCGGACCCGGACCGGTCCGGACCATGCCCCAAACTCAGACCAGACTGGACTTATGCTATGAACGGATCTAGTACAGGTTTGGTTTAATTTTTTTCCCTTGGACCGTATAGAACCGGACCGTGGGAACCCGTGTAACAAATCCGGACCACCCTGTGTAGACCAACCCAACCTGTCCAAACCCGCCGAACCCGTGCCTAAACCCCCCGGACCCGGACCGGACCTAGGACCGGACCGTGTCATTTTGGACCAAGATCCTAACACGAGTTTGGCCTAACAAAAAAAACCGGCCCGTTTAACCCTTCTGACCCGTGGGACCCGTGGCCCGGCCGGGTCCGAACCGGAGCGGACCATTTTCAAACCACTATGCAGAGGTATCGATTGTTATTTCAGTTTGTTAATTAACCAGACGAAACAAAATTACACAACTAGGTATAATATTAGTTTTTTGTGTCACTTGACTTTGACTCGTTGTAAATATATTTTCTATTAATTGAATTATTAGTAGACATTAAAGCCACTAACTTTAAAAAAAAAACTATTAATATTTTAGTAGGTATCACTGCAGGAGGAAAAACCCATAAATAAATGAACTTCAATATTATACCTAACAACTGGCATGCCTAATCTGTTGGCAAAATTAGCTTCAATCCAAAATGCAGACCAATAAAGAACACCTCCATTTAAAATGGATGATATATTTGTCAATTTAATTTTTAAAATATCTAAATAATAAGTTAAATAAATAAAAATAGAAGAAATAATGCTAAGTTTTTATAAGAATATTGAATATTATATTATGATCTTTCGATGAAATAATTATTTATTTAGAAATTTGTATGAACACACTAAAAATTCTCCCTAATTTCTAACGCAGTATACCGGACTGTAGTACTAATAATTAGTCAACTACCCAAGCTTACAAGAATTCAGATCCAGTTAAGTAACTCAAAAATTGAGTTTTAGATCGGAACCGTCCGATTCGAATCCGTGACCATTCATCTAAAATAGAGCGCACGCATCCTGAACGACATATTCGAATCCCGATGCAATCTCGAATGACGGATTCGATTCGGACAGTTCCAATCCAAAACCCAAAAATTGGATTACTTTAGGGAATCCGGACCTAGCTTACAACGGGTCCGGATCCCCTAAAGTAACCCAATCTTTGGGTTTTGGATTGAGACCGTCCGATTCAAATTCGTCGTCCGGATGTGTGAGCTCACTTCACAGATGAATTTTCGCAAATTCGAATCGGACGGTCCCGATTTAAAACCCAAAAGTTGGGTTACTTCAGTGGATCCGAATTCACTTACAACAGGCATGCCAAGCGTTACAAGAACCAGCTAGGACCGCACTGTGTACAAAGGAAATTCACCACTTTCTTTGACCAAATTTACCAAAATTTTCTTTTGATTCGGGAATACACGATTTTGTTTATTTGAATGAGAATCAGAAACACAAATATGTACTAAGATAAAGACAGAAAGAAAGAGACAATGAGCAACTCCAGACTTTTTATTTGAGCCATCTTAACAGACAACATTAGAGATCTACAATACAAATTAATGTATAGCAACTCAAATTATCAACATTTCTCTAGTCAGATGGAAAAACAAAAAAAAGTTATCAAAGGTTAACAACAATGTAAGACGATCCATCTACAGTTGTTGTTGCTGACACTGAGGGCCTGAATAAATAAGCAAAAAAAAATATATTGATTTACAGGAAAATGTTTAAAATTAGAAAACAGAAACTTATGCAATTGCATTCTTAAACTCAGGGAAGAGGGGGTCAGATACCAAAATCACCTCCATCTGAATTTTTCGCTGCAAGACATCATTCTAATATCTTCTGTTGTCGAAATTAGATGGATGTTGTTCTGTGAAAAATGCACATACACAGTCAGTAAAGATATATTTGGGAGAATTTCATGACACCACTTTTTAAAATCTCAAATTACATATGTGCCTTTCGAAACTGTATACATCACTTCTACCATTGCAAAATTTAAAAAACTTTTTAAATACCCATCTAATCTTGAATATATTTAACTTGTCCTGACTGTTAACCATTGATCTGGAATTTACAAGAAAGTTCACTGAACTATTAAAAAAAATCATGACAACCAATCTAACTTTAACCTTGTATTTTCTCTGTTGTCTAACTTGTAATTCCCAGTTACACAACAAAACCTAACAACATTTTTCTCACTTTACTTTCTCGTCGAAACATAAATAAGAAGTTATTTTTAATTGTATGGTTAATTGATTGGCAGACTTGAGAGTTGAGAGCTTTTGAATTTTGGAAGGGTAAGTGTGGAAATGTGATATTTTAGAAGGGTATTCATGAATATTCCACCAATATGTTATATATACTCTCACAGGTAATAGATAGAAGTACACTAATAAGGAAATTACCTAGGTAGAGAGACTTCTCTTGCTATGGCCAAATTGAAGTTTTCTGTTTCCTCTACAATATGTTGCAGCCCCTGAATAGAAACAAACGGATAAAAAAAATCAAATTATTTTCCCTTTTATATGTTTATTAAAATAATTCATTTAATACTTTTATTCACAAAAGCAAAAGAGCAGCAACCTTTAGATAACCGGTATCTAGGTGATCAACAAATTTCTTCCCAGCTAACAAGTGCTTCGGTGAAATATCCTTCAGTAGATGAGCAAACATACAAGAAAAAAAAAATTGACTTCAAAGTATAGAAAGAAACAATAGTTTGAAAACAGTAAAGTAAGTCCCCACCATGGATTTAAAAAAATAATAATTATAAGAAATAAGACATTTTCATTTTGAGATAGATTGAAACAGAATGATCTAAGTAAGTTTTCTTTTGCAATAAGCATATGAAATCACACCAACTTAATAAAAGGTTTTCGAAATCCAATGAAGAACAAATGAAATTGAAAGCTTACATATAAAGATTCAGGAACTTTTCCACCTTTTCCATCCACAAACCGGCAGAGGTACATTACACCAGTTAATGAAAGATTCTTTGAGAAGAATTCAAAAATTTCCATCAGCAAAAGGTAAAGAGAAATTGTTAGGGGATAAAAAATCTAGATGTAAGTATGTAACCATAAAAAATATTGTCCTGAACAACAATTTTGATAACTTTTAGAATTAAAACAAAACTGGTCAGTATTGAATGGGCATTACATCATTCTAAAAACGAAAAGTGATTACCTGTTTGTCGACCATAGAATTGACCTTATCATCCTATAAAGAAATCAGAATATAACTAGTAAGTATTACTATGTATACTATACAACAGTTTTAAATAAAATATATTTGCTTGATTCTTTTTTGCTCACCATATTTGAAACCAACTGTTGGATTGAGCTCAAGTCGATACTCAAATTCTCTATCAGTTTATTCGCGTCACCAACCTAATTAATGCAAGAGAGAACAACTTAAGGATAATCTAAACAAAGGGAAAACATGATACACAAGAATTATATAGGAATACATATATAACAGAATCATATAGGAATACATACATAACAGAATTATATAGGAATACATGAATTGTTACTCTATGCAAAGTAGGTACCACCTGATTCGAAAAAAGAGATGGACAATTAAAATATAGTACCTCCTTTCTTATCACATTAGATATCTCCTTTTGTTCATCAAGTTTACCATCCAAGTTTTCAATTCGCTGCGTAAGATGCTTCTTTGTTGCCTAAGAAATCACAACATTTCTAATAATTTGAATTAAAACATATAATTAATAAAAAATGGAGTTAAATGCTAAATTTGAACTTACAGCAAGAGCAGCTGAGACTTGTTCAAAATGTTTGCTCATACTTGCCACAGCATTTGCCATATTTCTCTTTGTCACATACATCATATCAGAAATTGAAATTCCCTACTTAAATTTTTGACAAATAGAAAATCAAGGTAATGCATTAAGATTTTGATACTAGAGTTTCAAAAAAGTATTACTTGCCTTCAAACTTATAACAAACGTAACAAATTTATAACAATTAGTTAAATGAAACACAAAAGAATTACTTTCAGCCGCATGTATCCATAGCTCAATGCGCTGATTGCAGCAGCTGGAACCACAAATGATGCCACTCCTGGTACAATTAACAAAAAACAAGATGCATGCATTGGATACTACTAAGTTTAAAAAAAATTATTGTTGTCATTCCTTATTTAAAAATGTTGCATAAATGTGTTTTACCTGTATTGTTGGAATTTCCATTTAAAATAACAGGGCGTGAGGAGGCAAGCTGATGTACCTCTGTAGCCAATCTCCTTACCTGGAAAAAGGATGAACAAAATAAAATGGAATGTAATAAACTTTTCAAGAATAAAGATAAATTTACATTACACACACTTTTATAAGAAAAAAATATGATTATCCTAAATGCAAAAATATCAAATCCAGGCACATCATTGCAAAAGCAAAAAAAGAAGAAGAATGTATGTTATTTACATTGTTACTTGGCTTTCAAACTTAGCAAGGGCAAAATGGGTGTTTCATGCAACAAAATAAAAAAAATTAAATGTATAAAAAAATGAACCTGAGAAGCAAGAGCTTCGCTTAAATCAACATCAGCAACACCTACATTTTCTTTTAATCTCTCAAATCCCTTCACCATCCCCTGAAAACATATGAAAGTTATCAGCATAATACTTAGTTTCGCATTTATTAAAGCAAAAGATTGCCCTTGTCTTTTTTTCACCTGAAGCTCCCCCAAAATATCAGAAATTTTTCCATTGCGAATGAGAATTGAACCTAATCACACAAACATAACTCAAATTATTAACCACAGGTTATGACGGATAAAGAATGTCTCAAGATTCTTCCCATGTTGCAGTTCCCTTGTTCAACAAAATGATACATTTATCCCCTTTCTTATATCACAATCTCAAATGTATTAAATTTGTCTACACAAAATCCTCCTATAAAATAACCAAGTGAAATTTTGGCCGGTGTTATGGCTCCTAACAATTTAAAAAAATTGTTAAGTATCTTTATAATTGGTCATATATATTTACCTTAATTCATTATCTATACCAATGCGCATGGACTTTACATTGATGCATTTACCCTGTTAGATTTCAGATTGGTATATGAGACATGGTCAAATTCAAAGAATTTACTGCCATAATTACTAAATGATTCCTTGTAGTGTAAAATACATTGAAATCTCTAAAACTCAGATATTACCAGCTGCGCCTAAAAGAATAGCTTTCGAGATCGTAACTCCCGTTTGCATCGCCATTGATGTTCCTTTCTTTTCTCCAAACTAAAAATATACAACCACTACCTGTTGGAGGTTCGATCAAAGGTTTTGGCATCTCGCTTGGGCGGAGGAGGGGAGAGCGAGAACGAACGACGGAGCGCGAAGCACTTCGAACTGCCCAATGTTAAAAAAATGTGCAATAATTTCTGTAGGTAGAATGTGTAACGGGTCGTTGGCAAAAAAATGAAATAAAATAATAGATAAACACAGTTTGGTGGTGTTTGGTTGAGGACTAAAGATTAGAAGGTCTAAGTTGGTTATTCTATCTTAGACTGGCCTAAGTTATTCATATTTGATTGAGATTTAAAGTTAAATTATAGTTTAATCTATTTCTTGTTTAAGTTAGAGTTAATGGCTTAATTCATGGCTTACTTGTAATAAGTAAGACAGATTATGATTAAATTACCTATTTAAGTACATCAATTGGATACTGTTTATTTGGAATGAAAAAAATAAAGGGATATATACTCTGCAATCTAAGTTTAGATAATTGTGTCAGTATTAATAAAAATTAAAAATAAAATCGGATAATTAAATATTGGCTGGGTCTGTCAACATATTTTTGGATTAATACCAGCGTTTTAAATAGTGCGCTATAGCGATACTATAACGTTTTTGGACCACAAAAGTTATGACACTATTGGCGCTATAGCGGCGTAATGTGGCAATAGCATCGTTTTTTTAGCCGTTTCACTATGACGCGATAAACGCTATTTAAACCTTTGATAATACCATGCAGCACATCCAATTGGTTTGGTTTGTGTTACGATTTATAATTTAATTAGAATTTTTCTTTTGTTTGTAATACGATGGTCATTTAATTTAAGAGGTAGAACTAACTCCTATTCTGTTTCTAGAGTTAAAAATTTATAAATAGCTGCAAACTAAAAAAATATAAAAAAGTAATTTTTTTATTAATTTAAGATAGAACAAGATTTGACAATTATTATAAAAATTAAATATATTTTAATAATATTTTATGTACATAAGTATACTATAGAGATATATTTAATGAGTTAAATTTTCATATATTTAGGTAATTTGAGATAATTAAGCAATTTTCTCATTAATTTCGTTTGAACCAAACTTAGATTAAGCCACATGTGTGGGCTAAACGTTAAACCACCTTGATAGGTGGGTTAACTTTTTACGTTTTGGGCCAGCTTAAAGATCGGCTCATGCCATCTTGGTCCGGCTCAATTAAATTTCGTTTGACGGCTTAACTAGGACCTAAACTCTTTATTCCATAATTTAGGCTTTAACCAAACATGACCTTTGTCATTTGAAAATAATTCGATAAATTGTAAAATTTTGAAATTCATAATTATAATATGGATATTATTCAACAAGTTAGATATTTTATAATATTATAATTTATATAAAGAGTGAGGCTATGATACTATGCATAGCGCATATTAATTTGTACTATTAATTAATATCTTCATTTTTAAAGTCTAATCAATTGATCTGAACCATTCAACATGATATTTATATGAAAATAGACATGTAAATCAACTTTTACATTTTTTTACTATTTTATTAGATAGGTAGAAAATCATTTGCTAAAGATTCTAGATCATTCAAAAATATTTTTCTATCTATTTAGAAAAATAGTAAAAAAAATTTAAAAAATAAAAAATTTAGTCAAGTACATTTTCATATGGAAATCATGTTGAACGGTTCAGATCAACTATTTAAACTTTAAAAACGAAAATATTGATCCGTAATACAAACCAATCTACGGTATGCATAGTATCATAGCCTCACTCATATTTCAATATAAATATTTTTATAAAATAAATAAAGATATTTTTTATACTATTAATAAGTTGGATAAATAATGTGTTGTTCGTACAGTTTAGTAAATTTAAAAATAAACCGAAAAGTTGCTTAAAAGAATAATATAGATGCAATACCGGTATTACTAGATTATTGTATTGGCAATATCACACTAGAGCTTAATATTGGTAATAGATACAAGTTCAACCCGGTATTCAAATAAGAAAGGGGGAATTTCATATATCCCCCTTAAAAACTTCAATACTACGTATTTCCCCCTCTAAACTTTGAAATTACATATTTCCCCTTCTAAACTTTCCGAACTCACAAATTTACCCATTTAATCAATAAAATATATTTAATATATTTAAAATTTATTTCAGACCATTATACCCATTCCTCCTTCCAATCTAGTTCTTTCACTTCAATTCTTTTTCTCTAGCTGAGTGTCTGCCAATGGGTCTGTGAGTTGCAGGCAACTTAAATTGCTAAAAATTGCTCGATTTTTTTTTTTGAAAGGAAAAACCCTCAGATCTGAACACTCTGCTTCTCTTTACTCATTTCTCATTCTCACAACTCAGATCTAAGGTTCTTTTGCTGAAATATAAATGTTATTTTCCCTCTCCCTAGATTTACAGAGCCTCTCTGCTCTCTCTAGCCATCAAATTGCTTCCCTCAATTAGAGCCTCTCTAGATTTAATATTCAAGAAAAGACATAGTAGAGAAAGAACCGTAGTGAAGGAACAAAAAAGAAGGGGTATAATGGTCTGAAACAAATTTTAGAATCTGAAATATTATTATTTAAGTACTTTTAAATATATTAAATATATTTTATTGATTAAATGGATAAATTTGTGAGTTAGAGAAGTTTAGAAGGGGAATATGTAATTTCAAAGTTTAGAGGGGGAAATACGTAATATTGAAGTTTTTGAAGGGGATACATGAAATTCCCCCAATATGAAATATTGGTAATAGATACCCAGTGAAACGAATCCGAATCCTCTGCATTAACTCAAAATAGAATCTTTTGAGTTAATGAATCTTGACTGTCCAATATGTATCAAAATTCGTGCAAACTAGATCTGCACTAATATTAAAGGGCTCCATATGTTATAGACTTTAGCCGGATTTGCTCCATTTAAAATCAGACGGTTGAAATTTATTAACTCAAAATATTCCCTTTTGAGTTAATGCAGAGGATACGGATCCCAGTGAAACTACCAATCATCTATGTGAGAATAGATACAAGTTCAACCCTATAAGAAATATTTTAGCAAAAATAGATGTCTTAGTTAAGGGAGTCATTTTCTAAAAAAAAAAATTTGTCAATAAGATGGGCACCATGAATAAACTAAAAATATATTAATACAAAATAAAGGCAAGTGTGATATTTCTGTACGTATTTGCTACAAAACAAATTTGGGCGATGTAATTTTTGTTTGAAATGTTATGTAAAATGACATCAATATTTTTTTTTCTACCACACATACTTGCAGAATGACCAGACTATTAAAATGCAATTAACGAGTATTATTTACTCAAAATAAACTAACAACCCATTTTTGAAATATCTTTTGAATTGGCATCATGTACGACACTACAAGTCCGTTAATACTAATCTCAACTTACACATTTTCAGAGTAACATTTGTTTGAAAAATATTGAGTTCTAATTATCAATCCTTAAAAATACCAACTTTAATTTGATGCAGGAATTGCTATAAGTGGCCATATCAAAAGGTCGATGTACTAATTCAGTTTATTTGGGCCCCAATATCCACAAAATTGGGAACAAACAGTCTCAAGCACAAATTAACAAGAAAGGCTGGTGGCACACACAAACTACTTCAAATAACACAAAAAAAAAAGTTTAAATCCTAACTACAACTATAAACCAATAACCATTTCACTACAACTTGCAATTAACAAAAGGTGCCGCACTGCGCTCGAATTCCCTGGCTAGAAGTTAGACACCATAAAGTGTGACATAGCATTGTTTCTTTTGAAGTAGATTACATAACATGTTTCATTCCATAAGTTTTCTCAATTCAGGTCTGAGCCCCTTCCGGGATTTCCCGGTGCTACAATCCATGCCATGCCAACAACAGTCCGTTTAGCAAGACCAAGTGTCATTGACTCTTCTCCCCTGGGAAATCACTGTTTATGTGTGACAAAAACATTAGAAAACTGCAAACATAATAGTACTACTATACCAAGAGTGTAAAATTAGTTATACATCTGTACCTTTGTACATTAGTGATAATCCAGGCCTTTGAACACATCACAGCCTCGACCAGCCTAGGGTTTGCTTCTTTTTCAGCACTGATATTTGAAAGCAAGTTCGGTACAGCAAGTATGTCACGTGCAATCCTAGCTAGTACGGGATAGCGCAATCTATTTTGTTTCCACCAACCCAACAAGTTGAAATTCGCATCTCCCACATCAACTACATCTTCACTCAAATACTCATCTAGTTCAGATTCTTTAATGTTCTTTTTACACTGCTTCTTATACATAGAGAATTCATTGATAATTTTTGTGCGACACAAGATAGTAGAATCACTAGAAGAACCTTCTTGCTTAATATTGGTAGTTTCACTGATTAGAGAAGATGATTCACTGGCTTTCTCTTGTGCATATTCCTCGAAGAACATTCTAAGGCATTCACGAATCCTGTATATTTTAACTTTCCCTCGATTTGACTCGAAAATTTTCCCGAAGCAATATTCCAAATAAATTAACTTGAATCGAGGATCCAATATACAAGCAATGAAAAGGAGCTCATTGCATGTGCCTAGCTGATCGGCAAGTGCATTTTTCAAAGTAGAAGCATTCTTTTCTCCAGCTTGACTTTCACGTACAATTTCAACTTCACTAATATCTTTTTCCAAACTCGATATAGCGGCTCTTATTTCCAAGAGACTCTGAAAGTACAAATTTGGAGAGGGGTAGTGACAACTGGACCACTCATTCACTATATCAATAATTGGCCCAATAAGTTGAAGTGCCAGTTCCACTCGTTTCCAATTAATACTACACGGGGTGAAATGCCATTGACCTATTTCTGTAAGCACGTACCGACTGAATACATCTTTATATAAGACCACATCTTTCAACAATTTAACAACTGAATCCAGATCTTCGGCATATTTCTTCAGCCAAATTACATCTACAGGAGGAAAACCCATCTCTGTTGCAAGTTTGTTAAAGGTGGTCATTCGGCAAGGAATGCTCGTCAGAGTATCAAAAAATTCTCTTATTTTGCGACCCTCTTCAAGAACAAAGGAGTAGAAGTAATGATCAATAAACTCGACCAGTATTGTTTTACAACAAGGTACGTGGATGTACTGGCCATCAAATAACATTCTAGAAGAGTACTTTGATCTTAAGCTATCAATCACATCTGACTGATCTAAACCAGAATCCAGCGTAAATGTAAAAATTTTATCCTCGAGCTTCCAGTCAGATATGCAAGTTTCTATGGCAGCCACTATGCCAGAATCACATAATTTCTTGAAACCAATCAACCTTTTAACCAAGTAATTGTCATCATTAATAAAATATGCAGTTATGGAGATGTATCCTTCTACCTCCCCTGTCATTTCACAGGTAAAGGTAACTCGAGAAGTTAAATTTTTCAATTGAACAGCCAACTTCATTTTCTCATTCTGATAGTAATCACAAACTTCCCTCTCCAAGTTGATCGGCCCCATCAAACTGCGCCAAACTCTTTTACAGTTTGAAGAAAGCAACGGGATTTCGGCCATAATAGCCATCTTCAGATGAGGTTCCTCATTTTTTTGTTCTTGGTTCAAACTAAAATCTATATACTCGTCCTCAAAAGCTACTGAGATAGGTTGCTTTATATCTCCCATTGGTCGCTTCTCGCATCTTTCAAGATGACGTTTCAGATGACTTGTACCTGACCCCTTTGTTGAACTATAACTTTGACCACAATACTCACAGATAGCTCTCAGATGATCAGGTGTCTTTTGAAAATGATCCCACACGTCAGACCTCTTCGGTCTCTTGTTAGATATGCTTTGGTCACCTGATTCCGGGTCAAACTTCTTCGGTCTCTTGTTAGATATGCTTTGGTCACCTGATTCTGGGTCTTCAATAATGTTACACATTGAAATCTGCAGTGGAGCACACCAAGTTAGCATCTTATATTAACCATGATAAAATAACTTAACTTGAGGGGCTAATATTAATGAAATATATAATAAATGGGAATATCTATCTTGTGAATCAACCCAATCACACTTGCTTTGAAATTTTTTCTTTTTCTTTTTAAGAGGCCAAACTCCATATGAAAGCTGCTAGTTCAATTTCTAATCAAATGCAAGGAAACTTAGGTCATTTTACAATTTAACCTGATCTGACCCAACTGGAGAGCAGTCAGCTACTTGTCAACATTTTTTGACTGACAAATAGGTAAGAACCAACCAAACCATTGTAATATATTTTTTATACCAAAAGAACAAAAGTAAAATCCAGTCAATGTACTTATCTCTTGTTCACAAACAAAACCGACCCACTGACATTCTCAGATCTCAATTCTTGGCTAAAAGCAGCAATTATAAATGAAAAAATTGAGAACCATCTTTCTTTCACATAAGAGAGTTGATGTGTATAAAAGCAAATTTCTAACCTCCTCCTGCCAATCTATGAATGGAGATTCCTTCATGCGTCCTTCCGGAAGGTTTTGGCATGTTTCAATGTGGCGTTTCAGATGGGATGTCCCTGTATTACTCTTTGCACTTAAGCTTTTACCGCAAACTTTACAGATAGCTCTTTCACCATCCGGTGAGTCCTCGTAATACTTCCACACTTCAGACTTCCTCCTTGATCTCTTGAGCAGAATGTCTTCCTCAATGGTAGACATGATAATGAAGAAAAATCTACATTTCCAGAAAAAAATATTTCAGCATTTAGGTTCATCCGTGATGAGAATTATAACTTCAAAATAATAGATGGTACAAGTGGTCAAAATAATTCATCATTGCAGCAAATTTTTATTGATTGTGCTAGTTCCGATTTAGATTTTTTTTTTTTCAACAAAATCCATATATGTAGGGAAGGCATAAGAGAAATGTATTGTGCCATCTCCTATGCCAGTATATCTTGTACAGATTTTTCTGAAAAGGGTTGATTCAAGTCAGCATTAATTGACTGCGACCAATAATGATATACTGATTCAACTGAAACATCCCTCATTTTACCAATTGTAACAAGTCCGAGTTTTATTGCGTGAACTTGAGCAAACAAGAGGTTATTAGGTAGAGGAGACCAAAAAAATAAATAAATTGAATGAATTTATTTCTTCAATCATACAGTAATCACAGAGAATTTTACCATTAATACTACCCTGCCTTTGGATTACAAATCAGTGAATTAATCGACTATTGCAAAAGTTGCAGAAGTCTGATGTGAAAAGCATATGTCAACGGTAACATGAATTTCTTCTGTAAATCAAGTTACTTAAAATTACCCTCGGAAAATCCCAATTTTCCACAGTATCAAGAAGCAACATACTCATACTAATCAAAGTAGGCAGATACACAAGGGACAGTGAATATTCTGGTTTGAACAAAAGAAACAAACACTTACTATTGATTTTCACCAGTGAGATCGAGACGAGCTGCGCCAGACATTGACTGGAGAGTTGGAGGATGGTTGCACTGGAGGGGGTCGGGGGGTGTGCTTCAAATTGAACTAGTATAAGGGTTTTTCTTCGAAAGGGGGGGAATTTGGAAAGGGCTTCTCTGTTGCTGTTGCTAGATTTCACAACCACCGCATGACATTTTCATTGCGGTGCGAATTAATGAGATGCGGAAATGTTGGTGCCGGTAGAGATGAAATTCTGATCCCTAAAGTAACACAAATACTGGGTTTAGATCTGGACCGTTGGATATGCTTCGGCGTGATCAGGTTGGGCCCAGATTACGATCGAACTGTCCAGATCTAAATTCACATTTTGAGTTACTTTCGGTGATCAAGACTCGTGGCCGGGAAGATACTGCTGTGGAAAGGAAGATAAGAAATAAAACCCGAAACCCGTGGTTCTTTGCGATAGTTGTTTCCGAAATCCAACAAATCCGACAACCGATTCGGATCCGACAACCTGTATTCCCTGTCATTCTTTGTTGGATATATATATATGAGAAGAGTTCAAATATCTTCATCATACCTTTATTATTTAAAATTTTAATAACTCAAAATTTAAAATTAAAATTCAAAATAAAACAGTTGAATATGAACTACACCATTTTATCTATGCATGTGTAAAAAAAATATGACATTTCAACTTTATTTTGGTTGTCATCTTAAGCTTGTAAAAATATATACTAATGTGGATAATTTCTGGACGTTGATTTTTTAACTTATTGATTCATACAAAAGCAAAATTGAAATATGATAATTTTTTATGAGCACATAGAGAAAATAACATAGATCGCATCTAACGGTTTTATTTTGACATTTAAGTTTTAAACTTTGAGTTATTAAAGTTTTTAAAAATAGAGACATAATAGAGGTACAAAAAAATAAAGGTATTTGAACCCTCTTCTATATATATCACACGACATTAGTTTTTCAGGCCTACAGGCTGTTCATGAAGCAAAAAAAAAAAAAAAAAAATTGTTTTTCTATAGATTTCTGCAAAAATATTTTAAGATTTTTCCTTTTCATTTGACATTTGATGGTTAGATCACAAAAAAAGAATTAAAACTGTCATGCGTTAAAAAGAGCTTATGTTATTTTTTAAGCAAGAAAAAGGGTTAAAACCTATAAATCGGTTATTACGAAAAGCATGTCTTAATCAATTGTGATAAACATGATTTTTGAACCAATATATTTATATAACCAATATTTATTAAGATTTAATAAGCTCCCTTCCACTCAATTAGTGATACTCCATAAAAAAGTTAAGTTTGTAAGTCTTATAGAGTATATTTAATCATGAAATTAATTATTAATATTTTTAAAAGGAGTGAGGCTATGGTACTATGAGGTATATTGGTCCATGCTATGCACTCAAATTTTCAGTTTACAAGTACATATTCATATGGAGGACATGCTGAACAGTTTGTATCGACCATTAGAATTTTGAAAACAAAAATATTAATCCATAGTACGGACCAATCTGCGCTATGCATAGTACTATAGCCTCACTCTTTTAAAATTAATAATACGACTGAAATTTTTAATTTTTAAATAATTAATATTCATTAATGTGTAGGGTATACCTAATTCAATATATAATTAATTACTTTATTATTTGATCATTTATAAAAAAATTCAATATTTTGTAATATTACATTCTATTTGATAGTATTTATGTCAATTTAAAAGTTATATTCTTTCTCCAATATTTTTTTTTTTCCAGGATGAACCCTAAAAATAATGCTAATTTAGAAATCTGAATCAATTTAAAATTTATTTGGTTCTTCAGCATAAAACTACTAAAATTCTACTGTTCAACATTTAATTATTTGGTAGAAGGCTAAACATCTTTCAAATATATCCAAATTTTAAAGTGATATCATTAAAATAATTTAATATTTTTTAATTTAATTTTACTTCAGTTAGCAAAATAAAGACGATATTAAGGTCAATAAAAACTAAACCCTAATATCAATATAAATTTTCCCTTCAAGTTTTTATAAGAAGTTAAGTGCATCTGCCCAAAACATAGAGAATTGACCATACTAAATTGAACTGTATAATATAGTAATGCTACGATGTGAAGTAGAAGATCAATTTAAGAAGCAAAAGGTTTAATTAATACAAGCATCTTCGAAAATACAATACAATTTAGTACTTGCCATACTAAATTGATCTAAAATTGCAGATACGTAATACTTTCACTCCATTTTAAATTAAGAAAAGATACTTGCTCCAGACTCCAATCCCCCTTTTTTTTTTTTAAAACAACAACTACCCCTAGATCAACTAAAAGCTCTCTTACTAATCAGCCACATAACATCATCAATATCACAAAATAAACCCAACATAACAGCATCATTAATTCTCTGAACATCATGACCCACAAAATATACCCACCAAAACATCACAGAGACATACCCTCCAGTCCCATTTCTGAAAAGACAAACAAAAGCTACTTCCCAAGACTATTCTTGAGCTATGCACTGCCTCCTCCAGCAGTTTCCATGGACTCCAAGATGCTATAGTTTATAAAAGGCATTATAAAACATTACATGAACAAGATAGTAGAGTGACAGTATGATTAAGTACTGATCATCATAATTCACAAATTATTTGTAACTGTGTACCTTTGTTCGTCGGAGAGAATCCAGTCCTTGGAGCAAATCACTGCTTCTACGAGTTGAGGGCTTACTCCTTTCAGGACTCTCAAATCTGAACTGATATTACCTTCTATGCTATACACACAACTGGGAACAGCAAGTACATCCCGTGCCATCCTAGATAGTACGGGATATCGCGAACTATTCTGTTTCCACCAACCCAACAGGTTAAAGCTTGCATCTTCAAGACCAACCAAGTCGTCAGTAAAATACTCATCAAGTTCTGTGCTTTGGGTTTTCATTTTTACTCCATTTTTACTTCTTTTGACTCTGGGAACTAGATACTTCTTTTTTCCATCTACATATGCATCAAAAAGTTTTCGGAAGCGTTCCCAAATCTGATTGCACTCCGGAGAGTCATCAAAGTATAATCTCACAATATGGTATCTGTATTGAGGATCCAATACGCAAGCAGCCAAAGAAACTTCGTTATCTGTGTGATAGAAAATTCTGCTCCAAATTTTAAGCCACAATTCAGCAATTCCAGAATATTCTTTTTGCAACATTATGTCTTGAATTTCCCAAAAAACCGGGAAGTCTAAATTTAAGGTTGGATAATTAAACCTGGCCATTCTATCAATACTTTCATGAACCTTATCAAAAAGCTTATCAGAAAGCTTGACTGTGGCCTCTGCCTTTTCCCAGTCAATATGATGCCCCTTGGCGAACCTGCCACAATTTATTTTGGCATACTGACAGAATACATCTTTATAGGGGATTGCTTCTTTGAACATTTTGACTGCAAGTTCCCAGTGGTTATTATACGAACTATCCAAATGCCAAGAACTTACAGCAAACTGATTTAACCAATCTTCATTTATGGGAGGAAGGCCCCTTTCTTTTGCAATTTGATTAAAAGTGCCCATTTGGCAACGAATAGCCTTCACGGCTACAATAAAATTTGCAATAGTATCAACATTTTGGTTGAAATAAAAGGGACTTATGTCGGAATAAAAACAGGTCATTC
Source organism: Carex kokanica (assembly GCA_025461125.1). Taxonomy (NCBI): domain Eukaryota; kingdom Viridiplantae; phylum Streptophyta; class Magnoliopsida; order Poales; family Cyperaceae; genus Carex; species Carex kokanica. The sequence goes on from JAJGRX010000348.1 coordinate 1,795,961, forward strand.
CTTTTTTATAGCACGGTACAAAGTACAGACCTTTTAACAACATTTTAAGAGAGAAATTTTCTCTCAAGCTTTCACTCACATACTTCAAATAATCTTTTCCGGTAAAGGAAAATATCTTATCCCCAAGTTTCCAGTCAGATATGCATTTTCTGATAGTATGTGCTACACATGACTCTGAATTTATATCAGTTAATTTCTTAAAACCAATTAATTTCTTCACCAAGTTAAAATCTTCATTTATAAAATGTGCTGTTATGGAGATACAGTTCAGTTCTTCCATGATTTCATAGCTAAAGCAAACTCGGGAAGTTAAATCCTTGAACTCCTTGGCTAACTTTTCTTTTTCTTCCTCATAGTAGGAGTAAATTGCTTTGTCCATGTCCATTAGACCCATCAAACGGGACAAAGCTTTTTTACAGTCTGATGGAGCAAACGGTATCTCGGCAAGTATAGCCTTCTTCACCTCAACTTCCCATGCTTTTTCAATGGTCCAACCAAACTTTTTAACCTCATCCCGGATGCCCATTGTTACATGTTGGTCTACGTCTTGTTGACATTCCAGGCATTTTTCATTTTCAAGGTGGCGTTTTAAATGGATTGTTCCTGATTTACTTTCTGCACCCATAATTTTACCACAGTACTTACAGATAGCTCTGTGACAATCAGGTGTCACCTCGAAGTGATCCCACACTTTGGACCTTTTCCTTAACCTCTTTTTTGATATGTTTTCTCCACAAAATCATAGCTCCACGCAGAGTCAGACATGATCACCCATGTAATCTGCATTTTGAGTAAAGTAACTCAGTGTTTTGAATTATTCATATACAATTAATGAAAGACAAATTACCCATTGTGAAATTTTCTACTTATAATGATTATTTTTTTTCAAAAAGTTTCTTTTGATCTGGTTTGCTGTAATGTCCTATGTTTACATGTTATTTATAAGAATAAAGAGGTCAGGCTGACAGGAGTCAACATGACTTGGACTCAACATCACAGGGAAATTTAAAGATGCCTCATTTCGTCAAATACAGGTCATCTGATGAGGATTAGAGGTAAAGTGGGGGCAAATTAGATGCTACTTAGCAATACACAAGAATTAGGGGTACTACGATTTATGTGACAAAATCCTACAGTTCTAATATCCTAAAAACCAATTAATTGACAACTAGAACTATTTAAACTGATCGATGCTGGTGCACTCGAGCCCCCCTTGCATCTTTTTGCATTTCAACAAATCTAATTTAAACTTATCTAGGGTTTTAGCATTTTAACAAAAAGAACACTGAGGGTTTTCACATTTCAACAACCTGCCTTAACCCGTATCTAGGGCTTCGAATTTCTGAGAGAGATAGAGAGGGAGAGAGAGAGACAAAAGGACAGAGAGATAGGCGCTTTCCAGGAGAGGTGCGATTGAAGGGGGCTGTGGTGGAGAAGAAACAGTCGGAGGGAGAAGAGAAGTCGAGTAAGAAGAAAAGTCGGGAGAGAGAGAGAGGCACTGCTGTCGGGGTTGGAGGTTACTAGGTGGGTCGAGCAGGGCGAGGCTTAACGGCTGAAAGAGGGGGCGGGGCGAGGCGGGAGGCGTGCGGGTCGGAGGCGGGAGGAATGAGGGGGGTAATAGTGAGAAAGCGAAGTAAAGAAAGCTGGGTGTCCGTACATATTCGATGTTACATATTTGGGCTGATTTCTATCCACCATATGCAGGCCGCAGATGAATTGGACAAGGCCCAAAGGCTTGGGCTGCACAACGGACTGCTGTTTTCATTAGGAACCGCACGGCATACTTTTCTAGCATAAAAGCGTCAACTTCTGTCTTCCATCTGCCCGTTGCTTTTAAATATCAGACAAAGAGAAGCATAAAATGGCACCTTTGCACGAACCACTTCTGCAACATGCTGCAGTCATGACAGTTGCACAATGTTACCATATATACTTGCTAGTGATCTGATTAATTGAGGCCTACTGATCCCACACATTGATAAAATGAGTTTGAAAATTGAAACCTACATACAAAAATTTACAGTAGGAATTGTGTTTTGGTAAAACTTATTGCACGATACGACAGTGGTCAGATTACACAATGGGATTTTAGTAATTTACACTTCACTTAGCACTTTCAGTGTTGATCGAGGCATTAATTAATTGGGGCTAATACCAACAGCAATAATTAATCTTATGCCTTAAAGTACTGATCTTAGTCGCTTACAATTCTTCCAACACAATACCAACTTTTTACTGAGCTAACTAATTTTAACACTACCAAATTTCAAATTACCAAGTAAAATTTTCAACAGTTTCTTTGTTACCAGAAAACACATGAAGTCCCCAAGTTTTTTCTAACTTTTGGGAGGAGACTTGGGTCAAAACTCAAAACTAGTCAAAATTAACCAACCTCTACATGGCTTGGTCAAACTTACCCATCATTTGGTTGACTTGTCCTAGTCACATAATTTCTAATAAAACCTGGCCTGATCATAAACTGACTTTGCTAGTTTTAACTTATAATATTTAATCAAAAATAAAAAAAAAATCTAAGGAACTGAACAGTAGGGAGAAGTCCAATTCATCTAACATAAATGAGATAAAATAGGGTCACTCTTCATCAAATCAAGCTAAATATCCAGAAATAGCAACTAATTATCCCCTCCTACAATAGAAAATAAAATAGGTATGTATAATATTACTCTGATGAAAATCATTAAAATTACAATAGCATAACAAAGAGTATCGTCCACAAAACATCAGTGCTTTGAATTTTGTTCTGTCAAATGGTTGAATGCCAGATTTTTGCGACAGCAACATGCTGCAACACCATGCTCGATCAATTCTGTGATTCTGGGATGCTGCAATTCATACGAGACAATATTACACAAGACAAGAACTATATAGTACCATGACAGTATGATTAAGTACTGATCATAATTTACAAATGATTTCTAACTGTGTACCTTTGTAAGTCGGAGAAAATCCAGTCCTTGGAGCAAATCACAGCTTCTACAAGTTGAGGGCTTACTCCTTCTGGGGCTGCTCTCAAATTTGAACTGATTTTGCCTTTCATACTGTACACACTAGTGGGGATGGCAAGTACATCCTGTGCCATCCTAGATAGTACAGGATATCGCAATCTGTTTTGTTTCCACCAACCCAACAGGTTGAAGCTTGCATCATTACGACCAACCACCTTGTCACCCAAATACTCCTCACGACCAACCACCTTGTCACCCAAATACTCCTCACGACCAACCACCTTGTCACCCAAATACTCCTCAAGTTCTGATTTTTGGTTCTTTTCTAATTGGTTTGTATACATAGAGAACCCGTCAATTATCGGGCAACTTAGATGAGTAGAATTACTTGTGCAACCTTCTTCTTGCAGATTGGCAAATTCATTAGTATTTCCTTTTACATATGCATCAAAAGTTGTTTGAAGGAATTCCCTAATCTCATGGATATCCTCCTTTTTTCCGAACTTTGGTTGTGGTCTGTTTGGTTTCGCAAAGTAGTATTTCAAGAAATCTAGTTTGTATCGAGGATCCAATACACAAGCGACAAAATAAACTTTATTCATTATGAGACCGGACATAATGTCACAAATTGCATAACACAAATGATTATGTTGTGTTTCATTTATATTTTCTTTTGTCGTTATTAAGTTTTCAACTTCTTCAAGATTCCAGAAGTGTAAGTTTGATGTTGGATCATTAAAACTGGTCATTCTATCAGTAATTTCATGAACCTTACCAAAAATCTTAACTGCAGTCTCCACTCTTTCCCAATCAATATGACACATGGAGGAGGTTGACAGTTCTTTCCCCGTGCACACACTGGATAAATTTGCAGTATCTAATCCATTATAATCCAGATTTTCAAAATCCAATTCCAAACATCCCTCATGCCCCTTTGCCAACCCACCATAATTTATTTTTGCATACTGACGACTGAATACATCTTTATAGCGGATTGCTTCTTTGAATATTTCGACTACAGGTTTCCAGCATTCTAGGTCCCTTACAACAGCCCACACTGTTGGATCATACCGATATAAATCATTTAACCAATCTTCATTTATGGGAGGAAGGCCCCTTTCTTTTGCAATTTTATTAAAAGAGTCCATTTGGCAACGGACAGCTTTCATGGGTTTAATAAAATTCACAATATTATCAATTTCTTTGGAAAAAACGGGACCTACTGCCTGAGAATAAGATAGGGCCAATTGTTGTTCATGGCTGCATATATGACAGTAACGACCTTCTAACAGCATTGTAGGAGAGAATTCTCTCGAGCGATCAACCGATAGAATACCATCTTCAGTAATGGAAAACTTCTTATCCCCAAATTTCCAGTCAGATATGCATTTTTCCATAATCTGCACTTCACACAACGCTAAAGAATCATAAGGAAATGTCTTGAAACCAATTAATATTTTAACCAAATTAAAATCTTCATTTATAAAATGTGCTGTTATGGACATATACAAGAGTGTTTCCGTCATTTTATTGATTTCAACGCTAAAGCAAACTCGGGAAGTTAAATACTGGAACTGATTGGCTAACTTTTTTTTTTCAAGCTCATAGTAGGAGCAAATTGTTTCGTCCATGTCCATTAGTCCCGCCAAACGGGAATAAGCTTTTTTCCATTCTGAATGAGTAAACGGGATCTCGGCAAGTATAGCCTTCTTCACCTCTTTTTCAATGGTTGAACCAATTTTTCTAACCTCATTCGGGATACCCATTATTAGTTGTTGGTCTAGGTCCTGTCGTTGCTTGAGGCAACTTTTAAGGTGGCGTTTTAAATGGGATGTCCCGTTTTTAGTTTCTGCACCCATATTTTCACGACAGTACTTACAGATAGCATTCTTATGATCAGGTGTTCGATCAAAGTGATCCCACACTGGGGACCTTTTTCTTGACCCCTTTTTTGATATGCTTCCATCCACAGGATCACTCCCCCTCACAGAGTTAGACATGATAATCCTTGTAATCTGCATTTTTAGTGAAGTAACTCAGAATTCTGATTTATTTGTATGCAATAGATGACGGTGTTGGATCATTATCCAACGTTGAGCATATATGTAAAATTGAACATCTATATTTGGTGCATCAGATTTAGAGTTAGCCTATATAAGTATTGGTCCCCATAACACAAGATATAATGAAAAACACAGATTCTGAAAGAAGTTATTCTCTATAGAAAATACAGATCTATGTGCCTTCTCTTCTTCGTTCACCATTAAAGAATAAAAATAAGAGATCCATTAAGAAAATTGGAGATGATCTCTCAAGGGTCAAGTCTAGTTGTCTTGGAAGATCTATTCCTACGGCCATACAACAACACAACAAGAATGATTTCTTGCTATGGAAGACTTGTCTCTTGCTCACGGAGACGGCTCTTCGCAATTGAGGATTCCATGACCAACGTTATGGAATCAGGTATGTATTCCGCACTTATAATTTATGTTTTGAGTTTCTTTGGCATAGGACGGTCCTTAGGTTAAGGTGGGGAACTGTTTCTCCTTCCTCGGCATGTAAGTGTTTGACTCCTAGATGAGATGTAATTGTTTGATATCTAGATAAGGCATAATTGTTTGGCCTTTATGATTTCCCTACAAGTGGTATCAGAGCCTTCCTATGCCAAAGGTTTAGGTCTTTCTTGATATAAAGAGAATTAGAATTAAATTGATGTTTCTTTGTTGAATTTTTGTTGAATCTTCTTGATTGGATTTCATCTTTAAATTAAGATTTTGGAAGGCACAAATTTAAGAATTTTCTTCATTAATTATGGTTCTTAATTGCCCATATCTGATCATTAGGTTAGGTTAGAATTTACTAGAAGATTTCCTAATTGAAATCGTAAATTTCTAACCTAAATTCGACCTTGGCGGCGCTCTCTGAATTTCTTTTTGATGGGTAGTTATGAAATTAGGGTTTTAGTGAAATTTATTTTTGATAAATTTTCTAAAACAAAATATATAAATTTGGAATTAAATTTCTGAATTTAAAAGGTTATTTTTTTGTGAAATTTATTTTTGATATATTTCCTAAAATAAAATATACAGATTTATAATTAAATTTCTAAATTTGAAAGGTTATTTAAGGTGCTTCCAAAATTAGACTCTCTCTAGATCATAGGTCAATTTCAGCACAATAAATGCAGTTTTACAATTATTGAGAAAATGATGCTGTTGCACGGATTTTGATGTGACTGCATAGTTTTTGATGCAATCGCACAAAATACCTTTTTTAAGTTGGCAGCCCACAAAAATTTCATGGAGACCACACAACTCTCTAAAAAAAATACAGAATTGTTTTTTGGATTAAAACTGCAGTTATTATGATGCAATTATATATATATTTATTTGATTGCACTTTTGTTTTATGGCTAAGGTATAAGTTATGATTCTTATAAAGGCATTAAAGTTATATGTATCTTGAATTGAATTATTTGAGCCTTAATTGTATCCAAAGGTACATCTTTTGACAATAATGATTTAAATTCATTTTACAAAAGGATATTAGGTGTGCATTTAATGAATGCAATCATTTATCGGCCCAAAGGAAGATAATGGTTGTTGAAATTATTTGTACAAGTGAGTGATAATAAAGTATAGTGATGACAAATTTTTTTACACATATGTCAACATTGTCGGCCCAAAGGAAGGCATGTTGTTCGATATGTTCTAGGTTATCAGTACTTTATTATTGCGCCAATGTATCATAAGAAATTGACACGTTACCCAAAGGTAGCCGCTTAATGAAAACCGATACTTTGGTTTTAAGATGGTTTTAAGGCTCATAAAATGTGATGATTTATTAAGATATGTTACGATACTATGAATGTAACAATATCTAGGAAAGTTCTATCTAGGCAAGTCGGAATTCGAAGTGAATCCTTAGAGATCCTTGACTTACCTTAGAACTTACCTAGTTGTGAAATTCGTGTGTATAATAACAAAAGGGAAAATTATCTCATATATTTTGAGCAAGTTGGGCCTTTATTTGAATGTAATTTATAAATTCATAATTTTTTATTCGTGTTGTTCTTTGTGATTTTTTGTTCGCAATTTTTTAAGTTAGCATTGTTAAAGGCCTAAACAATATTTTTTATGTTGAATGGAACCAACTTCAAATTTTGACATGAGAACACAGTAATAGTTCTCGGTGTTAAGGATCTGGACCTTGCATTAAGAAGGTATGTCCCACTCTTATGGATAAGAGTACTTCTGATGATCAGAAAGAGAAGGAAAAGTGGGACAAATCAAATCGTAGGTGTCTTATGATAATGAAGAGGTCCATCAAGAGGCATTAAGGGACACAATTTCATATTTGATTGTTACCATTAAGAAATTTTTTGGAGGACATTGAGAAGAAATTCGTTAATAATGAAAAGTTTTAGATTGGTACATTATTTAACGAACTCATCTCAATGAAATATTATGAAGTACATCATGAAGATGTCTAATGTTATTTCAAAACTGAGGGCAATCAGGTTTGAGATCTCTGATGATCTTTTAGTGCACTTAGCATTGATATCATTTCCCACATACTTTGGTCAATTTATGGTGAGATATTGAACTCATTCCACATTGTGTAGGAATAGGAAAGACTAAAACAAATTCAGACATAAATGACTCATGTTGCTACAATCTCAAAAATTAAGGTTTAAGAAAATCAGAAACAATCAAATAAGATAAGGGATAGCAAGAAAGCTGCATAGTACACTAAAAAGAAACCGAAAAAAGAGGGCAAGACAAAATTGCCAAATCGGATGATACCGGTTAATTCTTTTGTGGAGTTAGACACAAGAAAGAACATAGCCATTATTTTCATGCTTGGCGTGTTGGGAATGATATGTCTTTTCTTTTGGTTTGTAAAGAGCTTAATTTAATTTCTATATCTAGATACAATTAGTGGATAGATTATAACTACTCACATAAGTGTATCTTTGCAAGGCTGCATGAATTACCAAAGTCAAATGTTGATGAAAGGCTCATCTTTATGGGCAAATATAATAAAGTTAAGATGCAAGCCATTGAGACTTATATAGATTATTTAAAAAAAAATTAGATTTTATTTGAATTTACTATGAGACATTTATGGTACTATTTTTTATATAAAGATTATAATTTATATTTTCTGTATTGAACTAGTATGGATTTACTTGTATTTTTGGAAATAGAAAATTTGGTTTGTTTCATAATTCAAAATAAGTTAATTCTAGTTTTCTTTTGGATTATGATAATCTATATTCTTTTGATGTCAATAGCTCCTATTTAGAAGCCTTGCATATAGATAAAAAGAAGTATTAAGAGAAAATTAACCAATGATAATTCAGATACATTATAGTACAAGACATTAAGTAATTATAATTGAAGAATTGAACGTCTTGTGTGTAATGATATTCTCAAACCCTTTGAATTTTCAAATCTTAATGATTATGTTAATTGCATAAAAGGGAAACAAACCAACTTGAGGAAATATCAAGCCAAAAAGTGTTTGGAAGTCTTAGAATTGATACATACGGATATCTGTGGTCTGTTTCCAACGGCCACAAGAAACATATATCGTTATTTCATTTCTTTCATAGACGACCATTTGAGATATGACTATGTATATTTGATTAAAGAAAATGCTCAAGCCCTTGACATGTTCAAGAGTTTCAAGGTGGAAGTTGAGCTACAACTCAACAGACACATTAAGGCCATCAGATATAACCATGGTGGAGAATACTATGGCAAATTTGATAGATTAGGTGAATAATGTCAAAGATCTTATGCACAATTCATAGATAAATGCGGCTTTGTGCCTGAATATACATTTTCTATGATATGCAGCCTTATGAAATGCAGCATATATTCTAATTAGAATACTCACTAAAGTGACTAACATAAACTCCTTTGAGGTTTGGACTGGGTGAAAGCCTAGTTTGAAACATTTATGTGTATGGGAATGTCTAGATAAGGCAAAGTCTTATAAGGCCGCATAAGATGAAACTAGACAAAATGAATGTTAGTTGTTATTTTATTGGATATATCGAGCGCTAAATGGTTATAAGTTTTATAATCCCACAGAACATTCAGTATTTGAGAAGAAAAATGCAAATTTTTTGAGGATATTGAGTTTGCGGGGGGATACAATAATAGATTTTGAATTCGAAGAGGAGTATGCAAATATTTCCACAGGTGTTGAGAGTTTTATGGACATATATCTCACTTTAACTCAAAATACAATTATAAAAAACAGAACCATTATTGAAGACCAAACTCAACATAATCAAACAACAAAAAGTCAGATTCTAGAATCTCTAGAAGATGTTGTTGTAGGCCAGATTATTTCAGACAATACTGGAATTTCTCGAGAAAATTCAGAAGTGCCAGTAAGGAAATATAATCGAAGGATGACAATGACATTGAAAAAATTACCTCATTATCTAAAGTTGCAACACCCATTGGTTGCAAATAGATATTTAAAACTAAAAGAGATTTGAAAAGTAATGAGGAGTAATATAAAGCTCGTCTTGTCACTTAAGGTTTTAGAGACTTTCTCTTTGGTTTCATTTAATGAATGCAAGCATTACGATCCAAAGGAAGGTTGATGATTGTTAAACTTATGTGTGCATAGAGTATAGTAATGATTATTGTGTTTTACATATAATCAATATTGTCAGCTCAAAGGAAGGCATATTCGTTGATATGTTATTGAATTATCAATACTCTATTATTGAAAGACTCTTTAAAGATTATATTGGCATTAGTTACGCATTTTAATTTAGAGCTTCATTAGATGAATATTAAGAAAACGTTTCTAAATGGTGACATTAATGAAACAATCTATATGGTGCAACCAGAAAACTGTGTGTTGGGAGACGCAAAGTCTATGGTGTGTAAACTTAAGAAATCCATCTATGAGTTAAATGAAGTGTCTCAAGAATGGTAATGCAAAATTCATAATAAGATTATCTCATTTGGTTTTGAGATAAATTTATTGAATGAATTTATATACCTTAAGTTCTGTGGGAGTAAGTTTGTATTTTCTGGTTTTATATGTGACTATCATATTACTTGCCAATATCGATATAAATATGTTGCAAGAAACTAAGAACTTTCTGATAAAGAATTTAGAGATGGAAGATTTTAGTGATGCATCATTTATCCTAGGGATTGAAATACTAAGGAATAAGATCCAAAAGTATTCTAAGTTTATCTTAAAGGAATTGTATCGATAAGGTTCTCTTTAAGTATGACAAGCAAAATAGTAAACCAGAAAATATACCTCAGTAGCAAAATGAGACAAATTTACTCTCAACCAATGCCCTAAGTATTCCTTAGAATATGAAGCAATACTAAACTAAAGTAAAGTAAAGGAAAGAGTACATAATAGTTGGTTATGTATATAACATATAGGATAAATTATTATGTAAAATGGTCTCAAGTCAAGTGGTCAAAATTGATGAAAAATGAATAATTCAAAATGAAGTTATTTTAATGCATTCAAAAAATTCAAAATTTTGACCACTTGACTTGAGACTAACTGAATTTAAAAAATTCAAAATTTTGCATGTACGCGCATCACTCGTGAAGTACATCGGTTTCAACGGTTTGGATCATCTCGTTTGAAGTGAATCCGATAGATTATAGAGTTATGCTCACCAAAGAGTTTGGTGAACACATCACACCCTAGTTATACTATATATATATATATATATTATGGCTAAATTGCTTCCAGAAGCACTTCAACCGAAGTGCTTACGGGGTCAAATTTTAGTATTTGATGTTCAAACAACAAATCCAAACCATTAGATGTTGAATCTATATTAAAATGTGCTTGGAGACCAAATTTTACATTTTTTGAAATTTTTTTACTATTTATTAAGTTGGTTTGAAAACTGCTTTTTTCAATGCTGCAGAAATGTAATAAAAACAGCAGTTTTCAAACCAGCTTAATAAATACTAAAAAAATTCCAAAAAATGTAAAATTTACTCTCCAAACACATTTTAATATAGATTGAACATCTAACGGTTTGGATTTGTTGTTTGAACATCAAATATTAAAATTTGACCCCGTAAGCACTTCGGTCGAAGTGCTTCCGGAAGCAATTTAGCCATACTATATATGTGTGTGTATATATGTATATGTGTGTGTTTATATATAAGGTCAACTAAAGTCAACTCCAACAAATTTCTTCAATTAAATATGATATATGCACTAGATACATACGAAATTATGGAGACGAATCCTACAACCGGTGACATCTCAAAGAGGAAATTATTCAATGATTACAATTATGTACATAGATCTACTCTGAAAATTTTAAGCAAATATGTTAAAATATAATTTATGAGGAGGGATCCAATTACACTTTTTTTGGTGACACATCATGACACTGTTTTTTATATAGGTCAATTTTGCGATTTCAAAATCCAAACAGCCGATCCGAACCGTTCAACATGATCACCATATTAAAATGTGCTTAGAGATCAAATTTTACATTTTTTTGAATTTTTTTACTATTTATTAAGATGGTTACAAAATCGCTGTTTTTCAATGGTCTGAAAACAACGATTTTTGTAACCATCTTAATAAATGGCAAAAAAATTAAAAAAAATATAAAATTTGATCTCCAAGCACATTTTAATATTTCCATCATGTTGAACGGTTTAAATCGATTATTTGGACTTTAAAAATAGTAGGTGTCAAAGTGTGTCACCAAAAAAGGTGTAATTGGATCCCTCCTCATAATTTATTTAGTTTTTCGAATTTAAGTTTCAATATGAACTTAAACTTCTTACTTAGGATACTACGATTTATGTGACCAAATCCTACAGTTCTAATTTTCAAACAACCAATTAGGCGACAATTATAACTATTTAAGATGTTGAAATAGCAGCACTGATTCGAAAGGCCCAAGTCCAAAATAATTATTCTGGAATATTCAAGAACCAACTTATATATAAAGTCGGTAACATGAAATTGTGCTATAAATTTGTAAAGATAGAGAGTATAATCTAGAAAGTGCCTATACCGACTCTAGTTCAGTCGGTTAAATGAACATGTAAAATCTAGAGAAATCAACAACCGACCTAGAGCTTGTATAAATAGATGAGTGAGGTCCGTGGATAAGGTGAGAGTGAGAGAATAAGAAATACACCCAAGTCTTGTACACTCTTGTACTCTCCAATTATAAACAATTATAATAGAAGATAGTCTAATATTCAACATAAGATAATTTAGAACGATTACAAATCAGTTACAACCCTAAGAAATTAGAAGTTAATTACAATCGAAGGAGAGCATGCAGAAATCCAAGACGGGTTCAATTTCTTCCAACTTTAATGAGTCACCAAAAGATTAATCAAGCCTTGATGTACTTTTCTGTTAGTTAGTAGTTGACTCAGTCAAAGGATGTAATCAATTCTCTTAACAGATTCTGTTAGTTAGTTACTCTCGCTTTACCTCTTATATGAAAGTCTTTATAAGGCCCTGTAACTCAATGCTGAGAATAAAAATGAATAAGAAAAAGCTTTGATCTTTATCTCTCTACTACAACTCGTGATCAAGAAGCATGGTATTTAATTATTTATTTAAACTAATTAATTAAGCGAAGACAGAATTATATAGATATAATTGGTAAATAAATATAAACCGATATAGTACGTAATTGCAAATTAGTTATTCAAGAAAACAAGAGAAACACATACAATTGGTTGCAGGAGGCGAGATCAAACCGAGCAGCTTTGCCTGATCATACATTCATACTTGATTTCAGAGCGGATTGATTTTCGGCTTTTGAATCTCAACTCTCAAGAGAATGGCTTTTTTATTTTCTGAGAGGATACAAACGTATGGTAGAGACCAATGATCAACAAATAGTGAAGGAAATAATTGTGGACTAGATTTACTGAAAAGTCAAAAAAGGCCGATTCGGGTAGACCAATTATTTCCTTTTATTAACTGAAGAAAATAATTGTGGACTAGGTACATGACCCGAAAAGCCCGAAGTTCATGATAAGAGAATATTTAACTAATCCAAAATGAAGGTCCTAAAGTCTATTAGATTATCCTAATCTGTAGGTAAATATATATTGAGAAAATTTTATGTTATTCATCACTAGAAAAGACAAATATTCCTTTCCGTATCTGTTTAATATCTGATCTGTATTCGTATCCGTCTAATATTCAATCTAATCTGTTTGCACCCCTACGTGAATGCTGCATTTTTTTTGTTTATTTCATTTATCAAATGAATTATACTTAATATCTTACTTCTAAGATATTTGGCAGTTCTATATGTATTTCGTAAACATTTGTTCAAAGCAGGGTTATAAAAAACATCCTTAACGACTGATTAAATGCCCGTTTAATTGTTAACGGCGGCCAAACTGTTACGAATACACTAATCGGATGTCTATTAACGGATTTTTCCGATTAATCGGCCGATTAATCCACTTATTCCCGTTTAATTGTCCGTTTATTCCTGTTTATTTCCATTTATTCCAATGAATGTTTATTTTCACATTGTTTTATTTTATGTGACTGTGTGTGATACTGTATTGTTGTTTTATTTGTACTTGGATATACATCCAATATTTTTTATACATGTTTTTTCTTCTTACTTATTGTGAAATTGATTAATTCTTCTATTATTTATATAGCATATATTTTTCTTACTTACTGATGTAATTTTTTCAATTAGTACGACATGTTCATATATGAAAATTAAGTTGTCATTATAAACTAAATTTAGTGATTTTATGTTAATGTAATGTTTTATTTCTTTCAAATAATATATTGTTAGTATATGAAAAAGCTTCATTTTTGAATTTATTTTTGTATTAAATAAATGTGTTACTTACAAATGTAAAATGTGTATGTGTTGTTATGAAGAAATAAACGTAGTGTCATATTATAATAATAAAACTAAGTTAAATTAAGTTTATTTGATAAGTTTAATGAGTTAAATAAATCATTTTTAATAAATTATGAATATATACACATAATTTTAATGAAAACGAATAATTGGACTCATAATTCCGATTAATCAGCCTCATACTGATTAATCGCTTGGCGGTTATCTGTCCGTCTGACGAGCGCATACCGTTATTTATAATACTGGTCCACAATAATATCTAAACAAATGAATTCACGTACAAACATAAATGTTTTCTTTTTTCTTTTTATTTAAGTTCAAAAGTGAAGGTATATGCATCAGCGTTGTAAATAACAGTGTGCGCTCGTTAGACGGATAGAGTACTATTAAGCGATTAATCGGTATGCGAACGATTAATCAGAATTTTTCGGATAACTTTACATATTCATTATAGTTATGTGCATATATTTGTAATTATTAAAAATAATTAATTTAACTCATGATACTTATTAAATAAACTTTATTTAACTTAGTTTCATGGTTAATTAATAAAAAAAAATATCTGCCAGGCCCATTTCTCAGGGTGGGGCTTCTACTACTGTAGATACTAGACCTCCTCCGTATGTCAAGGCCATCTCCTCCCCCCCCCTCACTCAGTCACTCAACTGCATTAAATTAACCAAACAATTAAACATTAGAATATACTTATTTCGGCGAATTCACATCCTCCCAGGTAGGGCTGCACAAAAAATTCGTAGTTCGTAATTCGATTCGAGTTTGATTCGAAAAAGTTCGGAAAAAATTCGATTTGAAATTGAGTTCGTTCGAAATTATTTCAAACCAAACTTAGTTCGAAATTAATTCAAACCAAACTCAAACTGGACCTAGTTCGTTCGAAATAGGTTCGCAAACCAAATTTAGTTCGAAATTAACTCAAACATGAACCGTTAATTTCTGCTGATAACTTATGTTCACTGATGAAAATATAAGCCGTCCAGTCCATAATTGCTTTGAATTCTGACTTCTGAAATAGAAATTCCGGTCCAATTACAAGCTCAAATAAAAAAATTCAACAACAAAGCTCAAATAAAAAAATTCACATGTTTATACCAGAAATTTTGCTTTTTATGGTAGGATTCTGAGTTTTTCGGGTAATCCAGTCTCAACTCTCTTGTTTTTTTCTTTGTTTTGATAAAGTTATTATTAATTTGATAAATTTGTTCAATTAATTTCAGCTTTAAGAAACTATTAAATAATAAATAATAAATAAATAAAATAAATATTGTACCTTTATCATTTTTTTGACAGCAATACATTTTTTGGCATTTTTTGCATTTATTTTCGGACCGTTCGTTTTACTGCGGGAATTCAACGGCCGATCTACAACAAAATCATTTCAAATTTGATCTAGAATGATCAAGGTACAATATTGAACATAACCAATATAAAAGTTCGGAAGTTTTATTATGTATGAGCTTTGGTCCAACACGAAATGTTTATGGCCATACGATGCTTCAATTTTCGATCAACTAGATGGATGGGTAAATGAAAACAAAATTTTATCAAACTTTCATGGAAGACGATAAATGCAATGCTCTTTGATTTCAACGGCCCCGATTGGTCAACGGACGACATGTTTATGTGCGCCTTCATTAACTTAGAAAGCAAGAGTATATGTTTCATGAGACATAAACTCTTGCCTTGTGAGTTAATGAAGGTGCACGAAAATATATCGTCTGTGGTTTGATCGGGACCGTTGAAATCAAAGAGCACTGCATTTATCATCTTCGATGAAAGTTTGATAAAATTTTGTTTTGATTTACCCATCCATCTAGTTGATCGAAAATTGAAGCATCGTATGGCCATAAACATTTCGTGTTGGATCAAAGCTCATACATAATAAAACTTCCGAACTTTTATGTTGTTACGTTCAATATTGCACCTTGATCATTCTAGATCAGATTTGGAATGATTTTGTTGCAGATCGATCATTGAATTCCCGCGGTAAAACGAACGGTCCGAAAATAAATGCAAAAAATGCCAAAAAATGCAAAAAAAATGTATTGCTGTCAAAAAATGCAAAAAAATACTTATTTATTTGATAAAAATAAAAATAAAAACATGCAAAAAGTAAAAAAAAATGTAAAAAGTTTGAAAATATATATTTTTATTTTTTTTCCAAATTATTTGCTGTCTAATTTTATTTTGTATCACTGCAATGCACTTTTAAACGCACTCAATAAAATATTAAATAAAATATTAACTAAGCGAGTGACCCCACAAATCCTGCAATCCGATCACCTCAATAATTTCACACCCTTAGATCTATCATCTTACCAACGTCTAGATCTCTTCCATGTCATCAATTCGCTCTCTTTCCATTCAACCAATTAACCCGTTATTTTTTCCGCCACTGCCTCCAATTTTTTTCCCTCTTCCCGCTAATTTACGCCAAAATCGCTCGTCCAAATTTCTCTCCCGCTAAGTACCAAAATAATATCTCTCACGTCTTCTCTCTCTCACTGGTGGCCTCTCACAACAAAGACTCCTCTCTCGCCTAAATCCCCTGTTGCGTACATTCAAACTGAGTGTGGTATTTGGTTGTAATTAATTTTGGAGTGCTTGAGTTTTTATTTAAATTGTACTTCTATTGATATTTGGGTTTTATTTAAATTGTATTTTGAATATTTTGGAGTGCTTGAGTTTTTATTTAAATTGTACTTCTATTGATATTTGGGTTTTATTTAAATTGTACTTTGAATACTTGAGTTTTTATTAAAGTGATGTAATTTCGCACTATGGCCCAGTCAGAAGTCATAAATCGTAAGTCGTAACAAAGTTCGTAAAGGTTTGAAATTGAGTTCGTAAAAAATTCGGTTCGAAATTGGGTTCGTTCGAAATTGAGTTCGTTCGAAATTAATTCAAACCAAACCTAGTTCGAAATTAATTCAAACCAAACTCAAACTGGAGGTAAGTTCGATTCGGTTCGGTTCGTTTGCAGCCCTACTCCCAGGTACCTAAAAGGGAATCTTTTACAATTAGTGGATCCGGACCGTTGAATAAATAGTACAACTTCTGGTGTACATATTTAAGCATCTACAAGTCGTTCCCCAGAGATTGCTTCTTTCCACTCTGCATACATGAGTTAGGTAACTAGCTCATAGGATTGAGGTGCGCGTCGAGGAAAGCAAAATAAAAAGGTATGGACATCAATCCAACAATCCAAATTAAATAGTTTAATTGAGGGTCATATCACCGTAAATTGTACTTGCTTTCAATTTCTATAATTAATACACTACTAATCGACTTAAGACATTAATTCTGTGTTCTTTTTCAGTTCACTATTCCCAGGGTGATAATATGTAACAGCCAAAACAAAGAAATATTCACAACAGTACATAATACCAAATAATTTGTTCCTTGAAAGTTCATATATAAAAGATCCACACAAGTTCCATTGAAAAGGAAAAATGTAGTACAATTAGCACATCTGATTTCTCTTGCAACTAAGCGCCCCAGAAAAGCGTGTTAGGCGTTTGACATAGGAGCCTGGTTTAGCCTTAATGAAGCCCTTTCTGCTGTACGCCATCTCAGACATCCCACCGGATTGAATAAAGAAAGCGCCATTCCTCATTATGTCTCCCTCTGATTTCCAGACCCAGTCCTGCCACTCACTCTGTAATGTGTATTCTCTTTTAGTGACCTCCTTGGCAAACATATTGGGAGGTGCGATGTAACGGTTGCCCTGGCTGATGATTGTAGGGTTCATGTTGCCACCGATAGCGTACATCTCCCAATGAGTGTAATCGTTATTCACCACATGGAAGAATCCAAACCGGCACCTAGAGTAAAGAATTACAAGTGAATTTAAGAATCTCTATATTGATGAAAACATTAAAATGACATTTCCAATGTCCGGTGTAAAAAGAGATAAGGTAATGATTTATATTTTATGCTATACAGCTAAGGAAAATTAATGTCTCGTCTGAATGGAAAAAATTGAACTCTGTTTTGACTAAATTCATATAAAATTTTCAGAAAAAATTTGTAATATACATGTAGAGGATTTAACTAGAATACAAACCTAGGCATCCTTTGCACCAGTTCTTTTCCAAAGTGGTTGAATGCTACTGTAATTTGCATGATTTTGTCATCCTCATATGAATTGCTTGCCCCAAAAAGCATCACCTAGAATATCCATATATTAGTTGCAATTATTTTCACAATAATAGTTTGAACTATTTCTAATAACTTTTTGCAAGATATATATATTTTTAATATCTAATGCAAATTAAACAAGGTTGCGCCTGTTATAAACATAGAAAACTTTTATCTTCGGGATCAGGATATCGATATTGAATGAAATCACTTAATGTCGATGGAAGCCTTTTAAACTTTTTAGTAGAGAGCTTTCCGAATGTTGTTAATTTTATCTTTTTCTATTAATGTGGGGGTGAAAATATAAATTTGGTGGTAACTGACATGATCATGTTTTGTGAAGTGGCTGTTGGAGATGGTGATGGCAGTAGAGCCTTGAATGACATCAATGAGACCATCCTTGCAGTTCCACATGGAGACATGATCTATCCAAATTTTACTTGATCCAAGGATGGATATGCCATCCCCATCACTAGCAGTTCTCAGCCCAAAATGACTCAAGGAGTCTCTTACCATACCGCCCCAGGAATTAGTGATATTATGTATTTTTACATTATGTATGATAATGTTATGCACATTCTGGATTGTGATCTGCGCACCATACGCAATGTGAACCCTAGCGCCACGCCCGTCGATGGTTTTGTGGCTATTGACTATGAGCTCTTCACGAAGGGTAATGACCATGTCGCGCGCAAAAATAATCCATAGTGGTTTGTCTTGCACGACTGCATGGCGGAGTGTACCAGGTTTAGGTTGGACCAAGTCATTATCTGAGGGGTCGGTGACGACGTAGTACCGTCCTGCAGCACCACCGGTGGTGCCCCGGGCAAAACCCTTGACGCATTTGACTAGACGCTTGCGTTCACGGATCCAATTCTTTCTGCACCGCCAGCAACGGTCAATAGGGTTGGTGGCAGTGCACTTGGTGGCCCATACATGACCACGCCATTGACGCAATACCCGCCTAGTGCTGTTATTGTCAAGGGCTCTGTATAGGATGGAAGAAGAGTTGTTATTCCGATTTGTTTGATGGTTTGAAGGTGAAAAATGTTAATATTCCAATACTTTAGTTTTAGATTCAATTTCCTTCTTGATATATATTTCTAATTTATTATTTTTGGTTAATACTTAGATTTTAGTGCCGTAAGTTGTTGCAAATCCTCTTCTGCATTAATTCGAACTGTTAATTTGATTTTATGTCATAAGTTATTCATTCACAAAATTTGTTTATTTCCAAGACTACTGTATGTCATGTATGCCAAAAAACTAAAAAAAAAAAAAAAAATCATCAATTTGATTACATATTTACATAACATAATTTATATTGATCATAATATTCACAGTATAACTAAATAAGTAAATATGCTTACTCATGCACAGCTCTGTTAAAGTGGTCGGTAGCTACCTCGGGGTCAGGTTCATAAGCGGCCAAGTTCCGGGCACGTGAAATCTCTTCCCTCTGCTTCCAGTACTCCTCATCTGTAAAATTAGCAGTGGCCGTTCCGGCCGACAGGACAGAAAGGAAGGAGCAGATAAGGAAGAGAACACTGCTCCAGTTGGGGCCTGCCATCCTTTCAGGCTATGCTGGAATAAACACAACTTAATTAACATTTCTTTGAATGGAAGCTAAATTTATGTATTTTGGTTTATGGTGCATGGTTTGCAAAATTTGTTGGCGTTTCAAATGAAGGGAGCAAAAATGAGAAGGGGTTAAAAGTTAAAACAGCAACGCTAATAAAAGGAAATGAACCTCCAAGTTGCATAATGTAGTTTGTTGTTTTGGCGCGTCATTTGCAATTACTTGACACATGCAATTGTACTCTATAATCAGGTGGTTATGAACTCATGATTCTTAATAGCAGTGTTGTAAAAAACGGACCGATTAATCGGCTGATTAGTCGTTGGCGGTAACCAAACTGTCATGAAATTTCCCGACTAGTCAGCCGATTATTTTTAATTATTCCCGATTAATCGCTTGCGGTACCCTGTCCGCCCGACGAGCGCATACCGTTATTTACAACACTGCTTAATAGTGAGCGAAGCAGGTTTGATGGGCATCCGATCTTGATCTGATGGTTGGTCTAAGTAGTTCAATCCCGTGTTGAGATTCGTACACTCGATTTATAATTTTAATTGTAGGCATGAATCTCTACTCGAGTCGAACGATCCAGATCGGACATCAACTGAATCTTTTTATTTTACCAGCCGTAGATGCATAGGAGTCTTTAAGATTCGCACCAGACGGTGTAGATCCCTCATTCTACATGGTAGGATACTCCAATGAATTTGAACTCCATCATGTCATGTAGAAAATTCATAGCTTTCCCAATGTATCATTTTAAAAGATATTTAGATATTTAATCATAGCTTTCCCAATGTATTGTAGAAAATCCATAGCTTTCCCAATGTATCATTAGTCATGGTATTCTCGTCTAACATATTAGATATTTAGATACGAAGGAGCTTAAATATTATTTTAAAAGATATTTCAATAAAAATAAAAATAAAACAGAAGAAGCAAATTTTGTGCTATACCATTTTTTTTCGTAATTATTTTTATCATTCAAATTATATTAAGAAAACTAACATTAAATCACAATGATATTAATCTCCTTTTTTTAAGAAAACTAACATTAAAGTAACATTGTGGTATGTTCTAAATTATAGTTTATCTCTGCTATGTTAAAAATATAAAAAAAAAATTCAATGAATAATTGCTAGAATATTTTTATGGTGATACTAAAAATTTTAAAATCAACATTTTTTAATTGACGTTGAAACACCCAAAATAGTCAATGCAAAAAGTTCAAAGTTATGGCCCATCTTTCAGTTCAATTCTTAATAACCACAGATAATAATTACATAATTAGATCACATTAACACTTAACAAATTTACTTCTTCAAAGTAAGACATGCTTTGGAACGAAGAATTAACTTAAGACTTATCTTAAACTAAGCTTCCAACAAATGTTGCTTTTTCTCTTTAAAAAAATGTTTATTCTACTATTTTACTATTTTGAATAGTTTTTGGTACCGGTTTAATTTTCATATGCAGAGGTGAAATCAGAAATTTACTATAGTGGAAGCCGAATTTAACAAAAATAATATTCAATAAGATATATTTAGAACGAAATATATTTCTTATCTTAATTAAATAGTTACTTCATTAATAGGAGAATAAATTATAACATTTTATTAAAAATAGCAAAAAGCCTTAATTTAGTTGTAGTGTGTAATATAAGTCCGTATACAACCTCAAACTAAAATTTCAACATACATATCAATAGAGATGGCTAGAGTATTGATTCAAACCACCATGGAAATGATCTCCATATTGCACCCACACCTGGTGGTGCTTTATTTGGTTGCAGCAACAATTACCATAGTGATCGTTGCCGTTTTTGCATGTGCTGATCATCAGTTCAAGAACAAATCGTCTCAGAAAAATAAAAATACCAGAAAACGGAACAGTACTGGTGGCAGTAAAGGTGGAGCTACTGGAGGAACTAATTCGGTTCTTTTTTATGGTAGTACTGGGGGTGGCGGTGGTGGCTGTGGTGGCGGTGGCGGTTGTGGTGGTGGCGGCTGTGGTGGCGGTGGGGGCTGTTAGTTCGAAACTGCCATAGATGATATATATACTTGCTATTACTCTCTTTTTTTCTTTTCCTTTTCCTTTTTTTTTGGGCACTGTTAGGCGAATTCAAGGCAAGAAGTGCTTGCTAACCTACTAATTTGCTGCCTAGTTTTAACTTATGAGGAATGTAATAAGGTGTTTTAGTGCTTGCTTATTTCTTTAGTATTATTTTTCCTCTGTATTTGAGAGTAGCAACTAGCAAAGTCAAATATTAATCTCTGCCTTAATTATTATCTGAAAAGGTGTTGTTGATGGTTTGGCATTTTAGCAATTAGAATGAGGAGGTTTTTTTTAAGGAATTATACATGTCTGCTGAATTTTAGGGGTGAAAACGGAGCGGATAGTGGTAAAACTATATCTATATTCCTTTTTAATTTTCTGAATACGGATACAGATTGGATATCAGTCAAATACAGATACGGATACGGATCAAATATCAGTCAAATACAGATACGGATACGGATTGGATCAGATATTTATTAAAATAATATTAAAACATACCAAAGTTCATAATATTTATCTAGTTGTAATGGTGAATAACAATATTTTTCATAATATATTAAAATATATGATATATATCTACTATTCAGATACAGATAATTGAAACGTAAAACCATATCAGTATCCATATCTACACGGATATTTAGATATCGAATATCCACATCTAATTTTTCGAATACGGATCGAATACAGATCGGATATTATCTATACCGTTTTCACCCCTACAAGAAAATAATTGAATAGTTTAACTTTCACCATTAAAATCAGAAAGAATGAACATTATATAACAAAATTCACTTTGAGGCTCAATGTGAAAGTTTCAACATGAAATGGTAAGAAGACCAAGTTATTATGAAGACATCAACTTTCACCTTATTCGAAAGAGTTGTAATAAATTGATAAATTTTTAATACTAACTTTAATAACGGGTTTTCATTGTTTTTAATACATAAGAAATGAAAAAATTAACAGAAAGGGTACGTAATATTATAAATTGATTCCGGATGAATTTTCAGATAATTGAACGTTATTAAATATTCTCTCAAATACTGTTTACTACAGAATACAGATAGATAGAAATTTCAACCAATTTGATAACATCTTAGATTAATTTTCATTATATTATACATATATGATTTAAAAATGAATAATTTACATTTCATTTTTCAGATTTCGTTATATTAATTCGTAATAATTAATGAATCCTTAATCTTTTAATTGCCATGACAATAAATAAACTTGTTAAAGTATCTACATTCCAGCAACTCAAATGAGTTTCTAAGTAATTGTTAACTTCATTTTAGAAATTAAGTTTTCTAAAGTTTCTAACTCTCACATCTCTGAAATTAATTTTAGAGTTTTTATTAAATCACGTCAGTAACAAATTAAAAAACAGAAATAATTTGAGCCAATCATTTAGTCATCATAGAGTTTATAAACAGTTTCTTAATAAGAAACTTTACTATATAGTTTTAAATAAGAAACTCTCGCACATCCCTGAAACTGTATCAGAAACTGCCATATCATATTAGAAACTCTAATAGTAACAGTGATGTAAATGCTCTTAGTCTTATAAATTGATCATTTATGATTTTTTTAAAATTGAATTTATTAATATTTCACAAGATATTTTTAAATATGAACATATACAAGTTCAATTAATTTGATGAGAGTAATAAAAAAAATGATGCTTGTTAAACTATAACCCAATATTAATTGAATATTTGCTCCAAAAGTCTGGATGATTTTTGAATTGTGTGTAGGCAAGTAATATTAGATCAACTTAAGATCTAATACTCATCTATAGGTATCAATTTCATATTTAGCAATTAAACCAACCAACATTAACCTATAAATCAAGTCCCTCCTTGTCTACGTCGCTACATTGAGTTAAGGACAGAAGTACAGAACCCATCAACCCAATTTGTATTGCACGTTGGATTGGGAGGAAAAAGGCCCACCATTAATATTTTCTATTCCCTCAGGTTCCGTTCCCTATATTTTTGTCCGAGTTCATTTGATAGGTCTGGATCAGTGTTATTAAGTAACAGTATGTGTTTGTCTAAAAATAATTGGAAATAATTGATCTTAATAAAAATAATCAGTTAATTAGTCAGAAAAATTTGTAACAGTTTGATTGTCGTTAACAACTAATTGACCAATTAATTAGTCTAAATGACCATTTTTTATAACACTGGTCTGGATGGATTCACAGCCCTCTAATCAAATGTACTGAAGAAAAGCAACCAAAATTGATCTTTCATCAGCTCCGGAATTGTTAAATACTTAAATTTGTTTTTTTTTTTTTAATGATGTGCTGCTAGTGCTAGATCCACGTGGTTATGCTGCATGCTACACTAAAGCATAGTCACAAGATTTGCAAATTATTTGTGAATTATTCGCAAATAATTAGTTTTTTTGGTGATGACAAACCGAACGTTGAATTATTCGGTTGACCGAACTTTGACTGAATTATTCACGAATAATTTGCAAATTTTATGAACTTTTTCTGAATTTTATGAATTATTCGCGAATTTTTGCCGAAACTTTCCCATAACATTTTTTTTTGTTTCCTTATAGGATTGAGATCTCTAATCCGGATAATTCCGAATCATTCCCGAATTACTCGAATTATTTCCGAATCACGAATTTTTGACCTCACTGAACCGAACCCAAATAATTCATTTGTCACTATGCACTAAAGTCTAAACTAAAAAATTGACCTACTATATGCAATGCACTTACTGCAATGTCACAGAAAATATCGTGATTCCACTTTCTTCCGAGAAGTAACTAAAAATAACATCAGGGATTTTCATCAAAATAAATAAATAACATCTGGGATCTGCTGGATTTTTCGGAGGATAGTCAGCTTGTGAAACTAGATGTAGAACGTGTGATTCAACAATAACGATCAGAATTTCTTCTGTTATGTGACCTTAGTAGCAGCATATTATACTTATTATACTTTATTCTCTACTTTTCCTCAATTATGTATAATCATGAATAATCAATGAATTAAATATTTGAATGTATATAGTCCTTTTTGTTAAGTTTAAATTTTGTAATGCTTCTCATTTAGATGAACAGAATGATTAAATATATTCTACAAACGTTTTGAGAACCTTTTTAATCTCCCTAAATACACTTAGCTTTTATAGATATAATATTTTTCCATAGAGAGTCAATAAATGGAATTATCTCCTTCTTTGAAACATGCAATAATATATTTAACATAGAAAAAAAAATTATTATCGACCATCAAATAAAGAAATATGTATCTGCCACTGCCGGGTAAGTAACTACAATTTAAAAAATATCACATATTGACAAATATTATAAAAGAAAAAAAAGAAAAATCACAACAATGCAAGAGCTGTAGCTCTGATATTAATATTTTGTAAAAAATAGACAGTGGCGATGTTAACGTCATTCTTAAAAGATGAGAACCGCATATATATTAAAAGAGTGATGCTTCTATGGACATAAGGACCTATTTGTAAAATGAATATATTTTCATTTTCAAAGTTCAAACAGTTGATCCGACCGTTCAACATTATCTCCATATTAAAATGTACTTGGAGGTCAAATTTTACATTTTTTTGATTTTTTTTACTATTTATTAAGTATTTTACAAAAACTAGTCAAATTTAGACCATTGAATTTTGTAAAATACTTAATAAATAGTAAAAAAATTCAAAAAAATGTAAAATTTGACCTCCAAGTACATTTTAATATGGAGATGATGTTGAACGGTCGGATCAACTGTTTGAACTTTGAAAATGAAAATATATTCATTTTACAAATAGGTCCTTATGTCCATAGAAGAATTTGCCATATTAAAATATTTATAGAACTATTAACAAAAATATTATTTCTATTTAAGATATACTTATTTAAAATATAACATTAGAGAGTTATGAAATATAAAAAATCTTAAATAATTAATTAATTTAGCTAGATATATGAGTAGAAATGATGATAAGTCACATTGTACTCTGGTGGTTTGACCAGTGGTCTGTTCCTTCCTACCCCTCACACGGGCATTGGAACGTTCGATACTTCGCTGTATCGCATGATACAGCATCGTTTTGATCCACCGTTTCTGCCAGGTCCACGGTCCTCTTAGCATGACTAATGCTAATTATCTTTTACTTTATACTCTTGATTCGGTAGCCACCCACTGTTAAATTATAAATCACCTACATAAATTAAAAAAATGAAACTAAGAATACTCCTTTTTTACACCGAAGAGAAAAGTTTTTTTAGGAAATAGAACCTCTTATTCCGATTGAAATTAATTTGTTCATTTTTTTTTTTACAATTCCATGTATGCAAAAGTAATCATATATTAATGTTTAAAAGTAAAATCTAAACTTACCGTCGTGGATAAATAAGTTACATTCAAAGTTACAAAATGCATAATAAATGAGTCAGATTCAAGTTGCAAAATGAATCTACAAAAAAACTTTAATTAAAAATAAGAGGGTGTACTGCCTATCAGCATATATATTGCACATTACCTAGTTCAATTTCCACTTTTAATTATCCATTATATAAGGAAGAAAAGGAAAAATTTTGATTTTTTTAACTAGATATAATTTGATTGTCTCCAACATCAATATATTATTGTTTTTTTGAATAACAAAATTAAAGATAACCATTCAATAGTAAAAGATTGCTACATTGATTTAGATATCATCTACTTGTTTGTTTTAATTGTTCGATTCATGCGATTTATATGATACTCATGATTATCACATTTTTCTTAAAAAAAATCATGCAAAATTTATTTTAACAACATTAAGATCTGCATTGTGTAGGCGAGTAATATTTGATCAACTTAGAACTTAATACTCATGTGTAAATTTCAAATTCAGCGATTAAACCAACCAACATAACCTATAAATCAAGTCCGTCTTTAACTACTTTTCTACATCGAGTCAAGGACAGAACCCAATTTGTATTGCAAGTTGGAATGAGAGGAAAAAGGCCCACCATCAATATTAATGTCAAAGAAGATCGGACGGTTCGTACGTAAACTCAAATTTTCTGTTAGCTCATGTGAATATATGATATGAATTTCAAACTGAATAGGATCCCACCACGTGGTGGAATTTCTCATTGTGCTTCAGCCATACCGAAGATCTCAGCCTTTCAAAATTCAAAAACTGTGCCTCAGCCTAACCCACGTGGTGGGGTCCACTGCCAAGCGACGAGAAATTTCGCCCGAACGAAAATGAATCTTTCACCATATTTTGCCCGAATGAAATTTCGCGTTTTTTAGTGTTTTATTTACGAATAATTCGTAAAATTTGGAAAATTGGTATTTTATTTGTGTTTTATTTGGTCAAAGGTTCGGTGAACGGAATAATTCACTGTTCGATTCGAAAACACCAAAAAGATGTTTTATTCGCAAATTAAACGCGAATAAAACACAAATCTTTTCACTATGTATTAAAATATAAAATTGACCTATTATATGCAATGCACTTAGGGCTGTAAACGGATGTGGATATCCGGACGGATATCCGCTCCGAATCTGTTTGTTATCCGAATCCGCATTTAAACGGATACGGATTCGAATAGTTATCAATTACTCACAGAAATTTCGAATTCGGATACGGATACTAATATCTAAACTGAGTGGATATCCGGACCCATCCGAAACCCAATAATTTTTTTCGGACCCATTAGTATAAAAGAAATTATTTTGCCTGCAAGAGAATTCGAACCCATGTCATGTCTCTAAACAACTAAGCTACAAACTACTACACCACACTATCTATTGTTACTACTTCTTTATTTTGTTTATATATTATATTAATAGAATTTCTTATATCTCCCATCTTTCCAAAATCAATCTCTCTATCAACTTGCAATTATTAATTTATTTTCATATTTAAAATTTATTAATTATTAATTATATCTTAAAGTTCATATAACTCAATTATTCGACAATTGTTCATCTTGTATCTGTATTCGAATCCGTATTCGTAGATTATCCGCTTCGTATCCATATCCGTTTAAGGTGGATTTGATTTTACATTTTGACATCCGTTTACTATCCGTATCCGTATTCATATCCGCTCTTTAAAACGTAGATATGGATATGATTTTACCACTATCCACTCCGTATCCGCTCCGTTTTCACCCCCAAAATGCACTACTGCAATACCACAGAAGATATTGTGATTCCACTTTCTTCCAAAAAGTAACTAAAGAGTAAAGAATAACATATGGGATCTGCTCTATTTTTCGGAAATAAATATGCTGTTATTCCAAAGATATCACAGGACTTTGTTATTTCGATCTCAGCCATTGACCTTTATTGATTCGGCACGAATTTTTTTTCTTCTTGAAATTCGTGTATGAAAAACTTTGAACAGTTGTGATAAGAATAACAGGATCCTGTGATCCCTTTGGAATAACAGCAGATCTATATCCCTATTTTTCGGAAGATAGTCAGCATATGAATGTAGATGTAGAACGAATCACGAAAACGATCAGAATTTCTTCTATTATGCCACCTTAGTAGCAGCATATTATACCTACTTTATTCTCTACTTTTGTGGTTTGCACCTTATTTTTCCTTTTAATTATGTAATGTTTTAAATCTTCAATTAATTAAATAGTTGAATGTACATAATCTCTTTTGTTAATTTTAAATTTGGTAACATTTATTGTTATGATGCTTGAATTTTTTAGATGAACCAAAACATTAAATATGGTCGACAGACGTTTTGAGAATTGAGAACCTTTCCGATATTGTTTTAAATTGAATTCCCTAAATACACTTGCAATTTTTTTCCCCTTTTTAATTTTTTTTTTTGCTATATACCCTTCTAGATATAACATTTTCCCTTATAGAGTCTGTAAATTGAATTATCTTCTTCTTAAAAAAAATGTAATAATATATTTAACATAGGAAACAAATATTATCTACCATAAAATGAAGGAATTACATTTTCGCATGTAATTAATTACAATCTAGAAAATATCACCCACCACGAAATATTATAAGAAAAGAAAAATTGTGACAACCAGTGTTGTAAATAACGGCATGTACTCTTCAAACGAATGGAGTACCGCTAAGCGATTCATCAGTATGAGGTCGATTAATTGAAATTTTACGAGCAATTTGTATTTCATTAAAATTATGTACATGTATTCATATTCTTTTAAAAATGATTAATTTAACTCATTAAACTTATTTTAACTTAGTTTCATAATTAATTAATAAAGTTTCCTGAAATTGTCATTTAGAAAAAGTTCAAACAAGACAAAACAAAGCATATAACGGATTAATCGGTCGATTTCATAGACTAAACAGTCCAATATATAACATACCATGGCCCAATAAATGACCGACTAAAAGGCCTACGCACATGAACCAAGTCTTTTTCAAAGCAACATATCAAATAAAAATAAACTACAAGCATCACATGAACAAATTAATAACATACAAAAGTCTTTATTTGTTTGAACACAATCAAAATCAAACTTAAAACATAACAAGATAACAAGATAACAGAAGAGGGCAAATCACGCACAGAGCTGACAACAAGCACCATAATATACATGAGAGCTGTTGACACAATGGATAAAAAAAAAATACAGAGCACGATGAAAGTTCCAAACATTATGATGGAAATTATGCAATTCCCAATTTCCCATTAAGAAAACATCATAAAAAATTTCATGGAATTCTTTAAACAATTAACTAGATTATAAAGTACCATAGTCACAAGATTCGCAAATAATTCATATTTTGTGATGCCGAACTGAACGCTGAATTATTCGGTTGACTGAACTTTGACCGAATTATTCACGAATAATTCGCAAAATTTTTCCGAATTTTCCGAATTATTCACGAAGTTTTCCTGAATTTTTCTTATAACTTTTTTTTCTTTTTTTTGCTCCCTTGTAAGACTGAGATCTTTGGTCCGGATAATTCTGAATTATTCCCAAATTATAACTGAATTATTCCCGAATCACAAATTTTTAACCTCGCCGAACCGAACCCGAATAATTCATTTGTCACAAACAACATAACTCGCATGACCTACTACATGCAATACACTCATTGCAATGCCACAGAAAGCTTTTAATTCCACTTTCTTCGAACAGTAATTGAGAATAACATTTGGGATCTGCTCAAAATTTTGGAGGATACTAAAAACTGTGCTACTTAATATAGAACGCGTGATTCAACGAGAACGATCAGGATTTCTTCTTTTATACTAGTATATATGCTACCTTAGAAGCAGCATATTATAACCCTAAATCCTAAACCCTAAACTCTATTGTTTTGACTCTATCACCTGTGTAGCGTGTACTGTATGAATTTAAAACTACTCTGTTTAAACCTTCTCTCATTTTCTAGTTGTCTTAAGAACAAAAAAATATAAACCTGTTTGACGTATAGTATGCACATTTTTTTTTTTTTAATAATCTAATAGAGATGAACCACATTTTTGGTTCCCAAACGTAATACGTTATATTGTGTTGTTGCATATTTGCAAATTTACAATACAATGAATGCGAACGAGTTTATAATTCTTGGATCATGGATGCAATTTTTTTAGTTTAAATATGTACAATTTCAAACTCTTAATTTTATTCTTAGTTTTTTTTTAAAATTTTATATGAATTTTTTTTTTTTTCAAAAAAATGGAACATTAGTTTGGTAGGCTAACTGTTCTTGGTCGATAAAGTCTCAAGATAACATTAGTATGACACGCATCTCCTTAACAACGATCGATATTAGCAATTTTAGTTTTTTAAAAATTTGTAGACCCTTCTGTACAAATATATATTAAGTATGTCTTTACAACTAGCTACCCTCATTTATTCACTATAAAAAAAAAAACAAAAAAAAAATTTCACCCACAACGAAAGCAACCGAATACTCACTTGCATACTGAATTGATTTTCATCCCAACATCTCAATTATTTCTTCAATTTTATATCTGAGGCAACCACATATGATGATACTGCCTTAGAGACCATAACAATTCCAGTAACTATGGAATGTTTGTCAACAAATGAACTCAGAACCGAATATGGTAAATTTATAGACTATTGTCATGACAATAGCTATATTGAAGAGTTTCAATCTAAATTTTTACATTTTTACATTTTTTTTTTCATTGGCAATTTTTCTAATTTCAAAAATTCTAGCCGTGATAATATTGTAAAAAAATTTGGCCTGTGAAAAAATTCGATTTTGTATAACTGACACAATACCCACTGAATGCTTGAAAGCTAAGGATGTTCTCTCTACTTCTGTAATATCGATAGGCAACAGGCCGATCTGTAAAATAATATTGCAAATAAAAATATTTTAGTTACAAGATATTAAGTTTAAGGCATCATTTAAATGACTTTTGTTTCATATTTTTAACTTTTTTAGGAAAATATATATAAATACATTTCTAATTAAAACAATCACCTTAAGAAATTAAAATATTAATATTTTGATTTTCTCCAACATCTAATATTTATATTATTATGTTTTGGCAATTTGATATTTTAAACGTTGATTTAGGTTTTTTTTTTTCACTTATTTATAGAGTCTTGATTGATATAATGCATATCTTATTCATGAGTAACACATATTTCGTTGAGAAAATCATGCAAAATTTATTTCGAGATATTTGAAATATATGAATATATTTGAATCTACTTTTGTCCCGGTACTCATCCAGAATTGATGAAATGATTCCAACACCTACCAACCAGTTCTCTCTAAAATTAATAAATTGTTTATTTATTTATTGGTCCATACATACATTAACAAAAATAATAATCACTGCTTGCAACTGATTGAAACTTATTACGAGGCGGAAAGGCAGCAAGTATTCTTCAAAGCAACAGATCAAATAAAATACACCACAAAACATTACATAAGCAAAATTAAGCACAACAAAATCCTATTTTTTTTTTTTGAACAAAGATATCCAAACCTAAAAGATAACCAAATAATAGAACAGTTAACCCCATTGGAAGTTCGTAAGCAATTTCATTTATTTAAAAATTATAAAGTAGCTGTTATATGAAATTAAACAACAAATGCTTTAGAAAGCATACCGCTGTAAACAAACTAAAAACGCACAAAGGTATGTGCATCATGTGGACACAAATTTGATTATCATTGCTTAATAGAAATTATAGGAGCCTACTGATTGTTTCCTCTATACACGGAGTTTGTCCTGCTTGCCGACTTCATCGGAGAAGACACTGAATTAAACTGAACCAGAAACTAAATAAACTAGATTGAGACAATCACCCTCAGAAGTTCCAATAGAGGCACTGAAGGCATTCAAAAACCAAGTCTTGATCACCATAGAAGCCCAAGTGTGGCCCAAGAAGTGCGAACACGTAGGATGGGCCTAAAGGCACAGGCTGATTTTAGATATATATATACAAATAAAATAATGCTCTATTTTTGTTTCTCAGATATCCAAATAAGAAATTGATGTAGGCCTAGTAAGGTTTCCTTTAGACAACATTTCTGAGCTTTGCTCAAAACTAAACCAGCCCAGAATTCATGCAACAGGACTGGACCAGGTGCAGACTAATGTTGATTAGAATTAATACTCTGTTTGCTTAAACTAGTTCGAGTGGATCTGTGGATGGCATGTCACTTTTCTTAATTAACGAATCGACAGAGGGGACAAATTAAATACGAATTATTTTCTTATTTTTCCTTACTACATAATGATTAATGAGTAGAGCTAAGGTGCTCTTAAGCTCACCCAGCTTTCCGTGAGCTTAACTCAAAAACCTATCAATCCGACTTCAAACGACATTTTCAAACCGTTAGATGTTCAATCTATATTAAAATGTGCTTGGAGAACAAATTTTACATTTTTTGAAATTTTTTTACTATTTATTAATCCGGTTTGAAAACCGCTGTTTTTATTAAAAATCTGCACCATTAGAAAACAGCGGTTTTCAAACCGGCTTAATAAATAGTAAAAAAATTCCAAAAAATGTAAAATTTGTTCTCCAAGCACATTTTAATATAGATTGAACATCTAACGGTTTGAAAATGTCGTTTGAAGTCGGATTGATAAGTTTTTGAGTTAAGCTCACGGAAAGCTTGGTGAGCTTAAGAGCACCTTAGCTCTACTCATGATGAGTAGAACTAAGGTGCTCCTAAGCTCACCAAGCCCTTTCGTGAGCGCGACTCTAAAACCTATCGAATTGACTTCAAATGACATTTCCAAACCGTTAGATGTTCAATCTATATTAAAATATGCTTGGAGACCAAATTTTACATTTTTTGGAATTTTTTTACTATTTATTAAGATGGTTTGAAAATCGCTGTTTTCCAATGGTGCAGAATTTTAATAAAAACAGCGATTTTCAAACCATCTTAATAAATAGTAAAAAAATTCCAAAAAATGTAAAATTTGGTCTCCAAGCACATTTTAATATAGATTGAACATCTAACGGTTTGGAAATGTCGTTTGAAGTCAATTCGATAGGTTTTAGAGTCGCGCTCACGAAGGGCTTGGTGAGCTTAGGAGCACCCTAGTTCTACTCTATATATATATAGAGTCCGGCTAGCGTCCAAACGTTTAGATAGAGGCCTATATCCAAACAGTTCATTTTTGCGATTTCAATGTCCCAAAAGTCGATCTGAAGGGCTCAACATGTTTGGAATATTAAAATGTGCTTGGAAACTAAATTTTACATTTTCTGGAATTTTTTTGCTATTTTTTTTGAATTTTTGAAAATCGTTGTTTTGATATGGAAAAATAATAATAGAAAATTCATCAAAACAACGGTTTTCAAAAATTCTAAAAAAATAGCAAAAAAATTCCAAAATATGTAAAATTTAGTTTCCAAGCACATTTTAATATTCCAAACATGTTGAGCACTTCAGATCGACTTTTGGGACATTGAAATCGCAAAAATGAACCGTTTGGATATAGGCCTCTATCCAAACGTTTGGACGCTATCCGGATTCTATATATATATATAGAGTACGGCTAACGCGCTTCCTCTAGCATTTTGGCCGAGGTGCTTCCGGGGGCATATCTTGCAATTTGATGTTCAAACAACAAATTCAAACCGTTAGATGTTCAATCTATATTAAAATCTACTTGGAGACCAAATTTTATATTTTTTGGAATTTTTTTACTATTTATTAAGCCACTTTGAAAACCGCTGTTTTTATTAAATTTCTGAAGCATTGAAAAACAGCGGTTTTCAAAGTGGCTTAATAAATAGTAAAAAAATTCCAAAAAATGTAAAATTTAGTCTCCAAGTAGATTTTAATATAGATTGAACATCTAACGGTTTGAATTTGTTATTTGAACATCAAATTGCAAGATATGCCCCCGGAAGCACCTCGGCCGAAATGCTAGAGGAAGCGCGTTAGCCGTACTCTATATATATATATATATATATATATATAGAGATAGACTAATATGCTTTCGGTAGCACTTCGGCCGAAGTGCTACCGATTCAAAATCGAATTTTCAAAGTCCAAATGGTCGATTCGAACCGTTCAAGTTGTTCTCCATATTGAAATCTGCTTGGAGACCAAATTTTACATTTTTTGGAATTTTTTTACTATTTATTAAGCCACTTTGAAAATTGCTGGTCCGGGTGAACAGTAAAAACAATGCAACTAAATTCTGGACCATGTGATCAGCAATTTTCAAAGTGGCTTAATAAATAGTAAAAAAATTCCAAAAAATGTAAAATTCCAAGAAGATTTCAATATGGAGAACAACTTGAACGGTTCGGATCGACCATTTGGACTTTGCAAATCCAATTTTGAATCGGTAGCACTTCGGCCGAAGTGCTACCGAAAGCATATTAGTCTATCTCTCTCTATATATATATATATAGAGAGAGAGAGAGAGAGAGAATGGCTAATATGAAAACGTTTGTTCCTGGGCTCAGGAACAAACGATTTCGTTCTCCAAATTTCAAAGTTCAAACAACAAATCCAAACCGTTAGATGTTCAATCTATATTAAAATGTGCTTGGAGACCAAATTTTACATTTTTTGGAATTTTTTTACTATTTATTAAGCTAGTTTGAAAACCGCTGTTTTTCAATGCTGCAGAAATTTCATAAAAACAGCGGTTTTCAAACCAACTTAATAAATAGTACAAAAATTCCAAAAAATATAAAATTTGGTCTCCAAGCACATTTTAATATAGATTGAACATCTAACGGTTTAGATTTGTTGTTTGAACTTCAGAAATTGAAGAACGGAATTGTTTGTTCCTGAGCTCAGGAACAAATGTTTTGATATTAGCCATTCTCTCTATATATCGCCCACTTAACTTCTTCCGTTGAAACAAAATGATTTAATATTAAGAAGAACACATTACTAGAATACACCCCTTAGGAACTAAAATTATACCATTTATGGGATGAGTTACATGGTAGTTGTATTCAATTTAACTTGAATATCACCAATAATAGCCGTTGGGTTTGGGAAAAATTTAATGGTGAAAGACAATATCAGATTTCAAAATAGATTATATCTGACCCAACACTACTATAGAAAAAGAGATTGCACACGGACATAAATGGATGAACTACACGGATTTCCTACCGTGTAGGCTGTGAGGGTGTAATAATCGGTAAATAATTACACACGGATATTTACTCGTGTGCAATTATAATGATTCCATACGGATTACTTTATAAACAGCCGTGTACGAACACCTGCCTGTGTCGCTCTCTGCATGTGTACGAACACCTGCCTGTGTTGCTTTTGCTCCTTTAGTATTGTAACCCGATAAATTCCCGTACGCGGGAAAATCATTTACGGTGCAAAACACCATGGCCCGCAATTTAAAGACCTCTTTGCTGTACGCATCCCATACCGATATGCCATCACGCCACAATTTTTGGAGATCCTCAATTAATAGTGCGAGATATACATCTATGTTATTTCCAGGTTGTCTGGGTCCTTGGATTAGTAATGACATAATTATATACCTGTGTTTCATGCACAACCAAGGAGGAAGATTGTAGATGCATAAAAGAACTGGCCAAGTACTGTGCCGACTGCTCATGCTTCCAAATGAACTCATTCCATCTGTGCTCACCACAATCCTAAGGTTTCTTATTTCGGAACCAAATTCTTTGAAATGTCTATCAATGTTTCTCTATTGAGGAGAATCAGCCGGGTGTTTTAGTTTACCGTCCTTTTTACGCTCTTCTTCATGCCAACGCAATAATTTCGTATCTTTGGAATTTGCAAATAACCGTTTGAATCTCGATATTATCGGCAAACACCATACCACCTTAGCCGGAGGCCGCCCCTTTTTGTAGTTGTTACAATCGCCAGTGTCTTGGTCTTTGCGTTTATACCATGAAACACCGCATTTAGGACAAACTTGCATGGCCTCGTACTCATTACGATACAATACACAGTCATTCGGACATGCATGTATTCTTTCGATCTTCAAACCCATTGGACATATCAACTTCTTCGCCTGACATATTGTACAGGGTAACTCGTTGTTATCTGGGAGCATTTCTCGTAAAAGCTTTAATAAGGACGTGAAACTCTTATCGCTCCAACCATTGTCTGCTTTTAAGTTAAATAATTTCAACACAGCTGACAGTTTCGTAAATTTGGTACACCTAGGATACAACTGCTTTTTGGATTCATTAGACAAATACTGAAATTTATCATAATTTTTATCACTAATTTCATCTTCCACATCACGTAACATGTCCTCCAGATTTTCAGTAAACTCGTGTTCTATATTTTCATCAATATTCATCTCCAGCTCATCATCGTCATTGCAATCAAGTTCAACATTATCAAAATTTTCGACATTCTCATCATCATCGTTGCAATCAAGTTCAAAATTATCAAAAATTTCTACATTCTCATCATTCTCTTCACAACGATTAGAATTTTTATTGGTACTACTACTTTCCCCAAATTTCTCAACATGCATGAACCAACATGTATATCTTTTCTTAAATTCCGACAAATCAAATGAGCTCTAATATCTTCAGAGTCTCCAAATCTTAAAAAAAAATTACAATCTCTACAAGGACATAAAATATCGTCATCTTTTTTCTTCACTCTATAACTCTCAGCAAATTTTATAAACTCATAAACGCGAACCAAATATTCTTCACTATCACGTCGCAATTCATACATCTAACTTCGATCCATCTGTAAATTAAATTAAAAAAATGATTTCAATTAATCATGGACAACATATAAATTGTACCAAATTCTGGGCTTACAAAGAGCCGGTTTACAATCCTAACCCACTCTTTGAATATTATGTCCCATATGTGAATACATATTAGCGAGATTTAATTAGTATTTGAGAAAAATTCGGCAGCATTTCCCCTTAACTCTCCAAGTATGCGTACAAACCACATACTTGTAGGAGCAATAAGGAAAAATACTGTCGAACTTTTCTCAAATACTAATTAAATCGCGCTAATATGTGTTCACATCCTAAATGAGACACAATATTCAAATAACAGTCCCAAAACGGGGACTATCCAAAATTAATCTCTATTGGATTAATTTTGAGCTGGCATGGACCTAAAAGCATCAATAGGTCAGTTATTGGACCACAATACACTAATTATTTACATTATCTTAAGAAATCAAGCATGCATGAATTACACATTACCTAAATAAGCAATAATAAGTAACAGAAAATTAGAGAAAGAAAAGGAAAAAAAATATATATTTATATATATATACTAACCTTAGAAAGATAGAGAGGAGAAAATACAAACTTCAAAG
Organism: Carex kokanica; assembly: GCA_025461125.1. NCBI lineage: Eukaryota > Viridiplantae > Streptophyta > Magnoliopsida > Poales > Cyperaceae > Carex > Carex kokanica. Next base: position 1,833,382 of record JAJGRX010000348.1, read on the forward strand.
ATCTCAGATTCCAGCTGCTAGCCTTTGCAGAAATCAGATCAACATTCAACACAGAGAGAGAGACACAATATTAATTACTTGATCAAAACGGCGCTAGAAGGATAAGGCCTTTTATACCAAAAATAAAATACTAATTAATTTTACTGCACAAAACCCTACAAAGACTTTTCTACATGGATTTATACTTAAGAATCCGTGTAGCTCTCTAAAAATTTATACACGGTTATTTATAAAACAATCCGTGTAGCATTACCCTTTCTACACGGATTTTTGATCAAAAATCGTGTAGCTCTCTAACCATTCCTACACGGCTATTTATAAAAAAAATCCGTGTACAATTCTTATCTTTCTACATGGATTTATTATCAAAAATCCGTATAGCTATTTATCACACGGATTTTTGTTGAATATCCGTGTAGCTCTCTAATAAATCCTACACAGTCTTTTTTCCAAACAATTCTACACGGATTCTTTAATAAACATCTGTGTAGGATTCCCACAGATTTTTCGGGCTTTCAAAAAAACTTATTTGGTACACGGTTTTTATATAAAATTAGCAAAACCGTCACTACTACAAAAAAGCTAATTCTACACTGCACATTGTACACGGTTTTTCTAATTTTATATAAAAACCGTGTGTCAAATATGAAATTGTGAAAGGGTTAAAAATATTGAGGAATTATACACGGACACTTAGTTATAAATCAGTGTAGAATTGTTTGAGAGAGCTACACGGTTTATTAGGGCGAAAAAAGCCGCGTGGAACGAAACCGTGTGGAAAAGATTGAGAGAGCTACACGGATATTATACAAAAATCCGTGTATGAATTGCTACACGGATATTTGATTAAATAACCGTGTACAAATATTAAGAGAGCTACACGGTTTTTAGTAACATATCCGTGTACAAATATTAAGAGAGCTACACGGTTTTCTTATCAAATATCCGTGTATAAAGGGTTATTGTACACGGCTTTTTTAATAAATAACCGTGTTTAAATTGTGACAGAGCTACACGGATTTCTAAGTATAAATCCGTGTAGAAAATCCGCGTAGGGTTTTATCCAATATAAAAGGGCCCTTCTCTTCCAGAGACTTCTAGCTCCAGCTGCGCCGTTTTGATCAAGTAATTAATACGCCCTCTGTCTGTGTTGAACTGAGATCTGATTTCCGCAAATTAAAGGCTAGCATAGCTGGAAGCTGTCATCTTTGAAGTTTTTATTTTCTCCTCTCTAAATTTCGAAGGTTAGTATATACATATTTTCCTTTTTCCTCTCTAATTTTCTGTTTAGTAATTATTATTGCTTATTTACTTAGGTGTGTAATATATGCATGCATGCTTGATTTAATTAGTAATTAGGTAATGTAAATATATAATTAGTGTATTGTTGTCCAATAACCGACCTATAAATGATTTTTAGGTCCATGCCCGTTCAAAATTAATCCAATAGGGATTAATTTTGGACAGTCCCCGTTTTGGGACTGCTCTTTGAATATTGTGTCTCATTTAGGATGTGAACACATATTAGTGGGTTTTAATTAGTATTTGAGGAAAGTTCGACGGTATTTTCCCTTATTGCTCCTACGAGTATGTGGTTCGTACGCATACTTGGGGAGTTAAGGGGAAATGCTGCCGAATTTTTCTCAAATACTAATTAAAACTCGCTAATATGTGTTCACATATGAGACACAATATTCAAAGAGTGGGTTAGGATTGTAAACCGGCCCTTTGTAAGCCCAAAATTTGGTACAATATATGTTGACCATGCTTGATTAATTGATCAAATCATTTTTATAATTTAATTTCCAGATGGATCGAAGTTGGATGTACGAATTGCGACGTGACAGTGAAGAATATTTGGTTCGCGTTGATGAGTTTATAAAATTTGCTGAGATGTATAGAGTGAAGAAAAAAGAAAAAGACATTTTGTGTCCTTGTAGAGATTGTAAAAATATTTTAAGATTTGTGGACTCCGAAGAAATTAGAGGTCATTTAATTTGTCGGGGATTTAAGAAGAGATATACATGTTGGATCATGCACGGTGAGAAATTTGGTGAAAGTAGTAGTACCAATAAAGATTTTAATCGTTGTGAATTGAATGATGAGAATGTAGAAATTTCTGATAATTTTGAACTTGATTGCAACGAGAATTACGAGGATGCCGAAATTTTTGATAATATTGAACCCGGAACCGACGATGATGAGATGGAGATGAATTCTGGTGAAAATGTAGAACACGAGTTTATTGAAAATCTGGAGGAAATGTTTCGTCACGCGGAAGATGAAATTAGTGATAAAAATTATGATAAATTCCAAAATTTGTCTAATGATTCCAAAAAGCAGTTGTATCCCGGGTGTACCAAATTTACGAAACTGTCAGCTGTGTTGAAATTATTAAACTTAAAGGAAGACAATGGTTGGAGCGATAAGAGTTTCACGTCCTTATTACAGCTTTTACAAGAAATGCTCCCAGATAACAACGAGTTACCCGGTACAATATATCAGGCGAAAAAATTGATATGTCCAATGGGGTTGAAGATCGAAAGAATACATGCATGTCCGAACGACTGTGTATTGTACCGTAACGAGTACGAGACCATGCATGTCTGTCCTAAATGCGGTGTTTCACGGTATAAACGTAAGGACCATGACAGTACTGATGATTGTGACGATGACAAAAAGGGCCGGCCTCCGGCTAAGTTGTTGTGGTATTTGCCGATAATACCGAGATTCAAACGGTTGTTTGCGAATTCCAAGGATGCGAAATTATTGCGTTGGCATGAAGAAGAGCGCAAAAAAGACGGTAAACTAAGGCACCCGGCCGATTCTCCTCAGTGGAGGAACATTGATAGACACTTCAAAGAATTTGGTTCCGAAATGAGAAACCTTAGGATTGTGGTGAGCACAGATGGAATGAGTCCGTTTGGAAGCTTGAGCAGTCGGCACAGTACTTGGCCAGTTCTTATAGCCATCTATAATCTTCCTCCTTGGTTGTGCATGAAACGCAAATATATAATGATGTCATTACTAATCCAAGGACCCAGGCAACCCGGAAATGACATAGATGTGTATCTCGCACCATTAATTGAGGACCTCCAGAAATTATGGCGTGATGGCGTCCCGGTCTGGGATGCGTACAGCAAAGAGGTATTTCAAATGCGGGCCATGGTGTTTTGCACAGTAAATGATTTTCCCGCGTACGGGAATTTATCGGGTTACACTTGTAAAGGAGCAAAAGCGTGCCCTATCTGTGAAGATGACACGCAGGTGCTGAGGCTGAAAAATTGTCAGAAGAATGTTTTCATGGGGCATCGTAGGTTTCTTCCTGTTAATCACCCATACCGTAAGAAGAAGAGTGCATTCAACGGGAAAATTGAGCTTGGAGTGGCCCGTCGTCCATTAGACGGGAAAAGTGTCTTCAATCGGGTAAAAAACCTTGATGTTATTTTTGGAAAATGTGCCGAAGCACCACCGAAGAATATTTGGAAAAAAAGGTCCATATTTTGGGATCTACCGTACTGGGAATTTTTAGAAGTGAGACATTGCATAGATGTCATGCATGTTGAAAAAAATGTCTGCGACAGTTTGATCGGTTTACTGTTGAACATTAAGGGAAAGACTAAAGATGGTATTAAAGTTCGGAAAGACATGGTTGAAATGGGAATACGACCCGAGCTTGCACCGCAGGAGAAAGGGAAGCGCACGTACCTACCCCCCGCACTGTGCACAATGTCGAAGAAAGAGAAAACAAGCTTTTGTGAATGCCTTCATAGTATTAAAGTTCCATCGGGGTATTCCTCGAATATTAAGAAGGACCTGAAATTGCTTGGTCTGAAATCCCACGACTGTCATGTTTTACTGACACATATGATTCCGGTTGCAATTCGGGGAATTTTACCAAAGGAGGTTCGGGAAACCATTACGAAGTTCTGTTCTTTCTTCAATGCAATCAATTCCAAAGTGATAGACCCTCTAAAATTGGACTCTTTGCAAAAGGAGATCGTCGTTACTCTTTGCCAACTTGAGATGTATTTTCCGCCATCTTTTTTCGATGTTATGGTTCACCTTGCTGTTCATCTTGTGAGAGAAATTCAGATCTGTGGTCCCGTGTTCCTGCGGTATATGTATCCGTTCGAGAGATACATGGGCATCTTGAAAAAGTACGTGAGGAACCGACATCGGCCTGAAGGTAGCATTATAGAAGGATATTCCACAGAAGAGGTGATTGAGTTTTGCACCAACTACATGGCCGGTGTGGATCCAATTGGCGTTCCGAAGTCGCGATACGAGGGAAGGCTCCAAGGAGTCGGGACAATTGGGTTGAGAGCCATAGTTGCTGATATAAATGATCTACATAAGGCACATTTTATTGTACTACAGCACATGACAGATGTTGCTCCCTACATAGATGAGCACATGACAATCCTTAAACAACAGAACTACACGAGAAGTCAGAAGTGGCTTACTAACGAGCATAATCGTTCTTTTATAGGATGGCTGAAAGAAAGAGTGAAGTCACACCCCGTACCTGAAATTGTTAAACTGCTGGGCGAAGGACCCCAAATTGTTGTCAAAACATTCCAAGGATACGAAATTAACGGTTATACTTTTTACACTAAACAGCAAAGTGAGAAGAGTACAATGCAAAATAGTGGGGTGACGTTGGTGGCGACGTCTCAAGAATTCAGTAGATCTGGGGATGGCCGGGCTGTAACAGCATCGAGGTCATATTATGGAGTCATTGAAGAAATTTGGGAGCTCGTTTACAATCCTCGCCTGAGCATTCCCTTGTTTCGGTGTCAATGGGTCGAAGACCGGGGTGTTAAAGTTGATAACGACGGGTTCACACTCGTTGATTTTAACAAATTTGGGTATGTTGATGATCCGTTTATACTCGCCAAGCAAGCCACCCAAGTCTTTTATGTCACTGACCCGAGTGATGATAGGTGGAGCGTCGTCCTATCTGGAAAAAGAAGGATTGTCGGGGTAGAAAATGTCGTTGATGAAGAAGAGTATGACCAGTTCGACGAAATACCTCCATTTTGTGCCGACATGGACCCTGAGGTAGCAACAATTGAAGAAAACGACGGAGCGAACTACATGCGATCCGACCACAATGAAGGAATATGGGCCGAGAGTACTGTTGAAAAGGAGAAAAAAAAGAGAAAAAGGAAAAAAAAAACCCGGTGTGTAATATTTATTTTTTGTTTAAAATTTAAACTTGTAATATTTCCTTTTTAGAAACAACTTTGTAATAATTAAACATTTGTAGTTCAAATATCAAATATTAGATTCCTCTAGTTCAAATATTAGTTCATTTTTTTAATAATATTAAAAAAATTCTAGTTCAAATATTAGTATTAGTTTTTAAAATATTAGTGAATTCTGAAATAATGAAATAAAAAATAAAATATTAGTATTAGTTTTTAAATATTAGTATGAATATTAAATATTACGAATAAAATATTTGTAGTTCAAAAATAAAATATTTGTAGCTCTCTGGTTCAAATGTTAGTTCATTTTTTATAATAATGGTACAAAATTTCTCTTTCAAATATTAGTATTAGTTTTCAAAATATTAGTTAAGATATTATATAATAAAAATAAAATATAAAATATTAGTATTAGTTTTTAATTACTAGTACAAATATTAAATGTCTATAGTTCAAATTTTAATAATAATAAAAAACCGGGTATTAGTTATTATTATTATAAGTTTTAAATATTAGACGTGATACTATATATTTTAGATAATTTATTATTAGTTTAAATAATATAAAAAATAAAAAGAAACATAATTTAATATGTTTGAACTTTTTGTACACGGACTTTTAGTTAATAGTCCGTTTATAAATAGTCATTGTACACGGATTTTCGATAAAACCGTGTATAAAGGTTCGGAGAGCTACACGGACTTTTACTTAATAGTCCGTGTATAAAGGTTCGGAGAGCTACACGGACTTTTACTTAATAGCCCGTGTACGTTGCTTTTGTACACGTATTTTTAATTAAATGACCGTGTATGATTCTTATAAGACGAAATTCAAAATTAAACGACCTTGAAAAGCCTTTTGTACATGGAATTCGAGAAGTTGCCTTAATTATCTTTTTAATTAAGAAGACGAAAAGACTTCAAAATTCAATATAATCTGATGAGAAACTCCCCCTTTTCGATTACTTTTCTCTGAGAATTTGGAAGCTAAGAAATGGCAGCTTCGGTGCCACCGGAAGAAGACGCAAATGTGCCATGGCCATTGCCCCCCGAAGATGCTCCCGAAGTCCCTCCCGGCTATGAAATGCCTCCTCCCAACTACAGGAGGACATGGCCATGGCCGCCCTCAAATGTGCCACGACGAAGCCCAAGGGAGCACCCACCACCAAAGCCCTACAAAAGGAGGGGCAATCCTTGGATCAGGCCAAAGAGACCCTGGATTAAAAGGAGGGGGTCAGGCCAGTGAAGGAGTGTTTAATTTAATTTAGCTTTTTTTTTCGTTTTGTTTTGATGTAATATATTTTTGTTCTTAATTTAATCAGCATTTTGTTTTCTTTCCGTTTAACTATTTTGTTAAATACTTCATGCTATCTAAATAAATACTGTTATAGATATGAATTAGCAGTACAAAACAACCAACAAATAATTAATTCATGGATAATCACTAAAAAGTAAATTATTTAAAATTAACTTAAATAATCTGTCTAAATAATATCATTAAAATTTAAACTTGTAATATTTCCTTTTTAGAAACAACTTTGTAATATATAATTAAACATTTGTAGTTCAAATATCAAATATTAGATTCCTCTAGTTCAAATATTAGTTCATTTTTTTAATAATATTAAAAAAATTCTAGTTCAAATATTAGTATTAGTTTTTAAAATATTAGTGAAATCTGAAATAATGAAATAAAAAATAAAAAGAAACATAATTTAATATGTTTCAACTTTTTGTACACGGACTTTTAGTTAATAGTCCGTTTATAAATAGTCATTGTACACGGATTTTACGATAAAACCGTGTATAAAGGTTCGGAGAGCTACACGGACTTTTACGTAATAGTCCGTGTAGAAAGACTAATTATACACGGACTTTTACTAAATAGTCCGTGTAGAAAGACTAATTATACACGGACTTTTACTAAATAGTCCGTGTAGAAAAACCGGGGAGTTGTACACGGACTTTTACTAAATGTCCGTGTAGAAAGAGGTGTACCATGTTTTTCAAAAGCTCTCTTCCAATTTCTTTCTGAAAACGATCGAGCCGCTTCAAAATCCTTCTCTTCTCTTTCAAAATCCTTTTCACTACTCCGCCTCTATCACCCTCCCTCTTAGCCGCCTCTGTCACCCTCTCCGCCGCCTCTGTCACCGCCTCTTCTGCCTTGCTGTGCTCATTGTCGCCGTCTCTGTCACCCTCTCCGCCGCCTCTGTCAGCGCCTCTTCTGCCTTGCTGTGCTCATTGTCGCCGCCTCTACTGTGCTCATTGTGCTGTGCTCATTGTCGCCGCCTGCTGTTCTCACTACTGATTTGTAAGTTTTTTTTGCTTATTTTGCTGTGTTGTGCTGCCTTTGTTGTGCTGCTTTGCTGTGCTGCTTTGCTGTGCTGTGACTATTAAATTTTCTGCTTTGCTTTGCTGTGCTGTGCCTATAGTTCAAAACCTATTAAATTTCTGGTGGATATAGTTAATTGTGCTGGTGCCACTTTACTATCCCTAAGACAAAAAAAAAATCGGCTTGCACCTATTTGAAGTAGTGACCTATTTAATTTCTGCAGTAGTGACATATTTGTTAATTTATGTAGTGACCTATTTGATTTATTTTTTTATCTCAACATTATTTGAGGACCTATGTGCAAAGTAGTGAAATGTACTCTAAACGGCCAAAATGACCTCTGCTGGTAAATTGATCAGTGCAGATCAATGCCGTGACCAAAACAAGATTATAACTTGACCAACAGACAGAGGACTCCAAAACACACAAGATGGACACAAATTTCATATTTTTATGATTTTGTTTCCATTTTATATGATTTTTTAAAGTTCACATTTTCATTTTGAGAAAATCTGATGTTTAAAGGTGCAGAATTTTCATTTTGAGAGGCTGAACTTTGGAAAATCATATAAAATCGAATTAAAATCAGAAAAATATGAAATTAAGGTCCATTTTGTGTGTTTTGAAGTCCTCCATTTTACTGTGGTGTTTGTTTTGCACATAGGTCCATTACTTAATGTGCATAACTTAATGTGCATATATGAGTAAACTAATTCTCTCCATTTGGTGTTTATATAATATTTCTTTTAATATTTCTTTGTATGGCAGAACCATGTCGGATGAGGGTGAGCACATAGATGCGATGGCAGAAGATGATCAGCAAGCTACTGCCTCATCAGAAAGAAGGAAAAGAGGTCCGACAATGTGCACAAGCACGTCTGAGAAGAAGCAGTTGGAAATCCGGTTCACGGACGACGGGCGTGCGGAAGGTCCAAATCGAATGGCGTACTCAAATTGGTGTTGCAATTTGGTGAAGCGAAAGGCAAGTATCCTTGTAGAGAGTTGGAATAAGTTTGATAAAGAGGAGAAGAACGACTGGTGGAACATGGTGAAGGTAAAGCACCGAACAACTCTTTACTTTATTTTCATTGTTGTACATGAAATTAAATGCAGTTAATTTGGTGTCACTCAGGCTCAGTGGAACATCGAGAGCGATACCCCAAAGGTCAAGACTCTGAGGATCATGAACGAAGGTTGGAAGCAATTCAAGAGCACGCTGAAGACAGAGTTCATGGACGAAGGGAGAAGTCCGGTAGGGTACTATCCTTGGGTAACACAAGAGGTGTGGGAGGAGTTTCAAGCTTTGAAGTCCACAGAAGAGTTCAAGGTATGTAACATTATCCAAAGTAGTTTATGTTTTTTCTCGATTTTCAATTATTTTTCTAAAACTAATTGATTTTCTTGCACATGTGAAGGCAAAAAGTAAAGAAGGCAAGAGGATCGCTGGCATGAACAAGTATCCGCACCATTTAGGGTCAGCTGGTTACGAGGGTAAGTCGGCAGAGTGGAAGACAGCACTGGAGCAAAACAGAAATTCAGACTCACCCGTGGTCCAGATCCAAAATCCTAGGGGCCAATGTTGGTTCATGGGTAGATCTGAGTTAACCGCTGACGGGAGGATAGTACTCCCAGAGAAATTGCAGCCCGTGGCTCAGAGAATGGTAAGAGTCCTTTGTTATAACTTTGTGTCATTCAAACGAAATTATAACTTCGAATGTACATCACTTGATCTTTTGCTCTAACTAATTTTTTTATTAACAGTTGGAGGTGGAGCAGGAGGTCAGTTCGGGTGCCCGGTCGGTCGAACGACAAAATGATTCCTTGGCCGCAGCGCTCGGGAATCCAGAACACACGGGCCGGGTAAGGGGTGTAGGGGCCTACAGGGGCTGGAAGGAGGTGTTCCGAGTTGAGGGTGAAAAATCTCGAAGAAAACCTCGTGCCAGAGTTGATAAAGACGAGATAGTTGCGCAGGTACGCGCGGAGGTCAACAGAGAGTACGACTCCAAGATGGCTGCGTACGACGCAAAGATGGCTGAGATGGAATCAAGGTTGTTGAACCGGTTTTCATCTCTTGCGCAGCAATCCGAGCAACCACCTCCTATTTCGCCGGGAGTTCGGCGAAGTAGCCAAGCATCCGGGACTTGGGCCTTAGATGATTTGGAAAATCTAAAGGTAATCACTACTGTTTTATAGTCTAAAGGTAATTCATACCTGTTTGTAGCATTGTTAGACAACATCGCACCATTAAAAAGTAACAACTTTTTGATAATTGCAGGACCCCAGAGCATGCGACCTCGTCCTGTGGCAGGGTAGTTCTCCTCTGACCGTTGCCACGGGCGTTGTACTTCCAGGAGTCTCGATTGTACACCATGCTCAGCTCTTGCCCGACTATGCATGTGTGCAGGTTGACTCAGTCGTGGAGGGATGGGGGCGCATACCTCTTCCTGCCCCTACCGTCGCTCAGTTCGTTCTTGATGATGTTCGCAAGTCATTTGTCCAATGGCCCAGGAGTCAGATTGTTTTGCATCAGGTAATATCTAAATAATTCATTTCTTTTGTTACATTCAAATCATTCTTTTTCAAATAATTGAAGAAGATATGTTAATTTTAATGCAGACACGAGGAGATGATGACATCGGTGCACAGGAGTTGATGTCACCGGTACGGACTGTTGTGGCTTGCGACGTTGGGGCTGACGCGCCAGGATCACCAGACCGTCCTTTGGTCACCGAAGAAGAATACAGCCGTTTGCCCGGTGATTTGCGCCTTCTCCACGACCGCTTGATGTCGACACCCGAAAGCATGAGGGATATCTTCATCCCCGTCCCACCTGGGATGTTTTTACATGCCGGCGGCATGATCACTATGTCGTTCAAAGACTTCAGGGACATTCTCCACCACTCGTCATCCGATAAATGGCTCGATGTGTCGTTCATCTCCATTTTCCTCATGTTAGTGACTCGAAATTATTTTCATTATTGTATACAACTCAAATATAATTCTAATGTAAAATTTTGAGTTTTCAGGAAGCTAATCCGAAATTGTGATGAGATGGTAGAAAGGAAGAACTTGTGCGTATTTCTGGACCCCGAGATGGTGAGTGCTACAATGCTGAGACGTTCTTCGAAGGAGGGTATCGAGTACATTTGTTCAGCGCTGCATCATGCTCAGGAGGCGGAGAAGAAATACATTCTCTTGCCGTACCACCAGATGTTAATTCTAACCTTAGCTTATGTATTGTTCATATTAGCAAACACTCGTGTTACTATTATATGCTAAAGTACTTTAATTTTTATCCTCCCACAGCAAGCACTGGTGTCTGATAATAATTGTGCCTTACCTAAATACGTGCATAATTGTTGATTCTTGTAAGCCCGGAGGAAATATCCCGGCTAACAAGTGCAAAGACATATTCCCTTATGTCAACAAGTAAGCAATAATAATTTAATTGGTTTTAATTTTTTTCAATTATATCAAATTATAAAATTGCTATAAACATTCACTCAATTTTGTAAGGGCTTTTGCGAAATATGTTAAAGAGGGAGGATCGCATAACAAGAGCAAGAAAACCAAGTTGTGTTGGAAGTGGCTGCTGGTGAGCACACTATAAATTTATAATTTCATATATATTGTCGAAAAAAATATTATCATTCTAACATAGGCCGCTAAATGCAAATTTCAGGGCCCGCAACAGTTGGAGGGTTGGGAATGCGCTTACTACACGATGATTTTCATGTTTGACTTTGTCGAAAGAATACAATTCCAATTCCCAAACTCGGTATGTAATTCATATTAATTGTTCCTATATAATAGCAATTGATATTTGCGACTGTATTTCATCTACCTTTTCTTGTTACTAACTAATACCAAATTGTAATTGTAGAATTTGCCAAAGCAACCGCATTACACCAAGGAGCAGATCGACGATATCAGGTGTGTGTGGGCAAGGTGGTTTGTATCAGAATTTTGCAATGCTCAACATGGATTTCCATAATTTTGTATAATTTGGTGTATGTGAATATTGTATAATTTATTGCATATGAATTTCTGGCTAATCTGGAAAATATGGATTTATTGGTAATCTGGAAAATATGAATTTCTTGGTAATCTGGAAAATATGGATTTCTTGTTATATGAAATCTGGAAAATATGGGAAATATGGAATAGTTCTCTGTAACAAAACTGGCTAGCAAAACTGGAGGCTAGCCGAAAAACAAAAAATACAAAAAAAAAAAAAATGGTCTTCATACACGGACATTTAACTAAAGTCCGTGTATGAAAGAGGAGAGCTACACGGACATTTAGTTAAATGTCCGTGTATAAAGAGGAGAGCTACACGGACATTTTAATAAATGTCCGTGTAGAAAGGGTCAAGATACACGGGTTTTTATTTAAAAGTCCGTGTACGAAAAGAATCGTACACGGTTGTTTAGGTAATATCCGTGTAGCTCTGTATCATGGAGAGCGACACATTCTGGGCTTTTTACACGGCTGTTTGTGTAGTTATCCGTGTATAATAGTTGAGATTGTACACGGACAAATGTCCGTGTGTAGTTATTGACCTATTTATACACCCTCGATTTAAACACGGTAGGAAATCCGTGTAGCTCTTCCATTTTTGTCCGTGTATAATCTCTTTTTTTGTAGTAGTGCGTGTACGATGTGCAGTGTAGGATTACCATTTCTGTAGTGCAACGAAACAACCATATAACCAAACTTAATTAGATTGTATATATATTATCATTGTCATTTCTTGAAAAAACAAAAACGATGATATTTCTGGAATGGTTGACCAATAAAACTTTAAATTATAAACAATAGGACAAAAATGAAAACAAAAACTTTGGCAATTAAAAGTAATATAAATTTGTACATCATTATTATAAATAATATGAAAAGATTGAAAACAAAAACATTGGTAAATAAACCTAATCTAAGTATTTGCATATCCAGACAAAAATAAACAATATTAGTGTAACAAAAGAATAATAACACGGCTTAATTACGTGAATATAATGACTTTATTCTAAAAGTGAATTCTAAAATAAATATAATACTACTTTTGAGCACACAAATTTAATAACACGTTGATTGCTTAATCTAGTTATTAGAAGATGTAGTCTCTATTTGGCTTGTGCCACCTAATCTCTCTTGTTGATAGATATTCCTACATAATAAAATAACAAACAAATAAAAATATATAGAGATTGCACAATGCCTAATGCAAGTTTCCACATTTAATTATCCATACAAGATTTTAGAGCTTGAGAAATAAATATAATTTGGTTTTCTCCCACATCTAATATATATATACTATTGTGTTTTTGAATAAAAAATTAAAGATAACCATTCAGTAGTAAAAGATTGCTACATGGATTTATATATAATCTACTCACTTGTTTTAAGAGTGTTCGGTTCATGCGATGTATATGATATTCATTATTACCACATTTTTTTTTTTAAGAAATCATGCAAAACTTATTTTGACAACTTTAAGATCTTCATTGTGTAGACAAGTAATATTTGATCAAGTTAGGATTTAATACTCATCTATAGATGTTAATTTTCTTATTTAGCGATTAAACCAACCAATATAAACATATTAACCAAGTTCGTCCTTAACTACTTTTCTTCATTGAGATAACGACATAGCCCAATTTGTATTGCATGCTGGAATGAGAGGCAAACAGAAACTCATAGAGTGCTACTAATGCGTTGGGCTTTTGCCCATAATTGAATAGGATTTAAACAAGATCCTCTGAAGGGTCTACATCCTCTGAGGTAAAAGAATAATTGAGTTTAAATACGGATCATCTGATTGGAATCCGGCTCAATCCTGTTTGAGATGAAATGGACGGCCCACCATCTATATTCGTGTCGGTCCGTATGTAAACTCAAATTTTTTCTTACCTCAGGTGATATGAATTTCAAATTGAATAGGTCTTTTTTGTTTTTAATGTCAAGTTTCTGTGCCACATACTTCGATCAGCTCTCCGATCAAATGTGCTGGAAAAAAGCAACAAACATTTACCTTTCAAATTTGGTTTTTTTTTTTTTTTGGAATTATGTGCTGCTATTTTACGTGGTCATTCATGTTGCATGCTGTATTTAACTTAACTTTTTTTTTTTTTTTTTTACGTCAATTAAACTTAAAAATTAACCTACTACATGCAATACACTCACTTTAATGCCACAGAAAATATTTAAGGGGCTTTCGTGATTCCAGATTCTATTTTCTTCCGAAAAGTAACTAAGAATAACATTTGGGATCTGCTCTATTTTTCAGAGGATCATATACCTATGATACTTTATTCTCTACTTTTTCGGTTTGCACCTTATTTTTTTTTCATTAATTATGTAAAATTTTGAATCTTCAATGAATTAAATATTTGAATGTACATAGTCCTTTTTGTTAATTTTGAATTTGGTAACATTTATTGTAATAATGCTTCTCATTTTAGATGAACAAAATGATTAAATATAGTCTACTAAAGTTTTGAGAACCTTTCCAATTCCCTAAATACACTTAGCTTTTTTTGAAAAAAATTATGTATTTGCTATATACCCTTCTAGATATAACTTTTTTCATTAGAGAGTCCATAATAAAATTATCTCCTTTTTTGAAAAATGTAATAATATATTTAACATAAGAAAAACATATTATCAACCATCAAATAAAAAATATATATATATAGGCCATGGAGTAAAACACTTTGTACTCCACGTCATATTTTAATTTTGAAAATCCAAACTACCGATCCGAACTGCTCAAGTTGTTCTCCATATGGAAATGTGCTTGGAGACCAAATTTTACATTTTTTGGAATTTTTTTTACTATTTATTAAGCCACTTTGAAAATCGCTGATCCGGATAAACAGTAGCAAAACAGTAAAAAATTCTGGACCAATGGATCAGCGATTTTCAAAGTGGCTTAATAAATAGTAAAAAAATTCCAAAAAATGTAAAATTTGGTCTCCAAGCACATTTCAATATGGAGATCATGTTGAGCGGTTCGGATCGGTAGTTTGAATTTTCAAAATGGAAATAATGAGGCGTGGAGCACGAAGTCGTTTTACTCCATGGCTTAGCTAAGCCTAGCTCTATATATATATATATATATATATATAAATTAAATGGGTAGCCTTATGCTTTTTATCACTAACTCAAATCAATTCTTTTTTTTTTTTGTCATTCAAAAGCCTGTAGACATAATACAGAGAAGTTTCATCTTACAAATTTAGCAACACAATGCCCTGCTAAACAGAGCCGGTAAGCTAATGAGTAAAACATGGTAAAGTATGTCCTGTATAATCTCAACTATTTGCCCTCTCTTTTTTCGCCAAGTTGTCAGCCATTTCAATTTGACTTCTTTACATATGAACACACACAAAAAATTTGTTAGCTCTCAGTAAACTCAAAACAATTAACTAAGTATATAAAATTTGTTGTATAGTGCAGTTTTGAAAATATTTTATCTTTCCCTTGTATGTTAACTAAAATAATAGACATTATCTATTAAAGATGAGTGTCTTTTCAAAGAATTAAAGATATATAAAATTAGTAAAAATTAGAACCAAATAATTTAATTATCACCGTCAATTTCAAATAACTTGAGACTTATCTTTCTATTTTACTCCTGTACTAAATATTTTTTGATTCGAGATTTACGTACATAAGCTATTGATTTTTCCATACAAAAATTTCAATGTAGTCAACACCAATCTATAAATAAATGAATAGATAATGAGAAAAAAGAAAATCTGGAGATAGATAAATTAAATTAAATTTAATGTTAAATATTTAACTTTCTCGAGTAAAAGAAAGGCATGCTTTAAATCATGAGATAGGAGTAGGTCCGATGGACATCGGATCTACAGTTAGGTTCAATTAGCTCTAGGACCGTACGATTAGCATCAAGATTTATGCGTACGAAATTGATACAGACTTGCACGGATTTTGATGCAGATCACACGAATCTTGATGCATATCGAATGGTCATCACACCCATCGAACCAAGGTAGGTCCGATGGGCATGGGACCTACTCTGATTCCTTAAATCATATGGAGACCGAGAGAGGTAGGGTAGGTAAACAATAAAAAAAAAAAAATATATGGCTAAATATTTCACACTCCGTACGTTTAAATAAGAAAAGTGAAATGATGTTCTAGGGGTAAAACTGAAATTTTGTTGATTTAATGTCATATTTTTATTTTTTTCATTTACAGAAAAAAAAAATCAACTCAATTTTGTCCATGCGGGATCCCACTGTTTCTTGTTTTGATTTTTTTTTTTTTTTTTTTTACATTTTCATGACGTGTAAACGTAGAACGGTGTATTTTTAACCCATCACAGTTACAAACAAAGAAAAATCGAAACAGGAGAAAATCAGGTGTCGAGTAGATTTGCATCAAAAACATTAACCAGAAGGTAAATGATTTAGATAATTTAAAAATTGCTTTTTTCGTTTGAGTTTTTTCATTAGAACTAAATCTAATTAACTATTTTCCATTACAAAGCAAAAACTAGAAAGCTGCCGAATGTGACTTCTCATTTTCACAACTGATTGCTAGTAACATTTTATTTAATTACTATTATTCGAAATAAACATATAAAATTATGTATCTCAATATAGCTATTAGATCAAGAATTCAAATATTCTTCAAAAATTTACAAGTTTAGTTTGAATTGGATCATTTAACTAGTATTATATAATATTTATAAAACACTTTGTGCATTATTTTGTTTTTGCTTTGGCTCTATTAAGCCACATGAATTAATTAATTAAATTATGAATAGGTTTTCATAGGAAATGAACAAATTTAAACTTTTCTGACTATTTATTTTGATCAAATTTTGAATTTTTTTTACTATTTTTTTAGATAGATAGAATTTTGATGGTCTAGAATTTGTATAAAACACTGAAAATTCTACTTACCTAAAAAAATAGTAAAACAATTTGAAAAATATAAAATTTAGTTTTCAAGTACATATTCATATGGATATCACATTGAACGGTTCGGATCGACCGTTAGGATTTTAAAAAGTACCATATTGAGCCGTAGTACACTAGCCGAAGTACCATAGCCTCACTCATTATATAATATTTATAAAACACTTTGTGCATTATTTTGTTTTTTGCTTTGGCTCTATTAAGCCACGTGAATTTATTAATTAAATTATGAATATTTTCATAGGAAATGAACAAATTTAAACTTTTCTGACTGTTTATATATTTTGATCAAATCAATTGAAAAATGAATTTTTTTTTAAATTAAATATATTTAAAAAAAAAAAATTGGTATACAGTTTGTAAATTAAGTAAATTGTTATACTTTTAGCAAATTATAAAATAAAATTTGGTTATTGAAATTTTTTAGCCTTCTAAATAGTTATAATTTGATTTTCTCCAAATTTAATATATTATTGTGCTTGTTTGTATTGAATAAAAGATAGACATTCAAATTTTTGTATTTGAGAAACATGTAGGGTAACATTCAAATTAGTAAAAACATTGTCACATTGATTTAGATATGGTCTATTTGCTTGTTGTAAGTGTTCAATTCGTGTGATGTATATGTTATTCATGAATATCACATTTTTTTTAAGAAATCATGCAAAACCTATTTTGAGAACTTAATCTTAGCTGTGTGAACAATTAATATTTGAATCAATTGAGGCTTTAATACTCATATAAAGTGTCGATTTCATTTTCAATGATTATTTAATCCGACATGAACAGATTACTCTAAGTCTGTCATGAACTACCTTTTCTATATTGAGAATTTGAGATAGAGGCAAAGAGCTCAATTTTTATTTCACGTTGGATAGGGGCAGTGAGGCGCTCAGGACCATAGTCACAAGAAATTGAGCACTCAAATGCTATGTTTCTGTGGAACTGAGTTGGGAAGCTTGTCAATGACTCATTTAGAGATTTCTTCATATATTTTCTTCTTCTTATGTTTTATTTATTGGGTTTGAACCCGAAACTGATATTGGCTTCAAATAAGGACTGTACAAGTGTTGTGTCTATTTGTTTTGTTGATTGTGATAGCCTGTCGAATTGGTATTGAGCACTGTTACGTGTTTCATGTGTACTGGTATGTCATAATCAAGTTACAGGGACCTTGTTTCAAGAAAAAAAATATATAAACCAAGGTAAAATCTGTAAAGTTTCTTGTTTGGATAATATTATCTTGTCAGAGGGTTAAGTTGAAAAAAGGGAAAAAAATTTAATAATCGGCTGGAAGCATCTAGAATGAAATTTGAATTAATTAATGGGCCTTTGGGCTTTAATTGGATGAAGGGAAATAAAATGTGATAAGTAATAAATATTTGGAATATTGGGCTTGACTTTCGGGCTTAGCCCAGAAAAGATAAAAGTTGCTTGGACTGAATTTGAACATGAATGGACTTGGACTTTGATTGGATTCAATTAAAAGAAATGATTAAGGGATAAGCAAATGATTAATAAAAGGATGTCATTAATTAGTATGGGTACTTTTGTTAATTAAATACTGATTGTGAATAACTCAAACTTCAAATAAAGTGTAAATTGTTTCGTTATACTAAATGATTACAAGTAGAGGACATCGGATAATCTTACACTCATTCCGTTCAGTACCTTCAAATAGTGATCTTACACTCATTTTGAAAGTGAACGTTTTCGTCAAAAATGAACACGGTGCTCACCTCATCTCCCCTCCAAACAATAATCGTCCTATTCTGCTCCCTCTATGTTTTTTCCCTTATGAAACAGACGATCAAACAGTCTAAAATAAAACTCCCCTCCGCATAATGAATTTCACACCCCTCCCTCCGCGTACCCCCAATTGGAACGAGATCTAAGTTACGAAATGGACTCTGCTTTTCTGCATCCAACCATTCAAAATTTTTCATTTTGCGCATCTCGATACAGAAACTTTTTCATACACAAATCTCGACGAATTTGAATGGTTGGATCTGAAAAAGCTGGTCGCTGCTTTTCTATCAGAAAAGCAGCAGAGTCGGACCCTAAGTTACGGGGTCACATAGTTAGATACCCGAAGGCCTTTAAAAGCGGTGGTATGAAAAAAGTCGGATCGTTGCCGGCTCAATTCTCCTAATTAATTGTATTAAAAAAAAAATTCAATGTTGTTTTTTGAATTAAAATGAAAAACAGACATCGAAGTATTTGTCTCCAATGTTGCTAGTTGCTAAATTTGTAAATAAAGCCATCTAACATTTAATACAAAACACTTTGACAATAGTTAGTCTCCAACGGTTAATAAAGCCACAACATATTGTAGCATGCAATTAATATTATTAATAATTAAAAATTACGAAGCACACTTGCCTTTTAAAATGTAAGTCAGTATTAATATAAAAAATAATCAATTATATATTGAATAAATATTTTTTTTCCCCTGGCTCCTATCCCCCATTCATCCCCTCAATTATTAATTATCTAGGAGAACATAACTTCAAGCACAAAAAGGCAAAAGAAAACGTGTATCAATCATTACTTGGATTTTTTACAAGTGACGCGCACAGGTATTCATATATAATATACTAAGTATTCATACCTAAGATATTAAGTATTTAAAAAAAAACTGGACACATCACTCACCCATCTTTTACATGTTTTTAGAGGTGGTTTTTTTTTCTCCGTTCACTCTAACTAATATTTTTGACAATCTGTGAAAAATTTTGCGAATCTAAAATCACAGACGTCTTCTACGCAATTTTCTCTTTCAAATGAGATCATGATGAAGTACTTTTGAGTTATTCGTCGCGCAAGTATTTATACCTCGTAAATTATTTATATCTCGTCGTGCAAGTATTCATACCACGTCGAGCAAGTATTCATACCTCGTCGAACAAGTATTCATACCTAAGATATCAAGTATTTTGGAAAATGAGTGGTAATGATATTTCAATCAGTAAAAAATGAGTGAATGATGTGTCCAGTTTTTTATTTGTGAAATACTAATGAGGTATGAATACTTGCTCGATGAGGGTTTAGGGTTTAGGATTTAGGAATACTTTCTTCTTAGATATGAATACTTTATGTATTATATATGAAAACTTGCACTCGTCGCAATAATGACGCGTTTTGTTTTGACTTTTAGCGCTGAAATTTTGTGGTCCCCTCTTAATTAGCAGTCAATAAAGACAATTATTGACCGAAAGATAAATGGGGGATAAAAACCGGAGATAGTTAGTCGGTCCCTTATATATTAGCTTTAGCGTGACATTCCTTTTTATAATACTAAAAATGCGGGTAAGAAAGGCAAAAGTCAAGCACTCATTGATGCCGTCATTTTTTTTTGTTAATATCCAACATTAAAATAAAATATATAGGAAATGTCCATAATTTTTGAATAATTATAAAAATGCCCAGGCCGCCCAGTTTCCGAGTTTCTTGGCTGATTTTTTTTTTTTGGGCTGCTGAGAAACTTGACAGCCGAATAACATTTTTTTTTTTATTTACACGGTTTCTGTCATAAGCTTTTTGAATGATTTATGGTCTTTTATTTAATTAGAACATATTATGATTTATTTATTTTTTGTATTGAAATATTAGAAATATTTTATATATTTCTTTAAAAATAGATGAAATACTATATAATTTGATTTATTAGAAAGACTGAAACAAATAATCTGGATTAACATTTTTTAGGCCGGGTTTTTTTGCCGCTGTAAAAAAATTAAATTTTTTTTTTTTGTGTTATTAGAAAAAAATAAAAATGTTTTGAATATGAATTATTGATCCCGATTCAAAAGTCACTTCTGAGTAAATAACGAAAATAGTATAGTCTTTCTAGTACATTTAAATTAAGATATTGTATCTATTTTAAAAAAAAATGAAAATAAATCATTTCGTCTGACAAAACAGAGAAAATTCTTATTTAAAAAAAATAGCAACTAAAATCATTCAGCAGGGATAAAATGGGAATTTTTTCACTTCTAACCACTAGTACAAAAAACTCCTACACTGACTGTTAAAATACCCCTACACCGACTGTTATTGAGGCGTCGGTGATGGCGGCGACAGTATAGGTATCTCTGTACTGACGGATAAATAACAGTCAGTGTAGATATCCAATACTGACTGTTTCAAAAAACCGTCAGTGTTGAGTAGCTACACTGACTGTTTTTTTGAAAGAAAACAGTCAGTATTGGTTACCTACACTGACTGTTTTCTTTTAAAAAACCGTCAGTGTAGGCCCAACACCGACTGTTTTCTTTAAAAAATAGTCAGTGTAGGTACCCAACACCGACTGTTTTTTTGAAAAAACAGTCGCTGTTGGGCACCTAAACTGACTGTTTTCTTTAAAAAACCGTCGGTGTAGGTACCCAACACCGACTGTTTTTTTAAAAAAACAGTCGCTGTTGGGCACCTACACCGACTGTTTTATTGAAAAAACAGTCATAATTAGTTCTACAAACAGTCAGTGTCGATCCTAAAAATAGTCGGTGTTGACATAAAATTTTGGCATAATTCTATTTGTATTAGGGCTAGCCTCCATATTTTTGCTAGCAATATATTACTATTCGACATTCATTGACATTAAATAAAATATCATGCAAATAATTTCAACACAATATAAACAACATAACTTATTCATTCACAAAAAAAACACTATAATAAAATTTACATAACACATTAACAAAATATGCATATGAACTTAACAACATTGCATTTCTTATAAATAGTTTAGAAGTTTTCCAAGAAAAATGTACACCATTGTCATGTTATTGTATGAAGTTGCGTCGACGTATATTTCTCTGTCGGTATTTTCACACTGCATGAATACAAATTGAGAAGTTAATTTTATCCAAGCTATATGAAAAATGTAAATGTAGCTAGAAGGCAAAGCAGGGATTGAATCCATATTTTTCAGTGCCACTTATATTAATTTCAAAAAAGGAGAAGAAAAATCATCAATTCCATATAACCCAATCTCAATAATTTACTAAAAAGATGCATGAGTTAATTGCAAAAGAAACAACAAATTATAAATCAACTCATTTTAGTTACCCGACTTTTAATCCAAATATCAAATAGTTACTTTGAATAACACCAGAATAAATGAAACTAAGACTAGTTTGCAAATTAGATAAATAATGGGCCTAACTTGAAAAATAGCAAAATGGTTAGTGCAATTTACAAGCAGATCTAATGAAAACAAGTGTAGGAGTACCTTGAAACCAAGTAGTCCCTTCAAGTCACTCTCTGTTAGGAAAAGCAAAATCTGTGATCATGTCAGAATTTTAGTTTAGAAAAAATATTCCTTTTACAGGGCAAACTTGAAATTAACAGAATCGAATACTACAAAATTGTAACAAAAGTAATAACATAACAGTATTCTCATCTTACTTTTGAGCTTTCTCATCTTCGATAAACTTCTTTATCCTTCCTTGCATTTCACTGAAAATTAAAAAGTTAAAAAATAAAAGAGATGAAGCAGTGTTAAGGGAAATAGTACTGTGCATTATATCATAACAATGGTCAGGATCAATAAAATTATAGAGTTTATACAAGATACATCTTAATCAGTAAATAAGTCATAAAGAACCTAAAAATATAATAATTACACAAATTTGGTATGGACCAGGTATTGTACCAGTATCTTTTGAACAACAAGTCAGCTACTAACAACCACATAATAAAATTAGATCATGTCCAAACCTTATCTATTCATCTAGTTCGTGCTCCT
Organism: Carex kokanica; assembly: GCA_025461125.1. Taxonomy (NCBI): domain Eukaryota; kingdom Viridiplantae; phylum Streptophyta; class Magnoliopsida; order Poales; family Cyperaceae; genus Carex; species Carex kokanica. Next base: position 1,855,626 of record JAJGRX010000348.1, read on the forward strand.
TCAAAATTACTTCTTTAATGCTAGCTTGACATGAATTAACATTATAAAACACTTAGAATTGTGATAATACTCATCTTGCAAGCCAGAAATATTAAAACACTTACACTTACTAGCTTGATGTCTTCCCCAGCATTTATCAAGACCTCAAGCACGCGGTCCCTAAATGAGACAAAGTCTTAACTGTTAAATTGCAAGTTTACACTTACACTTACTAGTTTGATTTAGGTCAATTGCAAGCTTACCTTTAGTACTGTTAAAGAAAGTCTTAACTGTATATTTTCAAATGAGACAAAGTCCAAGGAGTCAACTTCATTCATATATTGATTAGCTAGATAATAGAAACAGACCAATGGAATATATATTTTCTTAAACCAACAAACTGAAAAAAAGGAAGTTCATTACATTTTATTTTTGTTACCTCAGGATCAGTGGAGTTTATAATATTGAAAAAAGGAAGTTCAAAACTCTCTTTATTTATTTATGCTTCCAAGTTCAAAACCCTTCCTTTTAACCCTTGCACCATGGTGGAGTTATATTTCTCTTTATTTCTCTCTATTAAAATCACCCTTTGTGAAATTTGACCAAACTATTAAACAATTTGAACGAAAGAAGAACTAGTAGAATTTCAAAACCGGCAGTACTCCAACCAACAAGGACATATTTTCAACCACTACAATCAATTAAAGACAAAACCATAAAAAGGGTGTGCTCAAGTAATTACCCGAGGGAGGCGCAGTCGCAAAGAGGGGCAAGAAAAAGAGGCTGCCGTGAGACAGCGGGGTGAGGCTGAGGTCGAGGTGTGCTCGCCGTGAGACAGCAGGGCGAGGCTGAGGTGGAAAACAGACTTAATTTGGGTAATTTGGGTAATTTGTGCTCGGGGCGAGGCAGCAGCGTGGAGGGGACAGAGGAGACGGAGGGGCGAGGCAACAGATCGGGGGCGGGTTTATGCTCGGGGCGAGGCAGCAGTGCAGAGGAGACGGAGGGGCGAGGCAGCAGATCGGGGGCGGGTTGTGCTCAAGGCGGAGGTGGAGAGACAGATGGTTTGTGCTCAAGGCAGAGGCGGAGAGAAACGGCAAGGCGGTGGAGACGAAGAGACAGCATAGCGCTCGGAGGTGGAGAGAGAGAGAGAGAGAGAAATTCGAAATGTTGGGAGGGTTTATCACGAGGAGGGAAATGGAGGGTTTATCACGAGGAGGGAAATGAAATTCAGAAGGGAAATGAAATTCTTCGCGCGGCTGATCGAAAGAGATAAACCGGGAAAGGAAAATTTCGGATGGAAAATCACTGACGGTTCCGAAACCAACAGTCAGTGATGAATATAATCACTGACGGTTCATTCAGAAAAACAGTCAGCGAATGATTAGAATCACTGACGGTTAATTGAAAAAAACAGTCAGTGAATGAATAGAATCACTGACGGCTAATTAAAAAAAACAGTCAGTAAAGAATACAATCACTGACGGTTTCAGAATAAAAACAGTCAGTGATTAAAAATTACAAAAAAAAATGACAATAAAATCAACATAAAAGGAATATTGGAATCAGACCGTTCATTTTCACGAGGAAAATCAACGGTCGATTTGCAGTCAAATCATTTCAAATCTTTTTTAAAATGATCAAGGGAGAACATTGAACGTAACCAACTTAAAAGTTTGGAAGTTTTATTTTGTATGAGATTCGATCCAACACGAAGTGTTTATGGCCATACGATGCTTCAATTTTCGGTCAACTAGATGGATGGGTAAATAAAAACAATTTTTGATCAAACTTGGATGCAAGACAATAAATGCAGTGCTCTTTAATTTAAACGGTTTCGATCGACTCACAGACGACATATTCCCGTGCGTCTTCATTAACTCATGAAACAAGAGTTTATGTTTCGTGTTCATGCATAGAAGATGTGAGTCATATATGCAACATGCATGTAATGCTATATAATTTAATGTGTTCAAATCATTTAATTAAGCAATAAACATATCATAACATTAATTATTGTATAAATATTACTAATATAATTTTCATTACAAAATATTTTCTAAAATTAAAGTCAAAATTTGATGTTAATTGTCTAAATTTCACTCATCACGTAAAGTACTAATCATACTTATTAAATAGAATATGTTCATTCTAATAAACAAACATTGCAATTTTTCGATGGAACAATTAATTAGTAATTTATTGTTTTAGGTTTTTCATTCCATCATTAACAAACTTTTAAACACTATATATACAACGAACGTCTTACCATATATAATTTCAATCCTATTTAATGAATAACAACGATAAAATACTTATTGCTATCTATAAATTCAATTTAAAGAAATAAACTTAATTATTAAATATCTTACAAAATATACACATTGTATAAATTTTTATTCTCAAATAGTTATACATTTTTATTCTCAAATAAACTTAATTATTGCTCAACACTGACTGTTATTAAATAGAAGGGTCGGTGTAGGTTATGAGCAACACTGACGCTTCCCTTGAAAAAACAGTCAGTGTTGATGAACTGCTCAACACTGACGGTTTTATCAATAAAAGGGTCGGTGTAGGTATAAGCAACACTGACTGTTTTTTTTTAAAAGGGTCGGTGTAGGATATGTGCAACACTGACTGTTTTCTTAAAAAAGGGTCGGTGTAGGTATGAGCAACACTGACTGTTTTTTTTTTAAAAAGGGTCGGTATAGGGTATGAACCAACAATGACTGTTTTTTCAAAAAAAAGGTCGGTGTAGGTATGAGCAACACTGACTGTTTTTTCAAAAAAAGGGTCGGTGTAGGGTATGAACCAACACTGACTGTTTTCTTAAAAAAAGAGTCGGTGTAGGTATGAGCAACACTGACTGTTTTTTCGAAAAAAGGGTCGGTGAAGGGTATGAACCAACACTGACGGTTTTCTTAAAAAAAGGGTCGGTGTAGGTATGAGCAACACTGACTGTTTTTTCGAAAAAAGGGTCGGTGAAGGGTATGAACCAACACTGACGGTTTTCTTAAAAAAAGGGTCGGTGTAGGTATAAGCAACACTGACGCTTCGCTTAAAAAACAGTCAGTGTTGGTGAACTGCTCAACACTGACGGTTTTTCAATAGAAGGGTCGGTGTTGCTCATACCCTACACTGACCCTTTTATTAAGAAAACAGTCAGTGTTGGTTCACTGACGGTTGTTTACAATTAAACAGTCAGTGTTGAAGTTCTTCTTAATTACGATTTTGCCACGCAGTCTCTACACTGACTGTTACATATTAAAACAGTCAGTGATTAAGGGTCAGTGAAGGGGTTTTTTGTACTAGTGAACCCCACATATAATTGTTATATTTAACGTTGGGAGGATAAGAATGGCCATTTTTCATTTTTCTCCTACATATTTTTTCAGTATCTGACAGCAAATTCTAAGGGGGTATAAAAAAGTTTTGTAACAACAATTTGTATTGAATATTTTCGAATAAAAAAGTCATCCAATCATATTCTTTATTTACATATAAATATTCGAAATACTAACAAAATTCATACCAAAGCATCCAGTGGATATTAGTTTGTATATTTTTATATTTAAATATTGTATTGTAAATTGTAAGAACACTGATTTTAGTTTATCAATAAAAATCAACGACTTTGCCACTTTTGTCAAAATCAAAAGTATAAATGTATTAAATTTGAAATTTTTAGATGTGAAATAAAATTATGTGATTAATTCCGTAAAAAATCATTCATAATTTTCCATTAATATAATTTACAAATAATTCATAAATTAAAAGCTCACCTCAAAATATTCTAACGATGTATATACGATGATGAGTTATTACTTGTATAAATTTATGTATGATTTTATCATACTTGGTGTTTTAATAGTTAATTTGTTTTCATGATATATAGTTGTTACTGGTATCATTAAACCCTATTAAATATGAGATAATATTTTGATTTTTAATAAAAGGTAAAATGTCAGGAAAAAAAGATGAGGAAATTGCCATTATCTGCGCTACAAAAATGGGAAGAACTGAAATTGTGGAGTTCCTTTTGCATGTGACTGACCCCATCCAAGGAGTGATATGGACCACAGATGGGTTGATTGACTATGTCAATGCTGAAGACTTTCAGAATTTGATATTTTTTTTGTTTGCTGAATTACAAGTCGTACAGCTGTCAGTTTCATAGCAATCACGCCACTTCCATCTTGATTGAAAGACATTGTCTCCTTGAAAATAACATTTATCTTGTATTATATTTGATGTCCTTCTAGGATAGAGATAAAAGAAAAAATAGAATCAACAACCTACGTCCCAGGATGTTGCAGCAACTGCAAGAAAACAATTTTCTTGCTGCTAAAATGCTTCTTCAAGTAAGTTAAATATTCCCTCGAGTATTTGCTGCTGTTCAATGTATATTTGGGCACATTTTTTTTTAGAACAAGATAGTGGCTGTCAAGTTTGTACATAAAGAAAATCACATACAATCTCATCTAATACATGATTCTTATTTTGATTCTTATTTTGAATGCACAATATTTAATTCAAATTCTATTTTTCATTATCTATTCTATAAGGAAATAAAAGGGAAAACATTAATCTTCTAAATAGATATAATTTGATTTTCTCCGACATCTTATATCATTATATTTTTGAATAAAAAAAATATCAAAGATAACCATTCGGTAATAAAAGATTGTTACATTGATCTAGATATATATATTCTTACTCGCATGTTTTAAGTGTTTGATTCATGAGATGTATATGATATTCATGATTATTACATTTTTTTTTTGTAAGAAATCATGCAAAACTTATTTTGACAACATTAAGGTCTTCATTGTGTAGGCAAGTAATATTTGATTAACTTAGGAACCTTAGTAGCAGCATATTATACCTACTTCATTCTATTATATGTCAATCTGAAAGGTTCCTAAGTCTGATCGTAAGTTCCTAAGTTATGTAACCTTAAAGTCTTATTTTTCTATTATATGCAACCTTAGTAGCAGCATATTATACCTACTTCATTCTCAGTAGAACTAGGGTGTTCCTAAGTTCACCAAGTTTCTTTGTAAACTCAACACTAAAACCTTTTGGATTGACTTCAAACGATGAATTCAAACCGTTGAAATCATTCTACCTTACGTGCGTCTACATACGAAAATTTTAAAATTTTAAATTAATTTTATATAGAGTCAAGTGGTCAAAAGATGTCCAAAAAATGATGCATTAAAATTAATTTATAAACCATCTAATTTTGACCACTTGACTCTATACAAAAGTAATTCGAAACTTTAAAATTTTCACATGTAGATGCATCATACATAAGGTAGAAGGATTTCAACGGTTTGAATTTATTGTTTGAAGCCAATCTGAAAGGTTTTAGTGTTGAGTTCACAAAAAAGCTTGGTGAACTTAGGAACACCCTAGTTCAACTCCTTTATTCTCTACTTTTGTGGTTTACACTTTATTTTTCTCCTGAATTATGTATTATTTTAAATCTCCAATAAATTAAATATTTGAATGTGCATTGTCGTTTGTGTTAATTTTCAATTTGGTAACATTTATTGAATTATTGTCATATCAGCAATTTTTCATTTTTTGGAATTTTTTACTATTTATTAAGCCACTTTGAAAATTGCTGATCACATGGTCCAGAATTTGGTTGCACTGTTTTTACTGTTCACCCGGATCAACAATTTTCAAAGTGGCTTAATAAATAGTAAAAAAATTCCAAAAAATGTAAAATTTGGTCTTCAAGCAGATTTCAATATGGAGAACAACTTGAACGGTTCAGATCGACCATTTGGACTTTGAAAATCCGATTTTGAATCGGTAGCACTTCGGCCGAAGTGCTACCGAAAGCATATTAGTCTATCTCTATATATATGTATATAAGGTTTTTCATTAAAGAGTTCGTAATATATTTAACATAAGAAACAAATATTAACTACCATCAAATAAAGCAAATATATTTTCGCAGGTAATTAATTACAATTTAGAAAATATCACCCACCACAAAATTTTATAAGAGAAAACAAACTATACAGCATATATATTGGCTGCAACCCTAGTATTAATATGTTGTAAGAAACTTTGCAGTGGCGATGTTAACATTATTATAAAAAATGAGATAACACAGGGGAATATGCAATCATTAGGGGTATGAGAAACAATATTTTCAGCAATAATAACCGTTGGACTTGGGAAAAACTTACGGTGTAAGATTAATTAATACAGAGACAATTTTAAATTTCAAAATAGATAAATACCAAAATTTCAGAATAGACAATCTGACTCCAATGAAATAACCATATAACCAATCTGACTCTAACTAGAAATATTTTGAATTGTCAATTGCCAAAGCTAAAGCTGTCTTGAAAGCAATCTCTGCATAGTAGTTAATGAAAAAAATGATTTAAAATCAACAATTAAAGTTGTGAGTCAAACACATTTGTTAGTTGTAAAAGCCTGAGCATAGAAATTATTGAGACCTTTAATAATCTTAAAAATTAGATTCCTTCTAAAAAAAGATATTATTGAAGTAATTTTATTACATATAAATGTCTAAAAGAGAAATCCAAACTCACCCTCAGTGATTACATGAGCCACATCCAAATTGCCAAATTGCAAAATGACATAGTTGAGAACTCAGAAAGTAAAAAAATGATATTGCAATACTTTTATGTATATTGCATAATGTCTCGTGCAGGTTTCACTTTTCATTATCTATACGAGGCTTAATTAACAAATAAGTAAATAGAAAAAGTTTTGACATTCGAAATAAATATATTTGATTTTCTCCAACATCTAATATACTATTGTATTTTTGAATAAAAAATCAAAGATAACTATTCAGTAGTAACTACGGTTTAGACAAAAGGCCAGACCAACTCAATCGAACGCGTATCCTCTGCATTAACTCAAAAGTGAATCTGTCACACCCCGAAACATGGGGTCGTGCAGTTACGCCGTGAATACACAGTTTCCTATGTACCCACAAGGCAATTACGTAATATAATTCAACACAAGCATTTCATTTTGTCACAATTACCATTTAAGTAGAACTAGTGCAAATATATTTATCAAGGGTTTATAAACAACTACCCATATTATCATGAAAACCATTACTGTACATAATAGATACTGTTTATATATAGCCTACAGTCAAACAAACTTTTAAACCATGATTTACAATCAAACATAAACTTTTGAACAATATTTCACAATTTTTACATGGCAACCAGATCTGGCTGAAAAGACTATACAACAAAACAATATACGACGGTTCAGTCAGTAACCAAAAGCTATCACGGTAATATGGCATATTCTTACACCTACACGGCTTACTCCTCACCTGTCACGCTCGGACCCTTATTCTTGTTTACCTGAAATAAAATTTAAAGAAAAACCCACAAGGGGGAAAAGGGGTGAGAAACTTATCAACCGTTTCTCAGTGCAGAATTTAATTAGGGCTACTGGATTTGTAAGAAATCCATTACCAGAACTAAATAATCGCAACATAACAATATCAAGTTAATTATTCAATAATAATGAATGCAAATGCTCAAAATTGATAACAAACGAGATTCAACATATATCAAATTCGAAGATAGTGAAAGAACCATAATTCAAATTATTTGGACCTAAATAATAAAATAGCTAGGTCAGGTCATTGCTGATAGATATATGGTATCTATCAACCTTTGGCTTAACCATTCTATTAGGTCTAGTTTATAGTCAAACATAGCACATAAATTCAATAATGCAGATGAACAGTGACATTCATTAATAAAATACAAGATATTGTCACCCTTACTAGAAGTGATCCATAGAACAAACGATACACCACAGTTTTGCTATTCCTACAATCACAATTTACAGTATCCTCTACCCAACCGGTACTGGGTTCAGTTGAGGTCATTCCCCGTATGCGCATATGGATCCTGAATCAAAGTCTAGCGTCGACTCTAGACTTTGCAGTAAACAATAAAGTAAATCAATTCAGTAACTGTGGTTCCATTCATTTATCAGAAACGAGAGGACAGACAATCGATAAAACAATACCAAAATGATAAATCATCACAGTATAACAATTCAAGTATGCCATTACCTTACTTCATGCAAATGATGCAACAATGCTATCAATCAGAAATTCAACATGCCAACATGAACAGTTATTTAGTTCTTAGAAATAAAAATCAAGACAAATCCCGTGAACCCCCGCACCTGATCACGTAAGGTGCATGAAGGATCAGCTATCACTAGATTCAGAGTCTCAGACGATCCCGCTAAGTCGTGCTCGATAGAGTTTATGCCTATGTTAACATAGTATAGGTGAGTTAGTAAAATAAAATCCTATTAATTAATCCAACCCTAAACTCCAGTATATGAATCATATATGCATATATATAATTCCCATAAGTAGCTTTCATATATCAGTGGCATTTAGATTTTCCAAAATTCATCAAGATCTTGTATCATTTCATTTTAAACACATTTATAATTTTCCCCGAATCCTACAGTGTTTAATTCATAAATTTCCATGTCACAGCTAGCTATACTTCAATATTATTCTAATATGCATTTTAGTACCTCTAACTGGTCAATTCACTAATTTAGGGAATTTTGCAAGTTCAACCCTTAAACCTTGAAATATATCATAACTTAGTATAGACACTAGTACAGAATGGTACCAATGTCACGAGATGTAAATTTAATAATCAAACACTTCCAACTCTATATTTTAGCAAGAAAATTGGTATAATAAGATATTAGTACCATACTAGAGTTTAAAGTATAGATGACCCAAAATCAAGTTCAGTACTAAACTGGTACAGCAAGAAAGAAGGGTGTAAATCACTTCAAATCAGCATTAAAAGAAATAAACAAAAGAAAGCAAAATATCATAATTACCCAACTAATTTCGGTACCAGCAGGTATCAATATAAAGAAAGGTACTTACTTAATTGAATGAAACAAGGAATCTAAATCAATAGAGAGAGCAAGGAAATTACTGTGCTAGATACCACCAATTGTAGAAGGAAAAGAGATAACGCACACAGTTAGATTTCAATTACTAGGGTTCAGTTGGTCAGTGGTAGAAACTTAACCCTAGCGACATAAGAACAAATAACTTGGAAAAGAAAAGAGGATACTGGAGAGACGAGAATTCAGATCCTCTGTGTTACTCGAGAAAATAAAGTGAGTCTCAGCCGGTGGATTTAAATTTACACGAATCTCAAAGCACAAATAATACTGCCCCCTCCAATCACCCGAATATCCACCGGCTGAGAGCTCATTTTATTTTCTCGAGTAACACAGAAGATACTGGTTCGGAGAGACGAAGGGGTGCGGTGAAATGAGTAAAAAGTAAATATCTCAAAGGATAAGAATGGGCTGAAACAAAAATTATATTTTATTCTATTCATTGAGCTGCTGCTCATTTTTTTTTTTCCTCTAAGGCCAATATGAGTTGTAAAATGCTTACTTATTTCTCTCTAAGGCCTACGGCCCAAAATGTTCATCTAAAATTAAAAGATTAGATACCTTGATTAATTAATTATATAATACCTACATTATAAATATGATTTTGATTAAACGTTTCTTTTTTCTTTTCTTCAAAGTTACTAATTTCAAAGTTTATAAGTTTCCAATTTTATGATTCGGGGATCCAAATTAATTTAGTTTATAACTTTACCAATTCCATGATTCCTATATTAATTTCACTTAAAAAAATAAACCTGATGCTTAATTAATTAGTCAGTCAGTATAGAATCTTCTATAACATCAGAAATATTTAAATTTAAGCCTATAATTTAGTTTAAATTTTACTGTTACCCTTTTCTAAAATTCACACTGTTACAGAATCTTTTGAGTTTAATACATTTCGGGTGTTTGATCATAATTAGAACCAATCTGGTCCCGCCTTTGACGTAGGGAGTCCTTTAATATTAGTACGTGCGGATCTCAATCGAACGGTCCAAATCTATTGATGCACGGTGCGTTAATGCAGAAGATACGAATTCAACCCAATCAGAGTATGCAAAAGGCCTCAAAATTTACGGATAGACAAGTATGTTCGTGCGGTACTGTCGCTTCGAATCGTTACTTAAACCACACAAAGCAATATATATATAGCACTGTTAACTAAGATATTATTTTGTGTTTAAAAAGATTACATATTTTCAATCTAATATTAACTGAGAGTTATAAAACACAATTTTAATAATTCATTCTACTAAGATTTATGTGTATAAATGATAATAAGTCTGGGATCAATATCTTCCCTGCACAAGATTCCTCTCACTTTACGGTTTGAGATTTCATTAAATTAAATTGTTCAATCCGTAAGAAGATTTACTTAAATAGCTTCAAAATTAGCACGAATCAAGTGCATATAAATTTTGATCGAGATTAACACTTTCATTACATATCAAACTAAATTTAGATCCCCAAATGTCACATACTGAACACAATTGGAATAAAAAAGAAGAGTGATCAATTCTTAATTCCATAATTCCATAATTTCTCAATTGCTTCACTATTCCACCTATTGTGGAACAGGCTCTTTGTAATTTTTCATCCGAAGTGGGTGTGGGTCATTAAAAAATTGGCCCGTTGCCAGCTCAATTCTTCAAAATGTATTAAAAATAATTCAATGTTGTTTTCTCCAAAATTATAAAATGAAAAACAAATAGGCCGCTAGTGGCTAAATGTCTAAATAAACTTAATAAAGTCATCTAACTTTTAATACAAGACACTTTTGACTATAGGACTATATGTAGTCGCCAAGAGCTAATTAATACAGCCACAACAGATTGTGGCGTGCAATATTATTATTAATTAAACTTAGCAAGCACCAAACACTCATGCTTGTCAAAAATATAAGTCAATATTAATAATAAAAAAAATAATCAATGATTTAGTAGCTTTAATGAAAAAATTATTTTATCATACTAAAATTGGGTGTCACCACCTAGAATCTCCCTCTATTGGAGGTAAAATATATGCCGGGAAAACATTATATATGAATCGGTTATTTATATCATTTATTTGATTTCTGCTTAATTAGTTTGCTAGAGAGAATTTATTCTAATTAAATTTTGGATGAATGAAATGGTGAATATGATGTGGTACTTAAAAAAATGGCCACTGTGAAGATTAATAAAAAAGACCAACAAAATAGACATTAAAATCAATTCAGCAGGAATAAAATGGTAATTATATAATTTTTTTCACTGCTAACCCCACAAATAATTATTATTTTAGTATTAGGAGAGTTTGATTGGTCATTTTTCAATTTTTTACTACATATTTTTCCAAATAGTTGACAACAATTTTTTTGTAACAAATATTTATATCATATATTATTGAAAAAAAGTTATACAATCATTTTGTTTATTTACATATAATTAAATTAATAATAAAACTGGTAATCAATGACTTTGTCACTTTGTAAGAAAAAAAAAAAACTGATACCACTTTTGAATGAGTTCAACTTTCTTCTCCAATACCACATGTAACTTTTGAATGAGTTAAAGTTTATTTGATAATTAACATGCAATAGGCAATATAGGCCAATTTTATTTACAGATGATCATCAGTTTAGATTACCTAAGGTTTTTGTAATTTAATAATGACTGATAATAAAAAACCATTACTTTGAAATTAAATTTTTGCTTAACTTTGCAGTTTAGTAATCCTCTATGTTATTTTGGTAATTTTTTTCAGACATTCACAAGTTGATTTATTTAACTAAATTTACATAATTAGCAAGGTTTCAAAAGGAAATGTTAAGCTCTTGCTATACAAGGTTGTACCAGCTGCTAATATTACTTAAAATGATTGCTTGACAATAATTCAACTGTTGATAGCTGAAGTTTATGAAATGCAGTGGGGAAATTATTTTTTTTCTTTGAATTAATTACTTATTGTTTTATAATAACATTTGATCATTAATTTGTTGATTTCCTTTAATTTCTTATTATAAGATTCAAAGTTATATAAAAAAATGCATATAATTACAAAAACACCATATTATCAAACTTTAACAGAAGCCAAATGGAGCTAATTTGCTAATGATTTATGACTCTTTTTTCTCTGTATAACAAATTATATCTTCTATTATTTATACAACACAAGATATATGTAAATTATGAATCACGCAACATATGCATGATATATCATGCCAAATACATCTCTATCTTTCAAACCTCTTGTAAAGTTAATCCCTAATGACAAACAGTGTTAAAACATAAGTGCACACAAACAAGATCAGACATAAAAAAACACTACAATTTTTATCACGCAAAAAAAAAAAAAGTTAAAAGGGAAAAACAGTGTTAATTAACCATAACAAAGAATTTGACTAATTGTATTCGACTAATTGAACACAATTGATCATTTAATGTGAACTTTTGATCAATGATATATATAAGGCTGTCAGAGCTGATTTTTTTTAGTTACCATTTAGAAAGAAAAAAAAAAGGAATAAACGGAGTTACCGTAACCTTTTGAATTTTATTTTTATTTTTACAAGATACGCGGATAATATCTGCTTATTCTCAAGAGGTGGCATTTAGTCGAATTTAGTTAAGAAGTGACACACAATTATTATTAGCGTAATATTTTTTGATATAATTTAATCAAATTTGAAAAGAACATGTAAATTTGGTTCCACTGTTTGATAATTAATAACTTAGCCATGCATCTGTATCTGTCGATTTACAAACGAAAATGACCTCTTTATCAGCTAATTTTAGAAAAATAAAGATACATTTATTATCAGAGGCGGAATCAGACTTTCAATCATATAAAATTTTTCAGCGGAAAATTATGGATAATTTAACATTTTACTCTAAATTATATAAAAATATATACATAAATATAAAAATAAAAATAAAAATAAAAATAAAGGTCAATTGACCTCGTTAGTCCTTCAATCCGCTCATGTGATCATTACTAACTTAAACCGTAAAATATAGATATGTAAGTTTAAATGTTTTTTATGTCTATTTTTTACTCAAAATATATATAATTTTTTTGTACCTCTTAAACCGTTACAATAAAAAAAAAAATTAAGATACATTGTTAACGTCTCTTTTAGTTTTTGTAATTAATAAATCTTTATAAAAATAATAAGTTTGAAGAATAAAAAGAATGTTTTTACTAACACAAACAACGACAAAAAAAAAATTAAAGACGGTAGATAATGTCAGATTAATAACATTTTTTCGTCCCAAAAAGAAATCCTCCTTGCTTCAGGAACACTAAGATTTTCATTTTGTAAAAGATGAGGAACTTGTCATTATCTGCGCTGCAAAAAGGAGGAGAACTGAAATTGCGGAGTTCCTTTTGCAAGTGACTGACGCCATCCAAGAAGTGATATCACTACTAGAATTCCCAATAATAGCAACGGCAGGATTTCGATTGTAGCAACGGCGTGCCCTTGCTACAAGCCCAAAATACGTCATTAGCAAGCGCTGCGCTTGCAATAACTACCGTTGGTTAAAGCCCCATTGCTAATACTCAGTTTTAGACTTGTTGCAAGGGCTTACGCTTGTTAATATTATTCTCTAGGGTATCTGCAAGCGGAGCGCTTGCAAATAGCACGCTTGCTAATATATTGATTTTTTGCACCCAACTGAGTATTAGCAAGGTTATGTTTTGTGGGTCCCACTGACTATTTGCAAGGAGAGCAAACATGGACCCCACCTGACTATTTGCAAGGAGAGCAAATGTGGACCCCACCTGACTATTTGCAAGGAGAGCAAATGTGGACCCCACCTAACTATTTGCAAGGCTAATGAATGTGGGTCCCACCTAATTATTTGCAAGGATATCATTGATACCTTTTGCATGCATGCTCAATCCCTGTACCAATTTGGTACCAACCTAGTAATCTTTTATATTTCCCATTGAACCAGATTTATATAAACACATTGAACAGAACAAGTAATAAGCATTAATCAACATACTATAATTATCAAACATTGTACCAAAATACCAAAAAGCATTACAACAGTATATAACACAAGCCTAACAAAAACGTTTGCTTAACTCCTAATAACAACAATCCATATATACAATTATGTAAGTACTTTGTTACCATGAAAGTAAATCTGCGAAGGTTTTCCTACATAACTATATGTGAAAATAATCAATGTCACATCAAATACATAATCTCACATAACCCACCAAAAGGGTAAAAAGGGCACTCCTGAGCTGGTGAATCTGAAACAAAACAAAAGACACCATAAAATAGTGCATGTTGCTAGACACCATAAAGGGCACACTCTAGAAAATGGACTTCAACACCTGACTGAACAAATCTATAGTCATGAAGTTCTCTGCATGAAAAGAATTTCCATTTTATGCAAGAAATTACAAAGTAAAATATCAAATTTGATAGAAGGTGCCATTATATATAGGAAGTACCTAAGTACTATATTGACACTTTTTGTTTTTTACAAGATTAGGAAAAATATATATTTCATAGATTAACATCCCCAATAAACCGTATCATATCAAAACCAAATTCCAATATTTTATATCCAAACAAATATCGATAAGATCAGACGAGCACTACATCTATTCCTGAACTACCTACAAATGATAACGTAAATTTACAAAGGAAAGATGCAACTGGTACAGAACAAAATTAAATATTTGAATCCAATATTTCAATTAGTGCATCAGATTTTGATAGGAAGGTCTAAATCTACACACAAAATTTGAGTTACTCTAAAAATTGATACTCGTTTGCTCCAAAAATTTGAGTCACATTTAAAATATTACCATACTTAATTATTTACTCAAAAACTCATAAGAAACTTAAAAAATAGAGTAATTGGATACTAAGTTTTCTTTAGCATCAAAAACAGAGAAAGGCAGTACTTTACTTCTGTGCAGGAAGAGACGTTCAAAGAGATCATTGAAAGCTTAGCTGGCGACCAAAATTGCACTAAACAGACAAAAAAGCAGAAAAATTAAAATGCTTAGATACAGTTAAGCCAAAATTTAAGTTATTAACATTAGTTTATTCTTTTTTATCTAACAAAACTTTGTATGTACACCCCATTCATGATTTATGATTTTTTGGCAGTGTATATGTTGGTATATATTCAAAAATCATTTCCTTTTCGCATATATGCATTCTACCTTTTTGTGGATTAATTATTTTGGTACATCTTGCAACCTGCACCAATGATAAAACAATTGTCTAAAAATAGACAACATATGACTATTTTATGAAGGTGGAAGAAAATTTAAAAGTTTACCTGTAGAGGTTGCTCCTCTTGCATCATTTGTTTGTCAGAAACTAAGTCCCATTGGCTTAGGGTAGCTAAACCTGTATCAGACTCTTTGATTCCTGTTTTCCAGTAAGAAGCCCAAATCAACATATTGATTAAAAATTTGACTAATTTGAGATGAGTTTAACTCATTCCTATATGTTACCGGTTAATGGCAATCATTGGCAACCATTTACAACCGCACTGCTCTCACCTAAAATTCTAGTTTCATTTGGGCACTTCATCATGCATCAATGCAATAAAATTTACTCAAAAATTCAATCATTTCACATATTTTACAAATTCGAATTTAGTAATTAAATGAGATCACTTACAGTAGTGGATGTTGGCAACTAGCTCCGAACAAAAAGAGATGTAAACCTCACATAGTAAATCAACTTAGTAAGATAAGGTTATAACACATGTACCTGTAGAATCAAAGTGTTATGAGGTCAAACTTCACCATCTATAATTAATAGAATTGAATATATAATTTCAGTTTTAAACAAGATTAGGAAGAATTATATACGAAGTACCTAAGTACTATATTGACACTTTTTTTTTTTTACAGAATACCAATAAGATCAGACGAGCACTACATTTTTTTTTTACCTCTGTGCAGGAGGAGACATTCAAAGAGATCATTGAAAGTTTAGCTGGCGACCAACATTGCACTAAACAAATAAAAAAGCAGAAAAATATAGATATTTAGATACAGTTAAGTCTTAAAACATTGGTACACTTGATTCATACTAAATCAATCACAGATTTTGAATTATTAATTCATAAGCATCCAGAATGTAAATAATCACAAGTTTTTAGACCTAAAACAAATCTTTTTTTGAATGCAGCACCGGACAAACACCATAACCTGGACTAGACCATGGTCAAGCCTATCCCAGCTGGTCAAGCCCCTGTTCAGCAGAGTTCACGTTTTATTGGGTAACATTTACAGTTTAGATGCACATGGGAATATATAACACTTCATTGATTATTATTTTTGTGTTATTAAATAATTATTTTGTACTCTAATTTTAGAAATCCTCATCCATCATTAGACATTACTAATGTTGACAGTTTGAAAGAGACCTGACGGAGGCTTAATGAACCAGCACGAAATTTTTTTGCAGCAATAATCCTTGAAAATACTTCTTCAGGAAGGGGTTCGCCAGTTCCATAATGTTTAGCAAGACTCAACAGTGTACCTCTGCACCAAATGTCAATTATTATTTCTTCTCACAAAGTATTGCTGCAAATTTAATTCATACCAACATGAGTAATTTAAGAACTATATATCAAAGAGCTTATTTGCCATGCTGAAAAGGCCATCTAAGACATTCGAGAGTGCAAAGTAGGGCCGTAACTCTTCCTACAAAAAGAATAAACTTAAAAAAATCACATGAAAATCTGATCAGACAACTGTACCAAAGGTAGCAGTAGTAGATCTTGGCCAGTCAGTTTCTGTTGCAGCATGTGCCACATGGCATGGTGCCTATGCAATTACAACCGTAATTTTTCCTTATTGCTTGCCCTTCCATCCTTTGTATGACAATTTTTCCTTACAAGCGGTCATAGCATATGAGGTTTCAGGTATTGATGGAAGATAGGTCTTTTTCAATACAAGTTAACTGAAGGAATTTCATCAAACAAGTTGTGGGCAATACAATTATTACAACTGAAGGAACCTAGTGCCACCAATGAGAAGTTGTGGGCAATACAACTGAAGGAACCTAGTGCCACTATATCTCTAATACTCAGATTATTCGGACAGTTCTACTTCTAATCAGTACAGAACCCCTCCCTCTATCCCAAATAATACCAATCAAATGAAGAGAGACGAACCTGGAATACTTTGCTTCAGGACAGATCGAAACAAGGGCATGACCATCGTCAGAGAAAGAAACACACATACGAGCCGGATCACCATTAGAACCGTGGGTCTCTACCACAAATTTCGCAGCTACACGCACTCCACTCGATTGAGATTGTGGTGGTTTAGAACCACAGTCCATGGTAAATTTTGCTCAAGATCGAGAGAGAGTAGAGGATCGACTGTCTAGAGAAAGAGGGGCATCGACTGTCTATTGAGAGAGAGAGCGGGGAACCCTAGATCGGGTAGTTAGTCAATTTTACCAAAAAGGGGAGGGAAAGAGGGGCGGGGAAAAGCCAACTAGGCGAAAATTTGGTGAAATTTCACCGTGAAAGGGGAGGGAAAGAGAGGCGGGGGAAAGCCAACCCTAGGCGAAAATTTTGAGAAATTTGCATGAAATTTTGGGAGGGAGACAGAGAGGCCAAGGAGGAAGTGAAAAAAAAACAGCTATCCACAGAGGATACGAATTCATCCACAGAGAGGAGAAATAGAAGGGGCTTTCATTTTCACAAAAGTAACATAATATTTGTGTTTATATCGGACCGTCTGATCATTGTTATGCACGAATATTAAACGATCTTGTGCACCATCTAGGACCAGATCTAAACAAAAATATTATGTTACCTCAGAGAATAGAGACTCCCTATCCACAACCTCTTAAATGAAGACATCAGGACATCACATTTTCAATCGAACGGTCAGACAAATTAGTTACTGCATTTACAGAAAATGATATGAAAAATTTTCAAAAAATATATTTTTAAATTTGTTACAGTTTTTATAACCAAATTATACTTATAATTGTAAATTTTATAGATTTTGATGATTATTTGTCCCTTCAAATTTATGAAATATTTGCGAACCGTTCATTTTCACGTGAGCGATCGACGGTCGATCTGCAATGAAATGATTCCAAATTTGTTTTGAAATAATCAAGGGACAACATTGAACGTAATCAAACTAAAAATTATGAAGTTTTATTATGTCCAAGCTTCGATCCAACATGAATTATTTATAGCCCTTTGATGTTTCGATATTCCGTCATCTCGATGGATAGGTAAATAAAAATAAAATTTCATCAAAATTTGCTGCAGGATTATATATGCTATGCTCTTTAATTTGAACGGTTCCGATCGACCGACGGACGCCGTGTTTACGTGCGCCTTCATTAACTCACAAAGCAAGAGTTTATGTTTTATGAAATATAAACTCTTGCTTTGTGAGTTAATGAAGGCGCACGTAAACACGGCGTCCGTCGGTTGATCGGAACCGTTCAAATTAAAGAGCACTGCATATATATTCCTGCAGCAAATTTTGATGAAATTTTATTTTTATTTACCTATCCATCCAGTCGACGGAATATCGAAACATCAAAGGGTTATGAACATTTGTAAATCTGAACCGTTAGATTAAAAATGTGCTATCCTGATTATCAATGGACATCTCCATTTAACAATACTAGTTATATTTTTTTTATACATATCTATTCAATGACAGATGGGTCATGATTTTCAGCTTAAGAGGACTCCAGATTTCTTCACTACGGTACTTGCACTTATTTTCATTTCTCCCTCCAAACTTTTTATTTCAGCGCCCATTCTCCATTTCTACCATCTCTGACAATCATGTCCCACTCTCCAAACTTTTCATTTGAGCGCTATTTCACTCTGGATTGCGCATTTTTAATTGCTCCTCTCTCTGGGCTCAAACCCACCCACTTTCTTTCTCGCTCAAGCTCAAACCTTTTCCAACCCTTCTCACTCTCTCTCGCTCTCTCTCACCCTCCAAGCCCGATCGTACCAAGCCCTCCCCGCCCCCTTCTCTCTTCCTTGCTCCATTTTCTTTAACTCCTCGCACTTCTCTCCACATCACTGCCCTCCGCTTCGCCTCTCCTAGTGTTGCAATTATACGCTTCCAAGGTCCTAGGAAAGGGTAACTATGCTTATAAAGGTGCTTTTTTCAAATTGTAACATTTTTACTAATTTAAAGTTCAATTCGAGTGTCACAATTTTCAAATTCTCAATTATTTCAGGTGGAGAAGTTATTTCGAGAGAGGACGTGACGAGGTTGTCCCTGTGGAGGGACAAGATGGTGCAGAGGCTCGACATAATAGTTCAGATTGACATCATGTATGACTCACCTACATGCATATCAAGTAATAACCATGCTTGTACCAGCCCCATACATAAGTGAAACTAAGCCAAACACATGCTGGTACAATGAGTTGCCTAAACAGCCCCAATTTGACCTTCTGTCAGTATAACATCTGTACAGAGAACTCTGAACTGAAATTGATCAAATCCTTGCACACACACACACTAGACACATATACAAGCACACTGAAAAAAGAATATCCTAAAAAGGATTTTTCTACAATTTTTGGTGGCCATTTGAATCTCATATCCTGAAAACCGAAAATACTGTTAAAAACAGTGTACTGGCACACCAGCCGACCTTCACAAAACAGTGAAATTCACTAAGTTCCAAGCTTTCATAATTTTTGAAACTTTTTGAGTATAAACTACACAAGTTAACCATCATTTCCATATAAAGAAATAAGAATTTGGTGTAGCTATTTGCTCACAATAATTTTATAAAGATGGACTGTCAAAACTGCACTGTTTCATCACAGTTCTAGTTATAATAAAAATTTGATACTTGTCCACTGAAAAGCATGTACATCAATGGTTATTTCCATATAAAGAACACCCAATATAATGTAGCTAATTAATTGTAATAAATAGGACAAATCAGCATGCCAAAAAAGGGCAAACTAGTCCATACTAGCTAAGCCACATCCCCTGAGTTGATGAAACAGAAGTCTAAAAGCATAAATATGTGCATACATGTATAGGTTTGTTATAGTACCACAATGTTCAGAAAAAGTAGAAGACAACAATTTAGTTTATGGGTAATTATTTTGTTACAATGTGAAGGATTCTTGAGAGTCAATTAATGGTTTACCAATTGAAGCTCACTTCTAAATTAAGGGAGAATAGACGAGGAAGAGAGACTTTGTTGATTACAGTGGAGGGGAAGGGAGGGTTGATGGCAAGGACTTGCTTTATAGTATCACTTGGAAATTTTAATGAATGCACCTCATGTCTTTAAAATTGCCGAAGAACTTGATGATGAGTAGTATGTGGATAAGTCAACAATGCCTGAGAAGATGAGCGAAGATGGATTTTTTTGGATAAAAAGTGAACATGGGTATTTAAAATCAATATGATGACAATAGTTAGTGGAAATGGAACATGTATAATATTCAGTTATGTTGTGGTTAATTGTTTTGAATGTAGTAAGTTTATGTTGGTTGATTCTTTCTGAACTGAAGTGGTCTGCTGTCAGACCGAACCACACAAATAGTCACATGGCCCTTGCCTCACTCTTTTATCTCCTTTTCTCTCCTTTTTTCTCTCTCTTCCAAGTGGACCCCACACCATCTCTTCCTTTTGAATACTCATCCTAAGAACTTATGCAACGGTGGCCCTTGCAAATAATAAGGTCTTTCAGAATATAATAATATAAAAATAAACTCCAAAAACATTTGCAACGGCGACGCTTGCAAATAGTTTAGGCCTTCACAATAAAATAATATAAACACAATTCTAAACATTATTTGCAACGGTTGCCCTTGCAACAAATGTGTGGGACCCGTCTACGACTCATTTGCAAGCGCAACAGAACTGGTAATTGCAACGGGTTTTAATAAAAAATAATATCTGGCGTGTTGGAGTGCGTCTTATTATTTGCAAGGGGGAATATGTGACATTAGCAAGGGCCAATGTGAGACATTAGCAAGCGTGATTATTTGCAAGCGCCTCCCGTTGCAACAACATTAATTTAATCAGCGAAATTCAAAAGCTCTATTTCTATTGCAAGGGGGCTTCCTACGCTTGCTAATAACACTTAGATCCGTTGCTATTACTGGGAATTCTAGTAGTGAATATAGATATATTTTTCTGTAAATTTAGATTATAGGCTGTGCATTGAATTTTAATATATATAATTTAGAGACGTTTGGTGAATGATAAAGAATCAAAGAAGCTAACCCGTTAATTTTTCTAACTACTAAATCGATAATTTACTAATTGTTGTATTAAATTTGATATGCAACTAATGTTTAACAATTTTTGGAAAGGGAAAAAACAATGGCTGACCAGGAATTGAGCCTTCTTTGTAAAGTGGTTGCCACAAATAACAGTATATAGCTGAAATGTGTCAATACCGTTGAGCTAAAAAATTAGAACTGAATCTTGCAACTGATCATCTCATATAACAAAAAACCAATGTCTAATTTGGGTAGGCCAAGTTAATCAGTACTAACCCCTATGGTTGTTTTTCTCAAGGAGCTCATGATATTTTGTAAGTTAATTAATTAGTTGGCAAAACACAACAAAAATGAATAAGGTAATCTAGAAGAACATTTTACTGATAGTCAATAACTTACTAATATAATCCACTAATTTAGATATTAGTACAACATTTTTCCTTCTAAACTGTGGTTGTTGTTTATATTTCTGCATAACAAATTTCTCCGCTGTCTCCTTAAATTGATTTTCATTGGTACAAATCGAATAAAAATTAAGGAAGTACCTCCTATTTTCTCCACTCTTTCAATATTTTTCACAAAACAAAGAACCATAATATGCCTAGGGACCCTTCATCGGAACTGTCATTTTTCATCGATGCATACACCAATCTCACTGCTTGTTACGAAGAAAGAAATATAGGGTCTGCAATTGGGGAATGGATCTTGCAAGACCGAGCAAGACAGGACTTCACATATGTATACTTCAATTCTCTTAGAAACACAGTCGGACAATCGAACGGCCACAACGACCACGGGCCGGTCGACATATCAGCATTCTTGCCCCATGCTTTACTGTTGTTGGTCATGATTGTTGCCATATCTCACGTGCTACACTTTTTTCTTCGACGCTTAGGACAATCGCGCTTCGTCAGTCAAATGATCGTAAGAATATAACAATCCCTCCCCCCTCACCCCACAAATATATATATGGAATACTATCATTTGGCATTTTCGTTTTTTAAACCTTGACAACGGCCACCAAGTTTAACTATCATTTGACATTATTTTGAATAATACAAGTGGTCATATATATAGTAGCCAGTGGGTTATATATGTGTTTGTATTTAAATTAGGTATTGGTGATTTTATTTTCAGTTTGCTTTCAAAAAGGAGAATTAAGCCATTATTATGGCTTGATGTAATTGAGGACAAGGGAATTCCTAAATTAAATAGAATAATTATTTGAGTACCCTCACTTTAGTACTCAAAAATCTCCGCATCTCATTTAGAGAAATTATGTACTACAGTCTCCACTAATTATTATTCTAAAAAGATATTATATGGTCCCCACAAATTATGGTCTATTATTATTCTAAAAAGATATTATATGGTTCCACTAATTATTATTCTAAAATTCCTGTAGCACTCTTCTTCTATGGTCTCAACTAATTAATTATATGGTCCCCCTTTTTCCAGTACTCGCAATTGTCCCAACGTCAACACTTGAAAAATAAGATATTAATACTTTTATTCGTAACTTGTTATAATCATCCCTTTTTCAGTCCCTCAATCGTCTCCGCGTCAACATTTCTCTAATGAAGTAGTGGAAACCCGTATCACCGCATCAACATTCCCCAATCATCACCGCTTCAACATTTCTCTAATAAAAATAGTTGACCACATAGGTATAAATACTTCAGTGCATAAGTATAAATACTTGCAGTACTTGATATTAATACTTTCAGACGCCATACAGTGTGTCATATGTAAAAATACTTGCAAGTATAGGTATAAATACTTGCACGACGAGGTATAAATACTTGTGTGATAACGAGCCTGTAAAAGACGTTCGTGGTTTTAGATTCGCAAAATTTCTCACAGATCGTCATAAATAAGGACGAGATTGAACGAAAAAAATCACCTTTAAAAACATGTATGGTCCCCCATGTCGTTTGAGTAGTATCCCACAGATATTTATAGTGCAAGTATGTTTGGAAGATTTGGTTGAAGAGACAATTATTTACGTAAAAATTATTTATCTCATAGGTGTAATCCGTGCATATGTATAAATACTTTCTTGCATAGGTATTAATACTTTAGAAAAAAAAATCAATGCTGGAGTTTTTGCAGTCCTCCCAGGTAGTTATGGTAATTATAGTGTGGGTACTGTTATCAGCTTCCAATTAAATAAGTGTTATTTATAGTTTAGATTGTTAAAAAATAATCAGACCTTCAAATTAATTTGAAAATAAGAAGAAGAATTTTTTTTTCCTATTTTTGGCGAAAACACCTTTAATTTGCAGCAGCTGGTAATGTTTGTGATATACGAGTATACGTTACTTTTACTTTGTTAAATGTCCTATCATAATAAAGTCCATCACTCATACAAGATTTTATGCTTTATAGTTCCTTCCCCGTGTTTAACAGCATAACCCAGAGCCGAATTGGCGGGAAGAATGTCGTCATGCATTTGCTTTTCTTTGCCATTATGATATCTTTTATCATCCTCATAGTTCGTCCCTATGCACTGTGGATTGTTCGGAACACGCCTTCACATGCCCGTGTCAGGTATATCATAAGAAACTAGATAATCTATAAATATTTTTTCTCTCTCTCAAGTTCTGCAAGGAGAGTGGATAATTATATTTTGAAAATTGTGTTGAGACCGCTGTTGGATGCGTCCAGTACCTAGTAATTTCTACATATATTGTGCATGTAAACACTTAATTAGTTATTTTTAATCAGAGTTAGTTGCTAATTTTAATATATAATCATAAAATGATCGGATAATTGTGTATTTTTAACATTAAATTAATTAATTCTAACATAAATATTGTTCTTGTAGAAAATTAAGTACTTTCCTTTAACACTTTGTTTCCGTTTGACACATATATTTATAATTGAGTGAGGCTACCGTACTATGCATAGCACGGATTGGTCCGTGCTACGGCTTAATATTTGAGTTTTCAAAATTCTAATGGTCGATTCAAATCGTTCAACATGATTATAAAATAAATATGTACTTGTAAATCAAATTTTACATATTTTCGAATTTTTTTACTATTTTTTTAGATAAGTAGAAAATCACTTGATCTGAAAATTCTGAACCATTCAAAAGCAGTGATTTTCTACCTATCTAAAAAATAGTTTAAAAAGTTTAAAAAAATATAAAATTTGGTTTGCAAATACATATTCATTTTGTAATCACGTTGAACGGTTCGAATTGACCGTTAGAATTTTGAAAACTCAAATATTGAGCCGTAGCACGGACCAATCGGTGCTATGCAGAGTAGCCTCACTCTTTATAATTCTCAAGACGTGTGATATGTACGGGAGTGCAATGATGATCACCCATTTGACTTTTATACCATCATCAAAAGTGCCTAGAAAATTATGACTATGCATATTTAGAAGGAAATAGAAAATGTTAAAAGGACTGTAGCTAAGTACTTGCAAGAACAATATTTTTGTTAAAAAATAACTCAGATCAATATATATATATAGAGAGAGAGAGAGTGAGAGTGGCTAAGCTCAAAACGTTTGCACCAAGCCCTTGGTGCAAACGTTTTGGTTCTCCTATTTGCAAAGTTCAAATGGTCAATTCAAACCGTTAGATATTTAATCTATATTAAAATGTGCTTGGAGACCAAAATTCACATTTTTTGGAAATTTTTTTACTATTTATTAAGCCACTTTGAAAGTTGCTGATTCGGGTAAACAGTAAAAACAGTGCAATCAAATTCTGGACCGTGTGATCAGCAACTTTCAAAGTGGCTTAATAAATAGTAAAAAAATTCAAAAAAATGTAAAATTTGGTCTCCAAGCACATTTCAATATGGAGAACAACTTGAACGGTTCGAATCGACCGTTTGGACTTCGAAAATCCGAAAACAAATCGTTTGCACCAAACCCTTGGTGCAAACGTTTTGAGCTTAGCCACTCTCTCTCTCTCTCTCTCTCTCTCTCTATATATATATATATATATATAGAGAGAGAGAGAGAGAGAGAGTGAGGCTATGGTACTTCGGCTAGCTAGTGTACTATGGCTAGTGTACTACGGCTCAGTGTATTATGGCTAGTGTACTACGGCTCAATATGGTACTTTTTAAAATCCTAACGGTCGATCCGAACCGTTCAATGTGATATCCGTATGAATATGTACTTGCAAACTAAATTTTATATTTGTTCGAATTTTTTTACTATTTTTTTAGATAGGTAGAATTTTGATAGTCTAGAATTTGTATAAAACACTGAAAATTCTACCTATCTAAAAAAATAGTAAAAAAATTTAAAAATATATAAAATTTAGTTTGCAAGTACATATTCATATGGATATCACATTGAACGGTTCGGATCGACCGTTAGGATTTTAAAAAGTACCATATTGAGCCGTAGTACATTAGCCATAGTACACTAGCCGAAGTACCATAGCCTCACTCATATATATATATAAAATACACAGTGACACATGCCATATTTTCATAATTATATGTAACAAGCAACTAGCTTGCGTTAAACTACTAATTATCTAAGCGTTTAAAAGCACAACTTATATGTTAAAAAAATATTAAACTAGCTACGTAGGATAAACACAAGGCGGGCATTTAAAAGATGAATTACTCCTCTCATAACTCTTAAATTTGACCAGATAAAGTGATCTCAAGGAGTTAATCTATTTTGTTACTTTGTATATGTAACAAAGGAACTTGATTAAATTTATGCTCGTCTGTAGGGAAGTGCACATTACTCTGATCACTATTCTAGTGATCCTGATGGCGCTGGCCAGCAACATAATCGGAGCACAGGACATTGCCGGCCCAGTAATCATGGGTTTGGTAATGCCGAGTGGGCCACCTCTCGGAACTGCTTTGATCAGACAGCTTGATTTGGTGGCATCGGAGTTGCTCCTTCCGATGTCCTTTATTGCTGCCGGGCGTGAAATGGATTGGGCAGCAGCCGGCCAGGAGTTGAGCCACGGGCTTTGGCTGGGGATGCTCGCGCTAATTGCAAGCATCACCAAGGTTGTTACTTTGGCGCGCGATTTCAGCTGTTTATTGTGGCTGTCCACTTAAAAACGGAGCACTACTAGGGCTCATCATGAATTTCAAAGGAATTATGGAGACATTAATCTTGATCGAGTTCAGGTTAGGCAGAGTATTAACTCATTTTTTAATGTTTCTTCTCTTTTACAAACTATCGTGTTATTCATGATTTGTTCGTCGTCAACAGGCCATAAGCGGGGCGACTTATACATACCTAATCTTAATGATACTTGCTGTGAAATCGATATCTTCTTTTTTGGTCTCGATCTTCTACAAGCCATTGGAAAAGGAATTTATTGTCGATCAGAATGTGAGGGACTTAAAGACCCAATCAGAGCTTCGCATCATTACCAGCTTCTTCAATGACAAGCCTATTGCGTCTTTACTCGACCTTTTTGAGTGGTTGACCTCGTTTAGGGCAAAACATTGCACTTGTGTATATGCTCTATCTCCATCTTACAGAACTAAAAGCGCGTTCTAAATCCAACCTCATCGGCCATCACAAAGGGAAGGACCAAATCGACACGACAGAAATGAATCCCATCCACAACCACTTGGTAACTTTTGCACAGGTAATTACATTTAGAATCTGTTAATAAAGTGACTAAAATCACCTCCACTTTATTCCTTATATCCTTATGTTTACCGTAGTCTTCAACACGGGGCAGATAGAGTAAAATACTACGGATACTATAAATTTTGTAATTATACATGATTTTATATATACTTTAGAGTAAAATACTACAAGTACTATAAAATTGATCATCATTCGCAGGAGGCAATAGGTCATGTATATATGCAGCTACTCTCACGAAAAAGAATTTTTAAGTATGATTGACAACATTTATAACTATTATAATGTTAATGATTCTATGTTATCTACTAGATCAATAAAATTATAATTTTTGAAGATTATCAAAACAATTCTCCACTTAATCAATCATTGTTAAGCAGAAAAAGAAAGATAGGGTCACAGTACTGCCGTTCACCTCTATCGTGCCGCAAGAGAACTTGCACCAGGACATCTGCTCACTTATTGTTGAGAGAACGGTTGCATTAGCCATCCTCCCTTTCCCAAGAAAGAACTCAATGGCTGATGCAGAAGCCGACCAACGAGAGCGTGGCCTTATCCCGATATAGTCCTTGAGCAGGTATATGTTGATTAGTGAAGTTGCTATTCCTTTCTATTATAATTTGCATTTTTTAAATACGAGTGATGCAGCTAGCACGCGTTTAAGTAAAACCATTCTTAGATTCATCCATCTTGAATTCTTGATAAATTAGTGAAAAAAATGGCTCTATATATATCTTGAATTCTCGATACATTAGTGTTTTGGACTAGTTTTTTTAAGGTTCTATTTGCATTTCTGTTTTAAAAATGCCTTTTGGCCTAGAAAGTAAGAGTCTTCATGATATGCTCTTGCATTTCTAAGTCGAATCGGGATTACGAGCGAATGGAACTAGTGAGTGTGTGAGAAGTTTATAAGAGAACTCTTCATTCGAAATTCATTATCTGCTAAAATTTATGAAAAATGGAGGAGGTTGGACTCTTCCTTTCTTTTAAAATAATATATTTTGGGAAAATTGGTTATTTGCACTCCAAAATCTTATAGTTGTAAAAATAACATCCCGAAATTTGAAATTGTAAAAATGCATTCTAAATTTTATTAATTTCTAATTTTTCCATTTATACTGTATTCTTATACTATTTTTATTAAAAATTAACTGAAAAATACTGTTTTGGTCATACCGCCCGTACCCCATGAATGACAAAAACAGAAATACATATACCAAAACAGTATTTTTCAGTTAATTTTTAATAAAAATAGTATAAGAATACAATATAAATGGCAAAATTAGAGATTAATGAAGTTTAGAGTGGCATTTTTACAATTTTAAATTTCAAGATGGCATTTTTATAATTAGAAGGTTTTGGAGTGGCAAATAACCAATTTTCTCATATATTTTTAAGGACAACAGAGCATATAATTCAATAGTTTCCGAAAAATAACTCTTGCAGCTAAACCCAGAAAATCACAACTGCAGGCACAATGCTCTGTAGGCATAATGGTGTACCACAGCTTGACAAGAATCACACAAACTTTGCAAACTCACCAGTCCCACATTGGTGTGCTTTTTATGGGTGGTCCAGATGATCGTGAGGCAGTTGCAATAGCTGGTCATATGGCGTACCACCCATATGTGCACCTTAGCATCTTGCGCTTCCGGATATCGAGCGTTATTGAGGGCATAGCAAACAATATGGAGGAGATTCATGCTAGAGAGCAAAAGTTGGATGATGAAGTAATTGGTCAATTGCTAGTGGAGAATGTCGGCAATGATCGCCTCGCTATTAGAGAGGTCACTATCAATGATCCGGTGCAGATTATTTTGGTCATACGTTCTTTAGGGGATAACTATGATATGTTGATTGTAGGTCGAAGACAGGCACACTCGTCACCATTAGATAATGAGGCATTGGTTGAATGGACTGAGACACCGGAACTTGGTGTGATCGGTGATTTACTTGCCTCGCCAGACTTCAAAACATCGGCAAACATACTTGTTGTGCAACAGCGTGGCTCTAGTTGATTCATGATCTCTTTCTCACCATAATATTGTATTTATAATTAAAGCATTATTGTTGGATACTTAAACAGTAAGATGTGCTTAATTAGTTAGTAATAAGATGGATAGCAGCAGTCTTCTAGAATATATATGGTGTTTTGTGCTTTACTATGAAACCTATATACATACGAGGCTTTGGGGCATCTGTAATTTTAGATTGCAACCTCTTTTTTCATCCCTTGTTTTTTTATGGTCCTTTTTTCCAACCCTTGTTAGTTGTTAGTCTTTGGTTGAGAAATATGCTTCGACGTTTCTACGTTTGTCAAATATATTTTTCCAAATTTCCAAATTTTATTATGATTCTATTATTTTGCAGCTCCGGTTCCTAATTGCAACAAGTTGTTCATGAGCTTCTTTAATTCACAGGTAGCTCTGCCTTGGCAAATGCAAATCAAAATTAAATTGCTAGTGAAATATAATTCCTTACCGTGGGAGTGGCACGGAACCCGAAAATAGAGGATGCTCAGGTACCTGGGAGGATACGGATCCCCTTTTTCACGGAGAAGATGAGGAGACGAGGACATCCCCCACGAGGCTACTGTCTCTATCACGGAACACTGTTGTATTCTTTTTACTATTCCGAATTTCAAAATTTTCAAGAATAATAATTTTATTTCAAAATTTTGATAAATACTCACGAGTTGTAATGACTCGTGTGTAAGAACATATATAAATGCATCGAATTGTGAAAATTACATTTACAATTATGAATTATGAATAAATGTTGCATTCAGTCTATTTCGTTTTGCATTTATAGTTTTTTTAACATTTTCTGCTATACGTTGACAATATCATATATGAAAAGAATAAATTAAAAAACTCAATTGGAAATACTGCTACCAGCACCTCCATCCAACGAGATAGGTATCCTCTCCTTCGTAACTACAATACAGTTCAATCTAATAGATTTATTTTTGTTGCAATCAACGTAACGCCCATACTAAAAAAAAAATTTGAATAAAAAAACCTTAATTAGATGCCAACTAAAATGGTTAAAAAAAATTGAATAGAAAAAACCTTAATTAGAATGTTAAAAAAAACATTTTAAATAGTTAAATAAATAATTAAAATAATAAAATTGGTAACAAAAAAAAAGTGAAACAATAACATTTTATGGTACCAAAAAATGGTGATAATAGAATTATCCTCTTCTTATTCCTATCGTAAGAATCTGGGCTTCCGTGGTATAAAAAAAGAAGAAGAGAAAAATGAGAAAAGACGAGTATATAATATTATTTTATTTTCACAGCAAAAAAATATCTTTTTCTTTTGAATTTGGAGAAAATGCTTCAACAATTTGTATAGATATGAAAAAAAAAAAAAAAATTTACAAAGAAACCTAGATGGTTGACACTCCACCTCTATGTACATATATGGATACAACTCTATTTACAATCAAATATTATTGTTTTATGCTGGTCAAACGACGGATGAAGGTGCTTTTAAATATAATCATAAGATAGAACGACGGATGTAGTGCGAGACTTCTAGTAATATTACATATAATTATTGGATTTTTTAAAATGCGAAGTATAATAATTATCATTCTCTCTTTCTTAGATACTTTAATCTTCCTCTATTGTTTTTCTAGAATAACATAAAGCTGAATTGCTGGAAAGCTCAATTCTTTAAAAGTTGGTTCGTTTAGCTGAGACAGAATAGTGCTAATCTGAATTAATAACTATTTCAAACTACTATTCTACGCTTGAATGTAATTAGATTAGCAAAAAAATAACTATTTTTTGTTTGTATTAACATGCTATTCTACTAACACAATAAAAAATTAAATTAGCTCACCATCACAAATTTGAGTTAGCTCACTATGAAATCACATACCAGAGTGACAAATTCCTAAGCTCACACAAAAAAAGAGGCCCCATTTTCATCAATTTTGACCACTGTATTCCCCGTATATGTGAGCTGAACCAATTACTGCACGATCTATTTGTATGGTGCGACAATAATTTGAAATACATGTTCTTTAACATGCAATGAGAATTAGTACCACACAACAAGAAAACTAATACAGGGATTCCATATAAAACACGCATCAAACAAAATAAGTGCTTATTTTGTTTGGCTCTTTGCTTCATACATCACTAAACAAGTCTTATGCTCCTACCCTCTCAACAGCAGTTAACTGTGTCAAACACTACAGACAAAATTTTACTGTATGCTCTTTTCCCCGAGTACCTACACAGCAATTGATTTCTTCATGCAATCCAAGGACGCCCTACAAATTTAATGTCACAACACAACATGTCAGATATTTGGGCAAGGATTGCATACTAGGCCCGTCTATTGGTGAAAAATAACCAATTGTTTCTTCTATTTTTCTAATCAAGCAAAAGATGAAAATCTGAAATACCCGGAGTTCACTCTGGAAAACCTCAATAAAAAAAAAGGAGCAATACTTACAATAGAGCCTTTTCCATATCCTCATTGGCAGGATCTAATTTAAAGCCATCCAAAAGCACCTGAGACGCTTCTTCATATTTCTTCCAACACCCAAAAAGAAAATGAAAATAAAATACCATAAATACGACAAATAATTTCCTATAGTAAGCCACAGTAAAATAAAAGAGGACCAGCGCTGCTATTGTAATTGTTTTGTGCCTTACTAACCACAACTTTACTTGAGTGGTTACGCATGAACCAAACGAAGATAACAAAAAAATTCTTGTCTAGTATTCTATGTTACGGGTCCCTCTGGACAAATTAAATCATGAAGTTAAACAATTTCGAGTGATGAGACAATACCAAAGCCATAATAAGGAATAAGACCAAGTAGAAAACACAAATTAAGTGCAGCCATAATTTTTATATTAAACTGACTAACCTTTAGTAACATGAAAGCAGCACCAATGCGGTAGTAGGCTTTGGGCCAGTTCGGCCTAAAGCCTTGAGCCATCAGAGCATCCTGCAAAGCAAAATCCCCCTCCATCAGACGAAGCCAACACATACTCCTATTTGCATATATTGCTGCATCTGTTGGTGCTATCTCCCTTGCCTACAACAAGGGAAAGTGGAAACAATACCTGAATAAGAAGTCCAACACTTGAGAGTGTTGAATATCAATTGACAAAAAATATCAATTATAAAACTATCCAATAGCAAACTTACAGCAGTATAGAAGTTTATGGCTGCTAAATACTCTCTTTTCCTAAATGCTTGTTCACCTTTAACTTTCAATTCATCAAACCTCTTCTTTCTCCTAATTTCATGCTAAAGCATGCAAAATAATGAAATGAGACATCTAAAATAAATCAGGATATAGCATAAGCCACCATACGTAATTGGCATGACTTCATGAAATAATGAAATGCTAAATTGACAGAGCATTTAAAATGGATCACCAACCTTTTTCTTAAAAGCAGGAGACTTTACATAATTAATAATTCCTTCAACAGTCCAGTTTGGCACAGTAGGAAGCTGAGATGTCAAAGGAAGAAGCATTTCAACAAATCTCTTTTCACCGCACTCAGCTGCAATTTCTATTGGCAACATTCCATACTACAACAGAAAAATATATCATCAAAAAAGAAGTCACATTACTTTCAGAATACAAAGTTGAAAGAATGTTTTTACAAGAAAAACGTAACTGTTGATATATTACTTCATCTAGCTTGCGAAGAAAATATCGATATGTAAATTTTTAATACACCATTCAATTTAATAACAAATTGATAACAAGAAACTCACTTCGTTGAGCTCGACTTCACAGGGAATATTGGGGTTAGCCCCAGCTTCCAACAAGAACTTCACTGTCTCAGCTGAATTTACACTAATTGCAATTGCTAAAGGACAATACAAGTTTACATCTGCACCAACCTATTAGTTATAAACACAATAAAAAATATCAAGCAAAAGGAGCAATAGTGAGTCCGCAACAATAGAAACTCTTCGACAAGTGAAGCTATAATGACTCTAGTGATTATTAAGCTAACCATTTCTAACACGTAAATGCTGGGCTACACCGTTTTAAGCTTCATTAGAATTTCCTACAAACTGGGTTTGTGCCCAACAACTCAAAAATGGTTTATTACGAAGAAAAGAAGTCATACCTTACTCAAAAGCTTGGCGCAATCCAAAGAGTTACCAGAGATAGACATGAGAAGGGGAGTAAAGAAATCATGACTGACTTTGTTTATCTGGAAAAAAAAACAAACTTTATATTAGAAGAAATATTAATTAAATAATTAAAATTTCACCTACATATTAGTTTTGTACTGGAAGATAATTTAACCAAATTACATCAGCATTGTGCTCCAGTAAGATCTTCACAGCTTTTTTGCGGCCAAAGCGTGCAGCAACATGAAGAGGAGTCCCGCGGTAACTTTCAGGATCCACAGGAACTTCTTTGGAGAGCAAGAATTCAATAGACTCGCCATGTCCTGGAGGTAAAACACGAAAAATAAAAGTTAAACATAAATACTAAAAATAACATAAACTGCCATCAAACAAGTTTAGTAATTAATCTATACTAGATCGAACTTTTAAATTTTGGAAAGAAAATTTTATGACAAAAGTGGAAATTCATTTTTCTCCATATACCGAGATAACCCATCAATCCATTCTTTTTTTTTTAAGGTTGATGGGCAACCCATCAATCCATTCTTATAACTTGTCTTTCTACTTTCCCCATTGTGTGTGTGTGTGTGTGAACCAAAGAGGGAGAGAGAGTGTATGAAAGAGACCGCATTGTGCTGCATAATGCAGAGGCGTCTCCCCTTTTCTATCGGTGCATGTAGGATCAGCTCCACAATTACAGAGATAAGCCAAAGTGCTAGTTTTCCCTTCCCGTGCAGCATAGGAAAGTGGTGTTCTGCCTGCAATGTATTCATTAAATAAAATTTTATTTTATTTCAGTTTCCCAAATATCTTTTTCATGGTGACCACATAATTAGAACTTGAACACCATTTCCATGTCATACAAGCTGTTTGTGTGAAATAGCATGTAACAAAAGCATTGCTTGTAGAAACAATAACCTATCGAAGACAAAGAATTTACCAATATCTCATGTTGCTTCCGAATCTACCAAAAAGTAACAACCATAAATAAAAAAAAGGATAAAATAGAATGGAGCTTGAATAAAAAAACAATCAAAATAAATCAAAACCTTCATCAGACCGAAAATCTGGATCAAAACCCAATTCCTCAATCAAGTAACGACAAATATCTGTTCTCCCGTAAGATGCTGCAAAATGAAAAGCACCTAGCCCATAGGCATCCTTTGTTATCTCTATGGTCTTCTTGATCCCGTCCCCTTTGTCTAACATATTTGCCATCTCTGCACAGTTGAAATGAAAAAAAAAAAAAAAAAGACAAAATAGAACCCCAGTGAAATGGAACAACTAGTTTCCTTAAAAAAAGTAGCAAACTGTTTTTAATTTATATTTGTTGAAAAAAAAGTTGACAATACTCTTGAGAACCGAGAGTTGCCCCAACGCAGCAGCATCCAAAAGCGTATTTTGCAACTCTTCTCGACTTCCGCCTGAAATTAGAAGAAAACTCACCTTACTCAGATAAAACAAAAATTAAAAAAGGAGTGAGGAGAGAAATTTTGAGGAGTGATGGGGCGGTCGTACCAGAGAAATCTCGCGCCATTGGATCGAAGAACATTGAGTGGGTTTAGTGGGTAGCGCGAGCAGAAAACGAAATATGAAGTAGAAGAAAGTATTTTTTTCTGGAGTATGTTTAAGTAGCCCAGAGAATTCCAGAGAATTCGATTGGGAATTTGGGATATGTTTCGATTGGCAGTTTGGCACAAGCGAGTCGTACGTGTTTGAGTCGGTCGATATTTTATTGTATTTTTTATTTGATTTTATCTCTAATTTTGTTTACGAGTGGAAACTAGAAAAACCTTAATCAAGTTAACCTGAATAATTGTAAGCACGAGAAATTTAACCTAATAAAAAAGTTATAAGCAACTAAGTCCAATTTTGAATTAAGTTTGAAATAAACAAGTCACACAAATCATCAATTATATATGGAATTAATTTTTTTATATACTCTTAAAACTTTTCCAATTTTTTAAAGGGTTATTTTCCCTTTGAAAAGTACTTAATTTTTCTATTTACCCTTGTAGTTCTGATTATATCTAATATATCTCTCAAGTTTTATATTTCTTTTCTATTTACTCTTTGAGTTAATTACCTACATTTAAAAATTATCTAATTTGTTTTTTCCCATTGTACCCTTACTCTTGTCATGTAAGTATATATGAAGAGAGCATGTTAATGCAAAAGACTGGTGAAGATTTTAGAAGGATCATCTATAGGAAAGAGATCATCGTCCTTGCATGGCCCCGCATGGCAATTCAGTCAGAAACAATAGTACTAAGACAAAATCGGTACGAGAGATCATTGGGTCAGACAAGAAGTGCAAAGCGGCGGAGGTGTGTGAAAATCACGACCAAAAAACAAAGGAACAGAGGTGCGAAGCGGAAAAATAAGGAAGTGAGCCGGAAAATAAGAAAGCCGATCAAATTCTTAACAGAGAGGGGACCGAGATTTTTATTTTTATCCAAAAAAATATATATTTTAATATAATTATTCAAGTTTTTGAAAAATTTAAATTTTTACCCAAACCGTAAGAAAAATTTACGGTTTGAATTCGGAATTCAAACCGTAAATTTTTCTTACGGTTTGAATTTTTTTTTTTTTTTTTTTAAATAGTTTTTTTGGGACACTCATTTTTATGGTCTGTTACATGATTTTTGATATCATTTGAAAAGTTCATGCGTGCACCCTCAATTTGTACCTCAATTTTTGCTTGATGAGTTGGTGATCTGACTGGAAATGATCAAAAGTCAATTGATTAAAGTGAGCTTTCTGCAATGAAATTGGTGAAATAAAGTTGAGATATGAATAAGCTTTTTAAACCACTATGTTATGGCAACGTACAACAAATTTAATTATTTTCTAAATTGAGCAGGGTGAAAGTATAAATATATTCAATACTATAGGACTTGAAATCTATGATTATTAAACTCATAATATTATTAAATTTTATAACTATAAAGACTCAACTGGAGAAATTCATACAAAATACAAAAATTTAGTGATGTGCTACATGCAAAATTTATTTTAATTAGAATAAATCAAGCGATAAAAACATGATGAAAAAAATGCATAATTAAATTAATTTTAAACTTTTTTTTACCGCCTGATACTAAATTAATTTAAAAAATATATATATATTACAAGTCAAATGACTAAAGTTCATGTTTAAATTATGTACCATATAGTGGGTATCGTTATATGAGTATCATCATACTCAGGGCCTGTTCGGCCAATCACTGTGCGCGTGGGAAAAAACAAATTTACTCAGATTTCGCAGAAAAAACCCCACGTGCACGCTCGGACGCACAACCTCCTTCAGCATTTCGAGCAATTTTTGAGAGATGATATCTCGCAATCTGATTTTGCAAAATGCTCAAAATACTGTGCACGTGAGGTTTTTTCTGCGAAATCTGAGTAAATTTTTTTTTCCCACGCGCACAGTGATTGGCCGAACAGGCCCTGAGTATGATGATACTCATATAACGATACCCACTATATGGTACATAATTTAAACATGAACTTTAGTCATTTGACTTGTAATATATATATATATATATATATATATATATATATATATATATTTTAAATTAATTTAGTATCGGGCGGTAAAAAAAAGTTTAAAATTAATTTAATTATGCATTTTTTTCATCATGTTTTTATCGCTTGATTTATTCTATTAAAATAAATTTTGCATGTAGCACATCACTAAATTTTTGTATTTTGTATGAATTTCTCCAGTTGGGTCTTTATAGTTATAAAATTTAATAATATTATGAGTTTAATAATCATAGATTTCAAGTCCTATAGTATTGAATATATTATACTTTCACCCTGCTCAATTTAGAAAATAAATTAAATTTGTAGTACGTTGCCATAACATAGTGGTTTAAAAAGCTTATTCATATCTCAACTTTATTTCACCAATTTCATTCAGAAAGCTCACTTTAATCAATTGACTTTTGATCATTTCCAGTCAGATCACCAACTCATCAAGCAAAAATTGAGGTACAAATTGAGGGTGCACGCATGAACTTTTCAAATGATATCAAAAATCATGTAACAGACCATAAAGATGAGTGTCCCAAAAAAACTATTTAAAAAAAAAAAAAAATTCAAACCGTAAGAAAAATTTACGGTTTGAATTCCGAATTCAAACCGTAAATTTTTCTTACAGTTTGGGTAAAAATTTAAATTTTTCAAAAACTTGGATAATTATATTAAAATTTTTTTTTTTTTGGGTAAAAATAAAAATCTCGGGAGAGGGGAGGTGTATTTTTGTCATTTATTATTTAAATCAGAGATTTAATTATGGTTAATTACATAGTTATTGTGTAATGTGTTAAAAGGAAAGAGTTTGAAGAGTTGAGACTTGAGAGGTAAATTAGATAAATTCAAATGTTTAGGGTGTTGGAAAAATATTAAATAACCAACTATTTAAACTTGAATTTTGATCAATAAAATAATTAAAAACTATATTTAAAATTTAATCAAGAATATAAATTAAAACTTTGTTACCCGGAGTTGCAAAATGCGGACCTAAGGCAACTTCCCGTCCTAAGCGCAGGAATAATCGGTTAAGACTGCCCCAAGTTACGCTGGTATTAATTCCTCTGCCTACGAGCGCAACCGTGGTAGAGATTGATGTAACTTCTTTCAACAATGATAGCAGAATAATATGTTTTCTATGTAGAAAATATTTGTTTGTGGGATAATAGAAATTGAATTTATGAAATATGGAGCTAAGAGAAAGAGCAAGATAATAGAAATTGTTGGATGCTGTTCTCCAAATGGCATGTGCTATTTATAGGCAAATAATATAGATATCAATCAATTTGTGCATTCATGACTATTAAAATTGATATTCATTATTTTACCGTTTCTATTAAATAAATGGTAATCACATGCCCTACAGAAACTCAAACGGAAATTGGATTTCATTGCTTGCGCAAGCTGGTGCAAGTTATTGTCAATTAATTCAATTGATTATATGAGTAAATGACAAGATTTAGAAATTGCATCAAAGGCACGGACAGCTTGTTATCTTCTATATTTATATGATTTGATTTCAGTGGCGGTGTACAGTGAGTTTCTGTGTAAGAATTAGATTGAGAATAATAATTCACAATTAGCTCCATAATTCATAAACTTAAAACAAACGTTAATATTAACATAAATATTTATTTAAATAAATTTTGTGTTTTCAAAATATATTTCTAACATAGGGTATATAAGAAATTAGAGAAAACGGTAGGATATACCACAAATTAACCCTTTTTTAAACGTTTACTATTTATTATATCTAATAAATTCTCGATTATTTTTACTCTTTTCTATTTGCCCACAAAATTTATGATCTATTGTTTACGAGACTTATATTTATTATTCACACTAGTATTCTTATTTCTTAATGCTTCTCTATCTTCTTTCACTCACTTTCCACGCTTCTTTATATATTTTTTATATTGTTTTATGATTTTAAAATGTAAAAGTGAAAATACAGATTTAAATAAAATGAACTTTTATTTGAATATAAAATGCAAAATAGCTTATGTGGAGATTTTGATTGATGATTTTTTTTTAATTTGAGACGAGCCATCTGCTACTGACAGCTAAGTTAAAGAGGAAACAATAATTAGTGAGTTTCGCATGAATGCCCTCCGGATTTTTTATTTAGTTTTTCATTTATCCTTTAGTATTTACGAAAATATATAATAGAATATTTACTACTAAAGTTTGCATTATTACTATGGATAACTAAATATAATTGTATGTGAATTTCATACAAATATATTTTTTGCATGTTAGCACAAATTGAACTGTAAGAATTAAAAATTGTCAATCCATGCAGCTAATAATTTCATGCTGTTAATGTTTCAAAATATTTGTGCAATTAACAACTGATCTTATACTTATGCTAACATGTCTTCCGAATATTTCAAAATTCATAACTAAATCATATAATTGTGCAATTCAAATTGCATGAGTTAAAATAATGTGGACCATACAAATGACTCCCCATGAATAAATTTATTAGACCTTCATACTTCATAGTCATTAGAAACAACAGTGAAAAGTAAATTAAAATAAGTCTAATAACAAAATGCAGCCAATATTTCTGATAATTTGGTGCTAATTAGGTGACTTTCCAGTACGGATTAATTCTTGTATAATTTATATTGCCCAGTGCAGTACAGGCATTTCTACCAGGTATAATAGTTCCAGATGCGATATTGTTCAATACGGAACTGGTACACCGTACCAGATGGCGATGGCATAAGATTTTGGTATCCACTCATTTTTACACTTTTACCAAGAAAAAAGACATTTACTACTCAGCCAAAAGAAATATTTTTAAAGGACTATTTTACAAGTAAAAGAAAAAGAAAAAAAAGGACAACAATATACACAACAAACAAGTAAAAGAAAAAACGCAGCAAGACATGAAGCTTAGTTATTTACTATTTCCAATTGTCCACCTCTATTTACATTTTTTACCAGAAAAAAAAGGATAAAAAAACCTCACACTAACAATTGAGTTCACCTAATTAAACAAACAAAACCCTAACATGAAAGTGTCCAAAAAACAGATCTACAGCGAGATGTACCCATAAACCCTACCATGAAACCTTTATCAATTTTGACCATTGTTTTCCATGGATGTGGTAAACCAATACAG
This sequence comes from Carex kokanica, assembly GCA_025461125.1. Lineage (NCBI taxonomy): Eukaryota > Viridiplantae > Streptophyta > Magnoliopsida > Poales > Cyperaceae > Carex > Carex kokanica. The sequence continues at coordinate 1,895,200 of JAJGRX010000348.1, forward strand.
CACCGTCTATTGATATGATGTGCCCATATTTGAAATGCAAGTATTTCAAAAAACAATACGTGCACAAATGATGTTATAGCTATAATATGGTTCAATCCGAAAGCAATTCCCATTCAGATTTGTCAGCAGAAAGTTGCAATACTTATTCATGTTATGTGGATGGGTCATGGGTGGACCAATGGAGTGGAGGAATAGGCTACATAATTTTTAAGGGAGACTCGATGATAGAGTATCGATCAGCTGGAGTGAGAGCTTGTTGCCCAGCTCAAGCAGAAGCAATTGCTTTGGTACAAGCTATGGAAAAGATTGCCTCCATGAATATAAACTCATGTATGTTCTATACAGATTGTCAAGTGCTAGCAACTAGCTTCCTGTACTTCGTTAAGGCCTCCCATGGAAGCAGATTGGAGAGCATTCAAGGAATTTTACAAGGCATGAGAGCTTTTTAAGGTTTATAAGGATTTTGATTGTACTTTTATTCATATAGAGAGTAATATGATAGCAGATAGTTTATCAAAATTAGGAAGAGGAAATGGGTGGGACTACTTGGGTTTTACTTTTCCTTTATTTTTGCAAACTTCTTTTATGGGTTCTGAGTAATTGTAATTGGGAGGGAAGAGTATGATATATGAGGAGGGATCGGATTACACCGTTTTTTAGTGACATCAAATGACATCGTTCATTTTCAAAGTTCAAACAGTCGATCAAAACCGTTCAATATAATATATATATTAAAATGTGCTTGCAGATCAAATTTTACATTTTTTTGAATTTTTTTCCTATTTATTAAGATGGGTACAAAAATTCAATGGTCTGAAAACAACGATTTTGTAAAGTACTTAATAAATAGTAAAAAAATCCAAAAAAATGTAAAATTTGATTAACAAGCACATTTTAATATATACATCATATTGAACGGTTTGGATCGACTGTTTGGACTTTGAAAACTTTAAAAATAGACGATGTAATTCGATCTCACCAAAAACAGTGTAATCCGATCCCTCCGCATGATATATATATGTTGTAATTTTGCCTACGGGCTTGATGTAAGCAAAAATATAATATAAGGATCTTGATGGATTCGAACCATCATCCCCCTGAAAATTGAGGGACTTTGTCCAAATGATATTTAAGCTGAAGATCCATTTCAAAAGGCAAATTGATGATTGTACCACCACAATAAATTTCCCTTTTAATTTGAAAAAAAAAAAAAAAATTCACCTCACAGCAAACAACAAAATTAAATACACTTTCCTTCGTCAAAGGACGACAATAACATTAATTCCAGAAGAAAAAAAAAAGGATAAAACAAACTTCATATAACCACTGACGATAATCTAAACACACAAAACCCTGTTATTAAACCAGACCCAATAAATAACAAGGTCCAGACATTAAACCCAATCCCTAGAAAGTGAGAAACAAACGGCAACAGTTGAACTCTGAAGCACAAAGTCAAAACTCTGACGCGAGAAACCAAGAAACTAATAATTTGATCTCTATAAACACGCAGATCATAAGAATTTTGGTGCTTTTTTGTAATTATTCACATCCGAAGAGTAACTGGCAGTAATTATTTATCCAACAAATCACATTCAAACAAAACATCAGTGATTGAAATAGAAATAGAAAAAATAAAAGCAGAAATTCACAGGTATAGGCAAACAACAACAACGACAAATGAAGAAAAATTACATCTAAATATAAAAGTAGAGACAAACTTTAATACTGAGTTACTGACGTTATTCCATACTCTTTTTTAACAATTTAAACAAAAAAAGGGAAAATCTTTACAAGCTCGAATAGGATGAACAACCAGACGCAATAACTGAAACATAGAACTATCCCTGATCAGCTAACGCTTGTCCTACGATACCCAAGAAACTAACATGGACAGGGATTCAGAAGCAGAATTTTAGTAATCCAAATTTCAAACCAGATTATGAACCCAAGATCCTAACACGAACAGCAAAGCTCTGGAGTTCAGAGTCTAAACTCTGACTCAAGAAACCAAGAAACTATAAATTTAATCTTTATGAAACACGCAGAGCAGATCTTTTAGCGCTCTTTTGTAATTTTTCACATCCAAAGAGTAACTAACCGAAATCAATTATCCAAACAAATCACATCCAAATAAAGAATCAGTGATCAAAATAGAAATAAACGAAGAAGAAATAAAAGAAGAAAAGTAAAAGAAGAGATATGTAGCTAGGCAAAAAGCAACATGCAATAAAAGAAATCACATCCAATAATAAAGCAGAGACCCAAACATTAATTACCGACATTATTCCATACACCTTTAAACAATATAAACTAAAAAAAGAAACTGTACAGACTCAAGAACTCTGAACATCCAGACAGACCCAATAAACGAAAACAAGAACTACCCTTGAACACTCAACGACTGACAACAAAGCCCAAGAATGGCAATAAATAAACCTAAAACCTAATTGGAACCACAGGATACCCAGAAACTAACAAGAACCACAGACTGTGAACTCCCGGCCTAAGCATGGAATGGAATTCAACCAAGAAAGCGACACGACCGACAGATCGAATTCGGAACTCAGAAACGAAACTAGATCTGCTCCTAAATGCCACAGCGATGACCTACAGGTGGTCTATGTACCACACTGTAACCCAAATGCCGTAGCGGTAGCTAAACCGCCATACCGGCACCCAGACCGGATAACGCCAGCTGTACAACATGCCCGGGTTGGAATCGCAGTGCCCCATCCCCCCGGCGGTGATTGCCGGCCGTCGGATGGCCGGCTTCGTTACCTCCCTGAGGCGCGCTTCTCTCTCGCGCTGGGATTGCTCCCTGTTGCACCCCCTGCTTAGACGCGCCATGTTTTAGTTTGTTGGTTTCTTGGTTGGAGTTGGGAACGGGAAGACAAAGATTTGACAAGTAGAGAGATGATTTGGCGCTCGCGTGGGAGGGAAGTGATTAGGGTTTAGTCCATAATTCATATCCAGTGCGATATAATGAGATCTCTCTCGTCCGTTTTAATCTGGCACGAATCTCAAAGCAGACCCATCTAATTAAACACGAATTGATTTTTGTAGCCCGGCCGGCTGTGAGTATTCTACACGGTCAGGGGATAGTGATACTCACTCGTCGATCCGTGCGCTCTTGAGATCAATGGTGCAGATTGCAACAAACGGGTAATACGGATCGGTGACGTGGCCTGCCAGATTAACCTTTGAGCGACGGAAGCCGGTAAGGCAAGGGACTCAGTCTGGAGTTTTGAGCTGATTCTTGATTGTTTGACTTGATTGACCATTTCAAGGGCCTAAATGAACATTTTTTTTTTATTTAAGGGCCCTTCCCTGATGTTCATCAATCTTGACAAAGAGTACTGCTATTTTAACATAGTTCATTTGAAAGATTCGAACGGAATTATATACAATTCCAAATGTCGTATAAAGTGTATATTGACTCTATACATATACTGCTCTAGGTAGGCTGTGCCCATCTGAATTTTGAGTTATAGTGTAGTTCTAACAGTTCTGATTGATTTTGCTCCTCCTTGATAATTTTTGTGCTCCCTCTGAATGTTTAATTTGTAATTCGGGTTAAATTTAGGATTAAAATTAAAATAAATTTGTTAAATTTTGATTGGTAATTAGAATTATAAGTTAGAGCATCAGAAATTACAAGTCAAAGCATTGGAAAGTATAAGTTAAAGCATTGTTTTTTATCGAGTACCCAATTAGTTAATGGATTTACACCCGATTAGCTATTTAAACCCGATTTGATATTTTTTTGTCTCCTTTGATGAAAATCCTAAATCTGCCCCTGGCTCTAGGGTATGTTTGGTTGGATTGAGAATGGACTATTATTAGAGTTAGGCTATTCGGAATAGCTTATTCAATGTTTAGTTGGGTTAGAATAGCTAGAATAGTGAATACATACTTTTTTTATCTTTATTAGAATAGATTGTTCCTAAGAATTTTAAAATTTGACTATTTTAATAAGACAAACAATAACTATTTTTATTTAGCTATTCTAACTTATTCTTGTTTTTCAACCAAACATATCCTTTATATTTTTTAAGAGGTCAAAACAATACATGCAGTATTTACGGCCTTATATTTTTTTGAGGAAACAAGAGGGGTCAAGCCCCACTTTATATAAACCATGTTTGGTTACAAATGTGAAGGTTCTCAGAATGAGAACCTAGTGTTGTATGTGGGAAAGAAAAAGCAAAAAAACAAAAAGAGAAGAAACCTAAGGGGTTCTACGTGATTGATGAGATGAAATTAAAAATAAAATACAATTTTGCTATTTTTATATAGCTTTATGTTTTGTCTAAAAATTCTCATCCATGGCTTATGTTGTTGCTTCCGGGTATCCTTCCTTCTAATCTTCGCATTTCTATTATCTCTTCTATCAATTGCTGCACTGTTTTGACATCTCCTCTGAAAATCCTGCTACACCGTTCTCTCCATATAATGAAATTTGCCGTTATTAGAATCTCCCTTGTTTTGCCTGGAACACTTCTGTCTACCATTTGTTCTATACCTCCTTGTCTATGTTGTATGAGCTCCAGTAGTTGCAGGGAAGACATAGCTCCACTGACCACTGCTTTTGTAAGAACACAGTCGTTGAAAAGATGTTTGGTATCTTCATCGCTTGCTCTACACATATAGCACATCCCCACTATTATGAAGCCTTTAGCTCTCAAGTTCGCAGCTGTCAAGATTTTGTTGTTGTATACCAACCATGCAAAAATTTTGCATTTTGGAGCTATTTTGAGTTTCCAGATGCTACCTGTATTGGATCCAATTCTTGGCGTGTTACACAGTGCCCTATACGCTGATTTGACCGAAAAACCCTTGTCTTCCTGCAGCTTCCAAATGGTCTTGTCTGCTGCCTGTTGCTGGAGCGCCTGCTGCTGCCTTAGGTCTCTTTGTATGATGCGTAATTCCAGGATCTCTTTCTCAGCTTGTTCTGTCAATGCGTGTTCGAACAGCTGTACCAGGTCAATTGTCGTGAGAAGATCTTGGAGACTGTTGTCTTGGTTTATTGCAAAGGTGTAGAGTGCTCTTAGCCGGTTTTTGAGTATTCCTTCACCCCAGTTATGTTTCCATAACTTAATGTCTCTGCATTGATTTGTCGTCCTTTGCATGAAGTTGTCGCATAAAGGCTGAGCCTCCTTTAGATGTGTGGTGAAAAAGGCGGATTCGTATACTCTCAATGGATCCTGATGGCAGTATATTTCTCTGAAGATGACCTTCCATAACTTGGGTTGCGACTGATGCCACTGCCAGTACCATTTGGCTAGGAGTGCTATGTTGAAATTCTTCAAGTTGATGATGCCAAGGCCCCCCCATTTCTTCGGTACGCACACTAGTTCCCAATTTGCTAAATGGATTTTTTTCTTCTCATGTTGAGCCCCTTGCCATAGAAAATTTCTCCTTATGCGATCAATTTCATCAATAACCCATTGTGGTAATCTGATCACCGTCATAAGGTAAATTGGGATGGCAGATATAACTGTATTTATGAGCACGATACGACCCGTCATGCTCAGAAATTTGGCTGTCCAGCCGTTCAGTCTTTCCCTTATTTTTTGAATGAAGTCTCTGAATACCTGATTTGGAATTTTGATGTCCGAGAGTGGCAAGCCAAGGTATGTCATAGGCAACGTCCCTATCTTGCATCCCAGCATATTTCGAATTTGTTGTGAGTCCCCATGCCTTGAGTTGAGTTGAATAAATTCAGATTTCTCCATGTTGATTTTCAGCCCTGTTAGTCTTTGAAAAACTGCCAATGTTAGTTTAAGTACCTGTACCTGTTGCACATCTGGTTTGACGAAAAAAATCGCATCGTCCGCATATAGCAGACATGGTTCCATGTTTCTGATTGGCATCTTGAGTGCTCCTGTCTCTCTCAGTCTTTGTATCCATCTTGGTAAAAAGTCAATCGCTAGAATAAACAACAGTGGGGCTATGGGGTCTCCCTGCCTTACTCCCCTTCTTAATATGATTTTTTTCCCGACAAGCCCATTTATGATAATTTGTGATGTGCCTTTTAATACCAAACGATCAATCCATTGAACCAGGGTTGTCGGGAATCCGAGTGCACTCATGACTTTCAATAAAAAACCCCAATCGATGGTGTCGAATGCTTTATGGATATCTGCTTTGAAGATAGCTAGTGGCGTTTTAGTCTTTTTTGCGCATTGCAATACCTCCCTGGCATAGATAAAGCCCTCCGAAATTTGTCTCCCTTTTATAAAACCCGATTGGGGTTTCATAATAAGGTCATCCATGTGTGCTTGCAATCTATTTGCAAGAATTTTTGAGAGAATTTTCTGACAGCTATGTATCAAGCTAATTGGTCTATATTCTGATGTCTTGGTTGGATTTGGGGTTTTTGGAATCAGCGTTATATAGGAAGAGTTGAGAGGTTCAAGTGTTTGATTCGATGATGTTATCGTGTTGATGACTGCATGCAGATCTGGTATTAGAATCTCCTCAAAAGTTTTGAAAAATTCCCCCGTTAACCCGTCAGGACCCGGTGCCTTGTTGCATGGCCATTCTTTAATTACTCTTCTGATCTCATGTTGAGTCACTGGCTGTCCCAACTCTGCCAAGTCATGCTGTTGTGGGTATAATACTGCCCATTCTATGTTTTGTGTTGTTTGCTCCTTTTTCCCCATAAGATTTATGAAAAAATCTCGAAAAATGGTTGCTTTCATTTTCTGATCCTTGTATGCCCGGCCATTGTGCTGAATTGTGCCTATGTTGTTGCCTCTCCTGCTTGCCGTGGCATAGGCGTGGAAAAAAGCCGTGTTGCTGTCCCCTTGAGTTTGCCATTTAACTTTTGCTCGTTGCTTCCATAGTTCTTCCTCATATGTTGCTAACTCGGTAAATCTTCTTCTTACTCTTGCTTTGACTATCCTTTCCAATTGTGTTGGTGGTCTCGAATCTTCTATTTTATCATACCACCCCATGTAGTTTCTACATACTAGAATTTGCCTTTTTATGTTGCCTATTCTGCCCTTAGTCCAAGTCAGAATCTGTTTTTGAAGATCTAACAGCTTGCCGTGCAGTTCCTTTGCTGTGGTTGCTATCTCCATACTGCCCCAATGTTGTTTTACAAAAATGACAAATTCCTCCGATTTCAACCATAAATTTTCAAATCTGAAATTTTTTGTTTTCTTGATGCTTGTTCTGGCCTCGTATATGATCGGATTGTGGTCTGAATTAGTGTTAGGGAGAGTGCGTTGTGTTGAGGCCGAGTATATTGCACTCCATTCAGTTGATATCAAGAACCTATCCAGTTTTGCAAGAGAAGGTACAGCTCTAGTATTGGACCACGTATATCTTCTTCCTGTCATCGGTAAGTCTATCAACCCTAGTTGTAGAATTAGGTCTGCAAACGCCACTGGCCATCTCGAGGTTGCTGCCCTGAAGTTTCTGTCTTGCGGCTGTAACGTGGTGTTAAAATCTCCACAAATTAGCCATGGTGTGCCATTTACTGGCTCCTCCGATTGTAGCTCTTGGAAAAACAAGTCTCTTGTTAAAGGTCTAGAAGGACCATACACTGATGTGATTTTAATTTCTTCTTCCATGGTATTATCTCTCAAATTTACCGATAAGCTAAAAGTAGAAGTCTTGTATGAAACTAATGAGAATCTGCTTCCTTGCCATGCAATCAATATGCCTCCTCTTGTTTGATTTGCTTCTAGGATTCGAAACTCATTCAATCGCCCCCCACATATTTCCTTTCTTGTGCTATCCTCCACACTTCGTAACTTTGTTTCCTGTAGGCATATAATATTCGATTTTTCTAAAAAGAAAGTTTGTCTTATGGCCAACCTTTTCTCCCTTTCATTCAAACCCCGGACATTCCAGGTGATAATCTTAATTTTTGTTTTGTACTCCATGAGAAAACCATATGACAACTAGTAAAATCATTAAAATACTTGCTTTCAAAGAGGAGGTCTTACACTGTCCCTTCACCTTACAGCCATGCCCTACTGTTAAAAAACCTATTTCTCTATGCTGCCCCTTGCTGCACAGGAAACCATACCTTGCTATCCCCAAAAGTTCCTGTGCCCTTACTTGGTTCTTACAAACACTGCATACCCAAAACCTATCCCAATACATGTTACTTCTAACCTTCTTGAGCCCCTTACAGCTACTACCTTGGGAGCTCCACAATGAGTCCCCAACAGCTACTAAACTAATAACAAAAGTTGTACTTAACATTCTTAACCTTTGGATACACTAAATTAGCCAAAATTGCCTCCTCTTTCAGCTGCATAGTTTGCAATTACTCGCCGTTGATTACTTCGGTAGCTGCGATCTCTATCATCCCCTTCATCTCAATACCGGCTTGGTTGATTACTGCTTCGGCCTGCTCATCTGACAGCGGGTTGAGAGATTTCATGTAGTCCAGTTGGATAGGCGAGACCTTAGCCCTCTTCTTGTGAGATTTTTTGAAGCAGGAGACCGACCATGGCTTGGTTACTCGCCTTGCTCTCTCTTCTGGCCGTGTAAACAAACCATCTGATTTAGAGGATAATCTGGAGCTTCTTCTGGTTGGTTGTTGTGCAAACTTCGGTGGTCCAGGAAAGCCAGGCGGCCCTTCCTCTACTGCTACTTGCTGCGTCCCAGTCAGCACTGGGCTGGTGAAGCCGTGCTGCCCAGACTGTGTTGGGCTAGTGAGACTTTGAGGCCCAGCCAGCGTCGGGCTTGTGAGGCCTTGAGGCTCGTCAATCCTCTCTAAGGTTACGGGCTGCATTGGGTCTGCACTTGAGGCTTCAGGCTGCACTAGAGTTGAGTTGGGCTCAAAAAAGCCTTCCTCTACGGCCTGTAGCTCTTGTTCTATTTCAACTAGGTTTAATGTGGACCTTTTCTTTTTCTCCTTTGCCGTATCTGTTTTGTTGCCAGCCTGTATCCCTCTAATTTTGAAAATGGTTCCTCTGAACAAAATTTCAAAAGCACCTTTTTGAAATAGTTCCGTTTGAAACATCCTGATTGTCTCCATGTCTTGTTCTAATAATATTCTAATGCCTTGAGTAGCTAAAAGTACCCTATACTGCTCCCCTGTTGCACTGCTTGCAATTAATTCTTCGTACCCTACTGTCTGAATATGTGTTGATTGTTCTCCAACGGCTATCCCATCTTTTCCTTTGTCAGATTGAGAGAGTGGGCTGCTCTCTTCTCCATTTTCAATTGCATTTTCCTTCTCCAGTTGAGCAAGGCTAGTCTCCCCTCCATTTGCTCCCACCTTCTTCATCTCCAGTTGAAGATAGTTCCGATTTGCATGGTGCTTGTTATCGACTCCGGCTGGTGCGTCTTTCTCCTCAACCGTCTTCCCCTCCACCTCAATCTCTATTTCTAGTGTTTCTTGTGCTCCCTGCTTTGCACCCTCCTCTCCTTCTGGTGTTTCTACCTCTAGTTCAGGAGATACCTGCACTTGCACTTCTCCATTCTCTTTTGCTGCCTTTGCTTCATTTTTCCCACCCGTTAACAGGACCAGAGGTGGGGAGGCGCCAAAAATGTTCACGCCTGTTGGTTTGCTCTGTTCTTGCCTTAGATCATTCCCAGGCTCCACCGGCTGATTTACTATCAGATTGTCCTCCCTCGTGTTGTTTTGTTGCCTGCCTGGAGCCTGGCGGCCTCTACCGTCGGTGATGCGTGCTCTAGGGGTAGTTGTGGAGAATCTAGCAGGAGTGATATGGTGGTCTATTCTGTTGGATCCACCTCTAGAGGCCTGACCCCTGTCTTTCCTGTAGTGCCGGTGCTCCACCGGTGATGGGACGTCAGAGGTGTAAAGCCATCCGTCTAGGTCGATCGTGACTGTGCCAGGGCGGGATCTGGTACCAGCCGTTGCATACCGAGGGACTCGATACGGGAAGCGAACGTCAACTAGAGCGGTAATATACTCATAGTTATCGTTTTGAAAGAACGGTGCCACCCTTTCAAGTTGCCCAAAGCCTGAAACAAGCGTCCCAACGTCACGTCTGTTCCAACGGTGTAGCGGTAGGCCATAAATCTTAATTCGGGCCAGGTTGGAAGTTGGGTCAAACATGGTACCCGCTTCCCTTGTCCAGGGAGCAAGCTGCACGTCTACCCCGGGGCCTAGCGTGAAGACGCAGACCGCACAGGCTTCTTTCATCATATCTTTGCTTGGGAATACCGCGACGAAATCTCCAACTGATTGGTGCACCTTTCTCACTTTGAAATCCCTGGTTTGCCTTCTGAAGTACATAGCAAGCCTCGTGGCAAGGCGGTGTGCCAAAAAGGGAGTGTTTTCGTGAGGGCCTGTCATTACTATAGTTGTTCTCTCTAGGGATTGGTTAACTGGTAGTAGATGTTCTCTTTCTTCTAAAAAGACATGAATGTCTTCTGCTCTGTTGGTTTCTACCTGATCAGGGTCTTCCAGTGGAATGGTCTCCCAGTCAGAGAAATCCATTTTGTGTGGTTTGGTCTGTGGTGATGGATGTCTTTGCTCTTTTGGTTGGAATTCAGTGGAGGGCTTAACCTGTGGCTCTTGGTTCCCCTTTATAATCCCTTGAGTTTTGATAGCTGTAGTTGCCTTTACTCCTTCCTTTACTGCTTTATTAACTACTTCTTTGTTGCTCTTTGTCTTACATTGGCGTGAGAAATGACCTTGCTTGAAGCATTTAATACATCGGATCTTCCCTCTGCACATAGATTTCTTATGTCCTTTGGCAAAACAGTTAAAGCACCTGTTCTCCTCTTTAAGCTTCTGTTGGTGAGGGCTTAGTGTAAGAGTAGGCTTGATGGGACGAGGAGCTCTGTATTTCCTTCTAACGAGGGTCCAACCCTCTTCATCCCCTAGGTCGGCTGTCTTAACTCTCTCTGTGTCACCATTAAAGGCCTGCTCTTGAGCCTTGTGCTGGCGGTTGAAAGTCTCCTCCGGTGGTTGAAAAGTCTCATCCCTGATTGTACCCCTTAGTTGCGTGACTGTGTTGTTCCTGTTGAGAATCTGGGCATAAGATTTTCCTGCTGCAAAAATCGCCTCCCTTGTCGCTTTTGCCTTTGCTAGCTGGAACGCCATCTCTTACGGCCTTATATTTTGTACATTATTTTGTTCATTTATTATAAATTTGAAAATCAATATGTTAATATGACATTTCTGTAAAACTTTTGGCCTTATATTTTGTACAAACATTCCTTTAACAAATGGAAGCATTGAAAGACTTGGGCGTGACGCGACTGTCACGTACAGTCGCTTGTGTCGGTCACGTTATATGTGTTGATCACTTGATGTGATTCGCATGTCACATGATGTGATTGTCTTTCATCATCTTAGTCACGTTACGTCACGCCAATTGATTTAGTCACGTTACGTTACATGACTAATTTTTAAACATTATTTCTTAATTATAATTATTTTTGTTACAGTTTCTTATTTTTTGATACATTTTATTATTATTTTCTTTAAACTAACTTAAACTTGAAAATAATAATTAACCGTAATCAATCACGTCACGCGAATAGTGACTATTTGTGTGACTCGACTGTCATCCACCATTTTGATCACGTCACGTAAAAATAATTTCCGATCATGTAACAAGACGTGACCAAGTCATGTTGTGATAGTTATGTCAAGTTTTTCTTTCTCTAATAACTGACAGGATTATATAGGAAGGATTATATAGGAAGGATTATTATCGCTAAAATATTTTTAAAGGTACATCGACAGGGTCATACAGGAAGGATATTATCGCAAAAACATTTTTAAGGGCCTGTTCGGCGCACCAATAGGAACGGGAATGGGCGTGGGAAACGGGAAGTTTTGAACTGTCAGTTACTGTGCGCGTGGGACAGAAAACACGAAGTTGAACTGAATTTTTTTTTTCCACACGCACAGTAAATCACACGAACAGGCCCTAAAGGTTTCAAGAATGTTGAAGACAGGATCAAGGCCAGAAGCGGTTAAATCAGAACTAATTTTAATTGTTGTATTTCTTTTGATGCAGCTCTTGTGCTGGTTGTATTAAAAACGCGACAAATGTTTTTTCCATTTGGCTAAACATTCGACGAATGTTTTTGAATAAATGAGACGAATCGAGAATATAATGGATTACCAGAAAATTTTGTAATTTATAAATATAAATGGAAAGTTAAATTTTTATAAAAATAATAAGTTCGAAAATAAAAAGAACAATTTTTTTACTGACATGAACATCATCAACAACAAGGAAAAAGAAATTAAAAACCATAGATGATGCAAGAACCAATCTTTGATCTAGTGATAAAGACAATGTTTTCTTTGTGAGAGGTTCCGGATTCAAAATCCAAAAATAGTGTAGACATTAAATAGTTATGTGACTTGACCTCCAATTTTTACTAAAAAAAAATCAGAAATGATGCTATGTTCTAAACTGAAATTAATAATATTTATTCTTCCCAAAAAAACATCCTTTTACATTCACTTTCTTTTCAATTGATTTTAGGAAAAGGAGTTGATAATGACAAAATTATATTTTCTCTATTTGGACGCTATAACATCTCTCATTCCTAATTATTTTTGTTATTGCTTACGTCCGAAAAAAATCGAATTTTTTTTATAAACCATAATTAAAAAAATATTTTTATGAAACCAACGTGATTACTTTTTTTTTACAAAAACCATAAGAACCGAAATGTCATTTCGATCAGAAATTATTTTTTATTCCGGACCGAAATGATATTTCGGTCCGATTTTTTTTTTGAATTTTCTGCAGCGGCTCATATGAAAACTTGTGAAACAAGTACCACAGAAAATTCAAGAGGGGGACCGAACCGAAATGCCATTTCGGTCCGGAATAAAAAAAAATTTCGAACCGAAATGACATTTCGGTTCTTATGATTTTTGTAAAAAAAAGTAATCATATTGGTTTCATAAAAAAACAAAATTTTAATTATGGTTTATAAAAAAAATTCAAAAAAATCAGCGGGGACACAAACAATATTGTGTTGGTTCTTTCTATTATTCATAAGTTCTTGCTATTTTCTTATGTAAATATATGAATTTTTTTTTAAAACCATAATTAAAAAAAATATTATTACGAAACCAACATGATTACTTTTTTTTTACAAAAACAATAAGAACCGAAATGCCATTTCGGTCCGAAATTTTTTTTTTATTCCGGACCGAAATGCCATTTCGGTCCGGTCCTCTTTTTGGATTTTCTGCGGCAGCTAATATGAAAACTTGTGAAATAGTACCACAGAAAATTCAAAAAGGAGACCGGACCGAAATGTCATTTTGATTTGGAATAAAAAAAAATTCGGACCGAAATGAAATTTCGATTCTTATGATTTTTGTAAAAAAAAATAATCATGTTGGTTCCGTAAAAAACAAAATTTTAATTATGGTTTATAAAAAAAATTCTAAATATATATGAATAACTTTTGCCAAATCAACTTCTCGTTAAATCTTGTTCCCTCCTGCGGGCTTCTCGAGGGCGATCAAATTGCTCCCTGCTGCGCCCCGCTGTAGGCAAAGGCAAGCCATCTTCAATGATTTTTGTTGATTTCTTGATTTTTTGAAGCAGATTGTGGAGGCGGGAAAGCGGAGAGTTGACAAGTCAAACTAATGCAGGAGAGATGATTTGGCGCTCGATTTTTAAAACCTGTTGTTAAATTTGTTTTATTAAATGTCTTTTTTTGTCTCTATCATACTTCAATTTTTATAACTTTAATAATTCACAATTTAAAACTTAATGTTAAAATAAAACCGTTAAGTATGATCTAAATTATTTTATTTATGAATATGTAAAACATTATGTGACTTCAACTTTATTTTGTTGTTATCAAGAGTTTGTAAAAATATATTTATGTGGATAATTTATAAACATGGATTTTTGTAACTTATTGATTCACATAAAAATAAAATATAATTTTTTTTTTACATATAGAGAAAATAACATAGATCATGTTTAACGGTTTTATTTTTTAATTTATGAATGGACATACTCCGTATTTCAACCTTAGAGCATCTACAGCCATGAAACTATTAGAGTTTCTAAATAACTGTTAACTGTTTTTTAGAAATTAAAGCTCTCTTAATTTGTAAACCTCCACATCCCTGAAACTAAAATTAGAGTTTCCTAATTGCCACGTCACAGCTTATAAAATTTCTTATTAAGATATATCTGCAAGAGAAAGGAATTTCAGCGAATCGTTTCGCCACGTCACAGTTTATAAACGATTTCTTATTAAGAAATTATTGAGCAAAGTTGCTAAAATAAGAAATTCATCTACATCTCTGAAATTGGTTTAGCAACTGCCACATCAGATTAGAAACTCTAAGAGTTTTAGGAATGTAGATGCTCTTATTTCTCTTGTGTGAGCTACATTTCTTTCTCTTATTTACTCCGTATTTCAACCCTTTTCAAAACACTTGAACATCAATCTACATCAATAGAGCATGCCAGAAATATAAACTAAACCAAAACATTCCAAACCATGCCCTCAATTAATTCATAACCATATTAAACTTAGGCCGCTGCGCTAAATAAATTTAACCATCTGGAGAGATGGGTTAGTTTAGGCCAATTTAGATTAGTCTAAAAGCCAACTTGTTTCATTTTAGTCTGGCTCAATTAAACTATGTTTGACGGAATAACTGTGGCCTAAAATCCTTATTCCATTGTTTAGTTTTGTTTAGCATGCAACTTGCTATTTTGATTCAACAATGACTCCTGTTGAATAAACTTAATCAGATACCATCCTGAGAAAATTAGAAGTGAATTCGAAAAATACATTTTTTATTGGAGAAAATGCATATTAAAAGCAAAAGGTTTTATAACTTGGGATAAGATCACAAGAAGGAAAAGAGGGGAAAAAACAAGAAGCAACATGACAGTAATAAATGAGAATTTGTCTTTGATCTAGTGGCAAAGACACATAACTTCTATATAAGAGGTCATGGGTTTAAAATTTACAAAGTGAAGAAATTCTCTGTATTAATACTATGTGAGAGGCTATGGCTTAACCCAAACCCATATTCCATATTTAAAAGAAAAAGAAAAAGAAAAGAACAGTAATAAATAAAGAGATAGTTTGAAAAAGCAGCAGCTACCGAACCAGGCCGAACAAAGTAAAATAAAAAATTCTGTAGGCCATTAAACCTCACCGTAGGCCCATTACGGCCTTCTCTACATCAGCATCTCTCTTTTCTACGGTTTCTTCTTGAGACCTCACTGTCGCAATCACCATCTGTCAGCCATGGAGGTGGATCAACTGGCGGAGGCCACGACGGAGAAGAAGGATCCGTCAATTGTGAAAGCAAAGACCACCACTGCCAGATCCCGGCTTATTGTTCGCCTCGGTGGGTTGCTCGTTTCCCACAGCACTCTCGTCAGGTATAACTCTCTCTCTCTCTCTCTCGCTTGCTCACTTCCTAGAGCTGTGTTACTGGGGTCTTCAACTTGATTTCTTAGCTTTGATGCAGCTCATTTCAATTTTAAACACAGACTTGAACATTGTTGCCTAGTTTGCCAATGCGATCTCAATCAGAAAACATATTTGGGGTTTAAAGTTTAGTTAGTTGTATTTTGAGCCCTCTCTCATCAGGTTCATAAATTATTTAATTTATAATTTTAGACTTCTGTCTTGGATTAAACAGCCCTGCCCTGACTATGAAAATATATTTATTGCAGAACTAAAATGCTAGGGACTCAATTGGCAGACTTGAATATCACTGGAAGGACAATGATTTGGTGTTTATTAGGGATAAATGTGTTATGAACAAATATTCTTACTAAAACTGATTTTTTATGACAAATTTCAGTGTAATTTGCTGTGTGTAGCGGGTCTGATAGCGCTGGCTGTTCTCCCAGTATTGGCCAAGAACACCCTACATCCAGAGAATGCTCTCTTGCCAGGTTAGGCAGTTTTTGTTAGGTTAAATGACTTCATTTCATTAATTCTTATTCTGTACTATTTAACAATCAACTGGTTAAAACTTAAATTCTAAGCCAGAACTAAGCCTTGACATCTGTCTAGCATTCCAGAAAACACAAACTAGGTCCCAGAAATCTACAGGAAATTGAGTTCCTTCAGAATGGATTCAGATGCAAGGATTGATATTGCACTGTACATACAGGTACGGAAGACAACCAACAAGGTTTTAGAACTGAGACTCTCTTTCTTAACCAATATAATTAATGTGGTTGACAGGTTCTGCCAATCCTGTCCTTTCATATCAAGATGTTACAGAAGCAAACAAGTTAATTATGGATATTATAAACGCTGCTGATGACAGAGTTGCAACAGATATGTATGTCTTCCAGTTTTAAAGAATTTTCATCCTTTTCTTCCACAATGCTTATGGTTCTAAAAGTGTTACCATGAAAGATAATACAGCATCTACTGGTAAACAATACATCAGTTTAACTTGTTGGTACTGGATTGTATTATCTGGTTGAGTACTATGCATTTCTTCACGATTCTTTTTTTTTTTTCAAATGTAATTTGTTTCAGTTCTTTATCTGACCATTTGGTTTGTTCCTGAATAGGGCAATTCTCATTTTCTAATAGTTATTCACTATTAACTTTTGCAGGGAAATACCAAAAGTGATTGCGAAATACATGGAAACCGTAGGAGCCGAAACATACCACCACAAATTCTCCCAGCCCAAAAATCAGTTCCATCCTCTTCATTTCTTCTCCTCTACTCCAAATCCCCCTCAGACCCAGGCCAACCTAAGCTATGGCACCAGTACTGTTGGCATAATTCGGGCACCACGTGGTGATGGCAAAGAGGCCATTGTTTTGGTCAGCCCTTACAATACACAAAATACTGGAGTGATTGACACCTCAGCATCAGCTTCATCTCTAGGTCTTGCCTTTTCAGTTTTCTCACTACTAAGCCGTGCTACCTGGCTAGCAAAGGACATCATATGGGTTGCATCAGACTCAAAGTTTGGGGACCACACGTCAGTATCTGCATGGCTGAACGATTACCATAACCCTAACTTTTTAGGTGATGCTTCTACTAGCAGTATCTTCAACGTGCTGGGACAATGGCTTGTGGTATTGTTTTTAAGGTGATTGAGAGAGAGAGGAGGGAGAGACACGAGGATAGAGATGTGGTTACCATGTTTGCTGAGGCATCAAATGGTCAAATGCCGAACTTGGACTTGTTAAATGTTGTGCATTATTTGGCTGTACATCGGCAGGGAATTAGGGTTAGAGTTGGGATGTTTGGTGGGTTGGTTAAGTCCCATCTGGTTAAGGTTTTAGGTGAGGTGATGCAACAGGTTGGAAGATTTGCAAGGAGTTTAAATCCTGATTGGCGGTTTGAAATGCCGAGTAGTGAATATGTTGAAGGGGCTGCCACACTTGCAAGTTCTATATACTCTCAGGTGATAACTATTGTTTTTTGTTATTTATTAAACATTAATAGTGTAACACTATCATTTTAATCTATTCTTGTTGCTTAATATTCAATCGACCCCTGATCTTTGACTAAACATTAATGACACACAATGTGTAATAACAAAAGAAAGCTAAAAAGAAATGTAAAAGAACAATCAAATTTGAGATGAAGCTAGTACTGCCTTGAATGTACTGGTGCAGAATCGAACTATTATAGAACTGAAATCCAAGATGACTATCCTTAGTACCATGATGGTAGATTGTAGTGCCATTATGCCCCTGTTGGACACTACTGTTTTTGACTTTTTATTCTTATACATTATGAATTTTTGTTTGTTGGCATGTTCGTTGTTTACTTAAGGCTACTAAAATTTGATATTTAGCCAACCAAATTGGCATTAAATAAGCTTCTTAAACAAATCTGTACTTTCTTTTAGGCTTTGGGAGTGCCAACAGGCCCACATGGTGCCTTTCGTGATTACCAAGTTGATGCTGTAACTCTGGAGCTATCTCCAAGATACTCTTTGAAGAATGAACATACTCGCTCGGCTTTTCTCCTAAAAGGCGGCAGGTTCTATTATTAATTGAATCTTGTTTATTTCTCTTTTCATTAGAAAGAAGAAAGTTTACAATGTCCCATAGGGTTGATCAAGTATGACTCGCCTCTCTTTCCTTTTTTTCATGCTTTTGTTCATAGTAGTATAAATGTGGGCATATTAGTGTAGAATCTGGTTAAATTTAGTTTCAATTAACAATTGAGGTTTTTCAGGGCTCAGTTAAACTAATTTTTCTTGGAGTTCAACAATAGGCTTAATATGTTATAGGTTGATGATTTTTGTGAACCAATTCGAAAGTGGTTATCTGGTATAGTTCATTTAACTTCAAGAATACCATAGCAGATGTTTCAACTTTCAATAAACCACAATTGCTATATAAACCCTAAAAATGTAAAAAATAAATAAATAGAAGGTTGGAAAATTTCCTGCTAGGGAAGATGTCCTTGGGTTAAATCTTTGACTATCATTAAATAGCAGTCTATATTTATTCTATTGCAGGTTGATAGAAGGCACGGTTCGATCAGTGAACAACCTTCTAGAGAAGTTTCACCAATCTTTCTTCCTCTACTTCCTAACCTCCCCGAACAAGTTTGTCTCTGTTGGGTGTACATGATTCCCTTCACATTTCTTGTAGCACCACTTCCCATAATAGCTGCATCCCTATTCAACCTCACCTCCAACCGCAATCCATGGAGGTGGCTTCATACCGCAAAACCCTTGCTTATAACACACACATGGTCTGTGGTTGTTACATTATTACCAATTTATATATCTAAAACTAATGATTACCTTCGACCAATGCATGCTTATATGGGCTGGGGTTCTCTACTAACCCTGGTAATTTTGTATACTGTATTTTGGGTTGCCATATTCCAAAATGGTAGAATGGAGGCTTCTAAAGGCAGTCATGATAGCCTCAGTTTTTTATCGGGCTTTGTCTATGTCTATAATAAATTTTGCAACTGCACAAATTGGGGCTTTGTTTGTAGTACCCATGTGCCTGTTTGCACGGCCTATCAGGGCTAAAGTGAACAACTCTCTATCTGGGGGATGGTTTTGACTTGCAATTTGGCCATGGCAGTTTTTTGGTTTTCCAGTAACTGCACTTGCACTATTGCAAGGTGTATGTAACGGTTTTGATACAGTGAGTATCCTGGGGTTTTGGGATTGGATGAAGTTTTTGTGGGGGTGGAATAGTGCCACTTATCTTTACCTGGTTTTGGTACATTTACCATGCTGGCTTTCGTTTGTGCACATAATGTTTTCACCCATGCCATTGAGGGAAGAGGTATAAACTTAGGTAGTCTAGATGTGTAGTGCCTCTTTGCATTTTTGAGTAATAGAATGACTACTGCAAAATAAACATCTTGATGAGCTAATGCTATCTATAGAATAGATTGTAGATTTTGTGTAATTTTAACTGTTTTATTATTTCTGTGGCAAATTAGTTCATGTAGTTTATTTTTCTCTTTGATGGGAAATTTTAAGAGGACATGATATTGTTTTCCTGCTGTAGTTTATGTTTATGATGATTCTCTCTTTTGTAGAGGTTTTATACAGAAGTCAAAATAGGTCATGTAGACAACTGAAAACAAGGCCTCACCCCAAAACTTTGAATTGATTATCATACAAATTTAAAAAAGGTTATTCAATCAGTAGGGTAGATCCTTTATTCAAACAAAAAGGTGCCAAATCAATGCTTCAAATGCAACGATGATTGCAAGTGTTAAACCAGCAAGTGAGACGCGGGAATGTCCATAAAAAAAAAAGGAAGTCAATTCTTCATGAGCAAAATTTTTAATTTGAGACTTCCGAACCTTTACTACTCAAAAGATAAATTTTTAAGGGAAACTGTAATATATTTTTTTTTTTTGCAAGTAGTCTAGCTATCCAATAATTTGTCAACCGGATGGTTCATTTAATTCAATTTTCTAAAATTAATTGTTTTACTAATTAACGGTAAATAGATTAATATTTCTGGAAGTGAAAATTTGCATCAAAGATATGAAACTGATTTTAAATTACACGAAATAATTTTTATTAAGGGGGAATTTCATGTATCCCCCTCAAAAATTTCAAAAGTTAAAAAACTCACATATTTACTCACATATTGGGTAAATATGTGAGTTTTTAAACTTTTGAAGGGAAAATACGATATTACAAACTTTTGAGAGAGAAATATGTAATATTAAAGTTTTTGAGGGGGATACATGAAATTCCCCCTTTTATTAATTAGTGAAAGTGAGACCCAGTTTGACTGGACAATTATCTTTCTTATTTCTCTATCTAAAATAATGTCCGTAGGCAAAATCAACTTGTTATCTCTAACAAACGGAGAATTACAAGTTTTCAACGAAAATATTGTAAAAATCAAAAAGCGTCTACTGAAAATTCATAAATTCCTCTCAAAACTACGTGGATATATCTTAAACACGAAAATATCATAAAATGGCTTCAAGTTTCCTTGAAAAAAAAAGTTAAATAAGTGATAACTAGAAGTGAGCCTCGCTTTGCTTCGGCGGCTATTATCGAGAGGAGTGTAAAAGGATTGTATCAGAATATTACCGAAAAAAAAAGATAATTAACTATTAAGATAAACATCTAACTATATATAAAGTTATACCGGTTATAAATAAAATGCCATATTAACGAATTCAAAATCACAAAATCAAGTTGTTACTGTATAAAGTTATACCGGTATACCATATTCATTAAGATTTTCTAACTATATATAAAGTTATACCGGTTATATACCATATTAAAGTTTTTAAAGTTTTTACTGCAGATTATACTGTAGTACTGTATATTATACTGTAGCAATTACTGTAGAATAAACTGTAGCCACAAAATATAAAATTATTCTATGTGTAGATCTGAAAATTAATATAATGTTCTATGTTGAAGTCCGATAAAGATGTACATCAATTTTGGCTTTAGAGTTTTGGGTTAAGGGTTTATGTGTGCATGAATTTCATATCACCTAAGGTACCTCAAATTTTGAGTTTACATCCTGACTGTCTGATCTGTTTTGAGTTACATTAGGGGATGTACAGTACTGCTGGCAGTAGAGACCTTTTACTACTGCTGCGGTATCGAACAGAGTTATCCAGCGGTAAGGTCATTTTTTGAATTTCTGAAAAATCGTAGGCATATTTGGAATATTTTTTACTATAGCATTTACGGTAGCATTTACTGTAGCAGACCTATAAGGATTATATATATATAATAGGAGAGTGACTAAGGTCAAAGTGGTAGTTCCTAGCCCCCGGTGCTACCAAGTCGTTTTCAAATTTCCAAAGTCCAAATGGCCGATCCGAACCGTTCAAGTTGTTCTCCATATTGAAATCTGCTTGGAGACCAAATTTTACATTTTTTGGAATTTTTTTACTATTTATTAAGCCACTTTGGAAATTGCTGATCACATGGTCCAGAATTTGGTTGCACTGTTTTTACTGGACCATGTGATCAGCAATTTTCAAAGTGGCTTAATAAATAGTAAAAAAATTCCAAAAAATGTAAAATTTGGTCTCCAAGCAGATTTCAATATGGAGAACAACTTGAACGGTTCGGATCGGCCATTTGGACTTTGAAAATCCGAAAACGACTTGGTAGCACCGGGAGCTAGGAACTACCACTTTGACCTTAGTCACTCTCTATATAATAGATTCGGACTCACCTCCAATAACTCTTTTTTTTAAAGAGGAGGGATCCAATTACATTCTTTTTTTTTGACACATCCTGACACTGTTTTTTTATAGATCAATTTTGCGATTTCAAAATCCAAACAGTCGATCCAAACCGTTCAACATGATCACCATATTAAAATGTGCTTGGAGATCAAATTCTACATTTGTTTGAATTTTTTTACTATTTATTAAGATGGTTACAAAATCGTTGTTTTCAGACCATTGAAAAACAGCGATTTTGTAACCATCTTAATAAATAGTAAAAAAATTCACAAAAATGTAAAATTTGATCTCCAAGCACATTTTAATATATCCATCATGTTGAACGATTTGGATCGACTATTTGAACTTTAAAAATGATAGGTGTCAAAATGTGTAAAAAAAAGAGTGTAATATGATCCCTCCTCTTTTTTAAATGACCCTCAAAACTTCTAATGTTACATAGAAGTAACATGATCCGACTTTTTCTCCGATAATAATTATTATGATTCAAATCTGCTAAAATCCGAGATCGGTTACTGTTCACCCTGAAATTCCTGCAATCCCTGCAATCCGAATCCAATTGTCGAACTGTTCTGAGATGCATGCAAGGAAAAACCAGCTGTTTCGAGATGCGTTCTCGAAAAAAATTCAATGACTGGATTCGAATTGCAGAGATTTCAGGAGTACTCTTCATTGGTTTCGGAAGTTGAGCTGATTTATTTCCTAATTATTAAGATTAGATCGTAATCAGTGACGCTCAGTAACGGGAGTCTGAATCTGCTGCGATCCTGGGTGGAATCGCAGGATCCTAAAATTCCGAATCAACGGTTCAAATTTTTCTGTGCGCGGATCTGAAAAACACTTTGAAAAAGTAAATTTTCATGCACTCATCACAAAAAAAATCAACAGCTGAGATTCGAAATCGCAGGGTCCTGTGATTCCCGTGAATCACAGCAGATTTATTTTCCAGTAACGGTGGTTCGTACTTGTTAGGCCAATGAGGAATTCATATAACCGAAAGTAACTTAAATTTTGAGTTTAGATTTGAACGATCAGATCTGTTTGACTCAAATGTTAAAGATCCACCGTGCATTATCTCTCGGACCGAATTGATTGGGATTTTGATCGGATGGTCCGGATCCAAATTCAAAATTCGAGTTACTTTATAGACCAGTACTCAGATAATTAGCGAAGTAATTTTGGGACAATTAGTCAATTAGAATTATCACATATTTCTCGAAAGGACCATTCTGATTCCAGCTCTACATAAACCCAAACCTCGTCCACACCCTTGGAGCTCCTTTAAATTGATCATCCGCTAGCCCCAAGTCCAAGCTCGGATTTATAATAATCATCAGTAAATCACTTGGATAAACCCCAAATGGCAACCTCACAGTGCTGTGCCAACCCGCCGACTCTGGACCCGGTCTACGGGAAGGGCACGGTTGTGGACAACTTCGGGGGACTTAAAACATACATCTCCGGCGCTCTCGACTTCCCGAAGCCCGCCGTCCTGCTCGTCTCCGACGTCTTCGGTACTTCCCAATTCCTCTTGAGTTTTTTCTAGCAAGTCCTTGAGAATTTTATTTATTGCTTTATCAGTTTCTCCCGAGTACTGAGACTGATTAAGTTAAAGTTTCGTCTTTGACGCCTCTGTCTTAGTTATATGTTCCTTTTGCTTTGAGCTTGATATGCCATGGCGGGTTTATATCTGCTGTTATTTACACGTAACCTGCTATTCAAATGCGGTCCGTCCAATCTAAAATGAACGGTTCGGATGCACACTACTGATGTCTTTTATATTCATAGAAGGTTTATTTAATCTGAATCGTCCATGGGAATCGGATACCAAACCCTAGGATCAAATTTGGACGGTTCATTCCAGTGCAAGACTCCAATGTCTAGGACGTGCTTGGAGCTCCACTCTCTAGATTCGACCTTCTTTTTTCTTTTATTCTTATGTTTTTCCCTTTTTGAAATGCACGTGTGTCATAAATAATGACAATAACAATAGTAATTTAATGATAATAATTAGTTAAATGAAGTAGTGGTTGCGGTAATAGCAACAATAACAAGAACCATAGCTTGGGAACTATTCCAAAAAGAGAAAATAACTCCTACAGTTTAGTTGGAAAAATACTCTATTTTGATGTTCAGCTGTAGTTTTCTTACACATCAAATAAAGTTCTGGTACATGCTTTTGGAAAAATTCTCTGTGGAAGGTGAAGTGTCCTTCCACAATCTTCTACCAAAATTATATGTGGTCCAATCAGATGCAAGTATATGGTTGTAGAAATTGATTGAATTTAAACCAGTCAAAAGCTTCTGAAAGCTAAGTTGTGGTGTATAGTAAACATCAAATAAAGTTCTGGTATATGCTCTTAACAATTTTTTTCCCTTAGAAAATATAATAAATAAATATTCGTTTAGTTAGACTGCCTTCTCTAATAGAGACTACTTTCATATGCCATCATTAGAAAAGAGTGGTTTAATGCGACCCTAACCATCTTAGCTGTAACCAAATCCGAACTGAGCTTCTTTTACAGCAAAACATATTGGAATATAAACCTAAATCAACCGACAACCTGTCTAACCTAAAGGCAGGTTTGACAGTGACCTGATCCAAACATGAGCAACTTGTAATAAATTGAATCTCCAGTAGCCTGTTAAATGGACTTTAACTGAATCATAGTTGGAATGCGATCGAACCAAACTGGACAACATTAGTCCTTAAAAGAATAAAAGAAAACTCAACCTAGTAAAGATGGCCTGATAAAGTTCTATACTGATTATACCTTTTCAGAGCTTTTTGTTAGATAAAGTGTTCATAGAATAATAGACTTGACAACCTGCCACATGAAACTAGTTGAGTAAATTCACAGGGAACAAAAGAATGGAAAAACATACATCCTTGTAAATATGGTTAGTTGTCAGTATGCTTTCCCATTGCTTTAGAACATTCCTGAACATCCCCTCTCCTTATTTCTCTCTTCACGAATTACTAGTTCAAGAAAAGTAGAAAGAGCTAGACACTATAACATTCAGAAGTATCTTCTATTTTGCTCGGTTTGTACATGCTATAACATATTATACTTGAAATCTTTACGTGTCGTGCTATATGACTAACTCGAAGATGGTTCTTTTCCTTTCCAGGATTTGATGCACCAAACCTGAGGTTAGTTCCTATTCCCTTTTTTCTTAATTCTTCTCTATAATGTTTCCCTAATGAATGTTGTGATGTAAGTTCTAAATTGATTGGGATTCTTTTGACTGATCATAGAAAATTATGATTTTACTTGATAGGGCTTTGGCTGATAAACTGGCAGAGTCTGGATTTTATGTGGTGGTCCCGGATTTTCTCTATGGAGACCCCATGCCACCTAATGACTTCAGTCAGTTTCCCACGTGGATTCAAAAGCATGGACCAGTATGTACTGGCCTTTACACTATGTTTTACTGGTTTATGTGTTGCACTTTCAGCTTTCCCTTCACATCTTGCTTTCTTTAAATTCAATGAAAGTTTGAATTTCTACCTGAGCTTAATGGTGTATGAATGAAGAACATAGTAGTGTCATTATGGTAGTTTGTCACTTACCTACAGTCATGTATGTGCTGATTGGAACTAAAATTGTTGCTATGGAACAGTACGAAACCATCAATTTCCTAGCAAATTCCTTTTGAAAGTGTGTTATCATATAAGTGGCTATTATGAAACTTCTAGAGATCCCAAGGCTTTTTTAGGTGGGATGGCAATTTTTAGTGCTGCTTCAGTAATTTATAAACTTGTGGATTTAGGCAAAAGGATTTGAGGATGCAAAGCTTGTGATCCAAGCCCTAAAGAAAAAAGGTGTATCTGCCATTGGAGCTGCAGGTTTTTGCTGGGGAGGTACTGGTTATCCGTTTATCTTGTGTTATGTTTTTGTCTGTATAGTTTACTTCATTAGTGAATTTTGGGCATGGCATTAATCCCTTAAAGGGTGTTCAGCAAGTTGGGTAGGATTAAATTTTAAGTTCCCCTAAGGGAGAGGTGTTTGGCAACAAAAAATTAAGAAAGTAGATGCTTAGCTTTCTTAAGAAGCCTCAAGTGCTTAAGCCATGTAGAATGGCTCCTTAAAAGTTTGGGCAAGCTTAAAAATGTGGGCAGAAGGAGGCTGAAGAAAGTGGTTTTAAGCTTTACAAAGGAGCAAGTGTTTGGCAAGCTTAAGTCTTAGTCTCCTAAGGAGCTCTAAGGAGCCCTAAGGAGGATGTGCCGAACACTACCTTAAACAGTAGAGGATATATTGACACATCATTCTTTTGTTTTTCTCGGCTATTTTGTTGTTGTAGGTCAGATAATAGCATTGACTTTTATCAAGCCATAAACAGTTTACATTGCAGAGCACACATCTTCTCTTATGTATGCCATATATAACATATGGACCTTTATGTCAAAATGTTAACCTAATTTATGGAAACTCATCATCTGGTATTGTCACTTGTCAGCCAAGGTTGTTGTGGAATTGGCAAAGTCAGATGACATCAAAGCCGCAGTACTGCTTCATCCCTCTTTCGTCACTGTTGATGACATTAAAGGTACAGAATTTTCAGTTTATTCAATAATTGTGGTATTATGTTGCTATTGGAGGGTACTTTGCGGTATGGGCACAGTAATATGTACCAGACTGTACCAAGTTAGCACCTTTCAGTTGCCAATCATGTGTCTGCTTATTTTACGTAGGCAGAGAATACTATTCTTATTTCTGTTGCACCCGGTGGCATGATTACTATTCTTATTTCTTATTATATTTATGTCTCTCTAACTAATTGAATGTACAAAATGAATTTCAGAGGTCAAGGTCCCCATATCAGTACTTGGAGCTGAGATTGACAGGACTACCCCTCCAGAAGTGACTAAGCAGTTTGAGGAGATCCTCTCTACCAAACCTGAGGTGATTTGAATTTCTAAATTGACCCTTACCCGTTAGAACTCAAACTAAGCCAGCGGTGTTACAATTAATAATCCAACCCATTCGGTCAGCCCAGTGTACTGGATCCTACCAGTTTGAGATTGACTTGTGGGTGAAAAGTTTGTGTACGGGTTCAAAATTTTCTGAACTATTACAGGTTGGGTCATTATCCAACTCTACCTGTTTACTGAACTACTATGTTTTTTTACAATGTCTTAATGGGGTTTAGGGAAGTGCTAGGAAAGGCAGTGCGCTTACCATCAGTTCCACTCCATTTTGTTTGTCTGAGATCTAATATGCATATATTAATATACTTTTGTACTATAATGGATGGGTTGGGTTGACAGATGACTTGCGTATGTTTTTAAATAGCTATGGTTTTGTGACCCGTGACTGGTGGAATTGGGTTCTGACCCTTTTATAAAGTACCATAATAATCTTATCTGACGCATCTGACACAACTGGACCCATTGATTCTTCTAAACTGATCATTGCCAATAAAATGAAGTGAGCATACAATTTTGAAGCTCGATTGAATTACTATATTTTTTTCTTATAACCTTTGCAAACAGGTGCCAAGCTATGTGAAGATATTTGTGGGAGTTCAACATGGATGGACTGTACGATATGAGGTCACTGACAAAGCGGCCGTAGAAAGGCTGGAGAAGCCCACAAAGACTTGCTAAATTGGTTCAACAAGTATGTTAAGTAAATAAAATGATGGCCGTGTATGATGTGTATGTATCACGAATGTCATGTCAAAACTGAGAGTTTGTGGTGACAGGTGGATATGGGATGAATATTTAATATAATAAGGATTTGAAGTATAATAAAATTTAGTACATGATCTTATGTTGGTAAACATATTTGTAAGTTTTACAGCTAGCTTTGATTTGTGTTGTTGTTCTGATCCTCCTGCACTGCTACTTTTGTGGGACGGATCTGATGAACCGTATTGTACCAAGATCCATGCTGACTCTGATCAACTCTTTTTATATATTAGGCAGTTTTGTCCATCTGGGATTATAATATTTTACAGAACATAAGCATGCCATGGTTGAGATAGCCCAATAATAATATTCCTCCTAACTTTTGTGGGTTTTTGACCATGGTTTTTTCAAGCTGTTTCCTCTCGCTAGATGAAAGCTTAAGCAGGGTAAACAAGGAGTGTAGATTTGTTGAGTGAATTGTGAATAGATAAATTTGTCGATTTTTATATACAAAAAGAAAGCTATACCTTAATCGCCACCTACAATTTTTTTGGATTGTATTCTCCCAGATGAATGGAACTCATCGTGTTTTACTGATTGGCTGGTCCAGATGGTTGTACATAGGATTGTCCAAATTAGATCTCGTGCGATATGGACAATAACAGCAGCTGCTATGGTGAAATCTAATTTGGAGAATTTAATTTAAAATTAATAATTGTCCATAGAATGTTCGGCTACTAGAAAACAACATATCCAATAAGTGTAACAGAGATGTGTAAGTTGTGTGGATCTTTGGACATACAAAATGCGATGGAAGTAGAAACGATGATATACGTGACAGACTTGGGATGGCACCCATTGAAGAGAAGCTCGTCCAACACTGCTTGAGATGATTTGGGCATCTTTAACGAAGACCTCCCAAGGCACCAATGCGTATTGAGATTATACGTCGTATCAAAATTACACAACGAGAGGTAGAGATTGGTCAAGATAGACATGGAAGTAGTAAAAAGATACTTGAAATAATGAAATGTATCTAAGAGTTAGCTTCGGACAGGGGCACGTGAAAGTTAGTGATTCATGTACCATAACTGTGACTTTGGAAATATTATTTAAGCGTGTTTAGATGTAGTATTATAGGCTTTAGGCCATATAATTAGATATTTTGAGTTAAGGACATAGAGTTTAAGATTTTGACTCCTACAATCTATAATGTAGGCATGGTATAATTAGTATATTACTAGTATTAGTATTATTATTAATAGTACCATTGTTACTATTAACAGTATATTACTATTACTATTTTATTACTATCTACTTTCATCTTCGTCTTGTAACTTCGATTGAGTTTTATTACGATTGAGTTTTATTGGGACTTGTTGCTGTAATTATCAATAGAGAAACTTCGGTACAATTTCTAAGCGCAAGTGGGAGGGAACGATGGCGGCCTATGCCACGTTGACAACTTCTTTCTCTCCCTTTTTTTTGTTATAAACATTCATGATTTGACGTCGACTTTATGGTATAAGTGCAAAGAGTTCAAAAAGTTTAATAATTAATTAATATATACTGTGCATAGGCTTACAGCATGTAAATCATATGATAAAGAAAAAATAAAAATAATAAATAAGATCGGGGGAACGCACTCCGCACGACCGCACTACGTCAGCTCTCGTCAAACAACATGGGCCAAATAGGCTTATGAAAGATGCCTTCGATCCAGTCCATCCTTCTGTTGCAAAAAAAATTAAAAAAAATCCAGTCCAGCCATCAAAATGTCGATTTGTGGGCTTTGAGAAGGCCCACGTACTTGTGATGTTCCATATAGCAACACGATATCAATTATAATATCTGGACATCAACTCTTAAGAAAGGGAATATATTTTCCCACTAAAACCACAGAAGCAAATAAAGGTATGCATTTGAATGAGAACAAAACGTATACACTCTTCTTCTTTTTTATTAGAATGCTATAAATGTCAACTTGCGATTATCAACGCCTTGAAAATGTTTTTTTTTTTTGAAAACTTGGCAGAGACTATGAAGTTGTGAGGAAGAATCAAACTCTCAACCTTTGAATAACCATCAGTCTTAGAACTTTTTTTCTAACCAATTGTGCTACCTCTCATTTCTTCAATGCCTTAAAAATGTTAACGTTGCCTCTTGTCAATCTTTTTCATTACCTCTCCTATTATTTAAGTTCAACAATTATTCTCATATTGAATTATTTTATTTTTTTATCATTGAATGAACATTTGTGTATTTACATTTGGTATTGTCGCCACATTTAGAAGAAAACTATGATCTGAGAACCAGACAATGAATAAGTATCAGCCTTATTTTCCAACGATTTCAAAATTTTAATCTATTATAATAATTAGTAATTGGTATTAATCTCATTTTAATATCATTGTTTGTCGAAGTTAAATATAACAGTCAGTAGAGTTGGGAGATCTCACCATGCTTCTTTTTCCCCATCTGCTGCTCAATTAAGCTAGTACCAACACTACAAATTAAAATACATATATGCGATTTCTTCCCCTTTCTATTTGATTTGACGACTGATGTTTTTAAATAAAATCCTACAAAAAACACATGCAGCATCTAGCTTAGGAAATTTTTCTAGGATTGATAATATTCTTAATTTGTATTTTGCAAATGATAACTTGATTTTCATTAAGAGTAACGCAAAAATGATTGATGCTCTCAAATAGCTTTTAATCGAGTTTGAGGACTTATCTAATATAAATTTATTTATTAAAGTGAAATGATTACTTTTTTAATATCACTAAGTTTGATGTACAATATATGGCATGTATTCTTGGCTATAAAGTTTCTCAACTTCCTATATCCTATTTAGCAGTTCCTTGCGTGATATAAATGTTAACTTTATTGAGTGGAATACTTTAATTGATAATATAAAAAAGGTTGTAAAGTTGAAAAGTAAATATTGTGTCTTCGGATTATCTTTTTTAAATCAGTCATTTCTGTTATTCTGTTATTCTTTTATATTAGAATGAAGATTGAAAAATTAAGAAATGATTTTTTATGATATGGGAAAAATGCCGTTAAAGAAACTTTATCCTTGTGGCATGGAAGGTTGTATGAATTATTATGATATAAAATTTAAATCATTGATCTTAGTGGAAAGCATAAATTTGAACTATATAGAATTGAGTCGGTTTAGTTATTGCGATTTTGAAAAATCTAAATCGAATCAAATATAAAAACCGAATTAATTCACAAATTCAACCGACCAATTTAAATAAATTGATAACCGAATTATTTAATTCAAACTTTTTTAGTTCAGTTAAAAATCAAATAAATTAAAACAATAAACACCCCTGGTACCGGTTCAGATGTATCAAGTCCAGATCCGAAATCAATCGGAACTCCCCCTTTGTCAGTGATATCATATCGTACCAAAAAAGCTAAACTGAACCGATACCAGGGGTGTATAGTAAACATTTAATATTTATTAAGGAGGGTTGGACTATATAAAAAGTTTTAAAAATATAAAATTCAATTCAATTTCAATATACATAATTAAATTTTTAAAATCATAGAGATGACTTAGCCACCATTTCAATACACCTAGATCTGCCCCTGCCTACAGTCCTGTATGTGCTGATTTGAATTATAATTGCTGCTCTGGATAAGTGCGGAATCATCAATTTCCTAGCAAATTCCTTTAGAAAGTGTGTTTATGTGGGACTGCAATTTTCAGTGCTGCTTCAGTAATTTGTAAACTAATGGATTTAGGCAATTTCTGCTGGGGAGGTATTGGTTATATGTTTTAGTCTGTATGTTTGTTTCATTCAGTGAATTTTGGTTATTGTAGTTCAAATAACAACATTGACTTTTATCAAGTTATAAACCATTTACATTGTAGAGAACACATCTTCTCTTATGTATGCCATAACACAGACACATTTATGCCAAAAATGTTAAACCTAATTTATGGAAGTCATCATGCATTGTTGTCATGTAAGGTTGTAGTAGAACTGGCAAAGTCAGATGACATCAAAGTTGTAGTGGTGCTTCATCCCTCTTTTGTCACTGTTGATGATATTGAAGGTGCGGATTTTGTTTCAGTTTATTCAATAATTGTGGTATTATGCTGCTATCGGTGGGTACTTTGCCGGTATTGGGACAGTAATCTGTACCAGGCTGTACCAAGTTAATGCCTGTCAGTTACCAATTTGCTTTTTTTTTTTGGGCCGAAAGTACTATTCTTTTTTCTGTTGCACCAGGTAGCATGATAAATCACAAATTTATGACTTATTATATTTATTTCTCTCTCTGACTAATTGCATGTACAAAATGAATTTCAGATGTGAAGATCTCCATATCAGTACTTGGAGCTGAGATTAACAGGACCACCCCTCCAGAAATGACTAAGCAGTTTGAGGAGATTCTCTCTACCAAATCCGAGGTGATTTGAATCTCTCAACTGACCATTACCCCTTAGAACTCCATCTAAATCAGAGGTGTTACAATTGATGATCCAATCTATCCGGTCAATCCAGTGTACTGGATTTGACCAGTTTGAAATTGACACGTGTATAAAAGGGTCAGGTACGGGGCCAAAATCTTTTGGCCCGTACAGGTTGGGTCTTGACCAAGCTTTAGCTGGTTAAGGAACCACTAAATTTTTTACAATGTCTTAATTGGGGTTTAGGAAAGCGGTAGGAAGGCCAATACGCTTACCATCAACTCCACTCCATTTTGATTGTCCAAGATCTAATATGCATATATTTAATATATTTCCTGTATTATAATGGGTGGCAGGGGCTGAACCTCCTGGATTTTGAAATTGACACACAATTTTGCACCCCTCCTAAAATCACCCCCTCCCCTCCCGGAAAGTCCAAAGCCCTAATTTAATTTAATTATTTATGATTGTATGTAGAAATTATATTAGTTAATCCATTTTTTTCTTCAAATTTATCAATCAGAGTATTAATTAGAATTAGATAATGGTTTCAACCCAATTAGTTTTTTTTTTTTGTCTTCGGTGAAAATTCTGAATTCGTCGCTGATGACTGGGTTGGATTGACTGATGATTTGCATTAATTGAATTTGTATAGCTATGGTTTTGTTGATCCGAGACTGGTGGGATTTTGTCAGACCTTTATAAAATGCAATGATAATGCTTTTCTGACCCAACTGTATCCATTGATGCTTCTAAACTAATTATTATTGCCAATAAGAAAAAGAGAGCATACAACTTGAACCTTTTTTTTTTATTAACAGGAAAAACAAAAAAAATATCGACAATGAGAAAACAATTTCGCTAGATTTTAAAAAATAGAAGAAATTTATGGTTTGTAACGTCCAGGGCACTATAGCTGGACGTTATAAACCATAACGTCCAGTTAATCTAATGCTAATGACAGGGGCGAAACCAGGATTTGAGTATAGGGGGTGCTAAATAATATTATTACCAGGATTTCAACAATGGGCTCTGTACTCGGTGCTATAATAAAGAGTCTGACTAGTATGACATTAGTGTCATTTCTGCTTATATAACACCAACTCCAAAATCTATCGAATTGACTTCAAATGGTGAATCCAAACCATTCAAACTGATCTATTTTAGTTGTTGTGCGTTTACATGCAAAATTTATAATTTTTTGAATTTACTTATAAAGTTATAATCAAGTCAAGCGGTCAAATGTGTGAGTTTTTAAGTTAATTTTAATGCATTAATTTTTCAACATTTTTTACCGCTTGATTTGATACTACAATAACTAGAAAATATTTTTTTTTGCATGTAAACGCATCACTAACAAAGTAAATCGGTTTGAACAGTTTGGATTGGTCGTTTGAAGTCTATCCAATTAATTTTGTAGTTTGTGTCATATGACACCGATGTCATACTAGCTGGACTCTATAAAAAATATTATTTGTTTATTACATTTCTAATATGGAAAGGGTTTTAATTTTGTTCTCTTCCACTGCGCAAAGACCGAAGGCCCACTGGCCCAAATAGAAATAAATCTAGTTTTATATTTTAAAATTTACATTGAAGCCCTTTAACTTTGAATATTATTATGGAGGGACTTATACATGTAAAACAAACAATATCAAATGGTTTCTATATACTTAGTAATAAAAAAATTTCAAACTTGGGGTGGCTTAGCACCCCCCAGCTATACCTATGTTTCGCCCCTGGCTAATGATATCTAATTAACAAAAAACACTGTAGCTGGACGTTATGGTCTAAAACGTTCAGCTACAATGTTTTTTTTTTTTTTTTGAAAAAAACCTCACTTGTAGAAAATTAAGTGTATGCATGTCCTGTATACACTTAATTTTTTATAGAGAAGTGAGTTTCTTTTTTTCAAAAAAAAAAAAAACACTGTAGCTGGACGTTATAGACCATAACGTCCAACTACAGTGTTTTTTTGTTAATTAGAGATCATTAGCGATAACTAGACGTTATAAACGCTACAGTGCCCTGGACGTTACAAATCATAACGTTCCTCCTATTTTTCAAAATTTAGCGAAACTGTTATTCATTGTGGATGTATTTTTGTTTTGTTTTTTCTATTAATAAAAGAAACGGCAACTTGAAGCTCAATTAACATACTATATATTTTCTTATATCTTTGTAAACAGGTGCAAAGCAATGTGAAGATATTTGCTGGAGTTCAAAGAATTCGTATCCCCTGCATTAACTCAAGAGGGAATTTTTTGAGTTAATGTATCTCGACAATCTGATTTGTTTTAATATTTGTGCGGATTAGATTCATACTAATATTAAAGGGCTCCCTATGTTATAGGCAGGAGTCAGATTAGCTCCATTTAAAATCAGACAGTTAAAATCTTTTGAGTTGACGCTGAGGATACGCATTCGACCGACATTTTTAAAAATACCCCAAGTTAATTAAAGATTATTAAAAATACCCACGGTCCCCGAAAATTTTTAAAAATGCCCATACCGGCCATTAAATGGCCGGTACCGAATAAAATGCCCTACCGGCCATTAATGGCCGGTTCCGATTAAACTCCCCTACCGGCCATTTAATGGCCGGTTCCGCCGAAAATTAAATTCTATATATTGGAGGCAGCAGCGAAATTTTGGTATCAAAACTCATTTTATCAGATTTTACACTATCTCTCCTCGATTGAGTTTTTTCTTCAAGATTTCTTCTTCTCTTCTCAAATTTGCAAGTAAGTCCTTCTAATTATAATTATTATTTTTTGTAGTGCCAATATGGTTATGTAATGTTAGAATTTGTTAGTAATACCAAAATTAGAATAATTTGTTAGTAATTACCAAAATTAGAATAATTTGTTAGTAATTACCAAAATTAGAATAATTTGTTGTAATTAGAGAGTAATTAGTGTAATTAGTCAAATTTTGGGTTTACGGTTTATGATTTTGGATAATTTATTTTAATTTAGTATAATTAGAATTAGTGACCATATTTAAGCATATTTTATGATATTTTACCAAAATTATGATAATTAAGTCTAATTTTTGGCAATTTAGCATAATTAGGATAATATAGCCTGGTGTATATGTTATTTAGCGTAATTAAGCCTAGTTAAGCCGATTTTAGCGTAATTAAGCCTATTTTGAACGGTTTTTACCGGTATTAAGCCTATTTTAGCCGTTTTTTTAGTGTAATTAAGCATAATTAATCATAATTTTGCATATTTTGAGCGTAATTAAGCCTAGTTTAGCCGATTTTAACGTAATTAAGCCTATGTAAGCCGTTTTTAGTGTAATTAAGCATTTTTTAGCATATTTTATCCTATTTTGAGCGTAATTAAGCCTAGTTTAGCATTTTTTAGCGTAATTAAGCCTATTTTACACTGTTTTTTACCGTTACTAAGCCTATTTTAGCCGTTTTTTTTAGTCTAATTAATCATAGTTTAGCATATTTTGAGCGTAATTAAGCCTAGTTTAGCCGATTTTAGTGTAATTAAGCCTATTTTGAACTGTTTTTACCGGTTTTAAGTCTATTTTAGCCGTTTTTTAGTGTATTTTAGCATATTTTAGCATATTTTAGCATATTTTGAGCGTAAGTAAGCCTAGTTTAGCCGATTTTAGCGTAATTAAGCATATTTTAAAATGTTTTTACCGGTATTAAGCCTATTTTAGCCGTTTTTTAGTGTAATTACGCATATTTTAGCATATTTTGAGCGTAATTAATACTATTTTATCTGTTTTTAGCGTAATTAAGTCTATTGTAGTTGGTTTTCAGCGTAATACAGCATATTTATGCTGTTTTGACCGTTGTTAAGCCTCTTTTAGCAGTTTTACCGTTGTTAAGCCTATTTTAGCGGAATTAAGTATATTGTAGCCTATTTTAGCTGTTTTTACCGTCATTAAGCTGTTGAAACCTATTTTATGCGTTTTAGAAGCGTAATTAAGCTTATTTTATCGGTTTTTACCGTTATTAAGTCTATGTTAACCGTTTATTATCGTTAGTAAGCCAATTTTATCGGTTTTTACCGTTTAAGCCGATTATACCAGTCTTTTAGCGTAATTAAGCCTACTTTACATTTTTTTGCGTAATTATCCCTACTTTAGAATGATTTATTAAGCGTCGGTTAACATAATTTTATTAATGAAATTAGGATGGTTAGAGGACGGCCTAGGCTTCGTCCACTATCACCTATAGGTGGCGAGCCGATCGGGACTGACAGCACAGAGCATTTCAGTCCTCTTCTGTGGGTGCCCCACCGCGATCACCGGGTCTCACTGGCTTCTCGTGAGGTATGTATTATTTTTTTAAATTTCATCAATTCTAATTGTTGTAACTCACCATGTGGATTAAATTTGTCAATGTAGGATAAAGATCTTTTAGATGTGAAGCTTCGGTGCGTTCGTTTGCCGTACTACCGGTTGATGAACCGGTACCTCGTCAATCTAGGCCTATACCAGATGGTGGACATCTTGGAGACTGGGAGTGGGATCATCAACGCGTCTCTCATAGCAGGATTGGTTGAGAGATGGCGTCCCGAGACGCACACGTTCCACATGCCGTTCGGAGAGATGACGGTGACTCTCCAGGACGTGAGTTCTCTCTGGGGGTTGGCTATCAGTGGCACCCCCGTCTCTGGCGTATCTGACAGCACGACGTTTGCTGCTCAGATTGAGGAGCTTTTGGGGGCTGATCCTGACTTCATCATTGAGAAGAGTGGAAAATCGAAATTTCACTTAAGGATGAAGAGGTTGCGCGAGCACTTCAGCGCGGGTCTGACAGCAGACTCCACCGATGAGGAGATTCAGAGGTAAAGACTTCAAATCTCTCGTATTATTTTTATTTATTTAATTTTCGTTTGTTGATTAACTTATATTCCATGCTTGTTACTGCAGATATACACGTGGATACGTGATGGACCTATTTGGTTCCGTCATGTTTCCCGATTCTTCCGGTGACTGCATGGCGATGATGTATCTCCCGCTGCTGGCAGACCTGGAGCAGCCATCACGTCTCAATTGGGGTGCAACCGTCCTAGCGCATCTGTACTTCCACCTGTGCCGTGCTTCTATGGTAAGTCCCTAACTATTATCTTACTATTTTACCTAATAAATCAAGAAGTGGCACCCAACATATAAAATTATTACAAACTGCAGCCAGATGTGAGACAGATGTATGGGCCAGTACTGTTGCTTCAGCACTGGTCGTGGTCACGACTACCGGTGGGCAGACCCATACCGAATGCGACACCATCTTGGGGAGATCCCGATGATGTTCACTGCCCGGCATACGCCAAGATGTGGCACGGTACGCACCATTATCGCGATGCGACTCACGGGGGTACAGTGGGTATCAGGCCAGTTCGGTCACAGCTGCAGACTTTGACGGCAGAGCGGGTTGAGTGGACACCGTACGCCAGGCTGTACGATGAGGGGAGGCTACCGACGAGATGTTTCCAGTCGCAGGATATGTGGTTCTACATAGGGCCACTCGTACATTTCTGGATAGTGGAGCACCACTATCCGGATCGTGTACTCCGACAGTTTGGACATCCGCCGTTCATACCGATGGATCCAGCTTTGCCGAGTTCTACCACCGCAGACCTGCACAAGTAAGTCGTATCTCTTTTCTATTATTTTCTATTTACTTGATATATTTTTATTGAATTTAACGTGTTCATTACAGGTTGTCTCACTTATCGCGTACGGAGCGCGACTGGAGCGATCACCACGCCTTCTATTGCAGTATATTGGCGCAGCCGCAGGACCACCACTTCTATGTACTCCCGGATGAGTTTTTTCAGACACCGGGGGATCCCCTGCTGAGGTACGAGACTTGGTACTTGCGGGTCGGCATGGCGAGCGTATATCTCGAGGGCGATTACGGTGCACACTTGCGTGACAGGATCATGGACGACGACGGTTACACGCCCAATGGTAGTAAATGGGCTCGCGAGGTAATGCACATATAACTTTACTACTTTTTTCCTTGGCTGATTACTTAATCAATGTTTGATCTAACAAATTGTTTTTGTCAGCTGTTGAAAGCGCTCAAAGGCGCCGCGCATGGTATCACAATGTTGGGGAAGAAGAGTTTTAGGCGTCTTGGGTTCAGCTACATCGAGAGGAGTGCCACTTTCATCGAGGATTCTGGGCACGGTGGTCAGCTCATCGGCATGCTGCGGGACGCCAGAGAGAACGTCAATTGGCGTGAGATAGATGCGTCCGAGTCCGATGATAGTCCTGTTCGGCTGCGAGACATGCCATCTCCCCCCGAGACGGTTCCAGCGTGGGACTACCATCGCTGGGTATTGTCCACGAAGGGATGGCACGCATTCTACGACGAGCACGGTCGGCCAGTTCATCCTCCGGTATGATTCATTTAATTTGATGTGTGGATTAGTGCATCTATCTTCGGTGCAGTTCTAATTTAGTATATTTTGTGTGTGATTGCAGGGTCCAGCCGAGGTACCGGGGGCTGCTCCAGAGTTCGCTCCAGAGTTCGGTCTGGACGAGCTTATTCATCCTGACTATGGGATGCCGCCGATGGCCCACGATGGAGAGGCCGGTGGTAGCGGGGCTCAGCATCAGACATACTATGGGATGCCGCCGATGGCCCACGATGGAGAGGCCGGTGGTAGCGGGGCTCAGCCTGAGTTTGGGACTGATCTTGCTGCATCTATCTTCGGTACACCCCCGCCGGTTTCTATGCCTGAGTCTGACTGGGATACTGCAGATAGGATGTATAGAGAGGCCGACGAGCGCGTGGTGACACCGAGAGATAGAGCATGGCCGCATCGAGCGAATGCGGGAGTTCCAGCTGAGCGATGGTCCCCTTCTCCGTGGCGGCACTGATTTATTGTTGTATGTTAGGTGTTTTGTTATTTTATTGTTGTATGTTAGGTGTTTTACTATTTTGTTGTTCTATGTTCGGTGTTTTACTATTGTATTGTTATATTTTGTTGTTCTATGTTCGGTGTCTTACTATTTCATTGTTCGCCAAAAAAATAAGTACAGTAAAATATATCAAACCGACACACTTACGCAAAATACTTAGTATAAATTAGGAAATCCACACAAATTAGAATAAAAAGGGTTCATAACATATAAGTACAAAAATGTGATAATTGGGATAAATCACCTCCTACTACTACTACTACGCCTAAAACTAAATCCCCTAAAGAGACCGGTTCCCATAGATGACCGACTAGAGGGCTCAGCTTGGGTTCCGGACGGCCCTGCTTGGCTTTCAGATGCCCTTGTTGTACGCCTACTAGTTGACCTTCTCGGTGGATCTCTTTGCAGTCCAACCGCCTCACCCCCTAAATTAATGGCATCCCCCATTGCTTCTGCAAACATAACTGAAGCATCTAAATTGCTTGTAGCGGGGGAACGCCGTGACCCTCCGGACACACTTGCCCTTGCACTAGCCGGGTCATTCTCGTACTGGTTGGTCGCGATTCTTGCATCTGCATTTGTATATGTTATTTAGTAAGTTGGTGCAAATTGAAAGTAAATATAATTTCTGATAAATGTTACGTACCTCTTCGTTGCCTATCAACAGTAGAACGTCGCGGTTGATGCCCCCGTCGTCTACCTTCCAGTTCATCCATTGTCATTACATGACGGACGTGTTTTCGCCGACCCTTCCTAATCCATCCTTGCGCGGGGACAATTGTTGGTTCAGTATTAGGAGGCGAAGTTTTCATATTGCCAACGGAAGAAAACACCCCGTTCCAAGTACTCAAAAGGTAGTCCACATTGTACCAGTGTGCAACAAAGTCATCCTCACACCAATTCCGTTTCCGACAAACCGCTAACACATGAGCGCACGGAATAGAGGTTAACTGTATACCTCTGCAATCACATTCCATTTGGTTCCCAGCACCGCGTCTCACAATGTACATGCACTCCCTGCTTGTGAACTCCATAACCCCCAAGTCGTTGCGACGGCAAGGGATATGCTCATTTGGAACTGAAACTTGGTACTCACCTTGGCCGTGCGTGTAAGGCACCAATCGCATTCTTGCAGCTTTCTCCCATTTTCTTCTCAACTTCTCCAAAACCCGATTGGAAAACTTCTTGTCATTGTCTTTTAATTCCATGGCTCGCTGTCGCCGTTCAACAAACCATTGGTTGCATTTGTAGAACGTATCCTCCACTATAGCAGCAACGGGCATTCTACGGCTATCCCGGAAGACATTGTTGAGGCACTCAGAGCCATTTGTTGTCATTATACCAAACCGGTATCCTCCATCACATGTCTGGAAAATCTTCTCGTAATTGGACGACTCCGTCGGATCATTCGGGCGAACTTTGCCAACCTTCCGTAAATATGCATTGCACCTTGGATTTAGCTGCACAAAACAAACATATGTTATTTCATTTTCACAGTATAGTTAAAAAAAAATTTAACGAAATGTTTTACATTGCAAATACCTTAGCAAACTCTTCGAACATCTCTTTCAACTTTCTTGGCTTCTTCTTCTTTGCTCCTTCTCTGAACCTTTGGCCATACCACTTTTCTTTTCCACAGTTCTGGACCAGGTTGTCGGCAACATGCTGAATACAAAACCTGTGCACAAAAAGCTCTGGAGGCCATCCGTATTCTGCAGTCAGTGCAGCTTTGATCCCCTTGTGCTGGTCTGATATAACACAGACAAATTGGTTATATCCAAGCACTTCATTCCTCAACCATTGCAAGAAGAAACCCCAATTATCGGCATCCTCCTTATGCACGATTGCAAACGCAAGAGGCAACAATTGATTCTCGGCATCGTAGGCACAAGCTATCAATAGCCTACCCTCGTACCGCCCTGACAAAAAGCATGCATCTATGCTGATCACCGGTCTCAAGAACCAAAACGCTGCAATACA
This sequence comes from Carex kokanica, assembly GCA_025461125.1. Classification (NCBI taxonomy): domain Eukaryota; kingdom Viridiplantae; phylum Streptophyta; class Magnoliopsida; order Poales; family Cyperaceae; genus Carex; species Carex kokanica. The sequence goes on from JAJGRX010000348.1 coordinate 1,935,757, forward strand.
TGGACCAAACGCCCAAGCGACGGCCCTGAACTGAACTTCACCTTCCTTTATCACTCCTGTGTCTTTGTCTCGTATCGGACTGGTCAGAAAATGATACTTTGATCCAGGATTCTTAGCGCAAATTGCCATCAATAGTGGTCTCAGCAAGCTGTACGAACCTTCCCAACTACCAAATTCGCGGGCTATTGCAAGCTCACGACCCCTCCACAGTCGGTTGTATTTCGGGGTGACGTTATCATACACGGCTGTAACACAGTTTGCCACCGACCGGATGCTCATACAGGGATCGGTCTTAATGCTGTTCTGGATGATATCGGCAATGATTGATGCCGTCAGACATTCATTGTCGGTCCTTGTATACTCTGTCCTGCATGTGTGAGGCTTGTCTTGCTTCGTTATAACCCACGCATCTCCATTTCCCGATGGGTGTCCCCTGAGCTCGTAACCACAACGCCGGTCTTTGCACACCACATAAATCCGGCGGCTATCACTTTTCTTCATTCTTATTTCCTGATTCGAATGAACATGATGCTCTCTAATCTTCTTTATTAATTCATCTTTGCTTTTAAAAAATTGGTTTGCAGCCAGCTCACCGTTGTACTCGATTCGTGGCCCATAGGAACCAGTATCTGCTTCTCTAAACCGAGATATATCATTGAAGTCTGGGAATGGGTGCGTATCACTCCGCCCGGTAAGCGGCGCTGAGCCAGAGCTGCTTCGAATGGGCCCTTCGCCTGTTTCATCTGGATCATCAGAGACCCAGTCATCTCCATCATATTCATCTCCACTCTGCAGACGTTCACCCGGAATATCATTGATATTTTCAAAATCTGACCCAATTTCATCACGTATTGGTCCTGGGAATGGTAAAGGCACCTCTTGCACGGGTCTAGGTGGGGAACAAATTTGGAGTATTGGTTGAGGTGGTGATTGCGGGGCAAGTGGATAGTTGATTTCTGGGTTGGTAGGTGGATATTGGGTTTCTGGGTGAGTATGTGGATAGTAGGTTGCTGGATGTGTAGGTTCATAGTAGGTTGCTGGATGTGGAGAAACGACGGGAGTTTCCATTGCAACTGAGTATTGGCTGGAACTTCCAACCCCTGGCTCTCTCGGAACTCTTTTAACATAGATCTCTATTACAAAATCTCCGTTGTCCTTAAAATACCCACACAACCCTCTCCATGTATTTTCATCTGTAATTTTCACAAGTGAATATTTCCCGGTTTTTCCATTACAAACTCGGGTCCCCAATTCAAGGTTGCACCTTTCTGGATTATAACCGGTGTAATCGAAAAGTATGACTTTCAAGTCCAAAAGAGATATATCATCGTTAACCATAGTGATGTCTCACTATTTGATTGATTGTTTCGACCTATTTCCAGACCAAATATCACATTTTGAATAACTAAATTGCACTGTTTACATTGAAATATCGATAGAATATGGTACTGCTGCAGTTTGGTTATGATTTTGCAGGAAATGGGCGAAAACCGACAAAAAGCAGAGTTCAGACATCTTCCATGCGGGCCGCGTCACACCTGACGCGGGTCGCATCACAGCCCAGTGCGACCTCAGACGCGACCCTCACAGCGCGCATTAGACCCGACCCGACGCGGGTCGCATCCGATCCATGCGGGTCGCGTCGAATCAACTGCGCAGGCCCAATTGAAGCCCAGTAAGCTGCCTATATATAGATCTGGGCCTGCGCGATTCAGAGGATCCAGAATTCATTTTTCAAACCAGGAGATCGGGACAGAGAGAGAGAGAGGTTGGCGCCAAGACAGAGGAGAGCTGGAGCAAGAGGAATTTCGGCCAAGATCTTGATTCGAGCTCGATCTCCTTCGATTCTTCTCCTCTTCATCATGATTTGCATCTTCTATCTCTCTTTTCTTCTTTCTTTGATCATGTTAGAGTAGATTTTCAGTTTTGAGGGTTTAGATGTAATCTAAAGCTTTGTTTGATAATGAATGATTAATTGAATCTGATTTGTTAATCGTGTTTCTTGATTTTTGTATTGATCGAAATTGCTTGACCTAATTGCTTGATTGATTCTTGATTGTCTACTATTGATTGCTTATGGCATTTCTTTTTGTAATTTGGCCTTGATATATCTTGTGGATTAGGTTTAGTATTTGAGGTAGGTCTAAGATCCGAAAGGTGAGATCAATAGTAGCCGAAAGGTGAAATTTCCATTAATCGAAAGAATAGTGGATGCTTTTAGTAAACAAGATCAAGAACTTAGGTTTGAATTGAATCTAAGAAGGTGAAATTGCAATTCCATACCAAGTCTATTAAGCCAATACACGAGAGTTGAGGTTCAGTGACATTAGGTACGGTCAATCGAGCCTTACACGAATTAAACAACCAGAATCAGTAATGTTCAGTGTCAGCTCCAGGACCACGCGGGTCGCATGAGAAACCATGCGGGTCGCGTCACAAGGGTCGCATGTGAAAGCATGCGGGTCGAGTGAGAGGTCCAGAGTGCTTGAGGGCTACGCGGGTCGCGTGTGAGAGCACGCGGGTCGCGTCACAAGGGTCGCATACGAGAGTATGCGGGTCGCGTGACAAGTCCAGAGCAGCAAAGTTGAGGATGAAGTCTGAAACCCTCGAAACGCTTTTATTTCACAGATAGTTTAAAATCAAACATTTACTTGCTTTCATTCTCCGTTATTACTATTGTTGATTGAAATTAGGAACCTTAAACAAATTCAAACACCCTTCTCACTTCTAGTACCTAATTAGGTTAAGTCGAAAATCAGAATTTGAGTCGTCCCTGAGGATCGATCCTTATTACTACACACGATTAGAGTTGTACACTTGCAACTTTAGTCGAGAGTAGAACCAAGGTTTAAAAAGTGCAGCACACCCGCTGCACTGAAACTCGTGGTGCGCTTTCGCGCTAACAAGTTTTTGGCGCCGTTGCCGGGGACGCCAATCATTTTCTGATTTTTAGCTTACCTTAGTTAATCTAGATTTTAACCTGTATCCTTTTTCTTTTATTTTCTTTCACTAAAAGCTGGCTCTTGAACCACCTCCTGCAGGAAAATTCAGATTGAAATACCAACTGAGGAGCAGAGGGCCACTTTTTGACGAAACTCCTCCAGACGAAGCTGTACCTGCTCAGCCATCTCTTGACGCGACCCGCACTGAGGTTGACGCGACCCGAGTCACATCAGACGCGACCCGTATCACTTCAGACGCGACCCGCGTGGAAGAGATGTCAGAACATCCGAGCAGAGACGGCAGGCATGAGGAGGACAGAGAAAGAGACAGGGAAGATGTCCTCACCGACCCATCAGACGATGAGACGGATGTCTTCATGCCCAGGACACTCCGGGAGTTCAATGTGCCGCGAGCTGGAGATGTCAGGGGTGCAATCCGGTTGCCACGAATTCCTGGCCAACAACCGAACTTCAATCCAGGAGTGGTCAACATGGTCCAGCAGAACACCTTCCATGGCATGGACCACGAGGATCCTCACGCACACCTCCAGACCTTCCTCGAGTGCATCACGACCATCAAGACCAATGGGGCGACAGCAGATTACACCAAACTCGCTTTATTTCCTTTTACTCTTAGGGACAAGGCTAGAAAATGGTTAGGGTCGTTACCAAGGGATTCAGTCACCAGCTGGAGGGAATTATCTAAGTTGTTTTTGACTAGATTTTTCCCTCACAAGAGAACAGCCAAGGTAAGGAACGAACTGACCAGTTTTAGGCAATTACCAGATGAGCCCCTAAATGAGTCTTGGGAAAGGTTTAGGGAGTTGCAGTATTCTTGTCCCCACCATGGTTTACCAGACTGGTTGTTGATCCAAACTTTCTATGATGGTCTGACTGAGAGCACTCGATCTTCTGTAGATGCAGTTGCAGGTGGAGCGCTCATGTCTCGAGAGCCCTTGGAGGCCATGAACCTGATCGACAACATGGCGCAAAACCAGCAGTGGTCCGGGCGCGACAACTCTCGACCAAGAGGAGGTGGCAAGTTCGAGGTCGATCAGATCACCGCCTTGACCGCCAAGATGGATGCCATGCAGAGGGCAATGGACAAGATGAGTGTGAAGGCAGTCGACAAACAACCGCAGGGATGCGTGATGTGTGGAGATGAGAGGCACAGCTACGAGCAATGCCCATTGGCAGAGGTCGAAGAGAGCAACGAGCAGGTAAGTTCTCTGAACAACGAACCTTCGTATTTTCCAAAGCCTCCTTTCAATCGATCCTACTCCAAGGATCCAATTGAGCAACAAAACTGGAGGTGGAATCAAAACAACGCTCCTAGACCTCCCTTCAACAATTCTTTCCACCATCCCTCTTCTCACGACTCCTTTAACCAATCGTCTTCGAGCCAAAACAACTGGAGCCATCCCTCTTCCAACAACAACTCCAACAAGAATTTCCATCACAATGCGTCTTTTCCCAATCAGAACAGCCGAGCGCCTCAAGCCGGTCCTTCCAAGCCGTACGTGCCTCCCTATGCGACCAATTTCACACACGAGCAAGGGAAGTTGAACCAAATGATGTGGGAACAGATGCAGAGCATGTCCACTCAGATGGCAGCTCAAAACAAGTTGTTGGAGCAGTTGAGCCACATCGTCACCTCGAGCCAACCTCAACCTGGAAAACTGCCGTCTCAGCCAGAACCCAACCCCAGAGGAGAAGCCAAGGCGATCACACTGCGAAGCGGGACCCAATACGAAGAACCAGCCTTCCCATCAGATCTGACTCCATCTGACGCGACCAGCACCGATGAGACGCGACCCGCGTCACCCACAGTTGATCCTGTGGATTCGGGTCGCACCGAGCCAGATCGACCCGCGCCACCACCTGAAGATCTTGTGGACGCGATCCGCACCACCTCTGATGCGACCCGCATGGGAGCAGCTGACAAAGGGAAGAAGAAAGAGGTTGAGAAACCTCCACCATACAGACCACCTGTACCCTTTCCCAGAAGGTTAGCTGAGACCAAACTGGACGCACAATTCGCCAAATTCGCAGAGGTCCTGAAAGGACTGCACATCACGATTCCATTCACCGAGGCCTTGACCCAAATGCCCTCTTACGCCAAATTCCTGAAGGATATCCTATCCAACAAACGAAGCTTGGGGGGGAAAGAAACGGTGAAACTAACGGAGCAATGCAGTGCCATTCTGAAGAGCGACCTACCTCCCAAATTGAACGACCCCGGGAAATTCTCCATCCCCTGCATCATCGGGAAGGCCACGATCAAGAGAGCTTTGTGCGACCTGGGGGCGAGCGTGAGTCTCATGCCACGCACAATCTTCGATCGAATGGGAGTAGGAGAGCTCAGGCCGACGCGAATGACATTACAGCTGGCAGACTCCTCGGTACGATTGCCACTGGGTATAGTGGAAGACGTACCAGTTCAGGTCGGTAAGTACTTTGTACCTGTGGATTTTGTGGTCATGGAGATGGAGGAGGACAAGGAAGTCCCCATCATTCTGGGACGACCTTTCCTCCGGACCGCAGGTGCAATCATCGATGTGTCTCAAGGAACACTGACCTTGAACTTTGGAGGAGAGAGAGTGTGCTTCCAAATTGATCGAGCCATGAAGTATCCTTCAACCGAATCTTGTTCCCGAGTTGATGTGCTCGACAGATGCTTGACAAGTTTGGTAGAGGATTACTTTCTCGATCGGATCCATCAGAGCATGAATGAACACGCTGATTTCTTGAGCGACCCACAGGATGAAGGAAGCGAATCGAAAGAAGTCTGTGGAGCAGAAGTGCAAGTGGCTGACCTTGAAGGATCTGATGCGACCCGCATACATCTTGATGCGACCCGCACGCCTTCTGATGCGACACGCACTCCAAGCGATGCGACCCGCACTCCATGGTCTGAGGACCAGGAAACAGAGGGATGCGAGTCGGATGGGGGAGCACGCGACGCCATTTCACATGATGCGACCCGCATGCCAGGTGATGCGACCCGCATCCAGACCCAGACAAAGGGGCCAACTCCTGAACTCAAGCCTCTACCAGCCAATCTCCGGTATGAGTTCCTCGGTCCAGATCACTCTTTCCCCGTCATTGTGAATGCAAATCTGAATCCCGATCAAACCGCCAAACTCTTGGAGAAACTGAAGCTTCATCGAGGCGCAATCGGGTATTCGATCAATGACCTGAAGGGGATCAGTCCATCCATCTGCGCACACAGGATTTTCCTGGAGGACGACCACAAGCCATCGGTTGAACACCAAAGACGGCTCAACCCCAATCTGAAAGAGGTAGTCAAGAAGGAGATTCTCAAGCTTCTGGACGCTGGTATCATCTACCCTATCTCTGACAGTAAGTGGGTGAGTCCAGTGCATGTGGTGCCGAAGAAAGGTGGTACGACAGTGAAGAGGAACGAAAAGGGCGAGTTGATTCAAACTCGAGTGGTGAGCGGTTATCGAATGTGCATCGACTACAGGAAACTCAACGCAGCCACACGCAAAGATCACTTCCCTCTGCCATTCGTTGACCAGCTTTTGGAAAGACTCGCTAACCATTCTTATTTTTGTTATTTGGATGGTTACTCGGGTTTCTTCCAAATTCCGATTCACCCACAAGACCAAGAGATGACCACTTTCACTTGTCCCTACGGTACGTACGCATACCGTAGGATGCCATTTGGTCTCTGCAATGCGCCAGCAACCTTTCAGCGGGCCATGATGGCCATCTTCTCTGATTTCATCGAGAGAGAGGTTGAGATTTTCATGGATGATTTCTCTGTGTATGGCGCATGTTTCGATTCCTGTCTGACCAACCTGTGCAAGATCCTGAAGAGGTGTGAAGAAGTCCACCTCATTCTGAACTGGGAGAAGTGTCACTTCATGGTCCAAACTGGCGTTGTCCTTGGACATGTTGTGACCTCAAAAGGCATTGAAGTTGACAAAGCCAAGATCGAGGTGATTGAGAAACTCGAGATTCCGACAAACGTCAAGGGGATTCGAAGCTTTCTTGGACACGCAGGTTTTTACCGCCGGTTCATCAAAGACTTCTCAAAGATTGCAAAACCGCTGACCAATCTACTCATCAAGGATTCTGAATTCGTTTTCACTGAAGATTGTGTCAAATCTTTCCGCGATTTGAAGGAGGCTCTCATCTCAGCACCAATCTTGCAACCACCTGACTGGTCTCTCCCTTTTGAGATCATGTGCGACGCGAGCGACTATGCTGTTGGAGCGGTTCTGGGGCAAAGGAAAGACAAGAAGCCGTGTGCTATTTACTATGCTAGCAAGGTGCTAGATCCTGCCCAGATGAACTACACAACAACTGAGAAGGAGCTTCTCGCTGTTGTGTTCGCTCTCGACAAGTTCAGGTCGTATTTGGTTGGCTCCAAGATCATTGTCTACACCGACCATGCCGCCCTGCGGTATTTGTTGAGCAAACAGGACGCCAAACCGCGATTGATCAGGTGGATTCTTCTCTTGCAAGAGTTCGATCTTGAGATCAGGGACAAGAAGGGAGTCGACAACACTGTGGCTGACCATCTTTCCAGACTTCGTTTGGAGGATGAGGGCTCTGCCAACTTGCCAATCAACGACTCGTTCCCTGATGAACAACTCTTCTCTGCCTCCGCACTCAATGCCGTCGACACGACCCGCGCAAGCAACCGATCAGATCCTTGGTATGCCGACATTGCAAATTTCATCGCTTCCGGGATTCTGCCTCACACCATGACCTACCAACAAAGGAAAAAGCTCAAATCTGATGCAAAATACTATTTCTGGGACGAGCCTTTTCTTTTCAAGGTAGGAGTCGACGGCATCTTCCGACGCTGTGTGCCACATGAGGAGTCGCGCTCTATCCTTGAGCACTGCCATTCATCTGCCTATGGAGGCCATGCTTCTTTCTCCAAGACAGCCGCCAAGGTCTTGCAATCTGGCTTCTTTTGGCCTTCTCTCTTCAAGGATGCAAGGGCCTTGGTCGAAACTTGTGATAGTTGCCAACGCACCGGGAACATTTCCCAACGCAACGAGATGCCTCTCAATTCCATTCTCGAGGTGGAGATCTTCGATGTGTGGGGAATCGATTTCATGGGACCATTCCCGCCTTCGAGTGGGTATGAGTACATCCTGGTTGCGGTGGACTACGTGTCTAAATGGGTGGAAGCAGTGGCATGTCGAAAGGCAGATGCGAGTGCCGTCAAACGATTGTTCAATGACGTCATCTTCCCTCGCTTTGGAGTCCCACGAGCTGTCATCAGTGATGGAGGGAAACATTTCATAAACCGACAATTCAACAATCTCCTGAGACGTCATGGGGTGACGCACAAAGTGACGACTTCTTACCATCCTCAATCGAACGGCCAAGCAGAAATCTCCAACAGGGAAATCAAATCAATCTTGGAGAAGACTGTGGCACGGACGAGAAAGGATTGGTCCCTGAAATTGAGTGACGCACTCTGGGCCTACCGAACAGCCTTCAAGACCCCGATTGGGATGAGCCCTTTCAAACTGGTATACGGGAAACCGTGTCATCTACCAGTAGAAATCGAGCACAAAGCGTTCTGGGCCACGCGAGCCATCAACATGGACATGCAAGCAGCTGGAGAAAAGCGAATCCTCGATCTGCATGAGTTGGAAGAGATGCGATTGCACTCTTACGAGAATGCGAGGATCTACAAGGAAAAGACCAAGCGGCTTCATGACAAGCGCATCACGACTCGCGACTTCCAAGAGGGTGATCTTGTACTCTTGTTCAACTCGAGATTGCGACTCTTCCCTGGGAAGCTGAAATCGAGGTGGTCCGGTCCCTTTGTCGTGCGTAAAGTGTACCCTTTTGGTGCAATCGACATTGGGAATGAAGAGTGCGGGACTTTCAAGGTCAATGGTCAGCGACTCAAGCATTACATTGCAGATCATCCACACACCGAGCGTTTCGAGCAGGATCTGTCTGATCCGGCCCCAGTCGAAGAATAGTGAAAGGAAGGTCGAGCTTGAGACCTAAAACAAGCGCTTCTTGGGAGGCAACCCAAGCCTGTTTGTTTACTTGCATTCTCATTAGTTAGATGTTCTTTTCGTTTTCATTTCATTTTTATTTGTTTTGACTTCACAAAATTCCAAAAAGAGAATCCTGACGCGACCCGCATAGGAGCCCATGCGACCCGCGTCATCCGTCACACGCCCCGTGTGCGCCCATGCGACCGTGTGTCACGCGACCCGCGTGATACTTGACGCGACCCGCGTCAAATCGAAACGGTGCCGCATTGAATGGGCGCATCGAATCGACGCGGGTCCCTTTTTAACCCGCGTCCGTTCCCCACTCCTTCTCCTTCTTCCTCCTTCAACAGCCGCCACCTCCTTTCTTCTTCTCAACCGAAGCAACACCCCGAGTTCCCCTTCCTCAGCCTTGCTCCGCCGTCGTTCTCTTCTTCTTCTCCTCCTTCTCCGCCGACGCCACCGACGAACACAGGTAAGTCTCTCTTCTCCTACTTCGTCGGTTTTGCAACCCTAACCTGACCTTCGTCTGTCCAACGCGACCCGCGTCCACTCTCACGCGACCCGCGTTCTCTCTGGTTCCCCGGTTCCCACTCTAACCTGACTGACCAACCGGTACCATCTCACGCGACTCGCACCCACTCTCGCGCGACCCGCTTTGGTACCCGTTAGCAACCATAACCAGCCCAGTACCAGTCCACGCGACTCGCGTCTGAACCAACGCGACCCGCGTCCTACCCCACGCGAGCCGTATCAAACCCTACGCGACCCGCGTCAGAACCAATCCAGAGGAGACAGAGGGATGGATCCAGGCCGTGAACGCCGTTCTAAACGCCAACACGAGCAACGGCAAGCCGCTCTCCGTGCCCAATCCCCACCGCCTGCGCGTACACCTTCTCCCGCCTCGGCCTCGCACGACGACGGATCATCTTCTTCTCACCATTCCACTCATTCTTCTCGCCATTCTTCTTCTTCTCATCATTCTACTCCTCACTCTTCTCACCATTCCGGTCCTCATTCTTATTCCCATCATCCCACTCCTTCCTCTTCTCATCACTCTTCTCATCACTCTTCTCATCACTCTTCTCGCCATTCTTCTCATCACTCCGTCCCTCGTGCCGAGTCTCCCGCGGTGGAGTTCTACTCTGATGAGTCCACCACTCCTGCCGATTATACCCACATCTTGCAGCAGCGCAAGTTTGAAAACACTCGCCGAGTCGATTTCGACGCTCTCGAGGCGTTTGGGGTGCGTGAGGAGTTTGTTCGCCTCACAGAGAGGATCGGGTTTACTCCCGCTTTCTGGGCCATTCAGCGCGACTGCTACGAGGAGCTCACGCTTGAGTTCCTCTCTTCTCTCAGGCTCAGGTGGGATCCCGAGCACCATCCATACATCAGATTCCGGATGCGCGGTGGGCTTTGGCGAGTGCCTGTCTCCCAGCTGCGCGAGTGGTTTGGATTCGCCCCTGAGCCGAGTACTGATTCTCTTTACTTCCGTGAGGGCGTCGACAGAGACCACTTCTGGCGTCTGATCACTGGTATGGAGGTTGCCACGAGCAACCAGTACAGGAGCACTGCCATACCTCACCCTGTACTGCGTTGCATCCAGCGTACCCTAGCCAATACCATTTTTGCACGTGGCGAGACAGTCTCACGTGCCAATGAGGAGGACTTGGCGATGTTGGACTTCATGCTCCGCCCTGCGGATTCTCTAGAGCGGCCCGATCTGATGCTCATTATGGTCCGCCACTGGCTCGCTGTCCAGCAGGTCAAGAAGACAGGTGGCTCGATCCACATCGGGGGATACGTCACTTTCATTGCCGAGCAGCTTGACGTATCGCTCGCCGGTTTCACTCTCTCCAGGGGCCCGATTATCATGGACGTCAGGGCTTTCCAGCAGGCGACTTTCATCAGGATCGCGCGAGGTCCGGCCGGCCACCGCACTCGATATTTCTGGCGCCTACAGGATGGTAGCCAGCACGAGTTGCCTTCTCCATCACCTATCTCTTTCGAGGACGAGGCCACTTGGCTGTTTCCTCGACCACAGCCAGCCGAGCAGGCACCACCACCACCACCACCTCCTGCTCAGCCACAGCCTCCTCCCGACGGTGATGTCCACATGGCCGATGCCTTCATGCCGCCTGCGCAGTTCCACGCCTCTACCTCTTATGCTGCTGGTCCCTCCACTTCTTCTGCTGGCCCCTCCTATCCACCTCCTGTCTCCGACCCCACCATTCAGGATGTCTACAGCCTGCTGTACGATATGCGGCGCGAGCAGGGTGCTGCCATTCATCATCTCCATACGCGAGTGGGCGCGATTGAGGACATGCTGAGCGACTGGCGATGGTACGGCTCTGATGACGAGTGAGCGGGTATGTTTTCCTTCCCCTCTGCTTTTATTTTTCCTTATCTTTTAGTCTTGAAGCATTGAGGACAATGCTCAGGCTAAGCTTGGGGGGGGAGACTTTTATGTTTTAGGATTTATTTTGATTTTACGTAGTTTTACTTAGGTCATGTTTACTTTTCTTAGCACTTTGCATTGCATTTTTAGGTGAAAAATTTGCTTGATTGTTGAAATTAGGGACCTATTTGAAAATTTTTATATGATTAGGATGACCTTGGAAAATTGGAACTAACCTCATAATTGACCAAACAAGACGGATTAGGAACAAATGTTTTGAGATTTGCATAATTGAAAACTTGAGTGTCGAAATAACATTCAGAAACTGATCTGTGCCTTTCAAATAGGGAACTAGGGATTTAAAATAAAGAAAGTTTGGGATATTCATCGGTGTGAGTGAACACTGGTGGGTGTGTGTATTCATGGTTTGTGCAAAAAGAAAAAGAAAATAAAAAAAAAAAAAAAAAAAAAAAAAAAAAAAAGAGATGAAAAGAAATGAAAAGACGGAGAAAATAAGAGTACTGGCAATAAGTCCTGAATGGGCGCCTTTGAGCTCGTCTCCTAAAAAAAAAAAAAAAAAAAAAAAAAAAAAAAAAAAAAAAAAAAAGAAGAAGAAAGCTTTTGCACATACCAACACACGAAGTCCGCATCTTTCTGACCTAAGCTTGTTCCAAGCTTGGGGGGGGCGAAAATGAAAACCAAAAATCTCTACAAACGAAGGCATAGGTTTAGTGAAAGAATGATAAATTGACATGTTCAAGTAATCAACTTTACAAGTTTTAAAGCATTTAGAGTTTGAAGTTTTGTTAATCAATTTGTGAGGTGAATCAAAATTGACCAAGGAAAGTCCAAATCATAGTAAAAGATTCTTTAGGTTTTTAGTTGAAACAAATCAAGTAAATTTTCACATTTAGGGACTTAACTTGCATTTAGAATCTAAACCCGGTACCAAAACATGATTTGCTTGAGGACAAGCAAAGGTTAAGCTTGGGGGAATTTGATGTCTCACTATTTGATTGATTGTTTCGACCTATTTCCAGACCAAATATCACATTTTGAATAACTAAATTGCACTGTTTACATTGAAATATCGATAGAATATGGTACTGCTGCAGTTTGGTTATGATTTTGCAGGAAATGGGCGAAAACCGACAAAAAGCAGAGTTCAGACATCTTCCATGCGGGCCGCGTCACACCTGACGCGGGTCGCATCACAGCCCAGTGCGACCTCAGACGCGACCCTCACAGCGCGCATTAGACCCGACCCGACGCGGGTCGCATCCGATCCATGCGGGTCGCGTCGAATCAACTGCGCAGGCCCAATTGAAGCCCAGTAAGCTGCCTATATATAGATCTGGGCCTGCGCGATTCAGAGGATCCAGAATTCATTTTTCAAACCAGGAGATCGGGACAGAGAGAGAGAGAGGTTGGCGCCAAGACAGAGGAGAGCTGGAGCAAGAGGAATTTCGGCCAAGATCTTGATTCGAGCTCGATCTCCTTCGATTCTTCTCCTCTTCATCATGATTTGCATCTTCTATCTCTCTTTTCTTCTTTCTTTGATCATGTTAGAGTAGATTTTCAGTTTTGAGGGTTTAGATGTAATCTAAAGCTTTGTTTGATAATGAATGATTAATTGAATCTGATTTGTTAATCGTGTTTCTTGATTTTTGTATTGATCGAAATTGCTTGACCTAATTGCTTGATTGATTCTTGATTGTCTACTATTGATTGCTTATGGCATTTCTTTTTGTAATTTGGCCTTGATATATCTTGTGGATTAGGTTTAGTATTTGAGGTAGGTCTAAGATCCGAAAGGTGAGATCAATAGTAGCCGAAAGGTGAAATTTCCATTAATCGAAAGAATAGTGGATGCTTTTAGTAAACAAGATCAAGAACTTAGGTTTGAATTGAATCTAAGAAGGTGAAATTGCAATTCCATACCAAGTCTATTAAGCCAATACACGAGAGTTGAGGTTCAGTGACATTAGGTACGGTCAATCGAGCCTTACACGAATTAAACAACCAGAATCAGTAATGTTCAGTGTCAGCTCCAGGACCACGCGGGTCGCATGAGAAACCATGCGGGTCGCGTCACAAGGGTCGCATGTGAAAGCATGCGGGTCGAGTGAGAGGTCCAGAGTGCTTGAGGGCTACGCGGGTCGCGTGTGAGAGCACGCGGGTCGCGTCACAAGGGTCGCATACGAGAGTATGCGGGTCGCGTGACAAGTCCAGAGCAGCAAAGTTGAGGATGAAGTCTGAAACCCTCGAAACGCTTTTATTTCACAGATAGTTTAAAATCAAACATTTACTTGCTTTCATTCTCCGTTATTACTATTGTTGATTGAAATTAGGAACCTTAAACAAATTCAAACACCCTTCTCACTTCTAGTACCTAATTAGGTTAAGTCGAAAATCAGAATTTGAGTCGTCCCTGAGGATCGATCCTTATTACTACACACGATTAGAGTTGTACACTTGCAACTTTAGTCGAGAGTAGAACCAAGGTTTAAAAAGTGCAGCACACCCGCTGCACTGAAACTCGTGGTGCGCTTTCGCGCTAACACATAGCTGAAGCAATTGGTTCTTTGTTGTAATAAGGCCCGTCTGTATTTTTTTCAATTTTACCACCACAGTGTATTGAAATCAATGGCATTGTAATCAAGCTACATTTCGAAAGTGATAATCATTTGTCAGGTTACTAATTTACACAGTCACTGAATAAAAAAAAAATTAATGAATTACTTACAATTAATTAATTAAAATTAAGTATAATTATTTAAAGTTAATCAATTAAAATTAATTAACTATAATTAATCAATTAAAATTAATTAACTATAATTAATCAATTAAAATTAATTAACTATAATTAATCAATTAAAATTAATTAACTATAATTAATCAATTAAAATTAATTAACTATAATTAATCAATTAAAATTAATTAAATATAATTAATCAATTAAAATTAATTAACTATAATTAATCAATTAAAATTAATTAACTATAATTAATCAATTAAAATTAATTAACTATAATTAATCAATTAAAATTAATTAACTATATAATTAATCAACTAACTATAATTAATTAAGGTTAATTAACTACAATTAGTTAATTAAGATTAATTAACTACAATTAGTTAATTAAGATTAATTAACTATAATTAGTTAATTAAGATTAATTAACTACAATTAGTTAATTAAAATTAATTAACTATAATTATTGAAAATTAATTAACTTTAATTAATTAAAATTAATTAACTAAAATTAATTAATTAACTATGATTAATTAATTATATTTAATTAGCTATGATTAATTAATTAATTAAATTTTTTTAATTAACTATGATTAATTATAATTAATTTATCATAGTTAATTAATTTTAATTAATTAATTAATTTTTAGATTAAAAAAAATAATTAATTAAAAAAAAAAAATAAAATAAAATAAAATTAAAAACATAAAGAAAACGTACCTTTGAAGAGGCTGCTGCTGCGACTTCGGCTGAAGAATTCTGAGCGTCTTCGGCTGCATTTATAAGCTGTGGAAAGTGGAAAACCGAAAAAGGCACGGGGCCGGCCATTTAATGGCCGGTTTGGGATTTAATAGGGTACCGGCCATTTAATGGCCGGCTGGGGAGTTTAATCGGAACCGGCCATTAAATGGCCGGTAGGGCATTTTATTCGGTACCGGCCATTAAATGGCCGGGAGGGGCATTTTTAAAAATTTTCGGGGACCGTGGGTATTTTTAATAATCTTTAATTGACGTGGGGTATTAATAAAAATGTCGGGATTTAGAGTGTATATTTTTATAAGCAATTTTTGCATGTGCAAATTATACAGCAAGAAAAAAAAGACTAAATAATGAGCATGTGTTAAACTCTTCCTAAAATATACTCAAATTCTAATAACTAAACACGAATTTAATTTTTCTGAAACAATGTCAAGAAAATATAAATATGACTAAGAATTTGGATTTAAACCCATCTCATTGTCATTGTTAAAAGATCTTCAAATTATTAGTCCACCTGTTTTTAAGGAGGACTTTATGCATCAATAATTCAAACTCAATAGTTCTTACTAAAAAGTGGAAAAGATATTTTAGTAGCCGTACAAATACTAATTAATTACAAACTAACTGTTTTTGGTTAGTTGACATATAATTAATTAATTGGTTAATTATAGAGGATTGATCGCATCATTTATCTAAACCCATTATATGTACCCTAGAAGTGTTTATATCTTTTTAGAAAATATTTATATTTCATCACAAAAATGTTTATACTTTATGTTATTAAGATTAAAATGTTCAAAAGACCTATATATAAACACTTTGAATTTTCTATAACCATTCAAATAAGAAAAAATGATAAATACTTTGTATAGTATGTATAACAATTTAAAATTCAGATATATAATATGAGTAGGGTTCGAATGCCACATGTCATGCATGCCTCATTTGTACCTCGCATCTTTATCTTCATTTAAAAGTTCAAACAGTAGATCTGAACTGCTGTTTGAAGGCCAAATTTTATATTTTTTAAGATAGGTACAAAACAATGTTTTTGGATGGTCTAGAATCTTCTGAAAATAATGATTTTGTACCTATTAAAAAAATATATAAAATTTGGTCTCCAAAGCACATTTTAATATGGAGATCATGCTGAGCGGTTTAAATTGATTGTTTGAACTTTAAAAACAAAAATAAAAACATGAAACACAAATGAAACAATAAAAGACACGAGGTATTTGAAATTTTGAACACACTATGATATTTATGTTAAGTATAAACATTTCGGATGCAGGGCATTTAAAAGTGCAAGAATAAATTATTGTTTTTTTTTGTTGAATGGATTTGGGGATTCCAACCATTTAATTTGTTAAATGAAAATTAGGCGGGGGTTGTCGGTGGTTTAGTGGACAGTCAATGTGACAATGACCGGTGATGGATAACTATTCCGGTGTTCTTTGCATCCCTGAATGCCACGTGTCATTTTATTTATTTATTTTGCATTTCTTTTATTAGTTGGTCGGTATTTTGCAAGATGGTCACATTTGCGAACCAATTTAAAAATAAAACGGGCTTCACAAATCACAACCGTTGGTAATTACCATTTTCTAAAAGCACCCAATAGTTCTTAATAATTTGAACCACTGTAAAAAATCAATTCAAAAATTAAAATTTGTCAAACCGTTAGATCTAGATCGGATGGTCATGATCCTTGCTTTATAGAAAGATGGATATTAATTTTTACAAAGACATTTAGGACCAAATCAGTTTGTTGTTCTACACTAGTAGAGGCTATTTTAGAATAGTAATTATTCAGAATAGTAATGTGTATCAAAACAACATTTTTGCTATTTGGAATAGATAGAATAGCTGCTATTCTCTATTCTTTGTAAATATTGGAATAGCTACTATTCGAAAGTGTGAAGAGAGAAAAAAAAATAATTCATTTTTGAATTTCCGCCAACACAGTTTCGAAATGACAAATTTGACACCACTTCCGCAATTTCACGTCGTGACAATTCATTTGAGATCCCACTTACCTATCTTTCTTCTTAATTAGCACCTTGTTAACACTATTCTTTATTGGTTACAGCTATTCACTATTCCACATGTACAATCCAAACAACATCTTTAATAATCCGAATAGCACAATTTTCACACTAATTTGAGAATCACTATTTTTTCTTTATTATCATTTACTATTCTCAAATTTCACTATTCTAGCTCCCATCAAAATGTACCCCTAAATTCTAATCAGTTCCGATTCTGAATAGCATCCACATAATTTTTGTATTAACATTTATTTTCTCAGCACTTTCCCCCAAATAATAATAATAATAATAATAATAATAATTTGAACAAATATCCGAGTAAATCATTTGATACTTGTATTTTTCACGAATTTTATGATTAATACACAATCCATATCCTTATTATTTATATTTAAAGTAATTCATCTATGTTCTTTAATTATTTCATATTTCGATATATTATGAATGAATTATTTTGAAATATATATATTTATAAAAGGCATAACTACCCGTTTCATATTACATAAACCAAAAGAAATATAGTATGATACAAGCAAAATACGTCAAGCACAATTCCAACCTACTAGCCTAAATCTAAAGGTAGAATCCAAAAACTGACAAAGCATAAAATTTAAAAACTAAACATAATATGGAACCAGGGCCAATCCTGGTGCAGGGCACTTAGGGCGACAACCCTAGGCTCCAAGATCCAAGGGGTCGAAAAAAAATTAGTTTGTATATATAAAAACAATAAAATTAATTTCTATATATAAAAATAATAAAAATAATTTTTATATATAAAAATAATAAAATTAATTTTTATATATAAAAACAATAAAATTAATTTTTATATATTAAAAATAAATAAAATATTAGGGCTCAAATTTTGTATATATAACGAGCCCAAATTTTTCTATAAATATGTATGATCTATTGTCATATCAATAAAAAATGAGACTGGCTAATACGTTTTCATAAATACTTAAACACCATATGCTTATAAGTTATTTTTGTGTTTTAAAAGTCCAAATAGTCGATCCAAACCGTTCAACATGATATCCATATTAAAACATGCTTGGAGACCAAATTTTTTTTTTTTTGAAATTTTTACTATTTTGTAAAGTAGGTAAAAAATCATTATTTTATGTGGTCCAGAATCTTCTAAATCAATGAATCAATGAGTCAAGAAGACAACTGGTTCAAGAAGACAACTGGTTGAATTATGAATTATGAGTCAAGAAGACAACTGGTTCATATAAACAGTTGATGAATCAATTTCATATAGAAATGGTAGTAAACCAAAAAAAGGCAATAAAATTGAACTATTAAATATGATCATTATTTTAGTTCTTCGTACAACATCTACAGGAGATATCTAGCATCTTCTAGTTTTAATCAATAAAGAAGCTGGTTACCAACCAAGATTTTGGGACATCTATCAGCCTTTAATTACTTGCCATGCATGCAAAAGATGGTCATAACTCATAATTAGACCCAGCAAGGCAGCAACATATATATCGCTAGAAACTCCTATTATTATAGATTAGTTTGGTTACGTCACATGAATTCATGTATATCTATCTATCTATTTTATTTATTTGGTAAGGATCTTGTACTGTTATCATCTTTCTTTCTGCTATTGTTTGGTGCCAACCAATTTAGTATGATTTTATAGATAACATACTAACATATACCAGTCCTACTACCCACCAACTGATCTAGCTAAAATCAAACATAGTATTTGATAGGGATTCAGATCAGCTGAAATCCGAGATTCATGAACAGTAACTCTGAAATTCCTGAAATCCGAGATCCAGCCGTTCAACTTTTTCTGTGCACGTATCTCGAAACAATTCAATGACTGGATTCGGGATTTCAGAAATTTCTGAGTTACTGTTGATGATCTCGGATTTAAGCAGATTTTGATCCATTTGGTAGCTCAAGCTGTGGAGCAAAGCTTTATTTACTTAATATATCTTTACAACTGAAATTAAAAAATTTAGGAGCCGAATTTATTGTGACAGTTATTCATGAAATTAAAGGGTTTATGAGCCGAATTTAATTTATTGTGACTGCTTTTTTATACAAGATCAAAATTTGTATGCAATTCATCTATTTGTCCTATACTATTTTTAAATAATTTCTATAAATAAAAAATTATGTCCTGCCTGGGCTCGGTGTTGCTACATTAATTTGTGGTCCGAAATCATTTCCTTACTATGATATTATATTATTATTTAACGGTGAACTGTTACGACAACATGATGATGGGGCTTTGTGGAGTGAGGAGGGAGCATGCATGGATTATGGATATCATCCCAAATTAATAAAAAGCAAAGAAAAGAAAAGCATCAAATGGGGGTGAACCGGTGAAGAGAAAAAGGAAGCTGTTACTTAGTTGGAGAGTTCTGATACGGATGATACCTTATTCATGACTTAGCACTTGTCCTGTTCTTCATTTTTCAAACATGCATGTCCCACATTGGAAAGAAAAAGGAAACCAATCCAGTTTGGCTCAGAACCTTTTTTATTTTTTACAAATTATATAAAAATAATATAGAGCATTATATAGATTGTGTATATATATTCTTATTCTTTAGGGACAAATCGGTTACAACTTTGATTTGGAAAAATAAAAATAAAAATAAAAATTCTGAAAATGAAGAGACAATTTCTTTTATAATTCAAAACTTAGGATTTAAGAAATTAGTATGATATGTTGTAGCTAAAAAATGATGAAACAGCCAGGTAGCAATTAAAATTAAATTAGCAAAACCCATAAATTAATACATTTTGATTTCCAATTTTTAATTTTTTTTTTTAGAATATGATTGAATATCCATGTACAGACATAAACTTATCATGTAACTTTTTTTTTTTTTTTTTTGAAAGAAGAACTTATCATGTAACTATTCTATAGGGGGTCCCATATTTGTATGATTGAACTTAGTATGAAGTGTTTGCCAAGGCATATGATTTACCCTCCAAGGAGGCAGTGGTCTGAATTATATGCATGACTTTGCATAGTTAGTAGTTACATCACATGCAAGTTTGGTGAGGTCATTTAAAACTACTAGCTATATCTGGTGTTTTCTCAAAAAGAGAAGAAAGACTGACAGGTACTATTTTGCAAAAATGCAAAGTCATTTGTCATGTATCATGATAAAACTTTTTATTCTTACATTTTTCCTTGTGTGTTCTTGTCCTCCTTGAATGCAGGGGCGGATCCAGAGTTTTCCAGGAGGCAGCTGTCCCTTCTAGATTTTGAGTTTTAGTGGAGATTTATTGGTCTCGACCGACTTTGTCCTCCTTTGGAATTTTTTTGCCCCCCCTCTGGACATTTGATTTGTAATTCGGATTAAATTTAAAGTTAAAATTAAAATAAATTTGTTGAATTTTGATTGGTAATTAGAATTATAAGTTAGAGTATCAGAAATTACAAGTCAAAGCAATGGAAAGTATAAGTTAAAACATTGTTTTTTATCGAGTACCCAATTGGTTAATGGATTTAAATCCGATTAGGTATTTAAACCCGATTCGATATTTTTTTGCCTCCCCCGACGAAAATCCTAGATCCGCCCTGCTTGAATGTATCAAAATTTGGTTCCAACATTGTAAGAAATACAAAGGAAATTATATGTGATAAGGAAAAGGAACTGAGAAAACCATCTAAAATTGAAACCTTAGGGTATTCTGTACAACTAAGGTCTAATGAGACTAACACTAAATTAGGAGAAATTTGGGATTATTTAAGCCCATAAGAGAGACCTGGGCCTCCAAATATTCTTGAATTATAAATTTTAGAGGAGACAAAATGGGATTTCAACTTGACCCAATACATACCAGTTGCCCTAGATGGCAACTTAGCAAGAACTGAGCCTAATAAGTAAACCTCTATCATTTTTGTCTTGTCAACTTTCAACTTTTCAGTTATGCTCCATAAAGCCTTCATTAATTCTGTGTCACCTAATTTTTTCCTTTAAAGTTTAACACACTAATTATTTAATCTTAACAGAAAGGGCTAAAAGTGGCAGTGCCCAACAGTTAATACATAACAGTAGCTCATATTTTTTTTTTCCCTAATGCAGTGTACAGATCTGCACTGGTAACAGTTCTGACAGCAAAACAGGCATAAATTAAAAAGGGACTTAAAAAGGTTTTATTAAAAGCAAAAAGTTTAAAAAAGATGAGGAAGCATTTGACAATGGTTATTTTGACTACAACCAGTAAACATTACATTTTTTTCAAAGAAAAAGGAAAAATATCAATTATGTACAAATCACTCAATATGAATATTTCCAACAATTGGCATGCGGTAGGATTGTTTTGATCATAACATAATCCATGTAATTAATTTTATTAAAACAGCAGCAGAAATATTCTTGGCCTGCACATTATATCAATTCAGAACTCTGTTTTTTTTTTTCTGAATAAATAAAAAGATTTGATCACTTGTAGAAATCACACCATACCTCCATCCAATCTACTCCAAAATAATTTAACTAACTTCTAAACGAACCATGACACGCTTAGTTTTGTTCTACAATAAACCCGACCCGGCAAGCATGTTGTCTCTTAATCCCTTCACCAGATTATATCTCTCAACATCATTCTGATACATTCTCTCACTTTCTTTATCTAATAAAACGACACCTTCTTCCCTCATTTTCTCAAAGTCCCATTGCATCCCGTTTTCCATGTCGAGTTCGATCGATTGCAAATCACTATCATCTCCCGAATCAATTTCCCTCTCGTGCAAATTTTCATCTTCACCTTCAAACTCTCGTTCATTGCAGATTTCGCCCTTTTGAATCTTTGCATTTATAAAGGTCTCCAATTCATTTCTCAGTTGATCAATAGCTTTATTTTTCTCTTCAAATTCAAGACTGCTGCTCTCCCTGCACATGTTTTCATTCTCATCCTCAAGCTCTCCTTGAATGTCAATTTCACCATCCTTTTCTGAGCTCAAATACTCCATTTCATTTCTTGATTGATTGATTGCCTTCTCTTGAAATTTGAAATGAATCCTCTCTTCATGAAAAATTTCATCTTCCCTCTTAAACGTCTCTCGAGTTGCAATTTCGCTCTCTTGTTGATTTCTAGAAACCAAATAAGCCTCCAATTCATTTCTCAATTCATCGATCGCCATATTTTTCTCTTCAAATTGGCATCTTGCCTCTGATAACTTCATCTGAACTCTTTCCTCCCTCCACTCGTCGGCAATCTGAAGCATCTCTCTCTCCTTGTCTAGCTCTACTTGTAAAATTTCTCTTTCTCTCTCTAGCTCATCTTGCAAATCAACCGCCTGTCTTTTCAATTCTTCAACTTGGGCCCGGTCCTCTCCAATCCCTCTAACCAACTCCTTACAGACCCGCTCGACTCTCTCTCTAGACCGCCTTTCTCTCTCCAACTCTCCAGTAGTCTCCAATATGGACTTCTCCATTTCGATTAATGCCGTTTCTAACCTCTTATTCAGGTTTTCAGCTTTTCTCCTTGTTTTTTTCTCAATGTCTAATTCCTCTATTACCAGTTCAAAACCATGTAATATCTTCTCCTTCTCTCTCTTCCTCAAAGTTTCTTTCTCCTCCAATCGGTTTAGGTGCCCGCGGGCCCGGTCAAGTTCCGAATGTAGTGCTGACAATAGAGATAGTGTAGAAGATTGCATTTTTTCTGGGCCCAACAGGTGGACAAGGGCTTTTAAGATCTCTCTTGATGCAGTTAAGCTGTTGTTTAGATGTTTTAATCGGTGGTTTGTGTTTTCTCTAACTGAAGTTTGCGGAGAGAGGTGATTGCAAGCTTGGATCTGGCATACAATTTGAAGAGAAACAATTCAGTTAAAAAAAGGAACTAGTGGTTCGAGATAGTATGATGTTTTCTGAAACATTCTAACTCAAGAGTTGCAAAGTTGACAAGCTTGGTTGCTCAAGTATATCAAGAAAATATGTGTCGTTAGTTTATATGGTTAAAACCACATACCAAGCCAACGGAAGAAAAGAAGAGAGATAATAGGTTAAAGTTGATCAAAGCAGCAGTCAGGTCTGTGGTGACTACATATAAAACCTGATAGAGATTTGGTATGTTTATCCTTTACTAGCGTGTCTAAAAAACAAACAATATATTTTGTGCCTATTGCAAGTAAACCAAACATGAGGGATTTAAACAAGCATGTGAGGCCCACTCCTGTTAATAAAGGCGTCAACCATTCATCTCAGAAACCTTTTTTTTTACTAACAGCATCTATCAGTACATGTATGAATAGTGTATTGCTGTTTTATTATTAATTTTTTGTCATTGTTCCTTTGTGCAAAGTCAAAAGAGTGTTGGGCAGATGCTGGTAAGGGAATGGGAACTCTTTGACAAAAGAGGAACACCAATAGAAATAATTCAAGACCAAGAATAGATGGTGGGATTATCTGCTTTTATGGTACCACTGGTACACTATAATCCAAATATCCAAAATAAAATATATAAAAAGAGTATTGCCAGAAGAGCAGATTGGGCCAGTACTGGGCGGTATAGAAGTGGTGCCTACCTAAACAGTTGGTATGGTTCTAATAATTAAGCAATTGGTGGTTACTTAATTATTCCCCCATGAATATTTTAAACCTTAAGCACCCCGAACTTTCGGTTATTACAAACAGAAACACAAACTTTAATATACTTGAGAAAGAAATAATCTGAAAATTGAATGCAAGTGTAAAGGTGTGCTGTTGTATGTTACCTGGGTCGCATTGGTGTGGTTAGAATGCGATGATCGGCTCCTTTCTTCTAAGTACCAGGAATTATTATTTTTTCTTTGATCATTCTCCAGTGCCTTTCTTCTATGCCTTTTTGTTTTATAGTAGCTTGATATCTGCATTAGAATGAAATAATTAAGGTAATTCATCAATATTCGGGAATAATAATAATTTCTCTCCTATTCCGGGAATTCAAAATTCAGCATATACCAGCTGAAAGTGATAATTAAACATAAACAAGACTTCCTTACCACGCAAAAAATCAGCGAAAGGAAAAATATAAATGTTTGTTGAATGTTATAAACAAATGTAAAGCCAGTACTGGTCAATTAAAAAAAAAACTTTGGTTCTTTTGATGTTTCCTAAACTAGTATTATTAAATAAATTACACGAATTAAGAATTACAACTCACATCCGAGACGCTGTTATGAGATAACTCAGTTAAATCTCTATCTTTAATATCATTATTTAATTGCCACAGCACACTGACAAGCTTTCGAGCTGAGACGGGTCCTTCAAACCCATCTACTACCTCTGGAGATTGATAATTCTGAGAAATTCCAGGGGCATCTGTGCAAGACGACCGGGATACACCATTGGTTTTCCACATAGGCGCCGGCGTGGTGGCACCTCCTCTTCTGTGAATCAGCAGTGGACGCTTGAGCTTGATCTTTGTACGAGATGATGACGTGGCAGATGAGGATGGCAGACCCCTCTTTTTCAACTGGGCTCGTCCAGTGTTTAGCATTCTTTCATTGGTGGTGCGTTTCCTACTAGAAGAAGAAGAAGTATAATTTTGTAAAATTGTCGGAAATATACAAGAAGAAATTGAGTTAATGGATTCAGCTTTACTGGAGGGGGGAATTAGAAGCAGAAGTATCTGCTCTGCTCCTATGCGTAATCATACAGCCTTTGAATGTTTACTTTCCTTTTTACTCTCTCTCTCTCCCTCTATGGCCTGTTGCTTCTAATTTTTTTTAAAACTTATTTGATTCTAAATCGAAGAAAAAGAAACAGGGGGGGCAAAGAGTTGCGCAAGTATATTTTTGTAATAAAAGAGGAAGAAAAGGACCGCTAAGAGAAAAGATTGAGAATACCAATGAGAGAGAGATGGAGAGACCTTCAGAGGTGTGCGCAGGAGACGAGAAAGATCCAGGCTTTAGCAAAGAGCAGCCTCGGTTGCTCCAAAAGAGACCGTCTCTGTCATCTCTGATTCTATGTTAGGAAAAGAAAGAAGGGAAGGAAGGTTGATGGAGAGAGAGAGAGAGAGATCAGAGATTTTAAAAGGTAATTGGAGGAAACGGAGAGCAAAGCAAGACTGTTATGTGCATTCAATTACACAGGTTACAATACCTGAATTGTAACACATCAATAGCATTATTAAAATTATATTCTAATTTTTGGATCATAAAACTAATACTTTGTATTTTCTTAGGAAAAAATGATACTTTTTTTATTAATTTTCGTAAAATTTTGATATTGTTTTCATAATAAAATGAACATTCTAATGAAAATATTTGATGATTTATACCTCTTTTATTTTACATCTTATTAAATGATAATTTTCCTTTAAATAAACTTTAACTTATTAGATTTTAGCAACTTATATTTGAATTTGTTGAACATTAGCAATAAATCTATAATATCATTTATAATAAAATGAAAAATTATTAATATGAAGTATCTTATTATGTAGTCAGGGGCGAAGCTAGACTTTCAAGTTATGGGGGTCAAATATGAATGGGAGTCAGTTATATAAAATTTTCATGCTACGAATGAGAGTCAATATTACCATATCTATAACATTTTACCCTGTACTATATAGAAAATCGTGTATAAGTGCAAAAAATTTCAAAATAAATGGGGGGTCAATTGACCCCATTCCTTGAATGTAGCTCCGCCTCTGTATGTAGTTATTGATAGAGATCTAAAAAAGGTGAATCTGATTATGTAATGGGATGAAGTAATTAATACTGGCATGATTTTTTTTATTAGTGTAAATAGCATTTTATTTGACTTAATATGCATGTATGTACATTAAATATATATCTTAGGATAATGTTCTTCGAAAATCTTTTAAATTTTTGATTTGTTAACTTAATACACAGTCGAAATAACAAATTTTTGTTCAGGTAAGCAAAATATTATTAATGTTAGTGAAATATACTTTATCAAAAAAAAATGTTAGTGAAATATATTTACATTATTCTATTGTTATCTTTTACGAAATGACATAATTAAAACAAATTAGAAAATAATTTATTTCATAGTATAACATTAGCTGATTAATTTATGATATCTTAAAAAACATAGAGACCTCTTGAAGAAGTAAGAACTATCGAATTCAGATTCAGTGAAGTAACTCAATTTTTTGGGTTTTAAATAGGCGACAATCCATTCCAAAGTGGAGCGCACATATTCCGAGCGACGGATTCTAATTTTGGGACGATCGAATCGGATGGTCTAAATCCCAAACCCAAAAATTGAGTTACTTTAGAGGATCCGGACCCAGAACTATATCGCCTTGTAGTTCAAATCAGGAACAAAAATTCCAAGTCTATGCAATGTTAGAATAATAACAGATAACAAGAAGGCGCACGAGTGGGGTTCCTATTCCTCTCCATTACTTCGCATGTCTGTCCGAGACGCTGCTTGCACCTTGTGCACCGCCGTAACAAATGCTTCCAGTACGGATCCTCTATTGCCACACCTTGCATGTACCATGTGCACGGTGGGCTCTCAATTATTGAGACATTTAAGGAGAGTACAACAAAATATTCAACAGATCACAGATGCGAGTAATTATTACTCGTAAAGAGTAATTTATTTGTGGTGTTCTTAACCTCGCCAACTCTTTTAATGCTTAAATTCAAGGAAGCTGATAACAGTCTCCGCGCTACAGTACTTGTACTATAACTATTTAGGGGCCGCAAAAACTCTAGCACAGATTTGTTTTCTAAAATATTAATACATATGCAACGAAGTATTTATACCCATGCAAGGAAATATTTATACCTATGAGGTGAACAATTTTTATGTAAATAATTGTCTCCCCGGCCAAATCTCCCAAATGTACCCGCACCATAAATACTTGTAGGGGACCACTCAAACTACATGGGGGCCATACACGTTTTTAGAGGTGGATTTTTTTTCTCTGTTCAATCTCGTCCATACTTCTGACGATCTGTGAGAAATTTTGCGAATCTAAAACCACGAAGGCTTCTACACATTTTATCTTTCAAATGAGATCCATGATGACGTACTTTCGGGCTCATCGCCACACAAGTATTTATTCCTATACTTGCAAGTATTTTTTACATATGACACTAGATGACATCATAAAGTATTAATATCATGTATTGCAAGTATTTATACCTCTGTGGACTCATCCCATCCAAGATGTGGATCTTGAAAAGACGGCTTTAATTCCCAAGTGTTTGTCTGATGTGACACAAAAGAAGATGTTATTTTTTATTACTTCCAACCGCAACCATCTCATAATAAAACACAAGTTTTCTACACTTTCTTTCTCTACAAATCCAAAAGCCAATGAAAACAATTTGTTTTTGTCATCGTATGGACATGCCATTAGCAACCTACCTTGGTATCGTCCTAACATGAAACATGCATCGATACTGATAACTAGTCTGAGAAACGGTATCGCCGCAATACATGGCTCATATGCCCATATGCCGCTGTCTTGAAATGCTTATCCGATAAACCATCAATTGGAGTCGAGAGCACACAATATCGGGTTACTGGATTGGTTCTCTTTATGCCTTCCAAGAGTGGAATAAGCAAGTTGTAAGAATTCTCCCAACTCCCAAACAGATTTGTAATAGCAAGCTCATGGCCTCACCATAACTTGTTGTACTTGGGAGTGATCTTTGAGTATGTTGCCTTGACGACATCTCGGATGTGATTTATGGTCGCACACACATCCCTTCTCATGGTGAAGCTGGTGTTTTGCAAGCATGAGAGATTGCTTGTTTGCTGATAATCCAAGATTTTGAAAGACCGTGAGCAGGGGCGGACTCAGGAATTTGATCAGGGGTAGGCACAAAATAACAATAAAAGTGCAAAAAAAAAATTTTGGGACAAACAGAAATAGGCAATAGCAAATGAAGTTTTTTGTTTTTTGGTTTTGCTCTCTGGTTCCACTGTTCCAGCAGCAAAAAGTAGCAAAGAATGAGCCTTATTATTTGGATTTAGCTGTATTCGGATTTCTCTCCAGTGACATTTAGTTGTATTCGGATTTCTCTCCGGCGCAACAGAATGGGCCTTACTTATTATTTTTCTTTGGGCCAGGGGTAGGCACAACATTGGACCAAGAGTAGGCACAGGAGCAATATATATTGGGTCTAAAAATAATTTCAATTTCAGAAGTGCCTACCCCTGGGCCTTTACTGATTGACTTTTCTCAAATCTAAAAAAAAAAAAAAGGACCGCCCCCCTGTGGGGCGGTTCAGTATACAGGCTGACTGCCTCACAGGGGGGCGGTTTGGTGGGAAGAGTGAACCGCCCCCCAGGGGCGGTTAGGGCATATTTAAAAAAAATCAAACCCGAGGTTATATTGGATATTTTCCTTTTTTCTGTTATTAATAAAAATATCGGTGTTTGCAGCGCCAAAGAGCAAAGAGGGTGAGCATCGGTGTACATACTCCGGGTGCAGCGAAGCATGTTTGGCATTTCTGGTCCTCGACAAGAGAAGCATCCCCTACAGCTTTTGGACAGACACAGTGTGAGCTGTTCCTTCCTACTTGTATTATTTCTATTTTTCATCTCCAGTTCTGTAGCACTAGTATTCACCATTCGTTTTTAACTGGAGTGCTAGGTAAATAAATACTATTATTGTGCCACTCATGCGCTGCAACTGAAATATATTATAAGATAAAAATATCTCATATATAATAATATATTTTCATAAAAAAAATTAGACTAAATAACAACTAATATTCTTTATAATGACATATTAATTGACATATATGGTTAAATGCGTATATGTTTTTAAAAAAAAATTTGACATATTTTTTCATAAAAAAATTTCATACAAAATGATATATTAAATGACAAATAACATTCCTTAAATAATATAAAAATAGAAAGAAATGAAAATATGACCAATCAATTATAATTCAAAGTTTTTTTTTAATGACATTTAAAATGGGGAAAGAGGAGAAAACATAGATTATGTAAGATAGAAAGTGTTGGAGAAGCGTCAGCGAGTATGTGTCTAAATAAATTTAGACTTCTACACATAAATAAACATATAAAAGATGTATATAATCAAACTATGATAGACTATTTGATTGGATGACTCATATTCAATCTAAAATTTCATCTTTAAATCATAGTTGTTAGCCGATCAAGATATCTATGTGTTTAATATAAGAATAGAGATATTATAATTATTATTTCAATTTGTTCAATTTTATATCTTCAATTTGATTGTTAGTATGTTGACTTGATTGAGGGCACTACTGATCTCTTTATAAGTTATAGAATGTTAGTACAATGGAGGAAATAAGCTAATGAAAAATGGAGGGGATTATAATTGCTAATTAAGTTTCATGGCTGCTGATTAAAATTTGCATTAATAAATGCTAACCGAAAACACTTATCCAGTTGCAAAAAAGCAGCATAGAACAACAGTTATATATTATTTTCTGAAAATAATTTATTGGTATCAGTGTTGTAAATAACGGTATGCGCTCGTCAGGCTCGTCGGACGGACAAGATACAGTTAAGCAATTAATCGGAAATAATTGGAAATAATCGGACGATTCGTCGAGAAAATCCGTGACGGTTTGGTCGCCGCCAACGACTAATCAGCCAATTAATCTGCTTAAACGGCCGTTTTTTACAACACTGGTTGGTATTATTTGTTTTAGGCTTTTAGCAACCAACACCCTCCAATTATTGTCAATCGAAGCTCTCACCCTAAAGAATTTTAAAATTGGAATTGTGGGACCTCTTCCAAGCTAACACCACTGTAGCAAATATGTATAACTAACTGTATTATATCAGACGTGACATAGAACGGCGTTCATAGGCCCCACCGAGGGGATAGGAGTAGGTCCGATGGGCATCGGACCTACATTTAGGTTCAATTAGCTCTAGGACCGTACGATTAGCATCAAGATCCATGCGCACGAAAAATTGATACATACATGCACGGATTTGATACATATCACACGAATCGTGATGCAGATCAAATGGTCATCACACCCATCGAACCAAGGTAGGTCCGATGGGCATCGGACCTGCTCTGATTCCCCCACGGATACATTCTCTCCACTTAAGTTTCAATTAATTTATTGAGTAGGTACACTAGATCTGCAACCTTTTCATGTCTAACCTTACAAATATTTTAAAGAGTGAGGCTATGGTGCTATGCATAGCACGGATAGCTAGTGTACTACGGCTCAATATGGTACTTTTTAAAATCCTAACGGTCGATCCGACCGTTCAATGTGATAACCATATGAATATGTACTTGCAAACTAAATTTTATATTTTTTCGAATTTTTTTACTATTTTTTCAGATAGGTAGAATTTTGATGGTCCAGAATTTTCAAAAAACACTGATTTTTCTACCTATCTAAAAAAATAGTAAAAAAATTCGAAAAAATATAAAATTTAGTTTGCAAGTACATATTCATATGGATATCACATTGAACGGTCGGATCGACCGTTAGGATTTTAAAAAGTACCATATTGAGCCGTAGTACACTAGCCATTGGTGCTATGCATAGCACCATAGCCTCACTCTATTTTAAATGAGGAGAATTGTAAATTTATGTAAAAGGCTTTCATATACTAAGGTGATTGAGGTGCGATTAGGGGTCAAAATGGAGTGGTAAAACCATATTCATATTTCTTTTTAATTTTCTGAATACGGATACGGATTAGATATCAGCCAGATACGGATCAGATCGGATATTTATTAAAATAATATTAAAAAATACTAAAGTTCATAATATTTATCTAATTTTAATGATGAATAACACTATTTTTTCATAATATATATTAAAATATACGATATATATCTACTATTCGGATACGGATAATTGAAACGTAAAACCATATCAGTATCCATATCCACACGGATATTCTGATATCGGATATCCACATCTAATTTTTTGAATTTATCCATACTGTTTTCATCCCTAGGTGAGATGGTAGACACAATCAATTGTTATTATATATGAAACTATATCTTTCATATAAATATAAAATAAAACATACAAAACGAAAAAAAATAAAATAAAATAGAAGACATTTTATGTATTATGGATATGTAATTCAAATGCCAACATTTTTGAAATAATTTTTACAAACTTTCTAGAAAAAATTATGGATTTAGAATTTAATTGGTTAGTATTGATTAGATTTTAATTAACCTGACAAGTAAATTTTGAAACAGATTTTCTAAAAGAATTGAAGAAAAACTGAGCTGACCATTGTACATGATTTCTCTTAAGACAATTTGGTTATACATAACTGATAAATAATATCATTATAGAAATTAATCAAATAATATGACATTGTTAGATTTTAATTTTTCAAACTTTCTTTATGTTTATACTAGTTCGAAAATATTATATTTTTCCTTTGTACCTTTTTCATTTATGACTTATTGTTCCTTATGTTTCTATAAAATTTTTTTTAAATAAGAGTCTGAATTGAATGATTTTTCTATTTGATTAACCAAACATAAACCAATTTGACCCATTTATACTCCTAAGTGAAGTAATTGTCAAATTTACATATTCGGAGCCTCCATAATTTTTTCTTCTAACGAATTTTTATGTTGGTTGTCAGGAGTAGAATTAGGGTGTTTATAAGATCACCAAAGTTATTGGTGAGTTTAACTTCGAAATCTATCGAATTGATTTTAAATTGTTGAAACTGTTTTACTTCACAAGTGATACGTTTGCATACAAAATTTATAAAATTTCGAATTAATTTAGTATATAGTCAAACAGTAAAAAATAAAATAAGGTTTATAAATTTATTTTAATACATTCATTTTTCATCTTTTTTTTTATCACATAACTCATAAAGTACGTATATTGGTTTCAACAATTTAATTGATTATTTAAAGTCTATCCGTTAGGTTTTTGGGTTAAGCTCACCACGAATTTGATGAGCTCAAGAACACCCTAATTCTACTTGATCAGTAATTTATATCCAGTACAATGTTGTAAAAAATGTTCGTTTAGGCTGATTAATCGGCCGATTAGTCGTTGACGGTGACCAAACCGTCATGGATTTTTCCGACTAATCGGCCGATTATTCTCAATTATGGCCGATTATTTCCGATTATTTCTGATTGATCGCGTGACAGTAATTTGTCCGTCTGACAACCGCATACCGTTATTTACAACACTGATCTAGTCAGATATGAGGTGCATGCTTAATTAGAAGGTGGAACAATAATTCAGTAGGTGCAACTGCGTCTCAGCCTACAGTTCACTCCTTTCTCCGTTCATTATTTATTTTGTTTGATTGATTGATTGGTCTGTTTGGGACCGGTTTCTTTGATTCCATGTAAATGTCTATATCTTATTCTTTATCACTCACTTTATAGGTTTTTTGTCCTTGAAGGTCCCCTAAATTTTCAAATTCATATCATCTAAAGTAATTCAAAATTTGAATTTGAATTCGGATCATCGGATCTGTTTTGGCACAAATATTAAAAAAGTCTCGTGCATTCCACTTCAGACTGTATTAGTTTGGATTTAAACTCAAAATTTGAGTTATTTCAGAGTTATTTAATTCCTCAAAAGTTATTTAATTGTAACTAATTATCTACTAAATGTACCCAATTTATATAAAAATAATATTTGGCCGGCCATTAAAGTATCTCTAATGTAGTTACACTAGGGGTATATAATTATGTACCTAGGTTTGTTGGTGGATTCTTCTTGCTAATAAACTAATTGATTTTTCTCTATAATTAACTAACATGAACAAACTAAATTTTGTATTAAACCCGGGCCACCATATAGTATATGTTAGATCAGCAAGTTATCAACCTTGCTTAAAATAATCGGTAAAGTTCGAAATATATAATTACGGGTCTAATTTATAAACCTTAAGTCACCTCTTAGGCTCTTACTCCATCTTAGTTTTTCTATTTTACTTCACGTTTGACTGCTTGTGGAGTAAGGGGTTTACTCCACCTCTTACTCCACAATCAAACATGAACATTATTCTTAATAAACCAGTCAGAAATTTGATGCTTCCACACTTGGCATCAAATCTGATATGACTTGTAAGAATAATATAAACTGTATTTTAGGGTATTTTAATACTGACAAATGGATGATCTCTTCTTTTTCTTTGGCTTTTCTTTTAACTGGTAATTTACTAATTTAGCTTCAAAATTATTATATATTATTTTAATGAATTGAAACCAATGAAAAATATATCTTTCAATGATTTGAAATTTCAGCAGATTTGGATCCTTTTTAGCTAGCTCTCTAATTCCTTGTCCTTGAAGGTCGCCTAAATTTTCAAATTCATATCATCTAGAGTAATTCAAAATTTGAATTTAAATTCGGATCATCGATCTGTTTTGGCACAAATATTAAAAAAGTCTCGTGCATTCCACTTCAGACTATATTAGTTCAGATCTAAACTCAAAATTTGAGTTATTTCAGAGTTATTTAATTCCTCAAGAGTTATTTAATTGTAACTAATTATCTACTAAATGTACCCAATTTATATAAAAATAATACTTTGGTTATAAGCTTGACCACCATCATAACTTGAATGTTAATCTTTGGCCGGCTTTGTATGTTCGCCATTAAAGTATCTCTATGTAGTTTCACTAGGGGAATATAATTATGTAGCTAGGTTTGTTGGTGGATTCTTCTTGCTAATAAACTAATTGATTTTTCTCTATAATTAATTAACATGAACAAACTAAATTTTGTATTAAACCCGGGCCACCATATAGTGTTAGATCACCAAGTTACTTAAAATAATTGGTAAAGTTCGGAATATATAATTACGGGTCTAATTTATAAACCTTAAGTCACCTCTTAGGCTCTTACTCCACCTTAAGTCACCTCTTACTCCATCTTAGTTCTCCTATTTTACTTCACATTTGACTGCTTAAGTGCGGAGTAAGGAATTTACTCCACCTCTTACTCCACAACCAAACATGACCATTATTCTTAACAAACCAGTCAGAACAAACCGGTCAGAAATTTGATGCTTCCACACTTGGCATCAAATCTGCTATGACTTGTAAGAATAATATAAACTGTATTTTAGGGTATTTTAATACTGACAAATGGATGATCTCTTCTTTTTCTTTGGCTTTTCTTTCAACCAGTAATTTACTAATTTAACTTCAAAATTATTATATATGATTTTACTGATTGAAACAATGAAAAATATATCTTTCAATGATCAATACTTTTTTTCTTTTTACCCTCTGTAATTCAGTTTTGTCCTTGAAATTTTTTAATTGTTACAAAAAAATTATTCTATTAAAATGAAATTATAGAACACTTATTTATCCATCACTCCTATCTTAATTTTCTGATTTCGTCCCTTTGTCTATAACTATTATTTTATTTACTGATATGCATTGGTTGATTATTTTTTCCTTTCAATCACTCCTTGCGTTCATTACTTCATTAAAATTTGAAGATAGTGTTCCTCATTCAATTAAAGGTGCTAATTAAAGATGAGTACTGGGTCCCTCGTTAGTAATTAAAATTGAAGGAATATGGAGAATATTTTGAGCAGTTTTAATATGAAGCACATTTTAATATGGAGAAAATTTTGAGCAGTTTGAATTGACTGTTCGGACTTTTAAATTGCAAAAACCAACTTGTTATGACATTAGTTGGACTCTCTCTCTTTCTATATATATATAGTTTAATATATATTATGAAAAAAAAATGTTATTCATTGTTATTAAAATATGAATATTCGATGTGTATCTATTTAATATCTGATCTGTATACGTACTCATCTAATATCTTATTTGTATATATCCGTATCCGTATCCAAAAATTAAAAGCGGATACGAATATGGTTTGACCACTATTGAATCCATATCCGATCCGTTTGCACCACTACTTGTAAAGTTTTTTATGGGCCATTTTATAATTTGAACCCTCCTCATATTATCCGATCCGTTTGCACCCCTACGAAGTCAAATTCATTTTACTTGGATGTGTGCTAAAGTAATAAATTTTGTTTTGAGACAGAAATTAGAAATATTAATATTATGATTTAATGTAGGCCATGCACATTTACAAATATGAAAACGACGAGACATGAAACCAACATGCATCCCTCATGCCTCACATCACTGCATATCTTATACCACGACTTCTTGTCCTTAAAATTCCTCCAAAATACAGACAATGACAAACATGTTCTTTTCATTAAATCAATATTAAATTATTAACTATCACAGTTTGAAAGATATATATCATAAGAGAAACTGTAGGCTATAATGATTGAAAATAGAATTTCTTGGAG
Organism: Carex kokanica; assembly: GCA_025461125.1. Lineage (NCBI taxonomy): Eukaryota > Viridiplantae > Streptophyta > Magnoliopsida > Poales > Cyperaceae > Carex > Carex kokanica. The sequence goes on from JAJGRX010000348.1 coordinate 1,970,885, forward strand.
TTTTTACCGACTATTCTAAGAGCATCTACATCCCTGAAACTATTAGAGTTTCTAAATAACTGTTAACTGTTTTTTAGAAATTAAACCTCTCTTAATTTTTAAGCCTCCACATCCCTGAAACTAAAATTAGAGTTTCCTAATTGCCACGTCACAGCTTATAAAATTTCTTATTAAGATATATTTGCAAGAGAAAGGAATCTCAGCGAATCATTTCGCCACGTCACAGTTTATAAACGATTTCTTATTAAGAAATTATTGAGCAAAGTTGCTAAATAAGAAATTCATCTACATCCCTGAAACTGGTTTAGCAACTGCCACATCAGATTAGAAACTCTAAGAGTTTCAGGGATGTAGATGCTCTAAGGCCCATTAACTCAGGGCCTTCAGAAACCTATTAATTATTATATTAGATATGATCAAGATAATTGGGCCTCGTTTTGGGCCCATTTATAAGAGTTATTTAACTTATTTGTTTCCTACACATTTTATCTGCTCCTTCAAACAAAACCAATTTTCTTTGCTTTCTCAAGCTTTTATTTTTGTACCAGTCATGTACCAGCAGATACCAATCATGATAATTATTAAAAAAAAATTGTGTTAGGACTAAAGGTGGAGATTATTCCGACAGCTAGACAACATTTTCTAACACTAGAATGTCATTATTTTTTTAAGAGATATACTGTAATTTTATTTACCAAACATTTTTTTAAGTGGCAATTTTTTTTTTCTGATTTTAGTGTAGTTTTTCTATGAGCAATTTATTTTTGCTTATTTTTTTCAGTGTTTCCAAAAAAAGTTGAAAAAAAATCGTCAATTTTTTTTAAAAGACATTACATAACACAACAAAAAATGTTTTGATAGGAATTTCAAACTGTTTTCCATTGAAATTTTCATTTAATTCAAGCATTAAACTAGCACAAAATTTTGTTATTTATTTCTCATATAGCCGATCAGAAGTTTAAAAAAATATATATATATACACTTCGCCTATCCATTAACACTTCAAAATTGCATGCGTAGAGCAAAAATTATCAGCAAAATAAGAGATAGGAGTAGGTCCGATGGGCATCGGACCTACTTTTAGGTTCAATTAACTCTAGCACTGTACGATTAACATTAAATCTGTGCGCACAAAAATTGATACAGACTCGCAATAATTTTGATGCGGAATGCACGAATCTTGATGCTAGTCGGATGGTCATCACAACCATCGGACCTACTCTGAATTCCTTTAGCTAATACTTCTGGGTTAAGAAAGGAATAGTAGTTGTGCTCTTCTTTTTTGCTTTGAACTTCACCATGCACTGTACTGCGCCGCATTTAATTGCAGCATGCAGCTCACTATGTATAATGTATTGTGTATTTGTGTTGTTGCCTTCCAATTTGTCATGGCATGCAAAAGAAAAATGCTAACAGTATGTTGTATTATTCTGGCAAATGGACCCACAAAACATTAATACAATCACCTGGAATACACCTCTCAGGTTACCACTGCATGTTACAGCAGTGAATATGCCACAAATTCTTAATTTCTTGCTGATTAGGTGCAATATTATTTTAATATTATTTTAATATTATTTTAATAAATATCCGATCCGATTCGTATTTGTGTCTGTATCTGACTGATATCAGATCCGTATTCGTACCCAGAAAATTAAAAAGAATATGAATATGATTTTACCACTATTCGGTCCATATTCGCTCCGTTTTCACCCTATTAGGATCCAATAATACAAAAGATTTTGGTATATAAAATAAAATTTAAAAAAATATATAAACATGATGGTAAAGGAAATATATCGGAACATAAGTCGTTTACACTTTAATAATGCTTATATGACACAAAGATAAGCTGATAAGGTTTTACAGAGATCTTTGTTTGAATTGTTGAATTCTAAACTTGGAAAAAGGAGATATTGGCTATTCTGTCTTGATCACAGGTCATGTAAAATTAGATAAATATTATGAATTTTGGTTTTTTTTTTTAATATTATTTAATAAATATCTGATCCGACATGTATCTGTATCTGTATCCGGCTAATATCCGATCAGTATTTGTATTCAGAAAATTAAAAAAAACATGGATATGATTTTACCACTATTCGCTCCATATTCGCTCCATATTCGCTCCATATTCGCTCCATATTCGCTCCGTTTTCACTTCTATTAGGATCCAATAATACAGAAGATTTTGGTAATATAAAATAAAAATTAAAAAAAAATATAAACATGATGGGAAAGGAAATATATCGGAACATAAGTCGTTTACACTTTAATAATGGCTTATATGACACAGAGATAAGTTGATAAGGTTTTACAGAGATCTTTGTTTGAATTTTTGAATTCTAAACTTGGAAAAAGGGGATATTATTGGCTATTCTGTCTCGAACTCTCGATCACAGGTAGGGCTGCAAACGAATCAAACCGAATCGAACTTATCTCCAATTTGAGTTTGATTTGAATTAATTTCGAACGAACTCAATTTCGAATTGAATTTTTTACGAACTCAATTTCGAATTTTTACGAACTTTGTTACGACTTACAAGTTATGACTTATGGCTGGGCATAGTTCGAAATTACATCACTTCAATAAAAACTCAGGCATTCTAAATTCTAATTACACAGTACACCTAAGTTTATATCAAAGTTCATTACAAATACCAAAATTTATATCAAACACCAAAGTTCAGTACAATCAATCAACGTTCAGTACAATCATAGTATCCAAAGTTTTCCAAATAGACCAATAGGAGCAACATCACCAAAGTTTTCAAATATCCAAAGTTTTCAAAGTACAATTAAATTAGAACTGAGAGCAATTATGGACTGGGCGACCTTATATTTTCATCAGCGAACATAAGTTATCAACGGAAATCAACGGTTCACGTTTGAGTTAATTTCGAACTAAGTTTGATTTGCGAACCTATTTCGAACGAACTAGGTCCAGTTTGAGTTTGGTTTGAATTAATTTCGAACTAAGTTTGGTTTGAAAAAATTCCGAACGAACTTAATTTCGAATCGAATTTTTTACGAACTTTTTCGAATCAAACTCGAATCGAATTATGAACTACGAATTTTTTGTGCAGCCCTAACCACATGTCATGTAAAAGACTAAAAGCTGACATGTGAACTTATTTGGAGTTCGGATCCTCTGCAATTTTCAAGCTTACTAACTATTTTAATAAGTGAGGAGGAATCTAATTACACCATTTTATGGTGACACATTTTGACACCATATTTTTATAAGTTATTTTTGCGATTTCAAAATTCAAACAGTTGATCCGAATTGTTCAACATGATGTCTATATTAAAATATGCTTGGAGACCAAATTTTACATTTTTTGAAATTTTTTTACTATTTATTTAGAATTTTCGAAAATCGTTATTTTTCAATGGTTCAGAATTGTCTGAAAACAACAATTTTGTACACATTTTAAGAAATACTAAAAAAATTTCAAAAAATGTAAAATTTGGTCTCCAAGCACATATTAATAAGTAGATCATGTTGAACGGTTCGGATCGGCTGTTTGGATTTTAAATTCACAGAAATAATTTATAAAAATATGGTGTTAAGATGTGTCACCATAAAATGGTGTAATTGGATCCCTCCTCTTAATTAGTTTCAAAATCTATTAAATTGACTTCAAACGATGAGTCTAAATCGTTGAAACCGGTCTACTTCATGAGTGATGCATTCACATATATTCTTTTTTAAAATTTTGAATTAATTTAGTATAAAATCAAGCGGTCAAAAATAATGAAAAATAAATGCATTAAAATCAAATTATAATTTTTTTTACCGATTGACTTTATACTAAATTAATTCAAAAAAATAAAAATTTAATATGTAAATGTATTATTTGTGAAGTAGATTAGTTTCCATACTGTCTGCGTCTGTGTAAAAAGACAAAACTTGCGCTGCTACGTCAAACCTTAAAACTACATTTCCATACTGTCTTTTAAGAAAAAACAAAAAATTATGAGCCGTCCGATGGACCTCTCTACTAGTCACATGCTCTCAACAACTGGTCTAAAAATTTAGAGATAGGAGTAGGTTCCGATGGGTATCAGACCTACTTTTAGATTCAATTAACTCTAGTACCGTATGATTAGCATTAAATTTGTGTGCATGGAAATTGATACAGACTCACACGGATTTTGATGCAGAGTGCACGAATCTTGATGTTGATCGGGTGATCATCACACCCATCGAACATCAGACCTACTCTGAATTCCTTTAGCTAATACTTCTGAGTTAAGAAAGGAATAGTAGTTGTGCTCTTCTTTTTTGCTTTGAACCTCACCATGCACTGTACTGCGCCGCATTTAATTGCAGCATGCAGCTCACTATGTATTGTATTGTGTATTTGTTTTGTTGCCTTCCAATTTGTCATGGCATGCAAAAGAAAAATGATAACAGTATGTTGTATTATTCTGGCAAATGGACCCACAAAACATTAATACAATCAGAATAGAGGCCTGGAATCCACCTCTCAGGTTACCACTGCATGTTACAGCAGTGTGAATATGCCACAAATTCTTAATTTCTTGCTGATTAGGGTTAAGCAATTCTAGTACCCAACCGACTTTAGTGCAATAAAGGTGGAATTTGAATAGTATTAAACCATGTTGCATGTGCCAGCTGCTACTGGTAAAAGAGAATTTGGCTAGCGGCTGTTTCGTTTTGCTTTCTGAAAGGAGGTTGTTATATATATTAAATTATTAATCAGTCTGTTTAATTATAGAATACATCAATTAGCAATTAGTGGGTGTCACAATGGTAGAATTAAAAGTAAAACCATAGGTATCCATTGCTATGATATATAGATTATTATTAAGATTTCTTCTTTATGAAGTTAATTAAGGTTGTATTTTATTATAATAAATTTAACTACACCATTAGGGCCTGTTCGGCGTGGTACTGTGCACGTCGGGAAAAAAAATTTCACTCAGACTGAATTTTTTTTTCCCCATGCACACAGTAAAATTAAGTTCAAAAATTTTCTATTCCCAGACCCATTCCTGTTCTCCTCTTGGCGCCGAACAAGACCTTAGGATGCTAAATGCAACTAGTTGTGCCATATATGTAGAAATTAGGACTATCTTTCAGGCTGTCCTGAAATAAAAATATGTATTACAGAAATACTTTAATTTAATTTAAGACAAATACTATTAAATAGAATATAATGCCAAAAAAAAAATGAAAATTTCCAATAAAATATCACAAAATAAAGTAATTAGTTCCATGCACTGAATTAGTAATTAGTTCCATGTTAAATAATTTCCAACCATACAATAAATTTGAGAATAATTAATGGTTGATCTAACGAGTGAAAATTATTGATGAAACTTATAACACCTCTTTGTTTCTTAAACAGTTCATTACCTTCAACAACAATAATGTAACCCTCTTTCATTATATGCTGATCCAAACCAGCAAGGCAGCAATTGCTATTGGATTATGGTCAGGAGCGGATTCAGAATTTTTGTCACAGAGGAGCAAGAAAATAACGAATTGGATTTGAATAGTTAATTGGGTTCAAACCCATTAGCTAATCAGATATTAGATTAAAAAAAAACAATTCTCTAATTTCTAATTTTCAATGCTCTAACTTCTAATTTTCAATACTCTGACTTCTAATCCTAACTACCAATTAAAATTAAAAAAATATCATTATTTTAACTCTAAATTTAACATTAATTACAACTAAAAGTCCAGAGGGGGCAAATAAAATTCCAGAGGGAGGCAAAGTCGATTTAAACCTATAAATTTGTATAAAACTTCAAAATCTAGGAAGGAACAGTTGACTCCCCTGAACTATGCTGGGTCTGCCCCTGATTCTGGTCTGTATGATTTTTGATACTACATTAATTAACCATATGCAATGTTCCTGTGACATAATATAGTTTGTACCAGCCCCTTGAAAAGAATGTACATCTCACCGAGCCTCTTTGTGAGCTTAACTCAAAAACTCATCGGATTGGCTTCATGCGATGCATCTAAACCGTTGAAACCGATCTACTTCACGAGTGATGAGTTTACATGTCAAATTTATAAATTTTCAAACTAATTTAGTATAAAGTCAATTGTTAAAAAAAAAATGGTTTATAAGTTAATTTTAATGTGTTCATTTTTCATCATTTTTTGACCGCTCAATTTTATATGAAATTAGTTTGAAAATTTATAAATTTAACATGTAAACTCATTACTCGTGAAATAGATTGATTTCAACGGTTTGAATACATCGCTCGAAGCCAATCCAATAAATACTTAGTCAGCTTAAGAACACACAAGTTATACTCAATTTAGCTTCAGAAAATATAAAACACAAAAGCAATTAATGAAGACAACTGTCTCCCAAGGAATAACTTAAAGCCAAACCTATGATTTGTCAAAACCCCACTAAAGGCTACTACGGTAAGCCAATTGTACATCGCCACGTGTCCCTCAATAATGTAATACTATTTTTATGTAGGCATGATCTCTCTGCCAATTGCTACTTGCAACTTTAACTATCATTCAAAATAAAAACATGCAACTTTAACTTTGCCTTTCCATTTCCACTTTAGCTTTTTACCTTTTTACAAACATAGATCACCTTTTCCTTATCTAATTTTTTGGTAGACTCTCCCATTAAATTCTTCAATTAAGTTTAGACTAGACATAGAATAAAAACATAAAAATGTATAATTTGTTGTAGTTAAAATTTGAACTCAAATTTTTATTGTTGGTAGTTTCTATCAACATTATAAAAAAAAAAAAAAATTGAACTCAAATCTTCATAATCATAAAATAGAGACTTCTAACCACAAAGTTACAAGAACGTTTCTGACATTTTATGAGGGTTGAAGCGTATAAAAAACTACAAAAAAAATTAAATTAAATTTCAATGTACATATTTAAAAAAATTTAAAATCATAAGAGTGACTAAGCATCTCTATGATAAGTTTTGTACGTAAATTTCGTGTTAATTGACAATTCAAATGATGAATTTAAAATATTTTTATCAAGTCATAAACGACAGTTAGTTATTTTCTCATGTCTCCTTTATATATTTCAATAGTTCATTAATGAATATGAATTTTTCCTCATTTTTAAAATCAAGATGTTAAATAATTTATATCTGATGGATATAATGTCTCGAATTTTCTACTATTATAATTTTAATGAACTAAACCTAAATAATTGAGAAAAAAATTTAGAAACCATAAATAAATAAAAAGATTTTACCAAAACCAACTTGACTGCTTTGGTTTTTACACTAACCATTAGAACCAAGATGCCATTTCGGTCCGAAGAGTTTTTTTTTCTCGTATCGAATTGTCATTTCATTCCGAAGTATTTTCACAAGTTTTACACCAACAACTACATCATTTTTTTTCGACATCTGTGAAAACGGCTCAGACCGAAATGACAATTCGGTCCGAAAAAAAAAACACTTCAAACCGAAATAGCATCTCGGTTCTTATGGTTTTTGTAAAACCAAAGCAATCAAGTTGGTTTAGTAAATTCTTTTTTCTTATTTATGGTTTCTAAAAAAATTCCAATAATTGATGGTTTAATATTTCACAAAAATCCATATATACTCAATCGATACAGCGAAGTAATTTTCTAACCCATACTAAAAAAAGGGAAAATTTATTATGTAAACTCATTCTGTTTTTGGATCGGTAAGAATTTTACCGATCTTTCTACCTATAAAAAATATAATGTACTCTTTCTGTTTCTCTCTCTTTCTTTTCTTTAATTTCTACGGATAAAAAATTTCCTAAATAATTGACAAACCGTGTTATATCTCACATGTCATCGTCCTTTGCTTAGGCCCCTCAAGTTCTAGACGCCTCTATATATACTCCTGAAACCCACCAAGAGAAACTCCATGCCAATCCATTGATTCTAGTGTTCCAATCCCACAGTACACACAACTTCTATATATATATATATCCCTCTAATTTCAGCATCTCGTTGCAAGAATGAAGAACAAGGCCAGTTCATTCCTGAAGCAACTAATAACCACCATTGTTGAGGCTATCAAAAGCAAATCCATGGTGGTGAAAACCAAAACCAGTTCCCTAAAAACTCGCCTTGCCATTTTTAACCTACTTCGCAATAAAAAGCTCATCAGCAGTGCGATAAACCACAAGATCCATGCAATAATGGGCCATGATAAAAAGGATGATGAGGTAGCTTCGAAGCAGCACCAGCACGTAGACCATTCCAAGGCTCTCGTGCTTTACAAAGGAAATAATCAAAAGCACGAGAGCAGCTGTAGGGAGCAAGATGACGATTATTTAGACATGTATAGCCGGTCATTTAGCGGAAGCTTTGTGTATGAAGAGGGCGTTGATCAAGATGGCGATGATCAAGACGAAGAGATCGTGAATGGTACGGAGTCGGTGATAGATATGGTGAAGGGAACCAAGGAAGAGGAAGGGGAGGAGTTCAGCCTAGAGAACGAGATAAACCACGTGGCAGACGTCTTCATAAAGAGGTTTCACCGACAGATGAAGATGCAGAAGCTCGAGTCCTTTAAGAGATACCAAGAAATGATCGACAGAAGCTCGTAGCTTCATCCATCCCGAATCTCTGCAATAATATAATATGGAGTTGCAAATTTGATCCATGAACATGTTATTTGTTTGCTTTTTCGATCGGTGTATATGTGTATATGGCTATATATATATATATATATGCACATTTTCTCATTATGCGCTAGCTAGCTAGGTTTGATCTGTGCAACTATTATATTGATGATTTTGACCTAGATTGGAAGCGTTGGTTTAAGTTTTAACAAAAGGAAGAAACTGAGAACCAATATCAATGAACATGTCGGTGAGAGCATGCTGAACTTTTTTTTTTTTTTTTTTTGAGTCGAAGGCCCGTAGGCTTTGATTGAAATAGTAAGTTGCTGTTACAATAAAAACATACTGGTAAAGGTAAATAAAGCCTATCTAGTAGAAATGTAGAAAGGATCCAATATTTTTCAATATTTTTCAATAAAGCCTATCTACCAGAAGTTGCTGTTACAATAAAAACATACTGGTAAATAAAGCCTATCTATTGCTCTATTGTTTTCGTCAATAAATTCTGCTGACAAACAGAAATTATGTCAGCCGTGAAAAGAAAAAAAGTTATATTTCAATTGTGGGCCTTTACTTGGTCTAAATGGGCTCTATAATAGGCTTATGGGCTTCATCTGAATGACACGGCATCGTTATTAGCCCAAATTTAAGATCTTAGGTCATGTTTAATTGGAGTATAATTAGTAAAAGTAACACAATAAATAAATAATTAAGAGAGCTATAAGTGATAATAAAAAATGTTATGGCTCTTTAGGTGGAATAAATAATGATTATCGACATATTTCATAATCAAACATCATCATCACTGTTATTATCACCATTTTCATTATTATTAATTTATTACCATCATAATCATAATGATTGCGGTAACAAATAATATTATCATTATTTATTATTATTTTATAAAATAAAATTTAAATAATAAAAATTTGATTTGACTAGTACTATTGTGATCATAACTTTATTAATAATAATATCATTATTGATACTATTTTCATTTGTAATAATTACTATTATGAGTAGAATTAGGGTGCTCCTAAGCTCACCAAGCCCTTCGTGAGCGCGACTCTAAAACCTATCGAATTGACTTCAAACGACATTTCCAAACCGTTAGATGTTCAATCTATATTAAAATGTGCTTGGAGACCAAATTTTACATTTTTTGGAATTTTTTTACTATTTATTAAGATGGTTTGAAAATCGCTGTTTTCCAATGGTACAGAATTTTAATAAAAATAGCGATTTTCAAACCATCTTAATAAATAGTAAAAAAATTCCAAAAAATGTAAAATTTGGTCTCCAAGCACATTTTAATATAGATTGAACATCTAACGGTTTGGAAATGTCGTTTGAAGTCAATTCGATAGGTTTTCGAGTCGCGCTCACGGAAGGGCTTGGTGAGCTTAGGAGCACCCTAGTTCTACTCTACTATTATTGACATTATTATTAGAGGTGGGCTGTGGACCTGTGATGTTTTGAGAAGTAAAGCTCCCATTTTACTTTCCGCTCCTTGTTCAATTTCAAAATGCAAATAGTCAATCCGAGCTATTATAGAATTCACATCACCTCAGGTTACCTTACTGAAGACAATTACGATCGGACGGTTCTTTTAACATGACACGAATCTCAAAACAGACTCCCTACAGTCTCTATAGGCACCGGATTGAGTTTGGTCCAGATAGGTTTAATCTGGGCCGTCCGTTTCAATTTGCTTGAGTCAGGTACCTGAGAGGATACAGATCCACCATTCTACATTATCTTTGTATTAAAATGTACTTGGAGACCAATTTACATTTTTGAAATTTTTTAATATCACTATTTTTTTACGGTTCACAATCGTCCGAAATACAATGATTTTCCAAAATAGTAAGAAAAAATTTGATTCCCGAATTACTTCCTGAATAAAAAACCTTACTAGTATATATATATATATAGAGCTGGGCTATGGTGAGTTGCGAAGTAAGATGTCATTTTTACTTCACGCTCATATTTTTATTTTGAAAATTTAAACGACCGATCCGAACCGCTCAACATGTTCTCCATATTGAAATGTGCTTGGAGACCAAATTTTATAATTTTTGGAATTTTTTTACTATTTATTAAGTCACTTTGAAAATCGCTGATCGAATGGTCCAGAATTTTTTACTGTTTTTTACTGTTCATCCGGATCTGCGATTTTCAAAGTGGCTTAATAAATAGTAAAAAAATTCCAAAAAATATAAAATTTGGTCTCCAAGCACATTTCAATATGGAGAACATGTTGAGCGGTTCGGATCGGTCGTTTAAATTTTCAAAATAAAAATATGAGCGTGAAGTAAAAATGACATCTTACTTCGCAACTCACCATAGTCGATCTCTCTCTCTATATATATTTTGACTATCTTGTAAAACTAAGATATCCGATTCAAATCAAATGTATAACTCCAAATTATTTCTAAATTATATTTAAATTATTTCTGAATCTTAAATTTTATTTTTGATCCCGTAATATTTTTCAAATAATTAAGGTGTCACTGTGTTGGTGTGGTGCCCACCAGACAGCAAAAATTTTCATGACACAACCGAAGTCTTCCCCTTTGTAATGAGTCCGCATCCATCTCGGCCGTCTGATTTTAATCGGAGTTAATTCAGCTCTAACCTATAATGAAGGGCCCTTTAATATTAGTGTCTAGTTTGTACGGATCTTAAAGTGGATCATACGGTCCAGATGGATTCTTTTTTGAGTTAATGCAGGGGATACGAATTTTTTTGTAATATTGGTCGGACATTGCAAATTTTACGAATCAAACCTGAGCGGACTTTAATTTTTGTTGGTTAATCATTAAAACCCTAGACTACTTGTATTGTATGATTGTATCCCACTCAATTACTGGAGATGCTTCAATTTCCGGCGATGATGCGTCAGTTTCCGGCGACACCTCTCCTTCCGACCACGACTCTTCTCCCGGTTGTGGCAGTGCCGCAGGAGGAGGAGATGCTTCTCTCCATGGCTGAATCGGAGCTCGAAGAGAAGCTGAAGGACATCAGGAAGGCAAATATCAACCTAGTCATCATAGGGAAGGCTGGTACGGATTCGTACAAGGAGGACATGGAGGCGGACGGTGAGGATGAAGAGGGAGAACACGTGGACGAATCTGATGCCGAGGATTTTGAGCAAGAGACTGGGTGATTTTTTTTATTACCTTTTATTGTTTTTTCTCTCGATTTTGTATGAATCAGATTGGGTTATGGGAAGTTCCTAACAATTGTTCATCTTATGGTAAAAAATTGCAAGAGTTTTAGTTTGTAGCTTTCTGTCTGTTACCTTTTGGCAAGGTTGCTTTACTAATTGATGTAAGGAGCATGATATATTAGTTGAAGCTTACAATACAGATAGAGAGGAACCACTATTTTTTCTTATAAAAAGGATGAAATTGTTCCTGCACGCTTTCCTCTTTTGCTGGGAACTGATAATATCTGGTAAATACTGGTACCATCTTGGTACAGTTCATGGCTCATAATTATTGTCTTGAAAAATGAATGGATTTTTTCAACAATATATGTTTCAGTCCAGTGCATGCTTCTTTCAACTAACTTTTAAGCTACTTGTGGGGATATTTGTATTGGTATTGTTAAGTTGAATGGTACCAAAATAATCCTATCTGTGTTGAATTCAGTTAGCTGAAGTAAAACTGGAGCTATTTGTATTGGCATTTTGTCTACTGAAGATTCATATATGTTTGCAATGGTGTCTTTACCACCAATGAGCCTTTCAAGCTTAAACTCGGCCATGTGCTGTCTAAATGAACTTAGTAACATAACTTTAAATAGCTTTGTGATATTTAAATGCTGTTCAGTTCATATATTTGCTCCCATTTTTCTCTCTTCTGTAGCAGTCTGTATTGTTTGGTTATTTTTGTTGTAAATGCTGTTCAATCCCATAATTTTATGTTACTCATATTATTCAAACTGACCAATTATCGCTGTTTTATTATCTTCCTTTTTTTTTTCCTTTGAAGAAAGTGCACCTATAATAAACTCTTCCAGCATAAATTTCATCAGAAAAGACAAGATCAGAAAAAAACCCTGAACGTTTTACTGGACTTTTATTTTTTATTTTTTCTGGTACATTCTTGCATTCGTTGACGCAGTCCAGATTGAACTCTGATCTTCAGCAACATAATTTAATTCCCAGTCCAGATTGAACTCCCCTGTGCTAAATTCACACTTTACTATTGAACTAGCTTTGAACCATCACTTGATCAAAAGCACTTAGTATTTTTTTCTCACTCTAAAGGATCTGAAGGAAGAAAAAAACTTACAAAACTCGTTAAAATTGATGTGGTTGAACAAATCTAATACAGACCTAAACTGAGTCATGTTGATTAATGAGCTCTTTTACTTTGATTCAGCCCCTGAGCAGTAGTACTGAAATGATTGGTAGCTGTACCAGAAGAACAAATGGGATAACACAGAGGTTGGAAAATGTGGATACGATCAGGAGCATCAATGTAATGCTGTTCTCTTTTTCCTACGGTACTGCTGTAATGCTACTGTTAAGAGTTCTTTAATGAATTGCCGACGGGCTAACAAGAAAATAAGAATCTCTCTCTCTTTTTTTTTTTTTGAGAAAAAGCACCGAAGTTAATTTGATGGCTTGCGCGAATGGTTTATTATCTTTTATACTGGATGCTTAAGATATGAATGTACTGTCTAAAGTCTATCTAAAGACCATATTATATATTGTTTGATTTTTTTTAGGATTGGCTCCTTTTAATGTTTCACAGTTCATTCGGTGGTTTCATGTAGATTTTTCTCATTTGACTCAGATCACCCCAGTTTATATAGCTCAAATTGGTGTATAATTTTAAATTTTAGCTGTCTAAATTGTGGGATATGTAAAATAAACGCTCTTCTGTATGGAGTTCATAATTTTCCAATGAAATCTACAAAATTGGAGAGCCGATTCCCTTTGATCGTTAAAAAGTACATCAATGCAGAGCACCTTGCTAATTGGGCCGGACCAAATCGGATTATAAAGTTATTCTTTTTTTGTTTTGTTTTGAAAATAGTTACCAAGTTACTCTTAATATCATATTAAAAAAATCATTATTTGTTACACGATGGCACAATTGTTCTATCATAAATTGGCATATTTGCACTCCCCATATCACATGTGTACACAACCTAAATTTCTTTTTTTAAGGTAAACATAACCTAAATTTCTAATAGTCCAAAAGTAATTAGAATTTCCTTTTGTCGACCTTCTAAAATTTATTGATTTCTTGTAAGGTCATGGTCGTATAGATTTGTTTATTCATTAAATCTGAGAACCTCAACGTGCATAGAGAAATTACTGATTAAATATTGTGAGAAGGCAGACATTGTGGGTTTATTTATTCATTTATTCTTTCTTTTGTTTTATTTTTCTGTTTTGCTGTTCTTCTGTGGAGTTGAATTTGTGCCAATTAGTGCATTACAAGTTGTACTGGTATGTATGCAAGGATGCACCAACTTGAAATTATTGTAAGTTATGACATGTCAACTAGAAAATCATTATAAAAACTTACCCACATTATAAAATTAATAACATTATGATATTAGTTGACCAAACAAAAATCAGACATCATGAAATTAATAACATTATAAACTTTGTACTATCACTTGATGTTCAGATCTTAATTTGGAACTTAGTTTGCAAGCTAAGTAAAAAAAATTATAAGCTAGGAATAAGTGTTTAATCTCACTTCATGACAAAATCAAATGAAGTAGTAAATTCCAATCATCAAACGATCATGTTCTAGCTATGCAATAATGCAGCCAGAAAATCTCTTACTGAAAAAATCCACAGTCAGTTTTCTCTTATTTTTTATGTTACATTTCCTATTTTTTTATTGCTTCTAGAGTTAGCTATTTTGGATTATTTTATTTTGATCTTTTTTATATTTTATTTCACGTCTTCACATTGTTGCTAATTGCACCTTTCCTAGACGAGACAAGAACTACACAAAGACTTTGTGAAGAGATCATAGACCAAAGGGCAGATGGAAAAAATGGAGGGAACTCTATCGTCGCCTGAGGCGGAGATCGGTATCAAAGTAGAGGACCTATGGAAGGGTTTGGAGCCCCAACTTACCCCCTCTGAGAAACTCAACTCTTGTTTCAAGGAGCTTGAAGTCTCTTCCTTCCCTAGTACACCTCTTTCTCAAGGTGAAGTATTCCTAATTATCTCATTTTTTTTTTACTTTTTTTTTCGGTTAAGTCGGTTATTTCCGTTGACAGATGAATAATTATATGCTCTACTATTTAGAAAATTACTTGTTCAATTTTGGTGTTCATTAAGGTCAACTTTGTTTGAAGAGAAAAATGAATTTTTGTAGAGATTATAGGAGAATGGCTCTTCCGAGATTCCGAGATTTTTGGACTTTTCGGTGCCCCCGCGAATGTCTTGGTGGATTTTTTTTTATAATGTTTTAGAGCAGTGTTTAATTATATAATTAGTACATCATTATCTTTGCAGTAATTGATATACCGTCTGATTCAAGTTTGAGAGAGGCTATTGAGATTTTATCGAAGCACAAGATTCTGAGTGCTCCGGTACGGGACGTGGCTGCATCAGATGATGCTAGCTGGATGGAGCGCTACATCGGAGTCATTGAATTCGCCGGTGTAGCCATGTGGCTTCTTCATCAGGTTTTTATTAATTGTACATCATCATCAATATTATCACAGTTGTCATCGTCTTAATCATTAAAACTTTTAATTTTAAGCAACGTATTTTAGATGTTGCAGTGAACGGCTGAAATTATTTGCTATATCCACAATTTTTCTAAATGATAATGTACGATTATAAATTTTCGCCATTCTATTTATTTATCTTGTGGGCTGGAGGGGGGGGGGGGGGGGGAGGCGGGGAGCTTTAATGGTTTTAGGAGTTCACCTCAACGGTCTGGTGCACCTAACATAGTTCACTTTAGTTCTAAACACGAGTAAGTACTGACACCTATTGAACAAACCTATAAAACTTTCAAAAATCGTGTCTAATGTAATTAGTCCCGGGTATTGTTCTCTGTGTGAGAGACGCGGGTTTAAATTTTGTAGCTAAATTTTATAAAAATAAGAAAGGAAACTTGAACAATTCCTTTACTAAAAAATTGAAAAATTGAGCTTTTATTTTAGAATTTTAAGGTGAACACACTCCATTTATGGGGTTAAGCTATAAAGTAAACACATATGAGGTTCACCAAAACATATCCAGGATTCATTCAGGTCTTTGTCTAAACTAAAATTACTAGTCTACATACCAGTATTATATATACATTTCTCCTAACTTCATTTAATCATATGATTTGCCTCACTTTCACCACACTGTACATACATTTGCCAAAATGAGATCAATCAATCTATTTCAAATCATAAATTCGCTCAAAAAGCACGTAAATTTTAGCTTAAAGCATTTGACCCATTTGTAATTTGTGTGAAAGTTACAAAAACATTACGCTTAAAATATTAGTATACAAACTTGCTTTGTTTGAATGCATCTAGTTTAAACAGGGGATATATAATCGATCCATGACCTCTGGTGAAGCTCCCTCGTTGGATTATTTTTAATATACTGATAGTTTGCTATGATTGCAACTTTAGAAGCTGACATTGAACCATTTAATTATTTTTTTCTTAAGTTTGAATTATCGGACAAAAGAAAGGATGGTACGACCTCAAGGAGCACTGACAGCTGTGAACGTGCTTCCCTTACTGGAAGCTTTTTTGAAGCTCTTACGTCTTCAGAATTCTACAAGAATACAACGGTACAGTTTTTTTCTAATAACGACTTCGATGTTGTACCAGCATCGTACCAGTAAATATTACTCAAACCACCAAAAAAATTGTTTAGTATCTTATTTTTGTTTTTGATAGGTACAGTTAATTTGGTGCAAGAGAACAAAGATTTACAAATATTTTTTTGAGGGTTAATAATTATACAAGCAGCACTGACAATTTTGCACTACAGAGATATTACAAGGGTCTATGGACAAAATAAATTTACAAGTCAATGGCAAAACACATTAACATTTTAATTCAACATCAAACCCCAATTTTTTTTTCGCACCTTGAATTTAAACACAGAATTATGCATTAGAAACGCAAACCCTTTTTCCTTTTCAGGTGAGAGATATATCCGGGTCATTCCGATGGGCCCCATTTCTGGCATTGCAAACGTCAGACTCATTTCTTACAATGTTGTTGCTTCTATCCAAGCACAGCATAAGAAGTCTTCCCGTGGTAGATTTTGGCGAGGGCAAATTGGTAAATATCATCACGCAATCGGCCGTGGTGCACATGCTTGCCAAGTGTGTTGGCCTCGACTGGTTTGACAATTGGGGAAATAAAAGCCTGGCTGAGGTAGATCTACCATGTATCAAGCCCGACAATCTTGTCAAGGTGAGTTGCTATGAATTTACAATACTTGATTTTGATACACATTGGTTTACTGCTGTCTTCTTTTCTTTTTATCTCGATTTGTGCTTTAACATTTTTGTGTTTTTTTCTTGCGTTTTATTTCTCATTGTGCTGGGTTAGGATAAAGTGAGACTGAATTGGGTTTGGTTCAATGCTTCATTAGGGAAGGATCTACTATTTAATTACCTGAGCAGGGCATTTATGGTACTGTTATATATCTGATAGGTACTAGTGAGACTGGTAGAGGTAATTACCTAATTAAGGCCCTGGAGTAGATCTCTCAGAGTGATTTTGGAGAATTACTCTGCAGATTTATACATATTTTAACATTCGGAATTTCCAAGTTTAACAGAGAGCGGTGGTTGAACTCTTTTGGTTTGATAGAGTTTTTATTTTTCCATTATAGTTGCATTTTACTGGTCTAAAACCTGACTGACATAGTATGGTACCAGACATGGTTGGGTTGCATTTATTTACAGGATGTTTGAATAACAATGTATATTAGAGTGACCGTTAGTTCCAGTTCAGCCATCAAACATCATGCCAGATGAAAATCACGGACTTGTCAGATTATTGCTTAGCAAATTAATCTGAAATTAGTTGATAAATATCTTATCATATGTTTTCTGTAGGTACAAGAAGATGAACCGGTATTGAAGGCATTTGAGCTCATGCAGAAAATTCAAATCGGTGGACTTCCTGTGGTTGATGCAACTGGAAACCGTGCAATTGGCAACATAAGCATAAGAGATGTGCAATATCTCTTGACTGCCCCTGATATTTACAAAGATTACAGGTACTATGTTTTATATAATAATTAATGAAACTTTATGTGCCAGTAGTTAGTACCAGTTGGTTGAATAAGGAAACAAGAAACAATGCCTCTTTTTAACTCTGTCCTGTCTCATTCTAGAACTATCACTGCCAAAGACTTCCTGACAGCAGTACGGAGTTATCTTGCGAAGCAAAAACCCGAGTCACCGTTGCTCAAAGGTGTAATTACATGCAACAAGGATGACACCCTGAAGGATGTCATATTAAAACTCGACTCGATGAATATACACCGGATTTATGTAACCGGTGAGAAGGACATTTTGGAGGGGGTGGTAACGCTGCGCGACATCATCTCCAAGCTCGTTTTCGAGCCACCAAACTACTTTGGAGATTTCTTTGATATTTATATGTAAATTGTGTATTACAAATTACATTGCCATTCATTTTGATGTTGAGATGATGTTATTCAAGTTATATTTTGGCTTTCTTCAATTTTTTTTTAATATACTAATTGGATTAAAATGTGTGTACATTTGTATTTAAGAATTGAGTGAAGCTATGCAAATATGCATATTATTACACTATGACCTGCGGTATAGATTCATATTCTCGTTTTTAATGTTCAAACAGTCGATCCGAAACGTTCAACATAATTTTCATATGAAAATGTACTTGTTCACCAAATTTTATATTTTTTTTGAATTTTTTAACTATTTTTATATAGATAGAAAAATCACTTGATTTGAAAATTCTTGACCATCCAAAAGCAGTGGTTTTCTATCTTAAATTTGTTAAGGATAATGAATATTTAAAATTATTTGACAATAATATTTTAAAAAATAAAAAAATATAATTTATAAGTAATTTTGTAGTTATGGATGGTCTAATAATTATTTAATGCAATATAAGTATTATTTAATGATATATTAAGAATTGTTGATAATCAGACCATTAAAAATGTAATGTATAGTGAAAATATACATAAACTTTCATCACTTTTTATATAAATAATATGTGAATGTATAAATCATATAAATAGTATTGCTTGGAACTAAACTTTATTTTGAAAACATTATTATCTCTTTAAAATAGTATCTTATGAAAACTATTCTTTTGTGGCAATTCGTGTAGTGTTTCTGAAGATTGTGTTCAAAATTTCCTGCATCCAAATGTTGTGACAAATTTTGATGAATTAAAATTACATGATGACTACAATCATTATAGCTTGATAAAAGACCTTTTTAGTTACCATAGCATAAAATCAAAATTAAATGAATACCACCCTTGCTGAGATTTTTCTAATCCTACTACCCACGCGAATCCAGTTCGAGCACCAAAATGGGTTAGTGCGCGGACTGGGTTGGCGCATCAACTGGTGCTCTAACTGGGTTAGCGCACCAACTGTTTCGAAATTTTTGCTGCTCTTCGGTGTGTTTCACTCCGTTTGAGCACCAATTTTGGTGCGCTAACCCAGTCCGCGCACCAACTCATTTTGGTGCGCGAACTGGATCCGCGTGGTTGGTAGGATTGGAAATATGTTAGACCGAATGATAATCATTTAATTTCTATTTTTTACTGTGATAACTAACAAAATTTCTGGATAAAAGAAGATTCATAGAAAAAAGAGAGAGCTAGTAAATGGGGATCTCGTATATTAAAATTTCTTGTAAGTATTTTCTTGTAAGAGATGGTTTGATGTATTTTCATAATATTGTATTTGTCTAAAATGTTCTCCAAATTTTGCGAGTTTGAATACAAGCAATTAATTTTTTACAATTCACTACACGACACAAAAAAGTATGTTACAATTCACTAATTTATCAAACGGTCGATTTCTTTTAGCTTATTAACTCTTGCTACACCAATATTTACACCGAGCTAACCGCAAGAAACCCAAAGAAGTGAGGTCGGCATGGGATCCGTATCCTCTGCATTAACTCAAAAGGGAATCTTTTGAGTTAATGAATTTCAACCGTTTGATTTGAAACGGAGCCAATCCAGCTCGTGCCTATAACATGGGGTCCCTTTAAAATTAGTGTAGATCTAGTATGCACGAATTTTAAAACAGATCGGACGGTCTAGATTCATTAACTCAAAAGATTCCCTTTCAGTCAATGCAGAGGATACGAATTCAACGGGGGATGTGGGGGCACATGCTTTAACCTTTTAAAAAATGAAATTAAGCTTTATCCACTCCATTTACTGGGAGCCCACATGTGCTAGCGATAAACATGAACATGTCTGATCAAGAAAAAAAAAAAAATGATAAGCCTGAACATGCTGAGTTGTTGACGCTGACCTTTATTTATCTTATGTAGTTATTTTTTTCTTCTTTATTTATTGAATTTTTAATTTTTCAGTAGAAGATGAGCACGTAGTCTTCCATTACAATTAAAAAGAATTTTGCAATATTTCTATTATTTTTTGGTGACCCGAGAAAATGTAATAAAAAAATTAAATAAGAAAATGTAATAAAGAAGACAAGCTGACTGACAACAGTGACAAGACGACAAATCTCCCATCAATTTCTGTACTATCTTTTTTTATTTATTTGAAACCTCTAGATCAATTTCTGTACCCGACATTTTTATTAATATCCAAAGTTAATTACAAATTAATAAATATATCCACGTTAGCTTAGTTTTTTTTTAAATATCCAAACCGGCTATTTAATGGTCGCTCCTCATTTTTTTTTCTCAGCCGGCCATTTAATGGCCAGTCCTCAATTGTTTTCTTCTGATTTGGACATTTATATATATGTGTGGAGAGTGAGGCGTTTTTCTCAAAATTCATTCTATCAAATTTCACAATATCTCTCCTAACTTTATCTCTTTCTCCCAAATTTTTCCTCTCCCCCCCAAATCTGAACACTTATATGTCAAAATAAATATGTTAGATGTTGATATTATTTTCTCTGCATAAACATACAAGTTATTGCTTAATTATTTTTATATGAATCAATAAGTTGAAAAATTAACGTTCAAAATTATTCACAT
The DNA here is from genome assembly GCA_025461125.1 of Carex kokanica. NCBI lineage: Eukaryota > Viridiplantae > Streptophyta > Magnoliopsida > Poales > Cyperaceae > Carex > Carex kokanica. The sequence goes on from JAJGRX010000348.1 coordinate 1,991,677, forward strand.
TAGTGTATCTTTACAAGCTCTTGTTATCAATCAAAATAAAATCAAAATATCGTAATATTTTATACATACATAGTGAATGATATAAATTATATGTAAAAGTTTTTTATATTTTAATTAGATAAAAAAATAGACATAGTAAAGATATATAATGAAAATACATTAATATGTTTTTCGGACGAGATAGGAGTAGGTCCGATGTGCATCGGACCTACTTTTAAGTTCAATTAACTCTATCACCGTACGATTAGCATTAAATCTGTGCGCATGAAAATTGATACAGACTCGCATGAATTTTGATGCGTATTGCACGAATCTTAATGCTGATCGAAAGGTCATCACATCCATCGGACCTACGCTGAATTCTTTTCGGACATGTTTGTATTATTACTGCAATAGATGTGTAAAAGGGAGACGGCTAATGAATAATTGAATATAAAACTTTAAAAACTACTGGAGATTATTTGAAGAATTAAAAGCTGAGGCTGAGGACCTTACTCAAGGTGGGACCCACTTTCAGTAATACTTCTGGACTAATATTCCGGTGGGCACATAAATGGTTTGGTTTCAAATTTGCCATGGCGCACACATAACACATTATCCCACGTTTGAATGGGAGCTAGAATAGTTATAACAGTGAAATTTGAGAATAGTAAATGATAATAGAGAAAAAATGGTAATTTTTAGATTAATGTGAAAATAGTGTTTATTCAGATTAGTAAAACTGTTATTTGAATTGTATATTTGGAATAGTGAATAGCTGTAGCCGATAAAAAATAGTGTTAACAAGATGCTAATTAAGAGGAAAGATAGGCAAGTGGGGTCTCAAATGAATTGTCATGACATGGAGATAATAGAAGTGGTGTTAATTTTATTATTTCAAGACTGTGTTGGTGAAAATCCAAGAAGGAATCATTTTTTTCTCTCTTCACACTTCGGAATAGTAGTTATTCCAGCATTTACAAGGAATATAGAATAGCAGCTATTCTAGCTATTCCGCATAGCAAAAATGTTGTTTGGATGCACATTGTTATTCCGAATAGCCCTTATTCTAGAATAGCTTCTAATCTTGACACATCCAAACATACCCTGAGGTAACAAAATATTTTTGTTTAGATTCAGACCATCTGATCAGAATTCAGATCAATAGTTTCAAAATAAAATGCACATGATTCTTTAATATTCGTGTGAATTATAATCGGATGGTCTGGATCAAAACAAAAATATTTATTACCTTTGGTGATATGAATTCATTTTGTTTTCAAACTTATTATCTAATATAAATAGTCACATAGATATAAATATGACAAATAAACTAAATTAAAATACGCCATGTTAGATTGCTATCTTGACATTAATATTTTAACTATTAGCAAGAATGAAGTTTTTATTTATTTTGCATTTAGTGTGAACATTTTTTTTGTGAATATTATTGTTAAGAAAATAAAATTAAATGACTGCTATCCGTGACAACTTAAAATTCTAAATGAAATAAATTTGCAAGCGGTGAGGTTGTGAAAAAACTGACAAGGAAAAATTTGAGCCAAAATTTTTTTAGTTACCATCTTTAAAAAATATGGATTTTGGAATATTTTCATTTTAGCTGCGTCCTTACTAAATGGCCGCATGCTTTAAACCATCAAATGTGGGGGAATGTTGAGAATATAAATTACGTTACTATTGAGTTTCATGTGTATGTATGAGTCCGGCTAAATTGCTTCCGGAAGCACTTTGACCGAAGTGCTTACGGGTTAAATTTAGCCGTTTGATGTTCGAAACGTCGAACTAAATAACTCAATAAATTGGTTATATAATAAATATGTAGAATACCGATTTTTACTATTTTTGAAATTTTTTAACTATTTTTCATGATTTTTGAAAGATGGATTTTTTTAATCTAAAAATAAAAGTATTTTTAAGCCAAAAGAAACTATATTTCAAAAATTATAAAAATAGTTAAAAATTTTCAAAAATAGTAAAAATCGGTATTCTACATGTTTATTATATAACCAATTTATTAAGCTACTTAGATCGACGTTTGGAACATCAAATATTAAAATTTGACCCCATAAGCACTTCGGTCGAAGTGCTTCCGGAAGCAATTTAGCCAGACTATATATATATATACAGAGAGAGAGAGAGAGAGAGAGAGTGACTAAGGTCAAAGTGGTAGTTCCTAGCCCCCGGTGCTACCAAGTCGTTTTCGGATTCTCAAAGTTCAAACGGTCGATCCGAACCGTTCAAGTTGATCTCCATATTGAAATCTGCTTGGAGACCAAATTTTACATTTTTTTGAATTTTTTTACTATTTATTAAGCCACTTTGAAAATTGCTGATCACATGGTCCAGAATTTGGTTGCACTGTTTTTACTGTTCACCCGGATCAGCAATTTTCAAAGTGGCTTAATAAATAGTAAAAAAATTCCAAAAAATTTAAAATTTGGTCTCCAAGCAGATTTCAATATGGAGATCAACTTGAACGGTTCGGATCGACCGTTTGGACTTTGAAAATCCGAAAACGACTTGGTAGCACCGGGGGCTAGGAACTACCACTTTGACCTTAGCCGATTTTTATATTAATAGAAAATAAATAAATAAAATATCGAAATAAGGGTAGGATTTGGTGAATTTCGAAATATAGGAAGAACGGGATGGTTTATCCTGTCTAGCGGACGGAATAAATCATCACGTCCAACTAATCTAGTCTCTAACCACACAAATTTGCTAATTAAAAAAAAAGTTCCTGAACGGGATAGTACTGTTCATAATTTTCTTCTTCTTCTATTGTTCTTCTAACTAAAAAAAAAACAATGAATAGTACTGGACGGGATGGACTATTCCGTCGAGGATTTATTTATTTATTTTAATTAGCGTGTTTGCGTGATTAGGGACGAGATTAGTTGGACGTGGTCCCGTTCTTCCTATATTTCAAAATTTCACCAAATCATACCCCTATTTTGATATTTTATTTATTTATTTTCTATTAATAAAAAACCGGGGTCAAGTAGGGGTGAACACGTAATACATATCATATCAGGTATTTATTAAAATTTATTAAAATATTATTAAAAATACTAAAGTTCATAATATTTATCTAAGTATGATGGTGACTAACATAATTTTTTTTATAATATATATTAAACTATATAGTATATATCTACTATCCAAATACAAATAATTGTAACGTAAAATTATATCTGTCTCCGTATCCACATGGATATTCAAATATCAGATATTCATATTAATATTTCAAATGCAAATCAAATATTATGCATACCGTTTTCACCCCTAATATTGAGTTATATCAATATTTTAAAATACAATTGCATGAACCTCATACACAATCCATATATTTTTATCTTATTAGAAATATAAATTAATTATATAACTTTTATTTAATAAATCTAAGGCTATACGACTATCTTATTTTTTTTCTGGAAACCTGATAGTAGCTATCAAGTGTTATAATTTTTATCTTTGACTGAAAATTTCTAAAGAATTCTATTTAATCCGTGAGTTTTGATATTTTATTTCGGATACACATCCAATACACTATTCGTATATCCTTTTACATATTTCTTGTACGTTATATAGTGACAAACAATACACATATTAAAAATAATATTTTAAAATAATAGTTTTATCTTTGAGGAGGGATCGGATGACACCCTTTTTTGATGACATCGGATGACACCGTGTATTTTTAAAATTTTCAATGTATAAACAGTCGATTCAAACCGTTCAATATGATTGATATATTATTAAGTATTTTACAAAATCGTTCAATTTTACATTTGTTTGATTTTTTTTACTATTTATTAAGTATTTTACAAAATCGTTGTTTTCAAATCATTGAATTTTTGTACCCATCTTAATAAATAGTTAAAAAAATAAAAAAAATGTAAAATTTGATCTGCAAGCACATTTTAATATATCCATCATATTGAACGGTTTAGATCGACTGTTTGAACTTTGAAAATATAGAGTGTTATCCGATGTCACAAAAAATAGATGTCATCTGATCCCCCTCTCTATCTTTTCGTAGTGTTAAATTTTTAGAAAGTGGACGAGGCTACAAAAAAAAAAAAAAAAAAAAAATTGAGCCACTTCATTAGTTCTTAAATTTAAATTAAAAAGTTTCTATGGATATATGAACAATTCGTCCCTTCCTAATTACATGATTGTCGGCTTCTGTACACTATCTGACATAAAAGAGTAGAGATTAGAACAGAACAGAGCAGAGACTTTTTGCAATTGCGAGAAAAAGAGATGGCAGGCGGAGAAATGACAGTGGAGAGCGCTAGTCCGAGGTCACCTGAGGCGGAGATTGGAATGAAAGTAGAGGATCTTTGGGAGGTTTTGGAGCCCCAACTTACCCCGACAGAGAAACTCAATTCTTGCTTCCAAGACCTCTCCGTCTCTTACTTTCCAACGCCTCCTTCTCAAGGTACAATTTTTTATTTTTTTTTTACCTGAATTTCCTCCTTCTCATATGTTGCTTGTTTTAGTTTTCGATGTACTTCTTATTTTATTGTCTGATGGGTATTTGGTTTTGATACCGAGTGAAGATTTGTGGATGAAAATAATGTTATCTATGTCTAAACCTTATCTCTTAAATTGTGCTAGCTGATGCTGAAATTAGCAAGAACTGAATTAAGAATTGTGAAAAAAATTTAATATCAATTTCTATATGTCACAATCCTATTGCTGCAACCAAGTACTCTGAAATTGGGTCTTCTATGTTTTTGCATTTGTAGGAAAAATAAGCTTCATTATATCTTTAATCTGCCTTCAGATGGCTGTTACAGTGTTACTGTCATTTTCTTTGTTTAGATTTTCTTTTTCCCCCTCTCATTGTTGATGTCTATCTAATTGATCTGTTGAATGCTCAGATTATATTAAATTGCATCTAATATTTGAGTATGCTTAAGGAATTTCCCTTCTCAATTTGCAGTGATTGAGATTCCATCAGATGCCAGCCTGGCAGAGACAGTTGAAATTTTATCAAAGCATAAGATTTTGAGTGCGCCGGTACGAGATGTGGATGCTCCAGATGATGCAAGCTGGATGGACCGGTACATTGGGATTGTCGAGTTTGCTGGTGTTTCCATGTGGCTTCTTAATCAGGTTTGTGTACTAACAACAACAACAACCACCAAGCCTTTAGTCCCAAACAGGTTGGGGTAGGCTAGAAATGAAACCCAATCCTAGTCACAAAGGTTTGTGTACTAAATTGGAATATAATTAGTTTGCTGTTACCTTTACAGTTTTTCAAACTATGAAAATTTGAGAACTACACAATTGTTTTTGTTGCAAATGACTGACAAAAATAAAAGATATAGAATTGAGGGTTGAATTAGGGCTACATTGCACTGACTAATATTCTGATGTGCCAAACTGAATGTGTTGTAATCACAAATATTAACATAATAATCATTTATTTCAGTTGCATATTTCGGCCAATGGAAATGCTGGTTCAACTTTAGCTCGGATGAATTCCTTTACCTATAAAAAGCAAGCAAGTGGAGTCGCTGAAAATGGACATACTTCAGTGACTTCTCAGAACACTGGTGATGGGTCCACCTCCGTGACAGGGAGCTTTTTCGAAAACCTTACCTCCTCTGAGTTCTACAAGAATACAAAGGTTAATTTTCTTTTTCATTTCAATTTTGACTCTGTGCAGTCTTACTTGTACAAGAAGGGTAGAACAATGCTGATTGTATTGACCCGTATTAACACAGGACCAAATATTAATTTTATTTCCATTTATTTCTATCTACAGGGGTAAAGTGTATCAAAAGAAAAAGAAAAAAAACAATTGTGATACCAAAAATGTTACATCAATAAACAAACGCTTCTGCACTGTTTAACTTTGGCTGAAATTGTTTCCCTTTTTTTCTTTTAAATAGGTGAAGGATATATCAGGTTCATTCAGGTGGGCCCCATTTCTGGCATTGCAGACATCTGATTCGTTCTTGACGATGCTGCTGCTACTGTCAAAATACCGTGTGAAGAGTCTCCCAGTGGTCGATTTTGGCGATGGCAAATTGGTAAATATCATCACACAGTCGTCCGTGGTGCACATGCTTGCTGAGTGTGCTGGTCTCGACTGGTTTGAGAATTGGGGCATCAAAACACTGGATGAACTCGGTCTACCCAACACCAAGCCCTTCTATCTTCTCAAGGTGCCTAATCAGTGTATTTATAAGTAAATTACACAAATCAGTACTTGAAGCATAAACTCCGATTTTTCACGTACAGTTTTCAGAAAATGACTTAGGGAACCAAACTGGTACAAATCAGAAAATCTAGGGGCGCAAACTAGGAAGTAGGAACTATGAAGATTTTAGGGGAAGAAAGGGAACTGGATGATAATACTAGGGTGATGATCTATGGGCTATCCATGCAATTTACTATTATTTAGACCATCAATCAAGTTTTATGGTCTGCTTAATGGTAAGCAAGATATGCAATTTAACCTCAAAAGTAATCAATTTTTGCCTCAATTAGCAGATCATAATGTAGGCCAAGTTTTGGCTCAAATTAGCTGACAATTTGGCCTATTTAATACTAAATAATTGGAGAATAAAAAACAAAAAGATCTAAATATTGTGACGTACAATGCTAAAATCTGGTGGTGTACTTGGTTTTCTATAGAAAATCAGCTCAATCAGTGGTTTAATTTGATTTTACAAGGTGAAAGAAGATGAACCTGTATTGAAAGCATTTCTGCTGATGCGACAAAAAGGGATAGGTGGACTTCCAGTAGTAGATGCAAGTGGAAATCATGCAGTTGGAAATATAAGCATAAGAGACATTCAGTATCTCCTCACAGCCCCTGAAATCTACAAAGATTACAGGTACTAAGATTTATTTTGTTATTAAAAAAATTCATTGACTATGAACAAGGGTTTGATAATGGTATGATGTTTGTTTTGTTACATCTGTTTTCATCTGCAGAACTATTACGGTAAGTGACTTCCTCACGGCAGTTCGGACCTATCTAACCAAGCAGGAAGCAGACTCGCCATTGCTACACGGGGTGGTCACATGCAAGAGAGGTGACACTATGAAGGAGGTTATTCAAAAGCTCGACTCAAAGAAGATACACCGAATATACGTAATTGACGAAAACGGCCTTCTGAAGGGGGTCATCACCCTCCGGGACATCATCTCCAAGTTGGTGCATGAGCCAAGCAACTATTTCGGTGATTTCTTCGACGGAGTATTGCCCTTGCCGGAAGATAGCCGTGTCTGACATGAGTTATATTTTGAAATGGTAGTTGTAAATACTGTGTTTTTGTTGAGTTATTTTTGTATGTCTTTAGATTGGTGTACCAAATGTGCTTTTATGTATCGCATCTGATGACAAATAAGACATAATAAATATCGATGACACCTCTATCTAGAGTAATGTGCTTCTATGTGTTGCATTTGATAAGAATCTAATAAATTAAATAATAACTGTTTATGCGTAAAATTATCCACTTGTTTTGTTAACTTTGTCGTATGTTTTTTATTAGTTTTCTCAGATTGTGATGATTCATGTGTAGGTCTACAAAGGTGATTTCTTTTAAATTGCTAATATGATGTGTTAATTACTGATATAATTGTTGGGTTGTAGGCTGATTTCTAAAAAAAACAAAATTACTTATAAAGCAAATGATTTCTTTTGAACATGCTGGTATTCTCTCTTTTTCCTATTGACTCTGACCCCTTTGTTTTCTTTCCTATTGGCTTGATCCAATATCTGAAATGGAGGGGTTAAGAAATTAACAGAAACTTAATTTTTAAACAGTCCTTTACTGCTGTTTTTTATTTTTTACGGATTACTGGGTTGGAGATGCTCTAACATACGTTTCAATATTTTATTGGATTTATATGCTCTCAAATTTTTATATTAGAGCAGCCAGTTATTTGTGTGGCTATATGGTCATAAATTCAGCTAGTGCCATAGTGTTAAAGCATCTCCATTTGTAAAATTATAAAATAATAAAAAAATAGGGTTAAAATATACTATTGATTTTGTGTTCTAATTATGTTTCACATCTTTATTTCTGTTTTTAATGTTCGAACGGTCGATGTGAATTACTCAATATGATCTTCGTATTAAAATATGCTTTGGAGATCAAATTTTCTATTTTTTATTTTATTTTATTTTGTTAGATAGGTACAAAATACTGTAATTTGAAGCCGGCTCAGTCGCTCACCTACTGAATCATGTTGCTATGGGCCTTCTCATAAAAATATTTGCTTCTCGGTCCATAACGCAAATAAAAGCCTTGTTATATGCGCTCCCAATTTACCTCCAGCTGTTTCTTTCGCTTGTTTTTCCTCCCAGCTGAATCCTAGAAGCGCTCGCCTTTTCTCTCCTTCCCATCTCTTTCACATCGACAAAAATCCCAAATTAAGGAAAGAGATCCCCTCCCTCCCCTCCCCCTGTCTTCTCAGGTTGAGACTTCTTCACTGGCACTCGACTCGACTAACAGGTCTGATCTTCTCTTCTTACTCTTTGGTTAAAACCATCTAGGGTTTCCCCTGCCCTCGTAATTAGGGTTTACGCATGGCATCTAACAACACGCCACAGCAACCCAACCGGTCCGGTCCCACCGCCAGCCCCTCGCACACCCCAGGGCCCCACCTCTCTCACCTCCGTCCCCCTTCCCTCCTCCAGTCCCAATCCCCGCCGTTCCCCTCCAGTCTCTTCTCCACCCCGCCGTCCCACCTGGGCCCCAACCCTCAGTCCCACAACCAATCCCCCTTTCAGATCAACATGGGGCTCGCATCAGCACAAAACCCTAAGCGTCCCCCGCAAAAGCCCCCTACTTCGTCTAATCTTCGGCCCAATATGCCGGGTGGGCCCATGGGCAACATGTCAGCACCCCCTGGTATGTTCAAATCCTCGGCTGATCTCACCCCTGCGGCACGGCGCAAGAAGAGGAAGCTCCCAGAGAAGCAAATACCCGATCGGGTTGCAGCTCTTCTACCTGAATCGGCTCTGTACACCCAATTGCTTGAATTTGAGGCACGTGTAGATTCGGCACTTGCTCGAAAGAAGATTGACATTCAGGAGGCACTAAAATCTCCTCCTTCAATGCAGAAGACCCTTCGTATTTATGTATTCAATACATTTGCAAATCAGACCCGTACTGCACCCACATCCAAGAATGCTGAGCCACCTTCCTGGTCTCTGAAGATCATCGGACGGATCTTGGATGACTCAAATGAAGCCGACCCGGCTGGGGGAATCCCAAAACAGAACCCAATTTACCCAAAGTTCTCAACCTTCTTCAAACGGGTATCTATTGCACTTGACCAGAATCTGTACCCCGATAACCCGATGATAATTTGGGAGAATGCTCGGTCGGCAGCCCCACACGAGGGTTTTGAAGTGAAAAGGAAAGGAGACAAAGAGTTTACAGCAAATATTCGATTCGATATGAATTACATGCCAGAAAGGTTCAAACTTTCACCTCCATTAATGGAGGTTTTAGGTATAGAAGTTGACACCCGTGCACGTGTCATAGCAGGTTTGTGGCAATACGTCAAAGCCAAGAAATTGCAAAATCCTAGTGACCCAGCTTTCTTCATATGTGACCCCCCATTGAGACGGATCTTTGGCGAAGAGAAAATGAAGTTTGCGATGGTTTCACAAAAGATCTCACAGCACTTATCCCAACCACTGCCAATCACAATCGAGCACCGGGTCCGGTTAAATGGTAGCGGGCTTGTTGGAAATACCTGCTATGATGTCACAGTAGATGTATCATTCCCCTTACAAAAGGAGATGGCGGCATTTTTAGCGAATATAGAGAAGCACAAGGATATAGAGGCATGTGATGAGGTCATATGCGCGAGCATTAAGAAAATTCATGAGCATAGGAAGAGACGTGCATTTTTTCTAGGGTTTAGTCAGTCACCAGTTGAGTTTGTCAATACCTTGATTGCATCACAAAGTAGGGATTTGAAGATTGTGGCTGGAGATGCCAGTCGAAATGCTGAGAAGGAGAGGCGTGCTGATTTCTATAACCAACCATGGTTAGTTTTCTTTTTTCTCTTTTGTGAATTTAACATGTAACATCTTTTTGTTTAAGGTGCATTGCAAACTGAATTTTAATCAAGATATTTATATGTCCAAGATAATATCTGTAGCAGTTCCTCAACAAGGAAAGTGTAAATTTTAATTTCTTAATGTAGTCTAAAATGAAGCTAATTAGTGTCAATTTACCATAAGTTATGCAGTTTGCTAATAAACAAGCTTAGGAAAACAGGGATTGCATTCTCATTACGGTATTGGTCTAGACTAGTTCATCTGGGTACTGTCTAACTAAATGGGTTCCAAATTTAAGTTGTATTCCTTGGATTGCAGTTTAAGCAACACCTCTCCCCCCCAAATCGATTGTTAAAATTCAAGGTTGAGAGATGATGATATTGTAACCACACCTTGGTGTATCCATTTAAAAATGGCTTCCTACAATTTGTGTAGTTTTGTTAGCCTTATTTGCACCATTTGTTGTCTTCTGAGGTAAAATTTGGACTAATTAGAGGCTAGATACAAGTTAGCTCGATTGATGTAGAATCCATTTATATTGGTATTCGGATTAGTCTTTATTGCAAAGCAACCTTAATTGAGACATGAAGCCACAATTCAGGGTGATAGAACTTAGTTTGGGGTTAACATGGTAAAATTTCCGTATACCGTATTGCTTCAATGTGGATCAGGACTTAGACTGTAAAGAGTTGTCCAAAATAATTTAGTACTGATTGAAGTTGCAATTATTAAATTTTAGTCAGCTGCTTACTTTTTGTGCAGTTAATTAGGTGCATTGCTTCTTCAAATTATTTCTATCTAGAAAGGCACATGGATATGATTTTGTAGTTGATATTAATCATCCATGTGCCACTAGCTAATGAGCCTATATTCCTATATAGCAACTGATGAACTGTATTTCTGCATGTGTACTGTAGGGTTGAGGATGCAGTGATAAGATACCTGAATCGCAAGCCTTCAGGTGTTAATGAGGCTCCCAATGCAACCTCTTGAGACATAAGTGGTAATATTTGTTTTCTATTGTTATTTTTTTTATATTATCTTTTATGTATTTATTTTTAAAGTCTTGGTCAATTATTAATATATCAAATTATCTTTGAAACCTTGCAGAATTGGAGCAACAAGTTCTTGTATTTCAACCATTGCATCTAGGACCGATAAAGCTCTTTGTTGAATTAAAGAGAAAGGCGGAGTTTAAATCTCAGTTAGTGGCCCTATTCTGTGACTATGTTAACTATATATTAGGAAAATGGTAGCTTTCGGTTGTAATAGATTATATTGTGCTGTGCAGTAGCTGCTGTGTGTAATATTATCATTCTAGGAAGAATTTTCTAGTTCGGATAGTTTCCGTAATTTGTTTCAATTTTAGCTTCGTGGATAAAGTGATGGCCAGTGCGTTTGTGCATTGATTTCATTATTTGCTATCTCTATGCGATTTTCATGAAATATAATTGATTGATATGGGCGTGATGTCTTGCTATGTAATGTTCCTTTGTTTGTAACAACTAGGTCTGGTATCAGATGTTTGGTACCAAGTGTAAAATGTTGATTGCTGAAATCAGTGGATTTACCCCCACTTTTATCAAAAGAAAGAAATGATTGATATGGGCTAAGCATTGGGTTACAGTGAATTATCGAATATGAATGAACCAGATCTAAGCAATTGGAGTTCTAATTCCTTACTTGAGAATTCGAAAGATCCAAATATGAATCCATTTCCAACAATAAACAGTTTTTTCTTGGCAAGAATTAACCTTTACCTCCAAATCCAATCTGGACTTTAATCTTCATCGCTTTTCTATGGGATCTCCACTGTTGATTAGAAGTTTGTTTTTTTGTTTAAAAAAAAAAAATGAGTTGGAAGGAAGAACACTGCAACCAATAGATGAGAATTATTTTATACCGCCGTCCAAACCCATTTTCTTTTATGAAAGATTTCTGACTCAATTACTAATTAATTGCTTATTACAAGTGACAAATTTTGATTGGCCTAATTAATCTAAGTTATCATTTAAGTAAACAACATTACAAAAAGAAAAACAGGCATGCAACTTGCGGTATATTCGAACTACTTAATTCTATACTTTAAAAAAAAAAATTCAGGTTTGTTCTCCCTTCAAGTATCCAACTTATTAATTACTAGAAAACAATGGACATTAGATAGTTTATGTCATGTTTTTAGATTCCTTTCACTCGTATAAAAAATATAGAAAGTCAACTTGCTTTTGTCATAGATTTCTTATATAAGAACCACCAATTAATACTTGAAACCTAGATCCAAGAAGTTTAGAGGCATTTCACTTCTCATTCCCTCACAACATGAGCTCAACCTCCCCTGACTACACAGCCAACCACATAGAAAATGTGGATCAACTTTTCCCAAACTACCCTCGAGACTTTGTCGAATTTGCACTATTCGACCAGGAATTCTTCGATAACGCTCAGTATGTTTCGCAAGGTGACGAAGGTTCTCCTAATATAGGCTTGTTTGTAGATGAAGCTCCTTTGACAGTACAAGAGAGCACTGACAAGGGTGATTCATGCTCGGCTGTTACAAAGGGGAGAAGAGATCGATCGAAGACAGTTGTCACTGAGAGGAAAAGGAGAGTTCGAATGAAGGAGAGGCTCTATGAGCTAAGGGCTTTGGTTCCAAACATTACTAAGGTAATGCCGACTCTATCTCGTGCCATTTAGCAATATGAGCTTTGCTAGCTTTTCATTGTGTTTTATTTGTTGTTTATCTAATGACTAAGGATTAAAGTTTTTATCTAATAATGTTATTGAAGTTAATTTCAACTATTTATTATATAAGTTTGAAAACTTCAACAAATTACAGCCACTGTCAATATATCAAAACAAAAAAAGAAGAACACTTCAACAAATTAAGGTCAACCAAATATTTTATGCATCTACTTTATCAATGTAATATATGCTCCAAAGATGTCATTTAATAACACAAAAATTATTTTTTAGGAATTTCCATTTCTACCTTCCATTTCAATAGAAGTTGGCATAATTTAAATAAAAAAATTGATCATTAACTGTGTAGATGGACAAGGCATCTATCATTGTTGATGCTGTGGAGTACGTAAGAAACTTGCAATCGCAAGCGAAGATGCTTGAGGATGAGATTTCTATGCTTGAATTTTCATTCATTGATGAAGACCAAGTACTCCAAAATCTTATAGACAGCACTCAATTTGAAGAGAGCACAAATACAACAGCTCGAAATGGTGCAATGATTTGGCAAATAGATGCCTTTGAAATTGGCAACAGACGGTACATGGTAACGATGGAGTGTGAGAATAGAAATCAGGCTGCTGTTTCTCTTTACTCGGCTATTGAGTCCCTTTCGTGCTTTCACTTGGACAACTCCAATCTCACTCTCAACTCCAACAAATTTATTGCAACTCTAACTTTAAGTGTAAGGATGAAACACAATTAAGGATTTTCTAAAAAGCAAAAGGAAAATAAATTTGGGAAACCATTTTACTTATAGCTTTTCTTTTTATTTTCCCCTTGTATGCAGATCAAAGAATACGAGGGAGTGATGAACGCATCCACACTGTATCTAGAATTGGTCGCTGCTCTTCTTGAGAAGGGATTCCAGCTTGCGCAGCCACAGTTTTCATGAATTTATATTACATTTTTTTTTCTTATTGTATTTGATCAGTTCTAGTTTCCTTGATTGTGCTTGGTAATTGCTTTATAATATTCTCTTCCATCTAGTATATTGGAAGAATTAACATGTCACAGAAACTTGTTTGTTTGTCGACTACCTCGACTTTTCCAATTTTGGGTTACAAGAAGAGAAGTTGACCTCCTCTTTTGTCTTTACTTCGTCAAAGGGACCTATTCTTTGTATCAATCAGAGTTCAATCCAATGTGCCAGTGCTTCTTTAGTTGACATGTTATTTACTGGCATCAATAGTGCAAACATCATATGAAACTTATCATGGACCTGTAGTTCAATATACGTCGTATCAAATTTTAATCGCAATTCAACTCCTGATGAGCAGGGGTGGACCCAGAATTTTCGTCAGGGGGTGCAAAAAAATATCGAATCGGATTTAAATCCATTAACCAATTGAGTACTCGATAAAAAACAATGCTTTAACTTGTATTTTTCAATGCTTTGACTTGTAATTTCTGATTCTCTGACTTATAATTCTAATTACCAATAAAAAATTCAACAAATTTATTTCAATTTAACCCAAATTACAAATCAAACCTCCAGAGGAGGCAAAAAAAATTCCAGAGGAGAGCAAAGTCGGTCGGAACTGATAAATTTCCACTAAAACTCAAAATCTAGAGGGGGAGCAGGGGCAGCTGCCCCTGGAATACTCTGGGTCGTCCCTGCTGATGAGGTCTGTATAGTGTCCTTATCAAGTTGAACATCAGCGCATACATTATCGCACAAATTTATTAAACTGCATGGTTTCGTCTATCGCTCGTCATGACAGGGACTTGCTTCAACACCGGTACAGCAACAACGAGAAGAAGAATATTTTTCTTAATTAAAAAGCAAATCCATCTGCTTCAATCTCTGATATACTGACATGTGTATATATATATATGTTGTGCATGCCTAGTTTCTAGAACACTTGCTGATCTGAAGTTCCTTTTTTTTTACGAGCATGAACAAATTAAAGTCTAGGTTATTATGAAATTGGGTAATTTTTATCCTGGGTCACATCAGTAACCAGCAATCATGAGTTCTGTTGAAATATAAACTTAAATTCTTTAATGAAGTTAGATTTGATTAGAACTCCTTGATTTTCACAGTGGACAGAATTTGTGGTTGATTAAAAAGGGACTTTGAAAGGGCAAACGTTGGTCAATCTGGTGTATGACCTATGTAATTAAAAGTTTGAAGTCTAGTTTTTAATGGTAAAAGTTTCAAGTCATTTGGAGTTCCCTAACTAGAGAGCGTTTTATATAGCTATTTTAGTGAAGAGGGGTCATCAATTACAGTGTTGTTTCGTATTCTGTTTTTTGTTTTTTAATGTTGTACGAATTTCTAGAGTCTTCCTTTTATGTTTAGGTTTATAAAAGATATAATAATATGTTGTTAATTATGCAATAGAATATCAAGAGAATATGTAAGTGAATATTAAGAATTGATAACAGAAAGAAGTTTATTTGTTATTCTCTTCTCTCCTCCAAAAGAAAAGAAAGTTGTTGTACACTTGTATCATCCATCATTTATCTTTTAACAAGTTCCAGCTGTATGCCACGTGTAACTTTTAACATATTCTACTGACAGCTTGCTTATTCAATTTTGTATGATTGGTTTAATTAGTCATAACTTTTGTGTAAGCTAGCTGTAACCAAAGCATGCAGTGTGCTTCAATGAGGGCAGATGTATGTTTAAGTTGCTCCGTTAATTACAAAGAGCAGGAATAGAAATAGAGGATTGACTTTCATTTTTTTTTAATTTTGTATTTATGTATGATATTCAGGGTTCTAAATAGTTAGCTAGAGCTGCGTTATAACTATGTTATAGTTTTTTCGGACTATAAAAGTAAAGCTATGGGATAAAAGTGCGCTAATTCAACTACGACCGCTATATCTGTAATAGCAGACTATTATTACTGCTATGTGTTATTGTGGACCGCTATGCTATATGGCTATTTTTTTTGTAATTTATATGGGCTTTTGTTCCTATTTGTGATGCTACATGGTCCACTATACTAAGTATGCTAAATCGAACTATGTGCTTCTGTTGCTATTTTTAATTTAGTCTCTCATTTTATATCAGAAAATATTCAAATATTAATTCTTCCTTTTGCTTGCTCTTCGTCTAGTATTCACTTGTAACATTATTGACTTTTGTTTCAATTGAAAGCATATTTCGATTATTAGAATCTGTAAATAAATCAAATAGGTACTAATTTCGTTTATCTTGTAAAATTAATTGTTTTTCTTCTATTATAATCCGTAATACTATAAAGTATGAACTATTTAAGAATATTATCTTGTAGTTCTTTTTCTTTTTTTTTCTTATTTGCACGATTGAAAAAAGTATAGACTTAGATAAGTTGTCATTTAGATGTTAACCCAATTTCTCAATATTGATAATTAGTAGAAATATAGAATATAATTTTTGAAAAGAAAAAAAAAGAAGCTATGTACGATAGCTTCCGCTATAGTCACACTATTCGCGATAGTTTTTTTTAACTTCTCCGATAATCACTATTTAGAACCTTAATGATATTTTATATAATTTAGAATAAAATATTATAATACTATAATTTTGACTCTATTTTTCGTATAAATTTTTTATATAATTCATCTCTATATGTATATAATTTAAAAGTCTGAGTCTACTTGTATTGTCATCTATTGGCTTGATCTTATTAATATATATAATATAATTGTGTGGCTGTAAACCTGTGTACAGTAGGAAATTTAAATGGAATTTATTCCAAATAAGACTTAATTGGTCAACGCATTTAAGCTATTAATATTTTGGACCGAAATTTTTAAATATACCCCTGTCACCAAAAAACCAGAGTTTTTTGAGAATTTCAGATTTACCGGGCTACAACGTGAAATGACAGCCTCATTCTTGGAAGCCGCCATTTCATGCTGCTGCGGCCCATCCAACAAAAATATATTTATTTAATACTTTTCAAAAATTGAAAGAAAAATTAATAATTTGAATATTTTAGAAAGAACATCAAATAAAATAGATAAAACATCTTATAATTTAGATGTACTAGAAGGACTTCGAAATATTTTTCAGGCATGAATTTTACCGGCTGTAAAAAAAATTAAACTATTTCTTGGTGCGTTACTAGAAAAAAATAAAAATGTTTTGGATCTGAATTATTGATCTCGGTTCAAAAGTCACTTCTAGGTAAATAAAAAAATTATCGTGATCCTTCTAGTACATTCAAATTATAAGATACTCCATCTATTTTAAAAAAATTGATTTGACATTTTGTAATGATGGCAATTTTTTTTTCAAAATAGATGGAGTATCTTAGAATTTGAATGTACTAGAAGGACCACGATAATTTTTTTATTAACTCGAAGTGATTTTTGAACCAGGATCAATAATTCAGATCCAAAGCATTTTTATTTTTTTTCCAGTAACACACAAAGAAATAGTTTAATTTTTTTTACAGCCGAAAAAAATCCTGTCTGAAAAATATTTCGGAGTCCTTCTAGTACATCTAAATTATAAGATGTTTTATCTATTTTCTTTGATGTTCTTTCTAACATATGTAAATAATTAGTTTTTTTTACGGGGCCACAACTTGAAATGGCGCCAGAGTAAATTTGAAATTCTGGGAAATTAGTGGTTTTTCGGTTTATATTTTTTTGGCCGAAAGTATATTTAAAAATTTCGTTATTTTGGGTACTAGCCGTTGATCATTGTCAATTTATATTACATTCTTCCACAGAAAATGGTCCAATGATAGAAATATTCTTGCATAATATATAAACCAAATAATTTCTTTATATCTCATTCTCAAATATTATTTCCTATCATATTTTCTGTGTTACAAGAAGTGATAATTATAGATTATTTTAGTGGTTATTTCAAATATTTTGCACGTAAGAAAAGAAAATATATTTTAAAAAAAATGTTTCACAATCGGATAACAAAATTGTAATTACTTATTTTTATTTTACTAATTTATTTGAGTTTGTCTCGGCATCATTAATTGTAAATGAAACTTAGTAAGCAATTAATTCACTACACAAATAACTGCACTGTGCATGCAAGAGAGAATTCAAAATCAACATTTTTTTTTTCTGTATCAGCTGGCAATGACAAATTGACAATGCTTGAAATAACAATCTTAATCTGAAGGACTGGTTCAGAATTGTTTTTATAGAAAGTATTTAAAAATAATATAGGGTAATAAATGGATTGTCCTAAGATTTCGATCTCATAGAATGAATAAAAAAAAATTCAGTTCATTTAGGCAATTCTGAAGGCGAAAATAATTTCGGTTTCTTTAGTTTAGGAATAGAAGTTTCTCGGTTTTACAAAGTTTAGGAATATAATTTTATGTAGCATGAGGTGGGTGGTACTGCTACGCTTAATCTTAAAGAAACCAGAGTAGGATTTTTTGTGAGATGATGTGGATCATGGATGGTACGCTGAAACTTAAACAACCGGAAAAAAAATGTTTGTTTTCTGTTGCTGGTCAGCTTACCTTTCTATAGAAGATAGAGAAATTATAACAATGAAAATGGACCAAATGAGAACAGCAGAGCCTGTGAATACTAAAATGCAAGGTTCTCAATAGCGTTTATACCGTCGTAGCGGAAAGGCTAAAAAAAAAAGCTATAGCGAATAGCGTCGCTATACCGGAAGCTATTTCAAATAGTATTTTTTTTTTTTTACATTTTGTATATTCAATATTTGTACTAAATATCAACATTATCTAAAGTCTTATAGAACAATAAATAACACAATAATTAAGAAATTATAATATTCATATTGAACCCGTACAAAGTCCAAATTGCGGTTCAAAATATCCATAGTAATATCATAAACTATCGATTTTTCCTATTAAAAATATCTTAAGCATCATGATTCATGACATAATCTATTTTTTTTTTCTATTCAAATTTTAATTTCGGTTTGGACTTTTTTTCTATTCAAATTTCAATTTCTATTCCCAATTTCAAATTGATTTATCTGTAGCAAGTAGCAACAAATTCAATTCCGGTTTGAGATTTTTTTTATCTTTATTTAAAACCAATATAAATTGCTTAAAAAAAAAATCCATATTGTATACCGCAACTAGTGCAAATAGCGGACCGCTATAGCGGCCGTAGCGCAAATAGCGCATTTTGATGTCATAGCATAGCGTTTGGGGTCCAAAAACGCTATAGCGACGCTATAGCGCGCTATTTAGAACACTGCTAAAATGCAACAAAAGAGAAAGGTCAGGGCCCAAAACAATGTGAAATGAAGCGGTGAAGCAGAAGGAAGCAATTTAACTGTTGAAAAATAAAATAGAATTCAAAATTATAACGGCTAGTTTATTTAATAGCAATAGGGAATAGTGTACCATTATTAATAGAGTAGGAAATAGTGCTTGGTAATTAATATCAATAGGGAATAGTGCATTTTAATGGCTAGTTTTTTATGGTCTTTAAATATAAATAGGAACACTTGTAATCAGAAAAATAAGATTGCAAATACGATTTGATTTCTTAATCTCTTCTTTTTCTGTCTTACAAAAAATAACATTGACAGACCAAAACCGAACCATGCATAACACAGTGCAGTTTCTTGATCAAGGATCATATATTGAGGCCTTTTGTTAGCCCACAGGTGTGGTGTAGACCGGCGCGATCGTCTCTGTAGATACGAATAAGATCGTGGTGCAACAAGATAAGATCGTGAATTGTTACCTTAGTTATTAGATTCAACATCACAAGTCGACCCATTTTCTTTTATGAAAGATTTCTGACTCAATAAATAATTAATTACTTATTACAAGTGACAGATTGTTACTGGTCGAATTAATCTAAGTTATCATTTAAGTATACTCGTACTACTTAATTCTATACTTTAAAAAAATAAAAATAATCCAGGTGCATTAATTCTCCCTTCAAGTATCCAACTTTATGTCAGGTTTTTAGATTCCTTTCACTCGTATAAGAAAATATTAATTGAAAGTCAACTTGCTTTTGTCATAGATTTCTTATATAAGAACCACCAATTAATACTTGAAATCTAGATCCAAGAAGTTTAGAGGCATTTCACTTCTCATTCCCTCACAACATGAGCTCAACCTCCCCTGACTACACAGCCAACCACATAGAAAATGTGGATCAACTTTTCCCAAACTACCCTCGAGACTTTGTCGAATTTGCACTTTTCGACCAGGAATTCTTCGATACCTCTCAGTATGTTTCGCAAGGTGACGAAGGTTCTCCTAATATAGTCTTGTTTGTAGATGAAGCTCCTTTGACAGTACAAGAGAGCACTGACAAGCGTGATTCATGCTCGGCTGTTACAAAGGGGAGAAGAGATCGATCGAAGACAATTGTCACTGAGAGGAAAAGGAGAGTTCGAATGAAGGAGAGGCTCTATGAACTAAGGGCTTTGGTTCCAAACATTACTAAGGTAATGCCAACTCTATCTCGTGTCATTTTAAAATATGGTCCAAACATTTGTACCTTCCATTTCAATAGATGTTTGCATAATTAATATCAAAAAATTGATCCTTAACTGTAGATGGACAAGGCATCAATCATTGCTGATGCTGTGGAGTATGTAAGGAATTTGCAATCGCATGCGAAGATGCTGGAGGACGAGATTTCTATGCTTGAATTTTCATTCATTGATGAAGACCAAGTACTCAAAAATCTTATAGACAGCAGTACTCAATTTGAAGAGAACACAAATACAACAACTCAAAATGGTGCAATTATTTGGCAAATAGACGCCTTTGAAATAGGGAACAGGCGGTACATGGTAACAATTGAGTGTGAGAATAGAAATCAGGCTGCTGTTTCTCTTTACTCGGCTATTGGGTCACTTGTGTGCTTTCACTTGGACAACTCCAATCTCACTCTCAACTCCAACAAATTTATAGCAACTCTAACTTTAAGTGTAAGGATGAAAATAATAAGAGTTTCTAAAAGCGCAAAAGGATATATATGTTGGAGCTTATGCTTCCAACCTTCAAAAAAAAAAAAAGAGGAAAAATAAATTTGGAATACCATTTTACTCATAGCTTTCATTTTTATTTATTTCTCTTATATGCAGATCAAAGAATACGACGGAGTGATGAATGCATCCACACTGTATCTAGAATTGGTCGCTGCGCTTCTTGAAAAGGGATTCCAGCTTGCGCAGCTGTAGTTTTCATGAATTTATGTTACATGTTTTTTCTTATAATTGTATTTCAGTTCTAGTTTCCTTCATTGTGCTTGGTAATTGTATTATAATATTCTCTTCCATTCCATCTAGTATATTGTGTTGGGATAAATTTTCAAAATATTCGGATAATTATAATTAATTAAAATAAATCAAATTGAAATAGAGTTACACGGATCGTGCGAAACACTATCCTTAAACGTATTATGTCTCATCGTGCAAGATGGAATCGCAACCAAGATAATCCGGAGTTGTTACTCCTTAGTCATGTCATGAAAACAACAGATGATAACTCCGCAATGTCCAGCATAGATCAGAATTTGATCAATTGAGATAATGAACAAATATTTTGTGGGAGTGAATTATCGGATACCAAAAAACAGAGAGATGGTCTTTCTTATTTTTATATTTTATTAAGGAGAAATTAGTTACTCATTTTTCTCTGTATTTCGAACTGAGAAAGAGAGTTCTATAGATATATTGTTTGGGGTGAGAATGCCAAGTAAATGAGAATTGAATTAAGAAAGGAAACGGATCTAAATATAAGGCAATTAATAAGAATATTAATAGATAATCAATCAAAGACTAAACGGTGCTCAGGCGCCCTTTGGGCTAATTATTATTCTTTTTATTATGAATCAATTCAGAGAGTAATTAACAGAATTGAAAATGAATGGACATGAGATTTACAATTTAACCCTCAAGTATGTAAATATTACAAATGGAGATTTTAAGTAATTTTGAGTCATATGAAATAGTGCAAAAATCATATGAAACTTATCATGGGAGTTCAATATATATACGTTGTATATATCAAAGTTTAATCGCAATTCAACTCTTGATGAGGTCTGTAGTGTCCTTATCAAGTCGAACATCAGCGCATACATTATTGCACTAATTTATTGAACTGCTTGGTTTCATACTTTCATCTATTGCTCGTCATGGCAAAGACTTGCTTCAACACCGGTACAGCATGCAATGATCGAGAAGAATAATATTTTTCTTAATTAAAAAAGCAAATCCATCTGCTTCATTTCTCTGATATTGACATGTTGTGTGTGTGTGTGTGTGTGTGTGTGTGTGTGTACACATATGTTGTGCATGGCTAGTTTCTAGAACCCTTGCTGATCTCAAGAATTCTGTTTTTTACGAGCATAAACAAAATTTTTGGTTATTATGAAATTGGGTAATTGTTATCCATGGTCACATCAGTAATCAGCAATCATGAGTTCCAGTTGTATGCCACGTGTAGCTTTTAACATATTCTATTGACAGCTTACTATTAAAAAATAAAAAGCGAGGCTACTGCAAAGTCTAAATTAAGCAGTATAATGTTTTTAAGTTGCTCCGTTAATTACAAAGAGCAGGGAATAGAAATAGAGGATTGTTTATGGCTAGACATGACGAGTCCAACTATGTTGCCAGAAATTATGCAGCTCAGGCTGCTGTGCAAAGTATTCAACATTAATTCGTCTAGCTAGTTTATCTGTTCGAACAAGAAGATGTTCTTTAATTATTTCTCTCTCTTGATTTGTTTTGGTTTATAAGAAAAAAAGGAGTATCCATTATGGTAAAACACTTGACACATGAACTATGCATACTTGCATGTTGAGATATAATACTTTCAGACGTCATCCAGTGTCATATGAAAAAAAAAAAAATTTAAAATTTGATATAATATGTTAGATACAAACACTTGACACATGAATTATGCACAATTACATAATGAAGTTTGAATACTTGCAATATTTGATATTAATATTTTCTTTTTATTAAAGTAGAAATGTAGAGATAAGTGCCTCTAGATTCCATTAATCACAGCTAGGGCTGCACAAAAAATTCGTAGTTCGTAATTCGATTCGAGTTTGATTCGAAAAAGTTCGGAAAAAATTCGATTCGAAATTGAGTTCGTTCGAAATTATTTCAAACCAAACTTAGTTCGAAATTAATTCAAACCAAACTCAAACTGGACCTAGTTCGTTCGAAATAGGTTCGCAAACCAAATTTAGTTCGAAATTAACTCAAACATGAACCATTAATTTTTGCTGATAACTTATGTTCACTGATGAAAATATAAGCCGTCCAGTCCATAATTGCTTTGATTTCTAACTTCTGAAACATAAATCCCAATCCAATTACAAGCTCAAATAAAAAAATTCAACAACAAAACTCAAATAAAAAAATTCACATGTTTATACCATAAATTTTGCTTTTTATGGTACGATTCTGAGTTTTTCGGGTAATCCAATCTCAACTCTCTCGTTTTTTTCTTTGTTTTGATAAAGTTATTATTAATTTGATAAATTTGTTCAATTAATTTCAGCTTTAAGAAACTATTAAATAATAAATAATAAATAATAAATAAATATTATACCTTTATCATTTTTTTGACAACAATACATTTTTTGGTATTTTTTGCATTTATTTTCGGACCGTTCGTTTTATCACGGGAATTCAACGGCCGATCTACAACAAAATCATTCCAAATCTGATCTAGAATGATCAAGGTACAATATTGAATGTAACCAACATAAAAGTTCGAAAGTTTTATTATGTATGAGCTTTGGTCCAACACGAAATGTTTATGGCCATACGATGCTTCAATTTTCGATCAACTAGATGGATGGGTAAATGAAAACAAAATTTTATCAAACTTTCATGGAAGACGATAAATGCAATGCTCTTTGATTTCAACGCCCCGATTGGTCAACGGATGACATGTTTACGTGCACCTTCATTAACTTAGAAAGCAAGAGTATATGCTTCATGAGATATAAACTCTTGCCTTGTGAGTTAATGAAGGTGCACGAAAATATATCGTCTGTGGTTCGATCGGGACCGTTGAAATCAAAGAGCACTGCATTTATCATCTTCCATTAAAGTTTGATAAAATTTTGTTTTGATCTACCCATTTATCCAGTTGATCGAAAATTGAAGCATCGTATGGCCATAAACATTTCGTGTTGGATCAAAGCTCATACATAATAAAACTTCCGAACTTTTATGTTGGTTACGTTCAATATTGCACCTTGATTATTCTAGATCAGATTTGGAATTATTTTGTTGCAGATCGACCATTGAATTCCCGCGGTAAAACGAACGGTCCGAAAATAAATGCAAAAAATGCCAAAAAAATGCCAAAAAATGCAAAAAAATGTATTGCTGTCAATAAAATGAAAAAATGCTGTCAAAAAAATGATCAAGGTACAATATTTCTTTTATATGTCTAAAAAATACAAAAAATGTTGTTATTGATCAGCTATTCATTTAGAAAAAAAATTATATGTATTGCTGTAAAAAACAATTTCAAAAAATACTTATTTATTTGAAAATATATATTTTTATTTTTTTCCAAATTATTTGCTGCCTAATTTTATTTTGTATCACTGCAATGCATTTTTAAACTCACTCAATAAAATATTAAATAAAATACCACAAATCCTGCAATCCGATCACCTCAATAATTTCACACCCTTAGATCTATCTTCTTACCAACGTCTAGATCTCTTCATGTCATTAATTCGCTCCCTTTCCATTCAACCAATTAACCCGCTATTTTTTCTGCCACTGCCTCCAATTTTTTTTCCTCTTCCCGCTAATTTACGTCAAAACCGCTCGCCCAAATTTCTCTCCCGCTAAGTACCAAAATAATCTCCCTCACGTCTTCTCTCTCTCTCTGGTGGCCTCTCACAACAAAGACTCATCTCTCGCCCAAATCCCCTGTTGCGTACATTCAAACTGAGTGTGGTATTTGGTTGTAATTAATTTTGGAGTGCTTGAGTTTTTATTTAAATTGTACTTCTATTGATATTTGGGTTTTATTTAAATTGTACTTTGAATACTTGAGTTTTTATTAAAGTGCTGTAATTTCGCACTATGGTCCAGTCAGAAGTCATAAATCGTAAGTCGTAACAAAGTTCGTAAAGGTTCGAAATTGAGTTCGTAAAAAATTCGGTTCGAAATTGGGTTCGTTCGAAATTGAGTTCGTTCGAAATTAATTCAAACCAAACCTAGTTCGAAATTAATTCAAACCAAACTCAAACTGAGGGTAAGTTCGATTCGGTTCGGTTCGTTTGCAGCCCTAATCACAGCCACCAGTGGTGTCAGTTTTTACATAGTGAAATATTTTACACCAATGCTCCGTCAGTTTTTAACCGTTGCTCTTTTAAAAGCAATTAAGCTGTATAATATGTTAGGTAGTAGCCATCATTGTATTAATCTATATTGTTTCTACTTCTTCCACAGATAGTGGCCTATTGATAGAATTACTCTTGCATAATATAAACCACATAATTTTTATTCTCCAATATTATTCCCTGTCATATATTTTCCGGGTCATAAGAGGTGATAATTCTAGATTACTCTAGTGGTGATTTCAAATATCTTGCATGTAGAAAACAAAATACTTTAAAAAATGTCTCACAATCGGTAACAAAATTTCAATTATTGTGAATGAAACTTAGGAAGCAACTCATTACACAGCTAAATGCACTGCTCTATGTTAGAGATCGCAAGTTCAAAATTTGAATAAAATAAATTTTTGTGAATATTGAATAGTTGGATAACTTCATCTCCAATTTTTTCTTAAAAAAGAAAATAATTACATTGCGTGTCAGAGGAATTCAAAATCAACATTTTGTATTATGCATCAGCTGGCAATGATCGATAATGCTTAAAATAACAATCTTAATCAGAAGGAATGTCAACTAGAATATTGTATAGCTTTTGAGTCTTTGATCGACCTCATGGTAGGGTGCACACAAATGGATATTATATGTCTGTATTCAGACCTGTATTCAAAATTTTGCAAATTCAGATATACAGATACAGATACAAATACATATACAATTTATGTGAAAACAGATATGGATACAAATACAAATACAAATAATAATTTGTATTCGTACTTTTTATTTTTTTTTATATCTGTTGTGCTGATACGGATACGAATATAGATAATTGGTTGTATCCGTATTTTAAATTTTTCAGATATATGTTTGTTTTAAAATCATATATACTTAGAGAGAAGAATATTATTTTTGTTGGTATATTTTGATTAAAAAATATGATTATGTTGGTGATTAATTTTTATTAACAAGATATATATTCTGTAATGACATAATCAGTTTAACATGAGAAAAAATAATTTATTCACCATAATAATCGAAAATCCGAATTATATATATTATGTCATTTCTATTTTCTAATGAGAATAATAATTTATTGAACAATAAGTTAATTTTGTTTACAATATTTAAATTGGAGATTCAAATTATATTTGTTTATGTTTAATATCTAATATGTATTTGTACCCGTTTAATATCTGAATTATATCCGTATTTTTTTTTATTTTTTAATGAGAAAAATAATTTATTGAACAATATATTAATTTTGTTACAATATTTAAATTGGGGATCCGAATTATATCCGAATTATTTAAATTGTTAATTTTATTACAATATGTTAACCTTGTTATAATATTTATAATTAATTGAAAAATATTTATATATGTATCTGTTTAATATCCGATTTGTATTCGTATCTGTTTAATATTCAATCCGAATTAATATTTGTTGTCGTAAGCAATTCTCTATTATTTTGTTTGACTAATCTACAAAATATATCAATTTGAATTTTACCATTTCTTTGATTGAGACATTTTAGCAATTCTCTATTATGGACTGATGAACAAAAGCAAACCGACCAAGACAATTCATTGCTAACTTAGAATTAGCAAAATGTAATTAAAAGAATTGGTAAAGTAAATTTAAGGTTGAAAGTCAGTAATAACCGTTGTAAATGTTGACAACCGTTGTAAGTATTCACATCGAAAATTCAAAATTAAAAATAGCTTCTTTCAGCTCAGTGACACCCGTTGTGTAACTGTTGCCAGCCGGCAACAATATTTTTTCCTCAACCGTTGTAACAGTTGACAATAGTTATGTAACGGTTGTCACCAAAGCCTGATTATGTTTTCTTTTGATATAAATAGAAGGTTTGGATTTGGTTATTCCTTCTTCCCTAGCCGCCAAACACTTCAAAAACCTGATTTTTCTCTGCTTGAGGAAGCCACTATTGGTGTGCATGCTTAAACCTTGAATATTTATTTATCAACCTCAAATCTATTTCACTAATCTTTACTTAGATTATGTTAGAGTGATATATTGAGATATTCTCTTAAGAGTTGAACTTAGAACCTTTTGTGTTCGCTTTATCAAGGCCGTGTGACTTCCCGCTTGTTGTGTAAAGACTCACCATTCTAAACTTGTAATTCTTTCTCATTAGGTAATAGAAAGGCGCACCGAGAAAAGCGGTGCAATGCCTCAGAGACGTTGGCCATTTTTGCCGAACTCCGTTAACAACTTGCGTGTCAATCTCTCTTACTCTTCAACTTTATTTTACTTGCAATTGAATATCTTAGTTTTTGAATAGTGAACCAAAAACGGTTAAAATATTAAAAAGCTCCATATTCATCCTTTCTAGGAGCCGTTAGGGACAACAGTACTCGTTTAATATATAATTTGTATCTGTACCCGTTCTTCAATACATGATCTGTATCCGTATTTGAGAAAAACAATCCGTTTGCATCATACCTCGTGGGGCTTCTAGTCAGCTTACATTTTGCAAGAGTCTTTTTTTTTTTTTTTATACATTTTGCAAAAGTCACTGCAAGTACGCATACCGCGAAGAAATCAGTATTTGAAACAATATTCGTCCAAAACAGTGTAATTTATAGCTACTAACCCTTAAAAAAAACAGTTCAATTTATGCATAAACGTGATAAGGCACAAAATTTCTGCAGAGAGCAGCACATGATTTCCAAGAGCACGATGCAAAGCTGCAGTATATTGGTTATAGTGTCGTGAACCTGAAGTTTCAAAATTAACCCAGAGACATGCTAACTTCATGGCAAAAACAACATGTTAATCAATAATCTATGATGCATTTCATGTTGTACAACATGTGGTCAAAGGTCGTTATTTTTATTATAATTTACTACTAGGATCTTAATAACACAAGTACAAAGGGGAACAAAAAAATAGCATCCCATTACAAGCCCAACTTCTCTCCATCCATCATTGGAAGTCTTGATCCCATCAACTATCTTATGTACAAAAAAAAAAGAGGAAAATATAAAATACAAGGACAAGCCTATATGATAAAAATGCTTTGACAACCACAGAAATATGCACTAAAAAGACATTTGACATGTATGTATTATCGCATAATCAAACCACCATCCTATCTTACAGCACTCCATCAACCCCGCCATCTCATTTCTTATGGCAATAAGTCCCAATTGACACCAAGTAGCATGCAAAAACCAAATAAATAAAATCAAGGAGCATCTAAAACCATGCAATTTAACAAACTCTAAGCCCTCCTCCTTGGGTGATTCGCAACACCTGACAACCCCTCAAACAGGTCAGAAACATGGCTCTCAAGATCCTCTGGGGTGTACTTTATGTACCTATTTGAGTGGCGACCGCCATCTATCTGGGCCCCATAACGTCCCACAAAGGCACGGTATGCTGGGATAACTTGCTCTGAAATGGAGATCTTTATCTCCTCCCTCATCTGTGGGTCTGGAACCTTCCACGTGGTCTGAACCCGGTATAGTTCGTCAAATGCAAGATTAAAATTTTTGAACTTTTCTTTTAAAGCCGTTTTGGAAGAATGGCCCGAGCTACCACTGCTACTGCCACTGCTGCCACCACTCAAGCTGTCATCTCTTAAACAAGACAAAACTTTGGGCCATGAAACCCGAAGGTAAGTTTTTGAATATTGACGAATCTTGCCGCGGCGCCGGCGCAACCAGTGGTCACCCAGAATACGACCCAACTCAGAGTCTTTGGTCTTGTTGTATATGTACAATATGTTATTCATAAGAAATATGCACCGCAACCCACCATCTTCATAATGGTTTGATTTTTCTTCTAAGTTGGCTTCTAGGTAGGATATGAGGGCATATAGCCGGCGGCCATAACGGGTCATGGAGCCCAAACTCTCTGCATCGTCATCTGTGTTAATGTTATCTAAGGTAAAACCCTCATCATCACTCAACAGACCTTCTAATGTTTCACCATAGACCACCAGGAGTCGCATATAGTTCATGACATAACGGGTTAGCGGGTGTATCTCCCCCGCTAGCGGCCTCCTTGTATT
Organism: Carex kokanica; assembly: GCA_025461125.1. Classification (NCBI taxonomy): domain Eukaryota; kingdom Viridiplantae; phylum Streptophyta; class Magnoliopsida; order Poales; family Cyperaceae; genus Carex; species Carex kokanica. Next base: position 2,020,749 of record JAJGRX010000348.1, read on the forward strand.
CTCTCTCTGCACCTGGATCCCAAAATCAAACAGGATACCCTTTACTGCATCACCCAACCTCTTTAAAATGCAATCAGCCTCTGCATAAATGGAACCACCCAATTCCCCAGGATACATAATGCGTAACTCCGGCAAAACCTCATTTTTCACCACTTCATACATATCAAGAATCCTAAAAAGCTTCTCTGCTGACCTCGGGATAATTGCAACTGCATCCCCAAAGTTCAGCAATTGCAAAACACACCCTTTTGTGATCTCAACAAAACACTCCTCCTCAATCTCCTCAGACGAGGCGAATATGCTATCGCATAGATGCCTCTCACGAGAAAGAAGACCGCGAATGACAATTTTCACCCCCTGGATCCACTTCTTCATCTTCTCATCCAAAAGCCGCCACTCCATGTGTTGCACCTCATCAATGCTAAGCCTCTCAACCCCAAGGATAGAGAGGCACTCATCTAATACATCTTTACGAATCGAGCAATAAACTTGAACAAGTTCCTTGGCATAGCCGGCACGGATCATGCGATCAGCAAGGTCTCGCAAATCACAGACAGCCTCAGGACGGATGAGGTTCAGTGAAGGATCTTCTAGAAGGGGGTGATGGGGGGTGGTTGGGGCGAGGGAAGAGGTGGGGGTGGCAGTGTCAGCAGTGTCAAACTCAGAGGAGGTATCAAAATCAGCCTCAGATGAGGGGAAGGAAAGAGACAGGCGGCGAAGGGAGCAGGAGAGACCAGTCGCGTCTAGCGGCACCGTGTTGCGAATCAAAAGCGGGTGGAGCTCTTCCTCTAGCCGGGACATGGCAAGTTGGAGCACATTTTCTGCCCGAACACGTATATCAACACCACCTGAATAATGGGAGCTAATCAGTAACAAGGATCACTGTCTTCACTTTATGTTCCTGTAACCAAATAGATTATATTTTTGGTACCAACTTGGGTCTTTTACCTTTTCATTGTTAGCCACTTCAAACTAGTTAATACGTTAAACACTACCTGGTTCAATAATCTACATGCGCAGCCACATGGGGGGACTTAAAAGCTGATCTGAATTGTTCATTGCTGTACTTCGATAATAAATAAATAGCTAGAGTACGACCTCTCTTTCTATACATGTTCTATTTCCACAAAAATTTGGAATGGTTAATAGTTCTATCCTAAGAGAATGACTCATAAAAACGTAAACATTTAAAATAAAAGGTCAAAATTGATCCTCCTTTGGAACAGAAAAAGATCTGTCTCTTTATATCAAAACACCCATCTAATGCATAGAAATATGACAGCTTATTGTTATTTGTACAAAACTGCACTGGCTAGACCTCACTGAAATAATGTCGCATTTTTTAATTTATGACCCACACAAAACCCCACAACCTACTATCTTATGAAGAAGCATTACATTTATTACTATTATGCACACGGCTTTATTGTGAAACGGATAGACGAAATGAAACCATGTACACTTCAGGTAACAATTAAACAGGCAATTGCTAACAAAGTTAAAGGTAAACAACAAAGTGCAATCTGACAAACTAATGGCTAACAATAATTATTCTCTCTTTTATCCTTAGTAATAGATGGGAAGTACATAGTTGCTGTCCATTTCACAATAGGTTACTTTTGTCTTTCTTTTATCCCCAAAAATCAGGAATAGAACATAAAACTGAAGCAAATTCACTTCTTTCTATCTTCTGTTTTTCTTTCATTATTTCTCCAAGACAAGATGTAATCTAGCTGACGATAACTTAAATCAAGTTATATAAATAGCTAAATCTAGGTTTTCAGTGTGATTAGTTCAGCTAACTCCACATTAAAAATTCTCTCCGGGATAGCTAATTCTGGGTTAAATTAACAGAGACACTGAAACGCATACTACCAGTATGCACCTCCCAAGTATACCTAATTTTTAAGCTTCCTTTAGGTTTAGACAATATAAGAAAACTAAATTCCAACACAGAAAGGACTCGTATTCTTATTACTAGGAATCCACTTTTTTATCTTTATTCCAAGTAGCAACTAAATAAGATAATTGGCATACCTCACCTTGTATAGAATCTGGACACAGAATACTACTTTATTGTGTAAAATAAAGACTTCCATTTTCCACATTTCCCGTTTACCTTATTCTAATTTAATTCGTTTCAAACCAAAGATTGCTTTATTCTCCAACAGCAATTAAAAATATGAAACACACCTTCAACTGGCAAAGAAGTAGAAGAAATAGCAATCAGATCATCCACTGAAGAGAGATACAATGAGATCACATCACCGGACGACTCGAACAACAATGAGTCGGACGAATCCCACCGCATCACCACCTTCTCAGCCGCCTCCAATTGTGCCAAAATCGCCTTAAAAGTGTCAGACGGTGATGATGAAGTGGAAGATGCAATCATGTCGGGATTAGTAGAAGAATCAGGGTAAAGCGAGGATAAGCGATGGTCGAACCCAGATAAGATCCGAATCATGTCGTCCGCTGCGTTTTTCGAGTTGGCGAGGCTCTTCACGATGTGCTGAGCGGCCGCGATAACTTTCTCCTGCCCGTCCGCTTTGGGCGTCGGAGACGCCGACATCGGTGCCGTATCTAGGGTTCCGGCGAGCTCGGTTTTGTGGAGGGTTAGGTTTGAAGAGTCGGAATAATTCCTCCTTAATAAATTTTGCAAAAATATTTCTTTTAGACGGATCTGAGAGTGATGGTTAGCTGATGAGCTTTTTCGTCTTGAAGTGAGAAAAGAGGAAAGGTTCACACCGAACCAAGAACCAAAGTCCTTTTAGTGGGACCCACAATTCTGTGATAGCATAGACTTGATAACGAGTAGACCTAGTTCAGGCTTGGGCTGGATTGATCGGATTCTGATCGGACGATCCAGATTTAAACTCAAAAGGTGAGGTAATGCAGAGGATTCGTGAGATGTGGGACCCTTCGTTCTTTGACAATGGGATCAAAATCAGAATTGTTGATTGGAGTGAGGCTACGGTGCTATGCATAGCACGGATGGCTAGTGTACTACGGCTCAATATGGTACTTTTTAAAATCCTAACGGTCGATCCGACCGTTCAATGTGATATCCATATGAATATGTACTTGCAAACTAAATTTTATATTTTTTTGAATTTTTTTACTATTTTTTTAGATAGGTAGAAAAATCAGTGTTTTTTGAAAATTCTGGACCATCAAAATTCTACCTATCTGAAAAAATAGTAAAAAAATTCGAAAAAATATAAAATTTAGTTTGCAAGTACATATTCATATGGTTATCATATTGAACGGTCGGATCGACCGTTAGAATTTTAAAAGGTACCATATTGAGCCGTAGTACACTAGCCATCCGTGCTATGCATAGCACCATAGCCTCACTCTTGTTAATTGATATCCAGTTCGCACCAAAAAAAAAAAAAAAATACAAGAATTGTCGATATTCCGCTTGTGTAGACTCGCTTTAGATGTCCGTTCTTTTTTTTTGGTTGATTTGAACAGGCACCTAGTCAAGATGTCCACTAATGAAAGTGCACGGTGTTTTCATATGTTGATAATCATCAATTATTATTCTGATAAATATCATGCATAGACAAAGATAAATTGTGCATGGCTAATATATACTATAAAAGAAACACAGTTGGCAGTTCTTGACAGTTGACACACTGTACGCATGATGCATTATTTTTTGTAAGTAAAAATTAGAGATAAAGCGACTCAATTATTTAATATTCACAAAAAAATATTTTTTTTGAGTTTTGAACATATGACATCTTACATAGAGACTAATGTTTTTATCACTAGATTAAAAGATGATTTTCATATGATGCATTATTTGACGAACAAACCCAGAGTAAAATGAGCCTTGAATGATTATTAGCAGAACAATATATTTTATATTGAACAAGAAATATAGGAGAATCTTCAACGAGGAATGATTAAATGCTCTCGTTTTACATTTTTTAGCATTGCATGACCTTTTTAGTTCTATTCATTTTCACAACGGAAAATTGGAAAACTAAAGAAACTGTAGCATTGTTAAGAGTTTCTTTAGAAATAGAAAGAGATACAAAAAGGGGAGAGATGGTCAGATGGTATTATTTGAGAATTGATGGGTCAGAGAGTGAAAAAACATGTCATGCCGTGCCGTGACGTGACTAACACGCCGTAATTTTGATCTCGTGCCATGTTGTGCCATGACCAAGTTAATTTTTTACATGCCGTGTCGTGCCATGACCAAAATGTCAAGGGGTGGTCACAGCACGCGAATGATCACACCGTGCCTAAACGTGTCGTGACCATACGTGACTCGCGTGACTATTTAATTATAATTTATGTTAGTTTATTCAAAATTCACCATTAAATCAATATCTAATGATTCTAATTACACGTGACTCGTGTGACTACGTATCGTGTCGTGCTGTGACTAAATCTTTCACGTGTCGTACTGTGCCGTGCCGTGCCAAAGTTTCAAAAGATGAACACAGCACGCGAATAGTCACGGCATGGAACACGTGAGTCACGGCACGTAATTAACACGCGTGCAGTGCCGTTCCGTACCGTAACCGTGCCGTTCCATGACAGAGCCGGCTCCGCCGTACCATTTTTCCCACTCTAATAGTCTAATGGGTCCTAAAGTAACTATAGCAATGATATGTTTACTTGTGGAGATTTTCAAAATAATCCCAACGTTGCTACAATTTTTACTAGCGAGTAAAAAAAACTACCACAATTTAATATGCTACAATTCCTATTCGTGTATTGAAAAATTCATACAATCATACTTATTATTTATAAATAACTTCTTTAATTATCAAAATAAAAAATTGCTCCTTTTATACACATTCGTATAGGGCTGCAAATGAACTGAACCGAATTGAGTTTGGTTTGAATTAATTTCGAACGAACTCAATTTCAAATTGAACTTTTTACGAACTTTTTCGAATCAAACTCGAATCGAATTACGAACTACGAATTTTTTGTCAGCCCTACCTTCATATGTGATCGTTTTTCAGTAACTCAATAAATTTTATTTTAGAAATAATTTCTTATGTACTCCTCACAACTTGTGCAGTTTCTTATTTACCTCTAAAGACATTAATTTAACTTATTCACCTCTTATAAGTTTTTTTTTTTTATTTAAGAGTAATTAGTCTCATATTAATTCTAATTAAATTATTAAAATATCTTAATTTAGGAATTATAATTTTAACTAATTACCTCTAATTAATCAGTCTCCATCCTTTTGTTTCCTTTCGTCCCTTAGTTCTCTTGTTTCTTTTTTCCCCCACTCGTTCACTTGTTCTCTCCAGCTAACACAGCAAGTCTACTTAATCAGCGTCATCATCATTACACCCCTAAAATAAACGAATTTTTTTAAAAACCATAATTAAAAAAAAAAAATTAGCAAACTAACATGGTTAGTTTGGTTTTTTGAAAAACTATAAAAACCGAAATGTCAATTCGGTTTCCACTTTTTTTTCTCCTGAAACCGAATTAGCATTTCGGTTCCCCCCCTCTTTTCACAATTTCGGAAAAAAAGCCGCCACAGAAAATCAAAATGGGATGGGAACGGAATTTCCATTTCGGTTCCCTCTTTTTTTTTTTTTTTAGAGACAAATAGCTAAAATGATGAAATATGATACTAAAAAATTGAATTTTTTTTTCCTTTGTCAAATTACTTTTTTGATAGAATATTTATACTAAAATACGCTAAATTACTTCAAATTATGTTAATTTATGTTGATTTACACTAAATTACTTGAAATTACAATAATTATGTAGAATTATGCTAAAATACGGTAAATTACGCTAAATTACGTATGAATAGGGCCTATTTTGTGCCATCTTTCATAAATCATAAAAAATAGTAAAAAAATTCCAAAAATAATAAAAATTGGTATTCTACAAGTTCATTATATAACTAATTTACTGAGCTACGTAGATTGAACAATAGAAATGAAAATCTTAATCGGAAACTTCAACTGAAGTTTTGAGACTCTTCTCTTTGTTTTTTGGCGATTCTGAATTTCAAAATCCGGCATTGCTCGGTCTGACGCATGCGTATTTCACGAGCTTTCCGAAAAGTGGTCATTTGCTGAAATCGGACACTCGAGCGCCATTTTATGGCCGTTTGAAGTTTCGTCGTCGTTTTTCGTCTTCTCAGTGAAGATATTATCCCTATTCATACGTAATTTAGCGTAATTTATCATATTTTAGCATAATTCTACATAATTATTGTAATTTCAAGTAATTTAGTGTAATTCAGCATAAATTAACATAATTTCAAGTTATTTAGCGTATTTTATTATAAATATGCTATCAAAAAAGTAATTTGACAAAGGGAAAAAAATTCAATTTTTTAGTATTATATTTCATCATTTTAGCTATTCGTCTAAAAAAAAAAGAGGGAACCGAAATAGCAATTCAGTTCCCATCCCATTTCGATTTTCTGTGGCGATTTTTTTCCGAAATTGTGAAAAGAGGGGGGAAACCGAAATGCCAATTTGGTTTCAGGAAAAAAAAAAGGAACCAAATTGGCATTTCGGTTCTTATGATTTTTGTAAAAATCAAACTAATCATGTTGGTTTGCTAATATTTTTTTTAATTATGATTTTTAAAAAAAATTCAAAATAAACACTCCTGCATTTTCTTCTTTGCCCCTCTTGCATTTCCTTCCTTTCAGAAAGGAAGCCCCAGGACAAATTTGACCTGTAAGGAAAACTGAGCAGAGAAGCCAATGTTAATGTGCTTTATTGAACAAAAGAGTCGAGCCCCTCCCTCATTTGGAAATTTAACATTGTTGATTGGGCAATGACGGAATGAGAGTAGGTCCGATGCCCATCGGACCTACCTTGGTTCGATGGGTGTGATGACCATCCGATCTGCATCAAGATCCGTGTGCTCTGCATCAAAATCTGTGTAACTCTGTACCAATTTCCGTGCACATAGATCTTGATGCTAATCGTACGGTGATAGAGCTAATTGAATCTAATTGTAGGTCCGATGTCCATCGGACCTACTCCTATCTCGGCAATGACATGTTCTTTATGTGGTACCAGCGTGTTAATCGAGAACTGATGTCAGTCAGTAATGATTGTTAGTTCAATGACCCCACTCACCCGTCCTCCAATAAAAAAAGGAAGAAAGATTTTGGATTTAGAGTTTAGGGTTTAGGATTTAGGGTCTAGGAATTAGGGATTGAAAATAAAATATCCTGTGTTTTAAGAGGCTTTAAATATTCATTTATGTCAACAACATTTGTATTCATTTGTCAATTAAAAAGAATCTTAAGAGTGCCGCAATGTTTTATAAATATATGAAGAAGTATTATAAATTAAATTTACCAGATTTTATTTTGTGCTTCTATTTTAGTTTTTAATATTAAATATTTGAATAGTAAAATTATAAGAGTTCGGTTACACTACTTATATAATCATATGAGAACATATGTTTATAAGTCATATTTTCGTTTTCAAAATTCAAACGAAAAGTCCAAAGATAAAGAATCTATCAAAATATGACCTGACATTTCTAGGGGTGTGAACGGATTGAATATTATCTGATTTTATCAGGATCCGAATCCGTTAATTGATGGATTCGTATAGGGGTGTGAACGGATTAAATATTATCTGATTTTATCTGAATCCGAATCCGTTAATTGATGGATTTGGATATTCGAATACAGATATAATTCACTGTCGGATACGGATGTGGATACGGTTTTGAATATGAAACCGGATACAGATTCAGATCGTCCGACTTTAGCTTATCCGGATCATCCGAATCCATCTGCAAAATCTTAACTGCATCCATCTTGAGTTATATGGGCCATGGGCAGGCTCCAACGCTTCACAATTTTAAAATACTAACAACTTTGGAGTCTATGAAGCACTATTGATGTTGCCTAAATTTTGGTTTTAGTTTCTACCTTTGGGAATTAATTTCGGAGGATTAGGGTTCATACAATATAATTGGAGATTGGGATGATAAATTCTAAATATTTTGTAAGTTTGATTTGGGAATTATTTGATCATTGGTAATTAAAAATAATAAATTGACAATTGCTTAGTCTTATACTTGTATATCAGGTTGTGCCAGCCCTTGTATCAGTTTTATATGTTTCTGACAAGTTTGATTCAATCTTTTTTTTTAATTATAATATTTTCAAGTTTTTTTTATTCTCAAACTTGAAAGTTTGATTCTATATTCATTCTTTTTTACAAGTGCGTAGTACAAAATCGCAATTTCAGAACTTGGACTTTTCAGCCGCATTCAGAGTTTTCATACAGCCCCAATGAGTGGCTTAGATTTACATTTCGTTTGTTATACTTGGTTACTTTCTGGTTTATAGTAGTGTCTATGTGGCTGTGGGGGTTTCATCTCCCTGTGATACTTGATCAGTCTTTTTCTTTGCTGTTAGGGTTTTTTCTGCTGGGGATATAAGACTCTCAAATAATATGCAGGTTGTAAGTCAATTTTTCTTCAATGAAATGGGCTCCAGCCTTTTAAATAAAAAAAAAAACATAATAGATTGATCTAATAAGAATTCGTACTCATTTTTTTAATAATTTATTTCAAGCATAGATAAAAAATTTTATTTAAAAATGAGACAATTCGGTTCATTATTTATTTTCCAACTTAGATAAATATTTAGAAGTCATTTCATACTATGTATAGCTTTAACTATATATTCTTACTTAATAATTATAAGACACTTCGTAGATATGTGGCTCTGTGATTGATTTAAGTAAATAAAAAATTGCAGGTTATCGTATTGACATATATTATTTTATTTTATGGTAATTTTTCACCACCAAATCACAAATAAATAGAAAAATAGAGGAATCACACAAGATATCAAACAACAAGCAAGCACAAGAAATAAGAGAATCCATAAGATTTTATGTGGAACTTCTTTCGGGAGAAAACCGCGGGAGCACATGATACAAATTCACTAGATCAAAGGAGTCTTACATGTACAAAATATTAGAACTCACAATAGCACTCTCTTACATATTCTCTTACAAATTCAAGAAGAAGAGAGCAAAACCCTATAAAGACTTAGTGAAGAGACAACCTAGAAGACTCAAACAGACTCAACTCAATCTCTCTCTGTCTCGTTTTTTTATTTCCTATACGAAAATCAGTTCCTCCAAATTTGCTTAATGGGCCGAAGCCCAATTGTCTTCAACTCAACATTGATGTACGTCTCCAACAAGAGCGAATACGTTTCGGAATGGATTTTTTCAATGGTAATCTGAAACCCATAAAAGGCACGAGCTTCTGGCATTTGCACATCGACATGAATCGAGTAGCAAGGTTCTCTAGCACAATACCATCTGACGAGGCAAAGCAGGCAAGAACATGAGAGATGAAATGGCGTTCGTCTAGGGTTAGAGTTTGCTCCCAGTGAACCATGTCATGCGAGAGATTGATCTCTTCAAATGTCCAGAAAGAGGCTTGGGCCTTTTTGTAAAATTCCCAAATCGATGGGTACTTGATCGGAAACATGCAGAACCGATCAGGGTTTGGCGCTAAAATTGGTTCGTAGGAGTCGGAATTGGGAGTTAGAGTTGGAACGGATGGCATTTTGGATGAGGTCTTGGGAGAGTTGAATCTATTTTTAGAAGGATGAGACTACGATAGAATAGACTCAGCGTGATATTTATATATGAAGAGGAGCGGAGCGGGAGATGAGAAGTTTAAAATTTGAGCTGAGGCTTGCAAGGGAAGAAAAAAGAAACTAGTGAATCTTGCGAGGGAAGGATGAAGTAACGGATAAGCCAAAGGGGATGGATTAGGGGTGCAAACGGATTGGATAGTGGTAAAACCATAGTATCCGCTTTTAATTTTCAGATACGGATACAAATCGGATATTAGATAGATACATACGGATACAAATCGGCTATCGGATATCCGTAAATATATACATAAATATTTTTATAATATATAGTAAACTATATGGTATTTCTCTAGTATTCGGATACAGATAATTAAAATTCAAAACTATATCTGTATCCGTATCCGCACGGATATTCGAATATCGGATATTTGTATCTAATTTTCGGATACAGATGCAGATACAGTCGAATAATATCCGACCCGTTTGCATCCCTAGGATGGATATTCTCTGCAACTGATTGTGTCTATTTTACACGGTGCCGTGTAATTCTTTTAGTCGGACCAGCCTGTCAGTGCTAAGGGACGGACGGTTATGTTCTAGAAGGTAACTTTTACGGAATTTGATATCAATAAATATGTTTGGGTCAATGTTTTGGAATCAGGCCCATTAAGTCGAAGAAGCCTTGCTGACCTGCTGAGTTAGAATCCTTTGCTGGCCTGTGTTATGGTCGACCCGTGAATAATCCGTACACAAATAAAGAAGTTACGGATCTAGGATTCTTGACCCGTCACAGATCGGATCACAGGTTGACCCGACCCGACACATTTTCAATTTGTTCTTATTTTTCTGATGGATCGGAAGTATAAGGCTTCGTAAAAATATGTGGAAAAGGTTGCGCCGATCCGAGCCGTTAATTCGTGATCACACCGGAATCTAAGCCTAAAATGAAGGGGTCTGATCATATCCCAGCTGAGCGCTCTTTACCTCCGAAGCTCCCAAATTTGAGGAATTGAAATTCGACTGGAACGGAATAAGGATAAAAACGATCCAAACCGAATTCGATCAGAGTTACATTCTAAGCATACCATGAAGAGATAGGAGTAGGTCCGATGGACATCGGACCTACATTTAGGTTCAATTAGCTTTAGGACCGTACGATTAGAATCAAGATCTATGTGCACGGACATTGATACAGATTTGCACGGATTTTGATACAAAGCACACGAATCTTGATGCAAATCGAATGGTAGGTCCGATGGGCATCAGACCTACTCTGATTCCTACCATGAAATAACAGACAGAGGCTCAGATTTACTACACGACGGCTGGTGAGTGATTTGTGTGGATCTGAACCCACCTGATGCAAGTTGTGGAGGCTGACTAATGCCTTGAGAAGTTCAGTCCATTGCCTTGGAAATTTTCCAAGTCTACAATATGACGCATGGCTTAATTTCTCTTGACCAAATCAATCACCACGTGTTCTCGACATTTTCTTTCTCTGTTCATCTGTGACCGCAACGACTCCATTTAATGCGAACTTTCTTTGCACACGCACTGTACATTTGAAAGATTATTTATAAAAATCGATTCAACGAAAACAAGATAATAAATTGGTTTGTCACCTAGGTGATGCTTGAATTTGAGCCGCCACATTGTTATCTCTTCGCGCATAACATTATCGATGCAACAAAAATGAAACGAACTGTTTTTTACCCAAGTATTCCTCCGTCCGACCGCCACGTGGTTATATTGCATAGTCATAGCCACATAAGCTATCAGAAGAAGAAATCACAATAAAATAACGCACAAATCGAAGAGGGGGGAGAAGAATTTTTCAGTGAAACCGAATTTTTTTTTTATTACTGGCAAACATATAGCACTTTTGGCTAAAAAGGAATTGTTGGAATATATGCCGAAATTTTTATTAATATTAAAAAAAATTTCAAAATTTCAAAATCTGAACCTATTTTCAACTTATTTCCAGATCTGCCAATCGAAGAATTATTTTCTAAATCCAGCGTCTCTTTTCGAAAAATAATTCTCCGAATTCAAAGGGTCTATTTGAGAGGTTGAGCACTGATTCCTCTTGTCCTCTTTGAGAGGGAATAGTCACTTCTCTTAAAGGAGTCCATTTAATGGGGTAATCTTTTAATTTTTGTGTTAATTTTTTAATTTCTATTTGAATCAATTAAATTTAGGATAGGCTTGAAAATGAGTAAAGTTCTGAATGTTTGTTGTAGAATCTGAATTTTACTTTGCATGATATGAATTTATATAAAGTTATGAATGTTTATGCCACACTAAAAATTGTATAAATAGTCATGTAAAATTCTGAATATTTTGTTGGCTATGTATGTTTGTTGCATAATCTGAATTTACTTTGCAAATTATGATAGGGACCTTCTTCTTCATTCTTCAACCTAGGAAAAGATCAAGAGGTCCAACATTGAAGAAGAAGATGTCAAAGATGCAATCACCCCTCCATTGACAACCACCGTTAAGTTTTTTCTAACTCTAGCTTGTAAATTAATTTTTGTTTAGAATATATATTATTGTCAAAGATGGTGGTTGTCAAAGAAGATGTCAAAAGTACTGGTTTAGCTTGCAAATTACTAGTTTACATGGTTGGGTTTATTTAACCGTGTATATTATGTCATTACAGATAAGATTTTGTTGGTGTACAAAGTAATCCCCTATTCATACAAGACGCTCACTGACACAATCATATAACCATGTGCCATTAACTTTTCAGACCATGTATAATCTCACGTTTTCTATACTAGTGCGGACCCCTTCTTCTCTATCCCTTAGTTGTTGACTCCCTATTCGTTGACCCCTCTTCTCTAAGGCGAGGAAATCGCGAGAGAGACGGAGGTGGGGTGATTTAGCAGAAAGACAAATTATTTCATTTCAATATGAGGTCTGGAGATGGATGGATCTGACCGTTGATTAAAATTAGATGTGTGGTCTTCATCAGTGTTGTAAAAAACGGCCATTTAGGCTGATTAATCGGCCAATTAATTAGTCGTTGACAGCGATCAAACCGTTATGAATTTTTCTGACTAATCAGCTAATTATTTCCGATTAATCGCTTGGCGGTACCTTACTCGTCCGATGAGTGCATACCGTTATTTATAACACTGGTCTTGATACAGGAGCAATAAGATGTGTTACTATTTAATATTGTAATGGATCCCTTCTTTTATATATTATTGTTAAACTAAACCAGTACTTTTGCTGATTAAACAAGATTTGATGACATGAACTTTTCGATTTAGAACTCACTAGAACAAACTTAAAAAATTTAGTCTCCTCAAGTTTGTAAAATCTCATTAAAATTGACGATGTGGGACAGACAGAGTCTTTCTCTAGAACCTATTGGAACATACTAAAAGAATGTAAATCACTTCGGCAAAAAAACAAATTAATGTTTTTTAATAAAAAGATGGTGATCTAGTTTATTAATTTTTATTTAATTGTTCATAAAGGGTTTATTATCTTTTGCTATTAGATAAAAGATCGATTCTCAAAACAAATTAAAGTTTAATTAAATTTATGATATGAGATATGGCAATTTGTCAAATTTACATTTCACCACATTATGGTGGTTTTTTTTTCATAGTAAAAATTGAACTACATTTGGCTGTACCAGAATTGAAATATATCTTGTGCAAAATAACATGCCACCACGCCTCTCCTACCACTATATTCCAAAAAACAAAAACAAAAAAGAAGCGGCAATTCCTCGGTCCTAACACCTGTAAACAAAACAAATACCGTAAGAAATTTAGCTGGTTTAGAGGCTTGGTCATAGAATAAGCCAAAAATAATTAAAAATAAATCAAATAGAAATTAGAAATATATAACAGCGCATTCTGAAGTTTCGTACACTGCATATTCTTCAAATTAACACTATTTTCTTTATACTGTAGAAAGTTGTGCCGTATTTATAAAATCACAAACACCATTTTTTTTTTTTAAATTTACTTTTTAAAAAAAAAAAGAGGCATAGGTTTGTTTCATTGACTGAAACTTTAAAAAAAATATTTACTTCACATTGTATAATATTTATTTATTTGTTTCAACACAAATTATCGATCATACTGAAACTTACAACGTTTAATTACTCAAGTAATCATATTGAAAATACTTATTTATCTGTTTATAAATAAAATTTCCTGATAAATGATGGTATGTATATGTGGATCCAAATCTGCTGAAATTCCAGATCCATCAACAGTACCCTGAAATCTCTCAAATTCCAAATCCAACCGTCGAACTGTTTCGAGATGCGTGTACAGAAAAATCAGCTGTTTCGAGATGCGTGCACAGAAAAAGTTGAATGCCTGAATTCGGAATTTCAGAAATTTCAGATGTACTGTCAATAGATTTCAACTGATTTAAATCGTTTATATGTACATGAGAAAGAAGGGACCAAGTCAGCGTGACTGCATTAATTAGACCCCTGGCTCTTCATTTAGTAAGACCAAATTTATCAGTGTATAAAAAGCCTCCTACTGATTAATCTCCATTAAGACCAACAAAAAGGAAACGCGGTCAAAATATTAATCAAGATTAAAAAGCAATCAACAGTTGTGTTTGTATTAAGAATCATAACAAAAAAAATAATTATGATTATTATAATTGTAATTGTATTAGTTCTTTGAGAAAAATTGTAATTGTATTATTAAAATATTAAAACAGGTAACATTTAATAGTCTTAAATTTTACTAATTTTCACCTGAATTGACAAGACATGTTGGCTGTCTGAAAGAAAATTTGATCCATTCCTTCTAGATAAAGCTCTATCTTCCCTATAGGGATGCATCTTTCTGTTAATCTGAAAGAAAATTACCCGTGGACTTGGTTCAAAGGAAAATGAAAGAGAAGTTCGTAAATCATCACAAGTATATATGTGGACCGAGAGCAGCCAAGTAACCTGACTCTAATGATTTAAAATCTTTTAGTATATTCCTAGCATTACCGTGAAGTTATAGTAAAAGTCCACCACAAACAAAAACAAAGCACCAAGAGCCCCCACATAAATAATCAAATCAATCTCTGGATCTCCACAGATCTCTGTAGACCTAATCAAACACGCTCTCTCTCTCCTGTTGTTACGTAGCCCCCTCTCCTACCACCAACCCCTCTTAAAAATCTATATCGCCAAAAAACACAGTACACAAAACAAAACACCCACCCTCAATATATTGCAATTAGGTTTTCTTTCTCATCCCTTCTCTCCTCTCCACATACCATACAATGGGGCCTGTTGTTCTTGCATCTCAGCTCGCCGCCGGGATCGGTGTAATTGCCGGCGCCATGATCGTGAAGACCGCCATGGACCAGACAGGCATGAACCCCATGTCCTCCTCGTCACGTCCTCGTTGCTCCACCTGTAACGGTACCGGCCGTATCACTTGCCTCTGTACACGCTGGTCTGACGGAGATATCGGTTGCAGTACCTGTGCTGGGTCGGGTCGCATGGTGTGTAGGAGTTGTGGCGGGTCGGGTACAGGTCGACCGATGCCTGTGCAGTTATCAGTAAGAAACAACCGCCGCCCTCCGTATTCTTAGGATGAGAAGAGAGGGAGAAGGAGGAGATTGTGGTTTATTAGATTTTCTCTTTTCTTTTCTCCTTCTTGGTATTAATTTGTATATTGCCCGGGACAATTGCTGTTTTGCAATTATGTTCCCTTTCAGTGGAATTGGTAGGCTCCTTTTTTGACTGAGAAAAAAGGGGTTCTTGGGAATTTAGGTATTTTTTGTGGGTATGTGTGCAAAGAATAGACAGATTATATGTTACATAGTATTATAGCAATATTAATTGAAAAGAAAAATTGACAGAAATAGACAGAAAAGGATGTATTTATTGTGGTTCTTTGTTGTTTGCATATATTGGATACTTCTATATTACACATTTGAGGTCATCTCCTTCGCTTTTAGACAATAAGCGAGCAGATTTGATTTTGCTAACAAAAAATATTGAGGTTACACCTTTAAATTTTATTAATTAAATTTCATCATTAAGTGACATCAGAGGTCCTGTGCTTGCTTATAATGTTATTGATGATTTGATTCAATAACTTCCCGTGCATATTAGCCATTTTTTGTAAAGTTATTTAGGTCTGTTAACGCAATATGCAGGTACAGGTATCGCGCATGATTGGTACTGTTGTTTTGTGTCAGATAAGATTTATGAATCTGGAAACTTGAAATGGAGAAGATATTTTTTTGTTTAGTAAAATTGGAATCTTAGGCCATCCAATATTCGTAAAGAATCTTTTATTTGGATTTTGATTATGTGACATCCTATACAGATAATATTATGCTTTTCACTTTATATATTATGCTTTTCACTTTATCTCTGTTCGGTCTAGAAAATGATGTAAGATATTTCTACAATCTCCTACGAATAGGGCGAAACTCGACTTTGGGTATAAGGGGACTAATCGACTAAACATCATATATATTTAAAAAATAATAAAAAACAAAATTTATAGAACACAAGATAATATAATTCTTCACTATTTGATTTTATAGAAATTACAATAAATAAATTAAAAACCAATCTTTAAATTTAGACCTATGATTTGCTAAAAGATCAAATTATGCAATAATCTCATTTGAGCTGATCTTATTAGTTATTTTCTTCTCAACATGAACAAGCATGTAATCTTTCTCTTAGACATAAATTTATTTGTGTACAAATTATACAAAAAAAATCTCTTCTATTATTCCATACACTAATCATTTTTGACATAATTTAATAATTTTTGAAAAAAAAATTAAAATTTAACAGACATCGACAAATACAAAAAAAATATCATATTAGCGATTTAATATGAAAGTAAAATACTATAATTAACCTTCATCACAAATCAATTAGTGACAAGTTAAATAATACGGCCTGGGTAACTAAATCAAACTCCAGAATAATGAAAAAATTAATCCAATACTTATAATTTTTTTCCTTTTCTGCAAAAGAAGAAAAAAGTGGTGAGAAATTAAGTAATTAAAGAATAAACAAATTTGATATATTATATACAGTGTTCTAAATAGCGCGCTATAGCCCCGCTATAGCGTTTTTGGACCCCAAACGCTAAGCTATGACATCAAAATGCGCTATTTGCGCTACGGCCGCTATGGCGATAATAGTGGTTCGCTATTTGTGCTACGGCCGCTATACAATATGGTTTTTTTTTTTTTTTAATAAAACCTATTTGGCAGCCACTGCCAAATTTTTCAAAAAAAACTAGTGTTCTAAATAGCGCGCTATAGCGTTTTTGGACCCCAAACGCTACGCTATGACATCAAAATGCGCTATTTGCGCTACGGCCGCTATAGCGGTCCGCTATTTGTGCTATTTGCGCTATACAATATGGGTTTTTTTTTTAAGCAATTTATATGAGTTTTAAATAAAGATAAAAAAATCTCAAATTGAAATTGAATTTGTTGCTACTTGCTACAGATAAATCAATTTGAAATTGGGAATAGAAATTGAAATTTGAATAGAAAAAAAGTCCAAACCGAAATTAAAATTTGAATAGAAAAAAAAAAAGATTATGTCATGAATCATGATGCTTAAGATATTTTTAATAGGAAAAATCGATAGTTTATGATATTACTATGGATATTTTGAACCGCAATTTGGACTTTGTACGGGTTTAATATGAATATTATAATTTCTTAATTACTTTGGTGTTATTTATTGTTCTATGAGACTTTAGATAATGTTGATATTTAGTACAAATATTGAATATACGAAATGTAAAAAAAAAAAACGCTATTTGGAATAGCTTCCGCTATAGCGACGCTATTCACTATAGCTTTTTTTTTAGCCTTCCCGCTACGACGCTATAAACACTATTTAGAACCTTGAAAAAAACAATATGGGTTTTTTTAAGCAATTTATATGGGCTTTAAATAAAGACCCAAATAAGCTCAAACCGAAATTGAATTTGTTGCTACTTGCTACAGATAAATAAATTTGAAATTGGAAATATAAATTGAAATTTGAATAGAAAAAAAAAATAGATTATGTCATGAATCATGACGCTTAAGATATTTTTAATAGAAAAAATCGATAGTTTATGATATTACTATGGATATTTTGAACTGCAATTTGGACTTTGTACTGGTTCAATATGAATATTATAATTTCTTAATTACTTTGGTGTTATTTATTGTTCTATGAGACTTTAGATAATGTTGATATTTAGTACAAATATTGAATATACGGAATGTAAAAAAAAAAAACGCTATGTGAGATAGCTTCCGCTATAGCGACGGTATTCGCTATAGCTTTTTTTTTTTAAATATGAACAAGCATGTAATCTTTCGCTTAAATATAAATTTATTTGTGTACAAATTATACAAAAAAAATCTCTTCTATTATTCCATACACTAATCATTTTTGACATAATTAAAATTTTTTTTTTTGCAAAAAAATTAAAATTTAACAGACATAGACATCGGCAAATACAAAAAAAATATCATATTAGCAATTTAATATGAAAGTAAAATACTACAATTAACCTTCATCACAAATCAATTAGTGTCAAGTTAAATAATACGGCCTGGGTAACTAAACCAAACTCCAGAATAATGAAAAAATTAATCCAATACTTATAATTTTTTCCTTTTCTGCAAAAGAAGAAAGAAGGGGTGAGAAATTAAGTAATTAAAGAATAAATAAATTTGATATATTATACATAAGAAATAGTAATGAAGCACGTGCTATGTTTTTTATTAGTTGCACAAAAGCTTGAGATAGACGCATCGAAATATATGAAAAAATTGTCAACGGTAGCGCTAATTTTACTTTTTTTAATCGCTTTTCTTTTTTGCTTTCTAGTAACTTCTATTATAGCTAATCGTGCGGCTATGCCTTCCAAAATTTAAATAACTTTTATTTTTTAGTAGTCGTGATGGTCCACTGCTATTTTTTTCAAATTCATATCACCTAAGGTAACAAAATATTTATGTTTAGATCTGGTTCATCCAATCACGACTATGAAAGTGGCCACGTGCGCTCTACTTCAAACCGGATTGGTCCGAATTGTGATCGGACGATCGTGATCCAAACATAAATAATTTGTTGCCTCGGAGGATATGAATTCATTCTTTTCCTATTATACTTTTTACATTTCTATATTTCAACAACTTTTCAAGTCAAAGATGATTTTATTTATTTTTTTACGTAGTCAAATTTGGTTACTTCGTTTATCTACTTCTGACGTATACACAATGATATTTAGGTATACGCATGTGTATATATCATTAGAGAAATGAACAATTTGCCTTCAAAAACCGATAAATTATAAGACTAACATTTTTCTTAACATGCCACATATTTTTTTTATGTTTTTAATAAAGAGTAAATTGATCATTTTATAAATTTTAAATGAGTTTTAATAGACAAGACAATAAAATGGTTAATTTGTGAGTTTTTGAAGTTTAAAAGGTTAAATATGATATTATGCAGTTTAAAGGAGAATACGTAATTTTAAAGTTTTTGAGGGGTTTACGTGAAATCCCCCAAAAAAATATACAATGAAGATATATGCAATATGCTAGTTATGTTACTGTAGACCATTTCAGGAAATAGAAGGATTCTAAAAAATGTGTCATTACCATATTTGGTTCACGCATGACTATTGCTTCAGTTTTTCAGGAAATACGCCATTATCATTTTTGGTTCACATATGACTATTGCAATGGCTAGTCTTAACTACTTTTAAATTATTAACTAAATATTGTCCCAAAATACTTATTTAGTTCACATAAATATAAGCTGAACCAATCAAATCATTCAAACAATCGAATTAGAAATTGAATCAAATAATACAGATAATTCGTTTCAATCATATGAGTATAAAAATTTAATATTATAACCAATAATCAAGTACTACATAATTATTTACATCTTTGTCATTTTATTGTATAAGGGCCTAATTGAGGTTCCTTTAGACTACATAAGAGACTAAATAAACTCAAAGCAAAGGTACATAATTGGGTAGAACAATATCTTCTTCTTCTTTTTTGTTTAAAGTCCGTAGGCACTTCCATTTACCAGTAT
Source organism: Carex kokanica (assembly GCA_025461125.1). Taxonomy (NCBI): domain Eukaryota; kingdom Viridiplantae; phylum Streptophyta; class Magnoliopsida; order Poales; family Cyperaceae; genus Carex; species Carex kokanica. Next base: position 2,040,431 of record JAJGRX010000348.1, read on the forward strand.
GTTATTACATCAGTTGTCCTTTTATTATTACATTGCTTCCTCCTACATATCTTGTACTAGATACTGTACTGGTAAATGAAAACCAAGTTGCCTACCTAAAAGAAAAGAGAGGATAAGTGTATTCAATGTAAGACATCTGTTGAGATCGAGCTAGATTAGCAGGTTGATTAGCTCTTTGGTTTTCCACCCTTGGTATGTGAACACAGCTATATTGTTGTTGAGCTGTCAACAAAAGTGCAATATGTACCAGTTGTGAATATGCCCTCCAATCCGCCACCTGTATCTGTTGTAATCTTTTCCCTGGCATGAATGTGTGTGCCAGCAGCTCTGAATCTGTGTGAAACACGCATTAATTGATTCCCAAGCTCACTGTTGCCTGTAAGGCACTGAGAAGTGCAATAGCTTCCATCTGAAATGGTGAAGAACCATCTGATCAGGGCTTTTGAAGAACCAAAATCTGAAATGGTAGAAAAATATCTTACCCACTCCTCTTGCGTTTTAAAATTATAAGAAGCAAAACTTCCAAGATTGAAATATGAAAATAGCTGAGAAAGACTCAGTATACCAATCCCATTATGTGAAAATTTTGCTTCAGATTAATCTATTCTTGGCACATACCAGTAATACCTCGCAAAGCCTGAGTCAGGTGTATACGAACTTTCAGATGTTAAAAAAATAGAATTAAATAAGAAACTCAGTAAGCAAGGTTTAGAACAACTAAAATGACACCACTATGGAGCAAGGTACTGACTCGTCCAATAAAAGATACTGACACAACTAAAATGACACCACTAAGGTCATGACAAAATTTTATTACCAGATTAAACTAGAACATAAAGTTTGGAGTACAAGCAGATCACAACAGCATGATAAAAAGCTTTTCTATACTAGCACCTTTCCTAATCTACCCCTGGAACTACAAAAAAAACAAAATAACAGTTCATAAAAATCACTTTCAAATACTATTCTTCGAAGAGTTATAGATCGAATAAAGTGTCTCCTCCAAGCATTACAACTAAGGAACCAAATACTTTTCTTAAATTACATGGTCTGCTAAAAATAACATCGAGCAAGTTGCAATTAAAAGATTAAGAAAATAAACAGGTTACCGAATTATTATTATAATAGTGTCATTATTAATGTACAATTTTCTATGGAAAATAATTTACATCAATCGGACCGGATTTCACTTGACCTTTTTTTTTTTTAAATCGGTATCCAAATTTTTCTGTTGGATCAAATATAAATTCAATCCGTATCAAATTAATCAAATTATATATCCATAATATCACATATCGGATCCAAATCTGCTGAAATCCGAGATCATGAACAGTAATTCTGAAATTCCTGAAATTTCGAATCCAACCATGAATTGTTTTGAGATGTGTACACAGAAAAATCAACTGTTTCGAGATGCGTGCACAGAAAAAGTTAGACGGCTGGATCTTAGATTTCAGAAATTTCAGAATTACTATTCATGAATTTCGGATTTCAGCTGATCTGAATCCTCACATATCAGATCGATCGAGTTAGTCCAATTAATAAGATTGGACTCAACATTCTAGTCTATGGTAAGCAACTAGCCTGACCATGCATTTTTTTTATCACGTGCAAATGTATTTAATATTTAATAAAGACTTCACATCAAATAGATACCTTTTTTCGGTACCAAACCAAACGTATTTCTCTATTGGGAAACAAGGGGAACAAAACAAAAAAAAAGAAAAGGGAAAGAAAAATGGAATCCTTCCGTAAACTGGGCTTTATGACGAAAAAGGCCCAAAACAGGACCAAAATTGGAAAGAAAAATGGATAACTGTTGTGGTACCATCCACTTTAGTTTATAGCAGCAACTCGATCGCGCCCACTTCTTAGGCCCATTTATTAGTGGGCCCATACATGTCAGTGGGGCCAATTTTATGGGTCTATGTAGTCACTAAAGGCAGCTTTCTCAAATTGAAGACATTGGGTCCAGTTACTGTAGCAACGTGGGTCCCATTGGCTTTTTGTCTCTAGGGTTCTCCGATTTAAAACCGGAGTGTATAGAGTAGAACTATGGTGTTCCTAAGCTCACCAAGCTCTTCCGTGAGCTCGACTCTAAAACCTATCGAATTGACTTCAAACGATATTTTCAAACCGTTAGATGTTCAATCTATATTAAAATGTGCTTGGAGACCAAATTTTACATTTTTGAAATTTTTTTACTATTTATTAAGATAGTTTGAAAATCGCTGTTTTTATTAAAATTCTGTACCATTGGAAAACAGCGATTTTCAAACCATCTTAATAAATAGTAAAAAAATTCCAAAAAATATAAAATTTGGTCTCCAAGCACATTTTAATATAGATTGAACATCTAACGGTTTGGAAATGTCGTTTGAAGTCAATTCGATAGGTTTTAGAGTCGAGCTCACAGAAAGGCTTGGTGAGCTTAGGAACACCCTAGTTCTACTCGAGTGTATATGCTGCCGGTATAGTCTTATCAATCACTAGATGGAAATGGAATCATTAGAAAAACATGCATGAACATGTGCATTAATAATGTACATGGCTTCGTCACTCCCTCGAATTCATATCCTCTGCATTAACTAAATTTTTTTTTTTTGAGTTAATGTACCTGGACCGTCCGATTTGATTTAAGATCCGTACATACTAGATCCGTAATAATATTAAAGAACCCCCTGCTTTATAGACAAGAACTGGATTGGCTCTGTTTTATAGACAAGACGATGCGGACTCCACTTCCTCTCAATCAACATTGTGTTCATCAAAAAAGAAGAGGTATGTATTAAAGTTCTCCTCAGATACCTGAGTTAATCTCAGCCAAACGATTTTTTTCAGGTCAGCCTTAGTTTCATGGAAGGGCTCTAAGACTCATGCCAGATTAAAATCAAGTACCTAGTTGAACCTGAATTCTTAATTCCTTGGGAACAATATGAGTTAAGAATGTCATCATTTTCAATTTTTTTTTGTGACATGTACCTTGTATTGTATTATACAAGTTATTGCTTTGTCAAACAATTGTATCAGTAATTTTGCATAATAGTTAATGAGTGAGGCTATGGTGCTATGCATAGCACGGATGGCTAGTGTACTACGGCTCAATATGGTACTTTTTAAAATTCTAACGGTCGATCCGACCGTTCAATGTGATAACCATATGAATATGTACTTGCAAACTTAATTTTATATATTTTTGAATTTTTTTACTATTTTTTTAGATAGGTAGAATTTTGATGGTCCATATTTTTCAAAAAACACTAATTTTTCTACCTATCTAAAAAAATAGTAAAAAAATTCGAAAAAATATAAAATTAAGTTTGCAAGTACATATTCATATGGATATCACATTGAACGGTCGGATCGACCGTTAGAATTTTAAAAAGTACCATATTGAGCCGTAGTACACTAGCCATCCGTGCTATGCATAGCACCATAGCCTCACTCATAGTTAATATACACCAAACACAGTCACTGGTTAAACCATAGAGTGATTAAGACATCCATTGCTGGTCTGCCAAATTAAGTCCCAAGAGACATAAAAAGTAATATATTATAAACCTCCAAATTGAGAAGTACATAACAGTCGTACAAATGGATAGGTATATAACAACCTCCAAACTTGGTTGACACTCGCTTTTTTGAACCTTCCAAGCGGGATACATGCTTTTCAGTATTCCATTACATTTGTGACCTTGCTGTATGGTTATGATCACAATTGACCCTTCAGTTTGTCCACGCAATTGGAGTGTGTTCAACCAAGTCCGGATTCTCTGTTGCGACCAAGTACAGCCAAAGGTGAGCTCATAACGCACATTGGGGGTTTGATACTTTGATGGACACAAACCTGCCACAGAGAATCCAGACTAAGATTCGAACTACCTAAATGATTTTTGGTGGGCGACCATGGTTAATAATGCAAAAATCATTGTCCCAATAGAGAGGCTTCCGTACAAGAGTTGTTGCTCATTTCTGAAATTCCACTTTAGCACTTCTCCATTTCGTATACACTTTTAGCAGATATTCGATTGTTACTTTTGATGTGATAACGCATGATTTCAAGGAAGTACCCAAAAAAATGGCAGTGAATATTTAACGGGGAATGTTTTACTTTAAAAAAGTACAAATGAAAGAGTGAACGGTATGGATAATATCCGATCCGTATTCGGTCCATATTTGAAAAATTAGATGTGAATATCCGACATCCGAATATCTATGTGGATATGGATACTGATATGATTTTATGTTTCAATTATCCCTATTCAAATAATACATATATACCATATATTTTATATATATTATGAAAAAAAATATGTTATTCACCATTATAATTGGATGAGAGTGAGGCTATGGTACTTCGGCTAGTGTACTATGGCTAGTGTACTACGGCTCAATATGGTACTTTTTAAAATCCTAACGGTCGATCCGAACCGTTCAATGTGATATCCATATGAATATGTACTTGCAAACTAAATTTTATATTTTTTTCGAATTTTTTTACTATTTTTTTAGATAGGTAGAATTTTGATGGTCCAGAATTTGTATAAAACACTGAAAATTCTATCTATCTAAAAAAATAGTAAAAAAATTCGAAAAAATATAAAATTTAGTTTGCAAGTACATATTCATATGGATATCACATTGAACGGTTCGGATCGACCGTTAGGATTTTAAAAAGTACCATATTGAGCCGTAGTACACTAGCCGAAGTACCATAGCCTCACTCATTGGATAAATATTATGAACTTTAGTATTTTTTAATTTTTTTTTAATAAATATATGTTCCGGTCCGTATCTATATCCATATATGTCTGATATCCAATCCGTATCCGTATCCAGAAAATTAAAAAGAATATGGATATGGTTTTACCACTATCCGCTCTGTATCCTCTCCGTTTTCACTCCTAAGTGGCCCACATTCATGAGTCCATATCCTATGAGGTAACATAATTTATATGTTTAAATCTGGATTGTCTAATTAGAATTCAGATCAATTCAATCCGAAGTGTAATACACGAGGTCTCTTGTGGATTATAATTGTACAGTGTAGATCTAAACAAAAATATTAAAAATTGGTGTTGAAGTTCTTATATAAGCATATTAGCCGTATTCTATATGAAGAGTCCGCCTAAATACACTTATATAAGAACTTCAACACCATATGCTTATAAATTGTTTTTGTATTTTCAAAGTTCAAAAGTCGTTCTGAACCGTTCAACATGATATCCATATTAAAATACGTATATAAGAACTTCAACACCACATGTTTATAAGTCGTTTTTGTATTTTCAAAGGTCAAATAGTCGATCTGAACCGTTCAAAATGATATCCATATTAAAATGTGCTTGGAGACAAAATAGTATATATTTTTTTTAAAAGTTACTATTTTTTTAAATAGGTAGAAATCTATTAATTCGGAAGATTATGGATCATTTATATATAGTATTTTCTGTTCCTGTAACATCACTCTGTAACAAGACTGGTACAAAAAATTTCAGCATTTTCTGTTACATCACTCTCTAACAAATTTCACTTAATCAAATAGTGTCTTGACCCCTGTTTTTTCTAAAAAAAAAAAGGTTAGTAGAAGAAAAGAAGCAAAGTAGCTTGAGGAGGAGAAATTAAGGAAACTGAAAGGAAAAAAGAATCCGCACGTACCTCCATTGCTTTTGCAATGTTCTTGGAAAGAGAAAACAATACCAATCAAATTAACTTGTACAATCAAATAGCTTTTACATAAAGGGGAGGCTACGGCATCCCAAAGCTAACAAAAAAAAAAAAAAAACTCGTAATTCATCCCTTTTACCTTTGCAATTTTTTTGGAAAGACAAAAGAAAAATAAATCAAATTAAATCCAAATTTAAGTTGAGAACAGCAGAAGAGAGAGGAGGATATAATTGTCAATTTTATTTTTAAAATAACTAAATAAAATGTTAAATGAATAAAAGGGCCCAGGATAAAAGAAAGAATGTTAAGATTTTATTGGGATATTAGATTTTATGATATTTTCATGGAGAAATTAGTTATTTTGAAAGTTTGTATGGACACACTAAATTTTTTTCCTAAATATTTTAAGGAACGTTCTCTCTAAAAATATGTCCTTGTAAGTATATATGCACTGTAAAAAAATTCTAACATAGTTAATTTTTATCATAGATATATATCCCTAATTTGGTTCTTAAAGAAAATCAATCTTTGTGACATGTTGGTCCTCAATAACGCTCAAAATGAAACCACACGAGATCCAATACAACTAACTAATTCGATAAGTTTTTTATAACTCTTTAATTACATTTTCAAACAACATAAGGTTTTTAACATTTTTCATAATTAATTGATATTACTGACGAAAATTCTCCTCTCAGCTATTTGTAATTAGTTTTTTTTATTGAGTGGGCGAGTAGAATGTAGCACAAATCTCGATGCATTTCCAATTGTTCGATCCGAGCATGAATTTTCCGAGCACTGCATGCACAGGATCCAACATTCCCAGGCCACCTCCTTCATCCAAAGATAAAAAAGAATCTCCAGTGGCAGAGTAGACTGGAGAGGAGGAGATGAGGTAGTGGAGAGGCAGTTGCACAGCCGTAAAAGGCTGCTTACAAAAATAGGGAAGATGGTGGGCACTGGGCAGCCTCTCTTGGACACATGCTTCATGTCCCCTCTGATCCCTCAGCTTTTTTTCCACATAAAGCAACTTGCTAACAACCCACTATCACACTATACACCTCAAGTCAGCTATTTTTCGGGTTCTTTTTTTAAGGATCCGTTAACCTGCATGATGACATAATCAACTTATAAATGAATAGTACTTCAAGGTGCCATCCAAGTTATTTGCATGTGCTATCATCATTCAGAGATCAAATTAAAAAAAGAAAGAAAGAGAGCCAACTGGTAATTATAAATATGAAAAAGAGTATAAGAGCAAATATCTCCTCCCAGTCTCTATGTTCATTTTTTTAACTGTGATATATATTAGAGCATTTCAATTAGTCTGGTTATTCTTTAGATGGTAGAGAGGATAGAGATGGAGCAACTATTCCTAGTTATACTGTTGTTGCCTGTCAATGTTGCTTCAAATAATAACCACTTTTAATTTACCTCCTGAACCGACTGCATACACTTTAGGAAGGCAAACAGCACCTCTTGTGCCAACCACTGTACCATCTTTATGGCATGTATTCCTTTTCTTTTTGTTCCCATTATTTTCTGTCTTTGTTCTACTTCTTTATATTATTTTATCTCTGTTCATTATCGCCTTGATCAATCAAGCAATTTCTGAGACATTGTATATGCTTTCAGTTGACCTGGTTAATGGTATATATACATCACATGCATGGAGTAAAGACCATATATAATAGCTTATATTATATGCAATTTTAAAAAAAAAAATGAAATGTTCTTGTTTTGAGCTTAAGTAAGTAAGCCCCATGAACTTCCTTTTCGAAGTTAAAGAAGCCTAGCTCTACTCGAATTAACTTTTTACTTATTAGAGGTTTTATCTCTCTTTTCCCTCATTTTGTCCCGGTATGTATAACACCTTTTCAATACAAACGAAAATGGATGACCAACACTACCTAAACTTAAGTACCCTACAATAAGTCTACTTTTGTTCTCAAACCAAGGTACTACCTCTACCTAATACCTATAATCCAATTGGTCTATTCTTTCCTCTTTTGTTTTTTTGTATTTTGCACCTTAGTTACAAGGAAACCAACATATATGTCTTTTTTTTTTCTTTTAGGATAAATCAGACATTTCAAGAGATGAAAATTTTCAGTGCCTTTATTTAAAATATTTGTAAATAAAAATTACGTTTCTCTTACTCAAAAAAATATGTTTATCAAACTTCCATAAAATTATAAGAAAATTGATATACAAATAATAATCCTGATTCCTGACCGTTGACATCCTGGGAGGAGAGATCAGATAGATGCTTTTACTGTTTTACTTTGTTGAATGAGAGGAAACAGGTTCTGGATCCTCTCCAATCATAATGTAACAGTTTTAGGCTTTACAGAATCACTGTCAAATCTATACTGTATGTATCAGATCGTAAGATTCAAACATACCCAAATGAAGAACTTAGCTACTCAGACTATGCTGCAATCAGAACCATTGAATCTAAAACGGACAGTTCAGAACAGCTAAGATTACCCAATATACCAGTGCAATTGGAGAGGAGCCGAAGCCAATGGGAATATTCAGGTCATGCGATGAGTTAAACTCTGACAATATAAATTATACGCAAATTAGGCTAGCAGCGTTCAGATCTGATTCACTCAAGTCTCAGAGTGACCTGGTTTCTTTGTTTCTTTTTTGCTCCACTAGGTAATGTTTGTTCTCTGCTTTGTGTTACCTGAGAATATGAGATACGGAAAAGGGGTTCATGGCACGGAAACAGTTGTGCTTCCATTTCATTCATTCAATTTAAGTCTCATCATTATCTAGCAACTTTTCTCTATCCCATCCAATCTAATCTAGATCTATGCTCAGAGAATATTTCTCATAGGGATATTGTCAGACAAATTTCATTTTCAAAGCCATGAACTTTGGAAATAGGAAAGAAACTTAACTAGGTAGTGCTGACTAGTGAGTACTATTATTATATTATTTTGGAACTATATTTATGGATAAGATTTTATATTTATGTACGTGGAACATTGAAGATATAATCAGTTTTTAGTAAGTTTATCAGGACGTTGCATTTGTTTATTGATGGAAGAAAAAAATTGAATATTGATCTTTCATCCATGTGCATGTTTTGTATAGAATGATACAATTTCATAACTTGGGCAAACAAAAAGTTTCTTTTGTTCTCTTTTTGGGGCTACTGACAACATTTATCAAAACTAGAACAAATTTGATTTTCCAAATGAATGGAAAGATATCTTTAAAATTTCTTCAAAAATAGCAAAAAAGAATCACCATGAATGTGCGTGGCTGCTGGAAAAGGCTGTCCTAAATGCAAATATAAATTAACTATAATTTTGTGATTTGTTTCATGTTTTTGGAAAAAAAAAAAAAAATTCCCAGTACAGGAATTAATAAAACTTAAAACTGAAATATCTTACTGGAAATAAGAAAAGAAAAACCTTTCTCAATAAGAAGTTTGAAAATGTAATTGTAAGCAAATGTTAATGTCAACTAGACAAGATACTTTGCTACTTTGGATTATATTCTCATATTATATATCACGATCAAAGCTAATAAAGCCACAAAAAACAAACATAAAAAGAAAACCAAGTATGCAATGAAAGCTTGATGGAATGAGGTTTAAGGTACTAAGATTCTTTTTATACAAGGGGGACAAAAAACCTAAGCCTACCATAAAGCCATCTCTTTACTTTTCCTTCAAATTGAACTCTCCCCTCCAACTCACACATGTGCATGCAGAAACAATTATGGCACTCTTTAACTTAAACTCAATTTCCAACTCATAAAGTGCTCACCATTTTTTAACATACACACCATAAAGCTTGAAAGGGAACTTTCATCTTTGCGTATATCTTTTCCAATTACTCTACAAATGGGTAAGAGATTTGAACATCCGAAAAGCTGGAACCCTTTGGGTCCAATTAGTACAGTAAATGCATGCAGCTTCTGCATTGCTATTTATTATCTGTCAAATATATTATAGCTTCTAATATCTTGTCTGTTATATTAGCTAGTTTTTTATATATTACTTTTCTTGCTCGGGAGCGTACCGAGTTCTAGTCTTAGTACTAACTACTAAGTACTAACAGAGAAGATTCTTACTTTATTTTTTATAGGAACAATTAGTTACACACATTTGAATTCAAAATAAAATAACCAACTGAAAATTGAAATGAAATAGAGTCTTCGTCTAACTTTGTCAATTTCAATTAAGCTATTGTATATCTCAATTTCCAGAACCAGAAGCATATATATATAGCAGAGTTTTTGTGACTGCTGTATTTCATATATATATATATATATAAAAAAGATATTTGTCTATGAATATGACAGCGATGAAGTGCTAGTATGAAACCTTAGAAATGATTGAACATTATTTAAATAAACTGTTATTTAACAAAAGAGTCAATGCAATTAGTGCATCAAGATCAGAAAGTGGTGATGTTGCTGTCTTAAGTGCTAATCCGAATGTCTACTAGTAATGAATTTGTCACTTATCAAAAAACTTACATCATGACAAACTTGAATATTTGAACAATTTATTAAAGATTGTTTACTTTTTGTTTGAATTTTGAAATAAGCGCCCAATTAACTCCGATATTCTTTGGATGCCTCTTGCATGTGAGTCCCCTCACAATCCATGCCGACTTGCGATTCATTTAAGATTGTTTAGTTGGAAAATAGATCTCCAATTAGGTGGAGAATTGAAAAAAATGTATAATGATTTCAAGAGGTACCATGTTCTCAAATTGAAACATATTCCCAAAAAATTGACAGGATTTGAAAACGAAACCAGCCGGCCACAATCCATTAGTTACTATTTGCAAGGTTTGTTACAGTGAAATAAAAGGTACAGAAAAATGAGCAAAAAATCATGCACTGATAAAGATTCACAACAGATTGTCAGAGGTCCCAGAGCCACCACTAAGCAGCAGATAACAAACTCAGGGGTAATATGGTAAAATCACCTTTCTTCTGTAGCAATATAAACAAAAACATCCATACAACAACACACCACTATATACTGCGACTCCTCAACTAGGCATACCCTCTCTCCATCCCCTTTTCACTATGGAAGAACAAGGCAGCAGAGAGGAACTCCGGTTACTTCTTCCTGCTCCAGTAACTCAGCCTACATGCAACTCGCCTCGACCAAACCGTAACTCAGACCTAAACTTAGATTTAGGTCTGTCTATGAGCATAGGTCCTGGGCAACCGCCATCACCGCCACCGCCTCCAAATGGAAGCCAAAAATCAAATATCAGTAATGGCAATAGTAATAGCAGTAGTAATAGCAGTAATAACAATGAGGTGATTCAAGGGATGCAAGAGCTGAAACAGCAAACAGCTGAGCAAGTGCGTTTGGCAGCAGCTGAGAGGGCGTATGCTGAACGTGTCAGGTACTAAGAACTGATTTTTCTACCAGCATTTTTCAGATAAACTGTCATTATCATTCTCTTTCTTTCATTTGTTTTTATTTAATTATGTGTAGTTTTGTCTTGACTATAAGCAACACAGAGTACCATTTGATATATAAGTTCGATTTATCCTTTATTCTAACTAATAATGGATTTGATTTCTACTTGACCTACACAATTTAATATGTTAGTCGGTCATTAATTAATGTTTGTTCTGGTATAAAACGGAACAGAACATCTCGATTATGCCCCATTTTAGCTGAAAAGGTACTGAATAAGCTCTACCAAGGACTAAATCAAATCATGATGAATATATAAATAATAGCAATAATAAGGATAAAGATAACAGTAGCAGTAATAACAATAATTACAATAAAAACAAATAGAAGAATGATAATAGATAATTATTATGACAATAATGATTGATGATGACATAGATGGTGATAGAAATTAGAAACAACAACAAACATAGTACAATAATAACAACTAGCTTGTTGTTTAACTTCATTCCTGCCAATGATTTCATGCAAAGTCCAGAATCCAGATACTCATAAAGAGAAATATAAAATTTATTTTTCACATCTGGTCTTTTGGATTTATATAAAACAGGGAGATGGCGAGACGGGAGCTGGAGATTGCAGAGAGGGAGTTTGCAAGGGCCCGACTGATCTGGGAACGGGCCCGTGCAGATGTACAGAGAGTAGAAAGAATGAAAGAGATGAGTGCTTCGAGAAGGATAAATACTGCTTCTCTTGAGATCACTTGTCATGCTTGTATGCAGAGGTTCTGTCAGTAAATTCAAGGTTTTTGGTGTTTTTATTTGATCTGGTTATTTTTGTCATAATGCAAATATAGATGTTAAGTTGAACGTGGTACTGGTTCCTGCATGTTCTAGCTGCTTTTGGTTTGGTCCATGAATTCTAAAAGAATGTAGATGCAGCATTACAATGGTATGATAATTGACTTAGAAACCAAGTATGCATCTTGCACATATGCGAATAGAACATGATTGCAAAATACTTGGAGGAGCCTTGAATGATAATCCACTTAATTTTGCATTTTTTTTTAATTAGCAGTTAAGCGGTTAAACTTGACGAATATTAGTTATGACATTAGTTTCGTTTTCCTTTAAATTTAAAGAACATAAAGTTCTTGTGAAAGATTTCAGAATTTGAACACCATGACTTAATTTGGTTTTCCACCACGACAATTTCAGATCAGTTGACAATAAAGCAGAGCATAAATGATAAGTGAGGTTCAGACTTCAGATAGGATAAAGTTCCATAAATACATGATACTGTTTAGATGTCCTCACTGGTAGTCATGATTCAATATATATGCATAAATAATACTTTCTTTCTTTTTTGGAGAAACAACTGGGAAATATATTAAAAACAGCATGACGATTGACGAGTTAAAAATGTTTGTGAGAGACGGTATAAAGAGTCCTTGCATGCATGATTGCATCGTACGCCAATTTAAAGCATTTTCTGGTACAACATTAAAGCCTCTCCATGTGTAAACTTTAGTTAATCCTGTCTTCTCATCAACTGATCCTCTTGAAGTTCTAACTCACCACGTGTTATGTACTACAGTCTACAGTAGTAACTTCAACTTAAATCTTTTTTCCTTTTTTTTCTTTGTGTCTTTTTTGTTGATAAAAATAGCATCAATTGCTGCGTCAGAGCTTGTGCCTAGTAGTGAATTGAACTTTAATTATCAGAGTTTGCATGCAGCTAGTCAGCTACAGATTAAATTTCGCAAGATTTGAGTTGTATCTTAATCGTAAAGGGGCTGTTATAATAATATTAGCTTCATAAAAACAATATATTTTCAAATCGATATAAGAGCAAAAACTACACTACATGTAAAGAAACTGTAACGTTCTTCATTAGAACAAATAAAATGAAGTTAAATCGAAAAACCAACAGTTTCTTAAAACATTATAAAACTTGAAACAGTATTTGAAACAGTTTCTTAATTACAGGAATTTGTATAATTTACAACTTGGTACTCAATATAGCCATTAGGCTAATTGCTGGTGAGTTGTTAGTTATCTGTGCAGATAATTTCATGGTCTGGATTGATCGATGATGAATCTTCTCTGAGATCTTTTGATATCACAATATTTTCTTCAACACTTCCTCTCAAGTTGGGTTCATATATGTTAATTGATCCCAACTTGAAGAGGATATTTTCGAATGGACCTTTGTCTAGTGACTTAGTGAAGATATCTGCTAGTTAATCTTGACTTCTAACAAACGGTGTCTCAATTTATCCGGATTGGACTTTCTCTCTTACAAAGTGGCAATCCACTTCTATGTGTTTTGTTCTTTTATGGAACACCGGGTTTGAGACAATGTGCCTTGCTGTTTAATTGTCACAGTACATTTGCATTGGCTCGTTGCAAGGTATCTTCATGTCTTCAAGCACCTACTTGATTCAAGTCAACTCACTTGCAGTTGATGTCATAGCGCTGTACTCTGCCTCTGCGCTAGATCTTGCAACAACACTTTGCTTTTTTTCTTTTCCAAGTCACAAGATTTCCACCTACAAATATGCAATATCCTGTGGTCGATTTTCGATCATAGTTACCAGCCCAATCTGCATCAGAATAACCAACAATACTGTTAGTATTATTTTTCCTCATCCATATGCCTTGACCTGGAGATCCTTTTAGGTACCTAAGTATTCTATCTACGGCCTCTAAATGAGTAGTCTTTGGTGCATGCATAAATTGGCTTACTAAACTAACGACAAATGCAATATCAGGTCTAGTAACAGTCAGGTAAATTAATTTGCCAACAAGTCTTTGATATTGTCCTACATCTTTTAATGGTTCACCATTTTCGATGTCAAGTATACTTGCAGCTTGTTTTGGTTGACAATTTTTAAATTTCTGAGGCCTTTCAATTTGGCTTTGATATCATATTTTGTTTGGAGATGAAAAGCTGATAAGAGAATTGTGTGAATATCGTAATATTGAATGATAATTTTACAAGAGATTACAGCACCAGCACCTACTTATAGGCTCTTGGTGATACTAGTTGTTACTTCTTAATCTGTTTTTGCTAGCTGTCTGACTAATTACTTAATTACAGGGATTTGTATAATTCTAAGTATGATAATTTACAGCTTGGTATTCAATATAGCCACTAGGCTAATTGCTGGTGAGCTGTTGGTTATCTGTGCAGATAATCTCATAATCTGGATTGATTGATGATGAATCTTCTCTGAGATCTTATGAATCAAATTTTAGTTTTTTTTTTTTTTTGGATTTTCACGATATAATTTGAAAGAAATCGCAATTATATATGTTAGAAGAAATGATGTTCTAATGAAGCAACCCAAATTAAAGGTGTGAAATTTGTATTGTGCAGTACTGCCCAGTGCCCACATTTGGATGTCTTGTATGGAAAATATACACTACATTTCTTCATGTCTATTAAAAATCCAGGTGCACATCTGGTAAGGACCGCACCTTCATCTGTGGATTATATGCTGTCACTGGCGATGCGGTTATGGTTGAGACAGATCGATTGGTACAGTCAGCGGTACGGCAATGTTGAGTTTGCCTTTGTTTGGTCCTCATTATTTTTTTGAAGTAGTAGGTTTTGCCAACTAAATTTCATTAAAACAATAAAAAGAGATTTCGATAGAGATAGAGAAGGGGAAAAAAAAAACAATATTAATTCATGGTTTTTCAAGCTTGATCCTGATTATTAAATTTTTCGTTAATTGATTTTGATTTGATCGTCTGTTATGATCCCATTTTCTATGGTTTCACATTTTTAGCTTCATTGTATCCATCGCAATTTGCACCGGTAAACCTCGTATTTTCACTTGCTTTTCTCTTATAATCATTCCTTTTTTTTCATTTGTTCTCTTATACTTATTAATTTACTGATCTGTTCTAACTTCTAACTTATCTCTATTCCATTATTAAGCACGTTGGGTGTCCGATCCGCCAACGGCTACGATTGAAAGATGAAATTTCGGATTTAATCTCAGCCCTCCAATCACATAATATGTCTTCTTTTGATTAAATACATATGTTTATGTGTAGAAGTCTAAATTTAGTTAAAAATATACTCACCACACGTACTATCACACGATACATTACAAGTAATACCAAGAATTGAGCAAATGAAATTAGCATTAAATATTTATTACCATATCTCTCTTAAGCTTTAATTAGTGCATAAAAAGATTAATTTCCAATTTAGACATATAGCATATCTCATTTCCGAATTTCCTACCTCTTATTCATTTTTGGAAGAGAACAAAAAAGGCATATTATTGATTTATTCTCTAGCAACTTTCCACATTTAATTTAATTGAATTATAACACAAAAATTGTGCATGCACTGACATGCAAAGAATGCTGTTGTATTAAAACAGTCATCTGTTGTTGTTTTTTTTTTTATTATTTATTATTTGCCTCTCTATGTTAAATCTTATAATATGTCCCGTTGCAACGCACGGGTACGATACTAGTTCCATTATTAAGCACGTTGGGTGTCCGATCCGCCAACGGCTACGATCGAAAGATTAATTTTTGGATTTAATCTCAGCTCTCCAATCACATAATCTATCATCTTTTGATTAAATGCATTTGTTTTATGTGTAGAAGTTTAAATTTAGTTACAAATATACTCGCCACACATACCACCACACGATGTGTTACAATTAAAATTAAACAGACTCTAAAATTTAGCGATATAATTATCCGTTTCCTTATTTTTTTTGTTTCCTTATTTCTCCCTCTCCAGTTGAAATTTTCTATACAGCGGATCACAGTACAAATTAATTTTTTCTTCACTTCCTTATTTATCTACTTTCTTATTTCTATGCATATTACTGTGATAAATGTAGAATATATTTCTAAATTTTTTTTTTTTTTTTGAAAATTTGTCATTTTGTATGAGAATTTATTTTTGTTATCTTATCGTATATTCCGTTGCAACGCACGGGCATGATACTAGTATCAAAATTAAGTATGTTTAGAGGGTACGAACCTACACTCTATTAAAAAGGTAATCCTATATAGTGCTTCACCAAATGTAAGGAGTTAGATTGTTTTTTTTTATGGCTGATGGATAACCGCCAACAAATATATTGATTAAAAAAATTAATTATAAAAATGTCCTAATTACCAGTAGCGGTGTTAATAGCATCATTTTATCTGTTTACCAGACCCGTACCGTATCCGATAAGACAGGTACGGGTAAGATTTTTTTTTCAATAAACTTATCAGGTATGAATACGGATAAAGCATATTTCGTACTCGTTACCCGATCAGATAATTATAAGAAAAAAATATATATATTATATATATTAATAAGTATTGAAAGAGTACTTTAATTAATTTACTTGCACTTAGTATGATTATAATTTTTTTTTCTTCAATAAAGTACTATACATGTGACATGTGTGAAATGAACAGTAGTATAGTACTCATTAAGCTCACTCCGCTCCTGAAACCGAATCCTCGTAGGTACCTGACTCACACATGCAAATTGAAACGGACGGTCCAGATTAACTAAATACAGTGCCTAACTGCCTATTCGGGAATGGCGCAGGGAGCCATTATTAATTGTGCTTGCAGATTCGTGCCAAGTTAAAAGAACGATCCTGGACCGTCCGTTTCCAATTTGCTTGAGTCAGGTAGCTGGGGTGATCCGAATTCCTCCGGTCCCACTATAGTCCCAGGGTTGTTCCCACTTCCGACAATAAAAAGATATGCGGCCTGTTGCACCCGAAGCGAGTCGAAATACATTTTGACTATTATCCCATCAGAAGGCCCAAACCCATGTTCAGCCTTTGTTCAAATACCATCCAACTTCAACGGCCCAAAATAAAACGGGTCGATGCGTCTCTTTCTGGGATAGCACGCATGATACAGGTGTCGGACACGACACGTATCACACCGCGACACGATTCTAAAATGTCTGTGTTACATTAAACTGACTCGAGTCAAAAATGACTTGAGTTCATTGACTCGGTTGTCTCACGAGTTGAATCCAAGTTACTTCCAACTCAGTTGACTCATAGACTTGATAAACTATATAATATTTTGTTAGACTTTATACTATTTAGTGATTTGATAAACTTTGTACTATTTAATTATGTATTTGTCACTATTTCATTATGTAAAGTTTTAAATTGTGTACTATTTTGATAACCTATGTACTATTTATTTTGTTATACTTTATTTTGGTAATTTTTAATTTGATAAATTATGTACTATCTATGAGTCACGAGTCGACTCGAGTTCTTCGCGAGTTGAATTCAAGTTAGAGTTTCTGACTCGAAACTCAATTAGCAACTCGGACTCAACTCAGCTCATGAGTTCACGAGTTAAATCTAAATTGCTTTCAACTCGGACTCAACTCGGCTCATGAGCAGCCCTAAACTAATAAGAGGGATCGCTGTCATATTTTAATAATCTTAACAATAGTGCCGCAAACTTGTAATAAATAAAATAGTCATGCATTAATTGATCTTCTATCGAGGACCATGAAAATAATTATTGTGCCCAATTTAAAGCACAATGTTCATGTCGTGCAAAATACGAAGCAACTTGTTACATATAATGCTAGTCAATGAATTAGTCTAATGCGCAATAACGTTTTATTTAAGAAACTCGTGGAGAAATTGTGTTTTGAATAAATTTTTTTTGGAAAGTTTTCCATGTTTGTTACATTTATTTCTTGTTTTTTCAAAAATTAAGGATCTAAATTACCAACTGCTGCTCTAGCACGAAAGATGCGATTTTGCCATGTTTGTTATTTCGTAGCATCACTATTATGTAATTAATAAAACTAACAGTGTGTATGGGCTGTTTTATTTAACAAATGTTTTCTGGCCAACTACATTTATACTGTCTTCGTGGATTTTTTTTCAGCGATGGAAAAAATGTAGTGTACACAAAAAGAACCAAAAGATGCTTGCATAGCAAATGGAACATGTTCACAAAACAAAAGTTTGCAAGAGATGAGTCATACTTTGTCTTTACGTACAATAATTAATCTCACAGAGTTATTTTCTTCTGGGCGACTGGGCCTGCAACGGTGTTTTTTCCAAATCAAAACAATACTGGGCCTAGATTGCTGTATCCGTTTCTCAACAAATCCATACTCTTCGAGTTTATCCCAGCAAAAGAATGAATTTCTCAGTCTGAACGCAATTTGGATTTTTTATACATCCTCTAACAACGTGTCCTTTGAGCACACCCTGCTTGCGCCACGTGGAATTAAGAAGTTGTAAGAAGGTGCAACGTACATAGCCCACGTGGTCTTTTACTTACACCCCCATCTTTATACTCTCAAGCAATGGCATCTCTGTTTCAAAAATCCGGAAAACACAACATTTGTTTGGTTTCACTGAGAATTGGAAAAGAGAAACAGAAAAAAAAAATGTCAGGAGTCTCGCTGGCAGTGGCCCCAAATTCGGATCATGATCGGAAACCTGGGGAGAGCACAGGAAAAGACGCCCCGAGAAGCAAACAACCACAACAACCGATAATCGGCGGCGTGATGGGCTCTTTACGTGTGATTGAACTGCAACTCGTGGCCTTCATCATGGTGTTCTCAGCCAGCGGCTTGGTGCCGCTTGTAGACCTGGTCTACCCGGCAATTGCAACAGTATACTGCACATTCCTCTCCCGTTTCGCATTCCCATCCATCGGATCTTCATCGGATTGGGAGCTGTTTCAGGGCGGCAATGCATTCAGGATCTACGCTGTGGTGGGGTCCACTGTGGGGTTGTTCCTGCCTTTGGCATATGTTTTGGGGGGGTTTGCAAGAGGGGATGAGCATGCGGTTAGGTCGGCCACACCACACCTGTTTTTGCTGGCTTGCCAGATTTTGACCGAGAATGTTGTAAGTGGGCTCGGTGTGTTCTCGTCACCAGTGCGAGCACTCGTGCCATTGTTGTATACGGTTCGAAGGATATTTGTGATTGTGGACTGGATCTATGATGTGTGGGCCCACAGAGATCTTTCTCAGAATGTAGCAGTGCAGGTATGTTCTCTTTGAGCATGATTGTTTTAGAGTTGTATAGTTATTTGACTATTGTTTTTTTTTATTATTTAGTTTTTATCTTAAGATTTTGTTTGTAAACTGAGCCAAATGTTCTGAGTTTCTGGTCCACACTTTAATTTACTGGTTAGTTTTAAATAACATGTCATACTTTCTAATGTGTAATTTCGTCCTAAACTTGTCCAATAACTGCCTTAGTTAGGATTTAAGGGGAACTTTCCTAAAAGTGATTTTGCTTAAATAGCCTACAATCCTCCCTCTTATTTGCATGTAAACCATGGTCTGATTTTGATGAAACTGCTTCTAGATGCCATGTAATTCTGAGGTCATCCAGTCCCCTTCTTCCAATTTCCATTTTTATTCTATTGAATTATTTGATGCCAGTTCACTAAAAATTAGTAGTTTATAACATCGAGATACAATGCAGGATGCGGCGTGGGTTTGGTTCGGGAGAGTGTTGGCTGCCGCAAATCTAGTCTATTTCTCCATCAACCTCTTTGGTTTCTTGATCCCATTGTTCTTGCCGCGTGCATTCAAGAAGTACTTCAAAATGCAGGATGAAGTCCGGGCAAAGACAGCCGAGGACAAACGTGCGGGTGCCAACAGAGGCACATCGGGAGAAGCCAAGCAGGATTAGTGTAAAAATTATCAGATCATTATTTATTCTCCTTTGTTTGATCTGTGTTTCAAGTTAGCACTAGTTGAGTGCCAGTGAACATTAGGATGGTTTAGGCAAGCTTTTCTGTTTTCTGGTTTATCTCCATGTATGTATATATGTGCTTTGTTTCAGACTTGTACCTTTCTGTCTGAGTTTATTGTTTTTGTTTTACCTAGTAATGTTTCTGTTGAATTGTACGATCTCGGAATCTGAATGAAAAAATTGACCTTTTAAGACTTATGCACTTCGTTTTTGTATGCAAGGACGAAAAGATATCAATTGCCGAAGTCCAAAAATTTGATTTCTTTTTTCTTTTGACCATAATTTGTTCTGAGAAAATTAACGAAGATTTCTAGATGGAGTTTCGTTTGAACAACAGTTTCGACTTTCGACTCTGACTGAAATGCAAATCCACATCGTAGTCGCCGTAATAAATCACCACAATTTACCACAATTTGAGGAGGTACCAATTTAGTGTTGCATCAAAACAAAAACATTAAGCAACGGAAGCATCATCTCTATGAGTTTCTTATCAATAAAACATTAACTGACAATTTAATGCTCCTGCATGAATCTCCTATAAAGTTCAGCCAAAATCAGAACCTACAATCAGAGCCAACTATGGTCAGTCCAAGCCTAACCCGATTTCTGATCCTGTTCGCGCTGTTCAGCACGACAGTCATGGCTGATACAGAAAGCAAGCCTCAGGAGCCGCCCACCCCCTTCCAACAAATGGTCGACCGGCTCTTCGCAACTGTTCCGCTGGGCAATGATTCAGAGGAACTGAATTGGACTGTGCGTGCAAGAAATAATTCCGATACAAAACTTCCAGCGCCAAAAAACTTGACGGAGTTGATGCAGGAGTGCTGGATCTACTTCGGCCACCCGCAAACGATCCGGGACATTAAGGGATTCTTTAAGTGGGGTTGCCAGCCGTATCCAATCACATGCGACGTAAATCGTTATTCTTATATCTTTTTATTGTAGTTATATACTTTTTTGTTTCCTTATTTGGATCGAAGTATGTAAAAAAGAATCTATGATTCAGAGAGAAAATAGAGTACACGATTCCTCAGCTAACCAAAGACATTCTGTTACAATTTGCAACATGTATTTATAATAGTTGCATTCATAGTTGCTATATAGTAATCCTTGAATGTCTCTATATCAGTTATTTAAACATCATTGGGGTTTTCTGACAGGGCATCAAGGCGCTGCCCAAGGAATGCATTACCAACATGTTTTCCTTGAACAAGAATGTCAGAGCACCGCAAATTAAGGAGCTGTACAACCGGTGTACTATGAATTACCGGCCGATCGATGTGAAAACAAACCGGTATGTCAGCTACTGCGAGGATCTGATTACGGTTTTGCAAGTAAGGATTGACCTACTAGCTTCAAAAGGGGAAAGGCCGTCGTGGAGAAGGCGATGATGGCGGCAATGGAGATGTTTGATTAGATACAGCAGAAGCTGTCAGGAATGGGGATATCTGTAGATACAAATCATATAATTTTTGGATTTCCATACACTGTACACTGTCATATAGTGTCATACGATGGAATTAAATAAAAAGGAGATAATTTGGTTCTGCACTTCTGCTGTTACGCATATTGCTTCACATTACATGCGCAGTTTTAATACACATTCAATCCCGTGTTAGACTCAGCAACTCAAATGAGTTTCTAAATAACTGTTAACCACTTTTTAGAAATTAAGGTCTCTAAAATTTCTAACTTTTACATTTTTGAAATTAATTTTAGAGTTTCTATTAAGCCACATCAGCAACAAATTAAAAAGGAGAAGTAATTTGAGCCAATCATTTGGCCAACATGGACTTTATAAACAGTTTCTTAATAAGAAACTTTATTGCATAGTTTCTAAATAAGAAACTTTCCCACATCCTGACACTGAATTAGAAATTGCCACGTCATATTAGAAACTCTAATAATACCAGAGATGTAGATGCTCTTAGATCTAAAATAAAATAGAAAAAAAAAAACCTCAAAGGGTGAAATGGTGTTTTTTGTATTAATAGCAATTTTTATATCTTTTGTTTAGGGGAAGTATAAAGTAAATCCCCTTAATTGTGCCCCACTTTCTTCAAAAATAAAAATAATAACTGAACTTTTCTGGTAACATCCAAATTCCAAAGTCACATCTCAATTTTTCAATTCTAATGTTAATCATACTATTAATGTTCAGATGTTTCATAAGAATTAAATACGCACTAAAAATTATCCATATTATTTCGGTCCTTCGGATGATTACTCATACACTTTTTTTTTTTCCGATTTTTTAATACAAATTGAGCGTCTTAATTTTAATTACCACTACCAAACCGTGGAAGTGTGTGTGAAGTGTGAACCGTTCCATCGGAACCCCTCCGCCTGTCCTTTTCCAGGCGGTGCAGCATGAAACATATATAAATGCTTTTAGAGTAGTAATTCAAGCATCTATTATTTTATTTTTATTTCTGGTACTTTTGATGATACAAAACTTAAATATACTAACACAGTATAAAATATTATAAATGAACTGTTCATCATTTAGATATAATATATACTAACTTCAACCTTTTAAATTCTCAATTATAAAAATTCTGAAATTAAAAGTCTCATGTAACGAGATAAATAGTTTAGATCAGGGTTCTAAATAGCGCGTTACTGGTATAATGTTTTTGGACCATAAAAGCTATGACGCTATAGCGACGCAATATAGCAATATCGTCGTTTTTCTAACCGTTCCGCTATGACGCGATAAACGCTATTTAAATCTTTGGTTTAGATGCAATCTATATTATTTTCTCCTTCGATGAAAAGAAATTATTATCGTTAAACTTTGTTTTGATAAAAATCAATAACTTAAAATCATTATTAAGAAATTTTTTGCACCAATAAGCTCTCGATGTCAATTAAAATAAGTAAAATATTGTAAGTTTTAATGTGTGCATAAAAAAATATAAATCATATGGAAAAATTTTAATTTAATATTTGAAATTAAAAATATTAAAATAATTAAATCCTCCTGATAATAACATGATACATAAATAGTTACGGGAATTAAATTACTAATTAGCAATGGTGTGGGATAGCTTGACACAGGTAATTGTGAACAAGCCCGAACTTTGGGCTCAATTGCCCAAATTCGGACCGTTTGGATCTGATCTAATAACTAGGACAAATTAATCCTCTTAATTAAGATCCGACAGTTCATTTTGACACGGCTTATGGACTTGAAACAGAAAATCGCCAGAATTCCACTGTAATCAAGCGGAGAATTGTAGAGAACTGGAAGCCTCTCATGTGACCGAGTAATTAATAAGGCGGGAATTCTCCCGCGCTCCAGCCTTTGTTCCATCTTCTCCCTAGCACTCTTTCGACGGGGCCAGCCATTAGAGATCTGAAGTTTGCTGCACTGGAGAGGGTTTATACTTCTCTGCTAGAAAATCTGTAAAATTAGCTCCAGAGCTACTCAGCTAGTTCTTTCCAACACCTCTCTCTATAAAATCCGACAAGAGGCGAATGGAGATCGTCCGATCCCAGAGGAGAAACGGGTCCGATGGTTCAGCCAGTGCCGCATCTCTTCCTCTCTACAAATCGGCGCCTTCTCTTGAGGTGCGGTTGGAGGAATTTGAGCGTTGCGCAATCGATCGCCTTCGTGGTAAATTATCTCTTCGTAATACATTTGATTTTGTAGAAAATTGCATGCTATGTGCTCAAGTCCAGTCAGATTTGGGAATGATATGCTAATCGGCAAAGTCATGGGGAACCCCTTTTTTTATGTCATATGTAGAAGTTTTAACTACAATAACATAGATTATTAAACTATCTCTCCTAAACATTAACTTGCTCTATCTAAAAACTACAGAGAATGTAACCTTTCAACTCACCTTAAATTTTGAGTTGCTAGTCCGCTTTGGTATAGTAACACAAATGAGTTTCTTATTTTGTGATAAATTACCAATTAATTCCACAATGGACTCCAAATATACAGAAAATCTTGTCTGCTAAAAACTATAATAGCATCTTAATGAAAATGCTGATTTCATATTCAAGGGGGGATGTGGAATGCTCATAATTGGGAAGTTGGTGGAATTTATGTTTTACCTTCACATGAATGTGTGCTATTCGAGACCCAAGATCTTAAAACAGAGCTAACTAAGCAGTTATTTTCATGTAGTTCTCAAAGCAATTTCAGATGGTCTCTCCCGTGGAAAGAAACCTGAAGAGATGGACAATTTGGTAACTGTCTTTATAAGATTATAATTTTTCACTTGGTATTTCCAAATTATATTAGTGTTTTTTGGGAATGAAGGGTACCAACAACTGAAGTTTGTGCCATTGCTGCATCTATTTTGTTAATTTTTTTGGCCTCGCTTTGATGATATCTCAATGAGCCTGAATTAGAGTAGAACTAGGGTGCTCCTAAGCTCACCAAGCTCTTCCGTGAGCGCGACTCTAAAACCTATCGAATTGACTTCAAATGACATTTCCAAACCGTTAGATGTTCAATCTATATTAAAATGTGCTTGGAGACCAAATTTTACATTTTTTGGAATTTTTTTACTATTTATTAAGATGGTTTGAAAATCGCTGTTTTCCAATGGTGCAGAATTTTAATAAAAACAGCGATTTTCAAACCATCTTAATAAATAGTAAAAAAATTCCAAAAAATGTAAAATTTGGTCTCCAAGCACATTTTAATATAGATTGAACATCTAACGGTTTGAAAATGTCGTTTGAAGTCAATTCGATAGGTTTTAGAGTCGTGCTCACGAAGGGCTTGGTGAGCTTAGGAGCACCCTAGTTCTACTCCCTGAATTATGCATTTACAAGAAATAGAGATGGAGGGAAATAAGTAGTAAGTCGGAGATTGAATTCCTTTTACTTAACTATCCATCGCATTTTTTTTTATTTTGAAGGTCGGTGAACTATGGAGAGCAAACATGAAACATCAAGATGTGGATGAAACATTAAGAAAAGACATAATTTCTCACTTCGCACTTCGCCTCGTTTACTGTAGAGAGTATGTTCTTGCTACTATAGTTAGATTTTGGCCTGTCAATTAAAAATCCTGTGGATACCGCTGTAAACTGATCCTATTTTCATAAAGGTCTGCGGTATTCAACCTTTATTTATCTTTTTTATACTACAATGTGATCTTTTTTCATGCCTGGCATTGTATTTCTTTTTCTAAGGGTTGGCGTGATAATTTCCCTAGGGTCTGCAGGCAATTGACAAAAACAAAACTTCAATTCCAAAAAATGGATCTTATTGATAACACAATTCAAATTGAATTTAGGGAGGAGATGAGAAGGTGGTTTCTTTCAATGGAGACTGCACTCTTTCGGTACCGGTTTCGCCTCCAGAACGCAGAAGCACAGGTTAGTTCATCGTTTTTTCCCAGTACCTTTTAGCTAGCTAAAAATGTCTGTACGGATTGGTGGGGCAGGGCGTATTTGATAGAAGCAGCCACACAGAGTGAGCTTCTTGTCCTGCATAATCAATATTCTTATGTTACTTGAGGCCAAAAATTTTAATGATAATTTTCATCCCACCATTGTTCTGCTGTAAAAACATGACGTATGGGAAGGAGGAAGAGATCTGCTTTGTACATGGTGGCAGAGTAATAGGAGAAGATCTTTTTTTTGCGGTTAATTTGAATAATATGAAAAGAAGGATTTTTCTTGGGGTTACTTTTTTGTTTGTTTATTATTCCTCTATAATAAGGACTCTTGTCTGTTTAGAATTCAAGTAGGATTCTTAGCTAAGAGCTCAAGCGGGCTCTTATTTCAAGTGCCTATGTTGGACGGTTGGACCAATTTCTACTGAACTCATTTTTGGTATTGTTGTGGACTTGGGGCAGTGAAAAACCTTTAGCCAACGTTTCACAGCACCTGTTTTGAAATGAAAATGCAAAATCAACATTTTAAAGGTTCAAATTTACTGTTGCAAAACCTCACCAAGGTATCAGCTTGGCAAGGTACATTTGACAAAATAATACAAAAAAGAGAATATGGACACTACTATTAGAAAACAGTAGATTTTGAAATTGGTCTTTTTGTTTGTTTTACACAGAAATCATTTATGAATGAAAATAGTAGATTTTGAAATTGATTTCTTTGTTTGTTTTACACAGAAATCAATTATGAATGAGCTTCAGCTTCAGTACAACGTACTCAACCATGCAGAATACGAGGTAACATTTCAAATAAACATGACTTTGCATAGGACATAAACTACAATCAGCATTTTTCTCATTTGAACCTTTCTATGGTTTTCTTGAGAATAAAAAATAATTTGTTTAGATGGTCAACTGTTAACTTTGCAAAATTACAAGTGGAATTATCTCTGTGCTTAGCAAATACTGTTGCAGTTTGACACCATTTTTTTGTCTTATTTTATTTGAATCGTTTGGTTTGTGTTACATAATTGAGGCAGAAATGTTGCTGGTTTGGTTTAAATGGAGATTTGATGGAGGAAATTCTTCTAGAAAACTCTTTATTGCATGGTCAAGTTTAATTACTGGTTAGACTATTGTACCAATCAGACTGATTACTAAGTAGCAATCAATATTATCAGTTCTTTATTTTTACCCTAAATTTCAAAGTAGAACTTCGGACCTGTTTATTATATTGGGATTGAATTTCTGTTATTTTTCTTGGAGTAGACTTTGAAAGATAAGTTAATCCAAGCTGCTCGATCTGTTAACTCCACTTCAAATCGTATGCCCTCTCTCTCTCTCTCTCTCTATCCCCTCCCTCTGTGTGTGTGTGTGGGCATGCACTGCCGAGCATGTGATATCAGTCTCTACTGTACTTAACATATCCATCGCCTGTACCAAATCTTTCAACCTGATGTTCTTTTTACCCTATAATGCACACTGGCACTGGATCTGAGGGGTGCAAATCCAACAATATAACCTAAAAATATCATTACCCAAAATTAATAACAAAATGGACCTTAGTGAAACAATGTCATGCTTTATTCTATTACGTTGATGGGATTATTATATCGAATATTATTCATCTTATCGAGAAAAAATCATGCAACTCCTACAAAATCTCAATATACGCATCCCTCCTAACCCATTTGTTCAGAAAATTGCCAAACTGCTTCTATTCCCGTTTTTGCTATCTAGTTTGGGAGTTTTCAAAGAACTACAGAAGGAGGGATGTAATTCATATATTCTCATGTTTGAGGGAGTTGCATAGTGTCTTGTTTGCATAAATGATATTTGACGTCTTTAGGGCAAATACAAAATATTTTCTATTTATTTTACTTCATTATGTTGGGTGAATTACATCTAATTTTTGGTGTTTTTGCTTTGCAGCTGAAACTATCTTTTACAAGGTATGCTAGTCATTTATTCTGTTCTATTTTTCTTCTATTTCTCATCCTTTTATAGATGACACCAGTAAGGGCTAGTTCCTATATCGCTCTTTTAGCTCAATTGGGCTGGTTCTTGCCGGAAAATGTTTATTTGCCAGTACCTAACCTGACAAGCACCAGGTTCTTGTGAAAGACTACGAAAATTATGATAGGCTGTAAATCCCTGAAATGAATGAAACTAAATCAATAAAGAGGAACACAGAGCATGCTACTGGTTTGGTAAAGGTGGTTCAGTACTAATTGTCTTCATTTAAAAAAGGTTCCTTTTGAAGACGTACCAGATCTCGTTGCCAGTCGAAGGGTTTTTCTTCTCAAGGGTTTTGCTTTTGTCCCAAGAAATCAGGTATTTCTTCTGCACCTCCTTTTTTTTCACTTCTAATTCTCCTTCACACTTCTGAATATGAAAAACACTCTTATTTCTAAGATGAAATTGATGTAGACTCACTGAGCAACTTGCACAAGGCAGACGTCAAACATGCACAACAATAGGAACACAACTGCCAAACAAAGTCAACAAATGTCCCATGCATGACATACAATGATATTGTACAATCAGACATACCAAATACGAAAACAACAAAAAATATGCACGCATACTTACATATGAATAACATGGTTGTATTAATTTTCTTTGGTAGGTGGTGTCGCTTGTTTGCACAATATTTCGAAGCAACATTTCAAAGGCCCTTGCTCTAACCAATAGGTAATGCAACACCATCACAAGTGAAATGCTCCTTACCACATGTAAAGTCAAAAATATTATTGTATTGTACTGGCTTTTACTTGTACCCAATTGATGAAAGCAGTGTGTGAAAAAAGCTAAATGTTGTCCGTACACGGAGCAGTAGCAGTCAGTTTTGATACAGTGCATACCTTTTAATGGACTTTGTTTCTCCATTTGTTTCAGAAAATGGAGGGCTACTATACATGACCAGGAAAAAGATAGGCTAGCCCCCGTAAGTATTCTTTTACCCCCCTGCTAATTTTGCTTCTATATGAAATACATTCTTTTATATTCAATTCCTTTATTGTTATACTAATGTTTGGGTTTAGCCATTTTTTATCCTAATATTTCTTTCCTTTTTGTAGATTGTAGAGGCATTAGGGAACAGCTATTTGGGTCCTGACTACTCACAGGTAACTTGTTAAGAATAACAATGCTAGTGATGCTTTGTTTAATGATGAGAAAGTTTTGTGTGGGCCCCTATGGCACCTCAAATATCATTTTCCCTTGGAAAGCATGAAATTACCATTTTTAGGTGGATACAAGGTTTTATTATTGGTTCAAGAAATTGCTCTTTAATAATTTAACTTGATAAGAAATTGATATTAATTCTTTTTTTATTTACAGCCAAAAGAATGTGCCGAAATATCTCTGAAGGATATAAATCAGCTAGCCAGTAGTTCTTTTCCACTTTGTATGCGCCATCTCTTTGGAAAGGTACTCAGTTGTTTTAACATTTTAGGTATACCAAATTCTAATCCATGAAATAGCCTGTACGGGTATCTTGGATTTGCCGCCTTTTTAAGCTTTTCTGTTTATTGATCTTTGGCTGCTTAATTGCACAAGTGAGGACAGATTGAAGTTTGATCTAGTCAGGATTGAACAATTGACATTAGTTTAGGCAGAAATGGATTGACTCAATGTTTAGTCGAAGCACAATTTGAGCTTATAAGAAAAAATGTGAAGCCAAGGATCAAATGAGGCAAAATTGGATTAAATTTTGATGACAGAACTAAGTACCATTGTATGGGCTGAAATTTTCAGCTCAGCTGCTGACAGCTCCAATACATAGATATCTCTAGTCCCTTGAATGAACTTTTTTACTGAGCAATTGTTCTTTTTGTTGGGCTATTTGTTTTGTTTCTGTAGCTTAAAGAAGATCATCATCTAAAGCATGGAGGAAGAATGCAACTTGGCCTTTTCCTCAAGGTACTTTAAATATGACCTTGTGCAGTTTTATTTGTCATATGGGAAGGAAACAACCATAGCAGCACATATTTGTTTACAGAAAATTTGGCCATTATCTATAGTATTTGCCTCGTCATGCACGTGGCGCTGCTTGAACTCCAGATTCTGCTCTTTTGTACATGTTTTACTCAAATTCTTTTTTAATTTTAATCTTATCTAGGGTGTTGGATTAAAATTAGAAGATGCTCTTGCATTTTGGAGGGCTGAGTTTTCTCAAAAGGTACTTCACAAAATAAACTTATAATTTGGTTATTGCGGTTTAATTGTATAATTGAATCTTTATTGAGGCTCAAATATGCAATAGACAATCCATTGTCAAGTTATAAACTGATGTTTAACTGGAGCCAAGTGTTGGTGAGATTTTTAATTGACATTCAGTTTTGCTATTGGTTTTTCTTTTGTGATAATTCCTTTGTTGCTTAGGTTGGGGCTGAGCGATTTGATAAGGAATATGCATATAGCATTCGACACAATTACGGCAAAGAAGGAAAGAGAACGGTACCATTCATTCTCTAAGAATCATATCTACTTTTTAAATGAAGAATGTCATGGTTGCTCCTAAAAATTCTTGTGACATCATTTATCCTCTTGTAAAGCCGGTTATATTGAACATACTACAGAAAACATACAGAGTATCGCAGAAGTCCCCATTTCCCTAAAATAACCAAACTATACCTTGGTTCTCTCCTCATGTTGAAAAAACAAAGCCCATTTTGATAAAATGAAAGAGGGTTTCTGGATAAATATAATATTTTTTTATGAGTTGGATGATATCCTTTGCTTTACAGGGAAATATGATATTCTAACATTCTTAGGATACCTTTATACTGCACTCCTTGTACTCTATGGCTCTCTTTATTGTATTTTTCTATGATTTGAATAATTTTTTTTTTTTAATTTTACATAAATCTAAAATAGGATTACACACCATACTCGTGCCAAAAGATTATTATGTCGACACCTTCAACTGGAGATCACCATGGCTGCCCCTTCCGCCATTTCAGGTACTTTTTTCCTGTTGTACCTTCCAAAATCCATTAATTATTGCACACCCTTGTAAAAGGGTAATATGACACTCCATATAATATTGCAAAAGCTGTGAGATGCTGAGCAATGTGTATTCCGTTTTCATATGTATGGGGGAAATATTGGGCTTCACACCTTACCCTTCCAAAACATATTCACTTTTTGCTATCTGCCAAAGGTTGAACTGATTCTGTCTTTCTCTTTGTAGTGAGGAAAATTTAAGAGCAGCTCTAAATAAAATGGGAGTAGGGGGGCGGGCAATGGACGGCATAATGGATAAAGTTCGGAATAGGCACTATCAGGTATCCCATTGAATCAAGATTTTCAGACATGCTAGTTTAATATTTTGGGGCAATTTTCATGTGTGCCCATGTAGAATATAACAAATATTACATATGCCCTCGCAAAATTACAAAAATGTCATGGAGACTTGACAACACTAGGTAAATACATGCCTCTCCAGTTTCTCTAAAAAATGATAGGCAACCTCATTTGGTTGCCATTTCTCTAGATGGAGATAAAGGAAAAGGGTATCTGGGCACTTCTAAATAATATTTGTGAGGGAGTTAGGTGATGTTATCTATACTTCAGAGGAACAACATGAACCAGAGGCTGTTTCTTGTATTTTAGATTTTTGGGAATGATGCATATTTTTTTGAGGTTCAATAGGGACACAAGATTTTCTTTGGCTCATTTAATTTGTTAAATTTTCTGAAAATGCTACAGCTAGCTTGCACCTTGACTTTTGAAGCAACACATGCTGCCTCATGCGAAACTGGTATCAACCATCCAAATCAATACTTTGTCGAGAGCAGAAAAATTTTCCAGAGCAAGGTAAACTTCACTCTTTTGTCGAAAAAAAATGCATTCATTCTGTTGTTGACTTCAATTCTAAAGTTGTTACTTGGCATGAGACAATTTGTACCAGCAATTTCAGTTGTTTTGTTTATTCTTTGGGTGAAGATACTTGTTAGAATGCTAATCACCATTGTTTAGTGAAGCATAGGTATCCAGACAAAAGTTCTCATTGATCAATGGGTGCTATGTTTTATACTGCTTTACAAAAGTACCTGTCCTTAAACAAAGCCAAAATAGTGTTAAAGACGGTATATTAATTTTTTAATTATTTGACCTGCAGAACCAACAGAGCCAGCCGGCAGCATAAATGTCTTCTTAAAATATTGTGAAAATATGTATATCAGGTTATTATTTTTTGCAATTTGATTTCTGAACATTTGATCTTCGGTGTGATTTCTTTCTGCATACTACTATTGACTATGATAAAAGTTGTCTGATACAGGTGCTTTTTTATGTCGAAATGACCATATTGCTCTTCTAGCAATGCATTGTATATTATCAATATATGTTTTGTGTTAGATTAATGATAACCTTGTCAGTTCAAAGAAATCTCCAAATTCTACATTATGACTATTGATGTACGAAAATTAAGTGCCAATCATGTTCAATTCTTCTAGATTTCTGTCATAGTTGTGAGTTTATTTTTAATAATTAATGATTTTATGGTAAAAAAAAAGTATGGCAATGCATTTTATGATTTCTTTTCTAAAATCCAGCTCAACATTAATTTTATAAAAAAATAATAAACAATAATAAACATCAACATTTTAGGTTCTGGTACATAGCAGAATTGGCAGCAGCGCCAGTACTGGTACTGATACGTGCCATCACCAGTAAAAATCTCAGTTTTTTTCTTGCTTACTCTAGCTTGGAATTTAATTTTTTAGAGTTTAAACAAATTAAGATAGTTACGACTTCCAATATAGTTATTTTGAATTTTTAACAAACACTGTCCATTTTTAAAAATAGTTATCAAGTTCTGAAGCATCCTGATAGACTGATGGTGCATACGTTGTAGGAGGATTTTTTTTTGTTTCTCTTTTG
Organism: Carex kokanica; assembly: GCA_025461125.1. Lineage (NCBI taxonomy): Eukaryota > Viridiplantae > Streptophyta > Magnoliopsida > Poales > Cyperaceae > Carex > Carex kokanica. Next base: position 2,072,498 of record JAJGRX010000348.1, read on the forward strand.
AGTTGCAATGTGTTTTCACAAAATCTGTTGTTATCAAAGAAAATTGAAGTACAACAATAATTGTCATTTGACTTATTTAAGAGTCAATCCAATATTTTAACCAATAGTTCACATTTTAGGCAAGTTTGATTAACAGTTATTGATACATGGTTAATACTTTGGGAGTTACTTGCACTCGTCCGTTTGAGTTTGGGTAAGTCTATATTTAAATAACTTGCGATTTGATTTTAACAGCTTAAGATTGGATACTTTTCTTCATTAAGAGTTGATACATAAATACATACGGATTGATATTAATTCTGTTTGTTCTTTTCACCTTTTAATTTCTTACTAAACAAGTCAAATCATGTATGAGCGTGAACATCTCTAACAAAAATGAACAGGGACACTATAATCAGTAAAAAACACCAAAAAAAAAAAAAAAAAAAGCAGAATGCTTTACGTTAATTTTGGTCAGACTTCAACATGCATCGTAAAAAACCTAACTTCAGATAACACAACCAAACATATAGCGGTTACTGCAGGAATATTAGTATCAATCTTGCTTTTAGCTTGTGCAGTTACTGCAGTATAGCGGTAGGATACTTCAAACTACTGATGGCGCAACAGTTATCAAATGCTGCATTTGAGTATACAAGGAACAGGAACCCAACGACATTTTTACCATACAAGTTGCTATAGAGCATCTGAAATAACATTTTGTTAAGCAGGTCTAGAACAAGATATTAAGTCCAGAAATGAAAAAAAAAATAAAAAAAATACAAGTAACACTCGTAGCTGTTAAACCTTGTAAGCGGTCACCTCAATGTTGCCAAGGAGAACAGAGTAGCTCCGATGCCCATTGGACGTACTTTTGAGTCCAATGAGCTTCAAAACCGTCTGATATGTTTCCAGATTTGTGCGCACGAAAATTGAAACATACTTGCATGAATGTTAAAGCAGAGTTCAAGTATCTTGAAGCGTATCGGACGGTGATTGAGCCCATCAAACCAACGTAGGTTTCGGACCTACACTCAAGTCGTTGCCAAGAACAAAACAGAAGGTGGAAATGCTACCAGCAAAAACAGACAGTAAGACGTTATAATTATATAACATGGAAGTGTTTTCTAAAGGAAACAAATGCCATGAAAACTCCGTCCATTGTTATACATTCAGGGTATCCAAAAGCAACTTACACCTTGCTTCCAAAATTACACAATCAAAGAAATCTGTTTTCCAGTCTTTTATTTCTAAGAAAAAAGACCCATTGAAACAAAATCAAACAAACGCTAATTCTCTCATAGGGAAACAGAGAAGGCCTTCTTTAGCTTCTCAACCTCCAAATAAGCAGTTGAATATGGCAAAAACTCAGAGAAGTGGTTCTGCATCAAATCATTGATAGCCACAGCTAATTTTGGAATCTCTACAATCTCTTCATGAGTAAGTTCGCGCACAAATCGGGCTGGATTGCCGGCCCAGAGCTCACCTGTCGGCACCCGCCTGCCAGGAGGGAGAACAGAACCTGCCTCAAGAATTGAATTTGTCTCAACCAGAGAGCCTTCCATGAGAATTGAGTGTTGGCCAATAATGCACTCTGGTTCAATGGTGCAAGACCGAAGGAGGGTGTATGCACCAACTGTCACATAACGGTCAACTATTGTCTCAGCCGGGAGACCTGTTGTAGAATGGTGAGAGATAAAGTCAATTGCAATTCTAGCTGGTATGATACTGGTATTAATAGTGGCAGTTTTAGATTTCAGCCAAACATGTATGACCCATATCTGAAATTTTAAGGCAGTACATATGGTATGATATCAGTACCAAAGGGGATAAATACTAAATTTAGCCCCATTGTCTAAACCGCTTTTCTCTCAAGTATCACTAATTATGCTCAATACAACCTGAAGTACCTAATTGTGCAACTAAGCATCATGCAGCCAGCGATAAACAAAAAATTCAGATAATGAGATAAAAGAAAATAATAAGAGAATAAACAATGCTTAATACGGGTAAAACCGGTACTGGTTAAGTTCCATACATTGAGACTTGCCAGTAATGAACCTGGTGGAGATGGTACTGAAATTGGGTGAATCAACTCTCAAATTAGCCTAAGTTCTCAGCAGATTTGAGAGGCAAAGAAAATTGATTGGAATTAATTGTCATATCTCTTGACACCAGGAAAGTCCAAAATAAAAAGCCTTTTATAGTTTTCTTCGGGGTACTATTTCTCTTTTGGTTTTGAATATTTCAATATGGTATGCTTAACTACCAAGGCACCAGTGAACTAAAAAAACTACAGTAAGTTCTCTTAAAGTTAGTCAAACAAGATTCAATTTTCCTCCTCTCTGAACAGAACAGTACAGGTATAACTTCAATAATTGGAAATTTCAATACGAGTTGAATTCATGGTAGCACTCTTCTAATCAATACAACTGAATTCTAGTATTTAACCCAGACGTAGTACTAAATTGAGCAACGGTTAAGAACAGCTACGCAACCAAAACCCTTTCGTTTGCACTACTTAAGCCAAACTCCTTCAATTAACCCAAATTGCATATTTAAAAAATGTATAAAGAAAACCTGAATTCAAGTTCAAAAAATGTATAAAGAAAGCCAAAATTGGGGCATTAATAACTAAACTAGCCAAACTATTCTGAAATAGCACCCAGTATGTCCCCCAAATTTCTAAATTTTGCATTTTACGATCCAAGCTCATCAATTCAACAAATTAAACATAGACTCCTCTGTAGCCAATTGAAATAAACAAGTATTCATCCAAAGTTGTAGAAAGAAGAAAAAGGAATACCCATTACTTAATTTTACAAGTTTCTAAAAAGATCATTTTCAAAGCAGATTAAAAAAACGAATAGTTTAATGTGGGGCTAACCTAGGAGGTATACTCAACAAAGGTTGTATGAAAAACATTAAAGCAATCCTTGTCCTTCCCTCTCCCCTTGCCCCAGTTATCCTCAAATCAACCAAGTCACTGAATTCAGTCTTAAATAACCTACATTTGGACTCTAAATGAGGTATGTATTTAGTTAGAATTAAGAGTATTATGTTTCTATTGTCCACTTTTACCTGCAAAATCAAGTGCCGGAAAATACACTTACAGACAATCAACTGACAAGGACATTGCAAACAGAACAAGTGGAATAAATTATCAAAATATGTGGTTTTGTTTTTATTACAAAAACGTCTATCAGCTGAAGGATTTTATCAAACAAAATTAAGTCTGAAATCCACCTACCAGTAGAAGTGGACCAGGTGGCATGGAGAACGCATTTCTCCTGAATATTCGAACAAAACCCTATCGTGATCTTGTTCAGATCGCCTCTTAGTACAGATCCGCCCCAAACCGATGCGCCGTCGTGCACCTTGACCTGTCCTGCGAGCACCACATTAGGCGCCACGTAGGCATCAACGGCGACTTTAGGGACCCACTGGCCCAGCGGGATCACACCCCGCTGTCCTCTATAGTCCCATTTCACCCGATCCGGGTCAACGCTCACGGGATTTGAAATCGGCGGCGGCGGCGGCGAGGCTGGGGATGGAGAGGGAGATGTGGTCGTGGTGGTGGAGAGGAGGCGCTGGAGAGGGAGAACCAGAGGAGAGCTGGAGACGAGCGTCTTTTTTGAGAGGCGGAGAATAGAGAGAGACGCCATTGTTGAGAGCCTGGAGTAGAGTTCGGTCCGATTGATCGATCCCTATTAGAGTCGGTCCGATTGATCGATCCCTATTGGGCTGTGCAGGGGCCGATTTTTTTATTAGGGAAAATTTCCACTGTGCCCATTCAAACTTTTAAAATAGCCAATTTCCCCATAAATATACCATAATATCCAATATCCCCATCTAAACTTAATTTTCTTTCTTCTATCCCCATTTATTTATTTTATCTTTCATTAATTATTTTCAAAACTGTATTGACTAATTTACCCTTTCATTTAATTTCTTATTTCTTTCTTCTCAAACCATCAAACACCTTTGCTTTCAATTATTTGATTCAATCATACCTCCGCTAAGAGGGACATCCTCTGATGCATCTCTTCGGCTCCTTGTTCAGTTACATTCTTCTAAAGCTCAACCCAATCATCACAATAAATTGATATTTGATCTCGTGTCAAAATTGAGAGTTGGGTCAATCACCTCCTTGATTGGAGGTAGACTCCATAGGAGCTGGGGTTGGGTTTGAGCCATCAAAGCGTTAGCTTTGTAGCCTTGTGATACTGGGAGAGTGTGGGAACGCTAGAAGAGAAAATTATCTTAATCTAACCTCATGGTTATCTTATGATTCAAAGTAAATTGACATGGGTTATGAAAGTTTGAGGTGAACTGAGGTTACAGATAAGCCTTCTTCTACAAGCGGGGTTGCCATTCATGGCCAATGGGTTCGTCAAGGCCTTGTATTGGAATAATAAAGTTTATCACTGCACATAAAGAACAATAAAGTATTTATCACTGCCATGATTGGAAGCAGACTTCATAGGAGCGAATAGAAGGAAAGAATCGGAAAGAAGGAAGATGATGTCTTAATAATAAAAGGGTAAATTAGTAAGTACAATTTTGAAAATAATTAAATGAAAGATAAAATAAATAAAAGGGGATAGGAGAAAGAAAATTAAGTTTAGATGGGGATATTGGATATTATGGTATATTTATGGGGAAATTGGCTATTTTGAAAATTTGAATGGGCACACAGGAAATTTTCCCTTTTTATTAATAGAAAAAAAAAATAAACAACTAAACTTGAAAACGAATTTGTTAAATTTCGGAATATAGGAAAACCGTTATTATTTACAACGTTACGTTATTGTTCGTAACGTCCAGATAATTCAAGTTCCGACATTGTTAATTAAAAAAAAACACTGGACGTTATAGTGCATAATGTCTAGCACTTAGGATTTTTTTTCTTCCATTTTTTGGTTTCATTTTTACAGCGTCGACAAAATTTGATATCTGTCACTAATAATTGAGAGAAATAAACTGACAGCTGGAGCATCCAATTGGATTTCTTTTCTGTACTGGTATGGGTCATGCTCTAATTGGATTTCTTGTACTATGTTTCTCTTAGGCTTGAAGTAGTTTTTTTTATCGCTACAAGCAGTCTGTGATAGAAGACAACGGCCAGAAAATTTTTTTTCGCTAGGAACCATGCCGTGATACTCCATAACGTCCAGGACCATCACATAATTAGTGGACGTTATAGACAATCACGTTTTTCTTATATATCGAATTTCAGCGAATTCCTTCTCCATTATCGATATTTATTTTTCTATTAATAAAAATTTCGAGTGCATGGGTGGACAGGGTCCGGATCCCCTAAAGTAACCCAATCTTTGAGTTTTGGATCAAGACTGTCCGATTCGAATTCGTCGTCGGAATGTGTGCGCTCACTCTGCGGATGAATTTTTTCGGATTCGAATCGGACGGTCCCAATCTAAAACCTAAAGATTGAGTTACTTCACTGGATCCGAACTCGGAGGGACTGAGGGAGGGAAGAAGAAAACTGAATAGGGAGGAATTCAGATCCTGTGCCATACCTGACGGTGCCGAATGAGATCTAAGTCGTTTGTTTTAATCTGAGACGAATCTCAAAGCAGATCGCTATATTCAACCAAATAGAGTTCGAATTAATTTTGGCCCGACTGCTGCGATTCAAAGGAATTGTAGGTCCCTGTTATTTCAAATTCAATTTTTTATTTTTAAAATGCACGAATTTAATAGAAGATGTTTTTAATGCACGAATTTCAAAATAAATAAAAGATTGAATTTGAAATAACAGGAACTCTGTAATTTCTTTGGATCGCAGCAGATTTATTTTCGTAAGTATTGTAAGCCGATCAGGTAACTTTTAAGGGTACTCACTCGAGATTCGAGAACAGGTGGATTGTATTGTATCCACTCCGGTCTTCAAAAAATGGTGACATTCTTTTGTTGTCTATGGACATGCGGATTTGGGATCCTTGCAGAATTGTATGAGTTGACGCGCTGAACTAACTACAATGCGGATCAATTATTCGAGAGTAGAACTAGGGTGTTCCTAAGCTCACCAAGCCCTTCCGTGAGCTCGACTCTAAAACCTATCGAATTGACTTCAAACGACATTTTCAAACCGTTAGATGTTCAATCTATATTAAAATGTGCTTGGAGACCAAATTTTACATTTTTTGAAATTTTTTTACTATTTATTAAGATGATTTGAAAATCGCTGTTTTCCAATGGTGCAGAATTTTAATAAAAACAGCTATTTTCAAACCATCTTAATAAATAGTAAAAAAATTCCAAAAAATGTAAAATTTGGTCTCCAAGCACATTTTAATATAGATTGAACATCTAACGGTTTTGAAATATCGTTTGAAGTCAATTCGATAGGTTTTAGAGTCGAGCTCACGGAAGGGCTTGGTGAGCTTAGGAACACCCTAGTTCTACTCATTATTCGAATGCCTCATTGAATGTACTTAAAAAACTTTTTCGACTCGACGAATACGAATCCGTATCCTCCCACGTACTCGACTCAAACAAATTACAAATGTACAGTCCAGATTAATTCCAACTCGGCCAAAATCAATCTGATACCTATAGAAACTATAGGGGTCCGTTATGTGATTCGTGCAAAGTTAGAAGACTATTCTGAACCGTCCGTTTGTAATTTGCTTAAAAATAACCAAATTTACAGATAAAATTTATGACCTTTTTGAATTATAGAGAGTTTCCCTTGCTCCATCTTAAATATGCCCTTGACTAATTATTTTCTACGAAAAAATTATGAAACATAAGAACTACGAACAATAAAAAATACAAAATAAATAATAAAAGCTTCAAAACTCATAAGCAAACAAAACTCAATTCTAAGTTACACTAAAAAAAATTACGAACTTATTGTAGTGGCGTAAGTTCCGTTTCAATACAAAAGAACATGGATTCAATTTTTTGAGAAAAACACCTAAAATATGACGGAGTGTAACAGGCTCCTTAATTAAAATAACAATAAAAAAGTTACGCTGAAGAAAAATATTGGAGTTGCACAGCTCAGCCTACTATTTGTTCAAAATATGATACCAGGTATTAATGGGTAAACCAAAAATAATCCTAAAAAAAATTTAACTATCAGTTATAACTAGACAGGATCTACTATACAAAAAAGCACCAGCACAAAGCAGTCATTCACTATTATAACCAAGTATACACCAAAATTTAACTAAATAGTATTTTAAGATGAAAGCAACGGAAAAAAAAAAAAATAGTTTGGTGTTGCTTTTTCTTTGCAAATGGAGAGTATAAAAGATCCTGTCAAAATGAAGCTTGAACTGAAATATTTGTAATATGACGGTTAAATTTATTTTAAGATGTTGTTGCCAACCACATTTTATATCCAGTTCAGGCCCACATTTTGGTAGGGTCGGATCCCATCTGGAATTCTGGATCCTAATAATCGGGTAAAGCGTAGTTAGCAAAGCCGAAACTGGTCCAATGTGGAACTTATAATGCTCGTGGATTCAACGTTGATAAGAGCAACAGAAAAATGATCCAATATTCAGGCCCAGTTGGAGTTAAATGGGCTCGAAAACTTTGAGCCCAGTTGTGGGGCACTCTTGATTCCAACACGTTTGATGGTCTGATAATATGATTTGAGTGAGCCTATGGAGTATGGTACTATGCATACTTGCATAGTACGATTTGGTCCATAATACGGATTAATATTTTCGTTTCAAAATTATAACGGTCGATCTGAATCGTTTAACATGATTTTCATATGAATACGTACTTGCAGACCAAATTTTATATTTTTTTTATTATTTTTTTACTTTTTTTAAGATAGGTAGAAAATCGTTGTTTTTGGATGGTCCAGAATTTTCAGATCAAGTAATATGTTACCTATCTTAAAAAATAGTAAAAAAATTCTAATTCAGTCTACAAATACATATTTATATGAAGACCATATTAAACGGTTCAGATTGACAGTTAAAATTAAAAAAAGTGAAAATATTGATTCATATTACAGATCAACCCATAATATGCATAGTACCATAGACTCGTATGATTTCTGTTAGTCCAAAAGTGTAATTTGTCCCAAAGAACGTTGACAACATAGTGTCGATTCCTGTTGGAGATACTTAGCATAGCTCGTGGTTTTTTTTTTATTTGCAGATTTAACCCTATCTCTACTCTTTTCTTTCTTCTGTTATTTTCAATATAATCAGAACAGGCTAAAAGGAATAACCATTTTAGGATAATTTAAAAGGGCTATTAAACTATGTCAATTTATAAATAGAACAATTGTACATTGTAAAGATATGAGAAAAAAATCAATCAAATAATTATTCAATCAAATTAACAAAAAAATATTAGAAAGCATAGTTAATAGTGTTCAAGTACCAAAACAAGATACATGGTAAATCATTTTTTTAGAAAAAAACAATAATTAGTATATTACATGCCATCTTTTAATTAACTCCTTTAATACAAAAATTCTATTTTTATCAGAATCGTAGTTTGTAACTTGGGCCCGGTAAAAAAGCAACCCATTTTGTGGAAAATGGATGATGGCCGAGATAGTTTTTGATGCTTTATGTGGGTCCCACTCATTAATAGGTATTTCTATGAATTGCCGCTCGTGTCTGATTGCCTCACTCGCGACCTATGTTGTACAGATACGGGTACGGGTATCGTATCGGATACGATACGGATATGGTGATACGGTAATTTTTAAAAATCACGGATACAATACGTCTATTATATATAATATTTTTATTATTATTTTAATTATATTATTAATTCAACACATGTATTATATGAATTAAATATTCCAAAACAATATTATAACGAAATATATATTAAATATAATAAGTACTCTATTGTAACAACAAAATTAAAGTGGTATAGTGGAAGAAGGCTATGGTTGTTACTTCTTAGCTCCCAAGTTCGATTTGCAGCAGCTAAAAAAAAGTTTTGTTTGATGCGGTGCACGATGGACCACGCGGTGTGTGGTGTATTTGCACGGTCCACGGTGGTCCAGACGTATCCCAGGTGTATCCAAGCGTATCCAGGTGAGTCAAAGCGTATCGATGACCGTATCGGCCGAGTAAGGAGTATCCGAGTAACATAGCTCGCGACTAATATTTTTAAATGTGGTTTACTGCCATACGTAGAAGGCCACAACATATGCCTATTTTAAAAGGAGAATCCATATATATATAAACAAGCAGTATATTACTGTAATGTACGATATCATATAAACATGTATGCGTTAACATGTGGCATCATACAAACAAGTATGCGGTACTATACGGGCACATTATATCATATGCAGTAATAATATGTGGTCAAATATGAAGAACTGTATATATAGGACTGCATAAAATTTTTCATGCGAAATTCAACTGCAAACGTATATGCGACAACACTGACGACATTCTATGAAAAAAAAAATATTTTGAGCCCCGCTCATTAAATATGTGTTTTTTCTGAATTGTCGCTAGTTTTCAATTGAAAATAATATATTGTGGCTCCAACGATAAAATAGCACCACAGTTTGAAACTGCGATTCCAGTAACGATAGGATTACAGTTTCAAACTGCGGTACAAATTGAATATTTTAGGAAAAAAAATTTGTTTAATAAAACTTTAAAGATGTACTCATCGCAACATATTTAATAAACATAACTCCTATTTTAATTTAAAAAAAAAATCGCCCTTAGAAACCTTAAATAATATGTCCATGAACTTAAAACATTTGTGTATATTTGCTTGTACATGTTTAAATTTGTATATATTCAAAATAAATTCATAGATAAATTAGATAAGGATTGATGTAACTAAATGCATATTTCTTGGATATTTATTAGGGATATAAGTGTTATGAACCAAACTTTAAGAAATTGTATATATCCATATATGTTATTGTCACACATATATCATACTACCACTGCCAAATACTATATTCAAAATCATATGTTAACAATGTTTCCGTAATTTTCGTACCTATCTAAATTCTACATCGAACTACAAATGAACCATCCAACTACTAAGAAGCAATTGTAAATCCTTTGTGAACATATGCCATGAAAGAAGAGTCTTGAAAAATAAAACCTAAATAATTGTTAAATTGCCACAAGGAAAAAAACCTCGTAAGATATAAATGTGTATATAAAATTAAATACAAAAGTGATGATTCAATTAAGAGATATAAGCTAGCTTGATTGGTAGTACAAGGGTTCACACAAATATATGGTATATATTATAAGAATTTGTTTTGCACCGATTGCAAAAATTGAGTACAATAGAAGTATTATTATCTATTATGGTAAATCAAAATTGGAACTTATATCAAATGCATGATAAGAGTATGATAAATTGCACAAATTTATTTATGACCTTAAACACCATCGTGCATGGTATATCAAACTTAGTCTTACACTTTTAGAATTTGATTTTGTCAAAAGTTTGACCAACTCATCCATGTTTGTAAAATTAATGAAAAATACGAGTATCATTTTATTGGTTTATATAGATGATTTCATAAATAACAAATATGGAATTAAAGAGGAGGGTTCAAATGCACCCAAATTTCTATGCTCCCAATACACCCAAAAAATATATACATATATCTCCATTTTTCAGTCCGAACAGTCGATCCGAGCGCTCAACATAATCTTCATAATAAAATATGCTTGGAGACCAAATTTTATATTTTTTAGAATTTATTTACTATTTTTTTGGATAGATACAAAATCACTGTTTTAAGGAGATTCTGGACCATCCGATAAAGTGATTTTGTATCTATCTAAAAAAATAGTAAATAAATTCTAAAAAATATAAAATTTGGTGTCCAAGCACATTTTATTATGAAGATTATGTTGAGCGGCTCGGATCGACTGTTCAGACTTTAAAAACGGAGATAAAGGATGTGGGTGCATTGGGAGCACAAAAATGTGGGTGCATTTGAATCCTCCTCGGAATTAAATAAATTAGTGTCCACCTAAAATATTTAGAAAATTTTAATTATTTTGTAGGCATTAAACTACCATATCCACACAAAAAATATACCAAGATTTGTTAAAAAAAATCGAAAAATTGGGTGTTAAGTCTATAAATATCCTAATGGAAATATATAAAAAATTGAAACTTGAGAACGGTGAACTCTTAGATGAGCAAAACTAGGTTGTTGTTAAGTTTATCAAGTGCTTTTGTGAACTCATATCTAAAATCTATTTGATTTACTTCAAATGATGAAATTAAACTGTTAAAACCCATCAACATTACGAGTGATGCGTTTACATGTAAATTTTTTAAAATTTTAAATTAATTTAGTATAAAGTCAAGCAGTCAAAATTAAAAAGGGTTTATGAATTAATTTTAATGCATTCATTTTTTGACCACTTGACTCTATACATAATTAATTCGAAAATTTAAAATTTTCGCATGTAGACGCATCACTCATAAGGTAAATGAGTTTCAACAGTTCAGATTTGTCGTTTGAAGCCAATCCGATAGATTTTAGAGTTGAGTTCACAAAGGAATTTGGTGAACTTAAGAACACCCTAGTTCTACTCCTCTTAGATAATGTTGAACAATTTCAAAAACTTGTTAGTAAGATAATAACAATATTGCATTTGCGCTTAGTGTAGTAAGAGAATACTAGAATGATGATTAGGCAGAAAGTTGTCATAGACGATCCACTACCAGTTACTGCACACTTATTTTATCAGAGGAAATTTCACGTGGAAAAGTAAGAAGCCAAATGTCATTGCTAGATTGAGTGCATAAGCAGATTATTGAATGATGCATGACATCTATAGAAAGTGAGCTCACATGGCTGATCTATAGATGCCATCATTCAATACTTTGCTTGACTTCATATAGATGCTAACCTCTAAAGATGTATTGCGACAACAATTGAACTTGACAAATAGTTTCAAATCTAGTGTTTTACGAAAGAACGAAGCATATCGAAGGTAATTATCACTTCGTTTGAAAAAAAAATACAATAAAAAGAAATCGAAACTTCCTACATGTGTAGCAAGAAGCAATTAGTAGAAATATTTACGAATGCACTAGACGTCTCAAGCTTTCAAGCAACCATACGCAAGTTGTGTTCTATTAGTCTATACAATCCCAACATGATGAGTAGTGTTGGAGATATTTAGCATAGCTTGCGAGTTTTTTACCGATAACCCCACCTCTATTTTTCTTTTAACTGTTATTTTCGATATTAATTACCAGAATAGTCTAAAAACGCATTCCTTCCTTCTTCCATTTTAAGGATAATTTCTAACAGCTATTGAACCATGCATGTAAAAGTATAAGAGTAAGGCTAAGGTGTTATGAATAGCATAAGGCTTTTTGTGCTTAGTAAATTGTTTATATAATGAACTTATAGAATACTAATTTTTACTATTTTTAAATTTTTTTTACTAATTTTCATGATTTATGAAAGACGGTAAAAAATAGCCTAAAATATTTGTAATTTTCTTTTATTTTTAAGTCATTTTTTGTCATATTTCATAAATCATAAAAAATAGTAAAAAAATTTCAAAAATTTCAAAAATTAATATTCTACCAGTTCATTATATAACCAATTTACTGAGCTACTTAAATCAAAGTTTAAAGTTTATATGATAGGTTTTTGAAATTGTAGTACGAAAGACCTTATGATATTCATAGCACATTAACCTTACTCAAAGTATAAATAAAACAATTGTATATTATATATATATATGAGAAACAATCAATAAAACAATTATTCAATCAAATTCACTGAATAATCAATTCCGAACCGGAGGTTAGTTACCAACATATAAACTTAAGAAAATATAAACTGGCCGGGTTCCGCCTTTGTAATTTGTATGAGTTTATCAACATATAATTAAACGGTAGTACAATACTGTAATAATGTTTTACCCCTCAGATTGGTATTTGCACCAGAAAAGCAAAGAAATGATAGAGAAAATTAGATGCATGTTTGATCGAACTCATTAACTATTCATTTAATATTAGTAATTTTGCACATATGGGCCCTTCTTGGCTTCTTCCTTATTAATATTATTAACACACTTGGCAGCAAATTCACAATTCACCAAACAACGCACTAACACGTAGAAATATAAACACTCCACAAATTCTTAAGTCTAATTAGAGTACTTCAACTGCTAATGCTTCCTCCGATGTTCTTCGTGATCAGACATCCGTTCGCGCCTGAACCTCTCTTGCACCGACAGTATGTATGTTGCAGCCCTCCTATCGACTTCACTGCTCATCAGTTCTCCGCCGTTGGATTTCTCCACGTGCACATCGACCCCAACAATTTCCCTTTTAGGTTTCAGCTCTGGTGGGGATGGCTTGACGGCCTTGGCAACGGTCTGAACCGGTGGCGCCAATGGAGCGGTCGGTTTTGGTGTCCGGTAGAAGGGCATCGATATCTTGCCGCGGATGCCTCTACGCTTGTATCCTACGTCCATATATTAAATAGCTACTAGATTGATAAGGGAATGTGAGTTGGTCTGAAACATGTTTTTAACATGGTTCTATTTATAAGGATGGACTGTGCGATTGAATCCGTATACCGTACGTATTTCCGGCTAGAATTGGTGTACGGTATTTTACATGGTTCTATTTAATTACACTTGTGAGTATTTTACTATTATCTATTAAGTTTATATATTTTGAGAATCAATTTTGATTTAGTGACTAGAATAATATCTTCTGATTTAAAATTCAAATGAAATATTACAAAATATTAGTTGAAGATTTGACTTCATATTTCTCTGAAAATGATTTCTTAACGAGATTCCAAAAACTGATTTAATATAATAAATTTATTCATTAATAACTAGTGTTATTGGTTAATTAATTTTTATTAATATGAAATTTGATTAGCAAAAAAAAAAAAAAAAGAGTTTACATGAGAATTATTAGGATTGGACGAGAGGTGATAAATGGAACTTGTCTTTTTGTCTAAGCGGTCTATATTTCCAGGTGGTAGACCAGAATAGGCTAAATATCTACGATCCTATCTGTTCATTCATGAAGTTCGCATGATTTGATTTTTGATATTAGTCGCCAAAAAATATCTACTTGCCACGGCATAATGGCATATGGATATGGTAGATTTTTTCCTCGCGTGCATCGGTTGATATGCTCGTGTAATCTTACCGGTCTAGAATTCTTTCCTCTATAGACCTGATCAGAATAAAATTTTACAAAATTTCAAATGACTTCGGTAAATTTGATTACAATAAAAATAATTTAAAATTGAAACTTATCGATCGAAATAACTATATACATAAAAACTTTAGAAGATTCAAAAGAAGTTAAAAAATAAAACTTCCATTGACTTTGTTTTTCTATAAAAAATATTCAACTAACTAAATATTAATTACAATTGTATTTTGTTTCTCTCTCTATGTTTTCCTTCTTTCCGGTACAATCCATCCAAATGAAGGTGTAAAGAAAAGAGTGAATTACAGAGGTACAATTCCAGGGGAGTTGAGACTTGAGACCATCCATGTCGCAATTCAGATTCGTTGTAAATGGACAGATATTTAGATTGTGCGGCTTATGACTGATGCTGAAGTCATTCCTCAAGAAAGCAAGGACAGTAAATTGTGATACCATCGCACGCGCAGTGCATGTCTCAGATGTCTGCCTCATAAAATCAACATTACGTATGTAGTGGAGAGTGCAATGGAGAGCTTCCTTTATTGAAAGGGAGAGATAGATGTTCTGATTCCATCATTCATAAAGTTTGAGATGCTTAAAAGAGTTCTATTCTAATCACCTTAATTAATTTGCTATACTAGGGGTTAATTAGGCTTAAGCATATTCTTCAATCATTTATCTCTTTTAGTTAATCACACGCTTTCCTAATCCTATTTAGTGCGCTTAATTATCACATGAAGAATTTCACGAATTATTTTTTTATCATTAACACCCTCAGCATCCAATAACACCGCAGAGAAATTCTAATGATTTGGAATTTATTAAGGACAGAAAAGCTCTATAGGCCATAATCCACAACACTATGTGGAGATGGGAGTGAAGGAAGCGGGGTGCGTCTCATAAACATCGGACTAAAGTCGGTTTGATATTTGGTTGGAATCATTTGATTCGCTTCAACATTTGTGTATGTCGTTTTAACATTCGTGCACACCGCTTCAAGTTTGTGCGGATCAAGTGTTTGCCAATTTTGGACCAGACATCTAGTCCGATGCCCATCGGACGCACTCCGAATTGGCTTCAAACGATGAATCCAAACCGTTAACTCATCTACTTTTTTAATGATGCGTTTACATAAAAAAAATTTCGAACTAATTTTGTATAGAATAAAATGATAAAAAACATTTAAAAAATAAATGTATTAAAATTAATTTATAAACTTTCTAATTTTAACAGCTTGATTTTATATTAAATTAATTCAAAAAATTAAAATTTTCACATACAAATGCATCACTCGTAAATTAGATAGGTTTCAATGATTTAAATTCGTAATTTTCAAATCAATTCAATAAATTTTAGAGTTAAGTTAATAAAAAATACTTGGTGAACTTAAGAACACCCTAGTTTTACTTAGGTAACAATACAAAATGTCATGTTGGAATGGGATTTTACTCGGGTAACAATACAAAATGTCATGTTGGAATGGGATTTGAAGATTTCACACAAAATCAAAGGTTTTGTGTGAGTAACACATAAAAATAGAAAAACTAGTCATCAGTCAAGTGAGGTTGAACTAACCTTCATTCTGTTTCATTCATAAATTTATCTAATTTATTGACTATTTTTAAACTTATTTAAATTTATAAAGTATTTATTTTACCCTTTATTAAAAAATACAACTATATAGTCTCAAAAAGAAAAATATTGTCTTCAAATTGATTGGTTTTTGTGTACAAATACTTCATTTCTCTAATAGTGATGTTTGCCTGTGCACAAGAGGTAAGAAAATGAATAATTAAAAGACTGAATATTTCTCTTATATATATTACATACTTTTTATTTTTTAATAAAGGATAAATTAATACTTTATAAATTTAAAGTGAGTTTTAATATAAAAGCTAATATATGAATTTCAGAGAATGATATACGTAATATCGAAGTTTTTGAGAGTATATATGATTCTTCCTCTCTTTATGTGTGTGTGTGTGTGCAATGTGCGTGTAGAGGTTGGCTAATATCAAAATGTTTGTTCTGGAGAAGTGGTGCAACCAATTTATTTTTCAAATTTTTAAAGTCTAAATTGTCGATCCAAACAGTTTGATGTGATCTCTATATTCAAATGTGCTTGGAGACAAAATTTTATATTTTTTGGATTTTTTTTACTATTTATTAAACTAGTTTTAAAATTGCTAATTTTAATAAACATTGAAAAATTTCTTGATCATTGAAAAAAAAAAACCGATTTTAAAACTGGCTTAATAAATAGTAAAAAATTCCAAAAAAATGTAAAATTTGGTCTCCAAGCACATTTTAATATAGATTGAATGTTGAACAATTTGGATCGACTGTTTGGACTTTGAACATGTAAAACCCAAAGCGTTTGTTCCACGACCTAGGAACAAACATTTTAATATTAGCCAACCTCTGTATATATATATATAGGTATGACGAAGGTCTTGGTACTACCAATTTGATTTTGTGATTTTCAAAGTTCAAATAGTCGATCTGAAGTGCTCAATGTGTTCTTCATATTAAAATGTACTTGGAGACCAAATTTTACATTTTTAGGAACTTTTTTACTATTTTTTATGAATTTTTTAAAATCACTGTTTTCAGATTTTATTTATTTATTTTTATCATGAAAAACTGTGATATTAAAAAATTCATAAAAAATAGAAAAAATTCAAAAAAAATGTAAAATTTGATCTCCAAACACATTTTAATATGGAGAACACGTTAAACACTTCAGATCAACTATTTAAACTTTAAAATTGCAAAAACTAATTAGTAGCTCCAAAGTCTTGATCATACCACTTTGATCTTAACTAACATCTTGTTAATGTAATAATCTAGAAGTCAATCGTAGGATAATTGTATTCTATAATATTTTGTTCATGTAATGGATGATTAATAAAAATATTATTTTGTTCTTTGAGATTTATCGAATTTATGAATCATTTCGAGTTCATGACTTGAACTTGTAAAACTTCATAATATAGATGATAAATATTCTTAATAGTCTCTACCCGTGGTAATTGGCAATGAACACTAATTAATCATTTAAATGTTAGTGTGTGAATTAAATGATGGTTAAGTTTTACAAACCATAGACAAAGAGTTGTCATTTTAATCACACATACATGTTAGAGAACATAGTATTAGACAAATCTTAAATAAAACATTAAATGTATTGTGTTCATGTCATTAATGTTTTCATTCAGTGTTAAGTTTTAAAGTATGAGGTATTTGTCTTTCCTACATAGGAAGTGTGTATTCGTGAGTGTTGTTTAACGCTATCCGTAAAAAGTAGCTATACAGATAGCATTCCAGTATGCATAACTTATGCGGAGAGGAGATGTTCACCAAGACTACTATTGTCTCTCGTATTTAATATGAGTGATGGTATCACTAGGCCTCTTGATGAAATAAGATTATCTGTGCACAATATGATTAAAGAGTTAATCATATATGATAATCTACTTAAGATCGAGAAAATATTAAGTTTGCAAGGATGACACATACTTACCTTGGAACTGATATGATACTATGAGACAAAAGAATTAACACGAGTAAATTGTTTACTGGATTGTGATATTGCAATGTACAAGATCATCTGTGTCAATTGGTTTGTCATAATGTATTCTGCCATTTGTCTCTTATGATTTATAGAATTAAAAGCAGTTTTAATTCTATTGCCAACATAACACAGATCCTATCGGGTCACACCAATAGAAAAATAATCACAGAATTTTATGATTAATTATAAAGTGTTATAATTAATAATAAAAATAAATGTCATGGAGATGACATGCTTAAACTACATTAAAATTTATAACGTGTATGACACGTCGTATAAATTTAATCGCAATTGCGAACGCAAGAAATATAATTATTCAGAATAATTGTATATATATATTCAATAGATTAAAATATTAATTATGAATTAATATTTTGGGCCAAAAGTCCAATTTGAATTTGGACCTAAATTAAATTTAGATTTTAATTAAAAGTCCAATTTAAATTTAATTGTAAAAATCCAAAATTAAATAATTTGAATTTTGGGCCAAGGGCAATTTGGTAAATTCACTCAAAAGTGAATTTGAAATGTAATTTCACCATTTGGGAACCAACCTTACATCCTATACAAAGGGCGGAGGGGTGGAGAGAAAAATAGAAGAAATCCAATCCAAGTTTGAATCTTAATCTGATTCGATTCGTACTTTAATTTTCTCTCAATTAGTGATTTGTAGAAAATATGATAATCCATATATATATATTCTTGCGAGAATAAAATAGTTATTCATGTGAATAGTGTTTTGTCAGAAATTTTCGATGAATAGTGATTTACTACAAATAACGACTTTTTCGAATACCGTTGGTATGGTATTTCTGGCAAAAGAAATACCAACTCTCTGGTAGTTCCTGGTGGATAGTGATAGAGGCACTAGATTTCTAGTGCTACAAATTTAGAATAAGGTACAATCGTTGTTTTAATTTATTTAAATGTTAAATAAATTTGTGTTTAGAAATTAATCAGGGAGTAGATCTTATGGCTTATGGTAGAAGTAAATTTTTTTGATTTTGCGTTCTTTCCGCACCATAAGCCTGAACAGAATTTAGCGGTAAATTTCTTAAAACCGAATTTAGCGGCAAGTTCAACCCTACACCTCTCTCTCTCTATATATAGGGCTGCAAACGAACCGAACCGAATCGAACTTACCTCTAGTTTGAGTTTGGTTTGAATTAATTTCGAGCTAAGTTTGGTTTGAATTAATTTCGAACGAACTTAATTTCAAATCGAATTTTTTATGAACTCAATTTTGAACTTTTACGAACTTTGTTACGACTTACGAGTTATGACTTATGGCTGGGCCATAGTTCAAAATTACAACACTTCAATAAAAACTCAGGCATTCTGAATTCTAATTACACAGTACACCAACGTTTATATCAAAGTTCATTACAAATACCAAAATTTATATCAAACACCAAAGTTTAGTACAATCAATCAAAGTTCAATACAATCATAGTATCCAAAGTATTCAAAGTACAATTTAAATATCAATAGAAGTACAGAACAATCACCAAAGTCTTAGAATTATTACAAACTCAAATATTATCCTGAATAAAACATTAAAGTTCATTACAACTAGGCACTAGCTACTGAAAAACCCTTCATTTCAAGAAACATTTTTCAGAAATCAGGACTGAGAGCAATTATAGACTGGGCGGTCTTATATTTTTATCAGCGAACATAAGTTAGTTATATTATTATCATCAAACTTAATAAATACTTAATAAATAGTAAAAAAAATTCAATTGTCTGAGAACAACGATTTTGTAAAATACTCAATAAATAGTAAAAAATTCAAAAAAAATATAAAATTTGATCTGCAAGCATATTTTAATATATTCATCATATTCAACGGTTTGGATCGACTGTTTGAACTTTGAAAACTTTAAAAATATACGATATTATTCGATGTCACCAAAAAAGAATGTCATCCGATCCCTCCAAATTAATACTATGTAACCACCATTGCAACACATCGAAGAGCAGGGCTCCAGCTGTCTGTAAAGCAAAATATCTGCAATTTGTGACAGATCATGTTAAAATTTATTAAAATTATTACTATATAATAAGGATACGGATTGGGACGAAGTCGAGTGTAGAAATATCTAAGAATATGATGGAAAACAGCACGAAGGAAACTTAAAGCTGGAATAATTGAATCATTGACTCATTGTACCGACAATAGTTATCAAGTCGCATCTTAGTCGGAAATCAGGGCAAAAAAGACAAAAAGAAAGGGCGAGTTGGAACCGCAAATTGCTAGGTTAGAGAAGATTGTAAAGTAAAGCAACAAATCCATTAAAAGCATTTAATTTAGGATCATTATTTTGATTCTATTCTGATATGGCTGCTGTGCTGTTGTATAAAAGTGGAGATATTTTCTGGGTCCTTGTCTGGGTAAGAATAAAGGTAAAATGACCTTTTTTATCCTCCAATGATCCCTTACCTCGAAAAAAGGAGCACTAAAATTACACCGGAATAATTCCCAATGCAAGCTCCTTCGTTTTCGGGATGGTAATGGATCAGATCGACTTAAATTCCACTGTAATAGTAATATTGATGTGTTTATTTTCTGTTCTCGTATGAAAACTAGTGGGGTAGAAAACGGTTATTCAGATAGATTAATCGGCTGATTAATTATTGGTGATCATCAAATTGTTACGGATTTTTTTAACTAATTGGTCGATTATTTTCGATCATTTCTTATTAATTCTTAGCAGTACTATGTTCGTCTAACAAGCGCATACCGTTATTTACAACATTGATAGAAACACACAAAACAATTTGAAAAACATATTCAGATTGAAATTGGAGAGTGTTTGATGTCCGGTCAAAATCTCTGCATGAAGATTCGTGTGCACTTGAATTATACAAATAATAAAAATATTAAATGTGAATCTCTATGTAAATTGAACATCAGATCAAACTCGATTCAATGCATATCATCCCAGAGAGTTAGTAGTAATAATTTGTTTTTAGTGATTATTCGAGTGCAGAAAAAAGTTAGTGATTAAAGATTAACTAGTTGACCTGCAATTATATTAGATCAGATTTTCTTTTTAGTTAGTTATACAATTTTCATGGATTTGAGACGGATCGGGTTGAGCTAATCGTATTTGGGCATTTTTATCCTTCAACGGATACGATCCATGATCCATGTAAGCATGTGGGCTGGGACCAGTCACAACTGTCTCAATTTTTCTTATTTGGAGGTCGGATGGTCCGATTAAGAATTTTACAAGTCAGATTTTTTTAGAAAAATCGATCTCGAATCAAATTTGCAAAAACACTAAATTTTATTGGTTCTATTTCATCTTTGTTGCTTATTTATGAGTGTGTGTAGACATGCTTATCACGGAAAAGTAATGCACTTTTATGTGATTTTACATATTGAGATAGGCTATCATACTTTGAGAAGTAAAGATAGTGTTTTACTTTTTGCTCATATCTCTATTTCTAAAGTTCAAATAGTTGATTCGCACATTCCAACATGATCTTCATATTAAAATGTGCTTGGATACCAAATTTTTCTTTTTTTTTTTCATTTTTTTACTATTTGTTTATAATTTTTGAAAATCACAGTTTTTCATTAAATAAAATAATAATAAATAATTCAGAAAAACAATGTTTTTCAAAAATTCTAAAAAAATAGTAAATTTTTTTCAAAAAATGTAAAATTTGGTCTCCAAGTACATTTCAATATGAATATCATGTTGAGAAGTTCGGATTAACTATTTGAACTTTGAAAATAAAAATATGAGCGGAAAGTAAAACACCATCTTTACTTCTCAAAGCACCGTAGCATCACTTTTACATATTAGTCTCCAAATTTATTTTAATTGTGACCCAATTTTTTGAAGGTTATTTCTATCCTTTAAACACATATATTCATGATAGTGTACTTTCAAAATAAGATAATTTTTTTTTTTTCAAAAAGTTCATTCGTTAATGCAATATGTTTGTAGGTTCTGATAAGAACTATATTTGTCGTGTATTATGTTACATCTAAATGAGGTATGCATATAGCTCCATACTAATCTAACATTCAACATTTTAGAAAAAAAATTGATTTACCAGTATATTGTTCTTCAATTTTTGGATTTAAAAGAAGTCAAATATAGATGGTATTTTTACACCGATCCAATTATCAACGTTTCTGATTGTTATTATATTATATAGTTCTGTTTTCATAATTTTTCTATTTAGGACATTAAAAATATGAGGAGAGTTCCAATACCTCATGTTTTTCATCAGTGTTGTAAATAACGGTATGCGGTCGTCGGACGGATGGGGTACCGCCAAGCGATTAATCGGTATACGGCTGATTAATCGGAATTATGCGGACAATTTAACGTTTTTATTAAATTTATGTATATATATCATAATTTATTAAAAATAATTTATTTAACTCATTAAACTTATCAAATAAACTTAATTTAACTTAGTTTTATTATTATAACATGACACTATGTACGTTTATTTCTTCTTAACACATAAGCATTTTACATGTGTAAGTGACACATTTATTTAATGAAAAAATAAATTTGAAAATTAAACTTTTTCAAATACTAATAACATATTATTTGAAGAAATGAAACATTTCAACATAAAATCACTAAATTTAGTTTATAATAACAACTTAATTTCATAAATAAACACATTGTACTAATTAAAAAAATTACATCAGTAAGTAAGAAAAATATATGGTATATAATAATAGAAGAATTAATCAATTTCAAAGTAAGTAAGAAGAAAAAATATATATATAAAATATTAGATGTATATCCAAGCACAAATATAACTACAATACAGAATTTATAAATCTTTTATCACACGCTATCACAGAAAAAAAAAACAATTTAAAAATAAATATTCACTGAAATAAACGGGAATAAACGGGCGATTAAACGGTAAAACGGCCGATTAATCGTTTTCATCCGCAAATATGCATCGTTAAGTGTATTCATAATGGTTTGGCCGTCGTTAACGATTAAACGGTAGATTAATCGGCCGTTAAGACTATTTTTTACAACACTGTTTTTCATACATCATCATACCTCATATTTTATATCTTCATTTTCAAAGTCCAATATGTCGATCCGAACCGCTTAATATGATATCCGTATAATATATGCTTGGATATCAAATTTTATAATTTTTGGAAATTTGTTACTATTTTTTTAAATAGGCAAAAAATCACTGTTTTTGAACGGTCCAGATACAGTGATTTTGTATCTATCTTAAAAAATAGTAAAAAATTTGCAAAAATTATAAAATTTCATCCCCAAGCATATTTTAGTATGGATATCATGTTGAGTGGTTTGGATCAACAGTTTGGACTTTGAAAACGAAAATATACAATATGAAGTATGATAAGGTACGAAAGACATGAGATATTAAACCCTCCTCTAAAAATATAGAGTTGCACAATATATATATATGCATGTGCGGATCCACTCCAAGTGAATGGGGGACAGGGCCGGAGGCAGCCAGTTATTCAATGAGAGTCAAATACAGTGCTAAACTTTTTTTCAATAAGAATCAGAGAGATATATAGAAAGAGATAATCACATATATAATATAAAATAAGAAGTATTTACATGTGAGCTCTTGATTTTTTTTTTATTAAAAAAGTTCTAAAATACTAGAAATCAAATTATACACAAGACATTTGTTTTTCAAAAAGAATAAGGATCAATAGTATAAAATTTAAAAAAATATGAGGGTCAATTTTTTTTGTACCAATAACATTTTACTATCAATTTATAGAACAAAATCATACTTCATTGTCTGTTTTTGAAAAAAAAAAATGAGGTTCAATTGATCCCCCATTATGTGCCCATGTATTGAATGGGGATCAATTCATTTTCAAAATTTCTATAATTATATATGATTTTCTATATATTTTAGAATAAAATGTTATGGGTATTGTAAAATTGATCTTCATACTTAGCATAACAATATTGTTATATGATTTGACTCTCGTTGTGTGTTTGACCTTCACAACTCAAAAGTTTGGCTCCGCCTTTGTATAGATGAGTAGTATCTGAATTTTTTTGTTTCATATAATTTTTTGTTTTAAAAGAGGCAAAGCCCATTCCATTAACTAGAAAGTATAATTACAGGAACATTACTACCAAAGAGTATCTTTGGGACTGCACACCTCATAATGGTGTCCAAAATATCCATGAAAGCAAAAAAAGTAAGCATTAGTTTCATGAATGGATTCAAATGTCTCCATTTTTTGTGCCTCCATTATACCTCTATTTTTAAAAAATAAAATCAAAATAAAACCGTTGGATATGACTTGCATCATTTTATCTATGCACATGTAAAAAATTACGACATTTCAACTTTGTTTTGGTTGTCATCAAGAGCTTTTAAAAAATGTACTAATGTGAATAATTTCTAGACGTTGATTTTTCAACTTATTGATTCACATAAAAACAAAATTAAAATGTGATAATTTTTTATGAGCACATAGAAAAAATAACATAAATTATATCTAATGGTTTTATTTTGACGTTTATAATTTAAATTTTGAGTTATTAAAATTTTTAAAAATAAAAACACAATGAAGACACAAAAAATAAAAGCATTTGAACCCTCCTCTGGTTTCACATAGATGGATAAGTAAATCCGCATTTTTAGCTTCATATTTGATGCGGCAACATCAAAATAAGTCGTCCATATATTTTTGAGACGCCAGATAGGTGCACTATTAATACTTCAAATAAAATCTCCCCATGCGGAAACACACAGGGACCACAAATCTTACATGCGATGAGGAAAAATACAAAAAGAAGCACAGCTAATTTTATTTTATATAGAAGAGACCCCCGCTAATCTCTTTCCTTTTTATTCTTTTAAAAGGCAAAACTTTTGTAGTATATATTTATATAGTCTACAATCTTCGATGCCACGAAATTAGTGTACATGTATTACGGCCTCACATGATACATAGTGTGTTCATGCTCATCTATTATTGTAACTAGTATATATGATAGTATGTACATTTAATATGGAGTAGAATTAGGCTATTATTAGACTTACCAGTTTTTTAAGTTAACTCACCTCTCTAAGTAGGTGAACTTGTTCCGTTATCTCTTACTCCAACCTATACATCATATTTAATTCATATTTGGTTCTATATGAGGAATAAGCTCCTTGTTTCTCGCTTCAAGTCACAACCAAACAAGGCATAAGATATTTACAAGTTTATACTTAATTTCATGATGGTTAGATCTAATATAGACAAATACTTTACGTTCATATTATACAAAGTATTATACTAATTCATGACCAAATAAATCAAGTATAAACAACAATAAAACTGTAATTCAGTATTTCAGTGTCCAAATAGCCACACAAATCATACCACAAAAATTACAAGGATAGATCATGCAAAATTAGTAAGTATAGATTGCGGGCTGAGCTGCTGATGTCCAACTTTATTTTTTGACAGGCCGCTCTCCATCATACGGTCCGAATTTCAATTTTAAAAATAGTGCTTTGGAAATATTTATTAGGAGAAAAGGTATGGCTTTCTATGTTTGTAATTCCCTTGGTTACCATACCTACAAAGCAAATTTTCTACCCGTACTAATTTTTTTTCACAGGTATCGGCCGCATGATCTCAATCAGATATGCATCGTATCAGCTCAAATCAGACCCCGGAATCTTATAGATTTGCTCGATCTATTTCACAATATGTAACGATTTTCATACCGATATGACGATCTATTCGCTCATTACGGCCGCGATTCATCGAGCTTTATCCGAAACGAAATTGCAAAATTCGGCCGGCACGAACGGCCTTGGTAACTGTAGTCAAACAATGGTCCTTGACCAACACGCGTCACCTTTGTGGGTCCTACTTAGATCCGATTACACGCAGTAGGCTTCAAAACCTGGAATCCGGAGATTGGTACCTATTTAGATAAAGGTGTTCGTTTTGATATTCGTGCCATACTAAAATTGATGGCTCAGATAAACCTGACTCTCTAACTCCTTCGTGGACCAAAAACATCCACGTGTCCCACAACACCGAAAGCAGCTTACAGTAACACAAACCCTAATATTTGAGCAAAAGAAAAAACACTAACTCTCAAATATCTTCCTAACAAAAAAAAAAACTCTAAAATATCTACCTAAAATATCTCTTCCGGATAGGAAAGCGCCTCGATAATTTTTTCATATTATTAATTATGTAAAATTATTTTTTAAAATCTTGTTATAAATTAAAAAAAGCATCAGACCTAGGCTTAGTACTCCCATTCCTGCTGCTTCTTTTGAAACGAGCAAAAAGAGAAAAAAAAGATTTAGCTACGAAAAACCTTAAATAATCTTCTAATTGGAGATCGACCTGATAACAGATTTGCTAAAAAAAAGGAGAATAAGGAGAGAGATAAAGATCGCCACCTTAGCCTCAAAAAATCTTAAATAATCTTCTGCTAGTCATTCATCTTTACCTTCTTCTTTTGTGGGATAAGGAGAGAGATAAAGATCGCCACCTTACCCTCAAAAAAAAGGAGAGAGATAAATTAAGATAATCATCCGATGCTGCTTTGTCCCTACAAAATTGTTCGTTATTTATTTTATTTTTTTGCAAGTTCGATATAGCAAATGTTAAACATATCAAAATTTTGTGTTTGATAAACTCTGCGTAAGCGTTAGAAGAGAGGTCTGACAATGAGAGAGAAGAGGATGGGAGGAGATGAATGAGTAGCCCTATCATATCTTTGTTTGAACATTAAATTTTAAAGAGAGGTGATAGGACAAAATGCTTGCTTAGTATTATACTCCAAATTAGACTGTAAATGTTTACATCCCCTCTCTTTTTCTTGAGCTTACCCTAAATTTATCGTATATTCTTGTAGTTTGTACAAAGGTGATAATTGTTATAAAATCCAAAAATTTCAAAATATTTCAACATCACATGCCATCATATAAACTTTTACTGAAAAAAATTCTTCCAAAACCCAGAAATATTCAACGAAGGAACTGAATTTAAGATCATAACAAAAAAATCTGACGATAGACATGTTTTGGCTAATCCAAATAAACACGCACCAACCGTGATCTACTTTGGTAATAGCATGTAAATTAAACTTTTACTAGAAGTGAGCCTCGCTTTGCTTCGGCGGCTATTATCGAGAGGAGTGTAAAAATATTGTATCAGAATATTACTGAAAAAAAAAAGATAATTAACTATTAAGATAAACATCTAACTATATATAAAGTTATACCGGTTATAAACAAAATGCTATATTAATAAATTCAAAATCACAAAATCAAGTTGTTACTGTATAAAGTTATACGGGCATATCATATTCATTAATTTGTGATTTTCTAACTATATATAAAGTTAGAGGATTCAAATGCACCCAAATTTCTATACTTCCAATACACCAAATCTTTTATTTGCATTTTCAAAGTCCGAACAGTCGATCCGAACCGCTCAAATGATCTTTATAATAAAATATGCTTGGAGACCAAATTTTATATTTTTAATTTTTTTTTACTATTTGTTACTGTAGCAATTACTGTAGAATATACTGTAGCAAATATATATACAATAGATGTGATACTTTTGTAGTAACAGGTATAATAATAGTAATATTATTAATAACGACAAAACTAATAATAACAAGATATTTGATGAATGTTTCAGTATATTTTTACTAAAAGTTCGATAGTACAAAATATAGTAAAAAAAAAAAAAAATCGATGTTTGGGTTTAATATCTGTCCTACAAAATCGAGTAATGATATGCTCTGCCTCACAATTGGTAATAATTCCAGAGCAAAATTTTTGTTGAGAACTAAATTTTAAATTTACATTATAATCACATATAAATTGATAAATACTCCCGAAATATGACAAACAATGTCTAGATAAAAATGTTAACGAGGAGAGTGGTTTAGTGCTTAGGATCGGAAAATGCGAGTGGTTTTTTTTTTTTAATTTATTGTAAAAATATCTAAGAATTTAATTTAAAATGTATTTATTAATAAAATAAAAAGATTCGAGTGAACCGTCATTACTCAAAATTGAAAAAAAAATATATAAAAGAGTGAACCGTCGTCCGGTTTCAAGCTACCTCTATCACTCCACCTTCGTTTCACCCTCGAAAGCCATTTTAGAGAAATAAAAACATCTTTTGGAAAAGCTTTAAACAAGGGAGTAATCATTCAATAAAACCAAATACAAGGCGGAAAAAAGCAAGGGGGCTTTGTTGCTTTATCT
The DNA here is from genome assembly GCA_025461125.1 of Carex kokanica. Taxonomy (NCBI): domain Eukaryota; kingdom Viridiplantae; phylum Streptophyta; class Magnoliopsida; order Poales; family Cyperaceae; genus Carex; species Carex kokanica. The sequence goes on from JAJGRX010000348.1 coordinate 2,100,453, forward strand.
GTCAAAAAAAGAACACTCTAGGCATCTTAGGAGCCAGGTGCAGCTCCGTTGGCTCCCTCCTTGTCAGTGACTCAGACACATGGAGAGGTCATTTTCAATTTCCCTCTCGCTTAATTCCTTATATTTCAGAAAAGAAAAGAGAGATGGCGAAAGGGGTACTATAATAAGAGCGGGATCGTTTCTCACCTCTTGGCGTTTTTGTTGCTCATTTAGGTTTACTAGATCAGGCAGTGATGATGCGGGGTCGGGTTGAACTGAAGCGGATTGAAAACAAGGCGAGCCGCCAAGTCAGCTTCTCTAGGCGGCGCAGTTGCCTCATGAAGAAAGCGCACGAGCTGTCCGTGTTGTGCGACGCTGACGTGGGATTGATCATCTTCTCTCCGAAGGGGAAGCTGTATGAATTCTCCAGCTCCAACTGGTACGCCTCAATACCTCGCTTCAATTTCTAGTGGAATTAATTTTTTTTTTTGAAATATTTTAGTTAAAACCTAGATTTGTTAGATCGGGGGAGAGGAGATGAGGTCGTCGTAAGGGTGTTATTCTCTGCCGAAGATACCCTAAGTAGGTATTAATAGGCTCGCAATTGCGAATTTGGGAGTGTGTTTAATAGTCTTTTGAGAGAGGTGATGGGACCGGAGAGGGTAAAAAGGAAGAGATCGCGTCAGATATTTAACGATCGCAGATATTTTGTCGATCTTTTAAGTAATTTTTAAATTTTTTATTCTTTCTTTTTTTGTCTTGAAACTCGGCGAGTCAGTGACCTGATTTCTCTTCTTTTACAGTTCTTTTCACTTTTCTTTTCTGCCCTCGTGATCCTCTCTCGTTTGACAGCTGTTGAAGCATTTTTAGGGTCTGTTCGGCAGCGCAGTTACGATTACTGTTCACGTGGAAAAAAAAAAATTTATTCACAGTGAATTTTTTTTTTCCAACGTAAACAGTAAAAATCAGTTAAAAAAAAAAAAATTCTGCACTCATTGCCAGTCCATTGTGCTGCCGAACAGGACCTTAATATCTTTCACCGTTTGATTTCATCTCAACAGTCCTTTGTTTAATTTTTTATTTATAGCATATTTCATGCGGTTGAGAATTTTTCCAGTAATTCCATAATTCATTTCTGATTCGCTGAACCTGCTCCAAAAATAACGCTCTTTCGCTTCGAGTCGGTTGTCGAGCAAGCACAAGGGTCAAGGGGCAAGGGGCTGCTCATTTGTAGCAATTATCATTGTTTATCAATGATCATTTCGCAAAAAAAAATTAATTTCTTCAATTATTAATTGGCAGCGTGGTGTTGATCACGAAGAACTTATGAGTTCCTGAAATTAAATATTATCATCCATGAGTAATGAAACTAAATCACCTAGGTTAGGTGCAACTCTTATATGGTTTCAATTAATATCTTATGCGTAAGTTCATTGAATGGAAAATGATTTATATTTCGGGGTATTTGTGAAAAAAAACATTTTTTTTACATACAAACGATGCCGATATTTAACTTTACTGGTGTTTTGTGAAGAAATTTTTTGCTTTGGAGAAAAGACATATCAAAACTCTTCCAACACAGATGAAAATGACTGCTTATAGTTTGCTCTTACTTGTTAGGGTTTTCATCATGTAAGGTTTTAGGGTTTTCATTATTTGACTCTTGCTTCTACTCAATCATGTCTAAATCTTTCATAACTTAAATCCTAGTGCGATAATATGCCCACCAGCTTAAATTTGTGTAGAAGTTTCTGTTATTTTGGTGGATTGAACTTCCAATATAATTTATAATACAACTATTTTAATCAGAACTATATACTTTTTCTTTTTCTTTTTATATTTCAAGGAAAATAATTTTTGACACAGGAATTGAAGTGTTAGGCCCTTCACATACACAATATGATCTGCTAGATAATGTAAGAATATTCAAGAGTCTGGTTTAGTTTTTCTTTCCTTATATTTTTCTAACAGTGTATTCCAAAACGTTCATACTAAATCCTTATAACTAGTTATTTTGAGTATAGCTTTAATAAACTGTTAGATTATATACTGTTTTAATATACTGTTTGATTATCACACTAATTTGAGTACCTTTCAATTGTCTAAAAACATACTGGAACCCCTTAGCATCATCTTCCTTGCTTTTCATATAAGCCTTGCTAAAACCTGAGAAAAATAAAACATAGATTGGGTCAATTGCTGTGCGTGCTTGGTTTAGGGTTTTAGGGTTTAGGTTGTTTTACTGCCATGTGATAATTCAATGAAACCAATCCCTACATTCCTAAAAGAAAAGCTGAGCAGTCTGGATTTCTAATTATCCTATTTAACTTGAATATAATTTGTTTCTTGCCAGGGAATAGTGCATGGTTGTGTCATTCAACCTTTCAGTTTAGATATATAGTGGCCAAAAATATAAAATAATTAAATGTTTACAAAATATTTTAAAGGAACACAATAAGCTCGGAGATCAACTCATGCAATATGTGCGTTTAGAAAGTAGTGGTAGTTTTAAGTATCTTAGAACATCTTAATGCAGCCAATTGCAGTGCTTTAAAGTATTTAAGGTTAAATAAAGTTTAAACATCTTCGTAGGTGGACTAGACTATTAAATTCCTAAAATTTAAAGCATTTTTTTTCTCTTGTACCAATGCTTTAAAGTGACTTAGCATTTAAATTGTTTAAATTTTACTTGTCAAACGTAAGATATGTTTGTTAAAATTATGTTTTTAGATATTTTTGTGTAAATTTTACATGAGATATGAGGGGCATGAGGAAGTGGAGAGATGAGAGGTGAGAGGGGGGAGAGATAAAGAAACGAAAAACAAGAACGATAATAAAGAGAGAGGGTGATTCACGTTACCCTTCAAGGGTATGTTTGGTTGGGTTGAGAATATGTTATTTTTTGGATTAGGCTATTCGGAATAGCCTATTCGGTGTTTGATTGGGTTAGAATAGCTAGAATAGGAAATTTAAATTTTTTGTCTTATTAGAATAGGTTATTCCTAAGGGTTTTGAGATTTGGCTATTCTAATAAGACAAACAATAGCTATTATTGATTTGGCTATTCTAGCTATTCTTGTTTTACAACCAAACATACCCCAAATCAACAGCAATGACTAATTTCTCTCCTTTCTCTTTTCTGAGATTCATATTAGGAGGGAGAGAGTGAGAGAGACCAGAAAAAAAAAAAAGAATTGGGAGAGAGGGGGGGGCGAAGATGGGATAAGAAGAGCGAATGATAATGTACTTTTTTTACCAATGTCTAAAAAGAAACTGCTTTCATTAAGTGAAAGCTTTCAAATTAGAAATTCTCCCGCACCAGTGAGAGTAAATGTGAAATCACCAATGCAAATTTTGTAAGTAAATGTTGAAGCTGATGGAGTTACTCTTATGATATGACTATGCTATGATACCAATTTGTTATGACTCGAGTGACTCTCTCTGAGAAACAACAATTTGATGGTATTTTGGGGGGGTTTCAAAGGGAAATTCTTAGAGTTTTCAGGTGAATTAGAGATTTTCGAAAATGGCACGAGATAAGGAATGGATTTGTGATGATTTAAGGGGAGGGTTGAAGGGTTTTGATTAGTGAAAATATAGTTGAAGACAGAGGAATGTGACTGGAAATAATTAACACTAATATACTTTATTCTTACTTTCAAAAGATAACAATGATAATTTGGTTTGATAAATTTTCTATTGTATTGATTGCTTCATTACAATTAATACAAAACACAAATATACAAAAGACTCCTTGAATACTACTAACACAAATTCCTAATTTAACTGCCCACTTCTCCTATATATTACATGACTTCAAAATAAATGATTAAGTACTTTAAAGTAACTAAAAGATACAATACATATTACAATAATTATACGACTAAAAATAGCATCAAAACTCGACAAATCAGCATCTAGAAGATTGGATAACTGTCCATTACACTCCAATTATGATCAACATAGACTCTGAATAAAAAAATGTAAAACATCAAAGTTGTATATTTCGTCGTCTATTTCAAAAGCACTTGAAATCACATCTATTGGACTTGCAAAGAGAAAGTTATGATTAAAATAGTTACCATAGGTCAATTAGGGAACTATTTGTATCGTGTGCGCATTCATCATTAATTTGAATCTATTTATGCAATAGTCTTGGCTCGTTTGTCTTCAAATTTTTCTCCAAACTTTTTTTGATAGTTTTGGATTGATTCATTATCATGCGGGTCATGACAAAGCCTCCCCTTTTTGAGATTCTTTTCCTCGAGAATCTTGAAAAGTCACAGACTTATGTATGTTTGATTTAGGTAGCGATCTCTTTCTCAAGTTCAATAATGTAGGTTGGTTTTGGCAATAACGTGGGTTGGTTTTGGCTCTAGTTTGGGGCATTGTGGTAAGCAACGACCTTCGGTTGAAATTTCTTTTGTTGGTCTAAAAACATCTCTTGAGAAGAAAGACACGTCATATACATCTTAAAGATTTTGGAGATGCATACTCAACACCATCATTTTTTTCACTGTTGTAAGTCCAATGGTGAGGTTTGACCATCAAACAATGGAAAGTTAAGTCTTGGTCTCGGTCCATGTATCCTCGAGTTTTGCAGCCTCTTGTTGGCTACTTGAACTTGGGGTTGTGTAGCCTTGGTAGTGCTCGTGTTCATTTGAAATATAAGGGTTGTTGCGGGTCTCAACTTGTTGTGTTGAAGATTACGCATGTGCTTGTCCGAAATTCGCTACAAGTGGGTTGTTGATCATTGTGGATGTTGTTTAGGAGTGTTGAGGTTGACATTCACTTGAATTTTATGGGGTGTAAGTCTTGTCTCGAGGTTTCTTCTTCCTTCCCAATCTATTCTTGATTGTCCTAAACATTTCCTTCACCTCTCATTCTTTATTGGTTTTCTCTTTGAATTCATTGAACTCTTTGACATGATTATCGGAGCGCTTTTGCATCCCATCCGGCCTTTTTTTTGCGTATTAATCGCGGTTATGATCTAGTTATTCTTTGATACCATTGTTATGACCCGAGTGACTTTGTGCGAACAACAAACCTTCTTATGGTATTTTGGAGTTTTCGGGTGAGTGAGAACTTTTCGAAAAGAACACGAGAAAAGGGATGGATTTGTGATGATTTCATATAGAGTTGAAGAGATTTGATTGGTGAAAATATGGTTGAAGACAGACAAAAATGGATGGAAATATTTAACACTAATATATTTTACTCTTACTTTCAAAAGACAACAAAGATAACTAGATTTGATAAATTTTATATTGTATTGATTGCTTGTTTCAATTGATACAAACACACACACACACACACACACCACTAACACAACTCCCATAACTCCAATACTAACACAACTCCTGTAACTCCATAACTAACACACTTTTTCTAATTTAACCACCCACTTCTGCTATATATTACATTATCTGAAAATAAATTATTAATTACTTCTAGATATACTCAATTAATTAAAAGATAAAATACATAATATACAACAATTGTACGTCTAAAAATAGCGTAAAAACTCAACATGAATCAACTTTTAGAAGACTGGATAAAAGTTCATTACAATCCAATTCTGGTCATCATAGACTCTGAATTAGAAAAAAATGAAAAGCATCGAAGTTGTGTATATTTAGTCGTCTATTTTCCAACGCACATTCACGTCTATCGGACTTGTAAAAAGCAAATTACGATTAAAATAGTTATCATAGATCTATTAGAGAACTATTTGTATCGTGTGCCGCATTCATCTCTAATTTGAGTCTATTTATGCATATTCTTGGCTCGTTCGTCTGCAAACTTGTCCTCAAACTTTTTGTGATAGTTTACGATTGATTCATTATCATGCGAGTCATGACAAAGCCTCCCCCTTTTGAGATTCTTGCCTAAAAAAAATCTTGAAAAAAATCGCGAACTTATGTATGTTTGATTTAGGTAACTGTCTTTTTCTCGAGTTTAATAACGTGGGTTGGTTTTGGCTCTGGTTTGGGGCATTGTGGTACATAACGACCTTCGATTGAAGTCTTCTTAGTCTAAAAACATCTCTCGATAAGAAGACGCCTGATATACCTCTTGGAGATTTTGGGAACGCGTACTCAACACCATCATTTTTCACTCTTGTAAATCTAAATGTGAGTTTTATTCCATCGAAAAATGAGAAGTCAAGTCTTGGTGTTGATTCATTCATCTTTGGGTTTTGTGGGTTGTACCATTCAAAGTTGATGTTCCTCTCATGTTTGGTATTGTACATGTTGGCCTCTCGTTCGTTGCTTGAACCTTGGTGTTGTGTAATCTTGGTAGTGCTCGTGTTCCTTCAAAATATAAGGGTTGTTGCGGGTCTCAACTTGTTGTGTCAAAGATTGCGCATGTGCTTGTCCAAATTCGCTGCAAGTGGGTTGTTGATCATTGTGGATGCCGTTTTGAAGTTGTTGGAGTTGACATTCATGTGAATTTGAGAGGTGTAAGCCTTGTCGCAAAGGTTCTCCTCCCCTCATAATCTATTCCTGATTGTTGTAATATTTTATTCATCTCTTACAATTCTCTATTGTTATCTTATATCTATTGTTATCTTATATTTAAATTCATGGAACTCCTTGGCATGATTAGCAAAGCGCATTTGCATCCCACCCAGCTGTGTTTTTGCGCTTTAATTTTCTCATCAACTTGTTGAGTGCGTGTCGTCATCCTCCTAATGCCTTAATCGCAGATATTATACCAATTTGTAATGATCTAACTATGATTTGATACCAATTTGTTATGACCCGAGTGACTATGTGAGGAACAACAAACCTTCTGATGGTATTTTGGAGTTTTGAAGGATTTTTCTAGAGTTTTTGGGTGATTGAGAGCTTTTCAGAAAAGACAGGAGATAAGGGATGGATTTGTGATGATTTCAAATAGGTTGAATGGATTTTGTTGGAAAAATATTGTTGAAAACAGAAGAACATAGATAGAAATAATGAATACTAATCTACATTACTCTTATTCCTAAAATGTAACACAGATAACAAAATTTGATAAATTTGTGTTGCAATGATTGCTTAATTACAATTGATACAAAACACATACATATATATGAAAGATTCCATTAGCACCACTAACACAACTACCGGTACTACAACATAAACACTTTCCTAATTGAACTACCAATTACTAAATATTACATGATCTTAAAATAAGTAAATACTTCTAGATACTTTAAATTAAGTAACTAACCGATACAATACAATAATTATACGCCTAAAACTAGAATAAGAACTCAATAGATTAGCCTTTTGAAGACTCTTGACATACTTACTGGACAACAGACTATAACAATCCAATTCTGACCTTCGTCGACTCTGAAACATAAAAAATGCAAAGCATCTAAGTTGTGAATTTCGCTGTCTATTTTCCAACACACTTGAAATCGTGTCTAATAGACTTGTAAAGAGAAAATTGTGGTTAAAGTAGTTACCAAAGGTCAATTTGAGAACCATTATCGTGTGTTGCATTTCTCTCTTGAGTTTGTTTTTTGCATATTCTTAATTTGTTTACTGTCAAACTTGTCCCAAAATTTTTATGGTATTGTTGGATTGATTCATTGTTATACATGTCATGACCCTCTTCTAATATGGCATCAGTACGGATGACTACGCAATTATATAGCATCTTAAATCTTTACAATTTTTGTGAGTAGTTTCTCTTTCTCTATCTGACTCTTTATTCTCTCTTCGAGAACCTTAGCAATGGTTTCTAAGTGAATTAATTAGTCAAAATAAGTTCAATATTACATCAATAGTTTATATATATACAGTTATCTTGCATACTTTTATACATGAACCTAAAACTTTAAATAATGCACCACAAAAACCATTGGTTGCTATCCCACTAACACTTATATGTTGGAATTGAGATATTAGGCATTCACTCTAATAGTACGCGAAGTACAATTAAGCATCTACAGTTATCGTCTACAGTAATGTCAACATTGACATCTTTTTTTTCCTAGGAGGTCCTAGCATTTAGCTTGTTCCACAACACTCATGTGATGGTTATGAAGTGTGCATTCTATCCAACAAACTCGGCATCCACAACTTTCCTTGCAATGTCTCTATAAATATTGTATATTAAATCAACTAGCTTCATCATTTTCATGCCAACATATGTCGAGAGTGGAGACTGTAATTGTATTATCGTTGCGCATAAGAAGAAGAAATGCATGTCCTAATCTCTCCAATACCGGTACTTTATTAAAAATAATAAAAGGCTACACCAATTTGGATCGCCTAAAGCATTTTGTCGTAGGAACCCTCTTCATGAGTCGTGCTAGAATAATATAGACCATTTAAAAGGGACGAGAAAATTTATCTTTGTTGCTAAAGGGTGTTCCAAAATGAGGATCCTTTGTTGATCCACATGCATAGCTTGTAAGATACCATCTCTTAAAGGGAATACTGCTCACCACACAAGTCCATTAATAGGGGTTCTCTCTATATAGTCGTCGGTTCCACCTCATGTTTGGGTTACATATATAGGTGCATATTCCTGGCTTTTAAGCCCTCATACCATTTTTTCATGCAAACGACATCCTAATTGAACAACGGTATGCCCTATATTGTTGCCATTACTTTTGACCACAAAAAGAGCACCTATTCTACAAATGCATTGGATGACCCGCTTATGAAGCTTAAAGAAGGACAAATAATAAATAATAATAAAGGAGAAGACCACATTAACTAATTGTAGTCGTTCTTAGGAGATGTTTTCCTTTACATTATGTTAATTACTTTTTTAGTGCCCATATAGTACTTGTCAGTGACCTAGCACACTCACATACTGAACTGTGAACATATCGGACATTCACCTTAATATGACTGTAAGCACAACTAACATCTTCAATTGTTTTATGAGGGAATGTCCACACTAGTATTCTTTTGTTGTAAGTTTCTAGCATTCCGCTCATTTTGACTACACTCATGTTGTGGTTGAAGTGTGCATATCATCGTATTTATGAACTGTTCGCTTAGTGCTATTTTGCCAATCTAACATCTAATACGAATTGAAAATTACTACTCTTCTTAGTAATACTAATATGAATAGTGTAAAATTGGCACCTTGCTCGCATTATTTTACATACTAACCACAATAACATTATTTTTGCACAATTCCCTGTGATCCAAATGCACCCTAAAATAAACATATAATTTTACATGTATATAAACATAAATATGATAAAAAGTAATATTAGAAAATGGGTTGAATTGAAGGAAAACGCGGAGTAAAAAAAAATGGTAGTCAAAACTCTAGCAGCCGCCTCCTTTCACCCCCTTCCAAGTCCGTCCCTCCTATCCCTTCTAGGACTAACCCCAACACAACACTCCCCTTACCCCCTCTCTTCGGCTTTACCTTCTCGTACGGAGAGAAAAATGAGGGAGAGGGGAGGGACTGAAGCCGCGAGTGCGATATCGGCAGAGCTCATAACGTAGAGTACCTACCCCATCTTGATTGGAGTACGGTGGATCAAAGAAGAGTGGATCCGATCGATAAGTCAGATGTGGATTAAGGTAATAGAGTAATTAATAGTGTTATATAAGTAGGATTAGAGTAGTTTAGAGAATTTCGTGAGAATAAGAGAGTAGATCTAGGAATTTGGGTCAATTGACTCGTAAATACGTTTTTTATCAATAGAATCGCTAGTAGACATTTTTATGCTTTCATATCTAAAAAATCCATCATTACATTTCTTTCATATAATTTTGAGAGTAAATCCATTGTTGCTTAGTGTGAATGATCTTGGAAAACAAATTACATTTTATATTTTGTTAGATTCTTTGGTATTCTTTGAAGAGAAAAAATCCATTGTTACATTTTTTTAGACCTTTTTGAAAGGAAAAATCACCGTCTGCAACTATTTTGGACCATTTAATTCCTTATTAGGAAAATAATGAAAATTCTACAAATGAAAAATTTAGTACCCTGCAGTAAATAATGGATGTTTGTGTGTTGAATTATCTTTTACGGTTCCTATTAGTTTTGGTTGTCTTTTAACCAACTAGGTGGTTTCAAAACACCAAAGGGTGAATTCTGTAATAGCCTTCTGACCAGGAACAACCATTAAGTCAGGTGCCAAAGTAGCCATCTCCAACTCATACCCAGTATTTTGCTATTAGTCTTGAACCATGAAACCATTTTTTCAGTGCAACCGACACCCCACATAAACTGTTCATATCAGTGGTGTTCACTACCAATGTCATACCAGCTCATACTTCTCTTTTCATACAAAATTTTGCAGCATGGAAAACATAATAGAGAAGTACACAAGATTTTCAGATGCTGAGAAAGGCGTAAACAAGGTACAACAAGATGTACTCATAAGTAAATTTCATATTTGTGGTTTCATCACTGTAAACTCTCAAGTACAGATTCTGTGTGTTTAACAGATTTCAATCTGCCATTAATTGCCTTAGATGACATATTAATAATAGTATATTATGCAAATGAGGGTTAATGAATGCTAAAAGCAGCCCCATTTTGATGTTAATCTAATTTTAAATTAGCTTTAGGTTATAAGGCATATGCCACATACCTTCTGAAACTTGAATCCTTGGAGATTAGGTATGTAAAGCTGAATAATACCCTGCCAAATAACCAATGCAAGTAATTCAACCAGAAATTTACCCAGAAGTTACATTGTGTCTTTTGCAAAATAAGTACCAGAGCTAATATATAATATGGAAAACTAAAAATGAACAAACTTAGAAGCAAACATTGGGTTGGTACCTTCAAATTACCAATTCAGTAGGTTGGCAGTTTTAGTATACTGGTAAAGGCCCATGATCGGTACAGCGGCTTGGATGGTGATGTCTTCCTGAGATCAACCTACAATATGACATCAAAAAATCAATTAAAATGTTGGTTTATTTTTTTCTTATAAAAAAGAAAACTACGTGGGCCATTCCATATTCTAGCCACCTGTAGCTGCTAAATAACTGGCTTTTTATTTCAGAGGTCTATGAGATTATCAGCAGATTCAGGGACCAAAGCAGAGGTACCAAAGTTTCTGCAAAGGTACTTATCTAAGCCTGTACATAATTTTCAGAAATTTATCTATTTGACAAAAATCTACAAAATAGCTGTGTCAAAGCACTTTGGAATTCTTTAGGTTGATCGATGGTTCAGACTTTCCAAAAAATTTGGATGAGTTTAATCAAATGGAGAATAAACTGGAGTCTGCCCTGGCAACGATCATGTCTCACAAGGTAATTAGCCCCACTGTAAAGTACATGTTTATAAAAGAAGTAATCACTGTTGTCTGCTGTTATAGTTACATAGATTGAGTAAATCGTGAGTCCTATTTAGGTCAATTTGATGTGTACTCTAGCTGAAAGCATAACTAATGATTCCTACAGGTTTGGTTGCAAAATTGTACTTTTGATCAAGCTTTATTGGCAACTTGAAGTCAATTTTAGACTTCACTGTGTTAATTTTGGGGATTAGTTGCATAATTAGGGTTAACATAAAATTGTGTATCTGGTTGTATTGCTGCAGTTTGAATATTTACACTAAAAACGGGTGCCATGCAAGTCTTGCCATAATCAAAGCACCAAATTTGGTTTGAATACATTTTAACATAATACAGGTCCACAGCAAAGGGTAAAATCAATTGTCCATTTATAATTGTCAGGAAGCATGCACTGGCAGACTTTTCACCATAGGATACAGTGTTAATAAAAACAAAAAGAGGTGCCCAACTATAAAAGTTTACTCAAAATGGTTCGTGCCAGTTGGCATGGATAGAACCTGCACAGTCAAATTCACCTAAAGAAATTAAGTTTATGTAAGGCAGTGTCGAAAAAGATACCAAAAATGTGTCCTGGTTACTTCTGGCAAAGCTACTTCAACCAAAATTTTAGAGTTTAATTGAACTGTTCGTTTTCTCACAAGAAAAGTTTTTGTGCAGACTGAATTGATGAAGCATATGATGAACGAACTCCAAGAAAAGGTATGTCTTATGGTTCTAATTAGAGCATTAAATAAATTTGCCTAGAACTCAGATATCTTGTTCTGAGAAAGGGGATTCTTGTTTCTTCTTACGGAAGTATCTAGAATTTAAACCATTTACACAGACGTGCATGGAACACTTTTCAGAAATGTCAGAAATATAATCTCAAATTGAAGATGAAATACGATCCTTTTAGATAGGGCCTCGAATCTTCATTCTCTCTAGCTTTCGATTATTTTGTCAAAAGTCGCGATCGACCTAGTTAATCTGAAAATGCCTCGTGAATCCACAGGACTCTCTGCGCACAATGTGACAAAATTAAATTCAAAAAATAGTAGAGAAACTTACAGATATCAGCCCGCGATGAAATCATTACCAATAGTTCCAATCCGCGTTATCAACTATTGAAGAGATTCAAAGCAAAAAAAAAAAATTATTGAAGAGATTCCAATAGAAAAATAAAATGAAATAAAAGAGAAAGTCATGAAGAAACGATTTTGACATTGAATTTCATTCTTGCTCAGGGAAAGGCACTTCTCCATGAGAACAACCTAAGCTGTATCTGGAATGAAGAACAGACGGAGGCAAGCGATAATACTATATTTTTTAGTGTTTTTTTATAATTTATAATGTCTTATACCAAACTGTTGCTCTTTGTTTTTTCATGTTGTTCTTGAAGGAAGGAATCAACAAGGTGGCGAATAGGGAAGGAGCCCAAAACGGGAGCAGTTTCGAAGTTACCAATTTACCATAGAGAATAATTCTTAGAATAATACTTGCAATTTACACCGCTGTTATTAAAATACAATAAATATTGAAAATGAGGATCCAGGTGTCCGTTGGTCGTTGGAACTAGACAGGAATGCGTAGCGTCGCCCGTTCACCTCACGTGACCATAATTACGGTCAGTACTTAGTAGAAAGAAGTACATACGGTGAGTGGTATGCGAAAGAAATAGACACAGAAGTCTTTCCTTGTATTATATTTGTATCCCCGGTCATAGTATGTACGAGGATTTCGTTATGAAATATTATAATAAGGTTTGTTTCGGTCCTATTAATCGGTTTAACTTTTTTTATTATGTATTTTTTATTAAGAAATTAATCAATACTAAAATTGGAGCACCTTTTTGTAGTATTGTTGTATAATTATGGATTATATTGCAAATCGTTTCGTACCAGATTATATTTTTTTTCTATGTCAAACAATTTGGATAGAGTTACACTGTGATCGGAACCCTATAGTTGGTGGAGTTCAATTGATTTCAATTCAATGGTATTCAATAGAAATGATTTCCAATTGAATTTTGTTGATCGGAATGAAAATAAAAAAGAATTGAATTCATTTCTAGTTTTTGATTGGAAAGTCTATATAATAGATGGAAATGATTTCACTTAAATGAAAATGACACTTTTATCCTTTTTCAGAAACAATGTGACAAGCATCCTAGCACCAATATATTGCTCCATCAATTGCTGACTTCCGATCACTTTATCAATAGAAAAACATATCACTTTATCAATTGCTGAGTTCCAATCACTTTATCAGTGATATATACTTATATAGTCCATCAATTTATCAGAAACAAGGTGACATGCACCCAACACCAACCAGAAAAGAAAAACCAGCGCGAGGTAACCAAGTCAGCCTCCAAAAATTCAGTGCCACAGAAGAGAAATCAAGTCCCCAAAACCGCACCACAAGGGTCAAGAAAAAGGGCAGCACCAGGCAACAAAAAGGCAAAACCAGCACCTCCGTCCCCAAAAGCTGCAGTTTTGCTGTTCTGACAGTCAATCTTTAAAAATTTATTCTGGACAATCTACAAAACCAAATTTTTTGTTCTTCTTATGGAAATGTAGAGAAAAGTCTAATCTACATGCATGCCAATTTTTAGGAATTTTTGTAATTTTCTAACCATCTTTAACAAATGCTTGAATGCAGGGGTATATTAGTAAGAGATGCAGAAAACAACAGTTTTTTGTATTTTCAGAAAGTGAACTTTAAAAATAGCTGGTAAATCATACAAAAATGCTATAAATGTAAAATTTGGGTCTAAAGTGTGTGTTTTTTAGTCCTTTATTTACCAATACGATTTGTTTTGCATTTTGGTCCCTGTACCAGTCTGTACTGACTGTTTTAGCAGAACAGGTCGTTTTTACTGTTTTTGGTGTGTTCCTTTGTACCAGCAGTGCATATATTGTGCTTGGCTTTTGAGTTTGGACTTGGTACTATACTAGAGGTTAGTCAAGAGTCTTTGTGGCATAGGTGAAGGTCTGGTTTGGATATGTAGCAGTGTATAACCAAGTTTGGATCATGTCGGTATACCAGAAACAAAGAAACGATGATTCAAGTTCCAAGAATTCATTTGATTAACAAGATTTAGATATCAAGAAGCTATCAAAGTCTGGATTTTTTTGCAGGGAGGTCCCTGGTTCTGTTGAGATTATGTTTTAAGTGTTCTTTTTATCATTTAAAGAGCAAATCATTGAGACATCATTGGATTAATCATGACAAATGGCAATATTGATTAATTAACCTTTATATTTGCAAAATAGGCTCTTTTAAAGAGGATTTCATAGGGAGCTGTCAAGCTTCTACCATATCAATCTCTATATTTTATGTTTATTAATTTCCATTTATTATTCTTAATTCTTTAAATAAAATGATTTAAATAGGTTAGATACAAGTGGAGCTGTCAAGCTTCTACTCTCATATCCTTGCTACTTAATCATTTTACAAAAGAATTAAAGAGAGCACTTAAAGAGAAAAGGCAAGAAAGAGGCAGCAAAGGCCAATTATTCTGCTTTATTTGCAAACTCAAATCCATGGCAATGAAAGGTACCAGGAGCTAGAGTAATGCATTTCGTATGCTATTGGATTTAAAGATTCGACAAAGAAACAAATCGAAATATAAAAAGGAATGCAAATAAAGCAAGAACAGTAACAATAGAAGCAAATAAATGAAGATAACACGGCAGCTTTGGGACCTAGGTTCTCAATGGGGTCAATTTTATCTCACCCCAAATCGCTACTATAATTAATTAATTTTCTACTATATTTAATTAATTTCCTACTATAATTAATAAAATCTCACCCCAAATCGCTGAAACCTTCTTCAATAAAAGCTTGCCTCTTGGGTATCGCTAATCAAGGCATCAATGAATAGTAGAGGAAGAGGAAGGGTATCGCTGGAACCTTCTTCAATAAAAGCTGAAACCTTCCTCAATAAAAACTTGCCTCTTTGCTTTGTTCCGATCACAGTGGAAGAAGGGTAAGAGGAAGAGGAAAGGGTATCGCTGGAAATAAAATACCGCCAAAATTTTGGCAAATGAACTCTCGCCAAATCTCTTGGTTTTTCACGGGAAATTTTTGGACGGAAAATTTCCCTCCAAATCGCGTCAAAAGAAATCGTTTCCCGTCGCTAATAGCATTCCGATCTGAAAATTTCGAAAGACGTCAATTCTATTTCTCATTTAATGAGAAAATGTTGGTTCCGATCAGTGTTAGGGGTGTCAATGGGTACGGTACGGGTCGGATGGAGACATTTTCATACCCATACCTATTAAAATTGATCTTACCCATACCCTACTCTTACCCATTAAAAATTAACTTTACCCTACCCTATCCTTACCCGTTAATATTATCGGGTAACGAAACGGTAGCGGGTGAATAACGGATAATACTAATATAATAATTAATTTTATTACATTTTACAAATAAAAGATCAAAACTCATTATGTTTTACAAATTATATTTTACTCATTACATAAGATAACCATTTAAATTGTTTTCTCACTAATTATAATTTTTTATTGCAAATTTGAAAACAAAATTGAGTCATAGCCACCGTGAAAATTAAAGTTGAAATGTGACTGTGAGTCAGATTCTTACAGAATTTACATTCCATTCTTACGATTGAGTAAAAAGGCAAGAAAACGAAGAGGGGAAAAATATATCAAAGATACAAACCTAGTGTCACACCCCAAACCGGAATTTCCAGGTTAGGGCGTGATCAGTCCTCGCCTCGTGTTTAATTACTAATAAACACGCAAGGCTAAATAATACAAATAACAATTTCATAACTGCACAGCGGAAACGGAACATATACACATAACATGAAGCAACAGTCATATAATCCATAAATAAACATAAACATAAAATATATGTATCGGTCCATACAGTCCACATCATAAAATAAAACACAAGCTTGACTTTGTTTTAAGCATGTTTATCTCGTAAATCTGGTTTTAGACAGTCTTACGGATACGTGAAAAGAGTCTGCCAGAAAGACAACCGAAGGTATCCACTTCCAGTCTTTCTTTGACTAACGAATAATTTCACGGTTCCTTGAAAGCAATAAATCTAATTTATGCATTTCATATCAAAGCAGTAAATCCTATTTATTTATATACGTGACCAAGTTACGTATATAATTTATCAGTTCCTAATTCTTTATTTTGCAGCTATGCTCAGTTCTTTAGTTATACCGTTTGAAAGCATATAAACAGTTTATATGTTTTTAAAGCAGATATTCTTTTTGGCATGTAAAGCAATTTGGTAATGTGACAAAGTTCCTTTTGGACCAGCCATTAGGACACGAAAAGGGGCTCCCAGGAAAGACCGGGGTCACGAGGACCGCTTTAGACTCGGTCTTTCCTAGACAGAACCATCTCTTTTACGGTGTGGAAATGACAGCTCTTACTCAGGTACTTTATTGCTTCATCACATTCTTCGATGAACTTTACAAAACCAAAGGTTTTCGAAAAGGCGAAAGAATTACATTTTGCCATGCTTCAACAGTAGTAAAGCAATTTGGTAACGTGACAAAGTCCCCTTTGGGCCAGTTTATCAGGACACGTAAAAGGAATAGGATTGGCCAGAAAGAAAACCGCTTTTATCCAAGATCATCTTTCTTTGACTCAACCTTTTCCCTTTTACGGTGGAGATAAACAGTTCTTACTTGGGTACTTTATTGCTTCATCACATTCTTCGATGAACTTTACCACAGTCGAAAGTTTTTGAAAACGAAAACATAAATAAAACATTAAAGAAAGCTTAAATCTAATTTAACTTTTTCAGTCGGAAAATCGAACCAAGAAAATCTCATTTCTAATCGGTTTTGGACTTAAGCTGCAAATCTAAGAATTAAACCGATACTGATATATGCAAACAATTTGCATAAGTTATAACTTTTAGAAAATCAATCAGCAGGAGAGCCTTGCGCTCTGATACCACTATTGGATTTTGAGGCTACCCAAAGCCATTAGGCTTAAGCTGCGAAAAGATCGTAAAACACAATTTTTACTTCTAACTCAAGCCAAAAGGATTGAAGTGGTATGCCGGATAATCTACCGAGAGTTACATACCTGTTCAATCATTTTCTTAGATTAAAAGCCGTAAATAAAACTTTACTCATTCAGATCATAGATTAAGTAGTATGTCGGATAATAACCGAGTACCAGATTAATCCTGTATAGACCCAAAGTAGTAAAATCGTATTTACTTGTATTTTAATCAGTTTATAGATCTACTCCTTTGATTGATTTCTAAAAATTAAATCTATTTAACAATTAAATAGATTAATATAACATTTATACCTTGATCCAAATTCGAATTGGAACGCAGTCTGACCCGGCTGTAAGCACCAAACAGATGATGCCTCTATCGGTTATCCACCAGGACTAACGAGAGAGCGGTTTATTTCTTTTGCCAGAAATACTATAAACCGCGGGATTCTGCAAAAACACTATTCACCGAGAAAAGACGAAAACACGTAATCACGAATTTGCAGTTATTCAGATTCACTAATAAGCAAAACTGAAATACCGCGAAATTCGAGAAAACACTATTCACCGATCCCGTAAATATTTTTCTCAACAACCCGCAAGATTATACGTCAATTACGTATAACTTCCTTTTCTCAACCGAAACACTATTTGGGAGAGAAACCGAGAAAGAGAGAAAATAAATTACCGAACTGATCAGACAGATTCGATATCTCAGAAATTAGTATTCTATTCTCTACCCCTACCCCTCTATTTATAGGTCTAAAATGGACATGAAATGACCATTTTGCCCTCGAGTGGATAGGGATGATGACGTGTCATGTGGATAAGAATGATGACGTGTCATGTGGATAAGGATGACATGTGAAAAGACCAAAATGCCCTCGGTCCAAATTCAATTAATATCCATATAATTATTCTGAACAATTATATTTCTTGCGGTTGTTTCTTTCGGTGACTTTTATACAACGTGTCGTGCACGTTTATAAATTAACCGTTGTTTTTGCTTGTCATCTAAATGACATTTATAATTTAATCATATCAAGTATAATTAATTATATCCATCTTATTATTAATCATAATCAAATCATAATTAATCAATAAGATTCTCCTATTAGCTCCTATATGGTGTGACCCAATAGGATCTGTGTTATGTTGGCAAATAGAGTTAAAACTATTTTAATCTCTATATATCATAGGTGGCATCTGGCAAGATACATTATGACACCAATTACACAGATGATGCTGTACTGTACAATATCACGATCCAGTAAACAATTTACTTCGTGTTAATTCTTTTGTCTCATAGCTATCAGATTAGTTTCAAGGTAGGTGTGTGTCATCATTGAAAACTTAATCTTTTCTTGATCCTGAATAGATTATCAAATATGTTTACTCTTGTAATCATACTCGATCCATATAATCATATTCTATCAAGGGGCCCAGTGATGCTATAGCTCGTATTGAGATACGAGGGACAATAGTACTTTTGATAAACCATCTTTTCCTCCGCATAAGCTATGTATACCGAAGAACTACCCTTATAGCTACTTTTTACGGATAGCGTTAGATAGCAATCACACGTATACATCTCTTATGTAGGAAAAATGAATATCTCATACTTTAGAACTTAACACTAAAATGAAAACATTAATGACACAAACACAATTCCATTTAATGTTTCATTTGGGGTCTGTCAAATATCATGTTCTCTAACATGTATCTGTGTGATTAAAATGACAACTCTTTGTCTATGATTTGTAAAACTTAACCATCATTTAATCCACACACTAACCTTATCGCGGTAATTAGTGTTCCTGCTAATTATCTTGGTTAGAGACTTTTAAGAGTATTATCATCTATATTATGAAGTTTCACAATTCCAGTCATGAACTCGAAATGATTCATAAATTCAATAATACTCAAGGTAACAAAATGATTAAACACAAAATGATTAAACATTCAATTCATGAACAAAGCTTTATATAACAAATTTATCGTATTATTGACTTCTAGATTATTACAAACTAACAATCTCCCACTTAAGCTAGGAGCCAATCATCGTAGGCCCTATCTTATACAAATCTCTATTTTCTAAAAATCTCATAGATCTAAAGAAAATCTCATAGCCAATCTCCTATGTGTCTCAGACCCATATAAGCAGTATGCATCTGATGCTTGGCTTAAGGAAGAGGTTTTGTAAGTGGATCAGCTGTGTTGCTGATTGTGTCAATATAGTATTCAATTCGTGCAAGTTTATCCAAGGGTCGATTTAATTTCAAGAAAATTTAAAAGGGATTCCTAAGGTATTTATATATATTTAATTGCACTTAATTCGAAGGAGTTAAACGGAAATTGTGTTTAGAATTTTTTGTACGAATTTCTCGTATGTCCAGAATTTACGGTACGAATTTATCCGTATCATTTTATCAAAGTTTAATTAAAGTTTTTTTTATTTTCATTTGTCTCTTAAATTTAGAAATTTAACTATATAAAGTACAATTAAATTTTTGTTAATTTATTAACTGGCTCACTAAATGAATTTTGTATGACCAATTTATCCATTTCGTTAAT
This sequence comes from Carex kokanica, assembly GCA_025461125.1. Classification (NCBI taxonomy): domain Eukaryota; kingdom Viridiplantae; phylum Streptophyta; class Magnoliopsida; order Poales; family Cyperaceae; genus Carex; species Carex kokanica. Next base: position 2,120,277 of record JAJGRX010000348.1, read on the forward strand.
TAACTTTTATTTTCCCTAATAGCACCATTAAAGTTTTAACTAGTTGTAGATTTTTAGTTATTAATTTAAATTTACAAAATTTAAATTTTTCGGAATATAACACCTAGTGCGCTGGAATAAAAAGACACAATTTAGGGTATTGAAATAGAAGAGTAAATTTAGATGCACTGGAAATTGAATTTAATATAAATAATTTTAGATTTTATAATTACCCTATAGGGTAACGGGAACGAAATAGTCATTACCCATACTCTTACCCATTTAGTTAACGAAAAAAAATTCTTACCCATACCCATACCTAATAAGTTAACGAAAAAAACTTACTCATACCCACCTTATCGAATACGATACGGGTCGGGTAAACGGCTAAAAAGGTACCATTGACACCCCTAGATAGAGTGCTAGTAATAGCCTAATAGGTAACACGCCACCTTCTGCACATATTTTAATTGATACAAATTAGAGACGGAGATACATACATACATACATACATACAATGAAGTTAATTGACCCTTACATTTTTTATGAGAATTTTATATGATTAAGTTTTTTTTTTTTTTCAAAAGAATGACTTGTGTATAATTTTAAAAACTTATGGTATTTTAGAACTTATTTTAATAAAAAGGATTAACAGCTCATATATAAGATGATGATTGATGAACCAAAATGGTACGATATGAGACTTTAGAATGTTAATATTAGTAGAAAATAAAACATAATTTTTTAAACAAAAAACGCTATGTAAAATAACTTTCACTATAGCTACGCTATTCGCGATAACTTTTTTATTTAGCCTTTCCGCGATTACGCGATAATCGTTATTTAGAACCTTAAGTAATTGTATATGGTTTCGAAACTGAAATTGTACCTGTGTATGTAATATTGTAAATTATGTTCGTATCCATGTATGAATATCTAAATTCGCAAAATACAGATCTAAATACGAACAAATAATATGATTTACCGGTCGGACTTGAAACTTTTTATGGAACGGTATTTGCCTGTGATTCGGCACTATAATGGTCTGGATTAGATCGGGACTACCACTATAATGGTACGAGTTCGGTATGCGTTGTCTCAAATTTGTTGGTCCGTTATGTTCGGCCTTAATTAAAAGAATCTCAAGGATTTATCTCTACTATACAGTAACCATCTGACGTGGCCTTAAAAAGCAAGAAAGCAAAAGAACTTGCAATGCCTAGAAGACAGCTAGTTGATCTCGCCAGAGATTCTAGAAATTGTTTCCTTGTAAGCAAGAATTGTTTATACCCTTTTACTATCTTCTCTATATTCGCATTTAGATATTTTGTGGCTTCCCGCTTTATAGATCCCACTGGGTCCACCCTCCAACGACCAGTCCCCACCACAGGGAATTCATATCCTTTGCGTTAACTCAGAAGAGAATCTCTTGAGTTAATACATCTCGACTATTCAATTTATTTTAAAATTTGTACAAATTAGATCTGTACTAATATTAAATAGTCTCCTATGTTATAGGCAAGAGCTGAATTGGCTCCGTTTAAAACCAAATAGTTAAAATTTATTAACTCGAAAGACTCCCCTTATAGGGGCGGAACTCAACTTTTAGTATGGAGGGTGCTAACTGACTAAACATCATATACCTAAAAATTATTATGATAAAAAACCAAAATCCATAAAATACAAGATAATATGATTCTTCACTATTTTATTTTATAAAAGTTACAATAATTAACAAACACCAATAAATGGCATGTTTAAAAAATAAAAATAAAAACATAGCATATTCATACATCATATTTTTTTTTTTTATTTAAATTTAGACCAATGCTTTCCTAAAAGATCAAATTCTGCAATAATCTCATATGAGCTAATCTTATTAGTTATTCTCTTTTCGATATAAACAAGCATGTAATCTCTAAGAAACTCATCACCCATCTTGTTTCAAAGTCCAGTTTTAACAAACTTCATGGCTGAAAAAGCTCGTTCTGTAGTAGCAGTTGAGACAGAAAGAGTAGCAGTTAGTCGAATCAACCTATCTACCAGAGGATATACATTGGATTTGTCACTTTCCACTAGTATGTGACATAAGTCGGCCAATAACGAGGAGTCTTTAAGAATTGAATGATTTCTCATGTGAATCTCATAATATCGCAATTGATATTGTAATTGAGTTTTTTCTTGATTGGTAAAATTAGTTGGATAAAATTTCTCTGCCAATTTACATGTATTTTCAATACTAAAGGAGTTCACTTGTTAGACAAATTCTTGAGATCGACTCTTCTGGCTACGATAAGAATTTAATTAATTAAATTCTGATGAAGAAGCATAGAGACGTCGAAATATACAGAAAAACCGTCGACAGAAGCGCTGATTTTATCTTTCTTATTTTAATTTTTTCTAACTTCAGAAATTAATTTGGTGTTTTTTAAATATATAGAAAAACATCAATGAGAACGCTAATTTTATCTTTCTTTTTTTGACTTTTTCTAACTTCATAAACTAATTTGGTGCTTTTTAATCCGTCACGGCCCTTTTTTTTTGCTTTCTATTCCTATAACTTATTTTTTCGCTCTTCTAAAATTACAATAATTCATTCTTTTTTCGGTAACCGTGATGTGCACGTTGTCCTTTTCCTATTTTAATTTGCACCTTTCTATATTAAACAACTTTTCAAGTGAGCTGTTTTTGAATTTAAATCTGCTGAAATTAATGATCCATGATGTCTGAAATTCTGAATACATCCGTCCAATTTTTTTATGCACGTATCTCGAAACAGCTGATTTTTCTGTGCACACATCTCAAAACAGTTCGACGACTGAATTCAGAATTTCAGAGATTTTAGAGTTACTGTTCATGATTTCGAATTTAATAGATTTGAACTCGATGTTTTTATTTACTCGGTCAAGTGATCTGATAAGATGGAAAACCAAACTACCAAAGCAAATGAAGTTAATGTTACTCTTATACATACACCCTCTAAGTTTTTTCTATTATCATAAGGGGGCTGAGACATAAAATAAAAAAATTAGTAAATTTTCTAGGTATCTGTTAAAAAAATTGAAATTCTTAGGGTTTACTCAGCCACCTTTGGGTTCTACTACCTTCTGCCCCTTCCCCACCACCTCTGAAGCTCATCCTCGCCTGGTCCGCACAAAACCTCTCGTGCGACATCGTTTCTTTCCAAATGCATTTGCAAATCACAAAACAAGTGCCCGATGATATAGATTTGACCTCCGCAACAAAATCAGTTTCGTCCGTACAGAGTCTAGATTACTCTTACCTGATACGCATCGGTTTTAGTTTCCTGAATTTTTGCGTGGAAAATTGCGGTCTGGTTGGGATCAAGCATCGGTGATCAACCTTCGTCTCGCTGGAGTTTCATGAGGATGAGTGAGTCTATGGTACTATGCATAGCATGGATTGGTCTATAATACGAAATAATATTTTTGTTTTCAAAATTTTAACAATCGATCCGAACCGTTTAACATGATTCCCATGTGAATATGTACTTGCAAACGGAATATTTTTTTTAATATTTTACTATTTTTTAAGATAGATAGAAAATGACTGGTTTTTTATTGTTCAAAATTTCCAGATCAAGTGATTTTCTACTTATCTTAAAAAAATAGTAAAAACATTCTAACAATTATAAAATTCAGTTTGCAATTACATATTTATATGAAAATCATGTTGAACGGTTCGAATTAACTGTTAGAATTTTGAAAACGAAAATATTAATCCATATTACAGACTAATTTGTGCTATGTACAGTACCATAGACTCACTCAGGATTTTTTCTGTTGAAATAGCATCATCTGATCAGTATTTTATTTTAGGGTTGCCATACTTTTTTTATAAAGGTCATTAATAATAAATATTTTGATTTTTGGCGATCATAACAATATATTTTTAAATTTTTAGAAAAAATAATTTTAAAGCTAAAAAACTTGATATACATGTCATTGAATTTATAAATTGATTGTGTATCGAATTTTATATAATTTTAGTTTTATTTAATATTTTATCAAGTCATGAAATATTGATAGTTGTAGATTTTAAGTCATTAACAAATTGTATGCATCCCATAAATAGTACAATCATATTTAAATTGTTGGATTTTAAATTAGTTTTTATCATGATCAAAATTGTTCAGTTAACATATTATTGATGGTTCCCACTTTTTATGTAATGTATTTGCGTACACTTTGTAGAAAAAATTTAGAAAAAAGAAATCACTACAGAATAAATTTAACTATACTAAAATGCAATTCAAATATGACAAATACCAAAAGTAAGAAAGTTCGTCCCGACCATCAAATAAAAAACACGACAAACCCAACATATGACACCCCCCACATTTATGAGGTAGGTGTGAGGTGGTTGGGCAGTAAGATCTCATTTATGGAGATATATTGACCCACCCACCTCAAAACATATAAATAACACAACACTCCCATCAAAAAGAGGGGTGTTCCATTAGCTAAGTATCTAAGAAAGAAAAACGTTTCCCCGAAAAACCATGTCACACTCCAAACCGAGAATTTCGAATTAAGGCGTGATCAATCCTCGCCTCGTGTTTATTAAATCAATAAACACACAAAGCTAAACAAATACAAATATATAACAAGTGCGGAAGTGTGAATAATAACAATAAAAGCATAAGTCATGCAATCTATAAATAAACACATATATATAACATCCATACAACCCACATCATAATATCATAACACAATCTAAGAAAGGGATGCATAATCTAACGAATCCGATGTACAAATCAAAAACATCAGATCTCATATATCATAACCAAAAGCCCTATAAATAGTAAATCAAACTACGTGGTTATCGAAAACAACTCCTGGCAAATCCTACTGCTGATCACCAGACTATGTACCTAAAAATCCACGAAACAACTTGTGGGTGAGCGACTAATCACTCAGTATGTGACCAAGAATCATCCCTTCAGAGATCCTTTACGGTCAAAGTACTTTTAACTGTACATCTACGTTTGATTTTGTAAACGAAAATTTATATGCAAGTGATTTCACTATATATGAATATAACCTAACTTATTAACTATTTAAAAGAAAAATATATATAGTAGGTGCAGCTATCCAATGATGTGATTAACCTATTATGTCAACATGCAAAAGATTCTCAAAATAAAACACAAGAAGAATATTATATTCTCCAAATCGGAGTCCATTACCTAAATACTGTGTGTAGAAGTTAATATAATAATACGGAAAAAAATTCACCGTGTCGTGCCAATCGAATCAAAAGATCCAATAAGATATTATCCAAGTACACCAGTCAGAAGGTTCAATGATACACGTTGCCTAGTGACATCGAGCATTAAGCCCCTCTGTGTACTACGAATGCAGATGAACATATCTCAATCCTGGGTGTTCGTTCTTCTAAACGATTCTTCAACCAAACATATAAAATAGGAGAAATCATATAAGCATGATATAAGAATGTGTTAACTCTTTCCTCATGAGCAGAAAAGACACTCCAACGTCCGGCAGATCAATGAGAAATAGTAACCAGTGCCACATAACTCAATATCGGAACTGTGTACTAAATCCACCATGGAACTCAAGATCGGAACCATGAAGTAGTGTAAAACAAATCCGCCACAGAACTCGAGATCAAAACTATACGGCAGTGTAAATCAGACTACCACAGAACTCGAGATCGAAACTGTGCAGCCTCATAATAAAAACATGCCACCACGGAACTCGAGACCGAAAACATGGTGGGATAACCTGTTCTAGGCATGTAGCTCCTAATATAGGTGGGAAAAAATCCCGAATCGTTTCGTGCCACATAATTCGAGATCGAAACTGCGCATGTGAAATGGTAAAATGAACGAGAAGAATATATAGTTTCCAATTACATATAATAATCTTAGAAGACCTCCTAAGGGATCAAGTGATCACTCAGCTCAGTGGCTATCGGGCCGACCCGTACCCCATCCTACGAGACAGAACGAAGTCACTCGATCTTTTCTCAGCACTCACCAATGCATGTGTGCGACTACATAATAATATAGTCTTCTACGAGAAGAAGACAAACTAATATCCTAATATAATATAATATTATATATTATATCTATAAGTTATCTTACTCCTAAAATACGGTAAATTATAGTTTTTCAGGGATTATGCAAGTCTTATCTACAGTGCAGAAAGGATAAATATGTTCTACAGTTTTCAATGCAGCTATTTAATTTTAAATAAATATGACAGGTCAAATGGGTCGACTCGTAAGAGTACGCCACGAAAAGAATAATTCATACACCTGAATGTAAAGCGGGAGTCGTGTGCAAGCGCTAGACACTGGTGTAGTCTGCAGGGTCCTCGCCTGCTCTAGTATAGTTGTCCGCGGGATCAGACCACGAATCAGAATCAAGGTAGGTCTGATGACCTGAAATTCATAATGTAATTAAATTAAAATTCTAACTAAATTCTCGTGACACTCTTCCCCCCCTTATTTTATTAATGTGTTCGGATTTATATCATTTAACTACGAGTTAAAATGTTTAATCGATTCAGTCAGTTTGACAGTGTTCGGTTCAGTCAGTCTGACGCGTTCGGATTGATCGTAATTAATTTATATTAATTTAATTTAATTTGAAGATAAACTGTTTATTATAATTTAAAAACGGTTCTACTAATTACTTATACGATAGAAATACGTTGGTTATTTATTATCTTAATTATTGCGATAATTAGTCGTATTTTGGTACGCATATGATAAAAGTACATTTGTTAATTAATTACTATAATTATAGTACTTTGAAATTATTTTTGAGTACGAATAAAATAAAGATACGTTGTTAATTAACAACTTACAAAGTTAGATTTTTAATTTAAAATTCGTAAGTGCTACTTTATTTAACTACGGGGTGGTGTTTTAATGTGTATTTATATATTAGATTGTGTTTACCATACGTTGTGTTTCAAATGTTCTCGAATGTAAGAGCATCTACATCTCTGAAACTATTAAAGTTTCTAAATAACTGTTAACTGTTTTTTAGAAATTAAACCTCTCTTAATTTTTAAACCTCGACATCCCTGAAACTAAAATTGGAGTTTCCTAGTTGCCACGTCACAGCTTATAAAATTTCTTATTAAGATGTATCTGTAGGAGAAAGGAATTTCAGCGAATCGTTTCGCCACGTCACAGTTTATAAACAATTTCTTATTAAGAAATTATTGAGCAAAGTTGCTAAATAAGAAATTCATCTACATCTCTGAAACTAGTTTAGCAACTGCCACATCAGATTAGAAACTCTAAGAGTTTCAGGGATGTAGATGCTCTAAGTTTAAGATTATGGTATGTAATAATTTATGATGTGCCATTTGTTTAATTTAATAAGGTGTTATTTATACAAACATTAGACTATATATTGGGGTTGCACTTGTATGCCGTTTGAATATACATTCGCATATCAGTATTAGAATACTGTACTAGGTGATAATTTAGCATATGCAAAGTATATAAAATAAGTTATATTATAAGAGTAGAACTAGGGTGCTCCTAAGTTCACCAAGCTCTTCGTGAGCGCGACTCTAAAACCTATCGAATCGACTTCAAACGATATTTTCAAACCGTTAGATGTTCAATCTTATATTAAAATGTGCTTGGAGACCAAATTTTACATTTTTTGGAATTTTTTTACTATTTATTAAGATGGTTTGAAAATCGCTGTTTTTATTAAAATTCTGCACCATTGAAAAACAGCGATTTTCAAACCATCTTAATAAATAGTAAAAAAATTCCAAAAAATGTAAAATTTAGTCTCCAAGTACATTTTAATATAGATTGAACATCTAACGGTTTGGAAATGTCTTTTGAAGTCAATTTGATAGGTTTTAGAGTCGCGCTCACGGAAGGGCTTGGTGAGCTTAGGAGCACCCTAGTTCTACTCATATTATAATTATAATAAGTTAGATATACTAATTGTATTTATTAAATTATTAAAATTCTAATATTCAATTTTACATATGTTATTCACATTCTATATTTATGACATTTTCTCCTAATTTAATTTATGAACACATTTAATTTAATTAGTTTAATTTTGAGACTTAGCCAGCAAAGAAATTGCCAACCCCGTTTACCTTATGATATTCCTTATTAATTACTATTAAGTTAGCAACTTAAATAACTAACTAAGCCATATATAAGTTTTACTCGGTTTGAACCAAAACCACATTAATTAACTATCAATTAAGGTCTCAGCCCCAATTCAAGGCTCATTTTAAATTCTCTATTAAGCATGAAAAACTAAGCAAATTTTTAAATTAAATTTTGTTTTAAATTAATTGCATTCGAGTTGTAAGAAAACTTTCTATAGCCCGGCAGTTTCTAAATTCCAATTTTTACATCCAATTCCCTCTGACAAGGAAAATTTTTACATTCACAAATATTAACAAATACACCCTTTTAACTTATCAAGAATTACAATGATCCCTGGGCAGATTTTAAAAGAGTGCACCAGCACTCTTTTCTTTCCCAAAATCCAAACAGAGGTGTAAGACTGGTACCGAGCAGTACCAATACATTACGCGGTTCGACAGTCATTTACAAAAGGAATTAATTGATTAATGATGTACACAAGTTGAGATAAGAGGTCATCTGGACCGATTCGACCATTCAAAATTTCAATAAGCAAACCTTAATTTAACACAAGAATTTCAACCGATCAAAACACAGCCTTAGCAGAAAATATAAAATTTGTAGGGCCGGTTTAAATCAAGCACTTCGATAGTTACTGACTCACAAGAACAGGAAAAGCAAAAGGGTTCAAGGGCTCAATTCAATACTCGATTTCACAATCAAAAGCACAACCAAACAATTAACAATAACACCAAACGAAGTCAGATATGAGACCCTGACAACAAGCAAAATATACGAAGCAATTCATCATCAAGTCAAAAAGGGTCGATGCCCTCATTCCATAACAAGGCAAAACAGAAATTACACAATCATTGAGGATTTATGAATTACCGGACTTTGCTTTCTCCGAGTGTTTGACGAGAGGCGGTCGGTACCGAGGTTGTAGACGGTTGTTGCCTTCTCCACCTTGCTTCTAACCGACCTCGAGGTCCGCGAGCGTACGGCCAAGTCACAGAAATGATTTGATAACTCCAATCGGTTTGTATCACCACCAAGTAATAACAACAACAGAGTAAAAAAGGAAAAGCCCCAAATCGGGTTTGAAAAATGAGAAAATAGTATGAGTGAATGAGAGATTTCGCAAGAGAATGGAGGAAGGAAGTGACAGCGAGAGAGGGAAGTGAGGAGAGAGGGCAGTCCGCTCGGAAGAGAGAGGAGAGATAGAGAAGGATTTCGAAAGTTAGAGAAAGAGAAAAGGACACGGAGAGGGGAAATAGGTACGGTCTCTTGACAGTTGTACGAGAGTGCGTGAAGTCGTCGCTGCGTCGTGGGCGAGAGGGCTCAGCGACAGGTGTACGGAAGAGAGGAAAAAGGCGTGCGATTTTCCTCCTCCAGGAAGGAACGAGAGGGTTCGTGAGGGAGGTGCGTCCGTTGGTGAGAAACATGCTAACAAATGAATAATTCGGATTCGGTTCGGCAGGCTTAAAAATTCGTGATTCAGAAATAATTCGGATATAATTCGGAAATGATTCGGAATTATAATACGAAACCTCAGTGCATATTTAATTCATCACTGATGATTTACTATACAAAATACTGCTTGTATTTGTCACAGAAAATCAGTATAGTCAAAAAGTAGTGGCCACATGGGTGCAAAGTAGACTAGTTCACGTAGCCATGTGGGTGCCAAAAAGAAAAAAACCCTCCCAGCAGCTGTGCGCAAGAAAAACTTGAGAAAAATGCAAAAAAAATGCAAATAATTCGTAAAATTCATAAAATTTGCGTTTTATTCGGTCAAAGGTTCGGTCAACGAATAATATCGGTCCAGAAACACTCCAAAAACGTTTTATTCGCGAATTAAACGCGAATAAAACGCGTACCTTGTTACTATGGTGAGAAAAAGAGAATTGAAGTATAAGAGTGAGGCTACGGTACTATGCATAACACGGTTTGGTCCGTGCTACGGCTCAATATTTGAGTTTTCAAAATTCTAACGGTCGATCCGAACCGTTCAACATGATTCTAAAATGAATATGTATTTGTAAACCAAATTCTATTTTATTTTCAAATTTTTTTACTATTTTTTGAGATAAAGTAGAAAATTTTGAACCACCCAAAAACAGTGATTTTGGGCCTTTGGGGTCCACATGCAAGACAGAGGGAATAAGATTGGCAAAAAATCTATTTTGTCGCCTGAGAGGGAAGAAGGGGATTGGGCTGAAAATCAGTCCAATAGAAAGAAGAGAGAAAGAAATATATTGATGTAGCTATTCGTGTAGCAGGAGTCTGACACAGAAGCTCGTATGCCAGTAGGTCAAAAGTATTAAAATTCATCCACATGTTTAATTAATTTAATTTATCTTAAATTATTATTATGATTGATCACTTTGTTTTAAATTGTTGGCATTTTAATTATTTGGATTTATTTTTACCCAACCTTTTTATACAAATCTGTATTTTGTTCGTTTGCCAATTTAAAGTTTGAATTTGCTTAGAATATGATTCTCACTAAATTATTGTTTAAAGGTACATTTAAGTTAAATGTTTTATTTAGTTTCCAAATTTAATCATCAGTAAATATTAGTCTATCAAACAAGACATTTCCAAATTGAAGATGAAAAGCTATTCCATTTACATAGGGCCTCGAATCTTTATTCTGTCTAGCACTTGAAAAGTTCTGTCACACTGAAGAGCTTTGGATAATGTTGTCAAGATTCGTGCTCAGCCTAACTCAAAATGACACGTTAAGAATCCACACGACTCTCTGCACTCAAACATCTCCAGCACAGGAGAGAGTAAACAGCCTTGGGCCTCTAGAAAAATATCCAAAATTACAGTCAAGAAAGCACATGCTAGCTCTTGATATTTTTTAAATCAAGATCTGATGTTAGTTCTACCAAATAAAAGCTCAATTTATCTTTTACTAGCCCAATTATTACTTAATTATAGGTCGACTATGAGCTAAAAGTTTAATATAATTTTTTTTTATCTCCTTTATTTGTTTCAAAATTCACAATCACACTCTGGCTTGGCAAAGATGTAGACTTCGTTACCCGTTGTCACAGATGATCCTAAGCTAAACTATGAGTACATCGAAGGTGGCGAAATTAAATTCAAAAATAGTATAGATACATACAGAGATCAGCTCGCAGTGAAATCATTACCAATGACTCCAATCCGCATAATCAACTATTGAAGGGATTCCAGTAGAAAAAGAAATAAAGAGAAAGTCAAAGATATAATAAAAAGGAGTGGAAGAAACGCTTCTGACCATGAATTTCATTCTGCGTGATTCAGGGGAAAGCGCTTCTCCATGAGAACAGCCTCATGCGCTGCATCTGGATTTAAGACCAGACGGAGGCAAAGGATAATAATCTCTTTGTAGCGTTTTTCATTGTCTTGTACTAAATTAGTTCAATTTGTTTTTTTTCATACTGTTGTAGAATGAAGGAATCAACGAGGTGGAGATTAGGGGAGCCCAAAACTTGGGCTTCGAAGTCTGACACATATGCGAAACGCCGACACGTGTGTATGAGACAGTTCGGATCAACTATTTAAATTTTAAAAATAAAAATAAGTGTATGAGATACGAATGAAGCACGAAAATATAAGACATTTGAACCATTATTAAAAAAAAATTCAGAAATCGTATATATTAGTAAAGAAATTTCCGAAGCCCGGGGTGACTTTGTATAGTGTTCAGTTCTCTCGTTTCGTTTCAGCTATTTTTTAATTTTTCAAAATCACCATCATATTGTCTGCCCAATTTTAAGAAAGTTGAATCCAGCCTTAAAATCTTTCTTTATTTATATCTGAGAACGGACTGAAACTTGAAATATGGATCATCCAGCCCAATATTAATGCGTGAATAGCAGCACAACGGATCTATGCTCCTCTTACGGCAATTAAGCTTTGTGCACTTTTAATTTTTCTGGGTTAAATTTATTGATAATGGATGATAATCCAGATAATTTTTTTTTTAACTAACTCAACAAAAATTTACAAATATGGTATTAGTTTATAGATTTATATTAAATTAAGAAGATTTTAAACATAATCTAATATCTCGTCAAATGTCCTAGCATATGACCTCAAAATAAGAACAATTTGGTGGACTGATCGTTTAGAACACAGCACTAGGATAATTTTCTTTCTCAACCAATTGTCTACCAAAAGGAACCAATTTGGGTCCGATGGACATTGAACTCAAATTTGAATCCAATGAGTTCTCCATCCGTCCGATTCATTTTAAGATCCATGTTTATAAATATTAAAACTAACGCGCATACTTATTAAAGCAGTGCGCATAAATCTTAAAGCAGATCGGACGGACGTAAAACCCATTGGACTCAAATTGAGTCCGATGCTCATCGGACCCAAATTGATCCTCTAACAAAAGGGTTACACATTTTGACAAGGCTTGTTTTTTTATTCACATAGGACAAATATATGTACAAGACTGTTTTGAGCTCTATTGGACTAAATAAAAAACAGCCCCGTCAAAATGAATACCCCAACAAAAGCCCTGTTGGTTTATTTAAGGAATGCTGTACAATGTACACTCCAGGCGATGCAATTTTTCCTTTTTTGAACCTAAACGTTTGTTGTAGCATGGCTCCTCCTGGCGATGCAACTTTTCTTTTTCTTTTTTAACCTATACGTTTGTTATGGCATGCTACGAGTACCACAAAAATAGCAAAAAAACAGAAGTAGGGCATGAGAAAAACAAGTTATCCTTACATAATTTTAACAAACAATTTTCACAAAACCAAACGAAGAACAAAAATTAATCCAGTAAATTCGTTCATCCAATTCAACATCCCATTCTCTCTATTTTCCAATTCTCGATAAAACAAAACAGACACACAACTCAAACCAGAATATAGGGAGAAATTGGAAGGCACCAATTTGATCAGCCGGCATAAATGTGCACGCCAATCGCTATGAGAAAGATGGTGATCAAAGCAAAGTATAGGACAGCATGAACCAAGATCGATATCCCGCTAGTCTGCATGTTCCCTGTTACAAAAATTAGGTTGGTCAGAAATTTACTGAAGCATGTTCAAAAACCATACTATCAAACAAGTCCTTCAAATAGTAGAATTTAATTTTACTGGTTAAATGAGGCCAGAGCAGGAGGTGCTGATCCGCCAGATGACTGAGTTTCAGCAGTTCACTACATTCTGTTTTCCTTTTTTACTACTGAGTTACCTCAGCCCCAAGGATGGAGGCTTAGATTTAGTATCTTTCTCAATTACTGTTTTTTGGTGGTTACTAAAGCGTAGAGCTTATGTTTTTTGTGGTTTATTAGCTTTTGTGGTGGTCTCTGCATGATGGGATTATAGCTATATTTCTAGTACTATGTAATTTACCTCTTATATTTCATATATGAAATGGGCACCAGATGCCTTTCTTTCAAAAAAAAAAAAAGTCCTCATCGGTTCAGCATACCAGTGTGCATTTTACCATTAATGCAGATTAGCAAGAAACGTTAACCAAAACAAACATGGATACTTCAATTTTCTTTCTTCCCGGCTTTATTTTTGGTTTCAAGGTACGTTTAAAAGTATAGGGCGCGGCGCTTTTGAAGGGATGAACTGTTTTCATAAGGACAAATATTATCATTCACCAGCATAAACCGACAATCGGAATTTGGAGAGCAGGGGTATACATCTTGAAAAGATGATAAACAATATCAAATAGCCGAGATTTTTTAAAAACAAAATACAGGAAACTTTACCAAATTCGATGATGCGACCGCGGCCTGGCAACTGAAAGAGCAATCCTGGAGTGAGGAGCACAAACAGCACCACCGCTATCACGACCGGTCCCCAATCCGCCATCTCTCTCTCTCTCTCTCTAGGGTTTGGTTTAACTTTTCAAAACTAAAATAAGTAACAGCAAAGCCGAAAGAGAGGGTTCGGTTTGGTTTGGTTGTTTTCGTTTGTTCTTAGTTTGAGTGAGAGGAGTAAGAGAGGGATTTGGGATTTGGTTTGGGGATAGTGAATGACTCATGACTGAAGGGGTTAAATAAATGCTACCTGGGTGACCGAGTCTTTTGTCGATATGTGTCATATGACCGTCGGATTTTCTGCAACTATACTTTTTGATCCGATTTAAGCGGTGGGTTGCTTTCATGATACATTGGTAGGCTGACTAGACTCTTTTACAAAATCCGGAGATATCTCATATTTTGCGTGACTTTTCGGGAAATCACAACCATTAAGGGCCTGTTCGGCTGCAGTGTGGGTTCGGTAATGGGTACGAGAAAATAAAATTTTTGAACTGAAAATTACTGTTCACGTGGGGAAAAAAAAAATTCACTCTGAGTGAATTTTTTTTTTCCCACGTGAACAGTGATTTTTCCAATACAGCCGAACAGGCCCTAAAGTACGTTCTACATGAATAACAAAGTTCAAATAATATTGGCCCCTGCACTACTCCGAATAAGCATCAGACACGTCAGTCGCGCAAAATATGAGATATCTCAGAGGATACTTACTCGGTTTTTATTGCCTAGACCGAAAACGACATAACTAATATTTTCCGTATTATTTTCCAAGTGTGACATATTATATATAATTATTAAGTTGTTATAAGTCATTATTATTATTATTATTAAGATGAGTAGGATTCAAGAACTAACATTTGGTTTAGTGGTGGGCTTATAGTCTTCATGTGGGAGGTCATGAGTTGAAATCCGGATGAAAGAAATCATTTGTAATAATAATAGAGGAATGAAATTTGAAGACTTGGACCTTGATCTTTCTTTCAAAAAGATTCAGATGAATCTATTTTTTACCTCTCCACCATATCTTTATTTTTGAAATAGTAATACTTTAAAATTTAAATGCAAAATAAAATTGTTAAATATGATAATATCAGTTTCTCTATAAACACATAAAAGATCACAACATTTCGATTTTGTTTGATTAGTATCAAAAGGTTTCAAAAATACATTGATGTGGATAATTTCGAAATGTTGATTGGATAAATTCAGGATATTGATTTTTCAACTTATTAATTAATATAAAATTAAAATTGAAAAGTGATAATTTCTTATGTGTATGTAGAGAAAATAATATATAATACATCTAAAGATTTATTTGAACATATTAATTTTAAAAAATTATTAGAAAATTAAAAATAGAGGTACAATTGAGACACAAAAAATAAAAATATTTTAACCCTCCTCTATTAATATATATGTGTTTTCAAATTCTCTTGCTTTATAAAAAAACAACTTAGTTGAAATTAATTGTATATTTGTATATTTTATTTTTATTAGTAATGTGATTGCATATGTGTGAAATTATGAAATTTGATATTCTATATTAAAACATAATAAAATTAATTATTATATTATTATTACTATTCGTTATCCATTCGTTACTGTTTCGTTACCTGATAATTTTAACGGGTATAAACTGAATAAATAAGATCAATTATTAATGAATAAGAATGGAGAATGGACAAAATCAATTTTTAACAGGTATGATTATGAAAATGATTCAACCCTGTTTACCCTCCTAATTTTACATCCAACAAAAGTGCTCTTGCGTGTAAGCATTAAAAGGCAGGAACTAATCCTTGGTAGCAACTTCTTCAGTTGTTGAGTGCTCTCGGCCAGAAAAGAACATCCACGAGGCGCGGGTCGGTGGCACGTGGCGGTTTCATTGTTAAAGTGTCAATCGTCTCGCGTAATTCAAAAAATAAACAAAACTATGGGACGTCCTCGGTCAGAACCATCCGATGGCTGGCGTGTGGCTCCGAGATTGTATCAATATATGATGGACAGTTTTTTAAATCCATATATATTAATATTAGCTGTTTTCTGAAAAAAAAAAACTTTAAGAAGATGCTTATCCTGCGACGAACGGAAAGAGACGAGAGAAGCCCATGTGCGATTCCTTCGGGAAATTTTTTATTGGTAGAAATTAATAGAAAAGACGAGAGAAAAATAAAAAAATATATCAGTTCTTATATTAATATAAAGATCAGTAAAATTTTTATCGATCTAAAAATTAGTTTATTTTTTTTTTATTTTTTTCTAGTAAAATATAATTTATTTTATGAAAATAGATAGAGGATCTTAAAATTTAGATATAATAGAAACATTCTATCTATTTTATGAAAAAATTTTCAAATTTTACTAGAACTCTAATATAATAATTCCCCTCCATCTATACATCAGATTTAAAAAAAAAAAACTAAGTTTGGATCGGTATAATTCATACTGATCCAAACTTTTTTATTTTTAAGATCGGTAGAAATCCTTTTAGTCTTTTTACTAATATAAGAACTGATGTACTCTTTTTATTTCTCTCTCTTCTTTTCTATTATTTCTACCAATAAAAAATTTCCATTCCTTCGCCTGTTGGCATCTGAGCTCGCATAACTAATTCCAATTTTAAATTGTTCTTGTAATATTCGAAACGCTCGAATTCTTAAAACGCGGATTTAAAAATCTGTCTGTTCTATATTAAACTGTCTCTTAAATTTTAAATTAATTCAGGTTGAGGTAAATTTTGTTTTTAGACAATTAAATTTACATTATTTCACAGCATATTATTAAGTAAAGCATGAATAAAAATCCTTCTGATAAATTAACGAATAAGAATACGAATAAAAAAAATATTAACTTGTAATGGATAAGTGCATTGATACGAGTTATTTTATATTATTTATCCTATAAAATATTGCATAGATAAAAACATATATAATTATACAATTTCTATATATGATGATGAAATTAATTTATATAACATTTATATAGTTTTTTATTTAGTAATTTACCGACATTTTTTATTAATATCCAAAGTTAATTACAAATTAATAAATATACCCACTAATGTTGGAAATTTATAAAAATATCCATACAAAAAATTAAAACAGGTCATTTTCTGGTCGGTATGGATATTTTTATAAATTCCCAACATTAGTGGGTATATTTATTAATTTGTAATTAACTCATATTAATTTATGAGAAAAAATGATTTATACCATTATTCAATTAATATCATACTTTTATATTTTATGATACTATGTAAATGATATTTAGTATATTTATTTGTTAGTTTTTGTGTTAGATAATATAAACTATTAATTATTTTTTCCGTTAAATTTAAAGGATATGAGCGGAATAAAGATAAGAGTAGTACTCCTGTACTCGATAGATAAGTACAGAGTAAATTTGAAAATATCATGGTCTCATGACATCTTAGACATTGTTCAAATTTGAACTATATTTCAATTTTAAACTCGTTTCCCCGCCAAACTGAATATTGATCCGTGTTTGTACTTTGTTGCTACTCACTCCATAGCAGGGTGATAATGCTATTTGACTATCATCGATTCATCATGAAAAGTTATCCTAAAATCCTTTAAGGCCTCTTCAGCGCCAAGAGGAATGGGTATGGGCACAGGAATTGAACTGAATTTTACTGTGCGTGTGAGGAAAAAAAATTCAGTCAGAGTGAATTTTTTTTTTCCTACGGGCATAGTAACGCGTCGAACAGGCCCTTAGCATAGACGTAAAGACGTTGACGGGTCTTTTTTTTCGTAAATACAGATACAGTGGACTTGTCGTGTGCAGGCACGCGGTTTCTTTGAGGTTTCATGTAGTGTCTTTGATGTATTTTTTGTAACACATTTACTTTTTCATCATATACTCTCATATTATTACTCGCCATATGGAAATTTGTGTGTATTTGAATTTTGACTCACATTTTTAAAAGCATATCTGCGCCGTTGGATCAGTAATCTTGCACGAATTTTAACAAAATAAATTGTTGAGATGTATTATTTGGAGAAATTTCATTTTGTGGCTAAGAGTTTCCTCAACTTGAGGGCATAGATTCCTATAGTCTTTGTAAAGCAAAGGGTTTTTTATGCTACCAGTTGTGGACACGCCGAATTCCTTCTTCGAGGGAAAAGGTATCTTTCCGATCTATTACAACTCTTGCGGTCGTTTCAGATTCTTCTTCTTTTCCTTTTTTCATCAAAAAGGAAAAAAGAACAAACCTACGGGTTTTGAATCAAAATAAAGGGGAAAGAACAATCTGCAGAAAATAATAAATATGAAATTGACAAAATGCATCACCAAGTAGTCCAATAAAGTAATAAAATTAGGGGTGTGAATGGGTACGATACGGGTCGGGTGGAGTCATTTTCATACCTGCACCCGTTATGACAACGAAAAAAAAATCTATACTCTTATCTGTTTTTTCGAATAGGGTACGGGTCAGGTAAATGGATAAAAAAATGTCATTAACATCTCGATTTATGCTTTCTATAAAATATATTTTAAAACAAGAAAAAAAGAAAATAATACTAATGAATACAACTAATTTGTATTATGAAAATTTAGTAAAACACAAAACTTTATTGTATCATGTATTATTATCATACAAATATATGAGTGGAACTAGGGTGTTCCTAAGCTCATCAAGCCCTTCCGTGAGCTCGACTCTAAAACCTATCGAATTGACTTCAAACGACATTTTCAAACCGTTAGATGTTCAATCTATATTAAAATGTGCTTGGAGACCAAATTTTACATTTTTTGAAATTTTTTTACTATTTATTAAGATGGTTTGAAAATCGCTGTTTTCCAATGGTGCAGAATTTTAATAAAAACAACGATTTTCAAACCATCTTAATAAATAGTAAAAAAATTTCAAAAAATGTAAAATTTGGTCTCCAAGCACATTTTAATATAGATTGAACATCTAACGGTTTGAAAATGTCGTTTGAAGTCAATTCGATAGGTTTTAGAGTCGAGCTCACGGAAGGACTTGGTGAGCTTAGGAACACCCTAGTTCTACTCCAAATATATATATATAATTTTATTTTTAAAAATTATCTTATAAAATAACAGATAAGATAACGAAAAAATCATTATCTTTACCCGTACCGATAAGCTAATGAAACAAAAATCTTACCCTTACTCGTCTTTTGAAATACGATACAAATTGAGTAAATGAGTAAAAAGGCGTCATTGACACCCCTAAATAAAATGCATCACAATTCAATAAATCATAATGCAGGCCCACTAATTGTTGTCGAGCGAGGCTATGGTGCTATGCATAGCACGGATGGCTAGTGTACTACGGCTCAATATGGTACTTTTTAAAATTCTAACGGTCGATCCGACCGTTCAATGTGATAACTATATGAATATGTACTTGCAAACTAAATTTTATATTTTTTCGAATTTTTTTACTATTTTTTCAGATAGGTAGAATTTTGATGGTCCAGAATTTTCAAAAAACACTGATTTTTCTACCTATCTGAAAAAATAGTAAAAAAATTCGAAAAAATATAAAATTTAGTTTGCAAGTACATATTCATATGGATATCACATTGAACGGTCGGATCGACCGTTAGGATTTTAAAAAGTACCATATTGAGCCGTAGTACACTAGCCATTGGTGCTATGCATAGCACCATAGCCTCACTCATTGTTGTCAGCTGTGAAGTTTACAAAAAGTGGATACATGATTGTGTACTATGAAGAATTGGAAATTTCAATTAATATGAAATGAGTTGGGTTACCGTGTTTCGAGAAGTAAAATACTTATTTTACTTTACTACTCAAATATAATTTTTTATAGTCAAAATAGTTAATTTAAACCATTCAACATGTTTTATGTATTAAAATGTATTTGAAGATAAAATTTAACATTTTTGAAAACATTTATTATTTAAGAAAAAATTAAAAATTAATATTTTTCAAAAACTTATGACCATAAAAAATAGTGATTTTCTACCATTCAAAAATTGTAAAAAAATTTTAAAAAAAATGTAAAATTTGGTCACCATGAACATTTCAAAAATTATGGAGATCATTTTGAACGGTTTAGATCAATTTTTTAAACCTTCAAATCGTAAAGTAAGAACAAAAAATACAACAAGAACTTTACTTCCCAGAGTACCGTAGCCTTACTTATCTAACTCATATGAAATCTCTACTTTTACACTGGTTACGTATAGCTGGGTGGTAAAGCTTTTTAAATTATGTGCGCGGGTGTTGTCATAGACTTATATTGGATTATATTTCAAAAA
The DNA here is from genome assembly GCA_025461125.1 of Carex kokanica. Lineage (NCBI taxonomy): Eukaryota > Viridiplantae > Streptophyta > Magnoliopsida > Poales > Cyperaceae > Carex > Carex kokanica. Next base: position 2,140,449 of record JAJGRX010000348.1, read on the forward strand.
AAAAACTTATATTGGTTAACTTAGGGTTGGCAATGAGCTAGCTCGGTTCGAGCTAGATCAAGTTCATGGCTAGCTCGTTTTGACAATGAGCGAGCCATCATTAGAGTCTGGGTTGGAAAAGTGGCTCATGATTCACTTATTTTGGTAACGAGCGAGTCGAGCAAACCCGTGGGTCAAAAACCCAAATGTATTAGATAATGTATTACAAAATCAATTACCACAAATTAAATTTTCAGTTAAATTTATACATATCAAAATATCAAATCCTCATATTCATACAAACATAATTCACAAAATAAATTCATGCATATCAAATTCACACAAATTCATATCTAGACCGAGCTAAGCTCCAACTCAAACTCATTAATTTTGAACTGAACTATTGACGAATTGGCTCGTTAACAGCTCGGTCTACTAACGAATGAGTTGTTAACAAACAAGTCAGATATGAGTCATGATCGATTCACAAGCTACAAACTTTTTTGTCATCCCTAATTGGGTTGTACTTCTGATTGCTTTCATTAAGCTTTCCAGGGATGGACTTGAGATCAGGTGAGTCCGGATAATTGAGGTTAGTGTTATGAGATAAAAGGGGGTAAAATCTGACCCGATCCGATTCATTTTTTTCTGAAAAGCCGAACTCGATTCGATCCAACTCGTGATTCGACAATTTTATAACGAAGGGATCCGATATGATCCGACCGAACATGATTTGACCTGTATGGTGTCCCTTCATATTTAATAAATCTCACTCAATCTGAATAATCCACGTCCTCATCTAATCCGACCCGAACATAATCGAAAACTTAAGAAACTCGAACAAATCTGACCAATGTCACGACAATTCTCAAAAGTCAAATTGATACGACCCGACCCGACCCCACTACATTCGATCTGGCTCGAATTATCTCTATACGTGTGCATTGCTTCAATGTGTGTCCTCTTCTAAAATTTACGTAGATCAAGTACGTACGCATCTTGAAGCATGTTAGACATAAGCGTTGTCTACCAAACTAAAATTTGAATCCGATAAACATCGGACCTGTTCTATTCCCTCACTCAGTATATCATTATTAAGTATTAACTACAAATTACTATTTGAATTAACGAGCGAAATAGATTTGTCATCAACACAAACTAATTCTAATATCAGAAAAAAGCAAGAACCTGAAATTTGCACAATTTATTTTTATTATTATGTATTTAGAAAAGTTTAAATTTTCTGTAGGAAGACCCTTACAATTAAATGTACTCTATAAAAAATATTTTTTATTTTTTAGAATTATTTTTGAGAAGTACGAAACTTCTATTCTTACCTTTACAAGATAAGGCAGAGTATATATGTTAAAAATTATAAATATAATGAGGAGGGCTCAAAATTTTAAATTTTATACACATGTAAAAACTTAAAATTTTAAATTTTAAAATAAAATAAAAAACGGTAGATATAATCTGTATCATTTTTTTATACACATGTAAAAAGTTATCACGTTTCAACTTTCTTTTATTATTATTAAATACTTGCAAGAAAATAATACACTAATGTGGATAATTTTTGTAAGTTATTTTTCAACTTATTCATCCATATACAAATAAAATCAAAAAGTGATAAATTTTTATGTTCATTTAAAGAAAATAATATAAATTAAATCTAACGATTTTACTTTGACATATAAATTTTAAAAAAATTATTATAAAAAAAACTTTAATTGAAGGCATGCATGATGAAAGTACGAAGAATGAAGACAATTAACTCTCAAATATAGTTCTTATCCAACAAGCTAATTAAAAATTCTTTATCTACAAAACACTATAGATTACAATACGAAACAAATTATTGTATAAACGAATATTATCGTCGCTATTACAGGGGCGGAACTAGAAAATTTGAATAGGGGGCTAATATAAATACACATAATATATGGAAAAGGCAAAAATAATGTGGTTAGGTGAGAATTGAACCCATGATCTTACAAATATCATATTGAGCTCTTACCATTAGACTACATACACACATTTATTATTTTATGAGAGGGACTAAACTATATAAAAATTTAAAAAACCAAAAATTTAATTAAATCTTAATATACATAATTAATAAAATTTAAAGAGTGAGGCTATGGTGCTATGCATAGCACCAATGGCTAGTGTACTACGGCTCAATATGGTACTTTTTAAAATCCTAACGGTCGATCCGACCGTTCAATGTGATATCCATATGAATATGTACTTGCAAACTAAATTTTATATTTTTTCGAATTTTTTTACTATTTTTTTAGATAGGTAGAAAAATCAGTGTTTTTTGACAATTCTGGACCATCAAAATTCTACCTATCTGAAAAAATAGTAAAAAAATTCGAAAAAATATAAAATTTAGTTTGCAAGTACATATTCATATGGTTATCACATTGAACGGTCGGATCGACCGTTAGGATTTTAAAAAGTACCATATTGAGCCGTAGTACACTAACCATCCGTGCTATGCATAGCACCATAGCCTCACTCAATTTTAAATTATAGGGATAGCTTAGCACCCCTGACATACACGTAGATCTGCCCTGTATTAGCCTAAACAGAAAGGACAGCCGACTAAATTTTCCTGGGAAGGACATCTTTCCTCTACAACTTGTATGATTGACCAATTAACTGGTTTTAATACTTTGGTGGAATCTCCACTATAGAAACGAAGGAATCTTATTTCCACCCTGTGATTTTATTTCATTAATTAAATTGTATTTACCAGAAAGCATTTTTGCATTATAATGGGCCTGAAGATAACTTTGGAAATCTTTTAAATCCAGTCCAGTGCTCAATTGTCAAATTTGAAAGCAATTCAGGCATGAAACCATGCACCAATAATACAATATCGCTAAGATGTTGAACATGTTCATCACCGAGACCAAAGTACATACAAACTTATCTTTCAAAAGAAAAGAAAAGAAAAATAAAACAATTAAAATAGAACAAAGTGCTCAAGTGGTTCGTGACAAAGTGCTTTTGTGTAAAGCATGTTTTCCATTAACAAAAGCCATCATCTCCTTATCATTTTTATGTGCATCCATCCATGCATTAGTGATTGACATTCTATTCCCCTCAATACGCACAGAACCATAATATTCCAATTTCCAATTACCTGATCTAATTAAGAAGAAGCTGATTATGTCTACTGATTGGGGACCGGTGATTGTTGCTGTGATTTTGTTCATCCTTCTGTCGCCGGGTCTGCTCTTTCAAGTTCCAGCAAGAACCAGATATATCGAGTTCGGCAACATGTATACCAGCGGCATCTCGATTCTTATACATAGCATCATATTTTTCGTAATACTTACTATTCTCGTGCTTGCGATCGGTGTGCACGTGCGCACTTGATGATCAAGCTTCAGGTAAAGGTTTATCTGGAACTTTCTGGTGTTTAGCTTCTCACTTTTATCAGTGCCTCAGTGGAGTTTTGAAATTGTAACTTCATTAAAAAGAAAGCTGAAAAAGTTGTTTTTCTGTTTTATGTAGTTAATATTGCGCTTAAAATTTGTGTGAAGTTGTCTTGCCAGACAGTATACCTGATTTGTGTGAGCGGTGAATGGTGTTATATGTAACTGAGTACACTGAATGGCAAATTCATTTGGTTGTTTAGAAGGTGAAGGCTTATTATTATAGAAAATATATAGCTCTGGTTCAGACCATAAAAGAAAAACATATACATATCAAGGAGATGAGAAAAAGGATCACTGTTTTTCTGATCAAAGTTTGTAAGCGTTCAACTCCAAATGAACCAAGATCACTTGTCCTCTCTGAATTATTTATGCAACAGAAATTTTACTATTATTTCAAATCGAACTGTTCTAATTTCTTGAAGAAAACATATATTGCAAACGATGAATTGCAAATAACCATTGACCAGGTTATTCAGTAATCAGTCAGGAATTTCCAGTTGCATAAACAACTGATACAACTGATATTATTAAGACTGATAAAAAAAATTGTTCTGCCACTCCATAAAAGCAACTCGCTGAAGAAGCAATTCCCAAATTTCATTAATTATCACACACTTGCGGCACAGACTACATACATATAACATCACAAAAAAAATAAAAAAAAATTAGGCCAACAGGAAACAAAACCCTAGCGACCTAACTAGATCTAGCACCGCATGAGGAATGAAAGGAAGGAAGAACTCAGCCGGTGTAGATGTGGAGGTGGAGAGCGAGGATGATGATGGTGAAGGCAGCGAAGAAGATGAGTGTGTGGATGAAGATGGCTTTCCCGTTGGTGCGGAAGCTTCCAAAGTCCATCGGCCGATGCGTCCCCGGCAGCTCAAACAGCAACCCCGGTGACAGCAGCACGAACAAAACCACCCCCACCACCACCGGCGCCCAATCTGCCATCTCTCTCTCTTTTTACTTCTTTGTTGAATGGGGAGAATAATTTTGGGGAAGGAGAAAAGAGAGTGCGAGTTGGGGAAAGGAGAATTTGAGTGTTAAGTGCACTGGACTGTTCGAATCTTCATCTTGCTTTTTGACGGGGAAAATGATAGACGGACGCCATCTTTTTAGGGAGGTATTTCATGTATATCTCTCAAAATTTTGAGTTTCAATATTAAGTATTTATCTCTCCAAAATCAATAATTACATATTTATCTTTGAAAATTGTACAAACTCACATATTTATTCAATCTAACTCCACATAACAAATATCTCAAAAAATAATTAAATAATATTTTTTAAACTTTAAAATTTATTTTACAATATTAATTAAAAATATATTGACCATTATTTTACAATATTAATTAAGAATATTTTACATATTTATTCTTGAAAATTGTACAAACCTCCCGCATCTCTCTCCAAACGTGCCAAATAACAGATTTCTCTCCGTCTTTCCTCGTCACCTCCCCTCTCATAATTTTTTGTCGCCCCTCATTGCTTTAATTTTTCCATCTTCGTTTGAAGAGAGAGGCAAGAGGTTTGACGTTTTAGATAGAAGAGAACTCAGGCGGAATAAAAAGACGAAAACAAAGAGGCATAATGGTCAATATATTATTAATTAATATTAAAAAATTAATTTTAAAGTTTTAAAAAATATTATTTAATTATTTTTGGAGGTATTTGATATGTTATAGAGTTAGATTGGACAAATATGTGAGTTTCTACAATTTTCAAGGATAAACATGTAATTACTAATTTTGGAGGGATAAATATGTAATATTGAAACTTTTGAGGAATATATATGAAATTCTCCCTTTTTTTATTTACATTTTACACTCCGAATATTTTGACTTACTTTGACTTATATGTTGAGACCACTGCAGTGTCCCGCTCCTCTCCGGACTCTGGTTGACAGACGTAGTTGGAGAGGAAAACTGTCCCAATGTGAGTTCTTACTAAACGATTAGATTGGTTTAATTCAAAGAATGATAAAAGATTTTATAAAAGGAAAGTGGAGTTAATATACTTGATTAGGAAAAAAGTTCTACGATTATTAGTTATTTAAAAGTTGAGAATTTGATTTTCACAATTCCACACAACTTCGAAATCTCGGCGAAAATTTTCAAAAAAGAAAAAAAGATTAAAGATTTTACAAAGGACGACGTTTGCTAGTTTGCATGATTTTAGAAGAAAAAATTAGTATTGAGAATTGAAATAAAAAAATGTTGCATTTTATGAATAATAAATTAAAGTTTCATTATCAAATTTATCGCAAAATAATAATTCCGTGGCCTCCAAAAATAATTTGCTCTAATCAAACGAATAAAAGAGGCCCAGTGATTAGGAATTACATGTCTTTGTATCATTTTTTGTTGGAGCATAAATAATAAATATAATATTTATTTTTATATGGAGTTAAACAAGAATAACGGTAAGTATTCATAAATAAGGAATAAAACGAATAAAATTATAAAGAGACCGAGTGATCGTGAGTTGATTGGAGCTTAAATATGAAATATGATCTTTATTTTCCGTACGGAGTTCCACAAAATTAATTTTAAGTCTGCACGAGTGATCTTTCAAAAGAGAAACTCTGATTCATAATTTATACTCTCTATACATGGAACAACTTATTTCTCAGCTTAGCAAACAAAACAAAAAAATATTTTTCAAGACATACTAGATCATCACGTTATTATTCTCTTCTTTTTCATTATCAATCACCGTTCAACGCCATTATTGCTATTATCATTGTCCGATTACCACGTTTCCAAGTTACTACAAAGTTACCGCAACCATTTTTTACATTTTCGAAGTCCAAATTGTCAATCCAAACCGTTCAACATGATCTCCACAATAAAATGTGCTTGCAGATCAAATTTTACATTTTTCTAAATTTTTTTTAATATTTATTAAGTATTTTACAAAAACTAGTCAAATTCAGACCATTGAATTTTTTAACCATTTTAATAAATAGTAAAAAAATTCAAAAATGTAAAATTTGATCTCCAAGCACATTTTATTGTGGATATCATGTTGAACGGTTTGGACTTTGAAAATTTAAAAAATAGTTGTGGTAACTTTGAAACGTGGTAATCAGATACCTCCTCTAATAATATTATCATTATTTTAATTTTATTAGCACTTAACTGGTCAAATTTCGGAACTTAACATAAACACATACCTAGTGTGTGGACTTTTAGGGTGGCACAAGGACTTGATCTGCTTGGAACATAAACGTTTGTTAAAAATTTGGTATAATTTTGGTAAAATTCGGGTACAATTGTTTGACATATTGGCCAAACTTTAGATATTATATTTTGGTCTACCATTGATTTGAATACAATTTCCAATAATTTGGGAATTCTAATAGAAGTTTGGTCAACCATTGTCCTACCCCAAACCTTAAAACTCCGTCCTAAACCTAGATATCATACTCCTTAATTTAAATTTGATTAGAAGTAAAACAAAAAACAAAACAAAAACTAACTTGGTTCGTCAAAAGGTATCTCCAGTTAAATTCAAGAAAGAAAGATAATGGTAAAAAGTGTGACAAAGTTCACGGTTCTAATCCAGTCTAGTGGACCTTAAAGTGACATGCACAAACTTGTGAGTCCATGCAAACCTGCCCGTATAGGAAATCCTAGACTGATCTGTGTTTATGCTGGTTCCGGAAATTAATTTAGACATCTCTCTTTCAAGGAGGCAGCGGGGATTCGATTTCCTCTTGGGATATGATACAAAGTTGATATTAATTTTGTTGTTATAAGTAATTTTTTGTGTTGTTTGACTAATTTGTAAAATATATAAATATTGAATTTTATAGTTTTTTTGTTTGAGATATGTGCTAGTTTAGTTGTTACGACTGAAGGATAAAGCAAGTTAACGTTACATATCATGATAAGTTGGTGTAACAAGTTGCGTCCGAAGGTCAAAGCAAGTCAACATACATATTGTGACAAGTTGCTCAAAATAATATGTTGCTTGATCTCCTTGAGCTACAAGGAATAATTTGATAAATATAATCTGATGAAAAATTCACACGAGCCATTTGGAATGTCGGATATTGATGAAAATGCTGCATCATGATAATTACGGAAGATCATAGAAGATCAAGATTATGAAGACTATGAATATCACACTTTACCATTTTGTTTTTATTAATTTTAATTTATGTCCAAAAATATAGTAAAGTAGATTCGAGGTTTTGACTGCATGAGTCTAGCTGTTGCATAGCTAGAAATTCGAATTCAAAATATAAATCAATCAGGCAGGTCAATAGTGGTATCTAAGCACAAGTAAACCTGGCAAATTCCAATTCTGCAAATCTTGAGATTTGCCTTAGTCGTAGTGAAAATTATATCACTATGAGTGTGATCTAAAACCCTATATTTGTTTCTCTATTTGAGAGATACAAAATCACCACTATAAATAAAGGGTCGGTTCTTCCTCTAAAAATTACACAGAAGAATAACCTTTGAGCCTCCACTTTTGAAATCCTTTGAGATTTAGCTAGTCCATTATTGTTTGTGCTTAAACACTATGAGTGATATGTAAGTACCGAATGGTATTCTTACGTAAACCAAGATAAAGTTTAGGTCCTTTTTTGAGGAAACGGATACAGTGTTGTTTATTAAAAGTACTTGACAATTAAAGATATCATCACAGAAAATTCTAAATATTGATGTCATTAATAATTGATTCACAGCGCCCTCTTTGCGGTTAACACTGCTCCGATCTATTTTTTTAGGAGAAAACGCTCGTAGGCCTATCAATGAACACAAGTTTCATTACATTTAGAATTACAGAGTATATGAGACAACATGTTCCCATAGATCCTGTATTAATGCAAAAACTATCAAAATGTTGCTAACATCCCAGAAAACATATAACTTCCTACATAACCCCAAACATATGATGTGTAGCATGTATGGTGCCATTCTCTCGTTCTTCCAAGGTTTGCTAGGGAGTCAGCCCGCTCATTTAGCCTTCTCGGCACATAATTATAAGAATACCCTAATTCACTTTCAAAATTTTCGAGCATTGGTAGATTTCCTCGTATGCTGTCCAGTAGGGGCGGATCCAATGTAGTGCAGGGGTTGTCCTATCCTGGAAATCCAAAATCAGTTTACAAGTAGTGAATTTTGGGCTCTTGCTATACCCTAAAAAATTTATTTTCCCTACCTTGTTGGGTCTAATTTCTAGCGCATAGTCCACAATTTTTTGTGCAGCCTGATTTTGGAAAAAAAATGTTACAACCCAAATTCTCTGATCCCTTCTATCAGAGCGACACAATAAGCGATTTCTCAACCTCCGCCTCTAATCCATTCTCCCCGCTGCACGGCTCCTCCCGTTTTATTTGGTTATTTAGGGTTTATTGTTAAATGTTAATGGTCTAGGAATTAGGATTCAGGAGGGTGAAATTGATACAGGATGTTATTGACTATTAAAGTATATAAACTGGAAAGAATCATTTGTACATGATGTCTTTGTGTAAATTTAATTTGGTGCCATGTACATACTTTTTGGATTATTGATTGTTCACTGTTAATTGGTTGAGGTATTAGGATTATTGACATTGTCAACTTTAGGGTTTAGGATTTTAGGATTATTGTCAATTGTCCACTGTTGATCATAATTTTAGAGTTTATGTATTAGGATTATTGACATTGTCAACTTTAGGGTTTAGGATTTTATGATTATTGTCAATTGTCCACTGTTGATCATAATTTTAGAGTTTATGCATAATTTTAAGGTCTAATTAGTTTATCACTTAGTCCTTTTTCCTCTTTTTTTTCTTTAAATTCTTTAGTATTTAAATTCTAATTTATTTGAATTATCAATTATGTATGTACAAATTAAATGTTCTTTCTTTAAATTTGACAAACAGAGTATTAAAAAATGGAGACCCGTAGAGCAAACCTCACTTCACCGACTTAACTAGTCTTGTTTTTTATTGTTGCTTTTTAATATGTAAATAATACTATTTTTGTTTTTCTATTATGTAAAAATATATTATTTTTGTTGTTTTCTATTATGTTTTATATAATTCCAATTATCTAATAGATTATCATATGGATTTGAACCTGTCCGATTTGATATTTTTCTTGCCATACTCTAGAGAAAATCCTACATCCGTCCCTGCTCTCCAGTCCACCTCTGCTGGCGGTTGGTATGCCATACATGTGTTAACCAGTGTTTGATTGTCAGTTTACGAAATTAACATAATTATGTGCTGGGCTTAGCTAAGCCATGGTGTAAAACGACTTGGTGCTCCACGCCTCATTATTTCCATTTTGAAAATCCAAATGACTGATCCGAACCGCTCAAGTTGTTCTCCATATTGATATGTGCTTGGAGACCAAATTTTACATTTTTTGGAATTTTTTTACTATTTATTAAGCCACTTTGAAAATCACTGATCCGGCGGTCCAGAAATTTTTACTGTTTTTTACTGTTCATAAGGATTTTCAGATTTTCAAAGTGGCTTAATAAATAGTAAAAAAATTTCAAAAAATGTAAAATTTGGTCTCCAAGCACATTTCAATATGGAGAACATGTTGGAAGGTTCGAATCGACTATTTGAACTTTGAAAATGAAGATATGGCGTGGAGTACCAAGTCGTTTTACTCCATGGAGTAGCCTAGTCGGACTCCATAATAATTATTTTTTTTTTACAAAAATCATAAAAACCGAAATGACATTTTGGTCCATTATTTTTTTTTATTCCGGACCGAAATGATATTTCGGTCCGGTCTCCTTTTTAGATTTTCTGTAGTACAAGTTTTCATATGAGCCGCCATAAAAAATTCAAAAAGATGCCGGACCAAAATGTCATTTCGGTCCAAAATAAAAAAAATAACGGACCGAAATGACATTTCGGTTCTTATGATTTTTGTAAAAAAATAAAATAATAATAATCATGTTGGTTTCCTAAAATATTTTTTTTAATTATGGTTTATAAAATAAATTCTTGATACCAGCCCTAGATACAAACGCGATGCTTTCTCTCAAAGCCTGTGCTTATGCTTGTAGGGCACAACAGGCCTCTGCTTTTGCTGATACATATGCTACCAGTTCAGAGCCCTAGCAAGGATAAACCCAATCCCTCTCTTCCATCCTTCCAGCCAAGACCCGTCCAAAGAGCACTGCTATTCGTTGCATTCCTCCATGTCACTTGTTCCTGTGGAAATGGACCCCTGCTTTTCACCCTGAGTCGCCAACCATGTTTCACTTTTGACAGCACTGTAGAACTGACAGAGCATAGAGTACGTCGGCCGTTTGCCTATTGGTAAATGGTAATGGTAAATGGTAATTGGCTTATTGCGGACCCATACAGATCTCAATTACGAAATAGAATAGGTGCACGCGACAGTTCTTTGAAAATTAAGGCGGTGCATGGGGACACGTATTGCGCTGTTGGGCACGTGTTGATGCTTCCAATAACGCTGTTACCCTGGTGTTACTCATCCCTTTTATAAAAAAAATAAAAAAAAAAACAGAAAAAGAGACGTTGATCGGTTGATGTAATCGCTTATCAAGTGGAGGTTGGGTAAACATCAAAAAGGAAAGAAAAAAAAAAAGCATTAGGCGGGCTCGTAAAAGCTTGGTTCGGAGTTCGGACCCTTTTAAATGGGCTCGGAAAAAGAGAAGCCCACATCAATTCAATCCTTTTAATATCAGATGAGACTTAACTATTCTACGGATGAGATTTGGAGGGTCCAAATCCAATGGCCCAGCACACTACCACTGGCATTCAGGGATCAGATTAAGACAGTCCTGATCGGCACTTCATTTTGGGTGTACAAAATCGCTCAAGCTCGTAACTTGCTCGCTAACTGTTCACTTTAACTCGCTCATTTACAACTCGAGTCAGTTCTAACTCGAGTTGGCTGACTTGTTTAATAAATGAGCTGAGTTTGAGCATACCTCAACTCGCTCATTAACAACTCGAGTTACACAAAATTCGTCACAATAAATCCCATGCCTTTCTAAATGAGTCCTAAGTTGCTATTTGAATTGTTTATTTTGTTAGTTGTTTTTTTAATTATGTTTCAATTGTTTGTGTTTAGATAAACTCTTATTAAGTCATTTGAATTGTTTGTATTTAGATAAACCCTTACTAGTATATAACTATAACTAAGGAAATTGATTGGTGAAACGAGTTATAAACGAGTTGTGAGTTAACTCGAGTTGACTTTACAGCTCGTTATTGCCATCCCAACTCGAGTTGACTCGCTCATTAACTAAATGAGATGAGCACGAGTTGGAATAACTCGCTCAAACTCGGCTCATTTACAGCCTACTTCCATTATACTGATAAGTTCAGAAAATCTAATCCTATGAGGCTATCAGTATCATTTGATACGGATTGGACAAGCTTTTACCATGATGGCGCTGTGAAGTAATAATGGCAATTAAGGAAAAAGAAAGAACAATAAAACAGTGATCAATCAGGCAATCCTATCATTATACTTGACAGGGGCAATTGTGAGTAGTTGAGAATTATGTAGGTAGCACTGACTAATCAATCATGACTGTCATTTTGATGTCCAACTTTTTGCAATTCTCTCCCTCGTACAGTTATGTTGACACTTAAACCAACAGTAATGGAGAGATAGAAATAGACGTCTCTTCTCAAACCAACACAAAACAACTCAGATTTTGATTAATGATATGACTATGGATATCTTTTTTTGGTCACAGAGTGGGTAAGGGAGGGCGAAATCACGCGGGGGTCTACTGCTTCCTCCTAGCGGCAATCGCCGCTAGTTAGTTTTTTTTTTATTATTGTAACATTAGAGAACTAGGACTTTGTAAAAAAAAATTATTTTGTCTTAATATATTTTCGTTGACGGCTTGCCATAAAAAAAAAACAGTAATCGGACAATAAATCGATTGATATCTTACATGGGGATGGTAATAAAGCAAGTAAAGCGGTTGAAATGCCTCAAAATTTCATTAAAATTGTACCTAATCAGTATACAGGAGCTTTAGTCAATACAGAATACACTATTGCATAGCCGAAAAATAATAGTAAATATGTGATATGGAGGATTGCCGGAATCTGCTGAGATCAAAATTTTCAACTGTGTATATTATTATCAAGTAAGAGCATTAACATGTGCAGTTCAAAAGAACTTGTAAAACCGAGTTTTAATTTCATATCGCAGCTGTCATGTGTGCTCTACTTCCACAGTCAGTGTTGAATTGGCAAACCGTGGATAGGCAACAAAATAGCATCGGTAACTAAACATCTGGTAGTTTTGTTAAGGAAGAAGAACTAAAATTCAACAGGAACAGGAACGGTTCCTCTAAACAAATCTCGGTGATGTTTTCTTAGTAGTAATGGTTTGAAATAAAATGAAGACAAAATGAAGAAACTGATATAAATTGATGCATTATCAGCTGGAAATTGTTAAATTGGGACTGGAATGCTGCATTGTCTACACCTTATTCTTACAAATCTATTGGTTCAATTCGGAAAAGTACATGTACAGTATTTGTTGATACTACAAAATTAAAACAAATTTGATTTATATTTCTAAAATTGCAGAGTCATTATGTGCAACTTTAAAATTAATCTACTCAAAATGCCAAATTCCAAGATCAAATTTTTTATGCCAAATTCCAAGATCAAATTTTTTATGCCAAACTCCAAACTAATTTGTCTATTGATAAAATAACTGTATCACATATAAGCAGTACCAGTCATCTCACTGCTACTTGTGCAAGCAATTATGTTACTCAGCGTCGAAATTTGAGGTACGTAAATATTAATTTAGCAATTTAAAATCAAAGACCTAACATAGGTTCAGAACAATAGGAAATTAAATCTCAGTAAAGCTATAATCAAACATTTTCATAAATAAGTAACATAAAAGAGAAAAATGCAACTAACAAAGCATCAAGAGCTTAGTTAATCTCCAATATACATATGAACACCTACGGCGACTAGCAAGATGGCGGTGATAGCGAAGAAGATGACGGCATGTATGAGAATCGAGATGCCGCTAGTCTGGAAATTGCTGAATTCAACAAGGCGACACTTCCCAGGGATCTGAAACAAAAGTCCCGGCGCAAGAAGGATAAAGAGCACAAATGTTATGAACACCGGCCCCCAGTCTGACATCTTCAAAATCAAATTTTAGTTTGTTGATGTTGCCTTTCTTTTGTTTCCTCTCTGCCTCTTTAGCTTATCTCTTGAATGAATTATGTGAATGATAAGTGAAACTATGGCCTTATGTGTGTGTACATATATAGAGGGATAGAGTCGTTTGAGGTGAGGGATATGAGGTTGCACTTGAGACTTCTCTTTAAACAATTTATTTTTTATTTATTTCATGGACTAGACGTTAATAGTAAGACAAAGACCTGCATAGATAATAGCCTCTTCGTTACTCTATTATGTTCAAATTAAAGGTTGGAATTAATATTAATAAAGCTTCGATTTATTTTGGTATTCAAACGAAGCATTGAATTTCAGATATTATGTTATAAGGAGCAGTGTAACAAAATGCGGTTCATGCGGCCGCATATGCGTATGCGGTTGGCAACCGCATAGAAAATCAATACGCGGTTCCGCATATGCGTCGCATATTCGGTCTCATATTACCGCATACTTGTTTATATATATATATATATATATATATATATGAGGAGGGATCCAATTACACCTTTTTTGGTGACACATCATGACACCATTTTTTATATAGGTCAATTTTGCGATTTCAAAATTCAAACAGTCGATCCGAACCGTTCAACATGATCACCATATTAAAATGTACTTGGAGATCAAATTTTACATTTTTTTGAATTTTTTTACTATTTATTAAGATGGTTACAAAATCGTTATTTTTCAATGGTCTAAAAACAACGATTTTTGTAACCATCTTAATAAATAGCAAAAAAATTCAAAAAAATGTAAAATTTGATCTCCAAGCACATTTTAATATATCCATCATGTTGAACGGTTTGAATCGACTATTTGGACTTTGAAAATAGTAGGTGTCAAAGTGTGTCACAAAAAAAGGTGTAATCGGATCCCTCCTCATATATATATATATAGAGAGATAGGCTACCATGCTTTGCAAATTAAAGCACCTCTTGTGCTTTGCGCTCCTTTTCGGATTTTCAAAATTCAAAATGTCGATCCGACCGTTCAAGTTGTTCTCCATATTGAAATGTGCTTGGAGACCAAATTTTACATTTTTTGGAATTTTTTTACTATTTATTAAGCCACTTTGAAAATCGCTGATCCATTGGTCCAGAAATTTGCACTGTTTTGCTAGTGTGACCATTGGATCAGCGATTTTCAAAGTGGCTTAATAAATAGTAAAAAAATTCCAAAAAATGTAAAATTTGGTCTCCAAGCACATTTCAATATGGAGAACAACTTGAACGGTCGGATTGACATTTTGAATTTTGAAAATCCGAAAAGGAGCGCAAAGCACAAGAGGTGCTTTAATTTGCAAAGCATGGTAGCCTATCTCTCTCTATATATATATATATATATATATATATATATATTGATTCTCATTTTAAAATCTGCATATGCGGTGGCCTTCTGCATACCGCATAGAAACTGTATTTTAAAACATTAATAAGGAGTAACAGAGCCTTTTCTGTAAAAAAAAAAAAGAGGCAATGTAGCAATGTGAGTTCATATTTAATACCATAGTTGTGATAATATCATTACTGGGACACAAATGCTCGAATCCACATCCTATGCATAAACGTACCGTTTGAGTTTATCTCCAAACCGTGCAATTAGAATCCGGGCCAATCCGGCCCACACATGTAACACAGGGGCCTTTAATATTAGTGCGAATTTAAATCAGACGGTTCAGATCTTAACTAAAAATTTGAGTTAACTCAAAGGATGCAAATTCCAAATGTTCCATCCTCCTTGACTGTGATATCTACATAGAGTAACTTGTATCATTGGAGTTGTTCGGCAACACTTCTTAATCCGTAATAGGATTACATCTTAAGGAGATTTAAGGAATCAATGTTCGATTGTCTTAATTCGTAGATAATAGCTAAGAAAATTAAAGGAATAGGTAGAGGTGTTTTAAGACCCAAGTAGCAGATTAAGATCCGGACAAAAAGAGACTAAAGAAGGTAATCTTAATCTGTGTAAAAAACCGATATTTGATAGAATTAAGCGACTAAAATAGCTAAAGGAGACTCATTTAGTCTTATATAATGAGACTTAAGAAGCCTTGCCGAACATCATACATTTGAAATTCATATGAAATCTAAAAGGGATGATTTGAACGCGTGTCAAATATTACAATCATAGGCTTAAGGAATCAAATATTAATAATTTTCTAACATGATTATGGCTACGATAATCATATGTAAAAGTCAAAAAAGAAATATAACAATTTTAGCGTGATCCGTGAAATTAACTCACGTCTAGTGTCATGATTAAATTATTGACTTTTGTTGAGGAAGTCGTGAATTTGAATTCAGTTTTAAGTTTTTATTTTTATTTTGAGTAAGGAATTCAATTTTAAGTTAAAAATGTTTTTCTCCTGCATATTTATTTATTTAAAATGAAAAACAGTGATGCATTATTAAACCATGATTAAATTGTATAAAATGATTAAAATCTGATAGAAATGAAAAACAGTATAGTAATATACATTATGATTAACCAAATGACACATATGATATGTCCACTACAGTACCATGATCCTAAAACAATATTTGTTTGTATGTGTCAGTTCACGTGTCACATGATATCATGAATAAATTCAAGGTAGGAGAGTGTTATCCTTTCAAATTTATTATTTTCTTGATTTCAAGTAATTAGTAAATAATGATCAACTTCTTGATCATAATTGCATGCATACTTTATTACTCCATCAAGGGCCCACAGATTCACTCATATATATATAATATGAGGGACACTGGTATTCTTGATAAGTATTTTTTTCTCCGCACAAGAAATATATATTGAGATATTATCTGTATAGTTGTCAGTTATGGCCAGTGTTGGACAACACTTATAGATACATAAATCTCATGTAGGAAAAATAATCATCTCATTCCAAAGAATTCAAGACACAAATGAAACATTTAATGACACTAACACAATCCATATTATATTTCATTTTTGGGTCATGTCAAATCCCTTTATTTCCATCAGGTATTTATGTGATTAAATTTGGTAACTTCTTACCACATGATCCGCAGAACATGATCATCATTTAACTCACATACTAATCTTGACTGGTAAATAGTATTCCTTTCTAATTATCAAGATTAGGGACATTTAGAGTATTTATTACTTAATTATTATAGAGTTCCACAGTTCAGATTCTCAACCTAAACAATCCATAATGTAATCAAACACTCAAGGAACAAAATGATTATTTAATTTCATCAACAAAATACAAAATACAACTATAAATGGTTGACACTAATACTTTTTTTTTACTGTTTGATCACTTTATACTATATTAAGTCGAAAATTTAAGAATTTGACATGTAAAGACATCACTCGTGAAGTAAATCAGTTTTAACTATTTAAATTTGTTATTTGAAATTATTCCAATAAATTTTAGAGTTAAACTAAAAAAATTAGTAGGCTTAAAACAATCTAATTAAATACTGAACTAAACTAGATAATTATTGTTCCGCTAAAATGATTATTGTTTAAAAAGTTATATTCACGGTTCACCAAAAGACTAATGATGCTCAGGCACCACAATTTTTAGTTTTTCTACCCAGGGGTCCACTGCTTTCCCAAAAAAGAGAAGGGAGAGAACAAAGAGCATTGAATTGTTGCCTTTGTCTTATGCCGAAGGGCTAGAGATGGAAAATGATGGGTAGGTCAAAGGTTGGATCCAGACACAGTGTGAATGGATGATAGGACACTTGTGGGTGCACTAATTTCATTTGCAGTTCAGATTTATTGTGGCATTTCTTAGCTGTCACATAGTATCTTGTTTCCTGACATCATAAAATCAGGAAAAATATTTTAACAGAGAAGTTTTGACTTCATACAGCACAATGTCTATAGAATCAAAAAAGTAATACATTGGATTCGTGCGCTGCATGAAGCCAAAAATACACTGTTAAATATTTACTTAAAAATCAGATGTAACAATTGAGCCCACCTTCCAGTGATCCTCAACAGTATATGTGCTGCTTTGCAAGCCACATACAATTCAATTCCCCCCGTGTTGTTCTCTCCATGGGTCACATCCTCTATCCACCGGACCCCCACTCCATCTCTTCCATTATTGCCCTCTGCAAAGGCCAAAACTGTATATACCGTAAAAGTATTAATTTTTTTTAATAAATGTTGGAAGCCACCTATACTGTTTAATATCAATGAAAAAAATTTATATTGGGATTTCGAACTTGTGACCTCCCACACAGATGACATTACATTTGTCACTAAATTAAAAGTTAATTTTCATCAAGGAGTTATTCGACAACAAGAGATTAAGCCTCCTTAAAATTTAATCTGCTTCCTTTAGCTTCCTTAGCCACTTAATTTTGCCGAACATTATTTTCTTAACGCATATTAAGATCACCTCTTTTAGTCTCCTTTTGTCCGGATCTTAATCATCTGCCTGGACCTTAAGGCACCTCTACCCCTTTCTTTAGCTTTCTTTTATTCACGAATTAAGACAACCGAACATCAGTTCCTTACTACTCCTCAAGTTCTTAATCCTTTATTTTTAATCCTTCGTTGCCGAACAACTTCCAAAAGTATCAATTTGTGTTTTGAATTCATCACAAGGAGCTCAGCCTAATAACTAAAAGAGCTCCATACAAAAATACAATTTGAAAGCAGTAGAAAGATTAATTTTCAAAGATATAATCTGTTACGTGTCATATTATGATGACAATGACATTGACCTAATAAAATTCATTAGTATTTAGAATAGTAACGTTTCAACAGTATATCATGGTAACTTCAAACTAAATCATAACATAATGTCCGTCCAATTCATATTTAATAATTAAGGCATATTAATTATCATCATGGTGTTTTTACTTTGGGCCAATATTCAATAGTCAATAGTGCGTTGTTATATAGACTTCAATCGTCGGCATCAACTGCTCATCTTGTCAGTGGTTGGTTTGCACTAGTAAATATTACCTTTTAGATTATTTTACTTTTTTATATGATAATCATAATCATACATTCATACATGACACAAAGTAGAGTTTATCTATACAAAAAAATAAGAGATAGGAGTAGATCCCATGGGCATCGGACCTACAGATAGATTCAATTATCTCTGTCACCGTACGATTAGCATCAAGATCTATGTGCACGGAAATTGATACATACTTGCACGGATTTTGATGCAGAGTACACGAATCTTAATGCAGATCGGATGGTCATTACACTCATTGAACCAAGGTAGGTCCGATGGGCATCGGACCTACTCTCATTCCAAAAAATAACCAATCACTATCATTACCGGTGGTTGATGTTGACAAAATCTAGACAGAATTAAAAACATTTTTTTTACAAATTTTAAATTGATTGGGTGAATCTGCCACTTAATGATCTTCAAAAATATCATCAATTCAGTGTAATCTAAACAATACAGTAAGGTTAGGATTTTAATTTTAAACATATACCGTACAAACGAATCAACGCACCTAACTCGTAGTGTATTTTAGTACAACTAATGCGTACTTCTTGTCATTCGATAATTCTCTAAGGTTGATGAATCTAAATAGTTTTCTCTTTTATTTTTTTTTAAGGAAAACATATGCATCCGAAATTTTATTAATAACATATAAAATAAATAAATTAAACAAAATAACATGGTTTTCAACCAATTTTCAGAAGTAACATTTCTACTGGATAATCTAGCAGAAATTCAGAGTAAAACCGCTGGATTATCCAATGGAAATGAAAGAGCTCATTTCGCTGGATAATCCATCAAAAATAGAGTTTTTTTTTTCCTGTTTACAACAATTCCTTTTATTTTGTTTTTATTGTTAGGTGTTTAAATTGTTTGAATATGTTGTGTGAAGTTTTATTTGTTAATTGTTTGAATATTTAAATATGTTGGTAGTTTTAATTCAATTGTTTAAATTGTTGATGATTTAACAGAAATAATACGTACAAGGTTGAAGACTGAATTGGTGATGATTGAATAGAAATAAGACGAATTTAAACATACCAAACAAAATTAAATTGTTCCAGCAAACAAAACATTAATTAAATCACTAATAATATATATCTAAAATTAAAGTCCTAAGCATAAATTTTAATTGTCACTACAAATTAAAACTGGAACAACATAAAAATTAAAACACATTAACGTTACCGTCTTTGAAAAATATCATCTTGCTGAAGAAGATTCTCATGCCGCTCCTATTGAGGAAGATGCTCATGTTTTTGCTTGTTTTGTTGTTTCCTCTACATTACAAGTAAAGTATATATAAATAAATAATTAAATCACGAAAACATAAAATTAGTACATGTAAATAATTAAATCATGCATTATACCTGCTGCATTCCTATCAATAGTCTCACAAAAGCCTTATGTCCGAGTCTCCGACCTTGCATTCGGTCCATTTCTATCGATATGCAGTTGTGTCGTCTCCTTCCTTTTTGAATCCGGGACTATTCTTGGACCATCGTATCGAGGCTAGTCAGTCACATTTGTTGTCTTTTGGCTCGAAGCAGCACCCGTGTTTGTGTCAGAATTTGCATACTATAGAGGGGGTACTATAAAAAACACCGTCAAAATCATACTGGATTTTCCCGCTAACAATTAATTTCACACAAATCATTTTTGGTTTTGGTTGCTCTGAATAACAAACTACAATCTTTTGTCATACTTTAAAAAAATCGTCAGTGCTGAAATCCTAGTTTCGCTAGATAATTCAGCGGAAATAGAGATACCGCTGGATAATCCAACGGTTTTTCTTTGAAATCCAGTGAAAATGTAACTTCTGAAAATTGATTGAAAACCGTATTATTTTGTTTAATTTATTTATTTTATATGTTATTAATAAATATTTCGGCATATGCATGTTATCCGGAGGAAATGTTGATTTTATCCAAATCTTTGTTTAGGGGGGTTTGTGCAACCAGTCATACTGTTGACTACACAAGTACACATGATTTCTGTACAATATTTTTATATGCTTAATTTCACAGTTGTCAACTTGTCATTCGTTAAACTATATCCTTCAGAAATTTGGCCCTTCCATTTTCTTTATGTTTCTTAGAATGATATTTTTTTTTTATTCTACTTAATTATGTCATGAATTTGGTCTTTTCTTCTTTTTCAGTGTCGATTGTTATTCTCTAGAGTGTTCATTGCATTTTTGTTTTTGCTTTCTTTCAGATTTTTATTCTTCCCCATCCCCCCCTTGTGTTTTTCTTTGTCATGTTCTTCCTAATAATTTGAAATGTTGAAAGTAGTTAGGGTTTCAAAATCGCAATGGAAAGAAGTGAAAGTGATGGTCTATATAGATATTAAACAATTTAAATGAACAGTTACAAATTAGGACAATTCAATAATCCCTATATTCCCTTTGCGTTCATTTGAAACAAATGAAATTTCAATTACTGTACCTCTCATTATTGTTTCTTTTGTCTGTTTTCTTTTCCCTATATTTGAAAGCAAATTAGGATAACATAATATTTCTTTTATTATGCATGAGCAAA
This sequence comes from Carex kokanica, assembly GCA_025461125.1. Classification (NCBI taxonomy): domain Eukaryota; kingdom Viridiplantae; phylum Streptophyta; class Magnoliopsida; order Poales; family Cyperaceae; genus Carex; species Carex kokanica. Next base: position 2,161,536 of record JAJGRX010000348.1, read on the forward strand.
ATAATTTTGTTATGCACGAGCAAAATACTGTGTCATTTATTTTAGCAAGTTGGCACTAGTGCCCAATATTGTTTCTTTTGTCAATTACTGTACCTCTCATTATTGTTTCTTTTGTCTGTTTTCTTTTCCCTATATTTGAAATCAAATTAGGATTAATTTACGGTGCTTGATCAGAAGTTGAAGTCATATTTTAAAAAAAAATGGTTTTAGTAAAGATTACATTAGACCGAACTGCTCCCATCAATTACATATGTCAATAATGGATTACGAAGGATCATGTTTGACTCAAGTTAAATATAATTTAGGTCCTTTCAGATTCAGCTTGGTTCAAATTAAAATCAGATATAATTCGAATCAATTTGACTTTTCAATTCATCAGATCAAATCCAGTTCCAATCTGAATTTGCCACCTATATTATTGAGCGACTACGCCAAACAGGAGCGGATCCAGGATTTGCGTCGGGGGGCAAAAAAATATCGAATCGGGTTTAAATTCATTAACCAATTAGGTACTCGATAAAAAATAATGCTTTAACTTATACTTTTCAATGCTTTGACTTGTAATTTCTGATGCTCTGACTTATAATTCTAATTACCAATTAAAATTTAACAAATTTATTTCAATTTTAAACAAAAAAAAATTCAGAAAAGGGCTATGCACCTGGGTCCGCCCCTGACGCCAAATAGGCTATGTAATTACGGTATTTAGTCACTAGCATGTTGGGTAAACTAAAAATCACATGGTAGCATATTGGTAAATGGTAATACAACATATTATGTTCTTGGATTTGAGTTCAAATGTCGGAGAAATCATTTCCTTTCATAACCTGATGAAATATACCTTAGACTCGGCCCAATTATTTTAGTCATTAGTGGCCTCAATTCTCAAATTGGGCCTAACGCTTTCAAATTCTACGCTAAACACTTCCAATCCCAAAATCTTCTATTTTTCTATCACAAATTTATACATGACAAAGGGAGAGCACTCTTCAGGGGAGGAAAAAAGAAGAAGAAAAGAAACTATAAGTTCTTTGCCAATATAAATTTCATAGTTCAATACTCAAGATGGTTATCTGGCATGTATGTGGTTTGGCTGTTATTATTCTAATATTATATTGAGAAGGGTTACAATACCTCTTGCTTTTCGTACCTCATTGCACCTCATATTTTATATTTTTGTTTTCAAAGTTCAAACTGTCAATCTGAACCGTTCAACATGATATCCATACTAAAATATACTTAGAGAAGAAATTTTATAATTTTTGAAACTTTCTTAACACTTCATCTTGAATATCTTTTGTGACAATTACTCCCAAATTATACATCATAAAGGAATGGCATTCTCCAGAGGGTAAAAAATGGAGAAGAGATGGAACAGATCTTTAGTGGCAAGCCTAAGGGCAGTTGTACCAAAAAAAAAAAAAACTTTGGTTGCACTAATTTATTTTGGTACAAACTGTTGGAAGTCAATTTGAATCCAAACAGTTGCTTCAATATTATATCCTCATCTCAATATAGCATACTGTTTTTACATAAAGTGGGTCTCTTTCTTATATTAAGCAAGAACAAAATTGGGAACCTCTACAGTTAGTTGTAATATTATTGTCATTATCGTTAATATGATTATCATCGTTATTATTATCTAATAATTTTAAAAGAGCGAGGCTATGGTACTTTGCAAAGCGTGGGTTCGATCCACCCTATGGATTTATCTTCGTTTTCAAAGTCAAAATAGTCGATTTGAACCGCTTAATATAATCTCCGTATGAAAATATATCTAGGGCAAAATTTTATATTTTAAAAAAAAAAAAAATTTATAGATAAGTAGAAAATCATCTTATCTAAAAATTCTAAACCATTCGGAAGTAGTGGTTTTTTACCTACAAAAGAAATAGTAAAAAAATCTAAATAAATATAAAATTTGATTTCTTAGTACATTTTCATATGAAAATTATGTATTCGGAAGTAGTGGTTTTTTACCTATCAAAGAAATAGTAAACAAACCTAAATAAATATAAAATTTGATTTCCTAGTACATTTTCATATGAAGCTTATGTTAAATCGATTCAGATGTCATCAAGAATTGAAGCAGACAGTGTACGGATCTTAAGACGGATCAGCTTCATCGAACCTACTCCGCTCCACACTGAAATAACTTAATTATGTTATTCTAGTTATTGTTTTAATATTTGAGATGTCATAATTGGAGGTATTATTCTAAGATAAATACTTATTCACTTTTATGCATCAAACTATATTCAAATTAATTTGACCTCTTACTTCCGTAGTTTACCATTTTAACCCAAACCTATTGTCAAATTTGAACTCAGATTAATTCCAAGTCCAATCAAGCTCATTTTGCACCAGGTTAATTATTGTAACCTCTTATACTTATTTTCATTTTAAATATTTAAAATGTGAAATCAATAATTTATGTTCACTTTTTTCAATATTACGTTTATTTCCTATTAATGTTTTGTTGATTTTATAATAAAATTTTCAAAAGATTACATCTATATCTAATAAATTTAGCATATTATATTATGGTTATTCTTTAAATTGAATAGCATAATTACGGATCGAGTTTAAGCGGGTCCCAAAAAATGATTTCAAATTTGACCCCGAGCAAGTCAAAAGTCTAATAAAACAACATGACATTGACATCTGTTTTCCAATAAGATTGAATAAAATAATGTAATATGTATGTTCTATTGCTTTTAAGACTTTTGTAATTTTTGTTTTTCTTAGGGATATGATTGAAAATGTGCAAATGGGGTTGGATGTGTTGTTGTTTGTTATTGATTAGGGTAAGGCTTGTAATCATTAGTGAGAATATTTCACCTTTGTCAAAAAGAAAAAAAGTGTCGTTCAAGGCATTGTGTGTGTGTGTCTGTGTCCATGAACAGTAACTCTGAATTTTCTGAAATCTGAAATTCAGCCGTCTAACTTTTTGTACACGCATCTCGAAACAATTCAATGGCTGATTCGAGATTTCAAGAATTTCAGAATTACTGTTGATAATTTCATATTTTAGCAGATTTGGATCCTTATGTGTATCTGTCCATATCTATACTATATAGCTCGTCGGTAATTAAAAAATAATAAAGGTCTACCTTAAAAAATATTTCTTTTTGGTGTGTAAATAGTCCAAATCAAATTGTTTCTGCTTATTTTGTGATATTGTAAATGAAGAACATATCAGTTTATTTATTAATTGACTTTATACTAAATTACTCAAATATTATAATAGTAAACACGTACATCATTTATAAAATAAGATCGATATAATGATTTACATTTGTTATTTAAAGCTGATTAGTTATATTCTAAAATTAATCTATGCAAATTTTTTTCTTCAAAAATTTAGATTAATGAGAAATATTTGCTTGCTTGTTAATTTTAAAACTTTATGTAAGCCTTCTTTTTTAAGAGAAATTATGTAGTTTCCTTTTTCATCCCTGTTTCTTTTTTTTTACCAAATTCAACTTTCATTATTTTTTTTTCTGTGCACACTTAGTATATTAGATATAAATACTTGATATGTTATGTGTCAACACTTACCCGCATAGGTATTAACACATCACAAATAGAAAAAAAAAAAAAAAAATTCTGTCTCACCACCTATTCATTTTTTACACGTTTTCGGTCACGCAAAATATAAAATATCTGAGAGAATACACACTCGTGTGTGGGGGGGGGGGGGGTGCGGGGGATGTAGTTGGTGGAATTCAAATTTCTAAAGGCTTAAATTTGAATTTGGCCCGTTCGATCAGAATTTATATGAATATTAAAAAAAATTAGTAAATTTTATCTCAAATCAGATTGACTAGAATTTTGATCAGACACCTTGAATCCAAACTCAAAATTTTTAGTTAGTTTAAGGGATCCGGATCCGTGGTTGGTGGAGGCGGTTATGGTGGTTGGATCTAGACATTTTATACCGGTTAGCGTGCAAAATATCCGGATAAACGTGAATTGGCGTTTGCTAGATGCTAATTGATGTCTATCGTCATTCACCTAATTTGTTCGCTAATTGAATCATGCGGTGCTAAAGACACGTAGGTCAAGAACAGATAGTGACGAACTTAATTTTTTAATTTTGAAATGCAGATTTGATTCATATTAGAAACATCTTATAGAAATAAATATTAAGTTAACGGAAGAGTATGCCATTTTACAATTCAAAAGTAGTTGTTGGTATGATATATGAGTGAGGCTATGGTACTTCGGCTAGTGTACTACGGCTCAATATGGTACTTTTTAAAATCCTAACGGTCGATCTGAACCGTTCAATGTGATATTCATATGAATATGTACTTGCAAACTAAATTTTATATTTTTCAAATTTTTTTACTATTTTTTTAGATAGATAGAATTTTGATGGTCCAGAATTTGTATAAAACGCTAAAAATTCTACCTATCTAAAAAAATAGTAAAAAAATTTGAAAAAATATAAAATTTAGTTTGCAAGTACATATTCATATGGATATCACATTGAACGGTTCGGATCGACCGTTAGGATTTTAAAAAGTACCATATTGAGCCGTAGTACACTAGCCATAGTACACTAGCCGAAGTACCATAGCCTCACTCATCATATATTATTAGTACTATTTTTGTTCATTACTTTATATATAGTGTTATAAACTTCGATGGTTTGTTTTATAAAGTAATATTATTACCATTTATCAGGAATCTAAATAACTATTTATAGTCGCACTATAGATTTTTTGGACCTTAAAAGCTATAGCGTTATCCAAGGCGGATGCAGGATTTTCATCAGGATAGGGCAAAAAAATAGAATCAGATTCAAATAGTTAATCGGGTTCGAACCCATTAGTTAACCGCGTACTAAATAAAAAAAAAATAGTATCCATTTACATAATAAAAAATAACAAAATTAGTATCATTTTACATATTAAAAAAACAACAAAAAAATAAGACTACATATTAGATAGTTAAGTCGATGTAGCGAGCTTTTACTATATGTCTTTGTATTTTTGTCAAAAACGGATTGTGCCCGAAAAAAATAAAGGACAATGTCAATGTGGCTTGTATTGAGCAACAATGCGGGCTCAATCAGAAAAAAATAAAATAAAGAAAACTGAATTGTGCACTGGAAATTGGGTTCAGTAGATATTGGACCCTAAAATAAGAAGAAAGAAGCAGGAAAATGAAGCGTACAATACCTCGTGAAATGGAAAGAAGATAAAAAATGAGATGAGAAATGGAGGTGGCCATTTGACTTAAAAACGGAGAAGAGAGTGGAAAGAGAATTTCTAGAGGAATTTAAATAAGTCAAATTTAAATGGACGACATTCCTCTCTCTATCTCACTTTAGACATGGTCCATGTGAAACGTGCTATGTCAGACTTTTTAATATTTTGCTCTGATTTATTCATGCTCATTGAAGATACCTTCTCCTCTCTCAAGAGATGCAAACAAATCAAACAAATGGTTGAAAACTGGATACCTTGCGTGTTTTGGATTGGGCAAAAACAAATTGTGTATGGACTCTTCAATTGAAGAAACAAATCTCTCATGGCATGGCAATTTTATTTTCTAAGGTAGGCAAAAACCCAAAATTTCTTGTAAATTACTTTTGAATTTTTAGAATAGGGCAGTTGCCCTATCATGTACTTAACCGGATTCGCCCCTGACGCTATTAGTCGCTTTTTTTTTAATAGAGTTCTAAATAACTAGCTATGACTATTTTTATGGCCTTTCCTTGCAATTTATTATGAAGTTACTGATTTGAATAGGATAAATCATGTGTTGCGTGTTTGAAATTCATCTCAATTTTTTTTAGATATCTCAAGTTAAAGACTAGACTTTATAAGCTAAATTATTTATTACTATAATAGAATTAATATTACATATATACTAAACATCAACGGTCACAATTTTTTGAAAGATAACCAGGCAAGAACAACTGGCACTCTCACCCTACATAATAGCTTGTAAAATACCAGGTAAGAAGTCTAATACTGAATATATTCTGAACGTATTTTTCAAAAAAAAAAAAGAATATACTCTGAACGCGTTTGATGTTTTTCTTTAATATTCTTTTGTGATGTTTTATTGTTTGGACCTCTAAAATATGGAGAAACTGCTCCACATGGAAACATTAAAATGTGTTATAACTTATAAGTTGTTTACTTGATTTAAATAATTATACGTGCTTATAACCCTTTGTAAACTTCAACATTTAAGCCGCACAGTGGATTTCACAAAGAATCCCGACACGCACTAAACGCAACAGCCCCGCCAGCAGTGCTTCTGCGATTGGCTGACAGAGAAGGTACGGGCCCCACCCGGGCATAGGGCTGGCAAAAAAAGTTTGTGGCTCGTGGCCTGTTTGGTATCAGCCGCGACTCGATGGGTAATAACTCGTTTGTTAGTGGACCGAGTTAAAACTAGCTCGCTCATCATAAACTCGAGTCAGAATTAATGAGTTTGAGTTTGGCATGGCTCGGCACGAGCCAAACTCTGTCATTAACGAGCTATTTAACATATGTAGTTTAATAGTTTAATCGGATTCACAAATTCAAACTAGCTCGCTCGCTTGCACTTTGGACTGTGCTTAATTTGATTGGTAATTTTATATGGAATATGCGTGAACTAATTATAAGCAACCAAGTTAATTTATATTAATTTGTTTAATTTAGTATGCATGAATTTATTCTGTGAATTATGTTTGTATGAATTTAGAAATTTGACATTTTTATATGTATAAATTTAGCTGCAAACTTAATTTATGGTGTTAATTTGCTTAGTTGTAGTTGAATTAAGAATATTCCTCAATAATTAATCATATAAATGTTATTTTGTTTTAGTCATAATTGATAAAAATGTGCTATGAAAATTTAAGATGAAAAAAATATACAAATTTTTTTATGAATCTGTCAAGTTGGTAACGAGCTAGCTTGGCTCGCTCGGACAAGCCACTAATCAGTCTTGAATAGCAATTTCAGTTCGGAACCTAAAATTCAAACTCGCTCGCTTAACTTGATCATAAACGAACTGATTACGAGTAAAGCCTAACTCGCTCTTTAGCAGCTCGTTGCCACCTCTACCTGAGCACATACTCCCTAGTTATCTAGTTGACACACTCCCTGTTTTCTTTTCGCGTCAAATCCCATCATTCCTTAGCTTAACTCGTTACATCTTTGGACACTTAACCGAGCCGCATAAAATCGTTAAGAAAATCCATAGTTGAAACTAGAAAGTTCAAGAATTCGTATCTCTGCATTAACTCAAAAGATTATCTTTTAAGTTAATGAATCTTAACCGTCCGATCTGTTTTAATTCGTGCAAACTAAATCTGCACCAATATTAAAGAGTCCTATGTTATAGGCACGAGCCGGATTGGCTCCGTTTCAAATCAAACTGTTAAAATTCATTAACTCAAAGTTCAATCGATGCGATGTCTCTTGCTCTGCTGCTCATCGAGATAAATACAGTATAGTACAGTATACATTGTACAGATCAGAAATAAATAAAAAAAAACAGTACAAATGCGCACGATATTTGATTATTTATTCGCCACAGTGAATCTGGATCCATCATTCTCCGTTTTGTCATAATTTTCTTTGGCAAGAAAATACTCCCAAGAGAACAGCAAGTGGATCCACACCATCGACTTTTCATCTTTGAGATATCTTTATTTCTGCGAGGAGTTACAGATCACTTCTCTTCTTCCCCCAGACTCCCAGACTCCCTGAGAACCTGCCTCCAGTCCCAACCATAGACTATCGCTCCAAGTAATTCCTCTTGCTACTCCCCCATCTTACAAAACCAGATGCAACAGAGTAAGTTACCTCTCTCTCTCTCTCTCTCTCTTTTGAAAACCTGGCAGAGGCTGCCCTCCCTCTCTCTCGCGCACACACATTCAGCTGTGGCATGTGGGAAAAAGTCGTTTTTAGTTAATTTTTTTTTTTTTGAAAAATAGGCACAAATGCCCTTCCATTATATAAAAAGTCTTACAAAGTAGAGATCAAACAAGAAGGAAAAATAAAAAATGCAAATCTATCCCTAAAATACCCAAAATGCCTATCATAGGTCTCAGAAACACACCCAGCATCATAAACCAGATAATGAACTCTTTGACTGACCCATCAAAGAGCAGTATCAATGTTTCAGCATTATTTAATCTCATCATAGACCAGGCATAAACTCAATTACCCCTAAACCTGCAATAGAACAGCAGAAAGGCACTAACAATGTGCTAGTTCAACAGAAAAACAGTAAGGCACCACACATGTGCCAGTATAGCAAAACAAGTACACAAGGGCACTAACGTTAATTTGTTTTTATTGATTATTTGAACTTGTTAAGAGGTCCTTCCATTCCCTATTTTCATCAGAACCCTTTAATTAGCGAAAACTAATTTTGAAGTAGTCGGCTAGTCAATACATTAATGATTAGAAGTGCACAGAGAAAATGATACGAACCATCTGCCTAGGTTATATTAACTGAAATGATAATGGTACAATTTCAATGGAAAATATCATATTTGCGCTCTTTTAAGGAACAGAGCTAAATTAATAGAAATTTGGTTTAAATTGAGGACGATTGAGGCTTAATTAAAGCATTAACTTCAAATATTAGAATAATACTCTTGATTATGGGTCAATTGTATTACTTAACTCCGTGGACTTTGTTGTTCTTAGTATTTACATATTTGGAAGTAACATTTGCCCACCATATTTAACTCTTGAGTCTTGATTATGGGATCTTTTTAGTTTTCTCGCTGTTTATATATTTGATTTTTCTTTCTCATGTATTCATTGAGTTATTGTGTGTGCTTCAAGATTATGATATAAATGAGCTAAGAAAGGAAGCATTGACACGATGGCTGAAGCCAGCTGAAGTTCTCTTCATCTTGCAAAATTATGAGAGATATAAAATCACTTCTGAGCCTCCTCAAAAACCACCAAGTATCTTTTTCAAATCTTTTCTTTATGTATTTTTCCTTTGTGTAAAGCTCAATTACTGTATGCTGCTTCATGAAAACTGTTTTCGATACTCATGCAAGAATTGGAAATTCTATCCACAGTAGTCTCCATTATCTATTGCGAAATATGCCCAACCAGACCTTCTTTTTCATGTTTTTTTTTATCTACATAATGAGAACATAGTGGTAATTAATGTGTATTTAGGAGAGTAGGCGTACCTGTGGTGTTTACCATGTGCTGCTAGGGTGTATCTGATTTTATTATGGCAGTCTTACTAATGATAAGTCTAGATTTTTGGCAATAGATGCATTTAGGAATGATAACTTCATATTAATTTTGTTGGTAAAAAAAGGTGGATCATTGTTCCTGTTCAACCGGAGGGTGCTTAGGTTTTTCCGCAAGGATGGCCATTCCTGGCGCAAAAAGAAAGACGGAAGAACTGTCGGTGAAGCTCATGAGCGGCTCAAGGTACTCTCTTATCTAGGAAAAAGTGCCATCTGGTATAGTATAAGAAATGGATTTGATAGATACATAACTTCGGGGCACATTAACACAATGTGTTCAACTGATTTGTGGTAGTGCTACGGGCACCAGTCACATTTTTTTGAGCAAAAAGCTGATCCTCTTTTGCCTTTTCTTAGCGAGTATGGTGTCTATAACATTGTGAGTAAAGCTAAAGAGCTAAAGAGCAAATCGAGGTCAATTTGAGTTACCTTGAGGGCAAAGCTAAAGAGCATTAGTGAGGATTAGTTAGGTCTAATTTATTTGCCTCTTGAGTCTTGACTGATTATTTTATGGATTTGTTGAAGGTCGGTAATGTAGAGGCTTTAAATTGCTATTATGCGCATGGAGACCGCAATCCTTGTTTCCAGAGAAGAAGCTTTTGGATGCTGAATCCGTAAGTATACCCTGCAAAAGATATTGCAATGATTATCACTAATAATACCTTGAGAAATGTATCATCTTTGTTTTTATGCTTCAAACAGTATGTCCTTTTTTTCAGGGCCTATGAGCATATTGTACTTGTTCACTACTTAGAAGTTTCCGAGGTTTCTTTCTCTATATACTCCTATATTGTTTTTAGCCTTTTCCTTCTGTTAATATCTTATGATTCTTATCTGACTCTTCGAAGGAAATATCAGCGAATAGTCTCTATTCCTTGCTTCTGTTAATATGCTTCTTTTTTTTTCTTTTGGCACTAGCATAGTAGCATCCATCATTGACCTTGTTTTTATTTTTGCGGAGTTTTATTAATTGTGGGTGATTTTGGCAAATGCACTAGAACCCCAGATTTAGTTTCTTCAAGGAACTTAAAATGAAATTCTTCAATTGTACTTTAGGGGAGGTACATCTCATTACAAGCATCAAACTTCTCAGCTGAGAGTTCAGCAGTCAACTCAAGCAAAAGCCAGTCGACCAGCAACTCAAATGCCAGCAATCCGAGTTATAACAGTACTTATGCTGAAGAAGTCAGCTCAGTGCAAAACCCTAACAAAAAGGATGATACACAGCCTGAGTTTGACAAAGCACTAAAACAGCTGGAAGTGCAGCTGAGCCTAGAAGATGTTGATGATTACATATACCTGGAAGAGAACTTGCCAGCAAGTGCCCCAATGAATGCCAACTTTCATAATTTTGCTGACGATTCAGTTGAAATACTAGGTACTTATATTCTTCTATTAGATATTGCAAAATGGATGTCTTTTCACTATCATCCCCCTGAATTTCAATGTTCTCACAGTTTGGTCCATCAGAAAAGGGGCCAAAAGGTATATATTTTCTTCTTTTTTAAAATAGAAAAGGCTTATATCTTATCTACTAAATAAAAATTCACTTAAGATTCTTTTCTTTTGAAATAGAGAATTACATTTACAATAGTAAGATGGCATATGAATTAAGGACTTATTTGCAAACAGTATGATTGAAATCTGAAGAGTCTAATTTTGTAACTTGCTTCTAATACAATAAGGACAATAATTCCAAGAAACCAATCAGGAGAAACAGGACCAGCCAGACCACTGTGACACCATACCATGAAGGCATGAATTGAAAGTTTTCTTTCAATAAATATCTTGAGAAACAAAGAAAAATCCAAATTTTAATTTGCACAAGTTATACTTAGGCGAAAATGCTGTGGACCAAAGCCTGGTACAAGGACTGCAGCTCGGACTTGAAACAAGAGGATCTCCTTCATGGAAAGACATGTTTGAGCAAACCTCTGTCCCTGCTGATATTCATATGGCCGCAACCTCGAATTCACTTGACAAGTCTATGGTTTCCAACTCATCCCAATTTACCGAAGTAATGTCACAATATTTATTATGATTATTTCCATCATTCCTTGTGTAAGAAAGGGACATCCCTTGTTCTCTTTTTAATATGCATGGACTTGTATGGTACCAACAGCTGGATCGACCAATTATCACTTCTTTGTCATTGATTTTCTGGGCTTGTTTGTGTTCAATTGCACATTTGAGCATAATATGAGGGTTAATTTCGGTATTTTAAATTATCTTTAGTGCCAGTTGGATTGATATAGTAATAATGATATATATATATAGAGAGAGAGAGATAGAGAGAGTGGCTAATATCAAAACATTTGCACCAAGGCCCTCGTGCAACCAAGTCGTTTTCGGATTTTCAAAGTCCAAACAGTCGATCCAAACCGTTAGATGTTCAATCTATATTAAAATCTGCTTGGAGACCAAATTTTATATTTTTTGGAATTTTTTTACTATTTATTAAGCACTTTGAAAATTGCTGATCACATGGTTCAGAATTTGGTTGCACTATTTTTACTGTTCACCCGGATCAGCAATTTTCAAAGTGGCTTAATAAATAGTAAAAAAATTCCAAAAGATGTAAAATTTGGTCTCCAAGCAGATTTTAATATAGATTGAACATCTAACGGTTTGGATCGACTGTTTGGACTTTGAAAATCCGAAAACGACTTGGTTGCACGAGGACCTTGGTGCAAACGTTTTGATATTAGCCACTCTCTCTCTATATATATATATTGAATATTTTTTATGTAATTGTGAGGATTAATTCCATTTTAAATTGGCTAAACTGGTCCAATTGAGGATGCAAGTCCAGTGAGGCTGACTTGATGATTCGAAATTACATTTCAGTAGAGGTGGCAAATGGCAGGTCAGGTCAAACCGTGTTGTTAACATCAGGCCAGTCCTTCTTCAGATTTTGAGTTTACCTGATTTGCTTTATTTTGAATTTTCAAAATTTATCAGCTCATTGTCTGTTCAATGTTTTTGGTGATGGTCGTAACATGTATGTGTTTGGCATTCCTTTGTGCCAGTTCAGAACTTTCCAGCTCTAGGTACAGGCACATAGGTTTACTTTGAGAACCTGGATGATTTTGGTTTCAGTCAGGTCAAGTTTTCATTAAGTTTGCTTTTCAAGGTCCTCAGTCATATTCAGGTTGTTTGACCTTTTCTCAAGTATGAGTCTGGTTCCGATTTGCAAGATTCCTTTGAATCAGGTCAGATTTTGCAAGTTTGACCTTTTAAAATAAATTAAGTGTCGTAATGCACCTTTAATTGAACAGGCAAGTGTGCAGGGATGGCAAAGCACAAATACCGTGCCTCTTTCTTCTGACAGCCACCAAACAGATGAGGCCGAGCTTCGTCGCCGTTTGTCAGCCACCCGTCGGTTCCTTCTGGGGTCCGACTCGATTGATTCGCCATCCTATAACAGTGACAAAACCCTAACTGAAAACCAAGTCCTGCTCAGGAAATTCTCTAGCAACGAATGGATGCAGGACCTGGCACTGAACATTGACGAGGGCAAAAGGGAAAATATCTCATATCCTTCTTGGTTCGACCACAGTCAGTTTATTGAAACCCACCACGGGGTGGAGATGGGCCTGACGCTGGCCCAGAGGCAACTATTTAGTATTCGCGAGATTTCTCCTGAATGGGCATATTCATCAAGTACAAAGGTATGTTAATGTAAATGGTCTACACTAGGAATGATACCATATTGATATGGTAGTGAACCAGCTTATTTGTCCCTGAACTACAAAAATTATTGATATAGGTGGTAATGGTTTGGTCAATTGGTCACTGTTATCACTTCATTATTGCTCTTCTTGGCTTTTCCTTGTGTAATTACAAAGTTCTGCGATCAAGCAATTTTTGGTTGAACTGCGGAGACTGACATTTGATAAAAGGCTTTTTGTGCACAATTGTGAATCAAGTGAGGCTGAACTGGGTTAAATCAGCACGTGATTGCACAGTTAAGAGCTTTTCAGACTCAAGTGTACAAGTGCATCACTGACACTGTGCTGAAATAGTCTGATATATGATACTATTTACTGGACCAGTAAGTGGTGCTCCACTGGCTGTAATAACAACAATTGCTGAAACTATAAACATACAGCTAGGGCCACCGCACCAGCTGCACTTGCTAATATCTGAAAACAAGCACATTCCAACATAGGTTCCCACAATTAGTAACTTTGGATATTCAAATAGAAAAATACAAATAAGGCAAAGAAAAAAGGAAAATTTAGAAGAAAACTCAAACCGTAGCATCTCTGCCGAAGCCTTTGGTCCCCCAAAGAAATGGCGGTCCTTTTTCTATGTTCCTGTTGTAGCAACTAGATTAATAGGTTGCATGCCATGCAGGTTATAATAATTGGATCCTTCTTGTGCAATCCATCTGACCAGCCTCTAGCTGTAATGTTTGGTGACATAGAAGTACCAGTAGACATAATTCAGGAAGGAGTTCTGTGCTGCTATACTCCTCCCAAACTTGGCCCTGGGAAGGTAAACCTTTGCATTACTTCCTGGAATCGAGAATCCTGCTCTGAAGTGAGGGATTTTGAAATACGGGAAAGCCAAATGCCGTCTGCTAACCCTCAAATAGCACCACCAGTTGCAAACAATACTAAAACAAACGAAGAGCTGTCACTTGTCTCTAGATTTGCACAACTGCTCTTTGGGAAAACAAATGCTGATGATAGTTTGTTTGGCGGGGGTCGACTGGATTATAGAGGAATTGCTGAAGGAGAAATTACAGGGTTGGTTGGAAACGAGAATGAGACGTAGATATGATGAGACAGGCTGTGCACTTACAAAGCAAGAGCAAGGTGTGATACATTGCGTGTCTGGATTAGGTTATGAGTGGGCCCTTTCTCCGATTCTTGGGGCGGGTGTTGGTATAAATTTTCGTGACTCGAAGGGCTGGACAGCTCTCCATTGGGCTGCTTATTTTGGGAGGTGACCTAAATTTTTCCTTTTATTTGTAGATACTTCTCACTCTATCCGTTTAACTTTGTTGTCAATAGCAAATTTAAATGTAGGTATTGGGGGTCAATGGAACTCCATAGTTTTAAATTATTTTTATTTTGATAATTTGCATTGATTTTTCTATTATAACAAAGAAGATTTTGCTATATATGTCTATTTGAACACCCCCCCCCCCCCCCCCCCCCCCCAATATTTATGTTAAGTTTTCCTTTTTGACTCCCAGACTTATAAAATAATTAGTATTAAATTAGTTACTATACAATTCTCAATTAGTAAATGGTTGATCCCCATTTAAAAATTTTCTACTAAAGTCCCTGTTTGTTGTATTAGATATTTGCAAAGAATAGACACATTGTCTAACTGATAATGACATTATATCTTATGAAGATCTTGAGTTTCATAATGATAGTAACAACAGTACTACTTCTACCTTCTGTATATGCATTCCGTATATTATTTCTGTATTGTTATGAGATAAGCATAGCAAATTCCATGTAGACTCAGTTATTATAAACGATAGGAGGATGCTAGTGCCATAAGTTGTCATCTTCTCTCTTTTGCGTTAAAACTTCAGAATTTAAAAACCCAAACAACAAACCAAAACCATTGATCTCATTCTTCTTTATGGGCTATAAATTTATAACTATTCGAATCCATTTTACAGAAGATGAATGGTTTCATTTCAAGTGATAACATGAACTGGACAAGTTGACTGTAGTAGACAATTTTTAGTGCATTCAACTTGATCCTTTTGATCTTATAGCAAAGGAGCTCAAAATTTTAGAAAATTTTACGTAGATGCATAGCTTGTAAAGAAGAACAAGACCAACTATTCGCATTTGTCAGCAGAATTTTGAATTTTGAAATATTAATGCTTAAGAGTGATTATGGTAATTTGGGGCATTAAAAGTTGTGATCCCAGAATCATCCTCTACAAGTAAATGCTACCTTGTAGAAAACTTATGGATTGCAAAAAAATTATATTGGGGGTAGTGGTAGCAACTAGCAAGGACAATTCATTTTCAGTTAGTTTGAGTTGACCAGTGAAAGTTGCAGTGTCCGGTTTTGAATATACAGTCTACTGATGTCACAAGCGTGGCATAAAACCAGTCTTAATTTCAATGCTAACCGTAATTAAATCTCAAATAACACCATAGAAATCTAAGACAACAACATTGAAAAACAAAAGGCTAAATTTTTTTTTTTTTTTAATATAGGGAAGAAATGGTCGCAGCACTGCTCGCAAAAGGTGCCTCTGCAACCGTGGTAACAGATCCGACCCCACAAGACCCATTAGGAAAAACACCTGGTTTCCTTGCCTCATTGAAGGGACACACAGGTCTCGCGGCCTATCTGTCAGAGGTTGATCTGACAACACACCTCTCATCTCTTACTGTAGAGGAGACTGAGATTTCAAAGGGGTCTGCTGAGCTGGAGGCGGAGCAGGCTGTGGAAAACATAGCACAAAAAACCATTGAATCACGTGGTGCCACCGAGGATGAATTATCACTGAAGGATTCTCTAGCAGCTGTCAGAAATGCCTCACAGGCAGCTGCACGGATCCAGGGTGCATTCCGTGTGTTCTCTTTTAGGTATGCTGCTTGAATTAATTGTACAAATTAAACCAGATCTATAAAAACTTATAAAATCAATTTATTGTTTTTTTTTGGAAGGTTGGTTGGCAATTGCCAACAGACAATTTCATTGAAAAGAAAGAAAGATTTACACAAATATTTCAAGCAATTAGAATGAAAACCAAATGAGAAAAACTGAAAAGAAGCAAATTGTACATCATACAAATTATTTGGAAGTAAGAAAAGATTCAACAATTATCCATCCATTTGTGTGCTTCTAGCTCAGCATTGTTTTGAAAAAAATTCTCCGATTTCTCTTCTTCCACAAGACCCAACAGCCAGCAACCCATATGGATTCCCATTGTCAAATCAATTTATTCTTGATGTGCAGTTAGTCCAGAATGGAACGATTGAAGTATAAATCAAGCGCAACTGAGTTTCAATGACCCAGTTTAATCCAATTTGGCCATTATGAACCTGCGTTGTGCTATTGTCCCTTGAATAGTTGAACTAATTATCGAGCACAACTGAGTTACAATGACACCCAGTTTAATCCAATTTGGCCATTATGAACCCGCGTTGTGCAATTGTCCCTTGAAACAGTTAAACTAATTCTCAATTTTTTAGTTATTTGGCCTTAGACAAATAAATCAAGAAAGGAAAAATTATAAATAAATAAAATACAATAAAATGAAGAAAATGGAAAACAGGGCTGAATTGGATCAAACCAGTCTGTGGCCTAATGCTGTATCTTAAATTCAACAACGTAAAATGAGATTTTAATTCACACTCCTTTTTACTCCAGAAAGAGACGTCAAAAGTCAATTTTAAGAGAAGATGAAGAATATGGAATGACACAAGAAGACTTCAATGAGATCTCGAATGCATCAAAGATACACGGGCCCTATGGTCCGAAGCACAACCGAGATAAAGCTGCTCTCTCTATCCAAAAGAAATACCGGGGATGGAAAGGTCGTAAGAACTTTTTAACTGTTCGCCAACACATCGTCAAACTTCAGGTATTGATTCGTTTTAATTTAAGTTTTGAGTGAGGCTATGGTGCTATGCATAGCACCAATGGCTAGTGTACTACGGCTCAATATGGTACTTTTTAAAATCCTAACGGTCGATCCGACCGTTCAATGTGATATCCATATGAATATGTACTTGCAAACTAAATTTTATATTTTTTCGAATTTTTTTACTATTTCAGATAGGTAGAAAAATCAGTGTTTTTTGAAAATTCTGGACCATCAAAATTCTATCTATCTGAAAAAATAGTAAAAAAATTCGAAAAAATATAAAATTTAGTTTGCAAGTACATATTCATATGGTTATCACATTGAACGGTCGGATCGACCGTTAGGATTTTAAAAAGTACCATATTGAGCCGTAGTACACTAGCCATCCGTGCTATGCATAGCACCATAGCCTCACTCTTAAGTTTTTGAAATACTGGATGCTGTTAAAATCTTCCAATCCGATGTGATATATCTATACTGTGTCAACTTTATTGTGCCTTTTGCTGTACTATTATCGAGTATTTTGTAGGATCCAAGCCTTACTCTGTGGCTCAAAATTAGCATTTAAGTGTGTGCTGATATTGCTGCAGTTAACAATACTATCAAACAGTCCCAACACACTAGTTATGTACCTGCCTTATGCATTAGTTATAGCTCATCTCTGTCACTTTTTTTCGGAAAAATTCTATGTGCCTTCGGATTAGTAAGCATATAGTCTGGCCTATCCGCACATAGTGCCCCCCTAGTACCAAAAGGTAAAAGTTAGTGTCAAATTATCATAGGCTCTTGTAAGAGGTCATCAAGCAAGAACGAAGCACCGGGAGTTCATCTGGACAGTTAGCATGGTGGAGAAGGCAGTGCTTAGGTGGCGCCGAAAGGGAGTGGGCCTACGCGGATTTCAGCCCGACCCAACCAACCCACCCCAGGTAGTGCTAGAAGAGGAAGAGGAGGATATAGCCAAAGTTTTTAGGAAGCTAAAGGTCGAAGCCCTTGAGGAAGCTGTGTCAAGGGTTCTTTCCATGGTCGACTCTCCAGATGCCAGACAGCAGTACCGGCGCATGATTGAAAGATACCGTGAAGCTAAGGTATATCATATATTTGTGATCTGAGCCCCTGAAAATTTTGGAATTGCATGCTGTTCATAGTTTTACTTTCCATCTTCAATTTTGGTGCCAATTAATGAGGTCTAGAATCACCAAAAACATGTAAGAAGGTAGATCTGCTATAAAACTTCCCCTTAAAATAAATAGATAAACTGACTAATAGTGATACTAAATGAGTGATGGATAACTGCTAGAATTTTAATTTTTTTTTTCCATTGTTCTTTTTTCTTTCTTTTTAATTTTTTCTTCTTCTTCTTTTGGATATATCACCCAACATTCAATGTATTTGCATCTACCGTCCTACCTGCTAATATTTCATGCATAGTAACTAATTATGGAATTTAAAACTGGTAGGCGGAGGTGAGTAACGCAGAGGAAGCGACCTCGAGGGAAAGATGTGATTTTGAAATCACTGATCTTGATGGTTTTATGTATTAAGCTTCAAAATGTGAAATAATGGTCGAGTTAAGGTTGTACAGTCATAGATGTATCATGGTTAATATTTGCTCTACTAGTGCATTGCAATATGTAGTTGTTGCCTTGAACTCTTAATGCTTCAGCTTGTTAAAAGAGAAGTTACTGTACAGTATATATATGATGGAATCCTAGTTTTCATATTTCGATAACCTAATTATAAGGATAGATATAAGTAATTATGTGTGTTGTTTTAACTAAATTTAGGTTTAAGTATATAGAAACGGAGTTGTGATGTATTCTCTGGGTTTAGTGATCTGGTACTTGTTATTTCAAAATTCCAATTATGCTTCTATGCCCTAATCTTCTCTGGAATATTAATGGTAGGCGAGCATGAATAATAACGAATATCTTTTATTTTTTTCATCTCTCTGATTCATTTTTATAATTGGATGCAACTGCGAAAATTCTCAAATTTCTAATGCAACGATATCATCAGCCATAATTAATTTCAAAAGATAAATATAAAATATATGATAAGTAATAGATATAGAGTGAGGCTATGGTGCTATGCATAGCACGGATGACTAGTGTACTACGGCTCAATATGGTACTTTTTAAAATCCTAACGGTCGATCCAACCGTTCAATGTGATAACCATATGAATATGTACTTGCAAACTAAATTTTATATTTTTTCAAATTTTTTTACTATTTTTTTAGATAGGTAGAATTTTGATGGTCCAGAATGTTCAAAAAACACTGATTTTTCTACCTATCTAAAAAAATAGTAAAAAAATTCGAAAAAATATAAAATTTAGTTTGCAAGTACATATTCATATGGATATTACATTGAACGGTTGGATCGACCGTTAGGATTTTAAAAAGTACCATATTGAGCCGTAGTACACTAGCTATTGGTGCTATGCATAGCACCATAGCCTCACTCATAGATATATATTGAAATGATAAGCATCCCTGGCAGAGAGATTTGCAAGTATGCGTGAGAAATGCTGCTTAGGACGATGTTATTCTAGTTAAGCCTAGATTTTAAGTATGGTTAATACTGGTATTATATCATAATCATAAATTATTTTGATCACGTGAATTGCAGAATTTCAAAAATATAAAATAAAAAACAGCGTGTAAGAACAAGGACCATGTGCAATAAATGGAATCGAGTCGCCAGACTTAGATACGATTTTTTTCATTAATAGAAAAATAAATAGAAAAGAAATATCGAGAAAGGAGAATGTTTCTATGAAATCTTTTGTTTTAGAAAAATCGGGAAAGAATTTTTCGTCCACTAGACAGGATAAACATTTCTGTCTATTCAATCCATAATCATAACTTCCAGATTACTAATTAATTAAAAAGAAAACAAAAATTTGGACGATACAAACTATAGACGCATGCTAAAAAAAAATCCTCAACGGAATAGACCATCCCAGAGCGCAGAGAAAAAAAAATGAAAAGAATGATCTAAAGCGAGACAGAAGAGAAATGAAAAACACGAGTATAAAGAAGAATTTTCTTTTGCTGCACTCTAGATTCTATTCCGACCAGAATTTTTATTTTATTTTCACGTGCGTCCAGACGGAAAGATTTATACCGTCAGAATTTGTTTATGTTTAATTAATTAGCAATATGAGGAATTATGATTAAATGGACAGAGATGTATATTCTATTCGGTGGATGGAAATGGAAATTTCTATCTAGTTTTTCTATGAAATGAGATTTCATAAAAAAGTTCCCTTTCTCGATATTTTTTTAAATGTTCCTATTAATATAAAAATGCTCCAAATGGTCTATCAGTAATAACAAGACCATGTCCATCCAAACGAAGTAGTCAAACGGTAGGTGGGGGGGTGCGGTGGGGCCGACACAGACGCCCCCATGAGCTGCCACGGCACGAAACCACAATTCGAGGGGTTCCAGTGTTGCGATAACTGGAGATTCTACTAGCATGGGATCAATTATAATTGAGTCCAATAATAGGTTTTTTTCCAAAATTAAAAGCCGCGAATTTTTCTCGTTGTGCTTGCGATCAAAATGGAGAAGGAAGATGGATCTACAGAGAGGAGAAAGATGGAGATGGTGCGAGACACTTTGCAACAATTCATGGAGGAAAGAAAGCTAAACAGCGCAAATGAAAATAAAGAGTCTGAAATGGAGGAAGACCTTCTCCTTTCTAGATTGCTCTCTAAGGTATCATACTGATGTTCAAGCATTTCTCTTTCACTTTTTTTATTTTCTAATATATAATACCTCCTTACTCAGGGGCGAATCCAAATGGGGGTTTCATTTTCAATTTTTTTGTATTTATATTTATTATTTTTAATATAGTTTAAACTAAAATATTATGGATTGTGTGAAATTGATCCTGATTCGTAGTAGAAAAATTTTATATACTTGACCCTATTCACGTTTGACTCTCATAGTCTGAAAGTCTGGCTCCGCCTCTGTCCTCACTGATTGATTGGTATTGATCTTCCAAAAAAGTCAGGTTACTCGAGAGGAAAACTTCTTGCCACCTTTCATAGCTCTGTTAGTGTTTAATTGCACAATTGAGGGTATATCGAAGCAAAATTGGTTTAAGTTGACACTAAATCATGCAAGAGTTGACAGTAAGTTTATACTTTGTTAAGTTCCTTTTGGTATTTGTTGTGTGGGGATGGGTATTTAGGAAGAAATTATGCTTCAATTACCCCCCAACCTGCTCTATTATTTAGCATGATTGTTATTTGTTTATATATATTTTTTTACCATGCAGTTGGATTCAGTGGAAACCACTTCTGAATTAAATGACTCGGCACTAGCAATTCCAGTCAATAAACATGAAAAGTGCTCAGATCCTACCAGCAGTGAGAACAAAAAGGAAGAGGTAACAGATTTAAAGGAGATAGCAAAAGATGTAAAGATAATAAAGAGGCAAAATCGCATTACGCACAACCTCCTCTCAGCGCTGATAGTAGTTACCATGATTTGGCAGTTCGGCGAGGTCTCTGTCATCCTTGCGATGAGAGAAAAAATCACCAACCCTGTAAGATCTATAGGAGACATGATTAAAAGTGCTTTGACAGGGAAAGGGAAGAGATCCTTGATTGAAAGCCCAGCATATCCTCCTCCGATTGGAGTACCCGAACCTAATGGAGGTTTTCCTTCGTTGATAACTAATTAAATGACTGACTGAAACTTGTTTTATGAATTTTGTCTTTCAAGCTGGCAATCATCTATGTTTTTTCTTGCTATTTTTCAGAGGTTTCAGTGACAATTCCTTGACTGAAACAGTGAAATGAAGTCATGAAGAAAAGCCATCTGTCTTATTTGTAAATTTGGAAGTTTTTTTTTTCCTGTTACATGTTACATGTTTTCATATCTTGTCTCCAGTCTACCCAGACAAAGTTCTCGTATAAATGAGAATTCTTTGTAACCAGTTGTGTGTGCTCAAACAGTCAAAAAGATTCATTTGTTAGTGACCTTGGTACGTCTAGAGCTTTTTTTTTTTTTCCTTGATTATGTCAATATCTCTTTGTTTCAGTACTCCTCAAATACATTGTGCGGTTCTTTTTAGTTTTTGTCTTGTTTGCCTTTCTTTAGCCTTGATTTTTGTTCTTCCCAATTTTCTCAGTTCACTTAAAATTGACCGCAGGTTCAAAGACTGATAGTGTCAGGCAAGATCAGAGGTGTTTTTGTTAACAATTTAGTCTAAATGTAGCATTCACGCATCAATAATGTCCGAGTGTGACTTGTACATGTAAAGCATTTTATCCCATCGAAAGATGCTTGGTCGCAATGTTTAGGTTTGAACTTTATTGTTACTGTTTATTACATTGTGCGCTTGTTAAATAGTACGTTCTTTATGGTATTGGTACCATGGATTATCACATAAAAGGAAAAAAACAAGTAAAGAATTCAAACAGAAATTCCCGCATTTTCATGTGGCAGAAATGATACTTTGATTCATTTTTCCGGTACGGATTGTTTATGTTCCGATACCATACACAAAAAGGGGCAATACCTTTTAAATTATACATTGAGTGATCCACTGGTGGGTACTGGGTACAACATGTAATATAATATTTTTACTAATTTAATGGAAACGAACTATACAAAATCATTTTTGAAAAAAATAATTCTGCAAAACAGCTTGCGTGACTTATCCACTTATAATCATTTTTGCCAACACGACTAATAATTTGAAAACTACAAAATTTGCATTTATTTTGGTCCCTTTCTGGCTTTCTCTCAATAGCTTGTGGGACTTGCCCACTTGTTCGGGCATCACGACCGATAATCTGAAAACTATCAAATTTGCATTTTATTTAGGAACCCAGTCAAATGGTTGAGATACCTACCAATAATCTTAACTATAGTTTGAAATCAAATCAAGGAAAATTTCAAAAATAAAAAAAGGCTTGTTGACATTGGTTGCTAATCAAATTGCTATTTGTTTGATACTTTCATGAAAGGCAGTCAAGTACATACTCAGATTTCAATCATTTGATGAATGATAAAACATTCTGCATTTCTTATTTATACGTTATTGTGACCATTGTCTCAAGATTCTAAAGTTAATCATTGTCAATGAAGTAAAGCTCAAAGAAAATTTGGACAAGAAAAAATGAATTACTTTAGGAGTCCAACCAAAGTAATTGACCTAATTAAGAAAACACATATCAAGTAGAATAACCTGGAAAAGTTGTAAATTGGGTCTAATCAATAGACTGAAAATTTCAAAATCCATGGACACAATGAATGGCCACAGGCAACAAAAATCAAGTTTTAACCAAATGCCTCTCATCAGTTCCAAGAGTTCTCACAACCATTTTTCCAAAGTAATACCCAAATTGCCCTTAATAAAAAGCATAAACAAGCACCGTCACCAAGGAGAAAAACGACCAAAGCATGAAGCAGATCTGTCTGAGGCTCGAATAAAAGCCAAACAGCAAACAAACAAAGAAACAGACCCCCAAATATCACACTTCTAGTGCCTTACATATAATATCATGATCAAGCATAATTGAGACGGAATATGTCATTCTGCACATAAAAGCTCCCCTGAGGCGTGGGCATCAGGTGAAACATCTGTTGACAGCACAGCAAAAAAGCGGTAGAAAATAAGGTATTAATATAACTGAATTTATATTTTGCACAATTACATAAATAAAAGTAAGAGGCAGTATCAGGTTAATTTCTGATGTCCTGAAAAATATTTGGAATGCAGTACCAAATACCAAACAGAAACTGTACATACTACCAGGTTAGAACACAGAGAAATATGGAACCATCAACGGAATAGAGAAAAGCTCAAAATTTAATTATTTATGCAACAAATACTATTGAATATGAGAACCTTTGCATTGATTAGCATTGCTTAAGAAACCAATCTCCTTATAACAGATGAAAAAAAATTAATGGAGGCTGGAGAAGAGATTATTATATATCCAGCATTTCTAAGTCAACATATAGAACACAAATTACTGTGTCACAAAAGAGAACCCCCGCATGCTCTTGCATCTAGTATAAGAACCGCTGCATGCTCTTATATCTGGTATAAAAGGAACTACTGATCTAAGCAGATATCCCTGTCTAACATTACCTCAATAATAGATTGCAAAAAATGAAGAAACATACGAAACCTTAGACCTCAAGAAAAAAAATTAAAATTAATCTACTTGAGAAAAAAAAAAACACAGAAAACAAGAAAATCTAAATATATCCTGCAGAGAAACATGACAAAGGACAGATCTCTAAACACAAGCTAAAACTAGCTATCCTCATCTACACAAAAGATGGCAAATGCACAAAACTCGAGAGATCTTTCTCAATAAAAGTCTAGGTCTCTTCTATCACGCATAAAAAGATCAATTGATCACCTGTTACACCACACTGCACGGGTAGGCATGATATTTCGTATATAACATATAAAATAACACCACAATTTAAATCTACCAAATATCTATAAACAAATCTGAAAGGAAACCTCCAGTACCTGACTGAACTTGAGAGCGTGCTCCTCGCCAGCGAGTCGAAGCTGGCCGCTAACAAAGACGAGCATCCCTCCCTGTGGGCCCGAGGGTTGGCAATCAACGGTGGAGACCGCGTGCAAGCACTGTTCGAATGGTAGCGATGTGAGCTTGGCAGCGATCGCCTGAGCCCCCTGGATCTTGCCGCCCTCGAACGTCAGCATCGATCCGTCCTGGTATAGAGAGACTAGAGCGGCCCGGTTCGAATCGAAGGTGCGGTAGTAGTGCTCGACGAAAGCCTTAGCAACGGCGTCGGGATCCATTAAGCCCGGTTCGGTGGTTTTTTTTTTTCTTCGAGATTTTCTTTAGGGGGGTTTCTGCTTCAGCGTTGGTATCACGCGCTCTGGATTTGGGTTGGTTTTAAAAGGGAGAGGCGGCGAGGGGAGGCGGATGGAGAAAAGAGAAATAGGGATGCGTTATTGAAATATTGCGTTTATGTACCATCGGGCCCCTTGAAAATTAAATATTTTATCTTCCTTGTTTAAAAATATGAAAATATATCCTATAAAATAAGAAAATACCCTACGTAGCCTCTACCGAGGTTTAAAACAAAAAATTAGTAAGAAAATAATTCAAACTCCAAATTTGTGATGATAAACCTAGCTTAATTACTATTGATGAAAGAAAAGATTGTTACAATGCTAAAATAAAATATTGGTGTGTAGGGCAATTTATTTTTTGAAGTGTCGATCTGTGTTTCAGTTGAATATAACTTGTGGTTAATTTCTTTCTTTCAATAATTATATTTAATCTGTATATAATTAATTAATTAATTTTAATACTGTTGTTTTTGACATATATTTAGCAAAAAATCATTCATGTGACCTATTTTTAACATGGGATAATTTTCTATATACTCTTCACAAGTTACATTAAACCAGTTAATTTAAAAAAAATATATCATTGCCATAAACGTTAGTTAATTTCAACGCATCCAATTACGATTCTCAAATTTTGTTGATAATTGCGGGGAAGTGCAATTATTATCATTTGTGTGACTTTTTTGCATTCATCAAACACATCTTAATAATTATAACTATACAAGAGAATTACTGAGGAGAGATCCGATTACAACACTTTTTTTGTGACACCGGATTATACCCTACATCTTCAAAGTCTAAATAGTCGATCCAGACCGTTCAACATGATGGATATATTAAAATGTGCTTGCAGATCAAATTTTACATTTTTTTTAAATTTTTTACTATTTATTAAGATGGGTACAAAAATTCAATGGTATAAAAACAACAATTTTGTAAAACACTTAATAAATAGTAAAAAAATTCAAAAAAATGTAAAATTTGATCTGCAAGTACATTTTAATATATCCATCATGTTGAACTGTTCGGATCGACTGTTTGGACTTTAAATTTTTTGAAAACATAGGGTGTAATCCGGTGTCACCAAAAAAGAGTGTAAGTGGATGCCTCCTCATATGACATATATGTTACAAAAATAATTATTAGATATATTTAAAAATGACCACAAGGTGGACACTTGAAACACTTAAAAGGTGAAAAAATAATTATAGAAACTAACTAATTATTTTCTTTTCCAGCAGTATAGAATATTATCGAAATATTGGGAAAATAAATCGTGCATATTTTAGCTTCTTTATTTGAAATGTACAGAGTTTTAGAAACAAAAATGAATAGAGAGTTCTAGAAACAAAACAAAACAAAAATGCAAAAAGTGATTGCTAGATCGCCGTTTTGATTTTTCAGTTATAAAAATGCAGGCATGTACTTTATTTCATAATTTCTTTTATGAAGAACCAGTTGATGATTTGCTCTTTTTTTTTTCTACGGTAGTGCTGAATAAATTTAGTTTTAAATTTTAGGGCATGTTTGGCACGCTACTGTGCCCGTGGGAAAAAAAAATTCACTCTGATTAAATTTTTTTTTTCTCCACACGCACAGTAAAATTCAGTTCAATTCCTACGCCCACGCCCATTCCCCTCTCAGCGCCGAACAGGTCTTTAATGTGACAAAAAATTCAACAAGTTGTAGTAAAACATAATTAACCAAATGGGCTGAAATAATAGTATCTTGTTATCGTTTGAAGTTGGCAACAATAAGAATTGAGGAATAATTCAATACGCTAGCTGTTGTACAAACAAAATTCATTAATTAATTGTGAATGTTCCATCAAAATAATAAAAGTAGGCATTGTTTGTTTTGTCTTCAAGAGCAGTACTAATTTTAGTTAGAAACTATTTACTAATTAACATGAATCATAGACACGTTATTTTATCTTTTTATTTTATTTTATTTTAGCATAACCATCGGATCAAATTTTCATAAGAAATACACCAAGTGGCTAATTTACGTAGCTATAGATGAGGAGGGATCAATTGAGAATTTTTTATTTTACTAATTATGACAACCATAAAAAATAAAGTTCGAATTTGAAATCTGATATTATAGGCATGAGTTAAATTATTTGCCTATAAAAAGTGATAGGATTTGGTTTATATTTCACTGAACTTCAAATATCTTAAATTATCCACGGTCTAAAATTAACGGTCCATGAAATTTGATTGTTAGATCTAAGGTTCTAAATAGCGCTCTATAGCGGTACTATAACGCCGCTATAACGTTTTCAGACCATAAAAGTTATCACGCTATTGGCGCTATAGCGCTGTTTTTTCAGCCGTTCCGCTATGACGCGATAAACGCTATTTAAACCTTTGGTTAGATCTAATAACAAATCTATAATTTCTTATAAATTTATTTAAACGTTTTTCATGAATTCATTATTAAATTGTCAAAATTATCATTGTCAAATAATTCTTTTTCTAGATATATTATATGTAGAGTTTTATTGCTTTAGGGTATGTTTGGATGGGAGCTAGAATAGTTAGAATAGCGAAGAAAAAAATAGTGATTTTCATATTAGTATAAAATAGTGCTATCTGGATTAGTAAAAATGTGGATCTACATCTGCTTCTTTTTAATTGAAAAACAAAACTCTACTTTTTTTCTATCCCGGCCATTCAAATTTTATCAACGGCTTAGATTATTTCAATCATGTCTTCCTTTTATTAATTGTAAACGTTACTCTTTTCTCCTCTCCTCTCTCACACGTAGTAGAATGGCAAACTGCACACCATGGCGTTCCCAGTCGATACGCAGTTGTGGATAAATATACCATGGATGAAGGATGATTATGTTAGTGACATATTGCACCATTATGCATGCTCCGTTGGCAATGTAAACGTTCACACCGCGCTCGTCCCGGGTCTTGAAGCTGTTCATGATAAGCTCTTGCTTGTATAACATTAGGAGAAAATGAAATAAGAAAGAAAAAATGTACCACAAAAATGATTAACTGAACAAATTTAAAAAAAAAATTAAAACATTTTCACTTACCTGCTTGAGGGTGATGATCATGTCATGATCAAAAGTGATCCAAAGTGGCTTGTCTTGAATCACGGCATAACAGAGTGTGTTGGGTTTTGAGCTGGCCGGATCATCATCACTGAAATATGTGACCACATAGTAATCCCCATTTCGGCCACCAAGGGCATTGCATCCAAACCCGATACCACAATCAGCAAGTCGCTTTTGGTTGCTCTTCGAGTTAGGGTCATATCGCCAGTACTCGTGAATCGGGTTGCCCGTGCCACATGAAGATACAGAATCGAGCTGTCTTCTTGTTATGCTGTCATTGATGGATCTGCATAAAGGCATGGTTTTTTTAGTGAGTTTTGTTGTTTGATTTTGCACATTGTTGCATGGATCCCTGCAAATTTATTAGGGAATTATGTCGAACACGTTGTGTGCATGGAATTGTCAAGTGAATGAACACAGAGGGACCCGACTTTGTACTTATTAAATTGAAAGCGTCAAATTAAATTTAGTAAAATTAATATTGCTGCAAATGGAGGAACAAAATATGCTAATAACTGATGGAGCAGTGATAGACCTTCAAGCACTCTGTTTTTTGGGTCGTGAACTACTAAGGTTGTTTCTCTAAATTCTCTTAGAAACGATTATTTCTTGAAATTTTTATTACTTTAGAAATCTGCTAGAGTTGAGCTAAATCACTAGATATTTTTCTTCTTCTTTGAGAAGAGTGGCAACAGCCAAAAAATGATGTCATTTGTCAAATCAGAGGCTTAATCAGAGATCTATAGATAGCCTACGCGACAGTATGAGGTAAGCGCAGAAAATACATGGCTAGTATTTTTAGTCGGTCTATGATTTTAAGATTATGTTTTCATGTACTTACCAAACTAGTACAAGGGCACTGGGTACAATCGACAAAAAAAAAAAAAAATGACCCTTCGCTCCTCAAACCTCATTTTCCCTGCACCAGAGTAACATAATGTTTATGGACAGATTTGTTACAATTCGTGCTTTGATTAAATCTAACGGCTTTATTTATTACACATTGTGAGGCATTGGAGAAAGAAGAGAGAAGAGTAGCGTTTGGAGAAGTGAGAAGAGTATCTAATCGGAGGGAAAAATGATTGATTAATAGCGCTTGTGAGAGAAGAGAGTAGCGTTTTGGGAGACCAAATAAGTATTATAATACAATAAATGAAAGGAGAGATGATTGAAATAATCTAAACCATTAATATAATTTAAATGATTGAGATAGGAGAAAAGTAGAGTCCCTCTTTTCTCTTAGAATAGCAGCAGATATGGATCCTAAAAATATTGTTTAGAATGAGTAGCTGTAAACGAGAAATAATAGTGTTAACAATATGCTAATTAAGTAGAAAGGTAGACAAGTGAGGTCTCTTACGAATTATCACGATGTGAAAATTGCAAAAGTGGTATCAACTTTGTCATTTTGAGACTGTATTGTCGGAAATCCGAGAAGAAAATATTTTTTTTATCTCTCTTCACACTTCTAAATAGTAGTTATTTCAGTATTTACAAGGAATAAAGAATGGTATCTATTATAACTATTCTGAATAGTAAAAAAATTATTTAAATGCACATTGTCATTCCGAATAGCTTCTAATCTAGAATAACATCTATCCTTAACACATCCAAATGTACCCTATGATTTGCCTTCATCAATTCTAGGCAAAGTTTTAAATAGCAAATATCACATCATTGCGGAAAGACTAAAAAAACAGCTATAGCTAGCTATAGCGCCAAAAACGGCTCATAGCACTATAGCTAGCTATTTAGAACTATAAATTTCTACGTTCCCAAAATTTTCTTCGCAGTTGTCAGTTCATCTGATCTACAACAGAGGAATCATACTACAGAAATTTGTCAGAATCAAATCTCATCCCCTGGTGTAGGACATGCCGTGGGTTTGACGCTAGGTTGCATTTTCATTTCTTTTCTGCATGTTATCCACCCCACGTCCCCACCCCACCTCCCACCCCTTGTTATCCGGCTCCTGGAGGCACTCATAGAAGTAGCAATACGACCTGTGTGATGTCAACCATTCAAGCAAAGTTATTGAGATTCTTTGTGTGATGTCAACCATACAAGCAAAGCTATCAGATACAGAATTCCGTTGAAATTTGTATAAAAAGGAATCTTCTAAAATTTCAACAAAGTTATGGGCCTAGGGCATGTAGGGCGGTGGAGGATATCAATTGCTCAAGATGTATAAAATTCTCATGTTATTTGAAGGGACATTCTAAATTAAACAATGACACATCTTTTTACTATTTCTCTCCGTCTCTATTTCTCTTCTCTTTCTCTCTTCTCAAAGATTTGAAGAGAGAGAGAGAGAGAGGAGAGAGGGGAGAGGATTTCTAGATCCTGAAATCCGACCGAGGATTTCAGCAGATCCCAATTCTGAAACATCACCAGTAAGTCTAACGTAGAACAGAAAATTCAAATAATGCAGCTGATGGTCAAATAATGACAGTATGGACATGTTCAGCAACCGCAAAATCATATGTGATGGGATGTCACGAGTGTGAGAACTCAAAAAACTAATTCCTAAGAACCGTAAGAATAAAATCATGCAGTAACATGTGATGATAATGAATTATTCGGTTACATTACTTAAAGCTTTTTGAGATTTCAATTTTTTTTTATTTCATTTCCTATTGTTTTTATTGCGTATACGATATCTCTGTCCGTTACTATGGTTTTCTTATTGAAACTGA
Organism: Carex kokanica; assembly: GCA_025461125.1. Classification (NCBI taxonomy): domain Eukaryota; kingdom Viridiplantae; phylum Streptophyta; class Magnoliopsida; order Poales; family Cyperaceae; genus Carex; species Carex kokanica. The sequence goes on from JAJGRX010000348.1 coordinate 2,191,989, forward strand.
AATCAAATTTTTGCTTACACATTTACAAATTCTATCATTACAAAATTTAAATTTGACAAATGTTTAATGTACAAATATACAACATGCTGCATCAGATTCTATTGAAGAATGTTTTGGAGAAAGACTTGATAAAATAGGGGGCAGATATAACATAACCTTCTGGACTCAAGGGATATGTCTGCCCCCGGTCACCTTAATTTTAAAAAAAAATATTCATACAAGTCCCGAAGGGGCAGGACGGGTGAAAAGCACATTCAAGTGGTCATCCGTAGCAAATTCATGGCATGATGACATCTTAGCCATAATGATCTTTCATGCCCATAATTTAACTTTACTGACAAAATTTGCGAGTTTATGGGTAAGTCCAAGTGCACATAACAAAGACCACATATAATACAAGAAAAATTGTAAAAAGAAAGTAAGATTTGAAGACAAGTTAAATTAGTACTTGGGGTTCATAGAGAGTAAGGGCTCTGCCACATAGAAATATCTGTTATTAGATTTCGAAGCTGATCAATTAATAGCTTGATGTGCTTGTTTTTTACTTCTATTTCCTGCACACACAAAATAAACATAAACATTGATTAAAATGTATTCTAGTGTGTTCAATCACAGAAGTGACAAGTTCCTGCAAGCTATCAAGACAATTGAGATGTAAGTCTTGAATACAATTAGGCAATAGTGTCAGTAAGACGATAGGAAAGATTGCGTCTCCATTCAAACACCAAAAATTGATATCCAGAAATATACAAATCAAATAAAGTTGCTTATTTAGTAGAAATTTAAGGCAACTCTTGAGAATCTTCGAAGAACTACCTTTCTCAGAGAAGCTGCATGTGCTTCCAACCTATCTATGTCACTCAGATCTGACTTTGGTACTGGTATGTTTTCCTGTAACGTCGAACAAATTGAATAAAATTTCAAATCTTGTCATTTTTAAACGTAATGCACACAAACACACATTATTATGATAATGCAAATAATAGTTCAATCAAATAGTTCATGAATAAAGCAAGGTGCAGGAATATGCACCTCCGTAGTCACTACGCCTTCCTATTGTTTTTTATTGTTATTATTAGCTTGTTCTGTGATTAATTACACAGGTGGAGTGTACAACAGCTGTGAACATAGGTTATATTAACACAAAATTCAGGTCAAATTGAGCATAATAGGCTTTATCTACGCGTTTGAGGGCATGTTTTCTAGCATACAAATCACATATCAACTCAGTCTGTCGATTTGGGTATTTTCTAATAAAAAGGACGAGGATGGTGCTAGAATAACTACCAAAGTGAGGAATAAAGCAAGAGCTGCCTCCTGATTACGCATGAAGAAAATGAATGTTGGATTTTCATCCAAACCTTGTTACTAGATTGATCTTGTAGACATAGTTCGTCAAATAATGACCGATACCTGAGAGGAGATGGCGCATAGAGAGTTAATTGAGGCACGAAGAGAGGTAACGGCTGTCTTGTACCTATGCCTGGCCTGGTCTAGAGATCCTCCGGTACTTAGCCCTCCGCTGCCGCCGGAGCCGAATTCCGCCGGATGGGTGGACTCGGACGCGTCGAATGTTTGCGGTGCAGGAGGAGGAGCAACGTGGTGGAGGGGATGGTGGTGATTGGAGGTGTTTGATCCAACGGAGGCTGTGGAGGAAGGCCAGAGCGCAGCGTCGCAGAGCTCATCGCTCATGGAGGAGAGGATGTGGTACGCGGCGCTAATGGTTTCTTCGAGGTGGATCTGAGCTTCTCTGGCGAGCTCTTGCTTGGGTTTGGTCGCCATTTTCGTGCTTTGGAGGAAAAACCCTAGTGATCTATTTGCTTAATTCCGAGTTTGAGAGGGAAGGCAATGGAGGTGGAGCGTCCGATTCGAATCCGGGCCAATCCGACTCGAGGTGGAGCGCACGGGGCCCATTTAATCACGGTCCGATTCGAATCGAACGGTCCGAATTTAAATTCAAATATTGAGTTACTTTAGGAGATCCTAATTCGGCAATGGAAAGGGAGAGAAAGGAAGATGTGAACTTTATTTTACACTTTAAATTTTGAAGAAATGAATAAAAGAATTTTCTCATTTAAGAGGCTGGGCCATATTAGATCAGAGAGATTTATTTGGGCTGAGCTAAATTGCTCGGTAATGACCATCCGGCCCATTATAATTGGGTACATCCTTGTCATTTGTAAAGCTTTTGAGGCAAGAGTGATGGCCCATAATATTGTTAAGTCGTCAAAACTTTTATTTATTTTATCCTTTTATCAGAGACCTAATCAAATAAAAATTATTTCTACACTTTTCTTTGCCTTTCCTTCCTTCCTCTACCTCATTCGTAGCAAAGTATAAAATAGAGCCGTACAAACACAATGTGACAACTACACAGAGATGTGGCACCTCAAGACTCGTACAACGAGAAACTATTTTTTATTATTTATCAATACAAAGGACAATTCGTATTTTTAGATTTGTAAAATTCATCACGGATTGTCGGAAAATATACGAGAATGATCAGAGAAAAAATAAAAAAAGAGTGGGCGAAAGAATTTTTTTCTTTTTTGACTTGAAGACAAGAGCAGTTAGAATTTAAAATTATACAAATTTATGATTTAAATGCTTGCAGATATGAGTTTAAATATTTGGAAGTAGTAATGTAAAATGTTATAAACAGAACTTTAAAAGCTTGAATATGAGCATTGTAAATGAAAGTTAGGTAAAATTAGAAAGTTTTTTCTGTTAAACTAGTCAGGAGGTGCGCTCGAAAAATGATGACTTAGAGGGCTAGAATATTTCCCTTTTCTTTATTGTAAGGATCATATTGTTATATGTAATTTTCTGTAAATTCATTCTAATAGTATACATTTCTGCTAAATTGATATAATCTGTTTCGAATTATTAAAAAATTTCTTGTTATGCATGATCTTAATAATGTTTTGAACCTGTGTACATTCAACTTCCTACAGTACATTTAGACGTTTTCCGGATTTCAAATGCAATGAATTAATTATGGAATATGAAATACAATCCGAACCACTAAAGTGTACTGAATTTCTCATTTAGTATTCAATTCAAAATTAAACGGTAAATTTTTTAATGATATTTTCATGTAATGCTGACATTATTATTTTTTAATAAAAAGGGCTTATATCGATGACATATTTTCTTAAGCAAGGATGGAAAATATGTTTTCATTTCTAGCTAGTAAAGGAAAATTTGTTTGAAGTTCTAAAGCCAGAATTTGAAACAAATTTTTTGTCTCTTTCTCTGATGAAGAGGGTTCAAATATTTTTATTATTTGTGTCTCTGCCATGTCTCTATATTTTAATCTTCTAATAACAAAAATTATAAAATGTGTATGTCAAATAAGACCATTAGATATAATTTATATTATTTGATATACATGCATATGAAAAAGTATTAATTAATTTTGATTTAATATGAATCAATAAGTTGAAAATCAACGTCTATAATTTATCTACATCGATGTATTTTTTACAAGCTACAGATACTGATGAAACTAAAATCAAAATGTTATGAACTTTTTCGTTTGCATGAAAAAAATAATATATATTATATCTAACAGTTTTATTTTAATATTTAAATTTTAAATTATTATAGTTTAAAATATAGAGACAAAATGAATTTCAAATAAATAAAAAATATTTAAACTATCCTCATCTAGTTATCTCTAATATATATATTTTTTTTCTTTGTTGTTGTCACTAGAAAAGAAAAAATATTTGTCATACCCAAAAGGCCAAAACTTCGGAGACATCGAGGAAAGCAACTCAAAGAAATAAAATATCATTTGTGACTTTGAAAGCTTTCAAGGCAAAAGCATCTTTCTTCCAAAATTCCTCTCAATAATCAAAATATTACTTAAACAATGTAAGTTGCCTTGGTCATGTTCCTTGCACCAATCACCTCTTACCTCCTTCCAAAAATCAAATAGCAACGGTCTATTGTCATTCTTCAACTACTCAATGCTAATTCTTTCCATCACTAATCTCCAGCAGAAACTCCAATTAACAAAACCCTTCTCCTAGATCGATCGCACCTTTCTCAATAATCGGTGAGACCACACCACTGAAACACCAAATGGGGAAGCTGGGAGAGAGAACAGCCACATTTCTCAACAACAGGTGGCTGGTTTTCGTCGCGGCCATGTGGTTGCAATCCGTGGCGAGCATCGGGTACCTGTTTGGGAGTATATTTCCAGTGATCAAGGCCTCTCTTGGCTACAACCAAAGGCAGTTGGCATGAATCGGTGTTGCGAAAGACCTTGGAGACAGTGTTGGATCCTTGGCTGGATTTCTGTGTGGAATCATACCCCTATGGGCCGCACTTTTGATCGGTGCCGTGGCCAACTTTGTAGGCTATGGTTGGGTTTGTCTTGTGGTTACCGGTCGGTTGCCGACTCTGTCTTTATGGCCGGTAAGAATTGTGGTCACTTTTTTTAACTTAGACATTACATCAAACAGTTGTGTGTTCATTCCTATAAAGTTACTTGAGTTGATGAGTTAGCATACTTTTGACATTGGTTTAGTAAAGTTGTTGATAATTCTCCTTTACATAAATAAGGTAGTTATTTTCTTCATTTTATCGAGTTTGGATATCATCAAACATGTGTGTGCACATGGGTGAAGTCGCAAATTTTTTAAATAGGGCATAGGTCCATACTAGATCTTGATATCAGTACAATGATAAAATGAAGAATAAAATTAAAATCATGGGGGTCACAATGGAACAATTCTTACTTATTTTTGGGCTTCAAATGTTGATTTTCTTAAGAAAATATTTGTATAACCCCAATATTATCACCTATACGTGTTTAAATTGAAAAAAAAAAAAACGAGGGACATTGAAACCATCTAACGCATCTGGGGTGTGCAGTTTTGATATTAGTACCGACAAATAAGCATTAGTATGGTATTGTGGTGGCAGTATGGATGGTCCAGAACTTAACTGATACTATGACATCAATATTAGTGGCTTAATTCTGATGTTCAATTAAGCCACCCGGCAAATCACCAAAATTAATAACCTACCACTGGAGAACCCTGTAGTGCTCCTTGAACTGTCACATAGTATAGTGCCATGAGAGATCGTGTTTTTTGGTTCAAGCACATCCACAAGCTTTACTGGATGGGTGTGACTTATTGCATTGTTTATTTCATAGAGTATGAATTATGTGAACTTCTGAGGTGATATGTGAAGATTTCACACCAATGAGTAGTTCTAACAACTTGGTAATAATTTCATTTGTTTTATGGCAATGGCTAGATATATCAAAGGCTATGTATATATAAGAAAGTTGGATTGCTACTGATAGTAGTTGGCTCAGGAATCTTTTAATATAATTTTTAGTATTTATACTATTCATGTGCTCCAGATGATCTTTATTTCTATAAATTTATAACATCAAGAACCTTTTGATAATGATACGGCAGGACGTGCTGTTCAATTATTTGGCATGCAGTCCTCATTTGAGGAAGGTATCATATAAGGAGACCTGTTATGGTGTATGATACCACATATAAATTATAATCTAATTAGATATTAAAAAGTATATCTTAATTAACTTAGTAGTACATTACAATATTTTTTATGTAATTTTATCTAATTTATCGCTCACCTAATTAGTTTGCTCTTTTGCAGTTTAAGGGGATATAAATAATCTTGTCTCTGGATAATTAATAATTGCTTTCAAGTAATTAATATGTTATACTCAGAGGTGTTTTATTTTCTTTTAGTATTTATATTGTTCTTGTGATCTAGATAATCTTTTCTATAAATCGATACTTCCAAGAAAGTTTTGATGATGAAAAGGACAGGAGATGCTGTCAATAATTTGATATGCACTGCAACCCTTTTTTGGGAAGGTGTCATATATGAAGGACCTATTCTAGTAGTATGATGCAATATAATAAAGAGTAGCAGTCAAATGCCTTGTGTTTTTTATGCCTCATTTGTGCCTCGTATTCTTATCTTCGTTTTCAAAGTCCAAATAGTCGATCCGAACCACTCAACATGTTCTCCATATTAAAATATGCTTGGAGACCAAATTTTATATTTTTTGCAGATTTTTTACCACTTTTTAGATAGGTACAAAATCTCTGTTTTACAGAAGATTCTGGACCATCCAAAAACAGTTATTTTTTACCTATCTAAAAAAATAGTGTTTTTTTTCAAAACGTATAAAACTTGGTCTATAAGCACATTTTTAATATGGAGATCATGTTGAGCGCTTCGGATCGGCTGTTTGGACTTTGAGACACGAATGAGGCACAGAATACATGAGGCATTTGGATCCTGCTCTATAATAAATTATTAATTTAATTTGACATTAAAAGGTATAATTTAATTTAACTTAGTTGGATGATCTAACCTGAATGTAATTTAATCTAATATATGGATCCCCTTATTAGCTGCCTCTTTTGCATGTTAAGGGATATACATAATCGATCCCTATATAATTAATAATTGCTATTAAGTAATTAATATGTTAGACTTTAAGGCTTCAACTTAACTGTAATATCTAGTTTGTCCCAAAATCTTAGTAAAAGAACTCTGACTTTGACTAGTCAGAAGCCGGTAGCCTGATATTGATTCATAATGCGCATTACCAAGATGAACTAGATTACTGAAAGTCATAGACCCTTGGGTAGATGCATGATAAGTACAGTATAAAATAAGTACAATACTACACAGATATACTGCTATGCTCTAATTTCCATTGCTAGCCTTGTCTGGTAAATACAAAATCAACTTGTAACAAACATTGCTGTACCTTTGGATGGCTCCTCTACCAGTCATAATCATGCAATACCAGAATTCATACCAGTCTTGAGGGCAGAGGCGGATGTACTCATGATGAATGGGGGTCAATTGACCCCCATTCATTTTTAAAAAGTTTGTATTTTGACACAATTTTGATGTATAATTTAGAGTAAATGCTATGAATACTATAAAATTGACCCCCGTAGTTTTATGAAAATTTTATAAGATTGACCCCCATACAAAACTTTTGAGATTTAACCCCCATAACTTGAAAGTCTGCCTCCGCTCCAGATTGAGGAGATCAGTGCATTTACCTCCAACTAGTCACAGGTACAAGTAATGACTAATGTAGTCCCAAAATAAGCCATTAGCAGTGAACAACCCGTGTAGTGCTAAACCTGCCATTGGTCATGCCAAATAGTAGTCAAATACCATTCCAAAATCGACCACCTGCTGTAACTGATTTTCTGATATCCCGTACAATCACAGATTGTGCATAGTAAATACTGGTCACCATAGCCACAAGATCAAAATATTTTCCTTTGACTAAATAACATTCTCATTGACCTCATTTCATTCCCTGTTCTTATGCAGATGTGCATTCTAATATTTATCGGTACAAATGGTGAGACGTTCTACAACACAGCTGCACTAGTCTCGTGTGTACAGAACTTCCCCAAGAACTGTGGACCCATTGTTGGCATCCTTAAAGGGTTTGCGGGTCTGAGTGGCGCTATCTTAACCCAGATCTTCGCAATGATACACACGCCCGATAAATCTGCCTTACTTTTCATGGTTGCAGCTGGTCCGTCAATGGTAGCGATTGCTCTCATGTTCTTGGTCCGACCCGTCAGAGGTCCCCGACAAGTTCGCAAATATGACCAGTCAAATTTTTTATACATCCACTCCATTTGCTTGATCCTCGCGGCATACCTCATGGGTGTAATGATTGTTTAAGATCTGGTCGATTTAGACCACGGTTAAGTAATATTTATAACAATAATTTTGTTTATTCTCCTCCTAACCCCTCTTGCTATCCCAATCATCACTACATTTCATATAGACATTATATCACCAATAGAAGAGCCACTAATTAGCCCCACTTATACACCCCCTAGTGGAGGCACATTTGCAACTGCTTCAGGCATCTGAAAAAAAGAAGAGTATTGCGCAGTTGAAGGAAAAATTCACTTATGCAGCGGCCAGAGGAGGGGTGAGAGTTAAGAAAAGGTCGGGCCTGCACAGGGGGGAGGATTTCACTCTGTTGCAGGCACTGGTAAAGGCAGATTTTTGGTTGATTTTTGTGACACTGCTGTTGGGTGCCGGATCAGGGCTGACAGTGATAGACAACCTTGGGCAGATGAGTCAGAGCTTAGGGTTTGATGATGCGAAGGATTCCGTGTCAATGATCAGCATCTGGAACTTTCTGGGGCGGGTTGCAGGTAGGTACTTCTCGGAGAATATTGTGAGGTATAAATGTTCTTTGAATTTAAATTTTGTTTGTTTTTATTATTGTATTAGCAGGGACACATGCTGTTATTGGACTAGAGTAGCATGGTATGGTTCCACACCATTCCATTGATTGTTTCTCTTAAATCGACCTTCAAAAGTGCTTATATAAATGGAAAATAGAGTATGCCAGTATAAGTATTCAGTCAAGTAAATTACTTTAAGATTGCATCTAATGATTTTGCAACTGTTTTTTTTTTTAATAAAGAGAAAAAAAAAACATCTGTGGTCTCGAACTGATCAAACCTCCATGTTAGCATTCGAGTATATTCTTCAATGTTGTAAGTGCTAACTTCAAATTCAGCTAGGCAGATTAAGAATAGTTCGATCATCCATGTCAAAACATGTAAAAGTACCTGTAGTAGTCTGTAATCTGTACTGTTGTCTGATTTTCCTATTTTGTAATAGAACTGCCACCAGCATTGTCTGGGTTTCTGGCCGTTTTTCTCATACCAAATTTCATTGTACCACTTAGGGACCATGCATATCCACGCCCAATAGCAACAGCAGTGGCACAATTTCTACTTGCAATTGGTCATTTCCTCTTTGCCACAGCATGGCCTGGTACTATGTACATCGGCATGCTCCTTGTCGGGTTAGGCTACGGGGCCCACTGGGCTGTGATCCCAGCGACTGTGTCAGAACTCTTTGGCCTGAATTTTTTTGGCGCAATATACAATTTTAACCATAGCCAACCCAGCTGGCTCTATGATCTTCTCTGGTGTTATTACAAGTAGTCTGTATGATTATGAGGAGGAAAAACAAGCACATGGACGTCAGATTAGAAAATTGGAATCATTTTTTGAGGGCTATGGGTTGAAGTGTGAGGGACCTACTTGCTTTTTTGCAAACTCCATGGTCATGATGTCAGTATGTATCATTGCAGCCGGTTTAAGCTTGGTGCTTGTGCATAGAATTAGGAGGGTATATTCATCCATTTATGGCCGTGGCCAGAGATGAGGAGGAATGCTTAGTAAAGCTGTGCCGATACAAACATAGACTGTGCATTAGTATGCAATAAATGATGTTCATTATTTTGTACTTAAAATATTATATGTACGTCTCAAGATGATCTCTCTCTCGCTCGCTCTGTTTTTTTAAGTGTGGCAGACGCTGCCAAGGTGATTTCTCTCTCTCATCCCCATGGACAAGAGAGAGAGAGTTTGTTGTGATGGCATTTTTTAGACCATCAGTCTGTATTTGTGATTGTTAAGAGGTGTATGTTATGTATAGGATGCAATACTTGTATAGTGAAATTTTTCTTGTTGATAAAATGTACAAAACTTTGATTGTTTTGGGATCAATCTATATATATCAGAATGATCTAAATAAATTTTTTGATTGTTTTGAGATCTATTTGTATAAATCAGGTTGTGTTTAATTTTTGCATGGGTTCTATGTATATGTGTTACAGATAAGTTACGTAGGTATGTCACTCTCAAGTGAAGATCACAACAAGACTAGCAAGAAAAATATGAAGAATTCACTAGCTTATACAGAGAATTATACTCTTTATCATTTTATTTAGCATGAAAGTGCATTCTTGTTTCACCTTTTTGTTTGTTATTTTTTCAGATGTGCATATAATGTTGAGGAAAGAACAAGCACGCAGGCGCACACACAGTCACAGTTATATAGATGGTAATTCTTAACATACAAAGTGTACTGCTTGTGATAGCAAGGGATGTTGTTTTTTTGTTTTAATAAATAATAATAATTTTAATCTTAGAAGTAATAATTTGAACTTATGATTATGGTCGTGTAAAGGACCTTAAAGATCACCGAGGGTGGGACCCACATGTTAAAAGTTTACACATGGGGCATCTTTCGTAGTATTTAGGGTTAGGGCACTTTTTTGTGGGTGGTGGTTGTGATTTTTTATGTTTTTAATAATTTTATATTTTTCTTTTTATTTCCCTGTTGGAAGGATATTCATGTAATTTCAGTTTAACCACGGGGGTAATGGCAATGCAGTAGTTAGTCATGTACGTCGGTTAATCTAACCCTAGTGGGTAACCCACTCACCTATATTTCACATGCAACTTTAACCCAGGTTAAAAAGTCCCAAAAGGCTACATACTCTTACCGTTGTTATGTGGGACCCACATTTGATGATGTTTATTGGTTCTCACATGTAATTAAATTTTGGTTTTCTTTTTGGAAATTACGTTTTATAAATGCAAAATTAGCATTAATTGAAGACGTTAGCTTTTTTGGTGTTGCTACTTGCTACACTACAGGTACTTGTTAATTTGTACTCTTTATTGTTTGTATGTACCGCTCCAGTCCTTTTGGTACTTTGCTTTTCTAATTGCGTCACAAGTACCGTAAAAATGTTATTTTCAATTAACAACTTCTAATTTTTGAACTTCTAGAATTAATATATATATAAATGTTTCTCTAATCTCTTATATCAAAGATTGTAAAATGCATCCACCTAGCGATTTCACTAATTTCTATATGGTATGGATAAATTTACAAAAACAGGACCACTACTATATGAATTTTATTTTACAGAGCTACATGTACTTATAATTCATTCAAAAATGAAAATGTATATATTTTAATTCATTTTCGATATAAAGATGTTATTAAATCTATGTTTTTTTTTGTATTTTACAGACCACTACTGTATGAATTTTTGTATTTACGACAAGGGTAATTTTTTTTGTTGCCAAGCTAGTACAGCTTTTGAGAACTGCTACAGGTACTTGTTATCTACCCAACAAATACAAAAGATGTATTTTCATAATTGATGCATAAAATGTGCAATTACAAATTTATCCTTGCTTCATAAGAATCTAACATTTTAGGTGCTCCCACTTGTTACCCCAGTGACAAGGATAGGTGGAATTAATTCACGTAAAATTTAATGAATATTCGGTTATTAAGGAGGAATAAACAAATGCTATTGGCTAATATTTAATTGCAATAAAGTTCCAAATATTAATAAGTATTTAATAATGGCCTAATTTAACTTAAATGACAAGCCTACCCCTGGTTATGAAATTAACCCTAGTCAAGAATATAACCAAATAACAAAATATAAGGGCATGCTTAAAGTTAAGAAAAATTATTAATTAAAGAATTTACAATACATTGTTGTGACCTACTCTTTTTCTACCCTTTTCCTCCACAAGCATTTTGGTATTTTGGAATAATTAATTTTTTGGAGGGTCTGAGGGACTTTGACTCAGCTGAACAAAAATTTCCCCAATTTCAAAAATATTTGGGGAAAATATTTGGGGATTTGTGCTTCGATCCGAAATTACTTCTTCCAGATCGATTTTCAACTAATGGGTACTCTCTTATTCACTTTAATTACAACTTTCTGTTTCCGTTACTACCTTTTTTTTTCAACTGACTTCGGTCTGGTTGCCGAGATCTAGGGTTTCTCGATTGGAAGCCCTAGGAGCTCAGAATTGGGAATTTTGACTCGTCGACCTTGTAGATCGATTCGATTTGCCCTGATTGGCTTTCGTCTGTTGATTTCGAGCTGTGAGTTCCACTTTCTAGAGTTGCACTGTCATTTTGGGCAATTTGAGGTTTCGAAATAATTTTAAGCAGTGGATCTCTTTTTCTGGATTCGTTAGTTAAGTAGTTGAGATAGTTAGCTCTTATTATCTCCTCTATGATTTTTTTGCATTTTATGTCTCATTAGTACTTGATCTCTGCTTCAGCTCGCTATTATTATCCATTTCCTGTCCAAATTGGCTCCGATCTTTCAAAATTAGGCATTAAAGCTGAATGAGTCTTGTTTACTGTAATTAGTATCGTAGCTTAAGTGACAAATCAAGCTTTATTTCCTGCAGTGGCAAATTAGTCGCGAACGTCTTTGTAATATTCCTCCATTCTCCAGCATCAGTACAAATGCTTAGTAATGTAAGCTAATTCCATTTAGCATGTTGTTTGATATTAGATGCATATTACTGATGCTCTAGATATGGTAAATTATGTTTCTCGGTTGTATTTATCTACAATTTGCATCACTGCTTAAATGACCGAAATTAGAGATCTTAGTGTTAAATGTACTTCTAAATTAATGCCTCGATGTTACTAGTGAAGTTGTAAGCTTTTTTAAAATTATAGTTGATACATGATATTCTTAAAATAAGAATTAAAAAAACTATATTTCGCGATTTATACCAATCTCTGGAGGTTTCCAGACATTCTTAGTAGTGTTTTGTCACTCCATGAACACTGCACTTCTAGAACAATCCTGATGTGGAGTGTGTAAGGGGCATTCGGTTAAAAAGTTTCCGACAGTATTTTAGCATAAGAAAACCTTAGTGTGTATCTATGCAATTTGATTCATAAGCACTGACATGCATGTCTTTGTCTTTTTCTCTCTTTTTTTCAGTTTAATAACGGCTGAAAATTTGCGCCAAACCAAAAGGAGATTCAGATTTAAATTTGAGAAATGGACGAAAATAATCGAGATGAAGCCCTTCGTGCAAAGGAAATTGCTGAGAGAAAACTCAACTCACGGGATTTAAAAGCTGCGAGAAAATTTGCATTGAAGGCCGAGAAGCTCAACCCTTCTCTTGACGGCATCCCCCAACTACTCTCGACCATAGAGGTTTACCAGGCATCAGAGAACCGATACGGTGGGGAGAGTGATTGGTATGGCGTGCTTGGCCTCACTGCTTTCTCTGATGAAGAGACTGTGAAGAAACAATACCGAAAACTTGCCTTACAACTCCATCCCGATAAAAACAAATCAGTCGGGGCAGAAGGTGCATTTAAACTCATTTCTGAAGCTTTGTCTGTTCTATCAGACACCTCCAGTAAGTCGATTTACGACCAAAAGCGCAAGTCCTACGGCAATACTACTCCTACCATTAATAACGGGGTTAGTTCTTCTTCCAGCACAAGGACCCGAAAGAGAGCTGCTAGCGGTTCGGGTTCAGGTGGTTCGGCGGTCCGTACTGGTGTTGATACTTTCTGGACCTCATGCAACCGGTGTCGCATGCAATATGAATACTTGCGCATTTATTTGAATCATAATCTCCTGTGCCCTAATTGCCACAACGCTTTCATGGCCGTTGAAACTGGGTTCCCGTGTAATGGGTCGGGCTCCAATTCCAATTTCAGTTATTCTGGTACCAATTCCAATTCCAGGAACTATGATTCATATGGAAATAATAACAGCTCCAGTTTCCAGTGGCAAAATAATCAGCAGCCCAAGGCGACTTCCAGTCGTGGTAGGAGGAAGCATGAAGAAACTACATATGGGTTTAATTATGATTATAATTACAATAACAGTAATAATACGAATAATTATAACTATAGTTATAGTTCGGGTGGGAGTGGAAACGTGTACACTCAGGAGAAACCTCCAAAGAAGCTGGGAAGGCCTCCAAAGAGGAGGCGGTATAGTTGTGGGGAAACAAGTAATGGGTCGGAGAGGCAGGTCCCAGATCCTGAAAAACCAAATGGGTTTTTCCAAGCAGGAAATGATAACAGTAGCAACGGCAACAACAATTCTGGGGGTAATTACCCCAATACTTATAACTTCTCATCACGTGTGCCTGCAAGAAGGAATAACTTTCGGGATATATCTCAAATTGACATCCGTGCGATGCTAATGGAGAAAACAAAAAATCTGGTTGTGAAAAAACTTGAGGAATGGCGAATTTCAAACTCGAATTCGAAAGAAAATGATGAAAGTACCCGTATGGAGGATGACACGAGCGATGGAAAAAACAATGGAGCTGTCGAGGTTACCCCTACAGACCAAAGAAAAGTGGTGAAGGTGGTACGGCAACCTCTCTCAATTGACGTGCCTGATCCTGATTTTTATGATTTCGACAAAGATCGTACTGAGAAGGCTTTTGACGGGGACCAGGTGTGGGCCACATATGACAGTGAAGATGGTATGCCCCGCTTGTATGCTATGGTGCAGAAAATTATAACAAAAAAGCCCTTCACCATTCGCATGAGCTTTTTGAACTCCAAATCAAACTTGGAGCTGGGACCCATTAACTGGGTTGGGTCAGGTTTTACTAAAACATGTGGTGATTTCCGGGTTGGGCGGTACCAAGTTACCGATACCGTGAATATTTTTTCTCACAGGGTTAGGTTTGAAAAGGGCCCGAGGGGAATCATCAAAATAGTCCCTCGGAAAGGTGAGACTTGGGCTGTGTACAAAAATTGGTCTCCTGAATGGAATGAGCTAACGCCAGAAGATGCCATTTATAAATATGAAATCGTGGAGATTGTGACAGATTATGATGGGGACAAAGGTGTGGAGGTGGTGCCTATGGTTAAGGTCGCAGGTTTCAAGGCGGTTTTTCACCGACACATGGACCCAAATGAGGTCAGGAGGATTCCAAGGGAGGAAATGTTTCGCTTCTCCCATGGTATCCCCTCACGTCTCCTCACCGGAGAGGAAGCAGCTAATTCACCAAAGGGTTGCCATGAGTTGGATCCTGCGGCCACACCAGTAGATCTCTTGCAAATAATCAGTGATGATGTAGCAGTGGAGAGTGCAGATTAGTGCAGAAGAGTTGCTCGGTAAAGTGTAAGGGTTGACCTCTCATGGTTCTATCTAACCGTGATTTTTATTTTTATTTTTTATTTTTTATTTTTATTTTTATTTTATATTTTATATTGGATATGGGAGATGGCTTTAGAGTAGAGAATTAGTGCTAGAGCCTATACTCTATTTATGTATCTTAAAGTTAAGAACCCAATTTACTTTTTTACTTCTGGTTTTCTTATTTTATTTTTAGAGTCCAATCTGTTTGTTGTAACTTTTTATGTGCCAATAGGGAACTAAATTTGTATTGTTGAAAAAATTGGGAGCCGGACTAAGTTGTGTATGGCTTCTCATGAGCTTCGTAATATGCAGTATTTTATTTTAGCTGTTTTAAGAATGTCGCATGTAAATATTTAGTCTACTTATTTTTCTCATCCAGCTTGAAGTACACTGCTTTAAACGTGTAAGAATACAACTCGAATCATATCTTTCCAGGATAATCAAAGATTTTGCAGAATTTGAAGTCTCATTTACCTTGTTTTAACAAACACAACAAGGATCTGATATCATTCACTGTCATACTGGTATTATTTTTTTCGTTTTATTTGTTTCCTTTCATTTTATTCATACAAGAAACATTTACAATAACAGAAGAGTCAAATGATATGATGTGCCTCTACCACTAAATATGTACCACATATAATTAAATGGTTATAAATCTATGATCTATCTATCAATAATAAGAACAGTTAGATATAATTATGGTTTGGCAATTAAAAAATTTTAGCATCTGACATGCATAGTACCATCCCTTAAATCGAGAAAACCTTAACTAATCATAATCGATCATAGAAGATTGGTCTGTTTTAGAAAACCATTAAGAGGTAAAGAAGCAGAAAAAGAAAATTATCAATTACAAGCTCTCAGCCTCAATAGCAAGCAAATATTTGATTGTCTTAATCCAAAAATGAAAAACACAGAGTTAATTCGAGATCAGCAACACCAAATCCAACCATGCTAGAGCGATATAAATTTGGTTTATCGTAAAGCTATAAAAGTGAGACTGTCTCATGTTCATGCACCATCGGCAAGTGTCCTCTTTGATGTGCTGATGTAAAGAACTGCATCCATTAAGACAACACATAACAAAGCAAGCGTTAGAAACCAAATCTACACTCTTCTAAAACAATAACTATCATCAATTTACCATTTTGAAAAACAAAATATCTACGAAATCCTCCAAAATACAAATTCCATCAAAATGCCCTCAGTCTCAGTCTTCTTGAAAAAAAGGAATACATCAAGGAATAATTAGGTGCATTTTGGTTACTGAAGGGCAAGTTTTTCACAGAATTCATTCTTTTAGGGCTAAATTTCATATTTTGATATGTTGCAAGGACAAAATTTGAAGGGCAAGTTTAAATTACATTAATAGTAAACTGGACCATTGCCATTGTTCCTAGCGAACCATAAATAGCATCAATGACATATTTTGCAACTATAACACAGCCCACATCAAGGATGGATAAAGCAGGAGTAACTAAATTGTGCCTAAACTTACCCACATCAAGCCAACCAAACCTAACATTTCAAGTCCATTTTTTTTAGAAAACTCCAGATTAACCTGGCTTTATTTGGTTATAATTTATGCTTGTGAGAAACTAGAAACTAGCTCGTAAACATGTGTGATGTAACCCTCCCACCCAACTGGGGGGGGGAGGGGGATTATTCACAAATAATGCTAAAAATTTGTTTGATCTTAATTGCAGAATTCAAAAGGACGTTTGCAGTTATTTGCAACTGTCAATAAAATAAGGGAATGTAATTTGTAAAATAAAAAAATGTACCGTTGTTTCCTCTGATAAAAGCATCTCCATATTTGTTTTTCAGCTGACCGTTTACATACTCCTCTGTCTGCTCCATTGCTATGTTCATGTACCCATCTAAACACGCCAAAATACCTATATTTGTAGAAGTTAGCTACCAATTTTTTGGTAAAATAACGACTTTTCAGACATACACTTATATAAGGAAGCTACTAGGGTTTCTTGGCAGATGTCCAAAACAACATTCAAATATTCAGTTAAGACTCAAAAGTAACACAGCCATGCACTAAAGCCTTGATTATTTTCAGACATACACTTATACAAGGAAGCTACTAGGCCTTATTGGCAGATGTCCAAAACAACATTCAAATGTTCAGTTAAGACTCTAAAGTAACACAGCTATTCAGTAAAGCCTTGATCCAACCCTAATTGAGTCCAATTAACCTCCAAATAAGTAATATGTATAACTCGTACAATGTAAGACCATCCTCGGCAAGGAAACAAGAAGGGTAAATTGACCTGTTACTCTATGGTCGAAGGTATTGAAAACCTCGACCTATACAAGGATTAGAGGAAAGTTGAAGTGGTTCTGAGTCTAAACAAGGAGTAGAACTAAGGTGCTCTTAAGCTCACCAAGCCCTTTGTGAGCTTAACTCAAAAACCTATCGGATTGACTTCAAACGACATTTTCAAACCGTTAGATGTTCAATCTATATTAAAATGTGCTTGGAGACCAAATTTTACATTTTTTGGAATTTTTTTACTATTTAGATGGTTTGAAAATCGCTGTTTTCCAATGGTGCAGAATTTTAATAAAAACAGCGGTTTTCAAACCATCTTAATAAATAGTGAAAAAATTCCAAAAAATGTAAAATTTGGTCTCCAAGCACATTTTAATATAGATTGAACATCTAACGGTTTGGAAATGTCGTTTGAAGTCAATCCGAAAGGTTTTTGAGTTAAGCTCACAAAGGGCTTGGTGAGCTTAAGAGCACCTTAGTTCTACTCCTAAACAAGAGTCTTAACCGAGCAGAACAACCAAGAGAGAAATTAAAATTAAAAGCTTTGAAAAGCAACTCAATTTCAATTTATCCTTTAAAGGATGTCTAGGATTTAAGCAACTTGAAGAGAAATTCAAACTGATCCAAGGCCTCTTTGCGGTATAAAGAAAAAAGAATCAAGGCATTAGAAGCATGCTACTCAAGAGACGGATCCTAGCGCAAAGGGTGGTTCAAACTGAGACATGTAAGAGAATCCATAACTTAAATTGACAAACTCTCAGTAGAAAAATGAAAGAATCCTCTTCTAAATACAAATCTCCATTATAACTGGAGCGAAAAGCCAAACACCAGTAGCAGAATAACAAAGCAATAGAAAGGCAAGATGATAAAAAGAAAGGGGGGGAGGGGAGGGGAGGGGGAGAAACCTCGATAGTCGACGCCGGAGTTAAGCTTGACGACTACGGGGCGACCTCTGATCGATTTGAGGAAATCGGCCGGCGTCTTCACCGAGCCTCCGCCGCCGCCGCCAGTGCTCCCCTTCTCTCCTCCAGTGCTCATTTCTCTCTGTCTAAAGTTGGAAATGGCGTGGGGTTTTGCACTTTTGCTACTCGAGTCCCGTTCTTTTGTCGATTAGAGATCCTTTTTCAGATTCGGGTTAAATATTGGTTCAATCCGTTTAGAATCTTGAATTAGTCGGGCGAATTGCGGTCGCTCCGGTAGGTTTAGATAGAAAACCCGATTGTTCTTCTTCTTTTTTTCTTTTTTCAAAAGTTCTTTTCTGCCAAGACAAAGGGTTATTTTATTGTGCTGTTTTTTTTTTTTTTGGTTAGCTTTATTAGGTGTAAGGTGTGTGATGTGGGATTGGTAGTTCAGATCCAGTGAAGTAATTCAAAAATTGGGTTTTGGATCGGAATTGTTCAATTCGAATCCTTGATCATCCAACTAAAGTGGAACGCACACATTTCGAGAGACATGTTCGAATTCCGAGACGATCTCAAGCGACAATTCGATTCGGACGGTCCCGATCCAAAACCTAAAAATTAGGTTACTTTAGGGGATCCGGACCCGGTGGGATTGGATAGGTGTTGATTAGAGATACAAACCCAGTGTTGTACAATTGATGCAGATGAACGTCTTGGATTCCGAAATTTTTTAGTTACCATCTCAATAATTCAGAATTAATCAACCACCACCTAAATTTATGAAGTTCCAAAGTTACTATTCACACGCTCCCAGAATGCGCACCAAACCTGACCGGTGCGCACCCTGAAAAAAGGCACCATTTTAGTGCGCGCACTGGAAAGCGCACCAATTGATGTCCTAACTGAGAGTGCGCACCACTCTCTTGATAAATTTTTCAAGTTACAATTATTTTTCTGCTTGTTTGTATCAAAAAGAAAGGAAATTTCCTTCTCTGGAATATTATATTTATATTTATATTTAGAATTTTTTTTTTTCCAAACTTCGTCGGTGTAGAAAATTAATTAAGTTGACTTATTTGACATCTGCTCTCCATTTGGTATTGCAAGAAAGAAAGAAAAATTAAAACTCTCTCAATATGCTTCTACTATTTTGATCCTAATCATAATCGAAATCAAAATAGGATTTTTTTTATTAGACATTCTAGATTTCTTACTAAATCTAATTTTGATTGAGTATGAAAATCAAAATCTCGTTCTATTAATATTAAATGAAGCAATTAGTTTTTCATAAATATCTAAAAAAAAAGAAATAAAAAATTATCGGTAAATATTAATAATTGGACTTGTATGTAATAAAATTAAATTTAGGGTTATCAGAAAATAAATTTTCAGGGTCTTCGGTGAATAATTACCATAGAATAAAATAATGAAATGTATGAAGAAAACTTTAATCTTGACCATTGCATCATGATCATTAACTCTGATATTTTATATCCGAAAAATATATATATAATTAATATTGTGGCTGAGAAAACTAGAATGAATGCTATTATAAGCATCTATTATCTCTTTAATGATAATTTTTTTACCATCTTAATTACCCCTTTAAATGATCCGGAAAAAAAAATTAATAGAGAGTGACAGCATTTAATCTAGAATATTATTACTAAGAGTAATATTAAAAACAAAAAATAAGACCTAGTAATAATGTCATTTTAACCTCTTAATTATATGTCCCTCAAGTTTAGACAGTAGACAATGATCTGAAATTCAAAACAAAACAGATTTAAAAAAAAAAATCAGGGTGGTGCGCACCCTAAGTAGGGGCACCAATTGGTGCGTCCCCAGTGCGCGCACCAAAATGGTGCCCTTTCCAAGAGTGCGTTCCGGCCAAGTTTGATGCGCATCCTTGTTCTACTTCATCTCAGGTGCAAATGGATCTGGAAACATATTATCATTTATTCATCACCGAAGCTACTGTAGTTTGATATTTCGAAGATAATAACTTACAGGTATTGGACTGTTCGTCTTTCTTGTAAAATAGGCTGCATTTACCTCACAACTTCCTAAACGCGAAATTTTTAAATATACCCTCAACAACAACAAAAAAAAAACCAAAAGACCACTATTTGTATAAAATTCGATATTTACTTGGACCGCAATGACAAATAGCGGCCTCCAAGACTGGGGGCCGCCAATTGTCGTTGCGGCCCGAAGAAAACCCAAAAAAATTCGGCCAATTCAACAGTTTGTAATATATTTGTTTAATGATTTTCAAAAATAGAAAGAACAAATAATAATTTGAATATGTTAGAAAGAACATCAAACAAAATAAATAAAATATCTTATAATTTAGATGTACTAGAAGGACTCTCAAACATTTTTCAAACATGATATTTTCCTGCTGTAAAAAAAATTAAACTATTTCTTAGTATGTTACTAGAAAAAAAAATAAAAATACTTTGGATCTAAATTATTAATCCTGGTTCAAAAGTCACTTCTAGTAAATAAATAAATTATCGAGGTCATTCTAGTACATTCAAATTGTAAGATACTCAATCTATTTTGAAAAAAAAAAATCTTGCCATCATTATAAAAGTCAGATCAATTTTTTTTTCAAAATAGATGGAGTATCTTACAATTTGAATATACTAGAATGATCACGATAATTTATTTATTTACTAGAAGTGATTTTTGAACCGGGATCAATAATTCAGATTCAAAACATTTATATTTTTTTCCAGTAACACACTAAGAAATAGATTAATTTTTTTTACAACCGGAAAAAATCCTACCTGAAAAATGTTTCGAAGTCCTTCTAGTACATCTAAATTATAATATGTTTTATCTATTTTGTTTTATGTTCTTTCTAACATATTCAAATTATTAACTGTTTTTCTAGTTTTGAAAATCATTATACAAATCAATTAAAAACAACAAAATGTTTTGAGTTTATTTGAGTTTTTGCGGAGCCGCAACGACAAATGGCAGCTCAGTCTTGGGGGGACGCCATTTGTCATTGCGGCCCCGAATAAATATCAAATTTTATAGATTTAGTGGTCTTTTTATTTTTTTATTTTTTTGGCAGGGGTAATATTTAAAAATTTCGGTTCCTAAACTCTAATGTTACAAAATTCGGCCATTTCTCGGAACTAAGGTGGAACTGGCTGGAATAATGAGGCTCAAAATTTTAATGCCCGGCCTATTTATTTTTTTCTGTATTACAAGCTGGTTCAATCTTTTAAAAATATCAAACTGAGAAAGGAAATATCAAACTGTGTTACACAAAGTTTGCAATTACACAATGAATGTAAACAATAGTTGCTGCTAATGTAAAAGACAGAAAGTGTAAATAAACTGGAAAGGAAAATCCTAAATTACATTATGCTTCCAAGAAACTAATTCTAAATCCGTTCTCTGTGAGAGTAGTAGTTCTTGTCTAATTCTTGCGCAATTCCCAACTCCAGCATGGCTGCTGTGCTCAGTGTATCAGACTACCAGTAAGGCATTGTCCAGTTCTCGTTGCCAGGTTAGCCAGGCTATGTGGAGCTTGTAGAGTCAACCTGGTAACATGTTTGAGGTCTATTTCATTCCATTTTTGACGGTAACTATCAACACAATAAAATTCAAATTCAGATCAACAATTCAAATGCCAACGTTGACTACCAAGAATCAATTATTACCTCTATCACATAATACATTAGCACATAATACATTAGCAACAGATAATTATTCTGTAGGCAAAGATCAAACAGCGAAAACCCTACCATCAAATGTTCCACGAAATGCTAGCTAATTTACCTTATCTTCTAAGGAGAAAAATAAACAACACCTGAGGAAAAGCCCTAAATTTTAAAATGTCTAATACACAGTCCGGCCATCTCCGTCAAGGATCATGTCCTTGAACGCCCCTCCACTCGGTATCATCGGCAAGACATGCTCTTGGTGTGGCACAACCACATCCAGCAGGTAAGGACCTGGTGTATCCAACATTTTCCTTATGGCTTCCCGCACCTCACTCTTCCTTGTAACTCGTGCTGCGGGCACACCGAAACCCTCGGCTATCTTGACAAAATCAGGATATATCTGCTCCTCATTAGCCGGATTGCCTAAGTAGGTGTGTGCACGGTTGGCCTTGTAAAACCGATCCTCCCATTGTACCACCATGCCCAAGTGTTGGTTGTTTAATACCATGGCTTTAACAGGTAGGTTCTCGATCTTTATCATGGCAAGCTCTTGGATGTTCATGAGAAAGGAACCGTCACCGTCTATGTCCACCACAGTAACACCCGGGTTGCCAACCGCAGCCCCAGCAGCTGCAGGTAACCCGAAACCCATTGCACCCAAACCCGCACTGGTAAGCCACTGACGAGGTCTTTTATAGTTGTAATACTGTGCAGCCCACATTTGGTGCTGACCCACACCTGTGCTTATAATCGCCTCTCCCTTGGTCAATTCATCAAGCACTTGGATGGCGTACTGAGGTGGGATCTCCTCTCCAAAAGTTTTGAAGCTTAAAGGGTATGCTTTCTTTTGCTCATCCAGTTCGGTTCTCCAACTAGAGAAATCCAGTTTGTGGTGTAGCCTAGTTGACTCCAGGATTTCATTCATGCCTTGTAAAGCAGATTTGACATCTGCGCAGATCGACACATGTGGTTGTTTATTCTTGCCGATTTCAGCTGGGTCGATATCTATGTGCACAATCTTGGAGCGACTAGCAAATGCCTCGAGCTTTCCAGTAACCCGATCATCAAACCTCACCCCAAAGGCCAACAACAGATCTGCTTTGTCTACTGCATAATTCGCATAAACAGTGCCATGCATACCCAACATGCGTAGAGACAGCTCATCATTGCTCGGGTAATTACCAAGACCCATCAAGGTGGTAGTAACAGGTATACCCGTTAGCTCCACAAATCGTTTCAATTCTGTGCCCGAGTTGGCACATCCACCTCCGACGTACAAGACCGGGCGCTTTGATTCAGAAACAATACGGGTTATTTGATCAAGCAGGTGATGTGCAGGTTCCTTCGGGAGGCGAGAGGTGTACCCCGGGAGGCGCATTGGTGTGTCCCACACTGGGACAGCCAGCTGTTGTTGAATGTCCTTTGGGATGTCAACCAAAACAGGCCCCGGCCGGCCTGAAGTGGCCAGGAAAAAGGCCTCTTTGATGATACGAGGTATGTCATCTACGTCTAGTACAAGATAGTTATGTTTTGTTATGGAACGAGTCACTTCAACAATCGGGGTTTCTTGGAAGGCATCAGTGCCAATCATGCGACGAGGGACCTGTAACAGAAACATAAAAGCTGAACTTATTAATAATAATATAATCAAGTTCCATGAAATACTAACTGGAAGACAAGTCCAAGCTATCAACAAGGTGCTTTATACTTTAGATTTTTCTTTTGATAATAGTATAATTTCTTTCCGTTGACTGATTCATCTTTCGATCTAAATACTTATTAATAATAGTATAACTTCTTTCTATTGACTGATTCATCTTTGGATCTAAATATTTTCTGATAAACTAACATATGCAGCATTTTTCTATCAGCAAGGTGCTTTATACCTTAGGTTTATCTGACAT
Organism: Carex kokanica; assembly: GCA_025461125.1. Taxonomy (NCBI): domain Eukaryota; kingdom Viridiplantae; phylum Streptophyta; class Magnoliopsida; order Poales; family Cyperaceae; genus Carex; species Carex kokanica. Next base: position 2,215,589 of record JAJGRX010000348.1, read on the forward strand.
AATTTTGGCGACACCTTGGCTATCAATTATGGTCCTTATCACCCTTCTTTTTCTAATCATATATCGTTACAATTATTTCTTAATACCGTATAATACTTTCTGTTTAGTTAATATTCTTTTGCTAATGTGAGTTGGTGTTCTTACATGGAGGAATTCAACTAAATGAAAAAAAAACATCTCAGATTAAACTCGGATATTTTCTCATAAAAACGGATGCTGGTATGTTCAACAAGGTAATTAGTTTGGGAAACATATGTTATGTATGAATATTAAAGAATTAATGTGTACTTGAATTGCCTCCTAAAAATAGAAAGATTTTGCTACTTCCAAACTTATTATGTTGGTAAAAGATTTGAATCTAGTATTTAAGTGTGTACAAGTACCAGTCACATAATATAGGGATGTCACCCATTTGAAGATAGTAAATAGTTAGTTGGCAACTAATTTTGGAATACATTTAACTTTACAATGACAGAGACCACAGCCACTTTAAGCAATTCCCACATGTAAAAACAAGGAAGCAAAAAAGCTTAAGTGTATTTATTTATATTTAATTACAAAGGTTAAAAGGAAATTCATAAGAATAAGTTAGAATTTAAATAAAACATAATGAAAAATGCAGCCTTATTTCATTCATTTAATTATGCTTTTACTTTTACTGCTATTAGGCCCTTACATGACCAGATATGTTCAGATTTCATTTCCTTAAACACCAATTAAAAAAAATGCAATTTTTAAATTGTCGCAGTAACACCTCGATTTAATCAGATTTCGTCTATTAATTCCTTGCTTACGCACTAAGAATAGTATAAATAAATATTGAAGTCAGAGAAAGAAATATGGCCAGCAAAGCTTGTAATTTTTAGAGACAAACACATCCCGAAGTGCATTCTGAATTTGACTTTTTTTTGTCGAATCATCTATTCAATTGAAATTTGAACTTTTTAAAGGATTCCTACTACCAAAATAATCGGTTAAAATTAAAAAATAGAAACAAAGTCTTAATTAATACGACTGATATTATTGGTTCAGAGAAACAAAACAAAGGAGACAGAGAGAAAAGAGAAGCAATAAGACCTGTCCAGTAATTGCCACCATAGGCACTGAATCAAGTAATGCATCTGCAAGAGCCGACACAAGATTTGTTGCCCCCGGCCCCGATGTAGCCACACATACGCCAGCCTTCCCAGTGGAGCGCGCGTATCCCGAGGCAGCGAACGACTCTCCCTGTTCATGCCTCAATAGGTGATTCTCTATAACCGGAGACCTCGTCAGGGCTTGGTGGATTTCCATGGAGGCCCCGCCTGGGTACGCAAAAACATCAGTCACACCTTCTCTCTCGAGGGCCTCGACCAGTATATCAGCGCCTTTCCGGGGATCGGTTGGGGAAAGATTGCGAATCTGGCGCTGAGGTGGAGCAGTTAGAGTGGTTGTGGTGGTGGCAGGGCTGGCGGCGTGGAGTGAGAAAGAGGGTTTGGAGTATTTGGAGAAAAAAACGAGGGTGTGTATGGGAGGAGTGAAGCGGCGGACGGAAGGAGTGGAGATGGAAGAGGTGCCAGCGCTGGTGGAGAGAGAGGAAGCCATAGACAGGGACTGGAGAGGAAGGACAGCGATCGAAGGAAAAAATTGAGGGGTTTATAAGGTGCGCGGCGCGGGTGAGTGGTGAGTGGTGAGTGCATGAGTTCTCTCTGTTTAATTTGTCCAGTCGCCATCCATTCCAAGCGAATTGCTTGGCGGTACCAGGCTACCGGCAAGGCACCCTTATTTTTACAGATTGGAAAGATGGTCATCTAGAATTTGACATACCAATTCTTCAGGTGGCTTTTGGCAAACTGATTATATGATAAAGTTCTTATTCTATGTTTAAATTTATAAGATAAAAATTCATTAACAACCTTCAAAATAATTCACAAGACATCCAATAATTAGAATGTATCTATAAATTAATTATGCATAGCCTAAATTCATTGACTCTCACCTTTTGTGAGTTTTACTGTATTTTAAACGCCTCTGACTCTAATTAGGAGATTCCACAAAAGAGTACCTGAATTCATATCCTCTGCATTAACTCAAAAGAGAATCATTTGAGTTAATGAATCTCAACTGTTTGATCTATTTTAAAATTCGTGCGAACTAGATCTGTACTAATATTAAAGAGCTTCTATGTTATAAACACGAGTTAAATTGGCTCTGTTTAAAATCAGACGGTTGAAATTCATTAAATTCACTTTTGAGTTAATGCAGAGGATACGGATCCAGAGTACCCGAAGCCGTAGGTTCCACTGGATCGTTCCACAATCCCGTTGTTTGTCTGATCCTCGTTTGGGCTTTCGAACCGGTTCTCCTCCAATTCTATTGGACGATCCAAATAGAAACAAACCCGAATCCGGTCTGCCCGCATGAGTGTAAACAATTTTACAACTGTTTCCCTTCTTTTCACAACGACCCGTTGACCCAAATGTAGAAAATTCACAGCTGTATACTTACACCTAGAGTGGAAAAAACGTGTCGTGCCATGCTGTGACTTTGATCTTGTACTGTGACCAAGTTAATTTTTCACGTGCAGTGACCAAAATGTCAAGAGGTAGTCACGACACGCGAATGATCACGGCACATTTAGGCACGGTATGACTCGCGTGACCATTTAATTATAATTTAGGTTAGTTTATTCAAGACTCACCATTAAATCAATATCTAATGGTCCTAATTACACGTGACTTGCGTGACTACGTACCGTGCTGTGCAGCACGGGACATGCGAGTCACGACACGTAACTGACACGCATGCCATGCCGTTCTGTGACGGAGCCGGCTCTCCCGTGCAATTTTTTCCACTCTACTTACACCAGCTTCGTTGCTAAACGGTGAATGTTTTTTCTTAAAATCTGTTGCCACTGCAAATTTAATTAAAATACAGTGACGTAAATACTCATCTCTCTACAAAATATATAAATACATATTTAATTTAAAAAATAATATCTAAAATTAAATATACTACAAGTCTACAACCCTCTAATAAAAAGAAGTTACATCACGTCATAATCCAAGTAACAAAAGACAACTTAATTGCTTAACAGTTAACTCCAAACGGATCCAGACTATATCGGGTACCTACGGCGCTCTAACTGGATCCGACCCTACAACACTAGGTGCATCCCGAGCATGTGGTTGTCAACTTGTCATGCTTATCAGTTATCACAAAGGACCTAAAGGAAATGCACTAAACTGGAAAAATATAACAGGAGGTCTTAGGTTGAGAGTATGATTCTTTGTGCAGCATACATGCAGCCATTTGTTATATCAGATCCTACGCATTAAGGATAGTTACAAAATCGTGATTTCGAAAATATTGCAATACAATACAGATTAGCGCTAAAGACGCTTAGGTATTATTTCCAAATTCCAATCACGAGTGATGTGTTGTCAGCGATATACCATACACTGAAGCATCTCTTAAGCCACAGAGAGTCTGAAACTCCTGACAGAAAAAAAAGAAATACTAACGCACTTTGCCACTTGACTGTGGTCCAACTTAAAATAAGACTCGGAAACAAAACTTCAGTGATGTATTGAAGTCAGAAACCTCTGGCCCAAGTAACCTTTTAAAATATTATTTAATTTACCCTCTTTTTTTTTTCCATTTTCGTTGATTGTTAATTTGTTATTATGTGAGAGCCTATTCGACCAGTCACTGTGCACGTGAAAAAAAATATTAACTTAAGAGTGAATTTTTTTTATTCACAAACACAGTAAAATTTAATTCAAATACTACGCTCATGTCCATTCCCTTCCTACCGCCGAACACGCCCTAAGCTCCGAACATAAACATTTCCCTGTATTTTGGAAATAAACAAATATTTCTTACATAGGGAGCTTTATGATTTGAGCAGTATGTTTTATAACATGACAGTTAAGTACCAATAATTGATACTTTGTCCAAATTAATAAAAATATTAAGAGATTGCAAGCTAGCTCTTCAAATCTTGAATCTATAAAACTGCAATCTGTAAAATTATTTTTGTGTGTGTTTTGATTATCATATGAATGTTGTAATTTTGAAAAAAAAAATACTAGTCAATAAATAGCAAACATTTGCAAAAAATGTGAATTTATCTGCTTCGCCTACGAAAGTTTATGACTGATAAGAAGGTGATTACTTAAGAAATAAAATTATTCTTAAGTAAAAGTGTACGACTGATCCCCATAAGCTTTCCAACCTGGTGCACTATTTGAATTTAAAATGGAGAAGGTGATTTGCTTGAAATATAATATAAAGTTCAATGATAATAATTAAATATATACATGGAATAAATATGAGCGACCTCTCTCATTTACCTGATAATATCATCTTTCATTTATTTATTTTTCCTTTTTGAGTGAAATCAGCATCTCTCGTCCTATGATTTATCAGTATTAATATATTATGATATTATGAATAGCAGATAAAAGTGATAATACTATGTTCATATACATTTTCTGTCCACCGGAATCAATATTCCTGTAGATTTGTTTGGGATAACGAAAGAGGATCGGGCTGCAAAATGTAGAAATTGGAAATGGACGCGACAAATTAGGTCGCTTTCAGAAAATACGATGCTAGATCCGGGGAAAGATTTTATTATCCCACCCCAAATGTCCCCGAAATTTTTATTAATAGAAAATAAAATATAAAAATATCAACATTGAAGCAAAGTTTCGTGAAAATTCGAGATATAGCTAAAACGTGATAGTCCATAACGTCCAGGTTACTGTAGCTGAACGTTATAGACCATCACGTCTAGTTAATCTGATCGCTAATGATCTAACAAAAAACACTGTAGCTGGACGTTATGGTCTATAACGTCCAGCTACAGTGTTTTTAAAAAAAAAATTACACTGTAGCTGGACGTTATAGACCATAACGTCCAGCTACAGTGTTTATTTCGGTTAATTAGCGGTAATTTAATTTCGTTAAGCTGGCCGTGATGTTCCATCTGGATGTTATAGAATATCACGGTTTAGCTATATATAGAATTTCTGTGAAAATCTTCTTCAATGTCTATTTTTTTTTATTTTTTTTTCTATTAATAAAAATTTCGGCAAATGTCCTGCAGAAGTGCAGATAATGTGATTTTTCTATTTCGGACCACTTGTTATTTAACCGATCAAATTTTATAATAAAAAATATCGCATGTGATTAATATTCAATACAAAGATAATTTAGAGATTCATGTAGATCAAATAAAGTTGGTTTCATCTTCAATCGTACAAATTTGACTGAATGGTGTCACGTAAGGCTATGTTTGGATGCACTAAGAATAGTGCTATTCTTAGAATAGCATTGCTATTCAGAATAAGGACAATTCAAACGAGAAATAGAGCTATTCGGAATAGAGAGAATAGGGCTATTCTCTATTCTTACAAAAACATAGAATAACATTTGTTGCTTTCAATATTAATACTAATCTAATATTTAAACTAATATTATATTACATTTAATATTTAAATTAATATTATATTGTATTATATTTAATCTAATATTTTATTTAATACTAATATAATATTTAAAATAATATTATATTACATTTAATATTTAAATTAATATTATATTATATTATATTTAATCTAATATTATATTTAATACTAATCTAATATTTAAAATAATATTATATTACATTTAATAATTAAATTAATATTATATTGTATTATATTTAAACTAATATTATATTACATTTAATATAATATTTTATTTAATACTAATCTAATATTTAAAATAATATTACATTACATTTAATATTTAAACTAATATTATATTACATTTAATATTTAAGCTAATATTATATTACATTTAATATTTAAACTAATATTATATTACATTTAATATTTAAACTAATATTATATTACATTTAATCTAATATTTTATTTAATACTAATCTAATTTTTAAAATAATATTATATTACATTTAATCTAATATTTTATTTAATACTAATCTAATATTTAAATTAATATTATATTACATTTTACATTTAACCTAATATTATATTATATTTAATATTTAAACTAATATTATATTATATTTAATATTATATTATATTTAATATTATATTATATTTAATACTAATCTAATATTTAAAATAATATTATATTACATTTAATATTTAAATTAATATTATATTTAATTATATTTAATCTAACACATAAATTGTTACTTTATTCATTCCCTCCAAACTCTATTCCAAATATGCAATCCAAACAACTTTTTCACTATTCCGAATAGCTTGAGTTAGCACTGTTCTTAAATAGTAGCTATTCTAGCTATTCTAGAGTTCATCCAAACGTACCCTAAATTTATACCGTCCATTCTAATTGTAAGACAAGGGTCAAAATAAACCACTTAGGGCCTGTTCGGCGGACGGGAATGGGCACAGGAATGGACAAAGTTTGAACTAATTTTTACTGTTCACGTGGAAAAAAAAATTCACTCTGAGTGAATTTTTTTTCCCACGTGAATAGTAAAAGCAGCCGAACAAGCCCTTAGTGACTTATTCAAGTTCAAATTAGATGTTTTCATAAAAAAAAATATATGTTCTGCATGTGTTGTATTATCTAAAATGAACGGTCAAGTATAAGTAACTATTGTTATGATATTAAAAGTAGGGATAGACTGAATAGAAGAGTATGTGGGTCAATTGACTTCTATTTATTTTTAAAAAAAATGTGTTTATACACGATTTTTTATATAATTTAGATTAAAAAATACTACTAAAACTGTAAAATTGATCATCATTCGCAGCACAAAAATTTTATATGATTGAATCCATACTTCAAATTTTAAAAGTATGGTTCCATTCCTATCTGTATCTGAGCATATCCAAGAGAATTTGAAAATTGGAGGATATACCTCCATATTTTCTCTCCAAACAAAAAAAAATCTTAGAGAGTTTGGAGTGAGATTTTGAAACCTCGGATGTGTTTGAAAGAGTCCGCATCGTCTGCATTAACTCAAAAGAGCATCTTTTGAGTTAATAAATTTCGGCTGTCTGATTTTAAACGGAGTCAATTCGGCACCCGCCTATAAAGTAGGAAGCTCTTTAATATTAGTGTAATTTTGATCGGCACAGATCATAAGCCTGCTGATGGGAGTATTTCTCAACCCAGTATTCAAAATCCAGGAATGAACCCAACGGATCGAAGGAAATTTCTAATGAAACTAATTGTCTCTCAATGAATACATGATAAAAAAAACATTCTCTAAATAAGAGAACAAGATAGAATAGATTTAGAGTTAGAATTGACTTTAATGATCATGAATAGTTAAAGCTAAACAAAAAAATTCAATCTATATCAAAATATCATTTTTACAAACCCATGCACTTCTTTAATTTATTCTTTATTCCATCAACAAAAAAAAAACTTTTGGTTTAGAAAAATAGAAAAAAAATAAAAAAATGAGAGTTTGAAGAGTTAGAAACTTAGAATGCTTTCGTTTGAGGAAGATTTCGCCTCTGCAAATTCTTCTTATTATGAAAAAAAGAATAATATACATGTTTGGCAATGAGCATTTTTTTGAAGACAAGGATGATTGAATATGAGAATAGAAATTTTAATTTGTGAATTATCAAGATATTTTAACTGGTGAGAAAAATTTAGAATATAAGTATTCTGCAAATGTATGAAAATTTTATTATAAAATTGTTTTTTTAATAATTAATTTTTTTGTTGAAGATGTAATGTTAAACTCAAACGATATTACGTGTAGTCGTGTATTGATACAAATTACTGATTTAGATTATATAATTGTATTACATCAAATCTTCCAAAAAATTAAATGGATAATTTGACTATTAATTGCAAAAAGTAGTACCAATTTAATTATACTTGTTTAATTATTATTTTATATTATTAAATTATGTTTGTTTAATTAATTTTATTTTTTTATTTGATTCTTTGCTTTTAATTAATTGAGTGCTTAATTGTGCAAGTTAAATTTAGTTTAATACGAATTATGAAACGAATCAGATAGTTTTGAATGAGTAATTTGAGTCCAGTACCCATCATAGTGACAAATGAATTATTCGGGTTTAGTTCTGCGAGGTAAAAAATTTGTGATTCAGGAATAATTTGGATATAATTTGGGAATGGTTCGAAATTATCCGAACCAGAAATCTCAATCCTACAAGGAAGCAAAAAAAAAAACTAAAAAAAATATTATGGGAAAAATTCGGGAAAAATTCGTAAAATTAAGAAAAGTTCATAAAATTCGCGTATTATTTGAAAATAATTCAATCAAAATTCGATCAACTGAATAATTCGACATTCAGTTCGTCATCACAAAAAAAACAAATTATTCGCAAATCTTGTGACTATGGTACCCATGATACACACCCCACTTCCAAGCATTACAGTGTTATAACATGAATAAATTCTCAAAATCCCAAAATGAATCAGTTTTTTAGGCCATTACGGCCTGCTAAATTTACGGGCCGCTCAAAGTGAGAATTTTCAAAAGGTTACAAATTCTCAAACTTGCTACTTTAGGAGTTACGATTACAGGTGTTTATGGGCGACAACAGCAGCTCTTTGTACATTGTCTTTATCCACTTAATTTACGGATCGGGCCGGCCCATCATTATTTATATCTTACAGCATCTTCGTTTCAATAATTATAAAAACTAAATACAGTTACATAATTATAAAATTAAATTTATTTGTCACATTAATAATTTTGAAATTCTATTCACATTAATTTATAATATGTACATTCTTAAAAAAAAATTAGTAAAAAATTAGAGGCCAAACCACCCATCCATTAATATCTCTCTCTTCGAATTAATTTTATAATGTATATATTGCCTTGATTTAATTTTTTTTAGTAAAGAGTGAAATGTCAAGTCACACATTTATTAATATCAAAACGGCTTCACCACCTGGTTTTTGGATATATTTCTTCTTACACTTAGGACCTGTTCAGCTGCCACTGTATCCGTGGGTAAAGAAAATTCACTCAGAGCGAATTTTTTTTTTTCACGCGCACAGTGTTTCGGTCATTTAAATTAGACCCGAACCCAAGTCCATTCCCGTTCCCGCCTAGCAGCCGAAAAGGCCCTTTAGAGTATTGCCTTCAACCTCGAGACTAAAGGAAAATTTTATTTATATTGACATGCGAATTTGTTTTTTTTAATAATTTTTCAATCACTAACATGACATCAAATGAAATTAATACTAATAGTATCTGATAGCAATTATCAGGTTTTTAAAAAAAAGAAATTAATACTAATAGAGTTTGATGTGATAATTTATAAACGCACCGTTAATTTAATATTTTACGTTCTATATCGCCGCAAATATAGTTATAATTGCCAAGTCATTATTTGAATTTTCTTACAAATATAGCCTAGAGAATTAGAGATGATATTGACGAACAAATATTTAATAAAAAAATGAGGAGGGATCCAATTATAACATTTGTAAGTTACAACACCTTACAACAATTCAGTTTTACAATTTTAAAAGTCTAAACAGTCAATCCAAACTGTTCAACATGATACCTATATTAAAATGTATTTGGAGATAAAATTTTATATTTTTTTTTAATTTTTTCACTATTTATTAAGTATTTTACAAAACTATTGTTTTTAGATAATTTTAAACCACTAAAAAACAACAGTTTTGTAAAATACTTAATAAATAATAGTTAAAAATTTTAAAAATATTAAATCTTATCTGTAAGCACATTTTAATATAGATATTATGTTGAACAATTTAAATCGACTGTTTAGAAATTACAAAATCAAATTATTGTATGGTGTTGTAACTTCCATATTATAAGTGTGGATTCCTCCTTAAAAAAATTATGCTTTCCCGTTACATCGCTAATCTGATTAGTGAATTGAAAAGAATATACGGGTTAGTTTTCTTTGGAGGTCACGAACGAATTTTTCGATGACTTCGGTCAACAATTAAATTTACACGATTTTTTATTCATCTCTACTTGGACAATACATTTGTAAGGAATCGATAAGAAATCGATAAGAAACTTACTTGATTAAATTCATAACTTAATAACTATAAATGGAAAACTAAAGTTTGATAATCAACACGAAAACCAAGACGAGATATAACACGTCTCATTCTCATATATATATTATTTTTCGAAATTGCTGCAGAAAATCAAGAGAGAAGAGGGAAAAAAAAAAAAAATTTGCTGAGAGAGACCATCGGACCATCGGTCCTCTAATAGCTTGTTACCGCATGCATCCAAGCAAATAACGGATTTTAACACATACCGCTGCGGTTAATAACGATCCGTATCCCCAAACTCGATAAATAACAGGTCTACATTTCTAAGCCAGGCCCTACGATGCATACGTAAATAGGGTACTTACCCCTTTTTAAAATACAATAAAATTTGTTTAGGTTTCTGTCCATCTTTGCATGTTCACTGGACCTCCCCGGGAAGATCCAAACCGTTCATATACACTTGACGGTACTGAGCGTCCATAAGCTATGGCTATCCAATAAATTTCATACTACCGGAGAGCATCAGAACAGAGTAGTTAACAGACGACTCATTAAAATATCTCTGGTACGCTTACTGATCTATTAATAGTAAAGCATACCCTCACCGTTAGGTACCATAGATGGGAATCTCTGTTCCGTACAGTGCGGTGAATGCTTGCTTAGCGAGCGACGTTTGATCAGACGCAGTCTCAGAGCCTGCGCTGCTCTGGCCTCTCTGCCTCAGGCTCAGGTCTGTTTCCCTTCACTGTTGTCGTGTCACCTCCCCGGTACGCTCACCGCATTTTACCTTTTTAACCTCCGTTCTTCCTTTTTCCCATTATTACCGCGGTAACGACGAATCTTTCCTCTGTGACGTTCAATGGATACATCATTGGTCCAGACTCCAGAACACAGCTTTTAAATTTCCTTGCATGTCTCTTCTGGTATACAGTCAATATTCGGATTTGTTTTTGTGGTCCACGGTACTTCAGGTTCAGGCAATAATTTCATTGTTTCTGTGGTCCACAGTATACCTACAGGCTACAGTATAAAAAATACATATCTGGGGAGTGAATTATAGAAGATGTAAATAAGCACATGGAATTTTTTTTTAGCAAAATATATGACAGAAATTAAATAGAGAGATGAAGGAGGAGACAACTAAACAGGATGAAAATCCTTCTATATTTGTTGTACAGTAAAAGAAATGTACTTAGAGGTCTTATCAATTGTATCAGAGAGACAGAGACTTACTGATGTACAGTATAGCTACATTACTAGCTTTATGTTCTAGCCAAGGCTAAAAGAGATTTGCCAGAAAAACTCAGATACTGGTATTAATTTCAGATTTGCCCCCCTGACAGTGGTAAATAAATGTCTCAATTTTTAGCCACAGTAAAAACTCCAAAAAAAAAAAAAATACAGCAATTGGTTAAGTTACATGAGCAAAACTAGAGTGTGATGTGCTCACCAAAAGGGGTTGATGAGCATACCTTCAAAAGATTATCGGATTGACTTCGAACTATGAATCCAAACCGTTAAAATTCATGTACTTCGTGAGTGATGCATGTACATGCAAATTTTTTAAAGTTTTGAATTTATTTAGCACATGATCAAGCGGTCAAAACACTGAACATTTTATAAGTTACATTTTAAATTGTTTTATGTATTCATTTTTCATCATTTTTTTTTACCACTTGACCATATACTAAATGAATTTGAAACTTTAAAATTTTTGTATGTACATACATCACTCACGAAGTACATGAATTTCAACGGTTTGGATTCGTAGTTCGAAGTGAATCTAATAGCTTTTTGGAGGTGTGCTCACCAACTTCTCTTGGTGAACACATCACACCCTAATTTTGCTCAAGTTACATACTGTATATATTATTATGTTTGGTGTACGAATATTATCTTAAAACATTTTCCTATTCTTCTTCATTTGTTATTATCATCTCGACTTGTTCAAATTCTTATAATCCAACTCAAATATATGACATCTAAAACGAATAGATCAAATTTACATTAACAATTAACTTTTAGGAGATAATTTGTAGGGATCGTTCATAAATGTTTAATTTGTAACTGTGGAGTCAATTAGAGCAGACTTAATAAAAATAAACCAAAGATCCCGAATTAATCCAAAATGAAATCTGAAACGAATCTCAAATAAAAAATTAGATGTTCCAGCAGATAGTAATCCCATATATAACACCACAAAAAATTGTGAACGAATCCAACAAATTTAATTATACACGATATTTAGCAAACTTATAATATAAATAATAATTATTATTTTTTAGATAAAAAGATGGAGGTCTAGTTAATAAATTTCTATTTAATTGTTCATAAAAAACTCCCCTCCCCTTATCTGGATTTTTAATCCACGATCTCTCGCAGGAAGAAGTGTTGCATTTTGCCACTAAATCAAAAACTGATTATTATAAATAAATAATATTGCTTAACTACAGAAACATGCGCTGTAAATATATAAATTATTTATTGCAAACTTCTTATAGATGATATGGCCTGCCCATGGCCACCTTAGTATGCAAAAAAAATTCTCTAATATTTTAACAGACCCGTTGCCTCTGTACACTATGCTTCACAATTGATCTTTACATGAATTAATGAGTTAAATAATATGGTGTGTGTGTATATCATTTTCCAAAACTAGCAAATTACTAAAATATTATAGAAATCCCCAACAAAATTACATTTAATTGTCCATAAAAGACCCCCTATCAGGATTTTTAATCCACGATCTCTCGCACAAAAAGTGTTGCATTTTGTCACTAAATCAAAAACTGATTATTATAAATAAATAATATTGCTCAACTACAGAAACATGCGCTGTAAATATATAAATGATAGAGCTGGGCTATGGTGAGTTGCGAAGTAAGATGTCATTTTTACTTCACGCTCATATTTTTATTTTGAAAATCTAAACGCCCGATCCGAACCGCTCAACATGTTCTCCATATTGAAATGTGCTTGGAGACCAAATTTTATAATTTTTGAAATTTTTTTACTATTTATTAAGCCACTTTGAAAATCGCTGATCGAATGATCCAGAATTTTTTACTGTTTTTTTACTATTCACCCGGATCTGGGATTTTCAAAGTGGCTTAATAAATAGTAAAAAAATTCCAAAAAATATAAAATTTGGTCTCCAAGCACATTTCAATATGGAGAACATGTTGAGCGGTTCGGATCGGGCGTTTAGATTTTCTAAATGGAGTATGAGCGTGAAGTAAAACGACGTTTTACTTCGCAACTCACCATAGTCAATCTCTAAATGATATATTGCAAACTTCTTCACAATTGATCTTCGCAATTGATCATTTATACATTATAAACTTCTTTCCAAAACTAGCAAATTACTAAAATCCTCATAACAAATCACACAAACATGTTACAGAAATGGCCAATGAAATTACATTCGTATAATCATATCACAATTCACAAAAAAGCTAGAGTAAAAATAAAGCTACTTTCTTTTTATTTTCTATACACACTGCATCAAATTCATGCTCTTTATTTAATTACTTAATATAATTTTGTATTTTGTGCTAATCTTACGTCTCAAGTTGTCTCTGTCTTTAGCTTTCATTCCGACATTTTTAAAAATACCCAAAGTTAAATAAAGATTAATAAAAATGCTCACACCCTCAAACATTTATTAAGAATGCCCAAACTGGCCATTTAATGGCCGGTCCCGATTAAAAAACCCAACCGGCCATTCAATGGCCGATCCCGTGGTTTTTTTTTTCCTTGTTTTACACCCTATATTAACCCCACCCCCCTCATCCCTCCAAATCGTGAGAAGCACCGACAGAAGAAGAGAAGGAAGGTTTGTTTTTTATTTTTTTTCTATTTAATTTAAATTATTTTTAATTTTTAATTATTTCTAATTAAATGTAATTAATTTTAATTAATTTTAATTTTTTTTAATTTTTTTTAATTTTTTTTTATTTTGTTTATTATTCAGTAACTGCGTAAATTAGAAACCTGACAATTGTTTATCACTTTCAAAATGTAGTTTGATTACAATGCCATTGATTTCAATACACTGTGGTGGTAAGCTTCTTAATATGCAAAAGGGCCTTATTACAACAAAGAACCAATTGCTTCAGTAATGGTTAACGATGATATATGACTTGAAATTCATAATTTACGATTACACCGTTTTAATTTACGTACAACAAGGGCATCTGGAAGCCAAGCAGGACCGTCTGGAAGCCAAGCTGGGCCGTCTGGAACCCAAGCAGAGCCATCTAGTAGACCATCTGTCGGAAGCGGTTTCTTTCGGGGATTTAGTTTTAGGCGTAGTAGTAGTAGGAAGTGATTTATCCCTATTGTCACACTTTTTATTTATATGTTGTGAACTTTTTTTATTCTAATTTGTGTAGATTTCTTAATAACACATTTTCTGTGGATGATATTGAATTGAATGATACGTCTGCGAATTTAATTGTGACTTTGAATTTTTTCTCGCGCCTATATTATCAAACGAAAGTACTTCAAATCACGGGACCTCTGCAATTTCATAGATACATCTGCAATCACATTCCTGCTTGTGTATCCAGTTATCCATTACATTTTTTTTTAACTGAATGTGTAAAATAGGAAAAAAAAAAAAAACCACGGGACCGGCCATTAAATGGCCGGTTTGGACATTTTTAATAAAAGTTTGGGGATGTGGGCATTTTATTAATCTTTATTTAACTTTGGGTATCTTTAAAAATGTCGGCTTTCATTTCTCAATCGACTATGAATAGGTACTTGAAATTGCAACAACGGGTGGGATTTTTGTTCAAAGGACATGTAATACTTTATTAGACTTTCATCGATTTTTAACTTAATTTAAAGAGTTTACTCTTTTTTTTAGAGCGTTTGTTAGTGGCTATCAAGTTAGATTTTACTCAATCAAATAAATTTTATCGTCTTATGGTAGAGTTATCCTCTGCTGTAAATATATTTTGACTTCGGATAACTACAAAAAATTAGATTTTTTTTATATTTTAATAACTTATCCAGCTATAACGGATTTAGTGGTTATGGTTACTAATTTTATTTTGGACTCCGATAATAGCTTCTGCACTCTAGTTTTTGCACTGTCTCTATATCATAACTACCATAACTGTCTGAGAATCGCAAAAACTCCAGTGTTTAATTTTTTTTTTCTAAAGTATTAATACCTATCCACCAAAGTATTTATACCTATGGACGGAATTATTTATATCTATAAGGTGAACAATTTTTACGTAAATAATGGCCTCCCAAATCAAATCCTCCAAACGTCCCCGCACTGTTCCTGCACCATAACTACCACAACTGCCTGGGGGGCTGCAAAAACTCCAGCGCTGATTTTTTTTTAAAGTATTGATACCTATGCATGAAAGTATTTTTACTTATGCACATAAGTATTTTTACTTATGCGCATAAGTATTTATATCTATGAGTTGAACAATTTTTACGTAAAATAATTGTTTGTTCAACAAAATCTTCCAAATATCCCCATACCATAAATATATGTGGGGGACCATACACGTTTCTAAAAATATTAATATTGTCATAACTATCTGGGGGACCGCAAAACTTTATATTTTTTACATATGTTACTGGATTACGTCTGAAAGTATTAATATTAAGTACTGCAAGTATTTATACATATGCACTGAAATATTTATATGTATATATATTGTACAAAATTTAATCTTTAGGCATTCGATCATATCAAGTTACACATCAAATATTAATATCTTATGATTTCAAGTATTAATATCTTATTTTGCAAGTATTTATACGTATGAACTGAAATATTTATTCCTATGAGGGTGACTATTTTTGTTAGAGAAATATTAACACGGGGACGATTGAGAAATATTGATGCGGGAATATGGTCTCCACTACTTCATTAGAGGAAAGTTGATGCAGGGATCATTGGAGGACTGATAAAGGAATGATCATAACAAGTTACGCATGAAAGTATTAATATCTTAACTTTCAAGTATTTATACATATGAAGGTTGACACGGAACAAGTGCGGAACTGAAAAAAGGAAACCGTATAATTAGTAGAAACCATAGTACAATCTTCTCCTATTATTGCTATAGTAACAGAGGGACTGGTGTGGGAGATTCATATAATTATTTTTTTATTTTATATATTCAAATCTTATTCAAATACAACGTATTAACCACTAAAGCATTTTTTTTTATCAAACTCGTGATCATTTAAAGGTGGGGGTGGAGGGGGGTTCATGTATATTCTTCAAAAACTTCAAAATTCTGATATTTCCTCATCTAAATTCTACAATATCTACACGTTGAAGACTCATATGAGATAATTCGTTGTAAATATTAAATGGTTTGGCGGCTTGCCTTTACTAAAGTACTCATTTTTCTTTATTGAAAAAAGTAAAAATATGTAGCATGTTTGAGAGAAATGTTCAGTTTTCTAATTGACCGATGTGAGGACAAATGATTCGTTTTCTTACTTGCGAGTTATGACGCACGTACAATTGCATGTTTAAATGTATAAGTAAAGACATAAACTACTTGTCCTCGAAAATCGACCAATTAAATGATTGGACATTTTTCATTACACAAACAACGTTTAATAATTAAATGATAAAATGAGAAAATTTAAAACGAGTTTTAATATAAAAGATAATAAATTGAGAATAATTGTGGATTTTGAAATTTAGAAGAGTTAATATAATATTAGAATTTTAATGAGAAAATTACGTTACTTCAATATATATATATATAGAGAGAGAGAGATAGGCTAATATGCTTTTAGTAGCATATGGGCTGATATGCTTCCAACTCAAAATCGGATTTTCAAAGTCCAAACGGTCGATCCGAACTGTTCAAGTTGATCTACATATTGAAATCTGTTCGGAGACCAAATTTTACATTTTTTGGAATTTTTTTACTATTTATTAAGCCACTTTGAAAATTGCTGATCGCATGTCCAGAATTTGGTTGCACTGTTTTTACTGTTCACCCGGATTAGCAATTTTCAAAGTGGCTTAATAAATAGTAAAAAAATTCCAAAAAATGTAAAATTTGGTCTCCAAGCAGATTTCAATATGTAGATCAACTTGAACGGTTCGGATCGACCGTTTGGACTTTGAAAATCTGATTTTGAGTTGAAAGCATATCGGCCCATATGCTACTAAAAACATATTAGCCTATCTATATATAAATATATATATATATATTTTAGAAATATACATAAAAATTTCTTATAAAGAAGAGAGAGAAAAGGAACAACGTTAACATTAATTATTTACTATCTAGAGCAAATTAAGCAGCAGCCAACGGACGTAGTTTTGGACTTTTGATGGTTGTCTTTTTCAATGCTTTTTTTTTGGTTGCTGTCTGTTTACGAGTTGTCGAGTTATGATGTTTCAATTCAAATTCATTTTAATTTTACAAAATGCTACGGAATATATCAAATTTCGTTATAGTTATGGTTTTATTCTTCAATTGCTTTTGTTTATTTACACACATATCCTTTTCAAATTCATTTTCGTATATATATTTTTAATCTCAAAATGCAATATATAGTTAATTAATTCTGCATTTTTTTTCTCTTACAACCGTAAATTACTCAGCAATATTGGAGAGAAAAACAAAAAAGGAAGGTCCACATTTTGCTTGAGCGAAGCGTCGTTTGCGCACAAAGTTAGGCGACAAGAACGGAGTTGGGGATTGTCAATTCTACATCACACAGAGACAAGAGGGACGACTATGCAACGCGCATGCATCGACACTGTTCCTCTCTAATTAGACAAATTATAGATGATGTGACCACTGCCATGCATGCACGTTCTGTCAACAGTTTTACGTACTACGCTAGCTACTAGCTTGTTCCAATCTCATCTCTGGCTGCTCAGTGCTCGATCGTAAGTCGTAATTAAGTCGTATACAACTTACCAGTTACCAGGTCGGCTACTGGCACTGCTAGCTAGTATAGATTCATGCATGCATCGTATTTGTTTTGTTCCTCTCGTTTTATGATTCTTCTTCTTCTTCCAATTTACTGATTCCTGGTAGCTAGGCTGGTAGATTGAATTGCCTTTATAATAGGATTAGTTAGTTTCTGGGGAATAGATATATAGATGATATGTGTCCGGTGTCCCGTGCTCTGATTTTGTATTCACGTGTCATTTATGAAATCAATGAATCATAGATTTGAATATATAATCAATTATGAAATGAGCCCGCATTATATTTCAGATATTGATCTTTATACAGTGCATGCCTAGATTCTAGGCTAGATGAACGAAAAACATTTTGACGAAAATTAATTTTCAAGTTTCTGCTGAGAACTAGTTTTTCGTCTAGTGACAAAGACACATGGTCTTCATGTGAAAGGTAAGTTGATCTGGATCGTTAATTTTGTATTATGCGTGCAATATCGATCTCTTACTAACGGTTCAGATATCCCCAGTGGCGGAACCAGAAATGATCGGTAGGGGGGGCCCAAGGGCTCAGGAACCAGGAATGATCGGTAAGGGGGAGCCAGAAATCAGAAATTAATCGTAATTTCCAACCAGTTTTTTTTTTTATTAAAGGGGTTTTATATATTTTCTGGGGTCAAGGGGGGGCCAGGGCCTAGGCTGGCCCCTGCCTTGGTTCCGCCCCTGGATATCCCCGTCACCATTTTTCCAATATCATACAAAGTTATTTTCAATTTTAGAATTGCAATTTATATATAGTCTCGAGTGGGTGTTTTCGATGTGATGAACACTAATCATAATTATAGTTATGATTTTTGCAAAAAAAATTCTACAACAAATCAACAAATTTAGAAATTAAACCTCCGTATAATGTTAAAACAAACAATTAAAGCTGTGGATGAATTTTAAAACAAAAGATTTCACATCTCACGTCCACTCAGGGCTCTGGATGCTGCCCTTGCCCATGATGTATTCTAACAAGTTTTTTCGAATCTGCAGCTTTTGGTTCTTTATTTTGTCCATTGATGTATTGTAACATCTCACGACCACTCAGTGCTCTGGATGCTGCCATTGCCCATGATAAGTAATTTTTGTCATTGAGTAGGGTGTTTGTTAGCTTGGAGAAATTTGTTGTTTCTTCTTGAGCTATTTTTCTTTTGCTAAACTTAATTTATTGTGGTTTTGTGGTTTTTGGATCACAGAGTCTTTTAATCTGATACCATGTTATTTTTGTAAAATAGAGAGAAGAAATTGAGAAAACAAATTATATTACAATTTTATTTTTCTGATTACACGTGTCTCTATTTATACTTACAAGACAACAAAAACTAGTAGTTGGAATGCACTATTTCCTATTACTATTAATTACAAGGCATTTTTTTTCTTATTCTATTAAATATACAAGCTGTTATAATTTGAATCCTATTTTATATTTCAACAGAAAATTACAAATATAAACTGAGTTATATATTTGTATGTGATTTGTTGTAAATTGTAAATTAACTGAAATTTGTTATTATAATACTTGTCTTTTTTTTTTTACCAAGATGTTCATTGTAAAATGTATTTTACGAGTGTTCCAATTAATTTTATATCATTTTTCTAAATTGAATTACATAAATTATCTTAATATTTATTACGTTGTACAAAGCATACATATTTATGCCTTGCTCAGGTAGTAAAAAATATTGTTTATAATAAGTATATATGCCTTCTTGCTCTTGTGATATTCCGTAGGGTTACGTCATGCTCAATGGATGTCCCGTGTTTGATACTTGATATAAGATCTCAGAAGATTGAAGATGCTAGTTCTTTAGAAGCTCCCATCCGCTCTTGTCGGGAGCTGCATCCGAGATATGACATGACAAATTTTTCATCTACTTTTTGCCTTCTCGATCGATAGCTTTGTGTATTTTTGTAGCAACTCACTTTCATCCTCTTTAGACTGGGCTCAGATCGATGTCAATCTAATAGACAATCCAAGAGGTGAGGTCGGAGGGCCCATGCAATCAATGCCGGTGTATATAAACCATGTTCATGTGAAGGAGACGTGTTTTCTCTCACTTTATCAGGTATCACCGTATCAGGCTATCAGCCAAGCGGCTGGTTGCATCGCGACTTTTTGGATGAACCAGTTTCACCATACGGAGGATTGATGGCTTTTTAACTCAAGTAAATCCACAAAAAACAAGAAGTGAAAACTACGGCACCACTTCTAGTGTAATTTTAGCTACTTTTAATATCTTGTGGGTGTTTTCGATGTTTACAATTATAGTTATGATTAGTGTTCATCACATGACTTTGCTTCTTCTTCTTTTTCTACAACAGATCAACAAATTTAGAAATTAAACCTCCGTATAATGTTAAAACAAACAAATAAAGCTGTGGATGAATTTTAAAACAAGAGATTTCAGATTAATTCTATTAGGCCGTCAAAGTTTTGATAAGAATGGATGGGATTTTGGATTAATTCCCACCTTTTTTCTAGACCCATTTGTATGAAACTAATACATGATACAATAAAGTTTTGTATTTTACTAAATTTTCATAATACAAATTAGTTGTATTCATTATTATTATTTTTCTTTTTTTTTCTTATTTTGAAAAATATTTTATTGAAATCACAAATCGTGATGTCAATGGCACTTTTTTATTCGTTTACCCGACTTGTACCGTATTCGAAAAAATAGATAAGGGTAAATAATTTTTTTCGTTATCATAATGGATACGGGTATGAAAATGCCTCCACCCAACCCGTATCATACCGGTTGACACCCCTAGTTTTATCATTTACAATATTTTGTTTCTTTTATTTGAACTTTGTGTAGCATTTTACAATAAATAAATTGTAGATACAAGGGGTTGGTTTTAAAATTTATATCAAAATCTGATGATTAAAATTTCATGTTTCAGGTTATAAGACCGAATATCTTCAATATATATATCTGAACAAATTAGTGTTTTGACTTGCAGTTTCTACCCACTACTCATACGGCTGAGATTTAATTAATAGATAATTTGTCAATAAGGAATGTTTTTGTTAATTGTTTATTATTATATCAATTGATATTCGAACCATTGAGCCTTGATACTAAACCACTGAGCCACTGCTGATTTAATTAAGAATTAATGTTTTTGAACCATTGAGCCTTGATACTGTCAGTGTTTATTCTTGCATGAATTATCCAGATGTTTAAAAATGAACTAATAGACGGTTGAAATATTAATCACAAAATTCACAATATTATTTAGTCAGTGTTTATTCGAATCGGATGGTCATTACATGCCTTGATACCGGCGCGAGAATGTTTGGAATTCAAATTCAGTGAAGTAACCTAAAAATTGAGTTTTGGGTTGGGGCTGTCCAATTCGAATCCACGACCATCCAATTAAAGTGGAGTGTACGCATCTCGAGAAATAAGTTCGAATCCCGAAACAATCTCGAACAACGGATTCGATTCGGACGGTCCCGATCCAAAACCCAAAAAATGGGTTACTTTAGGGGATCCGGATCCGAATGTTTGTCAAGGGAGAGGATACATATCATCAGGGTTAGAACATACATATTTAAGTTTAGTTTGTCTTTAAGAATTTTGTTACACTAATTTTTCTGCTTATTTACATCTTTATATCATCGCTAATGTGTGTTTTAGTATACTTCATATTTTCTCGCAAATATGAAATTTATAAAAACATTTTTTTTTATTAAAGGTCATATATTCTTTAACATCTTTTAGATAATTTGTGCCATTGCATTAAAGCCACAGTTTTTATAAAAACAAATTAAAATTATAAACTAAATTGCTTTATAATAGACTATTATACGAGCCACAATCTTAATTTAATTGATTTTATTATATTGTGCTGAGGGACACATGTTTAACTGACGTCTGAAATAAATATCGGAGTTTTAATACGAGCTTTAATTTAAATAAAACAGGACACTATCGTTTAAGATTACATTTTTTTTAGAAATGTTTAAAATTATATTTAATGATGGACATGACCTTTCTATCAGGGGCATGACCGTTTTATCAGCTGCCCCCTGGATTTTGAGTTTTAGTGGAGCTTTATCGGTCTCGACCAACTTTGCCCTCTCCGAAATTTTTTTTGCCTCCCTCTGGACGTTTTATTTGTTATTTGAGTTAAATTTAAGATTAAAATTGAAATAAATTTGTTGAATTTTGATTGGTAATTATAATTATAAGTTAGAGCATCAGAAATTACAAGTCAAAGCATTGAAAAATATAAGTTAAAATATTATTTTTTTATCGAGTATCCAATTAATTAATAAATTTAAATTTAATTAGATATTTAAATCCGATTCGATTTTTTTTTGCCTCCCACGAAAATTTTGAATCCGCCCGTGCGTTCTATCACTACTTTTTTTTGTGATTCAGTTCTTACATTGTTAAAAGAAGGAAATGAACCAATTGGCGATTATTGGCGTGGGTTTCAGCGTACATCTTATCAGGACCACATCGAAGCATCAATTAATTATAACCAAGAAAGTTTTAACTTTGATTTAAAGATGCCACAAAAACCTTATGTAAATTACGGTGGATGATTGATTAGGTTACTGGTAGAAATGCAAATTACATTCGATTATATTATGTTTTAAATCTGACAAAAAAAACATATATTTTTGAATTATGTTTTCATTTGAATATAACGAGGTTTTGATATATTAAAAAAATATTATTATTTTTACTTTATTTTTCCACTGAAAGGTCACTAAACTACTCTCTTTATTCTTGTGGTGGGGGAGTTCTTCTGCTTAATAATGGCCACCGTACTCACATTCCGCATTCGTCGCCATAAAGGGCGATAGCATCAGTCGAATCAATACTTAGGTCGCACATTGAGCCTTGAAGATATTTCTTTCAAAAACTCGAGTCGAACTGTTATATATTGATCTAACGACCTAAGTATAATCAGGACATGCATTTGTGCGAACTGGTCTGTGCCTGATGAAGAATATCATCTGGTAACTTGGTAAGTATGATATTGATTTTCCGGGACCCACATAAGAAATATGGTAGAACGACCCCACGTGACAGCGACCCTCTACATTACGCTACATTCTCAGTCTCAATTTACTTGTTAAACTCAGTCTTTATTTGCATGACGGAATTTGCCTTTTTTTACCCACACTTAGAGTGCTTTTTCTCACCGACCATGCCTGACAGATGGCACTGCCACCATTGCTCCGTCTTTTCCTTTCACGTGCCCTTCTTTCTCGCTGATTGTCAGTACCTCCCCATTTCTTTCCTCTCGATTTCTCTCTTTTGTAACTCACCACTCATCACTCATCACTCACCACTCACCTTCTCTCTCTGGCCCTCTTTATCTCACTAGTGTTAGTGCTCTGTTTTCTCCTGATTGCGCTGGACGAGACGCAGCGGGGCAAAATGATCTAAAAGGGCGTGGTAAGAATCTTTTACCCTGCCTTTTGTTATTTAGTCTTTCGTTTTTCTTCCATTTTTGTATGTTGAAGTAAACGATCGTAACTCGGTTGAATATTTATAAACAAGTTGAAGTGCGAGGTTCATGGTCATATTGTACTTGGTCCCTTGTTCTTAGTTCATTTCTCATTATGAAGTAAGTTATAGACAACCTCTTTTTTTTATCATTTTACTTTGACCTCGTTTTTAATTTTCGTCTTTTCTTTTTCAATCGGCAAGAGAAAACTAACACTTCCGAAAATGACTACTCTTTTGCTGGGCCTTTTTTTTTTTTATGCGGCATTACAAATTGTGCGCTTAGCTTCTTGAGATAAACCCTCCAGCTTTCTAAAACTTATTTTTTTTATGCTAACTGAAACACCATCTATAGCACACGGTAATCAAGAAAAATAGCTAAGATTAAAGGAAACTTGTTTTTCTGGGGAATTGTGACAAACTGGGGAGGTAGCTCAAACAAGAAGCTGCCCCTTTCGCGTCACTATGCAAGATGGATTTAAATTTAGGTTCATATAGCTCTCTGTGATTTCCCTTTTAAGAAAAAAGTAATATTTGTTTTGAGGTCTATAGAAACTAGGACTATCATGAATGGTTTCTCCATTTGGAGGTTGTTGAAATAATGAATGCAGCAAATTAATGCTTCTCGATTTATTTATAGAGTATATATTTAAAAGTTGCTTTTATTCATGTGGTTTTTATGCAAAGTACTTGGTACAAAACAATAAATAGCATAGAATTGTGGCTGCATCTATAATGCCTCCCTTTATCGGTACTAGTTGAGATAAGTAATGCATTGGTTTATGTAATTATACTCTGACTAATTTTGAAAGTGCAATAGCATAGAAGATATTGAGTGAGGCTATGGTAC
Organism: Carex kokanica; assembly: GCA_025461125.1. NCBI lineage: Eukaryota > Viridiplantae > Streptophyta > Magnoliopsida > Poales > Cyperaceae > Carex > Carex kokanica. The sequence goes on from JAJGRX010000348.1 coordinate 2,239,875, forward strand.
TATGCATAGCACGGATTGGTCCGTGCTACGGCTCAATATTTGAGTTTTCAAAATCCTAACGGTCGATCCGAACCGTTCAACATGATTATAAAATGAATATGTACTTGCAAACCAAATTTTACATTTTTTCGAATTTTTTTACTATTTTTTTAGATAGGTAGAAAATCACTGTTTTTGGATGGTCCAGAATTTTCAGATCAAGTGATTTTCTACCTATCTAAAAAAATAGTAAAAAAATTCGAAAAAATGTAAAATTTGATGTTGAACGGTTCGGATCGACCGTTAGGATTTTGAAAACTCAAATATTGAGCCGTAGCACGGACCAATCCGTGCTATGCATACCATAGCCTCACTCGAAGATATTTGTTTCTATAAGCTTATTATTTCGGAATGATTCTCCACGGTAGGAAACTAATCAATTCTTAATGGCCCCGTGAGTGGATAGTGATCTTTTGTTATATACAATGCATCAGTTTATTGGTGCTGTGTCAGATTATTGTTCTATACTCTTACTAATTGAATTACAGTACCTTTGTAAAAAAAAATAATTAATTGAGAAATAAGATAAATAAGTAATAGCATGGGTAAGTTACTTTAGTTTTGTTTTTGTGAAAATTTCAGCAAATGAAGCACCTGATTCATTTAAAAGCAGTGAATGATACTCGTTAATTTCTGGGAAATTTTGTAATCAAGGTCCTGAATATATATATTTTTTGTTTGTTCAATTCGATCTACAGCCTGTAGAGAATTATGAGGTGCATGAGATGGGAAATGGAAAGGGCGGCAGGAAGAGCAAATGAAGGAGAGGCAGAGGTGGCGGCCTGAGGAAGACGCAATTCTACGGGCCTACGTTCGTCAGTACGGGCCCCGTGAGTGGAACCTGGTGTCTCAGCGCATGAATGTTGGCCTGAACCGTGACGCCAAGTCGTGTCTAGAGCGTTGGAAGAACTACCTCAAGCCCGGCATCAAGAAGGGGTCCCTCACCGAAGAAGAGCAGCGCCTCGTAATTCGCCTCCAGGCCAAGCACGGCAACAAGTGGAAGCGCATAGCTGCTGAGGTTCCCGGCCGAACTGCAAAACGCCTCGGCAAGTGGTGGGAGGTCTTCAAGGATAAGCAGCAGAGAGAACTCCAAGAGGCTCAAAAGCCGTCGGTTCTAACCCCATCAGAGCAGGGTAAATACGACATCATCCTTCAGAGTTTTGCTGAGAAATTGGTCAAAGAGAGGCAGGTCAGCCCACTGCTCATGGCCACTCCTCTTCTCCCCCCTTGGTTATCTAATTCCAGCACCGCTACTACCACCACAGCTGGCACACCTAGTATGCACAGGCCGTCTTCCCCTTCAGTCACTCTATGTCTTGCATCAGCAGCCGTGCCTGCTGGGCCCCCTGTTTCTTCTATGCCGCCTATGCCATGGTTACCGGTATGCATTGTGTCTTCCTTTTCATGAATGTACCATTCTCTCTTTGAATGTACTACTTCTGAGGTTATTTGAACTTTGGATCAAGTTTCACGTTTTATCGTGGTTCATCTTGGTATAATTTGTTGCAGGGTGAGAGAGCAGGAGGTTCTGAGACAAGCTTCGGGTTAGCAGGCCCGCGTGGTGACAACATGGTGGTTGCTGAGCTGGCTGAGTGCTGCCGTGAACTCGAAGAAGGTCACCATGCATGGATGTCGCACCGAAAGGAGGCAGCATGGCGGCTGAAGCGGGTGGAACTCCAATTAGAGTCAGAAAAGGCATGCAAGAGGAGAGAAAAAATGGAGGAGTTCGAGGCCAAGATGCGGGCCATCAGGGAGGAGCAGAGCCTCGCAATGGAAAGGATTGATGCTGAATACAGAGATCAGATACTTGGTCTCAGAAGGGATGCTGAGTCGAAGGAACAAAAGATGGCGGAGCAATGGGCAGCAAAACATGCCCGCTTAGCACGCTTTCTTGAACAGATTGCTGCCAGTGGCGGTCGTGCGTGGGTCCCCCCAAATGGCGAGATGAATGGTCGGTGATATGTTTTTGTTAAGTGGAAGCTCGGTTTGAAATTTCCTGTTTTTTATTTTTTTATTTTTTTACGTTTTGGCTACAATTAATGTTTGTATTTGTTCTTGTGTCGTAAGATGAGGTAGCCTTTCCATCAGCATAAAACTGGAGAAATTGTTGCTTTGATGAATTGGAAGCAACCAATCTGTGCATCTTAGAATTTTAGCTGTCTTCTACGATATTTGTAAACATTAAGATTGTTTGTTTTACATGTTAGTTCACACTCAGAAATCACTATTGCTTCCCTATATGTTTTTACCCTTGAATCACTGGTGCTTCTGTCTTGTGTAGCAAAAATTGACTGTTTCTTTTTTATATATATTGAACTGTTCTGATGAGATACGATGCATTATGGTAAATTGTTGGATATTGTCTTGATAATACGATATTGACCTTTCTGATTGCACGACTGCGGATTAAAAGACATAATTTGAAAGATAAAAATTCATATACTAAAATTTGCCGTCATATTAATATAACACCATATTTGGATTGATGATATTGAGAGTTTTTTTTTTTAAAGTTGAAAAATGAAGAGAAACTTGGCATATCAAACACAACAATTGCAACGCACGCCATTAATTCATATCACCTAAAATAACTCAAACATCTCAATGCAAACATCTCATTCACGCAGGATGAAGACACACTTTCATGGAAATGGGATCCAAGGGGCACATACACGGCTCGATTGGTATATAAGATTTTAAGAGGGGGTGGAATGATTAAATGGCGGTTTGCCGTGACTTGGAAATGCCGGATTCCGCCGACGGTAAAGATATTCACCTATCTGCTGCTTCAAGGAAAAACCATGACGCGGGATGTTCTTCAAAAGAGGGGGATGAACATCAACAGGACCTGTATGATGTGTGCGAATTGCCCAATAGAATCGGCGTTACATCTACTTTACCTATGTCCATATGCGGTTGAGGTCTGGTTTCACGTCTCAAGAATTTTGAAGAAACCCATCATGCAACCGAGCTTCACAATTGAGCTCCTCTGGGATGCTTCATGGGACATGGTTAAAAGGGCACGACACATGACCAAAAGAGAATGGCTGGCAAGATTTATCTGTGTGGCATGGCTCATTTGGAAGCAGCGGAACTTGATGTTATTTGAAGGCGAGCGCCTACCACCTAAACTACTAGCAATGAGATGCGTGCGAGAGATGGAGCTTTGGCTGAAATATTGCTAAAAAATTCCTGTTTTAATTTCTGAGTTGTATACTGCTGTGCACACCCTGGGTGCAAACAAACTGATGTATTCTTTTGTTTTCAATTACTTATAACCTGGCAGCCACTGCTAGGCATTCAAAAAAAAAAACTCAAATTTTGAGTTAAGAGCTGAACCGTTTATATAAAGGATCTCTGTGTTTTCCACCTTAGGCCGGATTCTGATCAGACATTCCGGGCTCCGCACGCCACGCTTGCCTGATGGATAAGCATGGCATGCCACTGCTAAGGTTTATTGCTTTTTTTATTTGCAAAATGATACCTGAGATTTTTCTTTATAGCAGCAACAATAACAGTAATAACGTCCTATGTTACCTTATACTACAAATATATCCATTATATGTAAAACTCAACCTCAACTTCTACTGCCGACGACTATTCCTTTTGAATCAATTCTTATCAGTGATCTGACATGGAACACGGTTATCGTGAAATTAGAGAATGGGAGACGAGCAAAATTTTTTAGTTACTAAACCCCAATTTCCATTTGAAATTGGTACTTGAAATGAAAATTGCTAAAGCCCAATTCTCTTCCGTTTATAAAGATTTAGACCAAATACACAAACAAATGTGGGCCGGATCGGTATATATCAGGTCCTGCAGGCTGCAGAGCTACTTACAACACAACAGCTTTTTTCTTTTTTGATTGAAAGCCCGTAGGCGATTGCATTGATCGAAAGAGTTATAAGCGAGTAGTTATATAATATGAAACAATGAGTGTATGTGAAAACATACAGCTATAAACAAATTAAAAACACGCAGGGAATATGTGTATCATGTGGACACAAATTTGATATCTTTGCTTGATTGTAATGACGGGAGTCTAGAGATTGTTTGTTGCGCGCATATGACAGCCGAAAAGACATTGAATCAAATTCGGACCGGGAACTGAATCAACCGGATCAGAACAGTCATCAGGCAACCGAGAGACACTGAATCAAACCGGACCGAAAACTGAATCAACCGGTCCAGGACAATCACTACTAAAAGGAGAGGATTAAGGAGAACAGCTTTCGTCTCTTTTCTGGTGGTGTAATTCCTCATTTTACTCTGACAAATATGAAGAGCTGTTTTTTTTTTTTTTTTTCGAGAAAAACATATGAAAAGTTATGAACTAGACTTGGATCCAGTGAACTTGGACCGAGATAAGAACATTACTAACAGAAACCTGAGTAATGCAGAAACTCAATTGACCTCGATTTTTTTTTGTTTTGTTACCATATTATAAAAATGAATATACAATGTTAACATGGTTTTGAAAAAAAATGAAATATATCATGGCCGACAGATTTAATCTGTACTATCATTTAGGGAGAAACAACTATAGAAACCACAATTCCTTTGCTGTCTTTAAGGGAACGCAAATTTAATCTGTGCTCCACCTAAAATAGTTAATCTGCATCCCTAGTATATTTCAACTTTTTTTTTTAAATCATGTAAACTTCGTTTATTCATTTTTTTAGCAGATGGTAACAAAAAAAATCGGCAATTGACCTACAATCAGAATAAAAAATACAACTATGGTAGAAGAATAATTCAAAATGGCTAATGCATGCTCCTGTATTCAGAATTCGTATCCTCTGCATCAACGGAACGTGTGTTAATAGATCTGAACAGTCCAATTGAGATCTGCACTAATATTAAAAGGTCCTGTGCGTCATAGGCGTGGGCTAGATTGGCTCCGATTCTGATCAGATGGTCGAGATGTGGGAATTTTGAATGAAATTGTTCTTTGGAACCAATAAGGAATGTGGGAAGTTAACTTAAAAACAATAGTATAAATAATAAAACACAATAGAGAGAACTAAATACAAAGTGCCATTTTGCAACCTATCGTTGGAACAGCAACAGAGCCATTTTGCTGTCTGTCTGTAAGAGAGATTCGACACTTTTTATTGCCCCATCCTCCACTTCTTTATCAAATAAAGAATTCCAATTTCCTTGTTCTTGCTTTATCTCAAGTCTCAGACCTAGAACTGATGTGTCAATGAAAGTACTTAAGATATTTGTATTGTTAGATATCATTTCAGATGTTTTTTTATCTTCATATTATCTAAGTTGTAGTAGGAGGAATAATAATAATTACTACTACTACTACAAAATACAAGTGGACCGATGCTCAGAGCATCTACACCCCAACAATTCAAATGAGTTTCTAAATAACTGCTAATTTATTTTTAGAAATTAAGGTCTCTAAAGTTTCTAACTTTCATATCTCTAAAATTAATTTTAAAGTTTCTATTATACCACATCAGCAACAAATTAAAAAAGAGAAATAATTTAAGCCATTCATTTGGCCAGCATAGAGTTTATAAACAGTTTCTTAATAAAAAACTTTATTGTATAATTTCTAAATAAAAAACTCTCCCATATCTCTGAAACTGAATTATAAACTGTCATATCATATTAGAAACTCTAATATAAATGTTCCATAATACTACCCTCACTGTATTTATATTGTATTATCTATACAATAAGAACAAACAGCGTAATCATTCCTCAAACCCAACACTATATATAAACCGCGTTATATGTTACTCCTCCATCTCTCAATCTCATTTTACTAAATTTGCATTTTTTTTACTCTCTATACAATAGAGCAAACAATGTAATCAATAACTAAATTTGCATTTTTGTTGTTAGCGAACTTAATAGATGTAAAACTTTTACAATTTTAAATTTCATTTTTCTTCTTTTTCATGTTTTTACATTATTAAATAAAATAATATTCTAAATAGCGCGTTATAGCAACGCGATAGTATTTTCGAACTTTAAACGCTAAGCTATGGAATAAAAATGCGCTATTTCAGCTACAACAACTATAGTGGTAATCGGGGTTTGCTATAGTGCGTAACGGGTAGCGCAAATAGCGCACGTTATGCTACACGGGCTTTTATATCAAGGTCCAAACTGAATTTTTTTTAAAGACCAAATTTTTTAAGCCCATATTGCTTTTGTATTTAAATAGAAAAATATAGATAATTTATTACATAATGCTTAAGTTATTTTGAATAGAAAAAAAAATATTAGTTTATGTTATGATACTTAAATTATTTTGAATAAAAAAAGATTTATAGTTTTTGATATTACAAGAGATATTTAAATAGAAAATTGGACTTTCACTGGTTTAATTTTAACATTATAATTTCTTAATTAATTTGATGTTACTTATTGCTCTATGAGACTTTACCGAAATTTTTATTAATACCCTCGAAAAAATAGCAAATATGCCATCTGGTTGGAATTTTTTTTATAAATAACCTAACCGCCCCACTGAGGGGCGGTCAGCTCCCAACACCAAATCGCCCCTCAGTAGGGGGGTCAACTCCAGACCAAACCGCTTCCTAGTGGGACGGTTTGGTTTTGCCTATATATTGGAGGGTACTCCTCCCGTTTTTCACCTCATTTATTTCAAATTTTCACTCTCTCTCTCCTTTCTTTCTTTCTTTCTCCAAATTTTCACCTCCCCTTTTGCATGTATGTCCCTCAACTTTTTTATATTTTATTTTTTAGTCCAAAATTGTTAGAAATTATTTAGATATTGTCCAAAATTGTTTAAAATTACCATAAATTGTTCAAAATTATTTAGGAATTGTTAGAAATTGTTAGGAATTAATATAAATTGTTAGAAATTATTTAGAAATTGTCCAAAATTGTTTAGAATTAATATAAATTGTCCAAAATTATTGAGAAATGGTTAGAAATTTTTAGGAATTAATATAAATTGTTAGAAATTGTACAAAATTGTTTAGAATTAAGATAAATTATCCAAAATTATTTATAAATTGTTAGAAATTGTTAGAAATTATTTAGAAATTGTCCAAAATTGTTTAGAATTAATATAAATTCTCTAAAATTATTTAGAAATTGTTTAGAATTACTATGAATTGTCCAAAATTGTTTAGAAATTGTCCAAAATTGTTTAGAAATTGTTTCCAACTAATATAAATTGTCCAAAATTGTTTAGAAATACTATAAATTGTTAGAATTGTTCAGGAATTATCCAAAATTGTTTAGATATTGTTAGAAAATGTTTAGAAAATGTCCAGAATTATTTAGAGATTGTTAGAAATTTTTAGAAATTGTTTAGACATTGTTTATAAGTTGTCCAAAATAGTATTATTAATTTTTTCAGTTTAGTTTGCAATAATAATTCTTATTAATTATTGTAAATTGTAGAAATATGTTAGAAATATAGTAACTTGATATTTTCAAATGTAGTATGGCCAGACCTAGACGGGGATGATCACGAGATACGATGGAGACTGGAGAGAGTTCACATGCTCCCGCTGCAGAGGCTCCTCATGATGCTGACACATTTAGTACTCTTCTGTGGATCCCACATATTAAGCACCGTGTCTCATACGCATCCACCTGATAGGTTCAGTTGGGGTATCAGTTGCTGCCCAGGCAGCGCCATCCACCTGATAGGTTGGATCTCTCTAGTCGTCGCCGTCGTCATCAAGTTTTTTTTTAATGTTATGCTCTAGTTTTAGTTAGATTGTATTTGTAGTATTTTATGTTTTGATTGTTATATTTCATGTTTGGATTGTTATATTTTATGTTGTAGACTTAGCATTTTGTTGTTTTTGTTTTGTTATTTATCTAATCGAACAAAACCAATTTATAACATTACAACAAAATTATAACAAACAAAATTATAATAAAATTATAACAAATTATAAAACATTACAAAATAGAATTACAACCTAAATTATAAAACATTACTTAAAATTATACCCTAAATTATAAAATTAAAACAAATTTTTTTAACATAAATTATTATTTAAAAATTATTATATACCAAACCGCCCCATTGAGGGGCGGTTTGGAATTGGAAGTTGACCGCCTCTCAGTGGGACGGTTAGGTTATTTATAAAAAAAATTCCAACCAGAGGGCATATTTGCTATTTTTTTTCGAGGGTATTAATAAAAATTTCAGGAGACTTTAGATAATGTTGATAATTAATATAATTATATAATATAATTTTTGAAAAAAATAAACACTATGTAGAATAGCTTTCGCTATAGCCATGCTATTCACAGTAGATTTTTTTTATTTAAAATCTTTCTACAATGACGTGATAATCACTGTTTAGAACCTTGAATCAAAATTTCCCCAACCTCTACCAATGTCTAAAATGGCCGAAATTTCCCCAACCTCTACCAATGTATTTACTTTTTTACCTCCACTCTCCGTACCAGTGGTAAAGAAATTTGTACCGACTTCCATTATTGCAATAATTTTGACTTGAAGAGACGTTGATTTGAGATTGAGGTGAAATGCATTGAGAGGTGGTGCCCTTGTAGGCTGATTGAAATAGGGAAGTTATCAGTAACAGGTACGACAGCATAGCCGAGGACGGTGGTCTTGGATTTTCTGGCCCAACTGAATCTTTTATTGGGCCATAGTGGGCCATATCTCCGGTCCTTTTTTCAATAATATATTATTTTTGTCGAAGATCACCTAAACACCCAAAAAGTTGCAAATAGTACCGACCCCATTTTATATCACTTGCGTGAAATTTATGCCTTTATTAGGTTCATTTTGTTAAATTCGCATCCTCTGAGATATGGATCCGACTCTACTGAAGTAGGGTCCTGCTTTTCCGATCCCAGTCATTCAAAATTTTTCATTTGTGTATCTCGATAAAAAAAACTTTTTCATGCACAAATCTCAACGAATTTGAATGGTTGGGATCGGAAAAGCAGGACCCTGCAGCAGAGTCCATTCCCTAAGATATCTCAAACTTTGAGTGTTTTTTCAAAATATCTCAATCATTCAAATACGTTATACACAGATCTCAAAGCACAAATATTACTGGCCCCTACGCTATCCCCGAATAGGCACCGTACACGTCGGTCACGCAAAAGTTGAGATATCTCATAGGATACGCACTCCATTTTGTTTAGGGGTGTTATTGGGTATGATACAATACTGTTGGAAGCATTTTCGCACCCAATACTTATTGAGAGTTGATCTTATTCATAACTCATTCTTATTCATCAAGAATTGATCATATCTTACTTTACCTTTATCCATTCAGATTATCAGATAACGAAACGGTAGCGGACAAATAATGAATAAAACTAATATAATAGTTAGTTTCATTTTTTTTACAAATAACCATCAAACTTGTTCGTTTCACACATATGCAATCACATTATTAATATAATTTTCAAATTACAAAACATCTCTTTTTCAAGTGCTTTATTAAGTTCTTTAACTAAAAAACAAAATAGACAAATAAAAATAATATATTTAACACTATGCGTATAACAAAAGGCATGCACTTTCTTATCGTATCATCTTTAATAAGTACATCACTAATTATTGATCAAACGTTATCATATAAAATGCCTCACAAATCAATTTCACCATTAGAAAACAATATAAAATGTTGAATAAATAATTTTATCTTAAATTCTTTAATAAAAATGTATAAAATATTGTATAAATCAATTTAACATAATAAAGAAAATTTATATAGTTATATGTAAATATAAAAATATTCATTCATAATTATATATATATTAATTACTCAATAAGATAACGGGTACGAAATAGCTCTTATTCATACTATAACTCAATAAGCTAACAATTTTTTTTTCTTACTCATACTCATATTTATTAAATTTACGAAAATAAAATTCTTACACATACCGGCTTTATCGAATACAATATGAATCGGATAGACGGTTAAAAGAGTTTCATTGACACCTAATTTTGCTGTTCTTCAAACACTCTCACGACACATAATTTTTCCTTTTTAGTTTTATTACCAACAAAATAGAATAACTGAAAAACAGAAAAAGGCCCTGATTTCGTATTTTGAGAAAAACACACGAGGAATGGAGAATTTTTCATTCATAGAAATTAATAAAATAATATGTACAAAAATAGAAAGAGTACCACAATTACAATATTATCGTACAAAAATAATATGTACAATATTTCGTATTTTGAATTTGACTCAACGGTTCCAATCTATCGTCTTTTTTTTTTTAGTTTGTGCAAAGAGGAGATTTTGCTGCTACAGAAAATCACTCCATTTACGGATCTTGATCATTTATGCATCCGATACATAAATGAGGTATTTTCAAAACCAGCTTTGCTGCCACACAAAATTAACCCATTTATGGATCGGTATTAAAAAATAATAATAATTCGGACTATAAAAAATATCATATATTATTGAAACGTATAATTGAAAATAATCTGCACAGGAATTATCTTTGGCAGTAAAATATGTTAGCTTATTGAGTTATCATAAATTTAATAAATTTATTATATTGAATAAGGCCACAAAAATAATAATTCAGACTATAAAAAAATAATATATATCTACTATTCGGATACGTATAATTAAAACGTAAAACCATATCAGTATCCATATCTACAAGGATTTTCAGATATTGAATATCCACATCTAATTTTTCAAATACGAATCAAATACGGATCGGATATTATCTATACCGTTTTCACCCTATATACGGTACACTGCCTTAGAATTAATTTACTGTAAAAGGTACAAACACGTGCAACGAAATAATTACGGTACTGTAATTCTGAAGTTCATTTTAGTTGGAGATAAGGGTCAATGTACTATAACTTATCTCCAGTACGAACCCTGGATTATTTACTTTATGTGAAAGTTTGATCACATGTGAAAGAACTAAAATCTACTTCTTTCGCTTTTCAGTTATTGAAAACTGTAGTTTTTTTTTTTTTTTTTCCTGAAAAAGTTGTTTAAAGTATCATAGTCTAGCAACCTAAACAAAACAAAAGCACAAACCCTTGCTGCCCCTCAATTGAGGAATTTGGATCCCGTAACTCAACTTTTGGATTTTAGATTGGAACTGTTCAATTTGAATCTGCGAAAATTCATTTCTGAAATGAGCGCACACATTCCGACGATAAATTTGAATCGGACAATCTCGATCCAAAATCCAAATATTAGATTACTTTAGGGGATCCGGACTCTTGCTCAATTGAGTGTAGTATCTGAGGTATGACTGTAAGAGAACTGAGGATTTCAAAAGACCATCATTGGCCAACAGAATAAGCAACAGGCACAGGATTACGCACCCAATCAATCAAGCGAATGCTGGCAAGTCATTGGCAGAGCATACCTCTGCTCTGGATTGTAAAGATAAGAAAGGGGTAAAACTGATTGGCACTGTTATTATATTGAATACATGTACAGTATTGATCTTATATGGGCAAGGACCGCAAGGTAATCAGGCTAACAAATTTTCTTGAGGGATGCTTCGGTGGACATAAGGACCTATTTGTAAAATGAGTACTATTTTTATTTTCAAAGTTCAAGCCGTCGATCCGACCGTTCAACATTATCTCCATATTAAAATGTACTTGGAGGTCAAATTTTACATTTTTTTTGAATTTTTTTACTATTTATTAAGTATTTTACAAATTCAATGGTCTGAATTTGACTAGTTTTTGTAAAATACTTAATAAATAGTAAAAAAATTCAAAAAAAATATAAAATTTGACCTCCAAGTACATTTTAATATGGAGATAATGTTGAACGGTCGGATCGACTGTTTGAACTTTGAAAATGAAAATAGGACTCATTTTACAAATAGATCATTATGTCCACCGAAGCAAATGCCAATTTTCTAACTACATTTGATAACAACCTAACAATCTTGCTCAAATCTTCCTCTAGCAAACTCCTTAACTGTTGTTCACTTCAGTCAAAGTAGTATCTCTAACAATGTATCGTTTCTTAGGAATGGCTCTGGAAATAGTTTCTCTTCAATTCTGTAAAGTCCGTTCTATAAATTTGATTCAATAGTTTAAGACAAACAAATTGAGTTTTTAGTGTATAATTCATATTAATTATGATTGTAAGTCCGTTCTTTATTTGTCTTATTGATTTTATTAATATAAAGTTAAAATTGATAGATTGTTCGATCTAAAATGAATAATGATCTTTCTAAAATACTTTATTGAAAACACATATTTAGGACTTGAGTCTTAAATGAGTTTCGAATTCATCTCTCCCGCAAAAAGCCACGCTCATAAATCGTTTCATATATATATAATTCTCAAGTAAATGATAAGAAATTACTCACAGGACAGATTCAGAATTTTCGACAGGAGGGGCAAAAAATATCGAATCGGATTTAAATCCATTAACTAACTGGGTACTCGATAAAAAACAATGCTTTAACTTATATTTTTCAATGCTTTGACTTGCAATTTCTGATGCTCTGACTTATAATTCTAATTATCAATTAAAATTTAACAAATTTATTTCAATTTTAACCCTAAATTTAATCCGAATTACAAATCAAACATTCAGAGGGGAGCAGAAAAAATTTCAGGGGGAGCAAAGTCGGTCGGGACCGATAAATCTCCACTAAAATTCAAAATTCAGAGAGACATTTGCCCCCCCTGAAACCACCAGAGTCCGCCCCTAATTACTCATGTTATGTTGAGACCTTAATTGCTTTTGAATGTGGTGTTGGCCACTATGCCCATTGTAGGAGATAATTAGAATTACAAAGATGATATTCAAACCTATAAATAGATTGTAATAAGATATAAGATTAATACAAGATATTCTCTCTTTTTCCAAACCTATTATGATATCATAGCCGGAATATTGTTGGAATAAGACTATCGCCTATTCCATAAATTATGTCTCTTATTCCATTTTATTCTAGCTACTCAAAGAAAACCCTTGATCTGAGCTTTTGTATTTAATGATAATCCGATCTTACACCTGATTTAATCTTACTATCAAGTTGTTGCATCATCTTAGTTCAAACACAAATCTCACTGTCTGTGAGGGTAAAAAGTAAATATTGTCGAGGGTACACCGACAAAAATTGCTATTTTTTAGTGTATCAATATTATCGATAGGAGTATTTGCGAAGATACCGTCAACAAAAAACACTTTTACTATCACAGATAGTGATAGATTTTTGTAGTGGTCAGATCTCGGGTAAATATTTCATTTGGTTAGTTCTAACATTTTTTTGAAGCATTTTATGAATGACAATTTCATGTATTTTTTGTTAGAGAAGATTTTGACTTTTAGGGTTTGAAAAGAAGAGACGGAAAGTTTTATTTTTAAATTAAAATAACTTTGCATACTCTGTAAATAAATTTAATAATTGTTTTATGTAGTTTAAGGATCTTCAGTAAGAAAGAATTTTTGTTGTATCCGGCATTTGTTTTTCCTTATCTATTAAAATTCATTTTTTGTTTTTAATATAATAATTTTGTTGACCACGTGACCTTCAAAACAAAATACTGATTGGTTTTCTTAATTTAATTAACCAATAACTTTAGTTAAATTTAATTACTTACAGTTAATGGTAATAAAACTGTTGGAGAAAAATAATTCAATTAAATGACAAGAAAAAATGTAAGGGGTATTTAGGTCTTTACATAAATAGGCATATTTTACTCATATTATTCATTCTTAATCTCACCGTCTTATTGAACATGTGCTCCTTAGTACGGATTAAATTCTTAATCCATCATCTATTAAGGAAGGCTGCCGAACACCCCGTAAAGATAATCCTTCTCTATTCTACTCGTTCTTCTTTATTCCCAAATAAATATATCTAGATCCATTTTTAAAATATGTTTCAACTTTATTCCAGATAATAATAAACATCTATCTTTCTCTATTCTTGATCTAAACTCACCCTATTCCCTCGGATCAACTGCTATCCCTCTTTTATTCCAATCTATTCCTATCCTCTCATCTCTCTTCACACAGCAACAGGAGAAAAGATCAAAATAGTTCTTCTAAAATGATCAAAATAGTCCTTTTGGGAGCAAAGAATAAGTACTTTTTTTTTTTATAAAAGATGTTCAAGGACTAGATTAACTTTTTTTTTAAAGTTAAAATCTGAATATCAGATTTAATCTTGTGAACCCCCTTGTTATTTTATTTTATTTTAAGGTTCAAGTTGATGTAAATAAAAGTATAAGGACGAACTTGATATTTTTCAGAAAGTTATGGACCTTAACCTAAGTTTTTATTTATTTTTAAATCTGTACTTATCTTTGCAAAAAATAAAAATAAAAATAGCATCAAGGACTAGTTTTTAAATTCTAGAACTTCAGGTGATTCAGGTAAAACTATAATATATATAACAAAAGTTATGCAGATTTAAGTGCCTCATTCATTATTCAATCTTTATAGGTAAGCAACTTTATGTCAAACCTGTCACCTCCTAGCAATGATATTATCACCTGAGAATAGAACACATTAGGTTGCTATTTTGGTTCTTCCACTACAGTTTGTGACTGTCTCATGGTTGTTTGGTTACATTCCAACATATTAGTTGGAAAATTGGTTAGTTATGTCTACGATTTAAGTAACTTTCTGTGCGAAATACTAAAGTTCAGTGCTTATGAACTCTCATTTATTTATTTAATTGAACTTAAATCTACTAGTTTGAGTGTTTAGTGGGATTAATCAATAAATTATAATAACAGGCTAAAGAAAGCTTCAAATATTAATAAATATAATTAGAGTACATACATAATGGGCCCTGAAATTTTTATTAATACCACTGTAAAAAAAAAAAACTCACAAATTATGGGAAATTTGAAAAATATTAGGGCCTCCAAGTTAATTTGCGGCTCCATTCTTGGGATTGACTTAGAGGCCACACCAAAATTCAAAAATGCACTGTAATATACTAATATTTAGGTTTTTGGGGGCCTTCAAGTTAGAGATGGCAATGGGCCGTGCCCACGGGTATTTTGCTAAGCCCATGCCCGGCCTGCCTGTTAAAAACTGATGGCCAACCTGCCCGGCCCAATCTGATGGGCTTAAAAATCTATGCCCGGCCCGCCCATGGGCTTTTTTCCCAAGCCCATGCCTGCCTGCCCTGCCCGGCCATGCCCATGGGCTACCTTACCCGGCCCGTACCCGTATGCCCGTCCCAGCCCAATAAAATAAAATTCAACACAATCAGATGCACAAAATAGAATTTAACACTAAAATAACATAGTTTTAATAACAACAACAGATCAAAGTACAACAATAGAAATTAACTAAGTTCACACAACAAAATAAAAGAATACTTTACCACAATATAGGCCCAACGGGCTGCCTGTGGGCTTCGGCTTAAGCCCAGGCCTGGCTTGGCCCGTCTTCAGGCCCGGCCTTACCTGGCCCATCACAGCGCCGGGCCGACCGGGTAAAGGCCGGGCCGGGCGGGTATAACCGGGCCTTCGGGCCAATTTGACTTTTTTGCCATCCCTACTTCAAGTCAATCTGCGGCTCTCCAAGAGGCCCTAGTATTTTTCGAATTCTCCAATTTCAGCAGTGTTTTGATTTTTTTTTTTTTAAATGGTATTAATAAAAATTTCGGTACTGGGCCAGACCATTAATTGCAAACAGGCCTATGAAATGGTATTAATAAAAATCATTCATTATCTGCTTGAATCCGACATCGTTTCAATTTAAAAACACAATCAGGTGGTTCAGGTCTTCTTATCATGCAACCTGTAAATGACAAAATGTGTATAAAATCACAGATCCGTATCATATTTGTAAAATAATATATACATACATGCATAAATAAATGTGGTTGTCCAACATTCAAAGCATGCAGTATATTTATTAAAGGATGGTCTTTTTTTTTTTTTTAAATGGCTTTATAATATTTTCTTTTGCAGAAAAAAGATATCACAATAATAATAAAAAAACACTTAAAAAAACCAGTTGGTCATTTTTGTGTTTTAGATCACAATATATGGTTAGTTCCGGTTTTCTGTGGATAAAATTTTTATCCACGGCTCATGTATTGGATATATAACTTTATTTTGTGAGATCGGACATAAATCAAACTCTGTTCTAATTTCGAATTCAAATTGGTTATCTTTTTTTTTTAGAGCTGAATTCAAATTAGTTATCTTTTTTTGAAAAAGAGGCACAGAGCCCTTCCATTAATAAAAATGAATGAAACATACAAAAATCACATAAAAGAAAACAAAAAGTACTACCCATAGAAAACCCAAGGCCGTCAAGGTCTCAGTTGCACACCTGACCTCCCTAATCAGATACTGAACCTCGAGACTGACCCATCCTAAAGGCAGTATCAAGATTTCAGTCATGGGATTTCATCATTGACCGGGCCAAAACTCAAGTACAACCTTCCCTAAAAACCCAAAACAGGAGCTGTCAAAGACAGAAACTCCAACCAAGAAATATCGTAACAACGTATCATCTCTCCAGGAAAGTTTTCCGGTTATTACAGCAACTTGCACAAGACAAGACACAATAACTAGCTGACTCAAAACAAGGAAAAGACAGCATATGTAACACTATAGTAAACTAAGCATAGAAGACAGGGATACTCAGCCAGCCAGCAGGACTGGTACCCGAGGCAGAGGGGAAGCAGCATGTAGCTCAATAACTGGTATAGGCGAAAGGGACTGGAGTGGCACCATGTCTAAATCCTCAGGCATCCAAGGGTGTGCAAATGGGAGCACATGGTGCTGTTTTGTACCTGTCCAGTATTCCAACAAGGAAGTAATTAGTAAAAGCATACTACGAACTGTGGGGAGAGGAGTACTATCAAAGCATAGCGAGTTTCTTGTTTTCCATATGCACCAACAAATGACACTAACCACCATTAACATAGCCTGTCGTTGTTTGATAGGCAACGACAGATCTAACGAATGGATATGGTCTAAGGATGTCCAATCACCATAAAGCACAAAAGAGACGTGCTTAGCAGAGCAGGTGCATTGCCCAAATAAACATTCTCCGTTCACGTGCAATGTCATGTGAGTTGCCTGATGAGTCATGGGCCATATATTAGGCAATTTAACCCCAACATAACCTTGGTTCGAGAGCCACATTTACCTCGTAACCTGTGCTAATCTATTGGTTTTGTCGAATTTTAGGTCGTTGATCCAAACATAAATATTTTGTTTCCATCCGTGGTATAGGTGCCTTAAAGAAATGAATTATCAGAGAAGTATTCATTTTGTCATGAAAATGCACAGTAGTAGGTGCTACGTTTAGGCAAGCGGAGTCAATCAGTCAATTGTACTGGACAGGCCGTAATTTATATGGCGACAAAAAATGTTCTAATGAAATCTCAATGTTGTTCTTACAAATCAGCGAAGAGGACCATCCTAACAGTAACATTACACTACTAGTCTACTACACAGAGTGCACTTTCTAGGATCCGTATCCTCCCAAATTTGTAGCCTAATTCTACGAGCCGTTTGGACTGTTTCCTAAATTACAATCGCTGGATACTTTACCTAATTATACTCTAATTATAAGTTAGATACCAAGTATAGTTTTGACAGTTGTATCATAGATGCTAGTCTTTATTTATTTTCTATTTACAGCCTATGATGAAATATTCTGAGGCTATTATTCTTATTTCTCAATAGTAGGTATATTGGATTTTTCTCCCCCTTCTTCGTCAAACCATGATGATATAGCCAGCTTCGAACGAAGCAAAATTAACTATGCCTAGTTTTGTTTAAGCCCTCAAACATGTACTTTGAGAATGGCTAATATCAAAACGTTTGTTCCTGGGCTCAGGAACAAACGGTTCCGTTCTCCAATTTCTGAAGTTCAAACAACAAATCAAAACCGTTAGATGTTCAATCTATATTAAAATGTGCTTAGAGACCAAATTTTACATTTTTTGGAATTTTTTTACTATTTAGTAAGCTAGTTTGAAAACCGTTATTTTTCAATGCTGCAGAAATTTCATAAAAACAGCGGCTTTCAAACTAGCTTAATAAATAGTAAAATAATTTCAAAAAATGTAAAATTTGGTCTCTAAGCACATTTTAATATAGATTGAATATCTAACGGTTTTGATTTGTTATTTGAACTTCGAAAATTGGAGAACGGAACCGTTTTTTCCTTAGCCCAGAAACAACCGTTTTGATATTAGCCATTCTCCATGTACTTTTTATTCATCAATTGCATTTATTAAAAGTTGTCACTTATCGTGAAATTGTAATCTCGGTTTCTTAAAACGACCTTTGTTGACCTAAAGTTTGACTAATATTGACAAAAAATTGAAGTCGGCACCGCATCCGCACTGGAGGAAAATAATCATGACGAACTCTATAGTAATATAATTTATTGCATCAGAGACAGCAGCAGCAGCAGCTTGGCAGCGAGCTTAGGTACTTGGAGCATTATTGCAAATCAATGCTCAAAATTGACAAATTGCTCGGCGAACTAGATACGGTGAGAGTAAAATAATCGACGCAGTTATCATGTATCTTTTTGTGTATATTCAAAGAGATAGGAGTAGGTCCGATGGGCATCGGACCTACATTTAGGTTCAATTAGCTCTAGGACCGTACGATTAGCATCAAGATCTATGTGCACAGAAATTGATACAAACTTGTACAGATTTTGATACATATCACACGAATCTTGATGCAGATCGAATGGTCATCACACCCATCGAACCAAGGTAGGTCCGATGGGCATCGGACCTACTCTGATTCCATATTTAAACGCTGCTTTCCAACTTCTAGTTCTAGGTCAAGTTCAGAATTGTGGTGTATTTGGATAACACTTGATTGATCTGAACCGCGCCATATGCTGTTATTGTTGGATGGTAATGTGTTGATAGCATTCAGTAAATTTTTTTAGATCCTCTGCTTTTGACCGTGTAGGAAATCTTATTGCTCTTGTTTTGCATTCAAACGTATTTGAACGGTTGAGATTTTTCAAAAAAACGCAAAATATAAGATATCTCATAGAATGCGAATTCTCTTTCAAACCGCTTTCTTGTACATCGCTTCTTCTTGTGCTGCAATTCGTGTTGCTTTTTATATTCTCTTTAGCTCACTTCTTTGGGCCACCTACACGCAAAATTTTCCGGAAATTGAACTCTAATTCCGGATAAAATTTTTCCGAACTTAACAATATATTTTTTTTTTTTTTAGAGATTCCGGAAATTTTTTTCCGAACTTAACAAAAATTTTTTTTTTAAGAGAAAAATAGCTAAAATACTGAAATCTAACGCTAAAAAATCGAATTGTTTTTTTAAATATTTGTTAAATTAATTTAAAAAATTTCAAAATGGTGTAGAATAATTTAGAAATTATCAAAGTAGCTAGCATATTGAAATCTAACACTAAAAAATCGAATTATTTTTTTACTACGAAATAGGGCCGATTTTGTGCTAAAATACGATAAATGTACTAAAATGCTGAAATTATAATAATTATGTAGAATTATGCTAAAATACGATAAATTGCGCTAAATTACGTATGAATGGGGCTTATTTTGTGGCATCTTTCATAAATCATAAAAAATAGTAAAATAAATTCCAAAAATAATAATAATTGGTATTCTAAAAGTTCATTACATAACTAATTTACTGAGCTACGTAGATTGAATAATATAAATGAAAATCTTAATCGGAAACTTCAACTGAAGTTTTGAGGTTCTTCCCTTTGTTTTTTGGCGATTCTGAATTTGGAAAACTGGCGAAGCGAGTCCTAACTCATGCGCATTTTCGCAAGCTTTCTGAAAAGTGGTCAATTACTGAAATCGGACACTCGAGCGCCGTTTTATGGCCGTTTGAAGTTTCGTCGTCGTTTTTCACCTTCTCAGTGAAGATATCATCCCTATTCATACGTAATTTAGCGTACTTTACCGTATTCTAGCATAATTCTACATAATTATTGTAATTTAGTGTAATTCAGCATAAATCAAGTAATTTAGCTTGTTTTAGTATAAATATGCTAATTATATAAAAAAAAATGTAATTTAGCAAATATTTAAAAAAACAATTCAATTTTTTAGTGTTAGATTTCAGTATTTTAGCTATTTTGATAATTCTAAATTATCCTATACCATTTTGAATTTTTTTTAATTAATTTAACAAATATTTAAAAAAACAATTCGATTTTTTAGCGTTAGATTTCAGTATTTTAGCTATTTTGATAATTTCTAAATTATTCTACACCATTTTGAAATTTTTTAAATTAATTAACAAATATTTAAAAAAACAATTCGATTTTTTAGCGTTAGATTTCAGTATTTTAGCTATTTTTCTCTTAAAAAAAAAAAAATTGTTGAGTCCGAAATTTTTTTTTTCCGGAATTAGAGTTCAATTTCCGGAATTTTTTTTTCCGGAGTTAGACGTTGAATCCAGAAATTTTTTTTTTCCGGTTTGGGTATATTTCGAATTTCGCCCCCAACTTGGTTATGTTTTGTAATTTGATTTATTTTTTGGATATAAATAAAAAATTCGGCAAAATACTAGCCATTAAAAGCATCCTAAGCTATCATATCGAATAAAACCATACTCAATAAATTAATGTTTGAGAAATCAGAAAAATAATTTCAAGAGGTAGTAGTACAAGCAATCAGACAACAACATGTTTTAAACGGCTTCCAGGCTATTAGAACTGGATCTTTTTCTAGAACCTTCGATCCGGCCAAATCGGTATAAACCATTAGGTCCAGTCAGATCCAAGTGTGGAATCTCAATCCAGTGCATATTGTGACTGTAGGGTTTTGCTTTGAGATTCGTGCCAAGTTAAAAGAACGGTCCGGATCTAACACTTGCACCTCAGATACCTGGGTTGATACTGATTCAATAATTGTACCGTCATGCCTACGGGCTCCAGATAAAAAAAAAATAAAAAATTGTACAGTCACGATTTACCGTAGGTAAATATCTGACAGTAATTTTACATCGCTGACCCACTGTGATCCACTAGTAAAATCCCTAGTAAATCTACGTTAATCAGTACATGTTAAAACCGAGGGGCCATTAAAAAGAAAATATCGCGGTGGACATGGTCTATCGTTAATTCCGGATACTATTTATCCTGTGCAAAATTTTATCAAAAGACTAGCTTGATTTGTTCATTAATTATAAAACCGTAAACTTAAAATTTTATATATGGTAAATGTCTTACTAGCTATTGCATCATAATTCAATCTCTCTCTCTCTCTCTCTCTTTCAAAATTTACAAATATTCTAATTCACCATCAAGCAAACTCAGGATCTGTTCGTTTGTCACGGGATTGTGCGGGTTGAGATCTGACGGGGATGGGAATCCACTTTTGAAAAAGTGAGAACCCATCAGGATGGGTACGTGCATGACTAATTATGAAAATGTGCTGAAATGAGAGTTCGGTTGTACAGTAGAATTAGTTGTGTGAAATCTTATTTTTCTTTTCAAATACTTTATATTATACAATTATTTTTATTACTAAAATTATTAATAATGCAATTAAATAATTACATAACATTACTTATAAATTATAATTAATTTTTATGAAATATAAACATTACTTATTGCTTATTATTTTATTAAATATAAATATTGATAAACATTTTAAAAAATATTTATAAACAAATAAACATTTATAATATGTGATTGAAAAAAAGATATGTCCGGATCATCGGTTGTAATGTGAGATTAATTGTGAAAAATCTCGATTTTGTTTTAACAATATATATTTCTATTCAAATTTTATCACTTATTTAAAATAAGAAAAAAATTGTATAAAATAATTATGTAATTTGTAATTTCTTAATAAAAAAATAATTTGTATTAAGAAAATTCACCTATTCATGTAATTTAAAATAATTTGTAATTATGTAATTCAAATTAGTCATGTGTGCTGATTAAGTACATTAGGTGAGCTTTCTTGCTTGAAATTTTTGTCAGAAAAACTGAAAGGTACAATTTTTGAAATAAAATTTATTCAATTTTTATGAAATTGGAATTCATCACTAGCAACAACTTAAGGATGCACCGTACTTTGCTTAATTCACCTCTATAAAATTGATGGTGATGTACTAACACTAGTGACCAAGGAGAGAGCAAGAGCAGCAAGGAGCACAGTTGGGAAAAAAATTGAGTCAAGACTCAATAATTTTATTTCCGCAATTCTAGTCTGTGCATGGAAAAGTCGGGAAGAGAAATGGGGAAATTTTTTAGAAATAATAAGCCATCCGAACGGTGTTTTGGAATTAGAATCCAATTTAGTCAAAATTCCACCTTTCCCAATGGAAAAAGATGCCGACATTTTTAAAAATACCCCAAGTTAATTACAGATTAATAAAAATGCCCACGGTTCCCGAAAATTTTTAAAAATACCCAAACCGGCCATTTAATGGCCGGTCCCGCAATTTTTTTTTTTTTTTATTAAAGAGGGGAACCGGCCATTTAATGGCCGGTCCCCCATTTAATTTTTTTTTTTTTTAGATAAATAGATAAAATGCTGAAATCTAAGACTAAAAAATCGAATTATTTTTTTAAATATTTGTTAGATTACTTTTTTGATAGCATATTTATACTAAAATACGCTAAATTACTTGAAATTATGTTAATTTATGCTGATTGACACTAAATTACTTTAAATTATGTTAAATTTTTTTAAGAGACAAATAGCTAAAATACTGAAATCTAAAAAATTGAATTGTTTTGTTAAATATTTGTTAGGAAATACGTTACGAATAGAGCCGATTTTGTGCTAAAATACGGTAAATTACAATAATTATGCTAAAATACAGTAAATTTACTAAAATGCTAAAATTACAATAATTATGTAGAATTATGCTAAAATACGGTAATTTACTGAGCTACGTAGATTGAAGAATAGAAATGAAAATCTTAATCGGAAATGATGCAATATGGGCCTGTGCATGCTTCATGAAAAGGAGCGTAACTTTTGATCCGTCCGTCGGATCGGGCTGAAATTTTGACAGGAACTCCACAGCCCAAAACTGATTTCGAAACCATCTATGATTTGTTTCGCCCATTTTGCGGGCTCAGATTCGCGATCCGAGTCTTCCTTCATGGACTTTTGGACCTTTTTTTATAATTTTAAAGTTTTTAGGGTCTTTGATGTATCTTTTATATATATTTTCTGTATCTTTTATATATGTTTTCTATTTTATATATATTTTCTGTTTTGGGTAAAAATAAAAATCTCGGATTTTGCATATTTTAGCACAAAATCGGCCCTATTCATAGTGTATTTTAGTATAAATATGCTATGAAAAAAGTAATATAACAAATATTTAACAAAACAATTCGATTTTTTAGTGTTAAATTTCAGTATTTTAGCTATTTTTCTCTAAAAAAAAAAAAAAAAAAAAAAAATAATAATATTCAGTACCGGCCATTAAATGGCCGGTTGGGCAATTAATTCGGTACCGGCCATTAAATGGCCGGTTTGGGTATTTTTAAAAATTTTCGGGAACCGTGGGTATTTTTATTAATCTTTAATTAACTTGGGGTATTATTAAAAATGTCGGAAAAGATGCATCCGAACACGCTCTCATTGAATTTTTAAGACAAAATCCTAAATTTACGTTGAATAACACTATTACATTTAATATAATCGTTCCTGATTATCTCTAATTTAGTAAAATAAGATTGCATATCAGCATACATCTGATTAAGTTAGAAAAATACACATATTATGCTAAGAATTGAAAATTACTAGACCCTGTATATAACTGGGGCGGAGTCAGACTTTCGAACTATAAGGATCAAATATATACGAGGTCAATCATATAAAATTTTCATATAAAAAAATAAAAGTTAATTTTACAGTTTCTTAACGTTTTACTCTAAATTATATAAAAAATCATACATAAATATAAAAAATAAAAAAATGAATTCAATTTACCCATACTCTTTATCTTTTATCTCCGCCTATAAGTATGAACCAGGCCTTTGCACATTTTTCTCATGGGTCTGCACACGTTGCAAAGTGCTACATAACAGGCAACTCTGCCAGTCTCTTCGCTCACACCACTCACCACCCTCTGGGAGAGAGATACAGAGAGAGGAGAGAGACAGAGAGAAAGAGAGAAACTACGACGGACCTAGAGAGAGGCAGAAGAAATGGGGGAGGTAAATACTTCATAAATGGAAATCCACTTTTATGCAATCAGGATCTTTCTCGATTATGCATTTCAATGTAAAAATTTTCACGAATCTTCTTCGTTTTTCCCCTCAGGAGGAGAAGAAGAGCGAGGAGAACACGAAGTCCAAGGAGGAGAAGCCGCCAGAAGAGAAGAAGGAGAATGGCGGAGGAAAGACGGAGAAGAAGGATGGAGACGGCGGAGCAACGGAGGAAAAGGCGGAGGCGCCACCTCCACCGCCGGAGGAGGTTGTGATGCGAGTATACATGCATTGTGAGGGTTGTGCTAAAAAGGTCAAGCGATGCTTGAAAGGATTCGAAGGTAGACTATTTTAACATTAATAAAAAATTTGGTACTTTTGGCATGCGTTTCTGCCCGAAGAACCGGTGAATTGGCGGCGATGGTGCTTGTGCGGAGTCAGTTTAAAATATTACTTTCTAGGGTCTCAAGGGAAAATGTGGTGCCTGTGACGTGTTTTAACGTCTCGTGGGATTCTGAGGTCATGTTCAAATATTTTTTGTTTTTTCAGGTGAATATGTACACTTTATTGCCAGAAAATATTTTGGCAAGAAATGTGTGTTTACGGATAAAACTATTTGTTGGGATATTAGCAAATAAAGAGGGTCGGATGCAAAGTTACACATTGATTGTGTAATATTTTGGGACTTAGGCTTCGAGGACCTTTAGTTTTGTTCTTTGCTTTTAATCTAAATTGTTTTTCATTTTGTTATTCTTCTCTGATATCGTTATAATGATTCTCTCATTATTTGATAATAATAATCCACTCCGAGAAGAGTAGGTAACTTTTTCAAGTACATGGTTTTCATCACTAAAGCCCCGTTTTGAAGTATTTTATAAATAGCTCAAAAGCTGATCCTTTTTGTGCTGTTTTACATTAATTAATAAGTTTTATCTTTATTTCTTTTCATGTCCAGATAAGGCTTAATGCTAAAGCTGTTTTCCCACTTTTTCCTTTTCTTTTTATTATTTTATTTGGGTGGGGGATGGGGTAAAACGGGGGATCTCTTATTGTGCCTTGACCAAAGGATTCGCTTTAGATTCAAATCCTCTTTAAAATCTCTTGCACTTTGATCTCTTATTATTTTATTTTAAAAGGGAATTTTTCTTGAATATGTTATTCATATTTTCTGGGTTCTAATATGGTTGACATATATAAACCTCATACTCTGATGTGATCATCTGATCTTTCTACATATTATTGCTCAGCAGTCAGTGAACTTAACCTTTATGCACTAAAAAATATTAAATAAAGATCTCCATTTTAATATTGAAATGGTGGCGATGACAGGGGTGGAGGCTGTAACAACCGATTCGAAGGCACATAAGGTGGTGGTTAAGGGGAAGAAAGCTGCTGAAGATCCCATGAAGGTAGTGGACCGGGTTCAAAAGAAAACAGGTCGAAAAGTGGAGCTCTTAAGCCCGATACCACCACCTCCGCCCAAACCTGAAGAGAAAAAAGAAGAAGAGAAGAAGGCAGATGATGCTCCAAAGCAAGAAGAGAAAAAGGAGGTTGGTTTTGTGTGAAAGTAATTATAAGTCCTTTTAATTGCATTTGAGATTTGGCAGTTAGAAGTTAGAACTGTTGTTAAATTAATGATAAATTGTTTTGAAAAAGATTTCATCATGCTAAATTAAGACTACATTCTTTTGAATACGATTTCATCATGCTCAAAACTTTGCACCACATATTTTCATAATCAATTGTAGATAACATCATAACAGTGTTATTTACAGATTTATTCTAACATTATGGAGATAATTTGTTAATTAGAAAGCTGCTGGGAATGTATTTGGAAGTTTGGTGATATATTTATTTTAACTTTAGAAATTCATTAATTCTGTGAGCTCCTTTTGGGCTAGTATCTGACTCAACATTTTGGTTGAAAGCAACTGAAATCAATTCATGTAATTACTCCAGGCACTTTACTGACTATCTATATTTTCCTTTGTATGTAAAAATACTGAGAAGCCCCAAGTGATAACAGTGGTGCTGAAAGTACACATGCATTGCGAAGCCTGTGCTCAAGAGATCAAGAAGAGGATCTTAAAAATGAAAGGTAAATTTTAATTGTGTTTTACTCTTTCAAATTGGACAAAGAAATAATTGGGTCAAATTTGTTGTGATTAATTCAGATTAGATGGTTAGCACTTAGGATCATGCCAATTACTGCCCACTTAATAGTGAGTAGTTTGGACTATCAACCAAGTTAGTTGAGCTAGTTGAGCTCCGGATTAAACATCAGAAATTAATGGCACATATACACCCTTACACTGTCAAACTCCTACCTTGCAATTGAGAGGATCCAAATCCCTGCTCTCTCACCTCCCTTTTGGTATTTTTGAAGCGAACTTAAATTAGCTTTAGTTGACTCATTCAACTTCAATAACTCTCTCATTTTCACGTCCTTAGTGTTTTTACTTTTGCTTTTTTTTTGGTGCGTGTGTCAATACATCCCTGACTTGCTGGGAGCGTCTCTGTTTATGATTTACACGTGATCTTCTTATGATGGGTAGATAGTGTTGTTAATTGTACCCTGCCAGATCCCAACCTCTTTATTAATTGAATCAATAAAATCTACTCTTTTTCTTTAACTGCCAGTACTTTTTATTAAATGCTGGATGTTTCTATTTCAAGTGTCATATTTCTTTTTGTTATTCAAGTCTCAGTCCAGTTCAACTTCTTGTTTGACCCCTTGTAATTGGTTGTAATTGTTAGGACCACCTAAGCTACCCTGTAATTTCTAGATTTGTCTCCAACATACCCATTAAATTCTTCTACTTGAACACTTTGATACATCTAAATTCAGTAATGTAACTCATTCATCCAACCAGATGTACAATCAGCTGAGCCGAATCTCAAGGCATCGGAAGTAGCTGTGAAGGGGATTTTCGACCCACCTACCAAGCTCGTAGAATATGTGTACAAGCGTACTGGTAAACATGCAACCATTGTGAAAACAGACCCACCGACGGGGGACCCACCAGCAGACTCAGTTGCAGATGCCGACAAACCGAAAGACGATAAGAAAGATGACAAATCGTCAGACGAGAAGAAGGACGACGGTGACAAAAAGGATGAAAAAATGAAAGAGGAGAGTTCTGGAGATGGAGAGAAAAAGGATGGTGAGGCTATGGTAGAAGAGGGTCCCGCTGGTAGTGTGCTGATGGCTGCCAAAATGGAGCGGATGCTAAATGAATTGCACCAGCATTACCCATTGTACCAGCATTACCCAAAACACGCCACTGGGTACACAGCAGGTTACGCATATAATCAGTACCCACAAGAGATTTTCAGCGATGAAAACCCTAATGCATGTTCTGTCATGTAATATAAAGAGAAAAACATAAGTAGAATAAGTTATCAGTTATGGGCGTTTTTGCATGTACTGTTTATGTGATAGCTGTAAGGTATGACATTTTCTTTTTCTCTCTCTTTTTTTATATGATTTTGCTAGAATTGTGCCGAGTGATAGGCTATGCTTTCCCTTTGTCACCTGCAGGAGGAGGTCTATGTAGCCTAACTTACATAGATTTTGACTTACCGGCTATTTGTAGCTTTGTGTAAAATGTAAATTTTAGCTTTTTTAGTGAGCTTTTACTCTATTGCCCTTGACTATACATTATTTATATACCTTTTGCAATAGTGGTTCTATTGACTTAACATCTCGGTTAGCCGACTCGGGTGAGCAGCACAGCACGTATATATTAAAATTTTAAGTTGAACAGCTTTCTATAAAGCTGTCTATCCATCTATCAAACGATTTGGATTTTTTTTTTTTGGTCTGAGTAAACGATTTGGATGTTAATCTTGTCAGATACCTGAGGATGCGGCCTCGGTTAAATTCGGAGTCCGTTTTATTATGTATCTAACAATTATTTGGCAAAAATCCCAATCAGTGTCTAATGCTTCGATCAGTCTTGTAGGATCCGAGCTAATCAGATTTCGGGTGCATTTAGAGCATCTATATTCCAGCAACTCAAACGACATTCTAAATAATTGATATGTACTTTTTAGAAATTAAGGTCTCTAAAGTTTCTAACTCTCACATCTCTGAAATTAATTTTATAGTTTCTATTAAGCCATGTCAGTAACAAATTAAAAAGGAGAAAAAAATTTGAGCCAATCATTTAATCAGGATAGAGTTTATAAACAGTTCCTTAATAAAAAAAAATTTACTGCATAGTTTCTAAATAAGAAACTCTCCTACATATCTGAAACTGGATTAGAAAATGCCGCGTCAGATTAGAAACTATAATATTACAAGGGATGTAGATGCTATATTTGAATCAGATGACGGTGATTACTTGTAATGAAAAATGCTTGCTTCATCTGTTTTTGTTTTTGTTTTGTTATATTATTCTTAATCATTACAATTATAATATTGTCTTCTAGTAACTGATGGTGGGGTGATCTCTTTCTCTTCATTCTTCCCTTTTTCGAGCTGTTCATAATCTTTCACCTCTCTCTTGGACTGGAAAAGGATGAAGAATGAAGAAATGCAGAGGGAAGTCTCTGTTGGCTTAGTTAACTGAAAAGCTAACCCTCTTTTAGAGTTAACCCAATTGACAAAGAACGCATGCAGGGGCGGACCCAGGTGTATCCGGGGGGTAGTTGCCCTCCTCCTGGATTTTGAGTTTTAGTGGAGATTTATCGGTTCTAACTGACTCTGCCTCTCCTAAATTTTTTTTTACTCTCCTCTGGATTTTTGATTTGTAATTCAGGGTTAAATTTATTGAATTTTGATTGGTAATTAGAATTATAAGTCAAAATATCAGAAATTATAAGTCAAAATATTAGAAAGTATAAGTTAAAGCATTGTTTTTTATCGAGTACCTAATTAGCTAATGAATTTAAATCCGATTAGGTATTTAAACCTGATTCGATATTTTTTTGCCTCTAACGAAAATTCTCAATCCGCCTGAACGCATGATTAATACATACTGTGCGGCGAAATTTGGTGTCTTTTTGTGGTAGCTGTTAGCCTGTTACGGTCCATCTGATACAGACGCATTGTATCTGTCCAAAATTTATGTGTTTCCTGTATTTTGTTTTCGTGTGGTTCCGTTATCATGTAGGGGTCCAGGATGAAATGGATAGTTTTAAGATTTATACAGGTGGCATTGTGATTTGTACAATCTATAAAATTAAAGTCCCTACATGAAATGGATAGTTTTAAGATTTATACAGTTGCATCTGTGTGGTTCCGTGTGTTTTCGTGTGGTTGGATAAAATGGATAGTTTTAAGATTTATACAGTTGCATTGTGATTTGTGCAATCTATAAAGATCGTACGTACTCTGTGTTTGACATTGTAAGATTGTAGTACAGTAAAGGAGCATAATTTGTTTTAGTGAGAATACAATTCAACAGAAGTTCTGTTAAGTAGCGAGCAACCCATAATTAATGGAATTCAGATCCAGTGAAGTAACCCAATGTTTGGGTTTTGAATCGGAACTGTCTGTTTTGTCTGTTTTGGATCCGCAATAATCCATCTCAAGTGGAGTGCACACATCTCAAGCGACGGATTCGAATCGGATGGTCCTAATCCAAAACCCAAACATTGGGTTACTTTAGAGAATCCGAACCCTAATTAATGTTTATGCACATTCCTCAAAAAGATATTATTGCACATATAATATGTTATCAAAAGTTATGATCCACTGACAAGAAACAGATAAGACATCCATCGTCAAGACAACTATGTTTAAATTTCGCTAAAGGTACCTCAAAAAAACAAATACAGAAGTTAATGGGAGCCTCTATTTTGAAAAGACATTTGAATTAAAATTAATTACATTTCCTAACAAACTAATCTTTATTAATCTATAATATTAATTAATGAATTTACAACTTTCTAATCTATCGCTAGTGCGCTCACAAAGGTTATTCGAAAATAAAAAAATAACAATAATAATTATAGTTAGTAGTTTAAAAACTATTTTATTTTTCTAAAATAAAATAATGTTTAAAAGTTTGTTAATTTTATTGAAGATTCAATGAATATGAGAGAGCAAATATGGCAAGTCTATTGTATTAATTGGTAGAGATAAAAAATTATCTTGGTCTGGTCCAGTGTTGTAAAAAATGGATAATTAGTCGTTGGCAGCGATCAAACCGTCACGGATTTTTCGACTAATCGGCCGATTATTTTCGATTATTCTCAATTAATTACTTAGCGGTACCCTGTCCATCCGATGAATGCATACCGTTATTTACAACACTAGTATGGTTTTACTTGCTACTCTGCATTTTACTTGGATATGTTCAATTTAAAATTTATTGCAAAACATTTTAATGGTAGCAACCAGCGCGGTGATCTGATCCACACTACAATAATGCCTTGTGAGAATTTCTTAAAAATTTCGATCCAAACTGTAAAATCCAACTTATATGGTCCAATTTATTTTTTACTGTCCCTGGTAATAGCAGCCGTGACCCGTGACAGAGTATGAAGCACAAAAATTGCTACTTGTGCTTTACCATTATCAATTGTTGTCAGTTCATGAATCCATCGGTTGAGTTAGCTTATCCCCAACAAGCCATGTTACAATGTACAGAAAGATTTGTGACGTGGCAGTCGTAAGTGGTTCAATAGTGGGGCGGTACATTTGGTACCCAAATAGTGAAATTTGTAGTACTAAATGCGATTGTACCAATTTTGGGGTCCCCTTTTAGCTCGCCCGATTTGTTTCAGTAACTCTTTTCATCTTTTGCCAACAAGTTGAAACGAACTTTTTTAACACAGTATGGTTTCTCATATGAGGTTTGGCATACTTAGATTATCTTATTTTCCTTTCGTTTTAATGTAAGAATGTCCAGGGACGGATTTACACTATGTCCAGGAGGTGCTAAGCCACTCCATGATTTTGAAATTTTTAATTATATATGTTGAAATTTAATTAATTTTTTATTTCTTTGAAGTTTTTATATAGTTTAGCCCCCTCATAAAATATTAGGTGTGTATTTGTAATCTAGTAGTTAAAACTCTATTTTGTTCTTGGGAGGTTTTGGGTTCAAGTCCTACTAACTACAAATTAATTTTTGTGCATTTAAGTTTCAGTCCCTTCTAACTTAATTTTCTAGTTCCGCTCCTGAGAATGTCTATATATTAGGCTGTAAACGAGCCAGAGCAAGAATGAGCTGAACTAAGCCAAGATTGATTTTAATCGAGTTAATCACGAGTCAAATCGAACCAGCTCGTTCGTGATGTGAGTTGCATTCAAATTGAAGATTTTTTGTTAATTTAATGCTTTGTGACACACATAAACCAAGTCGAGAAAAAATATTAGAGATGAAATTTAAATGTTGTACTTCTTTGATGAATTGAACTAAAATACTTATTTTTCTTAAGTAAAAGTTAGAGGTCAAGCCACTCAACTATTTAATACTTTTATTATTACAATAAATAATTTCTTCCATCCAAATTACGAATCCATGATCTCTCACACAGAGACCATGTGCCATGATCTCTCACACAGAGACTATGTGCTTTTTTTTACTGCAACAAAGACTAATAGTTGGAGCCGAAAGCCATTGAGTAGATTCTCCTATTGCTACGTTTCTCATGGCTGGCAAATGACAATGCCTTTAATGCTAGTCTGTCAAGGACACCTACAATTTTGTGCATTTTTGTAGTGTTTTGTCCGTGCGAGATTCCCTTCCTTTTTCTAATGGAAATTGATACAGCGTTGACATTAAATTGTCAGGTAAGGTTGGTAGAACAATTTAATTTTGCATGGTGAACCCACGTAAATACTTTATTGAAATTTTATGTAAAACTAATAATTTATGATTATAGTAAATAAAAAGAATATTCTAATTTTTTAAATATGCTACATCATCTTTTTTTTCTTATTCATTCGATTATTTTTTTTCATAAATTATTTTGATCGGATTATTTATATGATATGATTTTGTATCTCATCTTAAAATAGTCTAACATTTTTGTGTTTTTTATGAATTATTGTATAGTAAAAACCGTACAAAAAACATTGAAAGAGGGAGATACACAAACTTGTTTGTCAAGTGAAGTAAATTCAAATGAAGTAAATAAGAAATTAATTTAAAACATCGGTGTTTGATAGTAATGAAGCAAATAGTTATAGTATTAAGTAAAAATATCAAATTATCGTCATTTAACATGTTAACAATTAAAGTGATGAAAATAAAAATTAACAAAAGTCATACTATTTCATTAGTCAAACCTGCACTAATAGAATTTGAATAAATTTATCTCGAACGATCAATATGGTTGAATTTAAACTTGTACCTGGGATCTAATTAACTATCTAAGCTTATGCTCTACATTGGAAGATCTGAAATTTGAAACTTCCATGCTCTGATAGAAATATTGGTCCCAAACATCTCTTTGAACCGCCTCACAGCTCTTTCCAAAAAAAAGAGAGGCGATTAATTATGAGCGTTCCATTAGATTGTTAGAAATAAATCTCAAATTTTTGGTGGAGAGGAAGAGAGAAGTTCAAAAAACAAGTTTATAAAATTTTCTAAATAAAATATAATTTCTCTCTTACACCCATACAACATATATAACATATCTTTCTATATATAGAAACATAAGAAGTAAATTCTAGATTACATAAGTTGGCACTAATTAATGCTTGCCACAATTTTTGACAATTCAACTTATTATTTCTTATTCTCCAAGCATAAGTTTCTTGTTCTCCAAGTTAGTTAAGAGTCCAAATTCAATTTGAACTTTGTAGCCAACAATCTTTGACTTCTCATTACACCTTTTCGCACCTAAATTAAGTTTATAATTTAACATAGATTCTGTCTTTCGCCCTCCCAACCCACTCAACCTTCCTAATCCTATGTCATGTTCCTATATCCGAGCAAGTGATTTCACTTAGTAGATTTGGCCACTGCTTTTCGTTCTATCTCGCTGTTCGCTTTGAACATGTACTTCCACCTAGTGGATCTAACTACTACTCTTCGTTCCGAGTAGATACTTCCACCTAGTGGATCTGGTTGCCGTTCTTCGCTCCGCTTCATCTTTTCAGGTTTGGATTGGGGTGTTTTTTATTCGCTTCTCCTCTCCAGTAGCCTCTGTTCTCTTTATCTATAAATAAGGTACTTGTTTATGTTTCGTTAGCAGTGATGTTTGTGCTGATTGTCCAACATCACTGTTTGTGCTGACGACAATAAATCATGCATGCTCACTATTTATCAATCTGAGCATGCCGATACGAAGGCTCATCTCTTATAACCAGAGCACGGTTTTTTTTTTTTTTTTTTTCATGTCAAGATTTGTACAAAAAGTTCTGTTGTAATGTTTATGTATTGGTACATGATATGTGTAATTAGTTAACTGATACGTATTGGTCCCAAACTATATACGCAGGGTTTAGGCGTTTAAAATATGTAGTGCGATGTTAGTTAAATGATTGGGATTCAAGATTTGTTGTTTAGTGATAAATGACGATTAATTATTTCCAATACCAAACTCCCCTAACTTCAAACCTTACTCTTAGATCACATCATAATCATCAATGATAACTTCATGTTTCTCTCATTTGGTCATTCCCAGCTTTTAGAACTGTTTTGAGGTAGACCCTCTAACGAGACGAGACTGGGTTCCATTCTCTGTAGGTCAAGGATTGCATGCGGCTGTAGATGATGCTCACAAACACAGTGACAAATGAATTATTTGGATTTGGTTCGGTTCGGTTTAGCGAGGTCAAATATTCGTGATTCGGAAATAATTTGAGATATAATTCGGAAATGATTCGGAATTATCCGGATCAGAGATCTCAGTTCTACAGAGAAGCAAAAAAAAAAAAAACCCAGAAAAAAATGTTATGGGAAAAATTAATAAAATTTGGAAAAAGTTCATAAAATTCACGAATTATACGGAAATAATTCGGTCAAAGTTCGGTCAACCAAATAATTCGGCGTTCGGTTCGTAATCACAAAAAACAAATTATTCGCGAATCTTATGACTATGCTCACAAACACATACATCCATTCTCAGTAGATCAAAGATTTATTGCGAATATTTAAAGTTGAATGGTTCGTACTCGTTTTTTTTATCTAAAAAAAAATTAAATGTACGTGAAACATGATTGCTAATTAAGAATCAATAAATTGTACCATCACGAGCAATTTGCAGTCGTGACATTGTCTCCACATCCTCTCGAACAATTAGGGCGACTGTCAAGCCGGAACGGAAATGAATTTGGGTTCGGGTTTAATTTGAATGGCCAAAATACTGTGTGCGTAGAAAAAAAAAATTACTCAAAGTAAATTTTTTTTTTTTTCATAGACACAGCAGCAGCCGAACATGCCCTTAGCTGCTTCAAATATCACTTGGACAATGCATTATAAAAACTTATTAATTCCATAAAAGAAAAATCATGTATCAATCAGATGGTAAATTGGGTAAAAGAGCTTGAGAGGGGTAAATTGAGCTGGAAAAGTAATTTTCAAATGGGTTCCGAGACGGTACTTAAAAACTTAGCAATATTAAAATTCATTCAAATTCGAAATTGCACTTGCACACCAGCAATTTTTTTATTGATAGAAATTAATAGAAAAGAAGAGAGAGAAACAGAAAGAGTACTTCGGTTCTTATATTGGTAGAAAGATCGGTACAAATTCTACCGGTCCTAAAATCTCAAATATTGAACCGGTATGGATTCCACCGGTCTTAACTCAAATTTCTAACTTTTAGACTTTTTCCGACGCAACACGAATTACTACAGCTTTTAAGGAAATAAAAAAGTTATATAATTTAGATCGGTAATCATCTTACCGGTCAAAACAATTGAATTGAAATTCCAAAATTTAGAACTGTAAAAATCCCACCGGTCTTAAACTTTGGAGTATTTTTTAAATCAAACTACTAGTGGAATGAAACTACTGGAAATTCAACCGGGCCCCACTTCAACCGGTCAAAACATCCAGGCCCCACTTCCCAATCATGTAAATGCTACAGTGTAATGAAAGTTTTGTATTGGTTTCAATTTTACCGGTCAAAACAATTGAATATAAATTCTAGATACCGGTCAAAACAATTGGTTTAAATTAGAAATTTGAGTTAAGACCGGTGGAATTCATATCCGTCCAATATTTGAGATTTTTAGAACCGATAAAATTTGTACAGATCTTTCTACCAAAATAAGAATCGAAGTACTTTTTCTGTTTCTCTCTCTTCTTTTCTATTAATTTCTATCAATAAAAAATTTCCTGCACACCACGTACGGTGAATTCACCAAACAGTGAATTATGATTGAGTAGATGCAGAGCTTTTAACATTTCGGGAATTGAAGCGAGAAAATTTTGGGGAATTGTACAATAGAAATAATTCTGGTTTGATATTGACTGGAATGGGAAGGGCTACGGTCTACGGAGGGTGGGGGCAGATTGAGAAATCAAAATAATGCGATAGGCCAACTTGAGATCCAGCCATTAATTGGGCCCTTTAAGATTGACCGAATATCTTTGAATTGATTGGTTTAATGGTTGTCCCCGCTTTACACATTTCCGTTTCTCCCCAACTTCCCATCAGATTTATTGTTAGGCCCTCTCAAATAGCCCAATAGCATGTCTGACTCGAATTCGGATTTGTGAAGTAACTCAAAATTTGAGTTTGAATTCAGATTGTTTGAAGTTGAATATGGGTATGGGTATCGTATTAGATATGGCGACATGATAATTTTTGAAAATTTAAGATAGATACGCCTATTATATATATTATTTTTTATTATTTTAATAATGATATTTAGATTAATTATAGTAATAACTTAATCAAACTGGCACAAAAAATAATGATATTTAGATTAAGTACCATAGTTATTAACCAATATCACATTAGAAAGTCTAGTATAGTGATTAAAAGTTTTGATGCTCAACCCATAGAACCTGAGTTTAAATTACGGAGGGAGCAAAAATAATTGGAAATTTAAGTGGTATTGCGCGGCTTACCGTGGACCCCTAAGCACATATGGTCCATGTGCGGCTTACGGACCAACATGTATAGTGGACTATCGGAGACCGTATAGGCCAATCAAATATATTAAAATAATCAAATATACCACGTCTCAGAAGAGAATCAGACACGTATCGTTATCTGATACGGGTACAGGGTCATATATGAAGTATCTGATACCCATATGTTTTTTCATTGATTCATCTGAATTCAAATCTAAATATATGGGTATCAGATACTTCATATATGATCCTGTACCCATATCAAATACCGATACGTGTCTAATTCAAGACTTCATAAGTTACTTCGTATCTGAACTATGTATCAGTTACTTCGTATCTAAACTATCTATCAGATGCTTCGTATCTAAACTATCTATCAGATACTTCGTATATGACCCTGAGTTTAGATCAATGATGTTACTGAAAAACTTTGACAAAAATTATCTAATTCAAGACTTCATCAGGAACAAATTGACTCTAACTGTAACTTCTATTGCTCAAACCATAATTTTTAATAAATTTCCAAACTTTTATGGAGATTTTTACATCTTTTGTAGCAATGGTGAAACTTAATTTCACGGGGTTAATATTTGTTGTTATTTTACATCTTAAAAAGTAAGATTATTTTTCTTATAAGTATTCTTATCGTGAATGATTTGCACATCGAGAGAAATCAATCCTAACATATTAACATATCGAGAGGAATTCGGTTTGATATTCAGTTAGAACCACATGAACAACATCAAGATACATACGAATAATTTTAAGATTCGTGTGAATTAAATACGTATGAATTTGATTCAAATCATAACGGATCCGAATTGTTGTCAAACCAAAATTTAATCTGATGCGTATTGCATGACCTCTATTCTTTTTAGAAATAAAAAATTCTTTCCAACTAGAAAGGGAATAAATGAAACTTATTTTCAAAAAATAATGACACTAATCTTAAAGTTACCTTGCACCGCATGTCCGGACCATAGTGACTATTTTTCGGGATTTAAACCAGCTGAAATTTCAAATCCATGAACAGTGCACCTGAAATTCCTGAAATTCCAAATCCAGCCATGCATTCAACTTTTTCTGTGCATGCATCTCGAAAAAACTTTTTGTGCACGCATCTCGAAACAGTTTTACAACTAAATCCGGAATTTCAGAGATTTCAGAATACTGTTCATGGATCTGAAATTTCAGCAGATTTGGATCCTATTTTCGTTCCGACTCAAAAAGTTCCAAAACCCTCTCACACCATATCAAAATGATGCGGTGTAACAATTTTTCTTATTTTTGGTGTTGTTGACGTGTAGCTTTTATGGCCGTGTAAAAAAAAATATGCAATGTGACACATAATGGTGCGGTATTATTCATTTTTCGAAAATTTGATTCCATCTCTTCTCTTTCTAACAGAAAAGTAAATTTTAATTTCTAAATTAAAAAAAATCCTCCGCATGGCCTGCATGCGAATAAAGTGATGAATAGTAAATCTCAGGTATTGCAAATGAGTGAAAATTTACACTGTCATTTGCAGTGTTTAATTGGGGCAATGGATCCAGGCCGGTCAGCAGTCGGCACAAAAGAGCAGCTAATCTCGAGGCCAAACAGCCGCCAGGAGTACCGATGTCGTCATAGGAGACGGTACAGCTGCAAGCGGGAATCTAGTCTCGCACGGTCACGCAGATTTCCATCACGTGACAACTGCAGTCTGGGACCCACTGAGAGAAACAGGGAAGTATGGTATGGTTGCCGCTAAAAAAATAATATTACTGTTCCGAACTTTGAATTATTTGATAAAATGATGTCTGAAATTAAACACCCGCACTCGAAATTATCAGTCCGCATATTTGTAATAAGGGTGCCGTAAAAAATACAAGTAGGATTAAAAACTTATTAAAGAGGTTTAATTCAGAGGTAGATGTGTATCAAAATACGGATACGAATATATTTACCAAATGCCACAATGTGAGCTTTTCGGGACAGAGAAATTTTACAGGGTCACACTGAATTCAAATCACAAGAAGATCAAACAGTTACAGATAACTGTGTTGTAATATGGAGGGAGAGGTGCCATAGAATATTTCAAGAAAAAATCAGAACGATGGATCAGATCATCATAGAGATTGTAAGAATACAAAGCATGCTTCACACATTAGAGTTTTAGTTTTTGGAAAAGTTATTATAAGTATTCAGATAATTACTGTGTACCGATAGTATTAAGTTTAATTTCTGTTCTTTTCATTCAAAAATTTTGTTACAACTTTTCAACTACTCCCCTAGTGTATGATTAATGGAAAATAGAGACTAGACCTCTAATTTTTTCTCAAAAAAAAAAAAAAAATCCGGATATGGAATTAAGATTTGTGCAAAAATAGGCTAAATAACACAATCTTAATATTCACTTAGAAGCCGGTGTTCAGAAAGATTAAACGACTAAAAAAATTAAAGGAGGCTAAAGGAGTTCTAAAGAAGTTTAATTCAAATTGCCTAACATCACTCTTGAGATTTGCAACACTATGAGTTAAAGATTCCAGTTAATTATAGTTTACTCTAAATGTGGGTTTTCCAATAATCCAGGAGATGTGGGTTCAAGGCATTAAATTTCCACACTAATTCCCAAAGCTTTATTTTTTGTACGACGTAACTAGGCAACAATTCATGCGCGCTGTAAATCGATGGACCGTGGAGAAAAGTGCACAGACGAGGTCCATGCTGGACTAGTATAACTCAGTAGCTGTCCAGCCTGGCGTCACGTGGGAGAGGGTACTCGCTGACTCGCTGCTGCAGGATACGTCCATCCTTGCTGACTCAAGCGGGTCCCTCTTTCGTAAATGCCAGGTGCTCTTCTAAGATTTTCTCGTGCCGCTCTTACTGTAACGATTTGTGTTGCTTCGGTTCCAGGTAGGTGCCGAGAGCAGAAGCTTCTCGGGTACTTGGGAGACATGCACAAGATATCTTGGTAATAAAAATAGCTCAAAATATGACAACTGAGTTGTATGTTTCCTCGAAGTCTGTGATGTTATTATACGCTAAAATATATAGTAAAAATTACTATTTTTTATTTGAGAAAATTGATTATTTGCCACTCCAAAATCTTCTAATTCTAAAAATGTCATCTCAAAATTTGAAATTGTAAAAATGCCACTCTAAACTTCATTAATTTCTAATTTTGCCATTTATAATGTATTTTTATGCTTTTTTTATTAAAAATTAAATGAAAAATACTGTTTTGACAAATAACCTTGAAATTGTATGAAGGGTATGATCGGAAATACAGAAATATGTATACCAAAACAGTATTTTTCCGATTTATTTACCGAAAACGTGTTTTTTAGTCATTTTGGCAGGTTTGGAGAAAGTTGCGTATTTAGGCCAAAAACAGAGCAAAAATGTCATATTTAGGTAATTTCTAAAAATCCCTACTGTTTGCACGTGAAAATTTTCCTATCTGCCCTTAGAAATAATTTTGCATGACTCATGACTCGCCAAATAGACCAAATATTATATTTTATTAAAAGTTCATGAAAATACCTCGCCCTATGTCCTTGGAAATAAGTGTGAAGTAGGGAGACATATTATTTTCATGAGCTACCTTTGGAAGTGTTTTGTTTTTGTTTAATTTGTTTATATTATTTTATAATGAAGATTCATGGAAATAGTGGAGCACTATGCTCTTGGAGTCTTGAAAATGTTTTATTGATTCAGTTTATATTATTTTATAGTTAGATTTACTATTTTCATGAGGTTACCATTGAAAAAGTTAAGTTCATGGAGACATAAATGTTTATGTTTATTTGAGATCTCCCTTTGTAGCAATAAAAAAAAAATCACAGCAACAAGCAGTATTTAATTGCGATATATAAAATGAAACACTACAAATTGAAAACATAAATTTTGGTATTTGAACTAAGCCAATCTATTTAATTTAGATATAAAACATTTTGACAAATGCAAGCAATACATGTTTTCTTTCTTTCCTTTGAATGACTCTTTTATCCTCCTGCAATATATGTTTTTAAACATTTGAGTGTTAGTAAATGAGTAAAATAAGTAAATACAATTAGTAAACAGTGATCATACATATATATGTATATATATATATATATATATATATATATATATATATATGCATAAGTACACTAGATTAACAAGTAGTGAGGGAGGGCATTAATAAATAATTTTTTTCATTAATATTTTTGTTAACAGTAATTGCCGCCAACTATTGAAAAAAGTAAATGTAACAGTAAAGTAGCTAAATTTCAAAAGTAAAACAGCAAAAACTGAGGTTTTTTGTTGTTGTTGCAGATTGTAGATTGCAGATTGTAGATTGCAGATTGCAATGTCAGATTTGCAAATAATTTTGTTGAGATTAATACTAAAAGTTTATATAAAATTAAATCTGTCTGCGTATAGAGCATGCAATGCGATGTTTGAAATGTTTGTCCCTATATAAAATTATTGAGATTGATCAGTTTGTAAAATGATTGCTTCTAAAAGAATTGAAGTTTTAGAAACTTTTGAGAGTAGTAAAAAGTTTTTTTTTTTTTTATTAAAGGTTGGAGATTAATCCATCCAACTATTTTGTGAATTTTTTTTTATAAACCATAATTAAAAAAATATTTTTATAAAACCAACATGATTACTTTTTTTTTTTACAAAAATCATAAGAACTGAAACGTCATTTCGGTCCGAAATTTTTTTTTATTCCGGACCGAAATGACGTTCCATTTTTGGATTTTCTGCGGCGGCTCATATGAGAACTTGTGAAACCAGTACCATAGAAAATCCAAAAAGGGATCCGGACCAAAATGTCATTTCGGTCCGGAATAAAACAAAATTTTGGACCGAAATGACATTTCGGTTCTTATGATTTTTGTAAAAATAAAGTAATCATGTTGGTTTCATAAAAAACAAAATTTTAATTATGGTTTATAAAAAAAAATTCTTAATACTCAATCAATCATGTATTGTCAACAAATCTAGCATCATTTCTTACGACAGAGGACAAATAGCCAGGTAGATGTTTTTAAGCCATATGTGAAATTTTTCAAGGGACAATAATTAGAGAGACTAATCTGGGATTGGATCTCTTCAATAAAATATATCAGAAACACACTAAAAGATATTTCATAATTTTGTTCCGGACCATTTAATCTAGCTAGTGCGTCCAGGATGTCCTTGTTCTATAATGACATCATATGTGAGGCCCATTGTTTTAAAAGAATTCTCCTATGATGGTGGGTCTATGTCTATTTAAATAAAACAAAATTGTGTGAAGACATGAGAGCATGATCACACTTGACCGACGTCAGTTACTTGTTCTTGAATCGGAAATTTTGAAGATAATGAAGTTGAACTTTGTGTATAAATTTAGCAATTTTATTCACCATCAATTTAGAGTGGTAAAGTCTCTTGCGTCTCCTCTCTTCTCTTTTAGTTGTTTTTGTCACACAACTATTTGTGTGAAATATGACAGTTAAATTTATGTACTATGGACGGAGAGAGATAAATAAGGGGGCTTGCTGTTGGTTTTTAGGAGAATGTATTGATTTTAAGTTATAATTTGGATAATAGTTCTATTGGATTTTTTTATTTAACCTTAATTAAGTTAAATTATGTACTTCAATTGTTTTAAGGCATTGTATGAATTGGTAACATAAAATCATAGGGGGAATTTCACGTATACCCCTCAAAGACTTCAAATTTACGTATTTCCCCCTCTAAACTTTGAAATTACATATTCCCCCTCTAAACTTCAAAAACTCACAAATTTATCCATTTTATTGTCTTTTATATTAAAACTCATTCTAAATTTATAAAATACCCATTTTACCATTTCATTAAAAGCATAAAACACCCCATGAGACTCAAATTTGAATATGAAGGGTTCCTCTATTGTTCGATCCACGCGCATCGCATTAAGATCTGTGAGTATCGCTTCAAGATTCGTGCTGATCTAGCATGCACAGATCTTAAAGCAATTCCGATCCACGCACATCACATTAAAATCTGTGCACGTTGCTTCAATCCGTGTGTGTTCGCTTCAAGATTCGTGCTGATCTAGTGGGTACGGATTTTAAAACAGTTCGGAAAGTATAGGAACCCTTCAGATTCAAATTTGAGTTAGATGGGCGTTTTGTGCTTTTAATGAAAGGGTAAAATGGGTATTTTATAAATTTAGAATGTGTTTTAATTTAAAAGACAATAAAATGGGTAAATTTATAAGTTTTTATAGTTTAGAGGGGGAAATATGTAATTTTAAAGTTTAGAGGGGGAAATACGTAATTTTGAAGTTTTTGAGGGGTATAGGTGAAATTCCCCCAAAATCATATAACTGGTCAAAGCCATTTGGGTTATTAATAATACATAACTAATGGATGCTCTGGCATGTTGTACCAGTAGACTGGTATAGACGTATGGTACAGGTTGCTGGTCAGATGCATGTATCAGTTATTGAAGAGGCACAAATAGTATATTGTAGTTCTATTAAGCAAGAAGTTTATTAAGGCCATTTCCGGGCTGATTGGGCCCATCAGATCACTCCAGGCCCAATATTAACTAATTAGAAAGACCCAATTATTGGTGTTGATAAATGCACAAGTCCAAGTGCAATCTTAACAAGCGCCCTCACCCCCTTATATTATCCATATCCTTCAATATTTCCATTTCCATTTTCATTCACGTAAATAGACGAAAAAGATAAAATCTCACCCATATCATCTGATTAATGTAAATCTGTTAAAGTGGAAATTTGCTTATATGAGTAACTAACATTAAAAAAGACAATCGTATTCTTTACAACACGCTTACATTTCAACTATCTAGTATTCGATTAAAAAACCCGAGTTCTGAGTGAACTAGGGTGTTCTTAAGCTCACCAAGTTTCTTTGTGAGTTTAACTAAAAAATCCATCGAATTAGTTTCAAGTGACGCATCCAAATCGTTGAAACCGATCTACTTCATGAGTGATGAGTTTACATGTCAAATTAATAAATTTTCAAACTAATTTAATATAAAGTT
This sequence comes from Carex kokanica, assembly GCA_025461125.1. Lineage (NCBI taxonomy): Eukaryota > Viridiplantae > Streptophyta > Magnoliopsida > Poales > Cyperaceae > Carex > Carex kokanica. The sequence continues at coordinate 2,283,015 of JAJGRX010000348.1, forward strand.
AAACGGTAAAAAAAAGATAGTTTATAAGTTAATTTTAATGTGTTTGTTTATACTAAATTAGTTTGAAAATTTATAAATTTGACATGTAAACGTATCACTTGTGAAGTAGATCGATTTCAATGATTTGGATGTATCGTTTGAAGCCAATTCAATAGATTTTTGAATTAAGCTCACAAAGAAGCTTGATGAAGTTAAGAACACCTAGTTCTACTAAAAAATCAAACCAAATTTTTGTTTTCAGGAACTTCCACGTGTCCCAACATGCACAGCATGTTTCAACAAAATAATTCAGTTGAGTTGTGATTGATTTATACTTTCAGTATCAGCTGCTCGCGGATTCAAAGAGGGACAGGACTGTTTATCTGTGAATTAATTTTTTTTTACACCCAATAATATACTTGTATTTATTTAGAATAAAAATAAAGTTACCTCTGAATTTAATTCACAACTTAATAGAAGAAATTGTGCAAAAAAGAAAATTAATCCAGACTAATTCACGTAAAAGAAAGAAAAAGAAAAAAAATAAGAAGATGTGGTCCGATCTACAGCTTCGCTAAAAAATATTATTAATTCGTCAAGAGAAAAAAGAGGTCCGCTACTAGAGATCGAAACATGTGCCGTGTTGTACCGTGACTTGAATCATGTGTCGTGTTGTACTGTGACAAAGTCAAATTTATATGTACTGTGTCGTGACCAAATTTGGAAGGATGGTCACGGCACGTTAGTCATGTCGTGATCAAGGAATGTTGTGACCAACGTGATGTGTCCAAATGTGACCGGTCATGTTTGTTACGTTTCGTCACGTTTAACTTATTTCTTTCATAATTTTGGTTAGTTTATTCAAGATTCACCATTCAATTAAGAACTAACGGTCCTAATTACACGTGACCACGTGCCGTGTCGTGTCGTGACAAAATCTTTCGCGTGTGGTGCCGTATCAAGATTTCGAAAGATGGTCATGTCACGCAAATGATCACGATAGGGGACACGCGAGTCACGGCACGGGCCGTGACGGGACGTATCCGGTCACATTGTGGCTTTTTTTAGATCCCTATCTGCTACTCCGCTCTGATTCATCAGGAGAAAAAATAATTATACTTTTGTCAGTATTTTGTGCCTATCTTCGATTGAAATTCTGGATCTGTCTGCGACTACTCGTAGACTCGTAGTAATTAGAGCTGTTTCTAATAAGAGCTTCAGTTATTTATACATATTGCAGCATTATGAAGAATATCTAACTAGAGTGGAAAAAACGTGTCGTGCTGTGACTAACACGCCGTGACTTTAGTCTCGTGCCGTGTTGTACCGTGACCAAGTTAATTTTTTTTGTGCCACGCCACGTGAGTCACGCTGTGCCTATTTAGGTTAGTTTATTCAAGATTCACCATTTGATCAAGATTTAACGGTTCTAATTACACTTGATACGGTTCTAATTACAAGTCTTGCTTATTCACAAGGATATATTTGGATGATCTAAACAAATACCAATAAGATGTGTTGGAATTTCTTATACTTCAATAAAGCAATTTCTATTACAGTGAAGATTAGAATTATTTGAGAATAGATTAATTTCATAATTTTAACAATATTTTTCAGATCTGTTGATAAAACTTCAAAAAAAATTATAGACATGTTGTTAGTTTTATAAATTAAGTTTGTATTAAATTTTAAAACGGTCTTTACAAATTTGAAATCATCTAATAAATGGTAACACAGTGTATCAAATTTCATCACCTTTACATAGTTTCAATATGATATGAATCATATTTCAAATATCAAATTTTAAAATTATAAATTATATTTTAGGATTATAAAATTGCTATGGTAATTCATTATGAAAGATTCCAATCATTCACTGGTATATATACAAAACTAGCCATGTATGTATAAATTAAAGTTTTGGCATACTAGCTATCTTATCTTGTTGAAAGATCACTAAATATAGAGCAAAGAAGTCATTTAATAACAGTTTTAAGAGCTTGAAAATTGCAACAACTCTCGGCCATTTTTTTCTCAGAAAATATAAGCGGATGCGTCACGGACTTAATTTCCCTCAAGAGAAATTATATTTGCACGGTACAATATTGAAATCAAAGGCACAAAAAAAAAAGATACTATAATCCAACTTAGTGGTCTAGAGAGATGGAAAAGGTCATGGCATGAAATATTTTAAACACACGCTAATAATGAAATCATCAGAATAATATGAAAGGACAAACAAATTTGACAGATAGGTAGATAGAGTATAGCCGTTTTTTTAATCTCTAAGCAAGACTCACATGTTATTTAGAAAAAAAAGGTAATTTTAATTAATTAAAGAGGACAGGAGCAACTGATATGGTGTTCTTATCTTGACCTTATAAACGCCAAACAGTTGGAGGCCGATATTTTTATTAATAACCCCAAACAAAAGAAAAATATCAAATCTAACCCCAACTCCAAAATTTTTTCAAAACTAACCCAACCGCCCCATCATTGGGCGGTCCGCACCCCCCCTAACCGCCTCATCATTGGGCGGTCCACCCCCCCCTCTAACCGCCCCCCCATGGGGCGGTTTAGTAGGAATTTTTTTTTTTTTTAATAAAACCCGCGCCCAGCCCCCCCCCCCCCCCCCCCCAGCCCTAACCGCCCCTGCCTCTAACCGCCCCCCTCTAACCCGCGCCCAGCCCCCCCTCTAACCGCCCCCCCACTGGGCGCAGGGCCTGGGGGATTGCGGTACTTAGTCTGGTACCAGAGGTGGGGCATGCCCTCGGTATACCTCACGGGCCATTGGGGTGAGACCCTTCGACGGAGGCTTTCTCGTGCAGGGTCGAGGGGTTTTATGTCTTTCGGACCGATCCAGGCTCGCCAGGTAATTACTTACAAAACTAACATATTTAAAGCATTAAATGTTTATTTAGTTTTTCCTGAAAAAAGTTATAAATACACTTTGTGCAGATTCTTACCGGTATCAGAGGAGTGGCACACAGCTTGGTGTGCATGGCACAAGAAAGTTGGCGAGCAGTGGGATGTACAATGCTCCAGCACACTGCTCCTATGGTGGAGGACTCCGGCTTTGACGGCCGCCTCATTGGCATGTTGCATGACAGTGGGGAGAACATAAACTGGCGCGAGATAGAGCCCCCACCACGTGTTCCGGATCAGCCCAGAGTCGCTATTTACGCTGATGAGATGACGCCACCTCCTCCAGGTAATTTGATTTTGTTGTACACAGTCATTTCTCGGTACAAAACTATTCTCATTAATTTTTCTTCAATTATGCAGTGGATGAATCAGGTTGGGGCTTCCACGAATGGGTGTTGAATAATAATGCGTGGAGCGCTTACTACAATGAGTATGGAGTTCCGGTGCAGGTTGGACAGGTAGCAAAAATTTATTATTTATTCAACTTACTACTTATTTGTATGTAGCAAAACTAACATTGTTTCCATTAAGGGTGGAGCTCCCCCACGACATTCCACTCCGGAGTTCACTATGGCTGACCTTACCGGAGATTATGCCGGGGATGAGAGACTGAGCCTCCACATACCACGATATCCGGAGGCCAGACAGCACGATGATGAGGCTAGTGGGAGTGGAGCACAGCATGCAGATGCCTATGCATCTGCTATATTTGGCACACCGCCTCCTCCGCCTACGTATCCATCTACCTGGGAGCCATGGGAGGTGCCTACCATGCCGCCCATCCCCCCACTGGTGGAGGATCCATGGGCCGAGGCGGATACAGCCGTACAGGAGGAGGAGGTTCACGTGAGGCGTGTACAGCCGCATAGGGACCGCCATCCACCCCGTAGGTTGGATCTCTCTGGTCGTCGCCCTCGTCCTCGTCGTTAGGTTTTTTGTTCTTGTAGTCTGATAGCTTTTCTACTATTGTATATTCAGTTTGGAGTGTTTTATCTTATGTTGCGGACATTTAGATTACGTAGTTTGAATTTTTTTTTTTTGTGGACTTACCATTTATATTACATATTTTCCACTGTTTATCACGTTATCCAAATCGACAATTATTATAAAAGAATCGACAGTTCTAACGTCAAACGACTCATCCACATTCAACCAATTTTTATTTAAAATTACAATAAAAAAAATAAATCATTTTCATATAAAAATTACAATAGAAAAAATATATCTTCATATATGTTGTAAATATATCTTAATAAAAATATATCTACAAAACAAATATATATTTAATATATCTATAAAAAAAATATATATCTTATAAATATATCTTAATGAAAATATATTTACAAAAACAAACATGTCTTAATATATCTTAAAAAAATATATATATCTTATAAATATATCTTACTAAAATAAATATCCTAACATATCTGTAAAAAAAAAAAAAAAAAAATATGCCTAACCGCCCGATTGGGGGGCGGTTTTCTTGGCCGTGTAGACCGCCCAATCACTGGGCGGTTTGGTGGGTAGGGTGAACCGCCCAGTGATGGGGGCATGGGGCGGTTAGGTTAGTTTTGAAATTTTTTCCAGATGGAGGTTATATTTGACATTTTTCATTTGTTTGAGGTTATTAATAAAAATTTCGGAGTTGGGAATCACAAAATTGCAACAAGATACATGGAAAAGAAGAAAGAAAATGGACAAGATAAATTGAAAAAAAATAGCGCTTATTTTGACCACACAAATATTTAAATCTCATCCTTTTATAATTTAGTGACCAAATAAGTTATTTTATTCGTAAATCTTAAATTTGTATGAAATAAAAATTATATATCGAATAAGTACTAGATATTGTTAAAAGTTTCTGGAATGATTTTCTTTTGGAAAAAAATAACAAAAAGATGTTTAACATTTCCACGTTGAAATTAATGTTACATCCTTCAGCCTACTGACTTTCACATATATGTATTTGCATTCTTCTTCTTCTTTTTTATATATAAAGGAATTATTTCACATATATGTTTAACCTTTTCAGGTCGGATTTTTCGCGGCGGTAAGAAATATTAAAATATTTATTTATGTGTTATTAGAAAAAAATAAAAATATTTTGGATCTGAGTTATTGATCCCGGTTCAAAAGTTACTTCTGAGTAAATAAAGAAAATATTGTGGTCCTTCTAATACATTTAAATTCTAAGATATTGTATCCATTTTGAATTTTTTTTTATAAGAAATCATTTCGTCTGACAAAAGTCAGAGAAAATTCTTATTTTTTTTAAAATAGAAGGATCATAATATTTTTTGTATTTACTTAGAAGTTATTTTTGAACCGGAATCAATAAGAAAATAACCCAGCATGCAGGATTCAATTCCATTATCCTTCATTAATGAGCATGAAATCATTCCTCTTAAGCCACATTTCTTACTGTTAGTTTCTTGCCAAATCTGCCCACATTTCCCTTATCAATTGTTGTAGTAATTAGGGGTGTCAACGAGTACGGTAAGGGTAAGGGTCAGGTGGAAGTATTTTCATACCTGTACCCGTTATAAATTATTTTTACCCATATTCTATTCTTACCCGCTATAAATTAGCTTATCAGTACTCTGCCCTTACCCATTATGGTTGTCGGATAATGAAACGGTAGCAGGTAAATAACGGGTAATACTAATATAATAATTATTTTTATTATTTATTAAATAATACATTAAAACATATATATTCATTTCACACATGTATAGTACTTTACTAAATTTTTTTTTTAATCATGCTAAGTGCAAGTAAACAAATTAAATTATTATTTCAATGCTTATTAATATATATAATGTGAGCATATAATATATACATATTTTTTATAATTATCCGATCAGGTAACGGATACGAAATAGGCTTTGCCCTTATCCGTACCCGATAAGTTTAGAAATTTTTTTTTTACCCATACCCGTCTTATCGGATACAGTATGACTCAGATAAATGGAAAAAAGGGTGCCATTGACACCCCTAGTAGTAATTAGCTGCACCATATGTGAGGCTATAAGAAAAGAAATTAGTCGAAAATCAGTCTAGTAATGAATTAAGATGATATTTTCTCACACGGAACTCACATGTAACGCAAAACCACATATATAGACTCTTCACAGTAAGTTTGCATTGAAGCCCCCAAAAGTTGTGAATATCATGTAATAACAAGGATCAACCGTACCACCAGTTCCAAGCCCAATTTTTGGGTTTTGGATCGGGACCATCCGATTCAAATCTGTCTCCCAGGATCGTCTCGAGATTCAAATTCATCGCTCGGAATGTGTGCATTTCACTTCGAAATGAATTGTCACGGATTCGAATCGGACAGTCCCGATCTAAAACCCAAAAATTGAGTTACTTCACTGGATATGAATTCTTCCAAGCATGGGTGCACAAGGTGATATAATTTGGAGAGGAACCGTGTTCATATAAACAGGCAACAAGTTTTTAATCATCTCCATGTCCTTGTCCTTACCAAACTCATGTCCAAAATTTAATAGTATCCACAATTAGTATTATTATAAATTTGGTATTCTTTATTGAAGTTGTGCCAGTGTTTTTGTCTAAAAACACAAATTATTTTCTCTTTCCGAATTATTTATGGCACTGATGACTGTTGCAATGTAGTTCCAAATATCTTGTAAATGATGCCAGTAAACAAAATAGATTTGACATTTTCCATCATAACCAAATTTGTCTAGCAAATTAAAATTTCACAAAAATGTGATTAATAGATTCTTAATGAAGAACTTGTCTTTAGTCTAGTGGCAAATGCACATAACTTTCATGTGAGAGATTATGAGTTTGAAACCCATAAAATGGAGAAATTCTCTATATTATACAGAGAGATTTGAAAGTGTATTGGATAGCTTCACCCTAACTCATGATTTAAAAAAAAAAAAAATAGATTCCTCCTGATCACAGAAATTTCACTCTGTATTTCCTTGCCAACATTTTTTAATGGGTACATTTTTGTTGATTTTTTTTTTTAAAAGCCAGCAATAATAAGAATGCTTTAATTTTGTGAGGGAAGTTAGCCTCCCACCACTGTATATATTAAATTCAATTCTAATCCCTCGAAAATCTAACCAACAATAAAGACAATGAGTTATGAAAAAAAAAAAAATACCTTTTGAGTTTTGACTCATCTCCATTTAATTTAAATTAATCATGTGCATGTGATCAAGCAATACTAGCAAGTCTCCTCATCGGTTCCTGTTTCTCTGAATGATTTGTTTTGAATAATTTGTTATAAAATAAATTATCAAATATTATAATTTGTTCCCTGTACTTCCAGTACTGTTTTGCAAACGGGCACGGGAGGACCGGGCCGGGCAACTGGCAACACGGGTCACGGGCAACGCGGGTCACGGGCGACACGGGACGTGTTAGCACGGTTTTTTTTTTTCAAAAACCCTACTCGGCCCCTCTCAAACCCCCCGGGCAACACGGGTCACAGGCGACACGGGACGGGTAGGCGGGTTGCACGGGTCCGGTCCGGTCCGAACTGGTTTTTTGTTGTTGTTGTTGTTGTTGTTTTCTTTTCTTTCTCCGTTTTTTTTTTCTTTTTAAACCAATAAAATATAAATCAAAATTCATTTGGAGGGAAAAATTTGAATTTTAAAAAAAAACCGGGTACGGGTAACCCGAGTACACAGAACGGACCGGACGGGTACGGGTTTGAAATGGGTATGGATATCACGGGTTTAATTGAAAAAAAGGGTCTGGCCTTTTTCAACCCGTACCCGGGTTACCCGTGAACCCGTGTCAAACCTGTGCACTGGCACGGACGGGACGGGTACGGGTCCCGAGCGGACCGGGCCGGGTCTGACCCGGGCGGGTTTATTCAACACACTAACTTCCAATACCATTTGGTAAGTTATAATTCACCGGTACCAAATTTAAGACATCCGTACCCTAATTATCTTTCTACATACATACTGGCTTTAAATTTATATATTAATATTTTTTAAAACGGTGGTATCTTGGCATAAAATTCACATCTAATTAACTCTATAAATTTAAATGGTTTAATCTATTATTTTTGAGAGACTTCTAAATCTGTTAATTTAAGCAAGAGGAGTAGAACTAGGGTGTTCCTAAGCTCACCAAGCCCTTCCATGAGCTCGACTCTAAAACCTATCGAATTGACTTTAAACGATATTTTCAAACCGTTAGATGTTCAATCTATATTAAAATGTGCTTGGAGATCAAATTTTACATTTTTTGAATTTTTTTACTATTTATTAAGATGGTTTGAAAATCGCTGTTTTCCAATGGTACAGAATTTTAATAAAAACAGCGATTTTCAAACCATCTTAATAAATAGTAAAAAATTTTCAAAAAATGTAAAATTTGGTCTCCAAACACATTTTAATATAGATTGAACATCTAACGGTTTGAAAATGTCGTTTGAAGTCAATTCGTTAGGTTTTAGAGTCGAGCTCACGAAGGGCTTGGTGAACTTAGGAACACCCTAGTTCTACTCTAAGCAAGAGTACTAAAAAAATTAACATCATTTGACAGTAATAACTATTCACAATATATCCTCAATGCTACCAATTAAGCTATCAAGAAAAAGACATGATTAATTTGTTCATATTGAAGGTTGAAATTAATTAAGTGCTCCCTTGAAGAAGCCTTGAATTTTACGGAACTCAATATTATAAGCAGACAAAAAGAATACCATGATAAATGGTAGAGATCAGATCAGGATGTAAACCTTTCTGGTAAGTTAGAATAACGAATTTCGGTGTTAGCGTGACGTAAACGGATACATCAACTACTTTACTTTCTCGCTTTGGCACGTCTGAATTTGTGTTTTTCTTTTTTCCGTTTATTTTACTGTTACTCTTTTAGATAGGTATAAACAAATCAGATATTATATGCTAGCCGTCTGTATTTATATAATTATACGATAAATAGCCTCTGATATTCGCTCATATCTCCATTTTCAAGTTAAAATAGTCGATCCGAAATTATCAACATGATCTTCATATTAATATGTGCTTGGAGACCAAATTTTACATTTTTTGAAATTTTTTTACTATTTTTTTAGAATTTTTGAAAATCACAGTTTTTCATTAAATAAAAAAATAATAAAAAATTCGCAAAAACACTAATTTTCAAAAATTCTAAAAAAATAGTAAACAAATTCTAAAAAAATATAAAATTTGGTCTCCAAGCACATATCAATATAAAAATTATGTTAAGAAATTCAAATCGACTGATTGAACATTGAAAATGAAAATATGAGCGGTAAGTAAAATACCCTATTTACTTCCCAAAACATTATAGCATCACTCTTTATATAGCCTCTATTTTATATAGTAATTATTATCTATTCTAAAATTCTAAATATTAGATAGTATATGAAGGTTTGTATCAACTTTGATGTAAATTTGATGTCTCTATTTTGGGTGATTCTAGATATAACTTTGTTTTTAAAAATAAATAAATTAACAGTACATCAACATCAGGGATTCAGATTCAGGAATGAGAAATGCACCAGGGAAAATATATAATTGAAAATGAAACCTGAAAGAGACAAAAAAAGAGACACTTTCAGAGATGTTGACAGTTTGTATGCATAGTTGTGTACACAGCCCATCTCATGTAATGTTTTTGTGGTCGAATTTTATTAACGATAAAATTAATTTATTGTCTATACCTAAATTTAAATAATTTCAATACCATTTGATATTTATTAAAGAACACTAAAATAAAGACTGTTGAAAAATGATAAATCGCTTGGTAAACAAAATATCTTGCAACAAATATCCGTTATGTTTTTATTATTTTTATTATTTTTATATTCATATACCATAGATCATGTTTTTAAGACTACCAAGCTATATTATTTTTTGTCAAAGAATTTAATTATTTTTGTTATAATCCTATATCATAATTATTTTTGTCATAATCATATATCATAATTATTTTTTGTTATAACCATTTGATATTTATAATATCATATTTACCCTTCTAACTTTCAAAAAACTCATAATTTTATCCAATTTATTACCTTTCTATTAATGCTTTTTTAAATTTGTAAAGTTTTATTTTATGCTTTATTACAAAATAAATAAATAAAAGATGTAACTTGTTTGAAAGAAATTTTCAATTTTTTAATGGCTAGTTTATGAGAAAGACTGATTCATTTCTTTAGTTACGACACACAATCATATGCTTAAATTTCATTGTCCACGTGTCACATATAGAGAAATTAAAAATTTGTCCTCACTACCCAATTAATTAGAAAACTGAATATTTCTCGAACAAAAACTATGTATTTTTTATTTTTTAATACAAACTAAATTGAGAACTTTATAAATTTAAATGAGTTTTAATAAAAAAAAACAATAATATGAGTTTTGAAACATAAAAGTGTATAAATAATATTATGAATTATATAGAAAGAAAATATGTATTTTTATTAAATATACATAAAATTCTTCCTTTTCATATATGATTCATTTGGTTGAATGCTCATGACCAGAAAATTCCATCACGCTCACAAAGGTTCGTTTTCACTTAAATTCGATTGAATCTTTTAAAAGGCTGCTTACGGTAATAACAACCCTGTGCAATTGGTCCATCCACACTCTCGAGTCTCGACACCCCACCAACCGATTGAATACTCTAGTTAAAAAACTATATCTGCGAATCTGCGATCCAAGTCATCCAACTGAGCGTAACAGTAGAAAGTTAGAAACAAAGGTTTTGTGGAGGTGTATCGAAGCAATTACAGCTTTTAGCTAGAGAATGATTCAGCTATTTAACTATATTATTAGCTGGGTTCATGAGCTATGAAATCACAATAATTTTTTTATGCAAGTCCAATAGAGGTCATTTTAAGATGTTTATTAATATATACCAATAAACATATTAGAGTAAGGCTATGGTACTATGCATAGCACGAATTTGTCCGTGCTACGGCTCAATATTTGAGTTTTCAAAATCCTAACGGTCGATCCAAACCGTTCAACATGATTATAAAATGAATATGTACTTGCAAACCAAAATTTACATTTTTTCGAATTTGTTTAGATAGGTAGAAAATCACTGTTTTTTGATGGTCCAGAATTTTCAGATCAAGTGATTTTCTATCTATCTAAAAAATAGTAAAAAAATTTGAAAAAAATATAAAATTTGGTTTGCAAGTACATATTCATTTTATAATCATGTTGAACGGTTCGGATTGACCGTTAGGATTTTGAAAACTCAAATATTGAGCCGTAGCACAGATCCAACCGTGCTATGCATAGTACCATAGCCTCACTCAACATATTATTTAGTAAGTACGTAGACAGTTCGAAACGAGAAATTTTAATAGGGTCCTAGATTATAATTCATAAGATGGATGTTACTTTTTTTTTTATCAATTAGGAAATAATACGCCGATTTTGAAAACATGTTTATAATATAAAGAACCAACATTTGATCTAGTAACAATTATACTCTCTGAGTAGAAGGTCATAAATTTGAAATTCGAATGAAATATTCTTTATAGACATTAAATAAAAATTGATAAGTTAGATGTCTACCTTCTTATTAAAAAATGTCCATAATATAGAATTTACAATTACTAAACTAAAATTCAAATAAAACTACACGAATTAAGCTTCGTACAAACCCAACTCCGAGCTCCAAAATATATATACTTAAAAAAAAAAATTTCAAGTTCATAACAAAACCACAACTCCAAAAATAGCAAATAAAGTACGACAAAATCTCTCAAAATATAACCAAGTAATAAACCAAATTACACATGCTCCCCATCCTGATCCTCAATATCCAAAAGCTCCGTGTCATGACGATACAATTGGCGTAATAATAATAAAAAAAATACAAATATCCAGAAGACGTGAATTATAATATGCTCTACATCTTTTATCTCCGTTTCAAAGACCGAATAGTTGATTCAAATTGCTCAACTTGATCTTTATAATAAAATATTTTTGGAGACCAAATTTATTTTATTTAGAATTCTTTTACTATTTTTTTACATAGATACAATATCACTTTTTCAGATGGTCCAGAATCTCCTTAAAACAGTAATTTTGTATCTATCTAAAAAATAGTAACAAAATTCTAAAAAAAAATATAAATTTGGTCTCCAAGCATATTTTATTATGAAGATCATGTTGAGCCGTTCAGATCGACTGTTCGAACTTTGAAAACGGAGATAAAGAATGTGGAGCACAAAATTATAGTGCATTTTAACTCTCCTCATTATAACTAGAAGTATCCCCATTCTGAAAATCGCCTTATTTCTATAATTCCAAACCAACCAATTGTCTGGGCATATATTATATGTTCCTATGAATAATGCAAGGTAGAGACCCATAAATCCTCTAAATTAAAATGTCAAGTTTAAATTCAGGTCCTTCTGATTTTGAGAATTAAAGTAGACCAAAATTGTAACACAAGTGGACAGTTAAGGAATACATATTAATTGTTTCTAAATGCTAACAAAATGGACAACTTGTAGACTTGTAGAGCCCTCTATCTCCTGCACCACAAATTATCTTTAGTTAATGTTTTGTCCTTTAAAGCCAACCATATGAAAATCTTTAGCAATTTTAATCTCCAAATAGATCCCCGGAGTGGTACCAACATTTTAACTCATTTTTTTAAAGCTTAGCCAACCATAAAGTTAAATGGTTTGATAACATTTTAACTAAATTTTTTTTAACACGTAAACGGTTTCCAAAAAAAAAAAAAATTAACTCTACAAAATTTGTAAAAATAACAGAATTAGGGAGAACTGCTGTAAATAGTATATTATGAATTTGGACAAGTCCCAAAGAAGTGATTTGGTGTTGCTGTTGCGTATTACATCGACACACGGAGCATGAGTCCTCTGTGCTCCAGGCGTGTCCAGAAAGAACGTCATGTGGATTCCCCGATCTGTCCACGTTGCGGGACCCACTAAAATAATTTTCTGATGCTGACATGACTAAATTATACGTTCCCTCGTGAGTCGTGATAGGAGCAGAATTCTTCCGTCTGTTTTATGAGATAGGAGTAGGTCCGATGGGCATCGGACCTACATTTAGGTTCAATTAGCTCTAGGACCGTACGATTAACATCAAGATCTATGCGCACGGAAATTGATACATACTTGTACGGATTTTGATGCAGAGCACACGAATCTTGATCCAGATCGAATGGTCATCACACCCATCAAACCAAGGTAGGTCCGATGGGCATCGGACCTACTCTGATTCCCTGTTTTATTTACTGTGCCACGCTCCTTACCGCGCTTTCCAAAAAAATATGGATCAAAGTATTCAATTCAGAAATAAACTGTATTAGTTGTAAATTAAGGAAAGAAAAGTAAATAAGATATTGAGAATGTATAAAGATAGTTATTTTTTATTTATATGTTTTTTTGTGTGAATACAAGCTTACAATTTTCTATAAATATAAATAACAAGCTATTATAAATTAATTGTATTGATAAATAAGAAGAGATAAAACTTAAATCTAAAGATAAGTTTTGATGTAATTAGTGACGAATTTTAAATAAATATTGATAACTTAATTTATTTATAACAATATTCCAATTTCATCAAAGGGATCTCTCATTAGTCATTTGTGAATTCTCCATTGAGTTAGACCCCCACCCCTCGAAATTAGATTGAGTTTTCAAAAATTAGGTTTTGGATCGGGACCGTTTGATTTGAATCTGTGACTATCTAACTAAATTGGAGCGTATGCGTCTTGAGAGGTTTGAATTCTGAGACAATCTTGAGCGACGGATTCAATTCTGATGGTTCCGATCCAAAATCCGAAAATTGGGTTACTCCGGACCCCACCCCCCTCCTGAATTCGTATCCTCTGAGAACCACAGGAAATAGAGTGAGGATCCGGATCGTTCTTGATCGTTCTTTTTAACTTTGCACGAATCTCAAAGCACAAATAATACTGCCCCTCCAATCATCTGAATATCCACCGGCTGAGAGCTCATTTTATTTTCTCGAGTAACACAGAGATACTGGTTCCCCCCCTCCCCCCGACAAATTTAGTTGGACGAACCAGTTTGCCCTTTGTAGACCTGGTCCAGTTACCTGTATTATAAACCATGTATCTTTTCACTCCAGAACATCGCAATTAGATTAGATAAAAGCTTCGTCCTTCCTCCTGCCCTTCTCTCCCTCTTAAATCACAACTCTTACACCTAATTCAACGAAAATGGGAACCGAGGTTTCTTCCCCAAACGAGATCACGGAGCCACTGGTGGGTCCATCTCCGGCGAAGCCCCAGCTGGAGGAGTCGATCCCACCGTGGAGGGACCAGATCACTCTACGGGGCATAATCGTTAGCGCATTGCTGGGCACCCTTTTTTGTATCATTACGCACAAGCTTAACCTAACAGTAGGCGTTATCCCTTCACTTAATGTGGCCGCCGGATTGCTTGGGTTTTTTCTCGTCAAGAGCTGGACGGGATTGTTGGAGAAATTTGGGTTTGTTACGAAACCTTTCACGAAGCAGGAAAATACTGTAATCCAGACCTGTGTGGTTGCATGCTATGGCCTTGCTTTCAGTGGTAATTGATTGGTTCTCTAAATCTCGTTTAGTATTGTTTGATTTAGTTTTTTTTTTTTTTTTCAACGTTCATGTTTTTTTTTCCCTCTTTGGGTTTTTAATTGGCTTCTTCCTTCGAAGAACATAATTTGCGTTAAATACTTCGAATTTGGAGTTAACTCCTCTGCTAAATTAAAATTGAAAATTTATATTAAGTGCATTGAAATCGCATCTTGTTGAGTTTAGATACAAAAATTTATTTTTCCTGCTTCATGTTGCAGATTTTAAGCTTTGACCTTTTGCTCATCACCTAAGTTTTGACTTTTTGAATTCGGCATCTCTTCAATTGTTTACTTGTATAGTTTATTAGAGAAAGTTGGTAGCTTCTTGTTCGAAGGGCTTACAGATTAATGAACTTTTTGTAAGATATGACTGCAAACTTTTTCCAGTTTACTTTAAATAAGAAAATTGAGCTGATGGGAAGTTGGGAACAATAACAGAAATGAGGGGATTTAAACCATTAATGTAATTCTACATTTATTGTTAATTAATAATCGACGAACATATCTTTTTTTCATCTAGGTGGGTTTGGTTCCTACATGCTATCAATGGATCAGAGAACATATGAGTTGATTGGAAAAGATTACCCGGGTAACCGTGCTGAAGATGTGAAAAATCCTTCTCTGGGCTGGATGATCGGTTTCATGTTTGTCGTTAGTTTTTTGGGCCTTTTCAGCCTGGTTGCACTTCGCAAGGTACTCTGTTGCACATTTTGATTATTTTTTGATGTTTGATGTGCGATTTAATTTTCGAACAGAATTAGGGTGCTCCTAACCTCACCAAATGACTTGGTGAGCTTAACTCCAAAACCTATCGAAATGACTTCAAACAAGGAATCCAAACTATTGAAACCAATCTACTTCATGAGTGATGTGTTTATATATCAAATTTTTAAATTTTCTACTTAATTTAGTATAAAGTCAAGCGGTCAAAAAGAGAAGGTTTATAAGTTAATTTTACCGCGTTCATTTTCCATCATTATTTTACCGCTTGACTTTATACTAAATTAAGTAAAAAAATTATAAATTTGATATGTAAACGTATCACTCGTGAAGTAGATCGGTTTTAACAGTTTGAATTTAACGTTTGAAGTCAATTTGATAGGTTTTTGGAGTTAAGCTCACAAAAAGCTTGATGAGCCTAGGAGCACCCTAGTTCTACTCTTAATTTCCAGATGGCCAAACAAAGCATATGATGGTGATATTTCATTGTTCAGAATTCTGAAATCAAATTGTCACTCAATTCTAATTTGTTTCCTAGGTAATGGTGATTGATTATAAGTTGACGTATCCAAGCGGGACGGCTACTGCTCTCCTAATAAATAGTTTCCATACTAATACTGGAGCTGAGCTTGCTGGGTATGTATATATTTTTTTCAGACTACATACGTCATATTTTTTTTACTTGTTGAACTGAATCAAGAGCAAGGCGGGTACTAGTGATAGTAGTGTGAGGGTTCATATCTGAACAGGCCAATTAGCAGTATACTTTTGGAATTTGGATGAACTTCACCTGTTTCTCTGCAAATGTTCAAAGTTTTGTCATCCCTGGAAAACAAGAGATATCATGAATTTGGCTAATATTCTACGCGTAGCATAGAGGGCCTCCGTGCTACGGCTCAATATTTGAGTTTTCAAAATCCTAACTGTCGATCCGAACAGTTCAACATGATCTCCATACGAATATGTACTTGCAAACCAAATTTTACATTTTTTAGAATTTATTTTACTATTTTTTTAGATAGGTAGAAAATCACTTGATCTGGAAATTCTATACCATTCAGATCAAGTGATTTTCTACCTATCTAAAAAAATAGTAAAAAAATTCTAAAAAATGTAAAATTTGGTTTGCAAGTACATATTCATATGGAGATCATGTTGAACTGTTCGGATCGACCGTTAGGATTTTGAAAACTCAAATATTGAGCCGTAGCACGGAGGCCCTCTATGCTACGCGTAGCACCGTAGCCACTTCCAAGATATCATGCATATTATCGTGCTGCTGAAATTGTCCCGTATTCGAATAAAACCTGTTCAGTGAACAGTATATTTCATAAATTTCAGTTGATTGACAAAATAATTACAATTTGTCTCAATTTTACTTGGATTGTAGAAAGCAAGTGCAGTCCCTTGGGAAGTACTTGAGCATAAGTTTTATATGGAGTTGCTTCAAGTGGTTTTTCAGCGGTGTTGGTGACTCTTGCGGCTTCGACAATTTCCCTACTCTTGGTCTTGCTGCTTTCAAAAACACGTAAACTCTTAGACCTGTATTTACTGCCTTGAATTAGTTTTGGTCTTCTTGTTTCAATGGTGAACCAAGAACTATCACTATAAAAAAAAAGTTGAAGGTATTAGATTAATAAAATATTATTTTTTATAGCCAAAATGTTTAAAATAACATTCTAGAATTATTGCTTCTGCAGAATTAAGCAATCACCATTAAAAAAAAAGGAAATTAAATCCACTCTTAAAGGCAAAAAACCAGATGTAAATTTTAGTTCCCCGTTTTTTGGTCAGTTAAATATTAGTTCACCATTTGTGGTTAGTATATAATTTTTGTAGTCAATTGAGTTCACCTTTTTAATAGTATTTGCATGATTGCACAAGTCTTGATTGTGCCTACCATCCCCCCCAGAGGACTTCAATTTAACCTTTTGTGTTGGTCCATTCTAAATTTTTTATAATTAAGTTCTAAGTTGTTGAATTGATCCTCAATTTAGTCGCAATTAACCTTAGTTTAGCTAAAATCATACTCCAATTGATCTCCGTAAAACAAAGGTGTGCATACATTTACAATTTATGATCAATCTTTAGTTCTTAGCCAACATTAGCCTCCACGTAACCTCATTTTACTAGTTAATCCTTATTTAAGTTTCATTTAACTGAAGTCTAGCCAAAACCAACCCAAACTGAAGTTCACACTGCAATTGACAACATTGAACTATGAAGATGTGATACAAAATATTTGTTAAAAACTATTGCTTGACCTTACGGAGATAGCCTCAAGACTTGTTACTGCAATCATTGCAAAGTTTATGTTCCATGTCTCTTTTTCTATATTAAAATGTACCTTACATTTGGTCTCTTTTCTTTTGTAGGTTTTACTTTGACTTTAGCCCGACATATATAGGGTGTGGTCTAATATGCCCACATATTGTAAACTGCTCTGTTCTCTTAGGAGCAATCTTATCATGGGGCATCCTCTGGCCTTATATTTCTACGAAAGCCGGTGATTGGTACCCTGAAAACCTAGAAAGCAACGATTTTAAGGGTCTCTATGGCTATATGGTAAATATATTCATTATTTTCTGAAACACATAATTTGTTTTCTAGTTTGCATTTTTTTGCAAAATGTTTGAACTTGTTATGACCACTTTTTCGTGTTACTATAACATGAATAAAGTGAATTTACTGTTTTTATAACCTTCATGATATGGGTATAATTAGCATGAGCCTATATGTAATATGATTGGTTTACCAAATTTTTGTGCATGTATGCAGGTGTTCGTGGCAATATCTCTTATACTAGGGGATGGGCTGTACAATTTGGTCAAGATAATTCTTATCACCACGAGGGAAATATGCAGTGCACGCTCAAAGCAAGGCTTTGTTCGTGATGTAACCATCCCCCAAAGTAGGTTATCTGGATTTTTAGTTATATCATATCTGTCTGGTGGTCAATGCATTCTTTCATTGCTTTTCTTATGTCTTGTCTAATTAGAAAATTATTCTCCATTGCTTGATTGTGTAAATTTAGAAATAAATTGAGTATGATTGAGGCTTAGTGCATTTTAAGGAGCTAATTTTGTATTGTGCCAGTCACTCCTAGCATCATAATGCACTGAATAACAATAGTCTTTGGATTCTCTTTACGTATAGGCTGTGATTTGTACAAAAAAGTTACTTTTAGTTTTATACGACTTGCTTATTATTACAATTATCAATAGGGGTTGACATTTGAGAGTTTATAATAAGGCTCAATAAAAGAAACACCACATATTTACATCTCTTATTATTATGTGACAGCTGAAGAATCATCGAAGCTACTAATAGAAGAGAACCTACGCAACTCAACATTCGTGAAGGATTCCATTCCGTCATGGGTTGCGGCGGCCGGCTATGTTACATTAGCTGCAATCTCTACAGCCACCATCCCTTCCATATTTCCCCAAGTGAAGTGGTACCTTGTTCTTGTCTCCTATGTAATTGCACCTGCACTGGCCTTCTGCAACTCGTATGGCACTGGCCTCACCGACTGGTCTCTTGCCTCCACGTATGGTAAGATTGGGCTCTTTGTTTTTGCCTCTTTGGTTGGTTCTAAAGGTGGAGTCATTGCTGGCCTAGCAGCATGTGGTGTCATGATGTCGATTGTCTCTACTGCTGCCGATCTTATGCAGGTATGGATGTAATCAATTCGTTTCAATCTAAATTTAAAGTGCCAAACCAAACTTTTGACTCTACTTGGTGAAGTAGTGAAGCAAATGATTTTTAGGTAAACTAGTGGTCTTGTAAATCAGGCTGATTGACCAAATTGGATGAATGTCCTAAATGCAGGATTTTAAAACCGGCTACTTGACCTTATCATCACCACGGTCCATGTTCGTGTCACAACTTATTGGCACTGCACTAGGCTGCATAATTGCTCCTCTTACATTTTGGCTATACTGGACTGCTTTTGATATTGGGGCACCTGATGGAGTTTACAAAGCCCCATATGCGGTTATCTACCGTGAAATGGCAATTTTGGGTGTTGAGGGGTTCTCTGCGCTTCCACAGCACTGTTTGGAGATTTGTTGTGTGTTTTTTGTGGCAGCACTCTTAATCAATCTTTTGAGGGATGTGACTCCAAAAAGCGTCTCAGCATACATCCCAATACCTATGGCGATGGCTGTGCCATTTTATATTGGTGCATATTTTGCCATTGACATGTTTGTTGGGACCGTGATCTTGTTTGTGTGGGAGAAGCTAAATAAAAAGGAGGCGGATGAGTTTTCCGGTGCAGTTGCATCGGGTTTGATCTGTGGTGATGGGATATGGACTGTGCCATCAGCAATTCTCTCAATTTTTAGGATTGATCCACCCATCTGCATGTATTTTAAACCCTCATAGAGGGAGGCTTGTGGCTGGGGTTTTTCATTACTTTGCTTGTAAATATGGGCATGTACAAAGCAAGTTTGTTTTTCATTAGCAATCAATTACTTTGTTCCGGCAAATGTAAATTTTTTTCAATGTTATTATTCGATGCAATTCATATATGTTGCTTTATCTAGGACTCGAATCTAGCGCGGCAGTGGTTGCATCTGATACGACTTGGTTAGCATGAGCGGATCTAGAATTTTGGTAGGCACAAAATATTAACAAAGGGTATATTTTTTTTTCTCGAAACGAATTGGAGTAGTGAATAGGAATCTAAAAAAGTCACGGCACGATTGAATACGTCACAGCACGATATGGTTCCATCATGGCACGTGTGTTGGTTATGTGCTGTGACTATCTTTAAAAAATTTGACACGATAAGGCACGTCACACAAAAGATTTGGTCACGGTATGACACATGGTCATGTGTAATTATGACCGTTAGATCTTAATTAAATGTTGAATCTTAAATAAACTAACCTAAATTATGAAAAAAAATAGTTAAACGTGACAAATGTGACCGGTCACTTGTGGTCACGGTATGATTAACGTGCTGTGACTATCCTTCCAAATTTGGTCACGACATGACACGTAATCCAAGTTACGGCGTGACTAGTCACGACACGGTACATATTTATATCTTTAGTAGCGGACTTCTTTTTTCTCATAACAAATCAACAATTCTCCTGAGTAATGAATCGGATTACGTCTTTTTTTTCTGTCTTTCTTTTACGTGAATCAATCTTTGTTGACTTTCTTTTCCGCACAATTTTCTTCTACTGAATCGTGAATTATGGAAGCATACCGCACCGTAGAATAAGTTCCGATAAATTAGAAAAGGTTAAAATCCCACACATGGCATATTATGGAAGCATACCGCACCGTAGAATAAGTTCCGAGCTAAGTCAAAATAATTTTAGTTCTTATTTGAATTAATGAGAATTCATTTTAAGATTCATACTAGATCTCATTCTATTTAAAGATTCACACTAGATCTCATTCTACACAGTAAAGAACCGCACTGGATCTGAATTCCACATGAACGTCACAGTCCATTAACCATTTCTTTTACTTTTCTCTGTGTCTACTACCATACATCGAACCGTGTTGGCCTTTCATTTTCGCGTTAATTCACTGATTTGGTTTGCTACACTGCCATCTACATATTAGTGGCTGCAGAAAATTTGATAATGGTTTTGTCGACTAAGCCAATCACGCATTAAGGTTACTGCGCTTGGTGGCGAATTTTTTTTTTAAAAACCATAATTAGAAAAAACAAAATTAGCAAACCAACATAATTAGCTGAGTTTTTAAAAAAACCATAAGAACCGAATTGGCAATTCGGGTCCGATTTTTTTTTTTCCTGGACCCGAAATGCCAATTCGGATTCCCCCATTTTTTCCAGTTTTTCCGCATCGCAGAAACGGTGTAACTTTCGGTGTAATGCCTTGGACCCGAATTGGGATTTCGGGTCCCAGTACTTTTTTTTTTTAAGAAACAAATAATTAAAATAATGAAATATAATACTAAAAAATTGAATTTTTTTTCCCTTTGTCAAATTACTTTTTTGATAGCATATTTATACTAAAATACTATAAATTACTTGAAATTATATTAATTTATGTTGATTTACACTAAATTACTTGAATTACTTCAAATTATGTAGAATTATGCTAAAATATGGTAAATATGGTAAATTACTATGAATAGGGACGATTTTGTGCCAACTTTCATAAATAATAAAAAATAGTAAAAAAATTTCAAAAATAATAAAAATTGGTATTCTACAAGTTCATAATGTAACTAATTTACTGAGTTATGTAGATTGGAGAATAGAAATGAAAATCTGAATCGGAAACTTCAACAGAAGTTTTGAGACCCTTCTCTTTGTTTTTTGACGATTCTGAATTTGAAAATTTGGCAAAGCGAGTTCGGACGCATGCGCATTTTCGCGAGCTTTCCGAAAAGTGGTCATTTGCTGAAATCGGACACTCGAGCGCCGTTTTATGACCGTTTGAAGTTTCGTTGTCGTTTTTCACCTTCTCAGTGAAGATATCATCCCTATTCATACGTAATTTAGCGTAATTTACCGTATTCTAGCATAATTCTACATAATTATTGTAATTTCAATTAATTTAGTGTAATTCAGCATAAATTAATATAATTTCAAGTAATTTAGCGTATTTTAGTATAAATATGCTATCAAAAAAGTAATTTGACAAATGGAAAAAAAAAATTCGATTTTTTAGTATTATATTTCATCATTTTAGTTATTTGTTTCTTAAAAAAAAAAAAAGTACTGGGACCTGAAATTCCAATTCGGGTCCAAGGCATTACGCCAAAAGCTACACCGTTTATGCGCTGCGGAAAAACTGGAAAAAATGGGGGAACTCGAATTGGCATTTCGGGTCCAGGAAAAAAAAAAGTCGGACCCGAATTGCTAATTCGGTTCTTATGATTTTTCTAAATTGGTTTGCTAATTTTGTTTTTTCTAATTATGGTTTTTAAAAAAAATTCCTTGGTGGCTTGTGGGCCTGTGGCGCTTGCAACTTAGCTTTTGTCAAGAACTTATGATTGACTGTTTGACTATGGTCTATGCACCATGAATCACAGAAACACATAAAATATGATCGATAGTTCTTCAATATGTAAAATATAATGAGGAGAACTAGGGTGTGATGTGCTCATCAAACTTTTTGGTGGATATAACTTCACAAGTCGTTGAAACCAATATACTTCACGAGTAATGCGCGTATATCTAAAATTTTGAATTTTTTGAATTCATTTAGTCTAAAGTCAAGTGGTTAAAATTGATGAAAAATGAATAATCTAATATGAAGTTTTAAAAGTTATTTTAATGAATTCATTTTTCATTAATTTTGACCGCTTGACTTTTACTAAATAAATTCAAAACATTCAAAATTTTGCATGTACGCACATCACTCGTGAAGTACATCAGTTTCAACGGTTTGGATTCATCTCATTTGAAGTGAATCCAATAAATTATGGAGTTACGCTCACCAAAGAGTTTGGTGAGCACATCACACCCTAGTTCTACTCAAATATAATTGCCCTTGTACAATAATGAATTGGATAATCACAAATATTTTCATATAGAATTAAATCTACAAACAGTTATACAATAATATGTATCTACAACTATTTGAGAATCGACAGCCTCTGTCAGACATCTCAAAAAAAAAAAAAAAAAAAAACTATTTGAGAACCCCCTTTCTCTAAAAATACTAAAATACAGAAGAAATTAAGGGGTCTCTGCATCAATCACTGCCACAAAATAACCAAGCCAAAATAAATAAGGCTATTTCCAAATTTATTACTTCAACAATACATAATCAGCTTCCACATCATAATCGACCAAAGGTGCACAAAGCATGCCCCCTAGTTGTGGGAAGTAAACAAGAATAAGGGGAAGTGTGCCTATCAGTATCATAAGACCCATGAGAGAGATGCTAGTTTCCATTGACAAACTAAAAGTGCCAGAGAAGAAGAGAAGCTGCATCACGATCGCACCCATGACTCCGCCGCTTGCCGTCATGCCCGATACCACACCTAATGCCCTGCATCAATAACTTATCGTTTAACTATGAAGTACAACATATAATTAAGGTCTTGAGTTGAGCCTAGGGGTGATCAAGCAACTGTTCTTAATAAGTCTTATTTAATTAATGTAATATAGAGATCATCAGTTCGTCACCTGGTGGTCTTATTGCTTAATTGGCAGTGCACAATTTTGTAATTTTGTCCAATGACTAATTAAGTGTTTAAATTTACTGTGAAAATGACGTACGTGTATTTGTTACTAATTGTCCACCTTTAAACATTTAAAATTCCAAAATCGTAACATCACATCCAGGTGTAGTGCTTTCCCCTCCACCACACATTTTTTGTACTTGAAGCTATTTGTGGCTGGCCTTGCACCACAATTCATGCGTCAATGCTAGATCCTCTCTATGCAAAAAATATGTGTAAAACCCTAATCTTGACATACTCATATTGTTACTCATTAATAGTTTGAAAATTAAGCTTTGATACACTATTATAACTTGTGCTGTGCAAGAGCCAAGAAATTTTTTTTTGCCAGAAGTTGAGAAATTGTCCTTGAAACTACCTCTCGGAGACAAACGGCACCACACCGAATGTGAGCCCTGAAGCAGCCTGAACAAAGAATGCAAACACAACTAACATAACGACAGTAAGCCCCAGCGATGCACCTTCGTCACTCACCCTCCCAAGCAAGAAACACAACACCCCTCCTATAGTTTGTACTAGCCAGAGGCCCCAAAGCCGGCCTCTCATGCCGAAATTTTCCCCTAGTTCATCTGATGCCATGCCTCCTATTGGTCTCGAAACAATATTTATCACCCCGAAGCATGCTGCTGCCACTCCGGCGGCTTCCATTCCCATTTTGAATCTCTCTCTGAAGAACGTTGCTATGATGGCCTCTATCGTCAACTCCACTCCATAACAGTACCTATATATGACATAAGGCATAAAAATGACATCATGATATAAAATTATAAATACATATACCATTCTTTTTTCATTTTATTTATATGACAAATTATTTGTAAGTATATATATAGGCAACAGGACTAGTACGGTACCCATATGTCAAGGCCAGGATCCATGACCGGTAGTCTCCAATGCCTTCCTTAACAATCTCCCAGAAATTTCGGATCCCTCTCTTTTGGATCTGTTTTTTCTTCCTTACAACCGAGAAGTCGCCTTGCGGAAAGTCCTGTGCAAAAAAGAACGCAGCAAGAGCCGTTGCAATTTGAAGCCCGGCAGGCAGGAGAAAGACAACTCGACCAGCCATGCTATCCATCACTACACAAAAAGATATATAAACGTTAAAGAATGAAATGGTTTATAAATTGTTTCCATGCAAAATATATATTTATATACACTTAACAAACCTCCAATATGGAGGAGGAATTTGTAAGCAAGGGGCATGACGACCTGTGCAACTCCACTGCCCATATTGGCCCAGCCGGAAGCAACTGCGTTAGCAAGGCCGACAACAGAAGGAGAAAACATGGACGACATCCAGTACTGGTTGGCCACAAAGGTGCCGAGCGACAAACCAGACATGAACCGAAGAAGGATCAATCCGTTGTGAGAGGCAGAAGCACCGAGTAAAGCTAACACGATCGACATCACACCTGTGACCAGTGATAGTATTGTGGTTGAAAGCCGCGGCCCGAGAAGATCACAGAGGGGGCCCATGACAAGGCGAACGAGGAAAGTAGCTGACAAAGAGACGACACCAGATGTTACACCAGTTGATGGATTTGCGCCTAGCACAGGGAGGAGTGGTGGAACCGAGAAAGCAGAGAAGAAGCATGAGAAGAGAGATAGCCAGGCCAAGTGGAAGGCGCGCATGTGCGGTACTGCAAAGGAGAGAGGCCGGAGTTCCATTGCACGGTCCTCCGAGTCGACCGGCATGATCGGATCCTGATCAATCATTGTGTTCTTCTTTGACTGTGCCTCCTAAGTTCTAACTTGTTGTCGTGTGTTAGCTGCACTACACATACATGATTTTGTACATACTGATTTATTAGTGGCCATGATGCTTCATTAGAGAGGAGGCGCATAAAAGGTGCCTCCAAGTTCCGTGCGTGGCGAATGGTGTTGGAGGTCTTATATATATAGGGTTGGCTCTTTTGGGGTTTGAAAGGGTTTTCCAGGATCCTCTGCGGCTCTAGCTGGACAGTTCCTGTAGCTAAGATGTCAACAGGTGATTAAATATCAGTAATATATGGACAAAATGTTGGATTTTACTTGTAATATTGATATTTATGTGATAGTTTTTCAAACGCCTCAGAAATAACTTAGTAATCAATCTGACCATCTTTTATAAAGTTAAAACCGACAATTACTTCTTGTATAATATGACCAAATAAAATCGTCAAATCAAGATCAACCACATACTCTCTCTCTAATGCAAACTGTTCCTAATTGTTGATTCACAATGATTATTGCATAATAATAATAATAATAATAATAATAATAATAATAATAATAATAATAATAATATTAACAACAACAACATACAAAAGATCAGAAAAATATTTACAATACCTAAATTACAGGAGCAAATTAATATTCATGGAACAATCAAACAAAGACACAACGAAGATAAATTTTAAATGGTTCGATTGTACATACATCTTAAGAACTAAGAAGACAATGAACCGATCGATAAATATTGAGCTTACCTTCTGCATGTTCTCCAAAAGTCCGATTTGAGAGAAGTTCAACACGTAACGTTGAAAATAGAACGATCAGGGGTGGAGCTAGACTTTCGAACTATGAAGATCAAATAATAAAAATTCTACAAAAAATGAAAGTCAATTTGACAATATCAAGTCATTTTACTCTAAGTTATATATAAAATCATACATAATTAAAAAAATTAAAAAAAAATAAAGATCAATTGACCCATTCTCTCTTCTTTCCTCCGCTACTGAGAATGATCGATATATATATAAACTTAGCTATGCTTAGCAGCCGCTGCTAACACTTCCTTCAAAAGAAGATAAACTTTGAATTGGATTTATCATTTTAGGTTCGTTGAAAACATATTTGGTGCCTGCGTGCACAGGTACTGTGGGATGTTTTTAAGTATATTAGCTTTTTGTGCGATGCTAGCATATCAGCAGGGAGGCTGTTAGAAACACTGCATGCTAGCAGTTAAAACTATATATTTTTTCTTTTAGAAAAAGAAAGAGCGAAAAAAGAGAGAGAGAACCCAGGGCGATTTCAAACCCTAGGCAGTCGTTTCTTTTCCTCCAACACATTTCTACTTTCAATCCATTCCTCTGTCACCTCTTCTAGGCTTCTCGTCCGACAAAGCGCCACCTCTCTCTCGTTTCTATCTTGAGAGGAGAGGAGAATGAGAGAGGGGAGAGGAAACGGAGCCGATCGGAGCCGAGAGCGTGGTATCGTTGGAGTTCGGAGCGGAGTCTCTACGCCATCTCAATCGGAGCGCGGGTGAGTAGATCTGGTCGTCAGAGCGCGGCGGCAGTCGACAAAGCAGATCCGATTGTAGAGAGTGATAGGGAAAGGTAATAGGATAATTATAAGTGTATATAAGTGAGATTAGAGTTATTTAGAGTAGTTTGGATGATTTTGTGAGAACAAAAGAGTGGATTTAGATTTAGAGTCATTTGACTCGTTGTAAGTTCGTTTTTTTATTAATGAAATTGTTAGTTGGTACTTAAAGCTACTAACCTTAAAAAAAAAAAAAACTATTTTCTTTTGTACTTTTCAAAGTTTCAATATTTTGAAACAGGCTTTGGCCTTTTTTTTTTCAATAAAAAAAAAATTTAATTTATGTCAGTTAATTTGAAGACCATATATACTCGACTATAGAGACGGAACAAAAAGTTTATCATAGGAGAGGTCAAATTTTGATGAAAAATAATTTCGTAAACATATTTAAAATAAAATATTACCTTTTTGTGTTTTATTTTCCTTGCTTTAGCTAAAATGTTTTGAGCAATTACTTCTTTTCAAATTTGTTACAAAATCCTTGTAACTCTTCACATTAATCAAATACGGATATAATCCTTATTTTTCCTCAAAATATTTAAAATAAAATAATTTGATACTTGAATTAAACAAATTCTTTATTAATACAGAAACCAACTAATGAATGAAGAATTCTTATATTATTTCATAAATCGTAATACATGATGTCATGGTACTTTTGAACACATGATCAAGTCTGATTTTGCGGTTTATTTATTTTTGTGAAAAAGAATACAGTTGTTATTATTTACAGTGGTAGTTTTAAAATACATTTTTTATAGTACATTTACTTAATTAGATACTTGTATATCAAATAATTTAATTGATTTAAAGATTTAATTAGTTATCTATCCAAAGCAAGAATGTGAATATTAAAATAATAAAATCTTAAGGTATTGTACAGTGTGCTAAACGTTCAAATTAGTCCAGATATAATATAGATGCTTTATGTAATAATAATTTGAGTAGAATTAAAATATCCCATTGGTTTTGTACCCCATCATGTCTCAACATCATTATATCTATTTTCAAAGTTTAAATAATCCGAACCGTTCAATATGATCTTTATACTAAAATGTGCTTAAATAATAAATTTTTAAATTTTTAAATTTTTTTTTTTACTAATTGTTTAGAGAGGTACAAAATCACTATTTTTGAATGGTCCATAATCTTTCAAAAATAGTTATTTTGTACCTATTTTAAAAAATAGCCAAGAAAATTCAAAATATAATTTTGTATCCAATCACATTTTAATATGAAGATGATATTGAGTGGCTCGGATCGACTGCTTAAACTTTAAAAATAAAGATAATGATGTTGAGACATGATGTAGCACAATACCAAAACCAATGAGAGATTTTAATCATACTCTAATAATAAATATTTTTTAATTTCAATAATATTTTTAAAGATAACGAACGAATAAATAAAAAGTATTGATGTGAGTCAGCATCACCATAAAGTAATCGAAATAAACTGAAAAGATTGACAATAATAGAAATTGATTGAGCGACAATAATGTAGAAATCGTGCCAAATTTGTGGACCCGGACCATAAAGTAATCCACTGTATTAGTACCCCCTCATAACTCATGAATTCACATCCTCTCGATTACTCTCAAAAGAAAATCTTTTATAATGAGTGGACCCGGACCGTTATTTTAAATTTGGCACGAATCTCAAAGCTCACTAATACAGCCCCACCACTAGTCCGAATTCCAAAACAGTTGAGATTTAATCTCAAACCGTAAAGTGAGAGAAATCGTCTACAGTACTCTAGATGATACGGATCCATAACTCATAAGCAAGTGTTCACCAGATTCGGTTTAATTCATTTTAAATCGAACTGAAATAGTTCAGATTAAATGATTAGTTTTTGTTATAAATCAGTTTGGTTTATTTTTCAAAACTAGTTTAATTCGCAAGTTCGATTCAGTTTAAAAAACTTTAAACTAATTAGATCGAACGACTGAAAAAAAATATAATTTTTTTGAGCATATAAAAAATTAGAATAATTATTAGAGTCTCCACACTTCAGTACCCTCAAAATTCCCACAACAACATTAGAGGAATAATATACTATGGTCCCCACTAATTATATGATCTCCTTTCTCAGTTCCTGTACTCGTCCCTATGTCAATTTTCATAGGTATAAATACTTGGAAGATAATATATTAATGCTTGAAACATAAGATATTAATACTATGATGCATAACTTGTTATTATTATCAATTTTTCAGTCTCTCAACCGTCCATGCGTAAACCTCCCTCTAATGAAGTAGGGGGGACTCCGTATCTCCGCATCAACCTTCTCCAATCATCCCTGTGTCAACCTTCCTCTAGCAAAAATAGTTGATTTCATAGGTACAAATACTTCAGTGTGTAGGTATAAATACTATCAATACTTGATATTAATATTTTCAGACGTCATCCAGTGTCATACGTAAAAAATACTTGCAAGTATAGGTATAAATATTTGCATGATGAGTTCTAAATATTTGTGTGTCGACGAGTCCGAAAATACGTCATCATATATCTCATTTGTAAGAGAAAACTGCGTAGAAGACATTCGTGATTTTAGATTCACAGAATTCCTCACATATCGTTAGAAATATGAACGAGATTGAACGGAGAAAAAAAAAACATCTTTAAAAATGTGTATGGTCCCCATGTAGTTTGAGTGGTCCCCACATGTATTTATGATGCGGGTACGTTTGGGAGATTTAATTGAAGAGACAATTATTTTACGTCAAAATTATGCACCTCATAGGTATAAATACTTCGGTGCATAGTGATAAATACTTCCGTGTATAGGTATAAATACTTTAGAAAAAAAAATTCAGTGTTAGAGTGTTTGCGGCCCCCCTAGATATGTAGTTATAGTGGTTATAGTACGGAGATTTTGCAAGTAGTTGAGTACGGATATTGTTATCGGCTTCCAAAAAATTAATTATAATATTTTTCTTTACTATAAAAATTACTAAATCTTAATATAATTCTGTGTATTGATAATAATTCTTTTAATACTACGATGAGTTTTTCTATTTTATTTCGATTTAACCGAAAACACACCTACAGTCATAACTCATGATAAGTGCTGCCAACTCATATATATGTTACTTAAGTAAGCCACACGTGTAATTCTAGTGATTACGTGTCTCCGTGGCCTCACTATACCCCTCACCACCCACCCACCATCTCTCAGACATGCATCGTCGTTCGTTAGTGGATTAGTAGGAAGGAGAAGAATTAATGGCGGTGATTAACAAGATAATGGACATAGTGGCACCTCCGATTGCTCTCATAAGCCTCTTCTTCTTCCTCCCTCCCTTCTGCCTCTACAAATTTACTCAATATATTCTCTCCTCTCTCTTCCCCGAAAACATGACCAACAAGGTTGTTCTTATCACTGGCGCCTCCTCCGGCATCGGCGAGGTCTCTCTCTCTCCCTTAGACACACACACCAACGCACGCACACAAGCAAATGTTTAGAATTCTAATAGCTAATGAGATGTTCTACATACAGCACTTAGCATATGAGTATGCAAAAAGAGAAGCTATTTTGGTGCTTGTAGCAAGGAGAATCAAGAGCCTCAATGAGGTAGCAATGAGGTGCCGAGAAATTGGCTCTCCAAGCGTTCTAGTTGTGCCTGCTGATGTATCCAAGCCAGATGATTGCAAGAGGTTCATTGACGCAACAATTGGTAACTTTGGCCGTTGTAAGTTCAATGGTGTTTATTAAATTTGTTTGTACTTTCTACTGTTTAACACCATTTTAAGGTGCCTGAGAAAATTCTTGTTTCTCTTTTGAAACATATACACGGTGCATTCTACATTTGTCCTGGACAAACTGCAAATTTGGTTGGTCGAGGATCTTTTATTTAAAATGCACCATTTGGTAAATCATAATTTACTTATTTTGGTTGGTCAAGGATATTTTAATTTAGGTGGGTCAAGGATCTCTTAATTAAAATGCACCATTTGGTATAGTAAATGAGTAGACCATTTGGTGCCCTCAAGTAAATAAGGGCATTTTGATTATTTACTTGTTTAATTTTCATGCAAGTGGACCATTTGGTGAACAACGCTGGAATTGAGAGCATTTGCTTAGTTGAAGAAATCACATACATGACTAATCTCAAAGCACTGATGGTAATCTTATTTTTCTTTATTGCATATAGAAGGTTTTTCATTAAAAATGTCCAAATCTAACAGGTCTAATTATGAAGTTCCAATATATTTTGTAAAACTATGTTCACAAGGGAGGTGTGTAAAAATCTCAGTCATTACCTACCATAGCTGATATAGGATCATTACCGTTCCCTAAGTCAAAAAGATTTTTTTTTTTAAGAGAGTTTTTACATCCTAAACTAAGCTAAATAATTTCAGAGTCGCTACAGTGTAGAAAGTACAGCAAGGAAAAAGTAAAAAATGCCAGCAAAGCCTTTTCTTGTGCCTTCTTTTCATGCCTTTTCCTCCTCTAGAGATACAGGTTCCAGTGCTGTAGTTCAATACTGGTATCACTGAGTCAAAAAGTCAAGGCTCAATTTAACCCAAAATTAATCAGTTTTGACCTCAGTTCATGAAATAAAATAATCTTCAGGTGTATAAGAGAAAATTGGTAAAGCTACGGAAGTAATGGTCAGGGCTTACCCAAATCAATTTTTGTTTGTAAAATCTGGAACTTTCAATGGGAACAAAACATAAACTCAACTTACTTATATTTTTTGTAGGATGTTAACTTTTGGGGATCGGTATTTCCAACATATTATGCAATTCCTCATCTCAAGGAAAGCAGGGGTCGGATTGTGGTTATGTCATCCATGGCTGGCTACACATTTGTTCCAAGAATGACCTTCTATTCTGTAAACATTTTAACTTACGCAGACTGTTTTGCCAAATCAGTTTAAATACAAATTCCAGTACAAGACTGGTACTGTTTTTGCACATGGTACAGAAACAATTATGTGCAATGTTGGATTGTTATTGCATATTACTTGTGTAAATTTCTAGCAGACGTGCTGTTTTGATCTGTTTTTTCTTCTTTGTTCTAATTTTCCACTAATTTAGTTTTCCTTCTTTTTTAAGAGTAACCTTTCTATCGGTATGCTTTGAGAGGCATATACTTCAAAAGAGCATAAATAAGAAAGGTTTTGAGGGGTATTAACTAATTTCATTGTAGGCAAGCAAGGGAGCACTAATAAGCTTCTATGATACTTTAAGAATGGAATTTGGGAGTGAAATTGCTATAACTATCATTGCACCGGGTGTGATAGAGTCGGAAATGGCAAAAGGGAAAGTCTTCACTCACCAAGGAAAGATGGAAGTAGACCAAGAACTGAGGGATGTACGTTTCAAGTTTTTAATTTGACCAAAACTCTCTCTATTCTCACCAATTTGTGTTTGTTTTTGCCCAGATTTCAAATATAAGTTTAAACATATTATCCATTCCATTTGCTAGAAATGCAATACACACCTAGTATTTAACATAATGAGATGAATCCTTTTTCTGGTAACGTCACCAACTGGTGGCTTTAGTATGTAGTGGTAATTATAATATTCTGAGAACAAATTAACTAACTGCTCAGCTATTAAATGGCCAGGCGATGCTTGGTCTAGTCCCAGTCCATCCAGTAAAAGACTTCGCTAAGATTGTTGTGAATTGTGTCTGTGCTGGTGCCCGATATATAATTGAGCCAAAGTGGTGGTATGGGGTCTACTTTCACCGGGTATTCCTTCCAGAAATAGTGGACTAGTGGCAGAGGAAACTATACTCATTGTCACCACAAGCACCGGCAACAATCTCTCTTACCAAAAAGATGTTGGAGTATCTCCCTGTAAAGAGCCTGTTATACACACACTCAATGCATTCGCCTGAGATCAAGAGAGAGCAGAAAGTACTTCAGCAGAATGTGTTTCAAAATGCTCAATGTGCATGTTTGATGTTGTTCCTGTGTTTTTGTTGCATATGCTAATAAATTTAAGTGTTTGTTTAGAAGTTTATATCCTCTCTTTTCTTATAATTGATCTTGCACTAATTGGAAAACATGAAATTGTCCTAGCAATGCGGAATACAAGAATATTATCTCGGTGCCTTCATTGTTTACTTTCCAGTTTGTTGTATTTTATTGTTACTTCTTAAATGAAACCAATTACATAAATCATTGGCCATTGATCTTGAAGTGAGACATTATGACCATCTCTGCAACTGAATTTTCAGCTGATGAAACCAGTGTAGTAACCTAGTAGAAAGGCGAAGTCCTTATTGTACTCGAGTCTAGTGGTCGCTTTTCATGTTTTCTTCTTTGGTGCTTGTTAATATTGAACTTAGATTCCTGCTTCAGTTTTTTTTTTTTCTATTTAGAAGCTCTTAGTAGCAACTTGACTCTGCCGTACATTCATTTAGTGTATTTATTTGACTATTAGACAGTAATAGGCGAAATAGACTAAAAAAGATATCCAAGGGCATGGTATCGATCACCAAAATAGTTGGTTATATACAAAACGCAAGCAGAACAAATACCAATTTAAACATGGTTCGGAGCAAAATTTACTATCGTCCATCAACATTTCAAACATTTTATAGCAGAAGGTTTGGCCAATATGTAAACCTGATGCCGGAACTAAACTAGAGTAAAGACTGCGTGGTTTGGGGGGGGGTTTCACACCAAGGACAAGTGAAAATCACCAATCAAAGGGAGAAAAGAGTTTCAACAAACTTAAATTTACAGAAAGTCTCCAACCTGAGATGGCAGCTCCTGAAAAATGAAAACAATAATTCTCCATAGCTCAAAATATCAGAGTGGAAACCAGAGTTTCATGAAATATCTAACAGAGAAATGCTGGTCCAACTGGTGCACAGACATCTCAACCAATGTACAGAAGGAAAAGCAAAGACCATCCCGAACTAAATGTATGGCCTCCTACCAAAACAACATCTTTAAAAAAAAATTATTTAAGACGATAAAAAGAACTATTGGAATCGAATTCAAAATCCACTTCAACATTTATGATATGAGAGGGGAAAGAATCAATAACGTTGGAAAAAGTATAGATATGCCATGTCCTTGGGGGGGTCGACAGATTCAGCGACCTTGCTGTCATTGAAGATTACCCATCTCCCATCTTTCACCACATGTGCCACATAGTGCCCACAGTGTGTTGATGGGCCCATGTGGCTTACCATCCCCACCAATTTGTACTTGCCACTCCCGTCAGGTACAGATGCAGTCTCATCGATTTGAGTGGTACTGCTCGATGCGGTGGCATTGCCCGAATCTGTGTCCATGGTAGAGTCTGAAGCTCCTGGATTGCTGAATATCCAATCAGTTGCCTTCTCTATATTACCTCCCTGTTTTTACAAAACAACAATGAATAAAACAAATACCATTCTAGTGATGAGAAATAAAGACAAAGAAAGACCAAATATCTCACAGAAGCTTTCAGTGCTTTTCGAGCAAGGTCTTCATGAAAACCAAATGAAACCAAAGTCTGCACGCTGCCTTCGTCAACTATTGGGGCTTTTGATGAGCCACTAGAGATGGGATCGTCTATATCTGCATTCATGTAAATATCATATAAGATTAAGAAGACAGATAAGAAAAACGAAAGCAGTGCGAGGGATTGAGAGAGAAGAGACCTGGATCCTCCATGTGAGAGAGCAGCCAGGTCATAGCTTCCTCAACACCCGCATTGGAGGTGTTGATGGCTGCTTTTTGGCAATGCAGATAATTAAATCCCATGCTAGCGAGTTGTCCAGCTATATCCTCATTTGCCACCAACTCCATACTTTCTTCGTTCCTCTCTTCACCGGGAGCTATCAGCAGATGGAAAATTAATTAGCTGAAATTAGAAAAAATAACTGGGCAAAACTTGTCATTATTATACTAAATTTTGAGTCTGAACAGACCTGCTTCAGGAAGGAGTTCTTCTCCGGGCTGGAGACCCTTGCTCCGCATGTGGCTGATGTCAATTGTGTCAGGTACATCAATGTAAACATCTGAAAAACAGTACAGAAGTGTGTTAGAACAATATCTGCATAATAGTATGCCACTTGGAACTTGTATTTGGGGACCTTTTTTCACAGATATACATATTCTACTCCAAATGCTGGTAATTGTTCCACTGTCCTAGGATATACATTTTCTACTCCAAATGCTGGTAACCTTCCACTGTCCTAGGATTCATTCTTCTGGCTTGTCTTTCAAGCCTCCGTTGCCAAGGGGTTGTCAAACCAAACAACAAGGATTGTTCACTTTAGTGAGGTAGTATAAAAGTACCGAGCTTCTTGGGGACCCAACCAGCCTCCATAACAAACTTCCGCATGTGCAAAACCAGGTAATCAGGGAATGTGGTCAACCCTGCTGTCCTGTTAAAATAAAAATAAAATATAATTCCTCGTCTAATAAAGAGAGGCTCTTCATGATAAAAAAAAAAAACTAAAATATATACTGTAAACATACTTGATAGCAGTGGTCTTAGCATTCAAAGCTGTACTGTGAAAATCATGAACCTCCTCTGGAGCTGAAAAGCTTGACAAGCATGCCTCCAAGGGCACTCGTGGCCTTACCATTTCACCCCCTGAACTGCTTTAGTATAAAACACTCTTCCTTAGTACATGTGCATCCATCATTTCATTAAATAGACAAAAAAAAAAAAACATAAATATGAACTCTATTGAAGGAACAACATTTGGGCACTCACATTTTCTTTCCCTCCAAACCCAGCTCTGCTTTTGTCTTCTGGAAAGCTTCCAGTTGTTCTGCACATATTTTCAAAGGAAATTTAAAACATATTTTAACAATTTTCTGGGTTGCTTCTAAAAAAGATCATAACTGTGTGCCATTACCTTTATTTGTAGCTTCATCTAAAGGTATATTCAAAGAAAGAATGTAATCAGATCTCCTGTTGTAAGCTACTTTCCCAGAGGGGCACTGAAGCCTCTCCTCTATTATAAACTTAAAACTATTACAAGGATCCAAGTTAGGGGTTCCTGCATTGGCTCGCTCAACTTGGTCAAAAAGATGAAGTAAAAATTCAAGCGCATCCTGCAGGTAAGTACAAAACCTCTAATATAGTACAATTTCCAAAATTATGGATCAAGAAATACAAGCTGACAGACAATAATAGAGTACAAAAGTAACCTGCTGCCGCATGCTCGAAAATTCTGGATGCTTAGCCGCAATAACTGTTTTGAACATACGTGGAGGTATGCCTTCTTGCTTCTGGAAATATTTTTAAATTCATTTTATTCACATAACTTTTTAAAAATATGGTCTATTCAGAATTATTTGTATTAAAATGATAAGAATTCCTAGAATATTTGAGGTTACAAGTAGCTCACACTCCTATTAAAATGAAGCTGTGTATTTTATTTTCCTAATCAGGAATCCAAAAACTTACATCATTTGGTGTTTTACCATCTTCATCTTTCTGCGAAGAAAAATGGAGGAAAATTAACTCCTATCCCTACCCAACGATCAAAATGATGAAATGGTAGAGTATGGTAAACATACTATACCTCTTGAGGTGGTACAGAGT
The DNA here is from genome assembly GCA_025461125.1 of Carex kokanica. Taxonomy (NCBI): domain Eukaryota; kingdom Viridiplantae; phylum Streptophyta; class Magnoliopsida; order Poales; family Cyperaceae; genus Carex; species Carex kokanica. Next base: position 2,319,253 of record JAJGRX010000348.1, read on the forward strand.
ACTTTCCAGATAGCAACCCATGCCCTAACTTTGTTCTGCATAAAAGAAACTATTTTAAAAAAATAATAATAAAATTTATCGATAATAATTTAAAAAAAAAAACTCACTTACAATTGCATATTCAAGTCTACAGTTGGATCAGCAGGAGAAATATCGAATGCTTCTCTCAAGCTCCGATTTTCATAGTATCTAAAAACACATGAAATATGGTATGAATCTGTTCCGAATCAAAACGAGTGGCTAAAATATAAATCATGGCTAGAAGCATACCTTGAGATAAAAGAATGGGTAGAAAACATCACTTGCATTATTGAAGCCATATAACAGCTGAACAGAATATATCGAAATCAGCTGAGTAAATCAAGATATCACCCCCCCCAACCCCCCCCACACACAAAAAAGAAAACAAATAAATAAATAGAAATGTAAATGTTACAGCTACCTATTGCCAAGATTGACAAGGCCAGTATGGCCTGGTCCAAACAATGGTTCGGCATCCTTATCATTTTCCTGGATCCTATTCCAGTCATAATTCACATTTGTATCAAGCTCTCTCTCTGCCGTTGTCATCTCCGTCTGTAACAAAATTCTATTCCATAAGCATAAAATCGCTATTTTTTTTAACAGCGAAGTAGGCAAATAGTGTAGAGTTATGTCAAATCTTATGTTTTGATGCCCTAACAGTCGATCCAAGCCACTCAATTAAATCTACATTTCAAAACTTGTAGAATGCCAAACTTCACTATTTTTAGAATTTTTTTACTGTTTTTCAGATTTTTGAAAGATGGCTATATTTTTATTATTTTAGGGTCATCTTCAAAAATTACAAATAAAATAGTAAAAAAATCCAATTAAAAGTGAAGTTTGGTATTCTACAAGATATTGATATGTAGCTTTTATTGAACTGCTTAGATCGACCATTCAGATATTAAAAGGCAAGATTTGATATGTTTGCATATCAGCCAATATGCTATAGTTAATACATTAACAAAACTCATATTGCAATATAATAACAAATAGAGAGAGTACAGACCTTCTGAAGAGAAGAAAAGTCGATACCAAAATGGGACAAGTGCTGAGCTAACAGGGGGTCTTCAACACTGTCATCCTCTGGGTATGAGTAAACATCTGAGCTGCCACAGAAGTTTCATTCCATTATTACATACAGCCAGTCATACCATACAATTATTACTTCTGAGCAACACATACAGTACTGAAATGAAACCAAGCACTTTAGTTCACTTAAACTTTCAGTCAATTTACAGAATAACACAAAAATGTCCTCGTATTGCTAACTCAACCAAAATCAATTTGGCAACTCACATTGAACCTTGTAGCTTAGCGTAATATTTATTGATATAATTTGAATTGAAAATGTTCTCCCCAACTGTATTAAGCATTTCTTGAATAAGTAAAAATTGGCAATAAAAAGCAAAGAAATCCCACTTTAGCTTTCTTATTAAGAACATAATACCAACATTTGGTTGATTCAATGTAGTCAACTTTTGATTGACGTGATCTTAATTTAATGGCTATAATTGTTTGCAAATTGCCAAGATGGTTGGTGTCAATTCTAAATATGAGATAAGTTGGTTGCTGTTTTCGAATAAATGAAGCACTGCACATGAAAACCTTTTCATTGTTCAACCTATGGATAAATAGAGAATGAAATGAAAAAAAAACAATGAGCTAAACAGGTGAGATCACGAAAAATAAATAAACCAAATCTCAATGTTTCCCCGAGCTATGTTTGAAATTCTTCCAGCTAAGTTTATTTTCCTTCAAATGCATTAAATGGACAAAAATATAATTAAGCAAACTTGAAAATTACCTGCAGCCTCGAGATCCGCAGTAATAGTGCCAAGCTTGACAGCGAGGGGAAACTTGGTCTGCTCATAGTGCTCGATGGCGTGATTATTTCCACCAGTACCGTCCCAAGTTCTCCTACCACAAAGAATCAGCCCATCCGTCAGATTCATCCAGAGATTCTCGGTTTTGTCGCACTTGCTGCACTTCCAGCCAGAAGGAGGGACCAACACCCCATTGTCAAGCTGCTGTAAGGTCAGAGCATATTCACTAATTTTTTTCTTCTCAGCTGTCCATGCTGCCAGCTGTTCTTTCTTTGCTGCCCCTTCTGCCAATATGACACCATCTGCTGCTAGCCTTACCTGTCATTTCGTTTTAGGCATAAAAGTTGGAGGTGGCGTCCAACATTATAAATTCAAGGCTTAATTGGTTGAACTACTTGCATGTATTAAGCTCAAAATAAAAAGGTAGATGAAGTAGGGTCCGCCAAACAGAAACAAAGTTAGCTCAAGCTAAATCACATAATTACAAAAATTGCAGCCCTCAGTTTTCTGGCTAAATATTTAACCAACAAAACTGGTGCTTAGCTTAAGCTTGTCTAACCCCTTAACCAGGGTTGATTTGAACCCAATGTTTGCATTAAGGAAACTCTATTTGATATTTTGGGACAATTTTGCCAAAAGGGGACATTCTCCCAAAAGATGAGTTTAAATTAACAGTGCTTCATTTAGTCAGGGAAGACATTTTGCTATTATAAATTCTTTAACTTGTTTAACCAAACACTATCATGCCTAAAATTTCACAAATTCTACTAAGCTTAAACAAAAAAAACCTAAAATCCATGCCAGACAGGACTGGATTGAGATTTGAACCATTAAAATTTCAACCAAACACTATCTTGCCTGAAATTTGACAAATCCTACTAGCTTAACAAGTTTAAACCAGACACTATCTTGCCTAAAATTCATGCCAGGCAGAACTGGATTGAGATTTGAACCATTAAATAATCTACAGTCACAAAAATTACATACTCTATACTATACAGAAAGGAAATACTTTCTTTAATATAGTTATGCTACCTTTTCTGGAAGTTCCACTGAAGGAAAAGGGAGAGAAATGAAGTCTGGTAGTATGACTATGTTGTAAGTTGTTTCATATTCAGGATCTTGGTTGTCAAATCCTCCCTCAACACCTATCAACCACACAATATTGAATTTTGAACAGACATTAACAAAATTTCAAGATAGGTTTCTAAAGAGGAGATGAACGACAGGAGATTGTTACCAATAGCTAGTAAGGTAGGTTTCTTAAGAGGACGATCCTCAGGCACTGGCTTTCTCTGTTGTTGGATATGGAGGTAAACTGGATTATCCGTTTTCTCAAAATTCCATCTCACAAAATCCTTGCCAAACCCGAGAAAAGAACACATGTCTACATACAGACCTCCTTCGGATCTCTGACCAAATGCCACAGTCAAGCACATGTCAAAAATAGATCAAAATTCGAAAATTATAGCAAAAAAAGCAGAAGAAGAGATGCATACAGGGGTGTCGAAGGAGATGCAACATTCCTCCTTGTGGATGCGATTCGTCGGCTCCGGGATCCGAACCTTAGCCAGGTGCGAGCGCAACAGTTCCATTAGAAAGCAAGAGAGTGGAGAGAGAGAGGGAGGAGGAGGACTGAAGAACTAGGGTTCTTGTTAGGGTTCCTGTTTTGATAACTGAGCTAGGGCTTTGGTCTAATAGGAAACGGAGGGGAAACTTTGTAGACTGCAGTATGATCGGAACCAAATCTCTCTTCTTCAAACGCGAAAGAGAATTCGCGATTTCAGAAATTCGGTGATCGGAAGAAAGAGGAGAAGAAACGATTTGGCGCGACTTTTTTCCTTCCAAATCGTGCCGTGATTCCTCGGGAAAACGATGGATTTGGAGAGAAACGAATTGGCGACTATGAAGTTCGTTCTTTGCCCTCTCCCTCTTCTCGTCGCCTTTCTCGTTTCAGTAGCGAAAGAAGCTACAAAGTACAAACTGACACCAAAATACTTCTCAAACCACCGATAGCACACTATCTCTTTCTCCTCTCTGTTATCATCAGTTTCTATCTTTATTTTCAATATTATCCAGTAAATATCTCAATTTGAAATATACCCTAAGAATGCCATTCATTGTAAATAGAATCTAGTTTATGACTATTTATTTATTTATTTTCAATTGAATTCTTTCTTATCCCAAATTTTAGGGTGTGATCAAAACATAACAGTTGCTGGAGTTCAATTGATGAATTCCAATTGAATTCAATAGAATTCAATAAAGATGAATTCCAATTGAATTTTGCTGATCGGAATCAAACTAGCAAATAATTCAATTCTTCTTAAATTGTTGATTGAAAATTATACCTAATATAAGAGAAATAATTTTATTTAAATAAAAATGACCCTTATGCTCTTAGCTGCCAACATTTTTATTAATATCCAGCTTAGTTGGGTTTTGTTAAAAATGTCTAAACCGGCCATTTAATGGCTGGTTCTCAAATTTTTTTTTTTTTGAAATTATGAAGAGCAAGATGTTGAAATCTAACAATAAAAATTCGAATTTTTTTAAATATTAGCGTATTTCATTATAATTAGCGTAATTTAACATAATTTAGCGTAATTTAACGTAATTTAGTGTAATTCAGCGAATTAATATAATTTCAAGTAATTTAGCTTATTTTAGTATAAATATGCTAATTATACATCAAAAAAAGTAATCTAACAAATATTAAAAAAAAATTGAATTTTATTGTTAGATTTCAGTATCTTACTCTTCATAATGGCCGGTTTGGAATAAAAATAGGGACTGGCCATTAAATGGCCGGTTTGGACATTTTTAACAAAATTTAGCTAAGCTGGGTATATTTATTAATTTCTGTTTAATGTTGAATATTAATAAAAATGTCGGTCTTAAAAATATACACAAGCATTCGCTTAATTTTTATTTTATTTTTAAGAAAAGTGAGTCAAAAGCCTTCAAATTTCATTTATGGCGCACAAACCGTGTCAGGTTTACATAAGAATTACATAAGAAGTAAACAAAGAAAAGAAAATTGAACAAATGAAAAAGGATAAAATAGCTTTTCAAAAAAAAAAAAAGGATAAAATAAAAGGGTAAATTTCGCTGGAGGTCACTAAAGTTTGTCCTTTGTTACGAATTGATCATTCAAGTTTGATTTGTTCATTTGTAACTACTGAATTTTTTATTTGTCCCAATCAAGTCACTCTATAATTTTTTCATCTAAAAAATTAATAAAAATATAATTTTTCTGTAAATATTTTGGACGGAATGAGCATAGTCTGTTAAAATTTTGGACAGAATGAGCATATTCCGTTAATTTTTTGAACATAAAAGTAATAGAGTGACTTGATTGGAACAAATGAAAAATTCAGTATCTACAAAGAGACAAATCAAACTTGAGTGATCAATTCGTGACAAAGGACCGTTTAGTGACCTCTAGCGAAATTTACCCAAATAAAAACTAGCAAAGAAACTGAAATAACAAAAAAAAAGTAAAGTGTCAGTACATGTCTAAAGAGTACTGGTAAACTGAGTTGTCGTCATTATCCTTCAAAGGAACCAGCTATCAAACTCTTCAAGTATTTCTGGTGCAATTGGTTGGGGGTGCCTTGCTTACAGAAAAAACGTTGACATCCTTCTCTCCATATTACAAAACAAGTAGTTATATGCATTTGCCTAATGTTCTTTTGCTTGGAGTTAAGGATTGCCTGGTAACAACTGATGATGGACACAAAGTACTGGCATTGTGTGTTTTGCGGTCTCCGATTTCTAATTCTGTACCACTTGCGTTGATAACCAAGCACTATTTCATTATCATTTCGGCATAGGAAGCATATATTTGGTATTGACCATCCTCTAGGGGTGTTCAACCGGTCGGTTCGGATCAAACCGAACTTTTTCTGCCGAACCGTAGTTTTAATTGAATTTTGAAAACCCAATCGAACCGACTGAATTAAAATTCCAAATCGATCTAAAACCGAACCGATTAAACCGATTTAAACTTCGGTTTGTTCGGTTGAACCGAATACAAACATTTCAAAACCAGTTAGTTTGGTTCAAACCGATTTGGATAACATTTTTTATAACCACACAAGCCGGTTTTTGATAAATCGATCCATTTTTTATTAAACCGGTTGGTTCGGTTCAAACTGATTTGGTGATCCCAAAACCGAACCGAACCATTTAAACCGAACAACCGATCCAATTAAACTGAAATTTACCGGTTCGGTTTAAAATCGAATAAACCGATCCATTTGAACACCCCTACCATCCTCTGCGTATCAAGTGAAAATCAGCACCCTATGCGACGCCTTCAATTTCCAAGTGTTACTGATTTCATCCCTAATACTCGGCCCTTCTGCCATCATAGTGGAGTACGATTTGACCGTGTAGTTTCCTTCTTTGTTCCATCGCCAATTTGGCGTGTCGATGGATGTGTTATCACTGTGCAGCTGCTGCAATTCTTGCATTTAACTCTTGCTGCATTGATTGTAACTGCTACTGTTAAGAGCTTTGGTTAAGTTTGTATTGATTGCACTTTTTTCATCAAAATTAAGTTGGTAAAGTATGCAATGAAGTTTCTCTCGCAAGGAATCAAACCTTAAAGCTGTAAATAATACAAATGCTGGTTCATGAATGATTAAAAATTGTGCAATTTTTGCAAGAAGAACTTGTATAATTAATCTGTATTCTTATATGGAGAACCAACATTTGATACAATGGCAAAGACAAGTATTAAAATATGGAGAATCATCATTTGATCTAGTGACAAAAATAATATTCTCTGTGTGAGAGATCGCATGTTCAAAACTCGGATAGAGAATTTCTTGTAAATTCTTGACCTCCAACTTTACTAAAAAAAATCAGTATTCTCATATGAAAAAACAGTGTTGCTATTTTTTTGGGAGGCCATAAGTTGTATATATATGTTGCTACATACAGTAAAAGCATTAACAATCTCTTTTATATAATTGCAAATTAATAAATTCAAAATATCAAAACAAATTAAATAAAAATAAATACACGTGAAGAAAATGGATAAACAGAAGTTTTTTTTATCCAGATCATCAAATTTTATGTTTTCCATGTACCTTCTTGCATAATTTCACTATGCTGACTTGACAATGTTGCTCTCAATGAAAGTAACAAAATGTTGAAATTAATTGGCACGTGGGTTGATTTTTCTGATTCTTGTACCAAGTGACAAATTAATTTGTACTAAAGGTGGAAGAACTGGGTGCTACTAGTCATGGATTCTACTCAATTTTTATATTACTGTTGTTTGGAAATTTTCCGGAATATATGGGGTGACATTTTTCGTATCTTATGTAAATGATTTAACTTTCGGATACCTTCAATAAAAGGAGTCCCTTTTGAGCTTAACATTTTTTTTTCCTATGTTGGCTTTCAAATTATACCTATAAATTATTCTGGAAACTTTGGTTTACATGTGATCCCCTTTTTATTTATTCTATTTGTACTTCGAGCAAAGACAATGGTTGCTAATACATGATTCTTTTAAAGAGGTTGCAATATGTGGCTAATTGCATCTTCTTTATTTCTTAACACGTAAGCTTTTTGAGCCAATTGAAACTGTTATAATGTTTTTCCTTTGTAGCTTGTGAATAATTTGATATTATATCTGCTTCAATTTCCTTAAACTTATCTTAGTAGCTCCTAGCTCATTTACTGGCACTGCGAATGAGATATATCACAGATTATTACCAGAAAAACAACTGACACTGAAGGCTTACGTACCGCATGTACCTTACCGAATGAGTCTACTTTGTCAATGAAACAATCCTCAATAACATTTCAAACCAATAAAACATACTCAAAAGATGCATATAATCATTTTTTGGCATCACACATGGGTTTCAATGTCTAGTCAATTTTTTAGCACTTCTCTAATTTTGTGTTACGAATACATACAGTGATTACTAATTAATTCTCAAATCTCAATCAAATAGCGCGCAACTCTTAATTCATGGCTTATCTTTCTCTAGTTTGACGCATGAGTTTCATGAAATTTATGTTACTACTCTGATATACTCTGATATTGTTTAATAATATGAAACTACCTTATGCATAAACTAGAGAGATCGTGTTTGAGGAATTACATCCTCCCCGGAAGTGAATTTTTTAAAATTAGTGGATCCGGACAGTTATTTTAACTTTGCATGAATCTCAAAGTCCAAATAATACTGCTCCTGCACCAGTGCGAATCTCAAAGCGGCTGAAAGTAAATTTCAAACCGTAAAGTGAAGGGAGTTTATAAACTTTAATATTTTTTATTACTTAAGAGTACAAAGTTTGGAGTACAAACCTTGATATATTTTCCACTCCCGCCTCACTATCTAATTCTGATTCACCACTCGCAAGCCATAAGCTCAACATTCTATTTATACTATACTACATGTCGGTGGTAGTTGAATATTCTAGAATCTAATTTTTCTATTACCGACTTTGTATTGTCGGTTTACACAATTCTCTATATTGTACAAGATAGACAAAAATATAGAGACTACTAGCACAATCTCATTTTTACCGACTATAGGAATCTCTTAGATATCTCTTGAATATTCCAGAAGGAATTTGGGCCTTGGGCCTTCGGTGCTGTGAAATTCAACATGAGCTCTCCGGATACGTATGTTATTGATATTTCTTTCAATATTAATGATCAAAAAAACAAAAAAAAATTGAGAAAGAAACTAGAGTCACGCCCCCGTTTGATTACTGGTAAAAGTTACAAGAAGTTTGTAACGTAATTGGAATAAAACACAATTTGCTCAAAACAGTTGAGTTATAAAAACAGTAAGTGCAATATTAATGATCAAATTATTTTACCAAACTATACCTCTAACATTTCTTTTAGTGCCTATGCAGACAATGGTGCTGCTTCATTATTTGTTGACCAAAGCACAGATCACACCGAGTCACCTGTTAATAGGTTTGGAGAAAACACTTGGAACCATTTTTGATAACACAATGTACAAAAAAAAAGTGTTTAGAATTTGATGTTTACTTATCTTACATAGACAACAATTTTTCATACTCTTTTTGAATGTACGCTAATATTTCCAGTTGTACAGTTTTTTCTTATGCCTTTGTATTATCATTTCAACCTTCTACATAGTATTTTTTTCCGAAATTTTTATTAATATAAACTAAAATATTAAAATATCGAGATTGAAGAAGACTTTCGCCGGAATTTCAAATATAGGAATTCCGAGATTTACTGTAACGGCCAAAGGCCGTTGTTGTCGATAACGGCCCGGTTAGTCATCAGATTAGCGATCTGATTTACGAAAACTAAATCCCGGGCCGTTATAGACAATCACGGCTAGGATGCAGCGGAAAAAAAAAAAAAAAAAAAAACCGGATCATTATAGAGAATCACGGTCAGAAAGCGCGAAAAAAAAAAAAAAAGCTGACCATTATAGAGAATAACGGCCAGCAATTTCCTATTTGAATATTAAAATCATAAAATACGAAGCAAACATGGCCAGGAATTCTGTGCAGTGCACGAAGCAAAGTCATAAAATATTAAAATATTAAAATCACGGTCAGGAATTCTGTGCAGTGCATGAAGCAAACACTGCTCTGTAAAATCTTTACTCGTCTTGAGTCGCCAAGGTTAAATCATAAAATATTAACAGTAAATAAAAATTCCTGACCGTGATAGAGAATCACGGCCTTCTTTTTCTTTTCTTTTTTTCGTTTTTTCTGACCGTGATTGTCTATAACGGCCCGATTTTTTTTTTTTCCTGGTCAGACTTGTTTGGATTTGACGGTGCTTAATTAAATCACTAATTGGGCCGTTATAGACAATAACAGCCAATGGACGTTACGAACATCAACAGATTTGTTATATTTGAAAATCTGACAAAAGTCTTTGTTCAATGCCGATATTTTAATATTTTAATTTCTAATGTATTAGCTTTTGTTCATATAGTTCTTTTATACAAACTTTGTATATAGTTTTGCCTCTACTCAAAAGTCAAACGCCACCGCCGAAGCAAAGCGAGGCTCATTGCTTAGTTATTTTAAACTTTTGAGGTGCCATAAGGGAAAATACGGACAGATGTGAAATGTTAGTATGAAAATGGACAGCTCATATTAAATGCCTTTTAACGTTTCCGTTTCACATACTGTTTGTAACGACTAATTAATGAGTTGCCACGTCTCTCTATTTCTCTAATGACTTGGACACGTGGTCATAGTCTCATAGACCTCCTCGGCTCCTCCGCTCCTCCCGGTTCCTTTTACTTCTCAGATGTTGTAGTGTGTGCTGCTACTCTCATCCATCTCCCTGTCACATAGAAATGGGGCTAATAAACAGGTTGATGGACATAATCGCACCGCCGTTTCTGTTGATCGCTCTGTTCTTCTTTCTTCCACCTTTCTACCTCTACAAGCTCATCAACTCTTTTCTCTCATCACGCTTCCCAGAAGACATGGCCAACAAAGTAGTGCTTATCGTTGGCGCCTCATCTGGCATTGGCGAGGCAAGTTATTATTTTTTTCCTCCATTGCCTCCTTTCGTCAACCAGTGTTCGCTATTTGTCCATGTTCTTTTCCATTTCTGTACAGAAGTTCCCAAAAACTCTAAAGAATTAATATCAGTTGAAGTAATGGACTGTAGTATGCTTATTGCACTAATTAGTTAGATATACAAGGTCCTAATTTGCAGAGGAAAAAACACTATATGCATTTATTTTGAAGGGGAAATGCATGGCATTATAATACTATAGATTTAATTTGTGCATGCAGCATCTGGCATACGAATATGCCAAAAGGGGTGCTTTGCTGGTACTAGTTGCAAGAAGAAAGAAGAGCCTCCAAGATGTTGCCAGGATGTGTAGAGATTTTGGCTCTCCTAGTGTCCTTGCTGTTCCTGCTGACTTTACCAAGCCCGGGGAGTGTCAAAAGTTTGTTGATGCCACTATTATGAGCTTTGGTCGGCGTAAGTTTGTACTAATTGCACTTTTGTCATCAAAATGTTTAAATTTGTGAATTATGTAATCGAGTTTCTTGCACAAGAAAAACTAGCATTTGGTCTAGTAGCAAAGACACATGTCCTCTAAGTGAGAGGTCATGGATTCCAAACTCGAATGGAGGAAATCTTTTATTGTAATAATAAGAGTATGGATTTGGAAGGAATAGATCTCCATCTCTTTCTCAAAAAAAAGTTTCTTGCACAAGGAATTAAACCTTTAAGCTGTAAATAAAACAAATTCATGTTCATGAATGAGTAAAAATTGTGCAATTTCTGCAAGAGAGGAACTTGTATAATTAATCAGTATTCTGATATGAAAACAGTAGTTGCTATTTCCATATTGCCACCTATAATATTAGGTATTTAGGTGTTTGCTTGTATAACTCAAATATTATAATTTGTCGGCCCAGTTGGGCCTGGTTAAGACCTCTTCAAATGGTTTCCTCTAAGCATCTATTTTCTTAAGCTTGCTGCTTATAATCTGGAATGAAAAAACTTAGTCTAAAGTCTAAACAGGTCAATCATACTGAAAGAGTCAACAACCATTTTCGATATAAATATATCATATTCCGGGCTGACTGAGGTGGCCCAATTAACTCTTGATGTGGGGCAATGTCTAATTGGGCTGACACAAATTGGTTTAGGGGTAGCATAACAGGATGCTTCAATTCACCTTTTTAGTTATATAGTAAGCAATTTTTTTTTTTAATTCTCAGTACTTATCTTTTGTTCTCCTTATATTATTATTTTTATGTCCAGTTACACATTACATGCTATTTTCAATAACTCCTCTTGTTTTGATAAATTCAATTAGTGGATCATTTGGTGAATGTTGCTGGTGTTGTGGCTCTCCCCTTGTTTGAAGAAATAGCCGAGCCTTCCCACTTCCAAGCTGTGATGGTATAACAATTATTCCTGTCTAAGCCATGTTCCTTTTCTACGTATATCTAGAATGACTCAAATTACATAAATAGGCCATTAAGTTTCAAGTGATTCGGTTTTGCTCCTTGAAGTTCAGAAATTGTCATGGAAAGTGACATGAACGGTTTTCTGAAATCTCGCTAAATAGATTATAGCCTTTTCGAGAACATTTATTATTCTGGCCAAACAAAAAATTAATTATCAAATAATCCTTCATATTGGTGCTGCAGGATGCTAATTTTTGGGGCCCAGTTTATACAACTTATTTTGCTATTCCTCACCTGAAGAAAAGTCGAGGTAGAATTGTAGGTGTGACCTCAGCTTCGGCATATACAAATATCCCAAGAATGACAATCTACAATGTAAGTTGGTACAATGACACAAAGCCATCGTTATTAAATTAATCTGTGGTTGCATAACAGGAGGACAAAATAATTTGCTGCAACTGTAGAATGTTAAAGCATCTACAGATATGGAAAGGGAGTAGTAAGTCTCCACAGAAATCTGTATCTCAAGAAATATAGCTCTTTAAACTAAGTTCTATTCTCAAGAGGTTTTACCAGGGTTCTATAACAGGCTCATCGTGTCATCAACAGCATTGTAGTTTGGACTTGATGTTTGGAGGGGGGTAGGTATAAACACAATCATTTATTAAAAATTAATATTTTTTTATAACTACTAAGAAACACTTGTTTTTACCCTGTAAGTGTTGAACACAACCGTACGAGACCCAAACCCCTAAATCCAGCCTGAGTCTCGGGATTTAGTGTGAGGCTGGTCTGTCAACTTGGGTTGGGTTCGGATTGTAGGGTTTTAGGTTATCGACTATACAGTAAAATTGAATTTGGATTATGATCGAGTCTCACGCAGGTTGGTGTGCCTCTTTGGGTTGGATCTGAATTTTGCCACCTCTTCTTAATATAAAACAGTCAACTGACAATTCATGTCATTCATACTGTGCTTTATATGGTGTTAGATGGGAAACAAAAGATGCACTAAAGATGATGTTGACTGATCACATGTGAAGTTATCAAGTATACAATATTAGGCCATTATCCTATACTTTTTGACAAAAGTTGAACTAATCATTTCCACAGGCCAGTAAAGGGGCAGTTCGTAATTTCTATCACACATTGCGAATTGAACTTGGGGCTGAAATTGGCATAACTGAAGTTATACCTGGTGTGATAGAGTCAGAGATAACAAAGGGGAAGATCCTCACTGAAGAAGGTAGAATTGTAGTAGATCAAGATTTGAGAGATGTAAGTAACCTCTGATTTTGTTTTCACTTATTATACAGTCTTAACCTAAATTAGTTACCGAATTACACACACACACACACACACACATATATATAGAGAGAGAGAGTAGCTAATATCAAAACGTTTGTTCTAAGCCCCCGGTGCTACCAAGTGGTTTTCCGATTTCCAAAGTTCAAATAGTCGATCCAAACCGTTAGATGTTCAATCTATATTAAAATGTGTTTGGAGACCAAATTTTACATTTTTTGGAAATTTTTTACTATTTATTAAGATGGTTTGAAAATCGCTGTTTTGAAGTATTTTTCAGCACTATTGAAAACAGCACATTTTAATCTCCAAGCACATTTTAATATATCCATCATGTTGAACGGTTTGGATCGACTATTTGGACTTTGAAAATGGTAGGTGTCAAAATGTGTCAAAAAAAAAAGGTGTAATCCGATCCCTCCTCATATTATATATATATATATGAGTTGGCTACGGTGCTACGTGTAACATAGAGGGCCTTCGTGCAAAGGCTCAATATTTGAGTTTTCAAAATCCTAACGGTCAATCCGAACCGTTCAACATGATCTCCATATGAATATGTACTTGCAAACCAAATTTTACATTTTTTAGAATTTTTTTACTATTTTTTTAGATAGGTAGAAAATCACTTGATCTGAATGGTACATAATTTTTCAGATCAAGTGATTTTCTACCTATCTAAAAAAATTCTAAAAAATGTAAAATTTGGTTTGCAAGTACATATTCATATAGAGATCATGTTGAACGGTTCGGATCGACCATTAGGATTTTGAAAACTCAAATATTGAGCCGTAGCACGGAGGCCCTCTATGCTACGTGTAGCATATTAACCAGATTCTATATATATATATATATATATATTCAGTTTCAGTATACAGTATACCATAGCTTTCACAATTAATGAAACTTGCTTGCTGGTGCCAAAATCATAATTTCAATTTTACCTAATTTGTCACGATGTCTTAATTAGCTAGGCCTTCTCCTTAACAAAAGTATGTTTAAATTTCAGTGGTCCAATTGGTGTCCATAAAGAAATTTTTTTTTTTTTTACATCAGTGAGCATTATACACGTACATAAATACATATTTGCATGTATGGATGAATGTATGTGTTTTTAGTCTCTTCGAGATTTGTAGAACGTATACAATTCTTTATTTTGTAACCACAGCATGCTTATATGAAAATCGAGCATACATATACTCATGCATACACACAGCGGATAATGCACATACCCCCAGAGTTTATTTTGGGGATTATTGAAACGCTCTCCATTAGTTGTGAGGCGTTCTGCTGCTAATTATTTATATCAGTCTCCAATAAAAGAAATGTGTTTTATTGAAGCAAAGAAATGAGAGGGTATTATATTTGGAGCAGAAACATATGCACGTCACTTGTATCCAAACTAAATAGTTCTTTTTTTCCAGCAACAGTAACATTGTTTATAACTGGTGATGAAACTCATTTGCATATATATATTTACATCTTCTTATACATGAATAACCAGTATCTTGTCATTTGGAATTCTGTCTTGAATTTCAGTCAGTTTTCAACCTATCAGTTATAAGAACTAATTGATTGATAAAACTCTTCTATTATCACCATGAGTATTAGAACAGATAGAGTAGCACATGTTGAAATTCTTTCATTTACCGACTTTTGACTAGAAACAACCCGGTAGCTTAATTAGAGTGCGAGCAGGCATGAAGGCATGCATTCTATTATGGTTTTTTCTTTTCAATTTTTTTTGCCTCATTATGGTGCCAGAACTGCTCCTGATTAATAACAATGAACCAAGTTAATTTGACCTGTAAAATCATTAATTAAGGAGCTGATGCAATACGTGAACTAAGTTCAATGTACCTAAAGCTAGTGGAAATTTGTTCTCTCTGTTCTGTTCTAGTGCCTCCACTTATATTATATTTATAATTAATCTAGAAAAAGAAGACTCAGCTTCTTTTTTTGATAACTTGGAAGCGACTTCCAAGGTTGTTTGAAGACTCAACTTCTTGCTGTAGTATTTTATGCTTAGACATCTTATTTAAATCAACTGACCCAGAAAATTGACTTCAATATTTTCTCAAGAAGTGGGAAATGAGTAAAGAAAAGGGTTTGTATGATATTTAACTTTTTATTTCACTAAGCATTCACTTGATAATATTTCAACAAGTAGTACATGTGTTGAAGTTTTAACACCAATTCACGTGTGTCATGATCTAAATAGCCATAGTAAAGGACTAAAGGACTTAAAATTAAAAATATGAAAGCATGTCTCACAATTTCATCATGGACAACAATAAACAATAAAAGAAAAAAAGCTAATTAAATTTGTTGTTGTATTTTTATTTGTATCTAGTGCCCTGTTTGGTTCATGAAATGTAGTTAAAGGAAGATGGAGTAACACGCAAGTACGCAACTATGTTGGTAGCTAGATTTGGAATGTGGGTCATTAAATATTGTTCCTCAGCAAGTAGTTCAAAATTTGAAACAGTGCTAATAAATATTTAGGGACAGATGGCTCCTTGTAATAAGGCAAGGGATCTTTTGCTTGTGATGTCCATCTGGAGGCTTGTACTTCAACCAAATAAGTTATTACTAATTACTGTAAGTCTATAATGGTAAAATTTGGCTGCACTTATGTTGAAAAGCATAGTTACTGTACAGGTAGGACATCATGTCAGCATTCTGATAAAGTATTATGATCTGAGTCTGATATCTTATGGCGCATAATTTCTGGCCAACCCAAATGTCTTAATTAAGTCTCCTATCAATTAATTTGATCAGGATCAATACCCCATAATTAGCGTGTGGGTCCACTGTGCTGTGGCTTCCTGCACTGCAATTACATATCTTCACTTGAACAGAATTGAAGTTATGAAATTATAATGAACTACTTAATTTCCACCTACTAGAGAGAGAATTCTGTACTTCCTAAGTAGAGAAAGCATGGGGTCAGTGGCATTTAAAACCGTTCATTGGTTACATGTCCCAATTCTATGGAACTTGTTGTCTTTTGTAGTTTCCAGTCTGAATTTACATTCAGCTGATTCATAGTTAACATAAACTCTTCTGTGATTTTTGGAAACATAATCTATAACAGGTTTCATAACTGCACCTTTTCAGGCTTCAGTCGGTATTGTTCCTATTGAACGAACTAGAGATTTTGCACGCTCAGTGGTGGAAAGAGTGTGTAGTGGTGCAAGCTGTGTGATCGAGCCGCCATGGTATCTAGGTTTGTACTACTTTCGGGTCTTTATTCCAGAGGTAGCCGAGTGGGGAATGCGGTTGTTTTACGTGACCCCACCCGGAGTTCCAGCCACCGAAGATCTTGCGAAGAAGTTAGTGGATCTACCCTTTGTAAAAAATATTCTCTACCCTCCTTCTGTCCGCTCGCCTGAGATCAAGCGAGATTAAATTATGGAGGTTGTAGGTTGTAATGCCTTTCTAATTTGATAATTAAAATAAAGGTTATGTAATGTGTCGAAAGAATTAGTCATCATGACTTAAAGTGTGGACAATGGAAAAAAAAAAAATCTTTAATCAAGAGATGGAATTAAGCAACTCATGAATTGATGTTCGGTCCTCTCCAATTGCAGAGAATGCATTGGAAAGTTCTTACAAAATTCTGAGTCGTTCATTTTAGAACAGATACTACAGATTAAGTCTATTTTTTTTTTTAAGAAAATCCAAGGGAGCAGTTTGGCCGAAATTTTTATTAATATCCAAAATTATTAATTAATTTCATAATCTATTCACTTTTGCACAGGATTTTCAAAAATAATCAAATCGCAAACTTTATTTCCGGTTTCAAGCTCTCTTTTCGCAAACTTTGTTCCCGGTCCCTGCTCTCCTAAAACTGCAAACTTTATTTCCAGTTCCTAGAACCGAAGACTTTGTTTGCAGTTTCACCAATAGAAACCGCAAACAAAGTTTTCAGTCCCAGAACCGGAAACAAAATTTGCGGTTTCGGATATTGAATTAACCGTAGTGCTTTCATTGTTCTTTTTGGATATTGAATTAACATTGGGCAACTGTCTTTTAAATTGATATCGCTTAGCTACAGACTAAACGACAAAACTTTTTTCAAAAGTCTGTACGTACAATTTTCCAAAACCATAGTGCTTCCATTGGTACGTACAATTTTTCAATTGATATCCCTTAGCTACAGGCTAAACGACAAAACTTTGTTTTCGAAACCGCTGGCTAAAATAGCCCCAAACAGATATTGCAATTAGGAATATAGTCATAATAATTATGAGATGCATGATATGTCAAAACGTATGAAAAATATAGTCTAATTAACGTAATTTTCATTAAATTTGGTATTAAATATTAGATTTGATAGTCCATAATTGAATGTTGAATTTTTGGTATGATTGACAAGATAATATAGAGGATTTTGGAATTTAGGAATTCTCTTTTGAAAACTATATAGTTAATTCTCTTTTAAATGGTTGGAATTATATTTTGTTTACTTATCTATTTGAGCAATTATGAAATTATATGATTCTCAATTATCATGCGTCCTTTGAAGGAATGTAATTGAATTTCATGATACACGAATATTTTATATTAAATAGCTCATAACATGATGATTATACAACATGAAAACAAGACATAATTTCAAAATATATCAAAACCAATTAACATGAATAATATAGCAATTAGAGCATCATATTTCATATCTCAAATATGCATATTTATCAAACAAAACAATTCATCACGAGCAACAACAATAATCTAAATAGAAGCAAAATCTAAATTTGAGATAACATCAGCCGCCTTCAATTGCAATACTTTGTATTTTTTTTTAGATCTATAATTCTCCGCTGTTGTTTGTGCATCAAACTTCAATATACTTACAACAATCTCAAGCATACTCCACCAAAACTCAATCTTGTGTAAGAATTAGAATGATTTGTGTGAGATCTCTTATTTTGTTTCAAACACTAGAGCCGTTAGTGCTTAAGAGCCAATTCCATGCTTATGCCGTGTGACTTCCCAAGATTTGTAAAAGCTCACTGGTTCCACCTTGTATTCCTTTTTTATTGGGTAAAAGAAGACGCGCCATCAAGAAGGTCGCGAAGCCCCGGAGACGTAGGCATTAGTGCCGAACTCCGTAAACATCTCTCGTGTCAAGTGTTTTTTTAACTCTTCTATTTACTTTATGTACACTTGTTTTGTTTAAGTTTTCTTATTTTCGCCAAGAACAACTTACACACACGTTAAATATACTTTTATATTTAATATCAACATTTTAGGGTTAAAATTTTAAAAGGCCCCACATTCACCCCCCTCTAAGTGCCGTTAGGGACAACAAGCACGTGTGCCGGTCCTGTGTCGTACTATTTTTCGAAAAATTGGCATGACACGGCACGCGAAAGATCTGGTCACTGCACGTAGTCGCATGAGTCACGCGTGATTAGGATCGTTAGATCTTGATCGAATGGTGAATCTTGAATAAACTAACTTAAATTATGAAAAAATAGTGAAATATGACCGAACGTGACCAATTACGGCGTGACTCACGTGACGTAAACGTCTTTCCAAATTTGAGCACGACACGTGAAAATATATGATTTGGTCAGAGCACGTGACTTAAGACATGGTTTGACTAGCCACGTCATGTCACGTATTTAACTAGATTGAGCTGCAAAAGAATAAAGATGAATATGAACTGTAGTTGGGAATACGGGTTTCAACGGATATGGCAAAATTTAATTCTAGAGTGAAACAACAATCCAATTATATATGAGTTAAAAAAATCAAAATCTAAAATAAGAAAGATGTCCGATCCTGTACCAGTACTACACTAGCTCCACCACTGTTTTCGGTATACATAACATTAATTTTCTCTTCTTCTATTTTTCTCTAAACCAGTGTTCTAAATATCGCGCTATAGCATTTTTGGACCTCAAACGCTACGCTATGACATCAAAATGCGCTATTCGCGCTACGGCCGCTACAGCGCTATAGCGGTCCGCTATTTGCGCTATACAATATGGGTTTTTTTTTAAGCAATTTATATGGGTTCTAAATAAAGATAAAAAAAATCTCAAACCGAAATTGAATTTGTTGCTACTTGCTACAGATAAATCAATTTGAAATTGGGAATAGAAATTGAAATTTGAATAGAAAAAAAGTCCAAACCGAAATTAAAATTTGAATAGAAAAAAAAATAGAGTATGTCATGAATCATGATGCTTAAGATATTTTTAATAGGAAAAATCGATAGTTTATTATATTACTATGGATATTTTGAACCGCAATTTGGACTTTGTATGGGTTCAATATGAATATTATAATTTCTTAAAAACTTTGGTGTTATTTATTGTTCTATGAGACTTTAGATAATGTTGATATTTAGTACAAATATTGAATATACGAAATGTAAAAAAAAAAATGCTATTTGGAATAGCTTCCGCTATAGCAACGCTATTCGCTATAGCTTTTTTTTTAGCCTTCCCGCTACGATGCTATAAACGCTATTTAGAACCTTGCTCTAAACATATAGAAAAATTATGAAAATTTAAAAATAAATGAGATCAATTGACTATTTCATTAGATGTGACTCTGTCACTGGATGCATATGAAGAGTGGTTAATACAGTTTTCATTAAGCCCTCGATTTTAGAAATATTAGAAATAGAGTGAAATTTTTAGTTTTTTTTTAACATCAACAAATATAAAAAGATCTGACTCATTGAGTCCGATTCAAAATATATTAATCTAACTCGATAGTCCAGATCCAAATATTATGTTTTTCTGGGATCATATGTGTGTCAGAACTTAATTCTCCTCTAATCGAATGATCCAGATCCAAACTTTAAAAAAAAAACATGGATCTGAATCATTGAGTCTGATTCATAATATTTGGATCGGACTCAATGAACCTAATCTTTCTATATTTGTTAGAAACGATATACTCTTTCTATTTCTGTACATCTAATTTTAATAATTTCTGCGGATAAAAAATTCCCAGATTATCTGATTATGGGATCAATACTGCTCAGAGACAAATGTGCAGTTGTTTCGGTTGAAACTGCTGTACGACATTGCAACCATGCCATGCCATGAGCCCTTGACGTGGTGGTTCTCACCTATAGTAGGCCTTCACGCGCATTATGCATATGATATAATCCATTATGAGAGGTCATTTTATTTTTCAAGCGAAAATCAACCAACTAAACCGGAACATTGATAATTATTTTGAGCAAATTAAAATATATATCGAGCAAATAAATATTTGTTTTACGTTTAGTTTTTTTATTACTCATAATATTTTTTTAGAATGAAATGAAGGTTAAATGGCAAAATCCTTTTTAACTGCCCTTCAATGTGGATATTGAATCTTTTGAATTTATGTAATAATTTACATGAATAACAATACCTTAACTACTAATTAATTTAAATGTGCTCCATATATGACATTGGCTTTAGTTATAGCCTTAAAAGTCTTATAGGTCCTAATTAATAAATAATTATTTCTATAAAGCATCAGTATGTAGCCGAACAAAATATAATTAGTTTTGAATTTTTTTTTTCTTTTGTGAAATAAATGCCAATTATGCTTATAAAAGTTCTCACGAAATTGCTTTTGCTCTGATAATAATAAGATGTATAGTGAATAAATTTAATATATTAAGAAACAAGAAAAAGGTATGCAATGATGAATCAATCAAGCAATGTTTTTAGTTATTGCATGATCTTGCTCGAATTTTTTTTATAAACCATAATTAAAAAATATATTTTTACGAAACCAACATGATTACCTTTTTTTACAAAAATCATAAGAACCGAAATGCCATTTCGGTCCGAAATTTTTTTTTTTTATTCCGGACCGAAATGCCATTTCGGTCCGGTCCCCTTTTTGGATTTTCTGCGGCGGCTCATATGAAAACTTGTGAAAAAGTACCACAGAAAATCCAAAAAGGGGACCAGACTGAAATGCCATTTCGGTCCGGAATAAAAAAAATTGGACCAAAATGACATTTCGGTTCTTATGGTTTTTGTAAAAGAAAAAGTAATCATGTTGGTTTTGTAAAAAACAAAATTTTAATTACGGTTTATAAAAAAATTCCTCTTGCTCACTTCTTTTATCGATCACCAAATTGAAATATTACAGTTTTATTTTGTTTTTCTTTTTTGCTCTACATATATATCTGTGAATTTAAACATCAAAGTTTTCTCCAAATTGCTTTTGCTGTGATAATAAATATATATATATATAGTGCTGGGCTTAGCTACTTCATGGAGTAAAACGACTTGGTGCTCCAAGCCTCATTATTTTCATTTTGAAAATCCAAACGACCGATCCGAACCGCTCAAGTTGTTCTCCATATTGATATGTACTTGGAGACCAAATTTTACATTTTTTGGAATTTTTTTACTATTTATTAAGCCACTT
This sequence comes from Carex kokanica, assembly GCA_025461125.1. Classification (NCBI taxonomy): domain Eukaryota; kingdom Viridiplantae; phylum Streptophyta; class Magnoliopsida; order Poales; family Cyperaceae; genus Carex; species Carex kokanica. The sequence continues at coordinate 2,340,723 of JAJGRX010000348.1, forward strand.
TGAAAATCACTGATCCGGCGGTCCAGAAATTTTTACTGTTTTTTACTGTTCATCCGGATTTTCAGATTTTCAAAGTGGCTTAATAAATAGTAAAAAAATTCCAAAAAATGTAAAATTTGGTCTCCAAGTAAATTTCAATATGAAGAACATGTTGGAAGGTTCGAATCGACTATTTGAACTTTGAAAATGAAGATATGGCGTGAAGTACAAAGTCGTTTTACTCCATGAAGTAGCTAAGTCCATCTATATATATATATACAGAGAGAGAGAGAGAGAGAGATGGGCTATGGTGCATTGCAATGCATAGGCACCCTTGTGCATTGGACCATAAATCACCCATTCAAAGTCTAAATGACCGATCCAAACCGTTCATCTTGTTCTCCATATTAATATGTGCTTGGAGACCAAATTTTACATTTTTTGGATTTTTTTTACTATTTATTAAGCCACTTTGAAAATCGCTGATCCATTGGTCCAGAATTTTTCACTGTTTCGGAGCTGTGACCATTGGATCAGCGATTTTCAAAGTGGCTTAATAAATAGTAAAAAAATTCCAAAAAATGTAAAATTTGGTCTCCAAGTACATATTAATATGGAGAACAAGATGAACGGTTTGGATCGGCCATTTGGACTTTGAATCGGTGATTTATGGTCCAATGCACAAGGGTGTCTATGCATTGCAATGCACCATAGCCCATCTCTCTCTCTCTCTCTATATATATATAGTGAATAAATTTAAATATATTAAGAAGCTAGAAAAATTAATTAAGCAATGTTTTTCGTTAGAATGCTCTTGCTCACTTTTTTTTTTTTGAGTAAAAATAAGGATCTAGTTCTTATTTGTTTTTATTGAATAAAAAGGTTTCAATATGAAACTTGGTACAAAAATTACTGTTATTCAACCAAGTTGAATATTTAAGAAAAAGAAACGATAAAAAAGAAAAATGAAACATCAAAAAAATTGCCAAAAATTTCAAGGTTTAAATTGAAAAATTGTAAAACTCTTCTTGTCAGTGGAGAAAATTCCACTGTTCTTGAACTTCCAAAGTAAGCTGTCGGATCTCTTTGCTTTGATCTCTGAAAATTCGAGCACATCGCTCCCTCCAGCAAATGAAATATTAGAGTTTTGTCGATCACTTATTTTATCGTTCACCAAATTGAAATATTAGAGTTTTGTTTTTTTCCTATACGTATATAGAGTATATAGAGCAAAGTTAGAGTGTGATGTTCTCATCAAGAGATTTTGGTGAGCACAACTTCAATGAACCTAATCAGACACTCTTTCTATTTTCCTACATCTAATTTTAATAATTTCTACGGATAAAAAATTCCCAGATTATCTGATTATGGGATCGATACTGATCAGATACAAATGTGCAGTTTGTTTCGGTTGAAACTGCTGTACGACATTGCAATCATGCCATGCCATGAGCCCATGACGTGGTGGTTCTCACCTATATATAGTAGGCCTTCACGCATCTCTTCTCTTCGCCGCCACCGTCAGCATCAAAATGAACAGAGTAGCATTATGCATATGATATGATTAGGGCTGTACAAAAAACTCGTGACTCGTGAGTTACTCGAACTCAGCTCAGTAACGAACTCGTTAACAACTCGTTCGCTAAAAACTCGAGTTACTCTGACTCGAGTTGAGTAACTCGTTTGACTCATGAGTTGAGCTCGAGTTGGACTCAGCTCGCTCATTTCAACTCAGACTCGGTTGAGTTCAGTACCTGCATCTCATATTTCGACTTTTTGAACAAATAAATAGTGTTTCAAGGGATATCATTTCTTACCCGTAAGCAAAAATAACTTTGATATCCCATATTTCGACTTAGAATCACTGATCACGAGTTGATTAACGAGTCACGAGTTGAATTCGAGTCAGCGAGCTAGCTCGGTCGGATTCTCAACTCGAGTCAACTCAACTGGCTATTTTCCCAAGTTGAATTCGAGTTACCCTGAACTCGAGCTAACTCGGCTCGTTTGCAGCCCTAGATATAATCAAATATGGCAGATCCATTATGAGAGGTCATTTTATTTTTCTAGCGAAAATCAACCAACTAAACCGGAACATTGATAATTATTTTGAGCAAATTAAAATATACTAGTATCGTGCCCATGCGTTGCAACGGAATATATGATAAGATAACAAAAATAAATTTTCATACAAAATGACAAATTTTCATAGAAAAACAAAATTAGAAATATATTATAGATTTATTACAGTAATATGTATAGAAATAAAGAAGTAGATAAATAAGGAAGTGAATAAAAAATTGATTTGCATTGTGATCCACCGTATAGAAAATTTCAATTGGAGAGGGAGAAATAAGGAAACAAATAAATAAGGAAATAGAGAATTATATCGCTAAATTTTAGAGTCTGCTTAATTTTAATTGTAACGCATCGTGTGACGGTATGTGTGACGAGTATATTTGTAGCTAAATTTAAACTTCTACACATAAAACAGATGTAAAGATAGATTATGTGATTGGAGAGCTGAGATTAAATTCAAAAATTAATCTTTCAATCGTAGCCGTTGGCGGATCGGACACCCAACGTGCTTAATAATGAAATGGAGATATCGAGCAAATAAATATTTGTTTTACGTTTAATTTTTTATTACTCATAATATTTTTTAGAATGAAATGAAGGTTAAATGGAAAAATCCTTTTTAACTGCCCTTCAATGTGGATATTAAATCTTGAATTTATATAATAATTTACATGAATAACATACCTTAACTACTAATTAATTTAAATGTGCTCCATATATGACATTGGCTTTAGTTATAGCCTTAAAGTCTTATAGGTCCTAATTAATAAATAATTATTTCTATAAAGCATCAGTATGTAGCCGAACAAAATATAATTAGTTTTGAATTTTTTTTTCTTTTGTGAAATAAATGCCAATTATGCACATAAAAGTTCTCACGAAATTGCTTTTGCTCTGATAATAATATGTATAGTGAATAAATTTAATATATTAAGAAACAAGAAAAAAGGTATGCAATGATAAATCAATCAAGCAATGTTTTTAGTTATTGCATGCTCTTGCTCACTTCTTTTATTGATCACCAAATTGAAATATTACAGTTTTCTTTTCATTTTCTTTTCTTTTTTTCTCTACGTATATATCAGTGAATTTAAACATCAAAGTTTTCACCAAATTGCTTTTGCTCTGATAATAAATAAATAAATATATAGTGAATAAATTTAAATATATTAAGAAACTAGAAAAATTAATTAAGCAATGTTTTTTTTGAAATAGAATTAAGCAATGTTTTTAGTTAGAATGCTCTTGCTCACTTATTTTATCGATCACCAAATTGAAATATTAGAGTTTTGTTTTTTTTTCCTATACGTATATAGAGCAAAGTTAGAGTGTGATGTTTTCATCAAGAGGATTTGGTGAGCACAACTTCAAAAGTCTATTGAATTAGCTTTAATAACAAATTCAAACCGTTGAAATCCATCTACTTCATGAGTGATGCATGTACATGGAAAATTTTGAAAGTTTAGAATTCATTTAGTACAAAGTCAAGCGGTAAAAAAAATGAACCTTCTATGAGTTATTTTATAAGTTGTTTTATGTATTCATTTTCCATCATTTTTTTACCATTTGACCTTGTACTAAATGAATTTGAAACTTTCAAAATTTTGAAACGGACGGTCTAGGATCGTTCTTTTAACTTGGCATGAATCTCAAAACACAAATAATACTGGCCCCTGCGCTATCCCCAAATAGGCACCGTTTTGAGTTAATCTGAGCCGTCCGCTTCAATTTGCTTGAGTCAGATACCTGCGAGGATTCGGATTCCATAACTAAATGGGATGAATTAGGATGTGTCAAACTGTCAATACCTCTCAGGCCCTAATAGAACAAGTCTGCTATATCTTGGAAAAAAAAATATATATTTGGCTTGAATCGCAAGTTGTTTATAGAGGTCAAAATTTCTCTCAAGGTCACTGTTTTGTGGGAACTAATTAAGGCTGATAAAATTTGACTTCTTTTTTTTTGTAAACATTAATATGGCGCTTATTACTTTCTCCATAAATATATTACAAATGACGACGTTTATAAAAAATTTTGAAATTAAAATAAATTAGAGGCTTGGTAAATGAAGGTATTTGAATTCTTCTCTTAAAATATGTATATTATTCTAGATTAGCTTACTAAGATTTTATTCCGCTACTTTAAATGTCCATTTTGTAGCTAGGAATTAAGTTTTTTCAAATACTAATGCTAATTAAGAGACTTAATGAAAAAAATTATATCGAAAAAGATTTTGGGTCATAATTTACTTATATACCCAAAATAATTATATATAGTTCATAGTTTGCTTCATTTCAATATAATGTTTTTTAGGATAATACACCAAAACATTTGAATTGGAATTAATGAAAAAGACATGATGAGCTAGCGAAAAAGAAATTAATTGGAATCATATGTATCACCTGATTTTCTTACTATATGCTCGAAACTAGAATTTAAGGTAACCGATCTATACTACCGACAACGCATTTAGAATATATACACCAGCTTTAATCAATACCCACTTGAAGGAACGAATCGAAGGCAACCATTTTCAATCCAAATTGGGAGCATTTAGAATAACCTGCGATTTAATTTGTGACAAAAAAACTCAGCACAGTTAATGTAAATTGAGAGCATTGGTTGAGTTATAAACAATAGAAAATGCGATTTTGCGACCAAAGAAAGGCGCCCCAGCACAATTAATGTAAATTGAGTAAAACCTGGGACTCTTAAATTTGCATTACCTATTATTACACGGATTCGACTCTGCAGATTATGATCCCAACTATTCAAAAATTTTCATTTGCGTATCTCGATAAAGAAATTTTTTTATGCACAAATTTCAACAAATTTGAATTATTGAGATCGGAAAAGCAGAACCCTGCAGAGTCCGTTCCATTATTACACATGGTTTAAAAAATCTTACTTAAAATAGATGATGGGGCACCATATATAGTTAGGCTGTGCTCCATATACGGTTAGCGGAGGGGAGGGTGAGGAAATTTTTAACTTTCATCTGCTCCACAATTCAATTTTGGAAGGAAGAGAAGACAGAGCAGGTGAATAATTCACCCTGCTGAACCCAAAATCATCACCCCCGATTTGAGGTGTAGGCCCTTTCCCTCCCCTCTCCTCCCCTCCCCTCTCTCTCTAATACAATTATTGGAGCACAGCCTTAGTGACTTCAACGCCAAATCGACACTGTGCCAATTGCCATCACAGTGGTTTTCAGATCACCATCTAATAAGTGTCGAACTTGGAATAATTTCTAACTGAAATAGTTTGCTCCGAAGTGAACTTCTCCAATAGAAGACCAAAAACATCCCTAAATCAGTAGAAGTGTAATGCATCTTTGTTTTGTACTAATCGGATGTAAATGTCCCTCATTTAATGGTAAACTACCAACCACCTCTGTACTAGCTGTTGCCTGTTGGTATAAATAAAAGAACCTCTTCGCTCCTTTGCATTACACAATCCTTCTCTCCACTCTCTTACACTGACTAGCTAGTAACACGTACTACATGAACATGTTGAACGGGTTTCTTAGTGTGTTGATACATATATCCATTACATTGTTCCTCTTGGTATATTTGCCAGTATCTCTCGTATTGAGGTTGCTTTGGTGGCTTTTTGTTAGGCCTTTCAAGAAAGAAGACTTGCGAGGCAAAGTTGTTGTTATCACCGGTGCATCCTCCGGCATAGGCGAGGTTAGTAATATATATATATATATATATAGTAGGGCTATTGTACTTCGCGAAGTAAAACTTCGTTTTACTTCATGCTCATACACCCATTTTCAAAATTCAAATCGTCGATCCGACCGTTCAAGTTGTTCTCCATATTGAAATGTGCTTGGAGACCAAATTTTACATTTTTTGGAATTTTTTTACTATTTATTAAGCCACTTTGAAAATCGCTGATCCATTGTGAATAGTAAAAAACAGTAAAAAATTCTGGACCAATGGATCAGCGATTTTCAAAGTGGCTTAATAAATAGTAAAAAAATTCCAAAAAATGTAAAATTTGGTCTCCAAGCACATATCAATATGGAGAACAACTTGAACGGTCGGATCGACGTTTTGGATTTTGAAAATGAAAATATGAGCGTGAAGTACAATATTGGTTTTACTTCATGAAGCACAATAGCAAAATTCTATATATATATATATATATGATGTTTACTTTTTCTCATTTTTATTTTGTTTTCTTTAACTGTTCATTTCATGTTGTTGAGATGTTCACGGTGAATTAATGACAAAGAAATAATTTACAATACGAACCTACTACGTACGGAATCTATTAATTTCACGACTTGGGTATTACAAGTTTTAAATTGAAAGTAAAATGCACTATAAATCTTAATTTTTTTATAATATTTAGAAGCTGCTAGCTTGACCGGGAAAGGCAGATTTAAATGGGGTTCTGGCCTGTGGGCCCCCCTGTGAATGAAAAGTGAGGCAAAAGCTCCTAAAAATGTGGAGAACAGGAAACTATCTAAAATTCTAAATACATCTATATTTCTACAATAAGTCACTAAATGTTGCATAAGTAACAGCGCATGTATTCTAACGGGCAACTTGCGCATTAATTACTTGAGGTACAAAAGTAGTAGAATCTTGTGTGTGAAACAAATTATATGGAAATAGGAAAATTGCTGAGGGAAAAAGTTGTACCTTCACTGAGCATGCACCTTTTTTAAACAGAAATGAATAAATGCTTTATGAACTCATGCTTTACACCTTTGAAACCGTCTCACATCACCCGAGTTACGGCAACAGATTTGAATCTTGATCAGTACAAAATTAGTACAAATTTGAATTTGAAATAACAACTCTATGTTGCCTGCAGGCTGCAGGATTTTTCCTTGAAAAAAATAAAAAAAATAGCACCTACAACGTCGATTTTTACGACTTTGTACTTATGTCTGTCTTTTTCTGACAATGAGTACATGTTTTACTGTTTCTTTTGTAATTCAGGAAAAATATTTCGTTATTTTCTAATGTAAATAATATTTTTTTTAAAATAAAAGCTCATAAGTTTTGTTAATAATATTGAATAAATAGTATATGTAGTCCATATAATTCGACAAATTATAAAAAAAATCAAGGTTCTAAATAGCGTTTATAGCGTCGTAGCGGGAAGGCTAAAAAAAAAGCTATAGCGAATAGCGTCGCTATAGCGGAAGCTATTCCAAATAGCATTTTTTTTTTACATTTCGTATATTCAATATTTGTACTAAATATCAACATTATCTAAGGTCTCATAGAACAATAAATAACACCAAAGTAATTAAGAAATTATAATATTCATATTGAACCCGTACAAAGTCCAAATTGCGGTTCAAAATATCCATAGCAATATCATAAACTATCGATTTTTCCTATTAAAAATATCTTAAGTATCATGATTCATGACATAATCTTATTTTTTTCTATTCAAATTTTAATTCCGGTTTGGACTTTTTTTCTATTCAAATTTCAATTTCTATTCCCAATTTCAAATTGATTTATTTGTAGCAAGTAGCAACAAATTCAATTTCGGTTTGAGATTTTTTTTATCTTTATTTAAAACCCATATAAATTGCTTAAAAATAAAAAAAAATAAAAAAACTCATATTGTATAGCGCAAATAGCGCTGTAGCGGCCGCTATAGCGGCCGTAGCGCAAATAGCGCATTTTGATGTCGTAGCGTAGCGTTTGGGGTCCAAAAACGCTATAGCGGCGCTATAGCGCGCTATTTAGAACACTGAAAAAAATCTACAAAGCACTGAAAAAAAAAACAATACAAATATAATACGAGCATTAATCAGAAAGTTTATTGCTATAGTATTATTAAATATAACACAAGCCTTACATGTAAATGATGTAATTCCAAGAAATCTCTTCCAATTGCCACTTATCAATTCATATAAAAATATAAGAATATAAAGTAGGGTTCAAATGCTCTATTGGTTTTGTGCCCTATCATGCTCTAACATTATTATCTATATTTTCAAAGTCTAAATAATCAATCTGAACCATTCAACATGATCTTCATACTAAAATGTGCTTGGATAACAAATTTTAATATTTTTAGAATTTTTTTACTAATTGTTTAGAGAGGTACAAAATCACTATTTTTTAATGGTCCAGAATCTTCTAAAAACAGTGATTTTGTACCTATCTTACAAAATAGCAAAAAAAAATTCAAAAAAATATAAAATTTTGTATCCAAACACATTTTAATATGAAGATCATATTGAGCGGTTCAGATTGACTATTTAAACTTTAAAAATAAAGATAACAATGTTGGAACATGATGGGATACAAAACCAATAAGAGATTTTAACCCTACTCAAAAATATAAATGAAGTTTGAATACATGTTGCATTCAAACTTCTTCTGACATAATTATTCGCCCTGTTAAACAAAAGTCTGACGGATCTGGCAACATTTTGTTTTAGTTATGCTAAATAACAACAATATTCCGTACAAAGGTTGTTGTAAAACACAGATCTGAAATTTGAAAGAGCGCATGAATAATACAATTTCACTGTTTTACAGAAAGGTTGGAAATAATGTTATAGAGGAGAAATAGAAAGGTTAAATTTGAAGAGGTCGCTACCAAGTTTTAAAAAAAAAAAAATTGAAAGAGTGCAAAAATAATACAACTTCACTGTTTCATAGAAAGGTTGAATATAATGTAAGAGAGGAGAAAATAGAAGGTTAATATTTGAAAGAGCACAAAAATAATACATGTATCACTGTTTCAAATAATACTTCTTCATTACTCTTCCAACTATTACTCATCCTAATATGTTTCTATCACACTATTTCAACTACCATTTCATTAAGATTCCTTATTACTTGGTCGAAACTTAAATATCCAAATCTAAGTAAGTGGCATAAATAGTGCGATGCTAGATGATTTTCAAAGATTGCGATGGTATTACATGATAAAAAATGAATGCATAAAATAATTTTAAAAAAATTATAAAAGGTTTATTTTTTTTACTACTTAACTTCAAAGTTTTCAAAATCTTACTAAATGAATTCTAAGCTTTCAAAATTTTACATGTACACATATCACTCATGAAGTAGATTAATTTCAACTGTTTGAATTCGTCATTTGAAACCAATATAATAGATTTTTAGAGTTGTGTTCATCAAACCCTCTTACACTAGTGAGTATCCCATAAGATACTTGATCATGCATAATACTAACAGTCATTAAAATCAATTCGGTATCTATTTGAATTGTAAAATGGTTAATTTTAAAATTCATGGTAGATAAAACGGAAGACTCAGATTTCATTCTAGATAATCAGGGATTGTACTTTTATCTGAATTCCACATACAAAGTTGTCCGCTAACAAATAAAGGCTTTCTGCCTTTTTATTTAAAAACCTTTTTTACATTTCATTAGGTAAGTTTAATTAATGCGATTGGGCCGAATGAATTCATATGTGCCCTGTCACAATTCGCATAATCACATGTAGGATCCACCGTCAACCCCTTTCATCACCCATTGGATGTGGTGTGTGCATGCAAACTCTACAGTGCAGCTGTTAGAGGTGTCATGTCACGTGCAGCCCATCTCAATTTCTCAGTTCATGTCTGTTTGGACATGCCATGAAGTTATTTCAGATTACAAGCAAACACCATATAAAGTTCATTTGGGTTGAAAATAGATGGTACAGTTTTTTTTTTTTTTTATCAACAAAATTGGTTAGACATTTACTCTTTTAAGCAAGCTAGTTTGACAAAGAAAATACCATCTAAACTGAATTTGAGTTCAAATATATTTGTATCAAGTACTTGGTAATTCTGAGTTCCTGACGATATGCATGAATCAGCCTTTTTTTTTTTTTTTCCTTTTTAAGAAATAAAAGAGATCAAGCCTTCGGAGGATCCTTCAAAGAGAATATAACTCCGAAAATAATATATATATAATTCTTTTATTAAATCCTTCGGAGGGTCCTTCAAAGTCCCATATGAATATATGTTATAAGAGGAGGGTTCAAATGCACTCAAATTTCTATGCTCCCAATGCATCTAAATAATATATATATATAGAGTAGGGCTATTGTGCTTCATGAAGTAAAACGAAGTTTTACTTCACGCTCATTCTCCCATTTCTAAAATCCAAACGGTCGATCCAAACCGTTCAAGTTGTTCTCCATATTGAAATGTGCTTGGAGACCAAATTTTACATTTTTTGGAATTTTTTTACTATTTATTAAGCCACTTTGAAAATCGCTGATCCATTGTGAATAGTAAAAAACAGTAAAAATTTCTGGACCAATGGATCAGCGATTTTCAAAGTGGCTTAATAAATAGTAAAAAAATTCCAAAAAATGTAAAATTTGGTCTCCAAGCACATTTCAATATGGAGAACAACTTGAACGGTCGGATTGACCATTTGGATTTTGGAAATGGGTGTATGAGCGTGAAGTACAATATGGGTTTTACTTCATGAAGCACAATAGCAAAATTCTATATATATATATAGAGGTTGGCTACTCTACTTCCATAAGCATATGAGGGCATATGCTTATAAGTCATTTTTACGTTTTCAAAGTCCAAATAGTCAATTTGAAGCGCTCAATATGTTCTCCATATTAGAATGTGCTTGGAGACCAAATTTTACATTTTTTGGAAATTTTTTACTATTTTTTTAGAATTTTTCAAAACTGTGTTTTCAGATTTTTTTTTAAATATTTTTTTGTCATATTAAAACACTATTTTGAAAAATTCCAAAAAAAATAGTAAAAAAATTCCAAAAAATGTAAAATTTGGTCTCCAAGCACATTCTAATATGGAGAACATGTTGAGTACTTCAGATCGACTATTTGGACTTCGAAAACACAAAAACGACTTATAAGCATATGCCTTCATATGCTTATGTAAGTAGAGTAGCCACTCACTATATATATATATATATAGTGCTGGGCTTAGCTACTTCATGGAGTAAAACGACTTGGTGCTCCACGCCTCATTATTTCCATTTTGAAAATCCAAACGACCGATCCGAACCGCTCAAGTTGTTCTCCATATTGATATGTGCTTGGAGACCAAATTTTACATTTTTTGAAATTTTTTTACTATTTATTAAGCCACTTTGAAATCACTGATCCGGCGGTCCAGAAATTTTTACTGTTTTTTACTGTTCATAAGGATTTTCAGATTTTCAAAGTGGCTTAATAAATAGTAAAAAAATTCCAAAAAATGTAAAATTTGGTCTCCAAGCACATTTCAATATGGAGAACATGTTGGAAGGTTCGAATCGACTATTTGAACTTTGAAAATGAAGATATGGCGTGAAGTACAAAGTCGTTTTACTTCATGAAGTAGCTAAGTCAGACTCTATATATATATATCCCTTTTTAAAGTTCAAACAGTCGATCCGAGCCGCTCAACATAATTTTCATAATAAAATATGCTTGGAGACCAAATTTTATATTTTTTTTAGAATTTATTTACTATTTTTTTGGATAGATACAAAATCACTGTTTTAAGGAGATTCTGGACCATCCGATAAAGTGATTTTGTATATATCTAAAAAAATAGTAAATAAATTCTAAAAAATATACAATTTGGTCTCCAAGCATATTTTATTATGAATATTATGTTGAGCGGCTTGGATCGACTGTTCGGACTTTAAAAACGGAGATAAAGAATGTGGGTGCATTGGGAGCACAAAAATGTGGGTGCATTTGAACTCTCCTCATGTTATAATGTTAATAGGATTTTCGTTCACCAAATTGATCCAACTAGATGATTATTTGGCGCATTGAAAATAAAATATATTTCTTCCCACGGAATATATATTATTGTCAGTTGAGAAATTAATGCAGCTAATTAATATTTGAAGGTCCCATGAGTCCAACGGTCACCTTTATGGCCCACATTTTAAAAAAAAGAAAACAGTACAAAAACTGAAATATATTCAACAATATACATTAATTTATACCTCTCATCTCGGCAATTAAAAAAAAATGCATTCAAAATTAAGGTTGTAGAGAATGTTTTATTAAAAAATATATACATGACTACATGAGGATCCCCATCCCTTTCTACCACCTGCTGGCTGCTGCCTATAGCGTTGAGGATACCCATAACCCATCCTTTTCAAACCTGTCTATATTCATATGCCACTAATCCACTATTCAAATTAATAGTAGTATAGTACCATCTCCAAATTATTTCGTGTTGGAATTATTATCAATTTTATAGCGTATAATTGGGACTACCCAACATGCGTCTGCAAAACGGCACAACAAGCAAGTTGTAACTCTGGTACAAATACGCACATTCAAGTTGTGAGCACCAGTCAGTATTGTTCACAAAACCAATCATTGGTTGCAACCTTTTTTTTTCATAAATTACATTTTTGTTTTCTTTCTCTTTTTTATTCTTTTTACTGGCTGGAATCTCTCGTAGGAAATTATGGCGTTTATGCTTATGTTCCTGAATGAGGCTATGGTACTATGCATATATAGCACCAAAGGTTTAAATAGTGTTTATCGCGTCATAGCGGAACGGCTGAAAAAACGGCACTATACCCATATTGCGCGGTTATAGCGCGAAATAGCGCGCTATAGTGCCAATAGCGTCATAGCTTTTATGGTCCGAAAACGCTATAGAGCGCTATTTAGAACCTTGTATAGCACACATTGGTCTGTATTTTGGATCAATATTTCTATTTATAAAGTATAGGTAGTCAATATAAACCGTTCAACATGATCACCATATGAAAATTTACTTATAAATCAAATTTTTAGAAAATCACTTGATCTAAAGATTCTAGACCATCCAAAAATAATAATTTTCTACCTATCTAAAAAAAAGTAAAAAAATTCTAAAAAATGTAAAATATACAAGTACATGTTCATATGGATATCATGTTGCACTTTGAAAACAAAAATATTGATCCAAAGTACGGACCAATGTGCGCCAGAATAATGTGCCCATCCATTAGTTGCCATTATTTCAATGCGCCAGAATATCAGGGAAAATATTGATCCAACGAATTATATTGCAACTGATGCTATTGTTTTCAAATAATGGCACTATGTATGGGCATCAATAGGTACTTCCATCGCCCCAGAATTTTCCAGTTTAAAAAAGAATTATTGTTTTCTTAAAGAAAATCAATGTATCTTTTCAACAGAAAAAAAAAGAAAAAGATTGACGACCTAACCAGGCAGGGGAGTGCTCTGGTCAATTACAACAGAAACTTTATTTTTCCAGCTTTCAGTTACAAAAGGTCCATTAATGAGACATGGTAGGTCAAAAATGCATGTGTCGCTATGAACTCGAACAACAGACATTGTACCAGAACAATTCATCAATTGGAACCTCTAGATGTGAGGACTGAGTACCATACAGTATTTTTCATTTAAGACTCCTAATGCCTGATTAATAGACTCAGTGACTGCTATGAAGAATCAATGCTCTCTATAGCAATCCTCAAAAAGAAAATGATATTGAAATAAATTCGTCAAAGGAAGAGAAAAAAGAAAAACCAACACAAATTTCATATAAACCGTTAAATCTCTGTAGCAATCCTCAAAAAGATAAAAATGGAAGTAAAAGACGAAAAGAACCATTCAAATTTCAAACTCATGTTAAGCCAACTCATTAACTCAACTTCAATTATTTGCTTCTGACAACAGTAAACTGTTCTTGATTTGATTATTTAACCTACGGGATATTTTTGAATAAAATAATAATAAGAAAGTAACTAAATTATATATAGCTATTTAATATTCAAAATTTGAGTTTTCTCCCCGGGGACATTTTTTAGTGAATTTTTTTGCTTGTTTTAGATAATTAAAGTTTTGAAGATATGCTAAATAAAATTTGTCTTCAACAGAAATTAGCATATGAATATGCAAAAAGAGGCGCAAACATGGTGTTAGTGGCCAGAAGAGAACAAGCACTAAGAAATGTAGCGAAGGTTGCACTGGACATAGGTGCGCCAGATGTGCTCGTAGTACCAGCCGACATATCAGATCCAGAGGCAGCAAAACGGGTCATCGAAGAAACTATATCTCACTTCGGTAAATGTAAGTTAAAGAAAAAAAAAATGTGTTTAGATCAAAGAATTAACAATCAGGATTTTGACACTTCTGTCAGCTTCTATAGCATTTAGGGTATATTTGGTTGTAAAACAATAATAGCTAGAATAGCCAAATAAAAAATAGCTATTGTTTGTCTTATTAAAATAGTCAAATCTCAAAACCCTTAGAAATAGCCTATTCTAATAAGACAAAAAGTTTGGTTCACTATTCTAACTATTCTAACCCAACCAAACACCGAATAGGCTATTCCAAATAGCCTAATTCCAATATCTGGGCAAGGTTTTGGCATTGTTTTTGTTCTTTTATTTTAGACATTTTTGGTGTTCAATTGCAATATTAATGTGGCATTGAGGCTTACTTATGGAATACTTGCAAATCAAGTGTAGATTAAGAAAAATTGTGTTATATCGGGCATAATAACCGCATCGTACCCATAATTGACTTAAACGAGGTACATTGCAAAGTTGGCACCGGTACAGGATTGTGCTAGTCATGTCTGCTACAATCTTTGTGGACCAAATTGCAATCTATGATCAGATGAAGGAATATTTAATCTCAAGCAGGAATTGTCAGTGCAAGTTGAGTGTAATTTTGTGCGATTCCTTTGTAGTGAACCATCTGGTGTGCAACGCTGGAATATGGTCTAGCTGCCTTTTTGAAGAGATTACCAATATCACCGCTTTCACTGAAGTCATGGTAAGGAGTTCTCTTTTTTGAAGAGCATCAGTGAGTTCTTATACTTCTTTAGAAAGAAGAAAAATGAACACAGTGACTTTACAGAGAATCTCAAACTTTTTTTTTTTTTATTATCACAATTGAAATGCAGCAAAATAACATATTTCATTACCACCTGCAAGTACTGGTCTTGCTCCATATTTTCTAGTTGCATTTTTTTTAAGGATAATTGACTTCCCGACTTTACCATTAGCAAGTCGATTGACATGGGCTAAAAGGTTATAAATGCGAACAATTCCAGGATGTGAATTTCTGGGGCGCAGTGTACCCGACATATTATGCACTACCATACTTGAGAGCAAGCCACGGCAACATCATTGTCAATTCATCTGTTGCTGGTCAAGTACCGATTGCAAGATCAAGCTTCTACAATGTAAGAGAACAACAGCCCCAAAATCTTTACAATTATGTTGCATATATCAGGGGCGGATCCAGGATTTTCGTCAGGGGGGGGCAAAAAAAATATCGAATCGGGTTTAAATACCTAATCGGGTTTAAATCTAATAACCAATTGGGTACTCGATAAAAAACAATATTTAACTTATATTTTCCAATGCTTTGACTTATAATTTCTGATGTTTTGACTTATAATTCTAATTATCAATCAAAATTCAACAAATTTATTTTAATTTTAACCCTAAATTTAACCCGAATTACAAATTAAACGTCCAGAGGTGGGCAAAAAAAATTCCAGGGGAGGGCAGAGTCAGTCAGAACCGATAAATCTCCACTAAAACTCAAAATCCAGGGGGGGGGCAGCTGCCCCCCCCTGGATGTACCTGGGTCCGCCCCTGCATATATGGTCCTCCTGAAACTTAAAATGCACCATGCCAATACTGTGCAAATGGTTTTTGGAAAAATGATCGTACTTGAAGAAATTGTCTTAAAAAAAATTGATTATTTAATATGGTAGAAATTCTTTCCAAAGTCTTTCATTATAAAAGTCCTATAAAAAATACTCCACACACAGCATATGTCCACTGCATCTCTAGAGGATATCACAGTGAAAATATTATGAATGCTATTTCTAAGAAACAGTAACAATTTGGTACGTTTGGATGAGGCAAAGAATAGTGCTAACTCGGGTTAGCAACTATTCCGAACTACTATTCTATGTTTGGATGTGTTTGGGTTAGCAAAAAAAGACTATTCTTTGTGTCTTTTATAAGTTAGCATGCTATTTATCTAACCCAACCAAAAGTTGAGTTAGCCCACTATCTCAAATTGGTTTAGCTCACTATTCTCACTAACCCAAGCCTTCATCGAAACGCACCCAGTTACTTTAATCATCTTCTGGGTTCTAAAGGCCAAAGCAGGTTGATTTTTCTAACACTTGAAGAACAATATGGATAATCAAATATGGATAATCAAATAACACTAAAAACTCGACAAAATTTTCCCTCAATGTTTCTCTTTGTTGCTAACATATGTGGCTTTAGGCAAGCAAAGCGGCAGTTATCAGCTTCTACGAGTCAGTAAGAGCAGAGTTTGGTAAAGATATAAAGGTCACCATATTAACACCAGGATTTGTTGAGTCGGAGCTGACAAAAGGGAAAGCACTTCAAAAGGGTGGTGACATTTGCGTCAATGAGGAAGCCCGAGATGTATGTTTCCAAATCTCTACTAATAAAATGTGCTGCAAATTTTGGGTTTTTAGGAAACATGCACCATATCCTAGAATACTAATATGTCAAGAGCAAACCAATAAAACAATCTAAAACTAATCCATTTGTTGCAATGACAGGTGCAAGTGGGGCCAGTACCAGTTGGAAAGGCTGAGAGGCTGGCTAAGCTGGCAGTAGACAGTGCCTGTAGGGGAGAAAAGTACCTGACATGGCCATCATTTTATCGGCCATTCCGCCTAGTTGCATGCCTTGCCCCTGAGGTTATAAGCTTTGTATCCCACATCATGTACATCAATAACCAAAGCAAATGGATTTTGGAGGCAATTGGAGGGAAGAAGTTTCTCTACCCAGCTTCAATAAGGAATCCTAACATTAAGGAGGAAGAGTTGAGAGAGCACGCAGGGAGCTGAGCTGCGGGAAGGGGATGTCTTGTTTTATTCAAAATTATATTAATTTTCAATATGGATGTCTTACTTGGGAGCATTATTTGTAGTTAATTGAACAGAAAAGTGCAGCAGTGTATCATTAGATATATATGGGGGCGTTTGGTTCGTGCTATAGACCATGCCAGGGAATAAAAGGATTCCCAGGAATGTAATACCAAGAAATAACATTCCAGGGAATGTGTCATTATCATGTTTGGTTCGCGGATGGCTATCGCTTCAGGATTCTAGAGAATGTACCATTACAATGTTTGGTTTGTGCATTGCTATGGCTTTCAGTATTCCAAGGAATGTGTCATTACAATATCAGTAAATTTTTTTTTTAATTGAGTGATAAGGTAATGATTGATTTTTTTAATTATCGTTTTTATTTTAATCTAAAATTCAAATACAAATGGTTGGCTATGTTTTTATTTTGTCAGATAGCACTGCAAACTTCTTTTTTGGTCAAATGCTTGATTTGTTTTTTATTGGAAGCCCGTAGGCATAGATTAAAATTGAAAAATAAGTTTACATCATCACATTCCATTGGTTCTCCCTTAAGTAAATAATTCTAACTCCTAACAACATACTGGTACCTGACAAACAAATCTGGTACCAAATCAAAACACTGGTGCCTAACTGAAAATAAAGTAAAACAACCAAACTACTAAATCCTATTACAGCAGTGAATCACTTGTGAGAGTGCCTGCTAAATTCTCTGAAAATTCTCCAGTTTAGCATTATTTCTAGTTGTAAGTGTGCCACCGTATTCAAAGGGTCTGTACAAAGCACACTAATCCTATTGTAACTGACAAACAAAAAAATATGCGCTAATCATAAAGCACCAATGTCACTACTACAGTCAAATTGCATCAGTAAACCTTAATCTAAAGAGCTTAACCCCAGAGAAACAGACAACCCGAATCGAGTTCTTAACCATCATCTCCAGCACCTCGAAGGCTCTGACACCAACATCCTGGCAAGCCACAAAGAAATGGTTTGCTCCAAGAGTTTGGTTCCAGTGGGGATATTTCTGAGTTAACCCCAATACATAGTCACATACTATAATTGTCATATTCTCATATGAAGTGCCCTGCACAATTAAAGGGTAATTCAATAAAAATACATGTCACTATTGTAAATTAAAATTTGCATCTAACTATCCCAGCACTAATCCATTCCCTTTTTTAAGCTTGAAGAAAAGATAAAAAGGTGTTTTAACATGTGCTAGTATAACAGGGTAGCTTTTAACAAGATAATAGATCATCTCAAAGTATGAAGTGGTAACGGAAACTGTAACGGGAATTGTGTAAAATTTGTTGGTTCGTAACAGAAACTGTAACAGGAATTGTGTAACTAAAAACAAAAAAAAAAAAGTCTTGACCTAGCTTCAGCCTGATTTCATACACCAAATATTTAAAAAGTGAAAAAAGTGAAAAAAGTGAAAAAAAAAAAAAATCAAAGATCTAAATAATGATGCATTATGTATTAGTGGTCATCAGCAGTGAAAATTGTATTTTGGTAAGTACTTGTTGCATGATAAGACATTGGCTAGATATCACAATCAGGTTTTATTAATTTACACTTTACTGAGCCACTTTATCATGCGTTATATACTTGATAGTACTGGTAAATGTTACCGGTAAAGAGAGGGAACGAGTTCACAGAAGGTTTGGACAGATATAAATGTGTGTTAATTAATTCACAATTATAATTGAAATAAATATATGTAACCTTCGAAGTAAATTCAATAATTTAATTGTTAAATCAATTAACTGAATCAGACTAATAGGAATGCCTGACTTGGATACAAGAGTCGTATCTTTCATAAAAGAAAATTAGATATGAAGTCAGAGGAGAGAGAGAAAATCGGAGAAGAGACAACAAACCTGTGAAATCGAAGAAGAAAGAGAGCAAATCTGTGAGGTCGGAGACGGAGACAGAGAGGAGAGCACAGGAGAGAAGTCGAGTTGTAATTACAGGGAGCGAAAAAATTAAAAAAATGTTTCAGAAAGAGCGCTAAGGAGGGATTTACGTCCAGCGAGAATCCTGAAAATCCATCTTTTCTTTGGCTAGCGGGATAGCCATTAACTGGGGAATCGTGATTACAGAGGAAATCGTATATTACCATTTCCATTCCACGCTATTTTTGCCAAACGCAGGAATGGAATTATGATGCCAGGGAATAACCTTTCAAAAGCACCAATCAAACGCCCCCATATATATTTTCAAAACAAGACATTCAATGCTAGCTGGTTCTACAACTATTTTTTCATATGTTATTTACTCCCGTTGTAAATTAAGAAACGTTGTAGACAACAAAAAATGAAACAAAACAAAGTAAACTGATTCCTTGGTTGTTTCATTGAAATTCTGACAGGGCTATAATCATACTGCTCGAGATAAATCTCATCTAGCAAAACTCATTTTAAGCTCTCGTCATATATGGGTCACGCCATGAAAAGATGATCATCTATTGTTCCATTGCCTGAAAACAACGATAAAAAATTATATTATGATAGATGGTATAAAAGAATTTCCAGTGCAATGAATAATCATGATCCAAAAAAAAATTATTATTAAAATTGTGAAGAGTAAAACGCTTTAAATGATTGCCATAGTATTACAGGATTTGAGTGATGATTTTTCACCTTTGAAATTTCTTATGTGTTCCTAACCATTGTTGACAGTACCTCTCAAGGCTGTTGAAACAGTGACTTTGATAGGGTTGCCTACTGACAGCAAATTAACTAGCAGTGCGGTAAAATAACATCTTTCTCAATAACCAAAATGGGAAGTTCTATAGTTCATGACTAAAACTGGAAATGTGTTACCATATGACAACTATTACCTCAAGCCTTCTGAAAAGAAGACTTGCATCATCAGAAGAACAGCCTTGATTCATCTCTATGGCAATCGGCAAATCTGAGCTCTCATTAATTTCTATTATCATTGTTCCCTGCATCATGGATACTCATCATAAAATAAGAGTTTAACGAAAAAAAAAAAAAGTAAGCATCAAAAGCTAACAAACACGGCCAGTGGCAGGTGCTTGTCGAAATTGAGAGTAAATGGAGGCTCAATACATAATTAAGGTAGTTTGGTCTTAATTAGAATGCAGGTTTCAGCTCCTATGGTATTAAGTGCCACTACACTTTTGTACTTAGCACCAACACATTTTCTCATCATATACTTGTTCCAATATTTTAAAGAGAGAAATGACCTCAAATTGGCGCAAAAAATCCTGGAAATTGCGCATAGTTTGTCTCATATCAGCTTCTGTTTCTGTGTCAGACGACTTAATAGCAGCCACCACCTCCTCTGGGGTATGACCAATCCTTTTCTGGATAACCTATGATTACATGAACATATTTAAGGGGAAAAAAATGGTAACGAAGCTTAAGTGAGATTGAATGATCTTGCTTAATTGAAGAATGTGAGGATAATTTGTTATATTAGGGTCCAATTGATTAAGTTGATTAAGATGCCCTGGAACTGTACCAGCCAGGTACTAAAAACCACGTGCTTAATGCAGGCTGATATGTACCAGTAAGAACGGGATTGATACAGAGCGGGGGTGGGGCTTACATCGTGATCGATCTTGACCAGAGAAATGAGACTGCCATCGTCGATATAAGCTTCAAGATCAAATTTGCCTTGGAACCCGAACTTTGACTTCACACCTGTTAAGAAACACTGAGTGCCAGAAAAAACAGGTCAGTTTCATTTTTTGTTTAATTTATTCATTTTGAGGAGAGGGTGTGGTGTTGGGGGCTGATAAGGGGGCTGATAAGGGGGGGAAGACACCACAGGGACTTAGGTACAAATAATTACCTACAAAGGTAAAGTACAAAGTGAATTATCTCTCACCTTGATTCTTCCTCTAATGAAAGGCTCCGTTCGACTCTCCTCTGCATCCCACTGGGCCTGCAAAGAGCTCATATAAGTAAACGGAGAATTCTCTAATTCAACATCCTTAGCATCATCATTGATAAAATCCATCAAAGTATCATTAGCTTCATCATCATTGGCCATGTCACTTCCTCGTGTTGCCATGCTTCTATTGCTGACATGTGAGTCCCCAGATGTCATCTGTTCTGAACCTCTCCAATTGTTGACAGAAGGTCCTTCATCAACAACCATGTCATTTTCTTCTATGGTACTACCTCTGAAACTGCTGGGTGGGGGGGCCTTACCATGCAGTTGTACCAGATCTCTTCTCCTGTGGCCAGTAGAAGGTTCTTCATTTACGCTCATTAAACTCTCCCCCATGACATTCAGGTTCCCACCACCCCGTAATTGTTCTGAATCCCTTTTTTGACTCATAAAAGTTTCTTCATTCATAAATGAAGGATCATGTGAACAATTAATGGAACTTCCAGCACTGACATGTGGGACCCGAGTGCGCATTTGTTCTGAATCTCTACTCTGGTTGAACAATGAAGATTCTTCATGCGAGTTATCAACCTCTTCCACGGTGATTTCTTGCATTTGGTTTGGTCTTATATTGGGGTTAGTATTTCTCGTATCAATGGTAGCTCCAGATGCTGTAGCTGGAGAATGAGCTGCAAAAAGTGGAATTCAGGATCTGGTTAATCATTTTATTTTGTGTTTACTTTCAGAACTAAGAAATGATAGGACTGAATTTAGTAAGTTTTGAGGCATGATTTCACAAATTATGGATTGCTAAGACAAAATAAAGCTGGATTGGGCCACAATTTAGGTCAATGGACCTTTGGAGGAACATTTACGGCAGAAACTTATTGTTATATTAAGTACCTGCAACCTGCAGAAGTACTCGCAGAAGCTTATTGTTATATCAACCGGTACAATATCAACACATACCAGTATTGAGGCTGACTATTTCAGTACTGATATGGGATG
The DNA here is from genome assembly GCA_025461125.1 of Carex kokanica. NCBI lineage: Eukaryota > Viridiplantae > Streptophyta > Magnoliopsida > Poales > Cyperaceae > Carex > Carex kokanica. The sequence continues at coordinate 2,362,496 of JAJGRX010000348.1, forward strand.
TAATTTTCAGTACAGGCGCAGACTTACAGAATCATAGTAGAGGTGTAACTGGTAAAAGTATGAGCATGAAGATGCAAATCAAGTTATAATAAGCATCCTTACTGGGTTGAGCAAGTTGAGCTGAATTAGTTCTCTGGGGTGCTGGAACTGAAGTAGCATTCCTTTCTGTGAAATCAACTGTTATACCAGTACCAATGTTAGCAGACCAAGCAGCAAGAGAAGCCCGTCTAGATAAAGGTATTCCACCTTGTTTTCTGCAACAGAGGAAGAAATGCCAACCAATAAGTACTAGAGAAATTGTAATAAACTTGTTTAAGTCAAAAGTTAGCCAAGATAAAATCAATCAGTCTATGAATTTCATCATCAATTTAATTCAATATTGCATCAGAGGTACCTCATTTTGCAATTAAGCTTCAGTTAACCCTGAATTGAACCCAATATAAACTCAATATATTTTGTAAAACTGAGTACAAAACAAGGCAAGATATAGAAAAGGAACAAAAAAATGGGAGAGATGAAGCTGGAATATTAGCCCTTTTATATACCACAAGCAAACAAATTGAAAAAGGCATAAATTATGACTCACGACACAAGTAAGACAAGTATGGACCTTGAGAGATGCAGAACATATATTAAAGAGGAGGGATTCAATGCCAAAGATTTTGGTGCCAAATGGTGGTGCCAATAAAACTAGATCCTTAATAACTAATTTTTTGAACTTTCAACTAACAAAACTATTAATTGAATATATAAACATACCATACAATATATACACTACATGCAAACAAAGTTACATCATTTCAACTTCATTTCAATATGCACCAAGTGCCAACAAAATGAACAACCCCAAATTTGGGAATTTATGGCTTCTCTTGATGGCTATTGAAATGGGGTCAAAATCCTGCAATTTTATAAATGCATGTAATTGAGATGATATAAAATACATCCTTTAAATTAGTTATATAAGCACAAATCAAAAGGTTGGGACCATTTGGCACCAATGACCATTGGCATTGGATCCCTCCTTTACAGTAAAATGTTACACCTTGTACCACGTGGAGGCTTGTTGACTTCAGAAACGAGTCTCTGACGAGCTTGATCTAAATCATCAACCAGCCCTCCTAGAAAGCTTATAATTTCTGGTACCAGCATCAGAAGCCCCCTTCTGACTTGCACATTTCTAACTACAATCTACAATCTCATATTAAATCATGTTTCAGGAAAATGGTAAATGTTGAGTGCTGGTTGACCCAAATGTTGACTTCTTGATTTGTTTAAAACTGTCAAATAGTATGCTTGAGGTTCAATTGAAGTCAACTGATATAAAATAGCATGGTGACAACTGAAGTTTTAGAGGTGATGACTAGTTTGTTTTAAACAAAAATTGATTGTCAAGTGGGGTAAACTCTTAATTGACTGCACTAACTTACAGATAATTTAAGCCTAACAAGATCAAACTGGGTCATCTGCACAACAGATATTTATAAATGTTAAACTAATACATTGTGGGTAAAAATCTGAAACCACGGCGCCAGTGCAGGTTCTGTACCCTGGTACATAATGCAAAAATTCTAGAAAAGACCTTAAAACCAGAGGGAGCAAGAACTTCAAGCTCTTTGATTGGTCTATACTCGATGCCAAAAACGTGTTGGACTCCATCTGTCATGGATAGCTTGAGGCACCTTTTGGGGCCTGCAGGAGCATTTTGATATCTCTCTTTAATTGGAGCTGAGATGTTCACCGCCTCATCAACCTAGTTAAAATTTCAAAATTAAAAATGATTCAGAAATAAACTAAAGATAGGTTATGTTGGTTTAGAAATTATTTTACACATGATTTGAATTCATAAGACTATATATATATATATATATATATATATAGAGTCCGACTTAGCTAAGCCATGGTGTAAAACGACTTGGTGCTCCACGCCTCATTATTTCTATTTTGAAAATCCAAACTACCGATCCGAACCGCTCAAGTTGTTCTCCATATTGAAATGTGCTTGGATACCAAATTTTACATTTTTTGGAATTTTTTTACTATTTATTAAGCCACTTTGAAAATCGCTGATCCGGATGAACAGTAGCAAAACAGTAAAAAATTCTGTACCAATGGATCAGCGATTTTCAAAGTGGTTTAATAAATAGTAAAAAAATTCCAAAAAATGTAAAATTTGGTCTCCAAGCACATTTCAATATGGAGAACAACTTGAGCGGTTCGGATCGGTAGTTTGGATTTTCAAAATAAAAATAATGAGGCGTGGAGCACCAAGTCGTTTTACACCATGGCTTAGCTAAGCCCAGCATTATATATATATATATATAGAGTAGGGCTATTGTACTTCGCGAAGTAAAGCGAAGTTTTACTTCACACTCATATTCCAATTTTGAAAATCCAAAACGTCGATCCGAACCGTTCAAGTTGATCTCCATATTGAAATGTGCTTGGAGACCAAATTTTACATTTTTTGGAATTTTTTTACTATTTATTAAGCCACTTTGAAAATCGCTGATCCATTGTGAACAGTAGCAAAACAGTAAAAAATTCTGGACCAATGGATCAGCGATTTTCAAATTAGCTTAATAAATAGTAAAAAAATTCCAAAAAATGTAAAATTTGGTCTCCAAGCACATTTCAATATGGAGATCAACTTGAACGGTTAGGATCGATGTTTTGGATTTTCAAAATGGGAATATGAGCGTGAAGTAAAACATTGGCTTTACTTCGCGAAGTACAATAGCACAATTCTATATATATATATATATAGAGTAGAACTAGGGTGTTCCTAAGCTCACCAAGCCCTTCCGTGAGCTTGACTCTAAAACCTATCGAATTGACTTCAAACGATATTTTCAAACCGTTAGATATTCAATCTATATTAAATTGTGCTTGGAGACCAAATTTTACATTTTTTAGAATTTTTTTACTATTTATTAAGATGGTTTGAAAATCGCTGTTTTCCAATGGTGCAGAATTTTAATAAAAACAACGATTTTCAAACCATCTTAATAAATAGTAAAAAAATTCCAAAAAATGTAAAATTTGGTCTCCAAGCACATTTTAATATAGATTGAACATCTAACGGTTTGAAAATGTCGTTTGAAGTCAATTCAATAGGTTTTAGAGTCGAGCTCACGAAGGGCTTGGTGAGCTTAGGAACACCCTAGTTCTACTCTATATATATATATGTGGACCCTTTTGTTATAGGAAATTCCATCATTATTAAGATGTGAATTGAAATATATTATTGTTTTATTTAACTTGACATCACTCATGGTATAATTGTGAGAGAATTGAACATATCGATTACTAATACCATATGTAAAGTGTTCTTAGACTTGAAAACTCTATTAAGACCATATTTAATGACCTATGAACGGCTAAGTATCCAAGTCCTCTATTTAAGCAAAGGAGAACAAAAATGAAATGACAGAACGATATACTCTCTCTATGCTCTCTCTCAGACAAATATAATTTATCATAGTGACCTATTAGATTGGTATATTCATCCAATTGCATGCTTGAAAGAAAAAGAAAAAACACTTGTCAGTAGCCTCCTTGAAGCTGTGACTGACAAGGAGCAAGTGCTCATCTCTGTGTCTAACATCTTTACCAGTGCATAGGCCACACATCCTCACACAGGAGGGAGATTGCAGATTTAGTTCAATGTGTCTCTGCATGTTAATCCCAGGCCACTTTAAAAAGCTATCTTATTTACACTACTTAAAATCATTTCATTTTATTGTTCAATTGTTATTTATCATATGCTTCTCCTCAATGAACAATCAATTTTTCAAACAATTTCATCACAAATGGTAACACAAATTAGAAAAGAAAAAAAGAGATTTAGAGTTATAATTCTATAATATCCTGCTTTTTGCTCATGGCTTGCTGTGCTGCACGCATATGAATAAGGTGATACAACAGTTCTAAACAATTCAAGGATACAATACGTTTTTTTATATGCATATTTTTATCATTTTATATACAATAATTTATAATATTCAAAGTATGATATAAGAAAGTTTGGGTCAAAAAAAAAAAAAGAACTTATCTTAACCTTTACTATTTAAAGCAACGTATCCATGGGGAATGTAGTACATGTTGGTCTCACATGCACAATGGCAGGAAGAACACATACTCACCTACAGGTATCATTTAAAAGAAACAAGAGAGAGAGAGAGAGAGAGAGAGAGAGTCTTTGCAGTCCCAACTTGCAATGCTTTTAATCCACACAGTAGAAATATAAACAAGAGCGCAACGGCTCCTATAAAAGCTAAGGGTCACCCTATGCAAAGAGGCACTCCCGGCACAGGGAGTCCATGTGAGACCTATTTTTTATGGCATCGATCTCATGTACTGATACATGTATCTGCACGTATTAGTGACCGTATCTGGCAGTCAACATCATTAATTTATTCAGAAATGCTGGCTGGGCGTATTTAATGTGGGTGGCATATCCTGGTAACATAGATGGTTTGAAATTACATGAAAGATGGGACTTCCTTAAAAACCTAAACATGCCAGAACAGTTATGAAGTTTAAAAATTGAAATGAATATTTTACGGTAGTAAATAGCAAACCATTATCTCATATAATATAAATATTTCCTTACAAACATGTGTTAAAAACTCCCTGCTACATGGAAAATACGTATTTCCCACATAAACCTTACAGTTTATCGAGCTGCATATACCTCCCTCTGATAACTTAACAGTTTATCGGACTTGAAGTTTTATGTTCCAACAGAGTACGTAGTTTCTTGTATGAAGCTAAACTTTATTCGAACAAATTTAAAAGAAATAAAATATCTCTATCTTAGAACTGCTACAATATTGCCTGTCCTGAGAACGGACTTGAAGTTAAAACTAATAAAATGGAATGGATCGAACCTGTAGCACAAAAGGACCATCAAGCTCGGCTTTGTGCATCATCCCAATATTTTCAGGCAACACGCCAGCTCCACATTCATTCAAATCAGCAAAAAGGAACTGCTCAAATATCTTCTTAGCCTTCGCGCTGTCATCAAGTCTATCGTAAAAGTGCATTGTACAAGAAATTCTGTCAGAGCACGCTTCAAGCCACTCGTGCCGAATGCATAGTCCCAGCCTCCGCAAGAATTGGTCGATTGGGGAAGTTCTAGAGTTTGAGTTTGCATTTTGCGTGTTGTTTGTCGAGGGAGCTGGAGGGGGCGATGTGGAGAGAGCGGGAGGTGAGGGGGTGGCGAATTCATCAGGGACTGTGGAGAAATCATCCTGGTCTTCGCCAGAGATGTCGGAAGGCGTCGTAGGGCTAGGGTCAGCATTTGTAGGAGGAATAGGTGGCAATGAACTGGTAAGGCCGTCCTGGGAGGTCGTCGGGGCGGCGGCGGTCTCGTTGTCTTCTTCATCGTCGGAGACGACGACACGATCAAGCCTTCGTCCCATTGGCGCTTTCTGTTTCGAAGGGTTTTGGCTGGGTATTTGGTTTTCCCTCCAACCGGTGCACCCTGGTGACTGCGACGTGATTTAGATATTAGGCATTATATTATAAAAATTTACACGAAAGCGTCTGTAGTCCAACGGTTAGGATAATTGCCTTCCAAGCAATAGACCCGGGTTCGACTCCCGGCAGACGCATTGTATTTTTTCTTTACTTTTTTGTAAGTTGATAGAATTAAAATAGTCGGTAAGTTCGATTTTGAAAAAATTACACGCTCCAATTCTCCCAAGTTTCACACTGTTTAAGCTATTTTCTTTACTTCTTAAAGTAAGATAGTCATTTCAATTGTTCCACTTAAGGATGTGGTTTGGAATTTTAACAGACAAGGAGAAGGAAGAGGGAAAAAAAGAGTATGTTTATCTTCCTTCTAAATTTTAAATTTTCGTAGGTAGAGAAAGATAAATGAAATAAACAGAAACAAATTATCGATTTATTTTTAAGAAAATGCGTATCTTCTCAATTTGAAGAATAACAATTTCAGATTTCCTTTTTTTTTCTTCTCTGATAAAAATTTCCTTCAAAACCTACAGGGATATAGAAACATGATTGTGCGCAAAACACGCGACCGTAAGCAGAAATTATTAAAAAAAAAAAAAAAAGGCGATAATATAATTGACATAATTTAAAGCACAGAAAATTCAAGAGATCTCGATGGAAGAGTACAGATTTGACAAAATTTTATTATGGAGTATGGACGAAGTCCTTTAAATTTTCATTTCCTCTCTACAACTTTTGCCACCCTCGCACCTTGTGCTTTTAGTTAACTGAAACTTTAATTTGTACGGTTTTAGGAAAAAAAATTTATTAGGATCATATTCAATTGCGGAGTAAAGATAATAAGGAATAAATTATTTACTCCATGTTACTCTTCATATTTTACTTCTCGTTTGATTATTTAACATGATTTAAAATAATTCGTCTAGAAAAATAAACATTTGTCTATGATAATGTTCTCACCTACAGGCAAAGTAAGAGTGAAGTAAGTTAATCCACGAATTAACTCGTCTCTTACTTTTAATGCACTCTTCGTTTAGCAGCTTTAAGTATGAAATAAGAGATTTACTACACCTCGTACCCCATAATCAAACATGAAGATTTGTTGCATGAAATCCTCTAATAAATGAACAGGTAAAGTCCGTGAATTTAAACTAATTGATTAATGATTATAAATGTTTTAAAAGTGAATGTCATCGAATTATTTACCGATTATAAAATTTCAATCTTAAATCATATCCTTTTCTGCTATTTTAGAACAAAATATTTGCCGATAACGAACTTCAATCTTAAATAATTTATTTTCTACTTTTTTATTTTATTGAATTATTATTTAATTCGTTTCCAACCAGAGCCTAATAATAGGCTCAGTTGCTGAGAAGCAAACCAAAATCTATTTATTGAAGTTACAAACATGAGGTCGTCAGCTGATTCAGAACATCAGTTTCCTTTCTACAAATTCTCTCATCCCTTGCGCCCAAATTCTAATTATTAGAAATATCAACACGAAATAAGAAAACTTCAGCGTTTGAAAAGCCGTTGTGAATAAATCAAAGCAACTTTTGGACAGTTAGTTGGACCAGCATACAGACCTTGATCTGTATATTGTGCATTTTAATCTCATAGCAACACTTATAGAATTCACATCACCTCAGGTTACCTGACTAAAGACAATTACGATCGGACGGTTCTTTTAACATGACACGAATCTCAAAACAGACCCCTACAGTCCCCATAGGCACCAGATTGAGTTTCGCCCAGATAGGTTTAATCTGGGCCGTCCGTTTCAATTTGCTTGAGTCAGGTACCTAGGAGGATACGGATCCCTCATAAAGCATGATTTCTACAAATCGACAGATCTAAGGTCACCCGGCTTTCTCCACCACAGATTGGACAGTTAATTACAAACTAGTTATAAATTTGAAACCAATTATAGATTAAATTATAAATTTATTAAAACTCAAACTATTGATCAAGTTACGTCTTCCGATTAAGTTAAGTAGAGTAATTAAGTTTGCAAACCAGCCACCTCAGACCCAAAATAACATGGGTCAGAAAAATTCACTCTATAGCAAAGAGGTCCAATAGGGTGCATGACAAAAATATATTCCCTATGCTACCCGAGTAAGCATTCTGGTAACTAAGCAACAGGGAGCTCGCCACACTCGCTGATGAAGACTTTCTTCTTGGGGCGGTCCCCTCTGTCAGTCTCTTGAGACTCGATCATCTTGACTACATCCATTCCTTCGATTACCTGGCCAAACACCACGTGCCTCTGATCCAACCACGGTGTCTAACAAAAAAAAACAAGAATTAACAGTAAACACCAGCATCAAGATACAGCTGAACAACCTTAAAGATTCAAAACAATGCATAACCTTGCAAAACGATAAATTTCACATACCCACTCAAGAATATCAAGTGTACCCCTTATCTCCTAATTTGGTTTCTATACCAAGTCTAAACATCCATTTTTCCTTGGTTGTGTAGACCTATGGTAAAGAGAGATAATTGGCGCATCTTCTTCAGGTGAATTTCAAGGGAGGTCACGCGACTTCACCCTCGATTTGCGTTTAGTCACTTAACTTGATTTACCAGATCTTAGTCAGTAAACTTTAAATTTTATCCAAGTTGGATTACTTTCTCTATTTTAAATTACAATTACACACAAAATATAAAATAATCCTTCAATTGCATTATTTAATTATAGCATGTAAATTTAATTGTTTTGTGGCAATGTCTAAGAAAAATATGGTTTGTACATAGGGTTTGAAGTTCTTTATAAAATTATTAATCAAAAAATGTAGTTAAATATATGTGAGATCATCCGTTTCATGTGGTGTATATGACACCTGAAAGTCTACATGGATGGTATTATTCCAGTGCCCCCTGGCAAAATCACCCGGACTGATGACACTGGCTTTCTAGAAGGGGGTGGGATTGGATCTGTCTGTGAGACCCACATTGAAACATCAAAGGCTTGCTACCTCCTTGCGCATGCACTGATTGCGGCAAGGGGGAGAAAACACATTCGGGGTTGAGTATAATATTCCTTATTCAATCCCCCAAGGGATGAAGATTTCAAGGAATAGGATAATACATGATTAGGAGCTAATTATTAGAAAGTTTACAATTTGTATCCAATTTGAATTTAAAATGGAGACTATGACCTGATATGGATAACAAGTCAGAGACCAAAATTAAAGGGACCAAAATTAGATAAAGGTAAAGTCAGGTGGATATTTACCCATATTCTTTTCATGTTCTACGGAGTTTTCTTTATATTCTGTTTACAAAAGATAGTTGCAGTTTTGATGTGTGAGATTCCCCAAAAAATGTCACCCTAAATTGGTAAATACACTGCAATGATGCTTAGTATGTGCCCGACTAAAACAACCCACCTAGAGTACACTTTCTTTCAGATTTTGAATACTAACCAGCTTATAGTTGGTTTCATTTATTATTAGTTTATTACAACTCAAGGGTAAATCAAGTATAATTGAAAAACATATGGTTAAATTGAAAAGTGAATTAAACCAGAGGTTTAAACTTTAGGACCCAACTCTTTTCCAGCACCATACTGCACAATTGATGTCTAGTGGCCCTTAACTATGTCTAGTGGCACCATGTTGTACCAATAATGTTAATGTTTAGTGCATGTACCTTGACAGTGCAGATGAAAAATTGGCTTCCATTTGTGTTGGGTCCCGCATTAGCCATGCTGACAATACCAGGTCCGAGATGTGTCACTACAGTATTAAACAAAACAAAAAAAGGAAAAAGGGAAGCAAAGAAAAATGTCACTGTAACCAACCTAATTATTGGATTCCAAAAACTAAGATTTACCAAAAAGCCAACAGTGAATGCATACATTTGAAGTTTTCATCCTTAAAGGTGCGCCCATATATACTTTTCCCTCCAGTGCCCTGAAATCAATAAACATTTCCAACTATCGCAGTCAATGATTGCGAACTGGTTTTGCATCTTGTTCAGTGCCATTCATGTACAAGACCTCGTTTGCAGGTTAATTAAGCTTTAAAGTTTAAACAGTTGATCAGTGATAACTGAAGATTAAGTATCATGAATCCACGATAAGGTTAATAATACCAAAGGAAAAAAAAAAAAACCAAAGCTTAACCATACGGGACCATACTAGCCAAATAGAGTTCAAACTGCCATCCTACCAAAAGAATATCATGCACAAGTACCTAAAGCAAAAACATCAACTCATCTGTACGTAATTTTATTTAACTAAGTATGAAAGAAAACATACATTTCCCTTGTCAAAATCTCCTCCTTGAATCATGAAATCTTTAATGACACGGTGGAAGAAGGATCCCTTATAGCCAAACCCCTTCTCTCCTGATTCAAGAAAAAACAATATGAGAACAGTAAAACCAATTATAAAAGATAGAACAGAAGATTACAAAGAAAAAGGCGTTTAACTTCAAATATAACGTGATTCTGGTTCTGTTTCAATTAGGACCTGTATGAAATGTGATATATAACTTTAAATTTGTCTTGTATCTGTTTTTGTGCTTTAATAATTAGAATAGTGCACTTGGAAAGCAAGAGTTTGATGATGCAAGTCAAGAATTTTACTACAGCGTAATCAGGAATCCATAGTTAATTAGAGCATACCTGTATAACATTAATAATTATTTGACTTTGCATTCAATTGCACGAACTAAGAGTAAAACTTAAGGCTAAACGTGGTTAAAATGAGATTCGTTTGAGGAAAAATTGAGTTAAGAGCAATTGATGGCGATAAGCATGAGATGGTTTTGAGATCAACTGAAGTTAAAGGTCCAATTGATCATTTGCATTGAAGAAAAGCTTGCAAATACAAAGACATGTTACCTGTGCAGAGGGCACGGAAATTCTCGGCAGTTTGGGGGACATCTTCACCATACAAACCAATCACAACCCTTCCAACTGGAGTCGTGTTTGCGAGACCCATACTTATGTCAAAGTACACCTTACTTGTTACCTTTGATTGCAACGGTGCTACCTGTTTAGCAGAAAATCTCAAAATCAGATTTAATTGAATTTAGATCAGACCAATGTGATCAATTTCCCACCTGGTATTTGGCATCATCTAGATTATGCCCTGAAACATAATAAACTGGTTTATCTTGGATGAAACTCTGGAAAATATACCCCACATCTATTATTAGATATGTTCCTAAATCTAAACCAAATTGCCAATGCAACTCCCATACAACTACAACACTGGATAGACCCCAAATAAGACAACTTAGACAACATTAAATTTGATAAGGTCTAATTAGGCAAATTTCAAATGGGGTTCTCCACCGGGCAGTTGTTATTGCTACATGGTTTTCAGATATCTAGTTGGATACATTCCTCGCAACTTCACATACAATTTGTATGTAATAAACTATACCAAAACTGTAATTCATTGTAGATAATTAAGTTAGAAACAAATTCAATTGGATAACGATTAGATTAAATTTGTGCAATTTTTGGATTGCAGTTAAATACCATAAAATATAACTAATGGTGTCAGATACAGTTCTAATAGAAACTGGACCTAAATTATCAATGTCATTTACAACACCTGCAAAAATCTGAAGTTTCAAAGCAAACTATGAATAATCTATATGTGCAAATTGTGCTTTGTTCCAAAATATACCCAAGGAAAGACGAAACTAAGAACCAATTTCGTCTTTGGCACTTCAAACTATGCATTTCTATTAGAATCTAAACTACAACCAACTATTACACAATGAAATGAAATCTCTGGGTCGAGAAGAATTTGATTCAGTAAGTAAGAATCACAACTCTGACTAACAGTTTCAATTTCAGAACTAATGAAATAGTCTGCAACTTGGAGCAAATATAACACACTCACTTTAATTACAATGTATGTACATTATTTGTTATCAAGGTTTGCAGTTATTAAGCCAAAAAGTGGCTTCAAAAGCAATTCATGACCCAAATATAAACCCTAAACCCAATATTCGTACTTTTGAAGTATATAAGAAAAACGAGCTAGAGAACCTCAGCATCAGCACGAGGAGAGACCGTGCAGTGGGCCCTACTGAACCTCTTCCTAGCAGATGGAGAGGAGGAAATGGCGAGAAAAGGAGCAGACGAGGAGAAAGCTGGAGAAGAGAGAGCGCTTCTCTGTTGCACGGAGGCGGGATTCACGGTGGAACCCACCAGGGAAGATTGTACGGTCACTCTCCTCCCACCGGTGCCGATAGCTGGTCGTACACTGGCCTGTCACGATGAAACAGAGAAATGGAGAGGATCAGCACAACAAAATAAGAGAGCGATTCAATAGCTAGATTATCCAAGTGCAAGTACAACTATAAAGAAAGATTGATTACGAGATAAGCGAGAGAAGAGAGAGAAGTCGCCATTGCTGAGCAACAGGAGAGAGCGGAGAAGAAGATGCTAGAGCAAGAGGCGAGGAGCAGTGCTACGGGATTTAGGGATAGAGATAATTTAAAGTGAGGTAGGTAATGGAGGCCTCCAGTCCAATACTACGAAGAGCAGTTGGGCTCTCGGGCTGGAGACGCAGAAGACAAAACAAGATAGACTAAATGGTGCGACAGTTCTAGGCCACACTCGGCCCAATCCTTGTTTTCTAGAAATACTCGGAAAATATAATGGGAATGCTGCAGCCATAGCAGCTTTTATTATTTTGGTAATTCAATATTTCTGTTTTCAAAACTAGTACGATTAGCTGGGGTTCTTTAAACAGAACCGGACCGGACAGGTGGCCGGTTCCGGGTTTTTTCGGTTAAACTGGCGGTCCGGTCCGGTTCTGATAACACTGCTTTAGTGATTCAAAATTAATTTTTTTTAAGGGCGTTTGGTTCGTTCTTTAAAATATAATTCTATGTAGATGTAGCGACTCGCAATTATCCGGTTTCTTTTTATCGTCTCTCGTGTTCTATTGTTTTTTACTTTTCTTTTATTAAAATCGGACTGTAATGATATTATTACGAGGCATTATAACTTCAACGCAGTTGTTACCGTACCGTAGAAAAATGTGATAGCTATATGAGTTCCTTCGGAAACTTTTTAAAAATTAACAAAAGATTTTAAAAAATACCATTGTTTTAAATAGCACACTATAGCCGTGCTATAATATTTTTGGACTTTAAAAGTTATAGCACTATCAGTCATTGTCGGCGCTATATCATTTTTTAAATTTTCTGTGATGACACGATGATCGTTAGTTAAAGCCTTGAAAAATATATACATTGTTAAAAAAAATGTAGTGGGGACGTGGTCCCCGAGAAGGGGCCTTGATGTAGCCCAATAACTTTGTATAGGTTTTCGGCCTAAGCTGTTGTCTCGCTCTTAATTATTTCTTAACACTTAAACGGCCACACCAAGCAATCTGTTGTAATCAAATAATATTCGATAATACTATCTACAAAAAATACACAAAAAATAAACAAAAATTATTATATAAATACATATCAAAGCCGCCCGACCCGTTATGGAAAATAGGTGGTTGAAATCTAACACCATAAAAAACTTCAACAGAATTTCATTTCACCAGCAACGTAGACCTCTCCATGAATTCGTATCCACAACAATACCTGACTGAAAACAATTAGATCTGAATCATCAGTTTAACTTAGCACGAGTCTCAATACAGATTCTCTATAGTTTCTATAGGCACTGAATTGAGTTTTGGCTTAGCTGAGATTAATCTGAACTGTCTGTTGCTAATTTTCTTCAGTCAGGTACCTGGAAGGATACGGGTCCTCAACTGGCATGCATCCCCTTTCTGTGCTCTTAATTACGGGTAGACCGGTAAACCGAGAAGTAGGTCATTCAATGCGCTGGAATTTTTTTAATTTTTTTTACTCGAATCAAAATATCGCATTGTTTCGACTCAATTTTTAAATCATTTTATTACTGATTTTTTCTTTCATAATAGAATTAAAATGCGTTATAATATTTTTATAATGATGAAGTTATGTATTTTGAAGGAAAATAAATAAAAAATACTAACACCAGTGACTCAATTTTAGAATTATGATAAAATATTGCAGATAACTTTTCCCTTTTTAATCTTATAAAAAAACTTTCCTTTTTTTTAAAACACACTTCATGAATTTTTCAAAAAAATACAAGCAAAAAAAGATACTTAATTAAAAAATTTAAAATATTAGTAAATATTGTGACACATTTTTTAGAGATAATACAGTGCAAGTATGCAACTACATGACTATATGTTTTAAACTTTTAATTTATGTTGCTTTATTTAGTTTGAAAGGAAATCTTGATATACGATTATTATCCAACGATAAATCAAGTTATACATGCATCCAATTTTCATATACGATGCATTTTCTTGATATTTCAAGGGGAGCAAAAACTAAACGAGCACAAAAAAAATAATAAAACGAATACCAATATTATTAAAAGTATGTTCAATACTAGACTCAGTTAAGTTACGCTCGCCACATGTTTGTCGCTTGAATTTTTTCCACAGAATATGTTAGCAAGCAAAATATATACAAATGCGTATCCTCGGAGATATCTCATATTTTGCGTGACCCACGTGTACAGTGTCTATTCAAGAATAACGCAGGGCCAATATTATTTGAGTTTTGAGATCGTTCAGAACGTATATTAATGGTTGAGATTTTTCAAAAGGTCACACAAAATATGAGATATCTCTTAAGATGCCAATTAATATATACAGCATATGGATTACACTCTCCTAGCCGAATTCGCATCCTCTGAATATCTCAAACTTTGAGTGTTTTTTTGGAAAATCTCAACCATTAAGTACTGCACGAATCTCAAAGCACAAATAATATTGGCCCCTGCGCTATTCCCGTACACGTCAGTCACGCCAAAAGTTGAGATATCTTAGAGGATACGCACTCCTCCTAGCTGCCACAAACTAACTTTGCCTTAGGGTATGTTTGGTTGGCTTGAGCATAAGCTATTTTTTAGATTAGATTATTTGAAATAGTCTATTCAGTATTTGATTGAGTTAGAATAGCTAGAATAGATAATTCAAACTTTTTGTCTTATTAAAATATGTTATTCCTAAGAATTTTGAAATTTAACTATTTTAATAAGACAAACTATAACTATTCTTAATTTGACTATTCTAGCTATTTTTGTTTTACAACCAAACACATAATAAGTTTATGAGCATGCTCATGAGTCATGACAGAATAGCCAAGAAATATACTCGTAAAAATTTGAATGAAAGTGAAAATTTAACTGCAAAAGTTCAAATTTAATTTATTTAAAAATATTTACAATTCAATAAATTTATTCCCTACAATAAAACCTCAGGTATCATGGAATTCTCCGATAAAATATTCCAATCTATTTTTTTTTCTCAAGCTGAAAAGTCCCAATAATAATAGAGCCGGTCTTTTAACAGTTAAAATGAGCTACGCAGACAACGACATAATATACGTACCTCTGATGATATTTAGATAAGGGATCTAGAAAGCATGGCACACGATTGCACACAACAGTCAGAACCTAAGGTAGCTCCCCCGGTTGCTTTCCCTCTAACCAACCTTATCCGACGACAACAATTATTCTCCATTTCTTTTGGACAGTAGGTATCCATTACCATTTCAGCGCAATTACTAGTTTACTACACTCGAGAGAATTAATACCTGAGGGCTGAGGCTGAGGCTCATTTTCCTGCATTCAGTAGAATATTTTTCGGATGAACTGGAGAGGATGTGAACCTCTCTTATCCAGGGCCGTATTGAGTCTATTGACCCTTCTGTTTTCCAGTTTTGTAGCACCTCTAACCACAAAACGGGCCATTTGGAAGGGACCTAAAATTTTGAGCCTATTTAGCCTTATCCAAATCCAGATCATTTGCAATTTGGGGTTCAATTGCTCCATTAATTTTATTTGTCGTTTTATATGGATGGATGGTTCAGTGAGAAACACAGATTAGGGAAAATAAATCAGCTGAAATTCTGAAACCAATGAACAGTACTCTTGAAATTCCTGTAATTCGAATTCAGCCATCGAATTTTTTTCGAGAACGCGTTTCGAAACAGCTGGTTTTTCCTTGCATGCATCTCGGAACAATTCAACAGCTAGATTCGGATTGCAGGAATTTCAGGGTGAACAGTAACCGATCTCAGATTTCAGCAGATTCGGATCCCATATTAGGAATATCCTCCATTAGATTCTCTAAATCTGATTCGAATGAGACCACTAGACAAGGTATCGGATTCCTTTGTAGTTGAGAACGCAATATGTGTATGCCATTTCATGTCGTCTAAAACAGGGGCGTGTGCTTATCACATGTTGTGTCTAAAAGTCCGAAATTTTTAATTTTACCGTACCTCGAAAATTGATAAATAGAAAGATCACGAATTATGTGGATATTTACTACGGAGGCAACCTCACGTTGCGTTCAATTGATGAACGCAACATGAAATTGCATCCAATAATTCACTGCAAATTTGAATAGATTTTTTTATTAATTTTCGAAAATGAATTGAGCAACTTATAATTTGAATGTACTAGAAGGAACATCAAACAAAATATATAAAATGTCTTAATTAGTTAATTTAGATGTACTAGAAGTATTACAAAACATTTTTCAGACAAAACTTTTTGCGGCTGTAGAAAATTAAACTATTTGTTGATGTGTTACTAGAAAAAAAATGTTTTGAATTTAAGTTATTGATTCTGGTTCAAAAATCACTTCTGGGTATATAAAAAAATTATCGTAGTCCTTCTAATACATTCAAATTCTAAGGTACTCTATCTATTTCTCTAGAAGTGATTTTAGGAATATATTAAAATAGATGGGAGTACCTTAGAATTTGAATGTACTAGAAGGACTATGATAGCTTTTTTATATACTCAGAAGTGATTTTTGCACCGGGATCAATAACTCAGATCGAAAAAAAAATTATTTTTCTCCAGTAACACACTAAAAAATATTTTAAATTTTTTTACAACTGCAAAAAATCTTGTCTGAAAAATAATTCGTAGTACTTCTAATATATCTAAATTATAAGATATTTTATCTAATTTATTTAATATTCCTTCTAGTATATTAAAATTATAAGTTGCTCTATCCATTTTTGAAAATTAATAAACAAATATATTCAAATCTGCGGTGAATTGTTGGACGCAATTTCATATTGCGCCCGTAGTAAATATCGAATTCCATAAAATTCGTGGTCTTTCGGTTTATTATTTTTTGACAAATGGTAAACTTAAAAATTTCGGGTCTAAACGTGTCAACGTCGATGAGAAAGGTGTCCGACACAATTGAAGACACACCAAGTAACGAGTCCGGGTATTAGATGTGTTTTGCAAGTGTTATGTTGCATGTTATGATAATTCGTTTAAAAAAATACATCAAGTTATAATTTGCTTAAAAAAAATCAAAAAAATGCAATTTATAATCTATAAAGATAATTAAGTTTATTATTTTCATCCATGTCACCTCATAATTCCTCTTACTTTATTTAATCGAAGGATTCGTATTTTTTTTCTAACTTCTTTTTCCTCGTATAAACGGCC
This sequence comes from Carex kokanica, assembly GCA_025461125.1. Taxonomy (NCBI): domain Eukaryota; kingdom Viridiplantae; phylum Streptophyta; class Magnoliopsida; order Poales; family Cyperaceae; genus Carex; species Carex kokanica. The sequence goes on from JAJGRX010000348.1 coordinate 2,379,497, forward strand.
CCATCTTTTTATATATCTAAAATGTAATGGAACTTCTAAAATAATGCAGCTTTTTCGTGTTTCTCCATAACAATTTTTACGCAGTTAATCATTTTACTTTTTTATTATACAGATTTTTATCATTTTAAAGAGATATTTATTTATGTGAAGAGTTTGCACTGAATACGAGTTATTTTGTATAAAAATTGTCTCATTTTAAAAATTCATTTTTGTATAAATATTTTCTTTGGAACGAAGTTTGAGAAACAACTCTAGTAATATTATAAAAATAAAGAATTAATTGCAAGGGAGAGTAACTTCTATTTTTTTTTTCTTATTTTCCTATTTCTACTGAATTTTATAATAAAATTATACGAACCGTTAGATCTAAAATCAACATTCTATAAAAAAATATACCGAAATATATTAATGGACGTGAGACCGCGAGTTATAAATTTGTATCGTTGATTTTTCCAGATGTTGTGAAAGTCCCAACACAAATTCCATGGATGGAGCTTCAAACAAAAACAATTATATTTGTCTAAATTTGTGTCATCCAAAACTTCAAAAAAAAAGTAGGAAGGGGGCATTGAAACTTGTAGTGCTATGAAGAATGATGATTCATGATGTGTGATTAAGATTGTAGTCCACTTAGGTTGTGTTGAGAATAGACAATTTTTAAAATTAGACTATTCAGAATAGTTTGATCGGTGTTTAATTGAGTTATAATAGCTAGAATAGGAAATTCAAACCTTTTGTCTTATTATAATAGGTTATTTCTAAGAATTTTGAGATTTGATTATTCTAATAAGACAAACGACAACTATTTTTGATTTGGCTATACTAGCTTATTCTTGTTTTGCAAGCTTGGTTCGTTACGAGTGAAACTGGACAGTTCCAATCACTGTTTTGGATGGTAAAAAAATCTTCTAAAAACAGTGTTTTTTGTACATATTTAAAAAAATATAAAATTTGATCTCTAAACACATTATAATACAAAAATCATGTTAAGTAATTTAAATTGACTTTTCGAACTTTAAAAAGAAAATATAAATATAAAACATGATTAAAAATGCATTTTAACCATCTCCGAAACTCCTATATATAACATCCTTGCGATATTCTAATTTTCTTAACAGGATCTATCCAATTTTGACTTTTTTTTTTCTTCCAACTTTATTTATTTCCTGCCTGGGATATTATATGGCCTGAATTATGTAACTAAATGTGTTGCGGCTAACAAAAAGACTAAGCTAGTAATATGCACTGGACTTCAACATGTACCATCCTATGTGAAAAACAACATCTTAGCTACTTGTATAAAGCTAAATAAGCAAATACTTTAAGGATAAGAAAGCTACAACAGAAGTTGAAAATTCATCACTAGTGTGGAGATATTTTTAATTTAGCAAGAGACAGGCATGCCTGGATTTAATATTCTAAACGTACTGGATGAATCATAACTGATAGGTAGGGTGCAAACGGATCGGATACGGATCGGATAATGGTAAAACCATATTTACCATATCTGTATTGGCTTTTAATTTCAGATACGGATAGAATATTAGACGGATACATATGGATATGGATCGGATATTGGATATCTATATATCTATATGAGATAGGCTATCGTGCTTTGGAAAGTAAAGATGGTGTTTTACTTCCCGCTCATATCTCCATTTTCAAAGTTGAAATAGTTCATCCGAAGTTATCAACATAATCTTCATATTGATATGTGCTTGGAGACCAAATTTTACATTTTTTGGAAATTTTTTATACTATTTTTTTAGAATTTTTGAAAATCACAGCTTTACATTAAATAAAAAATAATAAAAAATTCACAAAAACACTGATTTTCAAAAATTCTAAAAAAATAGTAACAAATTTCCAAAAAATATGAAATTTGGTCTCCAAGCACATATCAATATAAAGATTATGTTGAGCGGCTCGGATCGATTGTTCGGACTTTAAAAACGGAGATAAAGAATGTGGGTGCATTGGGAGCACAAAAAAGAGGATGCATTGGAACCCTCCTATATATATATATATAGAGAGAGGAGGGATCCAATTACACCTTTTTTGGTGACACATCATGACACCGTTTTTTATATAGGTCAATTTTGCGATTTCAAAATCCAAACAGTCGAATCCGAACCATTCAACATGATCACCATATTAAAATGTACTTGGAGATCAAATTTTACATTTTTTTGAATTTTTTTACTATTTATTAAGATGGTTACAAAATCACTGTTTTTCAATGGTCTGAAAACAACGATTTTTGTAACTATCTTAATAAATAGCAAAAAAATTCAAAAAAATGTAAAATTTGATCTCCAAGCACATTTTAATATATCCATCACGTTGAACGGTTTGGATCGACTATTTGGACTTTGAAAATGGTAGGTGTCAAAGTGTGTCACCAAAAAAGATGTAATCGGATCCCTCCTCATATATATAAATATTTTCATAATATATAGTAAACTATATGGTATTTATCTACTATTCGGATACGGATAATTAAAATTCAAAATCATGGCCGTAGCCGTATCCGTATCCGCACAGATATTCAGATATCGAATATTCTTATCTAATTTTCCGGATATCCGACCCGTTTGCACATGTGATAGGTATATGCACTTGCGAGAATTTTAGCATGTCTGCACCTGCACGTGCTAGTTAAGTGGAAAATGTTCCTATCATCCGATGGTGACCTAATTTTGATTTAGGATTTTACAAGAAATCCAAGTACGGTCTATTCTCAGCCTATAAAACTGCAGCCAATGGCAGGACAAAGAAAAGGCACACTAAAAAAAATCATGAAATATACATGCTTATCCAAAGGAAAACATTTTTCCGAAGATTTAGGATAAAAAATATTAATTGTACAAGAAAATAAACTACCTATAGAGCATTTATTGAAACACTAAATGTTGGGTCACTAATTTAGTGATGGATTTATATGTATGTAAATAATACGAGTTGCAAAATATTGGATAATTCAAATTAAAATAAAAGTTTTGCTTAAGTTTAAATAATTTAATTTTATTGTATCTGATAGAAAATGAGACTTTAATTAATGTGTAAGAAGTAAGGAATTATTTTCAATTTTCATGGTAAACAGTACTAAAACATGGGTGCATTGTTCGTTTCAATTGTTTAATTTTTGTCATAATTTCAATTGTTTAATTAATGTGTTAACACGGACTTAACGATTCCCTCCAATTTTATTTATAAAACCTTACCGAATTGACGCAAAATCATTTTTCTATAAATAATTTAAAAAAACGTGCACAAATTATATGATACAATATCTACACATTACTTTTCAAATTAAACCTAATTTATACTCACAGCACTCTCTTTCCAGCTAATATGCACATTTTCTAAAATAATATTTCAGCCAACTCTCTAATTATACAAATAAATAGTATACTGACTTCATGTAGTTCTGTTGATACTGAAATTTGAATTAACAATTTTTTGCAAAAAAAAAAAAAATGCATTAGCCAACTATGTTAAATACGATTCTCTTAATTACTATTTTACATTGATTGCGGCTAGTCATAAGAAATAGGACCGCCTACTATTACTTGAAGAAGAAAATAAGTCAATAGTAATTTCATGACCTAATATGCACATAGAATAAACCGAAATTTTTAAATATATCACTGCTAAAAAAAAAACTAAAAGATAATTGAAACTGGGGAATTTCATATTTACCAAGGCCGTCATTTGTCGTTGTTGTCCCTCAAAAACAAAAACAAAAAACTCAGCATATTACGGTGAATTTTTTGGTTTTTGAGGGGCCGCAACGACAAATAGCGGTCCCTAAGAATAGAGCCGACATTTGTCATTGCGGCCCTGGTATTTTTCGAATTTCCCAGAATTTGTGTTTTTTTGTATTTTTTTTTTGGGAATGGTATTAATAAAAACTTTGTAGACAATTCGAATATTATTTGTAATGGAACGTAAATAAAACTTCAAAATGTTCCAACAACCTTCAAAAAAAGAATATATTATCATCATTATCATGCATTATTATGTCATATAAAAGATTTATTTAAATACTTTTATGAATATTGTTAAGCTAAATAGATACTGCGTGAACGGGAATTACAAAATTGTTGAGAATAAAGAAGTTATCTACAACATTAATTATCCTTGATCAAGTTATAAATGATACTGGCTAGTATCCTCAAATAGCTGTTATATGCTAAATTGGTACTCAGCCTTAATTAATATTCCATATTAGTCAGATTTTGTATTCAGCGGTTTAGGAAATAGTCAAACGGTAAGATAAATGTTTGTCTCAACAGAGAATATAACAACAACAATAAAATAATCTTATACAAAATAGATATACTTTGCCAATATAGGAATACGGCACAATCGTTGGCACTGCTTATAAAATCCAAAATAAAATAGCCTACATACCTTTTGAGTTAACACATCTCGGCCGTTTGATTTTAAACGGAGCTAATTCGGTCATAGCCTATAATTTGGAGGCCCATTAATATTAGTGTGGATCTTGTCTGCACGGATTTTGAAGCAGATCAAATGGTCCAGATGCATTAAACTCAAAAGATTCTTTTTTGAGTTAATGCAGAGGATACGAATTCGGTTATTTTGGGATATAGCCATATAGTGCTAATTCTGGCTAAGCAACTACGGGTATGTTTAAGAATAACTAGAATAGCCAAATAAAAAATAGCTATTATTTGTTTTATTAGAACAGTCAAATATCAAAATTCTTAGAAATAGTCTATTTTAATAAGACAAAAAGTTTGAATTCACTATTTTAATTATTCTAACCCAACCAAACATTGAATAGGCTATTCCGAATAGCTTAACTCCAAAAATAACTTGTTCTCAATACAACCAAACATATACCTAAAGAGGGCACAATAGCACTTGACAATTTAAGGAATTAATGGACGGGCTTTCGTTAAAATTTATTTAAAAAATAACATTTAGAGAGGAAATCTGCAAAGCTGTCTCATGTTATCCATAATCAATCCTGAAATGGTATCAGATCCCTGCAAAAATTATATTATTTGATAAAAAAAAAGAAAAAAAAAACTTTGCTTTTAATTGTATTGAAAGACCGTTAGAATTACATATTGACAAAAGGATTTGGGAGAAATGAAACAATAATTGCGCCATAGTTAACAGTAATTAGATTTAAGCCTCTCATATTAATTTCTTTCGAAAATCACAAGGGCCTTCATTACAACTTCTCCAAAAATGAATTGGGCATTTTTCAAAATTGGGAGGGCAGCGATTTCTTCGGAATTAACGAATGATAGAGGGACTTCGCAAGAATTAGTGGTCACTGAACAGTCAAACTTGAACCAATAAGAAATCGACGCGTCACCTATCACCGCTTGGAGTTCCGAATACGGCGCTCACCAGCTCTTTAACGGCTCGCATGAGATCCCATAAAAATCGTAACAAAAAATAGAAATATATCAAAAGAATCTCTTGCGACCAAAAATGTAACAGTCTGATATCAAAAAGATATAAATACCATAAATTTCCTTAATTACCTCTCGCCTTCATAGTTACCGACATTTATACATACATATATAGTGAGGAGGGTATTCGTATCAGCTCCGACCTTCCTATTATTCTTTTATACTACGAGTTCTGAGGAAATCAAAATTTAGATCCAAAAAAAAACAAAGAATTTGAAGGACGAGAAAAAAAAAAGGGCTCTCTGTTGTTGGCGAGAGTTCATTGGAGATGGATAACGATGATGAATATGCAAAGTTCTTTAGGAGGATGAATCCACCTAGGTAATTTTCAAGTATTCGTGCTTTTCCGCGATGTTTTAAAAAAATTATGTGCTTTTTTCTCTCTCTCTGTTTTGATGATTCTCTTTGATGGTTTTAGCTAATTGGAAAAATTTATGCTATACATAAGTTCATCCTTAAGCTCTTTGATTGTGAATTTTCTTAGGTTTCGGAGAATCCTTACAGTTTCAATTATAGGATTATTAATTTATAAATTAAGGAATTTTAGGATGTTTTTTGTGAACGATTCTCTGAATATTTTGGCTTACCTCCTTTTAACTTGGAGCGTTGGTATCTTATGTTAAGATAATCCCAGATAAGAGTTTTATTTTTCTCATTCAATAAGGCCGCTAGAGCAACAAAGATTACTGTTCTATCCGATTCATTGTTCTTTTGCTCAGAATTCTTCTTGGATTTTGCTTAGATAATTGGAAAAAAAATTGTTTTTCAGGTCTATGATATCCTTTAGTATTATATTTTTTTATTAAAGATGTGATATTCTACTAACTTTAACCATAATTGCTACCTAGTACTTATCTTCTTTGATTTTATTTGCTTCTATTATTCCAAGAATCCTTTTTCGCTGCAAGTATCTTTTTCCGTATAGTTGCTTTTTAAGATTCTTGTCGCCTTATTTATGGAACTTTTTTTCAACCAATATATTCCTTGGATATTTTTATTTGTTTCCTTTTGTGCTTATTTATTCATGTATCTTTTCTTATGTATTGCTACAGAGTCGTGATAGATAATGAAGCTTGTGAGAATGCAACTGTAATTCGGGTAAATTACTCAGACCTGCTGGGAAAAAACCTAAAAGTTAATTAAAATTATCTCAAAAAAAAAAATCCCACTTTAAGAAAAATCTCTCAATTTTTTTTATCTGACATCAGTATTTCTCCATGTATTGTAGGTGGATAGTGTAAACAGACATGGTACTCTTCTACAGGTGGTTCAAGTAATTGCGGATTTAAATCTTGTAATAAAAAAGGCATACATCTCTTCTGATGGAAGTTGGTTCATGGACGGTATGTGCTTTAAATTGGGACAAATAAATAAAATACCAAGTATATGTTTTATTCCTGATTGCAATGAGTTCATAATTCATGCAATTTTTTTGTGTGTTTTTAATGGTTTATTGCAGTGTTCAATGTGACCGATTGTGCTGGGAAGAAAGTTACAGACAAGAAAATAACCGCCTATATCCAAAAGGTAAATTTACAAAATTCTTTAAACTCTTTTGAATATAGAAAGCTTCGATTGAAATTATATTAAAAATAAGAGGAGGGTTCAAATGCCTCCATTTTTCATGCCTCCACCATGCCTCCATTTTTAAAAACTTTAATAACTCAAAATTTAAAACTTAAAAGTCAAAATAAAACCGTTGGATATGATCTACATCATTTTATCTATGTGCTCATAAAAAATTATCACATTTTGATTTTGTTTTTATGTGAATCAATAAGTTGAAAAATCAACGTCTAGTAATTATCCACATTAGTACATTTTTTTCCAAGTTCTTGATGATAACCAAAACAAAATTGAAATGTCATAATTTTTTACACATATATAGATAAAATGATGTAGATTATATCCAACGGTTTTATTTTGACTTTTAAGTTTTAAATTTTGAGTTATTAAAGTTTTTAAAAATGGAGGCATGGTGGAGGCATGAAAAATGGAGGCATTTGAACCCTCCTCTAAAAATAAATGGGACACCAAGTTATATTAATTCACCAGATTTATTTTAAGGCATAAAGGTGGTTTTATACAACTGTCTTAAAGCAGAATTAATAAGATCAGAGTGTGTTAGATAGTCTTGAAATTTATGTACATTCAATCTTAACGTATTAATCAACATTTCGGGTTTCATTTTTCTATGTAGACGCTTGAATCAGATGAGTACTTCTACCCTACAACTAGTAATTCAATCGGTATTGTTCCAACAACAGAACACACCTCAATCGAGCTAACTGGTACCGACCGCCCAGGCCTCATGTCCGACGTATGTGCAGTGCTAGCCAATCTCAATTGCAATGTGACCAATGCAGAGTTGTGGACCCACAATACACATGTTGCAGCAGTGGTGCACATCACTGACGGGCCCACCGGGATACCATTTAGTGATGAGAAACGTATACTGGAGATCAAGAGACTCCTTTGTAATGTTCTTACTAGTGGTGGTGCAGACGATGTTAGGTCTGCTCATACTGATATCTCAGCTGGGATGACCCATAGAGAGAGGCGATTGCATCAGATGATGTATGGTGATAGAGATTTTGATTGTGGAGAGGGTGAACAGGAGGGTTGTGGTCCCCACGTGTCAGTATTAGATTGCCCTGAACGAGGTTATACGGTGGTGATTCTGAGGTCGAAGGATCGGGCTAAGCTTCTTTTTGATACGGTTTGCACACTCACGGACATGCAATATGTGATTTATCATGGGATGGTTAGCTCAGGCAAGGAGGCCTATCAGGTAAATGAGGGCTATTTTTGTCAATTATGTGGTGAACTTAAACATTCTAGGAGCAGTCAAATTAGAGGTGTCAGTGAGGTTTTTATTTGAAATAAAATAGAAAAAAGTGATAAAAATTTTACAAGATGGCAAATCAAGCAGGTTTGGTAAATTTACAATGGATTCTACATACTTGCAGAATATATCTTGCATACAAGAAATTTTCGCTTGTACTGTTTTTATTCTATTTTCTAATTTCTTGATTTGTAGGAGTACTACATAAGACATATTGATGGAAACCCCTTAAATTCAGAGGCTGAGAAAGAACGGCTGATTCAATGCCTTGAGGCAGCTATCAAGCGGCGTACATGTGAGGTATTCAAATATTGTTTAACTGGCTGACTTGTAGCAGTGAGGCAATTTTTGTGGGTGCCAATTAATGCTTGATGGCTGACTTGTAGCAGTGAGGCTTGGCAAATTTTTGTGGGTGCCAATTAATTTTTGTATCCTAACAGAAACTGAAGACGACATGTATACTTTGCCATTGCATAAATATCAGTTTGGTACTGCTCCAACATAACCAGTACAATTACAATTATAGAGAGCTATACCTAAACTATCAAATCCCATTTGTTTGGGTTTTAAAAATTTCAGGGATTGGAACTTGAGTTACGGACAGAAGACAGAGTGGGGTTACTGTCTGACATAACAAGGATATTCCGGGAGAATGGATTGACCATCAAGCGGGCCAAAATTTCTACCGACAGAGGTGAGGTTGTAGATACCTTTTACCTCTCTGAAGCTTCTGGAAGCCCGGTCGAGGCCAAAACTATTGAATCAATTCAAACACAAATCGGACAGCAAATGATGTTACAGGTGAAGCACAACCCAATTCTGGAAAGTAATAATAAGAAGGAATCTAATGCGAATGGTTCTAGCATCTTCTTTTTAGGGAATATTTTCAAGCACCCTTTCCCGGGCATTCAGCTTATTAGACCATGCTCTTGAGAAAAGGATCTCTAGGTGACTTGCAAACCCTGTTATCTCTCAGTAAGGTAGCATTTTTAAAATGGTAGAAATTAAAGGATAGAAAAGTCAAAATGCATAGCAAAATTTACTCTAAAAGTAGAACCACGATCTTTCTGATAAAAATAGCTCATGTACATAAACAGGTCATAGGTTAGGGACTTCGTTAGGAAAAAAGTTGCATTTCATTAATTCCAGGGATGTAGGCTTATTTTTCCACAGCATGCAAGCAATATAATCATGTAAATACATTTCCTGCTTCATTGTTCATTGTAATGACATTCATTAGTATGCAATTGTTTAATTAATTTTCGTAATGTATGCTATAATATGTTGTTTCCACTTTTCACGATCTTATTGTGAAGACGAGAAACATACCAATCACATGATCGAAAATAAAGCTCTCTTTAACGAAATTAGGTCACTGATGTTGAATATGTGTCTTAAGTTATTTCTCTAACATGATTATTCCAATTTACAAGATTTAGATAATGGTTCATTTGAATTTAGAAAACGGCATTCAATGATGAAAAACGTTTCTTTTTAACGGGTCATCTATGTCCCTTTCTTATCTGAAAAAATGTGGACCCTATATAACTAACAAAATTAGACATCCCACACACTGTGAGTTGAAGCATACTGTTCATAACAGCAAGCACATGAATTTGGGAACATAAAGCACAATGCCACTGCATCTATTAATTTATCACGTCAAAATCTGCCATGTGACCATTCTCTCATTTATTTTAATGCTATCCTCCACTTGTTGATTGATCTTTACAATATACTATCAGAATTGGAATACATGGATGGTTCTATTTTTGTATTCCTGTTGTATTATAATTTCCACAAACTATGATATTTTGTATCTCTAAATAAATGTCTTCTTTTTCTCACATACGTTTGGTTTAACCAATGGGTTTTTTTTTAATCTATGGCCACGTACTTAAAACTTTTAATTACGTACGTTCGTTTATGAATAGTTCAAAGGCACTACTAAACCTTTTTTTAATAAAAAAAATAGTAGGCAAATAACTAAAGAAGAAATGATAACATTTTTCATTTTACCTACTTCAAATAAGTTTGATCGTGAGCCTCTAATTTCAGTCCCGGAATTTTTTTTTTTTTTTTGTTATGCAAACGACCCAATTTCCAGATTTTGCTAACTCAAATTAAAATAAGATACCTTATAGATGTGAACATATGAACACATATGTTTAGATATTATTATGAATGTATGTATTTAGAAGATATACATAAAGTTGTTAAATATTTTTTTATGGAAAAAAGAAAAACTTGATAGTAAAGTAGTGCTGAATTTTAATGTATGATTCAAATATAGTGATATATTACAGGACGCTAACGGATCCTGTCCTAAAAAAAAAAGCCGGAAAAAAAAAACAGGGTTATCATTGCAAGTAGTTGAAAGCTTGTGTTCCAAACAATGAATTCATATCCTCTGTATTAACTCAAAAGAGAATATTTTGAGTTAATGAATCTCGACTGTCCGATCTGTTTCAAGATTCGTGCAAACTAGATCTTCACTAATATTAAAGGGCCCCTATGTTATAGACATGAGCCGGATTGACTCCGTTTAAAATCAGACGGTTGAAATTCATTAACTCAAAAGAAAATCTTTTGAGTTAATAATGCAGAGGATACGGATCCCCAAACAATGACTGCTCTATGACCAAATTGGAAGGAATTGGTTACTGATCCAATTGGGGAAGTTGCGTGACATGTATGAAATATCCACGTCACCATCGACACTACTCTCTAGTAAATATTAGCTAACCTTACCAACTTGTTCATTTGTCAATGTTCCCTCCTAACGGCATAATGGTCCAAAAAAATTTTCCCTTGTTGATTTTCTTATTTTTCATGTGGCTAGAGGTTAAGTTCTAATTTTCTTGAATTTCGTCTTAGTGATCCAAGATAAGTCTTTGCTGGAGCAAGTACTAGGTTACTGTATATACCATAAAGTCTGTTTATATCTAAATTCAATTTTCTTTCCTATTATTTCCTACAAAATTCAAAATTTTTGAAGAATAGTAGGCGAAAACTTTCCCGCAAAATATATTTATATATTGGTTGATTAATAAACTAGCTCGACATACATCTATTAAATAAAAAATATTATCTGGATGATGATTTCTGGTAGTGGCATGGGGGAAAAGATTGCTTCAAAGAGATGCAATAGCCAACTTGAAATTTCCTTGGACAGGTTCAACATCCTGAACTAGGCCGTACCTGACAATTCCTGTGAGAAGAAAGAGCATGAAGCCTCACTCGCATCTTGCATCACATACCTGCACATACAAAAACTTTGGACGACTCGAGAAAAGTGATTTCGGAGAGTGAAGTAAATCTATCCTGTTCTTCACAAAGGAAACAAAATTCAGCGACAGCACACCTGTTGAGAATCAATATCACCTTCTTCATATCAGAATGGCTCCATATCACATCAAAATTCAAATTCCAAAACCTCTGTTACAAATCAAATACAGGGGTATGCGGAGGACAGAGGATTAGGATTGGTGCCGATCACGCACTGCAAGACAACCTAAGCGGGCTGGTGATTACTTGTGAGGAATAGGAGATCACTTCCCTTCAGTTAGGTAAAGGATGGGGTTGCAAAAATGATGCCAAAATTTAGAGATATCCCCTCTATTTTCATGTAAGGTGTTTTGTTTCGAAGTAAATAGTAGGTAAAGGACCTATAGGATTTGTATAAACCAAGAGAAGAGTTACGAGTTACAACATTAAAGAGTGTTTTTGGAGGAAAACCAATGCAAGATGCTTCTTCCCCAAAAAATGTTCTCTAGCATGAGATACACCTCTATTTACAACAATCAAAGTTCATCTCAATCCCTTTTGCTTTCCCAAGCTAAAGGAGCGTCGTAGATCATACAGTGTGAAAAAAAAATGCTACAGATTCAAATCAGTGACAAACTTGAAATCAAGAGAAACTTGAAAAACTTCAGAAAATTCTCTGATTAAAGATTCATAGGCCATATCAATCAGCATAGAATCTATTACTTCACTAGTATCAGTTTCTGTACCATATAATAACTGCTTGAGGCTGGTGACTTCTTTGTCTTTTATGCCACACGGTACAATGTGCTTAAATGGGTTTAAATCGGCAGTAACGTTCACAGCTAAACCATGGTAAGTAACCCATCTAGAGGCACGAATTCCAATGGCAGCAATCTTCTCGTTTCCTGAAAAGAGATATTATAATAGAAAGAACATAAAGTTCTAATCTCATAGGAAATACGTAATGTCATATGTTATTGATACACATTAGAACTAACCACATAGGACGTCACCACTAATGATTATAATTGTTGAAAGGACTGCAAGAAACTTTCACCAAGAAATTAAACATAGCAGTAACCTGTGGGGAGAAGCACATCATTACCAAGAATGCCTTTTTTCACACAAATGCAATACAACAGACCACAGAATATTAGCAGCTTAACAATTCATTATTTTCTTTTCTTTCATAAGCATGTCCTGTGGAGACTAATTTTACTGAACTGGTAATTATATAGGTCAATTGGACGAAGATCATTAACTCCATCAGTTAGTACTGGCACTAGCACATGCTGGGTAGTATTAATTGGCAAAATCAATGACCTGGACTACCAGCCAAAATGCCCAAACCTGAACAATAATTCACTGAATTGTGTTTTTTTTTATTGGAAAGCCAATCACAACCCAAATCAACAATATAGCCGGCCGACTGAAATCCTACCTGACTGGAACCAGAATCAACCTTACTCAAGTGTCTGAGCTTTGCTGCAACACAACTGAATTATGTCAGGAGATAAGGAATTGTAGCTATGCTCTTGGCCCTCGTCTAATAATTATGGATAAAAAAATATTAGCAGTTCTAAACTTCTAATTTCTAATCCTTAGGTCCAAGATTATTTTGGCTAGCAGCTCAAAACTCCTTGTCTGAGACCTAACTCCTGCACCCAAGTTTCTATCTCAGCCCTCCAAAAGGCCCCAAAAAGGTGCAAACCCAGCAACCCGTAACCCAACATGATGAAACTGACCCGACATGACACACAGACGGGGAGGGAGGGTCTTACAAGAAAGCAAAAATAAACTGAATTTAATGCGATAAATTCAGTTTTGAATATCAGGTCATTACCCTTTCAAAATTTAATGAGAGTGTGCACACAAGCACCACGCACAGAAACACACAATCAGGGCATGGACTTACCAATCCAAACGCCAGTCAAGCCTTCAATCCTTGATGCTTTGATCGAAAATGAAGAGGAAAGAGCACGGATAATAACTTCTTCAAGGCTCCTCAAGTACCAATGCAAATCCATCTGGTGGTGCCTTAGATTTAGTATTGGATAAACAACAATCTGCAAAAAATGATTAAAAAAATAGAATTGGTACAAATGAATACATAATAAGACAATATGAAATGATTGGTCCTAAATTCTGATTAGTAAAATTTGACAATTCCTCTAATTAAAGAAAAACAATCAGCAAGTGAACTAACATCATTTCATCCCCAATCAAATTCATGGGATCTCCATTTTCCAAGTTTGTTATAGACATTATGCCACCTTGAAAGCATGCAACTGGCCACTTTTCCACAATCAGGCTTCTATCCAAGCCTATCTAGCCTACCATTTACACAACACAATGCAATGAAATACCAAAAGAGCACCTAAAATATAACTAAATAATGCTATGCTAGTAGCAACGCACAATTTCAAGCAATTCCAACCTTCTAGGCATAACTATTATGACAGTCAAAATCCACGGTAACAATCTGAACCATAACAAACAATCGAATAATATAAATCTACATCTATGTATGACATTCTAACCAATATGAAGGCATTTCTTTAAACAAAATTACCTGTCCTGGGCCATGATATGTGACCTCACCGCCACGCTCAGTACGGTACACCTCAAAAGGAGCATTATCCATATCAAAATTCATATGCTCCTCCAAGCTTCCTGTACCCAGTGTGTACACAGATGGGTGCTGAAGAACTATAACAGTGTCTGAACTATCTTCCTCCTTTTCTATTAAGGAATATCTTCTTTGCACAAGTGATTTTTGCCATTCCCAGGCTTGTTTGTATGGTATGAGCTCTTTGTACAGATTGAGGCATTCACACCTGCAATGCCAAGCAGAGATAAGTGATTCAATTTAAGATAAAAGCATTGTATCCCCAATTTTAGTATAACACCAGCATTATATTTTATGTTCTTAAAATGGGCCTTATTTTGGAGAACGTTTCTCTATAAATAATTAACAAAATGATATCTCTAAAAGCAGATAAACTAACACCAAACCTCTACTGGCAAAGAGAATGAAGTACTGAATGCAAAAGTTAGAACAAGCAATAACTTCATACTAAATCGATGTAGCAAATCTAGTAACAGAAATTCCTGTTCACCAAATCTAGTGACAAAAAAAAAAAAAAAAAAACCACAGCAAACAAACACTGACCTCCTTTTAGAAGCATCATTTACATGGATGATTCTTCTAGAATCATCAAAAGGAACAGTCTCGGAACAGATAGCGCGAGAAGAGGAAAGGGAACTTGGTGAATAGTTGCTTTTGATCTTATAAGAAGAGGGTGTGAGCAGAGAACAGGAGCCAGTCGAGAACATTCCTTCAAGCGGAGATCGAACACAAATGAGTGATTATTTGAGGCGGAGGCAACGAGATTACAAGTTTACAACGCGTGAACGCGGGGAAGTTCTGGGACCACTCGACAAGTTCCTGCGCTGTGGCACCTGACTCCGGCTTTCTCAGAGTGTTTTGCAAACGGGCCGGTCCGGTCCAGACCCGGCCGGTCTACGGTTCCCACTGGTCGTTTAAACGGTCCGGGTCCCATTTTTTGTGGTTGGTCCAAACCGTGCTAGGACCGTGGTCCAAATTTACACGATCCGGTCTGGTCCGAGTTCTGGTAGCGATACTTGTCCAGCGAATATCAGGTGAGAACCGTGAGATCAAAGAACCAAAGGACCGGAGTCCATATCATGGGCTTTCCACTGTAGGCCTGCTAAATTGCTTAAGGACCCTTAATTGAGGAGAAAAGTAACAGCCCAGTTCGAATTATTTAAAGCGCAATCTTTGCGCTGTCCAAATGATGCCAGATTTTCATTCAGCCTGGCTCAGAAAAAGCCTGATATTTTACAACAGGGCAGCCTTGTCGTATTAGTATACAAGCAAATCTTTTTTGAGAACTGGAAGAAGTCAGGCACCATATCAGGTTGTGCTGATGCCACCTCGTGAGGGATCAATTGAGCTTCTAACAAGAGATAAAATGAGCATTCTTCTCTGCTGCTTCGATGGTGCTTTTCTTCCAGTAGCCCTCAATCTGAATTTATATTATATTTTTAGTGAAATTCAACCAATTTTGCCTACAAAATTTCTTTATTTTTTGTGCCGCCATTATACTTTTATTTTTTATTTTCTAATGACAATAAATTAGAAATGTACTAACATGTCAGAATATTTGAGCCATATTAATAGTTAATTATGAAGTTATAATATGGATCAATTCTTATTGAGCTATGGGCCCGAAATATTTGCTCTAAATTTGATCTAATTTTGTTCAATGCATCGGGATAAGGTCTTCTGAAGAAGCTCAACAAATTGGTGTCTTGAATAGGCTCAAATGAACTGGTGCATATTGTTATAAATATGTAACGACAGTTTAGTTTTCAGTTAGCCAATATGTTTATTTTATTCTTCAGAAACCAAAAAGAGAATAATAAGGGGTTGTCAGTTCGGTACTAGCATACCGATTGATGGTTGTTTTCGGACCTGTTCGTGTGGATTACTAATAGAGACGCAACTGTTGTGACTGATGTGTATATCTGACACGAAGAAGGAACAGAAGAGGGCAATTGTAGATACATAGAAGGAATAGAAGAGGGTGATTACTCCTACGACTAGACGAAGATATACGCTGCGGGTCTAGTGTTATATCTATTTATATTAGAATTAGTTTTATACATGAATTCTGATTTTGGACAGTGAACAAATCTTGAACTGAATTAAATTGTTGCACATATAACCTACCCGGATTCCCCACAGATAATTGTAAAATTTATATGCCAACATAAAACTGTTAGATTTGATTGTAAATAGAGTTGTACCCATATGTATACAGAGCCGGAGAGCTAGTTATCTAGGTTTATTTGTAAAAACTTTTTCTTATCTATACATATTGTTGGAGCATTGTCTCCAACCTTTAAAAAAAATAAAACAGTTAGATACAATTTATGTTATTTTCTCTATATGCACATAAAAATTATCTCTTTTCAGTTTTGTTTTTATATGAATAAATAAGTTGAAAAAACGACGTCTAGAAGTTATCTACATCGGTTATTTTTACAAGCGCTTAGTAATAATAAAAACAAAGCTGAAATATTATAATATTTTACGCTATAGAGAAAATAATACAGATTATATCTAATTGTTTTATTTTAACATTTAAGTTTTAAATTTTAAATTATTAAAAAATTAAAATATAATAGAGACGCAAAAGTTGAAGACATATGAACCCTCTTCTAAATTGTAATGGCTGTTCTCGAAATTTATTTGGTAACGAACATGACCGATCTTCTTGCAATATATGCGACCAAAATAAACGTGTTTTAGATATTATACAATTTCTATTACAGTTTATTTATGAGAGGTTCGGTAATTTAATATAATTTTAAGTTTTTATTTATACGTGCAGAACAGATGATTTGATAATACTATCTTGTAACAAATTTCGCACCGAATTTTTTATTTATATCCAAAAAATAAATCAAATTACAAAACATAACCAAGTTGGGGGCGAAATTCGAAATTTACCCAAACCAGAAATTTTTTTTCTGGATTCAACGTCTAACTCTGGAAAAAAAATTTCCGGAAATTGAACTCCAATTCCGGAAAATTTTTTTCCGGACTTAGCTTTTTTTTTATTATTTTTTTTATTTAGAGTTTCCGGATAAAATTTATCCGGATTTAACAATTTTTTTATTTTTTTTATTTTAGAGATTTCGGATAAATTTTTTCTAAACTTAACAAAAAAAAAATTTTAAGAGAAAAATAGCTAAAATACTGAAATCTAACGCTAAAAAATCGAATTATTTTTTTAAATATTTGTTAAATTAATTTAAAAAATTTCAAAATGGTGTAGAATAATTTAGAAATTATCAAAATAGCTAAAATATTGAAATCTAACACTAAAAAATCGAATTGTTTTTTTACTACGAATAGGGCCGATTAGAGAGGGAAAAACGTGCATGTCGTGCCGTGACTAACACGCCGTGACTTTGGTCACGTGCCGTGCCATGCCATGACCAAGTAAGTTTTTCACGTGCCGTGACAAAAATTACGAGGGGTGGTCACGGCACGCGAATGGTCACGGCACGCGAGTCACGCCGTGACTCGCGTGCCGTGACTAATTCGTGCCGTGACCAAACGCGCGTTAGATTTTTTTTAGTGTTAGAATTTTTTTAATTAATTTACCAAATATTTAAAAAAACAATTCGATTTTTTTTAGTGTTAGATTTCAGTATTTTAGCTATTTTTCTCTTAAAAAAAAAAAATTTGTTAAGTTTAGAAAAAATTTATCCGAAATCTCTAAAAAAAAAAAAATACTGAAATCTAACGCTAAAAAATCGAATTGTTTTTTTAAATATTTGTTAAATTAATTTAAAAAATTTCAAAATGGTGTAAATAATTTAGAAATTATCAAAATAGCTAAAATACTGAAATCTAACACTAAAAAAAATCGAATTGTTTTTTTAAATATTTGGTAAATTAATTAAAAAAATCTAACACTAAAAAAAATCTAACGCGCGTTTGGTCACGGCACGAATTAGTCACGGCACGCGAGTCACGGCGTGACTCGCGTGCCGTGACCACCCCTCGTAATTTTTGTCACGGCACGTGAAAAATTTACTTGGTCACGGCACGGCATGGCACGTTTTTCCCTCTCTAATCGGCCCTATTCGTAGTAAAAAAACAATTCGATTTTTTAGTGTTAGATTTCAATATTTTAGCTATTTTGATAATTTCTAAATTATTCTACACCATTTTGAAATTTTTTAAATTAATTTAACAAATATTTAAAAAAACAATTCGATTTTTTAGCGTTAGATTTCAGTATTTTAGCTATTTTTCTCTTAAAAAAAAATTGTTAAGTTTAGAAAAAATTTATCCGAAATCTCTAAAAAAAAAAAAAAAAAAAAAAGCTAAGTCCGGAAATTTTTTTTCCGGAATTGGAGTTCAATTTCCGGAAAAAAAATTTCCAGTTTGGGTAAATTTCGAATTTCGCCCCCAACTTGGTTATGTTTTGTAATTTGATTTATTTTTTGGATATAAATAAAAAATTCGGAATTTCGCAAGTATCATGGATACAACTTTTTTTGAAGGTTGGCACTTGGCAGATACCGCCAAACAAATTTTATAAGAAGAAATGTTTATTATTACACACTACTCAGACAAATAACATACATAAGCAACCCCTCCTCTATAAGGGTATTGTAATTTTAGTCTAAATAGCTAGACCGAAATATAACATCCATAGGTTGAAATGTAGTTGAATAAATCATCCATTATGCAGCCAAAGCATAATTTCCCGAAAGGTATCCTCCACCAATTCGAACAAGCGCTTGTTTGAGAACACAGACATCCCGTTGGCACAACGTGATGCATTAGGATGTTATTTTATCTAATAAATTATGACCAAAGGGCCTTTGGTAGTTCGTAATTAGTTAAATTACTCCGGAATAAAAAATAAATTTTTAATATAGATTAAACTATTTTTTTTTAATAAGAGTTGAAAACTGAAAATTAAATTAAATGTCTTGTCTGTACGGAGTGAATGTTGAATGAATGGTAAGATCCAAAAATTTATAGGATCCGAATCTGCTGCGTTCCTTCACATGTAAATAGTATCATGAAATTCTTGCTTTTCTGAATCTAGCTGTTGAATTGTTTTGAAATGCATGCACAGAAAAGTTAAACGGCTGGATTTGAAAAAACAGAAATTTCAGAGTTACTATTCACATGCGAAGGATCGCAGTTGATTTATTTCCAAATTTATAGCACTGAATCTGTTCTTATAGGAAAGGAAATAATTCGAATCAGTTTTGCCAAGATTTTTTTAAAAAAAGGCGGAAATTCAGCAAAAATATATAGACAGAATTAAAATCGAGATAATCTGGAGATTTGCTGCAGCAGACATGCCAAATTAAGCTCTCTGTAAGTGTATAAATTAGCGCATAGATTATTTTTAAACCCATTCTTTAGCTCAAGAGTACTAAACTAAAATAGAGAAAGAACGAAGGCATGGCAGATATTTTCAAGTTCCTAGCTGTTTTGGCTGTCTTCGCATGTTTCATCTATCCAGGTTTAATTTATCTGTCTTTAGATTTGCCTTTGGCTTTTGTCCGTTTCATGTCTCAATTTCTTTCTCTACTGCTTCAGCGAGATGAGATAGGAGTAGGTCCCATGGGCATCGGACCTACTTTTAGATTCAATTAACTCTAGCACCGTACGATTAGCATTAAATCTGATTGCACAGAAATTGATACAGACTCGCACGGATTTTGATGCGTAACGCACGAATCTTGATGCTGATCGGATGGACACCCATCGATCCAAAGTAGTCCGATGGACATCGGACCTACTCTGAATTCCAGCGAGATAACCAACATTAGAAAGATCTCTGTATTTTTTTTTTTTCATAAAAGGAGGTAGTCAGGGAATCATGCCTTTATGAACAATTTGGTATGGTAATTTGATCTATATTGCATTTCTTTCACAGGTCATGCACAATGCACACTGTCAAATATATCAGTAACACAGAAGCCGACCGGGAATTTGTTTGGCGGCAAGCCCGAATACGAGGTGACGATAAAAAATCTGTGTCCTTGCCAACAGAGCAATGTCCAATTCAACATCAATGGTTTCCAAACAGCAGAGCCAGTAGACCCCCGTATTCTCGATAAGGACGGCTTTGTCAACGACAAGTTGCCGTTGCCATACGGTGGTGTAACGTTCAAGTATGCATCGGGTACCTTGTTCCCGTTCAAGCCGATGAGCTCACAAGTTTCTTGCTCTTTAGCAAATCATGGAATGGTTTTAGGATCTTGTTAGAGCCATTCTTTTAGATTTTGGTTGGCATTAGTTTTTGTTTTGCGTATGTGTCGGAATAATATATTTAGTGAGATGACTAATGGTTGCTGTTTTCTATAATTTATGTGTTGAAACCTTTTTTCATGCGTCGATTTAATATTGCTGTCACAAGTTCAAATATAACTGGGAAAATTAGAGTTCTGTTTATTTTAGTTCCTATGCGTTCCTTTTACTTTAGCTTTGTTAACTAAAAGGAACACATGAGAACCAAAAAATTTAGTTAATTTTTTTTTTCAAATAACACATTCTCTTGATAAAAAATAAAAAATTAATGTGTAGATTTTATTCCTTCCATGTTTATATTTCTTGGTTGAGATTATATTTCATTAGATTATTCTGAATTAGATATTTAAATTGTACTTTCCAAAAGCTAGACCTCACTTAATGACTTAATAATTTAATTATTCACGTCATATAATAATTAATATATATTTAGAATTCATCAAAAATTTATTTTGTTATTGTGATTTTTTCTTCTACTCTTAAAATCAGTAGTTTTATTATTTTACTATCAATTTTTTTCAAATATCATTTAATTTGTAATCGAAAAAATCAAAATAAACTAGAAACAAAACAATTTTCGCTATACGAGAGAGCAGATAGAATGGCTCAGGCAGAAAAATGAAATTTTCTTTTTGAAATTAGGTCAGTTGATTTTGACTCGAAAAATAATTTTATACATCGAAACTTGATCAAATTTTTTTTTTTTCTTTTTGGTTATAGGACGTTTTTTAGTTCTCATGTTACTGGTAAAATATTATGATTCTCAAAATGAATTAAAAGTTCACTTTTATGACGGAGTCATTCTCTTTGCTCACTGTTTTGCTTCTAGTTTGTTTAATGTAATGAAAATGTCGAGTTTAAAGTAAAAGAAAAAAGAGCCGTGTCAAGTATAAACTTTAAGCAATATATTCAAAATATATTTTAATTACTATATTGTGTAATTATCAGCTCCCGACATTTCACGCAATAACTCATGTAACGCTTCAAAAGTTTCCTTTTTGTTGTTATTAATTTCCTTCTCAAAAACTTTTGAGATTTCTAATATGATGTGACGATTTTTATTCCAATTTCGGAGATGTATCATAGTTTCTTAGTTATAATTTATTTGGCACAATTTCTTATTAATGAAACTGGTTAAATAATTTGCTCAAATTATTTTAATCGCCACGTGGTCTATTTAGAAACTCTAAAATTAATTTTAAAAATGTGAAAGTTTAAAAAATTTAGAAATTTTAATTTTTAAAAGTGGTTGATAGTTATTTAAAAATTTATTTATGGAGATGTTATATTTAAAGATTGACGAGGACAATTGCTCCATTGCAAATATTCTTTATACAGACTTTGTTGGCTTTTTGCCTCAAACAACTGACTGGTGGTCCAGAACAGCACCTGGAACGGGTCGAATTAAAATTACATGTATGACCTGTTCATAATTGAATGTAGCAAGAATGTTAACAAAAACTAACTTCCTCAAAAAACCCTTTTGTTCGGTTGGGGGGTAAACTAAAAGATGTTAATAAGTTTTCTTTGTTGACCTAATCACCTAATAAGTAATAACCTTAACCTCCAGCTGAAAGTTACCGACAACAAAATAACTTCCTAAGCTTTGTTCATCTCCAATTTGATTCTATCCACCATCCTCCAACCGAACATAGTTTTGAGCATAGGAAACATCTATATATAAATGACAAAAATATTTGAGATTTATATTTTTGGAAAGGCCTAGCCCGAGCAGCCCAAATAAAAACAATAATGGTAACTCCTGTAAAGCTCGTTCAAGCCATTGCCCTCTTCTACTTCCTCGTCAAAGGTCTCTCTCTCCCTAGTCCCTTCCTCTCCCTCTCCTTCTCTCCTCTCTCTCTCTCAGACAAAAGATTTGTGAATAATACTGATCAATTTTCCCTTCTGTCTTGCCAATTGATTCATGAAGTGACTTCAATCCTCAATTAATTTGGATTAGGTTCATACATCACTGAATAAAAAATACTTGATTGAACATGCCACGTGTGTGATAGCATTTTGTATAAAACAAATCACAATAATTTGCGGCATGTGACAGGGTACGCACAATCGCAATGCAGCTACAGAGACATCCTGGTCACTGAATCACGGACGGGAAGCTTTATTCAAGGCAAACCCCAATACCAAGTGGTGATAAGGAACAACTGCGTGTGCGCTCAGTCGGGGATCCAACTCGACTGCACCGGGTTTACGAGTTTCGAGGAGATCAAAGCGAGCATTCTACGTCGTGCCGGGAATATGTGCATCCTGATACATGGAGGAACCTTGAACAGAGGTGACTGGGTTCAGTTCAAGTATGCAGCTGACAGGCAGTTTGGATTCAATCCAATCAACTCCGATCCCAGCTGCTGATAAAAATGTTATCTCTGTTGTTTATTGTTTTTTCTTTCTTTTGCCCTTGGTGTATGTTGTCTCCGTGTACTGTAAGTTCTAAAATAAATTTGAAAATTACATTGATACGATTATTTTTACGTTCAATAAACTTACGTGTTTATATTATGTTATCATAGAGCCTCCTGAATATTAGATACTAAACAAATAGCTGCTCTATTCAATCATATGGTTTCTATCCACAGAAAATCAAACATAGGGAAAAGTTGGCTCAGCCGTTCAATAAGTGCCCGCCGCATTAGCGGCTGTTGGACCACTTGATTGGTGCGTCTCCCGAATCCGAATCCTCCCAGGTACCTGTGACTCAAGCAAATTGAAACGGACGGCTCAGATTAACTCAATAACAGGGGCAATATTATCTGTGCTCTGAGATTCGTGCCAAGTTAAAAGAACGATCCTGGACTGTCCGTTTCAATTTGCTTGAGTCAGGTACCTTAATTTCCTTCTCATTTTATTACAACTCGAAAAAACAAAGTATGACAACAATCAAATTGGGTTATATTTTCATTTGTTTATTCGTGCCTAGACATAGTCGCAGTAAATGAGTATTGGATAGAAAATATGATACTAAGAGTGAAGAATAAATTCTCTGCTAAATAATTTCTGAGTAGAAGATATTGCAGCCTAGTTGACTCTATTATGCAACGCAAATAGATTTGGTGTTGCAAATTTAAGGACTGTCGAGACAAGTAATTAGAAATTTTTTGTCAAATTATATATGATTACCGAAATAACCAAAAGTCTATTAAAATGTATAATGGTTGCTCATTTTCATGTAAAAAGTTTATATGATAGGAAGGTTGTTAAGAAAAATTGAAGCAAAAAATTAGAAAGTTCATTAAGAAGGGCAAAAATGGTATATAGAAGACAAAAATTCTCTCTACTCTCAAAAACTAAATTTCTACCATGAATATAGCGAATTGAAATATGTTGAAATCCCTCATTTGTGAACAGTGTTCCTGACATTTTTGAAATTCTGAATCCAGTCGTCCAACTTTTTTATGCACGCATCTCGAAATAGTTAATTTTTCTGTGCACACATCTCGAAACAGCTCGACGGCTGGATTCGAAAAAGCAGAAATTTCAGAAACATTGTCCACGAATGAGAATTTCAGCAGATTCGTTTCCGAATATAGCAGCCCCGTAAAGAATAACATCAAATAACCCGAGGGGATACAAATTCACACAAGATACTTTGAGCCGCGCTCAATTCTCTTCGCATACTTCTGTGAGAAGCGAAGAAAACGAAGAAAACGAAAAAAATGTTATTTTAAATTGAAAAATAAGAAACTTGAGAATTTTATAAGAAAAATCAAATATTTTGGAAGATGTAAATTTTTATTACTACGATCTTACACAGTTGTTTATTTACAATATGCAAATTTATAACAATAGAAAATACATACAAATTATTTTTTGTACGCTTGCTACGTATTAAACTGACAATATCTATTTTTTTAGTATTCTAAAATCTAAAAAAAATGTTTATTAGTACCTTATTTTATAGATCACATTATTTGGATCCATTCGTAAAAAATATTAAAATTTATCAGGATGATTAAGAAACATATTTAATATTATATTTATTTTGCTCATAATTGAGGTGAACATTCTAGATAAAATTACCACACCTAGCATTCACGTCTATCCGAAATTTTTATTTATACCATATTCTAAAAAAAATAAACAAAAAAATCATGTTTTGTGGAGAATTCCAAAAATACCAGGGCTGTCAAGCCAATCTGTGGCCTCATTCTTGGAGGGTGCAGATTAGCTTGGCGGCCTCCCAAAAATCCAAATAACAACTATAATATTAAATATATTTAGG
The DNA here is from genome assembly GCA_025461125.1 of Carex kokanica. Classification (NCBI taxonomy): domain Eukaryota; kingdom Viridiplantae; phylum Streptophyta; class Magnoliopsida; order Poales; family Cyperaceae; genus Carex; species Carex kokanica. The sequence goes on from JAJGRX010000348.1 coordinate 2,404,183, forward strand.
TTTTTAAGGAGTCTCCAAGCCAATCTGCAGCCCCTCAAAAATGAGACCGCAGATTGGTTTGGAAGCCCTGATTTTTTTTGAATTCCTCACAATTTGAAGTGTTTTGATTTTTTTTTAAGGGATATAAATAAAAATTTCGGCACGTCGAGAGATGTACACATCCAAAAGAGTATAAATCCTCCTTGGAAATATTTACATATAAAACACCCAGGAGGACTAACCGCAAAAAACGATGCAACCCTGCCGCTCTACCTAAGATGCACGCATTGATCACAGAGAACGAATCCCAGCCGTTAAATAAAAATATAAACGGCCACAACAGCGTTAGAGGCGGCCGGCGGAGACCCTATTCCACTGCGAATCCGCATCATCTGCATTAACGTCTGGTCTGAGTTAACTTTTAAGTTTTAAACTATGCGATCAGAATTAAAAGTAGGGGTGCAAACGGATCGGATAGTGGTAAAACCATATCCTCATATCCGTATCCGTTTTTATTTTTCGGATACAGATACGGATACAGATCAGATATTAAATGAATACGAATATCTGTCTTTTATAATAGTGAATAACATAATTTTTTTCATAATATATATTAAACTATATATTATATGAGGAGGGATCGGATGACACTCTTTTTTGGTGACATCAGAAGACACTGTGTATTTTCAAAGTCTTCAAAGTCCAAACAGTCGATTCAAACCGTTCAATATGATGGATATATTTAAATGTGCTTGCAGATCAAATTTTACATTTTTTTGAATTTTTTTACTATTTATTAAGTATTTTACAAAACTGATGTTTTCAGACCATTGAATTTTTGTACCCATCTTAATAAATAGCAAAAAAATTCAAAAAAATGTAAAATTTGATTTGCAAGCAAATTTTAATATATCCATCATATTGAATGATTTAGATCGACTGTTTGAACTTTAAAAATGCAGAGTATCATCCAATACAATTAAAAAAGAGTGTCATCTAATCCCTCCTCGTTACCAGTGTAGTTGGAGAGAGGATATTGAAAGAATTGAGAAAAGTGATATAGACTTCTATTTCGTAATATTTCGATCCTGTTTGACTAAAGACGAAAAGATAGAATAATAAAAAAGTGGGAAATTATTGGTAAAGGAGTCTATTATATTTCTAAAAACTTAATTCATCTATTTCACCATTTCATCATCTTTGTGAAAAAATATGACTCGTAGCAAAAATAGAAGAGGAACTCATTTTCAAATGTTCGAACTCAATTTATCTTTTCAGTTATAACAATTTTACTCTATTCCTTTCTTGTGTACTGAATATTGAAGGGTGGCAAACGAATCAAACCGAATCAAATTTGATCCAGTTCGAGTTTGAGTTCGAACTAATTTTGAATCAAACTGGTCCGAAATTGAAGTAGGGCTTCGAACTGAAAAGAAAAGTTTGAGTTTGATTCGGTGCGATTCGAACCAAACTGGTTCAAAATTGAAGAGTTTCAAACCGAATCAGACTCAGTTCGAGTTCGATTCGAACCAATTTCAAACTAAATTGGTTTGATTCATCTCAATCCAATTTATTTTTGAATCAAACTCAATCAAATTACGAACTACGAGCCTGACCCTGAAATAGAATCTTTATTTCAATCTATTTCTCTTCTTTCTCTCTAGCCGAGCGGGACCCGAGTCAAAATTATTCCAGTATCTATTTGAAATACATCAAATCCGCTTTGATCATATTAAACCGGACGACTCAGATCTCATTATACACGGTCAGGTATTGCACTGGATCTGAATTCCAAAAACAAACGGGGCAACCAAGGAAAGATAGCAGAAACAAATTCTACTCAATTTTTCTAGACGAAGAGGAGAGAATTGGCATCCTCCGAGATATCTCAAACTTTGAGTGTTTTTCTGGAAAATCATAACCGTTCAAATACGTTCTGCACGAATCTCAAAACACAAATAATACCGCCCCGGCGCTATCCCGAATACACGTCGAAGTTAAGATATCTCAGAGGATACGCACTCCAGAAGAGAGGTAAAAGAGCGGGAATCGAACCCTCTATTCCCGCCACACTAAGCCCTCGTCTCTCAATCCAGAAGTCTGATCTCAGGATCTCTTTCTCTTTGTTCTCTATCTCGCCTTTTTCTCATTCGATCGAGTAACCAGCCATGAGCGGAGATGGTAAGCGGCGGAGAAGGGAGAGAACAAACTCCTACGGCAACGATTCGAGGTCCAAATCGAAGCAAAAGCTTCGCCTGGGAGCAGAAGAACAACTGGAGAGTAAGCTAGGGTTTTCTCTCTTCACAGAGGGAGAGAAACGACTCGGATGGCTCCTCACCTTTTCTACGGTAGCAATTACATCTCTTATAGCTTGTCCGCATGCAATTCATACTTTTTTTTTTGATAAAAGGCATATAAATGCCCGTTTCAATTGAAACCAGATGTTACTTTACACAACCAAACGGACAGCATTCTTGCTAAACAACTAGTTAAGACCAAAATAAGCAAAACACCAAACAAAACACGAAAGCACGTCTCTTAATCAACCACCAAAACACAGTTAATGAAAATAGAAGCCCTAAAACTAAGCCACTTGAGAGAGGGCTAGGGTAAACGAATGAGATAGTGATCATCCGGCAGTGGCTGGCGAGCCAGCTCATGCAATTCATACTATTATCTTAAATCAAACATTTTTGCATCAAAATAGGCACAACTCAAATTAAACTGAAGTCCAATCTCTTCTGACCTTGATTTCAATACACAGTCTTCATGGGAGGATGAGGACACAGGAAAGATCTACAGCTGTGTTGATCTATACTTTGTCTCTCAGGTGATTTACTAGATTCAATACTTGCTTATTTACAATTACATTATCATTTCATGTTTTGGTTTTCATGGTACTTTAAGTTAAAGTGAGTTAGCATTAATTCATCAAAGGGTTTAAATTTTGTCTGTCTGCTCATTTAGAGAACGGGATCCAGACCTCACTGGTATCATTTGGGTTAGGCCCCATACTAGCATGTAGTGGAGCTAATTTACGGTCAGTTGGGTTAGATAGAGGTTTAACCACCAAGGTTTAAATTTCAATGCTTCCTCATTTGAAGAACAAGTTACAGATCATCCGGCACCATTTGGGTTAGGCCTCACCCTGCTACGTACCAGATGGCGTAGTTAGATGCCTGCAATAGACAATTTTCTATTAAGCTCCTCAATTTATAGAAAATAAACACAAATATTATTTTTCTTTCCTTATTATTTCAGGACGGTTCTACTTTTAAAGTTAAGTACAAGTTCAAGCCGTACTTTTATGCTGCCACAAAGGTACTCACAAGAGCACATAAATGATTTCATGTTGGCACTAGCCTTGATGGCAGGTGCAGTGCATCGTACCTTAGTAGGCAGCTGATAATTTTTTAAAATTGGAAATTATAGGAAGAGGTGGAACTAGAGGTGGATGGGTATCTTAGAAGAAGGTATGAAGGCCAAATTGCGGATATTGAGATTGTAGAGAAAGAGGATCTCAATCTTGTAAGCTGCTTTTCTACTTCTCTGTCCTCTTAACGACAAAATAACATACATGACTTCCACTATTCTTTCCAATCAGATAGTATGTGCTGTTGTACTTGTTTCAGTTGGATCGTTATGAGCTTGTCGTTCCTGTTTGCTTTTCTTAGTTTTCGGTGCATTTAAATGCATAATTACTTGTCGGACAACAGCTTAAAATGCAGAATCAAGGGTCATTTCTTGTAATTATGGGCTAAATCAACCCTTAGCTGCAAATAATTGAGGCCAAGTTGGGTTATAATTGCACATGCGAGATTCAAATGGATCTAGTTGAGGTTTAATTATGCAATTATGACTCTATGAAGTCTCATGTTTACCATCTAAGCCAGAATTAAGTCTTTATTACCAAATTACATTTCAGCTGAGACTTAATTGCACAATTGAGACTAAATTGAGGTCTAAGTTAGGCTAATTTACATAGTTTTGACTCAAATGAAGCTTCGGCAAAGCTTATTTTGGGTTTAGTAGATCATATGGGAATCTCTTGCTAAAAAACGTTCAAACGTGCAGTTTTAAACCATAATTCTTTATATCTAAACACCATTTTGGTTGACATGATTAGAAAAATCATTTGTCCGGCCTTCGAAGAAAGTACTTAAAGCTTTCTTTTGACACGGTTCAACAATTGATGGGAGTCAGAAATGACCTTCATCATGTGGTCGAAAGAAACAAGGCAAAACAAGATGCAGCGGAAGCATTTGAGTCCTTCTACAGTACTAAAAGGTACTTAAATCAAATAATTGTTCAATATGGGTGCTTAAACACCAATATTTATCCAAATAATATTTTAACCGGACATTAATTCTGTTTTCAGGAACGAGAGGACTTTAGATTACACAAATAGTATTATTGAGTTACGTGAATATGATGTGCCATATCACGTTCGTTTTGCTATTGATCTTGGTATGCAACTTTACTGTTCCATTAAAATGGTTTTCTCTTTTCTCTTTACTTATTTTTGTCCTGGATTTGTTTCAATATTAAAGTTTTTTTTTGGTGGGGTCTTTTACACCTTACTACAATTGGACAATTGTAATCATCAAAAATGAAATTGCAATATCTACCAATTAACTGTAGGAATATACCAGAACTGTGTTAGTACCCTGTTTTTTCTGAACTTTTAATTGATGCACTATCTCTGGCTCCTCTAGCTAACATGTACACTGGTATGGCCACAGATGTGAGATGTGGGCAATGGTATGACGTGAGTATCTGTAGTTCCGGTCCTTTACTGGAGAAGAGGAGCGATCTCTTACAGCGTGCTGAAATGCACGTCTGTGCATTTGATATCGAAACAACTAAACTGCCCCTCAAGTTTCCTGATGCCACCACTGATCAAATCATGATGATTTCTTACATGATAGATGGCCAAGGCTATCTCATTATTAACCGCGAGGTTTGGTTATCAATTTATACAGTTTCTTCTATCAACTTTTGTTTGAAGTTAATTATTTAATTATTTATGAGGAATTCAAATAACCAAGCTAACTTTCTAGTGGAAAATGATTAAAATGCTTTGAGATATACACCCCTTCCTAATTTTACTTCTACTTCTATTGCTAGTTCGTTGGGGAGGACATTGAAGACTTGGAGTATACACCAAAAACTGAATTCCAGGGTTACTTTAAAGTTGAGAATGTGAAGAATGAGGTAATAAGTTGATATGTACTTACAGTATGGCAAGTCAATTTCATCTAAAAATTTTATCACTAATTTCTATTGTTTAAATAAAGTTGGAGTTATTAAAAGCTTGGTTCAGACACATGCAAGAGGTGAAGCCAGGGATTTATGTTACTTACAATGGGGATTTCTTTGATTGGCCATTTGTAGAGAAAAGGGCTTCTCACCATGGTATCAATATGGGTCAGGTACACCTCTCACTTTTTTATATATATATCAGTTTTACATTTGCATGGAACCCACCATAAGGATAGTTCATGAATTATTCTGGTGGACTGGTTCTTATTGGTTGGGAGAGAGATAGGAGAGAGAGAGAGAGAGGTGATCTTGACATTGAATTTTTTATTTTATTTTTATGTCTCTTTGTAGGAGATTGGTTTTAAATGTGACAGTGAGCAAGGGGAATGTGGTGCAAAATTTTCATGCCATTTGGATTGTTTTGCATGGGTCAAAAGAGACAGTTACCTTCCGCAAGGCAGTCAAGGTCTTAAGGTATTTGATTAATATATGTATTTGGCCTTGTGCAGCTCTATAATGTATTGAATTGTTGCAGGAAAGGTTTTGCTCTTTGAGCTCTGTTGGGTTTTAAGCATGTGGGCTGACACTGACTAATGAAAATACCATAAATTTTATTTTAATCAAGGAACAATTCAGGATCCGGGTACAATTTTGGTCCTGTTGGTACTGTATGTAATTTTAAAAGTCGGTCTGGCAAATGCACGTATGGTTGATCCATTTAAATGCACAATTAGTTAGTCAATAACTATAATTGTTCTGAATATTACAGGTACAGATTAATATTCATGGTTTCTTTCAACTCTGTATATTGGCTGCCAATGAAAATAACAAGCTTTAACTGCTAAGTTCTCAACCAAGCAATAATTATTAATAGTTTTGATCGTTTACTTAAATCAGGCCGTAACTAAAGCAAAACTAGGCTATGATCCACTGGAGGTTGATCCTGAAGAAATGGTTCACTTTGCCAAGACACAACCCCAGGTTTGCTTGTCTCTATTTGTACCATTCATTGCTAATACCTGTAACCACTGTACTGATTTCTTATGTTTGATTTATCTGTATCTGTTGTCTTGATTTTATTTTTGTTGCTGTCCTTTGTTCTGAAGTTTTGGCTTGAACACGGCGGTTTGGTAGGGTTAAAAATTCTTTCGGATGCACCTTTTATTTTTTTGAGTAATCTTTTCAATTTTGTTAATAATTTTCAGAGAATGGCTTCTTACTCAGTGTCAGATGCAGTGTCAACATATTATCTATACATGACCTATGTACATCCCTTCATATTCTCTCTTGCAACTATAATTCCTATGTCGCCAGATGAGGTGTTAAGGAAAGGAAGTGGGACCCTTTGTGAAATGCTTCTCATGGTTCAGGTTGGCATCGTCAAACTTATTCTTCAATCTAATCTTGTAGGTAAACTTCCTTGACAAGCCTAGAAACAGCAAAAAAATCATGAACGCGCATTCATAATATGGATGTCATCCATGCCTCTGTACAACTGGAAATTCCATCTTTGCCCCCCAATTATCTGGCAAGGTTGAAAGGAAAGCTGCTTTTTGCACATCTTGGATGATTACATGCTTGATGCTTTGATGAATCATACACACTACTAACCATATTTTGAGGTTGTGGTTGTTGTGGCTTCAGAACTATCTGCATGAGGAGTTTAATTAAGTACTTGATTTTCTTATTACAGGCATACAAAGCAAATGTAATATGCCCAAACAAGCACCAAGATGAACCAGAGAAATTTCACAACAATCGCCTCTTAGAAAGCGAGACATATATAGGAGGCCACGTTGAGTGCCTTGAAACTGGCGTCTTTCGATCTGATCTCCCCACCAAGTTTCATCTTGAACCCTCTGCTTACGAGGTAGAAAAAATTATACATCTGCCTTTTAAATTTCTTGTTTATGTTTTAGATTATAGGAAAAAAATAATATATTTTTTGCAGCAACTAATTGACAACCTTGATCGAGACCTGCAATATGCCATAACAGTAGAAGGAAAAATGGAGATTGATTCCATCTCAAACTATGAAGATGTGAAGAATGCCATATTGCAAAAGGTGTGCCCCTTTTTTTTTCTCATGGAGGGTGTAATACTGCCGTAGTTGTCCCTGGAGGAGCAATTGAGTCTTATTTAACCAAAGCCAATATTGTTTGATCCTCCATTGTCAATTAATATCACTTTTGTTCAGTTTAGCACATTTTTATACTCTATTCCTGTCCAATGATAAAAATGCAGCTTATATATTTGAAAGATCACCCAATTGTTGAAGAGCGTCCCCTTATTTATCATCTCGATGTAGCTGCCATGTATCCCAACATCATTTTAACAAACAGGCTTCAGGTCTGCTTCTAGCTTTTCTATATCCTTCTTTTCTTTTTCCCTCAGGCTTTCTTTAACTTGCTGAAAAGAAGAAGACAGTGAATGCGGTGGCCTACTTTGGTCATATAACCTCCAAAAACCAAAAACAAAAAGCAGTAAAAAGAAATGAAATCTTACAATAGACCAAGTACGAGACAAATCCATGTTTGCTAAAGGACCCAACAAGTTATATGAGATAAATAATTTGACATACTTGACAACTTTAATATCCTTCTACTCACACACTGTTTAGTTGCCTAGTTTCTTAAGTGAGACAAGAAGTATTGCAATACTGTACACACAAAGAAAACATGACCAAGTACTTATTGTTGCTGTATCATAAACTCAGGTTAAAAGTTTGGAACTATAATGCTTTGGGTTTCTTTTTCTTTTACTTCAGCCACCATCAATAGTAACAGATGTAGTGTGCACGGCGTGTGATTTCAATCGTCCTGGGAAAAACTGCCTCAGAAAGCTTGAATGGGTCTGGCGAGGAGAGACCTACATGGCCAAAAGGAGGTCTTCAGTTATTTTATTTTATTTTAATTTTTGCAACGAAGTACCAGGATAATCAACCATCCAAAATCTATTGTTCAAGGGAAAATAACATTCATCTAGAGCCAATTATTAAAAATCAACATTGATTGAAAATATTTCTAATATCCTTTCTTAAACTATCAGTGACTATTATCATATAAAAAGACAAATTGAGTCAGAGATTGTTGAAGGCGGCGAAGGACAGCCATCAAAGTCATATCTTGACCTTCCAAAATTAGATCAACAATTGAGATTAAAGGATCGTTTGAAAAAGTACTGTCAAAAGGTACACATAAGCATATGATGTTTCATTTTTTTTTTCTTTTCAAATTGCTCCTAGCATCTTTTGCATTATTTCAAGTAACAAAAACATGTTAGAAATCAAATCTGAGCTGAGTAAAAAGTACTATAACATACCTAATTTTTCTGCCCAACAAACTTATGGCTGCCCAATAAGCTTGTATTGACCAAAGACCTGGGGTGAAATCTCCCAGTCTAGTTATTTTGGCAGAGGCAGGGGCGAGTTGACCATGTTAATCATGCATATTTTTTCCACAAGCCAATCAACTATTCTTGAAAACTGTATGGCAAATTGTTCGGCATAATTTGCAAAATAATTAAATAAAAGATAATAGTACTTTTGACATATGTGTTTGCTTTTTTTATAGGCATATAAAAGGGCACTGGATAAACCAACAACTGAGCTTAGAGAAGCTGGAATATGTATGCGTGAAAATCCTTTTTACGTGGATACAGTCCGGAGGTAAACCTTTTGATTTTAGTTTAATTATATTGTTTCAGTCACTCCAATTCTGCTCCATAAGGTAAGGTACCACAGTTGAGTAATATCAGAACCCTCCATGCTTGATTTGATCTTGATAAACTCCAGTCCTGCAACTAACATTCAATTGCACATATGAAGTGTCACTTGATCTTGACTTGTGCAATTTCATGTCAATAAAGCTTAAATTTAAGATCAGTGCTAATAATTGCCCAGGGGTATGCTCTCTCCTGGCTCTCCCACCAATGGTATGCTGTCACGTGCTCTTGTTTAGTGCTAACCATGTTTAAGTGTAGATAACACCTAACTCATGCAATTAACCCTAGCCTATGATCTCTTAATTGAAACTAAATGTGCAAGTAGACCTCAATAAACGTTTGTAAAAGACCCAAATTACTCTCAACTTCAGCTTCTACATTGGAGTTGAGCACCTGACTAGGTAGAAAGACCAGAAACACAATACGAAAAGGGGCTGGCCAAAGCCGCCAAACTGAACTGTTGTATCATTTATATACTTGACTTCACCATCCATTTTCGTTCGAGTAACTTCTTTGTACTATTTGGTGCTTCAGTTTTCGAGACAGGAGGTATGAGTACAAAGGTCTTAACAAGTTGTGGAAGGGAAAATTAACTGAGGCAAATAAAGCTGGAGACAAAAATCCTATGAAAATTCAAGAAGCACAGGTACTTCCGGCTTACAATATAATTAACTGAGGCAAATAAAGCTGGAGACAAATAAACCAGTGACACCAGTGCTGGTCTATCTGATACCATCGTGTTGTTTCTTTTGTTTCTTCCGGCTTCATTTTATTATCATTGTCATCATCATGAGCTGAAAACTTATGTACCAGTACTGGGCGATGCGAGGTACTGGTATACATGCTAGTACCCTTTTTCCCAGCTTTGGCATCACGTCATTTATAATGTGTTTAAGTCAATAGTCTAATGGTTATGTTGCTGCCTTTTAAAAGCTGTGATATAGTCTTGCCCTAAAATTGAATTGACTTACACATGCTTCCTCTATTGCTTGATATTATTAGCATTCCAATGGATTATTCTCACACTGTATAAAATAGTTATACCTGTCTGATGAATCTTGATGCCCTTTGGTTTTTTATAATTATTTCAGGATATGGTTGTTCTCTATGATTCTTTGCAATTGGCGCATAAATGTATATTGAATTCCTTTTATGGATATGTCATGCGCAAGTAAGTTCTCCTTTGAACTACCAATTTTGGTCTTTGCTTTTTCTCCACACATGATTTTTAGTTCCAATAGTTTTCTCCACATTTAATTAAACAGAGGAGGGCTCTCAAGTCCAATATCCATTTGCAACGAGCCTAAGTCTCAGTTGCATGTTCGATCAAGCCAAATCGAAAAGAACAAACAATTTGAGGTAAATTGGGTAAAAGAGAAAAAGTCTGACAGAATAACCAAAATCGAATGCTCAAAGCAATTCGCCAATTTCATTAAGTAATTTCACGATACAACTCCACAGGAGCTTAAGCCTTATATAGGCGATGCTATTGGTAAAAGAAAGTAGCAAAAATGGTAAAGGAAATAGCGAAATTATTCGCGGAGCGCCGAGTCAGCGGAAAGCGCTGATGTGGCCTAACAAACTCCAACATAATCCGAATTGTTAGTGAATCGTTCGCTTATTCCTCTTCTCCAGTTATTACGGACTGACGCCTCCTTTTCTGAATACGCGGACCCTCCTTGTCAGCGATTCCTTTCCCCTTAGCGCCTGGTTTCTCATTTAAGTTCGGGGTCCCACTGTCACTCCCTGAATTGAATTTGAATACCTGACCATTTCGCTTGACCGGCTTGCCCCCGACCTCTTCTTCTCCTCCCGAGTCCTCTTCCCCAACGGTCACCCCCAAATCAACAATTTTGCGACACACCATTGCTTTAACCCACTACTCTACTAGCCAGGGTTTATACAATTGATCTCCTATTCGTCTTGCACATCTTTTCCCTGCATTTTGGTTGGTTGCAAATGATAAAATCCCTGGTACATTCATGGAGCAAAGTTTACTGTTTGGCAATTTTAATGCTCAATTTGGTTGTTCTTCTAAATTGTAGGGGAGCAAGGTGGTATTCAATGGAAATGGCTGGAGTGGTGACGTATACTGGTGCAAAGATAATACAGAATGCACGGCTGCTTGTAGAGAAAATAGGCCGGCCACTTGAACTTGATACTGATGGTATTTGGTGTGCTCTTCCTGGCTCTTTCCCTGAGAACTTCACCTTCAAATCCACGTGAGTTCATGATGTCTCTCACTCTCTCATTCATGCATTGATTAACACATGCCTACAATGGGTATTCATGGGTGGTGGAAGATACTTGATTAAGAGTTGGGAGTAAATGATCATGATTCTGTACTTCTATTTTTTGTCAGGCTCTCATAGAAGTACTAGTACTATGGCATTAATGGGTAGGTTTCAAGTCTTTTTTTTTTGCCACCTGTCCATTAACATGAAACTCTATTATTTTGGGGTAAGAGCTGGCCATGACAAAAGCCTAAATGCCTATGCCTATGCCAAACTGGTTGTACTTAATAACGGCACAGTATGTCTGTAATTAAATCCCTGTAAATTTATTTACATTAATCGATATCTTTTCTTTTCAGGGATGGAAAGAAAAAGCTCACAATCTCATACCCCTGTGTGATGCTGAATGTTGATGTTGCGAGGAACAATACAAACGACCAATACCAAGTGAGAAAGAAAGAAAAAATCAACCCATAATTATTTGAAGTTAAGTTTAAAAGGAGAGAATCATGGGAGGATCATAATCATATCTATTCTAACTTTTGTTTTATTTTAATATCTCTTTAGACACTGAAAGATCCACTAAACAAGATATACACCACACACAGCGAATGCTCCATTGAGTTTGAAGTAGATGGACCATACAAGGTACTTATACTTTACAATTTGTATCAGAATTTACCAATGTAGTTGCAAAAACAAGCTGCAAAGACATTTCTTTTAGATAACAAGTCCAAAAAACTGATTGCATTTAAATGTAGCATAACACAGATTTGCTGGTCTGTCTAGAACTATTATTTGATAAAAAGAAACAAAAAAGAGTGATGTAAAGGGATGCAAGATTCTTTTAATTGGAGAAAACAAATTCCAGATGGAGCATTTTATAGATTTCAGCATGAGAACCCACACAACAACCACAAAAAAGGAATAATATCATTAAGAGATTAATTGATTTAGAATGAAAAAATGTCAAAGTAGCGAAAATGGTTTTGATTTTGTTTAATCGCTATGCCGGTAAAGTTAATTTCATCGTTATTTGCTTATGCATGTTATTTATAATATTACTGACAAAAATAATAAACAAGGCAATGATTCTACCTGCGTCAAAAGAAGAAGGGGTCTTGCTAAAGAAGAGGTATGCTGTTTTCAATGAAGATGGAACACTTGCAGAGCTCAAGGGCTTTGAGATCAAAAGAAGAGGCGAGCTCAAGCTCATTAAAGTTTTCCAAGTACATCTCCTTTCTAATACAATCAATTACTACATTGTACTTGGTTCAACCAGCAATGTCATTGCGATTGTGTTGTTGGATACATATCCGGGTTTAATGGATCTTCAACATTCAGGTCCTGACAGGTCATAATATATTGATCTGAGAAAGTATTATACATCACTGTTTTCTCTGTAATCTTTGAAATTTAGGCCCTGAAATGTAGAAGCATAGTAATCTGGGAAAGTATTTTATATCGCCGCCTCTCTTGTAGGTTTCATATTAAATGCCAACTTTGATCATATAAAACCAAAATGATAAAAAAATTACGATGTGTAATTGGTTTCTTACATAGATATTTGATTATTTATTTGTTGCGTGACAGGCAGAGGTGTTTGACAAGTTTCTCCATGGATCAACTCTAGAGGAGTGCTATGCTGCTGTTGCATCAGTTGCAAATCGATGGTTAGATATGCTTGATGTAAGTTGCCTTAGTAAATAGTACAATAAAAATGTTCGTTAATGGTATTGTGGGGCGTGGGAATGGGGCTGCGATATGGGGGTTTGGGGATTAGGGTATGCAATTGTAGCCAGACCCAGCCAAACCATCCTGTGAAAACTCCTGTAATTGGACTTATGTGGTTTTTTCTTCGTTTGAAAACTCCTGTGATCTGTCTGCAGAGACTGGTCAGTAACCATTTCATCCAGGCCTGGTTGGGCCAACAAATTTAGTGGTACCTTTGCCAGATTCTCCTTGTTGAAAACGTTTTCAGTCTGGCAATATATTGTAAATGGTAAATAGTTGTTTTCTGCTCTTAAATTTGCTTTTTCTTTTTTTCAGAATCAGGGAATTGATTTAGCTGATAGTGAGTTGCTAGGCTACATATCAGAGTCGAATACAATGAGCAAGTCATTGGTAGATTATGGCGAGCAGAAATCCTGTGCTGTAACTACTGCCAAACGCCTAGCTGACTTCCTTGGTCCTGCCATGGTCCGAGAGAAGGGCCTGCGTTGCACCTATGTTATTGCACAACAACCACAGGTAAACCATGATTTCCTGCTGTTCCTTTTCATGACTGACCAAATTTTATCTGTGGAATACTAAGAGGTCATTGACCAGAACTCGATGTTTTATCCCAAAATTTGAGTCCCTATGCATATAACCTTAAATACATGGATTTGGTATGACCTAGTCCAGTACGTGTCGGAACCATCAATAATGAGAATTTATTTAAAAGGAACCCATTTTATCCTATGGCTAGATGCCTATGCATAAATAGAACCTTCATTCAACTCGTGTGTTTGGTACAATCCAGGCTGCCACATACAGGTATCGGAAATTACCAGTATGGTGTTCCAAGTATGATTGTACCTTTTTCAATATTGTTCCACATTGCATTCATATTATTGTACAGCAACAACATATGTTCTTGTTTAGTCAGGTACTATAAGAAACTTCAATCACAGTTCTTTGGAAGATCTAAATGGAAAAAAATAGAAATGAAAAATTTTCAACAACAACATAATTTTTGTTCATTAAAATCATGCAGGGAACATCAGTAAGCGAGCGTGCTGTACCAGTAGCATTATTTGGCAAGGAAGTTGGTATAGCACATTTCTTCTCTTTTGTTCATGGCAAGAGTTTGAGTTTAGGCTTGGTAAACTTGAATATTGTTTTAAACAATCGATAACAGGTTTGACCAGGACCATTATTTCCCTAGTACAACAATATGCTTCATTTTGACCTACTTGGTCTCTCAAACTGGCAACCGAGCTGCACATAGCCTCTGAACTGCTATTTGAACTAAATAAGTGACTGAAAAAATGAAACATTAAGCAAAAGATGGTTGGACTGCTGCATACCAGTTAATAATCCAAATGATATTTTACATGAAAAATCTAAAAGAATAAAAATTTGGTAATACAACTGCTTATATCAGAATTAGCAGAATTCTGCTGATATTATGATAGATAAATGCATATAAAAGGGTAGGGTGGATGTGTGAATGCCATGTTTTGCAGCCTTACATTCCTTTATTCTTTTATGTTTCTCCAGGAGAAATCACAAGGAGTGTTTACCTTCGTAAATGGTGCAAGATCTTGTCAGATATTGGCATCCGGTCAATCATAGATTGGTCATACTACAAGCAACGCCTTTGCTCAACCATTCAAAAAATTATTACCATTCCTGCGGCCATGCAGAAGGTAATACATAGCCCCCCTCCTTATGCATAGGCGCCCTAATATTTCTCAATTTATAATTTTTTGCATACTTTTGGATGCATTTGGTCTAGCAATAACAATTGACCTGACATGAGAGAAATCTAAGTCCCATTTGTGAGAGAATTTATCAGAATTCAAAGAATTTTTGATTAAAATAAATGGCTCAGCATTAATTCATGCTCTAATGCCTTGGTAATCCCAATAAGGGACGTCAATTAATAAAGGAAAGAAATTGACCACCACAATTAGTTCTGGCTAGTTTCATGTCTAATTCCTTGATAAATTAACAAAATAACAAGAATGTTGTATTCCTTTGACAAAATTATAAGGTGTCTAACCCTGTACCAAGAGTGGTCCACCCTGATTGGTTGCACAAAAAGGTGCGAGAGAAGGAAGATCGGTTCCGTCAGCGCAAGCTCAAGGACATTTTTAAGGCAAAAGAAACAGACAAGAACACAAAAGGAATAGAAGACATAGCAGACATGGAAGATTTAGGCACATCAAAGGTTGAATCTAGAGCATTGCATAACCCAATTGCCCGTAGATTTGAGGCTAACAAGGACAATTACCCAAACAAACGAGTATTGGCTCCTCGTCAGAAGATTGATGATAATGCCCCCAGTGAAGAGGTGGATAAAGAGAAGGATTATTGTGGATGGCTCGATGGCAAGAAGAGAAAATGGAAGCAGGTTCTTGAACAAAAGAAAAGACGCAGGTAGATTTTGTGTTTCTGAGTTGTATGATTCGAAGATTCTCAAGTTTTAACATTTCTACTCCAGGGATAATGCATTAAATTATTGTTTTACCAATTAAAAGTAAATGCTCGCTAGCATAAACTAAAAAGCAGGCTCCAACAGGAATGGATTGTTTGGTCAAGTTGTGATGCTAATACTTAATTTGGACCAGATACCTAATCAACTACAATGCAAGTAGAGAATATCATAAAAGAACAAGCTTGTGCCCCACTGGTGTATATAAATTTATTGTTCAGGTTTGATTGTCATTATGGTGGATATAAAAGAACAAGCTGAATTTTGTCTTTTCTTTTCAGGTTCTGCGATGCTAATATTTCATCTAGTGTTGTTGGCCAATCAAAACTTGCCACATCCATTCTTGGTAAACAGCTTGGCAAGGATGGGACCCACACTACAGTTTTCAGGAAACAGGAGCTGGCTCTTGTCAAGACTCATTGGCAAGTAAGTTCCGTACTCATTTTGCCATATATTGGTGCTTTAGCATCAATGCAACTGTCATGGTGCCCTCATACCCACAGATAGATTTAAGAAAAGAAAAGAAAAGAGAAAATGTTATAAATTTAGTTGAATCAGTCAGCTCTGTTGTGGTATGAGTCAGAGCTGGCTGCCAATTCTAGCTTGCCAATTTAAAGCTTAATGAACTTTTACCTCAGATATCCAGAATTACACATTATCTGATGAATTATTTTATTTATGGATCAGATAATTCAACTGGTTCCTAGTGGTCAACTCGGGTGTTTGTTAGCATGGGTGGTTGCCAATGGAGTAATGTTTAAGGTCCCTATAAATGTGCCAAGACTGTTCTATATCAACTCCAGAGGTACCGTTCCAGAAGAGTTCCCTGGTAGGCGCGTGAAGAAGATTCTTCCTCACAGCCGACCCAACTATGACCTCCTTGAGGTATCCATCAGATGTTTGAATTTAATATATTTTTTTTTCATTTCTTCATTCTTTTTTATCATTTCAGTACCACTAAAAACACTCTTTTGAACTCAATTTTCAGATTTTGTATGTACAGCCGTAATATTTTGATTTAGTTAAATCTGATCAAGCCCTGAAAATTTCATAGCATTTTCTTAACTTAGATTTATCTTGTACAAAATTTACACATCTGATACTGCTTTTGTATAAACCATACTATTGATATGTATCTAAAATAATAATTTTGTATGTTATATGTTATATTTGCATAATTTGAATCCATTTGAATACATAATAGCCTGGGCAATGGTTCTGTGGTTCTGTAGGTGATTGTTATTTATTTATTTTGTTTGGTATACAAGATATAACCTGAAGATGAAAAAAACCTTTTGTTGTCATCTTTAAATTGGTATATCTGCCTACCCCATGTGTTAGAGACCTTGGTATGGATGTAGCTGCTATTTTTTAAAGATTACATAACCCATAGAACCATAAGACGCATTATTAGCAGATCTGTGATTTATACTCCGTTACGAGCTCTAATTTTATTTTTAATTTGCGGCTTACTATAGGTTGTCACAAGTGAAGACAAGTTTAAGTCTGCCAGCAAGAAGCTTGAGGCCTACCTTGCAGAGCCTGAAGTTGAGGTATGGTCTATATGTTAGATGACTGGTCTAATGATACCTTATCTCCAGGATTGACTGGTCTATATGTCAGAAGGGTTTCACACTGGTTCTCCAAGACTGTCCTCCAGACCTGTCAAATTAAAATTGGGCCCCATCTTAACCCATTTTAGGCCACAGCATACTTAATTTGCAATAAAGATCTGTTACACATAAATTGAGTTAATTTTACTATCACTCTGCAACACCATTAGGGCCGAAAGACCAAATTAGCCTGAGTTTGCACTAGCAGTATGAGATACACGACAACATACAACTACAGCACAACGTGACCTTGTTTGAGTGGATGAACAAACCAGGTAACAGCAAGAACCAACCAGAACATAGCACTGTTATTGTTTGTGCAATCTATCAATTGAACCACATTGACTGCTAAAAATTGTTCAATTAGGCCTGATGTTGAACCAATTTATCCTCTATTAACTTTCAGTGGTGCAGTCAAACCTTAACTGAGGTTTTATTGTTATCGGCTGAACCTAAATGAACTTTTAGTTCTATTTTCAGGTGTGCAATTGAGCACCGTGAGTTATGTTATTGTTACTGATTACTGGTCTTTTGTAGGGGATATATGAGACAAAGGTAACAGTAGATTTCAACGCGATCCTCAAATTAGGATGTGTGTGCAAAGTGAACAAGAGTGCAACCAACAGGAGCATGCAACAAGGATGGAATCTATCTGAGCTAAGCATGAAGACCACAGCCGAGTGTGCTTACCTGGAGCAGTCGATTTCATTTTTCTATCTCTATCACAGGTTAGTTTACCGGATGCTACGTATTGATGTCATATTGCTACTGTTAGAATGTACAAGGACCAGGTGTTAAGATGTCACCTTGACGAGTCATCAGCATTTTCTGATGATGAAACCTTTTCCAATTTTATTGTTTCAATGGTGCACGCCTGCGAGTACAAATTTCGTTGCGATGCTTACTAGGAAAATTCACATGGTTTACAATGACAGTTATGCAGAGACTGTACATGCAAATTGTGTTGTCATCTGTCTCATCATGGAAAACACATACTTGGTGTTCAAAATTTCAGCCCTCGTAATCTCTATTTTATGTATGTGAACTCTCATAGAAATAATACTAAATCCCTATTTTTGCTCTACAGCTTATCCGAAGGACGAGGTGTGTATATCATATATTTTCCTGTCTCTCGTGCAGTAAATGCTATTGTAGTAAATCCTGTCAGAAATAGAGAGCTGACTTCTGGCCTTCTTGAGAAGAACTTTCGTGAAGCTTGCCAGACTATACCTAATACATCTACTGTATCAATCCCTGCATTTAAGGTAATTGTTTTAAATTTTTGCAATGTACAGGTTTTGGGTATGCCTTTAATTGTTAGTCATATGGTGATACTTAAGGCTCACGTAAGCAACTCAATCATAGCCTAACAAATTAGTACAGTACTTGAATGAAATAGTAATGAAATATAATTATACGCCAATAGGCACATTCTAAGAACCAAGACTGCTGCCTAAGATTTTAGTATTGTACCGGTTAGGTCTGATTCTGGTCCGGTATCATACTTTGTACTGTTTTGTTGGGTTGCGTCTTCTTTTTTTTTTTTGTGAACTTAATCGGTTTCTTGATTTTGGTTCAATAAAGTGTTGAAAATTCAGAAGTATTGGCTTGATCTAGTAGGATGGCAGTTCTACGTACTGCCGGTTGATATCCTACCGGGGACAGCTAGCCAGTATGACAATCCTTGTTACACAATATAACTTTTTTTGCATAGTGTTAATGTGCTTTCTTGTTACGAAGGTGGATTATTTCCAAACATGGGAAGCTGCTAGCAAGTTCCTGCAAACAATGCTAACTGACTACAGGTCTGCTCTTTTTCTTTTTCACCTTATTGTGCTACTTGAAGACATGAAATGTTATCTGTTTTTCACCTGCAATTGAGAAATAAAATTACATGCCCCCCTTCGTCAAGTTTTAACCAACAGAAGATATTGCTATTAAAAAGGTACATGCTTGCTGGAATGTCTAACAGCTATGTATATAGAACAGGTTCTTTAATTTTGGCTTAATTTGTATAATTTTAAATATATCCTTTTATCTAGTATCAATTCCTTGACATGCCAATCCTCAATGGTTATTAACTTTTAACTTGTCCTCTCACCATGCTTGATTTTAGTAGTTATTTAATTTTATTCCTTTGTAGGCGTCAGCACCTGGAACCCATTATTGGTTTGATAGAATGCCCCAGTATACATGCAGTAAAATCAAATATATGGGCGTTAGATGACTTCCCTTGTGTTGCTGTCCCTTGCAATGCACGAGACAGTGACTATCAGGTCGCACAATATCCTTTACTCTTTTTTTTTTTGTTATTTAGGATTATATTTAATTTATAGGCTAGGCTGTACATTACTGTATGTACTGGATAATGTAATATTGTTCCACCAATTGTGGATAGGCCCTTGACTAGCCTTAGTTTAGTCTGATTTTGAATTAGCCCTGCTTTAAGAACTAAGTCTTAGTTCTGGCATCCTTGCATTAACCATCTGACTCAGCATTTGGAGCTCTATTTACACTCAGTTGTGTACAATTTAGCACCACAAAAGCCAAGTAAAGAGAATTAAGCAGAACATTTTGTCCAACCACTTGTTACTATGATTGTAATTTCTCAATGAAGAGACAATTTGACCCATCTAAGCTAATTTCATACCGATTTCACCTCTGTTATATGTAACTGAGACTCAATTAAGGTCAGATCATCCCAACTTAAACTTCTGCCTTGAGTTACCCTTTGTGTTGCGGTTAGAACACCTAGAAAAGCAAGAAAGGATACCAAAATGGGAGGTTATACAGGATTGTGCGTAATATAGGTACTTGTTAGATGGGTGGGTTAGTGCTAACTAATTTTATTAAATAACTAATAATAGGCACTTCTGTGGCAAGTAACAGCTGGAAAAGTAAGTATGCAAAGATGTGTGGCATCCTCGCAGTGGTTCAGTGAAAGAGTTCTTCTTTCTAGATATGCTCATGTATTTCTCTCTCTCAGCATTTTTTTTAAACAATGTTGTACTTTGTTATGAAATTTGCAGGTTTTACAATTTGAAATTAGCTTCCAAAAGTTCTTGCCCCAGATGCCCCCCGATTACTTTTATTTGGACAGTATATATTATCCCCTGCAAATAGGGTCTTACGCTGATTTTGCAGTTTAGAATATTAGCAAATGGCAGATTACTTTCTGCTTTCTTTTTTAAAATAGCGCACAATCCGTGGAACCAAGATTAAATCGATGGATGCTACTTATAACTCAAAACAAAATTGAATGCCCAGTCAGAAAAATCAGAAATGTTGATTGATTATTACCAAGTAGGTACAGTAGTGTAGTTTGCAACAAGAAATATTAGCTAATTAATCAGCAACGAACACAGGTTCAGAAATAACAAACCAACCTATGGAGCAATTTACATGATTTGTTCTCGTTAATCATCATGTAATAATCTATATTTAACTTGGCATTATTGTATGACTTGCGTTGTAAATCTGCAAATTTGGTCTAGCTAAAAGGATTGTTATTTTGAACTATGGTATTCACTGAGGCGATACTTTATAATTATTTGAACAGGTACCTTTGGGAAATTTTGAATTTGATTGGCTTCTTTTCACCTCAGATATTTTCTTCTCAAGGGCTTTAAGAGATCAGCAGCAGGTTAGTTATTTGCACCATGCACCAGCATTCTCCATTTGTTCTAAAGTGAATTTTATCTGCTTAGTTCTTCTTCATTTTGGTTTTTCTCGGCCTATGTATGAATTGGTGCTTGCGTAAGCTCGTGATAATTAGTTTGACCCAAGAAAAACATGAAAGAAGTGATAGTAATTATGCATGTCTACAAGTTATGGATTTGTTCACAGTTCACACAGATTTTGGGATGCTGTCAGTGCTCTGTTGAAATGCTTGAGTGTTGATAGATGGATAGGCAGGCACACATGCACACGGAAGCAATCTCTTTTCCTTGTAATATTTAAAATGCTCTTTCTCAGGTGCTTTGGATTTCAGATGATGGAATTCCAGATTTAGGAGGCACATACGAGGGAGACTCATGCTTTGCTGATGAGGTACTTATTTCTTCATTCATTTACCACAAAGTATAAGAAAGCTTTTGATCCAGATTTTTGTTTTGTATCTTTTGCTTTTTTATTGTATTTAATTGAAGTTCTAATTTAGGCATCAGGGATAATCAATATTCCAGATGGAACCTTAAATATAAACCTAAGCCAGTCTATATCATGTGGATACTTGATTTGATTGTAATCTGAAATCTATAGGTCAGTCAGCCAGATCTTAATAATCCTGGAGCGTACAGAAGAATATCTGTTGAACTAAAGGTAAGTTCAAGTTTCTGCCTTCTTTCAAATAAAAATGACCTTATGTTATGATCTGCAAAGAGTGTGAATATAAGAGTTTTATTGTGACACTTCATTTTTTTTTCGGGAGGCCTTGTTACTTCATTTCTTACTAACATTACGTGTATGTTTGTGGGGTGTGCCAATGTTAGGTTTGTGATTCATATTTAAAATCGTGGGTTTTAAAAGAGCTAACAGACATAATTATATAAAAAATGATGACATGCAGGGTTCAAGTTTGACATCCCTGAAAGGTTTTAGAAACCAGCAAAGAAAAATTGAAAACAAGGACACCATTAAATAAGAGTATCCAAAGTTTACCTACACATGATGCACTTAAACATTCTCTTGCTGATGCTGGCTTGGTGTAGATTCATCATCTGGCAGTTAATTCGCTCCTCAAGAGTAGCCAGCTGGATGAGATGGACGGAGGGCCAGTGTACTGTTTCGACCAGGAGGCACCACCTAGCGAAGATGATTTTGATGAGTTGGTCTCATGCCGGCCCGCCTTTCAGGTTCTGAAGCAACTAGTACAGAGATGTGTTTCTGATGTCGTCTCATCAGGAAATGTATTTGCTGATGCGATACTCCAGCACGTGTACCGTTGGATCTGTAGGCAAGTATATGATATTTCACTATTTTATGGCAAAAGATCACAATACCAGGTTGTGGTATGGTTTTCATCAGGTTTGTGTATTGCTGCCAAACAGCTTTCAGCAACTGCCATGGGTACTGATACTGTTTGGATCTATTCAAGATCTTTTTTGTTCCTTTGTATTTCTTTGTTGTGGTCTTTGTTCGTTCCAGTCACATAATTGAGCAAAAATTGATAAAAATGCAGTTCAAATCAGGTTTAATTGAGGGTTGATTGAAAGCTCTATTGAACCAATCAATTCTGATTTATACATCAGCCAAAGATATTCTATGATGGCCATAATTGTATCGTAACTCTGCCTATGTTTGTCTTTCAGCCCTTCATCAAAACTTCATGATCCTTCTCTCCATCGTGCCCTTCACAATGTAAGTTCAGATAACAGTGCTTTCCAAATATACTGTTTAGGCTCAGTAACGGTGCACATATCAAGTCATACTTAACCTGGTACAGAACTCTACCAGTCATGTTGAAAATGAACTCTCTGATAGTTTGTAAATGGCAGGTAATGAGAAAGGTGTTTGCGTTACTAATCGCTGAATTGAAGAATTTAGGGGCCACTGTCATATTTGCTAGTTTCTCTAAAATAATTATTGACACTGGCAAGATTGATTTGGCATCAGCACATGCCTACTGTGATTGTATGCTCAATACACTTCAAAAAAGGTACTGTTTTCTTTGTGTTTTGCTTCAAGTTTCAGAGAGAAAGGAGGAACACAAGACATGTCTGTGGGAATATTTTTTCTGTATATCCTGTTTTTGATAAAAACTGAAAACAATATCCCTGTTTTTGAAAAAATAGCAAAAAAGGTGCTTGAAATCTGAATGCGCAAAAGTGTTTAATGAACTCATGCATTGATATAGTAAATCGCAAGGAACAAAAGATCCGAACAACTGTGTCTAAAGCTCTGAATACATGCATCCATACAACACTACCACATGTCCCATTTCAAGTATACTTTGTGCTATACAAATAGGGGTTCTGTTCCTAATCTATCCAAAAAACGTGATGGACAGAAAAAATACTTATCAGTTCCAAAATTAATTTTCTTGCAATTATCAATGAAAATAGGGCCAAATTTTTTTATCATGCACCCTCGCAACAAAATTATGCTTACTATACAAAAAATGAGTAATTCCATTGTACTTGGTGTAAGGTCGTGGCAATTTCTTCAATGCCCCATCTTATCTCAATATTTTTCAAGGAAATCCCGAAGTACCCATTTTTTACTTAAAATGGAATTAGATATGGGAGGCAGTGGTCGGTATTTCATAATTTGTTGCAAGAAATTTTATATTTCAAATGTTTTGTTAAGAAATGCATGAGATTCCTCATCTTGCTGGGGAGTATATATGAGATCATCCTGAAAATAGTTTTAATTTATATTAATGCTAAGTCTATGTAATTGAACCAGAGCTTTCAATAGAAAAAAAAATACTAATTTATAAAGCAAATTTTGTTTCTGTTCTTTAGGGATCTTTTTGAGTGGATTGAGCTTGAGCCTGTTCATTACTGGCACTCCTTGCTCTTTATGGATCAGGTTTCTTTTTTTATATTTTTTATCATTTTTTTTTTTTGATATTGCATGCGCCTAGTGTATACATGACAATTTAATGCATATTATTTCTTAGGAAGTCACTAAATCTTGCCCGTGTGACAGTTACTGAATTTTGATTGGTCCTCCTGGAGCCACCAAACTTTTGATTTGTCTAATTAGGTCACTTTATCACCCCTCCATCCAAATAACTCACAGCTAAAGTCAGTATCCACACCCAAAATAAAAAAATTGTCTACGTCTGCATGAATATAAGTTAACCTATCTCAGCCAAAAATGTTCTCCACATCATAAAAAGTATCCATCTGAATTCGATACTTCTTTGTGATGGTAAGATAACGGATTGACCTAATTGAGGCGATCAAAATTTTACTACTTGAGGGGGACCAACCGAAGTTAACCAATCAACTTGGGATATAGAAGAAAATCTATGCAGATTAATTATTCTTTATTCTTTCCCAAGTCATATGGAGGTAGATAGAAGAAAATTTATGCAGATTATATTTCAAGTTACTCATCTGTTTCTGTGCTGTATGGTATAGTATAACTATGGAGGAATCCGAGCTAAATCTGAAAAAGAGCCATCTCCTGACGAGCCTCAAGTTGATATCATCTTGAGCTGGAACATAGCACAATCACTACCCAAGGAAATTCAGGTACTGTGCGGTACCGACACATCATGAACAGCACCGACCAGTTTCTGACTTTTATGATTGTTGACTACAATAGCACCTCTATACAACTGAGGATACATTACACCATTACTGTGTTTGAACATGCCAATCAGCCCATACATAATACGAACTATACTGAATTTGCAACAATTGTTTGGTAATCTTTGTAGCATTTGCGGTGAACATGATTAACTTGTCAAATAATACAATTCAGGGTCATTTTGAATTGATTGTATCGGAGTTCATGTACTTACCATGGAAGTATTTGGAGACGCAAATAGCTAGACGTACAAATACTTTAGATGAGACATCTTCTACTCAATCTATTACAATCATGGCTGCAGAGAACATTGAGACTTCAGTAGCAGATTTTCTCAGAAATAAGGTAACTTTGTATTCTCAGAAAAGTTCTTGTGTGCTTGCAGAACAGGAAAGTATCTCAATACCACTTTTTACTCAAAGAAAGGGAGGAAAATAATAAGCTTCCTTTATGCGAGGCTCAAAGAAAGAAAAAACAATAAGCTTCCTTTATGCATTACACAGTGCTTACAATAATATATACATGAGGTATTTTTTTGTTTCCTTGGTTTGTTTTTTTTGTGGGGGGTGGGGTGGGCAGGGGTGGAGGGATTGGGTATATGAAATCCCAAATAAGGCTGCTACTGTTATAGTTTGGTCTGTACAGGATTAGCATTTGGCACTCAGTACAGAACATGCTTGAAATTTTAGCCTCAACCTTCTGTTGTTTTGTTTGTGCATGCAGATACGCAGCCATTTCTCGGTGAAGCTTCACAAAATAGTCGATGAGATGAACCGCAAATTGGCCCTCGATAAAGAAAGAGATCCCACATTGGAGTTCATAAAACATGTTTTTGCCGTTCTCTGTCTTGACCAGAATGTACAATATGATATTCTTGTAAGTTCTGTTATAACATTTATTTTTGTCTCCAAGGAGCTCTGAGTTGCATGTCTGTATTTATATTCACCATACAATAATAAACCTTTTTCTTAAAATCTGCATGCCCTGCAGTCATATCTTCTTGTTTGATTTTATAAGCATGCTTGTGTTGCATTTTGCACAATTGAGGGTAATTTGAGGCTAAATTAACTAAATGGATGAAAACTGAGGTGATACACATGATTGATGGTTAAATGAGTCTGAAATGGCTGGAATACATGCTAAGTGCTAAAGCTGAGAGATGTTCTCAATTTATTTAGTTTAAATTGGTATTACATTTGCACATTTGGGTTTCTGTCTCTGATGATGCTCTGATCCACTGCTGGTCTAACTTGGGCCTTGCGAACTGCTAGCCTTTGAATCAATTTTCAGTTTTTGCATTTGTAACATGAGGCGGGTTAAAATGCATCCTCCCTTTTGTGCTCCTAACGTGCACCCTCCTCTCATATCTTCATTTTCAAAGTTCAAATAGTCGATTTGAACCTTCCAATGTGTTCTCCATATTAAAATGTGCTTGGAGACCAAATTTTACATTTTTTGAATTTTTTTTACTATTTTTTCAGAATTTTTGAAAATCATCACTTTGCTGAATTTTTTATTATTGTTTAGTTTAATAAAAAATTCTGAAAAAATAGTAAAAAATTTCAAAAAAATGTAAAATTTGGTCTCCAAGCACATTTTAATATGGAGAACATGTTGGAAGGTTCGAATCGACTATTTGAACTTTGAAAATGAAGATATGAGGGAAGGGTGCACGTTAGGAGCACAAAAGGGAGGGTGCATTTTAACCCTCCTCTTGTAACATATTTCGAGTAACAGCATGATGTAATTTGTCTTTCGCTATAACTTGGTTATAATTTTTGCAGACAACAAGAAAGAACTTGTTGAGGCTGGTCGGTGTTAAAGATTTCGACCGAAAAGTGCAGTTCGAGGATGTTTGCCCTTCCTTTTGCCTTCCAAATGTTATCTGCAGGTAACTAACTGCCTTATCTATGCCATACAAACTGTTACGTAGCAGACTTGCTGTGTAACCCCACCAAACCGATTCCCTGGGGAAGATATCACTATCACATTTCCTGCTAAACCATGCCAACCCTTAAGAAATGAGAAAAACACATATTGCCCAATTGTAGAAACTGAAAAATATCTCATATGCCTCTGAATAGCATGAGCATGGTCACGTACCATTCAGGCTTGGGGGGTGGTATGGAAATATTTCAGTGTCGTGTTTACATTGTTTACATGCATGCAGATATAAAGTTTTCAAGATAAAAAGGAAGGGCATTTAATTGTATAATCACGAGTTCTCAACCAGAAATCTGGTTATTTTTATTCAGTTATTGCAACGACTGTCGGGATCTGGACTTATGCCGAGACTCAACGCTGCTCGACCAGGAGTGGCGCTGTGGCGTGCCGGAGTGTGGCCAACCATACAACAGGGAGAAAATGGAGAACTCACTTCTACAGATAGTACGTCAGAGGGAGAGGTTGTACCACTTACAGGATTTGCTGTGTAGAAGATGTCGGCATGTCAAGGCTGCACATCTGGCTGATCAGTGTTCCTGTGGTGGCTCTTTTAAGTGCAGAGAGGGGTGTTCAGAATATTTACAAAAGATAAGGATCTTTTTGCATATTGCGCAAATGCAGAAGTTTAGGTTGCTTGAGGATTGCGCTTCAAGGATTTTGGAGAAATTTTGATTTGAATTGAGTTGGTTGTGAGACTTTGTACATATGCAGTCTGGAAGCATTATTTTTTATACAAGCTGAATTCAAATACTTGAAAGTTTTCTAGTTGTAAGGTTAACTGTACAGTAACTAAGCATTATTTATTAGAGATTCATTCATAACCAGGTGCTTGTAATTCATTGGTTCAAATGTTCGCTCAATTACTAGGACGAATTACTGCATTCTCTGGATAATTCACTGAACTCTGGAAGTGTTAGTCACTTAGTCCCTTCTCC
This sequence comes from Carex kokanica, assembly GCA_025461125.1. Classification (NCBI taxonomy): domain Eukaryota; kingdom Viridiplantae; phylum Streptophyta; class Magnoliopsida; order Poales; family Cyperaceae; genus Carex; species Carex kokanica. The sequence continues at coordinate 2,431,334 of JAJGRX010000348.1, forward strand.
ATTAGTACATTGAGCACGTACTGTTCGGACGATTCCAGGTCTGATCATTAGGTGTGAAATCTATATAGTTTATTTTAGGGTAGCTTTTACAAGTTTGAATTTTTATAGAATTAACATGATAACGTCTCATTATTATTTTCACACTATTTAGATTGTCGTCGGAGAATTATATACAATTTTTTCATTCTTTCTAGTTATGATTATCTTGTGTAATGAAATAATGAACTGTTATTAGTTAAGATTGAACTCGTGACACACAAGCACGTATGGAGGTTGCTTCAGAGGAAAAAAATATAAGAAAGAAAACAAGAGCTTAAGCGGTTCCATGGTTGCAATAAATAATCGGTCCATAAATGGTGCATGTTACAGTTTGCATCAAGTCACGAACAATTTCAAAAATTCGTGCATATCATGTGTGCGCGAAATTTGATGTTAATCGAACCGCCACTTCCTTGGAAAGGAAACAGCGGGATAGGCAAAACATGTTGACATGTTTTGAAACCGGGCCTAGTGGCCTACTAATCGTTTAGCTGAAAAATGTACCAGTAACCAGCTCAAGCATAGTCACGGAGCAGGCCATCGAAGTATCGAACGGTCAGCATTGTTACCCCATTTTAGGTCCGCTCAACGCGATGCCATGTCCTGTGTAATGTCAATTATTTTTTTATCAAAAAGAGATGTGTGCCAATCAAGCACCGCGTGTTATTGATAGTACTTCATTAAAATTAATCCGTTCATTATTAATTTGTACGAATGTAAACAAATCTCATAAATTTAGATAGGTTCGACTTGATTTTAAATACGCTCACGAGATGAGAATACTTGCTCCACGTGCAAACTCTCAACGATTATTAAAATCGCTTCAATTCCTTTTAGAAATTTGGAAATACTTCCGGAGCTAAGGGTCGTTATTCATTTTTCTTTTCCCACTAATATATACATAGATGGCTGGGTCCAGATGTACCGTTTAAGATAAGTTTCTTTTATATCCTAAAATATGTTTTTTTAATTGACCTGATATATTATTTCGAACAGATCTAGCTTGTATATTTATTTTATCTAAAAGAGTTTGTTTTATACGATACTATATTGCGTTTTGTATGAGGTGCGACTTTCACGTAGCACATTAGTTCTATTAGATGATGTATTATGCCATTATGAACAAGTAATTTAGAGAGAAAATATATTAAATATTCTTATTTGTAAAAGTTATAAACAAAATTTTCTTATCTCTAATTTCTTCAACAAAATGTCTTTCTGCATTTTACGAGCTTAATATTTACTAATTTTATAAATCTAACTTTTAAGGAAAAAAATCATACAATAATATATGAGAGATAAATATATTTTAAACAAAATAACATATTTTATAAACATAAATTTTAAGAAAAGAAAATTCTATAATAAAATATGAGAGAAAATCAGTTTTTAAAGTAAATACTTAATAAAGGGTAAAAATTATCTATATAGTAAAATATTGAAATAATGTTGTGTTATTAAAAAAAAAAAGTAGTGTTAATATCATCACCCAGATAGGAGAGATAACCGGGTAGGCCTTTGTTTATTGAACGTTGATAATTGTCCCTACACCTCAATCCTCGCATTGTCCCCGTACATAACTTCCATAACTACTCTAGGAGACCACTCAAACATTAATAAAAATGGACCATTTAACATGAAGCATCAAAATATTTAACAGGAAGACTATAAGTATATATCTCTATGAAGAGAACTATATTTATGTAACTAAATTATGTCCCTCAGGCAACATCCTTTCACAATTTTTCTTTCATTCTCTGTATCATCCCCACACTACATAGGGGGACCACTCAATCTGCATGGGGAGGGGGGGGGGGGGGGGGGGGGGGGGGGGCTTCATGGACCAACCTGATAACATATTTTTCTTTTTTATATATATATATTTCAAATCTAAAACATTTCAACTTATGAGTTCAACTAACAGCTGTCAAAGTATTTAGTATTAATAAGAGAAGTGTTAATTCCTAAACAATTTAGTACTCATCTATATAAAAAGAATGCGAATAGTTTTTTGGTTGAAGTCGAAAGTTTGCGTTAGTGCGTTGGATCTCCTTCTACTAGCCAGAACTCTTTCTGAGATTCGTGTTATATTAAAACAGACAATTCAAATCGCATTTCTACGATAAGTTGCTTTAGAGAAGGCGAAGGGTTGTCTCAAAGAAGACGAAAGGTTGCTTCAAAAAACTATAAAAGAAGAACGCTTTTGTCTACAAACAAAGTAGTTATTTTCCACATTTTAAGGGCTGGTAATCAGAATCTCCTCCATGGAGTAAAAGAAGAACCTATGAATGACCTTGGGTCGACATTCCCCCCATATTACAGTCCGCGACCTTGTCATTTGACTCATTTCAGGAGAAACTGGCCATGACCACCTTTGTTTGAGCCACGTCGTAGCCCGACAGGTCATCCACCACCTAAGCCGTACATTCGTAGGCCACACCGCAAAACTGTAAAAGAAGAGCCAAGTCATTAAAAGACATGTTTCTGTTTAATAGTTTTTTATTTAATTTTTGTGTCTAATTGATAGTTTTATTTATGTAATCTCATGCGTGTTCAATGCGTGTCTATGTATGATTTGGATTTTATGTTTAATTTCTAGTGTATGATGGATGGGTTCACAAAATTAACCCAACCCTACTCATGCAACTTGATTAATTTTATTTATTTATTTGTATACAACTTAATATTAACTAATATATGATTAATAATAATTTGTGTGTAATAAATATTAATGTGTGCCAAACTCCAAACTGCATTCAAGAGAACACAATTACATGGGTCGAGTCAATCCGATTCGATCCCGACCTAACTCGAGAAAATATTAGGCTCCATCAATTCGGTTTGTGTCGGATTGGGCAGGTCGATCCATTTGAGTCGGATCGAAAATGATACCTGACCCGATCCGTTAATCTATTTTTATGAAAAATGAGGAGAAAGAAAATATAACAATTCTCATGACTTTGTTTGATCAAATAATTTTTTTAGTGCAAAATGAGGGTTCAAGTCATCAATTTATTTCTAGTATACGTACATGTATTATGATCCGAATCCGCAGTATTTTCATATAATATACAACTCTTCTCTTAACCACTGCATTAGACGTTGATGGTTATCCATTTAATCAAATATTGACCAGTTTTGAATATATTAAGGAAAAAACAAATTTGCATACTCATCTAAGTAATTGACTTTTCAAAAAAATAATGAAGTATTTATAAATTTCTCTAAAAGCGTGCTCCAGATTACTTCTTCTACATTTAAATCCGAGAGTTACAAAAGTTGTTGAATTTATAATTTTATATACAAAGTTCAACTCTTTTTTTTTTCTCGTTCCTTCAAATTTCACTGTTATGAAACAAATAAACTAAGTTTGATCAGACCTGGTCATCCTTGTTTCTCTCTTTCTCCTCCCCTTAAGTGACTTTACTACTAGCTAGCATAGTGACAACTTCATTGTTTGAAAAAGGTTCGGCGAGATCAAAAATTCGTGATTCGGAAATAATTCGGGTATAATTCGGAAATGATTCGGAATAATCCGGATCAAAGATCTCAGTCCTATAAGGAAGCATAAAAACAAAAACAAAACAAAAATGTTCTGGGAAAAATTCGCAAATAATTCGGAAAATTCGGAAAAAATTCGTAAAATTCACGAATTATTCGGGTATAATTCGGTCAAAGTTCGGTCAACCGAATAATTCGGCGTTCGGTTTGGCATCACAAAAAAAACGAATTATTCAGATATAATTTACGAATCTTGTCACTATGCTAGCTAGTATCATGGCCTTGAAAAGCAGATGTGAAATGCTAGCTTGTATAATTCGCGAATCTTATAAATCTTTCACACATCTTCAATTCTTGACAGAATTCATTTTTGTCAAATGTGAACATCAGAAAAAAAAAAACAGAACAAAAATAAAAAAAAACAATGACAACTTATATATATACATGATTACATGCCCTGCAACGACGAACGTAGATGGACTTACGAGGCCATATCTATAAGGAGATCTGGAGAAGTTACATCTCGGCGAGTTGTCGGGACTTCTCCGTTGCTCCATCTCCAGCATTACCTGTTGAAATGTCTCGACGTCACAAGGCAGATAGAAGCTTTAAGCTTTAGAAGGAAGAATAGGATTGAGAAATGAATTCATTCTATTATTGATTGAATACTGTATTACAATTACAAGCTGCTATTTATAGAAAATATAGCTGCAGGAATAATGAAACATATTACAGTAAAGTCCTTGCTTGATTAAATCTGTTGTAACTAACTTCATCTAACTAACTGCCTAACAACCTCACTAATTATCATCCTGGACTGGACGTATCCAGTGGTAGTCTATCACCAATATCCCATCAAAACAACATAATATCTATCCTATATTCCCATACAAACTTTACTTAATTTATTCTATTCCTTTTTATCTATTTAATTATTTATTTAATTATTGAGAAAATTTCTAATGTGCCCATTAAAACTTTTAAAATAGTCAATATCTCATTAAAACAATATAATATCTTATATCCCATACAAACTTTACTTTATTTCTTCTATCTCTTTCCCATTACAAGTTGTCGGGTCCGACTCTGCTGCTTTTCTGAGAGAAAAGCAGCAACCAGTTTTTTCAGATCCAACTATTCAAATTCGTCGAGATTTGTGCATGAAAAAATTTCTTTATCGATATATCCAAAATAAAAATTATTGAATAATTAGATCTAAAAAAGCAGAATTCTGTTTTTCTGTCGGAAAAGCAGGAGAGTCCATTCCCAAGTTGTCCATATATGACCTCTGTCGAAGACTTGGTTGATCGGGTTGAATTCGGCCTTTGAGAAAAAGAGGCAATTGACGGTCTATTGGGTTTAAAAGGGCAAATGTACGGAAATTAGTTGCGATACATTCATCATCAACATCTCTTTGATTCTCTGCCGACAAAAAATCTATTGCATATTATATTGAAGGGTTGCAGATAGCTAATACAACATTCTATTTTACACAAATGTCAATGGTCGAATTTGACCCAAAAGGGTCACAAGTTAATAATAATTAATTAATTATTATAATACATGTATTGGGTTCCGAATCTGCAGCATTTTCTTATGATAAACAACTCTTAACCACTAAGTTAGACGTGGTTTTCCATTTAATCAAATATTGATCAATCTTGAATATTATAAGCGAAAATAACAGATTTGCATACCACCTAAGTAACTGAATTTTTAAAAAATATTGAAATGTTAAATAGATATTTCTAAATTAAAGCGTTCTCCATAATGCAATATATAATGGGAGAAAATAAGAGAAGAACAATATAAAAAGTTTACTTCTTCTACGTTCGATTTGAAAGTAACAAAAATTGCTGAATTAATGTACAAAGGTCATCTTAATTTTTTTTTCCTCCTCTCTCCTTCAAAATTTACTGCAATGAAAAAAAAAAGTTCATGACAAATAAATGAAGTTCCATTAAATCCTGTCATCCCCTTTCTCTCTTTCCTTCCCTTCTCATAAAGTGACCAGAAAGAGCACATACTTCACAAGAAACTTTAAAATTAACTAGCGACGACTTGCAATTTTTCCAAAACAAACAAAAAGAACTAACTAGTATTTCTCATGAACAAAGCTCCCCTTGTGAGCTTCCACATATCTTGAATTCTTGACAGAATTCATCAATTTACTCAAATGTGACATCAGAAGAAAAAATGAAGAACAAAATAAAAATAAAACAATATCAACAACTCATATACATGATTAATTAAATAGGCCCCGCAACGACGATCGTTGATGGACTAATCAGGCCATATCTATAAGGAGATACTGGAGAAGTTACATCTCGGCGAGTTTTCGGGACTTCTCCGTTGCTTCATCTCCAGCATTACCTGTTGAAATGTCTCGACGTCACAAGGCAGCATTACCGGGCCATCGGATGCGAATCCGAATTCGTTTTCCGCTTGCTGGAGAAGCGCGTGAAAGAGAGTATGGTTCAAGCATGCCATCTTGACCACAAACCGTTCCTTCTTGGGTCCCACGCACACCGTTACGCAGCCTGCTGGCACAACCCGGGAGCTGCTGGCACGGCCGCTTGATTCTGACCGGCGCAGAAAGCCCGGCAAGGGTGATGTTGGATTGAATTTGGATTGGGTTTTCATGTCGTGATACCAGCTACTGAGAGACCAGCTTCTCTGTAATGTCTTGGTGAGGTTCTTCTTCTCCGTTTTCTGTGTGGAACCATGACACGAACAGCTGGTTGATTTCGATCGATTCCAAAAGCTGATCCGGGGTGATGCTTGCCTGGGTGATGATGGATTTGATCTGGATTTCGATTGGTTTTTCGTATCGCCAGACAGGCCACTACCGATGGACCTACATCTCTCTATCGCCTTTGCGAATAAACCTTTCTTCTCTTTCTTATTCAAAGAACTGCTCGGGTTCTCCATTAGAGCTCTAGAAGAAGAACACATATATATTATTACAAATACTCGATCGAAGAAATTAAGTGTAAAACTAATGGTACGGAGAAGAGAGCACTGAAAATATATATACAAAAGATATGTAACCTGTGTACATAAAGTAACCACTGTCGGAGACTTGGTTGATCAGGTTGAATTTGGCCTTTGAGAAAAAGAGGCTATTCATGGCCTTTAGGGTTTAAAAGGGCAAATGTTTCAAAAGCACATGTTGGAAGTTGAAGGAGAAAAGGTCTCAACCAATAAAGGCATTGTTGAGGAATGAGGCTTTTAGAAGCCGATGCCGATATATGGGACAGACATGTTGACTTTCTCGAACAAAATCTAAATTAAAAATTATTGTCTATTTATTTAGCGAAAAATACATTATTGTTAGAGCATCTGCAGAGAATATACTATTAGAGTTATAATCTGATGTGATGGTTTCTAATTTAATTTTAAAGATGTGAGAGAGTTTTTTATTTAGAAACTATGCATAATTTTTTTTATTAAGAATCTGTTTATAAACTTCAAACTGACAAAATAATTGGTTCAAATTATTTCTGTTTTTTAATTTGTTGTTGACATGACTTAACAGAAATTCTAAAATTAATTTCAAGAATTCGAGAGTATCTCCCCATTTTGTTCTTGTTTGTGGAATCTTTCATCCCACTTGCTTTTTTTTCTTTTTGAAATTACACACCTACTGTCCCTATTGTCACTGTTTGTTTTTCTTTCTTTTTTTAATATAACAATGGTGTGACACCTTTTGACCTTACCTCAGTTCGGTTAGTCTTCTAATAATTCGATTATTTTAATGAAATTTAAGATACTGCCCTTTTATCCCACAGGTTGTCCTTTTGACTTTCAGGGGAGAATCTGTTTGCTGGTTGATATAATGTTGTTTCGTCAGCCAATTTTTTTTAAAAAAAAGAACCAATGAAATAAGATAAAAAGGAAAAAAAGTTGTTACGTTAAAGCAAGGTTCATGGACCAACAATGGAGTTGAAATCTCTTGAAATCCTTATTAATTATAACCTAGCTATAAATCCTTTTTTGGAGTGTGCCTTCCCTGCTTAATGCATAATTTAAGTAGGGAATTTATTAGCAGGCTATCAGCTTTGCTCAAATAGATGACAGTGTTATCCTTAGGAATTTATATATATATACAAGAGTAGAACTAGGGTGCTCCTAAGCTCACCAAGCCCTTCTATGAGCTCGACTCAAAACCTATCGAATTGATTTCAAACGACATTTCCAAACCGTTAGATGTTCAATCTATATTAAAATGTGCTTGGAAACCAAATTTTACATTTTTTGGAATTTTTTTACTATTTATTAAGATGGTTTGAAAATCGCTGTTTTTATTAAAATTCTGCACCATTGGAAAACAGCGATTTTCAAACCATCTTAATAAATAGTAAAAAAATTCCAAAAAATGTAAAATTTGGTCTCCAAGCACATTTTAATATAGATTGAACATCTAACGGTTTGGAAATGTCGTTTGAAATCAATTCGATAGGTTTTGAGTCGAGCTCATAGAAGGGCTTGGTGAGCTTAGGAGCACCCTAGTTCTACTCATATATACAAATATATATGGAGGTTGTATGTAGTAAGTATAATTTCGATTTATTATATACGAAATACTGAGATATAGTGTGAAACTTTTATTAATATTTTGAGATTAATTATGATTTTATTATTACTTGAATAAAAAAAAGTATTGTATTATTAGCTCAATTTTGAAAAAGAAAAGTCAACTGGCCCACATGATAGGGGCATTGTGAAAAGACCAAGTTTCTTTTCATGGCATTGGCACTTAAATGAGTGTGTCAGCAGCTTTTCATATGCGGATTTTTTATTTTTAAAAATAATAAAAAATATATTTACGAGAAAAAGATGGATTAGATTTTTTTTCTTTTTTTTTAGGATTCAAACAAGGAACATAATTATTAGTTTGGTCCTTTGGACAACAAATCAGATCTAAATTAAAATGATGCGTTAACGAAAGAGGATATGAATTCCCATTTGCACCCCTTAAAAAAAAAGGAACCAAACCATTCGCCTCAGCCCAAAAAGACCGAACTAATATGGGATAAAATAAAAGTACTACTTTTTTCGAAAATATATTTCTAATTAAAAAATTGTTCGATATGTGTATTTAGTGTTTCCAATGTTTTTTTTTCTCTTCTAAAAATAGATCTTGATTATTTTCTAACTTGATGGGTTGTCGCTAGGGGGGTGAAAACGGAGCGGATTCGGAGCGGATAATGCCGATACTATATCCATATCCATATTTTAGTGAGCGGATATGAATACGGATACGGATAGTAAACGGATGTCAGAATAAAAAATCAAATTCACCTTAAACGGATACAGATACAAAGCGGATAATCCACGAATACGGATTCAAATACGGATACTAAACGAATAAATATCGGATAATTGAGTCATATGAATTTGAAGATACAAATATTAACTAAAAAATTTAATTAAATTAAGAAAACCAAATCAGAAAATTAAAAAAATGGAGGTGTTCTTGAATATAGAAATGGAGAAGAATTTATACAATAGGAACAAACTTCAAAGCAGTATGTCGCTGTCGGCCAACTTTATAGAAAAAATAATAATGAAAATTCAGTTCAAACTCGAAAGCAACGACGTCCAGATTGGTTGACAATTTTAATCCCACATTAGAAGAAGAGTTAGGGAGGAAGCAGTATATAATGCCCTTCTGTTTGAAGTGCTTCAAACAACGGAGTGGGGAGCTATTGGATACTGCTGTAATTGTATCCGTGAAGATTCGTATCCGGATATATACGGATATCCGCTCTATTTAGAATCCGTGAAAATTATCTGAATCCGTATACGGACGTTTTCTCCTCACTTTGAATATATCCGGATCCGTTTACACTCCTAGTTGTCGCTCTTGTTGGAGAGAGATAGAAGCATTAACAATCTTAAAAATAATTTTGGAAACTATACATGTGCTGGCTCAGTTAATATTTGAATATATATATAAGGGGAGCGGCTAAGTTGCTGCCGGCAGCATTTCGGCGAGGTGCTTACGGGGGCATATCTTGCAATTTAATGTTCAAACAACAAATTCAAACCGTTAGATGTTCAATCTATATTAAAATCTACTTGGAGACCAAATTTTACATTTTTTGGAATTTTTTTACTATTTTTTAAGCTGGTTTGAAAACCGCTGTTTTTATTAAATTTCTGAAGCATTGAAAACAGCGGTTTTCAAACCAGCTTAAAAAATAGTAAAAAAATTCCAAAAAATGTAAAATTTGGTCTCCAAGTAGATTTTAATATAGATTGAACATCTAACGGTTTGAATTTGTTGTTTGAACATCAAATTGCAAGATATGCCCCCGTAAGCACCTCGGCCGAAATGCTTCCGGAAGCAAATTAGCCATACTCTATGTATAAGATATGCTAGACAAATAATTCTTTGGGGCGGTTTGTATGTGGTAATGGTTTTAGTAGTGAAGATTAGTCACTAGGCTGTAATTGCTTAAAATTGCACGCTTTCCAATATATATATATAGAGAGAGATAGAGAGAAGGGATCCAATTACATCTTTTTTGGTGACACATCATGACACCGTTTTTTTTATAGATCAATTTTGTGATTTCAAAATTCAAACAGTCGATCCGAATCGTTCAACATGATCACCATATTAAAATGTGCTTGGAGATCAAATTTTACATTTTTTTTGAATTTTTTTACTATTTATTAAGATGGTTACAAAATTGTTGTTTTTCAATGGTCTGAAAACAACGATTTCGTAACCATCTTAATAAATAGTAAAAAAATTCAAAAAAATATAAATTTTGATCTCCAAGCACATTTTAATATATCCATCATGTTGAACGGTTTGAATCGACTATTTGGACTTTGAAAATGGTAGGTGTCAAAGTGTGTCACTAAAAAATGTGTAATTTGATCCCTCCTCATATATATAATGATGCTACGATACTTTGAGAAGTAAAGAAAGTGTTTTACTTTCCCCTCATATCTTTATTTTTAAAGTTTAAATAGTTGATCCGAACTTCTCAATACGATCTTTATATTGAAATGTGCTTGGAGACCTTACATTCTTTAGAAATTTTTTATTATTTTGTTATTTTTGAAAATCAGTGTTTTTCTAAATTTTATTTAATGAAAAGCCGTGATTTTCAAAAATTATAATAAAATAGTAAATTTTTTTCAAAAAATGTAAAATTTGGTCTCCAAATACATATCAATATGAAGATCATATTGAGATGTTCGGATCGACTGTTTGAACTTTGAAAATAGAGATATAAGCGGAAAGTAAAACACCCTCTTTACTTCCAAAAACATGATAGCCTATCTATATATATAGAGAGAGAGTCTGGCTAAATTGCTTCCAGAAACACTTCGACTGAAGTGCTTATGGGGTCAAATTTTAGTATTTTATGTTTGAAATGTCGATCTAAGTAGCTCAATAAACTAGTTATATAATAAGCATGTAGAATACTATTTTTTACTATTTTTGAAAAAATTTAACTATTTTTTATGATTTTTGAAGTATGGTCTCTTTTGGCTTAAAAATACTTTTATTTTTAGGTCAAAAAAGTCCATCTTTCAAAAATCATAATTTTTTTTAAAAATAGTAAAAATCAGTATTCTACATATTTATTATATAACCAATTTATTGAGCTATTTAGTTCGACGTTTCGAACATCAAACGATTAAATTTGACCCGTAAGCACTTCGGTTGAAGTGCTTCCGGAAAACAATTTAGCCAGACTTGTATGTATATAATTGTTTTGTTAAAAAAAATTGTATAAAATTCACTAAACATTAATGCATTAAAATCCATGTTGAAGCATCCATGCAAACGGACAAATTCATGGTAGCAAGTGTTAGGCGATAGAACACTAAAAGAGTAGAACTAGGGTGTGATGTGCTCACCAAACTCTTTGGTGAGCACAACTCTACATAAACTATCGGATTCACTTCAAACGAGATTAATCCAACCGTTGAAACCGATGTACTTTACGAGTGATGCATGTACATGCAAAATTTTGAATTTTTTGAATTCATTTAGTCTCAAGTCAAGTAGTCAAAATTGAGAATTTCTTGAATGCATTAAAACAACTTCATTTTGGATCATTCATTTTTCATCAATTTTGACCACTTGACTTGAGACTAAATGAATTCAAAAAATTCAAAATTTTGCATATACATGCATCACTCGTAAAGTACATCGGTTTTAACGGTTGGATTAATCTCGTTTGTAGTGAATCCGATAATTTATGTAGAGTTGTGCTCACCAAAGAGTTTGGTGAGCACATCACACCCTAATTCTACTCCTGAAAATTTATTAAATTTCCTCACAATTTTCGAAGCTGCTTTGATGAGTAGCGCAACATGTTTCTAAGATAATTGTAGAATTAGACATATTCTTTTTGAGGATTTTTAACAATCGTTATGGTTACATAAAATGACCCTCTTATCTTTACCCGGCATTCACTAATCAAGCCGGTGAATACAAGATTACAAAGTTCCAACTATTGAAATCACATCCATAAATTTCCTTTAAATTTATGGTGTACCATTCAAACTTTTAAAATAGCTAATTTCCTATAAAACTATCATAATATTCAATATTCCCATATAAACTTAACTTTCTTTCTTTTATCTCCTTACATTTATTTTATCTTTTATTTAATTAATTTGAAAATTATATTGACTAATTTACCCTTTGTTAAAATGGAAATGTTCATTAAGTATCTAATATCTTCATCGATCAAACCAATTCACTCCTCTCCATTTCTCTCATCTCCATTCCACTCTACTCTCCGAAATTTTTATTAAGATACAAAATTAATAATTAATTTCAAAAAGTGCACCTTATTGCGCTGGAATTCCAAAAGTAATCAAATCGGATATGTTTTTTCCGATTTCAAGCTCTCTTTCTTAAAAAAAATATCTCAATTCCAGGCTCTTCAAAACTGCAAAATAAATTTCCAATTCTAAAAACCAAAAATTAAATTCGAGGTGTTTTTCTTCAAAAACAGAAACTAAATTTCCGATTTATTGCAACCGGGAAGTTAATTTCCGATTTCTTCCAAACTCCAAAGAATATAGAGATAGGAGTAGGTCCGATGGGCATCGGACCTACATTTAGGTTCAATTAGCTCTTGGACCATACGATTAGCATCAAGATATGTGCACGGAAATTGATACAGATTTGCACGAATTTTGATACCGAGCACACGAATCTTGATGCAGATCGAATGGTCATCACACCCATTGAACCAAGGTAGGTCCGATGGGCATCGGACCTACTCTGATTCCATATAATAAGAGAAAACAAGTTTCAACCCCTGTATAGGTAGATTGAAGTTTACGCCAATTTTAACTGTAGGCTGTACAGCTAGCTTATCGTACGCTTCGTGACACGTGTGAAGACCTAAACCTAAATAAATCTAAAAACGAGAAGACACAGCAGCAGAGCAGGTACTCCATGACAGTACCATTTAATCTTTCGAATTCTATTCTAGCCTTTCGATAAAAGCAAAATTCTAATCGGAAGGTCGAAAACGATTTGTACACGATCAAATGGTGCTTATCAGGGTGTGCCCAATTCGCTCCCCTAGAGACGAACCGCCGAATTGCACAGCTTTTGATTATTTTAATAATAAAAATTAACAAAAGAAGAAACTTTGGATTATCCTAATTCCTAAGTCCTAACAAAAACAGGGGGGGTCCCCACGCACTCCATTGGAAGTTTGGAACAACCGTGTCAGTGTGGCAGCAGAACAAAATTATAAGAAACAAAAAAAATTTCCTACCACGTACACGTGCCTTTTTATAATAAGTCTGACTCTGACGTGTTGACCCGCTCGGCTAAAACCCTCGACATTTTTAAAAATACCCTAAGTTAATTACAGATTAATAAAAATGCCCACGACTGTTTTGAAATTTTAAATATGTCCAAAACGGCCATTAAGGCCGGTCCCATAATTTTTTTTTTTATTAAAGAGGAGAACCGGCCATTTAATGGCCGGTCCTCCATTTAATTTAATTTTTTTTTAGACAAATAGATAAAATGCTGAAATCAAAGACTAAAAAATCGAATTGTTTTTTTAAATATTTGTTAGATTACTCTTTTGATAGCATATTTATACTAAAATACGCTAAATTACTTGAAATTATGTTAATTTATGCTAATTGACACTAGATTACTTTAAATTATGTTAATTTTTTTTAAGAAACAAATAGCTAAAATACTGAAATATAACATTAAAAAATTCAATTTATTTTAAAATATTTGCTAGATTACATTTTATATATATAATTAGCATATTTAGAGAATGGCTAATATCAAAATGTTTGTTCGTGGGCTCAGGAACAAACGGTTCCGTTCTTCAATTTCTGAAATTCAAACAACAAATCCAAACCGTTAGATGTTCAATCTATATTAAAATGTGCTTGGAGACCAAATTTTACATTTTTTGGAATTTTTTTACTATTTATTAAGCTAGTTTGAAAACCGTTGTTTTTATGAAATTTCTGCAGCATTGAAAACACAGCGGTTTTCAAACTAGCTTAATAAATAGTAAAAAAATTCCAAAAAATGTAAAATTTGGTCTCCAAGCACATTTTAATATAGATTGAACATCTAACAGTTTGGATTTGTTGTTTGAACTTCGGAAATTGGAGAACGGAACCGTTTGTTCCTGAGCCCAGGAACAAACTTTTTTATATTAGCCATTCTCGCATATTTATACTAAAACACGCTAAATTACTTGAAATTATGTTAATATATGCTGAATTACACTAAATTACTCTAAATTACAATAATTATGTAGAATTATGGTAGAATACACTAAATTACTCTAAATTACGTATGAATAAGGATGATATCTTCACTAAGAAAGCGAAAAACGACGGTGAAATTTCAAACGGCCATAAAATGGCGCTCGAGTGTCCGATTTCAGCAAATGACCACTTTTCGGAAAGCTTGCGAAAATACGCATGCATTTGAATATGTTATGCTAAATTTCCAAATTCAGAATCGCCAAAAAACAAAGGAAAAAGTCTCAAAACTTCAGTTGAAGTTTCCGATTAAGATTTTCATTTCTATTATTCAATCTACGTAGCTCAGTAAATTAGTTATATAATGAACTTGTAGAATACCAATTTTTATTATTTTTGGAATTTTTTTACTATTTTTTATGATTTATGAAAGATGGCATAATTTAGCGTAATTTATACGTAATTTAGCGTAATTTACCGTATTTTAGCATAATTCAACATAATTATTGTAATTTCAGCATAAATTAACATAATTTCAAGTAAATTACCATATTTTAGCATAATTCTAGTGTAAATCAGCATAAATTAACATAATTTCAAGTAATTTAGTGTATTTTAGTATATGCTATTAAAAAAATAATATAACAAATATTTTAAAAAAAAATTCAATTTTTTAGTGTTATATTTCAGTATTTTAGTTATTTGTCTTAAATAAAAAAAAAATTCACAGGACCGGCCATTTAATGGCCGGTTTGGGCATATTTAAAATTTCAGAACAGTGTGGGCATTTTTATTAATATGTAATTAACTTAGGGTATTTTTAAAAATATCGGCTAAAACCCAATCTTAAATGTAAATTTTGAAATTAAATAATTTTTTTGGAAACTAATAAAAATTTCGACTCTACTCTCTTCTGCTGTGTTTGGAGAGGCGACTCATGGCCAGGACACCTCACTTGTAGGTAAAAATTGTTTACCTCATAGAAATAAATATTTTTATTTATAGGTATAAATATTTTTTTATATAGGTATTAATAATTTAGAAATAAAATTTGGTACTTGAGTTTTTACGGTTCTCCATATAGTTATGGTAGTTATTGTGCAGATACTATAGCGTGGGTACTGTTATCAGCTCCCTAAAATTATATTGTTATATGTGCCAATAAAAAAATACTATATATAATTTTATATTTGCTAATTACTTAGGTATGTTCGATTGCAATGAGAATAGACTATCTTTGAGAACAAGCTTTTCGGTATTTAGTTGAGTTAGAATAGCTAGAATAAAGAATCAAACTTATTTGTCTTATTATAATAAGCTATTCTCACAAAAAATTTGAACAAGCTATTCTTATAAGACAAAGGCCAATTTTGCTATTGTAGCTATTCTAATATTGCAACCAAACATGCCCCCTATATGATAACGCATATGAAATAGCTTGTGCCCATAATCTTACTCATAATTTATCGAATTTTTTTTCTTATCCATACACATATCCAATAAGATAATGAAAAAACCTTATCTATACATGTTTCATTGAATACGATTCAAATTAGATAAATATATAAAAGATCATCATTGACAACCCTATTACGAATCCTCAAGCTGCTTTGGTCATAATTGCTATTTTTATTTACATAACTATAAGACTTGTATCGTGTCTGTGCGTTGCAACGGGAACATATTATAAGAGAAAAAAAATCTCATACAAATAACATATTTTCATTAAAAATAAATCAATAAAAAGAATAATTATTCAATAATAAAAAATAGACCAACATATTCTCATACAAATATAAAACTAATTATGTAATGAGAGTAGAACTAGGGTGTTCCTAAGCTCACCAAGCCCTTCCGTGAGCTCGACTCTAAAACCTATCGAGTTGACTTCAAACGACATTTTCAAACCGTTAGATGTTCAATCTATATTAAAATGTGCTTGGAGACCAAATTTTACATTTTTTGGAATTCTTTTTACTATTTATTAAGATGGTTTGAAAATCGCTGTTTTTCAATGGTGCAAAATTTTAATAAAAACAACGATTTTCAAACCATCTTAATAAATAGTAAAAAAATTTCAAAAAATGTAAAATTTGATCTCCAAGCACATTTTAATATAGATTGAACATCTAACGGTTGAAAACGTCATTTGAAATCAATTCAATAGGTTTTAGAGTCGAGCTCACGGAGGGCTTGGTGAGCTTAGGAACACCCTAGTTCTACTCATGTAATGACATATCTATTAGCTTTCTTTTTATAGGTACATACAATTTTTATTTGTTATGTTACTTAACAGGAAACAAGAGAAAAATAAATTATCAAAATAAATTGTATCATTTGCTCTTGTTATATTATAATATATTTTGTTGTCATATTATGCCTCTTGTTATTGTTATAAGGATTATTCTTATTATCATATTATGACACATTGTGTATCTAAAATAGAAAATGATATCATTAAATGACAAATAGAATTCCTTATATTATATGATATAAACAAATGGAAAGAAATGAATCCAAGACCAATTAATTATCAATCAATTTAAAAATTCCTTACATGATATTTAAAAAATAGAAAGAAATCAAGACCAAAAGAAGACAGACTAAATAAACGTGGCGAGTACGTATCTAAATAAATTTAGACTTCTATATGTAAAAAAATATCAAAAAGATGCATAGAATCAAAATAAGGCATATTATTTGATCGGAGGGCTATATTTAGTTCTAAATTTCATCTTACAGCCGTTGACGGATCAAAACATTTACCTGCTTAATATAAGAAATGGAGAAATGGAGATAAAGATTTTTTTTTTATATTTTGACTCCTCGTGGCAGATTAGGCATATGCATAGAAATTCCTAAAGTAGAGATAGCATTTAATTCTGAAGCCGGAAATATGTCTTGATGGCTCCACCGGGGACAATCCACTTTCATACTTAGACGGTTTTACAGTGGGGTGGTTGGCTATGAATTTTTTTTAGAAATACTTAGTGTGTATCGAATAAATGTTTTACATATAGACACTAATAATAATTTGGTCTCACAATTTTTATGATTTTTTTTCTCTTTTTAGATACTCATATTCTTTGATTTTGTAAATAGAATATATGACAAATAAAATATATGTGTAAAATTAGAGCTAACTTTAGATATTGTATAGAATCCATGTATTAAGAAAATATAATATTTTTCTCTTCCATAAAATATTGACAATTGTCTTCTATTTTTAAGACATTTTGTGTCATCTTTGCTAAATTATAAAAAATAGTAAAAAAAATTCTTAAAATAGTAAAAATTGATGTTCTACAAGTTTACTGTATAACCAATTTATTGAGTTAATTAGATAGAGTTTGAACTTTTTACTATAGGTTTTTTACTTATTATTGTTTTTAAGAAACTGTAGTCTTGAGATTAAACTATGTTTTTTTCGATCTTACCGATAATTTGTGTCTCAACTCAAATCTACCTCTCAAAATCTGAAACGTCAGCTCTGCTTAATAATTCGTGCGGATCCTCTGGATCAGGGATCCGTATCCTCTGCCTTAACTCAAAAGGGAATCGTTTGAGTTAATGAATTTCAACCGTCTGATTTTAAACGGAGCCAATCCGGATCGTGTCTATAATATAGGGGCCCTTTAATATTAGTGCAGATCTAGTTCGCACGAATTTTGAAAACAGATTGGACAGTCAAGATTCATTAACTCAAAAGATTCCCTTTTGAGTTAATGCAGAGGATATGAATTCCTGGATCAGAGGGCCCTCTATTTCGCTACCGATCATCCTCTCTCTCTCGTACTCTCCGTTTCGGTCTTTCTCCCCACCACCCTCCCGACCCCGACCCCGACGCCGCCCCTCTCGAGTCTCTATAGTCGACGCCGTACCCCCTCTTGTACCAATCCCCTTTCTCTTCTCCTCGCAAACTAGGGTTTTGCGACAAACCCTCTCTCCCTCTCTCCCGGATTGCCTCCATCGCTTCCATTTTTAGAATTTAGTCGCCTTATAAACCGGCAGAACAGGTTTATCGTACTGGTATCTCTCGACCTCAATAAACCGGCTGAAGAGGTTAAAACTGTTTTTCGAACTTCTTCATTATTCTTGATTATCATATATGTATATTTTCTCTCAGGATGCTCTTAATCTCTTGCCTCTTTTTTAACTTTGCAATTGCAAAACTAATTTTTGAGAGATTTCCATTGCAGGGACATAGCATCTTCTACTCTGGAAACGTAATTTGGAGTGTATTTAGCACCATTTGATTAAATAAATCGTATGATTTTTCATCCTGCGATGAACTGATCCCCTCACCTCCCTCACCACCTCCAATGGCCTCAAAACCACCCATCATCAAACAAGACATACCCTCCTCTCCCCTACCTCCACCACACCCTCCAGCCCCCTTGAATCACGCAGCTACGGTGATCGACCTTAGTAGCAGTGACAGCGATGATTCAGATCAAGAAACCCACCCGAACCTAGCCAACAAGAGATTTAGGGTTATTAACGGAGAAGAAAGCACTCATGCAACAACAAAACGTAAAAAACCTAGGATTGACTCAGCTACGCTTCCTACGGATTTTCTTGTCCCGTTACCCCGTGATAATGATCCAAACTTGCTCCCTCTCCCACCGCCGGGGATTGTTGCTAACCCGATTGTGCAGAAGCGGACTCCTAACACGAATCAGATAATGCCTGTGTCAGGTTCTAAGCAATTTTGGAAGGCCGGGGACTATTTTGATGGAAGCCCCGACATTGGGTCCTTGGCTCAAACATCCGGTATAGAAACTTGATTGATATTTGGTTTTTGTATGGTGTTCAGATATTGAATTGGATGGGCATTTAACCTTTGGAGAGGAATAAAAACTTGGAATAAAGCGAAGGATATTTTCATTTTAAGGGAAACTTGACTGGGAATTGAATTTTGATTGCAATAGCTAGATCCTCTTGTAGATTTGTAATACGGTCACAAAGATTTTTTAAGAAATTGGTTTCTCAATAAAAGGGGAAATTGGAACTATTTTTCTGCGTAATTTGGGAAAACCAAAAAACTGGAGTGAGTTATCCATGTGTTAAAGCTTTTAGGCATTCAACTGAAAGTAATTCCCTCCATTTTTGAATTAGTTGAGATTTAACTACTCAAATTCTTTTGAATATATCCTAAATTATTTTGAATAATTCTTTTTGTTAAGCTCTCTCTCTCTCTCTGAAAAAGTGCGAAAATGTTTTTGTTCTGTTTCTTTTTACAGGAATGGATCACGTCAGAGTGCATCCAAAGTTTCTTCACTCAAATGCAACTAGTCACAAGTGGGCCCTTGGAGGTTAAATTCTTTCTACTCTTCAATAGCGATTAATAACATTCCAGAATTTCTTTTGCTCTTGCAATCAGGCATACATTTCTACCTAGGAGTCTTCATCTGTCCAGTTATTTCGATAATGAGAAAAAACTAATTTTTTGTGGCATATACTGTTCAGTTAATTATAAAAATATGATATTTTGTCTCTTGTTTTTTATTGTGTTTTGATGATTTAAACAAAATAATCTGAAGTATTAGCAAACACTAAATCATTGTTGCATTATATACATGCTGAAATACTTTATGGTTAAATATGATCCTTTCAGCACTTGTTCAGTTAAATTGAATGAGCCTGGGCTCACTAGTATTGTTTGCTCAGTTCCTGGTTTGAGCAATTGTGTTGCTTTGATCTGTTTTCTTCATTTTACAAAAATAAAAAAGTTCATTGCCCAATTGCTTTTTGGTTTCACCTTAAAACGATCAGCTGAACAAATGAGGCTATTCATGCCCAACCAAAATATTTAGTTTGTTTTAAAAAATTTACCTTCATATTTACTTATTTGAACCATTCATTTATTATATACAGCTTTGGCTGAATTGCTGGATAATTCTCTTGATGAGGTACCAGCTTTGTCCTTCCTTGAATTATATATATATTTTCAGAATTTTAGCATCAATGTTCTTACCCAGGCCTTCTTTTAGTTACTATTTTTTTTGTTAAATATTGTAATGTGCTAAGGTTGCCAATGGAGCCACTTATGTGAACATTGATGTGCTGTTGAATGAGAAAGACAATTCGAGAATGCTGTTGGTTGAAGGTAAACAACATCTATTTCCTTTAATTTTTCTTGGGTAAATTTCACCGGAGGTCACTAAACTTTGTTCTTTGTCACGAATTGGTCACTTAAGTTTGATTTGTCCCTCTATAGCTATTGAAGTTTTTATTTGTTTCAATCTAGTCACTCTATTTTTTTTCCATCCAAAATACTAACGGAATATGTTTATCCATCTCATGTCACTTTATAAATCAAACTATAGTGACCAATTCGTGACAAAGGACAAAGTTTAGTGACCTCCGACGAAATTTACCCATTTTTCTAAATTGAAAAGAGGATTCAAATGCCTTGTGAAGTCTATAAAACCCCAATAGCAGAATAGGCACTGGGATCTTGTGAAATTTTTTTGTACACATTGCAGACATACAGTTTTCTTCTAAGATATGCAGGTGAGGTTCAATAGTCCTTTTGCTCAAAACCAAATACTCTCGCATCTGAAAAAAAAATTGCATCACTACATATTTATTTTGATGATCATAAGGATTGAAAAATACTTTTGTGGACAATTTCTATATGTTGTGGCTTATTGTAATCGGTCTTTTACATGCATGTAATAAAAGATGGTTTACATCATCATATCTGAGCCTGAACCTGACCCAGCCAGAGAATTTTTAAAATTCAAGCAACCTGAACCTGATGTAACTCAAGCCGGGTAGCCTGTTATGAGAGTGTCAAATAACTACTCAAACCTGTACTGTCCAAAAGCTTTTGATAAGCCCATTGACCAAAATTTTATTGAGAAAGTAGGTTTGTTATTAATGATCAAGTCGAAAAGGAACACTTTTTGAATCATGGGTTTGATTTAAAAAAAAAAAAATTGTATATACATTGTAACTTTAGACATACTTGGATTAGTGGCTGGTAATAAATGTCATCGATGGTAATGTAGCATTTCACTATTTCAGATGATGGTGGTGGGATGAATCCAGACAAGATGCGGCAATGCATGTCTTTGGGCTATTCAGCCAAATGCAAAATGGCAAACACCATTGGACAATGTTAGTTATGATGAAATAAATTCATTTTCTTTAAAATAAAATACCTTATAGATGATGCATTCTTTTAATAAAATTAAATCTTTTCTTTGTCTTCTTATGTGATTAGATGGTAATGGCTTCAAAACTAGCACCATGAGACTTGGAGCTGATGTCATTGTGTTTTCCCGTAGTTATGGAAAGGATGGGAAGAGGTGATCTTTCTTTTTTCTTGCAAATTTTGAAACAAGCTAAATATATGCACAAGTACCTGTATTATTGTATAATTTCAGAACCTCCCACAATTAGTCAGCTTTTCCACCTTAACCGTTATTCGCTAACACAATAATTACATGTGAGAATATGGCAATGCAATAATCATAATAATAAAATTTTCCTTGTTTGAAGATTCTTTGGTACAATGCTTGTGTATAAAAAAGATCCTTTATCTAGTTTTCTCAAGGTTTCATATCCTCATTTAGCTGAAATGCTTCTGTTATTTGAGAAACGTAGTGAGAGAGCAATAAATTATGGAATCAGTATATGTTGTTTGACAATCATGTGCTTGTTATTTTATGCTGCACATGACTCCTCTTTTTTGTCCTTTTATTTATTTTTTCTTGGATATCTATTATAGGTCCAGCCAGAGTATAGGAATGCTTTCTTATACCTTTCTCAGATGCACCGGAAAAGAAGACATTGTTGTTCCTATGGTAAATTACTTTTGGCAATTTGTCTGTTGTCTTTTGTTGTGTTGAGGACCAAGTGCTTATAAAATCAACTGGTTCTTACTTGTATTAGCCTGTTACTGTGCCAGGTTACAAAAGCAGTTACCATAATATGCAATTTGAGTGTTCCTGATCAGGCCATCAATTATGTAATTAAGATTGAGTTCAAGTCAATTAGGTCTTCGAGTTTGCAGTTACTGATTTTGTCTAACCAGGCATTTAAAAAAGAGTAGGGTTAAATTGCACCATTGGATTTGTGCCCCAACCATACCCCACATCTATATCTCTGTTCTCAAAGTCCAAACAGTCGATCCGAACCGCTCAACATGATCTCCATATTAAGATGTGCTTAGAGACCAAATTTTATATTTTTTGGAAATATTTTACTATTTTTTTAGATAGGTACAAAATCATTGCTTATGGGCCATCCAAAAACAGTGATTTTGTACCTATCTAAAAAAATAGTAAAAAAATTTCGAAAAATATAAAATTTGGTCTCTAAGCACATTTTAATATGGATATCTTGTTGAACGGTTCGGATCAACTGTTTGAACTTTGAAAACGGAGATAGAAATGTGGGGTATGGTTGGGGCACAAAACCAATGGTGCATTTTAACCCTACTCTTTAAAAAAATATATAATCATGATGGAGAAATGTTAAAAAAAAAGGGTTTACAGAACCAACTATACAACCAAACAATCTAGTTTCTCTCGTACAGTAATAACTGATTTATGAACTGGAACAAACTTGCAGCTTGATTATGAGAATAATAATAATGGTTGGGAAAGGCTTGAAAGAACAAATATAAGAGATTGGTATACGAACTTGGAGACCATAGTGAAATGGTCCCCATATTCGAGTGAAGCAGATCTCCTCAACCAGGTATATAATCTTTCAAATCTTCAATTCTATATCTATATTTTATATCATCTGTTGGCCATGTTAACCTTCTACAGTTCTCCCGGTCTAAACAAATGAGATGTACAAAATTCTAAATTGAGGACAACGCAATTTTAGCTTGACCTAACAACTCATGCGTGCAATAGGTCATTTTGGTTTTTAAAGTGACGAACTTGACTGAGGCCTTTGAAATCATGTACCTCAATTGCACATTTATCTAGTATAGACTCGTACATAAGCTCAGACCTCCACGATCCCTATTATATTTCTTATATTATGGGTGCCAGTCATCAACTAGATTGAAACTTATATTGTTTTTTACAAATGCAAAAGAAGGGTATGATAACTAACATATTTTCTATGGCGTGTTGCAGTTTAGTTCAATAGAGGACCATGGCACTCGAATCATTATATACAATCTTTGGGAGGATGATCATGGCCTGCTCGAACTTGACTTTGATAGTGACCCTCAGGTAGGTTTCTCTTAAATGATCAATTAATTAGTTAGTATTTGTCAAATCTCAAACCGGTTTAATTTCTTGACAAATATATCTATAGTTGGGATGAAGCAATGTGGTTATTAGTGTGCAATTTATAATGGGAATAACCTGTATTATTTGTTGGAACTTGAAGTTGTGTGCCACAAAAAGGGTCTAATGTCAGAAGAAACTAAACAAAACTTCCTCTAGTTTAACTTGAAATTTCTTTCTCTGTCATTGAGACAAGGCTTTATTCTAGCCTCATGCTGCTCTTCAGTAGTTATTTTAACTTCTTTTTATTGTTTGTAATAAAATTGCAGGATATACTTTTGCGAGGGGTTAACAGGGATGAGAAAAACATCCAAATGGCGAAACAATTTCCAAATTCGCGACACTTTCTAACCTATCGGCATTCCCTGAGGGTAAATATGTATCTTAGTGTCTTGAAAATGCAAATGTAGAGAAGTAGAAACACAAATCAAGACAAGATCCCAAAATTTTAGAATATATAAAACCTCAAGGGTCACTTTTTTGTTGTTCAATTTTTTGAATGTGTACTAACACTTGTGAGATATGTCATCATCTGTATAATAATAGATTTCTGTGTAACATTACTGCAGAGTTATGCATCCATTCTCTACCTCAGGCTACCACATGTTTTTCGAATGATCCTACGTGGAAAGGAGATAGAGCATCATAATATTGTGAATGACATGATGCTCAAACAAAATGTCACATATCGCCCCCAATCGGCTGATGGTGCCCCAAAAGACCCAAATGTAATTAAAGCCTCCCCATTTCCTCTAAGAGTACTTGGGCATCATCTATTGTTTGCTTATTACTTTCTATTTTCTGGGTTGTGTTATCAGATGGTTGCAGTAGTGACCATTGGCTTTGTGAAGGATGCAAAACATCATATTGATGTCCAGGGATTTAATGTTTACCACAAGAACCGGCTTATCAAGGTAAAATTGTTCCTGGTTAATTATCTGTTTCCTTGATTTTGGAAATAAAAAGAAATGAGTACTTACATTGGAGTTATGTTTGTAGCCTTTCTGGCGAGTTTGGACTGCTGCTGGTAGCGGTGGTCGTGGTGTTCTAGGTACGCTCTTTTAAGTTTATTATGTCATGCATTTAAAAACAGGGAATTTGTCCAGACCTTTATGGATCATAAGTTGACTGTTTTTGTATTTCCCTGGGAGGTTTGCTAAATTTCACATCTTTGCTCAATGCTGCTTCTCTATGAATACCCACCCCTCCCCCCTCGGGATTTTTTTTTAATTTTTTTTTGTGGGGGGGGGATGATTTCGTTTTCTTATCTCTCATATCTTTAAGTTCAAATTATGAGATAAACCTTGATGGTCTGATGCCGTGCAAGATCTTTTATGAGGTTTATAGGGAATTACAAACATGCATTCTGTGCTATAAAATCGGAGGGTTCACATATGCATTTTTTTTCTCCATTTAGATAGATGAAAACATGTATGTGCTATAAATTAGGTGTATTGGAGGCGAATTTCATAGAACCGGCGCATGACAAGCAAGACTTTGAACGTACTACGATTCTCGCTAGGCTGGAGTCACGTCTGGTGCAGATGCAAAAGTCCTACTGGTTGGTATCAGTTGATAATCCTAAAAGGGGCAACTTTTATACTGCAAATAGCTTCTTTCCATTTAAATATGTGAGAAGTATCTGTCCTATCCCTCACTGTTTTCTTCAAAGGCTCCTGAACTTTCCAACTTTTTCTCTCCTTGTATGAAGAAATAAGGAAGAATAGTTTTTGGCATTTTATTCTTTTGAAAAAAAAAAGCCAAAAGGTATCTGATTGCGAGGTTCAGGAGGCTCAACTATACCTTAAAAAGGACAAAAATAAAAATCAGAGGATCTAATTGTATAAAATTTGGTGTTACCTTTTGTTTTAGGAATACAAATGCTCGTCAAATTGGATATGTTGGAAACAATCCGCCCCGTAAGGACACGGAGAACTCTGATTTTCATGGTACATGATCCTTTCTGTCTGTTTTTCATAAGGACAATTCTACCATGTTTTAAACATTTGTAAATCAAAGCTTTACATTCACACAACAAACGAATACTGCACCAGTGTTTGTTGGCATGTATTAAGAATATTATTTTATCCTTTTCAAGTCTTAATTTAGATTGGTTGTCTGGGTTTGTTTGTGTGTGTGTGTGTGTGTGCTCTTGTAAATAATTGAACTAGTTGAACTTACCTTAAACATCTAGTCTGCATCCCCTACAAGTTAATAGAATGTTGTTGTCATTGGTACCTTAATAACTGGTCAGGTACTGTACCTGGACATACTGGATCTAACAAATCCTATACAAAATCTGGTGTGCTAATGCTTGTTTTGGCCTCAAAATACACTCTTCATCTCAGTTTCTTTTGTGCAGTCGAGGGTTCACCTGAAGTAACCCCACAACAAAATGGGAAGTTGTCTCATCCCAGAAATTCGAGTGGTTCTGCTGTCAAGACTGGGGAACCGAGCACTACATCATGGTCCCATAAAACTCTCTCAAGGTCATCTGGACATCCCAAAAGTGCAAATAACAGAAATCATAGTGCTGAATCGGACGATGACAGTGACTCAGAATATAGGGGCGGTCTGTTGGGCAGGTCACAGGCCAATTTATCAGCAGTGAGGCCCACACCTTCCCCTATTCAGAGGGACTTTTTGAAAAGACATGGTGGTTCCAAGGCATGCTCATATTCTCAAGTGAGGTCAGAAGTGAGAGCTGGAACAAATGGTATGTTGGGAGAAACTCCCAGCTTTCACTACAAGGTAACTAACTACCAAGAATTTCAATTTTGACTGGGATATAGTGTTACTCTTTTTTGCTTGACATCAGAGAAGTGGGTGTATTTCATTTTTTCTGATTCAAAATAATCTCGCTCAGTAGTCAGTAGGAATATTTTGTATACAGGTTCTGTAATTATGTTTTGTTTATTTGACTACTCTCACTTTGATTAATATATTATTATGTCTTGTTTGTTTGTTGTATATATGTGGTAGGATTCAAACGGGAAAGGAAAGGTAAGAGGATCAACTGATGATGACTCTGAGTCTATTATCAAGCAATTGAGAGATGAAAATGAAGCATTGCAAGAGAAGTAAGAGATTAATCAGCTTATATATGATTTTAATTTTTGTAACACACCAGTGGGGCCCTTCACCTTTTTTGCAATTTTACTATTTTAGTATCCTGACAATTATATTCTTTCTAAGGGTATCTGACTTGGAGTTGAAAATGACGCAAGAGTTGCAGATTGAGAGAGATAAGAATAGAGTTCTAACTGAACAAGTACGTGTATTTGATGACATTCTCCTTTCGCTATTTTTCAAGTTGGAATTTAACGATATGGTTTGGCATTTGTGTGTGACATTTCAACAAATAGTAAAGGAAATTAATCAATGTTCGAATAAATCTATTAAGACCCACGAATGAATAAATAATTAAATAACAAACTAATAAACAGATGGGAAATAAATAAAGATGCTGAAATGTACATACATCTTACAACAACTCGTGTTTGAATTTTGTAGTTGGAAGAGGTTCAAAGGAAGCTGGAAGAGACGCAGAAAGAGCAGGAGGCACTGATAGATATCTTTTCTGAAGAGAGAATCCGTCGTGACAAGGACGAGGAGAACTTGCGTAAGAAATTGAAGGTATACAAATTTATAACCATTCTATCATCTTGATATATCAAATCAAGTTAATGAGTAAAATGTTTATAAGCCGACCTATATTTTCCCTAATTACTTTGCAGGAAACGTCTGCAACTGTACAAGAGTTGCTGGAGGAACGAAATGCTTCTAGGAGCAATAGAAAGGCGAGTCACTAGAGAGTCGCATGCCGTAGATGTCAGACAAGAGAATTAGTTTTTCCATAAACTCATGCTAATTTGATTGTTTTTTGTCGGGATGTAGGTGGTAGGCTCATCTCTTCTAGTCTCACATGAAATTTGATTACCTAGCTACGATGTACAGGGAAAATGTTTTGTGTTGTTGTGTAGATATCTATCCTGTAGTAGTCGGATACTTTTGAGTCTTTGATCTTGCAGCCATGTTTACAACTCTCTTTCTCACTTCGACGGACACCCAGCCAAAGCGCGTGCGCGCACACACACGTATGGGCAACATGTATATTTTTATTGTGGGAGACATGATCTGTTTGCCTGTCAGGTCACAGCAGTAGTTTCCGTTGTGACCTGTAAATTCTTCATAGCAAATTATCAAATTCATTAGCACCTAGTGCTAATGGGATTGTTATGATGTTCAAAAGATTACCAAACACAAGGGGTGTTAATTTGGAAGAGTGCTGAAGTAGTATTTTTTATTTTAATTAAAATAGAAGAACAGCGGAGGACATATGGTCATGTTTGGTTGTTGGATTAAATTGCTTACTGCATCTAGCTCTTATTTTATATCTCGTTTGGCAGCTCAAGTTAATGCTTCAATTAATTTGTTCGGAAAAAGTAAAATGTTGAGAAATGGAACTTTTGTATATGACAGTGGGTTTTACTGGTAAAGGAAGTGTGGAGGAACTCTGTCTGGAGAAGTAATTTAACTTAAGTGGGAAGTAATTTTAATTTAACTTATTGTTTAACAACTTAAGTGAGAAGAGGTTTACTTCAACTAAACACGGCTTATAAGAGAGAATGTATTTTTTCTGTTGTTCTAACATATTTGGTGTAAAACACACCTGCCTTTTATCTGCACAAACCTTTAAAAAGTTTCGATAGAAGTCAATAGAGTTAATTCGAAATTAAAATTTCTTACCAGAATTAATATTGGATTGGGAAGAATTCGTTTCTATAAAGTTCCTAGAATTATTTTTTAAATTTACCATCTGTGTGTCACTCATGTAGGTTACAATTACTGCACAATATTAATAAAAGGGAAAAAAAATAGAGGGAATACGAATTGGCAGGAGGAAAGAATGAATCTAAAATTGTTAATAAGGGCAGCTGCATCTCTTTACTATTTTCTGTATGATTCCTGTCAAATATCATCAATATCGTCAGTAGGATTTCACACGCCTAGTTCTCATTAATGATGTCATGCTATCTAAATCTATAAAATTCCGTACATTTCTATTGTAAATCTGTAATTGCTAATGCAATCATTGTAAAAGTTTATTGCAGTATGAAATTAGTAATTAATTTAATAAATTTATTGTTATAGAGATATAAAATTGAAGATGACAATTGTAAATATATAATATCTAACGAGTCTTACAAAAAATAGAATTATTTTCCTTGAGAACAATAATTTGTATTGAAAATGTTAAATTAATCTTCATGGATCACATAAACTTTTTATATCCTTCTCTCTTTTATAGGTTCAATTTAATAAAAAAAAAACATCATACATGATCGTGAAATCTATTATACGACGAATAACAATAATAGGAAAGAATTGTTGAGAAAATTTGATTTTCAAATTACATTTACGAGATAGGAGTAGGTCCGATGGGCATCGGACCTACATTTAGGTTCAATTAGCTCTAGGACCGTACGATTAGCATCAAGATCTATATGCACGGAAATTGATACAGACTTGCACGGATTTTGATACAGAGCACACGAATCTTGATGCAGATCGAAAGGTCATCACACCCATTGAACCAAGGTAGGTCCGATGGGCATCGGACCTACTCTGATTCCGTAGAGGTAAATTCAAAAATCTCATTGCCCCGATTCGCAGCACAAAGCTCCGCACAGAAATCGCCACCGAAAATCCAAAAGCCATCCTCTTTACTCTCTGCCGCAGCCGCAGCCGCCGGCGCCTCGCCTCTCTTTTCCCGCCTGTCCGCCTCATAAAATCCTCACTTGCGTTAAGCGCCCGCCCTCTTCCACCTCTAGAGAGATGGAGATAGTGTGGCAAACACCAGCGAACCCGCCGGAGCTCCACGACTACGTCTTTCGCAATGGTTTGTGTAACTCTCAACTCCCTTTTGAATTCAGACCAGTGTATGTGCCTCCTTTCTTTTCTGAAACTTTCAATAATTATACGTATGCATAAGATTGTAGTTAAAATTTCCCACAGGAAAGAGATATGTCAGGCCGTATTACTTTGAGTTCATCTCTCATGTAAGTTCTTATTCCTTTTAGAATAACTGCCATTAGAAAAAACTGCTGAGATAATTTCTTCTGTGGAGTTTACTGGTATATGGTCTGCTTAATTGCAAATAAGTCATTCATTTGTTGTGCTGTTTCATGGCATGCCCTTACATCTCAAATCACGCCAAATGAAAAAAAAATAAACTGTGAACCATCAAAATATCATGAACCCTTGCTAAACATCACTACAATATTGGCATTGAAATTTAAATATTATACTCCTTTATTAGGTTAAGAATAGATGGGCCGGGAAGACCATAGTTGATCTCTTCTCAGAGGAGTTCAAGGGACGGCCTTACAATTACTATGTAATTTGTTTTCCCTCTAGCTGTTTACGTTTTCCTTTCCTTCAACTTACTAGATACGTGTCCTTTTTGTAAAGGTACCTTTAGGGTGTGCTCCTAACAGGATGAATGGGGGAGGAAGGGAAGGAAGAAACACTTTTCATCTTGCTCCCGAGTTCTAATTTCAGGAGGTGAATGGAGGGAACTGGAAGGAAATGGAGATAACACTTTTATTTATATCTTTACAAATTGTTCCCTCCCAATTTGAGATGTAATGAAGTTCACCTCCTCATTATCTTTCCTTTCCTTCCCTCCCCTTTCAAACTCGAGAGCAGACTATTTGAATCTTCTGTTTATGTAATAAGTAAGGTTTAGTTTCATTAAGGAATAACAGATACTTGACCAAAAGTTTGTTGTCTTAAACTTGGTTGGGAATGCAGTAACTACATTAAGCTAATTATGTAACTTTGTTAATTGGTACCTTATGTTATGAGTCTGGTAGCTACTGATGAGACCTGGGATTCGTATGTCCAAAGCAAATCTGACATCCTAGCTTTTATATATATTATGATTGTCTTGACAAAGTACCATATATCCTTTGAGAAATGGTAGATATGGTACTTTCAAGTGAATGTTTTTCTTATTTCTGGAAGTTGCGTCAGTACAAGTATATTCTTTGATTCTTTAACTATATAGGTTAGTGCAGTGAAGTGTGGAAGGCTTCAAGTGGATGGAGAAATGGTTCATGCGGGTTATGTTCTTCAACGGTCTCAAAAAATTAGCCATTTCTTACACAGGTTGTTTTTAAGTACAGTATTTGGAAATAAATAACTAAACCACTCACCACTAATGCTTTTTTTCCCCCCTCCATTTAAATCAACTGCTTGCAGGCACGAACCGCCAGTATTCGCAGAGGCTGTGCAAATCCTTCAGGATGAAACTGATGTACTAACTGTATGCAAACCAGCATCTGTACCTGTAAGCAACTACAGCTTCAACCTAAAGATGCTATGACAAGTATTGTGGCATTTCTAATGTTATCCTCTATTTTGGACATTTGCAAATAGAATGTAGTGTTTCTCATTTTGCAGTATGCATAACACCCAGCTCCTAGGTGCAAGCCCAAATTCAACTAAAAGAAATTTACCCTTGTCAATTATCTCTTTTCCTAACAATAGGTGTGAGATCAAATTGAACTAAAATCAAGCATTGTAACTTGTAAGTAGGCTTTTTAATGTTAGAAGTTTTGAATTTTGTTGAGTTAATATGGAGAAGCTAAGGAAATTCGGGCCACTTTGATTTGCTCAATGGTAGCTTATAGCCTGAAGCCAAAATACTTGGGTTGTTTGATTCATGAGTTAGGTATTTGATGTTTGCATTGAACTTTATTTTGTTTGTCCCTGCAAGACAAGATGTCCTAATTGCTTGATGTGCTTTCTAGTTCGAAATTGATTTTATGCAGATTATTTCTATTCAACTTGTTAGGTACATCCATGCGGTCAATATCGTAAAAACACAGTTGTAGGCATTCTTCAAGCTGAAAATGGGCTTGCCCCGGTTTTTCGTATCCTAATTGAACAAAATTCTTTCTTTCAATATGCATGAACTAGCTTTTATCTAACAGGGGTCATGCTTGAAATAGTTGTATGGTACTCACATGAATGGTTTGTGATACTAAGTTGTTTGATGACATCCAAAAATTAAGAAAAAAAAAAAGGCATTTTGGTAAGTTTGTCAACCTACTGTCTATTAACAAAGTAAGAAATTAGGTTCTAGATTTACATTGTGATAGATTCATTTCCTTGACTATTCAATTTTATGGTGATAGCGGTGCATCGATTAGATAGGCTTGTTTCCGGCCTTCTCATATTTGCTAAAAATGCTGAGAGAGCAGAGAAGTTTCGGCAAGAGGTATCATGCTACTTTCTTTTCTTCAAGTATTTTGCAACCATTAAATTATTGGTTTGTAGTACTGCACTGATATTTATTCTTTTTTACTCTTTAGTACTTTAAATTATTGATGAATGATGAGCACACTGTAGACTGTTTCAAAAATGGAAATATTCCTGATGCCATGCGAAAGGGACTTTTATACCTTGCCCGTATGAATATCAGAACTCTGTTTACAAAATATTTATTATGGGTTCGCACACATTAATCACACATCCCTTTCCAAAGGGTGTTTAGATATTGCTCCTTTGCCCAATTTTTTTATTTCTCTAGCAGCAATTCTATTTTAATACTAGTTTATGTTCCCTTTGTTCATTTGATGTTGATTTATATCAGATAGAAGCAGGCTTGATAAAGAAAGAGTATATTGCCAAAGTTGTTGGTACATTTCCTGAGGGAGAGGTAATTTAAATATAGAACTTTGACTAGAGGCACTTGACAAAAGGGACCTTGAAATTGTAGCATCAATGATAAGTCTATCAGTTTTCTTATGCACACACTGTTTTGTGGTTCTTTGTTGATTTTGAAGAAGTCCAGCAATATTTATGTCCTCCGTGTGACAAGCAGTTGCTGGATGTAGGAGGGGTTATTAAGCAAAATAAGCCTTTATGTTGTCCTTATTTAGCTCTTGAAAGACCTAATGGTACCCAGCTAGACAATAAAGTTTTTTCATTTATTGTAAGAATAACTGTGTAGGATGACTCAAAAAAGAAATATAAAAGAAAAAAAAAATATTACAAAAGATCCCAATCCAGAGCTAAAGAATGGATGGTTGCCTGTAGAAGGGCCTACTGGTACATGTTAGTATTACAAAAATGACAATGCTATTTTTTTTTTTTTTTTTCCGCCTCTGTTGTCAGCAAATTGTTGATGCCAATGTTAACTACAATGCAAGAGAAGGGAGGAGCACTGTTGAGGTATTTGCCTATACTACGCTGTTCCTTCCGCAGTACCGTACAGGGATTTCATAGGCCTACCTAAGCAGTCAAAGTTAAATGGGCTCGAACTGAATCGTATGCAGCAACTTGAACCTGTTTGAGGGTGTCTGATCTGATCCAGTTTGGATTCAGAGCATGCTGTACCAATCTGTTCATAGCAGAGCCCGGAGCCAACAGCCCTTTGTTGTTTCTAATATACTGGAATAAAGAACAATAAATTATATGTAAACCGTTGATATAACAAGATTTGCTTGGCATTCTAGTATGTCTAGTCATTGAACCTGTGTCTACACTCTACTGATACAATATCAGCACTGAACTAGTAAATAGATTCCCTTGTAGTACTTTTTCGTAATGGTGTAACCTTTAATTAAACATACACATGCGCGCACAGGCACAACCACACCAACCTACATGTGCACATCTTATGGCTGCAATAGATTAATACGAATTTACAAGTATATTTTCTGTAGGTTTGTGATGGCTCCAGTAAAC
This sequence comes from Carex kokanica, assembly GCA_025461125.1. NCBI lineage: Eukaryota > Viridiplantae > Streptophyta > Magnoliopsida > Poales > Cyperaceae > Carex > Carex kokanica. The sequence goes on from JAJGRX010000348.1 coordinate 2,464,633, forward strand.
CTATAGAGGGTAAAACAGCATGCACAAAGTTTGAAAGAATAGCCACCAATGGAAAGCACAGTATTGTCTTGTGCAAGCCAGTAACAGGGCGCACTCATCAGGTACAGTCTTCTACATTATTTTAATTATTACTAATTGAAAAAAAGCACTTTTCATCTCTCACTCGAACCCTTGGTCAGCTTACTTGTGTCAGGAATATAAAGGTGTACTTATTTTCTTTTTAGTTTCAAACATTCTAGCATGCTATCGATTTTATTCCACTTTTTTCTTACGAATCACTTCTGCAATGCAAGTTTTATGTTATAAGATAAGGCATGGTCATGTGTTGAAATGGGCAAGTATTAATAGCAGAGCAAGTATATATTTCCAAGAAGTTTAAAACTCGGAGATAGAAGTTTTGTGAAATGTTTTAGAATATTAATTGGTAAAAGGATTGGAATTGGCTTAATAATTTTCTCAAAAAAACTCAATCCTATTTTGTTAATTGGTATACTTTTTTTTTTATTGATCTATATTGGTGCTTATATTCATGATGAGACACATGTTTCTCTGCAGCATATATTCATGATGAGACATATGTTTCTCTGCAGCATATATTCATGATGTTGTGATGTTTTTTTTTAAACACACATTGGAATTACATCTTAAAGGTGGCCTTGAGAAATGCTTAATGTCTCCAATTTGAAATTTAGATACGTGTACACCTACAATACACGGGGCATCCAATAGCCAATGATGCATTCTATCTTACGAAAGATGTACCACCTCGCTCGAGCAAAAGGAAAGCTAAGGAAATGGATGCTCCTAATCCTGATGAATCTCCTCCATTGGATAGTTCAAGGAATGGAGACGATGAAGCTCTAACCGATGAGGAGTTTGAGTTTGCTCTTGATCCTATGTGCACAAACTGCCCGAATTTGGCACCTATAGGGTAAACTTTTCAGTGTGATTAGTCTTCCGATGTGGTAAAAAGAACATTTACCTCTCAAAAACTTCAAAATTACATATCCCCCCCTCTAAAATTCATAATATCATATTTGCCCTTCTAAATTTAAAAAACTCACAAATTTACCCATTTTATTGTCTTTTCTATTGCAACTCATTTTTTAATTTATGAAGTACCCATTTCAATCATTTATTAAGAAAAATAAAAAATGTGTAGCATGTTTCAGAAAAATGTCAACCTTCTACTTGGTTAGCTTTTGAGGGCAAATGGGTAATTTCTCTATTTCTCTGACGCATAGACAGTGACATTTATGTATATGCTTGTGTAAGCATTAGAAGTAGAGAAATCACCCATTTGTCCCTAAAAACTGACCCATTAGAAGACTAATATTTTATAAACATGCTACATATTTTTACTTTTCTTAATAAAGAGTTATATGGGTACTTTATAAATTTAAAATGAGTTTTAATAGAAAAGACAATAAAATGGATAAATTTGTGAGTTTTTGGAATTTAGAAGGGGTAAATATGATATTATGAATTTTAGAGGGGGGAATACGTAATTTTGAAGTTTTTGAGGGGTATACATGAATTTCTCCCAAAATAAAAAATGGGTTGACAAAGTAGGAATTTGTGGTTTCTGGAAGTAAATGAACAATAAAAACTGTTTAATGAAGGGGTGGGGAAAAGGGAAAGAAGAGGGTTTGTGATCCATAACACCTAAATCCTAAATCGAAATATAATTATTCTATTATATTTTTTGGTTATGTTATCGCAGTTATGATGAAGACGAAGAGGGTCTGTGGCTCCATTGTGTATGTTACACAGGACCTGATTGGAGCTACAAATGCCCCTACCCAAGCTGGGCTACCTTAACCTAAAATGTTAAAAAGAAAGATTTTACTTGATGAAGTTCATGTGTCAAGTCAGAAAAATAGGTGCGGAGTCTAATTGTTCGACTTGTGCAATTGATTGTTGTTCAACATGAATGTTGCATATACTGAGTGTTAATTTTCATTTAAACAGTATGAATTAATCTGAATTTCGACTAGTACAAGTTTTTCATGGTAGATTTGGGTCGACCTGACCCAAAATTTTAAGTGGCCTAATGTTTGATCCTGGTGGAAGCCCAGTATATACTTGGTGGCTGAGAGTTCTTTTGTGGCATCTGTACAACTTTGCTCATCAGAAATCAGTTGATTCTCAACTGGAAACTAAGCTTCAGTACATGCTTATGCTTCAAGGATTTGGAAGTGACTTGTTTAATATGCCTCAACAAATATTATATAGCTGCTACTTTGAGAACTTACTTGCATCCCATTCAGGGCAATACATAAACAATGTCGCGGGAAGTATTAGAGGTTGCTTTCGAGTGTAAAAGACCAAGAAAAGATTTTCTGATAATCACACAGGTACATGTGCAGATATTTTGTATGTTTGTACTTTTAATCTTATTTTGTCATGCTTAATGTTGCCTTTTTCATTTATATATTTTTGAACTCCTATGATGGTGCTACCTTGTGGGCACTCTTAATAAAAAGCTAACAAGACATGCAACCCTTTTGATACTCATTTTCATCTTTTGTCGCCCAATATACGTATCATTTACCTTTTAACCCATGAACTAAGGCATGCTTGTCTTCTTGCTTGTCTTGCAAAATTTAAAAGAGGTCCCCCCACATGGAACCCAGTTCTTATATAATTTTTTAGCGAGTTTATTGCTTATCACTCAAAAGAGGTGAACTCGTATCCTCTGAGTACTAGAGAGGTACTGTTGCGTGGAGTAATTGGATCTGGGCCATTCTTTTAACTTTGCACGAATCTCAAAGCACAAATAATACTGCCCCTTCCCGAATGCCGAATAGGCACCGTTTTTTAGTTAATTTGGACCATAAAGTAGTGGATCCACTTGTGCGGTACTACAGAGGATATTTGTCCCAAAAGAGGTACCATGTAACTGCATATATGGTTGCAAAGATTTTTAGCGAGTCCACTATGACTCTAGTTTGATTTGTTTACTAGTTTTGACGAACTAGTAAACTTTTATCTACTACAAATTAGAGTCCTACTTGACCTCTAAATAAACTTGCATTATTGATTATATTATATTTATTTTTATAATATTTTAATTAATACAACATTAAGTAATTCATAAATTTCGTTATTTGGGTGAATTCTTATAAAAGTCTATAAATATATTATTTTAGTGGGCATGTATTTCATATTGAGCACCTAGCTATATTTAAATCGAGTTCAAACTAATCAACTCATATACATTAAACTTGAATTTGAATTTGAACTTGTCAAATTTGTAATTAAGCGAGTCCAGCTCAAACCAAATTTAAATCGAACAGATACAAGTCACATTGGAGTCTTACTCCATCACTTTAGGTTAATTGCAAAACAGTAGAGAAAAACTAAAATATTAATTGAAAAACACAACATGAAATACAACGTAAAATGCTTTGCCTCAATAGCAAGGGTTTGTATCTCACATTACTACAATAGCAAGGCTTTGCCTCAATTTAAATTGTAAGTCTTGGGGATCACATGCATGGTTGTATGATCTCATAAGCTGGAAAATGGGACCATTTATGCCCACCATTTTGGTAACCGTTTGATTGAAGTACCCTGTAGCCTAATCATGATCCCATGATTAAGGAACATATAGCAGGGGAAGCCTGATCCTTCATGCATCATGCAAGGACTTGAAAATGTTAGACGTCGCCCAATATCTATTATGTCATCCAACTGGATTCGCTTTTTGTATCTTTTTTTTTCCCTCTTTTTTTAAAAGAGGGGAATTAAGGCAAAGCAATTACAAATATGACAAAAATAACTAAATGAGAACAGTGTTGTTAAAAATGGTCGTTTAGCCTGACTAATCAGCCGATTAGTCGTTGGCGGTGACCAAATCATTACGAATCGTCCGTTTATGTTTATACGGCCAATTAGTCGGTCATTTTTATTATTCTTTTTTTCTTCTGCATTTATCCGTTATATGTATTATACTTTGCCTTGTCTTATTTAAGTTTTTCTAAATGATAATTTCATAAATAAAATATTGATTAACATTGAAACTAAGTTAAAATAAGTTTATTTGATAAATTTGATGAGTTAAATTAATCATTTTTAATAATTACAAGTATATGCACATAACTTTAATGAAAACACAAAATTATTAGCAAAATTCTGATTAATCAGCCGCATACCGATTAATCGCTTAACGGTACCCGTCCGTCTGACGAGCGCATACCATTATTTACAACACTAAATGAGAATAAAATATATTCATCGAACTTTTTTTTTATGGAAAGTAGACATTCTTTACCATAATTTTATGTCACAAAATATATTTAAGGAACTTTTTTTTTTATGCCGGAATTGTGTGCATGTTAGAGAAAGAACCCAGAAATAAACGTGAAGTAAAAAAAAAAAAAAAAATACATGATAAATATAATTGAAAATATAAATTTTAAAGTGTGTGAGCTAAGTGTAATGATACATAAAAAAAAAAGAGTTGAGAGAAATATAATATGTTGAAGTCTTGAAGGATAGGATAGATAAGAAAATTAGTAAGAATTAAAAGACACACAAGAAATTAGGTCTCATTAATTAAATCCAAGTGACATGAGAGGTCTTTTACTAGCAATAAGTGTGCCATGTCATCTCAAATAGGTGTTCTAAGCTTCTTAATTTGTATACCCCTAACATGTACATGATGATTCATAAGCAATTGAGAGGCCTAGCTACTATTTGACCTCAGAAACAAACTCGCCAAGAAATTAGGTCAGGGCACTTGGATGTTTGACTCAAAATAAACATAATGGAACAACATTAAATTAAGCTCATAAATTCAGGGTGTTGTCAAACTAAACGATTGTGCGCTCATTTATCAACCTAGATTTGTTATTTGTTTACAACTACACAGTGACGCATACATTGCTTTATAGATTCAAAATGCTATGGAAAATTAACAGACAACTGGTGCCATCTAGTATTAGTAGAGTTCCTTTCTTAAGAGTTAAGGAAGCCGAAATTTTTATTAATAGAAAATAAAATAAAAAAATATCGACATTGAAGAACTATTTGGCGAAAATTCGAGATATATATAGCTAAAACGTGACAGTCCATAACGTCCAGAGGACGTTATGGACCATCACGGCCAGTTTAACGAAATCAAGTTACCGCTAATTTACTAAAAAATACTGTAGCTGGACGTTATGGTCCATAACGTCCAGCTACAGTGTTTTTTTATTTTTTAAAAAAAAATTCACAAACGAAGCAGCAAAAAAAAAAAACACTGTAATTGGACGTTATGGACTATAACGTTCAGCTACAGTATTTTTTGTTAATTAGATATCATTAGCGATCAGATTAACTGGCCGTGATGGTCCATAGCATTTAGCTACAGTACCCTGGACGTTATGGACTATCACGTTTTAGCTATATCTCGAATTTTTGTTAAATGCTTCTTCAATGTCGATATTTTTTTATTTTATTTTCTATTAATAAAAATTTCGGTAAAGGCAGTATCCACATATCATGTCTTATATGTGATGAGATTTGATATATGTTTTATCGGACATGAGTGATTTGAAATTCTAATGGTACGCAAAATTTGAATAGGGGAGCTAAACTATAAAATGCATAATATGTGAAAAAGATAACAAAATTGTAGTTAGTGGGAATTGAATTCATGACCTTACAAACACCAAATAGAACTCTTATGCAGGGGCGGAACTAGAAAATTTAAATAGGAAGACTAATCTATAAAATGCATAATATGTGAAAAAAATAACAAAATTGTAGTTAGTGGGAATTGAACCCATAACTTTACAAACATCAAATAGAACTCTTATAGTCATATGATTAATCCCTCATAACTTGAAAGTTTGACTTTGTCCATGTCTAAAAGAAGATTAATTGGGTCTAATTTTTTTAATGGCGACCGCAGTTACAAGTATAATTTAGTGCATAATTAAATGAAGAAATCAAATGAAAACCTACATCTAGGCTATAGGGAACCGGGTGTTTGATCAACAGTGGGGAAAACGCGTCAGACAACTGCTTTGAAACTGAGTTAATTTGTCAAATTTTTGTTATATCTTTCTATTTCTTTATTCAATTAATGCTTTCAGAAGCATTTTGATATGCGTTGAGAGAGAGAGAGAGAAACAAGGATTAATTACAAAGCCAAGGGACAACGGATTATAAAGATGTCTTGAAAGACGTACAGGTGGGAACTCATGCTTAGCAGCTTTATTTATTTATTTTTTTACTTTTTTTTTTTCGTTAATTGCTGCATTTCAACATTTTCTTTCTCGAAATGTGCAAGTGCAGATTATTTTATCTTTTTTTGAAAGGGTTTTTAATGTTATTGCTAATGAATACTAAGTACTATCATAGATTTGCGGGGACCACAAAATTTTCTTTGGTTTTTGTCAGTTTTAGTGGTGAAAGTCTGATTCTTCGCTTATCGAGAATAACAATTTTGTATGTAGTATTATATGATATCAGTGTCATTTCATTCTATATAATATTAATTCTAAAATCTATTGAATCGATTTCTAATGGTGAATCCAAACCATTCAAATCCATCTATTTCATTAGTTATGCGTTTGCATGTAGAATTTATATTTTTTTGAATTTATTTAGTATCAAGTCAGGCGGTCAAATGTGGGGGCTTTTAAGTTAATTTTAGTACATTCATTTTTCAACATTTGTTACCACTTGATTTGATACAAAAATAACTTGAAAAAATAATTTTTTTGCATGTAAACATACTACTCATAAAGTAAATCAATTTGAACGGTTTGGATTAGTCGTTTGAAATCTATTCAATATATTTTAGAGTTGGTGTCATATGACACTGATGTCATACTAGCCGAACTCCTGACAGTACGCTAAACTTTCATTATATTTATTTTTTTAGAAATTGGCCTTAATTTATTAATTAATTATCCCCAAGTCGTATAATGCATACATAATAAATAATAGTTATTTAGATGACAACAATATATAACACCCTATATTCAATTGCTATATTATTCGTTTTCATTATTGCTGCATTCAATGAGGAGGGTTCTAATACCTCGTGTTCTTTATACCTCATCATACTTCATATTTTATATCTTCGTTTTCAAAGTCCAAACTGTTGATCCGAACCGCTCAACATGATATCCATACTAAAATATGTTTGGAGATGAAATTTTATAATTTTTGAAATTTTATTACTATTTTTTAATATAGATACAAAATCACTGTTTTTGGACTGTTAAAAAAACAGTGGTTTTCCACCCATCTTAAAAAATAGTAAAAAAATTTCAAAAATTATAAAATTTCATCCCCAACCATATTTTAGTATGGATATCATGTTGAATGGTTCAGATCGATAATTTAGATTTTAAAAATAAAAATATAAAATATGAGGTATGATGAGGTACGAAAGGCATGATGCATTAGAACATATTCATATTCAATTGCTCAATTGCATCAAGTTTTAGATGTAATTAAACACTTTTTTTCCATGTAAAGGGACTTGTGGGCCCCTAGCTGATTGAGTCTGCATTAACGCACCGTTTTTGTGTATAGCTTTGGACTGTTCGATTAGAGTTCAGACTAATCTGATCCGTACTTATATCGCAAGGATCCTTTAACATTTGTGCGGATTAAAATTGGACGGTCGTGATCTGAGCTCAAAATTTGAGTTAACTCAGAGGATATGAATTCCCAGCTGATCTGGGTGGGCGCATATCTCCAATAGAGATTTTGTGTTTGAATCTTTGATCAAACTTTTCAAAACTGTCAACACACCATTTCATTTCAGGTCATCTAATAACTAATACAGCCGCAGAGGAATGGACAAAATGTATACGTAGGTGCATGCATACTGCAGGAGAGAGAAAAAGGAACCATGAGCAGTCAAATTGTCTACCAGCAAGCATGTCGTCAGCCCTAGAGAGAGAGAGGCAATCACATCCATGATTCCATGCCATGTCTGTTCATATTTCATGCCAAAATACAAAAGTCGCTGCCCATTGGAACCAGCGTGCTCTCTCTCTCTCTCTCTCGTCCCCTTTCTCTTTTTCTCCTTTCTCTAGCCCCATTCTCTCATATCTGATATCTCTTCTTTCCATCTTTCTAAAAATCTTCAACGTACGTACGTACCCCCAATTTTATCAAGATATTCCAAAGAAATTTAGGATTCAAAAATGAACCCAACATTGTCAAATAATGGATTAAAAAAAAGTTCCTTTTCGGTCGTTAATTACCTGATAGGGATAGGCTGATAATTAATAGGGAAGAAGATAAATGTGGAATTCTTTAATGATTTTAAGTTTTTAACATAATCTTGAAAATCTATAACTAAAAAATACATAAAAATAAACTAATATATCCTTGTATAACCTGAAATGATTGCTAGCCTAAATATATTATAATACACTGAATATATGATAATACCTATAAAAATTAAGAAACCATGGTATCAATGCCTACAAGCAATTCAGCAGGCAAAATATGAAAGATATAATATTCATAAAAATTTGTAAAATTTATAAATTAAGAATAATGTAAGTACCAAGCGAATTATTCACGAACAATCGTTTATAAAATTAACAAAGGTTGGTTATTCTTCATATGCATTTTTAACTAAAAATTATAAAATAAATTAAACAAATTATAAACACCTAAAATTTATAAAAAAAAGTTCAAAAATCTCAATTAAAAAGTAATAATTCCAAATCCTATTATTGTTCCAAGTACGAATTGTATTATGTTTTAACAATACAGCGAAGTGAGTTGTAATAACATAATTTGAGTTTGTCAATTAGATATATCAACTAATTTGCTAATGTAGTTTGATTTGAAACGTTGATAACAGTTTACTATAATTATTATTAGGGTAATTATATGTTACCCCTTGATTCCTTCCCCCATTTTTCCTCCAACTAACTAACTTCATTTTAACTATAATAATCAATTCTAACTAAGTAGTGGTCCCTACAAATTAATTAGTATATTTTCTCCTTCTATTTCTTTCCTCTCTCCTTCCCTCTCCCTCTTCCACCTCCGCCTTCCCCTTCCACCTCTGCCTCCGCCCGCCTCTCCCACCTTCGCCTCTCCCTCTCCACCTCCGCCTCCCACCTCCGCCTCTCCTTCTCCGCCTCTGCATGACGAGGGTGAATAGATGAATACTTGCATGACGAGGGTGAATACTTGTTCAACGAATAACTCGAAAGTATGTCATCATGGATCTTATTTTAAAGAGAAAATTATGTAAAAGACGTTCGTGGTTTTAGATTTGCAAAATTCCTCACAGATCGTTAGAAATATTAGTTAGATTGAACAGAGAAAAAAAAACCACCTCTAAAAACGTGTAAAAGATGGGTGCATATGTCCATTTTTTTTAAAAATACTTGATATATCAGGGTGAATACTTGATGTATTACATGTGAATACTTGTTCAATGATAGATGAATATTTGCATGACGAGGGTGAATACTTGTGCAACGAATAACTCGAAAGTATGTCATCATGGATCTCATTTTAAAGAGAAAATTATGTAGAAGACGTTCGTGGTTTTAGATTTGCAAAATTCCTCACAGATCGTTAGAAATATTAGTTAGATTGAACGGAGAAAAAAAAAACCACCTCTAAAAACGTGTAAAAGATGGGTGTGATATGTCCAGTTTTTTTTAAAATACTTGATATATCAGGGTGAATACTTGATGTTGTTTCCACTTGCGGTGACGGTTATGCGGTCCCCACGGTAGTTAGTGATGGCGGTTGTGCGGTCCCCCCACTTAATTACGCGTTTTCTTTTGTTTTTAGCGGACGGCAGTTGTGATACCCTACTATCTCCGCGTAATTAATGCTCTTAATGTCGTAATATTTCCATATATAATTATTTCTCAAAGATGAGTACTTTTATTTTTATGGATGAATACAACTCGTGTTAAGTGTGAATACTTTTTCGCAAATCGTCCCCTACTAATTCCACCACTTATCTCCGCATATTACTGTGGTCCCCTACTTATCTGAAGTCGCGGTTGTGCGGTCCCACCATACATTCATGTACTCTTTACACTTACACGACGAGGATGAATACTTGCGTACGAGGTGTGAATACTTGTGTAACGGACACCTCGAAAGTATGTCATCATGGATCTCATTTGAAAGAGAAAATTGTGTAGAAGACTTTCGTGGTTTTAGATTTGAAAAATTCCGCACAGATCGACAGAAATATTAGTTAGAGTGAACGTAGGAAAAAAAACCACTTCTAAAAACGTGTAAAAGATGGGTGGTAATATTTCCTTATATAATTATTTCTCAAATATGAGTACTTTTATTTACATGGATGAATACTACTAGGGTCAAGTGTGAATACTTTTGCGCAATATGTCCGCCGATAACGCTGTGAAGGCAGTTGTGGTCCCCTACTAATTCCAGCAGTTATTAACTGTAATATTGTGGTCCCCTACTTATTTTCAGTTGGAAAAAAAATAGAGAATGAATGATGGGAAAAAGCTAGGCCCTCCCTTATTATTATTATATTCATGGTTCTCTCATTCTCTTCAATGTCTTCATACTATTTTCTGTTTTCTTTATTGAAAAGTAAGGCCTTTTGGTGCTCTGTGGCCAACCAAAAGCAACGACACATTAAAAATTTCGAATAAAAATATGGTTATATTATATATGTTGCAAATATAAAAAATTCAGGGCATGTTTGCAATTATAAGTGACACTGTTGGCTTTAGGAAATCTTTTTATATAAACTATAGGAGTTTCTGATGTGCGCTTACCGCTTAGTGATCGATGATGGATAAAGAAAGGAGGGTTTTGTCTTTTTAATTGCTTTGCATGCTCACATGTGATGTAACAAACAGGCGACAACCTCTGACACTTCTCTCTTTACCTTCCATCTCTATTTCTCCGGATTTGGTGATGCTTTCTTTTTTAATTATATAAAGGTAGCTTAGTTAGTTAGTTTTCAACTTTTGTTAGTGCGCCCCGCCTCTCTCTCTCTCTTTTCGAAATCTTACCAGCGGCTGCCGAAGTGCGCTCTCTCTCTCTCTCTCTTCTCACTTCATATATATTTAATAATATTTTCTAATGTTAACTAAAAATAGTATGAAACGAGTTTGCTAATATGGCTGTCTTAGGTTAATTTTCGCTAGGTCTGTCAGTAAAGTGCCTATTGTGTCCAGTTAACGAAATCATTTGTTGTTAATTGGCTACTAGTTAACTTCACACCAAGCAGCCTGCCAGTGCCACCAATCCTGCTTTTCCAAACATTTTACTAGAATTAACGATATAGTTAAACAAGACTAACACATAGTGTTTTATTATAATTTATTTTTTGTGAAGTAGGGACTAGGAACATGCACTTCGTTTGTGCTGTATAATGGAGTCAGACTCGTTTAATTTAGGCCCCAACTTCACATGTTTGTAAAGCACAAACATAATATTTCCTATGTACATACATTTCTGCGGTCAAAATTGAATATGGGTTGCTTTCAGATGCATGCTTTAAGAGTTTAAACGGTTCAGATTGTTTTCAAAAATCAACTCAAATTTTGAGATATAATTCCTTTGTCTTAAAAATTCTCGGTATTAATTTTCTTCAATCGATAATTATATATGAGTGAGGCTATGGTGCTATGCATAGCACCAATGGCTAGTGTACTACGGCTCAATATGGTACTTTTTAAAATCCTAACGGTCGATCCGACCGTTCAATGTGATATCCATATGAATATGTACTTGCAAACTAAATTTTATATTTTTTCGAATTTTTTTACTATTTTTTCAGATAGGTAGAAAAATCAGTGTTTTTAGAAAATTCTGGACCATCAAAATTCTACCTATCTGAAAAAATAGTAAAAAAATTCGAAAAAATATAAAATTTAGTTTGCAAGTACATATTCATATGGTTATCACATTGAACGGTCGGATCGACCGTTAGGATTTTAAAAGATACCATATTGAGCCGTAGTACACTAGCCATCCGTGCTATGCATAGCACCATAGCCTCACTCATTATATATATATATTTTTTTTAAAGAAGACACTAAATGAAGAAGGAGACAACAAATCCGATTCGTATCGCCGCCCTTGCTTGCCTTCTTTTATTGGGAAAGACTCGAGTAAATAAATAAAGTAGCCAGTACAATTTGCCTCATACTTTATCTCTGACAATCTTACTCTTACCTACTGTGCTTTATTCCTGTGCTCACAATGTCCCATATCCCTCCTTTTAGAATCCCATCAACGCTCCGGATTTCTTCATACACCTCGTGATACGAAGCCTCCCCATTCTGACCAAAAGCTAAAACCAACGATTAGGAAGGGTTGGTCAAAACTTACTTGCAACTTTATTATATTTTTTTCATTGAGAAACTTGCAGCTTTATTATTGTTTACAATGGATTGTGTATGATATATAGTACGTAGAGTGAGGCTAAAGTGCTTGCACGTGCCGCAAAGCCCACCAACATGCATCATTTCATGCCTCTCATCTGCCTGAATTCGCATCCTCTGAGATATCTCATATTTTGCGTGACTTTTTGAAAAATTTCAACCGTTCAAATAGTTCTGCACGAATCTCAAAGCACAAATAATACTGACCCCTACGCTATCCCAGAATAGGCACCGGACACGCAAAATATGAGATATCTCAGAGGATACGCACTCCATGTGCCTCCCCCACCGTTACGTACTTGAATGCATATCATCTAAGGTGTCTCAATTTTTTACTTTGAATCCGGTATGTTCGTTATATATATCGATACGAATCTTAAAGAATCTGTGTATTACAGGCTTGAACCGATTGATCTGGATTTGATGAGACGGTCTAGATTGAAACTCAAACGGTGCATTACCTCAGAGGATCCGGACTGTACGTGCTTTGTCCATGCGTCATCTGATTTCATCTCTTTGGTTCACTTATTTATTTTGAAATAAAAAGATGAAGGTCTAGCCTATTAACTTCAATTTGATGTCTATAACCTCCCGCACATGAGATATTAACTAAAATATAAATAAATCACTCGTGAAGTAAATAAGTTTTAACAGTTTTATTTCGTTATTTAAAATTGATTCAATAAATCAGAATTAACTACCAACCACCTTAATAACCCCAAGTACATACTTGCATCACAATTTTTTATCGGGGCAAATGGAAATTTTACAAATTAGTCATCCTTTCCAATTTTCTTATTCTATCCTTTTATTCCATTTTCTTTCGTCTCGCTTTGTAATTTGTATACATTTACAATTCAAATTCTTACGGTCTATATAATTTCCAACAATAATCTGGTTCCTTCAGATTCAACATTTCCATGATATTATAGTTTTGATCGATATTTATTTTCATGTTTAATTCAATAATAAAAGAAAATATTCGTTTAACCATTCGACGAGAATGTGATATGAGTTTTTTTTAAATATTAATGAATGTGGCAGGGAACTGACAGGACTATGAAGAAATATGTATTGGTTAATTGGACATTGTCATGTATAACAAAATAATTAATTTGGAGGTTTAAAAATATTAGATCTCAAACCGAGGAATGTAACTATGTTAATGAAGTGGTGGTGGAAATTTAGAGACAACTCGTACCATAATATTTGGAAAACACTATTTATAAAGAGGAGGGATCCGATTACACCACTTTTGAGTTACCACAAAGTTACCCTTCTCATTTTCTACATTTTCAAAGTCCAAATCATTCATCCAAACCGTTCAACGTAATTATCTGAATAAAATGTGTTTGCATATCAAATTTTACATTTTTTTAAATTTTTTTACTATTTATTAAGATGGATACAAAATTCAATGGTTTGAATTTGACTAGTTTTTGTAAAATACTTAATAAATAGTAAAAAATTCAAAAAAAATGTAAAATTTGATCTGCAAGTACATTTTATTTAGATAATCATGTTGAACGGTTTGAATCAACGATTTGGACTTTAAAAATGTAGAAATGAGGAGGGTAACTTTGTGGTAACTCAAAAGTGGTGTAATCGGATCCCTCGTCATTTATAAATAAGTATTAATCTCATATATACATTGAGTACTCACCATTTTTTGTTGAATTTATGAAATTACATATGATCCCGGACAACAATCTACATCGAATTCTGATCATACTTATGGTTTCAGAATTCGATTTAAAAAAAAAAAAAAAACTTATGGTTTCAGAATTGCACTCTAGCTAGCTAGCTAGCTACCGGCTTCCCTCATCTTTATGAGATATGTAGTACTAAAGACATTTTATTAACTGAGGTTATTAATTCACAAGGGAGGGCTGCATGTGTTATTTAGAAGAGATTTATATGGCACTTTTAAGTTCAGAATGGACTGACATTTTACATATCTCATTAGGGTATCTTATACTCATATACATGAAATGGGCATCCACAGTAAAATAATTATATCAATTACTTAAATTTAAGGGAGTAGCACAACATAAGCTAATGATATGATGAAAGCTTCCAGTTCCACCTAAAATAAGAATATGCATGTGGTTAGCTTTGAAAAATAAAATTAACTATACAAAATTTGTTGATCAGAGGACGGACAGGAAATACCAAGTGTCAATTTTGTAATCAGGAGGCCACTGATCACCGGTGAAGTAACTCAAATTTTGAGTTTAGTTCAGAACCATCCGGTCAGAATTAATCTAAGCTAATTATTCGGTCGAGGTGAAATGCAGGAAACTCTTTTAATATTTTTTCCAAAGCATTTTTGACGGTTCAAATTTAAACTCAAAATTTGAGTTTCTTTAGGTGATATGCATGGATTCCTCAAAAGTCAATACTCTGTGTTACCGATTACCGCTAATGAATGAATTCAGGTCATTCGATCAGAAATCGAACCAATCCGGTTCAAACATGAGATGGGCTAAAGTGCTTTATAAAGCATATATATAGACTCTCTTGTGATTTACGCCCTTATCTCTATTTTCAAGCATCAAATAGTCGATCCGTACTGCTCATGATCTCCATATTGAAATGTGCTTGGAGACCAATACTTTTTTTTTGGGAAATTTTTATTTTTTTTTATAATTTTTTAAGTTTCTGTTTTTTTAGAAAATTCTCGACCATAAAAAAAATCAACTTTAAAAAATTCTAAACAAATAGTACAAAAAAATTCAAAAATGTCAAATTTGGTCTCTAAGCACATTTTAATATGGAGATCATGTTGAGCGGTTCAGATCGGCTGTTTAGACCTCAAAATCCGTGCAGAAGAGCGTGAAGCACCAAATAGCCTATGCTTTATAAAGCACCTTGGCTAAGTTTATAGTGGTATGACCAAGACCTACATACTACTAGTTTGTTTTTGTTATTTCAAAGTTCAAATAGTCAATCTAAAGCGCTCAATGTGTTATCCATATTAAAATGTCTCTGGAGACCAAATTTTACATTTTTTTAGATTTTTCTTATTAATTTTTAGAATTTTTGAAAATCATTGTTTCAACCTAGAAAAATAGTAAAAAAAATTTAAAAATAAAAAATTTGGTCTCCGAGCATATTTTAATATGGAGAAAACGTTGAATATTTCATATCAACTTTTTGTACTTTGAAACTCGCAAAACTGATTTGGTAGTATATAGACATCGATCATACCACTGTGACCTTATCCAATCTCTCTCTCTCTCTCTCTATATATATATATATATAAGGAGGGTTCCAATACCTCATGTTCTTCATACCTCATCATGCCTCACATTTTATATCTTCATTTTCAAAGTTCAAACTATTGATCCAAACCGCTCAACATGATATCTATATTAAAATATGCTTTGAGACCAAAATTTTTTAATTTTTGGAAAAAAAAAATTACTACTTTTTAGATAAGTAGAAAATCATTGTTTTCGATCGGTCTAGAAACAGTGATTTTGTACCTATATTAAAAATAGTAAAAAAAATTCAAAAATTAAAAAATTTCATCTCCAATCATATTTTAGTATGGATATCATGTTGAGCGATTCGGATCAAAAGTTTGGAGTTTGAAAACGAAGATATAAAATATGAAGATGATGAGGTATGAAAAGCATGAGGTATTGGAACCCTCCTCGATATATCATATATATATATATATATATATATAGAGGTTGGCTAATATCAAAACGTTTGTTCAAAGTCGTGGTGCAATCAATTAGTTTTCCGATTTTCAAAGTCCAAATGGTCGATCCAAACCGTTAGATGTGATCTTTATATTAAAATGTTTTTGGAGACAAAATTTTACATTTTTTTGGAATTTTCTTACTATTTATTAAGCTAGTTTTAAAATCATTGATTTTAATAAACAGTGAAAAATTCCTGGATCATTAAAAACAATGATTCTAAAACTGACTTAATAAATATTAAAAAAATCCAAAAAATGTAAAATTTGGTCTCCAAACACATTTTTTTATAGATTGAATGTTGAATGGTTTGGATCGACTATTTGGATTTTGAAAATGTAAAAATTGAAACATTTGTTCCACGGCCTAGGAACAAACATTTCGACATTAGCCAACCTCTCTCTCTCTCTCTCTCTATATATATATATAGTGAGTGGCTACTCTACTTACATAAGCATATGAGGGCATATGATTATAAGTCGTTTTTGTGTTTTCGAAGTCCAAATAGTTGATCCGAAGCACTCAACATGTTCTCCATATTAAAATGTGCTTGGAGACCAAATTTTACATTTTTTGGAAATTTTTTACTATTTTTTTAGAATTTTTCAAAACAGTGTTTTAAAAAAAAAATTAATATTTTTTTATCATATTAAAACACTGTTTTGAAAAATTCTAAAAAAATAGTAAAAAAATTTCAAAAAATGTAAAATTTGGTCTCCAAGCACATTTTAATATGGAGAACATGTTGAGTGCTTCGGATCAACTATTTGGACTTCGAAAACACAAAAACGACTTATAATCATATGCCCTCATATGCTTATGTAAGTAGAGTAGCCACTCACTATATATATATATAGAGTCCGACTAGGCTAAGCCATGGTGTAAAACGACTTGGTACTCCACGCCATATCTTCATTTTCAAAGTTCAAATAGTCGATTCGAACCTTCCAACATGTTCTTCATATTGAAATGTACTTGGAGACCAAATTTTACATTTTTTGGAATTTTTTTACTATTTATTAAGCCACTTTGAAAATCTGAAAATCCTTATGAACAGTAAAAAACAGTAAAAATTTCTGGACCGCCGGATCAGTGATTTTCAAAGTGGCTTAATAAATAGTAAAAAAATTCCAAAAAATGTAAAATTTGGTCTCCAAGCACATTTCAATATGGAGAACAACTTGAGCGGTTCGGATCGGTAGTTTGGATTTTCAAAATGGAAATAATGAGGCGTGGAGCACCAAGTCGTTTTACACCATGGCTTAGCTAAGCCCAGCACTATATATATATATATATATATATATATATATAAATACATATATATATATATCCATTGCATTATTAAGCACGTTGGGTGTCCGATCCGCCAACGGCTACGATTAAAAGATTAATTTTTGGATTTAATCTCAGCTCTCCAATCACATAATCTACTTTTTTTGATTAAATACATATGTTTTATGTGTAGAAGTTTAAATTTAGCTACAAACATACTCGTCACACATACCACCACACGATGCGTTACAATTAAAATTAAACAGACTCTAAAATTTAGCAATATAATTCTCCGTTTTCTTATTTATTTGTTTCCTTATTTCTCACTCTACAATTGAAATTTTATGTATGGCGGATCATAATGCAAATCAATTTTTTGTTCACTTCCTTATTTCTATACATATTACTGTGATAAATTTAGAATATATTTCTAATTTTTTTTATGAAAATTTGTCATTTTGTATGAGAATTTATTTTTGTTATCTTATTATATATTCCGTTGCAATGCACGAGCATAATACTAATATATATATATAGAGAGAGAGAGAGAGATAGGCTAATATGCTTTTAGTAGCATATGGGCCGATATGCTTCCAACTCAAAATCCGATTTTCAAAGTCCAAACGGTCAATCCGAATCGTTCAAGTTGATCTACATATTGAAATCTGCTTGGAGACCAAATTTTACATTTTTTTGAATTTTTTTACTATTTATTAAGCCACTTTGAAAATTGCTGATCTGGTGGTCCAGAATTTGGAAGCACTGTTTTTACTGTTCACCAGGATCAGCAATTTTCAAAGTGGCTTAATAAATAGTAAAATAATTCCAAAAAATATAAAATTTGGTCTCCAAGCAGATTTCAATATGTAGATCAACTTGAACGGTTCGGATCGACCGTTTGGACTTTGAAAATCGGATTTTGAGTTGGAAGCATATCGGCCCATATGCTACTAAAAACATATTAGCCTATCTCTCTCTCTCTCTATATATATATATATAAAAACTCAAATAGTAAATTACCTTAGATGATATATATGAATTAATTCGATCTCTCCCCTCCGGCACAAATCCGCAACCTCTGCATTAACGTACCTTTAGAGTTAATTTATAAACAGTGCAATTATTGAGTTCATACCAATCCGGCCCACGTCTACGCACAAACTCTTTAATATTAGTGCGGATTTAAATCTGACGGTCCAGATCTTGACTCAAAATTTGTGCTAACTCAGATGATCATACGAATTTCTCCGGCACTGTGGGTACGTAATAATAGAAATGTGGAACACTGCACTGCCAACGTCTATCACTAATTAAACAACCTAGTACGGTATATTACCATATTGCTAGTGTCACGCATTATCACTGTACATTTTTTCGTAGAGAAGTGCGGTATATACTACTACAATCCGACAAAAGTACAAAGACAGCCGATGGTACCCCACGTAACATGTAAAAGCATGTACACATTGTCCCCGACCGACCCCATTGAAATCTAAAACTCCATGCATTTACTTCCAGTCTTCCATTAAAGAAATTCAGTCTTTGAAAGACCATTTTCATGTATACCCAGAAAAATATCGAGCTGATATATAAGACCAGATTAATAAAGCATTACAATTGAATTAATTCTAGCAAAAATAATTATTTTAGAAATTAGAAGATCCATGTTGAGAAATAGGGTCTAGGATCTCAGAATAATAATCATCATAGATCTAGAATTAGAGGGCTAGAATTAAATCAAGGAGTTAAAGGGGTCTCCTTGCATATATTCAATAATAGATACATTGTACATAGGTACCAAAGGTACAAACGGTAACTTGGATAGTTTGTAATATATAGCGATAGAAACAGTGTAAGAGTTAGAACAATGAAAATATTTTTTCTCATCATAATTCTTCTCTTCAGAAATTCATAAAAACAACAATCAAATTATTAAAAAAAGAGATATATTGTTTTTTTTTTCAATCAAATAAATGGACCCAGTAGAACCTTAGATTTTTTTTTTTTGGTAAAAAGCTCGTAGGCATATTTTTAAAATGAAAGAACACAAGCTACAGTACCAGTAGCAGCATGCATACATAGAAAATAAATATAGTATATATGTGACTAAATTGATACCAGAGCGTAGAACGTGTTAATTTAGTGAATAAATGAATTTATATTTGAGTTTGAAATCAATAGAATATGATCAATGGTTCGGTCTCATTAATATTCCACATTGCGTGACTGTTAGTGTGAAAATCAGTGAGATTGAAACAACATATGTCCTCAATCAACCAAATCATTGGTTCGGTTCCATTCATTTGTCGAAAGAAACACAATCCATGCATCTTGTTTTAGATCATTTGATTTTTTTTAATTGTAAAAGTATTTATCTTTTATAATAAAGTATCGATCCAAACTATCATTTTTGTTTTGGTTTCTTTTTTGTTTCCCCAATCAAAGCAAGAATGCAAAACTAGTTAGAGGCGGTTTTAATTAGTAAAGTACTTTTCGCGACGGGACTTCGTCGCGAAAAGTACCGTTGCAAAAAGAAAAGCACATTTATGACGGTTTAGCATCGCGAAAAGTTATTTTTTATCCTCGCGAAAAGTGCCTGTCTTTTGTAGTACAACAGCCGTTTGATTTTATCTGATGAAATCCAAGAGTTACGTACGTTATTGATTAATTTGAGTGTATATTGCTTCAGTATGTTTATCTAAACCAAAAATATTTCAGTTGGAACTTGAATTTCTTGGCAGGTAAAGTTATATTAAATTCCAATTTTAACTAACTTTTCACAAGTGTAGGATACTGGTCATTTACATGCGCTGACGACAGACCTGATATGTTCCCCGCAAATTCCTCCCGTTTCCCACTGTACCCCATTACTTTACTTTTATTACCATAATGCCACTGACCGGGTTCTTCTTTTCTCTATATATACTCTCCTCTCCTCTCCACCACACCATTCACCAACTCTAGCTTCTCCTCTCTAAAGCCTAAACATCAATCAAAAACCAAACAAAAACACATTAGCTAAAACTCAACACAACACAAACAAAATCACAATGCAGTACGGTGCAACGACTGAATCATGGTACGTGGCGGCATCAACCCATGCAATGGACCCGCTCGAACGGGTCGAGCGACTTGCCTCAGAGAATGCAGTTGTCATCTTCAGTGTCAGCTCTTGTTGCATGTGCCATGCCGTGAAGCGGCTCTTCTGTGGCATGGGGGTGCACCCGACTGTTTACGAGCTAGACATGGAGCCACTCGGAAGAGATATCGAGAGAGCTCTAGCACGGCTTCTCGGTGTGGTGCCACCTGTCGTACCTGTGGTATTCATAGGAGGGAAGCTGATTGGTGCAATGGACCGGGTGATGGCTTCGCATATTAACGGCACTCTCGTGCCTCTGTTGAAAGAGGCTGGTGCACTCTGGCTCTAATTTTAGGGTTTCTGATTTAGTGACAATTTATAGCTTGGAGTGAGGTTGGGAGGAACGTTGGTTC
Organism: Carex kokanica; assembly: GCA_025461125.1. Classification (NCBI taxonomy): domain Eukaryota; kingdom Viridiplantae; phylum Streptophyta; class Magnoliopsida; order Poales; family Cyperaceae; genus Carex; species Carex kokanica. Next base: position 2,485,475 of record JAJGRX010000348.1, read on the forward strand.
TTTTTAGTTGCTAATGATACCTCCGTTTTGGGTTTAAATTGTGTGGAAGGTTTCCTCTTTCAGGTTTTTTTTTTCTTTCTCTTTGTCATTCCTTTCATGGTTTTATTTTGCATTTTTAGCGTTCTTAGTTGTGTGTGGATTTGAGTTATGGAGGAGATGTGGCAGAGAAAATTTGGCTGTTTCAGTTGGTGGTGGTTTTTAGGAGAAAGGATGAAAGATGTATCTGTATAGAAAGGTTTTTATCAAAGGAAGAAAAGTTGGTTTACATGCTAGTGCGCGCTTGTGCATGCGTTCATTCTTTCTTTAATGGTTGTTGCTGACAAAATAATATATTTACATGTACGAACACCGATTAGGCGATCGTATATGTAGTTATTTTTAACCAACTTATATATATATATATATATAGATGCGCTTCTGACTTCAATTCAGTTTGCTAATATGTGTATCGGTTTCTGTTGTGAATTATCCCGAAATTAATTTGTTCAGTCAACTAGTTCAATCGTTTTTTTTTTTTTTTTTATTTAATCTTGTGGTCCATCAATGCATGCATATATAATAAAATATGTGCATCAGCATTAATTAAGCTCGTAATTAATTAGAGTTTGGAGTACTCTGCAACCGCAGTCAATAAGAGCATTAAACAAATTGAGGTACAAGATATTAAATATATATAAATATTGACAAGAAAAATCAATATTTTATGCCAGTAAATTATAAATATCAATATCTCACACTTCTATCGAAAACTACAAATTAAAACTGCGTGTATACCACAGATATATAGTGATGAAAATAATTGGAAAAAAAAAACATAGATGGCAACTCAAGAGGGCACCAAGAAGTAGTATATATGGAATTAAATATAGTTAGAACGTGCATAAATTTTGAATGGATATTTAGTTAGTCTTAAAGCCGAATATTGAAAATTTCTGACCCAACTAGCTAAAAGATTAATGTAATCTAATATCTGATGCCGAATCTAATTCTATTAGATTTTTCTAAGTAAATAATTCAAATACCACTCAAAACGACACTATATATATATAGAGAGAGAGAGAGAGAGAGATAGACTATGGTGAGTTGTGAAGTAAAATAACGTTTTACGTCACGCTCATATTTCATTTTGAATATCCAAACCATCGATCCGAACCGCTCAACATGATCTCTATATTGAAATGTGCTTGGAGACCAAATTTTACATTTTTTTGGATTTCTTTACTATTTATTAAGCCACTTTGAAAATTGCTGATTTGAGTGAACAGTAAAAAAACAATAAAAACTTTTGGACTATTCGATTAGCAATTTTCAAAGTGACTTAATAAATAGTAAAAAAATTCCAAAAAATGTAAAATTTGGCCTCCGAACACATTTCAATATGGAGATCATGTTGAGCGGTTCAGATCGGTTGTTTAAATTTTCAAAATAAGAATATGAGCGTGAATTAAAAATATCCTCTTACTTTGCAACTCACCATAGCCCAGCTCTAAATATATAGAAAGGATCCAATTACACTCTTTTTTTTGACATATCTTGACACTGTTTTTTTTATAGGTCAATTTTGCGATTTCAAAATTCAAACAGTCGATCCGAACCGTTCAACATGATCACCATATTAAAATGTGCTTGCAGATCAAATTTTACATTTTTTTTGAATTTTTTTACTATTTATTAAAATGGTTACAAAATCGCTGTTTTTCAATGGTATCAAAACAACGATTTTGTAACCATCTTAATAAATAGTAAAAAAATTCAAAAAAATGTAAAATTTGATCTCCAAGCACATTTTAATATATCCATTATGTTGAACGGTTTGGATCGACTATTTGGACTTTAAAAATGGTAGGTGTCAAAATGTGTCAAAAAAAAGGGTGTAATCCGATCCCTCCCCATATATATATATATATCAATCTGCAGCACAATCCAAGTAGATCTAAATTGGAAATAATCCGAATCAGAGTGACCATAAACTATATAAAATAGTTCCTGACAATAAGCTTTATACTTGAAAATTACCTGACATAATTTATCAGATATAATACTGTGATCTGGTCTACTCGACTCAACCTGCTGCCACTTCAAATTAATGTCACTTCAAATAAAAAAAAAAGAGACTTGATCCATTTGATTAAAAACTCCAATGATTTGAAACCAGTAACAACCCAAATTTTAAAGGATTAATTCTGGATCCAAGACAACTCGAATTTGAATGAGCTAGAACCCAATAAAACAATGCATAATCAAGCCACCTAAATCTCAACTTGATTAATTACACGAGACCCAAGAATTATCCAAATCCTATATAATGATCACCTCTAAAAGGCTTGATTACAATTTGATATTGTCAGCTGGCGATTTTGAGATAGAAGAAATTAAAGAATTAGCAAAAAATTACTATTTATTCGGTCATATGCTCAAAACAAAATTTTCATAAATCAACTTGCCAAGCTTATTGTTCAAAAAAAAAAAATTCTGTGTTGCTTTAAAATGTGATTTTGAATAAATCGATGTTGAAAATTAATGTTGGGCTTACTGTTCAGAGATATTGTAATTTTTGTCATTCTTTGATGTCAGAAAAGTTGGTCATTGCAAGTGAATTTCAAAATAATATGAGCTATTGAGCTCACAGAATTGATGTTATTTCCAAAAAAATAATGGATAAACTAAAGGATGAATTTAATTTCAACCATTAATATCGATCTATTTCGTGAGACAATGTGTTTACATTAATTATAAATACTTTATTTCCCTAGTTTGTTGCCTTCTACAATATCAAAAGATTAAAACAATAAGAAATCCCACAACAGTGGAGGCTCTAGTGAACATGGCAGAGGTGGAAGAATACATGGAAGATTTTTTGGAAACTTCTCAGGAGGTTTTTGGGCACGACAGTCCCCAAAATAAAATGTTTGGCGACGCTTGGGCTGAGGAAGACTCTGTTGATTGGGATTTGCTAGATGATTAGACTATATTATGTTGTTGTTTGTTGCTATGTTAGTTGTTTTGTTGTGCAGGGAAATGTTATTTGCTTTTGTTTGAACTGATATGTTTTGTAACTGAGTAGCTGTAAGTATGATTTTGATCTTGGTACATGTTTTATGTATCATGTTAGGTCAATACTGATTTCAATGAGAAATCGATGAATAATATCCACTACTTAAAAAAAAAACAATAAGAACTTGTACCTTTGTCATGCTCAACCCAATCATTTCTGTTTTTTTTTTGAAAAATATTTCCAACATTGTCAAAAAAGAGGGAAATCCCATTAAAGGGAGCAAGAGTTCTTTAATTATTATGACTGTTAACTTTTTTTTTTTAAAAACTGTAGAGTTATTGCTACGGTTTCTTCATAATTTTACTATTTTTCATATTAAATGTTATAATTAAGCTCAAAACAATCATCTCTATTTTTTTTTCAAAAATATTTTCAAAATTATCAAAAAAAAAAAGAGAGGAAGCGTTAAAGAAGACAGCAAGAGTTCTTTAATTATAATTATTATTGTTAGATATATTTTTCGAGTAAGAAATAGAATCAGATGGCACGTAAGAAGAGGTGAAGAGAGAGATTTCATATTTGCAATGGAATTGTGTCAGATTGACACGACGTCATAGATGGATTGGATGACATCAACAAACGACCATTGAAGAACCTTTCTCGCTTCCCCATTGGTACGGTTGCTCAATTTTTCGGCGTGGGGAGACAACACTGTCAGCTGAGCAAATGAAAGCGAGGCACGCCAACAAGCGCTCTGTCTCCTTGCCTAAACCGTTCCTCTGAGAACAAGCGCACGCGCGATCCCAGGCGCGAATCTCCAGGCAGAGAACTCGAGGTCGCTTGACACGTGTAATTTAATTAGACGATCTGTTACTCTCTTTTGTTTCAGCTCATGGACCGTTTTTATCGGTAGTACGTACAGAGCTGACTGGTAGTACACTACTATTAGACAATACATGAAATGGAGCCATACCTCCGTATATTTCCGAATCCACATCCTCTGCATTTACTCCAATTCCGGACCGTCCGATCGGAACCCGAACCGATCCGGTTCACATATATAATAACATAATATACTTGCACAGTTGCACATAGACATCACTGAATGCCTGTGCAGCACTTACATTAATGCAATAACTGCTAATAGTTTCGCAGCAAGCTCTGACAAATTAGGAAATGATCGAGCCAAAATTATATAATTAGCTGGTTAAACTAGAAATTATCCGGGGAAAAATGAGTTGCACATGCACTTTGGATTATAATTGTTTGATAATTTTTTCTCAAGCAGTCATTGATATGAATCTTAGGTACGTTATTTAAAATAATGACAACTTAAATTTTAATGGAACTAGAAAGATAACTGGAAGCTGGAGCTTTGTAAAGGTTTAGACAGTAAATATTAATTAGTATTTTGAAGAAAAGAGCCTGGATCCTCTGCATTACCTAATCCTTTGAGTCTCAATTTGGACCGTCCGATCAAAATTTGGATCCATGCATCCAGTTAAAACTTGGTATACAATGAATCCTTTAAGATTCGTGCTAATATATAATCGATTGGATTCAAACTCAAACAATTGAGGTGCCTTAAGTGAAATGAATTCTCTGTCCTTTGCACCGAAATTTTTATTAATATCTAAAGAACTTATCAAATTTTAGATTATACATACGTAAAATAACTTATTCGCAATTAATTTGGCGGAAATTTTCTGCTTTTTCGCCAAATTATTTGGCAGATTCGAAATACTACTTCTGTTAAATAATTCAGCAGAAAAGAGATTTCCGCTAAATAATTTGGCGAAAACCTATTTCCGTTGAATTATTCAACAAATTTTTTTTTATTATTATTTTTTTTAATTAAATAGAAGATGTTATCATTTTTTTTATTTTTTCTATTGAAATATTAAAAATATTTTTATATTTCTCTGAATATAGATGGGTACTACAAAATTGAATTTACTAGAAAGACTACGACAAATAATCCGTATCAATTTTTTTTAGGCTCGATTTTTTGCGGCTGTAAAAAAATTAAAATACTTCTTTGTGTGTTACCGGAAAAAAAATTAAAAATGTTTTTTTTGGATCTGAGTTATAGATTCCAGTTCAAAAGTCACTTATGGGTAAATAAAGAAATTATCATGGTCCTTCTAGTACATTCAAATTTTAAGGTACTCCATCTATTTCTCTAGAAATGATTTTAGAAAAAATAATAAAATATTAAAAATATAAAATAGTTTCTAGATAAATAGATGGAGTACACACCAACAAAAATATTTCTAGAGAAATAGGTGGAGTACACACCAACAAAAATATTATCCGGATTATTTGTCGTAGTCTTTCTAGTAAATTCAATTCTACAGTACTTCATCTATTTTCCAAGAAATATAAAAATATTTCTAATATTTCCATGGAAAAAATAAAAAATCATAACATCTTCTATTAAACTAAAATAAAAAAAATCAGAAAATCATATTCCGCTGAATTATTCAAGGATATTGGAATTCCATATCCGCCAAATTATTTGATGGATTGGTTATTTTCTGAATTTTCTTGAAAATGTGCTTATAATCCGAAATTTGATATTTTTTTTTTGCATATTAATAAAAATTTCGGTCCTTTTCAAGTCCCATGATAACTGGAACTTGGTGGATCACTGGATCGTTTCCTCTAGTGTAGTTAAAAAGGGACCCATTATAATTTTGTTTAACCTGTATTATCTTCTAGTCCCAATAACACGAGGAAAAAAAAATAATAGAGGTATGTTGAAATTCGTTTGTTCAAATCCGTTTTAATATGGTTGGATTGAGGAATCAGGTCTATCTGATTGGGCGCATGGTATATTTTTAGGAGACGAACAATATAGATTTTGTAGTAAGCAGTTGGAATGCTGTTTATTTCTTTGAGATATCTCATAGAATGTGAATTCGTTTTGTGCCAAGGGCCCAAGATTGAAATGGACCGGGTTGGGATGGTTTTGCTTGAAGCACCGGCTTGAAATGGACCGGGTTATGATTGTATGACTTTAAAATTTAGATCCGATCCAACCTGACGACAGTTGATTTAATTGCGGCCCGGCACGGTCAGTCCCTACTTGACTATTCACCATATTTATTTTTTTTTTCTTTCCTAAATCCTAGATTTTCAAAGCTAAACTGAATATTACAAAACAATATTCTATTCTTGAGCAAGTATACTATAATCATACAATGTATAATATAAAACTCAATCATTAATACATTTGAATCCATAAAAATTTATTTTGCTATAAATTTACTGTATCAATTTACATACTTTAAACATAATCATTACTGTATAATATTCACATATCAGATCGAACGAGTGAGCCTGATACTGAATCAGGACCCAACTCGATTGTCAATAGTCCTGGCCAGACCAGAACGAGCCAATTCTGTCTTGCTCATTGAACGTCCTAACCGAAATTAGCTATTGGATGGAACGACCGGATGGCATGGCAGGCCTAACCTTAAACTGCCACTCCTAATCTCGTACTGACTTGCACCGTAGCCTTTCACTTATAATTTGTTTTCCTTAGAACATCTCCATTCCAGCAAATGTTTAGCAATTAATTTGGACCACGTCACTAAATTTAACAATTAAAGATATTCATAATTTTTAAATCACTCCATCCCAAAAATTTAATTAGAGTTGCAATTGATGCCACGTCAGTCAATTTAGAAAGCCTAAATCACTTCATCTTAGAAATTTTAACCAATCAATTAACCAGCGTGTCATTAAGAAAACGTTTTCTTTTAAAGCAAATTTGCTAATTTAAAAATTGCGGTACATCCCAGCAATTATATTAGCAATTAACACATCATATTAGCAATTTAAAAGTAATCACCATTGTAGATGCTCTTAGCATAGAAACTATCCAAGCCTTGAAATTTTATTAAAGAGATGTATTTGTAAGATCAGGCAAATTTTGTCCATCATACTATATGCAGTATGGAGGGTCCGGATCCCCTAAAGTAACCCAATATTTTGATTTTGGATTGAGACCGTCCAATTTGAATTTGTTGCTCGAGATTGTCTCGGGATTCGAGTTCGTCATCGGGATGTGTGCGCTCACTTCGCGGATGAATTTTTGCGGATTCGAATCGGACAGTCCCGATCCAAAACCCAAAGATTGGGTTACTTCACTGGATCCGAACTGCAGTATGGAGGGAGAGGAGCTATAGAGTATTTAGAGGGGAAAGATTGGGCCAGAAATGGGTTGGGCTGGGCCAGTACTCCAAATTGTAAATAACTTTTTGGAATAAAATGGGTTATGGATTCTTTTGAGCAGGATTCCTAGGCTCTTAGCAATTATCACCCGACAGGGCCTACATAATGTTTTTCAGCAACATCAGAGCAAGCAAAGCTGGATTTGATTGAGGCAAGCCCATCGTTGACCAGAATGAACTTGGAAATTTTTAGTCTACTAGTCTTAGACTAAATAATATGGACTAAAGTTTTCAAACGACGGACTTCTCACTTGAGTTGAGATCTCACAGACATCTAACTAGTTTGATCCGATTATTTGTTGTCTTTAGATTTTAAATATATGAAGGAAAAAATTAATTATATACGATTGCTGAAACCTTACTTGATCAATCATCCGATGGTGGAAGGAAGGGCAAACACCCTCCACCCCTCATCCCCGGTCTCGATCCACAAGGTAACTCAAACTTTGAGTTTGAATCCAAACTGTCTGATCAGAATTAATATTTGTGCGGATTCTGACCGCCCAGTCCGCATCCTCTGCCTTAACGCACAGTTTGAATTTAGCTCTGAATCATCTGATCAAAATTCGATCTAATTCAGCTCACACTTGTAGTGCACAAAATTCTTTAACATTCGGACAATTTAAACCCCACTCCACTCCACAACACACACACCCTCCCCGTAGTCACGATCATAGTAACAAATGAATAATTCGGGTTCGGTTCGGCAGTGTCAAAAATTAGTGATTCGGAAATAATTTGGATATAATTCGGAAATGATTCGGAATTACAATACGAGACCTCAATGCATATTTAATTCATTACCGATTATTTACTACTGCTTGTATTTGCCATAGAAGATCAATATAGTCAAAAATATATAAAATGGAATGGGGAAATGTGCTGAGTTGCTTACGTGGGTGCATAAAATGGAATGGGGAAATGTGCTCAGTTGCTCACATGGGTGCACTGCGCACAGTACCGCGAGAATTCAAATTTTTTTCTGAAAAAGGGTGAGAAAAACGTGTATTATTCGTAAAATTCGTGTTTTATTCAGTCAACGAATAATATACCATTCGGTTCGGAAACAACTCAAAAACATTTTATTCGCGAATTAAACACGAATAAATCGTGAATATTGTCACTATGGTCACGATAATAGATTTAAAAAAATCACTGGAGCATAACTTTGTGGGCCAAATTTGTCATTTTCTTCAAGTCCTATAAAAGAAAAGAAAATATGTGGTAGATTTATTTTACTATGGCTCTCTTATTCTAAAGTAATTGTTTTTGTATATTAGAAATAGAAGATGGATTATGACGGAAGCGGCCGAAAAAATTATCAGCTGTCTTAAATTTTAGAGAATAAAGTGAATTGAATATTGAGCCCTATGGGCTTCATTCCTTTAGGGCCTGTTCTTTTCGGTAACATAAAAATTATGTGAGAATGAGAATTTTTAATATGAGAATTGGAATTTCAATTTGTCAAAACCAAAGTTATTTAAACTCATGGATAATTTAAGTATATAGGTGTTCGGCAAATGCATGGAAAATTTGTTAGGATGTTAGTTTGTTTTTCTTTTTATAGATGTAATACTACAATTAAATTATATTAAGTGTATTAATACTAATAACTGATTGTGATTAATATAATTATATATATCATATTCTAAAAAAATTTAAATGAGTGAATTGACTATACAATGCAAAGTAATAATTTCTTGTATTATTAAATTGTGTTTGTTTAATTAATTTTAGCATTTGTATTATTAAATTGTGTTTGTTTAATTGAGTGCTTGATTGTACAAGTTAATTTAAGTTTAATTAATTAAACAAGTATTAATTAGTATAATTTCTCTTTTAATTAATTAGTATTAAATTGTGTTTGTTTAAACAAAAATGGCTTAAAAATTGGAAGGTTTAATGTATATGTCAACTTTGTTTAATTAATATTTTGGCAACTTCAACATTTGGAAAAAAAAAAAAAAAACGGAGGTAATGTTTTTTTCCCATGAAATAGAAAGCCAAAAGTAGGAAGAATTCCCATATAGGAATACAAATAGGGATTTATATTTGACCTCAGGTCTCATGACAAAATTCCTAAAATTTTAATTTTTTTCAAAATTCCCATGGGTACTGTTGTTGCCGAACAGGCCCTTACTGTATTTATTCTTGCAATTTTTTTTCAATAAGCTAAGAAAAAAAATATGCTAATCAAGATGTTTCTTTATGTTTCACGTTTTTCACCTCTTTCTTTTAATTGGTTTATCTGGGATGTATTTGTTATAAGTAATTAATTTCTTTTAATTTTTCACCTCTTTCTATTTGTCATAAGTGCGTGATATTAATTTTTTTTTTCTGTTATATTTTCTGTCTCTCTGTCTTTTTTTATGTCGTAATTATTGTTCTCCGTATGATCCTCTCTTATTTTTTTACTTCTATAATATATACTGGGTCCTCCTCAAACTTTAAAACCGCTAATGATGACATTTAATCGGTGTATTAAAATGCGGTCTATGCGGTCGCATATGCATATTCGGTTTCAATTCACATAGAAAATCTCTATGCAGTTCAATATGCGGTTCCGCATATGTGGCCGCATACCGCATATTACCGCATATCTGGCTAGTATAACATCAGTGTCATTTCAGCCTATATAACACTAACTCCAAAACCTATCGAATCGACTTTAAACGGTGAATCTAAACCGTTCAAACCGATCTACTTTATTAGTTGTGCTTTTACATGCAAAATTTATAATTTTTCGAATTTATTTAGTATCAAGTCAAACGGTCAAATGTGTGAGTTTTTAAGTTAATTTAATACATTCATTTTTCAATATTTTTTACCGCTTGATTTGATACTAAAATAACTCGAAAATATAAAAAAATTTGTATGTAAACGCATCACTCATAAAGTAAATCGGTTTGAACAGTTTGAATTAGTCGTTTGAAGTCTATTCAATCAATTTTGAAATTAGTATCATATGACACCAATGTCATACTAGCCGGACTCTTTATATATATATAGAGAGAGAGAGTGGCTAAGCTCAAAACGTTTGCACCAAGCCCTTGGTGCAAACGTTTTGGTTCTCCTATTTGCAAAGTCCAAACAGTCGATCCAAACCGTTAGATATTTAATCCATATTAAAATGTGCTTGGAGACCAAATTTCACATTTTTTGGAATTTTTTTACTATTTATTAAGCCACTTTGAAAGTTGCTGATTCGGGTGAACAGTAAAAACAGTGCAATCAAATTCTGGACCGTGTGATCAGCAACTTTCAAAGTGGCTTAATAAATAGTAAAAAAATTCCAAAAAATGTAAAATTTGGTCTCCAAGCACATTTCAATATGGAGAACAACTTGAACGGTTCGGATCGACCGTTTGGACTTCGAAAATCCGAAAACAAATCGTTTGCACCAAACCCTTGGTGCAAACGTTTTGAGCTTAGCCTCTCTCTCTCTCTCTCTCTCTCTGTGTGTGTGTGTATATATATATATATATATATATATTCATTTTAAAATCCACATATATAAATCTGCATATTGTATATACGATATGCAATGACCTTCCGCATACCGCATGAAAACCGTATTTTTTTTTTTAAAGGTTGGCGGTGAAGATTGCCACCAACGATATATTGATAAAACAAAGATGCTATTTACATATTTAAAAGTACCCTCAGTATTAATATGCTATATCATATTTCTACCTAGCATCTAAAATAAAAACCGTATTTTAAAACTTTGCATTTAATTAATGGCTTATATCTAAACGAAATATTTGAATTTATTCTCAGTTTGCACTATTTTTTGCAAAACATAAAAAAGTCAAACCCAATTTTCATTAGCCTTTACCTAAACCGGGACGGAGGTTTAAATGTTGTTTTCCTTCACACGTGCCATTCTGCATAAAGTCAAAACTACGATAATAATATATGTATGGTATGTATGTGGTATCTATGTATCTATGTATAGTTTAGTATAAGAAGAAGAAGAAATTCAGGTCAATCTCGCATGTGTTTGGCATTTTAATTTTTGCGGGAAACGCTCGTAGACTACCGATTCTAGCCTATGGTAGATTAGCAATAAATTATAATTTTACCGACAAGCAAACTGGTTTAATGCAAGATTGGCAGTAAACTATTGCCTTTGATCGGTGTGGCTGCGCCGTTTGGGTTTTAATTAATAGAGAAATTCATAGCTACACAAGAATAATTAAGTGAGGCTACGGTAACATGCATATTACCATGAGAGGCTTCAAATGCCTCTATTTATTTTGACTCCATCATACCTCTATTTCTAAAAACTTTAATAACTCAAATTTTAAAAATCTAAAAAGTCAAAATAAAACCGTTAGATATGATCTATGTTATTTTCTTTATGTGCTCATAAAAAATTATCACATTTCGATTTTGTTTTTATGTGAATCAATAAGTTGAAAAATCGACGTCTAGAAATTATTCATATTAGTATGTTTTTTACAAGCTCTTGATGACAACCAAAACAAAATTGAAATGCCATAATTCTTTACATGTGCATAGATAAAATGATGTATATCATATCCAACGGTTTTATTTTGACTTTTAAGTTTTAAATTTTGATTTATTAAAATTTTAGAAATGGAGGCAAAAAAAAATAGAGGCATTTGAACCCTCCTCTATTATCATATAAAACATACAACAATGTACTTGTAAATAATTTATTTTTCATATTTTTGTTTCCAAAATTCATTTTTTTTAAAGTTCAACCATTTAACATAATCTCCGTATAAAAATATATAAAATTTGATATATTTTTTACTTTTTATTAATAAATAAAAAAATTACTTGATTTGAAAATTTTGGACCATCTGAAGCAAGTTATTTTGATCTAAAAAAAAAAAATTCTAAATAATATAAAATTTGATTTTCAAATATATTTTCTTATGAAGATCATATTTAATAGATTAGATTGACTATTTGAATTTTAAAAATAGAGATATAGATTCAAAATACAAGTCGATTTGTAACGTGCATACTATAACCTCAATCTATTATAATTCCTTTGTGATTCGAAATTTAGAAATAATTTTTTTTATAGATATTAAACTAATTGAGTGGCTTGACTGAACTTGAGAACTGTTGTGGTATAAAATTAACATGAGGAGGGTTCTAATACCTCATGTCTTTCATACCTCATCATACCTCATACTTAATATTTTCATTTTTAAAGTCCAAAATGTCAATCCGAACCATTCAACACGATATTCATACTAAAATATGTTTGGAGATCAAATTTTATAATTTTTGAAATTTTTTTACTATTTTTTAAGATATGTACAAAATCACTATTTTTGGACCGTTCAAAAAAAGGTGATTTTGTACTTATCTAAAAAAATAGTAAAAAATTCAAAAAACTATAAAATTTGGTCTCCAAGTATATTTTAATATGGATATCATGTTGAGCGATTCAAATCGAAAATTTAAACTCTGAAAACGAAGATATTAAATATATGAGGTATGATAAGATATGAAAAATATGAGGTATTGGAACTAGGGGTGTAAACGGAGTAGATAACATAGTAACAAATGAATTATTCGGGTTCGGTTCGGCTAGGTCAAAAATTCGTGATTCGGGTATAATTCGGGTATAATTCGGGAATGATTCGGTACAACAAGAAAGCAAAAAAAAAAATTCCAAAATTCAAAATTTAATTTATATAGAGTGCTACATTAGTATGGTCACAGAAAACTGTCTCAAATTCATTATACCTCTCAAAAGCTGAATTCGCATCCTCTGAGATATCTCAAACTTTGAATGACTTTTTGGAAAATCTCAACCGTTCAATTACATTATGTACAAATTTCAAGGCACAATTAATAGTGGGCCCCTGCGCTGCCCCCAATAGGCACCGTACACATCGGTCATGCATTTGAGATATCTTAGAGGATACGCACTCTCAGTCTCAAAAGCTTTGCCTCAGCTCCACCGCCCACGTGACTCTGCCTCCAAAATTTCCAATGCTGCGAATTTTTCGAATAAAACGCGAATAATTCGTAAAAAACGTTTTATTCGTGTTTTATTCGCGAATAAATCGGTAAAAATTCGGTCAACCGTTTTATTCGCTGTTCGGTTCGGAAACCTCCAAAAAACGTTTTATTCGCGTTTTATTCGCGAATAAAACGCGAATCGTGTTACTATGGTAGATAATGCTGATACTAAATCCGTATCCGTTTTTTATCGAGCGGACACGAATACGGATACGGATAGTAAACGGATGTCAAAATCTAAAACCAAATCCGCCTTAAACAGATATGGATACGGAGCGGGTAATCCACGGATACAGATTCAAATACGAACACGAAATGAATATTTGACGGATAATCGAGTTAATATGACATAATTAACTCTAAGAATAATAACATATAAAATTTCAGATTAAAAGAATATAACTTCCCTATTTAAGAGTAGCGTTTGATTTTAATCAAATCAGTAACAATTAAAAAAAACAGTAATAGTAGTTCTATACACATTTGGTCATTAATCATCATTTGGTCATTAATAAATTTTAAATATGAAAATAAATGAATAATTGCAAGTTGATAGAGAGATTGATGTTGGAAATATGGGAGATATAAGATATTCCATTGATATAATATATAAACAAAATAAATAAGTAGTAACAAAAGATAGTGTGGTGTAGTGGTTTGTAACTTGGTTGTTTAAATTCTCTTCCCACATGACATGGGTTTGAATTCCATTGAAGACAAAACAATTTTTCTTTTATACTAGTGGGTCCGAAAATATTTATTGAGTTTCGGATAGGTTCGGATATCCGCTCCGTTTAGATATTAGTATCCGTATCCGAATCCGGATCTTTTGTGAGTAATTGATAACTATCGGGATCCGTATCCGAAATATCCGTATCCGGTTAAATTCGGATTCGGATAACAAACGGATTCGGAACGGATATCTGTCCAGATATCCATATCCGTTAACAGCTCTAATTGGAACCCTCCTCAATTAACATATATTATTCGGCACCTTATTCTGCACTATTCTTCATTAAATATTTTGTGGAGATAGTGCACTATCTATCTATCAGCCTCAAAATTAAATATCTACTAGCAAGGCAGTTGGTATGTGGATATCGGAATGAGAGTAGGTCCGATGCCCATCGGACCTACCTTGGTTCGATGGGTGTGATGACCATCCGATCTGCATCAAGATTCGTGTGTTATGCATCAAAATCCGTGTATGACTGTATCAATTTCCGTGTGCATAGATCTTGATGCTAATCGTACGGTGATAGAGCTAATTGAACCTAACTCTAGGTCCGATGCCCATCGGACCTACTCCTATCTCGTGGATATCTGGGATTTATCGAGAAGCGAGATAATGATTTCAGCGTAGACTGGGTATAACTAGGAGTCTAGGTCAAATCAACATTATTATTTTTTAAGAAAATACATTAGGTCAGTCAAGCCAACTTAAAAGAAAAGAAAGGGAAGTTGTAAAATTATCTCTCCATTGCTTCCAACTGGAGATATCCAATAACTTGTATAAAAGTTTCATTTACCAACAGAACTGAAGACTTCTTTATTTTGAAATCTTCGCAGAGAAATACTGGAGGGTAAGATATTCTTAGGTAGGTAAATACTGGAGGGTCAATTGATTTGGTAAAGTAGTTGCATACTTGCATGGAAGTAGTTAGTCGGTGGATTATTTGGATTAGACTTTCTAGGCTTCTTAAGGTGTATATCAGGTCATTGCTTGTCAGAGATGGATTCAGACATGTGGTCTGAAATCTGGACCCAGATACTTCCGACAAGACACTAGACGGTACACACGGTGGATTTAGGATTTTCGTTATGATGAGCAAAAAAAAAAAAAAATTATCAAATCGGATTTAAATAGTTAATTAAATTTAAATTTATTAATTAATTAGTTACTCAATAAAAATAATATTTTAACTTATACTTTCGAATGTTTTAATTTGTAATTTTTGATGCTCTAATTTATCATTATAATTAACAATCAAAATTTAACAAATTTATTTCAATTTTAATCTTAAATTTAATCTGAATTACAAATCAAACATCTAGATGGGGTAAAAAAAAAAAAATTCAATTTTATTCGTAATTTTTTTTTCCGAACTTCTTAATTAGCACCACAATAAAAAGTTTGGCTCCATTGTTTTTGATCGGATCCGTACAAAGAAATTTGTAATGCCGGAGCCGTACACAGAAATTTGTAATGCCGGAGACTTTGCGCCTTAGAATTAGTGGACTAGTGGTTTCCAGTTTCCACTTGTTTTATTTTGTTCCCTTTAAATTAGTAGGTAAAGCACGCTGGTTTCTACTTGTTACCTATCAGTTAATTTGACGGTGGATATTGCTTACTAAGACGGTTCAATGGTATAACTGTCAGATTTATATATACTTGAGAGCAAATGATATGCATACTACATGTAATATGATTCACATATCAGTTTTCGTAGTTCAAATAATTAATCTGAACTGCTTAACGCAATCTGCATATGATAATAAACTTGTAAATTAAATTATATATATTCTTTTGAAAAATTATTACATTTTTTTTAGATATTTAAAAAATTACTTGATCTAAAAATTTGAATAATTATATTCATCCCCGTACTCCAATCTCTCTTTTGTCCCCGCAGCTACAATAGAGGAAGGTTGTACTATGGTTCTCCTTTTTCAGTTTCTGTATGTCTCTGTGTCAACCTTCATAGTTATAAATACTTGAAAAATAACATATTAATACTTGCAAAACAATGAATTTTTTTTATTATCACTATACTAACATAAACACAATGGAATTTTTTTTATTATAATTCGCGAAAGAAATCAGAAGTACAAAACGAGTATCACATTTTTTACCCGTTATTTTTATTTTTACCCAAAAACAAAATTATTTTAATATAAATAACCAAGTTTCTGGAAAAAATTTATTTCTGCCCAAACCGTACAGAATATTTACGGTTTGAATTAAGAATTTAAACCGTAAATATTCTGTACGGTTTGATTTTTTTTTTAGAGAAAAATAGCTAAAATGCTGAAATGAAATATAACACAAAAAAATCGAATGTTTTTTAAAATATTTGTTAGAAAATACGCTACGAATAGGGCCGATTTTGTGCTAAAATACGGTAAATTACAATAATTATGCTAAAATACGGTAAATTTACTAAAATGCTGAAATTACAATAATTATGTAGAATTATGCTAAAAAACGGTAAATTACGCTAAATTACGTATGAATAGGGCCGATTTTGTGGCATCTTTCATAAATCATAAAAATAGTAAAAAATTCTAAAAAATAATAAAAATTGGTATTCTACAAGTTCATTAGATAACTAATTTACTGAGCTAGGTAGATTGGAGAATATAAATGAAAATTTTCATCGGAAACATCAACTGAAGTTTTGAGGCTCTTCCCTTTGTTTTTTGGCGATTCTAAATTTGAAAATTTAGCAAAGCTACTTTGGACATATGCGCATTTTCACAAGCTTTCCGAAAAGTGGTCATTTACTGAAATCGGACACTCGAGCGCCGTTTTATGGCCGTTTAAAGTTTCGTCGTCGTTTTTTGCTAATTAAGTGAAATATCATCCCAATTCATAACGTAATTTAGCGTAATTTACCGTATTTTAGCATAATTCTACATAATTATTGTAATTTCAGCATTTTAGTAAATTTACCGTATTTTAGCATAATTATTGTAATTTACCGTATTTTAGCACAAAATCGGCCCTATTCATAGCGTATTTTCTAACAAATATTTTAAAAAACAATTCGATTTTTTTGTGTTATATTTCATTTCAGCAATTTAGCTATTTTTCTCTAAAAAAAAAAAAAAAAAATCAAACCGTACAGAATATTTACGGTTTGAATTAAGAATTCAAACCGTAAATATTCTGTACGGTTTGGGCAGAAATAAATTTTTTCCAGAAACTTGGTTATTTATATTAAAATAATTTTGTATTTGGGTAAAAATAAAAATCACGGATTTTTTACCATGATCTTTCAAATACAGAAAAAATAAATAAAATAGAGGAAAAATTAATAGGGGAAATGGGAGGAAAATCCCCCAATTCCTTGTGATTAGTGTTTTTAGAGCCGTATCATTCGCTTGTAGGATCTTCTACATCCCAATCTCTGACTACATTACATGTTGTTGTGCGCATGACCAATGGAAATGCAGCCAGAGACTTGTCGTATAAAGTAGCACGGAGGCATGCATAGAAGACTGGAATCCGATTATACTCAACAGAAAACATGTGGAGTCACATGGCTGAAACCCACTTGTGATATTTATCAACTTAAGGTATTTCTGCCATTACCATTTTGATTCGTTGCATCAATTTTATCTCCTCTTTATCTCTTGGCAAATTCTTCTATGGACACAATGACCTATTTGTAAAATGAACATTTTTTTATTTTCAAAGTTCAAACAGTCGATCCGACCGTTCAACATTATCTTCATATTAAAATGTACTTGGAGGTCAAATTTTACATTTTAATATGGAAATAATGTTGAACAGTCGGATCGACTGTTTGAACTTTGAAAATGAAAATATGTTCATTTTACAAATAGGTCCTTATGTCCATAGAAGCATCTCTCTTATCTCTTTCTTAAGAAAGGTATTTATTGCAAAGTCATTTGACGTAGTAAAATAGTATATTTTATTATATATTCGTAGGATATTATCCGGTGAAGGATCAACTAGTTGATCGGCTCTCTTTGGGAATTATAGCCTCCTGTTGAAGCAATGAGCCCATTGTTTTGGGCTTTGATTATTTCTTCAAGGCAAGTTTGAACTTTGAACTAAAAGTCTCAAAATAGCAATCCACTGCATAATTGTTTATTTTTAGAAATTATTTAAAAAATAATATAAAATAGTAGAAGAATTGTCTTGACATTTTTTTATTTCTTAGAAGGAACCAAATTTTCATACAATACATTCATTATACTATTATTTTTATATTATTTCTATGAATATTTTTTTTATCCACTGATTAAGCTTTTAATATTTTATTGGATCTTTATCATTGTTAATTTACGATTGAAATTACATATGAAAAATGCGATTCATTCTTATTGTTATATCTATAAAGTTACATGTTTTTAGAATATTATTGTAATTTTATATGTATTGCATATGTATTTTATTTTTTTAAACTTTGACTTGATCAAAATTTTACTAGTCACAACTAAATTTAATGGACTAATTAAGAATTTTAACATTCTCTCTGCCTTCTAGTTTCTTTATAATTTTATATGGGTCAATGAAGGTTATTATTAATGAAGAAATTTAATTGAATTGACAATTTCTGGATAGTTCTGTAGTGGGTGATATGAAAATGAACGGGAGAAAGAAAGAAAGAAAGGTTGTCATTAGAACTTATAAGAAACTATTCACACAAGGATTTAAAATACTGACAAAAAATATGCTGAATATTACCAGTGAAAGCACAATTCTATCCTCTAAATATACATGACTCAATTGTTGGGTGTACTTTACAAAATTTAAGCTTGGCTCAAACTGATTTAATTTAATTTATTTATTCAATTAATTCATAGAATTTATTGATTTATTTTCAGAATTTAAAATCTTTAATAATTAGTTATTTAAAATAATCTTTCCCACAATATGTTGTAATTAGAAATCACACTATAATTTTCTCTCTCTCTATTCTCTGCAAAATGATCTCCTGATTATACAATGTTTAACTTTAAATGTATAAGTTTTGAGATAAGACAAAATCAGCTGTTTACTTTTTCTTATTTTTAAATTTATATTTATAATATATTTAGAAAATAAATGTGATGACGATTTGTTGCCAGAAACATGAATATTGTATCCCTCAAAATATAACATATTTACATTTTTTTCAATTTAATAGACAATAAATATTTTTCAAGTAATATCTTTTTTTTTTATAAAAAGATGGAGGTCTTTGCTTTTCAAATTACAATATTTTTTATAAAGAAGTTTTTTTTCCACAAGGAGATTATTGCATTTTGCCACTAGACCACTTAGTTATTGAAAACAACGAGTTTATTAATTAATAAATTTTTGTTGTCAAATTTAATACCCAAATATGCGTTGAAATGTATAGGTGAATTTTTATATATTGTTCGCTATGTATGGCTAGCCATCACATAAAGTGGGCTGCTTCGGCTTTGCACACAGATCGTAAAGCAGATCGGATACGTTTGGAGCCCATCGAACTTAGGGTCTGTTCGGCGTTTACTGTTTACGTGGGCAAAAAAATTCACTCAGAGTGAATTTTTTTTCCCACGTGAACAGTTAAAATCAGTTCAAAAATTTTGCTTTCCTATGTCCATTCCCCAGCCCACTATGCAGCTGAACAGGTCCTTAAAGTAGATATGATGTCATACCTACTCTGCTCTAATTGAGAAAAGATGATAAAAAAGGCTTTTGAACATGATAAAATCTATTTTTTGCCAAATCGGAGCTACTTGGGTAGAACTTTGCGAGCGAGCCTCTTACTTAAATTTAAAGTTGTACTAAGAAGAGCTTGTTCAATAATAAAATTGTTGCTATTTTATTTTTTACTTTTTAGCTTTGTTACTGTATAAAATTATAGGAAAGAAATAGTTCCGTGAATAATTGAAATTGATGAAATTATGTTTTATACATGAAAACAGAAAATTGTAAAGTGTTATAATTTATACAAATATCTAACAAAGAATAAATTAATCAATGATATTTTGGTTATTTCATTCTTAAAATTGAGTATTAAATAGTAAATTAGTTGTTGGGGTGTCATTTTTACTGATGAAATGGGAAGAATTAATTGTCAAAATTTGAAATTTGAAAACTAACTTGAGACGGACAAAAATTTAACATACAAGCTTAAGCCATTTGCTCCATTCCAAATTTCCGAACCAATAAAGCCGATTTTTTTTAAACACCCTAAAAATATACTGAATCTACCCTCGGTTTTCAAATATTTCGAAAAATACCCTGACCGCCCCACAGTATTGTAGTTGCTCTATAATTCTCACTCGCCGAATATTTCATATTCTTTTTTTTTATTAATTAAAACGAACAAGTATTCATCAAAATCTACACAAATTTTCGTTTCAGTTCAAATTAGTTCATTCTGATTCAAGCGAATGCACATTTCGATTCAGTCAAATATGTATCATAATTTTGAAAGATTCAGTCAAATACGTTAATTTTGACTTAATAATTAATGATTTGATGATAATCCGTTGATATGCTAAACACAACCACCGTACGACATTGATGTTATCTACAACCATATTGAAAATAAAAGACTTCAACAAAAAAATGTTAATTTTGATAAAAATAAACGATTGTTGAAAATTTGTTAGCTCGCTCTCTCAAAAAAGTAAATTCCCCATTTTCCCCCGAAATTTTGGGTTAGTAAATCTAAATTGTAAATTGAACTTCTACAAAATTTTAAATAAATTTTGGAATTTAATTAGGTGGGCTGGGAAAAAGGAATTTCGATCCATAGGCCATACACATTTTGCATTTGAATAAAATAAGAAAACAAAATAAAACCTAGAGGGCCCTTGAAGAATAAGAATTTGGAAGTTCAATCTTTCAAGGGCGGATATTTGTAAACCTGTCCCTTTGAAAGGTAATAATTTCAAAGATAAATTTTTTAAAGTATGCCCTTTTTTTTAAAAAAAAAAAAAAAAAAAATTGACTGTAGGATGAAATTTGAAAATCCAATTCTTCTTAGAGTTGAATAATCAATGGACTATCTAAGTGAAAATTTTATTTTTCATTGTTTGTGTCGGGAAAAAGTGACTAGGGTCCCAGTTTTTTATTTCGGCCTTTTTAAATTTTAAAATCAATTAAATATTTTAAAAAATAATAATTTAAAATCTTTATATTTCTCATTATAAAGATTTGGTTTCTCCCTTATACAACACAATAAAAATTGAATGTTGTGAACAACGAAAGTATTTCTAAATTTCATAACCTTATTTCTTGGTTTTATTTAAAAAAAAACTTATATCCTTTCTTTTCTTGTTTTCATTAACGATGAATGCGGAAAATAAATAGTTATGTGACAAAAATTCTATAAATACAAATATCTTCTAAATATTTTTTCATTAATGTACTATAATTACTTGTAGTTTGCTTTTATTAGAACCTTTTGAGTGTGTGAATAAATATAGGTTTTGTTATTTTTCATTTTTCTTTAACAAATAATCAGTTTCCTTTTAAATGAATTTTAGCATATCATTTTTTGAAAGACATGCTAGATATTGAGCTTTCTAGGGATTTAGCTGAAAAATCTCCCCAGGTCATACAATATAAAAGGATTCTTTGTTATATGTGAAAATCTCCTAATTAATTAGCTAATTAAATAGTAAAAAAAAGAATCCGTATCCTCTCAGGTACTTGAAAAGAGAATTATTTACAATTAGTGAATTCAGACTGTTATTTTTAACTTGGCACGTATCTCAAAGTTCAATAATACTGTCTTTGCGCTAGCCAGAAATCCAGAATATCTCAAAGCAGCTGAGAATAAATCACAAACCGTAAAGTAAAGTGAGGGGAATCTTTTACGGAGGATATTTGTCTAAAAAACCCGGATGGAATTGAAGAACTCTGTCGAGTAATAATTTTATGCAACAACGGCATGATAAATATATTTCGGATTTTGTGAGGGTACGCATGAAAATATCCTTACCAATTAATTAATCAGCTAATTAAATTTAAAGGGTAAAGAAACCCCCAAGGAATAAAAATCAAGCATTTACTCTCCATGTGTGAGAAAGAAGCCGACACATTGAACGGCTCAACTAAGTCCACTGTATCCTCTCTCAGTTTTCACACCATATCTAATTCCTTTTAGCGTAATAAATTACCCAAATCTATAGCTACAAGGAAAGAAAAAGGGAAAAGACGCACTGTTCTTCTCTCTTTCCTTCCCGTTTCCGTTTCTATGTCTTTTCATTATTACCAAACCGTGTTGATACAGTATCCATCGAATACAGCTGGGAATTAATTGTTGAATTGAATTTAGATTCAGTGAAACTCGATTTGGAGTAATCCGATTTTATCCGAGTACTTGCTTGTTCCTTGTTACTGTTGTTGGAAATTGAGTGGGAGAAGTTGGGTACGAAAGAGAGAATTGTTACCTTTTACGGGATTTATCCATTAATTGAGGTAAGAATCTGGTGGCAGAGGGATAAAGGAAGAGAAAAAAAAGACAGAGAGATGATGGAGTTAGGGGTACTTTCTCGGGGAATCAGTCTGGTACAAAATTTGTAAAAGAAAAATAAGGTCCGAGTTAGATTGACGTGTAGTGAGAGATGGGTTGTTTCTCTTGTTTTGATTCAAAGGAGGAAGGAGATCAGCTTAATCCAAAGATTTCGAGTAGCCATGAACAGCCGATGCAGCCGCCTGGCATTGAAAAGCTATCGTCTGGTGAGTTTTGCTTGTTCCAACTAGTATATGTATTTTTCCTTTCCTTTGTTGGATTTCTTATTTCTTACTTGAGATTATTTTGTTAGGACTGTAGCTGGGAAATTAGTTATAAGCAGATACATAGTTTAGGCTATACCTAAGATTAGTTACTCCTCTGTTCTCTGATTCAGCAAGTTTTTCTTAATTTAAATTGTATTTTTAATTGGGGAATTGGATCTTCAAATATGATCTAAATTTATGTCCAAATTTTGTGGTACCAAATTATTTATGGTGCTTTTGGGTTACTGATTTGGATCTAGCACCTTAAAAATCACACGTGTTTTTAAAATTTTATGCTATTAAATAATTCAGTTTGCAACGAAATTTTGAAGGGCAATATGGTTGTTTGATCACCACCAATTAATAAGTTTTTAGCAAATTTACGATTTGAAGCATATCAATATTTTTTTATGTAATTATGGATATCATTAAAAACATATTACTGTTCTGAGTATTAGGAAACTATGCAATTACATTAAATTTCTTTCATGCTAAAATGAAAAGTATCTTATGTCTACACCCCTGTAAATCGTGCAACACACTACCGATCTCCTCTCATTCTAATTTCTCCAATACAAACTGCCCTAAAATTTTTTCTACTTTTCTCTTTTTATTAGAGTGTACAAGGTACTATTAACATTTTTGTGAGGGCACATGTGAAATATACTCATACTGTGTTTTAATTTGCTGACATTACAATTTTCATCATGACAATGTATTAGGTTTGGATAAGAAACGCATGAAGAACTCGGTGGCGTTTAAAAAGGAGCACCCTTTCATGGAGAAAGAGAGAGAGGAGAGAGAGAAGGAATTTAATATTGTGCCTGCAGGGGTAAGCATATCTGCACAGACCTTCACATTCCGTGAGCTGGCGGCTGCTACTAGAAACTTCCGGCAGGAGTGCTTTCTAGGAGAAGGTGGATTTGGCCGTGTCTATAAGGGCCACCTTGAGAGCACTGGCCAGGTTATTTTTTACACTTATTTGTTTTCCATTCTCCTGGTAATCTTTTAATCATGCCAATGTGTTTGCATAAATGCCAGAAAAGGTTAACTGAAAGATGAGCCACAGTATTAGAAGATCTGGTGTAGATTATTTACATTCATGTAATAAGACCTCAGTTGAATAAAAATACTTCACTTTAATTGTAGGTTGTGGCGATAAAGCAGTTAAACAGGGACGGGTTGCAAGGGAACAGAGAGTTCCTAGTGGAAGTGTTAATGCTAAGCTTGTTGCACCATCCTAATCTTGTGAATCTGATTGGGTATTGTGCTGATGGCGACCAACGCCTCCTTGTCTATGAATACATGCCTTTTGGTTCCCTTGAAGATCATTTGCATGGTACTTAGCATATCTCTCTCTCTCTCTCTCTCTACTAATCTCTGGTAAGAGTGCTAGGAGGAATGCAATTTCAGCTGGTAGATAATGGTATTGGTGATGATAGGTAAAGTTCACAGTATTGTAGCTAAGAGGAATGCAATTTCAGCTGGTAGATAATGGTACTGGCTTTGATTGGTACATTACCAGACTGGTATCATACCAGTATTTTATGACTGACCCGCACTCTTTGGCTTCAATTGAATCCTTATGTACTATTTCATTAATTTTCTGATCAGTGAACACAATCTAGGAAGAAACAGAATGGTAATTCAATTACCGAGCAGCTTTATGATAAGTATGTTGTACCAACCAATTCTTGTTGCATAATGCTCTGAAATAACTAAGAACTTTCTGTAAAACACAGACATCATTAACTTGGTTAAATTTATTTATGCCCGAATAGTGTTTATAGTAAATATGCCCTATAAATAGATAGAACAACCTTCCATCATATTGGTCACAACTATTGCATCCAACAAAAACTACAGTTTCTGTGCATAAGATTTTACCTGATAAGAATTAGTCCTAAAGAAAATGTGCGTACTTGAGTGAGAATACTTGTACTAATTACTTTATTCATTAGATCTGCCACCCGACAAGGAACCATTGGATTGGAACATGCGCATGAAAATTGCTGCGGGGGCCGCCAAGGGGCTGGAATACCTCCACGACAAGGCTAGTCCACCTGTCATTTACCGAGATTTCAAATCATCAAATATACTACTAGATGAGACATTTCATCCAAAATTGTCTGATTTTGGGCTTGCCAAATTGGGTCCAGTTGGAGATAAATCGCATGTGTCGACCAGGGTCATGGGTACATATGGCTATTGTGCCCCTGAGTATGCCATGACAGGTCAGTTGACGGTCAAGTCAGATGTCTATAGTTTCGGTGTTGTTTTGTTGGAGCTAATTACGGGCCGCAAGGCAATTGACAGCACCAGGCCCCATGGGGAGCAAAATCTTGTTTCATGGGTAAGTAAAATTTTTGTTGTCATTATCACTCTTGCATGGAACATTATTTTTGCATGCCAGTTCTCTAATCATTTGAGAAATATTTAATTGATTAGTGATAGACATTAGCTCAGCATCAACACGGTTTCTATGAAATTTAAAGTTAAATGTTATTTCTCATTTTGTAACAAGTCAAAATATATATAAACAAATTTCCTTTGACAATTCTGCTGGTATATGGAAGCTTCAAAAAGACCTTAGAAGTAGCAAAGAACTTACGCATTTTTTATTTGTGATATTTTAAATATATAAGAGAACTTAGCTTTATTTATTCCAAATTTTGGAATATAAAAATCTAGAATGTTTATATCATGTGGTCTTTGCTACTAGTTTTTTTTTTTTTGAAACTGACAGAAGTTGTCGTCTTTGATACTAGTTTCAAATTTGAACACTTCAACCAAATGTTTTTTTTTTTTTTTTTCAAGAATAAGCATTTCTTAATCCCTATGACTCCTGGTTTGTTTGATTTCTTCAGAATTTTTATAGTCCTACTGGCCTTTCAGCTGAAATTGAATTAATGAAGAAAAGGAAAAAAACTATATCTTAATACCTTTTAAGTCCTTTACCTTGTCTTTCTTTTATTTCGATAGCAGTAAATTAACTCATGTAACATCATTATTAAAAAAAAATATGAATTTACTTGAAAGAGATCCATAGGACCATATGTCGTTCTTTGTTTATCAGCTTTCTCTCTGTTAAATCTCAAAATATTAAAGTAGATTATGATATCTTTGGTGGAAATTAAAGATAGGTGTTTATTGACAAACTATATGAAAACTTGAGTAAACTAACATTAATGTACTATGAAATTCTCTTTAAATGTTCTTGAGATTACTATAGAATAGAGAATGATAGCTAGTAATAAGCTGATAAAGATCTTTGATATCCCGACAGGCGAGGCCATTATTCAATGACAGGAGAAAGCTTCCGAAAATGGCAGATCCAAGACTTGAAGGCCGGTATCCAATGCGTGGCCTCTACCAAGCTCTTGCGGTGGCGTCAATGTGCATCCAATCTGAGGCCGCATCCCGTCCCCTCATTGCCGATGTCGTCACCGCATTGTCCTACCTAGCTTCCCAGACGTACGACCCTGCCACAGCCCATGCTCCCAGCAGATCCGAGAGGCGAGGTCAATCGGGGAATAATAATAATAATAATAATAATAATAATAATAGCAATAATAATAGTAGTGGAAATAATGGTAATAATAGCAATACCAAGGAGAGGGATGATTCACCAAGGGATTTGGTTGCCGGGATATTGAATAAGGATTTTGATCGGGAGCGTGCAGTTGCTGAGGCAAAGATGTGGGGTGAGAATTGGAGAGAGAAGAGGAAGGCTATGATTAGTAATGCAGAATCTTCTCCTAGCGTGAGCAGCTAAGGAGGTGATGTTCTGTTACTGCTCTCTTTGATTGTTTGCATTATTATTACTATAATCATCATCATCTCTCTTTCCCTTTTAGCGGAAAGGTAGAGTTTTAGATGTACATTTTCTAGAAACCTTGGGGTTGAGCCCCCTATAAGAAGAAAAACAAAGAAAAAAAGAATTGTGGGGATGGACCATGGAGGAGCGTCTTTTATTGTGCATGTAAATTTCCAAAAATTTTGTGGTAATAGAGGTCATTTTGTGTCACTGTCTCTCCTGTTTCCTTGTGCCTTTTTTATTAGATCCCCTGATTATATGCATAATTGGTGAATGGTGTCTCCATTATCATGGTGAGCATGCATGTGCTGTTTATAGTCAAAGTTGCTGTGGAAAAATATGAGCATTTTTTGAAATTCTGGCCAATATTTTTACCAGTCATATGCATCAATATTGGTACCTTCTGACTGTTGCCTTTCGTACAAATTTCATCTGTCTAAAAATTAAGCAAGGCAAAAGATGCAGGGGTGTGCTAAACTTATTTTTTTTCAGTGTCTAATGTGGAGCATGGAATAGCTAGTTACTTTGATTTTGGTTGTTGGTATCGTATCCGCTTTTCATGTTCTTTTTTAACTTGACACAGATTTGGGTATACAATACTGGTAATGTCAGTGGGGAGGGTTAAGTTTATGAACGCTTGAAATTGCATACTGTCATTGCCCATTTTAAAAGATGCTCAAACTATCCTCTCCTTTGTTTATGAACGCTTGAGAAAAGAAGGATAATTTTAGCATTCTTTTTAAAGAAACGACAAAATTGGAGTTTTAAGATTTTCCCTTGAGCACTTGGGATTATATGAGAAAGCAGAGGGGAACCTTTTAAGGTTTTGGGAGGTAAATGGAAATTTAAGTTTTTCTATGTCTATTTCGTGGGATGCGAATTTCCGCGTACTGAGGTCTAATTCTGTAATATATATTCCTTGAGTAGACCAAAAAACTAATTATCCCAAAGTAGGGAATACTCCTGACAAGAAAGTTAGTGCGAGTTTAAGCTTTTGATATTTATTTTATATAAATTCAAGTAATGAAAAAAATAGGTTTTAAAGATTTTTAATGCGTTTGTTTTTTTTTTTATTATTTTTTGACGGTTTGGTTATTTACTAGATGAACTTGAAAATTTATAAATTTAGAATATAAATGTGTCATTCATGAAATAGATCGATTTAAATAATTTTAATTCGACCGTTGATTCGATAGATTTTGAATTTAGTATCATATACCATCTTTGCTTAAACATCAAATGACTTGAAAACTTCCAACGATTTTTATTTGATGAAATCAGGGTTCTAAATAGCGCACTATAGCGGCACTATAGTGCCGCTATAGCATTTTCGGATCATAAAAGCTATAGTGATATAGCGGCGCAATATGACAATAGCGTCGTTTTTTTAGTCGTTCCGCTATAACGCGATAAACGCTATTTAAACCTTTGGATGGAATACTTACACTTAAATTATATAAAAATTGATACACAAATAATTCATAAATTCAACAACATGTTTATATTTTTTTTCTATTTCAAAATTAATTTGAACAATAGTTATTATCAAGCGATCTCAGCTCATTTGTTATTTGATAGTTAAGTGGTTTGTCATGTGCATTTTTTGAATTACAAAACATTGTGACAAGATTGCACAAAATAACATCTTTATGTAGTGATTTGGATGAATATAATTCTTGGTTTTGTAGTTATTTTGTGGGTTTTATTCCCAGAGGGCCAAGAAGAAATTAAAGATATTTTCCAGAGTATGAGGTCAACCAAAACCATCTCTAAGCCATAACGGAGGTGGTGGTTGTTGTTGTTGAAGAGAAAATTCACTGGCAATAACAGGAATTTTTTTTAAAGATACAATCAAATTTTTATCTTTAAATTTTTGAGGTAAAAAAATACAAATCAAGTTCTTCAATTTTAAATATTTATAAAACAATTTGCTAATTGATATTTTATCCAAAAAATATTACTTTATAAGCTACTAAATTAAATATTATTATTCAACAACAAGATTCTTTTTTAATAAAATATTGTCTGACTGTTCGTGTAACTTGCTAGCAACAACAGATATACAAAATATGAGGAAGTTAGAAATTATGCTTAAAAAAAGTTCACAAGCTCTCCTTTTCCTTTCTGTTTTTCCAAGATGGAGATGTGGAAATCCTCTATATAACCATATTTTGCTTTTTTATCGTTTTCTCTGAATATCCAGAGAAGCGTTTGAGGAGCAAATTGGCATTTCATGCAAATGGACAGAGAAATGGGCCAAATCCCAGAATTTTAGGAGGCGGTTCTTGGAAGCTATATGGTTCAAGTGTCAATCTGCCCAATTTTGGTACTTATTAGCCGTCTCAATTTTTTGGACTTCTTTTGCACTACTAAGCGGTCAGCTGATCACCTTCTTCTTCTTCTTCTTCTTCTTCTTCTTCTTTTTTTTTTTTTTTTTTTTTTTTTTTTTCTTTTCCAATTTAATCTTCAAGTTCTCATAAAAATTGATAGATGATGCTTGACTGTATTTGAGGTAGAATAAATTTCTTACTTTATATTTAAACTATTAAATTATGAATAAACTAAAAATAATATGGAGTAAAATTTTACTTTATCTTTTCACATATATTAGCTTATTTTATACTTAATTCATCTATAGGGTTACTGTCACAAGTATAGATTTATTTTCCAATTATCTTATTCCTTCAGACGAGTTAATTTAAACCATAAATTAAATTGTTAAATGAGGTATAATTATGAGGAGTAAATTGAAGTAAGCAACTTAATCTTTCTTAAATTTAATTAGCAACCAAACATAATCTTGAAGCGTAACAAAAAGAAATATAGACAAATTAGATATCATATATTCAGCGTCTATTTTTTTTTAACTGTTTAATTCTGTTTCTCTCCTGAACGTTCTTAAGTTTTACAATTGTTCATTACATATTAATAGTATATAGTTAGAGATTAGTTAATTATTTAGAATAATTATTAGAGTCTCCACACTACAATATCTTCAAAATTCTCACAACAATATTAGATGAATGATATACGTACTATGGTCCCCATTAATTATATGGCTTTCCCTTCTCAATTCATGTACTCATTCTTGCGTCAATCTTGATAGGCATCAATACTTGAAAGATAATATATTAACACTTGAAAAATAAAATATTAAAACTTTGATGCGTAACTTGTTATGGTCATTATTCCTTTTCTAGTTCCCCAATCATCTCCACGTCAACCTCCCTCTAATAAAGTAGTGGGGACCAGTATCCCCGCATCAACTTTCCCCAATCGTCCCCGCGTCAACCTTCATCTAACAAAAATAGTTGACCTCATAGGTATAAGTACTTCAGTGCATAGGTATAATTACTTGCAATACTTAATATTAATACTTTCAGACGTAATCCAGTGTCATATGTAAAAAATACTTGCAAGTATAGGTATAAATACTTGCATGACAAGGTATAAATATTTG
Organism: Carex kokanica; assembly: GCA_025461125.1. NCBI lineage: Eukaryota > Viridiplantae > Streptophyta > Magnoliopsida > Poales > Cyperaceae > Carex > Carex kokanica. Next base: position 2,515,457 of record JAJGRX010000348.1, read on the forward strand.
TGTGACGAGTCTGAAAGTACGTCATCATAGATCTCATTTGAAAGAGAAAATTGTGTAAAAGACGTTTGTAGTTTTAGATTTGCAAAATTCCTCACAAATCGTCAGAATATGGACGATATTGAACGGAGAAAAATAAACCCACCTCTAAAAACGTGTATAGTTCACTCTGTGTAGTTTAAGTGGTCCTCCATAAATATTTATGGTGCGAGTACGTTTGAGAGATTTGGTTGAGGAGATAATTATTTACGTAAAAATTGTTCACCTCATAGGTATAATATAAATATTTCCGTACATAGATATAAATATTTTCGTGTATAGGTATTAATACTTGATAAAAAAGATTCAGTGCTAGAGTTTTTGCGGTCCCAAGTAGTTATGGTGCAGAGATTTTGCAGGTACTTGAGTGCGGGTACTGTTATCAGCTTCCAATTATTTAAAGACTGGCATTTTCATTAATAAAATAGTGATTCAAAGTTTGTAAATTAATGCTATAATAAGTAAGTAATTATGGATGCTAACTAATATGACAGCTGACAACATAGCTAGAGACATGCAAGTAGCAATGACTTAAATTTTTGTACCACCTCTAGTAACTACAATAATTAGCTAAATATTAATAATATCTTTCTAACTATTGACAATTTACTTAATTGTTTTATGATGCAACATATCATATTCGTCAATATATAATTGCGTAACCTGTAAGTAAGAACTATATATAGATATTAAAAAAATGCAGACATAACATAATAAGTGTTAGAAAAACCTGATAAAGATGATATTTAATAATAATAATATAGTGACTCAAAACTTGCAACTTAATTCTAAGAATATGTGAGTATTTACGAGGATAAAAGTGCTTAATTGCGTTAGTTTTTTCGTAGATATTTCTGTCGGTAATAATGATACTCTTAAAAAAAAAATTTCTATGAACTTATCCTCAACGGTAATTATTTTTTTAACCCTCATATATACTTCCAATTTATAAATTAAATTAAGATCTTAATTTGAAAAGATGTGTATATCTAGAGTTTGTAGTTGAACAAAAAGACACAAAAATAATTTTTTTTATCGCCACCAGCCGCCAGCCGCCACTTAGAAAAGAGCTACATGAAAACTAACTAAATTTTGGCGGATCAATGCAGCCCAAAAATCTGGCCCACCAAAGTAACTGATCTAAGCAAATGTAAACCACTTTCGTCTCTTTTATCTCTTTATTGATTTCAAAACACAAATGTACAAAATGGATGTCTTATATTATGACAAGGCAAGCTAGCTAGTAAGCTACCCTTCCATTCAATTTCTCAAACTCCATCCATTTAAAATGTTATATTAAATAACTACATTGCAAAAGATAAACCCTCAACCAACCCTCTCTGACTCTCTGTCTATCCCTCTCAGATACACAAACGCGCTCTATATGTTCTAGCAAATTTATGTATATGTATCCAATTAAATATAAGTATAGATGGTGGCCTCTCAGAGCAAAAGAGCCTCAATATGAAGCATTGTTGTTACTACACCTCAATGGTTTGTTCTTCGTTATTCTCACGGCATTTGTTGCTGTTGTTATTGTCGTCATCACGCGCATTTAGGTTGTCTTGGTCAGAATTATGTTCGTGTTCTTCGATAGGATGAACACCAAAGGTTTTCTCTGTGGGTCCGAGCTTCGCGATTTCTATTGCGTGTTCGGGCAGCTTGATCTCCGTTGCTGGATCTAGTTGTTTTGATTGCTTGTACACAGTGTAGAGCACCATTTGGATGATCCCGAAAACAAATCCGATGACATTTGGGAGCTGTTTGTATGATGGAAAAGGAAAAACAAAATAACGGTTCAAAATTAGAATGAAATATTTATGGTTATTACTCCCATCTTTGAAATTATAAATTAATTTGATCAAAGGCCACAACGGTTATTGATCAAGCATGTTAATTATTTTTCTGTAAACTTGATAAATAACTAGAAAATAAAAATATCTAATAAATGTAATTATTGGCAATATATAGAATTACCGCAATGTATTTGTCCTTGGTTAGAAGGCCATAGGAGAACCAAATTACAGCACTCACTGTAAGGAAAAAAGAAAGCGAGAAAGGCATGAACTCCACACTCTTTGTGCGTATGACCAGCCTCTGCCAGATCAAAGGAACCAATAATTACTTGAAGTTATATATTTCCCTAGCATTCAACTAAGAATCCTTATAAATGTTAAATTTACAAGAGTAATTTTAAATATAAAAATTGGTCCATTATTAACAATAATTCAAATTTGTTGAAATAGTGGATGAACTTCCCTACAGCAAATCAAATGCACAATATAGGGTATGAAATTACACTAGCATTTAACTCAGAATCCTTATAATTGTTAAATTTGCAAGAGTAATTTTAAAATCAAAATTGGTCTATATATCATTAAAATTCAAATCCGTTGGAAATAGTGGATGAACTTCCCTATAGCACATCAAATGCACGAGGTATAAATTTTTCAACCCTCTATTTTATCTCTCTACAAAATCTTTTATAAAAACGCGAAAAGAACAGCGATGTTTCTTAAATTTTACTTACAATTATGCTCAGTGGTGCAACAAAGACACTAACAGAAAATCCAACGCAAACCCATCCGAGAATGCGAATCCGATCTCTGCCCCTTGATAGCAGAAGAGTGAGAACAAGGATCAGGCCAAACAACCCCACATTCAAAACTAGCAGCAATTTAGCCGTGCATATCTGTGAATTAATCAGTAGAAAGAGCATCTCATGAAATTTTGTTTTCAAAACATGAATTATGATTTGATAACCTAGTGTACTGTGTAGTATCAAACTGTACTGCTTATGCCAGATATGTAAGATTTTTTCTTAAATTTTACTCAACTAAATAAGAAAAATTGCAATTACAATTAATGAACAAAATCTTACTCAACTAAAAGTTTCGAAACTGTGTTTTGTTTATTTAATTTTTAACAAGTTCACAAGGTTATGTGAAAAAAGCTCAATGAATCAGACAATCAGTGCAATAGAACAGTAGCTAATTAAGGCAGGCTAGCTATCTTATATGCATATAAATTTTACCTTTGCCTTCTTTGGCGCATAAACGAGATATACAATGATATACGCCGTCTCAATGATGCAACCGATTGTGTTGATTGTGATGAGGAGGTATGAATTTGGTTTTAGCAGTGCATAATATATCCACAACATAGCGCTGAATAAAGCGACTACGTAAGGTACACACTGAAAACCCTCGGTCGATTTCTTTCTGTACACTCTATAAAATGTTGGCCTGGAAATGATACGATATCAAGAAAAGACTGTCAATATATATCTCAAATGTGTATTGAATTAATTTATGTAGGATAAAAAAAAGAAAATATCAGAAGGGTTAAGGAACCTTACATTGGGGAGAGATATACCATGCATGAAATTATGTTACCTGCGAATGTATACAACGAAATATACAATTAATCGACTATCCTATATTTAAATGATTTTACAATCTATATATTACATACAACAACATATGTAACTAATTGATTATTACGCCGCAAGTATGCGTTTGTCTACGTTAAACTGACAGATCAGATCTGTTGGTTTAGATCTTGTACAACACATTACTAACTTTGAAGTATGACTAAGTTTTGGAAATAAGAGAAAGAGATTAATTTTTTTTAATTATACGGAGTCTTAAGAGACAAAATATAATAGAATTGTGTATATATACCTAATATACCAAAAGTGAAGGCCCAAGGATGATCCAAAGATAGCACTGCCATCTCTCCTCTCTCTCTAATTTCTCTTTATAATCTCTCTCTTATATAACAGTTAACAGAGATGATATAGTAATAACAGCAGATCCTCCTAGTGTCCAATTCGGATGCAGTAAGGAGGCTCCAACCAGTTTATAGAGAGATATATAGAGAGAGGGGGAAGAGAACAAAAATGGTGGAATTCTCTTGAGGCCTTGAGAGGTTGCCACAGCATGCTTTACTTTATAGGTGAGGTGGTGTGTTATGCGCGTTCTTGCACCTTTGGGTTCATGTGCTTGACATGGTGTATTTGTGTGAGCATATATCATGCCCCACAACTAATTAATCATGTCACTAACTGGCTGAACAAAGAAAATTAACTAAGATTATTCAATTAATTATCTCCAGGGTATAATTATGCAACATATATTAATATATCACATATATATTATTCACAGTTGGAGATAATGTCGAATTTATCATGCCAACAACTAGCTAGTGTCTTATATAATATTTTTTGGTTAATTAAATTAATTTCTGCTTAGAAATAACATGTTAATTTCTTTATAAATTAAAAATGCCAAGCCTTAGCATCCTATGTAAACGTAAAATATATTCATAAAAGACATTATTATTTACACTAGAGTGATCTATTAGTAATTTAATTTATACGATGAGATGTATTTATATATTTTAGCATCTACCACTGCAAATGTACTAGTTATATGCATGCCAATCCATTGGAAAAATCTTCATGAAAAAAAAAAGAAATACAAATGTTTTCCAAATATTAATTTTTATTATTCATGCATTATTCTGCATTGGAATTTCTTTTTTTATTCATAAACGCACGCATAGCATTTCTATTCTAATTTATGGAATGTAACGTAATTTCTAATTTAGAAAATTTTCTTGTAAATAAATCAGTTTCTAATTGTTTTATTAGCTCTCGTCCTCTTTTCCATAGTAATAATTGCTAACGTGTTCACTAAAAGAAATTAAAAATTAATTGCATGAGTGTCAATTAGTGCTTGACATTTGTTTCTAATTCATTTTTAATTTTTCTGATGTAGATGCTTTAAATTTTCCTTCTTTTTGCTTGCTTTATAAAATATATGTAAACAGTACTAATTAAGCGTCCTGGTAATAAGAGAAAAAATTATGCTAAATACACACAAGAGAAAAACAAGGAAAAGCAAAAAAGTGCAAAAAAAAAGAAAAGAAAAACGAAAGTACAACCGCAAGATATGGGAGGAGGTTATGCTTTACTAGTGTGCAAGCTATATTTGCTGAGGTGGAATTGGAATCAAAACTGTTATTTCAAGATCTTTGTGTAAAACTCTGAGCTGAAACCCAAAAAAGAAAGAAAAAGAAAAGAAGACTCTGAGCTACAGACAGCTGTAGCTAAAACTTGGTTTCTTCACAGCAACACCTGTTGTACGAGTAAGGTTGTGCGCCGGCTGAGTTGTGAATTTTGTCAAAATTTTACAATATTTTAACTTTTTACATTTGATTTTGCATGAATTAGAGTTATCATCCGTACTATTTATTTTACGAAATTGAGGTTTATGTATGATTTATTGTGAGAAGCAAAACAATAAACAATCAAGCACTATAATTTTAATGACAAATTCATACTGATGAAATTGATTCACTTAAAATGTGACGCGTTTATGTGTAAAATTTAAAAAAAATCGAATTTATTTAGTATAAATATTTATTTTTTAACTGCTTGACTTTGTAAGAAATGAAATTGGAAATTTATAAAATTTGCATGTAAACAAATTACTTGTGAAGTAAATCAATTTTAATGGCTTGGATTCAACATTTGATTGATAACACATTAGCCAAACAAAATATATATAAGATACTCCGAATTTTTTATTTATATCCAAAAAATAAATTAAATTACAAAAAATAACCATGTTGGTGTTGAAATTCGAAATCTACCCAAACCGGAATTTTTTTTTCCGGATTCAACATCTAACTCCGGAAATTTTTTTTCTGGAACTCAACTCTAATTCCGGAAAAAAAATTTCCGAACTCAACAATTTTTTTTTTTTTTTTAGAGAAAAATAGCTAAAATACTGAAATCTAACACTAAAAAATCGAATTGTTTTTTAAAATATTTGTTAGATTATTTTTTTTGATAGCATATTTATACTAAAATACGCTAAATTACTTGAAATTATGTTAATTTATGCTAAAATACGCTAAATTACTTGAAATTATGTTAATTTATGCTGATTGACACTAGATTACTTTAAATTATGTTAATTGAGTGAGGCTATGGTGCTATGCATAGCACGGATGGCTAGTGTACTACGGCTCAATATGATACTTTTTAAAATTCTAACGGTCGATCCGACCGTTCAATGTGATAACCATATGAATATGTACTTGCAAACTAAATTTTATATTTTTTCGAATTTTTTACTATTTTTTCAGATAGGTAGAATTTTGATGGTCCAGAATTTTCAAAAAACACTGATTTTTCTACCTATCTGAAAAAATAGTAAAAAAATTCGAAAAAATATAAAATTTAGTTTGCAAGTACATATTCATATGGATATCACATTGAACGGTCGGATCGACCGTTAGGATTTTAAAAAGTACCATATTGAGCCGTAGTACACTAGTCATTGGTGCTATGCATAGCACCATAGCCTCACTCATGTTAATTTATGCTGATTGACACTAGATTACTTTAAATTATGTTAACTTTTTTTTAAGAGACAAATAGCTAAAATGCTGAAATCTAACACTAAAAAATTGAATTGTTTTTTTACTACGAATAGGGCCGATTTTGTACTAAAATACGGTAAATTTACTAAAATGCTGAAATTACAATAATTATGTAGAATTATGCTAAAATACGGTAAATTACGCTAAATTACGTATGAATGGAACCTATTTTGTGGCATCTTTCATAAATCATAAAAAATAGTAAAAAAAATTCCAAAAATAATAAAAATTGGTATACTAAAAGTTCATTACATAACTAATTTACTGAGCTACGTAGATTGAACAATATAAATGAAAATCTTAATCGGAAACTTCAACTGAAGTTTTGAGACTCTTCACTTTGTTTTTTGGCGATTCTGAATTTGGAAAACTAGCAAAGCCAGTTTGGACGGATACGCATTTTCACAAGCTTTCCGAAAAGTGGTCATTTGTTGAAATCGGATACTCGAGCGCTGTTTTATGACCATTTTCGTCGTCATTTTTCGCTTTCTCAGTGAAGATATCATCCCTATTCATACGTAATTTACCGTAATTTAGTGTATTCTAGCATAATTCTACATAATTATTGTAATTTCAAGTAATTTAGTGTAATTCAGCATAAATCAAGTAATTTAGTGTGTTTTAGTATAAATATGCTAATTATATATAAAAAAATGTAATCTAGCAAATATTTAAAACTAAATTCAATTTTTTAGTGTTAGATTTCAGCTTTTTAACTATTTGTCTCTTAAAAAAAAGTTTACATAATTTAAAGTAATCTAGTGTCAATCAGCATAAATTAACATAATTTCAAGTAATTTAGCGTATTTTAGTATAAATATGCTATCAAAAAAAGTAATCTAACAAATATTTTAAAAAACAATTCGATTTTTTAGTGTTAGATTTCAGTATTTTAGCTATTTTTCTCTAAAAAAAAAAATTTGTTGAGTTCAGAAATTTTTTTTCCGGAGTTAGATGTTGAATCCGGAAAAAAAAATTCCGGTTTGGATAGATTTCGAATTTCAACACCAACATGGTTATTTTTTGTAATTTAATTTATTTTTTGGATATAAATAAAAAATTCGGTAAGATACTCATTGTAGATAAGATATTAAAAAAAATAAAGTGTTTTTTTTTTATTATAATTAGATGCCAAAGATAACTTGTAATGTTTTTGAAAATTGTGTCATAAAAATTAAAAGATTCCTAAGTTTATCTCAATAAATCGTCATGAGAGTTGAGTAGTAGTCAGTAAAATTATTTTTTAATTGGTCTTTTTAGATGGTTGGAGCATATAAAAAAATGTATGAATTAATAACATACAAAAATTGTAGACAATTTCTTTAACGTCCGTTTCGTATTAAAAAACAAGCCACTTATTTTTTTTAGATTTAAGTATGGGAAAACGGAAAATTTTACAAATTAGTTTACCTTCCAAAAAAATTTCAAATAAAATACCACTCCTCTAAAATAATTAACAAAATATTTTTATGGACCCTCATTTCCCCTCTCTCACATTCTCTATCCATACCTCTTATTTATTCTCATCAAGTTTGACACCTCCTTATCTTTCATTAAACTTTATATAATTTTTAAAAACAATATGTAATTCAAACAACAAATGTTTTGTAGACATGCAACAAATTATTCAGTAATATATATATTGAACACATGTTTTTTTTAAAGTATTTATACTAATCTGCATCATGATGAAATTATTTACACAATTATAATGGTTGCCACTAGTATCTCTGGCCAACTCATATTGATAAAATTACAAAAGACAATAAATTTCTAAGTAGAAACCAGTTAGGCCAGAGTTTTATAAATAGAATCATATGTTTGTTATTTGATGTATTGCGATTCAAATTTACAAAAACGAACTTGTCCTGAATGCAAGAATCAAACTCTAATATATATTCTCATTTCCATCTACTAATCAGACACCATCAGTACCGGAGACAATTGCCATTTCATCTAAATAATGTCTTATATTATAACCAAACGTAGAAAAAAATATCTTGACAATAAATAATTTTGTGTGTGTTAAAAATATCTTGACTTGTACTTCTTATTTACATCCCAAAATATTTGTATTTTTTATGTAAAATTTTCACTCTTATTTTTATTTTTGAATGATTATAAGAAAGTTTAAATGAAACATTATCAAATAAATAAAATATAAATTTAAGAGTTTATCTTTCTAATAACGTACTGTATAATAGTGTAAATAATTTCATAATGATACAGATTAGTATAAATACTTTAAAAACATGTATACGATATATATAGTACTTATATCTAACTGAAAAATTTATTGCATGTCTACAAAAAATTTGTTGTTTCAATTACATATTTTTTTAAAATATTTTATATTGTACTCATTAAAATCCAATCAAACAACATTTTATTTATTTGATAGTACGTTTCGCTGTATAAATTTATAAATGATACAGAAAAGATGTACATAGGGTACATGTAAACGCTACATCAATAATCGAACAAATTGTTTAAGAATTTTCAAAATGGAAAAGAAAAAAAATGGGGAGATAACACATTTGTCAGACACGTGGGGACACGCAGACGAAAACCTCCGTTTTCAATTCCATGCGACGCTTCACTAACCAAATCGAGACGAATGGCGAATGGATCAAACTGTTACAATTTGACGGCTTATATATATTTTAGCAACATCAAAGGAAGCATGGCGATCGGGAGAGGAAAAAAATTCATGGACGTCTCTGTTGCTTCTATCTCCTCAAAGAGTGTCAAACTGAAGTAACGGATCAGTCGCAGGTGTCTTTTCCTCTTTAGTGACAGAAGGATGAGTGGTCTCCCATCTGTGTACATAGTAGGTATACCTTCCGTTTTTAGTTTGATGTTTGTGTGTTGTTTTGTGTTGTTTTCTGCCTCTTTCTCTATCTTTTTTCTTCTCTTTCTGTTTAGAGGTGATTGTCCTGAATTTGTTGATTTAGTTTCCAGTCTGGTTTGATTCAGTGCTTTCTTAGTTGATGGGTGACTGTTCTGGTCCGATCGATTCAGTTCCGATTTGGTTTGGATTCAGTGCTTTCTCGGCTGTGATATGCGTACAGAGAAAACCATCAAAAAGTTCTTATCACTCTAATCAAGCAAGAATGATCAAATTTGTGTCTACATAATGTGCATACTCTTGTGTGTTTTTTTAGTTTTGTTTAGCTGTATGTTTTCATAAACATTCGTTGTCTAATTTTATGTAACAATTACTTTGTAACTTTTTTTATTAATGCAATTGCCCGTGAGTTTTCAACTAAAAAATAAAGAATGGCGGACAAAACACAAATTGTTTTGGATCATTTCCGGTCGTCACGTTCCAACAGGAGTCATAACAAATTCGGTCTTATTTCAAATATAAGATATTTACATTAAGTTAGTGCAATATATTTAACGATTCGGATCTAACTTTGATCCCATCAGAAAAGATTATAATACATGCATTTATAAACGATTATTAAATTGAACCGTTGCAAACTGCCAACGCAAGATCGTACTGTGTAAAACTGTTGATATAAGATGCATTTGGAATTTTGGATACAACCGCATAGCGCTATGAAATTGTATCGCTAGTCTTATGTGCAAATTGCTATTCGAAACAATCTGGATTAATCACTATTTCATTAACCAGCGAAAATCAATTTCTAAAAGCATAGGCTTGATTTAAGAACAGTTTTTTTTTTTTTTTATGGTACCATCTCGCCATCTCGGTACATGTTGTGTTTCAATGAATTAGTCGATATACATTTAAAAATGTTGTCAATTGAGTTTTTTTTGCTGAAATTTCTGATAACTTACTGATATGGATATAAGTTTGGTGAAACTAAAATTTTTTAGTCATGGATCTGATTAATTTAAAAATTTAGGGCAGATTGGATTTTTTGAGAAATTTGTGAATATAACTTCTTGACCGGGCTATGATGTTAGAAAGATTTAATCATGGTACAGATATAACCTCTCTTAATGGAGAACAAGGCTCATATTTTCAATGTAAACAAGGTTCGAGACAGGATGATCCTCTTTCATCCTTTTTTTCGACTTAGTTGCTAATGTACTAAATAAAATGTTTTCTAGAGCTCAACAGGCAGGGTTATTAGCAGGTTTAGGTAATTTTCATAACACTAGTAAGTAAGGTATTAAATTTGCATTTTGCAGATGATACCTTACTATAAGCTGACCCATTTATAGTTGAAAACTTGAAATTTTTGCTCTTAGGTTTTGAGTCCTTATCTGGACTTAAAATTAATTTTGACAAAAGTGAGCTTATTGCTTTAAATCTACCAGATCTTGATGCCTCTTATTTTGCTAACCAATTAGGTTGTAAGCTCTCTTCTCTTCCTATTACATATCTAGGGGTACCCCTACATTGGAAGAAACTGTCTATTTCAGGTTGGTTACCTTCAGTGGATAAAATAGATAAACGTTTGCAAACTTGGAGAGGTTTCTTTATTATCATTAGGAGGTCGATTTACACTCATTAACTCAGTAGTTTCTGCTATCCCATTAATTATATTGGCTTTCTATCTACAAGATGTTTGTACTATAAGACAAAAAATTGATAAACTTAGAAAGAAATTTTTATGGTCTGGTGGATCCATTGTTAGGAAAAAATATCATCTTATTTCTTGAGACCATGTTTGCTTAGGTGTTCTCAATTTATCTAGGATGAATACATTTTTGTTAGCTAAGTGGTGTTTCGATTTAAAGATCCTATTATTCATGACAAATGGAAATCCATTTTAATTTATAGATATGGCCCTTCTGGTTTGGATATCTCTCGGGTCTCCTCCTTTTTGTCTGGTATCGTTTCTGACAATAAGATATATGATATAGGGATTAATAGGGTCCTTGGTAATGGTGTTGCTACTTCTTTTTGGTTAGATAGGTGGTATGGCGAGTGCTTTTTATATTGTCTGTATTCTCACTTATTTAGGATTGTTGCTGACCCTGATATCACTATTTCTGAAGCTTTTGCCAATTCACAACTTTCTTTAGTTTTCAATAGACAACTTACATGAATCTTAGCTACTTAGTGGTCTCAATTGCAGTCTTCTTTATCATCTGTTGCTTCTACTTTAATTTTTTCTCAACCTGATTTGATCAAATGGAGATGGAATTCCTCTGGTCTATTTTCAGTAAAATCTTTATACAATTGGTTAGAGTATGATGGTATACCAAATAAAACTTACTCCACTCTATGGGCAACCAAAATTCCTCTTAAGATTAAATTTTTTGTTTGGTTATTATGGCAAAATAAGATTTTGACAAAGGTAAACCTTGCACAGAGGGGTTGGCAGGGTAATTTTGCTTGTCCATTTTGTGGGTTAGATGAATATACTGATCATCTTTTTGTTCATTGTCCAATGATTACTTCTGTTGAGAATAACTAGAAAGTTAGAGGGAAAAAATGTAAAATAAGAGTAAGGGTAAAATTGTAAATAATATAGGAATAGCATATGACCGTTGTCTCTAACGGTAAAATGCCTCAAGAGATGATATATACTCATGAGAGAGATTGTAAGAAGACAGTTGAGAAAAATCAACAAAAATCAATACAAAAATTATTGTTCTCCTCAGCTTTGCATCTCTCTCAAAATCTAACATGGTATCAGAGCACTAAGCTCTGTGACCGAAATTCTTTCCATTTACCAGTAAACTGGTATACAACAAATCAGCAACAAATTCATAACAGAAAGTTCAGCAGAGGAGCAAAATGGCTCAAGAAGGGCAACTCGAGGCTACCAATACCTCCAAGCTCACAAATACTTTGCTCAATGGCAAGAACTATCTTACATGGGCAAAGGCTGCATCTAGAGCGCTTAGCGGTCGAGAGATGCGAGAATACATCACAGGAGAAAATACCGAGCCAAAACCCGAAAACCCAAATTTGCTGACCGAATCTGAAAAAAAGGCAGCAAAGAAATGGAGAACCCACAACGATAAAATCATAACATGGCTCACGAATTCCATGGAGCCATCAATTTCAGAGCTCTTTCTTCTCGCTGACACGGCTTTTGAGTTATGGCAAGCCGTGAAAGATATGTACGGGCAAGAAAACAATTATTCCCGTATTTACCAACTCAAGCAAGAAATCCAACAAGAAAAGCAAGGCAATAGAAAGCATATAGAGTACCTTGGTGCTCTTCAAAAGAAAAAAGATGAGCTCCGATCATACCGGCCGCCAACCACCGATTTGGCAATAATCAAACAAAGGCAAGAAGAAGATGACATCTTTGAGTACCTTGCGGGATTAAATCCCAGCTACGAGGCCGTACGAGCTCAAATCATGAACACCATTCCGCTTCCGTCATACTCGCAAATCAAAAATATGATCCAACAAGAAGAGGGCAGAAGAGAAACCATGGCCGGTCCACAAGTCAAAATTGACGAGGGACACGAGGCTCATGGCTTCGCTGTGGCCAAGAGATCAAATTTCCCAAATTTCGGCCAAAACTCTAACTCGGCCAAAACCACTGAGAAATGCGAATATTGTAAAAAAGAGGGGCATGAAAAGAATAAGTGTTGGTTTCTCCACCCTGAACTAAAACCGAAATGGTGGGGCAATAACGGAAAAGGTGAAAGAGGGAAAAACCCTAAGGGGGAGAGAGCTTTTGCTGGGGCGGCTCAGTCTGAAGAAGAAAGAAATGAGGCGAAGGAGAGATCTGTTGGGTCCGCTTCTTTTCTTTCAACCGGGTCAGCTCCACACCAGATTGGGTCCGCTATTCACCCAGTTAACGGGTCCGTTTTTTTTCCTTCAACCGGGTCCGCTCCCCATCCAGTTGGATCTGCCGCTGTGCCTCCAACACGTTCAGAGATTTGTGCTTTATTCTCCCAACTCAGTGGACTTCTTAACAGGCCGAACTCAGCAGGTTTTTTTAATTTAGAAAGCTTAGTAGAAGGCCCAAGTGATGAATTTAATGTAGGCCCAAAACAAACTCCGAACTCAGCAGGGTTCTTTAATTTAGAAAACTTATTAGAAGGCCGAAGTGATCAAATGAAATATATAATTCCAAAGAAAAGAGTGAATGAAACATCAAACAGATCTGAAACCGAAAATAATGAAATAAAACCAAAAAAATGTACATATTTAGGAAATCTAAATCAAGAATACTCCAACAATAATTCGGTATGGATTCTAGATTCCGGTGCTACCGACCACATGACCGGAAACAAAAATTTGTTGCAAAATTATAAAAAAAGCAAAGGTCAAGAATTTGTTTATGTAGCAAATGGTGAAAAAATGAAAATTTGTGGTTATGGCTCAATTATAGTTTTCGTAAAAGAAATTAAAAATGTTTTACATGTAACAAATTGCACCGCAAACTTATTGTCCATAAGTAAACTCTCAAAAGAAATAAATTGTGAAATTATTTTTTCATCAAAAAATGTTATTTTTCAGGATACAATATCCAAGAGGATGATTGGTGAAGGCATTTTTCAAAATGGACTCTATTTTTTGTATAGCAAAAAATGCAATTTCAATGCAAAAATGCAAGATATGGGACAATTATGGCATAGAAGAATAGGGCATCCTTCCGATAGAACTTTAAAATATATTTTTGATTTTTCTAATTTGGATTGTAGTAATTGTGAAGTATGCAAATTAGCTAAGCATACAAGACTCCCTTTTGCAAATTCAATTTCGAAAAGTAATCAAATATTTGAACTTGTTCATTCCGATGTTTGGGGACCCGCTCCCATAGATTCTTATAATGGGTTTAAATATTTTGTTATATTCATAGATGATTTTTCACGATTGACATTTCTATATTTATTAAAAAATAAAAGTGAAGTTTTTTCTCACTTTCAAGATTTTTCAAACTTAGTTGAAAATCAATACAATACAAAGATTAAAGTTCTTAGAACCGATAATGGAACGGAATTTGTAAATCAAAATTTTTCCAATTTTTTGAAACAAAAGGGAATTATACATCAAACAAGTTGTGTCTATACTCCACAACAAAACGGAATTTCCGAAAGAAAAAATCGTCATTTACTTGAAATGACAAGAGCACTCATGTTTCAAACTAATGTTCCAAAAATCTATTGGTCGGATGCCGTTCTCACCGCAACCTATTTGATTAATAGATTGCCAAGTGTTGTATTAAAAAATAAAAGTCCATTAGAAATTGTTTATCAAAGGAAAATAATTTTTAATCATCTAAGAGTCTTTGGATGTACATGTTACGTACACCAAAATAAACGAGATAAATTAGATCATACATCCGTAAAAACGATATTTTTAGGATACTCACTCCAAAAAAAGGGGTATAAATGCTATGATGTTATAAACAAAAAATTATATATTTCTAGAGATGTAACTTTTGTTGAAAATGAGCCATACTTTAAAACAAATAGTGATGAAATTAATAATCAAATTAGCACAAATGATTTTATTATTCCTATGACCACTAATCAAATTGTGGAGCCAAGAGTTGTAGGAAATGAAGAAGAAGAAAATGAAGACGAAGATGACAACATTCCTCAAAGTGGAGCCGGAGAAGAAGAAAATGAGAATATTGAAGCCGAAAGAGAAAATATTGAAGAAATTCCACTAAGAAGATCAATTCGGCCTACTCAACCGTCAACAAGGTTACGAGATTTCGTAACCTATAAGGTTCAATATCCTATTGAAAACTTTATTTCATATAAAAATATTTCAAAAACACACCATTCATTTCTTAGTTCAATTTCCAAAATGGAAGAACCAAGAAATTTTGAAGAGGCTATAAGCCAATCGGTATGGTGCAAGGCTATGAAAGAAGAACTTCATGCCTTAGAAAAAAATAATACATGGATCATTGAACCATTACCAAAAAATAAAAAACCCGTTGGATATAAATGGGTATATAAAATCAAATACAATTGTGATGGTACCGTAGAACGGTACAAGGCAAGATTAGTTGCCAAAGGTTATACCCAAACATATGGTATAGATTACCATGAGACTTTTGCACCGGTGGCCAAAATGAATACCGTAAGGATTTTATTTTCTATTGCGGTAAACCAAAATTGGAAACTCTACCAAATGGACGTAAAAAATGCATTTCTTCAAGGAACACTTGAAGAAGAGGTATATATGACTTTACCACCCGGTCATCAAAAAAATAAAAATCATGAATTAGCTTGCAAATTGAAGAAAGCTATTTATGGATTGAAGCAATCTCCAAGAGCATGGTATGGCAAGCTAAGCTCTCATTTAATTTCGTATAATTTTAAAGTTAGTAGTGCCGATCATTCATTATTTGTAAAAATTGAAGGAAATAATACTACCATTATATTAGTATATGTTGATGATATTATAATCACCGGAAATAACCAAGAAGAAATTAATAAAATAAAATAAAATTGAAAGAAAAATTTGACATTAAGGATCTTGGTTATTTAAAATATTTTCTAGGAATAGAAATTGCACATTCTAAAAAAGGTCTATTTATTTCCCAACGAAAATATACCTTAGATTTATTAAAAGAAACCGGTAAACTAGGTTGTAAACCGGCCTCAACACCAATAGATGGTAAGAATAAATTAAATACCGAAGATGGTGAACCTTTAGAAGATATAAATCAATTCCAAAGACTTGTAGGAAAATTAATATACCTAACGGTAACACGTCCGGATATTTCTTTTTCGGTAAGTCAAATTAGCAAATTTATGCATGCCCCTAGAACACCACACTTAGAGGCAATAAATAAAATTCTAAGATATTTAAAAGGAACACCCGGAAAAGGAATTTGTATGAAAAATAATAATTCTAACAATGTGTGTGGCTATTCCGATGCAGATTGGGCCGGGAGTTTCGATAGAAAATCGACAACCGGATTTTGCACATTTGTAGGCGGAAATTTAGTCACATGGAAAAGCAAGAAACAAAACGTCGTGGCACGATCAAGCGCCGAAGCGGAATATCGTGCCATGGCGTCCACCGCAAGTGAGTTGACATGGATCAAGCAACTACTTTCGGATGTGGGAATTAAAATTCATGCGCCAATGCAAATGTTTTGTGATAATCAAGCGGCACGACATATAGCTTCCAACCCGGTGTTTCACGAAAGAACAAAACACATCGAAGTCGATTGTCATTTTATTAGAGAAAAAATACAAGCAAAAGAAATTGAAACTCCTTTCGTAAGAAGTGAAGATCAATTGGCGGATATTTTTACGAAGGGACTTGATCCGAAGCCATTTGAAGAAAATATAAGCAAGCTAGGATTGATCGATATTTACAATCCTAGCTTGAGGGGGAGTGTTGAGAATAACTAGAAAGTTAGAGGGAAAAAATGTAAAATAAGAGTAAGGGTAAAATTGTAAATAATATAGGAATAGCATATGACCGTTGTCTCTAACGGTAAAATGCCTCAAGAGATGATATATACTCATGAGAGAGATTGTAAGAAGACAGTTGAGAAAAATCAACAAAAATCAATACAAAAATTATTGTTCTCCTCAGCTTTGCATCTCTCTCAAAATCTAACAACTTCACTCTGGTCCTGGATAACTGCACATAATAATTTCACCTATAATTGTACTTCACTTTCTGACTTATGGTTGTTTGATGCTTGGATACCTCTTAAGGACTCTTTATTAGTTGAATTAATTAGAGCTGCTAATTTATGGATTGTATGGCTAGCTAGAAATAAATTGATTTTTCAAGAGTCACCAATGCCTACTTGTAGTTCTTCAAGTTCAGCTATTATTGTTTTTTACTTCATTTTGGTGCAAATCTAATTTAGATTACTCTTATTTTAAACTCTCTTTGATCTTGCCTATGGATGTTTCTATTCTAAACTAGGTTAGGCCCTCTAATAATACTGTCCGATACCGATATCCTGGAAATGGGAAGCTCCTAGTGGGGGTCCGATGAGGATCCAACACTTAGACTAGAGGGGTCAGACCTCTCTGACCACTTGTGCACTTGTGCTATATGGATGAAATCAAGACAGTTGATGAAGATGGGGTTCTTCTTCATGCTAACTCTGATTCTGATGCTACTTCTTCTGGGCTACTCTTTGCACTAGGTGCCATGGCTGATGGTTCTGTTTTTAGGTCTATTTTTAGGGTTACATTACTTGTCTGTTTTCAATTACTCCTAACAAAACTCTTTGGCTTACTTACTATCTTCTAGCTTACTAGAACATTGCCCATCTATGACTTGCCTTGTAATTTGCAGTTATCCTTGTGGCCCCTTTATTTTACTTAGCAGGTCTATTAACAGTGGTTTCTATATCACTGCCTTTTGTAACTAAACACTTTTGAGTTTCAATATATGAAACTGGTGGGACTTATCCCACTTTTGTCAAGAAAAAAAAACAGTAAGATATAACCTTACTGATGCGCGATTATGATGCAAAAATTCGAAAACTGAGCCTCAAAATTTCTGACTTCAACAAAATTTGTGGCTTTGTAAAAAGGTTGTCAGACTGGTTTGAAGATTTTAACAAGTTTTAGGTTCTTTCATATAAACATTCCTAAGTTGGAAGGGTCTGGTTAACAATTTTCTGTAATTCATTGTAAAAAAAAAAAACAATTTCTGTAATTTCCGTAACTTTTTGGCCATTTCTGTAATTTTCTGAATTTACGTACTAGTTTCTGTAATTTTAATTATTTCTGAGAGTAATTCTTTTTTTTAATACGGTAATGGTGCTCATGTAAATTCAATTTATAAAAGGTAAAGTTTGCTGATATTGAAATTAAAAAAATATTTCATTTATTCCATTCGAAACTATTTCCACTATACCATCCAAACAACATTTACTTTATTTCAAATAATAAGAAATTAATATTTTTCTGACTTTTTTGAATTGACAATACTATTTTAATACACTAATTCATACAAATATATTAACAATATTATTTTAACTTTATTTAACACGCAGAATATAGAGTAAAAATAAAAAATCATAGTATTCATATGTGCTGTATGAAGTTAATTCAACACTGTTACTATCTTACTCAGTGTTCTAAATAGCGCGCTATAGCATTTTTGGACCCCAAACGCTACGCTATGACATCAAAATGCGCTATTTGCGCTACGGCCGCTATAGCGGTCTGCTATTTGCACTATTTGCGCTAATACAATATGGGTTTTTTTTTTTTAAGCAATTTATATGGGTTTTAAATAAAGACCCAAAAAAGCTCAAACCAAAATTGAATTTGTTGCTACTTGCTACAGATAAATCAATTTGAAATTGGAAATATAAATTGAAATTTGAATAGAAAAAAAGTCCAAACCGAAATTAAAATTTGAATAGAAAAAAAATAGATTATGTCATGAATCATGATGCTTAAGATATTTTTAATAGGAAAAATCGATAGTTTATGATATTACTATGAATATTTTGAACCGCAATTTGGACTTTGTACGGGTTCAATATGAATATTATAATTTCTTAATTACTTTGGTGTTATTTATTGTTTTATGAGACTTTAGATAATGTTGATATTTAGTACAAATATTGAATATACGGAATGTAAAAAAAAAAACGCTATTTGGATAGCTTCCGCTATAGCGATACTATTCGCTATAGCTTTTTTTTGTAGCATTTCCGCTGTAACGCTATAAACGTTATTTAGAACATTGATCTTACCCAATAATACCATAAAGTGATAAAGGTGCGCGGAACCAAATCTCCTATCATGTGTAGGAAATTTCAGCTAACATGATTCATCCGTCCATATATTTATAATATGGGGTCAAAATTAAAGTATAGATTTATCTTCTTAAAATCCAATACTCTTTCTATTTTAATTATGATCAAATTATAAATGAATGAACGGATGGACTTGTTGTCAGGAATTTCAAGGTGCAAGGTGCGCGAAGATATGTGAAGATTTGGTTTCAAAGTGCACGGAGGGACGATTGTTATAACGAACCACATCTCCTGCTCCCGGGTAGGAAATTCCTGCACACATGGTCAATCGATCCATTCATTTTATATTTGTTCTGATTTGAACGGTTATAATTACAGAATGGAAAGTATTTGAGTTTTTGAAAAAAAACACAATCAGAGTGAGGCTACGGTACTATGCATAGCACGGATGGTCAGTTCTACGGTTTAATATTTGAGTTTTCAAAATCCTAACGGTCGATCCGAACCGTTCAACATGATTATAAAATGAATATGTACTTGCAAACCAAATTTTACATTTTTTCGAAATTTTTTTACTATTTTTTTAGATAGGTAGAAAATCACTGTTTTTGGATGGTCCATAATTTTCAGATCAAGTGAATTTCTACCTATCTAAAAAAAAGTACAAAAATTCAAAAAAATGTAAAATTTGGTTTGCAAGTACATATTCATTTTATAATCATGTTGAACGGTTCGGATCGACCGTTAGAATTTTGAAAACTCAAATATTAAGCCGTAGCACGGACCAATCCGTGCTATGCATAGTACCGTAGCCTCACTCATATTTAAATATGACCGTTCAGATAAAAGCAAGCATGAAATTGATGGATGGATTGACTTCGAGCGCAGGAATTTCTTACCCACAGGAGCAGGTGATTTGATTCCTTGTTATAAAAGCCCAAATAAAGCACGACCAGCTCCCTTTATTTAATTCTGACCTCGGATTACGGGCTACCGACCCAACATGTCTTAGCGCCGAAGCATAGGCCCAATAGATTATCTTTTCCGGATACAAGACTGCAAAAATCCGATTCACCCGTTTAAGAGTCCTATGTTGTTCTTTTTGACGGAGCGGGCCCAGTTGAAGTGGAACTCTTAAAGCAATTCATAATTTTATGTTTTGAATTGTAACTTGATTTTACTAAGAAGTAAGATGCTACCATTTTTTTATGTAACGCTAGCAAATTCTACTACCTTCTGATAGTTCGTAAGAGCTGATTTTTATTTTCCTCATCAATGTTTATGCTTCATCTTCCAAATACGACAATATGAAACCAACACTTCTATCAAAATCGTGTACTTACATAGAACATTAAGATTCCGATTGCAACAATATTAAATTGGAATTGGATCATTATTGGACCAAATTCGATTCATATGGGATCACAGTCATCTAATTCATATCGAGATACATATAGACAACTTTAAAATTGGTGTAGATTGAGTGCACATAAATTTTGATGTGGATAGAATTGTTTGGACCAGACATCAAACTGAATTTAATACGATGTCCATTAGATCATCCTCACCCCATGAAAATTTATACGTGTTGCATAGATATTGAAGAATTGATACTATATCGTATTTTCGATATTCTCTAGTACTAAGGTACCGCCTACTTTAATTTTATTTCTAAAAAAACAGATGTTTTATTCTTGACTAAATGAAAGCCACATCGATGATGAATGACTGAGATTAATTTCTTGATTCTCTTTTATTTTCAACACCCTCTCAAACTAGCTAGGAGTATAGATGTTGGTTAATTCTATCTTGCTCGTAATGTCTTCAAATTGTCTTGGATGTAATCCTTTGGTGAAGACATTTGCTTGTTGATCTTCACTTCTTACAAATGGTGTTTATATTTTTTTGGTTGAACATTTTCTCTAACAAAATGACAATATTAGTCGTTTGTGAAATATCAGATTGGAAGCAATATGTCTAGTGACTTGATTATCGCAAAACGTCTTCTTAGGTTCATACTTTGTGATATGTAGGTCCGTTAGCACTTGTTTTATCCAAATTTCTTCACTTGTTGTTAATGTCATGGCTCGATACTCTGTTTCTGCACTAGATCGAGTCACAATATTTTATTTCTTATTTTTTCATGTAACTCGATTTTCACCCACAAATGTGCAAGCTGCATAACAAAGTGTAAATGATCTTTCTTCCCTCTCATGTTTCTAGCGCTAGTTATATTTTTACAAGGCTCAATACAAGAATGGGACAGTATTCGCGAGGAATACTGTTAGTATACCCTTGTGGATACTCCCATCACTAATAGAAAAATCACCTTTCTGTCGGTATACCCTCGCGGATAGTCACTTTTTATCTTCGCGGATACTGTCTCATTCTTGTAGTTATTTTACCGTTGTTGCTATTGCTATTTTTCATATTTTCTAATACCGCCTCCTTTACTTCTATTTAAAAAAAAACATATACTTTTATTCTCGACAAAACCTTAGGCACTATCCATGATGCATAATTGAGATTAATTTCTTGATTCTCCTTTATTTTCAACAATAAAGAAGAACATGAACGGAGGAAAACAGAAAAAGGTTACTTAGCAACAGCTCTTCCATTTTGGACGTTTCTCCTGCATGCATGTATGATGTATGCACTTTAAAAAGTGATGGTGCGTCCACTATTGATGAGATCTGCGTTGTAGTAATTTGTTTGTTTTTGTTAAGTACAGCTGACAATGGGATCCGTATCCTCTGCATTAAATCAAAAGGAAATCTTTTGAGTTAATGAATTTCAACCATCTGATTTTAAACGGAGCCAATCTGTAACATTAGGGGTCTTTAATATTAGTGCAGATCTAGTTCACACGAATCTTAAAATATATTAGACAGTCGAGATTCATTAACTCAAAAGATTCTCTTTTGAGTTAATGCAGAGGATATGATGAATTCCTGACAATGACAGTCAGATGCTCAAACTGACAAACTACCAATATTTAACTTTCCTTTAACAACTTCAACGGCATATTTTACAAGCAAACTATCCTAGAAAGGTTCGACTTGTCGTCTGTCATCTGGACATTGTATATATAATGGAGCATAATCGTATTATAAGAAAATGGAATATGTAATCAAAATCGTATAACAACGAAAGTCACTCTGAGCATCTCCTTTTACGAATTCTAAATCAGGAGCTCCACAGTCAAGTAAGAACTAGGTCTCGAGCATCTGAGCGTCAGGTCGCCGAATTGTCACTCCAAAGCAAGTGAAAATGGTTGATCTGATGGAGTTTCATAATTCTCAAATGGTTGTCAACGAGTCGGGCTGAATCGAGCTAAGTTTTGGTTAATGTCAGAACGAGCCGAGTTCGTATTCTTTTTTCCAAGCCAATCACGAGCCGAGCTAAACTAGCTTATAATTAATTATCTTGTTCGTACCGTGAGCCGTGTGCATAAATTAAATATTTTCATCAATTTGGTGCAGTGAACCATGCATAAACCATGTGACGAGAAAGATTTTTTTTTTTTTTTGTAACAAGAACTTCACTCTCTCATCGTAGACGCAAAAAGAGATAGTGAAAGAGTTAAAAATTAGCTACATTTTCTTGCAACGAAATGAAAAACAAGTCGAGCCAGCGCAAGCCGAACTGAGTCAAGCTTAACTCGCTAATGATAATCAGACTCGAGCAAGTTAATTAGGAAATTTTTTCGAACCAATCTCGAGTGAGCAAGAAGCCCAATAATTATTTTTGCCAACCTTATTCTCAATCTTTTGAAAACGGAAAATCACAATGAAATTATTTTTATTAAAATTCACACATGAAAAAATTTAAACCGTTAGAATCAGAATAACATATTCCTATTATTCCATTGGAATAACAGCAGATTAACTTCCCAAAAACACAACAGAACCAACGCAAGCCATGGCCCATGTGGCTATGGCTGCGGGGCAAAAAGGGAAAATAAATCTGCTGTGATTCTCGGGAATCACAGGACCCTGCGATCCTGATCTCAACTGTTGGTTGTTTTCGAGATGCGTGCATGAAAATTTACTTTTTCAAAACGTTTTCGAGATCCGCGCACGGAAAAGTTTGAACCATTGATTCGGAATTTTAGAATCCTGCGATCCCTCTCAGGATCGCAACAGATTCGGACTCGCAAAAAGGGGGTCTGTCCAATTAATCACGCGAGTCCAATTAATCACGCGAGTCGCGGATCTGTGCACTATTTCGTCGTGTCACATCACTCACATGTACTCTGCAGATCCCTCTGCGAACCGCAAAGGCACCATGTGTAGCGCGATTCTCCTCTCCCTTTTTTGTAAATTTTTTTTTGAGAAAGATGCATCAACGATTGTTTGTCTTAACTCTTAACCATTAACAATTGTAACAATATTTCGTCAACTGGTTACAGGTTGAAATAATATGTTGTTAAATTTATAGATTGCTCATTCATCGATATAAGTAGAGGAGCAAAGTTGGCGTGTGATGTTTTCATTAAGAGAATTTGTGAGCATAATTTTGAAAATTTATGAGATTGGTTTCAAACGACGAATTTAAACCTTTGAAACTGATATACTTCACAAGTGATTTGTGTATATGAAAAGTTTTGAAATTTTCAAATTCATTTAGAACAAAGTCAGGTGCCAAAAAAAATGATGAAAAATAAATGCATTAAAATAACTTATAAAACTTTTTTTTTACTGCTTGACTTTGTATACGTATTAAATGAATTCGAAAAATTCAAAAGTTTGCATCTACACACATCACTCGTGAAGTAGATCGGTTTCAATAGTTTGAATTAGTCGTTTGAAGCCAATTCGATAAATTTTTGAAGTTGCACTCACAAAACTCTCTTACTAAGCACGTCACACACCGGCTTTACTTTAAGTGAGTAATTGTAAGTATATATGGTAATATGTATATTACAGATTGGCCGGTGCTATGGATTTGAAATGTTAAATACAATTTTTATATGAAAATGTATTTCGTGATCAAACTTCACATTTTTTTTACTATTTTTTAAATTAGTAGAAAATTATTTGATATAAAATTTTTGAATCATTCAAAAGGAATGATATTCTACCTATCTTAAAATATAATAAAAAAATTCTATAAAATATGAAATTTGATATGTAAAAAATCATATTTAATAGTTTGAATTGATTGTTTAAATTTTAAAAATAAAAATATATTTCTATATATCTATATTAGAGGGCGATCCGTCTATGCATATTATCATAGCCTCACTCATACAAGTATGTATTTAATTTTTGTAAATCGCTCATTCATTAAATATTATAGAACTTAAATACTATCAATGATATTGAACACAAACTGTTTCGAATTCCAAATATTTGCACGCATGAAATATACAAATATTTTTACTTTTTATGCACATTTTTACATCGTGAAGTTTATACTTTAATTACGACGATTACAAACAGTATAAAATTAATGAGAATGGCTAATATCAAAACGTTTGTTTCTGCACCTTGGAGCAATCAAGTTTTAAACCGTCCGATTCGGTTGTAGATCCGTGCTAGATCAAATTGATCAGATCCGCTGAAATTGGAAATATGGCCTCTCCATTAACTGGATATGTCCAGTGGAGTAAAACCCAAATCCCTGAGCGTTCTCTCTCTCTCTCTCTCACGCGCTTCTTCCCAAGCCAGACGTAAATCGCCTCCTCCCGCTCCTCTCCTCTCTCGGCGCGCACCGCACCGCCAGTCCCGCTCCTCTCCTCTATTGGCGCGCACCGCGGCTCCAGTCCCGCTCCTCTCCTTCTCCAGACTCCTCTCTAGCCACCTCGCGACTCCAGCCCTAACCCTATATCGCGATTCAAGCTACCTCGCCTCCTAGCTCCACTTCTCCAGATCTCTTCTAGTGATTTTGTTAAATTCTTCTATAAATTAGATTTTATTTTGGTCATGTCGATTGTAACTTTGAGAAATACATGGATTTTTAATGTTACTATCAGTATTTCTGTCTTTGTCTATGAGGTAGTTCTACTTAATTTTAATCATCACTGGATTCAGTAGAGAGAAAATGACAGTATCCAAAATTTTGTTGCCGAATGTAAACTTTTGTGGACCTGATCTCATATATCTACAGACCTCTGAATTAACAGTATGCAAAGTTTTGTCACACTTGCAATTTTATGAAACATTAATATAAATATGATTACATGGTTTAATTTATTATGCAGGAAACAAGATGAGTTGGGAAAATGCTATATGTGTAGACAACAAGATGAGTCAGTTCGGCACTTGTTTAGTAAATGTCGATAAGTGAACAAATCTACAATGGAGTGTTGCAGGGTACACAAACAATGATACAAGGACGAGAGAGGATCAGTTTCATCTATCAAATAGGTACTGCTAAGACGGGAAGGGAGCTGATGCTAATTTCACATTTTCTAATAGGGAGGGAACACTGCAATGGAATATTCAAAGAAAGAACAAAGCAAAACAGGGAGCTCATCCAGGAGGTGCACGCACAGTGGATACAGTCAGCGTACCAGAATCACAGTGGGAACAATGAATTGGGACAATTACAACAAATGTAGAATGAGCATGTAATTTTTACATTAGGGTCCTTCATTTCATTTTTTTTTCCTGTTGTATAGGATGCATTTTTTATTTAGCTTTTTATAGCATGGCTTCATATAGATTTTTTGGTGATGTTATGCTAGAATGAGTACAAATCTGTATACATTTTGGTGACTGATAGAATGATATTGTTAATTATTTATAATTGGGATTGAAAGTTTTCGAAGTATCAATAAACATATAAAGGTTTTACAGGTACAATTTGAATATGAATACTTGAAAAGTTTATTTTTCTATCATAATGTACTTCTAATGTATTCAATGACATTTTCTTTATTCTTTTTTTTTTGTTGTTACATATTCTTGCATACATCAAATTTGTTCTCTCTTAATTAGCTTCTTTATTAGTACCATAAACATACACTAACCAAAGATACATACATTACAAAGTCATAATGTACCACAAACATATTAAATATTACGCTTCTTTATTAGTACTACAAAGTCATAATGTATACATGCACTAACCAAAAGTATATACTGTTCAAGAACCACAAAATACAGTCAAAATGTGTGCAATATATACATACACTATAACATCAAAAGTATTTTACAAATTACAAGGACCAATTCTAAAATACCCTCAACAATTGTACCCTAACCAAAATAATGTCTACACAAATCAATTATCATAGTACTATAAAGTCAGAGGTCCGACTTGAAACAATGGCAGCTGGAGCAAGGCCTGATTTCTTTTTTGCCTCATTAAAATACTGGGAAACGCATGTGCTTACACCGACTGAACTGCATTTAGTTCTTCATTTCCACCATCAACAAAAAAAAAAATGCTCTGTACCTATTCAATCATGAAAGTTAAGAAACACAAGCAACAAGAACTTTATCAACATAAGCTTGTCTGAACTTTTAAGTAAGGGAACAAGCAAGTAGAATTGTATCAGAATAAGCTTGTATGAACTTTGAGTAAAGGTCACCATACTATAATGAATTTTTTTTACCATATTGGTAGACAGGTGTTTATAGTTAAGAACTAATGAAAATTATCAAATCTAAATTTTACTTTTTGAAGAAAATAAATTATGAACAAAACATGTCTGATTGGGACCGGTCTCAGCTTACCCAGGTTGACTATACACAGTACATAGAAGTATGGAAATCCTAGATGCAAACAATGACAAGAACTGGTTGACTGAGATGCCAATTTGGAAGTCCCACCATGGGATAAGGAACTCCAGCTTGTGCCCTTTCTTTTTGCACACATGAGACTGAACTATTCTCAGATTGCTTGAAACAGTTTTTCCGCCCCCGATTCTGAAAGTATACAAAACGTACATTATTTCATATAATATTAACTGAACTACATATATAACTAAATATATTTGGTTTTTACCCACTTGCACAAGCGAACTAGCTGTCAATTTCCCATGAAAGAGAAGTCGAGTCAGACTGTTTCAAATTAACCAGTTTGAAATTTTGAGAAAATTTCAACTAACCCAAGATGATCCAGAATTCAGTAGCCGATAAGGCAGTTCATCCTCTTCAGAGACATTTCCAACTTGAACTCTTAGGATTAAAGTAAAAATCAAAGTTAATATCCAATAAGTATTTGCAAGCTTACAAAGTTATACGATTGGACAAATTTGAATAACCAACCATTAAATTGGTTAAATTGAGCAAGCTACAAAGTATAATTTGATAACTTGATCTTGAAATTTGAAATTAGGACCTTGAAATTAGACAATCTAGTCACATCTCGTCGGGGTATGCATAAGCAAATTGAAATTTGAAAAATGCAACCTTTGCAAGTGATAAGTATAAGAAACATATCGATTTCTAGGTCGCGAGGCATGTGCGTGATAACCTGACCTTGAGTCGCACGGTGCATTCTAACAAGATACATTCTAACAACTAAACTAAGAGCACTAACGAGAAATAATCTCACACGCAAACTGAAAAAAATAGCAAGTTTTTACAAAAAAAGGAGTACCTTTACAGTGCTTCGGAGGAGAGCTGGAGAAGTGGAGCTAGGAGGCGAGGTGCCTAGAGTCGCGATTTAAGGTTAGGGCTGGAGTCGCGAGGTGGCTAGAGAGGAGTCTGGAGAAGGAGAGGAGCGGGACTGGAGTCACAGTGCGCGCCAATAGAGGAGAGGAGCAGGACTGGCGGTGCGGTGCTCGCCGAGAGAGGAGAGGAGCGGGAGGAGGCGATTTACGTCTGGCTTGGGAAGAAGCGCGTGAGAGAGAGAGAGAGAGAACGCTCAGGGATTTGGGTTTTACTCCACTGGACAGATCCAGTTAATGGAGAGGCCATATTTCCAATTTCAGCGGATCTGATCAATTTGATCCAGCACGGATCTATAACCGAATCGGACGGGTTAAAACTTGATTGCTCCAAGGTGCAGGAACAAACGTTTTGATATTAGCCATTCTCTAAAATTAATTTATATTATCAGCAAATCTTGACTCAATTATCAATTCTCTGTCTATCCAAAGTGACAATAAAAGACTTGTTTTGAACCTTGAAAATAACAGGAAGACAGCCCCGAGGCAGGGGCGGACCCACCTTGAGTCAGGGGGTCAACTGTTCCTCTCTGGATTTTGAAATTCAGTGGAAAAATACAGATCCGGTACCACTTTGTTCCTCTCTGAAAATTATTTTGCCTCTTCTTGGAACTGAAAAATCTATCAGGCTAGTTCAAAATCACTGTTAATGATAAATTTTGTTGTTTTTATATAAATTTTAAAAAAATTTACGAGTTCAGACCAACTTTGTAATTTTTTAATATGTAAAATAATATTTTTTATTATATTTTATTATGTAAGAGTATACTACTTTTAATATTTTTTATTATATTAATTATTTTTTATCTAATATTTAATTAGTTAATAAATTTGTATCCAATAAGCTATTTGAACCTGATTCATAAACCTCTGTGATAGAAATCCTACGTTCTCCCATGTCCCAGGTACAGGTAACGTTGACATACTTGATCCATTTTAACAAGAAAACATTATATGGACAGCATTTTTGTTTGTTTGTATTGTTTTCCCCACATGTGATAGTTTCGTTCATACAGACCACTGCATTATTTAATGCGATGTTTAAACAATTTAAGCTCGTCTGACCGCGAGCTGACTCAGACGGCCCCACTTTTTTAGTGCGAATTGGATAATGTTTCTTTTTCTCTTCTCTTTCTCGGCTTTTTCAATAATAGAACAATAAATTTAAATATTGACGATTTTATACTCATTTTACAAATGAGTAGGGTTAAAGTGCCTAGTTGATTTTCGTACTTCAATCATGTCTCATATTTTTATTTTTATTTTAAATTTAAAATTTAAACAGTCGATTCAAACTGTTAAACATAATCTCTGTATTAAAATATACTTAGAGATTTAATTTTATATTTTTTGGAAATGATAGGTACAAAATTATTGTTTTTCAGGAGATTTTGAATCATCCAACAATAATAATTTTGTATCTATCTTAAAATAAGTATAAAAATTCTAAAACAATATATAAAATTTGGTCTCCATGCACATTTTAATATGGAGATCATGTTGAGCATTTAGAATCGACTGTTGAAATTTAAAAATGAAAATAAAGATGTAAGGTGTGATCAAGGCACGAAAACAATGAGTTTTTTTAACCCTACTATTTTTAAATACATGTCGTTATAAATAGTAAATAATATATTAATATTTAAACACCTACATTCATACTAGAGGTGTCAATGGGTACGGTACGGGTCGGTGGAGACATTTTCATATCCATACCCATTAAAATTGACTTTACCCATATCCATTAAAAATTGATCTTACTCTACCCTACCCTTACCCGTTAACGGGTAACGAAATGGTAGCGGATAAATAACGGATAACAATAATATAATAATTAGTTTTATTATATTTTACAGATTAAATATAAAAAAACTCATTCATATCACACATATGTAATTACATTTCTAATAAAAAATAAAAATAATCTGCAATCAATTCTAACTAAATTATTTTTTATAAAGGAAGAAAATTCAAAAACATAAATACATATTTAGGTGGATTGGAAATTGAATTGAATATATATTTAGATTTTATAATTACCCTATAGGGTAACGGGTAAGAAATAGTCATTACCCTACCCTTACCCATTTGGTTAACGAAAAAAATTCTTACCATACCCATACCCAATACCCAATAAGTTAACGAAAAAAAAACCTTATCCATACCCAACTTATCAAATACGATACGGGTCAAATAAACAGCTAAAAAGGTACCATTGACACCCCTAATTCATACCATCCTACCTATTAAATATTAAGATGTTTTTTCTTAAGATTTAAGGGGGAATTTCACGTATACCCCTCAAAAGCTTCAAAATTACATATTTCCCCTCTAAATTTTGAAATTACGTATTTCCTCCTCTAAACATCAAAAAATCACATATTTACCCATTTTATTGTTTTTTATATTAAAACACATTCTAAATTCATAAAATACCCATTTTACCCTTTTTATTAAAAAGCATAAAACGTCCATCTGACTCCAATTTGAATCTGAAAAGTTCCTCTATCGTCCGAATTGCTTTACGATATGTGCGTGCTAGGTCAACACAAATCTTGAAGTGAACACGCACGGATATTGAAGCAACGTGCACAGATCTTAATGCAATGCACACGGATCAAAATTGCTTTAAGATCCGTGCGCACTAGATTAGCACAAATCTTGAAGCGAACACGCACATATCTTATTGCGATGCGCGCGGATCGGATGGTAGATAAACCCTTTAGATTCAAATTTGAGTTTGATGGGGTTTTTATACTTTTAATAAAGGGTAAAATGGGTATTTTATAATTTTAGAATGTGTTTTAATATAAAAAACAATAAAATGGGTAAATATGTGAGTTTTGAAGTTTAGAGGGGGGAATACGTAATTTTGAAGCTTTTGAGGGGTATACATGAAATTCCCCCAAGATTTAATGCTTATATTCACATACAATGTTATAAACGCACCAACTGCTTAAAAATATTTTGTGAACCGGGACAAAAGGTATGAATGGATTTATTGTGAGTTGTAACGCTTCAATACATGGCTATTGTATTATTAACTTTATTGAAGCTGTAAATTTGTAATCATTTTAGATCCAGCATATACGTAGAACCTTATTTCAGGGCGTATTGTCGACGACGGTAACAAATCAATCCAATCCGTTTATCTATTTATCCCTCGACTTTAGTCTTCTAGAAAACGCGCCTTTGTAAATGTTTTAAGCTACAATTTGGGGATTCATATTACTCATATCTGAGTCACTAAGCACTTCCTCAACAAAGATAAGATACAAGTGGCCAAATTATAATTAGAAGTATGTTTTGTTCCGCTGAGGTCATACCAAACAAGAAAGACGGGATAAATATACGAGGGATCTAGTTATCACAATTTTGAGTTACAACAAAGTTATCACAACCATTTTCTATATTTTCAAAGTTCAAATCATCGATCCAAACCGTTCAACATGATCTCCACAATAAAATACGCTTCCAGATCAAATTTTACATTTTTTTTGAATTTTTTTACTATTTATTAAGATGAGTACAAAATTCAATAGTCCGAATTTGACTAGTTTTTGTAAAATACTTAATAAATAGTAAAAAAATTAAAAAAAATGTAAAATTTGATTTGGAAGCGCATTTTATTGTGGAGATCATGTTAAACGGTTTGGATCGATGATTTGGACTTTGAAAATGTAAAAAATAGTTGTGTTAACTTGTTGTAACTCAAAATTGTGGTAACTAGATCCCTCCTCTAATTATATTAACATAGTTAATTTAACTTCATGCAGCACACTAATTACAATTTTTTCTTATTGTTTTTTTTAATTGTTCGCTGTGTAAAGTCAAATGAGCTCTGTCAATATCTTTACCAAAAAATATGTTGCAACTTGCAAGTTGCCGCCTTAACGTTGCTATTAACGGACGTTACTTCAACGATCCATACTTTTCTCGTCATTTCTCGTTTAAAATAGATTCTAAACGAAGACTTAAAGTGGCTGGCCCGTACCGAATATCCCATGGCATAAACCTCCTTTCTTAATCCCGATAAAATCACCTCCATTTGTCATATAAATGGAGAAACCACGACCACATTGGTCATTACAGGAATATAATTTATCGATATAATATAATCTATCAAAGTGACTGTGTAAAATTTACTAGAGAAAGTGCGACCGACCAATAAAAGCTTATTTTTTGTTCTGTAAGGTGGCAGTGTGGTACCTAGCATTATGATCACTGGACTTATCCCTTTAATCTAAAATGGAAAACACGCGTAATATCCTATCCGGATATTCCTTTATTCGCATTAATAATTTATTCCAGAGCATCTCTCCTCTTCCCACCGACCCGCGTTCCCTCTTGCCCGGATTCCTTTGACGCCGAATCTCTGGTTCTTTCTGCGTGTTTTTCAAATGTGTCCCTATGAACTGGGCCCCACTTGAAACTGAGGCTCTTTTTTAGAAGAAATCATACATGAAACGCCACAAATACTACGACTATTGCCGCAACAAATCAAGATTCTCCTTCATCACCCCCATTTTTAAATAAATGCCTCCTCCCTCCTATCAACCGAAACAGAGCAAATTACCAGGCATTTCTCCATTTTAACACCTCCAAGCTCTTCCCACCACCCTTCTATTATTTCATCAATGGCTTTGAAAGCAGCACATGTCTCAGGCGTACCGTCCCTTGACCATGTACCTGAGGTTATCTCCCTCTCCTCGCCTCACCTCCCCCCAGGTAATTTACCTCCCCTCTTTATCTCTCTCACTCTCTATCTGTGGTGTACATCATTACCAAATCTTGTATCTCGATTGTGATCGTTGGATTGGGTACCTGTCGATTGGATAGGTGTGGTGAAGGCGGCGCAAAAGCCAACGAAATATTTGGTGGTGGGGCACAGAGGGAAGGGGATGAACGCTCTGGCCTCTCCTGACCGTCGGATGAAGGAGATAAAAGAAAATTCGATCCTCTCTTTCAACGCCGCTGGTCAGTTCCCTATTGACCTCGTCGAATTCGATGTGCAGGTAAGAAAATTACCGTTGAAAATTTTGTTTTCCAAAATAGACCCTCTATTTTCTGGATTACCACTCTTCAAGTCGGTTACCTTGTTTCCAAAAACAACGTTTGGCTGATGCTATTTCGTAATTATTGAGAATCACAAGGGGAAAGTGAATAAGTGTTTTTCTGTTAAAGTGCTCGTGCAGCGATCGTCAGGCGCCGCGGCACCTTCTGTAAAAGCTCGGTGATCACCTGCTGCTGAAGTACATGTAGCTTTTCGTGCGTTACCTCGATTCTTATGTTCTGCTTGGCACAGTGACAACTTAATTGTTCGGGAAAGGTTCGGCGAGGTCAAAAATTTGTGATTCGGGAATAATTCGGATATAATTCGGAAATGATTCAGAATCAGAGATCTCAGTCCTACAAGGAACCAAAAAAAAAATGTTATGAGAAAAATTCGGAAAAAATTCGCGAATAATTCATAAAATTCGGAAAAAGTTCAGTCAACCGAATAATTCAACGTTCGGTTCAGCATCACAAAAAAAACGAATTATTCAGGTATAATTCGCGAATCTTGTCACTATACTGCTTGGTTCATATTGGGTTCGGATCCCCTAAAGTAACCCAATTTTGAATTTTGGATCGGGACTATCCAATTTGAATCCGTCGCTCGGGATCGTCTCGGGATTTGGATCTGTCGCTCGGAATGTGTGCGTTACACTTCGGAATAGATTGTCACGGATTCGAATTGGACGGTCCCGATCTAAAACCCAAAAATTGAGTTCACTGGATATGAATTCGTTCATATATGGGACCCAGCTACATGGTTGTTGCAAATAGAAAACCATACCGTATAGGTTAGGGATCGGTTAGGAATGGATAAGGCCCAAGGCGACAGGCGACAGCATATGGTCTGCCACGCTAGCACACCATGAGGAAACCAGAACAAGGGATGTTTTAAAAAATTTATGGATAATTTACCGAGTCCAAGTCAGTGGGCCTCTTCTCGGAAGCATTTATCCAGCGAAGATGAACCAGCATTTAATTTTAGAATATGTCCGGTTGATTTACAGCTCTATTTCGTCATAGCTCCTAACCAAATCCAACAACCATCCGAATAATGCAATCTTTTTTTTCGAAGTAGGATGGATAGTGGGTTTGCCTGATTATGTTGCTCTGTTAACGGGTCCTTATTTCAGAAAATAAAAATGTTCGAAGTGTTAAAATTTTAGAATATACTTGAGCACGCTTATTTTTTTGAAATTTTTTTATTGAGTGTCTATTATGAAAACTAGTGCAACAATTAAAATTAAAGATATCCTTTTCTTTTCTCTTCTTTTCTTTTTGTAGGTGACTAAGGACGACTGCCCAATTATTTTTCATGACGATTTAATTTATACCGAGGAAGATGTAAGACAATTTCATGCTTTCTCATGTTTAGTTATGGGAAGAAATATATTGACAATATTTGTTTCTCAACCACGATAACTAACAAAATAATTGCAAAAAGAAAAAAAAATCAAATTTGTAGGCATATTCTGTAAAGTTTAAATAACTATTTTAAATTTAGAAATTTATTTGTTCACTGATCAGATGCTGATATCCAAACCTTATCAAATAGAACGGTGAATGACTTAACTTTACATCGTAGCAAAATTGATACACAAACAATCTAATTATAGTGAACACATCTGTAATTTTATTTTTTATTTTGATAACTATTTTGTGTAGCCATGTATATTCATCTCTTGCCCTTGGACTAATTTGGAAAAATTGCGTCTTAATCAAACAGGGAAAGATTATAGAAAAACGCACAACTGATCTAACCCTTGAGGAGTTCCTTTCCTACGGGCCTCAAAAGGATCGCTCTAAGGTACCAATCTTCTCCTTTTAAAAAAAAATATATATACTTCTTATTTTTGTTGAAGTCAGAATATGTTTATCAGTTGTTACACAACCCTATGGAAAATTAACTTCAACATTACACCCTTATGTCTTTTACCATGAAACACATTATTTTTGTGTGCAGTTGAAGGAAAGCTGTTTAATTCCTGTCATGTCAAATTCATTTATTTGAGGGTAGTATGTGATTTAGAGATTTCATGAGTTTATTATAGATTGGAATGAGATAACAGTAGAGAAACACAATGTGTCTTTTTTGAAAAAACCTCTTATATTTAAACTACCTGGTTCTTTTTATTTCTCAAAATGTTTCTTTTTCAATCTTTGTTAATTTTAGGCGGGGAAGCCACTAATAAGAAAAACAAAAGATGGAAGATTTCTTAGTTGGAATGTTGAATCTGACTACCCGCTTTGCACGTTACAAGAAGCCTTTGAATTGGTCAATTCACGCATCGGTTTCAACATTGAACTCAAATTTGATG
This sequence comes from Carex kokanica, assembly GCA_025461125.1. Lineage (NCBI taxonomy): Eukaryota > Viridiplantae > Streptophyta > Magnoliopsida > Poales > Cyperaceae > Carex > Carex kokanica. The sequence goes on from JAJGRX010000348.1 coordinate 2,550,541, forward strand.
ACTATATTGAGTACCGGGATGAAGAGTTGACTCATGTTCTTCAAGCCGTCTTGCGAGTATGTCCTGTACCATTTCTAAAGAGGAAAATAATGAAAACAACAGATAAATTGCTGAGTAATCTTCTAGAGGTCTAACTTTTTTCTATTAATTCTATTTTTTTTTAATAGGTGGTCTTAAAATATGCGAAAGAAAGGCCTATCATCTTTTCCAGTTTCCAGCCTGATGCACCACGACTCATGGCAAAATTACAAAGCTCATATCCTGTAAGTCAAAACTATAAATCAAAAATAGCTTAAAAAAATTTTGGAGCTCTATTGCTAGTTTTGCAATCTCATGAAATAGAATTGTTCTAATAAATGGTGGACAATGATTACCAAAGATCATCTATTAGAAGCAAAAGTAATTTTGGCTTTTGAACAGGTATATTTCCTAACAAATGGTGGGACCGAGATTTATCCTGATGTGAGGAGAAATTCTTTGGAGGAGGCATTGAAGCTTTGCATAGAAAATGGTCTGCAAGGAATTGTATCAGAAGTTAAGGCCATATTTAGGTGTCCTTCTGCTATACACAAAATCAAGGAGGCGAACCTCGCACTTCTAACCTATGGTGTTCTCAAGTAAGTAAAACCAAATCCACTTTTCATGATATTTACCCTATCAAACTCTATAATTAGTCTCAAATTTCTCTGCATTGAATTTTAAGTGGGCGGGGAAGGGTATTTTGGGCAACTTCTTAACATCACAATATTATTATTGATGTAATTTTGTTGATTTTTTTCTCAGTAATGTGCCAGAAGCAGTGTACATGCAGCACGTACTGGGAATCAACGGTGTTATAGTCGATTTGGTGCAGGAGATAACAGAATCTTTAGCTGAATTTATTACCCAGAAAACTGAAGAGGAAAATGGAGAAGAAAATGGTAAGGCCAAAGAGGTCGTAAATAGGCCTAATTTTTCTCAAAAGGAGATCTCATTTTTGCTCAGGCTTATTCCTGAACTTGTACAATAGTTGTCGTTGCATCAGTAACACTTCCATGCAACATCATTTCAAGTGCTCTTTTTATCGAGTCTTGCCATGAATAGGGGCTTTTTTCTTTTTTCCTTTTCTTTTCTTGTAATTTTCCCCTACTTTTATTGATGTTTCCTAGTATTTAGGGTCTGATGGATATGTAGAAAGATATGGTGATGACTATGCGCACAAGTGTTTAAATAATTTGAATATTTATGTGCCATACTTTGTTCTCCGACCCAATGTCCCTAAAATAAGTATCTTGCCTCATTTTATAATTATGTCATTCCAGTTGTCAATTTCAGGCAGTAAAAAGTTATTTCTAGTTATGCAACTATACAACATATGCGTTTTTAAGTCTTAATCTGTATTCAAGATTGTCACAGATTAGGCCTCGAAAATTGTCAAAGTCATCTTTAGTGAAACAGAACTTTAAGTCGACATCTACCGACAGTAGCAAATGGTCTCATCTCAGGATTAAGTTGCCAGTTTGCTGCTACTTGACAATCAATACAGTTCTGTTAAATGGCATTGCTCCAATGAAAATAATTTCTCCTGCAAAATGCCAAGGGAAATTCCAGGCTTTAAGAGTATATATGCATGTGGAGTTGTAATTTGCTTATTTTGGAAGAACAATTGATATACATTTTGAATTGAGCACGATTTGAAGCTTTTGGGCACTACCAGTTCGGTACCAGCCCGATCACGTACTGGTACGATTTGAAGAATGAGAATCTTTTTGGTGGATTTGGTAAGTTGCAAGGTTTGTTATGCAAGTTTCCAGATTCAACTTGTTAGAGGGGTTGATTCGAATAAGAATTTAATTTAATAATTTATTAAGTTTGGCTAGGGCCGTTATACAAAATTTGATCATTGGATATTTGACATGTGCCTATGATTCAATTCAATGGAAAAGGAAACGAAACTTTTTCGCCCGAATTTTGGAAATAAATTGAGTGAGGCTATGGTGCTATGCATAGCACGGATGACTAGTGTACTACGGCTCAATATAGTACTTTTTAAAATTCTAACGGTCGATCCGAACCGTTCAATGTGATAACCATATGAATATGTACTTGCAAACTAAATTTTATATTTTTTTGAATTTTTTTACTATTTTTTTAGATAGGTAGAATTTTGATGGTCCAGAATTTTCAAAAAACACTGATTTTTCTACCTATCTAAAAAAATAGTAAAAAAATTCGAAAAAAATATAAAATTTAGTTTGCAAGTACATATTCATATGGATATCACATTGAACGGTTCGGATCGACCGTTAGAATTTTAAAAAATACCATATTGAGCCGTAGTACACTAGCTATTGGTGCTATGCATAGCATCATAGCCTCACTCAAATAAATTTATGTAAAATATAACGTCTTGGGCCGAAAATATTATTTAGTGCTTTAGCCCAGTTCTAGCATTTGAAATATAAAGCACAATTTTTTTGAAACGGATTTGTGGGCTTAAAATGCTAGAGAGAGATCAAGTTTCTGAATATTCATTCTTGAATCTGGATTGATTCTTTTGATTACATGTACAGTGGGTATATAAAGGGAGATAGGAGTAGGCATTGGATTTACTTTTAGGTTCAATTAACTCTACCACTGTACGATTAGCATTAAATCTGTGTGCACTGAAATTGATACAGACTCACACGGATTTTGATGCGGATTGCACGAATCTTGATGCTGATCGGAAAGTCATCACACCGATCGAACCAAAGTAGATCCGATGGGCATCGGACCTACTCTGAATTCATATAAAGGAACGGATTAACCTATTGCTAATGCCTAATCGTAGATGTAACAGAATAACAGTCTATACATAACAAACTCTGTTTACAACTACTTCAGTTACATGCTCTCTGTTCAAATGCGATCTCCATGCTGGTTGGAACTGGAGACATCCTGTACATGCGTATTAGGGTTAGTTTGATTGTCATGAAGTTATTTTTTGATGGAAATTTCAATTTAAAAGTGATTAACCACAATTAATTGTGGGCTAAACATTAGTGTGGCATAATTGAGAAAACGTTCGGAAGTACGTTTTAAGCTAAAATTAATAAGTGAATGAGCTAGAGATGATTATCGGTTAAAGCTCATATGTGTTGTTTACTATATTCATCTCTTCTCCTCCTAAAATTAATCTTGAGGATCTTCTTGGTTGGCCTCGGTAGCACTCTCTTCGACAGTCCGCTTTGCCAATATTATCCGCCACGGGAGGATTTAACCAGATAAATTTCTTCCCAATTAAATATTGCCACAATTATATTACTAATTTATTGGTTTGCTTGTTGCTACTATTTCTTAATAATTTAGCTTGTTTTGTGAAGGAAAAGCTGATAATTAAGCATCATAATCATTTTTTCTCTGGTCATATGAATGCTAGTCCGTCCAATAGTAAGTGCTGATTAAAAGGTCCTCTCTGTCAGAAGTGCTGTTGTGTGTGTGTGTGTGTGTGTGTGTGTGTCACGATTCCAAATGAAAGATCATCTCTTACTTATATAGAAAAAAGGCTTGTAATTACTAATTCTACTAAAGAAAAAAGAAACATTAATAGCAAAAAAATAAGTTAATCTAATTATAAAACAACTCCCAGCGATTACTGCACTACCACACTAATACACTATAGAAACAAATAATGTCACTAATTTTATAACCTAATAAACTAAACCCCAGTGTTTCTTTCATGTAATTGTGAAAAATAAACTGTTTGCGTAACTGTTGAGAAATAAGATCAAGATCTCAGATTCATATTTCATCATTGATCAAGGATTCCAAAGGTTAGGATTTAATCAAGAGGCAAAAAGGGAATTTTGTGTGTATGTTTAGAAATAGAAATAAAGCAACAATACTTTGTTATCAAATAAGGGAACAATACCGTTTGGTATTCTAATGGCTAGTTGAGTCATGTAAAGTATAAATAGAATAGGACTTGTGTATTATATAGATCAATATCAAAACATAGAAATACACTCTGATAATCAATAAAAATCAATTAATATTGTTCCGGATAAATTTCTCTTCTCTTATTACAAAAACCAACAGTAACACAAAAACAAAATGAAAACGATTGAGGTCCGCAATGTTTTTTGGGGTTTCTCTTTATTTGATCTGTTCAAGTTGCGCATCCCATATATGCAACTCAATTCTAAATTTCTAATCCTAACACAGGTTTTAAGGGGTTTGCCTTTTTTTTTTTTGTTAGTGTAAATATTTTCTTTCCCTGTTTTAGAGTGTTTTTGCTACAATAGGCTACAGTTCTTCAATTAATGCTTTAGTGCCCTATATCAATTTCAGTTAGTTGGGCTTCAGCCCATTTATTTTTCCTAGTTTTATCCCTTGGTTGTATTAGAGCCCATATTTAAGAAAGAAATTAGGAATTCTACATATTCACCCACCCACGCACTCTGAGGCCTAACTCTAGAACGCGATTATTAAAGGAAGAGAAAGGAAGAGAGGAGAGAAGCGACCAGATCAGACCTGACTGGATCAGCTTTACTGCTTCATAAGAGAAAAATTAGAGAGGAACACAAGGGGAGAGTAAGGGAAAAGAATATGGATCCAGACCGTTTTTTTTTTTACTTTGCACGAATCTTAAAGGGATCCCCTACAGTCAAAACACATCGGATTGAGTTAGATTTGGCTGGAGTTAATCTGGACCGTAAAGTTATGAGTCTCACTATCGAATACCTAAGAGGATGCTTATCCAAGAGAAAATAGGTACAAGTGTACAGATTCACAAATTTTTTAAGTGTTTTCTTCCATAGAAAGGGGATAAGAACATGGCTTAACTAAAAAGTGTCAACTATATACTCCTACTTCAACATTAAAACAAGTTGCATAAATTATTTTTCAAGATAGGTTATCTAACCGGAAAAATTGAGAAATCTTCAAGCTTTTGACATAATAAATTATTTCCTTGTGGGTAAGAACGTGAATTTATTACCCCTCTAGAAGGATTGACTATTTTGTTCACCTCTCTAGAAGAGAAATAATTGTGGGTGTGCTTGTTTTGTGGCCTTCCAAGACAAAAACATGTAAATATATCGTATATTAAAATATATTATTTTTTATTAAAAAAATAGAGATCATGTCACTTTTTACATAAAAGAAAATATATAAATAATACATAAAAAGAAAGAAAAAATTAAAAGAAGAATATAAAATAAAACAAAAACTAAGTAATGAACTATATAGGTACTAAACCAAGCCGTGAATTCACTGATGATTTCCAGCTTAATTGAGTGCAATGTTTTGATTTTTCTTTCTGAATAATCCTTTATATTTTTCTCTTCATATATATTACAAAATAGACAATGATTTGTATGTCTTATTTTTGTATGATTTGATTTTAATATTGCCTGAGATAATTGATTTGTTATTAGAGGAGAGATTCGATTATACCACTTTTGAGTTACCACAAAGTTACCATCTTCATTTTCTATATTTTCAAAGTTCAAATCATCAATCCAAACCGTTCAACGTGATTATTTAAATAAAATGTGCTTGCAGATCAAATTTTACATTTTTTTGAAATTTTTTACTATTTATTAAGTATTTTACAAAATTCAAGGGTTTGAATTTGACTAGTTTTTGTAAAATACTTAATAAATAGTAAAAAAAATTGAAAAAATGTAAAATTTGATCTGCAAGCGCATTTTACTTTAATAATCATGTTGAACGGTTTGGATCGATGATTTGGACTTTAAAAATGTAGAAAATGAAAAAGGTAATTTTGTGGTAACTCAAAAGTGGTGTAATCGGATCCCTCCTCTTATTATTAAGCTATTATTGTTGATGTTATCATTCCTCCCTCTCTGATTAATATCTTTGTTGTAATCATTATTGATACAGAACCAGTAATTCAGCACTCAATTAAGATCACATGCTTATACGTTAAATTTATTTACGAAAAAACAATGAAGTTCTAGATTTATATAATTTTCTCCTCAAACAATTCCAGCAGAGTATGGAGCAAAGCAAATCAAAGCAAAACAAAACAAGTACATTGCAAAAATGAATAAAGTAACAAAAGAAAGGTCCAATTGATATGTCCCTCATACTGTCCTACAAGTACAATCCTCAACTCTCACACGCAATTCTCCTTTGACCAAAATGAAAAAGTATACATAAAATAATTATTAAGTGGAGAGAAGACGAAAGAAGTTTCAAGAAAACTTGGTCCAGAGAATCACCTCCCTCTCAAGAAAGAAAAGGTTAAAGTTCTTTCTTTTGATGATTTAAGTGATTGATCAGTCATGCTATTCGTTGACTTGGGGTAGAGAAATTAACTATCTTCAAAATTTTAAAATGCGCCAAAAGGCGGATTGAACGAACGGGACAATCTCATAGAAATATTGAATTGCCGATTACATGGAAACCAGTAAGAAATTGAAACATATTTCTTTGATTTGGACACATAGCGAACTTATAGGCCCTAAATATTTCTATTTTACTCGGTTTTTTTGAAAGATCAGTTACCTTGTTTTGAACTAAATTCATGACGTACTCAGAAGTAGGTAGATGTCATCCAAAAAGAAAAAAGAAAAAAAAAGGAAGTAGGTATATATATACTAGACATAGCCTGGTGCAATACATAGTTTATATGGTTATTCTGTGCCCCCGAAATTTTTTTAGTTACCTCATCATAAAATCAAAATTAAATGATTACCAGTCCAAGCTATTTTCAATTCTATCACCCATGCGGATTCAGTTTGCGTACCAAAATAAGTTAGTGCGCGGACTGAGTTGGCGCACCAACTGGTGCGCAAACTGGATTAGAGCACCAACTGTTCCGAAATTTTTACTGCTCTTCAGTGCGTTTCTCTCCATTTGAGGTGCGCCAACCCAGTCTGCGCATCACTCCAATTTGGTGCGCGAACTAGATCCGCGTGGGTGGTAGGATTGAAAATAGCTTGGGCCGGGTGATAATTATTTAATTTTTATTTTTTACTTTGGTAACTAAAAAAAAATTCAGTTCTGTGCCTACAGGCTTCACCTCAAAAAAAAAAAAAGATATGTTTATTTTGGAGAAGAAAAGGTCAAATTGTTTAATGTATTATGGACTTGAGTAAGAGGAGGGTTTAAATGTTATATATTGCGCTTTTATTTTTAAGAATATAATAACTTCAAATTAAAATTATAATAACTTAAAATTTAAAATTTAAATGTTAAAACAAAATTATTAGGTGTGATATATATACTTTTCTCTGTACAAATGTAGAAGGTTATGACATTTCTATTTTGTTTTAATTAGCATACAAAGGATGCAAAAATACACTGATATAAAATAATCTAGACGTTGATTTTTCAACTTATTAATATAAGATCAAAATTGAAAAATAATAATTTTTAAATCTGTATGTAGATAAAATAATATAGATCACATCTAACCGTTTTATTTCAGCATATTAATTTTAGAATTTTTGTTATTAGAAAATTTTGAAAAATAAAGTCAGGCCGACACTACACAACAGTAAAAGACCGACCTATAAAAAGCCCAGAGCTGGGCCGAAGAAGGGGTTCACAAATTTACATAACACAAGATGTCTATAGAAAAGAGTCCGAACACCTTACCTACATTCATCTTTCCACCTCGAACTTGCCTCGAGACCATACAGCCTGTCGCTCCGAGACAGGACGTATTAACCCAATAATTTCAAAACAAATTTTTCCGCGCAACCGACTTCTTCCCTGATCTCGCGATAAGTAGAAAAATCCAATTAGTACTCGTATGTTCTATTTTTGTAATAAAAAAAGATGAAAAAAATGAATTGAATATTGAATTTTGTATCTCTATTCTCTTTCAACCATTTCTTCCTTTTCTCTCTACTATGTGTCTATGTCCCTTCTCTCTACCATCACTTGTATCAAATTATTTATCAAAATATATAAAAAAATTAATACAAATTACAAAGAAAAAATCTTCTCAATTGCCATGTCTAGCTAGGAGGAATCAACTGTTCTTTTTATCGGTTACATTTCGCCATGAGAACCATCAAAAGAGCTACCAAGTATTGTTTTGGTGTTCAGTTGGAGTAACTGTCATTGAAAGGCATTTAACTATGAAATTATATTTTCTTGTAGTAAAATTATTTGATAATTATGGTAATAATTACTAAATTTAATTTAATGATTCTAATATAAAAAAATAGGTATATTATAATGTATAGATAATATAACTATTAAAGTTAGACCGAATTTCAAATGAAATAGACGGTTAAAAAATTTACACAAACAATGGAAAAATATTTTTATTATTATTTTTAATAATTGTTAAAATTAGTGAATTAAAAAAATATTTTTTTATGAATTCTAACTCTTCAATTTTATGGTTTGCAATGGTAAACCAGGAAATACAGTAAATACAGCAACGGTATTGGAAAGTAAGCATGCTTCATTTCTATCTAATAATTTATCAAATACAATAAACTTTTAACCTTAAAAAAAAATACAATCAACTTTTAACAAATGATAAAGGGGTTCCCCTTCTCCTACGGAAAGGCAAAGCTATTTGCATGGCAATTCCCACTTAAAAGTCTACTCACCTTCACGTTATTATGGGGTCTGCATTTGAAATGACCTTTTTATCCATGAAAAAAATGTTGTTTTTTCTATATTTTAAAAGATACGATAATATAACTTGGATTACTAGAAGGGTTACCTTGAATGTTAGTATATACAAAAAAGATTCGCTATAAAATAATAACAAAAACAAAAATTCTACGGTAGTGTTTGAGTGATGAAAAAAAAGTAAGAGTGAGGCTATGGTGCTATGCATAGCACCAATGGCTAGTGTACTACGGCTCAATATGGTACTTTTTAAAATTCTAACGGTCGATCCGACCGTTCAATGTGATATCCATATGAATATGTACTTGCAAACTAAATTTTATATTTTTTTGAATTATTTTACTATTTTTTCAGATAGGTAGAAAAATCAGTGTTTTTTGAAAATTCTGGACCATCAAAATTCTACCTATCTGAAAAAATAGTAAAATAATTCGAAAAAATATAAAATTTAGTTTGCAAATACATATTCATATAGTTATCACATTGAACGGTCGGATCGACCGTTAGGATTTTAAAAAGTACCATATTGAGCCGTAGTACACTAGCCATCCGTGCTATGCATAGCACCATAGCCTCACTCAAAAAGTAATGTCGCTTAAAATATTGAAATCGTTGAGATTTGAATTTAAGATTTTTTAAGACAGTCATTTTAGTAACTTACTCGATTCTACAATAAAGTTATTGAATGAACACTAAATTTTATTCTCCTCACCAAATGAACAATGAAATGTGAAGTTGAACCAATTTAAAATTTACTTGTCTTTTTAAAGTACTTATTTATTTTAATATCCTAAAAATTAAAGTGTATAATTCATAATCAAAATAAATTATCAAATTACGAAATCAAAAGATTATCAAATTATCAAATTAAAGTGATTGACAAAATTAACATATTACCGAATTAAATTTCATAAAAGCCAGCTTGGGTGAAACGAGGAGTGGCAACACAAACCGTCCTTTTTCTCTCATCTGGCTAGTGGGGGCGCAACATGCAAATCGTCTTTTTTTTTTCTTTCTGGCTACACAAATCAATTTTTTTTTTCTCATATTGAATCAGAGCGGAGTAGCGGACCTCATTTTTCTTTTGACGAACAATGATTCTTCTGGGCGGAGTAGCGGATTGGAATGCATTTTTTTTTCGCAAATCAGTATATGTTGACTTTTTTTTGTCCACGCAATGTTCTTCTGTTGAATCGTGAATTAAATTCAAGAGTATGTACAAGTATAAAATATCATTGAGCCAATTTTTTTCAGAATCCAAAAGTGGGCTTGTGCCTACTCCTAAGCCTCTTTGGATCCGCCGCTGTCTTTTAATTAGAATCACATTAGATCATTTTATTATTTTTCAACATAGTTGTCCAAATTACTTTTAATTATTCTTATTCCAGTTCATATTTCTCTTTTCTGACTAAAAATTTATATCTAATAAATTTGTTTAAACCTTCAGCTTATGTTAGTTTAACTAATTTTAAATAACACGGGTCGATAGTTTTTACAGAAAAAACAGCAGTATTCGATCAAAAAGAGTATTTACCCCTCACAACTTCGCAACTTCTGCGAAGATTTAAAAAAAAAACGTATCTGCATGTCTTTAGGCATAAATACGGTTTATGGATTTAAAGTTCTTATAATCTTGGAAAAGGATGGAATTAAAAATATTCATTTGGCAATGACATTTAGCCATTTGGGGGCAAATTTGACATTTCGGATGGTTCGGTTTTTCCAACTCTCGCTTGCTTGACCGAATAAAATTCCTTTTTTAAATTTTAGAATTTGGAAAAGATCTTTTTGGGTTGTGGCCGTATTTTGGCATCCTTCTCTTTGTCTCCCTCGCAGGGGGCACTTGGGTCCCACCTAAACCTTACCTCCCCTGTAAAATCAGAATGCTGATCCAGTGCAATACTGAGCGTGTAAAATGAGATACTGAGTAGTCGGTTTTAATCTGAAACGGACTCAAAACGTAGAATTTTTTTAATAAACCATAATTAAAAAAAATATTATTACCAAACCAACATGATTACCGAAATGAGAGCATCTACATCCCAGCAACTCAAATGAGTTTCTAAATAACTGTTAACCACTTTTTAGAAATTAAGGTCTCTAAAGTTTCTAACTCTTACATTCCTGAAATTAATTTTAGAGTTTATATTATGCCACATCAACAACAAATTAAAAAAGAGAATTAATTTGAGCCAATCATTTGGCCAACATGGAGTTTATAAACAGTTTCTTAATAAGAAATTTTACTGCATAGTTTCTAAATAAGAAACTCTCCCACATTCCTAAAACTTGATTAGAAACTACCACATCATATTAGAAACTCTAATAATACCAGGGATGTAGATGCTCTGACATTTCGGTTTTTTTTTTTTTATTCCGGACCGAAATGACATTTCGGTCCGGTCCTCTTTTTAGATTTTATGTGGTGGCTCATATAAAAACTTGTGAAAAAGTACCACAGAAAATCCAAAAATGAGACCGGACCAAAATAACATTTCGGTCCCAAAAAAAAAAAAATTTCGGGACCGAAATGGCATTTCGGTTCTTATGATTTTTGTAAAAAAAAAAATAATCATGTTGTTTTCCTAAAAATCAATTTTTTAATTACGGTTTATAAAAAAAATTCCCAAAACGTACCTATATATATATATTTATTTTTTTGGAAAAAAGAGGCTGTCTAAGAAAGTAACACGCCCAGTGTTTTTATATCGTACTTATATTTTACATAGACATCAAATATATTATATACAGAGTATAATCAGAATTTTTATCACGAATATAATTTTTTTATTAGTATTATTATTATTATTTATCGGAACATAATTAGTAAGAATTAGTCGAATTAGATTGGTAATTCTATCGTTTTGTTACATAATTAAATTAAGACAACAAAATTAATCTAAATCGTTAAAGTATTAAATTTTATTTTAAAACATAGTAAAATTATCCTTTCTTTGAAATTTTGGCCATATTTGAATTGTTGAAACTCATAAAATAATTTAATATTTTACATTAAAGTTCAGTCAATTTTTTTTTGTAAAAGAATTTGGTTCATTTCTTTGCAAATAAATAATAGATTCATTGTAGTCCCACTATCAAATCCTCGTTCCCCTCTCCCTTTCGTGTTATTATCAAAATATGTAAACTCGGCCAAAGCTGCAGCGCCTCAGCCGATTTCACCAAGGGTTGAGGCTCAGTTCGGGGTAGGCAAAATTCAAATTAAGAAAGAATTAAAATTCATATTCAAACCTACTATATACAAGTTTGGTGATTATTTTTCAAAATTCAGAAATAGACAGTTATCTATTCATGCCTGAGTGTAGCTTCGCCACTATCTACATGTTCAAAAATGGAGAAAAATTGTATACATCTCCAACACTTTCTCTTTTCAGCATGATGTTAATGAAACTTTTTGTATCCATCAGCTTTGTGTTCGATATTAAAACAAATTAACTAACTATTTGTAGAAACATATAAATATACAAATATAATAATTATGTGTGAAAAATAAGTAGTTTAGTGTTAAAACTTAAAACTAACTCTCTGAGTATTTATTGATATAAATTTGTTAAGAAAATAGATGAACATTTAAAAAAGATGGACCACAATTGCGAGTGTCTATAGATATGGGATTTTTTTATTTATTAGAAATAAACAAATAGATTTAAATGAAGAAACATTTTTGGTGTGGGAATTCAGAAAAACAGTTCCACCATAGCACTGTCATGGTGAAGGGTGGAGAGTTTAGGTTTAAGGTTCATGAGTTTATGGTATATTTCTACCCTCTACCATAACAGTGCTACGGTGGAGCTGTTTTTCAGAATTCCAACTGATAGAGTCGGGTGTCCTAGAGCAAATATTTTTGTTTGTAATTATTGTTCATATGATTGGTTGACAATAGTCAATTTGTTGTCATAAGTTACATTACTTGTGGTTTATCTAATTGTTAGATTGTGTAGCAACCAAGGAATAACAATAACGAACTTTAAAGTATCAATGACCGAGGTAATTAGCAAGGAACACTAATTACACCTGAGACTAGTGTGATGGTTAAACGTTTGATCCAGTTATCACAGATCAAAGCGGTAGAGTATCAGTTTAATATCACATATGCATATAATAGTTATATGTCGTCGGATTTGACCATACATGAACACCATCTGGATTCTGTGTTATGTCATTGATTGTTCATGTGGTGTTGTTGTCGTATGTCTGAGACATTTGGTTTTCTTGCCTAGGGTATGCACATCAGTGGTTGATGTTAATCGCTCACCATAACAGGGAGCGATAAAGACATATTCTCTATGTGTAGAACTTATGTTGAGAAGTTCACATATGTCAATAGGTCGAATATCCCTTATTCACATCCCGATGAATGCTGAGTAAGTTATGATGTCTATGGGCCCCTTAATAGAGTTATATTATATACACACACCATGATTGAATAGTTAAATTATTGATTATAATATACTACTCACGGATCAAGAAACATAATCGATGATATAGCGAGAATGACAATATCCTATCTCGCGTTCATCATTAGACAATCATGAGATATTGGAAATAACACGGACAATGTAATCAAGCACTGTCTACATTGGATCAACAATACTGTCAGGATACATATCGTGTGTACAATTGGATAGTCAAGACGTGTTGCTAGACTCTAATCTTGATCAACTAGAAAAGAGTTTTCTAATTGCCAACATAATACAGATCCAAGCATGTCACACCTACAAGGTTCCTGATCGAGATGCCATACAGGTTTATGACACCGTACTAAGATGTTGTAAATAGCATGCACAGCGAATCAAATAATGTAGAACATTATATTGATCAACACTATAAGAGATATGAGGAATAGTCAAATCAATTTGGTACCTGGTTGTACAAAGGATGATTTGATTATTTGAGGGTATGTTTAATTAGATTAAACATATATTAAAGTTTATTAATCCTGCTAGTTTGGTTAATTAGATTATACCAAATGATAGGATTAGTAGATGAGCGCGTGGATATGTGCTATGCGCGATTTGGACTCATAGTTCAAAAGATACAGCCATTTGAATGGATGTTTGACCATGATCAAACATGGTCAAATGGTTTGACCAAAAGAGAGTTGATTTTGACTGTTGACCTGTTCAACAATATGAGAGGGATGCTGCTTAGAGATGAAGCAACCTTTGGAATGAAAGTTGGATGGACCATTAATATATGTTATTACTAATATGTCTTTATATTGTGTCTTCTCGTTTTGATATTATATGAGGGCATAGTGATAATTGTGAAAGTCTATATATGTGTGTGTGTGTGTGTGTGTTATCCCTCCACTTTCATTCAAGCCAATCCATTTTACAAGTTTGAAATTGTAGATCTAGATCTAGATCTCTCCCTCTCATTCTCTCTTCCTCTCATCTCCATCACCTCCATTGGCTAAGACAAAGCAAGGGTAACCCCAAGCCGAGGCCACCCCTCTCCCATGCTGCGCCACCCGAGCCCCACGCTGCCTAGTTGCGGCTGCCGCTCTACCGCGCCACGCTGAGCCCGCCGCTCGGCCTCCTCCCTTCGCCGCTGTGTGGGCACTACCGGTCGCCGCCTCCTTCGTGCTCCTCGTTCTTCGTAGGGGCTTGATCTCTCTCTCTCTCGCTTCGTTTTTTCTTTGATATTGATCTAGATCTTGATATCTTCGTATCTCCTTCTTGCAAGTTGAGATTCGAATTTGTTAGAAGGTCGCTAGATTGTGTTGATTAGTTACGCAAGATCTATTGAAAGTGTTTGAAGTAGTGAGCTAGCGGATTCGCAAGGGTGAGAAGATTCGAACACCTAGCATTGATCTCCTCTCATTCTCGATCAACATTTTGGTGTGTGAAGCTTGCGGTTTCCTGTATTGGAAACTATATCAAGGGAGACTAAGGCGCAGACAACCGATTCACGCTCCACTAGTTTGGAGAGGTGTGATTATAACACTCTGCTAGATCATGTGTGTGACATGATCTATAAACTGCGTGTAATTGATTGCTTGTAAACGATAAGATCGTCTCTAAATCACTAGTAATTTTTCGAAATGTACCTGCTAGCTTGGAGCGTTTTCCTACACCAACACGATTCTTGTTTCATTTTAATTCATTTGTTTATTTCTAAATAAATAAATAAATAATCGAGATATGTTATAGATTAGATAACAATATTTTTATAATCATACATGCTTAAAATTAGTTTTATATGTAGTCTTTAACCTTACTTGTACCATATCGTTACCATTTAGAGTAAGGAGTGACGAACGAATAATGAATCGTTATCGAATAAATTCATAACGTACATAGTCTAACTAAAGAATATTAAATACATCATGTACATGACAACATAGGATATAAAAAAATAGAATTATTTATTCTATTATTTTAAAAATATGAATTATTAATTCAATGAGATAATACAAAATGTTGTATGAATCAATTTTTGTCATAAATTATAAATTAAACATTATATAAGATATTCTATAAACTAGAGAATGGCTAAGCTCAAAACGTTTTTTCCATAGCCATGGAACAAACGATTCGGTTCTCCAATTTCCAAAGTTCAAACAACAAATTCAAACCGTTAGATGTTCAATCTATATTAAAATGTGCTTGGAGACCAAATTTAAATTTTTTTTGGAATTTTTTTACTATTTATTAAGCTGGTTTGAAAATCGTTGTTTTCCAATAGTGCAGAATTTTAATAAAAACAACGATTTTCAAACCAGCTTAATAAATAGTAAAAAAATTCCAAAAAATGTAAAATTTGGTCTCCAAGCACATTTTAATATAGATTGAACATCTAACGGTTTGGATTTGTTGTTTGAACTTTGGAAATTGAAGAACCGAATTGTTTGTTCCATGGCCATGGAAAAAACATTTTGAACTTAGCCATTCTCCTATAAACTAATCTCATCATAATTATAAAAACTATCTAATTAGATGTACAAATAAAAAGTTATCATCTATAATTTTACATGTTTCACAATTACCGCAATAGCTTGTATCTGTATATTTATCTGATGAGTAGATTTCAAATGTTTCATGTCTTTTATATCTCATTTGTGCCTTACATCTTTATCTTTGTATTCAAAATTCAAATAGTTGATTCAAACTTTTCAACACGATCTTTATATTAAGATATGGTTGGAGACCAGATTTTATATTTTTTGGAATTTTTTTTACTACTTTCTAAATAGGTACAAAATTATTGTTTTTTAGAAAATAACAGACCATCCAAAAATAGTGATTTTGTATTTATCTAAAAAAATAGTAAAAAATTTCCAAAAAAATATAAAATTTGGTCTCCAAGTATATATATTTTTTAATATGAAGATCATGTGGAGCAGATTGAATCGACTATTTGAAAAAAAATTCAAAAATAAAAATGTAATACACGAATGAGACATAAAAAACCCTCCTCTCATACGATAAATTAAAAAAAAAAAAAGTTCCTTACACATTTTTCTTAAACCGAATCCTGCCAAATGTTTTTAGTTACCATCTGTTAAAATAATAATAAACAGAATTAACATGGGTTTTGAAAAAAAATCATTTTTTACGAGGAACAAATCTATTAGGGGCGCTTCCAATTCCAACTGAACTAAAGAAATTGGAAAAAGAAAAAAGAATACCAAATTGGGACCCCTGGTAAAACTGAAAAGTTCTGAAAGCTGTGGCAAGTTTTTTTTTTTTTTTTTGAAGAAATGGTTGCTAAAAAAATTCGGTAATCCTAAATCTAATCCTAAATCCTAAAAGAAAGCGACTGGCGACTTCATACTTCATTAAGCAAAAATTGAAAACGAATTTTTTCTCCATGGGCTTCTATGCTATTTAATTTAACCCAATTCTTTCTCTCTACAATAGGGCAATACAAGGGGTGAAAACGGAGATGATAGTAGTAAAACTATATCCATGTCATTTTTAATTTTTCAAATACGGATACAGATAGTAGATCAGCCGGATACATATACGGATACAAATCGGATCGTATATTTATTAAAATAATATTAAAAAATACTAAAGTTCATAATATTTATCTAATTTTAATAGTGAATAATAATATTTTTTTCATAATATATATTTACTATTCGGATACGGATAATTAAAACGTAAAACCATATCAGTATTCATATCCACACGAATATTCGGATATCGGATATCCACATCTAATTTTCGAATACAGATCGAGTATTATTCATACCATTTTCACCCTAGGCAATACCCGTAAGAGCGAAAAGGGCATACAGTACTAGCAACTTTTCAAGCACACTGCCCTTCCCACAGTATTATTACGCTCCCAAAGACAGAAAAGGGAAGTGCTTTTGCTTCGTTTCCTCTTAATTAATTCTAATTTTTTCCCATATGTTTTACATATTCGGATCTCCTAAAGTCTGATCAAAATTCACATGATTATAAAAGAATCTCGTAAATTTCAACTCGCACCGAATTAGTCTGATTATGACAAACGGTCTGAATCCAACTCAATTTTTGAGTTAATTTTAGAACTCATGTTTTACAGTCTTTTTTTTTTTCACTATGAGGTATGAAGAAAGTGCCCGTTCCGGAGGGAGGGTTCCGGATCTCCTTAAGTTTTCAAATTTTGAGTTTGGATTCGAACCGTTCAATTAGAATTCAGATTAATTCAATTCGAGATAGAATATATTGAATTCCTTTAATATATGTGTCAAAACAAATCGGCTGAATATAGACTCAACATTTGAGTAAAGTTGGGGGGTCCAAATTCAGAGGGGGTCATGGTCGTTCCAGAATGGGGCTTTTATGTAAGATATGAGGTCAATTGACCATTATTTTTTTTGTATTTATGTATGATTTTATGTATAATTTATAGTAAAATGTTATAGTACTGTAAAATTGATTCTCATTTTTCTCAAAAAAATTATAAGATTTAACTTTCATAGTTCGAAAATCTGACTCCGCCCCTGCTTCTAATAATCCTATTTTGTAGCTTTTATTCAAAGCAAATATAAAGCTAAGTTCACTTCAAAAATTAATTTGACAAATGCTTTTAAATATGTTAAGAAATGTTTCTTTTTTTCATGTATTTTAAAATTTGACAGAGCACAACCGTGAAAACATACGGAAACCATTCCTTGTATTATATGACAACTTCAATTATCCAAATTAGGAAAAGAACCTACTCAGCTTATCTTTTACATCATCCAATTTAGTCAAATTATTTTTAGGTTTTAAAAATGTAGTTGTTTTCGACAAATTCAACCTTTGTGTCAAATAATGTGAATTTATCGAGTGAAAACTTTGTTGAATAAAAAATGCATAATTTTATTTTAACGTCAAGACTTAGTTAGATTAAGAAAAAAATATTCATGAGATGTGATGCTTTTAACATATTGATAATTTAATAATGTTGCAAAAAATAATTGTTGTACATTTTTTACAAAGGCAATTCCATATTTACAGATCGATATTTACAGCTACTTAAAATTATAAAAGATGTTTCATGGTTACGAGTTTTTTTTTACCCTTTTGCTATAAAATGCCATAACACTAATTTTGAAGGTCAGTTAGCAAGAAACATACTAAAATTGGTGTTGTACATAATAAAATGGGTAAAAATTTCATGCGCAACATTAATCTGCGCATGACCAAGGTGTGCACGTGGTGAGTTATCAATTTTACAGAAATTAATGATAAAATCAAAATTTTGAAATATTAAGATGGTAACTAGAAAAATTTCGGTACTCTCATTCAAGGGCGAACCCAGGTGTATTGGAGGGGGGGGGGGGGGGGGGGCAGCTGCTCCCCTAGATTTTGAGTTTTAGTGGAGATTTATCGGTTCCGATCGACTCTGCCTCCTCTGGAATTTTTTTTGCCCTCCTCTGGAAGTTTGATTTGTAATTTGGATTAAATTTAGGGTTAAAATTAAAATAAATTTGTTGAATTTTGATTGATAATTAGAATTATAAGTCAAAGCATCAGAAATTACAAGTCAAAGCATTGAAAAACATAAGTTAAAGCATTGTTTTTTATCGAGTATCCAATTGGTTAATGGATTTAAACCCGATTCGAAATTCTTTTTGCCCCCCTAACGAAAATCCTGAATCCGCCCCTGCTCTCATTTCTTTTCTCTCTCAAATTGAAGTTCTGATTACAGAATTCAACAACAATAGAAGATAATTAATTACAGAATTTATAAGAATGAATTCCCTCCTTAAAGAAAAGTTTAGCTGCTGATCGTAAAAAGTTCAATCTATTCTACTAATTTTCATCTGTTTTTTTTTTCGACCGGACTCAAAAGTACGACATAGCAAGTCAGATCCAAAGTAGCCGCAATACATTTATTCTTTAATTATTTTTAGATAAAGAATTTACGCTTTCAAAAAATGAAAACAATCCTGCTGCGGCAAAGCAAAGGGCATAAAAGCTCCGGATTCTCCTGTTACAGATAGCTCACTAAAAAAGGTGTCTTGATTATCCGACATGCGGGTCCCTTGGATTACATTCCTGGTTTTTAAACTGGTGGGTCCCGTAAGTCGTAGATACGCAACTGCTTTTGTTACAGAGCACATGTATCAGAGAATTTAGGTTGAGAAACAAAAGTGTAATCCTGTTCGGAGACCATTTCGCAAAAAGGCAGCTTTCCTAATTCCCGTACACAAATTTTCCTTTTGCTTTTGGAGAGGGATAACTACACAATGAGATGACAAGCACCGCTCACCACTTGTTTGTTAAAATGCGTCAAAGACCAAGGCAAGAGGCACACACAAAGCTTGAGTCTCTCTCAAGAAAACCTGTTATCTCCGCAACCTCTCTTGCTATAAATCCCTCCCGTGTACATGCCTCTCTCTCCCCACTCTCCCATGCAAAGATCCATTTCATGGCTAATCTCCTTCCACCGCATCTACAACCATAGATAATAGTGGTTTCGCGTTCAATTGCTCACTTCTGTGCACTCTTTGATGGGAATGGAGAAATCCAGTTCAAGTGTTATAAGGTTGCCTCCTGGATTCAGATTTCACCCGACGGATGAAGAGTTGGTTTCTCTGTATCTAAAGAGGAAGGTCTTGTCGTACCCCGTACCGGCCGGTATTATACCAGAGATTGATTTTCTAAGGCATAACCCTGCAGATA
Organism: Carex kokanica; assembly: GCA_025461125.1. Taxonomy (NCBI): domain Eukaryota; kingdom Viridiplantae; phylum Streptophyta; class Magnoliopsida; order Poales; family Cyperaceae; genus Carex; species Carex kokanica. Next base: position 2,570,256 of record JAJGRX010000348.1, read on the forward strand.
TACCTGGTAATTACTTCTCTCTTTTGCTGTATGACTGTTTTGGTAGCTAATTGTATTTCTTCATAGCTCAGATTATTGTAACATTCTCCAAAACCAATTGACGTATCATTTACTGACATATAAATTGAATTGTTTTAACCAACTTGTAGGTGCAAGTGAAGGGGAGAGATATTTCTTCAACCAAAGAGAGGCCAAGTATCATAATGGGTCTCGATCAAACCGAGCAACAAGATCCGGATCCGGTTACTGGAAAGCCTCAGGCAAAGATAAGCCTATAATTGGTTCGAGGAATAGCCAAATAATAGGGTTTAAGAAAACCCTGGTTTTCTATCAAGGGAAGCCTCCTAGAGGAACCCGTACTGACTGGATCATGCACGAGTACCGTCATGCAAATGTATGATTAATTTTGCATCTTCTATGTTTCTTAGGTTTATTGTACCGGTGACTACAATGTACCAGTAAGCCAATAGACGCCACATTATTATCTATACATCAATATGGGTACCATTAATTAATATTTGGTAATTTGACTAGTCCTGAACCGCGGTCAGACAGTTATTATTTGTTTATACAAGTTGTTATGTACTTTATCCTACTTATTGAATGCTTACAGAATTATGAATTTGTAAATTCTTCAGGATTCTATGGTTACATCGACAAATTGGGTTCTTTGTCGAATTTTCAAAAAGAAAAGAAAGAGCCAGGTGGACATGGAGTTCATGGACCAAGCAGTGGTGGAAAGGCCCGGCACACCTCCGCCCTTGTCAAGTTCGAGTTGTGTAACAGATAATTCTGATGAAAATGCAGAGGAAGTTAGTAGCAAGGAAGAGTATGAATCCAATAGAAGTCCATGAACAGAATCTGAGAGAGAGAGAGAGAGAGAGAGAGAGAGAGATAATTTCAAAGTTCAATGTATAGGCTTAAGAGAGGTTAGAGTTTTAGTAGGACCTCTTGCTGGCTTTTTGTATGTTGTTTTCATGCAAGTAATGTAAGTATGCAAGAGGACATTGTGCATGTAGAAGCTTAAGCATGTTAATGTTAATTTTGATATAAAAAAAGTCCTCTCCTTTCTATTCCTTGTTTCACATTTTGTTTTTCACCAATTCGTTGGTTTTTGTTTGTTTGAACATTGAAGGAATTGTAATTCTTTTTTTTTTTTGAATAAAAATGAGGGTCTAGCCCCCATTTGTATTAATATTAAGGTTCCGTTACAAGAGAATGGTAACCACCATTTGAAATAAAAAAGAGACGAGGCTCAGACATTTGAGCCCCTCTAAAGTTTGAAAGTAAAACATGAAAAGGAAATGAAACACAATTTTTAGGCTAAAAACGTTAAAAAAAAACCATATGAAATGTAAAGTTGGTGTCTTGTTGCCCTATTATCTGAATTTCTTCATCTCCATGTATCTCAACTGGTCTTGGACTTCCTGAGCCAGTTCCGTCACTTCTTTGTTCAAGTCTCGGAATATTCTTGTCCCTCTTTCTCGCCACAGCACAAACTGCGTAATCAACACTATTTCTCTGAACTTTGTACTGTATCCGGTATCGTTAACAACATCCGTGTAGTTTACCAGTATCAGATTGTGGGTGTTGTTTTGATTTGTCCTAGCCGCTACCTCTTCATATAGTGGTATGAAATCCTGTGATTAGTTAGACATAAGAAGTTAAGAACATGTATGGTATAAATATGTGCATAACAATTTTCTTTTACCCTCTGCTGGGGTGACAGTAATTTCTGTATGGTAATTTTGAGCCGACAAAAATGGATAAACAAGTACAAACCCTATCAATTTTAATCAGAGGGATCCTATCTTATGATTATATTTATGGAAAAGGAGCAATGACAAATGACTAGAAAAAGGGAATACGTGCTGTTTGTGAATTGTGTTGTTAATTGGATAAATTGCCTTTCATAGTTAGCCACAGACATAGAATACAGGGTCTTATAAGAAAGAGAGCCAGGTCAAAGGCACAAGAGCCCCTCTTTTATATCACCTTTCCTTTTCAAGGATCTTTGCAGAGATCTTACGTTGAAATTGGGAAAAGAGAGAGCGATCAAACGGTGGGGGCTGATTGAGGTCGCCACCACCTTGGCTCCACCTATTTCTGTGTTTTTGGTACATTTTTTTTCTTTAGTTATTCCTGTTGAAATTATCATAATATTCTCTTTCTTTGTACTATAAGAAAAAGTTTAGGATTCTTTGTGGCTGTATTATTTTAGATTTTTTTTTTGGAGGGCAAAGGCCCGTAAGCTAGCATTAAACAAAAAAATACAGTACAAGAGAGCTGCCGTACTAGCAACAACATGTAAACACAGAAAAAAAATACATTTAATACGTGTTCAAATTGTATTTTTTTTTTTTTTTAGATTCGAAGCTCTTTCTTTCACATGATTTAACCTTTTCTAAATCCAAATTTATCACTGCTTTCCTGATATTTGCACTTTCCTCGGGCATTTTTTTTTTCTTTTTTTACACAATGTTTTTTATATTTTTTTCGTGGACAGTAGTTTCACTTTTCATAAGATGTATTTTCCATTTTTGGCCCTTTTTGTTCGGAGATGCCAAGTGGAGGCATGGAATGTGGAGAGAGGAAACAAAATCAAATCAAAGAAGGAGACCTATTGTGTTACATAGTGCCCAAATTGCCAGGCTAGAGGTAGACATGTGATACTAATTAGAGTTAGTAAATAAGCCTTGTGGCTAACTCTTACGTGGCTTTCTATCAATTCAAATTGCCTTGTAATGTACGTTTAGTAGTTATACCGACGACATTTGACTTCAATCCGGTACCGGTAAGACCACTTGGTACCCGTCTGACAGGGAAAGGCATCGGTAACTGGTAAAGCGCATTTTCTTCCCATTTTGTTGCTGAATTAGAAGGTCATGTTCATTTTGAATTCACATCACCTCAGGTTACCTGACTGAAGACAATTACAATCGGACGATTCTTTTAACATGTCACGAATCTCAAAACAGATCCCCTACAGCCTCCATAGGCACCGGATTGAGTTTGGCCCAAATAGGTTTAATCTGGGTTGTCCGTTTCAATTTGCTCGAGTCAGGTACTTGGGAGGATACGGATCCGTTGGTTTTGGGTCTTCTCTGTTCAACAATTAATCAAATGTATATAGTATACACTGATAGAAAATTTCAAGGAAACTATTATTCAGTATTATTTTATTTAATATTTGGGTACTGGACAAACTGTTGGAGTTCATTCCTTTTGCTGAATAATCGACTTTTTATTTTCTAAAAATAAAATAATTGCTCTGTTTATGCGCCATAGCCTTTGGATAGAGATATCAACAGAATAATAGCTCTAACTTCAAATAGTATATCAAAATCAAAACGCAATGGTGGAGAATACCAAACAGACTAGCATTTAAACATTTACCAGTACCATGCTGGCTCTATTAGTAACATGTCAAATGGCTCCTACCACACTATATATATTGCAAGTGGTACATAATGGTTTTGGTGGTGGCTTGTTTGATTGTTTCAAAATTCAATTGAGTTAGTTAATGGTGATTAGGAAGGCACTAGAGTTGTTATGGCCGCCTGTTTACATGCTTTTGCCAGATATTATGAACCTAATTTTTGAAGCGGTTTAAAGGTGAAATTTATATGACTATTACAAAGTTTAGGGTTAGTAAACAAGTTCTTTAAAGGAACATGACAAAAAAAAATTCCATACAGATTTGTAAATTGTAATACAAAAACTTGATGTTGCCTTTTGGCTTTATTTTCTGAACTTCATGAAAGTTATTAATTTAACAATAATAAAAAGATAGGGGAATGCATGGAATGACTTTAACAGAGAGGGACCGTTGGAGTATAATTTGGGCTGCGGGGGTTTGGGCGCTCTGGCGTGAGAGAAACAGAATAATTTTTTCAAACAAGTATCGCGAAGTGCATTGTTTGTTAAATTATACGGCCTTAGATATTTATCAGTGGATAAATTTGGTTTAAAGACATATTTGTTGTGTATATATTTTTTACGTTGTAATTAGTAATAGAGTAGAAATCTTGTAAATAAACTTTTTTTATCAATATAATTGTTGGCTCTGCCAACCTTAAAAAAATAATAATAATAAAAAGATAAGGGCTAGACTTTATTTTTCTCCCTAAAAAAAATGATGGTTTTGGAGTGTGAAAGGATTGACTTACAAATTGGAAGGAAGTTTACTGGTATGAATTAACAAAATGTTATGGATGGTGATCCTATTGCTAGTACTAGAAATAGGTTATATAGTATATATATAAGTTTTCCTGATTAGATTTGATTGGTTTTACACAGGAATAGAGGTTTGACATGTCATATACTATGCATCTATGACTTGATCTTTCACCATATTTTAAGGGCATGTAGAAGTCAACAAAATAGTCAAATTAAATTGGATGAAACATCAAGCTCTTACGGAAACAAATACACCAATAATTGGAGTTTGGAAGTGATCTGTGAAAGGCACCAACTGTGGTTTGGCTATTTCTTTACTCAAAGCATTGAATCAAAAATTAATGTGTGGGGTAACAAATGAAAATTCAAATGGTCTTAGCCGCAACCTAATTAAGAGGATCTACCCCATGAAAGTTGGAAGAAGCTGTGATATTAAATATTTTGTACTGTGCATTTTTGGCACCTCCAACAACCAAACTTGCTCTGGTTGTTAATCTACATTAATTTTTTTATTTGTTTTTTAACAAGGAATTATGCAAGTAATCACGTGATTCTAAGATTGTGCTCCAGAGGGGTTATGCGAGGGAAAGGAAAGAGAGCGGAGATGACCACACTCGATTACTTGCTTCAGAATGATAAAATAAAAGAGGAGCAGACAGAAAAAAAAAAAAAAAAAAGGGAACGGAGGTGAAATTGATGTATAACTTCAACCATTTTTCTTATTGATATTCATTCTCAAATCAAAATGTCGAGGATGTGATATTTTTACACGCTCCGTTCTAAAACACTGTCTAAACTACAAGCAATTGATCATATAGGGGTTGTTTGGAAACAAAGGATTAAGTCTCCTTTACGGCTTAATCCGCTTCCTTTAGCTTCTTTAGCCGCTTAATTATGCCGAACACCGGTTCCTTAGCGCGGATTAAGAACACCTCCTTTAGCCTTCTTTTGCTCGAATCTTAATCATCTGTCCAGCTGTCCAGACCTTAAGGCACCTCTACCCCTTCCTTTAGCTTCCTTAGCTTTCTAATACTATTTCGTTTGTAATACAACATTAATTGGAGTGTGGCTTGCATCTTTCTTATTGTGAAGAACAAAATTAAAATGTTACTTGTGGGTGTGGTTTTGGGGCTCACCGCTATAACTGATGAAGGTAACAGCATCCAAACAAAAACCAAAGCTTGAGCAGTTTGTTCACGACACCAAACCACATGCATCACATGCATGCTGCATCTAGACTTGCTTTGGAGTCAAATTTCTCTCTTTCAATTATAAATTGAGTAGAAAGCTCCCTTGTCCCCTTAAAAGTTTGACTATTCTTCTTCAGATTTCTTTTCCTTTTATTTTTTTCAAATAATTTTTGGACATCCGGACCAACACATCACTTATTTTTTATTGTCGGTTTCAATTGTTAGTTTCCGACTGCAAAATGATTATTTCTCTGTTCGCGCTTGTACAGTCACATTTAGATATATATCTTTGTAAGCATTAGAAGTAGAGAAATGATATATTTGTTTTTGAAAACCGACAAATTATATAGTTTTTTTTTTTTTTAATAAAGGATACAATGGGTATTTCATAAATTTAAAAAGAGTTACAGTAGTAAAGACAATAATTTGAATAAATTTGTGAGTTCTTGAAGTTTAGAAGGGTAAATATGATATTTTTTATTTTAGAGGGAGAAATTCGTAATTTCTAAGTTTTTGAGGGGTATACATGAAATTCTCCCGTTTTCTTATATCTCTTACGAGAAGTAGACATTACGCTGTACCTTAATAAGTCAATTGATTATAAATTTTGATCTTTTGATTAGGGACAAGTGAACGTAAATACCGGGCTCTGGTTCAGATCAATATTTTTTGACCGCCAACTCATCCGTGATTAATACTTAACCATCTTTTTTTTTTTGAAGGGTAAACTTCTTATAAGAAAAATACTAAATATCTTAAATCAATTTGAACATCAATCAACTTCCATTATGACAATTTGACAATGTCAATTCAGTTATTTATTTTTGAAAAAGTTAACGCCTATTGGACCTAGATTCTAGATCCTTTGAAATAACTCAAATTTTGAGTTTGGATATGGACCATCCGATCAAAATACAAGTCAATTCAGTTCAAGTTGGAATGCATGAAACTCTTTAATATTCGTGCTAGAATAAATTGGACAGTCCGGATCTAAACTCTCAAAATTTGAGTTACCTTATTTGATATGAATTTTCAGGCCCACGCATTACACCCCAATAATCAGGAATTCACATCCCCTCAGGTTACTGGATTGAGTACAATTGAATCGAACGGCTCAAAATTGGTTTTTTTAACTTGGCACGAATCTAGAAGCACAAATAATATTGCCCCTGCGCCATCTCGAGCAAGCACCGGCTGAGAATAAATCTGAGCCGTCTGCTTCAATTGTGTTGAGTCAGGTATCTGGGAGGATACAGATCCAATAATCAGGACACCAAGAAAAAAAAGAAATAACGAATTATATTTATTGATATATTGATAATTTCATATTGTTGAGATTAGTTTGGATCTAAAGTTGCGTAGATCCAATTGTTAAGAAGGTTGACAGTTTGCTTCAACTGTATAATTAATGCTCTTTTTTCTCTTAAAATTGGTCATGATTCCAATTTTGTTCCTTAAGACATCTAATACTTCTGATAAGTCAGAAGACTTCTCCAACAAATCAGGCCATAATAACTTACATGTGATTTAAAAAAATATATAATTGTATATAATGGACCGATTTTTGATTTAGTAGCAAAAGTAAATGTCCTATGTGTTTCAAATTACATGTTCAAATTTACTTCCATCCATCGTGACGATCATGGATCTTAGTGACTGAGTCAGAAAGTATTATATATAGCATAATATATTATAAGATACTAAGAGTGAAGCTGGCGTGTACTATAATGCTCATTAAGAGAATTTGACGAGTATAATTTTAAAAATCTATCAGATTAGTTTCAAACAACGAATTTGCACCATTGAAACTGATATACTTTACAAGTTGTGTGTGTACATGCATACAAAATTTTGAAAATTTGAAATTTATTTAGTATAAATCCAGCAGTAAAAAAATGAATCAAACCGTAGACTTTAGTTCAGTGGCGCGAGTTCCATCTCTCTAAAAAGAGACACAAGGTCAATTTTCAATAATAACATCTTCTACCAAGTCGTCTAGTAATAAAAAAAGATTCTTACTTTATAAGATTAAAGTCCTGCTTAGGCTTGCTAAACGAGTCGGGTTGACTCATGGACTTTGAGTTAGGCTTTGAAATGAGTCAAATTGAGTTGAGTCCAAACTCGGCTCGAACTCGAAATAATTCTTCGTTTTCCTAATCGAGTCGAGTCGATCTGATCCGAGCTGAGCTGCCGAGTCCAATCTCCCTGTCGAAGCTTCGTCGCTCGAAATAATTATCTCGCTCCCTCAAATATTATATGTCGATTTGATCCGCACGCATCGCATTAAGATCTGTGCATGTCGCTTCAATATGCGTGTGTTTGTATCAAGATTTGTGCCAATTATGTGCGCACAGATCTAAAAGCAGTTCGGACGGTAGATGAACCGTTAAGATTCAAATTTGAGTGTGATGGGCTTTATATGTTTTTAATAAAGGGTAAAATGGGTATTATATAAATTTACAATGAGTTTTAATATAAAATACAATAAAATAGGTAAATTTGTGAGTATTTGAAGTTTAGAGGGAAAATACGTAATTTCAAACTTTAGAGGGGGGAATACGTAATTTTAAAGTTTCTGAGGGGTATACGTGAAATTCCCCTTTTTTTAATTTTTAAAATTACTGCCTTTGCGTGAGCCCAAAAGGTTAGCAAAATGATAATTTCATGGATTTGAAAATGGAACCCATGAGGTTTGACCCAAGTTACCTAATTCGCTCCCAAAGAGATGGCCCAAAATACTACTCTTTGCATTTAACAAATCAACTATCATCAGAACTCATTACGCATGTGTTGAGAATGTTACCTGTGAACTTGTGATGTATGTATGAAATAATGAAATGATCAATTGGGTCTGGTAAAAACAAACACTAAATATATTCATGCTGCTTAACATCCAAGTCAATTGCAGTGAGTGGTACCAAATATTTATACTCTCGTAAGAGAATCTGACATTGAGCATTAAGCTTTTTAATTTCCTCAAAAAATAAATAAGAATTAAGAAATTAAGCTTTTATTTAATATTATTTCAGTAGTCAGTACAGTATCAAAATTGCATGGTTTGAATAGCAAACTTCAATATAACATATTGAGAAGGTGGAAATTCTAAACTTTTGTTTCCGTTCTGAGATCTCTTAGATAAATTAAACAAATGAAAACTGACCTATAATCAGTTGAGGATTATTTAATGATGGTAGTTTTGCTGAGTTCTACATGCACACATGAAAATTGACCTATCATCAGCCGTGATTTCCTTAATGGTGATACTCTTGCTAGTGAATAACAAAAAAACATGTAACATGAGAACACCGCACAGTAAGCACAGGTCAGAACACGGTGGAATACGGCATTCGGTATTAGACGTGCCGTGTCAAGACGTGTCTATGCCGTATTGTAAGGAGTATTGTGTCTGAAGTTGGATACAATCGGCACGTTTTAACATGACACCACTTGAACATGTCTGATTTGCTTTGGCACACATATTAAAGAGACCATGTACAATTTATTTCGATTCTCGATTCTGATCGGACGGTCCGAATCCAAACTCAAAATTTGAGCTACCTCGGAGGATCTGGACTCCCCTCTTATTTCTGAAAAAATTGCCTTTTCGTGAGCCCTAAAGTTAGAAAAATTATATCATGGATTTCAAATGGATCCAACTTGCCTTTTATTTCTAAAAAGTATTGTCTTTGCGTGAGCCCAAAAGTTAGCAAAATGATAATTTCATGGATTTCAAATGGACCCAATTTTCCTAATTAGCTCCCAAATAGATGGCCCAAAACACTGATCTCCCAAACTAAAGACAAGACGCTTTTATCTGAGATGCTGAGATTAGTGCTGTAAAAAACGTTTGTTTTCAATTATGACCGATTATTCTCGATTATTACTAATTAATCGTTTGGCGGTATCCTGTCCGTCCGATAAACGCATGCCGTTATTTACAACACTGGCTGAGATGTTACATGTAGTCAGTGGGCACCAAATATACTCTCGCAAGGGAATCTGCCATTGAATTTCATGTGGTTGAATCAAAGAATTAATCCTAAATTAAGCTTTTGATAGTTACCATTGAGGTGCATTGGTTTGAATGGCCGAAATTTTTATAGTTACCAAAGAAAAAAAATTAAATTAATTGATTACCACCTTCTCTTTTTTTTTTTTTCAATCCTACCACTCACGCGGACCGAGTTCGGGCACCAAGATAGCGCGGTCCGCAGACTGGGTTGGTACACCAAAGTCTTGGTGCGCGAACCCAGTACCACCCTCTTTCTCTTTTTTTCAATCCTACCACCCACGCGGACCGGGTTCGCGCACCAAGATAGAGCGGTGCACAGACTGGGTGGGCGCACCAAACTCTTGGTGTGCGGACTGGGTGCGCGCACCAAACCCTTGTAGTTCTGTTCTGAATCAACCACGCAAAATTTTGGTGCGCCAACTAAAAAAAAAAAAAATTTGGTGCACTAACCCTGTTGGCGCACCAAAAATAATAATAAAATAATCAATTTGGTGCACCAGCTCAAAACCAACTTGGTGTGCGAACCCAGTCTGCGCACCAACTCTTTTGATGCGCGAACTGGGTCCACGTGAGTGTTAGGATTGAAAAAAAAAAGAGAAACAAGGTGGTAATCAATTAATTTGATTTTTTTTCTTTGGTAACTATAAAAATTTCAGTTTGAATGGCAAAACTAAGCACGGTTAAATGCAATGACCCTCTTTTTCAATTTAACCTTGTATTGAGAAGGTGGAAATTCTAAACTCTTGTTTCCATTCCAATATCTCTTAGATAAATCATACAATGCACCGGAGTTAACAGACAAGCAAATTAATTGGTAGGATCGACTTCAGTAAGAGTCTGAGACGGATTCAAATATAATTTGCAACTTCTTTTATAAAACCGTTAGATGTAATCAATGTTATTCTTTTTATGTGCTCATAGAAAATTATCGTATTTTAATTTTGTTTTTATGTGGATCAATAAGTTGAAAAATCAATATCTATAAATTATTTACATTAGTACATTTTTTACAAGCTTGTACGCATGCATAAATAAAATGACGTAGATCATATCTAACGGTTTTATTTTGACTTTTAAGTTTTAAATTTTGAGTTATTAAATGCTTTAATGGGTTTGCATTGGACCTAATTGACAGTACATCGGGTTGGCCGATGGGTACAAGTTAACATCAGACGATCAATGCTAACGCCCGAAGCTGTAAATTTATTTAATTGGATGACTTTGTTGTATTATTGAAAATTTTAAATAATAAAAATATTATAGTAATTTTGTTATAATCTATATTAGTGAATATTTTGTCACTGAAATTTATAATGATAAAAAAAATTCTGCTTGCTCTTATTTGATCGGATGAACAAATTAATTATTGAATTTTCATTCAAAAAATTGGTGTAATGGACCATTACTCAAATTAAATGAAAAAACAGCTATACAGAAAAAAAAAAAACGTTTATTAAAATTAAGAGAGTTGATATATCAATATTAATTTATCACTATTATAATTGAATAAGAAAAAGAAACGTGAGAATTGGTAATTACCATCTAAATTTTTTCACTTATTTATTGTTCAATACATAATTATCTTCTTCCTTTTTTACTTTATAATTCACGCACGATTGATTTACAAATAATGCGTTTACATACAAAATTTATAAATTTTCTAATTAATTTTGTATAAAAGCAAGCAGTCAGAAGTGACAAAAAATAAATTAATTAAAATTAACTCGTAAAACTTCTTTTTTGACTACTTGACTTTAGGCTTAACTAATTCAAAAACTTATAAATTTTGCATGTAAATACATCACTCGCGAAGTATATCGGTTTCAACAATTTGAATTCGTTATTTGAGATCAATCCGATAAATTTTGAAATTCAGCTTATCAAAAAAACTTGATATGCCTGACACCATAGTTCCGCTCAATATATTCATTTTATATTTAATATAGAAATAGTACACGCTGTTAGTACTTAGTACTTTAGTATTTGATCACCTGATATGTTAAAAATATATATTGGATATTCACACCATTAGATTGATCATCACAAAAGATAATTATTAGAGATTACATGAGAAGTGATAATCAACCTTTCCTTCAGTGGAAAAACAAAGTTTTCCGCGTAAAAAGTTGCATATTTAAAATGTGAGTTGAATTTTTTTAATATTAAATATAATTTGAGTAAAGAATTAACTTTTGATCTAGTGACAAAAAGACAACACTCTTTGTATGAGAGGTCGTTGTGAATTCAAAATTTGAATGAAAAGTCCTTTATAATAATTAAAGAAAACTAATAAGCTGGACCTCAACCTTTTGAATTCAAAAACTAATAAACTAATAAGCTAGTCCTTTGTAATAATTAAAATGAAAAGTCCTTTATAATAATCCGAACTGAACGGCGTTTTATTCGCTGCTTTTTTCCATCTTCGTTCGTTTGGAGAGAGAGGCGGAAGGTTTGGCGTCTTAAAGAGAAGAGAACTCAGGCAAACTAAAGAGACAGAAACGAAGGGCATAATGATCAACATATTCTTGATTAATATTTAAAATAAATTTTAAAGTTTTAAAAATTATTATTTAATTATTATTGGAGATATTTGATATATTATAGAGTTAGATTGGACAAATATGTGAGTTTGTATAATTTTCAAGGATAAATATGTAATTATTGATTTTAGAGGAATAAATACGTAATATTGAAACTTTTGAGGGATATACATAAAATCCCCCCTCTGTTTTTTGCTTTTTTGTGAGACCGAATCATTTTTGAATTATATCTATTTTTTTTCGAATCACAAACTTTTGACTTCGCCAAACTGAATCCGAATAATTCATTTGTCACTCCTTACTAGGTCTGCAGCTTCTGCCCTGCTTATCAGGTGAGATAGTTGTTTATTTATGCATAATGTTATAGGATATTTTAACTATCTAACGATGCAAAAAAATATATAACTATGAATTTTCAATTCAACTGCTTAAGAATTTATTTTTCACCTTTAGCTAAAATATTTTAAAAATAATGTCTAATAAATTAAGACCAACATTTTTTTGTAAGATAAAATTTATAAAACATTTTTTATATCCTCGCAAAAGAAGGTATTACCTAATAACAACTGAAAAAAAATATTGCCAAGCAGCGTAATACACTGTATCTAGTTTTAAACTAAAGTCAAAGTCCAATATAAATGGCAATCGAATGAATATAATGGCGCGTGTTAATTGGGGACAGCTCTAGCCGCCACGAAAATAGGTTGCGATTGGGAAAGTGAAAGTGTGAAACAACTGGAAAATTCTACTCTGTGATCCTCTACAAAGCACATAGTACGGTATACAAGCCTACACGAATCAATGAAGGATCTGACGGTTGATTCATGCTCAAAATGTATTACACGCCGTAGAGGAATCAATGGTGATTTCTTTTAAATTGCTAAATGTTAATTGCTAATATAATTATTGGGATGTACCACAGTTGTTAAATTAGCAAGTTTGCTTTAAAAGTAAATCTTTAGAAGTAGAACTAGGGTGTGATGTGCTCACCAAATTCTTTGGTGAGTATAACTCCATAATCTATCAGATTCACTTCAAACGAGATGAATCCAAACCGTTGAAACCGATGTACTTCACGAGTGATGTGCGTACATGCAAAATTTTGAATGTTTCGGATTTATTTAGTACAAAGTCAAGCGGTCAAAATTGATGAAAAATGAATACATTAAAATAACTTCTAAAACTTCATTTTGGATCATTCATTTTTCATCAATTTTGACAACTTGACTTTAGACTAAATGAATTCAAAAAATTCAAAATTTTGCATATACGCACATCACTCGTGAAGTATATCGGTTTCAACGGTTTGGATTCATCTCGTTTGAAGTGAATCCGATAGATTATAGAGTTATGCTCACCAAAGAGTTTGGTGAGCACATCACACCCTAGTTCTACTCAATCTTTAGAGCATCTACAATGTTGATTTCTTTTAAATTGCTAATATAATTGCTGAGATATACCACAGTTTTTAAATTAGCAAGTTTACTTTAAAAACAACTCTGATTAAATTTCTGAATGGAGTGATTTAGAAATTATGAATCTCTTTAATTGCTAAATTCAGTGACATGGTCCAAATTAATTGCTAAACGTTTGCTGGAATGGAGATGCTCAAGTATTAGAAAAATTCTCTAGGTTGGTATCCTGTTGAATGTTTAAAAAGTTTCCTTTATTTCTTTTTTTATAAATAATTTTTTCCCTTTCTTCCTCATTGGCAATTTGGCATTGGCAGATGAACTTGAAAAAAGACTTGAACTTTTTTTCTTCTTTTTGAGGAAAAGACTTGAACTTCTTAGGCTGTATTTTTTTTTAAAGGACAATTACGTAATTATGAATTGCTTTTTATGCTATTTCCTTCTGCTTTTGTAAATGTCACGCTCAACAAACATGTTGAATCTTTTTTTTCTTTATGATTGTACGCTGTTCATAAAAAAATAAACCCACTATTTCACCTGTTAGAAGTGAAAAAAGAAAAAGAAATATGGCACAGTATATAATAAAATAAAACTCGCACACTGGGCCACTTTTCCCACGATGGACTACTCCAGAAATCTTATTGACAAAAGAAAACTAAGAAAAGCATTGACTGATCAACGGTCAACAAAGAATGTGAGATTTCTAGAAGTTAGGAAAAACGATTAATATTTTATACAGTAACTGACAGAAACGAATTTCAAAAGGAGCTCCAGGTGTACAGCAAATACTTTACATAAAATTACAAAAGAAAAAGAACCGTAACGTTTGTGCAACCCTTAAATAAAGAAATTTCAAAAGGAGCTCAAAGGGTGCCAATTTGTGCAACCCTTAAATAAAGAAAGAAAACAAAAAAAAACTCCTAATTATTTCAAAAGAAAAACGACCTTTGAGTCTTGACTCTTGACAATAACAAATATTTCGGTAGAGTTTAATATAAATGGCCCTGATCGACGTGGAAAGTTCAGATTCGCAAAAGATATGAAATGGCCTAGTTTATGCTGACAGCTTTCATTTTGCTGAAATAATAATTTTCACTAAAATAAGGAACCCATTGTCTGGTACTGGTCAAGACAAAAACAAAGAAAATTATAGACCATTGAGAAAAAAAGGAGTAGACTAAGCAAAAGAAGGAAAGAAGAGGGGTGAAAAAGGAAAAAGGAAAAAGGCAAACGAGGAGGCAACAACATCAAAATCCAAATTTCGCAAGGAGCCCACCGCTCTCTAGAGAAACCCTAGGGGGGAGTAAAGGAAACGTATCTCCTCTAATATAAAGTTTAGAAAAGAAGAGAAGGGAAGAACCAATGGCTTCTAGACTCGCTCGACTCGCTCGCCGTCCCGTCGCGGTATTCTCCCTCTATCTACCTCTCGCTTTTTTTTTTGTTTCTAGATTTGAATGAGATCTGATGGTTTCAAAATATACGACGGATAAGGAATTTTGAATGTATAGATCTAAACTCAGCTCGTTTTGTTGCTATCAGCGCAGATCATACTGCTTTTGTCGATATTTGTTCTGTAGTTATGAACTGAGTTTATTTGGCTCGAATTTTGAGTAAATATGAATTCGTTCTAAAAGTCATGCAATTTTTGTGAATTGGATCTAATACATTTAGGAGACTGGGTAGAATGTTGTAATCTAAGTTCATGCAGCATGGATTCCTCGGGTCAACAACGGGAATTTAAACACAACATATTTCCTTGCATATATTGCTTTAAATTCTACACAAGAAGAGACTGCATATTTTACTTTTGCTAAACATAATGGATGTATATTTGTAAGCCAGCTCATTTTTCTTCTTCTGTTGTTTCCAGCTCTGGTTAAACCCTTGCGCAAAAGGATCAAGGGTTCTCTTGCACATTTTCCATTCAATTTAATCAATCAAATGGCAATATATTATTTTTAAATAGCCATAAACTGTTGATCAGGCTGCAAATATGAAAGGCCTGCTTGGGAGGTCCAAAAATGCGCTGTTTGAGAAGTTCAGCTAATTGCTTTAGATTAAAAAAAAAACTTAAAAAAACTGTAAAAGCTATGAAAATCTTAGTTGCTGCAAAATTTGTTTATGTATATAGGCGTTGCTCTTCGTCAGAAGCTCCAGACCTGTTAGACAATTCAGCCATCAAATTTTCCCAGGTTTTGTACTTCCATGCCTTTTTATTTATGTTGGTGCATTACATGTCTACTCCTGTAAGCCTAAAAAAAATACTTGTACTTCTGAATGAGACGTGTTAAGGTTGTACCCAAAATCATGAAACAACCATTCGCTGCACTCCACTCTCTTTGTTTTAGTCAAATGGGTAACCCCTTTATTCGTCGTGTTTCGTTGTACATGAACTGTTTGATAATGTTATGTCAGGTGCTACTTGTTTGCAGTAACACAAAGGTTTTTGGATTTTATAGTGATTTTTTCTTATTCTTTTTTGTGGGAATTGTTATACATTTGCTAATGATGGTACATCTGCATTGCAGTTGGCTCGGATCATGTGAATCTCACAAGGTATATTGTTCTTTTTTTTTTCTTTCTAATTGTAACCGGTAGCTGAACTTCCACATTCATGTAAAAACAAAGATTGGTGCAAATTGGTTGTTAAAATTAAATTAATATGCCATCGAAGGTTCCTGAATATGATAAACTGGGGTACTTGTTCAAGTCGCATGGCAGTTGCTTTCGTTGTCTCTTACTATTTTATTTAAAAATTTAATTTAATTTCAGGCCTCTTGGTAATTTACTTCCCAATGCATCTCCCTACCAGCGTTGGAGTAGATTGTTTTCTTCCGATGGTGGTAAGATGACGCTGCATAAATATCAATGTTATCTTCATCATCTAGAATGTTAATTTTTTTTTTCTGCTTATTTTCATCTTCATTCTATAATCTTGATTAAAAGGTGAATCTGCTGACGCTGTGGTACCATTCATGGGTGAATCCATCACTGATGGAACACTTGCAACATTCTTGAAGAGTATGTGACTTTATCACTCTGTCCACTTAATTATCACTCTTACCTATATCCCACTCCCATTTTGTCTTATATTATGCTGAATTGTGCAAGTCTTTTAAAAAAACAGAACCAGGGGATAGGGTTGAGCAAGATGAGCCGATAGCACAAATTGAAACTGACAAGGTATTGTAGCATCTGTTAGGTAAATTAATAAGAAGTGCATATTTCTCTTTGGAGAAGTTATTAACATCTATGTTCGTTTTCTAATTTTTTTTTTTTTTACATTTAGGTTACTATTGATGTCCAAAGCCCCCTTTCCGGTGTTATTGAGAAGGTTAGCAAATTTTTTTTCTTTTAAATGGTCCTTGTATCAGAAAAAAAAATCTAATGTTTTATCTGACTCTGCCTAATTTATTCCTTTTCTACATGCCCGAATATGAAACAGTTGACAGCTAGCGAAGGAGACACAGTTACACCTGGAACTAAGATTGCAGTAATTTCAAAGTCAGATGCCCCAGCAAGTGACACGCATGTTGCCCCCTCAGAGGAGAAATCTGAAAAAGAAAGTATTCCCAAAAAGCCGTTGGAGGAGAAACCTGTCAAAGTTGAACCGCCAAAAGTTGAGAAACCAAAGCCTGTGGCCCCACCCCCATCTAAGACCTCTCCTACTGAGCCTCAATTGCCTCCTAAGGACAGAGAGAGACGGGTAAGGACGCAAAATGAGTTAATACAAACTGACCTTAGAAATAAGTTTTGAATTTTTGGCCTTGTGGACTTGTTCCTTTTGTAATACAAATTGGGATTATTTACTTATGTTTAGGTTACTTCTTTTAATTACTGTATCATTGGTGCTGACAACATATCATATTGTAGACCTAGTTTTGGTCAGTCAAATTGTATGCTCACATTTTAAACTGAAATTGTGTTGATTTACTTTTGTTGGAAGTACTTATTGGAACAAGTGCATATTCGTGGCTGTGAAATCTTTTAGTAAACCAGAATTGTGTTGATGAACTTTTCCTGTTGTTAAAATCCACAAGGTACCAATGCCAAGGCTGAGGAAGCGTGTTGCAACTCGTTTGAAGGATTCTCAGAACACCTTTGCTTTGCTCACCACCTTCAATGAAGTTGATATGTAAGTGTTTATGTTCGCTACTAGTGGCAGTCGGTTTTGTGTACTTTATCTTATTTCTTATTTTTTTGTCTCATCATAAAAGGACGAACTTGATGAAGCTACGTTCTGAGTACAAGGATGAATTCCAAAAGAAACACGGCGTGAAATTGGGTCTCATGTCTGGCTTCGTTAAGGTAAGTTCAACCATGCATATTATCTTTATAAATTGGTTACATATATTTGTTTGAACTACATCTTTCCCAAAGGTTTAGTTAGTGCACTAGAAAGCTTTGCTGTCCTTTTCATCGGAAAAAAGGGACGTGTAAATACAAATTTTATCATTCCACTCAATTAATAATAAATTAAAGTTGATGTATGTTATCAAAGACAATGAGAAAGACTCATTAGTAATCACATGTGCTGGATATTTATGACCATTATTTATTCATAATTTACTGATGTTGATAAAAGCAAACAATATTAATAGACCGAATATCAATGTTTTAGTTGAGATGGAAAGCTTAATTTTGTATCTGAACTTGCTTTCAGGGGGCTGTTACTGCTCTCCAAAACCAACCAGTGGTCAATGCTGTTATAGATGGGGATGACATCATTTATCGCGACTATGTCGATATCAGCATTGCTGTTGGCACTCCAAAGGTTTTCATAATATATTACTTTAATTCGTACTTGTACAAAAAAGTACTATATTGTACTGCATTTTGTTATTGTTTATGGTTTTAGTTGGCATTATTTTCATGTTTAACAATTTCTTACAAAAAAATAATTTATTGAAAGAACCATGGAATGCTGGGTGTGCTCTTTGTAAAGTAACTTTCAGAGACTTATCATCTAAATTGGGGTCTTTCTTTTCCTTTTTATTTGTTGTAATATAGGGATTGGTGGTGCCAGTATTGAGAAATGTAGAGAACATGGGATTTGCTGATATAGAGAAGAAGATAAATGAGCTGGCAACGAAGGCAACTGAAGGTACCATCTCTATTGATGAGATGGCTGGTGGTACTTTCACCATTTCTAACGGTGGTGTCTATGGCAGCCTTATCAGTACACCCATTATCAACCCACCTCAGGTAAATCAAAATCCTTCTCTTCTAGTGGTTTGAAAGTAAGAAGGTAAAGAAAAAGGGATTGAGAAAGTTTTCTCAACACAAGTTTTTAAGGGCTTTTTTTTTTCTTGTAGGAGAATACTATACTACTAACATTTTTCCTATGTCAAGCATTCCCTTTTGGTCCAAACGACAACTAAATTCCCACAATTATTTGAATTTTACATCTATCAACATAAAATTATATTTTGTTTGGTTAATTAAATACTAAATCCAAAAGCACCCAACAATAATAGTGTAGTTCTTTTTCTTTGGATGCAGCACTGATTAATTTCTCTATTATGCAGTCTGCAATTCTCGGGATGCACTCAATAGTGCCCCGGCCAGTGGTGGTTGATGGGAGTATCGTATCGCGGCCAATGATGTATCTGGCACTGACATATGACCACAGGCTCATAGATGGTAGAGAAGCCGTATTCTTTTTGAGACGGATCAAGGATGTTGTCGAGGACCCCCGCCGCCTACTCCTTGACATATAAATTTACCAAGTGAAGTGAAAAATTACAGTACCATTACAGTTTTACCTTACTTTTTGAATCTCTTTTTCTTTGGGTGAATAATATTCAAAACAGAAATTTTGACTGATGTGCTCGTGGATTTTTTATCAGTCCGAGATATGTATTTAAAGTTAGTTGAGGTGTTTTTGTGGGAAGTAAAATTCCCTAACAGAGCTTCGTCTCTTTTTCATTGCAAGATGACCTATTAAGTTGAACTATAAATTATTTTTAAGCTTGTGCAGTTGTGCTGGTTCTTTTCATTGATGATTAATTTTACGCACATGTTTGATTTGTATGTCTGTCCTGCAATTGCAAATGCTGGTTGTTACGTGTTAATTTATCCCAAAAATGTTGATAACGCTATATATTAAATTATAGTGGCCCCCTAACTAGTTCAACTGCGACCTTTAGTTGTTTAATTCTTGCCAGGGTTGCCCTGTGGGTAGAGAAGGGTCATTATAACCCTTTGCTATAGCGGTATGTTGCATTTTTTCATGTCGTAGGATATTTAGGCTTAAATAATTTAGTTGTAGTACAAGCTTGTTAGCAAAAGCTACAAAACATTTTGTCATATATATTTCTTCAAAACGGAGATGTCTTAATAAACATCTTCGTACTATTACCTCTTGTTTGGATGGAGAGCAGAGGAAGGGAGATGAAGAATAAAAGGGAATGGAATGGAATAGAAAAAAGATTAACATATTTAACTTCTTTGTGTTTGGATGAGTAATGAGAAATAATAAATTTAACTTTCCTTTGTATCTTATTTCTTGTTTGGTTGATTAAAATTTAGAAGGTTAATGAGAAATTCGGTGGTGATTGTAGGTTTGTGATAAAGATTTTGTATGAGAATTATATAGTTAAGATATAGAATTGGACATTTGTATTTATTGTTCTAAAAATATTTGTAACAATTTTTTTTTTCCATCCGTTACATCTCAAATCGGTAGGAAAACTGATTCTATTGATTATAATGATACAAGGTTAAACCTTTCACCTCGTGTATCTTTCACCTCCGATATAATTTTGTCAACCAAACACGATTCGACGGAAAGTTTTTTCTTTCCGGTCCCTCCCTTTCTCTACTCTCCATCCAAATAAAGTGTTAGTCTATTACAACATTTACCCTACACCGAACATATAAAGTGATACCTAATTGTTAATTGGGCTTTCTATTTAAGGGTAACGTTTATTGATAAAAAAATATTCTAGTAAGTTTGACAATTTGCCAAAAAGAAAAATGAAATTTGGAACGTCACGGTTGGAATTTCATCCAGATTGTAATTCCAAACCTGACATTTGGAATGTAACTTACCTATATGGCTATATGTAGAGAAGGAAATACGTGACACGCCGTGATGTGACGTGACAAATACGTCGTGATTTGGTCACGTGACGTGACGTGACGTGATCAATGTTTTTTTTTCACGTGACGTGACGTGATCAAAATAGTGGCAGACGATCACGTCACGCGAATGGTCACGTCACGCGTAGTCACGCCGTGACTACACGTGACGTGATATGACGTGACATAAATTAGTCACATTGAACTTTTTTTATATTTTAATTTAAATTGTTGAAAATTCAGAAAAAATATATCAAAAAATATGAAAATTATAAAATTTGTAAAATAAGTAAATAATGTTGCAAAAATTAACTAGTAAATAATATTCTAAAAATTGCCAAATTTTTTGGATAAAAGATATTTAAGCCTGTTTCATTAAGAAACGTAGTTTTTACAAACAGCCACAAAAGAAAAGTCTGAATATACTATAAATATACTACAGAAACATAGCCTAATAGTGCTAATAGGAATATGGACTACTAAAGTTTGTCCTCAAAACATGCTGGAACTGACAAAATATAACAGTACGTGATCACGTGATGTGTTTTATAACGTGACGTGACGTGACGTATAATTTTTATTAAATACAGTCACGTCACGCAACATGTGAGTCACGTCATGTAATCGACACACGTGACGTGAAGTAACGTGACGTGAACGTGACGTGAACGTGACGTTACGTGACGTGACTGATCACGCCGTGACAAATTTCCTTCTCTAGCTATATGTATATCATGCACAAAATAAAAAATTAAATTTGATGCAAAGTTTATTATTCGTCAAACAATTTAAAATTTACAAGGATCTACATGTAGCGGTTTCTAATAAAATATCAAAATGATATTTTAATTACATAAAAATTTGGTATACAATCAACTTATGAGGTCAATAATATATCATATTATGGATTAATTTGAAAATATTATTGTAAAATCCAGGGTAAATCCATACAGGATAAATATAGCTTTTTGAATCCGTTAAAATTGTTTCTAAATACTACAGTATGGTTTGCTACCCCCTGCAGCATGAGGAATTCATATCACCTAAGGTAACAGAATAAATCTAGAATATTTCTGTTTAGATTCGGACTGTTCTATCACAATTCGCACAAATATTAAAGGGGCCGTGCAGTCCACCTCAGGTAGGATTGCCTGGATTTTGATCGGACGGTCCAAATCTAAACATAAATATTACATTACCTCAGATGATATGGATTTCAGCACGGACCGTATCGGATAAACAGAGACAACAGTATGTAAGGATTATTAGTTTATTACCATACCTAATACTTAAATCAAATAAGTAACCTCCGATTTATAACCAGTAATTTGGCAAAATAAGTGCTACTCTTTTAAAATATATAAAAAAACTTGTCAATTCTTCTAAATTTGTACTCTTTTGAAAGAAAGACTGAAATAGCCCATTTTGTATTACTACACGATTACTTCAAATCTAATTGCTCAGCATCTAAACAAAAAGCAACCTTATAAGACCCGCTAACAAAACCCTCACCCGCATCCTTAACTAGCTACTGAACATCAGAAATGCATTAGCAAGATTTCAGCACACATTTTGCATCATCAGCAAGAGCATTTCTAAACTCAAAATCCTACCTCACAATCAAATCAAAATTGTTACTCAGATAGATACTAAGACACTGGTACACAACAATTTGTCACAGAAAACATCCAACAATTTTAGGCTTCAGTTTTATTACATCCACAAGCATAGTGCTATTTGAAACTTAAGACAATATAGTTGCCCGTTCATCTGTCAAAAAAGTGGTACCAGTGGTACCAGCTCAGCATCAGATTCTCTAGTATTAAGTAGGAGACGAGCATCGTAAGAGAGGAGTGTATTAACTATCAAGTATCCATTTAACCTTGTATGTATGTCATCAAAGCGCGTGTTTCAAAATGACAGTCAATTTAACACGAACGATTATTAAAAATCACGTGACAGTTATTGTCAGAAAGAGAGAATTTTAGTCCGTTGGTGAGTTTTTATACGTATACAAGTGTGCATTCTGAACTGAATAAATCTGCATTTATTTGTTTATTTATTTGAAAGGAAGGCGAAGAGCCTACCATAATTTGTTTATTTATACAAGGAAGGCGATGCCCATTTGACCTACTTTGGTTCGATGAACTCAGTCACCGTTTGATATGCATTAAGATACGTGCGCTTCACTTTAAAATCTGTGTGTGTATGCTTCAATTTTTGTGCGCACAGATCTCTTTATGCGGATTGAACGGTGTTGGAGCTAATGGGACCCAAAAGTAGGTCCGACGCCCATCGGACCGAGTGCGTATCCTCTAAGATATCTCATATTTTGCGTGACTGATGGGTCCGTTGCCTATTCGGGGATAGCACAGGGGCCAGTATTATTTGTGCTTTGAGATTCGTGTAGAACGTATTTAAACGGTTGAGATATTCCATAAAGTCACGCAAAATATGAGATATCTCAGAGGATGCGAATTCCGCCGGACCTGCTCTGTTCTCAAATAAAAAAGGAGTTACAGCTGTGGGGTATTTACAGAACACAGAAAACTTAAAAGAGAGAAAGAGAGCAATAACGAAAATGAAAAAAGAAGAAGAGAAAAATGAAAAACTGTATTTAAATTTAAACAAGAATTAATTGGGCATTTTAAGAAAGAATTGTGTGCATTAAGTCATTAAGAAGAATGCATCCTAATTATATGTCTGTATCTGTCAAAATACTTGGAAATCTGAAATAGCTATCCAAAATGGCATAACAACTATTGGGAAAAAATAATCTGAAGTTCGCGACGAGTGTTTATGCATATTTAAAAAAATATATATACAATCAAAATTGAAGTGTGCATTTGAATTAAAAATTTAGTATTTAAAGTCCAAAACTCCGGGATAGATAATTAGATGTTAGAGCTTAGAAGTGAGAGGGAATCCCACAACCTTTACAAGCAACTGCGGGGCAAGATTTCGCGTTTCATAATAACAAGCGTAGTCCATTATTTTCTAGAGATGTAACAAGTTTGTGGTGTCTATATAAAATTTCTATAATTTAAATGTTCACTTCGAACAAGAAAAAAATTCATAAAATAAACAACTTAGTTATATAAATTCTAAAATTATAACTTATGTGGGCTCATTCTGTCATTCATCATGAAAGAAGATCAATAGTTTGCATTTGATGTGAATTCTGAATTTTAAAATATAAACACAAAAGAGAGATCGTGGCATTCAGTGGCACGAAGACTGTTGGGAACAAATACATATAATTTTGAACAAAATTTCTCACGATCTACATTTTAAAATAATCACAATTAGAAGTTTTCAAAGAGTATGATACTGAATAAAAATGAACTTTGCCTTCTAAAACAATTTTACACCTAATAATGAAATTGCGATTCGAAAACGATTGGACAAGATTGAAAATTGTTTGATTATAATACATATTCTAACAAAATTGAATATAATTCTTTTTCTAATATTGCAAATAACATTTAGAAGCATTCGATAATTACTGATATAATGCTTAAATTATTCGATGCATTTTGCAAATCTGTTATTAATAATCGTTTTCATCTCAAACATCTAGTTAACTAAATGTAGGAATAAACGAAGAATCTGTTCACTAAAGCAGAATAATTCAGATTTAATATGAGATTATCTGCAATACTTGTTGCAATCAGAAAGAATTGTGATATAAAACGAATGTATCTGCAAAAAACTGATGTATACATCTAGTCCCTGTAATCTAACTATATGGATCTAACATCCGCATTTCTAATTACAAATTTACTATGATGTATAGGCAGCACAATGAACTGCCAAATTTCAGCGGGAGTACCGACAGTTAAAACAAATTGAAACAACAAAGAACCAACAATTTGAACTTTTCATAATATGAAAAGTTGTCCTAGCACTGAAAGATAATGACAATACTCCAAAGTCCCAACCCCCCTCTTCTCTCTCTCTCCTTCCAATACATGACCCCTATTTCTTATATTTCAGATATTCCTCAAGACTTGTTTTGTTTCTTTTTTTCCTCTCATTTTTAACTGTTACTCCTCCAAAACTAAACTTATATTTTCCCTTCAATCCAAATTTTTTCCTCTTTTTTTTTTTTCTTCCTTTTTTCCTTTCTCCTTTTTTCCCCCTTCATTCAGTCTTTTTTTACTCTCTTTTTTTTTTTGCTGGCCTTCTGTTTTTTTTTTCCTTGTCCCCTTTTTTCTTTCTTTTTGTTCTTTTCTTTTTTTCTCTTTTTAATTTTGCCAATCAACCTTGCCAGCTAACACAAAAGCTAAATTACATAACATATCAGAAACACCCCTGAAATAACTATTGCAATGAACTTGAAGAACACCACTTTTAGAGTTGCTCAACAATATTTGTTAATTGACAGAGGGGGTTATCTGTATACAAAGTACCAGCTAAATTGCAAAGGACCTTACAATCTTTTCTAAAGAAATTTCAATTTCAAAAAGAAAAAAGGAAGAGAACATTTCTAAAAAACCAAAAAGGTCATAAGAGGTGGTAACTGGCCAAGCTTGGTAGTTGCCTGTTTCTCACCTCCTCTCATGCCTTTATAATTTGGACTAACTCAGAAAATTAAATAATATCTTCTAAATGATAATCAAGTCCGATGAGCTGCCATTTCAGTTTTAGTAGCACCAAATTTAGTCTTGGACAACACCTGAACAAAGAAATCATAAGATTATAGTGAGATATTGTAAATGATATTATAGGAAACAGAACTTCAAATTGCTAATAATACAAGCAATAATATAGAATTAACTGTGTGGTTGGAACCACCAACAGGTGCAGGTACACATTGCTACATGAAATACTGTCCTTATAAATCAAAGTTGATTGCTTTGTTCAGGCCACTGAACATTAAACTCTGGCCACAAGTACCAAACAATTTCACACAGATAAAGAGTTGTCTTGGTAAAATACCAGCAAAGTGCCACCCCGACCAGGGGCGGAGCCAACATATAAGGTACGGTGGGTCATAATTTTGTAATTATTTTGGAAACAAAGTATATTTAACAGTTAGTTTTATGACAGGTATAATTCTAATAGTATATGTTTACAGTTTATTTTTTTTATTTTCTATTTGTGGGGGGGGGGAGCGCCCCACCTTGTGACAACATGCCTCCGCCCCTGAGCCCATCTAACTAATAATGCTAAAGCAAACAGCATAGCTATAGAAACAAAAGACAAAACCAAGCTGTACTTTCAACCATTTTATGATTCTAAAATATATACAAGACTGTACCTGAGTTTGCTAAATCAGCATCATCCATTCTGTCATTTGTGCTACTGTCACAGAGATCATCAGTATCATCATTTCTCTCCACAGGTTCCGTGGGACCACCAGCAGGTGACACAGATCTCTCCACTTCAGTCTGGACAGGAGAAGTCGGACCAGATGAGACAGCAGTAACTGGGTTCAGGTTTTCATGAGGCACAGGACCAGTGCTATTGCCATTCGTCCTGGTATTGTTACTGACAGCTGGGATCCACTTAAACATCAGATTGTGGCCTCTAAGTGATGTGCCAGAAAAATAAGCCTTCTCAGCTGCCTCATGTGTGGTATAGGTCACACGTGCTTCTGTTTCTTTCTCATTTTCTGTTCCCTTTTTATCGACCTCTAAAGAAGTGACTTCGCCAAAAGATGAAAAGTGTTCCTTCAATATTGATATCTGACAGAGTTTAAAAGGACAAAAAAATAAAATCAATCATACTGTTACAGGTAAAAAAGATTACAGTACCAGACCAACTGTAGTATGTTTTCCCCTGTTTTCATATGGTCAATATGATTGAACCGAGTTTTAGATTTGGCTTTTAGAAGTACATACTTGCCTTGCCTTCAGCTGAATTAAGTACTTCGAGTCAAGAAGTATAATGCATGAATAAGAATGTTATGAAACAAAGCTTACGCTTTATTTAGAGTTTTCTCAACTAACCCCATATCATGAACTTACGAAATAAGCTGTAGTTTATCCCAATTTTGCTTCAAATTCAATATTTACAGTTACCATATTCAAACAATTTACCCTCAATATCCACATAAATTATCACTTATGCAATAAGAGCCAAAAGGATAGTAAAACCAATAGATAGGACACCAAATGCTAAGAACCAGTGCTGATGAGACTGAAATGGTAATAAATCAAGCACAGTAATTCTCCTCATCAGATCTGGATTTGGGAAAAGACCATGCTTAAAACCTAATAGAGGTCGGGGGAAGGACTTACATCAGATATGTCCTCGGGCAAAGGAGGGAGGATACGGAACTGCACTGGACGGTTGTCTATCTTGAATCTATTCATTCTAAAATTAGGAGGACCAACAAGCGGATCTTTCAAGATTCTCGTTGCAGTATGCATGGCTTCATGCCGCATCATGTTCCCATTTTTCGGAGTAATTGCAGCAGGTTTTGGCAACTCACCAACTGTGTCAGTTCTGTTCATTGTTGGGCTGTTCTCACCTCTTTTCCCACCACTTGCCTATTAATTTTCCAGTCACAGACAATTTAGTATAAAAATGGTTACAGTTTGTAAACTACAGTACTATATGTTACAAATCATGTACTTTTCTTTTCAAATATTGTACATTTGAGGGTTTCAAGGAAATTGTAGATGATTATTGCATTGAGCTCATAGAAGTTAGTATCGACCTAACATAATACATGTTTGCTGCTGGTTAGAATTAGCACCTGTCAGGAGATAAATCAATAATACAAAGCACCCATCAATGTTAAGGTCTGCAGCAAAAGCTTACATATTTCATTCCATATGGCTGATAAAAAAAATAAAAAAATATGTAAGATATTAGTACCTGTTTTTCAAGCATTTGGAGCTGTCGCCTGAAATCATCCCGTTTACGAGCCAAAATCTCTTGTTTCTTACGAAGTTCCTCCAGCAGCTCCTGCTTCTTTTGCACTGCAGGTTCCAATTCCACCTCAGGCTTCTGTGCCCCCACTTTTGGTCCATTTACTGGTGTTACTTTTGGGGTTGTACCCACTGCCTCAGCCGAAGAAGACCCAATTCGCCCTTTTTCACCAAAATCCGTTAAATTTAGTAAATTACCCCCCTTGCCCTTATCAGAAATTGGAGCCTGAGACATATGAGGCAATGGCTTTGGATGATACCCCATTGGGCCCGCCTCATCAGAGAACCTGTCACGGTTGGCCCACAAAACCTTTATAAAACGGTTGCCCATGACTGCATCAGGCGCAAGAAGTGCTGCTTCAGCTTCCTCTCTCTTAGAAAATTGGACAAACGCCTTCTCGCTGTTTGATGGAATGTATATGTCAATCACACAGCCAAATTTCTTGAAGTGAGAGAACAGCGCCTCGCGCCGGTTATCCTTCTGAGGAACCCCACAGATGTAAAGGGTACGTGAAGCTCTATGACGGCCTGCACCAGTATTGCCCATACCTGTTGAATCCTCATGCATGTGGTCTGGCTTAGTTTTGTTTTGACCATGATTCTTATGGGTCTTTCCAATACGGCCCCACACCGACGGACCTGGGTCAGGGTGATAAGTGAGGTCATTGGTACTTGCACCAGTGGCGGTACCTGCACTGGTATGGTTTGGAGAAGCCATGGGCTGGCCGTTTGCCCATAGAGGTTGATCTGGGTCATACACATCAGCATCTGGAGCAGTGATGACAGATGCAAGCACACTGTTTGGCCTCAAAGGGTCTTTCAGAGTAACTGGTTTAGGTACCGGTTCAGGCTGGACTCCCAGTAGTTTCAGTTGGGAAAGACTCTGAAAAATAATAGGAAGATAAAAGGTCAGTTTCTTTCATGTCTAAACCTAAATAGTACAACTTAGTTTCAGCCAGTGCTTGCCAAATATAGGGCTTTACTGAGACAACTAGGATTACCTCGATTGCAACTGATTAAACAAGCCTTAAGTGTAAGTTTGAATTGTACTCTTTTTCTAAAAAAAAATAAAACAAGATTACAAATGACTTCACACAAATCAGCCTCAGTATAGCCTCTCTGTGCACCCAAGCATGAAAAATGCCAATAAAGAACACAAATACAGGAGCCAAAAGTAGGTCAAACTAAGTGCTTCTGGTACATCTAAGTTATATGCCTTTTATCTATAACAAATTTTATGGAACATTGAAATTTCAGAATCAAACCTGAACGTCTTCCACCACAATACGATTGATACCATGTTCCATGGGGCACATATCTCCTCTAAGGCAATATCCCAACTCCTCAAAATCTGGGCACCGCTGACGAGGAAGGCCCAATTCCATCATTGCAGGCCCCACTATCCCAGGCCCCATTGGACGTGGATGGTGCATTGCCTCCATCATCCCATTTCCAATACCAGGTACAAAACCATACCCTCCCCATGATCCATTCACACCCCGTGACGATGCCATCAGTGCCAGGTCATGCATCTCGAGAGGTGGCCGGGCCCACTTTAGTGGGTGGCTGTGGTTATTGTTATTATTATTTCTACCTCTTCCTCGGCCGTGAAATGGATTGTTTGACCGAAAACGCCTCTTGTCGAACTTGGAAGAGTGCTCAAAGGACCTGACCCGTTTCTTGGTTGGCTGTACAGTGGAGGGTTCCTCAACAGGGGTACTGTTCTCATTTGACACAGGGAGCCGGGAAGAGTCACGTCTCCGGTGCTTATGGTTGCGATCATCATCATCTTCATCAGTAACCTCATTCTCCTCAGAATCCATCGCAGAGTCATCAGAGATGTTGTTGGCAGAGATATACTCCTCCTTTGAGGGCGGCAAAGGTTGGTTTATCATTTTAATAATCGTATATAGTTTTCGGGTTTTTTCGTAGGATGGGCATTCAGTGAGGTCAGTCACGAAGGAACTGACGGCTTCCAAGAGATAAGCTACTGCCTACAAAAATAAATATTGTGGTCAGTTACGATGTTAAGATGTGACTAAAAGGAAAGCCCTAAATGAGAAAGAAATTGTGTGAATAAAATCACATAACGAAATATTAATTAAAATGATTTTTAAATAAATGGTATGCTATTAAAAAATTCTTTCCCGCTGCCACAATGGCTGCAATTATTTTTCTTACTTTTTTTTGGGCTTGATTGATACTCAATTGGGACTAAAACATCAAGACACGGTGAAATTGTACCCTAAAAATGGTACATCTCATCTACTACGTTCTCGTGCAATTTTTAATTTTGTCGTGTAGTGATAAATAATAAATTCATAAACGTTGTATCCTTGTCATGTCAAAAAAGCCTCTAAAAGAGCCATTAGCTCTTTAAAAACAAGTAGGAGAATTCTGCTGCAGAGGTACGAGGTGTTTCTCTATACAGATATCCCATTAATTTGATACTCAAAATACTATGGAAATATTTTAACTAATGACAGAACTAATAGAAATATAGTTATATCTTATTTGCTACCTTCTTCCTTCCAATTTTAATGCCAGACCAAACTACATGACTTGCTACCGTCTTCCTTCCCATTTTTACCCCAGACCAAACTCAATAGCAATTTTTTTGGGATTGCAAATTATCTGTATCGCAATTAGATCACCAAAAAATATATAACAAAAGGCTTAATGGTAAACACAGATACTTAACCATAATCTTTACTAATCGACCTTACTAACTCTACTTTCTTGATGAAGAAAAGACGCAGATTCAGAATTAGCCCTAATTTCTCAATCTTAAGGTTAACAGCAATTCAATACCTATTTCTATCCGTAATGTTTGCAAAAACAAATATAGGAGAGATGTCTCGAACTTCAAGAAAGTCAATCTAATCTATGCATGTTAACTTATGACCGTAAATTTAAAACATATTAACAAAATCGATTTTCCAAATTACAGACGATAATCTACTCGAGCGGATATCGGATTATTTTCTATTTCTACAATCAATACAACATCGCACGTAAGATCGCTTCCTATGCAAAGCGCCTCAGAAATATCGCCAAAAATTCTCGAAGTATCAACAAAACTATACAAAGATAATCGCATGCAAATAGAAGATATCAACTAAAAGAAAAGAGAAGAGATTGATTAAAACAAACCTGACAAATTATCAAATTTCCCTATCGAATAGTCTCGGAGAAAGCTCTGTACAAAGCCCTAGCTCAATTTTGCCTCTCTCTCTTCTCTATTTTTCTCCCCGTTCATCCAACCAAACAGACGATCTATTCTTGCGATACCCAAATTGTCCCCAGTCGGCGCAGGAAGCATCGAAGAAGACTTGGGCTCTTGGGCTTATTTGGGCTTTAACTAGGCCGGGCTCATTCATTATTCCTGCTTTGAAACGGTGTCTTCGTGAGTTGTACTAGGAAAATGGCTATACGACCGAATCTGATGTGTGTATTTTCGGGGAAGAATATTAACAAGTAAAGAGTGAGGCTAGGGTACTACCGTACTATGCATATTGCACAGTGCATATTGGTTTGTGTTATAGACTCAATTTTTCAATTTTAAAGTTTTAACAGTTGATCTGTACCGTTCAATATGATTTCTATATGAATATGTACTTGTAAATTAAATTTTATATTTATTATAATTTTTTTACTAATTTTTTTTTATGAGTAGAAATCATTTGATCTAAAAAATTTGGACTATCCAAAATCAATAATTTTCTACCAATTTAAAGAATAGAAATTTTTTATAAAATTCAGTTTATAAGTACATATTCATATCGAAATCATATTGAACGGTTCGGATCAACCGTTAGAATTTTGAAAACAAAAATAATGATCTGCAGTACATACCAATCCACACTATGCATAGCACATAGCCTCACTCAGATATAAATTTATTTTATCACATTTTCTTATATGTAACTGCTTTTTTTACGTAAATATGTTTTAAAAGCGGGTAGATTTTTTCCGAAGATGTTGCATTGGGGAATTGAAAACTATTTTATTAAAGAATGTCACATTTGATTATTTGAAGTTCCAAACAAAGAGTCAAAGATCATATAGCAAAAGCCAATAGTAATTACTGGGAATTTTAAGAATTGTTAGTGAGGCCAAAATCAAAGAACTGGCGTTCAATTGGCATATTCTAATTAGAGCAAAACTAGGTGTGATGTGCTCACCAAGAGAGGAGCACCGCCAAAAAGCTATCGGATTGACTTCGAACTATGAATTCAAACCGTTGAAATTCATGTACTTTGTGAGTGATGAATGTACATACATATTTTTTAAAGTTTCGAATTCATTTAGTATATGATCAAGTGGTCCAAAAAATGATGAAAAATGAATACATAAAACAATTTAAAATATAATTTATAAAATGTTCATTGTTTTGACCGCTTGATCATGTGCTAAATAAATTTGAAACTTTAAAATTTTTACATGTACATGCATCACTCACGAAGTACTTGGATTTTAACAGTTTGGATTCATAGTTCGAAGTCAATTCGATAACGTTTTGGAGGTGTGCTCATGAACCTCTTTTGGTGAGCACATCACACCCTAATTTTGCTCTTCTCATTATTATTTTTTATCGTGGCGCATTCTATTTTTAATCTTGTGCAAAATATCTCTCTTATCTTTCTTATTAAGCATATATATATTCTGATTCACCAATAACTATGATTAAAAAATAAAATTTTGGATTGAATATCAATCTTCCGATCAAATAATCTACTTTTTTTTATCTATGCATTTTTTCGATATTTTTTTATATGTAAAAGTCTAAATTTATATAGACACATACTCACTACACATACTCGCCGACATCTCTCCAGCACTCTCTATCTCATAGAATCTACATTTCTTCCTCTTTCCTTATTTTTTTTCGAAAACTTTCACAAACTCTCTTATTTGATTGTTAGATACTCGATTTTCTGATTGGTCCTGATTTCTTTCTATTTTTTAAATGTCATTTAAAGAATTTTTGGATTGGTTGATAATTGATTGATCATATCTTTGTTTCTTTCCTTTTTTAATTATTTAAGCAATATTATTTATCATTTAATGATCACATTAAATTAAACACGATTCCATTCTCTATGTTAAGTACATAAATGCATATAACCCTTCTAACAATAATAAGAGTCATAATATGACAACAAAATGTGTCACACTATGACAACAACAACAAAAATACAACTTATTTTGATGATTTTTTTCTTTTGGCCCCCCTAAAGAAACATAACAAAAACGAATCATAGGTATGTCATTAAAGAATAAGATTTACATTTGCTTCTCATTGAACTTTATTATACTAATTAATTATTTGTTTATAATTTCAATTTAGAACTAATCTATTTTAATATTATTCATGAGGGTGGGTGAGAAAGAAGCAGGAGTCCGATGTTTGATTGGACCGTCTGATTTGTATCAAGATTCGTACGCACTTGATATGTATAATATGCCTACTTAATTTGCGCGAATCTTAATACGTTCAGACCGAACATCGGAAACGGGCCACGAGAATCGAGTGGGCCATAACAGGTAATATTATATGATGTAAATAAATAAGCTAAACCGTAGGATGAAATAAAAGAAAAAATTAGACCTCTTGCCTGTTGGGGACTTGGGGTAGATTATTATATTTATTTTATTGATATTTATTAGCACGAAGTAAGGACAGAATTGCCGCTTGATTTTAATAAGATTTTGTAGGTATTAGTTACAAAGAAGAATATAAGCACATGTTCATTGCCTGACAATTTTTCTGTAGAGGACTAAAATTTATAAATTTTTTGCCTGACAATTAATTATTGTAAAATTTGTAAAATTAATTAGTTCTCTAAATTATTTTCTTCAGTGAATATTATTAAAGAAATTGTAACTACATTCATTATTAGGCTTGTCTCATCCTAATTTTTAGCTATGTTTTTATATATTATTTTTTTTTTCAGGAAGAATTAGCCTGCATTATAAAAATTGGCTCATCAAACTTTATATTATTTTAAAAATATTTGTATTCTTTATAATCTCAATCATATATATATAACATTGTTAAAAGACACTTTTATAGGTCCTTATTGGAAATTGACACCAAAAAAGTTTTATTTATAATAGGAGAAGGAAATCGAGAGAAGTTTTTCAGGATCTATCATGCAACTTTTACTTGAATTCATTTTAAGTATTTCTTAAATTATGTGAATGACAATAAGTATAACGTTTTATATTGCCTAACTTTAGTAATTATGTTTATGACTTTTTACATATTTTTGAAATCATTTAACTAGAAATCAGAAGAAAATAAACAGATACGTAATAATGATATTATTTGTTAGATTAATCCTCTAATCCTTCACAAAATAAATAAGTAGATGACAAATAATTTTGATTTTACAAACCAATACAAGTAAAATTAATTTTGAAATAACCCCTTTTATTGCAAATTACCAATGGACGAAATAAATCTATTTTATTGCATGTCTAAAAATAAAATTTGGACTGAACTATAAAAACCTTGAACACTTGGAAAGTCTTGTTTTGTTTATAAAAGTGTTTTTTTAATCGTATATTAACCAAGGTTCTAAATAGCGTTTATAGCGTCGTAGCGGGAAGGCTAAAAAAAAAGCTATAGCAAATAGCGTCGCTATAGCGGAAGCTATCCCAAATAGAATTTTTTTTTTTTACATTTCGTATATTCAATATTTGTACTAAATATCAACATTATCTAAGGTCTCATAGAACAATAAATAACACCAAAGTAATTAAGAAATTATAATATTCATATTGAACCCGTACAAAGTCCAAATTGCGGTTCAAAATATCCATAGTAATATCATAAACTATCGATTTTTCCTATTAAAAATATCTTAAGTATCATAATTCATGACATAATCTTTTTTTTTTCTATTCAAATTTTAATTCCGGTTTGGACTTTTTTTCTATTCAAATTTCAATTTCTATTCCCAATTTCAAATTGATTTATTTGTAGCAAGTAGCAACAAATTCAATTTCGGTTTGAGATTTTTTTTATCTTTATTTTAAACCCATATAAATTGCTTAAAAATAAAAAAAAATAAAAAATCCATATTGTATAGCGCAAATAGCGTTGTAGCGGACCGCTATAGCTGCCGTAGCGCAAATAGCGCATTTTGATGTCGTAGCGTAGCATTTGGGATCCAAAAACGCTATAGCGCGCTATTTAGAACACTGATATTAACATATTTGCTTATCCTATCCAACACATCCTTTTTCACATAAGAATACTGGTCACCTGAATAGATATTCCATAGCAAAAAAAAAAAAAAAAGGAGCTAAGATATTCAAATCAAGTGGTCATGCATTTTGAAAGGTGGGCACCACTTGGCTGAGAATATTTTGTTTTTTGCGAGAAAGACATATTGGTTTATCAATTCAACAATTTTATGAAGCTTGAGAATATGTAAAAAGATCGGCACTCCTTTAGATCAGCTGGAAAGGGAAAATCTTAACTTCTTTGTAATAAAATTCAAATAAAATACCCACTAAAATTTATTGACAAATGTCTTTGTGGTTCTAAAAAATTTATCTATGAGCTGAATTTCCTACAAAGCAAAAATGTACATCGACATTTTACTGTAATAGCAAAAATGACGAAGATTGAGAAAATTTTCAGAAAATTGAGAGAGAAATAGAAATTATAAAACTGAAGGGACTACGTTACTTGAGGGGACCAAAAGAGTGCATGGAGACGACATGAGTAGAAAGAAGGTAAATATGTCGGCTGCATTGTGCCAAGGCGAGGCAAAGCGCAACTGGGAGAACGTAGCGCGTCTGAGAGAGCAGGAAGCGACGCAGCTAGGAGAGCGAGATGGAGAAGAGAAACACAGGAGGCGGAAGGAGAGGACAAGAGATAGAGAGAGTCACAAGGGAACGAAAGAGATAACGGAGGAGTCTTTTCAATTCTTCTGTTCCATCAAGTGCTTCAACACAACGCGACTTCGAAAGTAGATCGGACGACTAATCCACATGTGGGTAGGAGATTTGGTTCCTTTTACTTGATGTATTATTTTTTTTCTTTGCCAGATGTTGTGGTTTATAGCGTCCGTCCCGAACGCTATAAATCGCAGTGCACATTTTAATATAGAGATCGTGTTAAGCAGTTCAAATTGATTGTTTAAATTTTCAAGAAAAAAAATATGAAATACGAGTAAGACACGAAAGTTGTGAGATATTTGAACCATTCTCTTCAAATAAAATAGTGTCGTATTTTTGCGGGCTACAACTTATCTTCCATTTTCAAATTCTTAATTTTGACTTATGAGTTAGATTCGATGAACCAACAATTGTTTTTTTTTAACAAGTTCTGGGTCGATAATAGTTTAAAATTTGAGATCTTTTATTCATATAAAATATTATAAAATAATATCGAGAAAAAAAAGTATTTTCATTTTCGATGCATAGAAAGATAGACATAAAATTTACCGATTCAAACATTGAGTTCGTAAAATTTCTACCGATTCAAAAGTTTATTTTTTTGCTCAATTGTTTTGAATTCTACGTGAATTGGACAAACTTTGAGTCTTAAAAAAAATATCTTCAAATTTCTTATCTTGATTGCTACACTAGATTCTAAACATGTTTATTTATTTATTTTGGATAAAAGGTCAAAGCCCGTTTCATTGCAGAAACAATTAAGTCACAGTAGAGATTAACATGGATATCTCACATCATCAAAATGATACCCAGTAGCACTAGCAATCTGATGTCTCATATGGACATGACCAAAAAATGAAATCCAAGATAAAACATAGAACCTAATACTAAGCCACCGCCATGGGCTAATAACACTAAGCCACCAATAAGGGCTGATAGCACTAAGCCACCAGCAAGGGCGGAGGTAAGTATGTTTAAACTGCTTATTACAAAACATAGAATTAGTAAAACTGCTAAACATTGGCAAGAGTTGTGTCCCCTTCATAGAGCACCATCTGAAGATCATCAGGGTGCCAGCTGCAGAGAGGTATCTCATCTTGTTGTCAAGGATCCAAATAGCTGTTTCTTCTATGATCTATTGCTGCACATGACTTGACCAGTATTGAATTAAAGACAATATTAGGAATATAATTTGTCTAGGATTTTTAATAGAGACTGCTGTAAAACACAATTCATTTATATGCTTCCAAAGAGTCCAACACACTGCACTAACTACTAACAGAAAAGTTTTTTTAGATTTTGTAGGTAGTTGATAAGCAAATTTTTTAGATAGACTGACAAGCTCCTGTCCAAAACAAAACTTGTTTTCTAAATGAATATTGTACAAATAGGTGATCAATTGTTTCATTATGGTCACATAATTGACATTTGGGATTACTAATCCATCATTTTTTGGCAAGTTTATCTTTGGTAAGTATTTGTTTTTATGTGTAAGTCACATAAAAATTCTAATTTTCAAAGGAGTTGGTACTGACCACCAAAACATAGGTTGATGAGGTATTACTCCTCTATAATTGAGTATTTTATACAAGGACTTAACAGTAAATTTTTCATTTTGCTCCCATCTCCAACTTAATTGGTCAGTACTAGATTTGACTAATTATTTCTAGCAGTGATAACCATTCTTCGTATAAGATGTCAGCCAGGTTTCTTCTAAATCTAATTGCTTCCCCTTGAGTATTGATCACTTCCTTTTTTTCATATTCTCCATGATAAATCTACGTTTTCTATAATTTGACGTTATTTTTATCCAGACACTGAGAAGATTATGCTTGGAGACACTTAATCCAACTTAAAGAATGAATCAAGTCGATAATCTCACTTTTGGAATTCGAGCTTTACTGCACAAGCAATTGTTGTAGCTTATTTTTCAAAGTGTTCTGATGTACATTCATTTTCTTATGTAGTAACAGGCAATTGAGTTGCAATTAATGTGGTCATTTTAAGTTTTCTATTTTTTAACATAGCTTGGTCGCTTTTCTATTTTTTTAATGTAATGTTTTGTGTGCTTGTAATTGTTTTGCAATGTATTGCTTAAAGAATAAATGACATAAAATTCACTTCCAATTTGTCGGTCATGTTGCTCAAATTGCTTCTCACGCATGATTCAGGAATTTCATTCTCAACTGCAAACTTTTCTTCATATATAAACCTAGTTGCAAATGCTTCTCACGCATGTTCAAATTAAGCATCTCTACAAAGCAAAAATGTATATCGACATTTTACAGTTGAACCTTAGATTAAATTGATATATGTGCACGCCACTGATTGGTTGTTTGCTAATCGAGTCACAACGCCATCTAATGCTCTAAGAATGTAAAGATAAGACACCAATTTATAGTTTGTGACGCTTTTCTGTTTAGATTAGCAAAAAAGAATTTCTAATACGGAGATGCTTAACTAGAATCAGGACATGAAATTGACATCATCGTTATTTCTCAACCCAAGACTACTAAACACCACCATGCTAGTCTATAATGCAACGCATCTGAGCAAGAAGTGGTACAACTGGGAGAGCGAGAAGCAACGTGGCTGAGAGAGCGAGATGGAGAGGAGAAACGCACGACGCGGAAGGAGAGGATGAGAGAGAGAGAGTCGGAAGGGAATTACAATATCTTTGGTCGACGCAATCTACATAGCATCAGACTTTGCACCGGAACACGAAGCTTTGCACAGTGTCCAGCTCACAGAAGAGCAGGATCAAATCAAGTGGCGATGGAAAGATAACTCCAGGTACTCGGCCAAGTCGGTATATGAGATCATGATCAGTGGGGGCAGGATCGCTTGGCCTTTCATGGAAAAATGGGGCAGTAAGGCGCCACAAACAGTCAAGATTTTCACAGTCATGTTATTGAAAGACAAACTCTTAACGCATGACGTAATGGAAAGGCGCCATATGTCGTGTGACAAGGGTTGCATTATGTGCAATAATTGCCCGGTGGAATCTACAACTACATCTCCTCTTCCTATGTCCGTATGCAACACATGTATGGTTTCTAGTCTCAACACTGATGGGCTACAGACTCATGTATCAGCAATCAACGGTGGAAGAGGTATGGTACGCATCAAGGCAGGCTAGAGGAAACAAGAAGAAGGCAGTATGGACGACTACGATTATGTGCACGCTGTGGGGCATATGGAAGGTTAGAAATGTTGTTATTTTCGACAACAAGAGAGTGGAGCCCGGTATACTGGCCGAGAGAATCAAGCAGGAGTCTCTGTTGTGGTGTAAATATGGATGAAGAAGAAATGATGCAGGTGGAATCTGTTTTTTAGACGTAAGGCAGGATAGTTAAGATGTGATGTTTTTTTTATTGTTTTACCTTATCTTTAGTTTTTGATGTTTTTGTTGTAAAAGGGTTGTAATGGATGTTTGGTCACTATTTTTATTAATGCAAAGCTTGGTAGCCATTATCAAGCATCTTTAAAAAAAAACAGAGAGAGTCGGAAGGGAACAAAAGAGCTAACAGATGAGTCTTTTCAGTTTTTCCGTTTCATCAAGCGCTTCATCACAACACGGATCCGAAATCAGATCGGACGGCTAATCCACATGTGGGCAGGATTTTTCTGCCTATAAATGGGCAAGAGATTTGGTTCCCTTTACTTGACGTTTATATTTTTTCGTTGCCAGATGTTGTGGTTTATAGCATCCGTCCCAAACGCAATAAACCGTAGTGCACATTTTAATATAGAGATATGTTAAGCAGTTTGTATCGATTGTTTAAATTTTCAAAACAAAAATAAAAATATGAGGTATGAGTAAGACACGAAAAACGTGAGATATTTGAACTCTTCTTTTATTTGAAAAATAGTGTCAGATTTTACGAACTACAATTTATCTTCTATTTTTAAATTAGATTTGACGAACCGACAACTATCTTTTTTAACAAGTCTTGAGACGATAATAGTTTAAAATTTGAAGTTTTATTTATATAAATATTATAAAATAATATAGAGAAGAAGAAAGAGTATTTTTTTGTTTTCATGCATAAAATGATAGGCATAATTTTTACCTATTCAAACTTTAAATTCGTAAAATTTTTATCGATTCAATTTTTTTTTTAATCTGTGAATTGAACAAACTTTGAATTGTCATGTAGGATTCAATTTTTTTTGTCTTGTATTCTCTGTGATTGAACAAACTTTGAGTCTTAAAATAAATTATCTTCAAATTCCTTATCTTGATTGCCACTTAGGATTCCAGGCATGTTTATTAAAAGAAACAAAACTTTGAATTAATATTTTTTCCCGATTCTTTTAAGCTTCCAAAAATTAAGATACTATTTCTTTTTTTATTATTTTATAATATTTTTTATAAATAAAAAATTCTTTCAAAATTTGACACGCTTTTTTAGCTTGCAATTGCTATTCTAATTTTTAATCCTACGTGACAATTGCTATTTAATTTAATTTTAGAAATGTGCACAATTTCTTATTTAACAAATTTTCTTAATAAGAAAACGCTTTCATTTGAACAGCTGGCGAATTGTTTTGTTTTTATTCGCTCTCATATTTATTTCGTTCTCTTATTTGCTGCTAAAGTGAATGAAAAAGAATGAATCTAATTGCGGGAATATAGTGCCCGAAATTATGTATCAAATTAATTTCTTTTAATAACATACAGCTGTAGTTAATTTCTTTTTTATTTAACCGCTGTAGTCTGTAGATGTACGATATATTATTCGATACGTATCAAATATGATCTGTGAGGGAATTTTATGGATTTGGATGATTAGTCGACCGTTGAGATCAATTATTCAGCCGCCAAATTTGATTAATCAGTTGATTAATTTTTCAAACCGTGCAGTGTTGCTCACTTGCTTGTTCGGATTATATCCACTTCGTTCAAACTCTGATTTTGGTGGTAATATTAGAGTTTCTAATATGATTATGATGTGGTAGTTTTTAATTTAGTTTCATGGATGTGGGAGAATTTCATATTTAGAAACTATACAGTAAAATTTTTTATTAATAAATTGTTTATAAACTCCATGCTGACTAAATTATTTGCTCAAATTATTTCTCTTTTTTAATTTGCTGTTGACGTGGCTTAATAGAAACTCTAAAATTAATTTCAAAGATGTGAGAGTTAGATACTTTGGAGATCTTAATTTCTAAAAAATAGTTAACAGTTATTTAGAAACTTATTTGAGTTGCTGGGACGTAGATGTCCTTAGATTCTTTAAAAACTAGAATCCAAAACTTTCATCTCATATATATTTTGACTCTTTTAGGCGTTCATAAAAAAATAAATTATTTTTAAATTTGATTGAATCTTTTGCACTACGATTTATTCACAAATTCATATCACGAAGATCAAATATTCTAATATTTTTTCTCTAATTACTTAAGGTTTTAATTTTATAAATAGTTATACTTAAAAATCTATTTTCTTATTAAAAAGAACCAAAATGATAAGTAGGTACATGTTTTTATTTTCAAGATAGGCAAAAACTTATCAATTCAGATATTATTATAATATATACAGGGCTAGGCTTAGCTAAACCATAGAGTAAAACGAGTTTGTACTCCACGTCTCATTATTTTCATTTTGAAAATCTAAACTACCGATCCGAACCGTTCAAGTTGTTCTCCATATTGAAATGTACTTGGAGACCAAATTTTACATTTTTTGGAATTTTTTTACTATTTATTAAGCCACTTTGAAAATCGCTGATCCATTAGTCCAGAATTTTTTACTATTTTGCTACTGTTCACCTGCATCAGCGATTTTCAAAATGGCTTAATAAATAGTAAAGAAATTCCAAAAAATGTAAAATTTGGTCTCCAAGCACATTTCAATATGGAGAACAACTTGAACAGTTCGGATCGGTAGTTTGGATTTTCAAAATGAAAATAATGAGGCGTGGAGTACAAACTCGTTTTACTCTATGGCTTAGCTAAGCCTAGCCCTGTATATATATAGAGGAGGGTTCAAATGCCTCCATTTTTTGTGCCTCCATCATGCCTCCATTTTTAAAAACTTTAATAACTCAAAATTTAAAACTTAAAAGTCAAAATAAAACCGTTGGATAGGATCTACATCATTTTATCTATGTGCTCATAAAAAATTATCACATTTTGATTTTGTTTTTATGTCAATCAATAAGTTGAAAATTCAACGTCTAGAAATTATCCACATTAGTATGTTTTTTACAAGCTCTTGATGACAACCAAAACAAAATCAAAATGTGATATTTTTTTACACGTGCATAGATAAAATGATGTAGATCATATCCAACGGTTTTATTTTGACTTTTAAGTTTTAAATTTTGAGTTATTAAAGTTTTTAAAAATGGAGGCACGGTGGAGGCATGAAAAATGGAGGCATTTGAACCCTCCTCATATATATATATATATAGAGATGGGCTATTGTGCTTTGCAAAGTAAAGTCATCGTTTTACTTCGGCTTACTTTTTGGATTTTCAAAGTCCAAAACGTCGATCCGACCGTTCAAGTTGATCTACATATTGAAATGTGCTTGCAGACCAAATTTTACATTTTTTGGAATTTTTTTACTATTTATTAAGCCACTTTGAAAATTGCTGATCACATGGTCCAGAATTTTGTTGCACTGTTTTTTCTGGACCATGTGATCAGCAATTTTCAAAGTGGCTTAATAAATAGTAAAAAAATTCCAAAAAATGTAAAATTTGGTCTGCAAGCACATTTCAATATGTAGATCAACTTGAACGGTCGGATCGACGTTTTGGACTTTGAAAATCCAAAAAGTAAGCCGAAGTAAAACGATGGCTTTACTTTGCAAAGCACAATAGCTCATCTCTATATATATATATAGAGATGAGCTATGCTACTCCATAGAGTAAAACGCGTTGGTACTCCACGCCGTATTTTCATTTTGAAAGTCCAAACGACCGATCCGAACCGCTCAACTTTTAATCCATATTGAAATGTACTTGGAGACCAAATTTTACATTTTTTGGAATTTTTTTACTATTTATTAAGCCACTTTGAAAATCTGAAAATCCGGGTGAACAGTAAAAAACAGTAAAATTTTCTGGACTGCCGGATCAGTGATTTTCAAAGTGGCTTAATAAATAGTAAAAAAATTCCAAAAAATGTAAAATTTGGTCTCCAAGCACATATTAATATGGAGAACAAGATGAACGGTTCGGATCGATCGTTTAGATTTTCAAAATAAAAATATAGCGGCGTGGAGCACCAACGCGTTTTACTCCATGGAGTAGCATAGCTCATCTCTATATATATATATATAGAGTCCGACTAGGCTAAGCCATGGTGTAAAACGACTTGGTACTCCACGCCATATCTTCATTTTCAAAGTTCAAATAGTCGATTCGAACCTTCCAACATGTTCTTCATATTGAAATGTACTTGGAGACCAAATTTTACATTTTTTGGAATTTTTTTACTATTTATTAAGCCACTTTAAAAATCTGAAAATCCTTATGAACAGTAAAAAACAGTAAAAATTTCTGGACCGCCGGATCAGTGATTTTCAAAGTGGCTTAATAAATAGTAAAAAAATTCCAAAAAATGTAAAATTTGGTCTCCAAGCACATTTCAATATGGAGAATAACTTGAGCGGTTCGGATCGGTAGTTTGGATTTTCAAAATGAAAATAATGAGGCGTGGAGCACCAAGTCGTTTTACACCATGGCTTAGCTAAGCCCAGCACTATATATATATATTCT
The DNA here is from genome assembly GCA_025461125.1 of Carex kokanica. NCBI lineage: Eukaryota > Viridiplantae > Streptophyta > Magnoliopsida > Poales > Cyperaceae > Carex > Carex kokanica. The sequence goes on from JAJGRX010000348.1 coordinate 2,613,203, forward strand.
CTCAGTTACGTAAAATCCTTATAATAGTTTAATTATGAATATTTAGTATATTAAACTCGAATATCAAATTATCTGTAAAACGACGGTGCCTCTCTGTTTGACAAACGCATACTTTTTTCGCAACATTGATTTTGACCTTGCTGTCGCCGACCAACAAGCCAACTTGCGCTATTAGTTTGTGTTCCTTTTAATAGTTGAAGAGGTCAGAGTTCCTTATCTAAATATACATCACTTGAAGACGGACTAAATTTTTTAATTTGACTATTCAGTAGGTATCTAAATATACATCCGTTTACTATATATATTTGTATTCGAGTGAGGCTATGGTACATTGCAATGTGCGGATCGGTCCGTGCATTGAATTCATATCTCTGTTTTCAAAGTCCAAATAATAAATCTGAATAGTTCAATGTTATTATCGCATGAAAATATACTTGGACATCAAATTTTATATTTTTTGAAATTTATTTTACTATTTTTTAGGTAGGTGGAAAATCACTCCTCTTGGATGGTCCAGAATTTTTTGATCAAGTGATTTGCTAATTGCCTAAAAAAATAGTAAAAAAATTTCAAAAAATATAAAATTTGATCTCCAAGTATATTTTCATATGATAATAATGTTGAACGGTTCGGATTGATTATTTGGACTTTGAAAACGGAGATATGAATTCAATGCACAGACCGATCCGCGCATTGCAATGTGCCATAGCCTTACTCTTTGTATCCACTCATTAAAAGCGAATGCAAATTTGATATTAGCATTATTCGCTTTGAATTAACTCTGTTTACACCCCTACGTAGTGATAAATTAAACGTATAGTTGTAGCTTAGTGCTTAAAACTTTACTATGTGATCTTAAAAAAAACACTAAATCTAATTATCACATATTATATATTTTAAATTTCAGTCTCCAATCCAAATTCTCTGATTCAAATCTTAAAAATTTAAATTAAATCTAATTATCACATATTATATATTTTAAATTTCAGTCTCCCATCCAATTCTCTAGTTCAGCGATCTTTCAAGGTACAAAATATCAAGGTCGATGAAAATGATAAGAAGTATTCTCTTACGTGGACTTGGGATCCATAATATTGGAAAAACAAGACAATGAGAGTCTGAAATAGATGGAATTTAAAAAGGAAAGCAAAAGTCAGCATTTTGATTATTCAAGTAACATAGTTATGGTAATGGGGGTCAATTTATGGGTCAAACCTTAACTGTCTTTAATTATGTTCCAAGTTAATTAAGAAAAAAATGTAACATGAAAAAAGTATTTTTTTTTACATAAATATAAGATCAAATTTCATAATTTTAAATATTCACAAAAAAAAATTATTTACCAAATTTTGAACGTACGACCTCTCAAAAATGATCAACGTGTTAAAAATTAACTGCTCTAATTTATTTTTTGGATAAAATTTGAAAGGATATTTTTCTGAGGCCAGGTGCGAAGAGGATCTATAGAGGTAGTAGAGTATTAATTTGATTGAAAATGAAATGTGGATTCAGTGGTCCGAGGTTTTTTTTTTCATTCAGTGGTCCGAGGCTTTTTCTTTCTTTCTTTTTTTCAATCTAATTGCGGGGATATAGTGCCCGAAATTATGTATCAAATTAATTTCTTTTAATAACATACAGCTGTAGTTAATTTCTTTTTTATTTAACCGCTGTAGATGTACTATATATTATTCAATACGTATCAAATACGATCTGTGAGGGCATTTTATGGATTTGGATGATTAGTCGACCGTTGAGATCAAATATTCAGCCGCCAAATTTGATTAATATTTCAAACCGTGCAGTGTTGCTCACTTGCTTGTTCGGATTATATCCACTTCGTTCAAACTCTGATTTTGGTGGTATTATTAGAGTTTCTAATTTGATGCAATGGTTTTTAATTTAGTTTCAGGAATGTGGGAGAGTTTCTTATTTAGAAACTATACAGTAAAGTTTCTTATTAAGAAATTGTTTATAAACTATATGCTGACTAAATTATTGGCTCAAATTATTATTTTTTTTTAATTTATTGCTGACTTGACTTAATAACAACCCTAAAATTAATTTCAGAGATATAAGAGTTAAATACTTTGGAGACATTAATTTTTAAAAAGTAGTTAACAGTTATTTAGAAACTCATTTGAGTTGCTAGAATGTAGATGCCCTTAGATTATTTAAAAACTAGAATCCAAAACTTTCATCTCATATATATTTTGACTCTTTTAGGCGTTCATAAAAATTTAAATTATTTTTAAATTTGACTGAATCTAAAAAAGTATTTTTTTACATAAATATAAGATCAAATTTCATAATTTTAAATATTCACAAAAAAAAAATATTTACTAAATTTTGAACGTACGACCTCTCAAAAATGATCAACGTGTTAAAAATGCTCTAATTTATTTTTGGATAAAATTTGAAAGGATATTTTTCTGAGGCTAGGAGCGAAGAGGATCTTTAGAGGTAGTAGAGTATTAATTTGATTGAAAATGAAATGTGGATTTAGTGGTCCGAGGCTTTTTTTTATCATTTTTTTTTCTTTTTCGAAGAGAAGGAAATGTGGATTAAGTTGACTAATCAGACATGCGTAGGCATGATATATGATGGAAATGAAATATTTGGCATAAAAACAAGGTTCCGGTGTGAATTCAATAGGAACCAATAAGAAACTTCCCTGTCATGACTGGGAAAGAACTAGAAGCAAGTGAACAATTTATAAAACATGACACACGCAAGTACGTAACACCTTTTTTTTTTTTTTTTTCTTTATTCAAAACCCGTAGGTAAGTACGTAACACCTGATCTCTTAGAAGGGAAATTAGACAAAGCAACAATTAAGCGTGTCGGTCAACGGTCAGAGCACCAGTCTAGCTAACTTGACCGGACGTGTGGAATTATTAGTTTTTTTCCTCTTTTTTTTTCTTTTCTAAAGAATGTTTGGGCGAATTTAGATCAAGCGCAATACCTGACCGCATAGAATGCGATCTAATTCTCCATTTTAATCGTCACAAATATAAAAATGGACCCCTCTACACTGAATTTCAAAGCGATTGAACAATATACAGTGACAGTCTACACTGAATCGTCATTGTGCAGGTTGGTTTCGATGACCATTGAAAGCAAATTTGAGTTCAATGAGCAACAAAACTGTTTTAAAATTTGTGCACATGAATTCTAGTACGAAGCTCTCGCACGAATTTTAAAGCGGATACGACAACTCCAATATCTATTTGACTCAGAATTTACTTTCGATAAACATCGGATCCAAACTTTTCTCTTTTTTTAGTTGTACATGCATATTATTTTATTTATTTGGACTATGAGACTATTCCTTTTATATTATGGCTACCACGTTGTGCTGCTGAACTAATTGCATGGCAGTGAAGGAAATGAATTTACATTTTATGTAGATTATCCAAGGAAGTTATTTTGGGTTAATAAAATAATATTAATTAAGCTAACACTGCAACGCCTATTTCTGTAATTTCCATGTTATATTGGTGGTCCTTACACAAAATTTCACAGCAGTTATTGATGACACAAGTTTCTAATTTGACTAAATTAATGACCATGTCTGCTTTTCAAAATTTGCAATCGGTCAATTACTGCCGTCAAAAAGAAGATCAATAAATTTAATTAAGGACAATGTAATCATAAACTAAAGTACTACTTTTCAGTCAACAACATCTGGGGCTAATTAGTTTTACCATAGATCAACAAAAATGCATCCTTTGTCAATCTAATTAATTACTAGATCTTTACGGCAGCTGAACTTTCTTTTGGTTTAAATTATATTATTTCTTTTTTATTGGTAAATACAAACTAAATATATATTGGGTAGAGTTAAAATGCACCACTGATTTAGTGTTCTAATCACGCTCCGCATCTTTTTTTTAGTGTTCTTTAATGTTGACCTCATTGATCTTCATATTTAAAGGTGTTTAGAGACCAAATTTTTTATTTTTTTTACTATTTAGGTACAAATCACTATTTTGGATGGTCTAGAATATTATGAAACAATGATTTTGTATCTATCTAAATAAATAGTAAAAATATTTCAAAATATATAAATTCGGTCTCCGAGCATGTTTTAATAAGAAGATCATGTTGAGCGGTTCAAATTGACTGTTCAGACTTTAAAAACAAAGATAAAAATGTAGATCATGATTGGAGTACAAAACCAATAGTCAATTTTAACCCTACTCATATGTATTAACCATGTTGTAATCAGTGTTGTAAATAACGGTATGCGCTCATAGAACGGACAGGGTGTCACCAAACAATAAATCGGAAATAATTGGTCGATTAGTCGAAAAATGATCGCTGCCAATGACTAATCGGCTAATTAATCAGCCTAAACGGCTATTTTTTACAACACTGGTTGTGATTAATGAATGGACCTACAACAGAAAGCTAATTATAAACTTCTTCAAATTCCACATGTTTCTCAAATTAAATAAAACTGGTCTGTAAAACTTTTTGAGCGGATAGATTGCTGATGACATATGTTTTTTTTTACAAGAATAATCACAGTATATATCTGAAATTAAAGATGCATCGTTAGAGCATCTACATCCCTGGTATTATTAGAGTTTCTAATCTGACGTGGCAGTTTCTAATCCAGTTTTAGGGATGTGAGAGCGTTTCTTATTTAGAAACTATGCAGTAAAGTTTCTTATTAAGAAACTGTTTATAAACTCTACATTGGCCAAATGATTGGCTCAAATTAATTCTCCTTTTTAATTTGTTGTTGATATGGTTTAATAGAAACTCTAAAATTAATTTCAGGAATGTGAGAGTTAGAAACTTTAGAAACCTTAATTTCTAAAAAGTGATTAACAGTTATTTAGAAACTCATTTGGATTGCTGGGATGCAGATGCTCCGGCGATTAAAAATTTTAACTTGATATATGTATGATATTTATACTTATCTAGATTTTTTTTGCAGTTTACTAATTAGAAGGTAGAAATAAATCTTGTGTGTTAAATGTACAGATTTGAAGATAAGAGGAAGGTAAATAAAATTTATATACTAAACTTTCGCATGATATATTCGAAAAAATTAACATTACTAGTTGACATACATGAGTAGAACTAGGGTGTGATGTGCTCACCAAACTCTTTGGTGAGCACAACTCTACATAAACTATCGGATTCACTTCAAACGAGATTAATCCAACCGTTGAAACCGATGTACTTTACGAGTGATAGGCGTACATGCAAAAATTTGAATTTTTTGAATTCATTTAGTCTCAAATCAAGTGGTCAAAATTGAGAATTTTTTGAATGCATTAAAACAACTTCATTTTGGATCATTCATTTTTCATCAATTTTGACCACTTGACTTGAGACTAAATGAATTCAAAAAATTCAAAATTTTGCATGTACATGCATCACTCGTAAAGTACATCGGTTTCAACGGTTGGATTAATCTCGTTTGAAGTGAATCCGATAGTTTATGTAGAGTTGTGCTCACCAAAGAGTTTGGTGAGCACATCACCCTAGTCTACTCGACATACATTGCCATTTTTTTTCTTAATAAAGTAATTAGTTTATCTAAATTCCATGCTGTATATAAATTTAAAACGGAAACATAATGATTCATTATAAAACTTGCATATAATTCTCTCCCCCTCTCTTCTTTACCGGGGCAAAGAATTTAAATTTTTTTAACTGTTTTTATTTTTATTTTTCACCCGCTACATATATTAAATGTTTATGCAACATAGTAAGATATGGGAGATAAATTATTTTATAAAGTAATTAACGAGATTGTAATATATTTTTATATAAATATATTCAAACTGATACTATTATGAGTTTTTCTATCCATTCAAAATTGACAGTTATCATTAAAAATGTATTTAAATTCAACGTACTTTAAAATCATGTTACCACTATTGATACCAAAGAGCAATTTACGTGTCATACTGTGGTTGAATTGGTTCCCTAATTTGGCAAATTAATCTGTAAGTTATTTGTGCAATTTAAATTAAAAAAAAATCAAGAAAGTAATTATTTTAAAAAAATAAAAGATACAGAACAATAATTTATTGGGGAGTATAAAAAGAGAAAAATGTCAACATTGAAGATAAATTATATCTAAAACTGTGGAGTCCAAGCCGAGATTTTTATTAATATCCAACATTAAATACAAAATAATATAATTGCTCAAGTTTTGTGACTAACTTTAAAAATGCCCGAACCGGCTATTTTTTGGCCGGTCAAGAGGTATTTTTTTTTGAAATATTTATTAGATTACTTCTTTTGATGTATAATTAGCATAATCATACTAAAATATGTTAAATTACGCTAATATATGCTAAAGTACGTTAAATTAGGCTAACTTACGCTAGATTATGCTAAGAGAGACGATATCTTCACTGAGAAGGTGAAAAACGACGACGAAACTTCAAACGGTCATAAAACGGCGCTCGAGTGTCCGATTTCAACAAATGACCACTTTTCGGAAACGTTTGTGAAAATATGCATGCGTTGGTGACAAAATCAGCCTAATTTAGAGTAATTTAGCGTATTTCAATATAATTAGTGTAATTTAGCGTATTTCAGCGTATTTTAGTGTATTTTAATGTAATTAAACATAATTTCAAGTAATTTAGCGTATTTTAGTATAATTATGCTAATTATACATTCAAAGAAGTAATCTAACA